>OX438767.1:15901993-18749600 GCA_949316455.1 Acleris holmiana
TATTTATAACAAATGGCCTGCCCATTTATTGGGCGACAAAGAAGCATAGTCAAAAACGTAACTCAGCTGCGAATAAGAACTTTATTTTTCTACTCATGTGACTTACCGCAGTACGAGTTCAGGCATTTTAGAGACAATTAACTCGTTCCCGTTTCATATTGTGTTAGAAAAAATAGCTAAACAAAAAGACAACTAATAATTCTTACCGAAATTATCAATAGTCTCGTCTCTCTCGAGCGTGGTTGAGAACAGTACATCAGGCGTGCGGACGGGGAAGGAGTGGTCCTCCTCCCAGGAGTCGGAGCGGGGCTTGCGGCGCTCGCCGTTCTGGACTACCAGCGAGATCACCACCGACACGTTGGAGGGGAAGTGCTCGTTCGAGGGCGAGTCGTCGATGCCGTCGATCTCTGACCTGGTGGGAATTAATAAATGAGGATGGTGAGTATAAATGACAAGGTATAGTTGATGGGCGAAGGTGGAAGGAAGTTTAAAAAAAGGGGAATGATTTTTAATTCAATTTGGAGAAAGAAATCGTTTGTCTGGCTCATCATTCTGGACAGTAACAAAATTCACATAGTGATCTCTTAAATTTGTTAGTACCCGATTTGTTATAGAGAAATTTATGGATTTTGATAACAAAATGTACGACAAGAAACCACTTTTTGGGGACATTCAGAGTTTTTACTGTTTTATCACATTTTTTTCATCATATCTGAGGAAGAAATAATTGATATGATGCACCCATATTGAGACACAATTTCACTATAATAGTATAGCGCGCGGGATTAAAATTCCGCGACTCAATGTTTTAATTGCGTCGATTTACGAAGTGTGTGGATTTGCGACAGTATCTTTGTTGCCAATTTGACCATAGATTTCGTTGGTGTGCAATGCTTAGGACCTGGTCACACTACAATATTCCAGAAACATGTGTGGCAGGCTAGTCTGCCTCCGTTAATTACTTAAGTTTACAGCGTACTTTCAGTGGGTGCATGTACACACTATAGCCACTGCCGCCTGCCGGTGCTCACCTGGTGAACTTGACGGCGTGCTGCTCCGGCGACAGGAACCCGGAGTGGAAGGCGACAGACAGCATGGGGACGGCGTGCACCCGGCCCAGCTGGTGCCGCGCGTGCGACGCAACCACTA
Source organism: Acleris holmiana (assembly GCA_949316455.1). Lineage (NCBI taxonomy): Eukaryota > Metazoa > Arthropoda > Insecta > Lepidoptera > Tortricidae > Acleris > Acleris holmiana. The sequence goes on from OX438767.1 coordinate 15,903,143, forward strand.
ACACGTCGCCGCATATCGTCGTGTCCAGTGGCAATGTCACCTACACGATATAGATGTTTTGATAAGTTTTATACATTGGTATAGGGAGGGTACTGTTATAATTAATTATTTATTTATTTAATTATTTGCGCACATGATACACAAGATGATAGGTACATGAACCTGTCAGGGTATTGCAAACATTTAAGGATAATTTTAAAACTAGGTATTACAATAGATTATAATATCGTTAGGCGAGTTAGTGCGTGCACTGCCAAAATTATATATTACATCATTGGGGGCATGCAACTTTGATAAAGAGAGATATAACATAAAATCAATAAATATCACAGCACAATAATAATAAGTTATTTAAATTTTACTCTGGTGTTAACCATAGGTTTAAAATAATACACGTCATGTTAGTGTTCTAGGGTCTCATCTGACATAAATTCATTCCAATTATAATAACATTTGTCAATAAGTTTTATTTTAAATTTGTTAGAAAAAGCATTTACTTAATTTATTTTCTGTTTTTACTATGTCCGGCAATTTGTTATAGATTTTTATACATCTATAGTAAGGGCTTTTCTTGTATAGATCCATTTTAGGCGCCGGAAGGGCTATTTTATTATTTCGTCTTTTACTAGTTACGAAATTGAAAAGATTCAGGTTTTTCTTCACAAATATAGCAGCCTTCAAAATATATACGTTTTACATATTAATCTGTTAATTATATGCGTTTGTATGACTGATGTATGTACGCATCAGAAAGTTTTTGGGATTTTGAATGGCAATAGCGTCAATGCTTACGACTGCATTTTTTTTTTCAAGTTAAAAACGGCAGTCTGATTTTATCTTTGTGGAGGGTAGCTATGTTTGTACTCAGTTTTTCAAACAAAGTTAATTTCTAAATGTTTAAACTGCACTTTATCCTCGTGAGGCCAACCGTACTACAAACAGGGAGTTTTTTGGTACGAGGTACTGTGAATTTACCACTGAGGAATGAAGAACTTGCCCTTGAATGCCATTTTTAAATTTGAAACATATAAAATAAACATTATGGTCATTCAAATATAGTTTAACTAAATTGTCTTGATTATATACGTCATATGGCACACTGCGACCGGTTCTCACGAGGTTCCAGATTTAAAGACAATACACGGCCACTTGATGGTCAATGGGCTCTGCGGCCTAAAGATATTTACAATCTCAAGACTGCAACCTTAAGAGCCATATTAATAAAATGATCTGGATGAGTCTAAAACCGCAAATACGTTGCTAAAACTGGCGGCTAAGATGGGATGCGTCTATACAAGTCATAACTTAGAATATCTAGCACATTGCATTATACTTCATCGTCTTAAGGCGGAACACCGCTGGAACGCAGAATATTATTTCGGATTTACAAACCTAAAGCCCGACAAGTTCATTTCGGGATTCCTGATTTGTATGTGCACTAGCACATTTTTTGAAAACTGGTGATCTAGCGGTGAGGAAAAACGCAAGAAACTATACAAACTTAATGTTCCCAGACCGCCGTGACAAAGACGCGACACGCACGAAGTTGTTCATTGTTAGCCTAAAAGGAGCCAAGCTATTGATGTTGTGAAATGTAATTCTAAGTTCTTACATTAAAAATTAGTGGATTCACTCCTTACCTTGCCTTCTTGTGCTGTATACATGTGTAACCTATCGTAGTCTTGTAAAGTTGACAGAAGCAACCTATCTTCGTTGTATACTTCAATGTATGGTCTACAGCCATCTCTGGAACAACAAACTATTTTTTTTAAAAGCTCATTTAATGCTTATATTGATATGAAATAAAAATTAATATATTGTACCTGGCTTTCGTAAATAGAGGAACTGGCTGGATTGTCAGTGATACTAGGGTTACTGGCCTAAAGTGTGGGAGTATTGGTTCTGGTCTGAAACAAACGAATTATAAACTTAGCCTATATTATCAGTAGGTACTTGCTATAACTCGCTCAGCATAGGGCATGTTAAAAGATGTAAATTTAAATCACTTTACTCGTAATTCGTGTAAAAGCTGTCAAAGGGATCACTCTACATCGACCCTACTACGAGAGTTAAGCAGAAAGTTACTGGAATCTTATAAGAAGTTCTAAAGTTTCATTATCTTAACACACTGGACTCATAGAAAATAAAAAGCTATAGAATCAGAATCAGAATAATCTTTATTCAAGTAAGTTTACAAATAATAAACTCTTTTGAAACGTCATAGTAGCGACTTAGCCTAAATTGACTGCAGGTTCAAATCGCGACCGATCAGAGAAGAACCTGTAAGAAACTCTGTCGGATGTCTTTTTTTTTTCGACGTTCGCAACCTTTTGTCGTAAGGACTAAACATTTTATTACAAGCAAGTCAGTCCCAAGCATTGTTATCATTAATATAGTCTTTAATACTATAATATGCTTTAGAAATTAGTTTACGCTTAATGTAACTCTTAAATTTATTTACTGATAGTTCAGTAACATTACTTGGGAGCTTATTATAGAACCTAATACAATTACCCATAAAAGAGTTTTTTATTTTATGGAGCCGCGGGAAGGGCACTGCGAGTTTATATTTATTTCTGGTATTAACATTATGTATGTCACAGTTCTTTCTAAATTTAGCGATGTTTTTATGAACATAAATAATGTTTTCATAAATGTATTGACTGTGCATGGTCAATATAATATTAATTTCTTTAAACTTATCTCTAAGCGAGTCTCTCTGGCCCATCTTGTAGACAGCACGAATAGCCCTCTTCTGCAGAACAAAGATGCTTTTTACATCAGCAGCACTACCCCACAGTAAAATACCATATGACATAATACTATGGAAGTAACTAAAATAAACTAATCGAGCGGTATCTAAGTCTATTAATTGCCGAATCTTATTAACTGCAAAAACTGCTGAACTGAGTCTACCCGCCAATCCAGCAAGATGAGGACTCCATTGGAGCTTGGAGTCTAACGTTATACCAAGAAACACTGTATCATTAACTAGGTCTAGTTTGTCATTTTTAATAGTTACAGTAGTTTGACTATTTTTCACATTAGTAGTCATGAACTTTATACATTTCGTCTTTTTTTCATTCAGTAATAAATTATTAACACTAAACCAATCGACTACTTTTGATATAGCATTGTTTACATCGACATTAAACTGCTGTTGTCGTTTAACTTTGAACACAAGTGACGTATCATTAGCAAACAATACTATATCATGGTTGTCTTTTATAAGGTAAGGTAAGTCATTTATGTAGATGAGGAATAAAAATGGACCCAATATTGAGCCCTGTGGTACGCCCATTGAGACCAATGGGCGTACCACGCGTATAATTCGATTTTCATTGTTTTTTTTTGTAGTCCTTGAGTCGCTGCTGAAAATGGAATTCTCCCGTGAAAATTTAAGAGCTGGTTTATTACGACTTTATAAGTGGAATAACCCAAAAATAATATAGATACCACGGGGCACAATAATACAATCAAACGTTAAATTTCCTATGTATGGACTTATGAATTTGTGTGTATTTTTTGTGGAAGCTATGAGTAATTTCACCCAAAAAGGCGATAAAATAAATTCAATTTTATATGCTTGTGCCTACATTTTTTTGTTTTCATATCAGTCACTATTTGGATTTCGGATGATTTTGTTTATTTTAAAAACCCGAACACTATCCACAATCGCTTACCTAATAATATTACTGAGATAGTAGAGATATCGTAGCTGGCTGGGCGGCATGTTGATCGGAGACCGTTTCACGGCAAATATCTGGAGCGCATCCTCAGGCACAGTGACTAGCTTCGCGTACAGGAGCAGGCTGCATGTCAGCATGCAAGACATAGACTTGCCATCCTGGAAAAATATGAGTGTATTGGTATATAGCTGCTTTGACGATATAATAAAGAAATTGTGGAAACCGAGCGATTCACAGCACATTACGCACGAATTAAGCCTGTACTGGTACACTGGTACACGTGCTGCAGCTGGCGGTACAGCAGCGCCAGCAGCGGGAACTGAGACCGGCCCGGTACTGCTGCACCCTGCGTGTACTCACCTGGCAGGCCAGCACCGCGGCCGCGCGCTCGTCGCGGCCCAGCCACTGGTACACGTGCCGCAGCTGGCGGTACAGCGGCGCCAGCAGCGGGAACTGAGACCGGCCCGGTACTGCTGCACCCTGCGTGTACTCACCTGGCAGGCCAGCACCGCGGCCGCGCGCTCGTCGCGGCCCAGCCACTGGTACACGTGCCGCAGCTGGCGGTACAGCGGCGCCAGCAGCGGGAACTGAGACCGGCCCGGTACTGCTGCACCCTGCGTGTACTCACCTGGCAGGCCAGCACCGCGGCCGCGCGCTCGTCGCGGCCCAGCCACTGGTACACGTGCCGCAGCTGGCGGTACAGCGGCGCCAGCAGCGGGAACTGAGACCGGCCCGGTACTGCTGCACCCTGCGTGTACTCACCTGGCAGGCCAGCACCGCGGCCGCGCGCTCGTCGCGGCCCAGCCACTGGTACACGTGCCGCAGCTGGCGGTACAGCGGCGCCAGCAGCGGGAACTGAGACCGGCCCGGTACTGCTGCACCCTGCGTGTACTCACCTGGCAGGCCAGCACCGCGGCCGCGCGCTCGTCGCGGCCCAGCCACTGGTACACGTGCCGCAGCTGGCGGTACAGCGGCGCCAGCAGCGGGAACTGAGACCGGCCCGGTACTGCTGCACCCTGCGTGTACTCACCTGGCAGGCCAGCACCGCGGCCGCGCGCTCGTCGCGGCCCAGCCACTGGTACACGTGCCGCAGCTGGCGGTACAGCGGCGCCAGCAGCGGGAACTGAGACCGGCCCGGTACTGCTGCACCCTGCGTGTACTCACCTGGCAGGCCAGCACCGCGGCCGCGCGCTCGTCGCGGCCCAGCCACTGGTACACGTGCTGCAGCTGGCGGTACAGCGGCGCCAGCAGGGGCGCGCGATGCACCGGCGTGGTCCACAGCCAGGCGTCGCACACCGTCGCGTGCCGCGGGAACTGCAGACGCCCGCCTCGGTACATATTGTATACGCAGTATTTGCCACCAGGATGCCGAGTTTCGAGGAATGCCTATAATTAAATTACGAGTAAGTTAAGAGCCGACGTCGAAGCCGCTAAATGCCGCAACTTATTTTCCAAGCAATAGGAAACAACGACCAGATTAACCTTTTAGTCAAGACCCGTCCGCTTTGCACCACACCATCATTGCGACGCGTCATACTACCGAACGTATTAAATACCACGCTAAATCAAGTCTGTAATCAAATTGATATCACAACAATGTGCAACCTCCCCGTAATTTCACGGCTTGAATTGCCACGATGCGAAAATGTCAAAACAAATGCCTAACTAACTATTCATACGTTGACGACGGATGCCTGCTATATATGTTGACGACAAAAATCACAATGCTCGAATTACTGCTGATCAGGGGGGTTATCATGAGCTAGCTTTGCAGTTCATTTTACGGTCAGCGTAAAGGACAGAGCTATGGCAATTATATAGCTCAGGGGGGTTATCATGAGCTAGCTTTGCAGTTCATTTTACGGTGAGGGTAAAGGACAGAGCTATGGCAGTTATATAGCTCTGTCCTCTTCTCTGAGCGTAAACAGAACTGCATTGTTATGTCATGATAACCCCCCTGTCCTTTTCTCTGAGCGTAAACAGAACTGCAAAGCTAGCTCATGATAACCCCCCAGGGCCTCTATTCAGGTGCGTTAAAACGATATCGTGTTTGACACGTTTAAGAATCGTTTATGTCACAGTCGCCATTATTGTAAATGACATAAGAGTTATCAAAACAGAGCACCAGAAGTTGTGCAGATATTCAAGCCTTTTTTAAGCGATCAATACGTACCCTAACATCGTCTATGTGGTTAGTCTTGTACGCGCTCTCCAATCCTTCGGACGGATAAGGCATCACCAGCAAGCGGCTTGTAATATAGCTTATATCTAGATCTGTTCGCGCTATGGACCTGAAACGGAAATAATAAACATAACATATATTTGACAATACAAAATTGATTTGTAAATTCAAATAACGCCACTCACTGTTGAACAGTTTGCATGACTTTCGAAGAAGTGTCCTTTAGATTCTTCAAGAAACTGCCTGCGCCTCCTTTGATGGATGAAAATAGGCCTCCTGAATTAGTGGGCACCGCTGGCAGAGGGTAGTGGGGCGCAGCCGGCGGGCGCGCCGGGGGCGGCGGCCGAGCTGGCTCCGGAGGCCTGGAATTTGGAACCTCCTGGGCGTTTGCAATAGGCTCTTTGCTCACCGCTGAAAATTAAAAAGGTAGCATCTTTACTTCGCCCTTTAAAACTTCAACTAGTATTTCATTGTATTATTTGCATGTTTTTTTATGTAAAATGTATAAATTGTGATTACATTATGATTCATTATTGTTCCTGCTGTTTCTGTTTACGTTGTCTACGAGTTTACATGAGGTCCTGGGCTGACAAAAACAACCGTTATTTTACATGATATTTATTTGCTAATTTAAATATCGTACATATTATATACTTTTATCTTAACAACTAATAGTAACAAAAATATTGCTCATCTATCAACTATATAACAAAGGTTAAGTTGAATTCCTTTAAATAATGGAATGAGACATAGTACTGATAAAAGTTAAGTAGAGAAAGATAAAAAAGTCGATTAATTACACAATGTAGATTAGAAAAAAATCCGAAAACATTATATCACAAGTTTAAAACACGTATCATTAGAAATATGAAGCTCCGAGCGTTTTGTATTTTAGTATTAAGCTATTATTATTTTTATTAAAGATACAAATACAATATTGCATCAGAAGTTTCATCAACCTTTTTAAGTTACATTGAGCTTTATAAAGTACCATATCAAGCTAAATAAAAACAAAACCCAAAAAAACCCACAAATTTCTAAAATAATACACAACCATTATGCAATCAAACATTGATTTACAAGACAAATTTAAATAAGGTTAAGTACACATTAGAATACTGTTGTAGTTCTAGCACAGATCTAGGAGAAATACATACGTTACGAAAAATAACTGGAGTACATTTCATTTCACTGAAAACATTAACTACTTTTTTTGACAATCATACTTAGTATGAGGAAAGGGTTTTGTACGAGATTTTTACGCATTTATTTAAAGTAGAGTCAATATGTATAATCACATAATAATAAAAACGAAAGGGTATTTTAAATTAGGCCGATTTCAAAATGAGATATAAAAGAAGTTTTAAATTCAGTCTTTATACAGTGTGTGTTATTTTTGTCTAATAGATTACTGAAGTTTCAAAAGCTTTTTGTTTCTACAGAACTTTACAGCGGAGTAGATGTTTAACTTTACACCAGACGTTTGCGACATCGATTAAAAACAGTTCTTGGTATTATTAGGGTTAAAAAATCTTTAAATACAGGTAAAAAATATAAATACATCAAAAATAAAAAAGGAGCACCATATAAGTAAACTTAAATGTATAAATAAGTACAAAAATAAGTTGCTTTTTCATAATACAGTTTCAAACTAGTCTGAATATTGGCATACACATTGCCAATAACCTTGAATAGTGGGATTCATACTGCTAAATACTTGATTATGAGTAGTAGGTATTGTAATAATAAAAATAACATTTTTCTATAAAAAAAATACAGCTCAAACAGCGAGTATTTTAACCTAATGGGAACATACGGAAGTCTTTTTTTGCGTTGCCAACAATGACGGAAAAAATAATCAGGAAGTGGTGGTAAAAGGTTAAATAATTTTGTGTATATTTAAAAAAATACGAATTAAACAATAATAGTACATATCGTAGTTCATTGATTATCTACCAATTTTAGTTAAAATAAATTAGGAATAGAAAGCCTATTATGACATAATTCTTCATGATACCGTCCTGCAGATATTTTTACTAAATTACTATGGTCTAATATTAAATTATTTCAAATTAAAGTATCACAACGGCTTGAATCAAGGTTACTGCTGGAACCTCATCTCCCTATCGCATAAAACTTTACACTTACAAGTGAAACATAAACAAATTTCCGTGGAATCATTACTATGTTGTTAAATTGCACACATGTAGTCCGATAAGGCTCTTCATAAAAGCTAGCGCGTGGGCACTGGTGTTGCTTGTTCAAAAAATAACCAGCTATCAATGAATAATATACCTATAAAGCATGGTTCATTTAGAATTGGCACGTATAAATTAATTAAAAAAATGTTTCTTGAATTCTTATTTCAAAAGTGACAATCACGGTTTGTTGACAACCTTTTTATGTTTAAATGGTGCAAAAATTATAGACCTTGATCAATGCGTTTAATAGTTATCGACAATGGAACTTGAAAAAAGGAAAGTAATTGTAAACAAATACTTGGAAAATCCATCATGGTCTGGGTCGAAGATAGCTAAGGCACTAAATTTCCACAAAAGTACTGTTTGTAGAATTATAAAACTTTATAAGGAGACCCTGTCTTGCCGCAGAAAGACACAGATCAATCGTAAATCGGGTACCAGGGATAGAGAACTTAAAAAAAAGTGTTGAGAGCTGTTGAACAAAATCCAGGGCTGTCCGATTACGATCTGTCCCGTAAATTAAAAAAAAGACGCAGTACCTACTGTGAGACGGATTCGTCTTCGAGCTGGTTATAAGAGCTATAAAGCTATTAAGAAGCCAAATCGCACCACGAAGCAGAACCTTCAAGTTAAAAAGCGAGCTCGCTTGTTGTATGACAAAGTTTTAACAAAATTCAAAGGGTGCTTCGTGATGGACGACGAAACGTATGTTAAACTCGATTTTAAGCAACTGCCCGGTTCAAAGTCTTTGGCTGATGCTAGAGGAAACGTTCAAGAAAAGTATAAGTTTGTTAAATTGGAGAAATTCGCAAAAAAGTACATGATATGGCAAGGGATCTGTAGTTGTGGCTTAAAGACCAAAATTTTCGTTACGTCTTCTACAATGACGTCCGATGTTTACATGAAAGAGTGCCTGCAGAATCGAGTTTTGCCTTTCATTCGAAACCACCGTCTTCCTGTGAAGTTTTGGCCAGATTTAGCAAGCTGCCATTACTTAAAAAAGGTACTACAGTGGTATGAAACCAATCAGGTCGATTACGTGCCTCATGACATGAATCCTCCAAATTGTCCAGTGTCGACCAATTGAGAACTACTGGGCAATTATGAAAGGGAAACTCAAAAAGAGTGGCAAAATGGTCAGAGATGTAAATTCGTTGCGATCTACATGGAATCTTCAAGCCAAAAAAGTAAATAAAAGCACTGTTCGGAAGATGATGGGATCTATTACGAAAAAAGTTCGGAATTACATACATGGTTTAGACAACTGAATATTTTTAATGTAAAATAATAATACATATTTTACAATTTATAATACTAAATGTTTTATTTCATTAGTAATTTTAAATTTTATAACCTTGGTAATATGTACCAATTCTAAATGAACCATGCTTTATGCATTATCGCCTTTGTATATAAATAATACGCACTATAAACCTATTATGGCTAATGTTTGCTTTGTCACTTTCTATCAAATTCAAATGTCTCAATGTTTGAAAAGGCCAAAGAAAAATAAGCACACTTTAGCTAAGGAGCATTTAGGCACTTCAAAAATAATTACAAAATTTAATTATGTTTAATGTTTAATGTTTAACTAAGGACCGTATCGTTAATTATGGAAACAAATAAAATGGTGTAATCTGTATAAATACTTTTTATTACAAAAAAAAAACTTAAACTACGCGATTCTTAGATCTTCAAAGTGAACCATAAAAACTACTTTTAGTTATTTATTGATCCCCTTTGCCAGTTTTCTCACTTTGCTTTTGATGCTCTTCATTAGCCCTTGGACATCGACTGTTTTGAAAGTTTTGTGGGTACGGATCCAGTCTTTTTTTAATTGGTCCATGTTATCTGTTGGTTTAGCTTGTTTTCGTAGCTTTGCCTTCATCAGAGCCCAAAATTTCTCGATGGGCCTGATCTCAGGGCAATTCGGGGGATTTAATGATTTCGCGACAAATTCGACATTATTCTCTCGATACCAGTTCAACACATGGCGAGCATAGTGACACGCAGCTAAATCAGGCCAGAATAATGTACGACTCCTGTGCTTTCGAATGAGTGGTAGTACCCGTTTTTGAAGGCATTCCTTCTTGTACACATCCGAATTTAAGTTTCCCATTACGAAAAACGGAGACGTTTTCATGCCGCATTGACAAATAGCTTGCCAAACCATCACTCTTTTCCCAAATTTCTCGCAAAAAATGGATTTGTCGTCTTTAGAGACCTTCGTACCTTTTATTACGGTGTAAAACTGCGGTCCGGGTAGGGTTTTATAGTCAAGTTTGACATAGGTTTCATCGTGCATTATAATACATTGTTCATTTTTAGTTAAAATTTGGCCGTACAATTTCCGAGCCCGAGTTTTGACAGAAGACTCCTGGGTTTTGCTGCGTTTAGGCTGTTTTTGCTTTTTATACGTTACAAGCAAGTTACGTTCCTTGGCACGCTGAACCATTGCAATAGAAGTACGACATTTTTTCGCAAAATCCCGAATCGATATCTCTTTTTTTGAGAAAAATATTCGCATATCTTTTTGTTCAAATTAGGACATGAAGGGCCTCGTTTTCTACCTCGACCAGGTAAATCTTTTAAATTATTATTCATACTAAACCTTTTTATCGTATTGTAAACAGCTTTCAGGCTAACCCCTTCTTCTGAAGCAATCTTTCTCATAGTTATACCTGAATCTTTACAGTATTTGGTCACAATTGAATGTCGTTTTTTCTCTGAGAGACCCTTCATCTTGCAATGTATACGAATTATACAATTTTTTATAGTAAGTTTTAACACTTGACTGTATGCTTAACAGATTGACATATGACAGAAAAGACAAAATATTGTAACTTTTTTTTTAGAGCAATTCAAACTTGTTTCCATAATTAACGATACGGTCCTTAAATTATTAATGTTGTTTAATTATCGAAAAACTAAACCGAAAATAAGAAATTTTATTGACGAAGTTACGGTTTCGCCAAGCTTATACGGAACCTTGTCGGACTATACTACACAATGAATATCAATGAGTTTAACCGAGCACACTTTGAATCCATCAGTGACTATGGAAAAGTTATTCATACAAAACTGAATTATTTTAATCCGCAATAATGTGACCATTCAAGTGTTTTTTTCGGAATTTAGTGTCACTGTTGGATTTAATGTGTGATTAAACTTAGGCTGTTGAGTTTTACCACGGATATTTGTCTGAGTAAAGGACGTCAGCACAATATGCGTGCGGCTAATTTGTCGTGCGACCGTAAAACTGAACCTTACGACTGACTTTAGCTAACTTCAACCAATCATCATCAAATCTGGGTTTCTACTCTCTTTTCTCTTGGGATATGGGCGAGAAGACCGACGAGAAGTAATACGACATTATAGAACTTTTCAATTTTATTTCATGCGATGTCTAGCGAATCCCTAACCTAACCTAAGTTCGCTTAGGCTAAAGCGATAGCAGAGAAACGCAATGTGTAATCGTACTACACGCTATGGCTTTGTATTGAACTAAATGAAAACAAACAAACGTGATATAGTTACTTAGTCAGCCAATAGAACACTGATACGTCCAAGTTTGCAGGGAGTTTTGATGCACTATTTAACACAGCCACTTGGTTTGTTTACATTTATTAAGGATGGAGTTATACAGATAAAGCAGCAGTACTCTAAACCTCGGGAAGCATGCACCTTAGTCTTGGCCTTAGCTCAACGATCACCCAGTCTATCAAATTAAAACCTCATTAAACTAACTTGCAGCATGCATATTGTGCTTGACCAGGGCTTTTATACCACATTAGTTACCCCATCTTGCTTTATTATCGTAATCATCCTGTTGACGTTATGACAGCTCGTACTGTCAAATGTATGATTACGATATCGTAGCTTGGGCTCATACAATGTGAAAAAAAACGCTTTGGGTATCGTTTTGACGTTACCTAAGCGACATCGCGGATTGCATGTTTAAGGTACGGTGCGATCACTTTTGCTGTCACTTTAATAAGAGTTACCAAAAGGTGTCCCAAAATTTAAGCAAGATTCACCATAGTATTAGTATGGTAAATCCTGCGTAAATTTTGGGACACCTTGGGTTAGTAGCAAACGAATTCGTGATATCGTGGAGTAAATGTCATAAATAAATTACGTGTGCACAGTGCGAAGCTACCTATCCAATAATTAAACGTGCTTATTTAAATTCAAATAAATTACTTAAAAATAATAAACAAAATTCGTTTCTAACAAAATCTAACTTATTGATAACACAAATATATGGTAACTTAATAATACTATGAGTCCAGCTTGAGTGGATTTAAATTGTGGCTTTGTACCCGATGCTGCACGTAGGAATGTAAAATGCCTTTTTATAACAAACAGGGCGAATTTAGAGGTTGATAGTAACAAATTCGGTCTTCCGAATTTACTAGTAAGTTCGCACAAACCCTGGAAATGAGTCCTTTATTATACCATAAAAAGGCAAAATAATGATAATTAATATTAATCGATTTCCTAATTGAAACAGACAAAAAGCCATATTATATATTATCGACTTACAAATGTATCAAGTATGTTAAAGTCCATATATAAAAAAAAACATATAAAAAACATGTCGATTGAAGATTTTCTAATTATAATCCTTATTGTATCAACCTTTTTTAATCTTTAAATACTAAACTAATTAGTTCAAAATTAGCTTCATTAATTTGACTACGAAAGCAAGCTGTCAGGTTCGATGTTCAAGCAGTTTGAGTTTATTGTAGAACATTAGCTTTGATTGATTTAACGTAACAAAATAAACCAAAAGATCTTCGATAGATGAGATAATTTACTCGTATTTTTTTGTATACGGATGCCTACCATCCACGAACACATTTCCTCGTCATTTACCGCTTCTTTGCTTGTAACCAGTTCAACACCAATGACGGATCAACCTGTCACAAAACAATGCACAACAGTGACGACTTTCGTTTTTGACATGACGTTGAAAAGGTTAAGCTCAACGTCAAGTGAGGCGTCGTGAACAGTAGACCAAAGAACTTGAGCACGGTTAATTAAGTATCACATAAAGCTTGCAAACATAGCGTGAATACTGATTACAGACAACAAAATATTATATTTCTGGAATGCAACAAAGGAGCGTTCTATCATTTTAAGCATTAAGATAAAAATACATCATCTTAATATTTAGGGTACTGTCGAGTGTAGACTGAGTAAATTATATTTTATATATCTAACAATAAACCATAGAATTTTACTAGAATATTACATGCTAGGGTAACAAATATGGATATAATAATAATTTGGCTAACAACAGCATTATTCATTTCTATTCAAGCAAAAATAAACAGATGAATTTTATTTAATAATGCAAGAATTTTTTAGCCCTCTACACAGTTTATCTTATAAATCTGAAAGATAAAGGACTACTAATTTAATTATTGTCATAATAACTGTATTTTGAGAAAATCATGCTATGCATAAATAAGTTCTTACTATTGTTATATCTTTTTTTTATTTATACATTTTTTTTTAGTACATTTGTTTCTGCACAGAATGGACATCTAAACAGGCCAAATCAAATACGCTTCCAGTCCCTGAGGCCTAAGAATTACGGCCTGGGTGACGCACCAATTTGGTTATATTGCCATTAATTAGCGTAACTTTAATAACGGCCATTTGTTTATTATTAAATTAACCCCTTTTAGTCCGCGTGACACATATGTGGCGTCAAAAAATACCAGCAAGTTACAATTTAGGACGCTGAAAGGTTTTAATAGATATTTAATGATAGTTAACAAATGTTTACCAATATTTAAACTTGTTCTTAACGTTTTGTACCCCATGTCATGCTATCATATAACCATCTGGTATACGCCTCTTCTTTATTAACTTTTGGTATTTTGCTAATTAACGAAAACAATCGAAAAAGTGCAACACATCAAGACGATGGGAAAGGCCAACTTAGCGTTTATTTTATATTAAAACAAGCTTCACTGAAAACAAGCAACGACAGTTTTTTTTGCAATCAGAAACGGGATATTGTAGCCATGTCGTTTTATTGTTCACACATTTTCTTCGGCTAATGCTGACAGTATTTTAAGTTGCCAGCTGCAGGAATTCTCAATTTTTACCATGAGCAGGATAGGAACATCACAATCGCGAGAGTCCGTGCATGTCTCTCATTCAAACCCGAAGCGCATTCTTGGGCCTCACGTCCTGTCCGCATATTAAAAAGCGAAGGTGAAAAAGAACGTGTCATCGTTTACTTCGCTGATCGCATAAAAGTAGAGATCATTTGTTTCAAAAGGAGATGCCACAAACATGCTAGCAGGGTAACATTACCGTATACATGATTCAAGTAACACTGCAGGATGGTTAAGACAGTCTGAGGAAAATGTGATTGCTTTAAAATATGCGCTAAAACGCATGTTAATTATTTATGTCTGAATTTCTTCCGCAAGTCCAGCCCATCCCACGGCGTCGGTTAACATTAAAAAGTAAAAACAAATACTCATCATTGCGAGCATGTCCAACGGTCTAGCACAAGCAGTCAAGGTGAGAGGTCCGACGCAAGAGTACATGCTAGCGCCACGGGTCATTTAAACGAGAAAACAATTGGGCAGCCGAAAAAGTTGAATACACCTAAAATGAAAAAAGAAAACGTGATATGTATAGCAATCCAACGAAGACACAGAGTTGTGAGTCCCACGCCTTCATTTGCAGTTCAACTCGTTGCAAAAGGTCAACAAAGTATCACTTAAACCGTTTGGTACAGCCTAATGGCGTCATCTAATACTCTTTCCTAGTATTCAAACCGGGGACAAATTAGGTTGCTTCAAGTTAAAATTTGACACATTTGAATGTTGAAAATGTCATATTTTAATCTGAAGTAACCAAATATATCCTCGGTCTTAATATTGGGACCAAAAATTTATCGAAAAAAATAGTTCAAATTCAGGCGTAAGACGAGATAGCTCTACTCAGCATAAACATGCAATAAATGTCCAATCAAAGAAACAGAAAAAAGCGTCGATTCCATACATCATAACAAGGTCACATGCACGTTATCGTTAACTTCAAACTTATTATTTACTGACATAGATTACATGCCTAATTTAATAACATATTGATTAGTAGCATTCTGTATTTCCAATGATATTTGTAACTTTTATCTGTAACTACCTCGATCTAATATGATAAGAGCATTCTATATAAATGGGGGGTACCTTGGGGCCGAGTCAATCGAGAGATGATCGCTTGACGAGTAACGTCTTTTAAATAAATAATCAAATAATAATACTTAGCATTTCCTTATCTTAGAAAATATCATACATGTAGGAATATAAAGCCTCTTGAAATAAGTGCTCGGTTAGTATGTAGGTCAGTGCCATTAACACGTAATATCGTGAAATTGTATCAGGCTTGCATCGATTTATGTTACTTCCAAGGTGAGCAAATAAAGCTTTGTGTATCGCAGAAGCGCCCAGCAATATACACTTACGACCAAGCATCGCCAATTTGTAACAAAAACAGGACTAGAATTCAATCCTCTATCACCTAATTATTAAATCAAAAGTGTCAATTTCCATCCCTTAGCTTACTTGTTATTCAGTATGAATATTAGTTAGTGAATTAGTTTTATTTTCTGTGATTGTTAGCTGTGCCAGAGTGCAATTATTAGACATAATAAACCATGCAACCAAATAAAAGAGGTCTTTTGTTTCGCTCATGTACGTATTCAAAGCGAACTATGGACATCGTCCACGTACTCATGCGAGTCGCATCGTTTATGATGTTCACAACGTGTTGTTATTTATGGTCTTATGGAATATATTTCAGACCTGATTAACAGTGAATAAGTCTCATAATACCTCTGGTTAATCCCACGCTCGATCTTTATCCGAGAAATAAAAACAAACCATTAATGAGAAGAATATACTCATTTATTTATTTAGTTTAAGCTCTGACATAGTCGTACGACTAAATCATAATATGCACAGAAAATTATGATTTGTGACAATCTACATTAAATGACATGGTGTCTTAACAAAAATATTTTATAAAGTCGTGATTGTAATCTAAATATGACAATGTACATATTATAAACATCTCTTTTTAAATATTATATAAATCTACACTATTCAATACTTGTACCTCAGTTTAACATTTCAATTTGATTATATTGTCCAAGAAATTAGTGTGGATATACTAGTGATATATCGGTTCACGTGACCACTGACAGGTTAGTTTACTTACAGATCGCGCCGCGAGTCGCGGGCTGCGCGCGCGCCGATACCTTTGCAACACTCGAACCCAGTGCGAGAACCAAGCAGCCCATCGTGTTAGTGCTGATCGAGTCACATGGACGTTACCCATCCAACCTCGTTTGTTAGTTATGTTCTAAATGCATTAATTATAAACATATACCATTACTGAGTACTGGAACGCCTTAATACAACTATGAGAGCTGGACCTAACATATATAAATATATCTCAATATTCTAGGCATGTATAGACTTTACTGTATAAACACTGGAGTTAGAAAATAGCTGAGCAGATTGCTTTTAAGCCCCATTAATGTATTATATTTAACTTACAGGAATGTACATATATTTAGTATCCTCTAACTATAGAATCTAACTAGCGGAAAATATCCTAAATTTTACATATTTTAAGGTATGCACTTTTTAAATGCACACTGACTTTTGTAATAATTATTTGGTATTTCTTATAATTTTAAAAGAAAGCTACAAGTCGATTACTTCGTATTTAATCCTAAAATTCATTGAATTGTTTGAAAAATGAACTTGATAATTAACTTTCAATTTTCGTCATAGCTCTTTAGACTTAAATATTAAAGCTTGTCATGTGTGACTGCGCGTGTAACGACGCCCGCCCGCGCCGGCGCCGGCGGCTCCCGGAGCCCCGGCCTCCACGGGCCGACCTCATTTCACATCAAAAGGATCGAAGCAACATAAATAAAAATGTCCAATCGAATCACTAATACGGCCGCAAAAATCTAAATAAATTATAAGTCAAATAAATGCTATACTACCTTAATTCCTTCATAAAACAATTCATTCGACCTTACCTTTGGTGATGCTCAATTTTTGGCGATATTCAACAATGGAATGTAACTTTATCTCACATCGCATTTCAATAAAAGTAACCTTTCTATGAAAATCAACTCAAAATAAATATGGAACAAAAAATATAAAAATTTGAGTGTAAAAAGTCAAAAAATACTGGACCATATTTAGCTCGAGACTTAATTTCGAATGCAACAGAACATAATAATGAATCATAATGTGTGTCCGGTAACGAGCCGCGAGCGCGAGGATGGGGCGTCAGGCTAGACGAGGGCGGCGGGCCGCGGCGCCTCACGCTTAGGAAATGGTAGTGTAATATTTACTTGACTTCTTATTACCTGGCGAGCTAGTGGCCACGGATTGTTCAACTTTTTTACGCTCAAATTTGAGTGGTTGCTTGAGATTGATATTGTGGGACTCCGCCACGGCCGCGAGGCGCTCCAGCACGCCGCTGATCGGGAGCCGCGCCTCCGGGCTCACCGTGAGGCATCCACCTGCGACAACCTCGCCGTTAGACCCAGAATGCATCATACAATTTAGGGCTGAATCAGTAAACTGCTCTTAAGTGAGATACCTGTCTCAGGACGTCAATCTATAAATCGGTGTCATTGCTAACTCGTCTTGAGATAAGCTTCTCCTTCGAGATTACTTTATTGATGCAGCCGCTTATGGTACGTACAAACTTGCTCGACTTTTATGTTTATTGGAACGATGTATCAATAAAAGGCATATGCTTAATTGCGTGCAGTATAATAAAGTCCTTAAGTATCTTTGGATGAAAGATGAAAAACTTCGGACTAAACAAAGAATGACAAGCAAGATATTTCCAATAGCTATAAAAAGACAGGGTGCTACACAAATATGGCTAAACTTGATAAAGTTAGTCATCAAGAATTAAATGGTGTATTAGGGAAAAACAGGAACTCGTCATTTCCCAGAGTAGACAAGACAATTTCAAACTGACAAATATAATAATAACGATGCAGATGTATTTGTAACGGGACCTAAACACGTTTTAATGGTAGACATTAAATAACCAAGCCCTGTTTCAGTGAAACTAGTATGTGAGAAAATCGTGAGAACCACAATCAGAATTAGTATGCAAACAGTTCCAAAATAATTAACTCACTTATAATTTCGTGCAAACATTTGTAGCGTTGATCGTTGGGGTTAAGGTTGTAGTTCCCGTTTAGAATGGCCAGCTTGGCCGAGTCCTCGAACGGGTGCTGCATGTAACAAAGGGTGTACAGTATGCAACCAAGAGCCCAAACGTCCACTGCATGATCTATTTTCCGATTGTCCCAGGTGTCTAACATTTCTGGTGCTCTGTACATTGGTGTCGTGAATTGGGCCAGCTGAAAAACCAGTATCTGTTAATAAAATGCACACTAAAGGTCTTCTGTGTTTTGCTCCAACAACTGGAGGTTGGCAGTGCGTTCGCATACTTTTTCCGGTCTATATCTTTCCCGAATGTTTATGAATTATTAAATAGTGCTAAGTTTCAGGAAGTGAAACGGACAGAGATATATTGTATCTTATCTCATGCTGATGGCACCCTCTCAGATACACATCAACTGCAGGTTATTTTCTGCTATAACCCTTAATGACGGTTTTCCTTCACCGTAAGAGAATCGGTTACTACAGAAAGCACAGGTTGGAAAAACCCATTGATACCAACCGCCACCACTACGGACCCAACTCATGTAGCTGTATATTTTATTATTTGTCGCAATAACGTATTAAACTGAGACTAGTTTGAATTAAGTATATGAAAAGCTGCAATAAGATATTGACGACACGGTGGCCTAGTTGGGAGTGACCCTGCCTCCGAAGACCGCTGTCTTTCCTGAGTTCAAATCCCGGTAAGGGCAGATATTGTGTGATGAGCGCGAATATTTTTTCCTGAGTCTTGGATGTTTTCTATGTATTTAAGTATGTATTTCTCTATATAAGTATGTTTATCGTTCTCTAGTACCCATAGTACAAGCCTAGAGCTTATTTTGGGAGTAGGTCAATTTGTGTGAGATTGTTCTCTGATATTTATTTATTTATTTAATTGTTCTGCTACATGAATTCGGCCGTACCTTGCAATTACGAGTCGAGTAGTGGCCTCAAGCTACTAGGCCACCAACGCTTTGAGAAAGATATAAGACTCCTATCGTCGATGTAACTGCAATAACGCGTAACTAACAAATTCAATAAGTTGCAAAATGTGCCTTACTGAATTACATGTTAAGGAGTATTTTGCAATTTATTAGTGATGCGGTAGGGTAATCCTGGGTTCCTATAGGTCTCGTTAAAAGGTGACGTTTTGAGTATAGGAACCCAGGGTTAATTGTCTATTATTGGCACCCGTCAGTAACTGGCCACTTTGCAATAATAAGTGTAAAGCAAAAGATGTGCTCATTCTTTACTAACAGCGTCAGTATATAAGTTGGTGGATTACCTATCTGAAACACTAAATAACCTTTGCCAGCTGTTTCATTTGCAATAATTTTCATTTGTCCGAAAGTCATTTTTCTCTGAAACCGTTTAACTTTCCTGGATTGTTATAAAATAAACCTAACCTAACCTACACGTTCTGTAAGTATATCTCATTAAAAAAAAAAAGTTATTGGGTTCAGAATAAAATGAAAATGATGGCAAATGAAACAGCTGGCAAACGTTTTTAGTGTTTTCGATAGGATACCAAATTGGTGGCTAGTAACTAAATGTAATTTTCTAAACTGGCCAGTTGTTGACGATTTACCCTATTGCAGTTACCGAGGCTATAGCTTCTTTCACTGAGGGAACTTGGCAGGTTGAACTGTTCATAATACGGCTCCAAGGCTTTGTACTCTGTTCTTTACAGGTAATAGTGTCACTGTATGCGGTTGGACATATCAACCGCGTCGTGGTATTAATTATCAGAGTATAGTATTGCATGCTCATCGATTCTAAGAAATGGTTTGTAATGATACTAATGAGTAACGATCGATAAAATGCTGATGAATAAGTATTTTTATTCATAAAGGGGCGGAAAAGCAGGTGGCTCTGATTTAATCACAAATTATAAATGCCTCCATGTTATAATTTAGGTTTTATTTTATTTCTCTGTATAAAGTTTTACAATCATTTACGAAATTGTAAAATGTAACAATTATGAATATACGTTTAGTTACTTGAAATAATGAATTATAATTATAACTTTAATTATATAGAACAGACATAAAACATCCAAGACTCAAACATAGTCACCCTTGTTAGACAAATATTTGCCAATACCGGGAAACGAACTCGGGACCGCTAGCTTAGTAGGCAGGGTCACTACCCAATAGACTAAACGCGTCGTCGTCCTACCTATGTTTCTAATGACTTCCAAAAACTTCATTATTATTTAGGTCTATGTATACTGATTGAAGGCGCTAGGCCCTAAAGAATGGCAATGCATTTCAAATGTATCAGAACTTCTAAATCCGTCAATTATTTGATCTCTTGGACAAGCTTTTGTTGAGGATTGTACTTTTTCTACAAAATAATTATCTGCTTATCAAGACCATACTAATGAGACCCAACACGGCGGGTCTACGTTAAGAATAGCGGAGATCCTGTCACCACCTTCCGACTCCATCATCAGATCAGCTCCTAAATATTATAATTTTGAATAATCATCGAGTTTAAATAAGTATTCCAAATTGCAGCGCATTACTATAACGGGAAGTGGTTCAAAAAAGACTTGCAAGATGTGATCCAAACTATGGCAAGTTAAATAAAGCCTAGTGATATCCAACAACGGTTAAAAATGTGAATAAGACAGGGAAAGCTAATTTGTTTACTTGTTATTTCCTACTGACGAAGGCTATTAACAAGCTAACATAAACCTTATTAGAGCCACGGTGTTAGGGTTGCGTACCTTTTAACTAAACACTGATTTTGCAGGCTTAATTTGTTAGCTCAAGGAATTTAATAGGTGTATTGACCAGGCGTTGTTTTCTTAAATCTGGCGAGCGTAACTTGACCTGTCAGTGAGTATTAAGTATATTTCACTGCGTGTCTCCAACGTGGTCTTATTTTGCCGCTCAACCAGGGCACCTAACGCAGAGCTAATTACGACTTTGGGATCTAGTTATCATTGATAAGTGAAGTCAAGGGAAAGAGAATATCTATACAGATTGCAGAATAATCAGGAGTTTGTCATAACAGGGATCCTGTGGCCAGCTTCAATGATGCTGGAAGTATTATTGTGTTAATGAATTGTTCTGATTATGTAGGCTACATCAACAGACCACTTCAATGACACTATAATATTGCATTATCGTACGAGTTCCAAACGCTAGCAAAATGTTAGCTCAATTGAACACCGGGAAATTATTCAACATTAGGCAGCATTTAGCTTGTTAAAAAATGATTAAATGTTTCCTTTATACATACAATATAAACCATACTGAATTGTATCATTAGAAATCAGATAAGCATTACAAATGGGTCAGAAAACACTGGGTTATTTTATTATACTTACATTTTCCTCTAACATATTCCTCTGATTAGCGCTCCAAGAAGGATTAGGCGAATATACATCGGTCGTGGCGGAACCAAAATCACATAGTTTCATTGTACCTAAAACAACACAGATATTAGAACATGATATGCAATATTGTAACTGATATTTACTGATAAGTTGATGAGTAACTGATATTGGGTAATGAAGGATAAAAGATTTTGTTCAGTAGGTGGACGTGGACGACGTGATACTTGTTATGAAATAAGTTTTATTTTATAGAGGCCTTCATGAAAAGAGCTTTCATTTCCCTTAAAAACGCGCAAAAGACTTTTTCTTGACTACAGAAAAATATATTTCTAAATAACTATTATAACAGTCAAATTTCGTAAATTATTTGACAAATTCAGTCTTCGCCTGTGATAGTAAAGTCAAAACAAAATTAATTTTAAACAGACGCACAATTTACTATGTGTGAGATTGAATCTAAGTTGCGGTTGACATCAAGTTGAACAAACGTACACACACGAATACAAACCCAAAGCCAACGCCATACAGATTTGCCGAAGTTATTTTTATTAGATGATTGTTTCATAGCGCGTTTTAGTCAATAACCGAAAAAGAGCTGCGCTGCAGTCGGATAGGGGCAAAACGGGCCTTTAAAGCTTTCTATTTTATTGGCCTGTGCCACGATTTTGCGCGACAGCAGCAGCGGTGGCGGAAAGCGGCGAGCGGCAACAAACAAATGTATAAAGAGTGTTGATATAGCGATTTCTTTGCATTTGTTTTCGCCTCTTGCCGCCACCCGACAGTTGAGCCGCGCCTTTTGTAGCGGTATTGCAATGTGTGTAGTGTAACGGTATTGTATGTGTATGTATGTATGTATGTAATACAATATTTAGGAGATATATTACCTTCATTAGATATTAGAAAATTTTCTAGTTTGAGATCACGATGGGCTATCGGAGGTACTTGCGCGTGCATGTGTTGCACGGCTTTGCACGTCTGGTAGAACACCCTTAGGATTGTCGGCAGCGGGAACGCCTGCCCTCTGTGCTGGAGGGCCTCCATCAGGCTGCCCCCGCTACACAGATCCGTCAGCAACAAATACTCCCCCATCCCGTGCGAAGTCTTCGACTTATCAATAAAAGAAGCAGCTATATATTTAATAACATTGGGGTGTCCTGATAACTTTTTTAATATACTAATTTCTTGAATTATATTTTTGTTTGCCTGTTCATCAGCCGCCATTAGCCTTTTAAGGGCGTATTCTGTGCCTGACGACACATCCTGGGCGACAAACACAAACGCAAAACCACCTGCAATCAAAGTTTCATGGGAGTGGGAGAGAAGTTACAATAAGATATATGATAATGTTTGACAATGGGATTCTTTAATGAAGAAGAATTATTTTCATCATGGATAAATAACACCTCTATTTATTTAAAATCGAATTATGGTGGATAGAATAGTCAAACGAAAAGAGACATGCTTAAACAATAAAAAACATGTGTAACCTATTAGTAAAATACCACTGTAAATTATAACAAATATAACTTTTTAAATGAAAATAAAACCAATTTTAAATTAATACTTAATTAATGTGCAAAGATCATACTTTAAATATCAAAGCAGCACTGATAATTAAATGGACTGGACTTCAGTACCTACTAAAACATACTTCAATTAAAAATTTCATAATTATCATATATTACCAATATTTGTATTGACTATAAAATTATATTGATATTCTATAAATTGATGTTTTATCAGATATTTAAGTAAAACTATGTAAAGGAACTTTATCACCTAGGTTTATTAAAATAATTGAAATATTGCTGCTTGTCCTTTTTACCAATTTCTAAATTCCAAACTAGAAGTACAAGACAAAAAAAAAGTAAATTAAATGTTTATAAACTGTAAAAAAATAAGTCAGGCGAAGATAATTCAGCGGATGGCAAAATTACCATTAAAAATATGTATATTTATCAGGGGCCATCCAAAACTCAGGAGCACATACTCAAGCTTATGACAAAATTAATTAAATCACCCTTACTGGGAATCCAACCTGAGACTTCTAGCTTTGTAGGCAGAGGGCAGGGGCATTTTCCAGGAAAGTTTACAGAATAGAAAGTTTAGTGCAAGATGAAAGGTATAAAACCTAGTTAAATTGACTCAGACTCACACTAAGTGTTGTGTGCCATCACACAATATGGGGGGAGGTCCCCCCACCTCCTAATTTTTTCTTTTTTTTTACATTGATTATCATTATCCACTATAAAAACAGGTATGACCGATGGATCTATATGGTACAGTACTCTGAGAATCACCTAAAATTTGTTATTTTCAGAATGTTACAAAAAAAAAAACTGAACAAATTTAAACATACATAATATTAAAATTTTCACCGATCACCCAATTAATGTACTTTAAACCAAAACACTTTGAAGAGAAATATCTAAATACATTTTTTCTAAAGAAAAGGAAATGGTGTTTATCTAAGGCGCAAAATTGGGCTACCCCATAATTTTATAATGTACAGTGATTTAACCTTTTTAATGCTATGTCAAATACAAAACCAGAGCGAATGTCAACTTTGCCTCATAGACTGTAAGGTCTATTTTGCGCTGTCAACCATGACGGAAATATCCGTCAGTGGCGTTGAAAAGGTTAAAAACCATTTTGAGAATAAGGGTTGTAGAACCATTCCCTGTTATCAGATCATTTTTCAAAATTAGTATTAAATAGTTGTTTTTAATTTATCATTTGACCTCTAATGTAGTGACGTCACAACCTTTATTGGTAAGTTGTATCTAATCTGTGATCAACCATGGTACTGCACATAATATGAGTCTAAAATGCAAGAATATTTCTGTTTTATTTTAAATGCTTATTAAAATCAAAACAATTTTTAACTGTATATAAACATAACAATGTAAAATGTTTAAAAAATGTAATGATTAAAATATAAGTCCATTTTGGACCTTTTGCCCCAAGTTCAATTTTTTATAAATATGGATACTCTCCAAACAAGCTAGTCTGTGGGTGGTACATGACTTGACATTAACATTTGATGTGATCTGACAAAAATGCACAATGGTGTCAGGCAGAAAAATAATCAATAATATTTACCTACTCAAACTGATTCATTTGTTTTACAGCATATTATCTCAGGCAAGCCAATTTTATAGAGATGTCATAACGTAATTATCTTTAAAAATTAAAACAATAATAGTTATTTAAATGCAAAAACTACAAATTAGGGCTGTTCAATTTAGTCTATTTTATAGAAAAAAATATAAAATCTAGGAGTTATTTCTTTTGGGATATTTCAATTAAGCCTTGTGAGAGAAAGACAAATCTTTTAGCACAAGCAATAACAAGATGCGGAATAGACATGAATGGCTCAGAGAGCTAGAGAGGCTCTGGAGAACAGATTTGAAATCAATTTGACGCACATATGGTTCAAACATGCCTTGGATTACAATATACCAGAATATTCAGTAGTTTAGGCGGGAATAATTATAAATAAATTCTTTACATACTAAGTTACAGCGAAGAACCATTCAAACTAGTACTATAAGTGAAGGTAACTCTGTTTGTCTGTAACACTTTCACAACTAAACTGCATAATTAATTTTAATGGAATGTTTTGGAAGATAATATGAACAGTGAAAGGACATACCAGAGAGAAAAAAAATTGTTCTACACAGATGAAGTCTTAGGCACAAGCTAGTTTCTCATAACTTCTCTACTAGACTGTACTATCCTCTGAGCTATTAAGGTAACAACACCAATGTTCGACACTTTTAGTTGACATGCACCAATAATCGACACAAGATTTTAATTCTAAGATCATAGGGTTATAAATTGATTGTTGCAAAACAAATGAATAACTCTTATCTTCTTTGACTAAGAATCAGTGTCGAACATTGGTCCTTTGTCAAGTACTGGCGTCTTTACCTTAAAAAGAATATTGAACTTCCAAGATGATTTTGGAGTTCCTACACATTATGGTTAAAAGACTACAAAAACTGAGTGACAATGGAATCAAATACATTTTTCTCTGGTCTTCAGAAATGTCTGTACAGTAAAAAAAAAACAATAAATAAATGTGTGTAAAAACACATGGATCTAATATCAATAATTTACAATTATCATTTTAGGGCAACTGCCAACTAAAGTTATCATATCAGCTCTTATCTTTCCAGCATGGAGCCAAAGTCAATACCAATGTTACTACTGTTATGTTTATTCTTGAAGGAAAGATATGCTTACTTTTATACCAATTATTGCAAAAACTATTTAAATATTATTGTTTTTCGATTGATCAAAGTTGCTACTGTTATGAATAGATTTATCTTACAGCTAAAAGTAAATTCATAGTTTAGCTACGTAACTAAAGATAGCGAGGATGCAGGAATAATTACTGCAGTAGGTACACATTTCGCCAGACAAAGCTGTCAGTGGTTCATCCGCCCCCAGTGTGCCGTGACGTTAACAGCGATTAAAATGATCTGAAGCTTAATATACTAACGCCTTCATCACGAAATCATAGGCTATACGCTGAATGAAACAATCAACAACGACTTACCTTCAGCAATCACTTTCTTGACTCTCAACTTCATGTTTCCAATTTCAACAAACTGACCCACGAAATCATTGTCACTACCACCATTAGCACCTCCTGAGCTAAAGTAGCCTATGGCTGACTTAAAGACGCTCATCTTTTACGTATTACTGAAAGTTTTATTAGGTGAAATAAGGGATAAACAGAATATTTAATCAGCACCCTCTGCATGAGTCCATTTTACAATGGCAGAACCATTTGATGAAATTGGCAGATTCGTTTCGTTGGCACTGGCAGAAGATTAAAATGTTGCCAAGGCTTTACATTTTCCCGTACCAAGGGTGAAACTCACACTATAGTTTAAGTAAAGAAAAAAGTTGTTTAAAAATTGCGTCCAACGATCAAAAGCATTTCAAATAAGCAATTACGTCTTACCACTTCATTTAATATAAATGCATTATACACATCTAATATAAAAGGTTTAATAACCAAAAATATATTTTGAAAAGGGATTTACTCTCATTATGTTAGTAATACTGAAAGATCCATAGACAAATCCCATTTTTTATTATCGAGCGGTTCAGTAGGACGAGTTTTTAGAGCTGTCAATATGGGGCAACACTTACTTAGTCTATGCTCTATTGTCATGCCCTACTTGGCATGCAGCCATTTTTGTATAGACGCTATTTTCGTTTTAAACTTTATTATTTATATGCCAAGCAGAATAATGGAGTATTTGCCTGCAATAAGGCCTACAATACAGTTACAATATTTTGGTAGATTCGATTCAATCTTTTTCAAAGAGTTTGTCAATCTTCGAAGCCCAATCAAACAAATGTGCATGCAGAAGAGAAAAGATACTGAGAGGTTGATGTTCTCTTATTGTTGTTTGTTGCTATTTACTTGAATTTAAGTGTTACATTTTACTTAAAATACTGCAATATAAATAAATTCAGGCCGATGTGTGTCAAATCGATTGAAAATACTCATAATGGGGTTTGAAATAAAGAGGTTTCAAGGTGACGTTGACGAAGAGCTGATTTGCCCTATTTGCTCCGGAGTTCTCGAGGATCCTTTGCAGGTGGGATTGTTTATCTTTGTTGTTATTTTGGTGGAGTTTTAGGTAGTTATTTTTGTGAGTGTTTATTTGTAATATTTCCACTAGGCACCCGCGTGTGAGCACGCGTTTTGCCGTGCTTGTATTACTGAGTGGATCAGTCGCCAGCCGACCTGCCCAGTAGACCGCCAGGCCGTCACCGCAAGCCAGTTGCGACCAGTTCCACGAATACTACGTAATTTACTGTCCAGGTAAGGATTTCGTAACTTATTACATGACTGACCTTACAAGTGATCCATTCTTGGTAATGTTTTGCTTGTAGGTGGGACTTGATTTACTAGCTCTATGTTACATAGTGTTAGGTTTGTTACATAGTCAATCATTTCCTTTGTAACTAATTATTTAAGTTAAAAGTAATTGATAATAATGTATTAATATGTTATTACCCAGTTATGTCCCATTTTCTAGGCATATTCTTATTGCTTTTCTAGATCAAGTAGTCATTCATTAAATAAAATTTGCGTAAACGGAAAATTGTAGGGTATTATGAAAGTTAGTTCAAGTTTTATGGTAAGTAGACATTACTTTTTTCCACAGATTGTGCACTAGTTGTGATAACGCCCCTCATGGATGCGACACTGTTCTGAAGCTGGACTCGTTGGCATCTCATTTAGTTGAATGTAAGTTTAAATACTATCAGACCAATCAGCAGCTTTGCCCACTGTAATATTTTTAGTTTCCGCATAAAAACTGCCTGATAAATAAGCATTATATAAAACAAACTTTATTCCAGACTTCCAAGGTCCATAGGATGTTATTATATTGTGTACACTTATTTAAACAAAAAATTGTTTAACAACCTACTTATCTATGCACCTTGGGAGCATGGGATCCTAATGTTTAACCTCTTATATGCCCTTGGACATATCCAGGACAAATTCTTGAGAACTATTTTGTATTTTATTTGTTTATATCTGAAGAGAAAAGTCAGTATTTTTTGTCAGGCATACATAAAAATGGAAAAATATATCAAAAACATATGCTTAAAAACATAGTTTATAATATCAAATATTTCCGGTAATAGTAACTAGTAATCCACAGTAGCTAGGATTTAATTACATTAATTTAATGCTAATAGGTTTTTAACTAACCACCCTGCTAACTAAGTATTCCATTATTACATTCAACACCAAGCATTCTAATTTACATACAAAATGGACCTGACTACCAGGTCATTAGAGCTGAATGTGTTAAACAATTAGTTGTTTCACTTTGAAGTAATTATCTACTAAATCTGTATCAAATACCACTTCTAATTCTATTGATTTCTAATTGACTTCTAATTGATTTCTAGGTAAAGAAAGTTTAGAATTGATTTGATTTAATTTCAATCTTTGATGTTCAGACTCTGCTCCTTTGTGTACCTGTGTTATCTTACTTAGGGTCTGGCTGGTTCTGTCTCTTTATGTGTTATATTCATTGTCCAGACTTATTGATATGTCGATCCAGAAATTAAAATTGAAATGTGTTGGGTGCATGTTGAGAAGCTAGAAGAGCATATGGGCTTGAGATATAACTGTGGAGGAGGACAGAAAATAGATGGGATGATGGCATAGAAAGGCTTGGTGGGAAGTAAATGGTGGTGATTGACTGTGGATAGAGTAAAATGGTGCATACTGGGGGAGTTCTATGACAAATGGCAAGTTGATGTCACACCCTCAACAGTAAAAGCACTAAATAATGTGTAACTTAGGTACTGAAAGTAAAAATAAAATTAACGCATTCACTGCCAGTAGTACTGTTTTTTCGAACTTTCGCCAGCTGCCACATGTTTTGTTTTGTACTGAGCTTGTCTACTGTAAGAACACACATGCGTTGAGGACACTAGGTGTAAATCAGGTGAATAGGGAGTATTTGTTCCTCTTGGGTTTTTCTATGTATTTCTCTATATAAGTATGTTTATCATTGTCTAGTACCCATAAAACAAGCCTAGAGCTTAGTTTGGGACTAGGTCAATTTGCGTGTCTCCTGATATTTGTTTTTTTTTTAATTTAAATTCTGAAAATGGCCTGAATGGCTTCGAGAAAAGGATGGTAAGGCCGTGCCTCTTTGTTTTGCTCGACTTGGCGGGGGCAATGCCGCGCCGTGCCCCTGGATTTTAGGGGACAATCTCACATGAATATCCTGGGCCCAAACTAGGCTTGTAATAGTACAAGCCTGGTTTGTTTCTGATTATTCTTTATCAACATGTAGTCACACAAATATTTGTCCATACTGGGAATCAAACCAGGGGCCCCTAGTTTCGGAGGCAGGGTGACTACCAACTAGGCTAAACGCGTCGTCAATCAATATATTTTATTTAGCATGAAAATAATTGTATAATGTCCACAAATAAAGCTAATAAGCTATTTATAGTTTATTCAATTCTATGTTGTTGTTACTGGACATTAGTGTATAAAATGTTACAAACTAGATCAGACTGGTGACACCATTATAATTTTTATTACACCCCATTTATTACGATTTTTTACCACATACAGCTTTGCGCAGTCCGTCACCTCCAAATACATAAGATTTAAAATGTTAATAACATTGAATGTCAACCCCTAATATCTTTTTTAGGTGAATACAACCCAAAGCGACCAATGCCATGCGAGGCCGGCTGCGGCCTCGTGATCCCGAAGGATGAACTGTCCGAGCACAACTGCGTCCGGGAGCTCCGGGCGCTCATTGCCACACAGCAGGGCAAGCTCACGGACTTTCAGCAGGAGCTGGCTGAACAACGGCTTGTCATCAATGAGCACAAACGAGAATTGGCTCTGCTTAAGGTACTATCACTTCAAGGAATTTATAAGGATGCCTGATAGTTGGTAGTAGGGAATGCAAATAACTGGTTAATAATCGAATTCAGTATGCAAAACATGGTTAATAACCGGTTTTAATTTTAATGCAAGGAACGGGATGGAACTTCTAGCTTGATGTCATTTTGGAAGTTATTAGACCTTTTGTGGTAAATTTGAATCCCTCTTACTTGTAACTCCTCACTCTAAACAAATGAAAGCTTCTTACATCGATTTTTGTATTAGGGGCCCATTCACTGCAATCAGTAGTAGATTAACCCATTCACACACACATTGTCTTATGCAGCACCATCCGACAGACCGATGCGTTGATAGGCGTGCGTGGCATGTCGTTAAGTATACTACGTCGTTTGACGTTTTTGGGATCTAATAAGTTAACTTGCAATTATGTAATGTACCATATCTTTTTTTTTTTATTGATTTAAATGGTACCTAGAAATCTGAGAGTTCTAAGGGTTATTTTTATATATCTTACTAGTTGTTTCCCGTGACTCTTTCCGCGTAGAAGTCGTTTATCGCAATTTCCTCAGGAACCGCCAAATTTGTCAGGGTAGAACATGCCCTGCCGGGGACTCAAACTATCTCCATGTTCAGCGGTTTATCCGTTAAAGCGTAATAAACAGACAGACAGAGTTACTTTTACATTTATAGTAATTAGTATGGGTTAAGAAAATTCAATTTTTTCCATGAAATAAGAACTAGCTACTAAGTCAATTCCCCAGCAACAAAAACTCTTAAAAATAAATAAATAATCAACTATTGCTTGTTAAATGCTAAACAATGCCATCGAGTTATTAAAAATGTATGTATGTATTCACATCATTCAATTTAATTGACATAATAAATCAACATTCTAAATCATAGTCAACATATTGAGATGTTTTAGTCATTCCGAGTGATTTAGAATTCTGACTCATGACACCATAATTGTTATCTACTTGTAAGGATATTAAGTAGGTAAATTGTCAGCAGACCTAGTCATTTTCCCGTTTCGTGCCTAATAGGTAGTATTGTCCTTAGCATGTAAACAATCATCCAAAGCATCAATGATGTTATTATACTTATATTTTTTACCCTATGAGTGTCCAACTTTTGGGCAAAGGCGTCTCCCCTAGAACTTCCTGTATATGCTTCTTCCGGCCAGTTGTTGAGAAATACGTCCAAGTCGCCCCACCATCTCCTTTTCAGCCTGCCCCGTCTACTTCTCCCACCTTGCGGTACCCAATGGGTAGCATAGCCATGCTAGCCGGGTGCATGCGGCAGCGTCACCGACCCACTCGCATTTGAGCCTGGTGGTTTTATCGCCTACGTCAACTACGCGTGTTTTGAAGCGCATTGTTGTGTTCCAGAAGCATTACATCCACTTAATACCTAAAATGTTAGACGCGTCTTTTTTCCGTAAGACGGCAGCATCGTCTCTCAATGAGCGACCATATTTGGGCACCGTGCGTTATGAAGGACAGGATGCAAATATCGACGAGTTTCCGCTTTGTTCTTGATTTTGTTTACGTAAAATTAAACTGACGTGTTTGTAGCTTTACTACGTATAGTAATACGTTAGCGACCGCTGCGATGCGATCGATGTGAAGAAACAGGAAAGTTAATAACAAACAAGTAATCATCTATGGTACAAGTCAATCTGATGGCCATTTATGATAATGCGGTACCAACTAAGTTAAAAGAAGCGTGTGGCCAAACAACACCTTTTAACATCTTTTGAAATTGTTGTCCAATCGTATGCTGTTTTGTACACGTTTTAGAACCTCTTTGGCAACATTTTCGAGCGGTGTCGTGACCAGGATAGTTTACTGTCTTTTGAATACAGTTTTAAGCACTGTGTCTGCTTAGGTTACTTATGCTACTCTGTTTATCTCAAAATGATTCTCGTTTGAGATTATAACTTCCAAGTTATGTTCTAAGGTATGAAATAGTGGGCTGGTTTCTGCAACTCAAGCAAGCACCTATTATGCGTTTGGGACATCTGTTAAAAAAATAAGTGTAATTTACCAGCAAGGAAATAAATCTTAATTACCTTTGCTCTAAAACACCGTTTTCAATTATGAAACAGAAATTTGAACACTATCCCCGTCACAATGTAGTTTAAAACGAATGATTGTTGTATTGCAGGAGTTCATGCGGGCCATGCGCGTGTCGAACCCGACGATGCGCGTGCTGGCGGACCAGATGGAGCGCGAGGAGGTCGTGCGCTGGGCCGGCTCGCTGGCGCGCGCGCGCGTCACGCGCTGGGGCGGCATGATCTCCACGCCTGATGATATGCTGCAGGTACTGGGACACAACCTGTCGACATTATCTACAATAATACCATCAACATCATTATAATCAACAACCAACAAAACCGTACTCAACAACAACAACAGTACCATCATCATCAATAACAATGATATCGTCATTCCATTGGCATATTTACCATCATCAACAACATTTTTACCATTAGCTGAGCCAGCTTGCTGGGGCGCTGAGGCGGCATGACAACAGTAACTCATTAATTGTCATCATAGTTTTTCAAAACCATTTTTAACAGCAATAACAACACCATCATTATTCATTAATACCAGCGCCATAATCATTATTAGATCATAAACAACAAAACTATTATCATTTATCATAATTTAACCTGAAGATGTTTGCTCCTGGCAATAGGGATCACCCTAACATTGCAACAATCGATGGTGCTTCCCTGTATCCAACAGATTCTCGCAACAAACACGTCCTCTTAAATATACCCTGTACTGTACATAGCTTTTATGATATGTCAAGTGTTATCTGGTATCAAAATTTTGTCTTTTGTGTCTTTTGAATTTAATTTAAGATACAATAAATTTATTTGCAGATGATGATAAAGCGAAGCTTATCAGAGTCTGGCTGCCCGCCGCACATCATCGATGATCTCATGGAGAACTGCCACGAGCGGCGGTGGCCGCCCGGGCTGTCCTCACTCGAAACTAGACAAAACAATAGAAGGTAATGCCAACAAAGTGTAACTGTCTATGCTGATTGAGCTGACCAAAACAATACTGACATTGTCAGATAATAAATCTTTACTGACTGACTGATAGTTTCAACTACGAAATCTAGGGACTTTATGAAGTCTAGTCTGTTATTATTGTTATGTTATAACGGGTGTCCCAAAACATACGCAAGATTTACCATAGTATTAGTAAGGTAAATCTTGCGTAAACTGCACTTAACCCATCAAGGTGTCCTACGCACAAGTCGCACAACATGTGTGCGTAGATTTATTGACATTTGACATAAAGTGAAAGTGTGCACAACTATGACACATCGCTCCACGGGTGAGGCCACAGACATGATAAAGTCGATAATGTTTCACGATCTAGATCTCGATAGCCATAATGCCTAAATATCGGTTCTTTTGGCATATTGAACATCATAGTCAGGTCATAATATTCATTGAAACTGTTAAACGTGAAACCACGATTAGAAACAGTCATCAATATTTTTATTTTTCATAAAGACAAGTTTTTTGTATATTTTGGTCGAATCTTCGAAATTATATGATCTTTAGCAATGGGTTTTGATTAAATAGTTGAGTACTTATAACTTCTTGAATCTGGTTAACAATTTTATGATTTAAAATTAAACAGAAATACGTCACAACCTTAATACAATACAATAAAAAATCTCTTTATTGAACACCAAAAAAAGCAGAACACGGAACAGTACATTTAAATCATAGGTATACTACAGGCGGTCTTACCGCTAAATAGCGATCTCTTCCAGACAACCTTGTACAACATAACTACAATCAAGGCGCACGCAAACTATCTCCATCTCACGTTGCTCGCGCGGAATCACATAAATCCAAACCTTTTCATTTCTGTGTGGGCGTGGCAGCATAGTGGCTTCAGCGATTCAAACACGAACCTTTCCCTTCAGATTATACGAGAAATACGTGTGCAAGCGAGTGCCCGGCAAGCAAGCGGTGCTCGTGCTGCAATGCGACAACACCCACGTCGACGAGCATATGATGATCGAGCCCGGACTCGTCATGATCTTCGCACACGGCATAGAGTGAACCCAGGACCACTAACACCGGGAGACACTCCATGTCCAGAAACACGTGTTTCTATACGATCCTGTTTAAAAGAGTGCAACTGCGTGGCTTTAAATTAAAATTGGACTCATTACTGTGGCTGTTTTACAGTTGCGTTCATTTAATTTTGGAGCAGTCGTGTCCTACTTCACTTACTCTTAGTCGCACGTGGGGTAGGATATTGAGAAGTTAGTAAGTTGGCATTTGAAGCTGTCATATAGCCATTTGCTCGGAGTGTGAATGAGACAGCTTCCAGTGGTAATCGAGTCACACGCCTTTTGTGCCTATCTAGTGGGTAAATACACCAGTAATTCTTATCCCCTGTCGTTCATACTAATGGACCAATACTTTTTCAAATGTGTGGGACTTGCGATTGGTGAAAGGCATGGTTTCAAGATTCGCTCCGAAAGAGGGCTTACTTTGGTTTGTATAGCTATTTACATTTTTTTAAAGTAACCGCAGTGTTTCGCTGTCTATAACGGTAACTTCGGTTTGCTGCAATCATTTAGTTAAAAAAATGTGGCAAACGTAAGGTGGATTATGACAATGTGTCGCATCGGAGCCTAAAGGCGTTATCACACGCGATTTGCGAGTGTTCCGAGCTAGGCGTGTGCGTGGTGAGGTCGTCACCTCGGCGCGTTTTCGCTGCGTGCGTAACGCGCACGCGGCGATACATACATTAATCAATGTACAACATTGCGCCCGCCACGCGGTGTCTTGTCGAGTTCACTGCAAGCACGCGCACTATTCGCCTCGCTAGTAACTCGCTTACAAAACGCTAGTGTGACTTGTGTGTCTTCGACTTCCCTAATTATCGCTCTATATTCTGTGAATCTATTTAATAAATTCTGTGTGAACGTAAAACAACGTTTCATCTAGCATGGAGTTTAAATTATTTTGTTAAACGCATAGCCAATGATTGTAATATTTACAAAAGTTGCAAAGTATTGTTTTTGTACGTGATAAAATTTTAACAGAGTGGTAACATTCCTAAATTAATATGTATTTTAAATGCGTTGCCTATCTTTTTGCTTCGTTTATGTAATGATTGCCAGTTTTTAGACAATTTTGCGATAGGAACTTTTACAAAATATTATTATTGTCAGTGATTGTGTGCTGTGTTACGTTTACAATAGTCGATAATGTTTATTTTAAAGCTAGATCACAAGTAACGTAAAGAGTGGTAATTTGATCTAACCTTGGTTACTCTCCTCTGCGATTTGATGTTATACGATTACACTATGGGCGTAAACTTTATTAGTGGGGAGTGTCTTCGTTGAATGATATCAATGTTAGTTAAGTAGTGTGACGATGTTTCGGATTGTTTTGCGATAATTACGTGTTTATAAATGTAGAAGCAAGTTAATGTTGCGTCGCCCTTGAAAGTTGAGGAGCAGGTAATACAAGTTGCCAAAGTTAGGTTAGTTGCCACGATAAACGGTTGTTTAATTGTATTCTATTTTCCGTTCAGTGAGTTGTATTTTGTGGTCAGGCTTTTATTTTCCAAGAAATCACTTAGTTAAATATTCTTTTAAAATTTGGCACGTATTAGTAGTTATGTAAAGTTTAATTTTGATTGGCAACAATTTTAAACCCTATTTTTTGTACGTTATTTAGGCTAATCTATTCTTTATTAATTATAATTAATTAATTTTTACAGTGTTTGTATTTTTACATCCTTAAACCTTAATGACGATGGCGTGGAATTTGTGGCATAGCAAATCCATGGGTTGTGAAGACTTCGTTGACTTGAGCCGGGTTTTCAATAAACGATTACTCGTATTGAGTCCACTCTGACATCGGCAACTGATTAGTACCCTTACCGTGAGTTATAGTGACCGTACTAGCTAGAGAGAGTCGAATGCTCTGTCCCTCAATACTATTCATTTGTATTTCAATACTGTGAGGGACAGAGCAATCGACTCTCTAGCAAGTACGATCACTGTAACTCATGGTAAGTGGTAGACGCCGTTCTACGAAAAAAGCACGTGTTAAACTCTGTTAATATTATAAAAACAAAATAGCGCGATCTCATGATATTGCCCTCACGCTCGCTCAGCAACTTTAACCTCCGGCATCATGGATTGTAATGCAGCACGTTGTTGTAAAGGTCAATGTACGAAATTCTTCGTCGTCTGCGTCCGCGCTGTACAGTGTACAGTGCAGTAGATTTTTAATCTTCCTTTGCCTTTGAACTCTCTCTCACTCACTCTCATACGCTCTTATGCTAGTCTAACCAACTTTATCTGTACCCGAAAGACTTTCCTGCACTGTAGGCAGGATCCAGAGTCAGAGATGCATCTAAGTAACCAAAGGCTGGAACTCAATAAAGTGGAACATCCATGATGTGGAACTATGAAGCAGGGGAAGATAGAATGAGAAATTAAAGAATGGTTTCCACCAAACGGCTCTCATTGCATCAGATCGGCACGCAATTTACAGTATTTAAACGATATTACATCATGTACTTACACTGTTTAAAGTTTATTATCAAGCCGTGCACAGTAGCTTGATCGCGGGTATTTGCCGTGACACGCGTTTGTAGCCGAAAGTATGGTGGACGCGCAATGGGCTCCGTAATAAATCGACAAAAAAATATTAACGAACTCGATCGGCTGTCGCCGTATTCGTTCGTATGTATATTTACCAATCCGATGTAATGAGAGCCATTTGGATATCATACTTAAGAAAACATGCAAAAAGAAAGATGCTTGAAATGTCGCGGGCGGGTGTACTCGATCCGAAAAAAAGTCAAAATTGTCTTAAATTAAATAATTTTGTTACGGAACTCTTGTTTTCTATCCTGAAACCTCGAAATCCAGAGCCCTTGCACGTCGATAAAATGGGTCAAGTTAGGTAAGTTTTAGCATTCAGCTTAAAACCTACGCTCGCACTTATAGACTAAACCAAATAATTCTAAATATTTCGTGGAATGTGTACAAAAACTGCATATCCTACTAATACTATAAAAATGCAAAAATTTGTAAGTATGGATGTTTGTTACTCTTTCACGCAAAAACTACGATACGGAGTTTGGTGAAATTTGGAATGCAAACAGGGTTTAACATATACGGTACCTTTCATATCGCTATTCCCTCGGGAACTGGTTTATACGCGTACAAAGTAGCGGGCGGAAACTAGTTATCAATAATTACTTACTTATCCAACTAGAGTTCGTTTTCGTAAGTAACTAAATCAACGCGAACGAGCATGCTGCTAGTTGCCGGCAGATCAAGTAAACTTTAGACATACCTTCTAAACTGTGCATGTAAATGAACATTTTAAAAGCGTGTTTTTGCCCGCCACGAATCTTGTGCAGAACGGTACACTGTAAATAAATTAAATTAAAAATGAAACTTTTTTTTAAAACATCACCACAATAAGAAATTTTGTTACTACAATTATTTATACTATACCGTCAAAGAATTATTTTGGGTTGGTTTCCTATTGTGTACAGCTGCCTTCAGGGAGCATTAGGGACTGTCATCAAAACGTCAAACCATCATGATTTTGTCCTGTCATTCTGTTTTGGAGTTTCGGACGATCTCAATACTGAAATAAAAGTGCATTATTAAATAAAATCTCCATCATGTCGGAAATGGAAGTTACCGATAACGAAAATGACTGTTCCAATGATTTGAGTACGTGATTTTTATTGTTAATTGTTGTCAAAACAAGGATGGTACACAGCCTTATGCTTGGACCGGCTGTAGTATTTTTAATTAGTTACCGATTTCTTTTGCTTAGTGTTGCTGGATCGGGTGTTCCTGCGCCTTGGGAACGCAAATTCTGATGACCAGCTTGAGAGCTGCCTCTCGCGTTTCCTCCCCCCTGTTATTTTAAAGCTGTCTTCCCCACATGAGCAGGTATGTAAATCAAAACAATACCTTGTAGCCGAAATGAATATAATCTAAACCGGCCTCCTGCCATACAAAACATTTGCAGATTCTATACGACTTAAGTATTACTGTGCTGAGAAACAGTTTTGAGGATTATATTTATACAAAGTATTAAAAGTAATTGCTTTGCTGTGTCAATTGTATCTTGTTTTTATAAACATTCTATTTCTGATTGGTTTACAACTGTGCATATTGCCTGTTTTTTTTTCATTTTTTTATGGGTTTTAAGAATTCTTTTTAAAACAGAACATTGTTTATGTATTTAGTTAATGTTTTAAGGTACGCACAAAGGTCATGGAGCTGTTGGTTCATGTGAACAAGAGGGTGAAGTGCCGCACTGATGTGCAGCTGCCGGTGCAGACTCTGCTGCAATTGTACATGGACCCTAAGGCGAACAGTTTTATTATAGTAAGTAGTATGTTTTTTTAAAACCTTAATAATGGGTGAATTATGTAATACTTGAATATTCTAAATTATAAGGTTGTGGTAAAACTAAAGCTGTGATTGAACTTAACCTTTTTTTTTCTTTACACCCTAAATTGAAGAATGCATTGATTATCTAAAAATATGATTGAATAAGTATGTTCATTATTGGAATCTCAATTTATGTCCTCTCTATTACTGTGCACCCATTTAGGCATTGCACTAATTATTTAGTATAATATACTTATGTTATTACATGTTCTTTTTATATTATAATTACATGCAAGTAAACGTCTTAACATAATGCTCTAACCTATTTCAGAATTTCACAATAATATACATTACTATGGGTTTCCCGAGGCTGGCACGCGACCAGCAGTTGAGTCTTGTGCCTTCTCTTTTGGAGGCCATAGAGAATAAGCCACAAGGCCATCAGGACGGGTAAATATGACACATTAGCACATCACTGCTAAGGTCAGAAAGTTAGCTATTTTTAGCACAATTGCATTAAGAGCCGTTTTAGGAAAACTGAATGGGCCAAGTTTACGTTATGTAATTTGTCTTGATTATTCTATTAATACTGTTTAATGCAATACTCTCATTTTTGTAGTTCTAAAATGTGATGTTGCCGGCTTAAATTTTGTAAAAGGCTTCTTAATGTGAAATAAGGGAAAAATAGTTTAGTTTTGCAAATATCTCCGTAAAAAATTCTTAGATACACTAATTAGGTGATATATTTTTCTAAAAGTTTAAAATCATTACCAAATTTTTTACATTAATACTAAAACAAGCTATCCTTAAAGAGTACTCCGCGGAGCATTGGGGTTCCGTAAGGATTCTTTAAAAAAAACACAAAATTTATCTGGTTTCTTGAACTGAAATAGTAAATAAATTCTTAAACTACAAACTTTTTATAATGTAATTGTTTTAGTACAATAAAGTTTTTACATACATAATTAGGTACATGCCAAAGGAAGGTCTTTTATGTTTAAATTTTGTTTGAAGTATTGTTTTATATCTGTTGTAAACTTGTATCTGTTACAGGATATTGATACTAGTGATGCCACTGCTCGGCAATGTTAAGGAAGCAGATCTGAATCTGAAGCAAAAGCCAAAAGTGACCTCTTTAATACTTAAGTTTGCTACGGACATTCTTTTACTGCCTTACAGGTTAGTTGTTGATCATTGCTACTGGGCAGCCGGTTTATGGGTCAGATGATAGTAGCAGATAGACTTTACAGAAACGTAAAATAGACTATTGTAGTTGTAACATCAGTTTGTCACTTGTGGTTCACATTTTTGTACAGCCTTTCAATATCTGACGAAGCCATCTTAAACATAGACAACAGGTAGGGGTTCACAATTGTATTAACTCTTTACAAATAGTTATACATTTTTCATTATTTTAGAGCACTTCCAAATCCAGGCGAGACTGATTTCCAGGTTCCTCCAGGGATGAGTTTGAAGACTTATAAAAGAATTGTGAATAAAAACCAGCTCAATCCTGAACAGCTGGAAGAAGTAAGTTTCACAATGGTTTTCTTTTGTATGACTTGAAATTAAACATTTTCTTTGACCATGCGGTTAGTCTAGCCTGCCCAAGTAGCTCAAGAATATGAATAGTATATTCAAATGGCACTTAATTTTTCTGTATATATTGTATATCATGTTTAATACTTAAATAATTTGATACATTAATAATACTATTTGATTAAATGTTATTCTAAAGTAAATAATTCAAGTAAAATTGTTTTGAGCATTCAATTGTAAAATTTGATTGGAAATAAATGGCTTTATTATTATTACTATTGTTATTATTGTATATCGTGACTTTTGAGGACATAATAAAATGTAATTACAGATGAAACTGTCGATAGTGAACTTGATCAGCAAGGACATATTCAACGCGAGCGACGTGTTGTTGCCATTGGTGGTCGCGGCGGCAGACTCGCGCTTCAGCGTGGCCAACCACGCCAACAGTCCGCTCATCAGAGCTAACAGGTAACGCTTATTAAGGTCAATAGGTAGCACTAGCCAACGGCAATAGGTAGACCTCAGCAAAGGCCGTAGCTAACATAACACTCATTAGTGCCAACGGGTAACACGTAATTAGGTTTAATATTATTATTTATCAACGAGAAAAAGTAGCGTTCAAGTGTCATAAAAGTAACACATATCAAGACCAAATAGGTATAATAGGTATAACTTAACTTGGTTAACATTTAGATGACGGAAACACTTTTTATGGCTAATATGTATGGTCCATGGGTAACTGTTATCAAGGTCCGTAGGCAGTATGTCAGTGCTAATAGGTAACGCTCATCTAGGTTAGAAAGTGGCATAACTAGAAACAAAGGTCTGTCTTATAAATTGTAAAAAAAAGATACTTTTATATGTATGCCTAGGAGTTATATTCAAGTTTTTCAGTAATTACTGTCCTTTTGAAATATATAATATATAAATATGTCATACGTTTTTGCTTCTAGTTCTGTGGATTGGTCGGTGCCTTCAGTAGTGGCTCCTCTATACTCTCTATATTTAGGCACGTGGGGGGGTATGAAAGTGCCAGCAGATGACCGCAAAGTAAGTATCGCACAGTATTAAGGAGCGACCACACCGACGCGTAAAATACGGTGTCGTTGCGTAAAAGGATGGGTCACACTTATTACATGGCGTAAATTTTGACGGACCGTAATTTACGCACCGTTAAGCTCCGGTGTGGTCGCACCCTAATTGTTATTTGTATATTAAACCATTTTTCTAAGTTTTTTTTTTCTATAGGTGCCAGCGTGCACGAGACTTCGTCTGAAAATCATTCAGTATTTGAACAAAACAACTGGTCCTGGGATCATGTTCCCCCATTGTGTCCAGGTAATTTGTCATGACTGATTTTCTTGAGCCATCATAGAACCCTGTCACAATGAATTAACGTTAAGTAACAAAAAACAAAATGTGTTCAAGTTTTTTAAGTGACTGTCTGTGGCAAAGTTCTATTGCTGGCTCATATTTTGTTATCTTTGTTGCATGAGAGGGCGTCTTATTATTATTTAAATATTATCTACTTACTCAGTAGGGTATTTATCACAGAAATTGTCCTTAATTAAGGACTGAAATTAAGAAACGGTAACTTTTACATGTGAGTAACAATAATTAGTCGTCCATTTATATTGTTAATTTTCGTTACTCGCATGTAAAAGTTACAATTTCTTTGAAAAATACCCAGTAATGTTGTATTTTCGGCCTTATAAGTAGCTGCACACTTTGGTTTCTTGTAGCTTTAACACCTTTGACGGATTAGTACAGCAATTCAAACATCACGTACACACTTACATATAATATACATTCACGTCTGTCCCCAATGGGGCAGGCACAGACTATGGAACCCTGGGTGCACTGGTCTGAACATACATGTTTCACTTCTTCTACATTCATCAACCTTTTCATGCACTTCAGTTTCGGGTGCTTTTAATGTGGCCCTTATCCAACACGCCACGCATCTGATCACTGTAAGAGGGTATCTACTCTCGCCCGCCATACTCCTTCGCAATTCTTCTTATATCCGTCCTTAGCATTCCATTCAAACATGACGTTGTTTGACAATGCAAAATGCTTTTTTTGCAGGTGATATTTTCTTCATTGTTCGACCCGAATACAAACTCACGGCTGCGGAATATGGCGTTGATGTTCTTGCTAAATGTTATTAATAGGTAAGATACGAGTATGTAACATCATTTCATTGACTGTAAAAAGTAATGTAGGTACTTACAATTCTTACAATAATTATCCCTAGCAACTTAATACACAAATAGAACTTTGATGGGTGTCAGCTATTTAAAAAGTAAAAAGGTGAGGACCAATAAGTTGGAATATAGTTACGACCAAGGCGTTCGCGAAAAAAAATGTGCGACGAAAAGTATCTTTACAATTGTATGGCAAATTTTTGGGATAAGTTTAATAGCAAATTCAATATGTAAATACGTATAAGTAGCTTTTTAGACCTTACCCAAAAGTCTGTAAAATCCGACATTATAGTCTGTACTTTTAGGTATTTAAAAAAGTGTAAACAAACCAAACCACGTGGCTCTGCTCATCAACCAATCCAAGCTGTTTGGTCGAGCTTTGACGTATCAGTGTTCTGCTCCTATTGGCTGACAAACTGTCATCTGTCAATGTCACGTGGTTTTTTTGTTTACACTTTTTTTAAATACCTAAAAGTACAGACTATAGTCCAGTAAATTAGATAAAATAGGGGAATTTTTCAGTCCAATCTGAAGCTGAGATCTACAAATTTACCGTACTAAAGTTGCAACTGTAATATGGGGTCTTACTGACCTTACTATTAAAATAGATCTTGTTGGTTAGCATATTGTGTTAAAATCTGACAACCCATTGTAGTGGTGACCAGACGCAGCTGAAGAAGGTGTCGACGGTGTTCCTGCAAGGGCTCTTGAAGATCGTGCGCACGGACGAACACGCGGAGCAACAGCCTAAAGCCTACATGTGTTTAGGTAAACTTACCTTTCACTCGTGTTGCATATTGTTAATTTTAATGTCCGACCAAACTTTCGGTTTCGGCCAATAAACGAGTTCCTAAAACCGAAACTACGTTCGAGAGATTCACGCTGCGATCGGGCAAGTTTGGAGCGACGAAGTTGCAATTAGCCGCGACCGCGCTCACAGTCGTGTGCAGACTTGAAGTTGCGTCAGTTGCATGTTTCGGTTATTTTTTTATGATTAGTCGTCAGGGTTGTCAACGCGTTTGCAGTCTTAGGATTGCAGTCGTGAGATTGTAGTCTTGAGAATGCAAATGTCTATTCCAGATCCCACTTGCCATCAGGTGGCCTGTGTGCTTGGCCTTCTCCATAAAAACAGTCCACATTACCCTGACCTCCACAGGCAGACTGGCCATGAAGTGCCCGGAGAGCATAAACAACCAGTTCGCGCTGCTCGAAGAACTAGTCAAGAAGATACCGGAAGCGACTCCTGAGATGAGGACCGCGCTCAGAGATGCTTTGCTGGAGATGGCCGTCGCATACAAGATTAATCCTGAGGGTAAGTTTCACGACACGCTTAGTTCAGTTGATTGTGACCCTGCCTTCATAGGCAGCCACCTCACCTCACCTTTAGGGTCATCCCTAAAGGTGATAGACCAAGGTAATGATACCACATACATAAAATCTAATAGTGATGCACTCCATTCATGAAGTGAATGATTTGCAAAAGAACGACGAGGAAAGTGTAGAGTAGAACATATATTAAGTTAAATAAAATAACTTTTTTAGTATCATTCATTCAATAAGTGGCATCACTATTTATTATTCACCATTAACTAATAAAACCGAAGATGTCACTTTACTGAACACAATTAAAAGTCCCAACTCTATGTACTCTCCGCTGGTTTAGGTACTTAAATAAAGGGAAACAAACGAATCCACGATTAGTTAAGAGGCCGTATACGAAATTTTGCCGATTTCGCCGATTTACCTGATTTTACAGACGTGATTTTACTGTTGAAATACTTTACTTCTACAAATTTTAATGCGCAACACGAAAGATAATTTCAACTTTAAACGAATGTATGAGCTACTTTTTTGTTTTTATTATTTGATACTGATTCATCGACCTGAAACCGGCGACTGTTTTGTGAATTTTGCTTTAAGAGGTTTAGAATATCGCATATTCACAAATCGTTTTGACGTCTAAAAGGTATGAAAAAATGACAATTTATTGCTGTAAAATTTGTCTAAAAAATGTATGAATTACTTTTCACCAACTTCATATAATTTTTTTTGTGTAAAAAAAATATTAACTTGATAAAGTTTTACAGAAAATGGGCATATGGTTTTTGATTACGACTACCTAAAACTATCGTTCATAAAATTAAAACAATAGTAATAAAGTTCAGTTCAAAATCATACCCTTACTTTAAAAAAATAGCAATATATAATGTTTTAAAATAACCTAAATCTCGCATTATAATACTCGACA
This sequence comes from Acleris holmiana, assembly GCA_949316455.1. Taxonomy (NCBI): domain Eukaryota; kingdom Metazoa; phylum Arthropoda; class Insecta; order Lepidoptera; family Tortricidae; genus Acleris; species Acleris holmiana. The sequence goes on from OX438767.1 coordinate 15,947,645, forward strand.
AATCTGAAAAAGTACCTCATTTATTTGTAAGTCATTTATTCGATCAGAACTGAAATGATATTTCATGATGTGCATTCAAACTTATAGAATAGCAGTATTTTAAATGTAAAATCTCAAAAAGAAGCAAAACCACCAAAATTTCGTGTACGGCCTCTTAAGAGGACTGTGAAGCAAAATAAAAGCCATACAAAATGCGATAACATTTTTATCTCCTTAAACATTGCCGATTTTTAGATTTTTTAATGTGTAGTAGATATTATGAAAAACTAAGTCTGTACGTTAAGAAAAATAAGAGTAAAAAACAAAAGCGGAAACACACAGACCTAGTTTTTCATAATATCTACAATATATTCAAAAATCGTGAAAATCAAATTAGATTTAGAGGAAGATTATTTTTGTCAGCTACGCGATTTAAGCATCGCTTCACAATCCTCTTAAACAGCCAATCGAAACTCCTTCGTCGAGCACTCAGCTCTACCTGTATTGGGTGATGAACTTTATCACGTGGGTTTGTTTACTTAAATACCTAAAAAAATAGAGTATAGAATAATTTTGTTTACGAATATTTGTTCTTGAATTTTTGAAGTTTGTTTTTGATTTTTAATTCCGTTTTCAATATGCTACGATGCGCTTGTGAATTCATCGTTGTTATCGGGTTGGCAAAGCATTTTCAATCTAGAGGCAGAAAACGTCGTTCTGCTCGGCTAACTGAGTGGCGAGACTAAGATCCCATTTACAACCAAGTGGCTCTCTTTCTCTTATAAAAAGAATGTTGCAGATAAACCTAAAAGTGTGGACGCTTCCCCCGCGTCGACGTCGGCGATGGAGGTGGAGGAGGGCTCCGCGGGCACGCCCAGCGCTTTCGACGAGCCGCAGGCTTTGGCGCTCTTCGCTCTGTTAGACCAGTGAGTTGGGAATACCTGTAAATGAGGTTTGGATTGTTGATCGGGACCACTGACGCATGCGTCGACGGAACAAATGCCAGATGTTTTTTAACCTCCGACATAAAAAGAGGTGTGTTTCTGTGTATTTGGCATCGTAGCGCGGATTTGGACGTGGTTTTTTTCAAAGAAAGCTAGTGTAATCGGAAGAGATATCGGGGTTGCCATTTTATCGCGGGTTTTTATCTATGTATTAGTTATCATAAAGTTAATTTTCCGACACCCTATGACGCATACCGTAGCTTTGTGCGTCCGATGAAGAAACCAAAGCATTATACTTTTAGAAGGCCGCGGTTGAAGCTGTTACGTCCCCAGTGTGGCTAGCTCATCTTGTATTTTCTTGCTGGTCGCCTAGTCTTTCCCGTTTTATACTAGGATGTATGTATGAAGTATAGAGCTACTCGTAAAAGACTACCGAATAGGGCCTCTATTCTACTGCGTTATAACGATATCGCGTTTGACGTGTTTTAGAATCGTTTATGTCACAGTCGCCAAAATTGTAAATGACTTAAGAGTTATCAAAACATTGACAATACGGAAACACGTCAAAAACGATATCGTTATTATCGTGTAGAATCCCAGCCCAGAGTAGTCAATTTCTTGTTTCGTTTATCGTTAGATGCGGGCAGTAAATAGATATATTAGATTTAAGGTGTAACTTAGCTGTATTTTAGCCCAACATGTTTTTTCTGTTCGCATTATTTTCCATTTTTCTCAGCTACGCATTTTCCGGTCTAGATTTCTCTCAATTGCATACTTTCCCATTTGAAATTAGGTTGAAATAGGTAGGTAAATGTAGATTATGTTAGTCTCGCAGCGGAGTTTCGTTGACACTGTCAATTTGATATCGTCGGTGAAACTGCAATACCGCGTAAGTAACAAATTGAATAAGTTGCAAAATATTCCTTAACAAGTAAGTCAGTAAGGCACATTTTGCAACTTATTGAATTTGTTACTTTCGCGGTAATGCAGTTTCACCGACGAATTTGGAATAGGGAAAACAGCTACAGAATAACGCGTCAGAGGGGCAGCTCGATTATTAAAATCTAATTCGTGAAAAATATCCAGATGTAAATTACTTTGGGAAAATTACGAGTATCAATCAAATCAACTTGGCTGAACGTTAATTATTTTTTTCCAGCTACATGCTGAGCGAAGAGTCGATGATCCGATACGTCGCGATGCGGTACTCCGCCGCCGTGTTCCCCCAGGACTACATCCCCTCCAGGTACCTGCTGCTGATGGCCAGTGGAGACAGGTTAGTGCATGGTTGCTACATATAGTATAGTATAATATATACAGGGTGTCCCTAAAACCAACGCCAAAACTGAGAGGGCTGATAGAAGAGCTCACCTAACCTACCCTAACCTACGTTATTAATGTTTAAGATGAAGCTTACGATGAAATGATACAATGATGTAGTGGAATTCGATAACATAATGGGTTACCCTTTTACATACATTCATTTATGCGATTCAGTACTCGTTTGCTAATATTATCATATCTTTAGCCAAGACGAAATATCAACAGAAGCGTTGAAATGCCTCTACGGAACGTCACGCCCGAGCGAAATAGAAGACGTTGTGAACAACGTCAGTAAGAAAGAGACAAGCACAGTCAGCCTGGACGCGGATTCGTCCAAGAACGACAAGGACACACAACAAGAGGAGGAGTTCAAAGTGCCCAAGTTTGAGGACGTAGTCAATTACGTGTGGGACCAAATACAGAAGAGGAAGAAGGGGTCGAATTCTAAACATCGGTTCGTGGTCAATAATCAGGTGCTTCAGTTTCACCCCTTGACGTATCAAGAGGTCAGTATCTTCAGGATTAAACTGATTACAAAATTATTTGAATTTCACGACATTAAATATCTCTTCTGAAAATCTAAATTCTAATTATAAATTAAAAATACAGTTGTTTTTGTATTTGCTTGTCTGTCTTCACGGTGAGCCCCAATTATTAGAAGTGAAATTTACACCGAAACACATTTTTATCTCAGAAAATAGTTTCTTCCAATAGTGTTGAATTATTTGTATTAAGATGTTTAATAATAAGTAATAAGTTTATGCCTTGTTGTTTAAAAAACAAGTATTAATCAAACTTAAGACTGCTATGATTATAGTCCGTTCGCATAGATAGTGTCGCTACACCCGCACGCAATTGTGGTTATTGTAATAAAATACGAATTTAATCCGATGCAAACTACTAAATTCACTTTCGGGTACGCCGCTCGCATCTTTGCTTACGCGGCGGCATCCTTTGACAAAAGGCGGCACGTTCCAAGGCGGCGCAATAGAAAGGCGACGATACTATCTAAGCGAATGAGCTATGCGATATTATATAAGTTTAAGTGATCTCCCGTTCACATTTTAATCAATACTATATTATTTATCATTTAAGTAGCATTCACATTCGGACTCTCTCTTGATAGGTGTTTTATTTATTAATTAATAGGTTTGCCAACAGGTAACATACCATAAAACTTACAAAGTAATCGTAACATTTTTACATTGATTGAGTACACAATGGTGATGGTTGATACACGCCCCCCCTCAGATCCTGCGGTACCTGCGCATGTGCCTGAACCGGTCGGCGGGGCTCCGCGAGTGCTCGGAGCACCCCAACGACACGTCCCCGCGGCTCACGGCCTACTGCCTGCAGCGGCTGCTCGACACGGAGGTGCTCGAGAGATACCTCGCCATGATCACTTCGCTGCTAAGCGCCAGCCCAGGTAACGAGAATACTACTATGGTTCTCTGCCTTTTCGCCGACAAATCTTTGACAAATGCATCGTTCCGCAAACTATTCATTTGCCAACCCGCTTTTTTTTCAGTAACTACAAATATTTCAAGATTTTTAAAATACTAACCTAACCTAACCTATATAGGTTCTACACGATGGTCCTGAAAAAAACACGGTTGTAAATGATATGTTTGTAAAATGAATTATTTGTGAAACATTGGTTATGGATCCCGAATAAACATGTAATAGGGTGAATCAACTTTTAAAGTCCTCCTTTTCTACACGCTAATAAAAACTTACTAGAATATGTGAGATTGATAATGGTTTACACATGTTAAAATTAGATAATCAGATTTTTGGATTTCACTATTCATAATCATAAACCAATTCACATAAAAAATAATAATTGCATTCTACCAAATTAAGGTGACATAGTGAGACATGTCGAAAATTGGGGAGTACCTTAAAAGTTGATTCACCCAACAGTGGTTTAGTAGCGTAAATTTGCCAGGCTTATACATTTTCCATGATTTATTTATCCTGTCACGTCTTACACTGTCACTGTGTGTGTGTTGGCTGTTACGGCTTATTTACGCATTGTTACGTACGTGGGGGTAGGTAAATGATAGAAATGCAAAATACGCACTCACTTAATCGTTACAAACAATTATCGCACAATAAAGTTGGAATACTTAGATAATCGATCGGTTCGCTCTTGATCGCTCTCCAAGTTATGAATGAAAAACGCCGCGAGCGCTTCGTGTTTGATACTCCCAATCCCGAATGTTCTAGAATGCCTTTTCGAATGACCGATGAACTATGTATGACTCGCCGAGGAAGTTCTAGAGAGTCCGTTACTGGAAGGTTCTACACATTGCGACCTAGTATTACAATAGATATGTTTAACCTATGCGCTTTTAAAAGTTATCATTATTCTCAGAACGGATGCCGCTCACATGTTTCCTCGACATAGTCGGCTGCGTGCCCGACAAAATGGCGCCAAAATACACGAGCCTCCTCCCGTTCCTAAAGAACCTCTTCGTGACGAGTACCAAGGAGGAAATCCGAGAAGCGGCCTCTCTCATTTACGCTATAATCACAGTACACACCAGCGACAAATCAACGATAGAAAAAGAATTGAGGGAGCTTGTGGTACAGGGGGAGAGTAATAGGGATTTGGAGTCGCAGTGTGGGTACCTGACTGCGTTTGCGCATGTGTGCGAGCGGTGTCTGGTGTTGGCGAAGAGGGGGAAGTTTGGGGGGAAAGGGTTTAATGGAGCGAATTGGGAGCCTTATCAGGATGGGGTTAAGAATTTAGGTAAGTAATCTACTATTCAATTAACATAGTATTTTGCAGAACAGTATTACTCAACTTACGATTTTTTACCAATACTTTTGTTAACTGCGGGTCAAAAAATCTGCACTTACTTATATCTAGCAAGGTGGACTTAAGGCTATTACAGATGTTCTGCATTTATTCATCATATTCTAAACAATTATCTTCTACATACTAAAACTATAAATCAGGACTTAATCGCGTGATAATAAATATTTACCTCGACGCTTCGTCTGTGTTACAACAGCGTCACAAAAAAACACAAAACAGGCTGAAATATTTATGTCTTACACAATTAACCCTTCGTATGCAGAAAGGGGTTTAAAACTTGTACCCGTCCTATGTTGGACTTTGACGTCTTTCACGTCACCGGTGTCACGTGACCGAAATTAAACGCTTCGAGCGCTCAAGTTGGTATCACGTTTCGAAAATCTGAAGATTATCTATGGAAATTTGTTTTTTTTTTTTTTTCAAGTAAATTTGCACCGTATCGTTTAGCTGATTAATATCAAAATTCAATAAAATGGTGCTCTTGGATTTCAGCGCTGATCAGCGCTTTGACACCCGACGGGGGTAGCACTGATCAGAGCTAATACATATTAAGGGTTAAGTCCCGATTTATAGTGGATGTCTGAAAATGGTGTTATTAAACAATACAAATATCTTCTATTTCAGCAAAATTACTCTCAAACTCCCAAACACTATTAGTCAGCACGTCGTGTTCAGCCATATCGCTACTCGCTCGAGTCGGTGGGTTACCTCTCCCCGTCTCCGATCCCAAGTTAGAGGAGCTGATCCAAAGCGACAATCCCTTCAACGTGAATAAGACAGATACGTTAGAAAGTGACACAATGAACAAATTCACAGTGGCCGATGGCTTGTTCAAGATAGTAGGCAACGCAAAACTACCCTCGAAAATTAAAGAGAGGGCACTCTATACGCTTGGGCTGTTGTGTTGTGGGGAGAGGTTCCCGTTTGCAAAGCAAATTGTTAGGGGGTTCCTGCAGATGGCTAAAGATGTAAGTATATCATTAATATTATATGATCACGTTTTACAACCTTTTATTTAGTTTCAACTGTCCCGGTGCCTGTAATGAAATCTGGCAAGTTAAATTTGACCCACTTCCCGGTTTCTGATTGAGCTGAAATTTTGCATGTGACAATGCGATATTATGATGTCATGGAGATAATCTGATGATGAAGTCGGTAGCTATACTTAAATTAGACTCGTCGAGTTTGGACTCATTATGTTGATGAGTAGTAAATAGCTGCAGAAAAGGTACAGTCGGCAGCCAAAACTTGTGTCAAAAATGTTTTTTTTTGTCAGAAACTTATTGAAAAGTACTGTTGACGGTTGAAATCGGGGAACGAATAACAAACAAGTTCATCTCGGTGGGACACTTGAGCAGGGCGGAATATTATCGGATTCATGTCATTTCAATGTCTACTTTAATCTTCATATAATATTGCATGATATAAATTAGTAAGCGTTTTCTTTTATTTTTTATTTTTATCAACTCAAAAATGTTTCATTAAACTTTGTTATCGTGCATTTTCAGAGCAAAGAATTCGAAATCCACCTGCAAATTGGTGAATCTCTGGTGTTATGCGTTGAAGGAGTCAATTCTAATGAGAATAGAGATCTATGGACTGAGCTACCAAAGGAAGTAAGTTTAAAAAATCTAGCTTTATGCCCATTTGTTTCAGTTACGACCGCAACGAGCGTCCAGTGACGCTCTCTTTACTATTAAGGTGTTTTTTCAATAAGCTGTAGTATCATCTTGAAGTCGAAGCTTGGTTTTTTGTACGTACAAATGAATACACAATGTATATACTTCTATGACAGAATTTAATAACAGTTGACCTATGAGTGAGATATTTAACGAAAAAGTGGCCACCTTGCAATTTGTGTGTATAGTTGCCCGGCCACAAATTGCAGCAAAACATGGCTCGTTTAGAAGCCCCTTTACAAAACACAATAACAGTAATGACTGCACCACTGGACGCTTGGTGTAGTCTTAAGTTATCTTATCAAAATCTGTGTTACGCACAAACGTATTTTTTTTTTATTTTTATTTTTTTATATTAAGGAGAAGGCACACGAGCACTCAGGCCACCTGATGGTAAGTGAAATCTGAGACCCATAGACATTTGAATTCTCAAGATTATAATCCTAAGACCTCAAATGCGCTGCCAACCCTGAGGACTAAGATGGAATGCCTCTATGCTAGTAATTTCACCGGTTGTCTTATCCCCACACCGGAACACAACAATGCGAACACTGTTGCTTGGCGGATGGTTAATGGATAAGATGGTGGTAGCGATCCGGACGGACCCTGCACAGGGTCCTACCACCACTAAACTTATTTATGTTTTCAAACGGCTTTGCCGGCAGGACAAGACGATATCTCATGTCTTATGCATCTCATGATTGCTTGGTGTGTTGTTATCAACTCCGAGGAGAGAAGAATCGCATCTATTCTAGTCGGGTAACTATGCTATCTAATCTTCCATGTCGGAGCCGATTTGAATTCACAGGTAAAATGGTATAGCGATCTTGGTGCACTATGCACATCCCATCCCCTGCAGAAAGTATGTTGAACACTTTACACTGTTTTGTTTCTACTTATGGCGTTTGTTCAAGGGTGAAGCGAAGATACGCGACCGAGAAGCGCTCAAGGAGAATGACAGCCTGCTGGAATGGCTGCTGGGAGAGCTGTTCAAGATCGGGAAGCACCCCCACCCGCACTCCAGACAGGTATTATCCAACATTCAGGTCTCCAATTATTAAGGCACCTTTCTATGGAACCTGGCATCAATACTACTTTTCCTTTTAATTGGTCTAGGTGCTGTCGTTCTAATCAACGGAAAACAATGTTTCCGTGGTGATAGGTGAAAACATAATGAAGTGGCACCCACTGTATTTAGCTGCTGCGATTGGTTAAAAAGTGCCAATAATTTCATTATAAATTATTTCTCGTTGTACAGTCAACGGTAAACATAAATATTCGCACAAATTTGCAAAAATATGGACACTAACATTTTTGAGACTTTGTGGTATATACATATTGGTACCCTTGACTGTGCCTTTTGGGTGCTCTATTGATATAGACCTGTCATATGTTTATGTTGCCTTGATTTTAAAAGTTTTTCTAGCTTTAATTGCGTTTGTTTGTATGAGTATTTGTGATTGGCAGGCGACTAGCATTTGGTTGTTGGCTCTACTGAAGAATTGTCCCGAGCGCCCGCCGATATCGAGCAAGCTGCCGGCTCTGCAAGAAGTCTTTATGGACTTCCTGTCTGAAAACAGCGGTAAAACTCATGAGCCTAAACTGTATGGTAGAATTAATTAGTGTAAAAAACAATACTATTGTGTGTTATAACAATCCGGATAAAATGAGTGTCTGTTATTATATTAGAAAAGTTAACTATAGCTTGACCAAAATAATATAAACCTCACAAGTTGCGTCACTAATTCTTTTTTATTCTGTGTTTCTTGTGACTGCCCCGAGCGTCCAATAATGGCGCTCTCATTACTATTGTTGTGTTGTCTAATAAACAGTGATCGTACTTTTTCCAGCGTTTTTGGTGCGTTGACGTCAAATGACACACGACAGCGACCTAGGGTTGTCGACGTGTATAATATGATTGACGTTTAAAATTATGTACTTAATATTATGTTGTCATTGAAAATAAAACACTTTTTTTGTACTTAATCAGTTATTATAATTGTGTATAACATTTATTAATGTAACCCAAAATTCCTCAAATTTTTCGGAGGGCATGCTGACGATTAGTTTTCGTAATTTTGATTGCCCTGTTGAACAACAGCAATCAGGTTGTTTATTTTCTGAAAATAAAAGTAATGGTTTGATTCAGATATAGTCGATAGATGATGGTAGAGTTACTATTAAATTTAGATTACTTGGAATTAAGTAACCGAGAAATTGTAAAATGCAACATGTTAAAATGTACAGTCTGTCTATGAACTTATTGCTTAATTACCTTGGACATTTTTATGTTGATATTTTCGAAACACCCCTACGACTTCGTCCCAACAATCATCAAATTTCAAAAAGTGAACTTGTTTGAGCATAATCCTTAAACACATTTCTCGAAAATTAAAAAAGCAGGAACATATATTATATAAATTATGAACATATATATTTCATTATGCATATTGGGTTTACATGTTCTAATAATACTTTCTGTAGGTATTTCCGATTTTTTTAATACGCTATTTGATTCTTGGTTCAAACAATTTAATATTGGGCTCTACTGACAACCCTAGCACCGCACCAAAAATGCTGGAAAAAGTACGATCACTGCTAATAAACTAAAGTATTGCCTTAAAATCGTAGAAAGGTTTTTATTGTACAAATGAGTACAATTACAATGTATTAGTTTATTAGAAAACACTATAATAGCAATGAGGGTGCCACTGGGGTTCACTGGACGCTCGGTGCAGTTTTGAGTTGCAATGGAAAATACTGTTCATATCTTTTCCGTAATATGGGGCAGTGTTTTATATTCTTAGTAAACCTGTACATCTGCACAATCCTTACCGTAGGCAACAGTATACAAATACCTTACTAAGAACTTTCAATCCAGTACCGAAAGTAAAAAAGTCAATGATTATAGTTTACTTTTGATGTTTGCAGAGATGGTCCAAGATGTGGCCAGCAAGGGTCTCAGCCTGGTGTACCAGAATTCTGACGAGAGCGCGAAGCAGGCCCTCGTGGGGCAGATCATAGAGCAGCTGACGAGCGGCAAGCGCTCCGTGGCGCAGGTCACCGACGACACGCAGATATTCGAGGAGGGGCAGCTCGGGAAGGCGCCCACGGGGTAAGGAACAGGCTCACGGGGAAAGGAACAGGTTCACCGGGCGTGAAGTTCCAGGTTCTGATTTCCTATACAAACTAAATAAATTTACACAGATATATAAGTTTGCGAGATTTATTGCATGGTAATATGCGGATAAAAGCTGAAAATTTATAATTAATACGAGTTACGACTATTTTTGGGCAAAACTTAAATCGTATGAATGAAGACTTGACATATGTCGTTCACAACTTGAACCGCTCCGTTTCAGTGGCAACCTGTCGACGTACAAGGAGCTCTGCTCGCTCGCGTCCGACCTGAACCAGCCGGACCTGCTCTACAAGTTCATGCACCTCGCGCACCACAACTCCATGTGGAACTCCAAGAAAGGTAACTAATTAATGGAGCTATAATGGAAATTAGTGTTGTTACTTATGCTTAGTTGAGAAACAGTAAATTACCCTTTAAACTTCCGCCTTCCTTTTGCATCACAATACTAAAGTGCAACGAATATTAGATAGTAAAAACAAATTCGTGACCTAAAATTAGTTCAGGTCATTATCGGTCAGGATTAAAATTTCCTTGTTGAGAGTAAACTAATGAGAAGTTTAGACCGGACCATTACAACCATCTTTTCTTTTATTGGGGAAATGATTGTCAGCAGCGCCCCGTTACGAACAAAATAATTTCTTTACTAACATGTTACTAAAACATGTTTAGCAAACGCCGTCTACTGCGATTTTCGATTATTGAATATTTTTGTAAGTAACTTATCTATTTAAAATTAGTTTCGACGAGGAAGACGTTGTTGATGTTGTCCCCCCGCAGGCGAACGCGAGGGTTATCTATCCATCGTGGAAAGCATGTTCTAGTGTTTTGGTAACAATATTATTAACCCTATTTTATTAGGAAAATATTCCCAAAATGATATCAACCAATCGGCTTGAATCGCATCGGGTCGGAAAGGATACGAACGGATGCGGCCAGTCCATCGTGTCCCAGCATACTTTTGGCTACGATCGCGTGTCGCGGAAGACGCCCGCGTTTAAAGATGGTCTAATCTGTTCCTATCCGATGCGATACGAGCCGTTTCATGGAAATCATCCTTTCTCCTTCTTCTCAGCATATATTCCACCACTGCTGAACATATGCCTCTTCCACGGATTTCCATAACGATTAATGTCCTTAATGCCGTGATTTAGGTGTTAGAAAAATACGTAAACATAGCGCAGCGGACATTAATTAAGATACATCTAAAACATTAATTAAGCAGGATAGGTTACGTTAGACTTGTGAGTACAAAAAAAAACTGTTGACAGTAAAGTCACGGAGGATAATTTTACAAGATAACGTCATAAGAAAACATTGAAAAGCCGAACGCTTAGGCATTGGCCTAAGCGTTGCCGCCTGCCTCATCATCGCTTGTTCTGCGCTCACGCTTGAACGTTCGGCTCAGGTGGAACGTGACAATGAGTCACGCTTTTTCGTGCGTGCAGCTGGCGTTCATCGATTTATATGACGTTATCACGTCAAAAACGCGGCGAGAAAAGCCTTTCGAAATGAAAAGTCTGCGTAATGATGCGTTTGTTAGATGTTTCGATAGGTTCTCTGCCTTTTCGCCGACTAATCTTTGATAAATGCATCATTTCGCAACTTATTTGTCAACCCGCTTTTTTTCTGTAACTAAAAATATTTCAGGATTTTTGTAAAACTAACCTAACCCAACCTACGTTGGTCCTGAAATAAATCCACAATTATTTACAGTTTCGGAGAAAAACGCGGGTTGTCAAATGAACACGCCTGTGAAATGAATCATTTGTGAAAAGTTGGTTATGAAATGATGGGATGCCGTTTCGATAATATAATAGGTCCTGTGATGCGCTGTTCATCACATCGATAACGCTATCGAACGGGTGGTAGTTATTATATTATCGGAGTATGTTTGCGGCGCAGGCGCGGCGTTCGGGTTCCACTCGATCGCGCTGCAGGCGGGCGCGCAGCTGGCGCAGCACCTGCCGCGCATCGTGCCGCGGCTGTACCGGTACCGGTTCGACCCCACGCCGCGCATCCAGAACTCCATGGCGAGCATCTGGCACGCGCTGGTGCCCAGCACGCAGGCCACTGTGAGTATTCTTACACGACACATTGCCCTATAGTAAACACCAATAAAAACTGGTCACTTAGTACACAATTTCCATAGAAAGTGACCCGTTTTCGTTGCTCCAGAGTGCAGTTAGTAGTGACCCTGCCTACGAAGCTAGCCGTCCCGGGCTCACATCCCCACAAGGGCAGATATTTGTGTGATGAGCGCGAGTATTTGTTACTGAGTCTTTGGTATTTTATATTATAGATTTATATATAAGTATATATTTCTCTATTTATGTAAGTATATTGTTGTCTAGTACCCATAGTACAAGCGTACCTAGCTTAGTTTGGGAACATTGCTTCGTGATATTAAAAAAAAAAAATTATAAATATGGATATTTTACCGCTGTACAGTCAAGGGCATTAATATTTACACAATAATTGCGTCAAATATATGTACCTTAATATGTGTACCTTAATGTAATACATGGACCTTATTGCTAATAGCATAAAAGTGGATAGAGCTTTTTGACGTCTTGGGAACGTATATATATTTATGCTCTTGACTGTACTCAGATAAATCGTCATTTAAATTATTAAACGGTCTAATTGCGGCTATTAGACGTAACGTGCAAGTGTATTTATGTAAGTGCTTATAGTAACGAATAGACTTGTGGTCTGACTTCACAATTACTGCCACAGTACAGTCAAACTCAAAAGTAGCTGTATATTGACCGTACCATCAACAACGTATTGTTGAGTTGAGCCCCATGCAAACTTGTCATAATTACAGCGTTTAGTCACTAAAGAAAAAATATGTCATTTGTTTTTTGATTTCTGTGCTAGGGATTTGAAGTGGATCAACAATTTAAGTTTTTGTCCGTACAACCAGCATCTGGCAACGGTGAAATGAAATGAGAAACATCACGGTTTAGAATGCTTTTATTGAATTGTACAAAGTATATTGGACCAACATAGTGCTCGAAGTATCGGAACACATTCTAACGCCTTTAATAATGGAGTCGAGTTCACATAATTCTGAGCATGTTGTCTACTTCGATATATTTAAAGGTATACATGTTGTACATGGTTCTGATCATAAGAGCAAATGAACGCTCAACTCTCGTCAAACTCGACGCAGGCAAGGCGTAAAGCTGGCGGCGGCATTGAGAAAATTTTAAAAAGTTACAGGATACTCTGTCACGTTATTTCCTTGTTTAGGTTCACAAGTACCACAAGGAGATCCTAGACGACCTGGTGGCCAACATGACGTCGAACCAGTGGCGCGTGCGCATGTCCTGCTGCAACGCGCTCGCCGACCTGCTCAGGTATAGTTACTGTTATGTTTCAGATGGTGCACTGACGTTTCGCACAAAAACGTTTCCCAAACTGATTAATTTTCCAAAAACATTATTTGGGCAAACGCAATTTTTTCGGAAACTGGAAATATTTCAGGATTTATTTTAGGACCATCCTGTAGATCATCATAGGTCAGGTTAGGTTTATAAACATTCTGGAACGTTTACAGTTTTGGAAAAGTAAGCGTTTGCCCAAATGATATGTTTGGGAAACGTTCTTTGACCAAGCATTAGTAAACCGTTTCAGATAGGAGTACTATTAGGGCCCTGGGACGACATAATAAAATATCGAACTGTAAAAACCTCTTACAGTAATGTGGTGAAATTAGCAATACAGATTTAAACCTTCGGTTTCTCAAGGGTTGGCTGGAAGAAATCCCCTAAAGAGATAAGTTTGCCTTTGTATTTTTTTTGTATCATCATTGTATTGTTTTTTTTTGTACAATAAAGTGTTTACATACATACAAAGACCCGAGCGCAATGCAACAATATGGTTCCTAGGAACTGATTGATAAAGGAGTCGGAAGGTGACCATAGGAAATCCTCATCTAAGCGAATAAGCAAAGTCGTGTTTAGGTTCGTTGGATTTATCTCGTTTGACAGAAGACGACTGTAAAAGTCTGCAACGAAAGTTTGTTCATAGGAGTGAGATCTTGTTTTTTGGCAAAAACTGATTATTTAGTTGCTTGCAGAGGGGCGGCGAGCCTGCACGCGTCGCTGGCGCAGCTGCCGGCGCTGTGGGCGCAGCTGTTCCGCGTCATGGACGACGTGCACGAGGGCACGCGCCAGGCCGCCGCCGCCGCCGCCGCCGTGCTCTCCAAGGTAGCCTGCTTTATCATTATCACGCCATTCTACTGTGGATGACATTCGCAATCCCTAATAACGTTTGACCTAACGCAACGCATCGTTTGTCCTAAACTGTTTTCAGTTGTGTCGGACCGCTTTTTAAGTTTTCACTTGCTTAAAAGCCTTATCCTGCGGTAAACTAAGGTCGACTTCAGCGACATTTGTATTTTAGAGTGAGTGTGTTGTGTGTAGTGTCAAAATATAATAAAAACCGGTTGGAGAAATATAATTACAGAAACTAGTTACGATTTGAATAAAAATAATTACACATAACTATTAAAACGATAATTTTATTGCAGCTTTGCGTCCGCGCGTCAGACGTGAGTCAAGGCAAGGACGGTAAAGAAATAGTCTCAGCGATCCTGCCCGTGCTCCTGGACAATGGCATCACTAACATCGTGAAGGAAGTCAGGAGCGTCAGGTGAGCATTACACAGACAATTCAGTTAAAGAAGTCACGAACCGCGACACAAATTAGCGTTGCTTGGTTCCGGGAATGTTACCATCGAGGAATTTGAAACTTGAAGTTTGACATAATCCCTACGTCAATGACCCGTGTAAATAACGCGTGGAAATATATAACCCGGCAAATTTACGTATTATATCCAACTGCTAAACATTAGAATTGCTTGATGGTACGTAAAATAAGGAATTGAAGCGTGTCTTTGTTGTTGATTGAAAATACTTCTTAGTTAACATCGTAAGACCCAATACTCATTTTAGGCACATTGTAATTTCAACCTTGTCGAATTAACCATAGGGTTGTGTTTTATGTTTGGTATTATGTCTTCAAACGAGAACCTGGCGGATTACACGCACTTTCTGGACTTTACTACGCATAACACTTGTTGACAATTCTGTAACCACATTTTGCATAATCAGGCCAAGAAGTTTGCTAGTGTATTAGTGACAGGTTGCAAGCCCATCGCCTATCAATACTACAAGCCCTTATTCCCTTAGTCGCCTCTTACGACATCCATGGGAAGACATGGAGTAGCACTATTCTAACGCGGGACTTAACTATTTGTATGTATTTCCTGCAGTTTACAAACCATATCGAAACTAGTGACGGCCGCGGGCGACTCGCTGGCCCCGTTCCTGCCGAAGCTGATCCCGGCGCTGGTGGGCGCGGCGGGCGAGCTGGAGTCGGCCAAGCTGTCCTACCTGAGCACGGCGCTCGGCACCGACAGCGGCACGAGGGACCTGCTGGACGACATGCGCGCCAACGCCGCGCGCCAACACTACACTACCGATACTGTTGTCAAGGTAACGTACACTAAGATTTTTTACACGTATCTCAGTATCTTTCTGAGACTTATAGCCGAGGTCGGAAAAAATGAGGACGTTGGTCGGAATGAAATTGGTATCATTTACCTTATACCTTTCTTTTTATGCCATAGAGAAGGCAACGTAGCACAGAGGCCACCTGATGGTAAGTGAGATGTGAGACCCATGGATATTTATTTGTATTCACGAGATTAAAATCTTAAGACTCCTGAGGACTTGGATGAAATGCTTCTATGGTACTCAATTCACGGGTTGTCTTATCCCCATACCGAAATAGAAGAATGCGAACATTGCTGCTTGGTGGTCGGATAAGATGGTAACGATCCCGACGGACCTTCCACAAGGTCCTACCACCACTAAATTACCACTGCTATTAAATGCTACTTGAGAATATTGTAAATTTCCATCAAACCTCGTTGAACGCTTTTGTCAACCTCTACACATACAGTTGTTATTGAGAAAGGTACCTGAGTCCACGGGTATAGCTTTAAGAAAAACACATTTTTAACACGATCCATCAACCATTCTGATCCTACTTCGCACTAATATTATGATGACGCTAGGAGGTTGTGAAGACATTTAGACGTTTTACACATGAAACATAGTGGTGGTAGGACCCTGTGCAGTGTCCGTCCGGATCGCTACCACCATCTTATCCATTAACCACCCGCCAAGCAATGGATAACCAGTGAAATTACTAACATAGAGGCATTCCATCTTAGTCCTCAGGGTTGGCAACGCATTTGAGATCTTAGGGTTGTAGTATTGAGAATTCAAATGTCTATAGGTCTCAGATTCCACTTTCCATCAGGTGGCCTGAGTGCTCGTATGCCTACTCCCTATCATAAAAAAAAAAAAAAAAAAATGTTCAGATAAACTATGTAATAGATACTTTTTGTCTCAGAAATAACAGTGTGTAAAGGCATCATTTATTATTTCACTTATTCTCTCAACAGTGCATGCCATTCATCAACATCGAAGTCATGAAAGAAACGCTCCCGAAGATCATGGAGCTGACGAAGTCCCCGCAGCTCGGCACCAAGGTCGCCTGCACTCACTTCATAGTCCTCGCCACCCACTACCTCCGAGCCGAGCTGGAGCCGGTGGCGGGCAAGATCATGAGTAACCTGCTCAATGGGGCCTTTGACAGGAACGCTACCGTTAGGAAGAACTATGCGGAGGCGTTGGGACAAGTTTCTGCTTATGCTAAGGTATGTATTAGGGAAATTTAATTGTTAAGTTATAGTTAAAACTGAACAATACTAACAGTTTCTTAACATTTACCAGAAATCTTTGTTTTCCTATGAAATAAGAACTATACAGGGTGTCCTGCAGTCGGGTGTGTGTTTAAGGGATGATAGATAAGGTCATTCTGATCATTTTTCGAAAGAAAGAAATCGTTTATTCGTGACAAACAAGTAGAAAAATTTAAAGGTTATTCCAACGTAATTTGTCACGAAATGCTCTCAACTCAGCGTGATGCTGGCAGGGCCAGAGAAGTTTTATCAATTTTTGAAAAAGAAAACATTTTTGGCCAGAAAAACAATTAGTAAACATTCTGTATTGAATTGATTTTTAGTATTTTGCTTCGCAATACCTTAATTCTTCATAATAAATTCAAATGAACACCTAATAATTGCTAGACTGATGCAACTGTTATTGTTTTTCTGGGGAACGTAGCGTATTTTTTCTTCAAAAAACTTAAAACAATGCTCAATGCACCGCCGTCTTCGACGCACTTATCCCCCATGCAGTGCGATATAACCGTGTATCAATAAAATAAAGTTAATTCTTCCAGCAACAATCGATAGATAAGCTTATGAAGAAGCTGGTGGGCTTGTACGAGACGAAGGAGGAGGACACGGCGCGGTCCGCCATCGCGCTCACGCTCAAATCCATCGCCAAAGCCAAGATAGAGCACATCAAGGATAATGAAGACGTTCTGGCCCCCATGGTGTTCTTAGCTATGCACGCGCCTAAAGACGAAGGTAAGAAAAATACCTTAACCTTGTGACGCCCACCGTACCACAAACAGGGAGACTTTTGCGAGAATTTGAATCTACTGGCAAGGAAATAAAGGTCAATTACCTTTGCACTTAAATGAAATTTAAAATTTTGATTCAAATGAAAATGAACCTTAAGCTTGTTAAAATAAAGTTAAAACTAAATTGCCTTGATTATGTACTTCCTATGTAACTTCAGTTTAATTGCTAGATATTATTTATCGTATTTAAATCTATAGAATAAACTCGTCTTCAAGGTATTTCCTTAGCGCTGTGACATGTATTGTCTTCCTTTTAACGCATGTTGAAAAGAGCTTTCACTCAAAGGCAGCGTTTATAGGCCACGCTGACGGCTTTGCATCAAGTGCTTCATGCTCCTCACTAAGACCTAATTGCTTTTGACATGTTATCATATTGACATCATGGGTCTAATTTACTTCGTAGTAATCGCCCGAGTATAGAACTATACGATAACGTCATGTCAAAATCATATAAGTTTTACCAGGTAGAATAGAGCTCCAGGTGGCGCCTACTCGTTTGTTTTTATCGCTATAAAATAATAATAATACAAAAGTAGGGTTTCTTTTGTATAAAGCGTCGTCAACCTTGTAGTAAAATCGGTATAGTATATAATTTTGACTATTCACAAATTAACATTTCTAGTATTCTTGTCCAAAATTTTAGGTTAAATTTGATAATGAACTGTGTATAATATGTTGAGCTACTTTTGGTTGAGGTTCCCCGTTGAACGGCATCGTGGGACCGTATTTTGAAGTTAAAAATCTGTTGACAATAGATTCGTCGACGGTGGAGATGTTCGAGGACATCTGGACGGACATCAGCCCGGCGCGGGAGAGCGGCATCCGACAACATTTACCCGCCATTCGAGAGGAAATAGAGAAAGCGCTCAATTGTAGCAGTTGGACCAAGAAAATACAGGTATAGTTGGAATCGTTGTAGCTGTTCGAGTGCTCTTAACCTTTTCGCTGCCAGTGACTGCTGTAGCGTTCATGGTGGACAGCGTAAAATAGACTTAAGTGTTTTCGAGGAAGGTTGACATTGGCGATGGTTTCTAGCCGGGCGCGAAAGGTTACAATAGATGACAATGGCTTTGTTTACCTGAGCCTATAGCCAAGATGCGTTCGCTAACTAGCGTTTCTATTCGTTTGGTTTTTAAACCAATCGCGTCACGGGTAGATCACGTGACTTTTCGTATCACGTAATCTACCATTGACTGGTTTTGGATTGGTTTAAAAACAAAATAATTTGTTTTGGATATAGGCTCTGGTAATCAAAGCCATTGTCATCTATTGTAAAGTGAGAGTGCAAAAATAGGGTTGGAAATAGAAAGTAGTAACTGTAGTATATGTATGTCCCTGAACATATAGGTCTTGCAGGCTTGTTCTAAGTTTCATAACTGGTTGAAATGTTTCCTCCAGTAACTAGTTAAATTACAAGGTTTTACCAACTGAGAAAGTGGTTGGCCTAGTTGGTAGTGATGACCCTGCTTACGAAGCAAGCGGTCTTGTTGGATCCCTGATCACGGTAAATATTTGAAGTATTGTTCCTGATTCTTGGGCGTTTTCAATGTTTATTGTATTTATTTCCTACTAGCTACGCGTCAACGGCTTCGCCCCGCTGCAAATGTTTGACTTTCCCGGTGGATTTTACATTTTTTTCTTTTATAAGAACCTTCTCCTAACACAACAAAAAAAGAAGTAGTGAAATAGGTTCAGCTGTTCAAGCGTGATGCCGTGACCAAGGGAAATAGGGATTAATTAATTCATTCATTCATTTATTCGTTGTCTAGTACCTATAGAACGGTACGCGCGATTGTCTTTTAAAGATTTTTTATTTGTTTAAACACTCAATTTATAATAGTTAATTTAATATAATTGTATTTGTACAGGCAGCGAACGCAGTGAAAACGTTATGTAAAGACTTGTCAACTGGGCTGGGGGAGCAGAGAGAACCGCTCATCCGGTCTTTACTGGCGGCTGTCCACGGGAAGACCTTCGACGGGAAACAACACGTCATCCAAGCACTGGCAGAGGCCTGCAGGTCAGTGCATTGATGCCGTTTTTCAGGGTGCCCTATAACTAAGTCCTCGTTGTCGTCCGTCCGACATAACTGTTAAGAGCTGTATCTTTTGAACCGTAATAGATAGCCGATTGATTTTTTCTCAGAATATGTGTTATGACGGCAGACTGATATCGAAGTTAGGGTCCTGGGTTCAAATCCCGGTAAGGGCAGAATCAGATAGTATCAGTATTTGTTCCTTAGTCTTGGATGTTTTCGATGTATTTAAGTATATACTTCTCTATATAAGTAAGTTTATCGTTGTCTAGTACCCATATTAGCCTAGAGCTTAGTTTGGGACTAGGTCAATTTGTGTGACATTGTCCTGTGATATTTATTCTGCGAGTTATCATTAAGTCGACATATAAAAATCATTTTAGTTTTTGTTCTATCGTTAAAACGGTAATAGGTAGAAATATCCAATTTTGTGTGATTATAGTGGAAACATTAAAGAAAACCATCAATTAATAAAAAATATAAGAATACAAAATTTTATGGCCACCCACCAAGAAATACCACCTGGGTGATTCTTCTGCATTTTAACCGCCGTCTTTGTCGTCTGTGCATATTATTCCATATATAATTAACACGTCTTTCATTACTTTACAATAAAAAGAAACTATCCCCGGTACTGCTACTATATTCACAAGAAAAAATTGCTCGTAGTTTTCATTATTTTTGACAATATATTGAAGACAACAATGACGGGCGATTGAAACGCAAAATAATCGCCCACCTACCACATAAAATTAATAAAACAATACCTCTGCTTGTTCTTTATAACTTCAAACATTATCACATTTAAAGCCAGTCAAGTTACGTGCGCGAATCCGACATGCAGATTTTCATTTACATATAAATTATAAAAATATCTATTTCGTTTGTATAGTGTAAAGGAGGGCGAGCCAGCCATCTCGCAAGCGCTAGCATCGGAGGCGATCAGCTCGCTGCTGGTGGAGGCGCGCAAGCAGGAGATGGTGTACAAGCGGCACGCCATCGCCGCGCTCGGCGAGGCGCTCAGCGCCACCGACGCCGACCGATTCCACCAGGTCTACGAGATCGTCAAGGTTATACTGTCCAAGGTAAGAGGGATACTACATTTAGGTATGTATTCAAACTAACCCTCAAGGCTCTGTTGAACAACAGTGATTTTATTGTTTTATGGGGAAATTCCTCACTTGCCAAACAAGCCTTTCAACTTCAAAAAAAATGCGTGAGAGCGATCTGTGGTGCCAAAACAACGGATTCATGTAGACCGTTGTTCCAAAAATTTAAAATTCTTCCGTTACCCACACTGTACATCTATGAAATGTGTCTCTTTGTGAAAGCTCGTATTAATCAGTACAATATTATGAAATCTAATGATAGGTCAACTTCTAAGCACTATGGGCTTAATATCTGTTATCCATGTCATAGCTCTGCTCATTTTGAAAAAAGTATTCTTTTCATGTCTGCCAAAATCTTTAATAAATAATAATTCGCCAAATGACTTGAAATCCTTGGATTGCCAAAGTTACAAACCCAAATTGTTTAAGTGGTGCCTACAAAGAATGTACTACTCTGTTAACGAACATTTAATGACCACCAATACCTAAACAATATTTGTTGTTTTATTATTATTAGTGTTTTTACATTGACATTCAAAAATGATTTATTAAGTATTGTAATTTGCTGTTTACCACTTTTCTATATGCATGACATTAATTTATTAATTAAATATTTTTATTCTCCTCAAAACTTATTTTTAGTCTGACATTATTAAATACATACTTACTTTAAACTGTAATTCTATGGAACTTGCTAACTATGTAAACAAACAATATATTGAAATTGACATCTAATGTCAATTTTAGTATGGCGGCTTGTTTACATAGTTAGCAAGTTCCATAGAATGACACTATACATTAGGTTTTATTGACATGCATATTTAAAAACAAAATATTGTGCGCCAAATTCTGTCTGATTGTGATGTACCAAATACTAACCCTACCACCATTTATAACCACTCACATTCAAACAATAAATATTTTTGTATTTTGTATTGTATTTTGTTGTAATTATTAGTATTGTGGAATCCCATCTTGGTCCTCAGGGTTGGCAATACATTTGGAGTCTAAGGATTGCAGCCTTGACATAATGTAGTCTTGAGAATTCACATGTCGATGTATCTCAGGTCCCATTTACCATCAGGTGGCCATTGTACTACAAAATACCATTGCGTCAAGTTTTGACGTATCAGTATTCTGCTTTAATTGGCTGACGAGTTATTTACATTTAGTTAAGTATCTAAACAAATGAAGTATCGACACCACATCTACCAGCGCTAGCAACTGAGTGCTCCGACTAGCTACTTGTAGCCGCTCCCAGCGCCACTTATGTCGATCAGTTCCATCAGCCCCTTATTTCACTATCCGGACAATAATAGGTGACAGGTGACATTATAGTGTACATGGCGCAGCGTATACGAAATCAAGTGATTTATATAAGCGTGTTTACTCTGAAATGTATACCGAATTGTCACCTGTCACGTTTCATTCTCAAGATGGTGAAATTAGGGGCTGGTCTATGGAATCGGCAAGATTATATAAATAAATAAAAATAAATAAATCACAGGACAATGTCACACAAATTGATCTAGTCCCAAACTAAGCTCTAGGCTTGTACTATGGGTACGATACGATAAACTTACTTATATAATAATATATACTTAAATACATAGAAAACATCCAAGACTCAAGAACAAATACTCGTGCTCATCACACAAATATCTGCCCTTACCGGGATTTGAACCCAGGACCCCTAGCTTCGAAGGCAGGGTCACTACCAACTAGGCTAGCGTATTGTCTACCTAGCGACCCGCCCTCGCTTCGCTTCGATTTGTGAGTTTTCTGTAACACACGTACATTTTTTTTATTTATATAAGTGACGGTGAAAACCGCATCAAAATCTTTTGCGGTGTTAATCCCTAGGCTCTATATTGACCACATAGGTTTATTTACAATTTCAACCTTAGGAAGCTTAGGTTAGGGTTCAAATCTAATTGAATTTACTTGAAATGTTATTTGGTCTAAATTGAATTACTCATTCTTTCATTCATCACTCCAAATAGGCAAAAAAGACATTTCCCCCCTATCTCTGTTCCCCTTGCATCTTCTAACTACCGGCAAAATAGTTTTCTTATTCGTGCGAGTAGAAATATAAACGAACTGTTAAGGAAGGTTGACATCGATGTGTTTAAAATCAATACCCAAACTATGAGACGTACCTTAACAAATAGTTACTTTGAGTGAGCATGCCCCTCTTATTTTGTGCCTTTTCTCCGTTATTATATCTTAATTAATTGTATTTAGTTATTATTAATACCAAATCTTTAGTCGGTGCACCAATGATGACTTCATGCGATGTAGAACAACTACTGCTACTGTATTGCTATTGGTGAGAACCTGTAATTGGCTTTCTGAATTTATGCAAGTTTCTAATGTATTTCTGTTAGCTGTTGATTTTCCTTAAATAAATAAATAAATTAATTAATTAATTAATTAGCAATATTTAAATAACTTGGATGTGTATTGCATTTTTTGTGACACTATAAAGAAGTGCGGCCCGGGCCTCTATTCAACTGCGTTATAAAGATATCGTTTTTGACCTGTTTCCGTATTGTCAACGTTTTGATAATTCTTATGTCATTTACAATAATGGCGACTGTGACATAAACGATTCTTAAACGTGTCAAACACGATATCGTTTTAACGCACCTGAATAGAGGCCCTGAACAAGGGTTAAGGAGTTAGCGGATATACAGGTAGACGTGGAAAGTGACATTGTTTTATTCTTTGTAAAGATAAAGAAGAGAATATAGGATTTGGGTTAATTTTACCGCCGGGCATGTCCGCCGAGAGCAGGATGGATGAGTTCTTTGCTGTGCTCAGAAAAAGAAGGGCCCTTTTTTATGGAGCGGGTTAGACCGGTTAGACGGACTGACAATATATATGAAGGCTGCAAGTTCTCCATATGACGACATGCTAGCTTAGTTGGTAATGACCCTGCCTTCGAAGCTAGGGGTCCTGGGTTCAAATCCCGGTAAGGGCAGATATTTGTGTGATGTGCACGGTTTTTGTTCCTGAGTCTTGGATGTTTTCTATGTTTTTAAGTATATATTTTTGTGTACTAACAAATATTATAAATGTGAAAGTTTGGATATATGGATGGATGGATGTTTGTTATTCAATTAAGTCAGAATGGCTTAATGGATCGGGATAAAATATGATACACAGATAGATTATAGTCTGAAATAGGACATGGCAAATTTGTATCCTGAAAAATTGGACAAAATTCGGTAGTAATTTTATGGTTTTAAATATATGTATTCTGTTTTTGGTTTAGGACGAGGTGTCGATGGGCAAGGAGTCCGACGAGGAAGACAACGAGGGTGCGCGCTTGCGCCGCGAGCAGCTGTCCGCGCTCAAGGAGACCGCTTATGAGCTCCTGGGCAAGGCCTGGCCCAAGGACGCCGCCACGCAAGGTACCTTTCTTATAATCCTCAAATTCTATTTGATTTTGAATCAACATAAAAAAAAAAAAAAAATGTGCTCATTATAGTATGTGCATTATTAGATAATTTAAAGGTTAAAGAGAACTGGAAAGGTGACAAAATGCTTGGAATCTTTTTTGCTGTACAAATAAATACACAATTGACATTCTACAGCAACGAGGTTGAGTTTCCTCTAAGTTAAAAACGACTTGGCATCTCTAAGGACATTGACAACTTCAAGCATTTTTTTTGAAATGGGTCTTAAATTTACGCTCGTGATCGTACCTTGTCGCAGTTATTGATATACTACCTACAAATAACTGTCATACTAATACGTTACTGCGACAAGGTACTAAAATGTACATCTACTTAGTACGACTATACTAGACATAAACATACTTACATACTTCAATACATAGAAAACATTCAAGACTCGCCAATAGTCGCCCTCTCACACAAATATTTGCCTACTAGATTAGAGGCTCTAGCCAAGATGCGTTCGCTAACTAGCGTTTCTATTCGTTTGGTTTTTAAACCATTCGCGTCACTGGTAGATCACGTGAAACGCTCGTTAGCGAACGCATCCTGGCTAGGGCCTCTGGTACCGCTTCATCGGTAGGTTCACTAACATCTGTGTTAATTCCCAGAGAAATATCAAGACGTATTCTTCGAGCACTGCGCCAGCTCGTACGCGTCGAGCTCGCGGCCCACGCAGCTGGCGATCCTGGCGGCCGCCACGCGCGTCGCCGAGCGCCTCGCGATCTTCGGCAACGGCGGCGAGCCCATGGACACCGACGCCGGGGGCCGCGACCGCGCCGTGGGCAGCGTGGTCGGCCACGCGGCTACCGTCATCGACTACACCTTGAGTAAGCTTTCCGCTCATGTTTACACGTAGAGACCTCGTCGTGTTGTTCTCCTAGTCATTTTCATAATTTATTTGTTATTGATCTTTCATTTGACGACACGGTGGCCTAGTTGGGAGTGACCCTGCCTTCGAAGCAAGTGGTCCTGGGTTCAAATCCCGGTAAAGGCAGATATTTGTGTGATGAGCGCGAATATTTGTTCCTGAGTCTTAGATGTTTTCTATGTATTTCTCTATTTAAGTATGTTTGTCGTTGTCTAGTACCCATAGTAGTCAAGGTCATAAATATGTATACACTTTACTAGTACTAGGTACTAGGGACTAGGTGAATTTGTGTGAGATTGTCCCCTGATATTTGTTATTAATTATTTGTAAATATTTTATTACTTTGATGTAACTTACTTTTAGATATTATTGTATTTTATAATCGATAAAAATTACATTCTGCTGGAGTTTGTTGCGGCGCTTCTTCTCCGCAATGATAGTCTTGTCCGAAGCGCTAGTAGCACTGCATATTATCGACGTGTAAAAGAGCCCTCATGTGGCTAATTTACTGAATAAATGATTGAATTTGAAATTTGAATTAGATGTGAAAAAGGTATTAGTTTGTCTGAATAGGTAATTAACTAAGTGTTAGCAAACGATGGGCTAGATGTCACAGCTCCGGAACATCTGGGAGCAGACTGTACCAACCGATTCAATATCGAATCCGAAAATACTGGATTCAAAACAGTTGAATAATTATTCAGACTCACTCTAGCTGACCTTCAGTAAATGAAGAGGAACCAAAAGAAGAAGAAACAATCGAAAAAGGAGGATCCAGAGACCCAGTTATTAGTCTGAACAATATATTTTGTATCTGTGGCCTGACCTGATTGGTTAGCAAAGAATGCTAAGTTGCTTTATTTATCTCGTGGTTTTCTTTTTTGGTCTAACTGTCCTAAAATTTTGCGAAAAAAAGACTGAAAGAGGTGTCAACGTTCTAAAGTGGCAACCACCACAAGCCTCAGATTTTGAGCAGCTAAATAGTGTATAATATTTTTCATTACAGAAAACAACAATCAAGTGCGGCACAGGAGAGACGCGTTAAACCTTCTGGAAATACTAGTTAAGAAACTAAAAGGTAAAGGAATAAAGAAAAATAAGGTTTTCAAAGCCGTTTGCAGATTTATTATTATATTCACATTCAAAATACCCGCCAATCCGTTACGGTTGATCGGGCAAAATATCACTTCATTGTGCACCCATAAGGCTGAAATTCGTGTTGCTTTACAACGGTCACAGGCATGTGATTTGTATTTTTCTTTCTATTTTGCAGATTTAAATAAACTGGAAGAATTGGAGAAACTCAGCAGCATCTACCAATTATATGCTAAGGACCTTTCTAAAGACTCATCACACGAAATAAGGGCAAAAGTAGAAAGCATCAACGTCCAATTTAAATAAGCTAATTGTATTCATTATTTATTAAAATGAAATGAATATAGCGCAATGAATAAAAACGATACCTTGTAAATTTAATGTCTTTTATTTCACAGTTAGATTGGTTACAATATAACAAACACATCGATAATTCAATTAATAAAAAGGTAATGTAAGGTAGATGTCAGAGTGCTCGTCGCTGTACTAGTACTTGTCACCATACTTAGAATAAAATTACGGTAAATAAAATAAGATCAACATTACTTTTAAAAACAACTCATTTTAGCCATGAGAAATGTGTTGACTTTTGATATTTCACATGCCAATTTTAAATATAGAACTTATTTTCAATTTAAAACACCTGTCATTTACTCATACAATCCGATTCGGAATACCAAAAATCCTTTTTTTTTTTTTTTTTGTTAATTTTTGAAATTTCGATATGGTCACCATATAAAACGAATTCCATTTAACAAAAGTAAAGGTCACATCTCCCAAAACATATGAAAATGTTTTGGGTAGTTGTATAAATGAACGTAATATTACGACGCAAATATATATTTTCTCTTGACATGTCGAGCACTCGGACGTCTACCTTATTACGTATAAAATAAACTTGATAGGCTAGCGATTATCACGTAACTTGTATACATTATTAACTCGCATATTTTTGCTTGTTTTCATAGCCGACACCCAAGCTGTCAGCAGTAAATTGAAACGGAGTTTTGACTTACAAACTTACATTTGACCAAAAAGATTTTAGCCAAACATCCGGGTCACACAATTTTCTTAAATATCTACTTCAGGGGCTCAATTTGTTCGTCTCTCAGTACCTTACAGTCTTCATTGATTTAGGCGACATCGCAGAGACATTAACGCGACAGAAAGATATGTCAAGAGAGGATTTTATACCCATTCATCATCCGAAACACTCAAATAATAGGCCTAATTATGAATAACCTACAACAGACACTCGTTGATCAACGAGTCATGCTGGTGTCAACTTTAGAAACGATTTTGTACACTAAAATATTGCTGCTTATGATTAGTTATATATTTTGACCGCTAACTGTGGGACTACCGCAAGCAAACACTAATAACACTGATCGTCCACCGGTATCATTTTATGTCACTTTGACGTCCACCGTAATGACTAATATGGATAAGTCGCTGTTGTTCAATATAAAACCACACATTGTTAAAAACCCACTGAATTTAATTTTTTATAGTTAATTATCCTAATATTTTCTACGTTTGATATTCTGACTAGTAAATTCGTTAGGCATATTTTACACCAAATAATATAGTGAACACTTCAGTTATTCCGTTGCACGTGTTCAATTGATGTATAAAATAATGACAGGAACGTCAATGAGACAAGTACAAGACGTGAGTTGACTTAAACACATTCGTTTGATAAACAATTATAATTGGCCTGTCCTTCATAATCATATCATAATAGAAATGTAAAACCTCGAAAATACGATTCCATAATAAAATCATACATATTTAATAGATATAAATTGCAATACTTTCGTCATCCGAGTGACTAAATTGCTACCGTTGGCCGATCATTACCAAGGAAGGGGGAAGTTATAATATAAAAAGAAAACGGAGACAGTATGCGAAAATAATAAAACTATGACAACTTGTTAAGATAATCAGGTTGTCTTAAAGTAATTTGCTATTAAGCGTTATTACCACCTGTTGATTAACTATGTAAAATTTATTTTGTATTTTATTTCCTTGCAGGTATATGTAGTATGTTAAGGTCTGAAGGTTTGTCGAATAAATACCTCGTTTATTGGCAAAATACTGTTAATTTTCAGTCTTACCTAAAAGAAAGTAAAATTGTAAATAGCGTACTAATACCGTTTTCAAAGAATTTCACGATAAATAAATGTATTATAGAGGTATTTGGTTACTTTACAATGAAATATGTGCAAACTGGATCGATAATTTATTAATCTGAAAAAACGAGGTATAAATATGGCTCAAATTGACATTTTATAATTATCTGCTGCCAATAGCTTACCAATACGGCAATAGTAATAAAAATGCGAATGGCCTTACCACTACGAAAATAATGGGCTATCAAAGAGATTGATAAACTGTTTAGTATAAATAATAGCATTTTAAAATTAATTTTATATACAGTGTTGGCCACATAATAAGGAATTGTATGGGAAAAACACAAGCGGCAAGCGCTCTTTATTATGTGGCGTCCACTGACGTTTAAAACAAGCAAAATGTGACCGAGGGCAAGATCAATAAGGGACTAAAATTAAAGACACATGAATATGCAGACGTCTAATACTTTTAGCTAAATACAAAGTTTCTATAAACCTACGTTAATGATCACAATGTACTATTTATAATTTCTCCTTCAACGATTTAAGGACGTCAGCGTGCGAGATGATCTCTATCACGATATTCGGAAAATGTACTAATTTCTTCTGAAAACTTGTTAGTTTTCAGTTACTGATGCTGAACGTCATTTGTTTTGATTTATTCTGTCATCAAGTCACCAAAAACACATCAGGGCCCGAAGCATGGTCGCCTTTGGCTGCGTTCCTAATCACGCTCACGGCGCTCACAACGCTCAGTGCTTACGACCGGTCCGATTCAGTTAGCGCGCTCAAGGCCGTGTAGTGTGTTTTTGTTTCGGACCTCTCGTTAGCGTGCTAAAATGTTTATAACCTAAAAATTGGTCAACTGTCAAGTCAAAATAGGAATTCTGAAATTATTGTGTCACTGATGACATGGTATAAGTCAATGAGGTAACAAACATGTATGATGCTTTATACGTTGCGTGATTTTTCAAAATATCTTGAATATAATATCGACGGTTCTGTGACTCAACCTCGTATATTTAATTATGTCCAGTATAAACTGACACGCACTAAGTATGTACTCCCGTACGTAGTGAGAGTCTGTTTATACTGGACAATATTCTATATACGAGGTTGAGTCACAGAACCGTCGATATGCGATCTCTTATCCAAACAGTACGTCAAACGTCAACTTGACGTTTGTGCTCACGGTGCCCACGCCTGGAAGTGTAAGCACCGTGAGCGCACTCCAAGACGTCATCAATGACGTCATGACATTTCTTGTAATCGTCGTAAGCGTTGGTGAGCGTGATTCGGTCCGATCGTGAGCGCGCTCTGAGCACTTTAAGCGTGATTCGGAACGCAGCGTTTATCGATGTGGATATACGTGGATAACACATAATTATGTCACTCTCTGACCAGTATGTCAGTGCGAGAGTGACAGATGTGTTCTCCACGTTTATACACATCTATAAAGGCGACCATGCTACGGGCCCCGGAGCGAAACGCGAATGTTAATAGATACGCAGTTTTTGGATATCTGAAGTCGTAATAGAAATACCCTCTTGGTAATAGAATAAACCACGCCCTTTGAATATAATAATATAAGCTCTTAATTAAACTGAGCCGATTTTGTTTAAAATTAAACATCAATATATTAAAAACATTCATTATTCTAATAAAACTATAACAATGGACCAAAGCAAGTACATTTATGTACATAAAACAAATCTCTTACGTTATACCGGTCATTGTCACTTTGCATGGTTCTATTGAACACTGGCTACATTCTTCGATGACTTTACAGAAGCGCGTGGGGCTAACCCCATGTGCTTCTGTTTAGTCCACAAGAAAAAAAAACTTTTTTACCGAATTGCCCTCGCGTGCGATATCCATGGACTTGTATAACTTGACATTGGCGAAATACACCTTAACGTGTACGTGAAGCGTTAGTTAAATTTAAGCTACTTAATTCATTTATTTTATATTCTGGACTGCCCATCTTTTCCCTGAAGTGAAAATGTAGTTTAGGATAGAGCTCGCTGGTTCAGTAGAAGCCTATTTACAACAAAACTATAATAAGCTTATTCTTTTTTATTAATAGCGACCCACCGCGGTTCCGTAGTGATTTCGCCAATGTGAAGTGAACGAGAGAATAACCACACCACATAGGAGAAATAATTAAGCAGGACATTTTTCAATCAGCCTCCTTCCCTCCTCAAAGGATTATTCTAGGCTTTACAACAGTAATCAAATAAACTAAGGCCCGTATTAATAAAATGATCTCGGTTTAAATGCCCGTCTCAAGATACGTCAAAAGTGACAGTTTTCTATGGTTTGACGTTTACTTTGACAAATCTTGAGATGGGCATTTAAACCGAGACGAGTTTATCAATACGGCCCTAAGAAGTTTAGTACACTTCACTATTTAATATTGAACTGTCCCCTCCCGGCTAGCTATCTCAATATAAGTTGATTTAGCCTCTTAATCAATTAACCCTTTATACTGGGTACAGCGATTTTGTCTACTAGAAATATTTTATAAAGGTTTACTTAACCGTTCAATAGCACCATGCGAAGTAACAGTGACACACTTCACACAATTATGCTATTAAATACAACCGAAGTGATACTGTTGAATAATTTACTGTACATCTCGTCACGAGTTTCTATAAAGGAATAATTACAATATAACACAAACAAGTAACATCAGGAATAAGGTTTATAATATTAGCGATGTGAGAACCCGGTCGTTTTGGCGAACATCGCCTATATTCAGCAGCGGACGTCTTACTGACACAATGAAGATGATGATGATCCTGATACATTAGGTACTTGAACGGAATGTTACAGTTACGAATTAAGATCTAGTAATGTTATATTTATTTACTCAATGTGACACATGAATTAACTCAAGTAAGTACGGTCCGGAAAGAACATGTTGAGGACTTATATTACTATCTTCAAACTCAACATAGAGAGACATCCGCAACCGAGTCAACAACAGTAAATACGACAGGGTTCCGAGCATGCTCATCTTTATTGATCGTCTGTTCAATATGACACGTTTCGAATGTACTATACGTCTAAACAAACCGTATGTACAGTCTGCCAAATATTTGATCTACCACTTTAAATTTGAATTATGTTTACCCCTCGTACAAAACATTGTGGGAACATAATACGGGCATTGAAATAAAGATCCAATGCTAAGGAAATAAGTGAAATTTCATTCGTTTTGATTGACATTTCATATTGACTTTGTTATGGGTTTACCCACTACGAGTTTTCGTTAAAACTCGAAGAAAATAGATTAAAAGACCACCTACTTGGCCAACTGTACATGCAATTCCTTTAACCCTTAATAAGACCCCGTTAAAGTAAAAATACTAGGCCATAATGAAATACATTCATGGAGTCGCAAGGCTCTATGAGTCATAATCAGAGATCGGAAAATTTTGCGACATTGTTTGCAATTATGTGGACATAACTCCAAAATTAATCAAAATTTTATTCAGTTAATTATTTTTTTACTTGACATATAATTTGATTCCTAGTCAATAATACAAAAGTTTGTTAAGTATAGGTTTATTAAAAAAATAGTCAGTATTTTTTCCAAATTTTCTGCTGTCAGTCTATTTCTTTTTACATCTAAAACATACTTAAGTGCTGAGAAACTTCGCTCGCAATCCACTGAGTTTAATGGGGCAAATTTCAGTTGTTTTATAGGAATATTATCATTCCAGCATAATTCAGAGTATACTTTCTGTTGTAAGTTCTGGGCGATAACCTCAAAATCGGGATTTCTGTTATGTACGGTATTATTTCTAGTTAAAGTAATCGTGTCAGTTTAAAATCGTTATTTATTTATTACATAAATATTTACGGAAACGATACCCATTTTAAATACGAACCTTTTGCTAAAAAATATTTATGTAATTCGTCGTCGTCGTAACGTCATTTTATTTAAAGTCATTATAAGCACTTTATAAATAAACTATTATCTCCAAAAAATCTAATTATATTTCAATTAATAATTAATTAACATTTTGATTAATTTTGGAGTCATGCCCACATAATTGCAAACAATGTCGCAATTTTTTCCGATCTCTGGAATAATAGATGATGTTATATTTCAGGAAAATACAAATCAAATTGTATCGTAAAATGCAGGTAGTAAAGTTCAATTTCAGCTTATAGTAATGTGGTAAATATATAGCCTCTGCCTTATAAAGGGTTAACATTTCTAAATTAAAATGCACATTTGCACTCGCTATGTTTCACACCCGTGATATACCTGCACGAATCCTTTACAAAAACCCGGTCACTCAGACGTCATCGAAGAGGCCTCGAGGGGGCGCGCTCATGTTGGAGCGGCGCGCGTCGAACTCGGAGCTGACGGCGGGGAGGCCGGTGTCCCCGAAGCGCTGGTCCAGCTCCTCCTCGAGCGACAGCGGCCGGTTGTAGGGCAGCTCGGCGCGCTGGTAGGCGGGCGCGCGCTCGGGGCTCGGCTGCACGTACAAATCTGAGTCCACGTCGTTGAGGAGCCCGGTGCGGGCTGAAAGTGGTCCCATGCACAATAACCGGTATAAAAAATATGATTATGTGACCAGTGTTAGTTACAAGAAACGTGTTAGTACATTGAATTAGGAGTGGTTTTAGTTTTTTGTTTAAGTGTTATTTATTAAATAGAATTTGTTTCATTTCATGACTACTCCACCCTTTCTCCACTATTTGTTCTTTGATATTGGGAAATTTATAATTTTGCCAATATTTATCCTATAGACTCGGAACACAAACTTTCAAATTGAGACCTTAATAGGTTTGCAATTTATTCTTTAAAAATCTTTTAATAAATTGCACGGCATTTAAGGCGTTGTATTATTGATCTTGATATTTTTTTTAATCTAATTTTACTAACATTTTTCATGTTTAATCGATAATAAGCCGAAATAGAATTCCAACTTTCAAACCTAACCATGTTACAGGCAAAGCCCAGTGAATACGACATTTCTTATCTACATGACAAATTGTCTATTTAAGTGTATATTTTATTTGTCCCAACAATATATAATAATAGGCATTCAAAAACATACATCAGATGATAAATAAAGATAAAAAGAGGTGCAAATGTGATGAGGTGCGCGACATTAACCACACCAATCCCTTAGTTAACCAAATACCCAGTTATATGACCAACTCGTCAGGCGAGAAGGACGCAGTTATTCGTTAGAGTGAGAAACTTCGTTATAATATTTAAGAAGTTACGTTTTTAAAGTTTTAGACTTAAATAAAGGATAAAGGCGTCATGTAAGCTGTTACAAGTTAAATTGAAACGAAACAATAAAAATAACTACATTCATAATTGAGTCTTAAAGGTGTGCATGTTTCAGGGGAATTAAGGTAACACTCACCAAAAACCTTTGATTTTACGAAACCCCACATCAAATGATATGATAACAAATAAAAAGACACTGCAATTTAAACAAGAACAATATTTTGACTTGATATTTTATGTTCCTGGTACATCTACATTCACAAGTCTCCTGAAATTTAATTATTTATATTATAAAAAGCCCAAGTCGACCCATAATGTTCAACTTTAAAAAAGGAGAAGTTCTTAATTCCATTGTACTTTTTTAGTTTATGCTTTCGTCAAAAATTTGATCTCGTAACAGTTGAACTGTTTCTGTACATTGAAAAATTAAGCGAAAACAGAATCAGCTACGCCGTAACACCTTTGTCCTCGCTTTGAGCCTATTGCATATAAAATAATAGCTTGTATTATCAGCGGAAATCTCTTTCCAACAATATGTATCAAAGACTTCCACTTGTTTTACAAGTTACAAGCTTTTATGAAACGTTCCCCAGGTCAGGTATTACCTCCGTCGTAGTTGTTGTCGCGCTTGGAGCGGTACCCGTAGTCGCGGCGGCGCGCCAGCGACTCCTCCGCGCGCTGCCGCTTGCGTTTCTCTGTACAAAATTATATCTACGTCGTCATCCTGTCTTCAATTACGGCACAATTTTTCTCTCTCAGCTCATAATTATCAAATGCCATGGCTACAAATGTAAGATTTTTTTAAATCTAGTTTTTGTCAAATATTAAAGCCTTACTCTTCAGGAATAATTATTTTGACAAAAACTAGATTAATTTCTTTTTCACTTTTATTCATTGTCATTAAAAAAAAGTTAGCAGAGGGAGAAAATAGTAGATTGTACAACAAGGGCATAAAACAAACCATTTTATTCAAGACTTATGGTATATGGTGGATAATTAAGTCGAGGATAAAATGGGTTTTAAGACCGAGGCATACACTCTGCTCTGAGGAAATTAAACAGTAATATTATAAAAACCTTTTTCTTGGATTAAGGCGGCAATGTCTGTTCAATAAATTCTTTTGCATTTTTAACCATTAAGTGTGAGAATTTCCTCTTCACTTGGCGACATTTTAACAAAATTTCGTTACACAACAAGTTTTGCGAAGAAACCACTAATTAATAGTCCAAAACGAGACACCAACCTCTTTTCCGCCACTGCTTTTTTCTTTATTTTTAATTTTATGCATGAAAGTTTTAACTTAGGTCGATCGCAATACTGCCAAGTCATGGTTTTTGTTTATAATGGTTGTTTTTAATAGGTTTAAATTTAATTTGTGTTAGATGCAACATTAAAGGCAAATAAATTAAAGTAAATGCACTAGTGCATAAAATGAGATTTTATGCAGCCTTTACCCAGCTTAAAGAAGGATTTTACGAGCATCAGAAGTATTTTTTTTTTTTACAAAAGTTACGAATTCTTAAAATAAAAACCATTATCACTAAACCTAAAATTAGATTTTCTTCGATGTAATTAGCAGCCCTATCAGCTATCGACGGATTATCGTCGGTTTACGGGACACCCTGCATTATTTCTTAGGTTCAATTTTCTAAAGTTAAGGGAGAGTAATACGAATTAATATAATATTTAACAGTAGAAAACATAACATCATTATAAAAATGTTAATGCTTTTCTTAATCGACTTCGTGCGGTGTGGAGTTGATGTAGTGTGGGATGACTTTAAAACAAACTCACTGAGAGGTGCGAGTCTGAGACATAAAACCAATAAGGGCCTGTTGTTTGATCAGTAGTTAAAATAATTAATTGTTAAAAATCGTAACTAATGATAATTCTCAAGGAAATGTGTAAAATTTTCGATTATTTTTTCGAATTTTAACCATTAGTTTAGTTAACTACTGATCAAACAACGCGGCCTTAGTCAGCGCGTCACGACGATAGGTACAGTTTAACCAGGGTATTACTGCCCTCCTAAGGGAATCAGCAGTATCTCAAGTACACTAGCTAAAGTAGATTAAATCCTATCCTGTTGGTAATAAGGTTGCATTTGCTACAGGAGCTTTGTCTGAGATACTGCCATTTATTATAGCTGGGCAAATTAATAGTACTCAGTTGCCGGTAGGTGTAGGAAATACGAACAACTCTAAAAGTAAACAGATTGGTTGATAATTCTGTAACCACATTTTGCACAAACAGACTAAGATGTTTACCAGTGTAATTAGTGACAGGTTGCAAGCCCATCGCCTAAAAGTACTACAAGCCTTTATTCCCTTAGTCTTACGACATCCACGGGAAGACATGAAGTGGCACCATTCTAACCCAGCAACCACACGGATACACTTTGTAATGAATTTCTGCTGGAGTTTGTTGCGGCGCTTCTTCTCCGCAATGATGGTCTTTTCCAAAGCGCTAGTAAGTTTACTTTATATTATTGACTTGTAAAAGAGCCCTCTTTTTGCCAATTTACTGAGTAAATAATTTTAATTTGAATTGTTTTTATTTGACTAACCTCGCTTCACGATCTCGCGGCCCTCGTCCACGAGGTCGGTAGTGAGCTCGTCGTCCCCTACGAACTGCTGGAAGCCGCAAAGCGAGAGCAGCCGGCTACCTAATGATAGGTACGTCGCCACACATAGCAGGACCACCAGCATGGGGAAGTATATGTTGAAGCCTTCGGCGATAATGCCTAGGACGTCCATGTGACCCATTATCTGAGAAATAAAATAGTATGTGTGACAAGAGATATAATATGTAGGTAGAGAGGGTAATTCCAAAGTTAAGTGAAGAATCTTATAATAAATGTTAAAAGCGTCGGTAGCCCATTTATTTAGGGGGTTGACGTGATAGTAAGGTACTGTAATGAAAGAAGGATGTGGCAGTACATACTCCTTTCATTGTTTTCTTTTTTCTATTTTGTTATGTCGAAATGTCTCGAAATCTTTTGAATAAAAAAGATTTCGAAATATGGAATGCCCGCCGGTGGTTTTCAGGGGGACGCTCCAGAGTCTCCAACGGACCGTGTTGGCATTCACATGTGAATTAATGTATATTTAAACGTTAAAATAAATGAAATAATATATTAACACTGCAAGACGTATACTTTTATTCTACGTAGCTTAGTTAAAAGTGCGTAAAGTATTACGCTTAGGAATAGGCGCCTCCCAGGCTTACAGTACCGACTACCGAGTTCGTACCCCCGTCGTCACCAAGTAGCAATGAGTACATTACCCTATGCTCTTACAGTGAAGGAAAAACATCGTGAGGAAACCTGCACATTCGGACCGCTGAGTGAAGGAAGATGTAAATAAAACTGTCTCATATACATATAGGTTGTTGTTTTACATGAATTCCCAAAAAACATTGTTAAGTGGTTAAAATATACTAACCACATTATCCAAACAGATAGATAGACACACAAAAATACAGACAATATTATAAGCGATCCACTTATGCCATTTGAGCACTGTTGAGAACATACCTGGGTGTAATAAGTCTCGTGCACATATTTCTCGATAACGTGCGAGTCCATGTGAATAAGGCTGAGGAAGTTCAGGCACATGGCGGGCGTGAGCCGGCAGACCATCATGCCGGAGAAGATCAGGCTGTACTCGTTGGTCTGGTGGTGCGGCGCCAGGTAGTACAGGTTGAGGAGGCGGATCTTGAGGACCGTGGAGTACGCGCAGTAGAACATGTACGCGATGACTAGGGTTGATATCGTCTGGAATAAACGCGAAAATAAGCAGAATCGTGCGGGCTCCAGGATCTCCTACACTAGCCTCAAGCAACACCGTGAGGCATTCAGATGTACGAGGATTGTATTGCTTAAATAATTAAGCAAATTGGTGATATTTTATTTTAAATAATTACAAAGGTTATTTTGAAGACGGGTAAAAAACGAATTCATTGAATGAGAAGCGCTTAATACTACAATTTAGAAGTTAAACTTGATTACTCTCCAGTTATTACGCAATTAGGAGAAAGAGACGGAAAACGTAACGAACTGATGCAGTACGCCAAACGATATGGAGAGCATATTAGAACCATGTCATTCCCTAGATGTGTGTTATCCGTACTTATAGTTCAACACTTCAACCGGTGGATGTGAAAATTTGGTAGAAGGTGTGGTTGCCCAGAGATGAAAATGATAGTGACGGGTGGGGACGCCCGGCGATAAACGACTTCTAAGGAAGGAGGGTTGGAAAAAGTTAGTAAAATAGAAAGAAAATAAACTCACCACAATAGCAGCGTAATTGTAGGTGTACTTGCAAGCGAGCATGATGTTAGCGAATATGGATAGCACAGGCTCCTTGCTGAAGAACGTCATCTCCGACCACACCACGGCCACGGACAAGATGCCCGTGACCACCGCCATAGACTTG
Source organism: Acleris holmiana (assembly GCA_949316455.1). Classification (NCBI taxonomy): domain Eukaryota; kingdom Metazoa; phylum Arthropoda; class Insecta; order Lepidoptera; family Tortricidae; genus Acleris; species Acleris holmiana. Next base: position 15,985,503 of record OX438767.1, read on the forward strand.
AGGAAGTACTGCTTCAGGAAACACTCCCAGTACCATTCTGAAATTATAATGCTTTTGTAAGAGTGAAATTCGGCGTTTTAAATGCAGTAGATGATATTGAATTATTTTTCAATAACTGTGTGGAGAATTTTCTGGAACTTCTGGATGTAATGGTCCGGGGAACGATGGAGCCAGGTTCAGGTGGGAAGAGCTCTAGCAGACATGACTTACCGACAGTGGGCGGGTAGAGCAGACGCAGGGGGCGCGGCCGGGCTGAGTGGAAGCTGTGCTGGAAGCGTCGGTCCGGGGAGCGCAGGTTGGACGCCACGTCTTCCAGGTGGAACACGCGCTCCAGCGTGATGCCCCACTGCGTCTCCGTGCGTTGAAGCACGTGGAGCGCCTTAATCAACTGTGGGGATGAATTATTACTTCAGCTAAACAGTCAAGGAAAGTCACGCGAGTGTAGCACCATTGAAGTATACATCGATTGCGTCAATGTTAGTAGAATTACATCGTTGGCACTTCGTGAGTTGAAAACACTATACGTCTATATCTAAGATCGTCATTTTCACAGATTATCGATGCACCGTATTTTTAGCTGGTACTCCGTAAAAATGACGATCAATAATGTTTTTTGGTCGACGTTTCGGCCTCGTCCAGACGTATCTCGTAGTCGTTATCGATTCTGAAAGTCGTAATTAAAAGCGAGTGTCTAGTCAATTTCCAAGATGTACATGAAAGTGTAAAGGTTAAAAGCGAGCGTACCTTCTTATGCAGGTTGACGAGCGACTTGAGCGAGGGCGGCGCGGGGCGCGGCGGCGCGGCGCGCGCGGCGAGGCGCTCGCGCAGCAGCAGCGGCAGCTTGTGCGCCGTGGTCTCCACCGCGCGCTGCAGCGGGTGCCCCGCGCCCACGGCCGCCGAGATGCCGCACAGGCTCTGAGGGCCGGGGCACATAATGATATCGCCCATGTACTCCAACCCATCTGATTTGTCTCATTGAGTAAACACTTTTATAACCTCAAATTGCTCCCTCTTTGCCGAAAAAAACAATTTTGTCATAAAAAAACATTAATAATGTAAAATCGGGACAATAGTGTGCGAAATTTGGTTTCTAGTTGCTTTATTCACCTGAATACGGGCGTTTAAGGTAAAAACGATGCATTTTAAGGTTATCAAAGTGTTTACTAAATAAGACATGTCAGTTAGTAAGGACTTTAAACATGTAAGGTCGGGCAAGGCAACGGAGGGGTAACTGTATATTTAAATGATTTTAAAGAAATACATACATGGGTAGGCAGAGACTAGGGATCGCCAGATACAACTATCGCTTCCTCTATACTAAAATTACTATGAAACGGAGCCGAAATAACTTTAATTAAATAAAACATTTACCACTCACTTGGAATAGCCCGAGCTTATAGAAGTAATAAATAAAATGATACAAGTACAATATAAATATGCTATTCAAAACACGGACAAAGCATGCAAAGCTGCGATTCAGTGGAAAGCTGATCGTCTGCCAGAACTGGGTGATGTGACACACATTTAGTAATCCCCCAAAATGCTTTCATCATGTTTTAATTTAAATGTGAGGTTCTATGGAGTGTTTTTTTTAAAAACGACCATAAGTACGCATACCTGACTCTGCCTTTTAAATTGTTGAGGACGCCCAAAAATAATTAATGATAACAATTTTTCTTTTTACTCATAATTCAACAATAGCTTAACTTCAATAAAGCACAGAATATAAACTATTATAAACAAACCAGAAACCGCAATCTATTTTATGTTAAATGGCTCATTGCGTGTGCAAGTATTAACCAAATTATATTTTTGTACACATTTCCTTACTGGGAACCTATGTAATAATCGGCATAGCGATATATTTCAAAGTATCAAAATAATGTAGGGATATTTTTAATGCTTAGACATTTTTGATGTTTGTATATAAAAGGAGACTATTTATTACAATTTAGTATATTTATTAGTGCACTTTCTTGAAACTTACGTCTAGAATATCATCCATAGTCTCCTCAGCCTCACACTTGTCAGTACTCAGCTTGGCAATTTTAAAGTAGGTGTAAGTCAGTGTATAATTTTTCTTAGAGTTGTTCCATAGATTCCTCGGTACCTCTACTAGAGCATAACCAAGCAGCAGAATAAGCAGGAAGAGACCCCACGTGTTACTGGCTGACGAGGCGATGGCTTTAGTTTGGGCCCAGTCCAGAGAGACATTAGGCTTTAGAGCGATGTATATGAGAAGGATGCCGCAGATGGTGAGGTATGACCCATAGTAGATTGCATTGTCAACAAGTGCTGATTTCAGTTTTCCTTTTACAGTAAAGTCACCAGCTTTGCTGTATGATTGCATCATTGGCATTATTAACCTAAAACAATGGAAATAAATGATTTAAGATACAAAAACTCTGGCTATAGTCTGTACTTTTAGGTATTTAAAAAAGTGTAAACAAACCAAACCACGTGGCTCTGCTCATCAACCAATCCAAGCTGTTTGGTCGAGCTTTGACGTATCAGTGTTGTGCTCCTATTGGCTGACAAACTGTCATCTGTCAATGTCACGTGGTTTTTTTGTTTACATTTTTTTAAATGCCTAAAAGTACAGACTATAGACTAGAGGAATTGAAGTCTAATTGGAGATCCAAGAAAAGAAGTTTAAACTACTGGGGATATAGCTGTTTCAACATGCCAGAAATTCAAAAACTAAAAAAAAAAAAAAAAAAAAAAAACACAGGACAATCTCACACAAATTGACCTAGTCCCAAACTAAGCTCTAGGCTTGTACTATGGGTACTAGACAAGGATAAACATACTTATATAGAGAAATACATACTTAAATACATAGAAAACATCCAAGACTCAGGAACAAATAGTCGTGCTCATCACACAAATATCTGCCCTTACCGGGATACTATACCTTATATACAAGTAAAAAAGTAATATTACCAAGTCAAACATTGTGATGTCCAATACACAACCCTCCAGAGGTTGGGAAACACGCTGTTATCGACATAGCTCCAGGGCTTCTGACACTCGGGGACAGGGCTCGGTGTGACGTTTTGAACAGGACCCACCACTGGTGTTACTGTTGTCTGGGTTGTGGTGCTGTTGTTTTCTTCGCATTGTCGAAACACGGTCTGTAGGATAGAGACATGTGATGTAATTTATTTATAGTTATAAAAGAAACAAAATTTATAGTTTTATGTTGTGGTGTAACAAAACACAGATGATTCTTAAAAATATTGCTTATACAAATGTTATTTCAGCTAAACTTTATTTATAGATGCAGAAAAGTCAATGAATGCTTAGAATCTGCTAAGGTCTTATTTTTAATTGTGTATTCAGTGAAAGTTAATATATGCAAATAAATATAAAACCACTTGTTAATTAAATACATTTAACTAGGACTGGAGTAGCGATCAATGCAACAAACAACCTAAAAGGACTTGTGAATTAAACTGATTACATTCGGAAAATTAGAGAGAGTGATATAACTGGTAAACAGGGGAGATAAAATTTTCTTACAGTCTAAATGATTATCAAATAATATGGTCAGTTTGTAAGATTTACAAGCCAACCAACAACTGTAACTATTTTTAGTGTAAACAATTGATCCGCTATTTCTATTTAGGGTATTTACCCTGCTTTTGAGTATAACAAGTGTTTGGAATTCCAAAATACAGCCGCCACATTGATCATCCAATATTGACCAAACTATAATAAGATTTGGCAACTCTGCCGTAATACCTAAATAGACTGCAAACTGTATCGTAATAGTAGAAACATTTCCCAGTTTATGTAGACTAATAGAGTTTAAAAGCTTTGACTACTACATTGAAGTTAGCAGACTTCTTTGGTATTACAACAGAACTGACAATATAATATGCATTGATAATATTTGTATGCACTTGTGATAAGTAAAGTAAATATGGACCTGACTTGCAATCAGAAACTATTAAAATGCTTTTTATTTGTTACAGCTTTCCATGCTTTGATACACAGAGTTATTAAGTACATCACCCTAATGAAAAATTATGTAGTAAGACTTTGCAATCCAAGTAGCTACACTTTGATATTTGAAATATTATGAGCTATACAACTCATCAAATTAGTGAAGTGGCTGTTATGCACTATCCTCGGTAATGTCACAACAATATTAGGCTTACAGCACTACCCATATGCGTTGAAGGGTAATTCATCAAAAAAAGATTACACTTAAGAGCTACACTGTTTTAAGTGGAGCTGTTGCTTTTTTTTATTGTCTGCCATTTTTTTAACCCCTTGATATGATACAACATTGGCCTTCCCTCTAATTTGGTTAAAGTAGGTAAGCATAGGTCTTCCTCAGTAAGGGTAAATGATAAATATGATTAAAATGCTGATAAGCTAAATTTAAACTGTATGTCAAGATAAATTTAAACAAAGGAAAATATGAATTCAAACAGAGGAAAATAGGTTGTGTTACATTATTTACTTTCCTGTGTTGCAGATGTACCGGATAATAGTCTACAATGATCTAAGGATAAACTCTCAGTACAAAATGTACATATCGCAAACATTTATATTTTAGCTTTCACAAATTTAAGCATTAAGCAATTGACGTAAATTTTGCTATAGGTGGTTTATAGCTAGATAGATATACAATATCACTCAAGTATTCAAGGGAGGAGCAATAAAAAACATCTCCATAGATGCAGTTATGCTCAAAATCTGTAAACAGCAGGTACTAGTTGGGACAATGGCAATTTTTGTCTTTCTGTACATTTAGGGGTACAGGCCAACTACATTAACCCATAGAGCGCCATGGCCGATATATGTGATTTCCATTCTGTTTTCCAAATTCAAATATGGTTATGAATACACAGTGTTCATAGAGCGCTCCACGGGATAATAACCGTAAATAAGAAGAATAACAATAAGAATAAGAATAAATTATTATCCAAATGATTAATAGACTGTGATAACAACAGAAAGGCAACAAAGTTCATTCTGACGTAAACACTGTTTCCACTTTTCATACTGCTGTAATGATTTAATAAGGTGACCTATGATATTTACTCACCCCTGATATATCCAATGGCAATATAAACATAATAACAAACGAGAAGTACCATGCCGTAAGCACAGCCACAGTCACTATCACATGATTTCTGTACACATCTCCGTATCTATACAATAATGTAGCTGCAAGTATGAACGCCGATATAAGTTCTATCACGAACAACGTATACGCCATTTTTAGAGTTCAGAAAGCTGATGCTAAGGAGGATTTAGGATGAATCTTTGGTTAATTTGGTTTCCTTCGCAGTAGCTGCCGTTCTTTGTTTCTCTCTCCACACCCTCGCTGCTTCGTGCTGCAGCTGTTCAAAACGTACTTGTGTCGATGATTTTAATGACAACAACATAGGCCGTTCAATTTCGAACTCCACAGGACATTCCTCGTAAAACAAGATACCTGTATCAGGCAATATTGGATCGAAGTCTATACTTGTGCCATCGGACTTCGCTTCAGACATTTTAAACAGTCGTTGGAGTTAATAACATTGTTGTTGTTAGGTATTATGCAATTTCAAGAAAATGTACATTAAAACACATCAAACTTTATATTTTGATAATAAAACAGAAAATAGGATCGTGTTATGGAAATCGTGGAAAATACGGGTGACGTTCACTTACTTTTTTTTCGTCAACTGACGTAAATGGGTGAAGAGGCTACAGTAGATAACCATACTGCCTAATAAAGTAGGTAACCCAATATTTAATTTTCAATGAATTTCTGTTTAAACTTAGTACCAATTTCACCATACGATGTTAAACCACCTAAAAGACAATTTGAGAGTTAACAGTTGTCAAAACGTATGAACTGACAGTCGATTAACATTAATTAAATTAGTCTATTAGTGGTCTTCAACGTCTCTTTTAATTCGAAAATAAAAATTGGATCATATTGCCAACTAATTATTCTAAGCACCCTTATTTTTCCCCAAACTCTTTGTGCCAAGCTTTTCCAAATCTTCTTAATTTTCATATTTTTCAATATAAAAATTCAAACACGGCGGTAGAAAAACAGAAAGACCCTACCTCCGTGGAAAATGAGCAGTCAATGATTTTCAAAATTAGAAAAATAAAGCAGTTTTTAAGCCGCAAACCCACTGAGAGCAGCGGCGGCGTGGTACAGCGCGTTCCCGTACTAAAAACGCCATTACTTTGGGCACGCTTTTTAGTATGCGAACATTGGGAACGCACCGCACCGCGCCGCCTAAGCTCGTGAGTTCGTGGATTTGCGGCTACTAGAGTTGCCGCGAATAGTGGTTATAGCGAATAGTCGAATACCGATTAATCGCCATTCACTTTGGCTAATAGTCGAATAACTCGACATTACTATTCGACATAAAATAAATATTAAACACATTAAAAATATTTCTAATTTCTTCTAAGGTTGTGAGCAAAAGAAAACAATAAAGTTAAAGAAATCTGTGTCATGTTATACATACCTACATATATGTAGTAAATTTAATTTTAAATTTTTAAATGCTGGCAAGTGGCAACCCTTTTCTTGTACATAGTTTACGGGGAATACCCCGTTTTGTATAACCCAGCGTTTGTTATTGTAGGAGATTTCCCGCTCAATCAATACGCTTGTGTTTAGGATAGTTAAGGCGGCATGCATTTGTTATTTGATTTTCGACATCGGCTGACGTTTTTTTAACTCATTAGTCTTTTTGTTCGATAAAAGTTTATTTTAGACGACTATTCGCCGAATGCCGAATAATACTAGCTATTATTCGGTATTCGACGAATATAAAAAAAAATACGAGTAATGCCGAATACCGAATAATAGCGAGTATTCGCGGCAACTCTAGTTACGACTCGTTGGGAGATGGTCAGGAAAGGAGGTACATAAGTAGTAAAGATAAAAATTCAAGTCACTGAAATACAGGGCTCTATTAAAGCGGTAAAACCATATTGCTTTTGTCATGTTAATACCGTTTTAATAGCTGTTAGTTAATAATAATAGCAGCCGAGTTAATTATACGCTAACATGACGAATTTGAAAAACATTGTGTTAGCACAAACTTGAAAAGGCCTTTTCTTTTGTATAAAAAAATGTCTTAAGGTGCTTCCTCCCACACAGTAGCGGTTATAAAAATGTTATATAACGTTATGAAACATTTTATACTACTAGGTACCTACATCATTCTACTAAATTTAAGAATATTACATAGGTATGTCATCACGCCTTCATTCCCAGAATGGGGTAGGCAGAACTACTAGAGAGTTACGAAAAAGTCAAAAAAACTTGCTGAAAATTGTGTAACCACATTTGGCACATCCAGGCTATGATATTAAGTAATATAAGAAACTAACTTAGTAATAGATAATGCCTTTAAATGTATAACTACAATAGTTGTAAATTGAAATGTGCTATAAATATAAGTAAGTAATACCTAAGGAAATACTAATTAAATATGTACCTAAAGTAAGAGGTGCCCTCACGCCTAAATATAATTGTGCCCTACAGGGTCGATAATGATCCTACAACTATTAAGTTAGTTTAAGTACCACCTGTATACACATTATGGAAAGCAATAAACGATTGAGTATTGAGGTATACATCAATTATAGGTTGCTAACCTATCGCCTAACAGTATTACAAGCCTTCATTCCCTTAGTCACCTCTTACGACATCCACGGGAAGTCATGGAGTGGCACTATTTTATCCCGGCAACCACACGCACATATTGAATAATATTGTCGTGTTAAAAAAAATTCAATAACGTCATTTGTACCCCCAGCGTGTAGGTCCATAAGGTAAAATAAATGTAAAAAAATCTGACGAAGCCTAATACTCGAAATGTATTCAAAATGCTTCATTTGGGGTGAAGGCCTAATTTTAATAATATTCATTTGTAGTATTTATTCTGTCCTATTATGCAGATGCAATGATCAATAAACATTGCACTAGGGCTCTTTTCAGCTCGGTAAGTGGAATCTGGGACCCATAGACATTTGAATTCTCAAGGCTGCAATCCTAAGACCTCAAATGCGTTGCAAACTCTGAGGAATAAAATGAAATGCCGTACAAGTATATATATGCTAGTAATTTCACCGGTTATCAGCATACCTGGGCTAGGATTCTACGAGGTAATAACGATATCGTTTTTGACCTGTTTCCGTATTGTCAACGTTTTGATAACTCTTATGTCATTTAAAATAATGGCGACTGTGACATAAACGATTCTTAAACGTGTCAAACACGATATCGTTTTAACGCACCTGAATAGAGGCCCTGGGATAACTCGGGGCTAGTTTTAGGGATTTGATATCGATAAAAAAGATGTCGATGTAATTAAACACTGTTAATGACACCATGAACAAAAGTAAACAGTCTTATAAAAGGTGAGGTAATTTCAATAACCAACATGAATGAGAAATTGGCTTTGAGTCATTATAAATATATTAAGAATGCCCCCTTAACCACCGTGGACGTTGAGAGAACGTTTAGCAGTTCAAAGTAGATATTTTCATCTCGACGGCAATCATTAATACTGAAGAATATGGAAAAAATATTGATTGTATATTACGAAAATGATTTAAAAATAACCATATAAATACACGTTTTAATTTGTTTATTTTTTGTTTCAAAATGAGGAGAAAATAAGTAATATTTATTTATGTCGAATAACATATAGATTTTGGCAGTAACGTCGATATGTGTTTTGTCGATAAAATATTTTGCGACATCACTTTCGTATAGACGCCCCGAGTTATCCTAGGTGTGGACTTATCAGTTATCCCACACCGGAACAACAATGCGAACAATGCTGCTGGCGGTAGGTAAATGGATAAGATGGTGGTACCACCACTAAAATACTAGAAGTCAAAATCAATAAGGTTTTACCGAACACAATAGAGCCTGACATGTAAAAAACAGGGTAGCCAAATAGCAAACATGTTAAACTATAATTTAGTCACGCTGTTGTGTCTGGGTCTCTTTGGCCGACTGTCCACTTTACGCAGACACTGTCGGGACGATGTGGTTCAAATTTGACAGGTATAGTTGAGTCAATCTAGGATGATTCCTGTGGCAGCTCATATAAAGAAATATTTCTTGTTATTTCTACATTTCAAAAACACTTTCACATTGATACAAAGCTTGAGACGACGTTTAGCCGTGAGATTCTCTTAAGACGCTTTAATCGCGCAGATGTTAATATGAAAACCTAGGTTTATAAATTTTCGTTTTTTTTCTTTGAAATATTTTTTGGAGAGGATAACGTACAGATCTAGTTATTATAATATCTAAAACAAACACAAAAATCATCGTAATAAACGCATTTTGTACTGATATTTTCACCTTCACAGTCCTCGTCGACGGAAGAATTATAAACCAGCAAGATTAAGTTGTCCCTTCCTAGCATACAAACAACATTTTATGGCGTGAAATTTCAATTACGTAGCTTAACCGTACCTCGTTTGTGCTCACTCGCTCGATCGATCCATCGATAAGAAGGTTTTCAAGTGAATAACACTTCAATTTCAGAAAACAGCAAAAATGATAGCTTCCCAGAAAACCAAGTTATAAGTGAGTGTAATTAAAAAAATAAGGTCATAAGTAATTATGATAAAAATCATTCAGCATAATTAACTTCTAAGGATAGATAATAGCAAAATTCTGGGCACCAGAAATTTCCCGTAAATGCTTGGGCAGGCCGCGGATATTGTCCGTAATAAGGAAGACCACGTAAAACGCGTTCGCATCCTGTAATATTCCAGCATGTATTCCCGGATAATTCCCTCGGGACCTATAAAACGTTTTCTCAGTAGAAGAGATTGAAAGGGTAATTTTTATTGAAATAGGGAGCAGACTGCTATTAGGCAGCGTGAATTTTCTATCAAGACGTTCGTCGAGAATGGTGTCAAGTCTATGTAGATACCTATACTTAATTTTTTATTTAAGGTTCGATAGATTTTTATGAGAGAAGTATTTGTTAAAGAAATAACTGTTTACAAAAAACTTCCGTAAGTAATAATTGGTAATTGCCTGATCAACAGCGTCTCAAAATTGTTAACCCCAATAAATTTAACTCCGTGAGCCTGTTAATCCTGTTATGGTCGTGTTTACTTATCGATGTGGATGAAACATCCGTCACTTTCTGACCAGTATGTAAGTGCGCGAGTAACAGATGCTTTGTCAACCGACTGCGACGTTTCAACATTTCCTCTGTATCTTGGACCACAGATTATAAGGGCATGTCTAAACTTCGGCATTTCTCGCATGTTCCCTAAATAAAATCATTGGCTCGATTAAGAATTGGACGATAAATAACGCAAGTAATCTCGACTCGACAGGAGTCTAAGCTAAGCTTATGTCTTGAAAAGCAAAGTTTGTTCCGTCAAAGCGGTTGCCTTAAACTCGGAATTAAAAAATACTAGGCTGTGTTGACCACGATTTGATCGTTTTTTTTTACCAATTATGTAGACGTGAGAATTTGCTTGTTATTTTAAAGTTTAAATGGGTTTTCAGGTTCGCTGTAAAGTCCACATAACGAAGTTCGTTGCATAACATTTGATGCCATGAAATGAATATAACACACACGCTGCGTTCACGGATGCAAGAGTTAGCTGTTAACCATAAGTACTCAAGTAGTAGTTATTTTATTTAGTAAATCCATACGGACATTACAAAAAGTCATCGTTGCACATTTGAACACAATTCACATTTCTATACAGGGTGGAAGAGGATCGTGGACGTTCCCGAAAATGGGAGATAGTTTAGCCTTAACACTTTATTTCCCCCATACAAACTATGTGAATTTAAGCAGCCATTTAATTTAATCATTATAAATGACAATAAACTAGTTCTTACTGTCAAGTTTACATAACGGTCAATATTATTAATATACCTAAGGTGTCAGTTTAACGATGAAACTGAGTTAGGTAACCATTTAACACCGCCGCCAGCGTTTTGCTATATTAGCTTGGTAGGTAGTCGTGTGCGAAGCAATAGCTATAAAACATGCTTGCTCGGTCGGCCGACAGCCTGCAGGTGCAATATATCGAGCCGGAGTAATCTCCTCGGAGAGCGAGCGTGAAGTGCAAACAAATGACGTTACTTGCAGAGCGGGTATCACATCTTGTATTTTCTCGCTTGTCGCTCAGTGCGTCTCTTTCTTTAAAGACTAGGTACAAAGGGATAACTGAGCGACAAACAAGTTGCGGGCTGCTTGGGCTGTTGTCCAGGCCTTGCAGTGGCTAGCAAGTGGTAATGAGGTGGGAAGAAGGTTTTGGGTCAAGATTCTAAGAGCCTCTGCTGATGGCAGTGTTAATTATTATCGGACGATTGTGTGGTAGACATTAAGTATTGATTGTCATAAAGTTTTTCGAGACGAATCACACTTCGTTTTAGTCTGCAGATTGCAGATTGCTACTGCTTCGGTACTGCTACAATAATTTCCAATCGGTTATGGCTTCTTGTCGATGGGTCGATCGGGGGAGCGAGATCATAAGAGCGATGTTTAAACTGCTGAATTGAGAATGTACTTGGACTCCCTAAATAGTGTTTGTCATGTGAAGTACGGTTTGACGGGCCAACTTAAACTCGCCGGTGATTACTTCGTCTGAGGTAAATGTTTTTCAGTAATTAAATATAGTTTTGGTGATGTTGAATGGAAGGCCATATAATGGTACATGCGAATTGATGCGCAATGGATGCTTATAAACTTCAAGATTGCATATAAAGTCAATATTGCAAGTAACGCCGTATCTCTAGTGATTTCACTGGCTGCCTTATTTTCACTACTGGGGGGTGATTCTCTCAACACAGCGCTGCGTCGATCGAAGTCCCGTCGAAACACATTGTAGAGCGTGCCTTCTTAATTAGGCAGCTTTATACGACACTGAACTCGACTCACCTGCCTGCTGCCTAATTGAGAAGGCACGCCGGACTAAACTTGCCGGATTAAACTTCACCTTTGAGATCGACGCAGCGCTGTGTTGAGAGAATCACCCCCTGCTTGGCGGCAGCTTAGCGGTAAGCTCGTGGTTGAAATCCGGACGGACCCTGCACAAAGTTCAACCGGGTCCCAACTTACCAGGCAAAAAGTTTAAACTTGATCTTATTACCTACATATACTTTTTTTTTAGAAAAGGAGACTGAAGTTATTTACCTCGTTATAATTTCTTTGTATAATGAATTCACTCCAAGGTTGATGTTGGATCTTACCAGTCTTCCGTCGGATCTTTCAACTTTATTAAATTGCGTAACGTAAACAACGCTTTTAAAATATTTACTTTAGGTAAATTAAAACGTTTTATAAAGTTACATTGTGTTAACACAGTGTTTCATCGAGTTGGCTCCAGGCGGTATCACGTTACAATCATTTTTTGGAGGCAGCTCAAAACGTTTCATCTTTGTTCTGAGTGTATAGCTAGTTAACTCGCGCGTGAGATTTAACTTGGTCGCAACAAATCTGAGTTTTGAAGCCGCTGAACATTAACGTACACACGTATTAGAAACTTTGTGTTTGCAGATTTAAAGTTTGTAATCCGCAACTTGTCGAGAGTGCCCTGTAAAATCGATTTGTAAAGTCAGTCAGCAAATTATGCCTTCGTTATTTTATGTTTTTGGTACGGAACTGTAACAACAGATCCTTATTAATGTTCTAAATGCGAAACTGTGTTTGTATGTGATATGTTTGCAAAATGGATCAAAAAGTAGTAGTAGATAAGTTAGTAGGTACCTACCTATTTTAGTGATGCGCCTTTTTTAGACATTGCAAGCGCGTGATAAAAATCTTAGGAACTGGATACCGCAAGTCTTGTATTTTTAGTAGTTTTAGTTTTAGTATCTCAGACATATTTTTAAAACGTCACTTGTTAGGAACCACATTTTTTACTTAACGTTCGGGGTAACATGAATTATTTAACGTTAGCTCGCTAGTTCCGCTTGAAACTCAACTTTCATCAGCTTACTAACTTTATCAGTATTATTATCTGAAAACTTACAAAGAGAGATATTTTATCATACAGCTTCCTTGAGCGAGTGAAGGTTAGGTTAGGTTAGAGTTAGGGTTTTTTTCAGAGGAGTTAAAATAGCATTGTCGAACGATCGATCCACGAGTGAGTACATTAAGAACGACAGTTAAGCTACCTAATGGAGATGTAGGTACGTTGTATAATGTTGTTTGTACGCTCTGAGGGGAAAACAAACTATTCGGTTAATAATTCGGTTTTACGGGCACACAGTTAACAGCGTTGTTACTATCTACGTATAAATTATTCAACGTTATCTCTCAAAACCTATAACCATTGGGCTATTTATTGGCATTATTTACGAGCTTTACCAGATTACCTTTCGAAGTCAAATACTAACAGTGAATAGGTAAAGGTTGGCGAATACCCAAATGAATATATCCTTTACTGGCCACATGTCGTGAAACGACCCCTTTGCACATTACGGATTCAAACCCAGTAATAAACATTCCGAATAAATGCTGCCTATAACAATCAAATGTAGGTATCTCTCTGTAGCGCCGCCTAAAGTGGCGATCAATGCGAACAGCGAGGAGACATTTTTTTGTTTTTATGTTAATGAGAAGGCACACGAGCACTCAGGCCACCTGATGGTAAGTGGAATCTGAGACCCATAGACATGAAATTCGATTAAAATTATCTTATTTAATAATACTGTATTTATGACGTTAATAATACTTTTCGATTAGCGCGTTAGGTAGACTTTTGTTCGTGTTCAACTGGTAGTAAGTAGCAGAAGTGGATAGATAAAACCAAAAACTGGATCGGACCTTACCTAATTTTAGGTATTTGTACCACGAGTTAAACTAGCTGACCTCCTCATTGATTGATGATTCGAGCGGCAATCCTCCGGCAAATTCCAAATTCAAAATTCAAAACAATGCGCTTTATGGTTTTGTAGTTAATCATACTTTTTGGAGCACATTCGAGCGATAGCGATAACCTTATATTTTAAATTTGGAATTTGGCATTTTAAACGCCACGCGGTGTTCGAGGCACATGCCCACACGTAACATCGCTGAAGGGGATCGAAACGTCGTCGGATGGACGTGAGGTTTGGGCGGGAAGGGATTAGGTTTACCGAACTAACCGCCACGCCGCATAACGGGCTGTTTTTGTTAATTACTGGCTTTAGTTACATGTAAAGTTTTAATAGAGTTGAAAGTTTGTGTGGTAAATACTCGTATTTATTTCAAACCGACACAGGAAACAGGGGTGTTGAAGGTTTAATTACTATTTTCTTCGTGTCTGTCCATTTGGGTGTACTGCCTTTTTGCCGAATTATGTTTCGTCAAATTTCATTTGGCAATCAACTTTTCGCCGAAGTTTTATTTGGCAAATCAATCTTTGGCATAATTTTACTTCGTAATTTTTTTATTTCGCTACATTTTTATATTGCAAAATTTTATTATGTCAAATTTTATGTGGTAAATAATTGTGTAGCAAATGATTTGCTTAGGCAAATAACATATTGTCAAATTTTATATGACAACTTTTTATTTCGCAGAATTATTATAAAGCGTATTATTATAACGCCTTTACACTTTTGGCAGACTCATCATTTGTCAAATTTTTCACTTGACTTAACAACTCTTGGACGAATAACGTTTAGTTGATGCAACATTTCCCTTTTCATACATTTGCCAAGATAGAAATAAGTAAGAAAAAAAATAACAAATTCTTTGGTTGGAAATTATTATTTGTGTGCATGAGCGAGCGAGCAAGACCTTCCTGGGCAAAACCGACTCGGCAAGGTTAGGTTAGAAGGCTAGCCGGGACTAAGGCGGGACTTAGCCTTCGAGGTTATTTTTTTTGACATCCCTTGAAAAATAAAATCATACTGCAAATTGAACCTTGCATTCTAAAAAATTAGGTTAGATTTCATAATGCCATTCAATATGTTGCTAAATCAAAGTATGTCAATCAATACATTTGACGAAAACATAATTGACATCTTAAAAAAAACATTAGTAAACCGTCCATTTGATCATTATCACCTAGGGTAAGATGGGTAGATCGATGCGAATGAAATAATGCTTTTTAAGGACTTTATTCCCTTTTAATATCCCTTTTAACAAGGAACCCTTATAGTTTCGCCATATCACTCTACAAAACTGTTAAGCATTGAAATTACGCCGACAAAGTTGTATGAAACACAGGTTTTTTTTATATTGTTTTTAGGGTCTAAAAGCTTAATATTTCATAAACTAGGATCCGTTTATGAAATATTAAGCTTTTAAGCGCTAATTTTTGTTTGAGTCAAGATTCTCCCCCTTCCCACATTGAGTGTTCTTTGCCAAAATGTACCTATTGCGTGGCCTATTTAAAATGTACACTTATGGTTCTTTTGTCAAATTAACTTAAGTAATAACTTTATAAAAACTAGGTACAAAATAGGTATAAATTGAAAAGGATGAAGTTTTTTTTGTAAAGTTCTGACTTAATACGCCGTGATGCAAGATTTGCAGGCAAACTTGCTAGATTTACGACGTTCACAAGTTTGCATAATTTTTCTTCAAAGAAACTCAAACATTTTTTTAGTTTTATTCCAACTTTCTCCCTGCGGATTATAAATGCTAAACTTTATTTTGGTAGGTAGGTTTAACTGCTTTACTAAGAAATACAAAACGGTTCCTCGCTAATTTATTATTTGCTACCAAAAACCTCAAAATTATAATAGAACAATACTACCTCCGGGATGACATTTATTTGACTTTATCTAAGCGATAAACAAAACCAAAAAGGCAGAACAAAAAGGGACGGCGAGAATGTTTTATATCATACACAACACAGCGATGTTATCGTTTTGCAAATTAAAGTTGAACAAAACAAAAGCAATTTATATATTAAAACCATCGTTCAAAACAGTATAATAACAGCTAAAGCAGTTACAGAACAGCAATAAACCCGTTCATTTACAAGACAATTCTCAGAACGTCTCATCAAACCAAAAGGACAATACAAAGCATTCCAGCGGCCGAATATCAATGCCTTCAAATCTGAACTGTCTGCCAATTAGCAAGCTGGACAGAGAAACAAACAAACAATGGGCGACCCTCGTCAGGCTCAGGAACAGGATTTTATAGGGTGGTTTTACCTATTAGCTTCGTTGGAGCGCCTGTGGCCAAGTGGCTTTAAGAGTCGCTAGGACGCTCGTTTCCCCATACACAACACAGTACAAATTGAACCCCACATACAATAACGGCACGGGAAGTAAATATAAAATAAAGTGAGTCAACTGCGGTATTAGGTACACATACATCGCAAAAGTATTTTCGTTTTGATATTGAATGCCTCTTAAAACTTTAGCTAACTTAACATACGAGAAGAACAAAATCTATAAAATTACGAAAATTGTATTGGATTAGTAAAATGTAATAGGAATAAAGTTTGGCTTTTAAGTTTTACACAATATTTAAAACTTGCTGTAGTTTTTTTTTTGTCTGTATATTATCTATACTAATATACCTACTAATAATATTATAAAGAGGAAAGATGTATAGGTATATATGAAACGAATAAACTTAAAAACTACTAAAACGTATTTAAAAAATATTTCACCATTTGAAAGCTACATTTTTCCAGATTATCACAGGCTATATATATTTTAACTTTCTACGAGGAGGGAGTCGCGGGGAACAGCTAGTTTTGGATATAAATAACTCCCGTCCTCCTCCAAGGACCACCAGTATCACAGCTAAAACGGTCTTGTTCGCATTCAGCCTTCAATTTACAAAACTAGAACTGTATTTGCTTTGTCATGTAAGTACCCTCTAATCAAGAGCTCTTTCTTATACATTTGTAGCTAATTATCAACTCAATTACTTACTTATCCCTTATCAGGTTATCAATGCGTGATAAACGTCGCATTCTGATAACGCAATCATTAAACAAACGCTTGTATTGTTTCAATACATGACGTAATTTGTAAGCCTGTATTTTTATTCACATTGTCCTTTGTATCTTGATGGATCCCTATTCCACTTTGTTTAACGTTATTAATCAAATCACGTTATCTTATTCCTAACCGGGATTGGTGAATGCAAATGCACTTCTTCTAAATCGGGTGATGTGTTGTGCTTTAATATGACTTGTAAAAGTGAACTGGTCTTTGAAAATGCAATTAGGTACTAGTTCCACGGAAGCGTAGGCCAGTCCAGTTATACTTGTTTGTACGAGTAGAAGGGCTTGGGCTGGGCCTTTTGCAGGCTCTAATAACGTTTTGATAGCAATAACGGCGGTTATATTGCAAAAAAACAAAATGATTTCGAAATCAAGATGGGTTCAGAAAGTGGAATAAAGTTATTGTTGCAATATAAAAACGTTTTTGTCACGTAAGAATTTACAGACATGACATCACGCCCTCATTCACAGAGTGAGGTAGGCAGAGCTACAGAAATACCAACAACTCTAAAAATACTTGTTGATAATTCCGTAACCACATTTTGCACAATCAGGCTAAGATGTTTATTCATATTCATATTAAATTGATTGCATCCATGGTATTTACAGAGGTTATACATTAAAATATAGTTCTAAACATGGACCCTATTAGGGTTGAGCAAACTTAAAAACTAAACTAAATAAAAGATAACCTAAATATAATAAAGTTAGTACTTATTACAATAAAAAATACAAAACATAAATTCAAGCTACATACTTATGTAATTTTAATATATTTACATTAACACAAAAATGGAGAAGTTGAATAATTTCTTATTAATTAATTTTCTAGGAGGTGTCAAAGTGTAGTAGCAATTCTAATGTAAGACCTCTACATATTAATGTAAGACCTCTATAAAAGACCAGTTTACCAGTGTATTTATTAGTCACGTTGCAAGAACAGCGCCTAACAGTAGTAAGTACAAGCCTTTATTCCGTTAGTCGCTTCTTACGACATCCACGGGAAGACATGGGGTAGTACAATTCTAACCCCTCAACCACAGGTAAGAATTTATCACACGGCATAATATTATGGGGCAATAGTGTTAATATAAAAGATTTATTTTTACTGCAAAAGAGATGCATAAGAGTACTAACTGGCATAAATAATGATGAAACATGCAAACCGCACTTCATAAAATTAAAAATCCTATCTCTAACATCCTTATATATATTAGAAACTTGCAAATTCGTGCGTAAACATAACAACCTCTACCAAAAATCGCGTAATTTAAGACACAAAGATAGGTTAGTTCTTTCTGCTCCATGTAAGCTGCAAATGAACAATAAAGGTCCCCATGCAATGTCCATACGAATTTATAACACGGTTCCTAAAGATATCTCTAAGGAAGAAAAATATGTAACATTTGTTAATAAATTAAAAACATATCTTATTTGTAAATGCCCGTACTCTGTGCAAGAGATCATGGATTATTAATAAATGATATTAAGAAAATAGAATTATAATAGATACAGAATAATTAATAAGAGAACGCAATATTAGATAGTAATTCTCAAACCATTTCTTTTATAATTGTACTTAGTTTTTAAACAATTTGCGATGCCCTAGTAGGGTCCATGTATGTACTTTTATTTTTTAAGACCACCTTGTAATACCATGGTTATGCAAATAAATGAATATGAAATAAATGAATGAATATCACACAATTTTCCTGGTCTTTTTCACAAAGTATACCTATCACAGAAATGTAATAAGCAGCATTACAAACTATCGGTTTACTTCCTAACAAAATGGTTTTAGAATTGAGTTCTTGGCAACGGTATTAAAAAAATAATACTATTTTTTACTACAATATTCCGTTGTGTTCAGATAAATAAGATTGCACGACAACTTAAAGCGCAGAGCTGTAATTCCATTACGTCAAAGCATTCCTCTGAGAAGCTCCTTGGTGCGATCTCTCAGGCTTCTCCATTACTGTAAATAATGTTAGCAGGTACTCGGAAAATTGCTGTATCACTTACGAATGTACACAATCGTTTTAATAATGCAATAGAGTGGCTTTTGTTTTTCTTCTACGTATCAATTTAATGTTATTTGCATACCCGGCATAACTCGGGGCAAGTTCTAGGGATTTGATATCGATAAATATTTTCATCTAGACGGCTATCATTAATACCATCGAATATGGAAAAAACATTGAATGTATATCATGAAAAATATTTTAAAATAAACATATAAATAGGTACACACTTTTAATTTGTTTCTTTTTTTATTTAAAAATGAGGAGAAAATAACTAATATTCATTTATGTCGCATAACATTTAGATTTTGGCAGTAAATTCGATATATTTTTTGTCGATAAAACATTTTGCTACATCACTTTCGTATAGATGCCCCGATATATCCCAGGTATAGTTACTTGTTTAAAACAGCATTATTTTTTGAAATTAAATACGTTATTTATGATGTGCTCGCGATTGACTACTGGTTACACCTAGACTTATTTTCCCTGCGCTCAAGCTAAATCCTAAATTTCGTCTCAGAACGCATAAACAGATCGAGACAGATACAGCCACCCTTTCGGTATAATTAGTAATGGTGTGGTGATGCAATGGGTGTCTAGGTAAAATTAAAGTAAAGCATGTTTTTTAATGCATTAATAAGGCGAGAAAGCACTCATGCCACGTCATATGACCCTTAGATATTTGCATTCTTAAGACTGCAATCCTAAGATTGCAAATGCGTTGCCAACCCTGAGGCCCGAGAGAGTCTTCGATGCAAGTAATTTCATTGGTTGTCTTATCCCCACACCGAACACAACGATGCCAAAGTACTGCTTGCCAGTAGTTTAAAGGATAAGATGGTGGTAGCTATTCGAATGGACTTTGCACAAGTTCCTACCACCACTAAGTATGTATTTGCAAAATTTACAAATTTTAGTTGTATCTGTCTGTCACCGGCTGTACTGTGTACTGCTTCCTATTGAATAAAAAAACACCTAAAGACAAACTAATACGTACACTTTTTCACATACAAAAAACCCGGCCAAAAGCGTGTCGGACTTGATTTATTAGGTACTATTATTATATTGGTGTTTGTAAGCAAAATATACGTAATAATAAACATTATCACTAAATTTAAAGTTCACACTCTTTAGTAAAAAAGCTGATTTTGTTGACTTCTGTTTCCTTCGTTTTCCTTTATTTTTCAAAAGAAAAAATACAGTATTTATTAACTCAACGAGCTCTAAACAAGATACCCCACTCGATGGGGTAGTTAAATTTTGTTTTCGTGCCTCCCTTTGGCGCCTCTTAGAAACTTAAAAAAAATAGATAATTAGTATGGCTTTGGGTCAACAATTACTGTAAAAAATTGAAGACTGTAGCTTCAACCGGTTTGAAAGACGATGTACAAGTGAGTGACAATAACAGGGTTCCGTTTGGACCTTTCGGGTACGGAACCCTAAAAATGATAGACCTTGATGCTGTCCTCCACCGTCTCCACATTCCTATTCGATATGACCTGGAGTTTGAGAGACACGATAATAACTTTTAGTTAGTGAGTTAGAAATGTTAGAATAGAGTTGTAAATTTATGCACGAACGGGTAAAAACAAATTTCAACTTCTACTTAGGCTGGAACTACAAACATCCGGATTCCGTATCGCAACGGATGTTCGTAATACATTAAAGTGTCAACGTCATTGCTCGATGTGAAATGTTTATTGCGCGTCAATGTATCACGAATAACGTCCGATCCGGCCCGGACCGACAGTTCATAGTCCAGGGGCTATTCAAACATGGACTTAATTGTTAATGTACAGTAAACCTTATTTGGTTTCCAACTGATGTAAACATTCAGCTGCTGTAAAAACCTTTTAGCGTTAATCACGAGACGTGTTGTCGGGTATTTTGTAGGTATTAAGTAGTAAAGCTGCAAAACATTGAGAGCGGAGCGTTGCGGCGCGTTCGTATACCGTGGCGCTTTTTGTATAGGAACGCGCCGCTGCTGCTCTCAGTGCATTTGCGGTTTAGGCGGTAATGACGAATACTGAGTAAAGTCAAATAACCCCACACGATAAAGTTTTTATAAGTACTTATTCAAAAGCACCGTAAAATAAACAACGACGCTGTTTACTGTCAAAACCGAGGTATTTGTTTTCTTTAAGATTGCCTGGATCGTAAAGTGCAAAATAATAGTTCTTCGAAACTTCCCAATCGCCATTTTAAGACTCAAAACTTAAATATTCAGTTGTTGAACTGTATGACTTAACTATCAATGTTTTAGTACACTTCGAAGCAAAATTTCCAACTTCCATAAAATAAAAATGAAAATTGTAATATTCCTAAAGTGAAATATTTGATAGCTGTTTGCGACGCTGCCAAAGCTCTTTATTTTTGTGTTGTAAATCTTTCAACACAAAAATATCCAGCTGTATCTGATCATTTAAGAAGAACTGCGATGAAGGAATAACAGAATCTAATGTCACCTATGGGTGTGTGGGTGCCGTCCTTTGAAACGCAGTTCGAATTTAAAACCAAATATCTTTATTTTTGTTTGACACACATCACATGTATACTTTCATTCACTCATTCGATCCATTCGTGGCAGCTCTGAAAAAACGACCAGAGGGCTTATTGTCTAACGCACTCGCAATCACGATCGTTTTCATTTTGAAAATCGAAAGCTCGTCTGCATACAATATGAAAACAATTGCTCCACTTTGAAGCCGGTTGCGATTGCGAGTGCGTTAGACAATAGCCCCTCTGGACCTCTCTACTACTTTGTTAACACGGTATTGAGTTTTTAACTCGGCCACCATTACTGTTCATGACATGAGTTATGAAAACTTTGACAATACGGAAACACGTGAAAGGCTATATAGTTTTTACCGTGTAAGCCCTAACACATTATAAATATATTAAAATTACAGAAAAAAACTAGCACAAAGGCGAACTTATCCTTTTAAGGGATCTCATCCAGTTAACCTACTACTGGATTAAAACGATATTCCGTTTGTTGTGTTTTAGTGTCGTTGTATCTCGGCCGCCATTACGCTTAAGTAAATAAGAGTTATCGAAACGTTGGCCATACGGAAACACGTCAAAGGCGATATCGCTTTGAGATTATCATCGTAAGATTGCAATCTTGAAATTGAAAATGTCTATGGGGTTTGGGGCTAAATATTCTATCCTCATGTCATCTAGTTATACGTATATACGTATATGTAGTTTAATGTAAGTTTCACCCCACTGTCCTCTACATAAATGTTGTTATAGTATACAGTGTGTGGCGCAAAACCAGGGCATTTTTTTTTAATGGAGATTCCTTAGTACATTTCAAGTAACAGGAATGTAATGTTCCGAAGTTGTTAATTTTGGAGAAAACAGCCAACAAAGTTAAAAATCGTTGGTGACGAATTTTTCCGTCGCGTTATCGTCGCCTGGGCCCGTAGCATGGTCGCCTTTATCGATGTGGATAAACGTGGATAACGCATCTGTCACTTTCTGACCAGTATGTCAGTGCGAGAGTGACAGATGTGTTATTCGCGTTTATCCACATCGATAAAGGCGGCCATGCTACGGGCCCTGAGGGCTTATTGTCTAATGCACTCGCAATCACGATCGTTTTCATTTTGAAAATCGAACCCTTGTCTGCATACAATATGAAAACAATTGCTCCACTTTGAAGCCGGTTGCGATTGCGAGTGCGTTAGACAATAGCCCCTCCGGTCACTTGTTACGGGGTATGTCTTGGTACTTGGTGCCATGACAGCACGCGGTAGATTTAAACGTAGTATAAGTACGATGCAGAACGAAATCAATCGGTCAAGTTGAGCGGAACTATTGTTTGCATTACATTGAATTTGCGATTAAGTTTGTTAGACATAAAAACAACAGTTAGGTTTTGATTTTAATTAAATGGGATCATGATAATTCAACTATCGGTGAACTATAGAGTCTCTATTTTTTTTCCCGGTTCTGGGCCACACACTGTATGTAGTTTATGTAAGTTTCACCTTACTTTCACAGACATACATACAATACAATACAATACAATACAAATACTCTTTATTGAAAACCAAAAAATTAAAAAAAAAAAAACACAACACGGAACAGTACATTTAAATCATAGGTATACAACAGGCGGTCTTACCGCTAAATAGCAATCTCTTCGAAACAACCTTGTAAGAGAAATAACTGAGGACACAAATTCATGGCAGGCGGTGTAAACTAATTCGTTTAGAACTCAAACTAAACAACTACAAGAAACATTTTTTTTTTACAATTTTGAAATTAAAACTTTTTATACATAGACCAAATATAAATACATAAAGTAAATAATTTAATAAATACATACTAAATACATATAGTTATATTATATTTATAGTACGTAATACGTAAGTCTATATTAATATTTCTGTATCTATTCATGTAGATACTCGTATTTGAATGTATTTTTTTTTATAGTAAGGTTTTTTGGTAAGTTTAACTTTTATGCTTTTTCTTCAATGAATTTGTAGGTACACTTGCCCACCACTACAACCTTTCACTATTCTCAATCTCTCAAGGGTTAACTGGAAGAAATTCCTTAAATTGATAAGTTCGATTATCGCCGTTGTACATTATTTTTTTAAGCTTTATTGTATTGTTTTATTATATTAATTATGATTGTACTGTAGGTACCTACTATTATTTATTCTGTGACACGAGCGCAAATGCGCAATTTAGTTACACGTTTTTCTTATATTTCATTTTAAACGATAATATGTGCTCAGTATACTTATTATCACCCGAGACATGACCGCAGTCCGCAGGTCCGCATCATTACCGCTCGTGTCATCTGATACCCTGGTAGACGGAGACAGAGTGACACCATTAGTCCGTGACCTTTCTGCCAACATGCCCTGAAAAATAGCGTCATTCGTCCATGAGACACGAGTTAGACGCAGTGGGTTTGGTTTATAGGCAATCATGTTAGACAATGGGTCCGATTCGGAATTGTAACTTCTAAATATGGACCCGTCAAAATGTTTCATTTAGAAATGTCAAATTTCATTTTTGGTAGACGAGAACTGTTTTCTAAACTTTACTGTACGTCTTAATAAACTTAGAGTAAGCAGTTTCGAATTGGGTAAAAGTAGTTTATTTGTCACGTATCTGTATTATTTTACGGCATATCGAAATTATTCTTTCATCTCAACGGTTGCAAAACGAAAAATATATACCAACAGATTACTCAAACTTTACTACCTTCTAAGCGTTAATCCCCGCCTTTGCCCCGATTCATGTAATCCTAACCGAAAGTTTTAAAGTCCATTCACGAGCTCTTCTCAAACCACGCGTTACAGCAGCCTGCATAAGGTTTTCTTTCAATCCCGCCGAGACGCTTTCAGAATGGCGTCATGAGCATCTTACATAAGAGCTGCTTTTCGTGCCTAAAAGGTCGCATCTGTCGACTAGCCTGTAGAACTCCTAACGCATATACAACGTTATAACTGAACAGAAACGGTAGATGTTTCTTTGGGCATAGATTTGGACATGCGCCTTTTTGGTGAAGGGGTCGATATTTATTTTTCGTATTACTATTCAAGTTACGTTGTACTATACTATGAGATATATCGTTATGCCAACTCGTTACTTTATTTAATAAACTGTAACAATTGTGCAGGGTCCGTTCAGATCGCTACCGCCATTTTTAGGGTTCCGTAGCCAAATGGCAAAAAACGGAACCCTTATAGATTCGTCATGTCTGTCTGTCTGTCCGTCCGTATGTCACAGTCACTTTTTTCCGAAACTATAAGAACTACACTGTTGAAACTTAGTAAGTCGATGTATTCTGTGAACCGCATTAAGATTTTCACACATAGATTTTGGGGGTTCCCCATACTTAGAAATGAAACTCAAAATTTCTTTTTCATCAAACCCATACGTGTGGGGTATGTATGGATAGGTCTTCAAAAATGATATTGAGGTTACTAACATCATTTTTTTCTTAACTGAACAGTTTGCGCGAGAGACACTTCCAAAGTGTTGAAATGTGTGTCCCCCCCCCCCTGTAACTTCTAAAATAAGAGAATCATAGAACTAAAAAAAAAAAATGATGTACATTACCATGCAAACTTCCACCAAAAATTGGTTTGAACGAGATCTAGTACGTAGTTTTTTTTAATACGTCATAAAAACATTGATCAAAGCTACAACGAACTTTTATATTATGTTACTTGCTGCTACGGAACCCTTCATGGGTGAGTCCGACTCGCACTTGGCCGCTTTTTCTCTTTAACTTGCCGCTAAGCAAACACAGCGGTGAATTGACTAACACAGTAGCGTTCCATCTGAATCTAGGGTTAATAGCGTGTGTACTCATTTGCCTTCACTCCATTTGTTATTTCATAAGGATATCAACAGAACCGTACTATTCCACAAAAATAAACATTTCACAAAAAAACCGGTCAAGTGCGAGTCGGACTCGCGCACCGAGCGTCCGTACTTTAACTTATAAGAATGTAAAATTTTATTGAGGGACTAGCTTGACTTTGCCGTTGAAAAACTATTCTCTCCATGCATACATCGACATAGGTCGCGATTAGTTTACCAACTGCAAATAAGTTTGCAACGGCAGAAAAATTGAGATGGAGCAACAAATTAATCCTTGGATTTTCTCCAAGGAGTTTGAACTTTTACAGCTTCAAGGGGTTGTAGACTTGACGCGTTCCCGAGATAAAAGGTCTTGACAGAGAGACGGACGGACGGATGGACAACAAAGTGATACTATAAGGGTTCCTTTTAATAAGATAGGGGAGAGATAAGGGTACTTACCCTAAAAACAAGAGTAGATACGGGGGCTCAATTGCAGTGAATAATCAACCGATATCGTATTTTGTTGGATAAGTTTGTTCTCAGTAACTTTATCGATGGCTACTTAACCTCGTAAGACCTGGTGTTCCGTAGGAGGTACATAATCAAGGCAATTTGGTTTTAACTTTATTTTAACAAACATATAGTTTATTTTCATTTGTTTCAATATTGTGAATGGCATTTGTGAGCAAAGGTAATTGAACTTTACTTTCTTACTGGTAGATTAATTTTCCCACTATTTGTGGTATGGTGGGGTTAACTAACTGAGAAAACAAGATAAATAAGGACTAATCGAGCACAAGTAATCTAAAAAATTGACCCACCGTGGATTGGTGCACTTATTTGACCACCGTATATTTCCAATAGTCATAAAATTCATGAAACGGTGACCGCAGCAGGCACGCTTGGTGATATCATCATAAAATTCACGGGGCGTTTTTATTGAGTTTAAAATTTGAATGAGGGCGTGCTGCCGGATGAGTGCTGAATTCAAATTAGGCATTGAAATGAAACGCAGAGCTGGCAATGCATTTTCATAGCGTAATTCAGTTAGGGATGTAGTGGTTACGTGCTAGGTTAGGCAATGGAGTCTGCTTGGTATTTACTACAAGCTATTGTTTATTTATACATTTTTTATTGCAAAAACAATTAATGAGTAGTAAAGGTGAACTTGCTATGGATTTTTTGAAACGATTTTAAAACAATTAGTGTCTAAAGAGAGTGTTGTGTGTCTGATGATGGAGCCAGAAGGAGGACATACGATTCCCGCTGTTTCTAAATGTAGACCCGCACCGTGTAAATATATTGGAATGATCTCGAATTGTGGCTCTTGAATTTTGTGTGCAATAAAAATCTTTTTAGGCATCATTTCATACAAAAATAAATGTTTTAAAAAACTAAAAACCATCTTCAACAAACAAGAAATAAGTTATTTTAAAATAAAAAGTAATTGGTCAGTACAACTGAATTCGGCTTTCGGTTAAAAACATAGTGGGACGCCGACTTCAGTTGGACTAACCTGCCTACCTATTACCTATCATTTTTAAAAGAAGTAATATCTTGATTGTTGAAGATGGTTTTTAGTTTGTTAAAGCATTTATTTTATTTCATATATGTACCTTTAAGTGATCATAATAATAATACTGTTATGTCGTCCACGTACATTTATTCCTATAATATTTGAGGAGTTATCTCAATTCCTCACGGATCCCTTCTTCAGATACCTACTTAGTGTATGGAACTACCTTATCGAACAATAAAATAATTTTCAAATCCGTCCACATTTTATGGAGTAATCGCGTAACAAACACACAAAAAAAACCATACAGTCGAATTGACGGTAAACAAAGTGACACGTGGTAACATACGGAACGAAAATATTTTAAGTAAATAGTTACCACCACATTAACAGACTAAAAAAAAACTAGACTATTTTACCCATTTATAAATCTTCTAATAAAAAGCAGTGTCATGTTATATTGCAGGCCAAGTGCTCGACATTCAGATACAGATTCTTTATGGATAACATTTAAAATAAAATTACAGGTAAAAAAGGTATGTCATACGAAATTATATTGCAAATTATACGAATAACTTAAATTAGAATAAAATTACTTAATTATCTTTAGACTATTTAACTGTCAATACATTAAAAATAATAACAATAACAAAGTAATTAATTTCTACTATGATTATTTCAACACACATTTTGAAGTAAAAGGAAACCTGTTGTATTTTATTATTTTATATTGTAGAATATTACGTAGACCACCACTTAGACCGACGAGCCAACTGATCATCCGAACTATTACCATCTTATCACAAGATTTTTATAGGTAAATGCATTTTTTTTCAATTAGTTTACACAATTGGAAAGCGTGTTCGACCATGGAGCTCGTCAACACTTACTTCTAGGTAAAGCTGTGATGCAAGTAAACACACTGAATACTCGTATAGTAAAAAAACAATAAAAAAATCCTTTATAAACTCGATGAAAACTGTGAAACTTTCATGATACTGTACCTAAAACTAAAAAAAAGAACGCGTGCAGGCCCATGAAACAGGAAGGAAACATTTTTAAAATTTGATGGAATTTAAAAAGTTCGGAGCAAAATTCTGTTTCAGATAGGTAGGTCCAATTATTCGGGAGAGAGCGCTGCATTCGTCCTGAAAACCTTTAGCAAAAAATGCAATTCCACGTTACTGCGTTAACTACATCTCTTTCTCTCGAGTCGATAGCGATTGAAGAGTGAGAGGAATGTGATATGCTATAGGGACATCAAAAGTTTCGAGTTTTTTGCTTCTGTTACCTTGATTTTGTAATAATTCATTTGCTTTGGGTAGTACAATCAGCATCAAATCTGCTCGAGTAGAGAGAGTTATATAAAATTTGGATTTCGGGGAGTTGAGTCGTCGATTCGCGAAAAATACAAAAATCTGTCGATAAGAAAGCTTCAATCAAAATAAGAAACAAATTAGTAATAAGTGAATAGATTGTTTTATGCGCCAGTCTCATTTAAACCCTCCTCGAGCTTGGAAATATGTACCGCAAAAAATATTTTTTTTGTTCAATTAGCCATTATGAAATGAGATATTTATTCACCCGATCAAAACGAGGGTTAATGAAGTTCGGGTGTCAGTATGGCTTTTTAGTCTACGATGTTTTTCCTTCACCGTAAGAGCATAGGGTACTTAAGTTAGAAAAAACTCATTGATGACTGCGGAGGTTCAATACCGAGTCGAACCCCTAAGCCACTAGGCCACCGACGCTCTCAAGTACGAATTTAGTTTATACTGAATATTATTAGGAGTAATTCTATCTCTAAATTTAACGCCAAGGTCGTTTATGAGACGAGGAATCAAATAGGGGTTGGTTCTCTTTCCATAGACATATCAGTGTATTAGTGTAATTTACTATTTACGTCTCCCATTCCCTCTATTTGACATTGTCTTTGCCTTATTGTTAAGTTTGTTTACGTTATGCTATCAAAACGTTACCAAACTCAGCAATACGGGTTACGGGTTACTATCAAGCCATAGCTCACTGGCTATCACTTGATAGTAAAACATGCGAATCGTGAAAGGTAGGGTACAATAGGGGTGAAAACAAAGAACTCATCATAAAATACCAAATGCATAAAAAAGTTTGATGCCTATATTAAATTTGGTGAAACCATATTATTATCTATGAGGACTTACGATATGGTATATATGTATGGTTTTTAACTCAGCCGCCATTACTCTCAAGTAGTTAAGAGTAAGAAACACGTCAAAAACAATTAGATTTTAACGTGTATTCCAAAGTAAAATTTATTCGGCTTTATACTGTTTTTGACGTGCTCAGTCCAGTATTGTAACTTTATAAAATTCAAACGTGGACCTTTGTTATTTCAGTTTTAACGATAAATGTGTCAAAAGAGCGTTCAAGTTTTTAATTGACCAACGCGATTTTTATCTGCTGATGTGAAATTGCGATTCGATTTTGCAAGTTCCAAGTAATAAATCCTCTGAAATTCGTTATTATCGGAAATTTTAGAAGCTTTTTGTAATAAAAAGGTAATAAAACTTGACATACGAGATGCTACTTCAATATAATTAATTACACACACACACACACAATAATGATAAGGGAAAAAGGGCTTGTAGTATTGTTAGGCGATGGGCTTGCAACCTGTCACTAATACACTAGTAAACTTCTTGGCCTGATTGTACAAAATGTGGATATAGAATTATATACGAGTCATTTTAGATTTGTTGGTATTTCTGTAGCTCTGCCTACCCCATTCTGGGAATAAAGGCGTGATGTTATGTATGTATGTATGTACAATAATGATATGAGGTGAAAGAGACGATCTACCAAAACAAAAAAAAAGAGTTTTCTGAGTTTGCAATAGCACTGAAGTGAAATTGAGTGGCATTAAAAAGGTGGATTATATGTAAGAAATAAATAAAATTAATTGAAAGGCTATACAAATTACAAAAAAGTAACCCCCTGATGAAAATTAAAAAACCTATATTATAAGATTGGATGTACATAAGGAACTAAAATATTTTATTGTACCTACTTATAATGAAACGATCCCTTTGATCAATGAAAACAATACTTATAACTATGCATACTGTTATTAATCTTATAAAATAACTAATACGTTTTCCCTCTTTGTCCCAGTAATAGACTGTATATACATTTTGTGCATGTTTTTTATTTAATTGCATTTACGCTTCAGTCTGTCTTGTTTATCGTTGTAGGTTACCTAAGACGTAGTTTGATTTTGAATTTGTTAGGAAGTTATAGCAGATTTAAAGAGGCCCTCAAACAAAAGCTTGTAACCTGTATATATTATGGTGGAAGTCTCTTTGAATACATACTTATTATTGGAAAGAGATTTCCGCTTGTAATACAAGGTTCAAGCTTTTGATAAACGAGCCTCTGGTCGTTTAAAAAATACCTGTTTTATATTTAGTTCAGCACTATTTGTACTGTTGTTTGCCCAAATAAATTTTAATACATAATATGTAAAAATATCCTGTTACAGAAAATACCCAACTATTCTAATAGTTACTGAATCAACTGTATCAGTTTTCGTTGCTCTGTCAAACCTTCCCACGTGTTAATCCACGCGTGAATGAAATATGTACAAATAGTTACCGCAATAAAAAGTACCCATTCCCATCGCACTTATACATTCGTTGAGTTTAGATAAGCACTAACTATTCATGAGCTCTAGACAATGCAACGCAACGCAATGTTTAATAAGGTATTTATTTTAGTGGATATTTGTTATTAAATGTGTTGCTGTAGGCGTTGAATAAATTATTTATTTCAGCCTAATTGAGAGTGACCCTTGCGGTCCTGGGTTCAAATCCCGGTAAGGGCAGATATTTGTGTGATGAGAACGAATATTTATTCCTGAATTTTGGATGTTTTTTTTGTATGAGTATTTAAGTATATATTTCTCTAACAAGATTTTTCTAAATTAATTAATTTAGAACAAATATTAATTTACTAACATTGTGTGCCTGTGTGGCTTTTTCGCACGCAGAGAGCCGCTTGACATATTTTTTATCATACACATAGGCAATCTACATCACTCATTACCTATCCTGTTCCATGTAACTAGATATTATGTAGTGACTTTTAAGTACCTTTTTATACTGTTTACTATTTTTACACCTAACAGTTTGTTTAAAATATTTTTTAGGTAACTGGTTTAGTACATAAGGTAACATGTAATGGTACATTTTCCACAATTATTCTCAAATTTAGGTTTGAAATAAGACGGCAATTAAAAAAGAAAAAAATACGTTTATCGTTGTCTAGTACCCACAGCACAAGCCTAGTGCTTAGTTTGGAGCTAGGTCAATTGGTGTGAGATTATCTACGACATACTCGACGACACGTTGGCCTAGTT
Source organism: Acleris holmiana (assembly GCA_949316455.1). NCBI lineage: Eukaryota > Metazoa > Arthropoda > Insecta > Lepidoptera > Tortricidae > Acleris > Acleris holmiana. Next base: position 16,016,710 of record OX438767.1, read on the forward strand.
GGGAGTGACCCTGCCTCCGAAGCCAGCGGTCCTGGGTTCAAATCCCGGTAAGGGCAGATATTTGTGTGATGAGCGCGAATATTTGTTCCTGAGTCTTGGATGTTTTCTATGTATTTAAGTATATATTTCTCTATATAAGTATGTTTATCGTTGTCTAGTACCCATAGTACAAGCCTAGAGCTTAGTTAGGGACTAGGTCAATTTGTGTGAGATTGTCCCGTGATATTTATTTATTTATTTATTTATACTCGTATCGCATGTACAGAACAATAGTGACCCAATTCAAAATTTCAGCTTGCGAACTGTAGTTCGCAAGCTGTAGTTTATGACTTGTAAGTCATAAATTTATTACTATAGAGACCTAATTCGAAATTTAAAATTTCTGAATTAGGTCTCTATAGTTCTGAATATGCGATATATTAATTATTGAATGCTAACGTAAACGATTTTCGAGAACTCTCAAAATGTATCGAGTTGACACAAGCGCTTGCAGCGACCGTCGGCAGTTTACATCAATCCTCTACATTTTCATCATGTCTTATTATAAACGATGCGGAGAGGTTGAGGGATTGGACTATTTGCGCACATAAACGGGAGGAACATTCAACGCATCGCTGAAGCACTAAACGACTGCAATGTCGCGGTGCATGTGCATAAGTAATGCAATTAGGACGCTCTTCGAGACGACTGTCGACCTCAATAACTATAAAATGAATAAATTACACTTCAGTTACCATAAGTTTATTTGTAATAATTATTCTAAGCTGATAGTCGATGGTTACGTTTATTCGTATTTACATAACAACACAACTGATTCCCTTGTGGTTGCCGGGTTAAAATAGTGCCACTCCATGTCTTCCCGTGGATGTCGTAAAAGGCGACCAAGGGAATGAGGGCTTGTAGTACTGTTAGGCGACCTGTCACTACGAGTAATACACGTTTAGTTTTTTTGACGTGTCATCTATTATTTCCTCTACTACTAATATCTTTAAAAAAATAAAACTAAATTATTTTAAGGCATTTCTAAATGTTGATGTTAATGTTAAGGAGAAGGCACACGAGCACTCAGGCCACCTGATGGTAAGTGGAATCTGAGACCCATAGACATTTGAATTCTCAAGACTATAATCCCAAGACCTCAGATGCGTTGCCAACCCTGAGGATTAAGATGGAATGCCTATATGCTAGTAATTTTACCGGTTGTCTTATCCCCGCACCGGAACAAAACAATGCGAACACTGTTGCTTGGCGGGTGGTTAATGGATAACATGGTCGTAGCGATCCGGACGGACCCTGCACAGGGTCCTACCACCACTAACAAGATAGTCAAATAATCCACCTATTCAATTAAAATTCCATTTCTTTTTGCACACTCGAAATCAGCTGTTCGTAAAGTAATCGAGCTAGTTACCGACTGTCCTCGGTTTGTCACTCGCTACTCAAATGCAGCGCTTGATTGTTTGTAAACAAGCCATCCCAGTGTTTGATTTGTGTGGACGCGAGTGCCAGCAAAATCCCATTTTAAATTCAATGAGATTGATTCAATACGATGCATAAAATACGAACAAGGACGTATCAATATTTAATACTGTGGATTGATGTTAAAACTGCTATCTCTTTAAAATGTGGACTGTGGGGTTACCATCACATGCCTTACCAATTTAGTTTAGGATGAGCGTAAAAGACAGAGCTATAGCAGTTATATAGCTCTTTATTATGGCCTCTTTTTGACGTTGTTTTAAACCAGAATTATCTCTATTATATCGTTACGTTAAGGTACTTTTTATCAAGCAAAGCAATATGGTTTTGAATACTAGATTGGTCAAAACCCAGCGGAATAGAGGTACTTTATTTTGTAATAGCCGGTGAATTACTCGCGCATCTAAAATTGTATATGAACTTACACGTATTACAAACATCATGTAATTGTATCATACTATAGCTCTTAAAAATGCTTTTGTGTTTGTATCTCTTTCTTGTCTTTCCTTAGTAATGATAAATCGTACAAAAGTTTGAAAAAGGACCGAGTTAATTGTTTCAAAAATGTCTCTGACGGTTACACTTTATAAAGTCGTAGCGCGTAGCAGAGCTACGATTGTAGCGCTGATTATCGTAACAGAGCGCTACGATTTAAGAGCTTATCGTTATTGTTTGAAACTGAGCCTCTATTCTACTGCGTTATAACAATATCGCGTTTGAAGTATTTTAGAATCGTTAATGTCACAGTCGCCATTATTATATATGACATAAAAGTTATCAAAACGTTGACAATACGGAAACACGTCATAAACGATATCGTTATTACCGTGTAGAATCCCAGCCCTGACATTTTTAATATACTTACACACTAGCAATCGACTTCGGCTTCATCTTCCAATTTGTTTAACGTTAATCGATACCCCGGGAACTAATACATTTTCTGGACCAAAGAGGATCTTATTCTCCATCTAGGCGTGGACTATCTCTGTATCGAAACAATTCAAATAAAACAAAAATATTTTATCGATCCCAATTCACCCAATTTTTTTTTAATATATGCTTGGTGTTACTAATCATCGAAATGCCACGTTCGGTGCAAATTAATAATTCAGCCTCAATCATTTAACACATTTAACGCCCGCCTCCCCAATCCTAGTACAATATTGACTCCATATCGGGTAATAGGCATGTGTTGGTCAGGACAAATAACAAATGAAGCTTATTTAAGCCCCGGCATGGGATGCAATAATTGAATGCGGTAAAAAGATAAAACACGACGTGCAATAAATGCAGTATGTGGCTGGGCTGATCGTCCTTTTGGTGCTTATTAGTTAATACGTTTTTTATCAACTAAAACCAATGTAATACTGAATTAGCACGAAATTGAGTTTCTTCTTCTTCTTAAAATGAATCATGGATATGTAAGGGGTGGGAGCTAATTAGCTTAGCGATGTGGTTAGTCTTTAACTAAGATGAGTTCGACCGGTCTGTCCAAGAAACAGTATAATTAACCTTAAGACCTACTATATATTTATGTATGTATTTACGTCATCACTTTATTGTACAGAATAATGACAAAAACAATACAATTCATATAAAAACCGGCGAAGTGCGTGTCGGAATTCGCACATTTATGGTTCCGTACCAAAGTCTGATTTATCAGTATAATTGGTATTTATGACTAAAATATACTTTCAGGTTCATAGGTCAGTGGGAAATTAAAAAAAAATATACATGCATATATACAAAAAATTATACAAAAGCTAGTTTTGGTGGCTTCTCTTTCCTTTGTTTTTCAATACTTTTTAAAACAAAAAATACAGTATTTATCTACTCAATGACTTCTAAACTACGATACTCCAATCGATCTAAAACATTTCAAAAAATTAACAAGGTTAACAAGATGCTTTTTCTGTGAAAATTTGAAGACTAGAGCTTCACAACTGTTTGACTGTAAAACTTTTGTGAGAGACGATGGACGGACACGAGAATGACAACAATAGGGTTCCGTTTGGACCCTTCAGTACGGAACCCTAAAAAGATAACTCGACAATTAATAATTAAGTCTTGGCATCATCTAGTGCCTATAGCTCAACATTAGACTACAATATAAAGTCGGATAAAAAGTGACACAACTTCGACCTATGAAATAAAACTACTTCGAAAGTTGATCTCCTTCAGCTTCTATACGGTAAAACCATATTGATTTCGACATGTTATCGTATCGTCAACGTTACGACCACTCTTATTTACTTGACAGTCATGGCGGCCGAGTTAAACACAATACTATGTAACATGTCAAAATCCTCCAGGTTTTACCACAAATGGAAATCACTGTTCAGTTTCGATGACGGAGCTGAAACCTACTTACTATTCATTTCAATCCCATGAATTGAAAAAATCTACTCAAAATTTATGCTCGGTATTTCTTGTATCTGTGTGTGCTGTGTATCAAATAGTTTCAGTATTTTTCAATAAATAAATGGCTGTCAATAATTTGGTTTTACTTTTGAAAACAGCCAGCATATTTAAAACTCTAATTTCACACAGTTGTTACGAAATCAAGGGCCTAAATACAATAGTTATTTAGTGCGTTCGATCTCGCAGTATAATTTTATGGATAAAGAATAACCCCTAATCGAATATTTGTTCATTTACTCAGATTATGGATAACTGGTTTACACAGCTGCGTTAACATTCCATTTTAGTTTTATTGCACAACTCAAGTTTATTTTTACTCCATTGCCTAAGAAGGATACAGTTCTGGGGCGCATCGGGCATGTTCACGGAGCCGTATACATATAGATAGCTTCTGTATGATAATACATAAGAGAACTGCCTCTGGTGCGTCGTTATAGCACAGTAAAAACAGTAGTTAAGGTTTTTTATTTCATGTCAAGGGAGAAGGCACACCAGGCCACCTGATGGTAAATGGAATCTGAGACCCATAGACATTTGAATTCTCATGAACTCAAATGCGTTGCCAACCCGGAGGACTAAGATGGAATACCTCTATGCTATTAATAGTTATGGTATATCGCGCGGTTTGCATTTGTGCAAAACAGACTGTGTGTGTGTTTGCCAGGTTAGAATAGTGCCACTTCATGTTTTCCCGTGGAAATCGTAAGAGGTGACTAAGGGAATAAGGGCCTCTAATACTATTAGGTGATGGGCTTGCAACCTGTCACTAATACATTGGTAAACATTTAAGCCTACTTGTGCAAAATGTGGTTACAGAATTATCAAAAAGTATTTTTAGAGTTGTTGGTATTTCTGTAGACCCTGCATACCCCACTCTGGGAATGAAGGCGTGATGTTCTGTATGTATGTTCGTTGCATTTGTGCGTGTTTTGACTGTACGCACCGCAAGCGACCACAAGCAAACTCAAAAGGACGGATCGAGCCAGTCTAGTCAGGGCCACAGATTTGTCATGTTTAGTTAAATGAAAGTCGTCTCGTAAATGTTAAATTAGGACAACCCTAGCCCGAATCCGTATTAAACGAATTCTACGTTGATGGAGTCGCGGAAAACAGCTAGTTTTATATATTACTGATTGTTTCCCTTAGCTCCGTGCGTATAGAAGTCGCTTTTTGCTGTTCCCTCAGGAACCGTCTAACTTTTCGGAATAAAAAGTATCCTTTACCCTTCCCCCGGAATCAAACTATCTCCATACCAAATTTCATCTAAATCGGTTAAGTGGTTTATTACAAACAGAGTAGGTAAGACTTTCACATTAATAATATTTGTTTAGATACTTCTAATGTGGCTACAGCATTTTAATGCTTATCGGCACTTAGTTTCTCTGTTCTATTGAAATTGAGACGGGTGTAACGGGGAATTAAATTATTTCAAGCAAATAGCGTTAACACTACAAAAACATGTAACAAATAATAGTAGATTGTTCAACAAGGGACTAAAACAAGCCATAACGACACGAGATGTTTAGCCACGCGAGCGAGCTTGCGAGCGAGGGTGGCTGAAGTTCGAGTGTCATTATGGTTGTTTAGTCTCGCGTTAAACACTACTTTTTACTTTGAATGCGAGGAAAAAAAACGACGTTCTAAACAATATTGTTTTTTAACAACGTACGCTCAATACAAGTTATGAACATCTATTCAAAATACAAATAGGAAAAAAAAGTTCCGCGGTTTTTTGTAAAGTGATGTTTTAAATGCTTACTTTTAGCCAACAGATTCAAGCTTGGAAACCATTTTAAAAGTAATTGGACCACACATAATAAAAGAGTGCGGCCTTAATATGATTAAATAGATTCATATTCGTAATAATTAATCGTGTTTCACGAAATTAAATCCTTTTTTTTTATATATTTGCACAGTTGTCATTTTGAGGTTATTTCGACACCCAAAAATATGGTCCATACACAATCACTGAAAATGGCGATAATCCTCTATTCACAAACACCGTGATTGGTTGTTTAGGGGTTTCCAAAGTAAATTAAAAAAAATACTTTAATCCCTAGAGATTAATAAGGAGCTTTAGTCCCGATTCGCAGAGATTTTAAGTAGCATTTTAAGAGCATGAGAAGTGAAAAAGCTTTTATTTGTTCAGTGACTTGTAAAACGATAGTTACCATGTTTGTATTATCCGAGTAATCCGTATTAGTGCGTGCTATTAAGTAGGAGCAATGCGGAATGTTTCAAACTACCATTAGGAATTAGTGGCGAAGCTTATTTAGTCATTCCAGCCACAATTAAAAGCAAATTAGAGGAGCTAGAGCCATTTGCGTCAGTTAATTATCCCCTGATGTTAATTTAGAGGTATTTAATACAGTGGCCTAACAAGAGTGTCCAAAAATATAAAATGACATGAAAACGCTTTGAAATAAAATACAATACCCCCCACCATTGTTCATTTTTTCGCCTAATACAGGGTCTGAAACGATACCGGAGTTTGATGAAAGTGGAAAATGGAAACCAGTTTACTGAAGTGGAAATCGAGAAGATAACACTTCAAACAAACAAAATATGGGAGTATGAATGGGAATTTGTTATACCTATTCAAAATTCTGTACAGGACACTTTTGTTAGCATTACAAGGCCTCTATTCAAATCGGTAAAACCATATTGTCTTTGAAGTCGTTATGATATCTTAACACGGCCGCCATTACTGTCAAGGAAATGAGAGCTAACAATAACGAACACGGAACAATTACATTACATTAGGTACATTACATTTTAATTACATGTTTACAACATGCGGTCTTACCGTTAAATAGCAATCTCTTTCAGACAACGTTGGATAGAAAAATAGCTAAGGACACAAAAACATTGCAGGCAGTGTGAACGTATTGCTTTAAAACTACAAGAAACAATGTGTTACTATTTTGAAATAAAATCTATAACACTAATATGTAATGAACTTAATCATTTAATAAATACATACTAAATACATACATTATGATTCTAAAAACCAACAAAACAATGTCTACCTAAATGTACCTACTGTTTTTATTTGCCTGCCACACCTCGATCGAGAACACGTACAACTTGATGAAAGTACATCGAACAGATGCAAGTTACCGCGATAAACACGTGCCTCACTCGCCGAAACAAAATTATATTCGCCATAAAAGCTTTGTGCTAACGAAAGCTTGTTTGCTGAGCAAGAAAAGTTTTTATGACACCGGTATGTTAAGTATGAGTTCATTAACTAGCTGTCTTAAGAAGACTGTGAAGCAAAAAAAACCTATATAAAATGCGATAACGTTTTTCTCTCCTTAAACGTTGTCCGATTTTACGATTTTTGAATATGTTGTAGATATAATGAAAAGGTAGATCTGTACGAATTGCTTTCCAAGAAAATATTAATTGAAAAAAAAACGGGAATGTACAGACCTAGTGTATTTGACAGCCGTTTTTAGTAATTTAAATCGCTTACTGTACTGACAAGCGAGGTGTTTAAAAATAAGCGAATGTTTATTTAAACTCCTGAACGGCGTCGCTAGGTGTAACTAAAAAGTTTCCAATGTCGTATTTATAGATAATCTCACTATGGCATTTCAATTCTACTCATAGCATTCATAGTCTGCAAGACTTTTTAGTTACACTTAAAAGTATGCAATTATTTTTTTTACAATATCGCAGTTCCATTGGTTCCTAAATTAGTAGGCACATTGACCCGTTAAAATAGCTTTTGAGTTTACTTTTATTACCCCAGTTTTTCTCAGCTAACAATCAATCTTCTTTATTCGCAAGTCCCGTGGGGCGAAGATAATTATTCTTTGGGCCTCTAACAACGTCGTGTCGTCGGTCAGTTTGAGGGAGACGATAATAATTTATAACACAACCCTTTTCATGGGCTTAAATCGTTTTGTTATTGCGTTCGGAACATTGGTAAGAAATATTTTAGTGAATGGGAGTTTCAATGAGAACTAAAATGGAATTGGCTAAAGTATTGCTAGATTTACTGACCTTAAATTAACTAGCAGATTTAAGAAATGCGATTTTTCTGATTAACTGTTTATGTGTCTTTAGAATAAAAAGCTAAATAGCAAAATAAGTTTCTTAATTACTTTGCTTATTTTTCACGAATGGACAGAAATGTTAAAATTAAATGTAAAAATAAGATAATTAACCATTTAAAATTTTTACCGAACGAATATTACATGAAAATCTAACATATTTTCAAGTTGAAAGATTTGTTTTTTTTTTTTTACTTTTATCATATTTTGAAATATTGGGAAGCACATCGTGTCGAAATATATAACTTAAAGCAGCAGGGTAGCTGAATGCCGTAGTTTCTAGTACTATTAAAATTTTACGTCGGCACGCCGCGCTGCTGGGAGAGAACGAAACTCGACAAATTCTGTTCTCAAAAGTTTATTATCAATACTCGTATAGATATTACACGAGTTTTATACTTGAAAATACTTTTTTAGAACTTGGAAACGCTTGATTAGGATGTGTATAATTATGTTAATGACAGTATCATGTTTAGCGACCTGGGGGGTGATTCTCTCAACACAGCGCTGCGTCGATCTCAAAGGCGAAGTTTTATCCGACAAGTTTAAGAAGTCCCATCGGAGCGTACAAAATACATTTTAGCGCGTGCCTTCTCAATTAGGCAGCAGGCAGGTGAGTCGAATTCAGTGTCGTATAAAGCTGCCTAATTGAGAAGGCACGCACTAATATGTGTTTTGTACGTTCCGATGGGACTTCTTAAACTTGCCGGATTTTGAGATCGACGCAGCGCTGTGTTGAGAGAATCACTCCCTCAACGTGTCTCAACGTTGGTTCCGAACTCGACGAATCCATCCACCATCGTACCAGCTCGATGGTACAATGGTCATTGCGGCAATTAGAAGTAGGTTAATATAGACTGTAATTATTTTATTGTATTCTTTGTTAGTGTGTTAGTTACACGTAAAGCTAATATAAAAATTGCAAGTTTCAGAACTTTAACATTCACTCTCCTGTATCTTTGGTGCATTTTTAACGACATCGCATTTACCTCGTAATTTCAGTAATCCTTTTTGATACGGAGTGGGGTGCAGGTAGAAGAAATTGCAATGCAGACCCTACAGGAGTGCCGTAACACGATACGACGACATAGTTCTGCGGGCGCTCGTTATCCGACCCGTGACGGGACATTTGGAGCCCTGCCATCTCGAACCGAGCTCCTTACGTCAGCAAAGACAGTTATAAAGCTCTTTTAAAATATTACCCATGTATGACAGCGCTATTTTAATGAAAAACTCTTGCACGTATTCTCTTTCAACTCCGTAAAAGAAAAAGGTATATTTTTCACTACATGCTTATTCATGACAGTTAAAGTTGACGCTCAATTACGGTCCACAACTGTAATTAAGTTACTAAAGAACCCTGTCATAATGATAGCGTCAAGTGACGAGAAAATGTACAAGCTTTAAATAATCATATTGGCTTACTGCGGCAGGGTTCTATGGTTGCTCATCTGTCATGTCACAGATCTGTGCCCAAAGATTGGATGGCTTTTTTTTTTATTTTTGGTTTCTTATTTTTTCGGACTTTATCATAATCCGAAGACACGAACTTGGATTTTTTTCACCTCTGCCAGACGAGGGGTTAACAATACATAACATCAAGCCTTCATTCCCAAAGTGGGGTAGGCAGAGCTACAGAAATACCAATAACTCTTAAAATACTTGTTAGTAATTCTGTAACCACATTTTGCACAATAAAGCTCAGATGTTTACCAGTGTATTATTAGTGACAGGTTGCAAGCCCATCGTCTAACAGCCTTTATTCTCTTAGTCGCCTCTTACGACGTTCTCGGTAAGAATCATCCTTAATGTGTTCTTCATTCTACGACGAGAAATAATCTTGCTAAGCCGAAAACACGCTAGCCTAGTTGGTAGTGACCCTGCCTTCGAAGCTAGGGGTCCTGGGTTCAAATCCTGGTAAGGGCAAATATTTGTGTGATGAGCACGAGTATTTGTTCCTGAGTCTTGGATGTTTTCTATGTATCTAAGTATATATTTCTCTATGTAAGTAAGTTTATCGTTGTCTAGTACCCATAGTACAAGCCTAGAGCTTAGTTTGGGACCAGTTCAATTTTTGTGACATTGTCCTGTGATTTATTTATTTAAGCCTTAATGGTTTTTAAAATCGAAAAAACCTGATAACCATCAACATTAATAATTAATTAGCGAGCTCTAATTAAGGAATACTTACCTCTTAAAATATTAATGACCGTCTCTGTTCAAAGTCTGTGAATAAATAATTCGCCGATTAGGTTTTTTGTGCTAAGCCTGGGGTATAAAGTTCTGACAAAATAGCCGTCTAAAAGCTTTACTCTTTAACTTATTCTTAATTACAAACAGCACTTAGATTCAGAGCTAAGTTTTAAGGAAGTTATTTATAGCTGGTGTTCTAGATTGACAGCACTTGGGTTGTTGGATTGCGTTTCTCAACCAAGTTATTTTAAGGAAAAAGACGGAGAGAACGATCAATCTATCGGACGGATCGATTTTTTTAAATCTTAGATGCTGAGTAAAGCCTGCCTAAAATGATTGATTTTTACCGATTTATATAAGTTCGTATTTTTGAATCTCACTGGTGACTAAAATTTTCACGCTTATGATATCATATACGAGAACTCGTGACTCGTGACTCAATTTTAATTATTTAAGAAATCACAACAATGATCTGTGAGATTAATTAATCGATTTTTTTGGCTTAGTTACCAAATGTGACGGTAACTTAATGCTGTGTAGTAACGTACAGATATCCCATCTTTGTCCACAGGGTTAGCAACGCATTTGTGGTCTTGAGATTATAGTCTTAAGATCGTAAATGACTGGGCCTCAGAACCCACTAACAGATGGCTTTATGGCTTTTTGTCTTTCTCCGTGCCATAAAAATTCAAAGTGTGGAAAAGCTAACGGAGAATAGAGACAAGTGCTTACAGTCGTACTCCACAGACAAGAGCGTGGCTGAGCATTTTAGAAAAGGTTTCTAGGTACATCAACTAAGAAATTTTGAACAGTTTTTCCTGTTTTGTTAACAGGTTCTTCTATAGTTTTGATTAAAATGTTTCTAATTATTAAGAGAGTATACGATTATTAGAACCTTATTTACCAAAAATATCTTTGACGTAAAATTTATAACGGAACTAAAAACGTCTAAGGGCCCGTTGTTTGATCAGTATTTAAGAGAACTAAAGGTAAATTACAAACAAGTTAACGTTAAAGAGGTTAAGGAAATTTTAGAGTTGGTTTAGGATTAAGTTATTTGTATTAGATATAATAATTACGTATTAAGTTGATGTTATATTAAAATACCTAGTTAGCCTTTGCAGGGCGTCACATAAAACCTATTGTTTGTTATCTTGTTATTTGTAATGTGATGCAATAAAGATTTTGATTTTGAATTTGAAAATTCGAAAATCTATTCTAAAATGTGACACATTTTAGAACATATTTTTAACAATACCTACATTTTACACAACAGCTTGTCGTCAAAAATCTCATTTAGAAATGCTTGATTTAAATATGTTACGTTAGAAAGCAATTTACGCGGCATCGACGTGGGATTGTTCTGATACGTTAAGGGAGACGTGATCGATCGAGCGTCGCGGCAGGCGCAAGGTTACGGGGAACCTGATTGACGTCTTAGGGGTTTAACCGCTTTTCAATTTAACTTTAAATTTGAATAGACTTACACACTTTCGAACATAGATTGGAAACGAAACGTACACACTAGGGATACTTCTGCAATTTACAAAAAATCTATTATATTACAAGGATGGAGGTTCATGTGAATGTGTCCAACTAGTTTTGGGTTACTACGACATGGCTAAGCATTTTAGTTTACTGTGAGAGAAAGCGACAGAGCCGAGTAACTGCTATAGCTCTGTCTCTTACACTGGATTGCTTAGGCATGTCATGGTAACCCTCTTGAATATTGTGATAGATTCCCCTTTACACCGAAGGATGATTACAAGTTATAATATTCGTCTGTATCGGTGCTGCGTGTATAATCGACCTTTTGGTCGTAGTTTGACGAATTTTGACGCAACGCAAGCACCGATGAGGTAGCTAGTGAATTATTTTAAAATGCCGATCCCATCCTTTGAACCATGGATAATTTTGATTACTAACTACAATAGGTATGAATTAGGCACTTATGGTATGTAGAAAATGACAAATTTTACCCCAAAAACCGGGCATGAGCATGTCGGACTATGCTCAGTATAGGGTTCCGAAGCCTTTAAGTATAGAATAGAGGCCCTGTTTGTTAGATATTTTTCTCAGTACACGTAACTCTATCTTATCTGTCTTAAATACTGAAACCCAAGATTACTTAAGAGGGTTCCTGGACCCTTTTTGGGAAAGGGGTAATACCTGTCCCCGATACGGCTTCTTAACAGACCCGCGGAACCCGCAACAACTTGGCTGTCACTTCAGATGGCACCAAGTAATTACAGGAGGGTTACATTGTCCTTCTGAAGGGCCATTAAATCTTGTTTTCAAAGGTGCTGTTAATAGTCTAAGGCTTTATTTACCTACAGCTTAGTTTGAAAACGTTGTTTACAAAAAATATTGTTTTGTCTTTTGATTATAATAACCTATTTTAATACAGAAATAGTTCGCTAGTAATATCATTTAGTCAAAGTCTAACAGATACTGATCTTTCGATGTTTAAACATGTCTACTAAAAATGATGGTTTTTATTTAGTTTTCATTCCCTTGTCGGTTTGGCATACGAAATTTTTAAACGTGTGAAAGCAACAATGAATAAAATTGATAGATAATTTATGACACTGAGCCTACACATATTTGTACAGTAAAACCAGAGTGTTAATGGTACTTGGCAGTCTATCGCTTTCACACTCTCTGGGGGCCTATGATAATTGTGGTCATGTTTATCGTTCACCTTCTGATCAGTACGTAAGTGCGAGAGTGATGGATGCTTTATTCATTCACCGCGATAAAGGCGACTATAGTACCGGGCGCTGGTAGAAATAGACGGACAACGAAACAGCCGATTACCTACTAATACGTAATATTCTAATTTTACTGTAAATGCAAGCTAGTACATCTTCACGTTTATATTTTTCAATTATCATATATCAAATCGTTCACCGCATTGGATTCCACCCCAATACCAATAAAAGTTTAGCTTTTACTGTTTTTGCTATTCCAGGCTCAGATCTAACCAATATCCGATGAAAATGCAGATATGGAGATTCTCAATATCGGGTTTTTAATCAGCTTTCAATGGATTCACCGTTCCCTAAAAAAACATTTGAGCTTTTTACGTATCTACGTAACCAAGTATCAATCTTGATACTTGGTTATACTCTCAGTAAAATAAATAATGAATTCATTTGATACCAACGGTAAGTAACGGAGGTTTAGCCGAGGGATATGATAGACGAAACTGTCCTCTGAAAATGACCATCCGGGTGAATGTTCGAAAGTTACATCCACCGTCATTGTTGTCTGTACAAATTTTGTCGAAAATGATAATGAATACTAGCAACTTCTGATTTTAAAAGAAGCATAACTAGGGGTAGTTTTCGTCGTCGACGACGACACTTGACTCTAACAAATATTGGCGCTTTAAAGCTTAATATTTCGTTAACGGATCATTTAATCGAAAAATTGTTTTTACAAAACCATTTTTTAAAGACCTATCCAACACAACCCCACACTATGGGGTAGACAATAAAAAAAACATCCCCGCGTTACATATAAGGGAGGTACATTAAAAAAAAAATCTTGGCGACGGACGCACGGACATAGCGAAACTATAAGGGTTCCTAGTTTGACTACAGAATCCTGCGAAGACAAAATTGACTGCAGTTAGAACGATTCGAAAAAAAATGACGACATTGGGTCAAAACAGTCTTCCCTGTTTGGTTTTCCGAATTCAAACTGTCAATCTATCCGCGGGGTAACACAAAAACTCTTGGTAAGTACCTTAAAGCTGTAATTTGGTATAGTTAAACATTAAAATTAAAGTTGTAAAATGAGTATTTGAAAAATGTTTGTCTTGGTGTTCTTTACATTTATAGCAAAGGCTTTTTTTAACTATTCTCCTGAGATTGAGTGAGATATATAATTAGTTACCTATCATTGGATAGCTATTAAAAATATGATGTATGTGGTTATCATTGCTTAGATTTGGGGGACCATTTAGGAACTATTGTAGTCGAAAAGTGTAATTTTCGCTAGAGTTGCAAGCCCATCGCCTAACAGTAAACAGCACTACAAGCACTTATTCCCTAAGTCGCCTCTTACGACATCCACGACAAGACATGGAGTGGCACTATTCTAACCCGGCAACCACACGTGTTCATACCTACTAAAAATCATCTAAGAAAGATCTAAATAGAAAAGCCGTTAATACTTATGGTCTTTCGATAGTTTTTTGGATTTGTTTGTAGTTACAGCGTCGGAACCCTGCACTGAGCATGGTCTGACATGCTCTTGCTCGGTTTTTTAGCAATAAAGCCAGAACACGCTACAATAAATCTTTCCTACCCCGTTCTCGAGGCAGTGTAAATTCAAAGGCAAACATAAATCAAGGCAGATCTCCGATGTCCATAACTTCTCTCCTATTCGATGATAACAACCCCGACAGCGACCCAGATGCGAAGTTCGCTAGGTTTTCACTCCAACAATTTAACTGAAATGTTTTAGCATATTTTAAGTTAAATTGCAGGACTTTGTTGGCGACGGAAAATGAACGGTCTAGTTTGTAATGTTTATTACGAGTTGTGGCCGATGGCGTTCATTTTAAGTTGTAGGTTGGTGAACAAAAGTTGTCTCGTTCTAGTATTTCTGTTGAGAAATGTTGCTATACTAGGTAGATACAAGTATATCGTAATTTTTTCTACTGTTAATATATAGTAGCTAGTAAGGCGCATATAAAAAGAACATCTTGTTTTATCGCTGAGCCAAATCTATGGATTATGTACCAGTGTGGAGATAACGAGATGCAAAGTCGTGGTAGGTGTTAATTTTTACTAAAACGTGAAAAGTGATTCTTTTTCTTTTAAATAATGCAATAAAATGACGTGATGTTGGTACAGAACTACAGATAAAGTTAAACAGTTAAAGAGTAAATGGTCAAAGAATAAGTATATTGTACAACTTAATAGTTACTTGTACAGGTGTCGTGAATTAATTAACGACATAGTTTGCGGTTATAAAAGATGTTATTCATCTTGCTTTCTCAGTCAGCTTTATAACACGCCGATAAGCTAATTGTGAAAGAAAAACGAAAACGGACACATGTGACATAATACGATGTTGTAGGATTAATTGTTCATGCACTACATAATTGTGAAAGCTCGTTATTATGTTTACCTTTATAAAGAAAGAGGCCTAGAAAGAGTAAGTTTCTAGTAAATTATAAGTGACGTATGATACCAAGCAATTACATGACTCGTTAACGACGCCCAACCAGCGGAGCCTGCGGAGCTAAGCCAGCGGGCTTATTGAGGTCGTGTTTATCGGTGTGGATAGACGAGGATAAAACATCTGTCACTTTCTGACTAGGGTTATCATGATTGCCTTTATTTCAGTGGGTAAAACATCTTTCAGTCTCGCACTTGCAAACTGGTAAGAAAGTGACAGATGTTTTATCCACATCGATAAACATGACCTTAAACGTGACAGAAGCTTGTGGAGCTAACCCCATGTGTTTCTGTTTAGTCCACCAGAGTAAATACTCTTTAACCGAACAGTTGTCCTCGCGTGTGATATCCATGGACTTATTTCTCTAATCAGTTCATGGTGATTGTCTAAAACGACTAAAACTCGACATTGGTGAAATATACACCTTATTAAAACAAGAAGTGAAAACCATTAATAGAAAAAATACGACCTTAATAGGCCCGAAGTGCGTAAGTGTGACAGTGACGGATGAGATGATGAAGAATCCACCACTAGAATTCCTAGCCTCGCTCAGTGCAGCTCTCCCATTGGTTGTTTTTTTCGTCGCACACTGCTCCGCTACCTCGCATAGCTCTGGTGGAAACGTCGCCTAAAGATGACCGTAATACGGGCCCAGGACAGTCTATGACTATTCTGCTCTTCTAAGCCAATAGGCAGTACCTCAAATAAAACTTACATGCAACACCAACCAACCACCAATATCAACCCTAAGTATTACTAAAACACGAAAATTAAATCTGCTTTGGTTATTGAATTTGTAACACTTTTTATTAGCTCTGCCCTGCTAACACCCGTATTTATAGACACGAAAAGTAATTACTTAAGCAAAAGTAATGACTTAAGAAACGATTTTAGTAAGACATTTGACATTACTATTACTCAAGTAATTACTTTTCTTGTCTATAAAATTAAATACGGGTGTAAGACAAAAGGCGGTATCTCAGACAAAACTCCTGTAGCAAATGCAACTTTATTGCTAAAGAGATAGGAACGAATCCGCATTGGCTATTGAATTTGAGATACTGCCTTGGCTTATGAGGGCAGAGCTTAGTACGGCAGTATTATATACCTAATGACCCCTACTTTTAGAGCTGACATCTGTTAAACGACACAACCGGTTTTCATGAAACCTAACCAAAAACCATGCATCCTGATTATAATAGCTTTCTTTAAAAAGGTTAAAAACCCGCATCAAAATCGGTTCATCCGTTTGGGAGCCATAATGCCACAGACAGATACTCAGATACACGGACACACGAATACACACATACCTGTAGGTACGCGTCATCTGTGTATAGATGACGCGTAAACCTTATAATGCCCTTCTTTTGTGTCAGGGATAATCCACGATGTGTGATCGTCATAAAAATATAGTATTTACTTAGTATAAACTGAAACAATACAAAGTTGTATTTTAAACGACTTAAAAAAGAGGAGTTTCTCAATTCGTGCATATATTGATTTTTTCTTATTAAGTAATTGAGATGTGTGACAAAATAACAGTATTATTATGATCACTCAAAGGTATGAAATAAAATTAATGTTTTAAAAAACTAAAAACTGTCTTCAAAAAGTAGGAAATAACTTCTTTTAAAATGATACGTAAATAGGTTAGTCCAACTGAAGACGGTGTCCCACAGTAGTTTTAACCAAAATCCAAATTTAATTGGACTGATGTATTTACCTACCATTTATTCAAGTTTTTCTTAATTTTGAAGGCGATTTTAAGTTTTTTAAAACAATATTTGTTAAAGTAGTTGTTTAAGTTAAAATCCAGAGCAATAACATTCGCCGTAATGGGAAGTTGTTAATTTGTAATTGCCTGATGGCTAAAACAGTTTAACTTAACATGTACGAGCATAACGTTAACCCCTCAAGTTCGACTTCGCAATCATAAGTTTCTTACTCCAACAAACCTAATCTTTTAGCCAAGCTAATTTCAACTTTAACAGTACCCACAAAAGAGGAAAAGTAGAAGTTCACCGTCTCAAGTAAATTTGCTAAGACGTCTCCGAGAAATACGCGTATAAACCAGCCTTAAAAGCTGTCATAAATATATTAAAGACTCGTTCCGAAGATTTAACTGGTAGCATGTATCATAATTTGCGTTATGAGCATATTTCGTTTTTATTTTTGGGACATATTTTTATATTTCGAACAGTAAACGCTCCGAAGATGCGAATGTTACTGCGCTGCTTCCTCGGTAAAACATAAAGTTATGTGCATGAGTTCAAATAGGAAAATAAATTTCTTGAATTATTTACATCATAAACTTGAGGGAATCTTGTAAATACAGAAGGGAAAACAGACAAGAAGCTATGTTTCACATTGTGATTGTGTGATGTACGGTTAACGGTCCTATTTGTTGGCAAGATGAAATTTATTTTAAGTGAATAGTGGGAATAATTCTACAAATCGAGGTGCCAATTACCGCCTAGTTTGAGATTTTATCAAAAATAATCCATAAAGTAGGTACCGGCCATCATGTCTGGCATTCAAAAAAGAGTAGTAAGGGGCAGGAGTAGTCTATACTGTTGGGAAATCTACTTGTAACCAAAAAAAAAGCGGCCAAGTGCGAGTCGGACTCGCCCATGAAGGGTTCCGTAGCAGCAAGTAACATAATATAAAAGTTCGTTGTAGCTTTGATCAATGTTTTTATGACGTATTAAAAAAAAAACTACTTACTAGATCTCGTTCAAACCAGTTTTCGGTGGAAGTTTGCATGGTAATGTACATCATATATTTTTTTTAGTTCTATCATTCTCTTATTTTAGAAGTTACAGGGGGGGGGGGGACACACATTTCAACAATTTGGAAGTGTCTCTCGCGCAAACTGTTCAGTTTAGAAAAAAAATATGTTAGTAACCTCAATATCATTTTTGAAGACCTATCCATAGATACGCCACACGTATGGGTTTGATGAAAAAAAAAATTTGAGTTTTAGTTCTAAGTATACGGAACCCCCAAAATTTATGTTTTTTTTTCTATTTTTGTGTGAAAATCTTAATGCGGTTCACAGAATACATCTACTTACCAAGTTTCAACAGTGTAGTTCTTATAGTTTCGGAAAAAAGTGACTGTGACATACGGACGGACAGACAGACAGACATGAAGAATCTATAAGGGTTCCGTTTTTTGCCATTTGGCTACGGAACCCTAAAAAACTGAATGTTGACCGAGACTTTGTCAACGCTCGTTAGTATTGATATTCCCCCTAAAACAAACGAATTTTCTGGAAGTAAAAGTATGGTGCTTCAATGCAAAATTTTATCAAAATCGAAGTTGTGACTTAGCTGTGAAGGCTTTATAAACAGAGAGATAGTTCATCTCTCTGTTTGTACTTTCGTATTGTTTCGAGTAGGTTAGGTTAGGTAGGTAGATTAGAAATGAGACCCGTGAGCCAAGGACGTCGCGATTGTAAAAGGGGTCAATCGAGTTGAAGGCCAAGGTCATCGCTATTGTAATACAAAGTCGCAATGTGTAGAACGTCCTCGGCGGGTCTTGAGATGGGATTCTGGAACATTCGGGGATTGGGAGTATAAAAGGCATGGGGTTTATTCATTCTTTACTTAGAAAGCGAACAGTGTGAACAAGAGTGAACCGAGCGATTATCTAAGTATTTGAAGTTTATGGCGCGATAAATTGTTTGTAACAGTTAAGTGAGTGTATTAATAAATTATCGGTGCTTTTGTGCATTTCTATCAGTTACCTTCCCCCGTCAGTAACATTATTTATATTATCATATTATCACATCGTACAGACTTTGGATGCTATAAGTAGGTACGAGATGACTAATTAAGTACCTACACTTCGATTTCATTTGTTGGCGGGTGTAAACGTAATGAGTATTGATACAATCTCACTTTTAATCCCAACTCCTCACCGTTCCGGCGTTTAATATTATTCCCTCCGCGCCGCGCTTATAAATTGACGTATTATTAAAATCAGAAGCGGTTTGCGTTTATTTTCCTCTGAGTGCTATTAATTATACCCTGGATTATTGGGACAGATCAACGACAGCCGGCAAATTGATGGGACGTTTAAATGTTAAGCCTTGCGTTCGGATTTGTAAGTTGTTATCAAATTGGGGCGGAATGAGTACTTATTTTCAATTAATTTTGGCGATGATAGGTAAGCGTCCACAGATTTTTAATCTAGGCTCTGTACGTCGTTAAGTAGTAAATTTTATAATAAATTAGCGGCCTGCCAGCGGCTTCGCCCCGCTGCAAATTTCTGACTTTCCCGGTGGATTTTCAGTTTTTTTCTTTCATAAAAACCTTCCCCTAACAGTAACAAACACAATAAAAAAGAATTGGTAAAATGGGTCCAGGCGTTGTTGAGTTATGCGCTTACCAACACATTTTGCGATTCATTTTTATATTATAGATAAAGGTCCTCACGATCTAATATGGATTTATCTTCTAAACTGATCACGAAATTGAAGGTTATTGATATCTCAATGCCCAAGATTTCAAAGATGGGCTTGAGATTGAGGAGAGTGGCGCTATTTTCGAGTTTTCGAAATTCGGGCCGGATCCGATCCGAAAGATTTGCCCACAGAATATATAGAGACCTCTTGTAGACATCTCGCCGGAGCTAATGACAATCCTTATGAGCCAAAAGCATCATAATCTCTGACCCTTTGCATTTTATACCCACGGTATAGTGACCAGAGTGGACAAGGGTCGCCTTAAATAATACATATGGAGTTGCTTGAGGTCTTAATGCTATTCATTCCGGAATATATTTTCCCTTTATGAGTGACCTGCGTCATCCCATTCGTTCCATACCCAAAGGGTGCTGACCTAATACCTACTAGGTCTACGAACCGCCCGTTAGCCGCTGGTTTAAAATTTTCACTAGTCGACCCTTGCCCTTGACCGGCTCTACCTGCATTTGTGTTTTGTTTTGTTTTTGTACCTTAACTTACCCCAGAATATACGTGTTCTCATGATTAACTGTGCAGGTAAAGAGAAAACGAAAATTTAAAAAAATCTTTCATTCTAAAGATTTGAACATGTAAAGGATTGTCAACCTAATTTCAAAAATGCATTTTTTTTGTAGCGTTTAATAGCGTAAGTAAGCGTAAGTGGTAGAAGGAAACCACTTACGCTCACTTTTTATGTTGTGTATAATGAATACCCAAGAGCCTTAGTCTTTTTCACAATAATCTTTTCATCGAACGTCGCAAGAGGAAGGGATTTAAAAAAAAATACAAAAGGTTAAGGTCATTTGATTTTCCAACCGTCGATACCAGAGACCGACCTAACGGAAATTGGGCATTTCTGCCGGCCTTCAACGTCGAGGAAATTGGGCAACACAACATGAAAAGAAGCTACGACGAGTCACTGCGTCAACGTTGTAGTAATGAAAACGGCATTTTTTTAAAAAGACTAAAAAAGGAGGCGGTTCTCAATTCGATTGTATTTTTTTTGTGTGTTTGTTACGTGGTTACTTGGAATTGTGGATCGATTTTTTTGTTTGATATTGTATATTCCCGAGGTAGTCCCATTGCCAACAAGTCGGTATCTGATAGGGTATCCAGAGGAGTTGAGGGAACTTCTTAAATATTATATGCATACATATAACAATTTTATTTTAGTATTTTTAGTAACAAGTTCAGCATTTGCATTCATAAAGTAACAGGGGTTGTGATAAGATTTCTCGATGAAGATAGTTAAGCGACTATGACTTTCCTATGGCTTTGCTTGCAGCGAGCATGAAATATCCTGTGGTTCTTATTCATTGACATGTGGGTTACATAACAGCATAATTTTTATGATTCCTAAAAGTAATAAAATAAAATACTGCTCTTACTTTATGTAGGTATTATCGTTGTACTTTCAGTCAGTTAATGACGATTAAGTGATTGTTTAGCGACGAGTTTGAAAAAGTAACAAGTTCTGAGTTCGGCGGTTAGTAATATCATTAATTTCAGATACTAATGTTACCTATTTTCCTTTTTGTCGTAAGCACCTCAGTATTAGTTTTAAAGCTTTTTTTTAACTATTATTTATTAAAGCACCAAGTGATAAATCATGGTCATCATGGTGGTTCATGGTCGGGTTAACTGGAAGAGATCCCTTAAAGGGATAAGTTCGCCATTGTACATGTTAATCTTAAGTTTATGTACGAAATTTCTTGTTATTGTTATTTTTTACATACATACATACATAAATCACGCCTGTTTCCCAGAGGGGTAGGCAGAGACCACTTCTTTCCACCTGCTACGATCCTGACAAAGCTCTTTCGCTTCTTCCACATTCATACATCGAGTAGTGTTATTTTGTCTTAGTGCAATAAAGAGTTTACATATATACATACATACATAAATGAGATGCTAAGATACCTCGTTTCTTAAAATATTTGCAAGGAAGCAAAGTCCATAACCAGTAGCCTCCTTCATTGGATAAAAAGGCACCACTTACTTACTACTAGTACCTAATAAAAACTTAACAGGTGCGACAGTAATCACGTTATACGATTATACGTGGGACATAAAGATGAAAGTTTCTGCGCGGAGAAAACTTCTTGAAATACTCTTTCATCGTAATATTCCTCTTTGGAGCTCAGTACGGAGTTATGTTTTGGCTTTATGATGTGTGAGGTGTTATGTAGTACTTACCTAAGTAACAAAAAATAACGTGTTTTTTATACGCTCTCGGTATATGCGGGGTTTTTCATGTCTGTTTTAAGATAATACCATCAAAATGCCACAGGTTTCGTGAACATTCAAGAATAATTTTAGCAATATCTGTTCATAGGCTACTTTACCCCTTCCTCGATATAATTAAATTTCCAAATAACTACAACGTTTCAGTGTTTTCAATTCCGCTGCTTATTTTTTGCGGACTATTTTTTTTTTCAGAAATATTGAATATTTAAACTTTTTTACGCCTGTACGGAAAACTGGTTTTTGTAAAAATTGCTCAACTTCACTTGGCAAACTTTTTCAATCCAAATTATTATTTTCTGACCAAAAAGTATTATTGGTTGTCATTTTATGATAGGCTAAATTGTTGTACTGTTATTACATTCGTTGGAAAACGTGGCTTACCAATAATAGCATTTAAATAATGTTTGCACGCGAACATTTCTTCAGTTATTAGTACTTACGGCGCAGCTTAGGTCATTAGTACCAGCGCTGACAAACGCCAGCATTACGCTGATTTGGAACCATTTCGTGACTACATTCTTCTTGTGCTTATTTCTCTGTTCTTTGTTGTTGTTGGTCATAATAAAATGTTTTTCTTTCTTTCTTTCTTAATTTTATATAAATTTCAACTAGATGAAACACGGATTGGTTAGTTCAAGACCCGAGCTGTGTGGAGCGGTGGTCTTGACCTAACCAATCCGTGTTTCATCTAGTTGAAATTTATATAAAATTAATCCGTCAATCAGCGTAATGCTGGCGTTTGTCAGCGCTGGTCTTCCGTTGGAACCATCAGGTGAGACCACGGAAGGTTACTACTAAGGTTAATACGAAGATGTCCCAAGTGTAAGCCAGGACACGAAAATTATGCTTCTTTGCAAATTCTCTGTCAACATTTTCCTTTAAAAGTTAAAACCCGATGCAAAAGAAGCCCGCCCTCCGCGGCATTGTGATCTCCGATATTGCGCCAAAGCCGATCTGATAAGAGCATTGAGCCGTGGAGCAGTGTGGCGCGCGGTCTGTGCCTCGAGGAGGCACTATCGCGGGATTTCATTGCATTAAGTACTGCATTCAACAGCGATTTTCAATGCAGCAATCTCTATCTTATAAAATTCACCACGTATGGTTAGGAAATTTGATTTGAGAGGTTATTGCGACCGAGTATTAATAATTAGAGTTTATTTATTTCTTAAAGACATGCCAACAGCAAACATATCCATCATTCATTTTATAACACAGCCTAACAACATAATTGATTATATGTAAGCCTATTAGCTCCTAGTAGACATGTACAACATTCACATTTCAAGTGTTCTACTGATGCCGTATTATTTGACAGTTAAAATCTGCCAAGGGTCAGTTATTCATAAAGAAAGGGATAAAGACATAGGAGTCATCAATCTTTGTCCGTGTCAATAGTTCAGTTCAGTTCTTATGAAACTTATTTGTTTCCACCTGCTTCCAATTTTCAATTTTTCTCGTTCGTTATTTACTTAACTCATTTACATGAAGGCGAACTTAAGCGCAGTTTTTTCAGAAATTCCGGGGAGTTAAACAAAATAATAGTTCAAACAAGAAAATACACATAAAGTCGTCAACAAAGTGATGTATCTAATTTTGGACCTTATTACTTACTTCTCGATGTAGTCCAATGTACCTACACTGATTTAACTGAAAATCGCTGTATTGCAATATGATTGCCGATATCGATAATTGTTGGCAAATAACAAGTCCCGCTTGGCAATATTGTTTTAAACTATAATGTAACTTATTAGTATTATTAGTAGTTATTTTATTACTATTTGTCGGGTTGTGCTAATGGAAATATTATATAGTTTAACATTGGCTCATTGATTGATGTCTCGAAACTTATAATATTTGATTACGTTCAGAGGTAATACGACATGGTCAAAAATGTATATCTGGTCATTAAACGTTTACATACATACATACATAACATCACGCCTTCATTCCCAGAGTGGGGTAGGCAGAGCTACAGAAACACCAACCACTCTAAAAATACTTGTTGATAATTCTGTAACCACATTTTGCACAAGTAGGCTAAGAAGATGTTTACCAGTGTATTAGTGAAAAGTTGCAAGCACATCCCATAACAGTACTACAAGCACTTATTTCCTTAGTCGCTCTTACGAAATTCATGGGCATGGAGTGGCACTATTCTAACCCGGCAACCACAAGGGTTTACGTTTTATTTGATAAAAGTTAGTTTTCTGTTATTATTACAGAAAATGGTTCAAGAATTAATAAAAGCGTAATATTCTCTACATTTTGATTATATTTCAAAAATAAATAAAGGTACTATGTACTTACGCTTAAATGGCAAGCGATGGGAAAGGATAAAGTAAACAGTCCACGTTTTGCAAATAATGAGAGCTTTAATGGCTCTTTGCATAATTAAGACCGGTTTAATTGTTCAGTCACAAAAATAAAATGTTCAAAAGGCAGCATTAATTTATCAAATATCGGTGTCCAGCATACTTTTATGGCACTCATATAGTATATATTTTTTATGTTAAGGAGAAGGCACCCGAGCACTAAGGCCACCTGATGGTAAGTGGAATCTGAGACCCATAGACATTTGAATTCTCAAGACTATAATCCTAAGACCACAAATGCGTTGCCAACCCTGAGGACTAAGATGGAATACCTCTATGCTAGTAATTTCACTGGTTGTCTTATCCCCACACCGGAACACAACAATGCGAACACTGTTGCTTGACGGGTGGTTAATGGATAAGATGGTGGTAGCGATCCGGACGGACCCTGCACAGGGTCCTACCACCACTAAACATACAAACCGTTTATCGGGATCATTTTTAATTTTTACAAGCCAAATAAAATTCACATGCACACAAACAAAAATCTACACAACTATTTTTGAAACCCAAGTTACGCGTAGGATAGGTTTAGAATTCAGCGAATGCAATAATATTTTTAGTTTTACGCATTTCAGTCTGCATCTCAGAGAGTGAAACAGATTATCTGTTGTGTGTACTACTCGTATATTTTTAATAACCTATACAGCATCCTAAGATGTATCATGAAATATTTTTCTCTATGACTCTTCGGCAAGATCATAAGCCACAGCGTTCCATTAGCGAAATAGAAACACTTTCGCCTCGTGCGATACTTACTTGGATTCTCATTCGCTTCGGCGATAGCATCGGGAGCAGGATTGGTCGTCATTTGCACTGACACTAGGCTAAGGACTCATGAGAATATTTTCTTAGACGGGAATATATTAATATGCTACTCTTTTAATTACAGGTTCAAAGTTAGTGACGACTTTTATACGAAAGTCATTTGGTTTACGCTAGTAAAATATCATCTGTGGTTTTGTAAATTATTTAGTCTTCGTCAATCTAAAGTATATACAAATTACTTTTATAATGAAAGGCGGTACTAACATTAAGACTTAATGGGCACATGGGACGTAAAAAAATATATAATAAAAATACAGTATTTATCTACTTAACGAGCTATAAACAACGATACTCCTCTCAATGGGGTAGTTTTTTTTTTGCCCTTCTCTTTAGTATAATATTTTTTTTTTACCATTTGTATGGCTTTGGGTTAACAAGATGCTTATATTGTGAAAATTTGAAGACTTTAGCTTTAACCGTTTGGCAGTAAAACCTATGTGGCAGCCGATGGACGGATAGCCATGAGGTTCCGTTTAGACACTTCAGGTACGGAACCCTAAAAAGTGCCGCTAAGGTGTCTAAAATGTGTGCTGGTTTGAATATTGTTGTAAAATATTGGTTCAATAATAATGCAAAAAACAGCGTCACCGCCAGCAGCCGTAAACGTGTGAATGTAGCCGCAAGCAGCATTAACACATTATGTGGGTGAATTGCAAAAAAATTGTACATATTTAAGGACCTAATTGATGTCAAAGTTTAATTGAAAAAAAAAAAAACCTTTGTGTAACGAAGATTAACAATACGATTGTTTGACTAATTTTCGTTACACAAAAGAAAAATAATTTGTTTCAATTAAACTTTGACCAATACTTGACAAACCTTAACTATGGACAATATTTTTGCAATTCACCCATGTACCCGTATTTGGGTCATACACAAACTTAAAGAAAAAAGTTTTCTCTCCTGTGGACAATAGTTAAGAGCTTGTGTGCATATAAGTTATGTTTTTATACGATAGGTCTAAAGCAGTCCTGACGGCGTTTTTGCGGGTATGGGCTTAGCCAGAAAATTAGGCCTTAAAAACGTTAACTTTCGGTGTGTCCACAGGAAAAAAATCTGTGTATGACCCATTTCTGTTGATAGAGAGCCAACCTTGGCCTTAAATTAACCTCAAAGAGTTCAGCAATCTAGTAGTAAATTCTATTCTTAGAATTACATTCGGCTTTGCATAGTACCTAGTCTATCTCTGGCCTTATTCCTTCAATTTGTTTTGGGAATATCAGATAAATTACGTCTTCACTGGTCTCAACCGACTCCATAGCTCGTAATTGAATTCTCCGTCAGGTCTTATCCTTAAACCCGCGCTGAAATGATAGGACTTTGCAGTTTGTATTAAGTTAGGCTAACATTTTCAAATGTTCTAATTTGTTTAGCGTTATTTTGCTATTTTTTAAATGATTTTGACATTACTTACGACAAAGAATCATGATGGGATTGATAGGAGAATAAGTGCACAGGGTGACGTGTCAATTTTAACATCTGTCCAGTTTTAAAGTATGTACTTATTTTTTGGAGTTTTAGTTTATCAAGCGTTTATCTATTGACCTGTCTTACATGGATATGTAAAATATTGAGTTACTTAAGAAAATGTGTTGTTTTTAAAGCGACTAGTGAACTTTTTCTACGGGATCAAAGTCGCAGAAAGAAAGAAATTAACAATATTTAGTCACCTGCGGGGATATTATAGTCGGGTGAATTTCAACAAGCGTCAAATTATCCTAATTTTGGTGGTATTTTTTATTTTCTTAGTAGGGTTTACAATTAAACGTTTAAGTGACGTCATTAGTCATAAAAACAGTGTAAAAATGGCCCTTTATTATATCAAGTGTTTTTTAAGATATAACGATTTTACTAATTATGTACCACCAAAATTGTTATTATCCACCAAAATTACTTTTCTTAGAAAAACTCACGATCAATAATAACATATCGGGCTAATTAAAATATAATCGTTAGGGAATCTTCCTTGTTATTTTTGAAAATCCAAAACGTAAGTTTCTAATATTATAAATATTGATTATTTGTTGTTTAAATAATTTTGGTGGAGACCAGAAACTTTGATAATTTTGGTGTTTCGCAAAAGCCACCAAAATTGTACCACCAAAATTATAAAATTTAACATTTTTTTTTAAATTAAAAACAAATGTTTTAGTTTAACAAAAACTTAACTCGTTACGGTTAAAAAGACACCATAAACATACTTGAAAAAACTATCACACAACAAAACTTTTTGCGAAATAATGACTTATCTAAGTTATCACGATTAATAAAGTGTATTTCATACCACCAAAATTAGATACTTATGTGCTTAGCGGGAAGACGCAGAAAGATGGTACAAATCTTTCACCGTTTATTGCTGGAGTGAAACTGAACGAACATCTGACGCTATATTTGTTTGTTTAATCACGTTTCGTTCGATCATAAAATCAATTTCAATATTCACCACCAAAATTAACTATTTCGCTTGGACAGTTTTATTTACACTGCTCCCAGTTTCTTTTTACATGCAAATGCAATAATTGATACATTTTAAAATACCTCAACTAATAAATAATACAGATAACTAAAATATAAGTCTAGTTGAGGCTTAATAAGTTTGTACCACGACATATCAGTATATGCGGGAAGTACAGGACACGACACCAAAATTGATTTTGGATTGAAAATATTTTTTTACGATAAATATAATAAGTTAATAATAATTTTAACTTTGGCTCAATATGGTACTCTGAGTAGGTTATTTATAAAATAAATAGTTTTCCAATACATGTACTTTTTACCCCAATTATCACGTCCGCCGCTCAAAAAATGTGGTTGAGATAATTACCCAGTCGCGTTTATAGAGATGGGTAAATTGGGACAAACCTACCGTCACTATCGCACTTACTGTGTTAGAAAGTGACGATTGTTGTATCTACATTTATTTACAGCGATAAACGCTTCTGTGCTAGTCCCGCAGGCTTAGATTTATTTAGATAGATTGATGGTCTGACAGACAAAGCATAACAAGGAGATTAAGGAGCTTTAGTAGCTTCAACATTTTTTTCTGAGAAGCTATTTTTGCTTCGCAGTATCATCGGCGTTTTGTAAAGGACCTAAGTTAAAGCTGGTATATATTAGAGTGAAAACTTCAAACGGTTTGATATTTTTTTTTATTTATTTACTTTATTGAAGAAACAAACAGTCTCATAAGTGTATGAGATAATACAGAGATTTAAATATTATTCTAAATATGCACTTACCCCCTTGACAGTTCTCACTAAAACACAAGTATAAGATGGGTTATTAAGTACTCTTACGATACGCCTAACCCAACAACACTACTAAGATAGATACAATTGAAACATGACCCACGATAATACGTTAATTTACGTTTTGGTACAACATATTCGTTTTCATTGAATTTTGCTACCGTCTGATATTTTGGTCACAAGTCTATATTACAAGTAGACCGATAAAACAAACTAATCAAGCTGACTTACTGAATATAAATAAATAATAATAATAATTGACCACGAAACTTCTAATTTAAATAAATAATAATAATAATTGAAAATAAATAAATAATAAATAATAATAATAATTGACCACGAAACTTCTACAACCTTGAGAACAACTTACACAAGATGACAAAGATGTACCGCATTTTCAAAACTCCTACCTACGTATGCTGTACTTTATTAAAATCTTTACAGTTATTATATTTTACACGTTAAGGTTTTGCAATAATTCAATCATTGAATTATTGCAAAACCTTAACACTTTTTTTGCACGGAGTGTACCGCGACTGTACGACATGTAACCCATCTCTTAAAAAAAACTAGTGGAGGGTGATACGGTAAGATCTAACGTATCACCTGTTGTCATTTCAAATACGCTCGACAATCGTCTTTTTGTCGAGATCGTTATCAATTCGTGTAGGGTGAAGGCGTTATTAGATAGCGGCGCTCAGGTGTCCTTGGTTGACTTTTCAGTTCTTGAGAATCTCAAGTTGTCTTATAGTCCTGATCATAGACCTGTCGTAAATTCAGTTAACAGTTCTCCGATTGAGATTCTTGGTAGTGTTGACCTGCCTATATTTTTTAGAGGTGCTTGGGTCCAACATCCAGCTTTGGTTAGCAGAAATCTACCCACACAGTTAATTTTAGGTATTGAATTTTGGGAGTCATTCGGTCTCACAGCTGTTTTAGCGAAAGCATTTGAAGGTGAACATTCCGGTACCTTTTTTATGCCGCCGAGTGAATCTCGCGGTCATGCCAATGTCCACATCAGTGAGGTTCGTTATGTACATCCTCGTTCGGTTTTAACCCCAGTACAAGAAGCTAAACTACAGGTTGTAATCAACGAATTCGATGAAATTTCATCTGATAAAATCGGCCTTGGATGTACGTCTTGGTTGTCCCATAAGATCGTTACTGAGGGACCTCCGATCCGTCAGAGATATTATCCTCTTTCACCTGTCAAACTTAAGATTTTAAACGAGGAGATTGATAAGATGTTAGAGGTCGGTGTTATTCGTCCGTCTAGGTCACCCTGGGCGAGTCCAGTAGTCATGGTTACCAAAAAGGATGGCTCTGTTAGATTCTGCGTTGATAGTCGTAAACTCAATAATGTCACCGTTCGTGATTCATATCCGTTGCCTCGTATTCAAGATATTTTAGACAACTTACGTGGCGCTAAATATTTGACCTCGCTTGATTTTCGTAGTGCTTTTTGGCAGATACCTTTGGCCGATAAAGCGAGTTGTGAGAAAACTGCTTTCATAGTTCCACAACGAGGGTTATTCGAGTTTACACGTATGCCGTTCGGGTTAACTAACGCCGCGTCGGAGATGCAAAGATTAACGGATTTAATCGTTAATTTCGAATTCACCTCAGATTCTGATAACTTTGTTTTCGGGTATGTCGATGATCTTATATTGGTTTCGAAGGATTTTGAGAGTCATTTACGTCTCATTCGTAAGGTTCGTGATAGGCTCAAGGAAGCTGGTTTAACCGTCAGTTTAAAAAAGTGTGAGTTTTGTAAACCAGAGCTCAAGTACCTTGGATATATAGTAAACGAGAGAGGTTTACAAACTGACCCGAAGAAACTTGACGCTATAAACGAATTTCCTTTACCTACTAACGCGAAGGCTTTGAGAGGATTTATCGGCATGGCGTCTTATTATCGTCGTTTCATTAAGAACTTTTCGTCGATAATAGCTCCTTTGACGGCTCTTATCGGCAAGAGAAAAGGAAAAGACCCTATTGACTGGAACAGCGAAGCGGATTCAGCTTTTAACTCGCTGAAGAAGGCGCTCATGGAATCCCCGGTTATGTCTTGTCCTGATTTCAGCCTCCCGTTCGTTCTTCAGACAGACGCTTCCAGCTCTGGACTTGGATCTGTTTTATTCCAGGAGATTGAGGGTGTAGAGCATCCTATCGCCTATTATTCGCGTCTTTTCTCCAAAGCCGAGAGGAATTATAGTACAACCGAGAGAGAACTCCTCGCGGTTCTCGATTCAATTAAACATTTCCGAGGTTACCTCGATGGTGTTAATTTCACGATTATTACGGACCATATCGCTTTAAAGTGGCTTCTTACGCTCGATAATCCATCTGGTCGTTTAGCTCGTTGGGCTACGGTTATTTCACAATTTAATTTTAAAATCGTCCACAGAAAAGGTGTTTTAAACGTTGTTCCGGACGCTCTTTCGCGTGCCCAGGTCGGTTTGATATCATTTAATCGTGGCAGTAGTCCTACTACGGATCCATGGTATGAACGGATTTATAATGGTGTCCAACATTCTCCTCAGATGTTTCCCGCCTATTGTATTCGTGACGGTGTTTTACTTCGGAAAATGTCCATTGATAATCCATTAAGAAGTAATCCTTGGCGCATCGTTTTACCATCTGTTAAGGTTAGAGAAGCTGTTCTTGAGTTGCATGATGGATTTCCTAATGTTCATCCAGGTGTCATGAAGACCTATTCAAAAGCAAGGGAATTATATTATTGGCCTTCGATGTATCGTACCATCACTTCCATTTTAGCTGAATGTCAGACTTGCAAGGCTTATAAGATAGCAAACTGTACTCCGCATGGTCTTAGGCTTTACCCTAGGTCAGTAAACGCTCCGTTAGATTTGCTTTCGATCGATTTGATAGGTCCTTTGCCACCCGCTTATTATGGTTTCCGTTACATTTTGACGATGGTCGATGTGTTCACTAAATACGTTTGGCTTGTCCCGCTTAAGGTCGTTAACGCTGGTAATATCGCCAGAGCTCTTGAGTCCGAAGTTTTTTTGCGCTACGGTACTCCTTTGAATGTTTTGTGCGATAATGCAACAGTTTTTCGTAGCTCCGAGTTTTCTACGTTTCTTTCTGGTTACCATATCCCCGGTCCAATATTTACTCCGTATTATTCTCCTCAGGCTAACGTCGTTGAAAGATATAATCAGAATGTGATTACCACTCTAAGTATTCTCGTGGAAAATGATAACCGCAGTTGGGCAAAGGTGCTTTCAAAAGTTGCCTTGTATCTTAACTCATGTGTCAACCTTGCTACGTCCTATACTCCGAACTTCTTAATGTATGGACGCGAGGTCGTTTCAGTACGCGAGCGTAACAACATCCAGACTGTGGACCCAGGCTTGGTGCACAGTCGGGATGAACGCGCAACGTGTCTCCAGACGCTCCAAGAAGTCTATGCCAAAGTTTCGGATGCACTTGTTTTAGGGTTCCAGCGGAATGCTAGGAATTTTAATCGGAATAGAATTCAACCTCTGTATAGATCCGGCGACATCGTTTGGCGGAGGAATTTCGCTCGGTCAGGTCAGGACGAGTTTCGTGGAGGGAAATTCGCTCCACGGTTTGTCAAGTGTAGGGTTGTTAGCGTCGTATCTCCTCAAGTGTTAGAGTTGGCCGACGTTGATTCTCGGCATGTCGGTGTATACCATGTCAAGGACGTGTTAAAGTAGGAAGTAGTTAAAAAGTTTTTTTTAATAGGTCGTGAATGGGTCCATGCTCTGCATGTTCATATCCATTTCGTTTTTATGTTCCCTTATATTTTTTTTTTCTTTTCATTTCTCTAAATTTTAAAAGGTCTTTGTCACCACGATGCACCTAACATTGGTCATTTTTGGTCATTTATTTTGGTCTTTTTGTTTTGGTCACCTTTTTTTGGTTTTCTCTAAATTTTAAAAGGTCTTTGTCGCCACGATGCACCTAACATTGGTCATTTTTGGTCATTTATTTTGGTCTTTTTGTTTTGGTCACTTTTTTTTGGTTCTTTCTCTCTAAATTTTAAAAGGTCTTTGTCACCACGATGCACCTAACATTGGTCATTTTTGGTCATTTATTTTGGTCTTTTTGTTTTGGTCACCTTTTTTTGGTTCACTCTAAATTTTAAAAGGTCTTTGTCACCACGATGCACCTAACTTTGGTCATTTCTTTTGGTCTTCTTGTTTCAGTCACCTTTTTTAATGTTGCCTTATTTTTTAATTTTTCTAAATTTTAAAAGGTCTTTGTCACCACGATGAACTTTGGTCATTTTTGGTCATTTCTTTTGGTCATTATCGTTTTGGTCTTTTCCAGAAATATTAATGTACTCGTTTTTTCTTTGAGTGTACTAATTTTTTTGGTCTGATCCAAAATATGTTTGGTCACCCTTTTTTTTTGGTCTGGTCCAAAATATTGGTGGATTCCTTTTTTCTTCGGTCACCCTTTTTTTGATCTGGTCCAAAATATTGGTGTACTCGTTTTTTTCTTTGGTCACCCTTTTTTTGGTCTGGTCCAAAATATTTGTGTACTCGTTTTTTTCTTATCGTTTTGGTCTTTTCCAAGAATATTTGTGTACTCGTTTTTTTCTTTGAGTATACTAATTTTTTTGGTCTGATCCAAAATATGTTTGGTCACCCTTTTTTTGGTCTGGTCCAAAATATTGGTGTACTCGTTTTTCCTTGGATGACTGTACCTAGTTTTTCCAGTACGAGTGTAAGTACCTCATTTTTTCCCAGTACGGAGTAACTTCCGTACTATGTTCGCGGCGTTTTGCGTTCCAATTTTCAATTTGGTCGGCCGTATGTGCTTCATTTGTTTGTTTTGCATACTACGCATTTCGCGCGGTTTTGCTTGCGGAATTATTTATAGTCAGACGTTCTGTCCGTTTCGACTTATATTGGTCTTATCTGACGGTTCGATTCGGTTTTTAACCGGAACCTTGTTCCTTGGGGTTCCGTACTTTCACGGTATGTTCGAGGTTTGTGGTTTGTCGTCGTTTTTTTGTCGATGGTGAGCTGCTTCCTCTCACTGTTCTCCGAACACCATTTTTCTGCGAGCTAGCGGAATCATTGTTTTCTTGGTAGTGGTGCCGTTGTCGCCTTCTGCTAGCTCATTAGGCGATTTACGCTTGCGGACTAGTTTTTCGTTGGCTGTGTAGTGTGTAGCATTTTGCGTATTTTTTTGATTTAAAATCTGTATATAGAGGTTTATGTTAATTATCTGCGCTTTATGTTACGGTTTAGTTACGTTGGTGGTCTTGAGTCCGGTTGTCCGTACGTTTCCTCCCTGTTCGGACAATTTTGGTGATCCCTCGGCCGTTCCTGTTGGGTTGTGGTCTTGACACCAGTCGGCGCTTCGCCTTTTTCTGCATTCGCCTGTACGTTTTGGTTTAATCCCGCGGTTTTTTGGTATTTGTACATTGTAGTAACGGTGTTCGAGGTCATTGACCTTGAATGTTTGATAACGTTTAACTGTAGTTTAAGCTACAGGTGTACCTTTCGGTGTCCGACTCCTTTTTACTTCCTACCTTGTTAGGGTTGTCACTTCTTAGATTGTGTAGGGTTATCACTTCTTAGATTATTTAGGGTTGTCACTTCTTAGATTGCTAGGGTTGTCGCACACCATTTAATTTACTTTATGGTTGTAATTTTTTTTTTTCTTCTCCTTTGTCTAGAAGGGGGATGATTGCAGCATTACCGCTGCAAAGTTAAACCTTTTTTGCACCGTCGTATTGTTACCTCCTTGTTCCGGTACGTGATGTTATTCTTTGGTCGCTTGTCATAAATTTTTTTAAGTTCAAAAACTTTCGAATTTTTCCTGACGTTCTCCGCTCGCTTGTTCTCGGTGATTATGAATTCGGAGCTGACATGTTGATAATCACATAAAGATTATTTTTTTGAAGAAAAGTTTTGATCAGTGAAGGCTCTCTAGTGTATCGCCTGCAAGACGCCTCAGTCTTCAACCTTTTTTTGGCCAACTTTGAGCCTTGTATTGCCTCACGAAGGCACCGCAGTACCGGTTTATTCCCCGGTTCCTACCGCCTACCCCATTTGGCACCAGTGCTATTACGCACCAACCAGACTCCAGTCCTTCCACCTACCCTAACCGGCACCACGGCGTGGAGAGGTTGACTCCGCACCACCACCGCTCAGCCCGCACCAGACTACACCCGGCGCGCGTGCATTTTTCCTTTTTTAATTTTTATTATCTGTATAAGTTGTTTTAACCGATAGTCTCTGTACACAAACATCACCCCAGAAACCGTGAGTATACCATTGTCACATTTCGTAGTGTTGCTTTAGCGACGTCTCTAGAGTAGCATTCCAGTATTTGTTGACTGGTATTTTAGTCACCATCTCACACCCTTCATTCAACCCAGTAACCCCCCTAAATTCAAAAAAGGCCCGCGCGCCTGATCGAACAGCATTTATAATGTTCTTTTTCGGTTCTTAATTTGGTCATCGATAGTTGTATTTGTGAACACATAACCGGCTCGCTTTCCTCTTTTACGGTGTGTGTATTTCTCATTTGTGTATTTCGACTTAGGATTTAATTAAAATAAATCTTTGTCTTTAAAACGTTGTTCGGCATTTTTAATTCCACAAATTCTACGTATTGAGCACCGGTATACTCCGTGTGTTCGGTAGTTCGATCATTTAAAAGCTTTTTTTAAATAGTCGTGCTACACTACTTATTATTAATAGTATCTAATTATTATTAAATCTACAAAAATCCCGATCGCGCAACTATTCAGTAGCAGCCTACTCTTATGTACATTCATGAAAACATGGATCAGTGATTGATCATACCATTAAGATTCTTAGACAGGAATAAATTGGAATGAAAATGTAATATTCATTGGCTATTTAATCAATGTTTTAATTTCGACATCTTCCTTTCGTAGAACAAAGGCACTTTATGCAGACATAAAAATTAGAATATCCATTTCCGTTGGATGTCGTGGAGAATTGTTTTATCTCAATTTTGCTGTTTCTGCAGGCAGAGCAAAGCAATTACGAATTAAAAGTATTTCTGAACATTCTAAGTGCTCGAGAACTCATTACTGCTTCAGTATCTTAAAAAGCCGATTATTACTAATTAAATTGGAATATAATGAGAACAGGGGGATTTGAGAACATTGTTAGTATAATTATTGCATCTGATTTATTTTGTTTTATGACTCCATTTAAATACGTAGATAATTTTCTTTTAATTATTTAAATTGATTTTAATTATAACATTATACTTGATTTTTTACTGTAGGTTTTTGTATACCATATGTCTTAAAAAAAATTAACAAAAAAGTAAGCGAAGTCATACCAAAAGAAATAGGGATATTAGTGTGAATGGGAATTTGAATCTAATAACAAGGAAACAAATTTCAATTACTTTTGATTTTAAATGCCTTTTTCAAATTGTAAAACAAATTGAAATGAACTTTATACCTACTCATTAAAATAGAGTTTAAATTGAATTTTCTTGATTATATACCTCATAGTCATGTAGCACACACCGGATCTTACGGGGTTATAGTACAACTCACTTTAGCAGGTTGTATACAATGTTTTCATCTTTATTTATCATTCGCGAAGAAAGTAGAAATTTATAATAGAAAAATATATCAGAAAAGTAATTTCAGAAAATTGGACTGTGCATCGTATTGTCAAGAATTCCACATATTAGCAACAGTCTGCGGGACACGGCGTCTGTTTCGAGAAAATGCGACAAAAATGCAATTTTGTGCTATGAAGTATAAATAACTTTATGAGATTTTGCAGAGTGATGAGATTCAGCAGAGTGTAAATAAAACAACACAGTAAGTAAATTAAACTTATGCGGAATAATCTGTATTAATTGAAGAAATTAAAAATACGACAATATTTTTAACAAATTTATTTTTGAGGTTTATCATCCACTTATTAAATTGAAAATGTATCAAAACGAGTTTTTAACGACGACAAAAAGAAAAATAAAACCCTTGTAGCTCAGAGTTGGCCTTAGAATTAACTGCGTTCTTCAGTACCTTGTCGCTTTAACGCCTTAGAACAATTAGCGCAGTAGTTAAAGATGACGTTAAAGTGACAAAGTACTAAAGTGTGAAGTTACTTATAAGGCCGATCGTATATACATTTTGTATTTGTAAGAACAAGGAAACACAGAATGTATTCGTTGTAAGTACAGTCACCGGGGCATGCCATGCATAAACAACTTCAAGCTTTAAAATGTATATGAGCGCCGCGCCGCTACTTAAGGAGCTGTTTACGGCTCCCGCGATACGTTCGGAAACCGCCAAAGGTTTAAACTTGCTAACTTGAAACTCTCTGGACTCGATTTTCAACCAACTGGGCAAAGCTTCAGAATGTATGTGAAATTGTAGATGTATAATGCTAAGGAAGGTGGTCTTTTGACAAAATCAGAGTAGGAAGGATGTTTTATACTCCGTGAAATATATGGATATACAGATTAAAAACCCAAAAAAATACACGCTAAAGTCAAAGTAAATAACCAGGGTTTGAGATGAGTATAAAGAATTACAGATTTAGTGCATACTCATACGACCTGGGCCTTTCAACCTGACCTGTTTAAGCATCGTTTTTAACTCAGCCGCCATTATCATCAATGACATGAGTTATCAAAACGTTGACAATACGGAAACAGATCAAAAACGATATCGTTCTATCCGTGTAGAATCCCAGCCATGGTCTTTTGTCGCATTATTTTGTATTATTGCTTTCTCAATAAGCTGATCGATGGTATATACTAAAGCTAACAGAGAAAGCAAAAACTTAAAAACTGTATCGAGCAAAAAAACGATGTCGTATGTTTATGATCACTAAATTTGCTTGTGTGTAGGGTGCCATACCTCAAAAAGAAAAAAATTGAACTTTTATAGTATCACTTTGTTGTCCGTCTGTCTGAGTGACTGTCAAGATCCCTTTTCTCAGGAACGCGTGGAGGTATCCAGTTAAAATTCAGAGCAAATACTTGTTGCTGATGTTGAAGCTGTAAAAAATCAAGCTTCTAAGTCATTGCAAATTAAAATTTCAAGACGGCATTTGGAGTCTCATTTTGTAACTCTTCGCGGGGGAATCAAAGGCTATAGAGTGCTTCCCATATAAGAATAAACCTACAAGTTTGAAAGGAACCCTCAGTGCGCGAGTCCAACTCGCACTTGGCCGGTTTATTATGTAGAAAAGTTTTTCCGTGGCATTCAGAAAATCTTATTCCTTGGCGTTCCTAAGTTCCGTCCCCTTCAATAATACCTCCATGACTTGCGGTAATTGGGTGCCACAACCGAGCAGCACCAGGCTTCCTCACCTTCATACGAAATGGGCCCAAAGTTGACTTCTTGCCTCTCGTCTGGCACTGAGTAAGTATATTTAACGTTTGCGCATAAATTATACCAACAACTAAACAACTGGGTGCGTCGTGTCAGGTTTCTTCAGAAACAAAGTTGTTTGAACGTCTATAATTATGTGTAAAGTAAGTTGTTTATAAAGTATGTCAAACTCCTTTTTGTGATGTTAGAATTAACATCTGCGTGTAATTAGAAAATTAACACGTAAGAAACATGAGGTTATGAGCAGATTTTTTTTCTTTTCCTGACAGAACTAACAAGTGTTATCAAAATAAAGTTTTTCGCTTTAATCCATTCAACTTCAATTGGGTAAATGTAAGTAATGATTTGCTACAGTTAGGCCTACGCTACCAATATAAAACTTATTGTTAATTAGCGTCCGGGCCTCGCTTTGGCAAGTTAAAATTCGTAAAAAATAGCCTTTGTCCCTCTAGAATAATGTACCTTTCAAATGGTGTTTTATTTTTCGAAATGGTTCCTTGATTCCGGAAATTACCTGTCGGATAGATACAAACTCACAAAATTCGCACTCTCTTTATTATAATATTAGTATAGACATAGATGATAACAATGACATACTCGATGTAACCTTTCACTTTTCTCAATCTCTCGAGGGTAAAAAGAGAAAGATACAAGTTATTTATTCTGTAAGTACCTAAGCCACAAGGGCACTTTTACACGTCAAAATTCTACCAGCGCTTCTCTAGAGGAGACCACTGCTGAGAAGAAACGCCGCAAGAAACTCAACAGTCAGTCAACTAGCTAGAAGAGATCCTTAAAGGCCTTAAATAAGTTCGCCTTTGTACATCTTTTTATATGCATTATATTGTTTTGGTTTTTCTTTTGTACAAAATTTTTTTACGTACCTACACAACAATAAGAAATTATGCACGTACAGGTTAAAGCGCTAGAGCGTGTGAAATCAAAACGCAGATATGTAAGACTTCTAGAGAGACTACTTATTTCCCAAATACGAGTTCTATACATACATGCACAACAACACGCCTTCATTCCAAGAGTAGGGTCTGAAAAAACTTCTTTATAATTCTGTAACCCCATTTTGCACAAAAATAGGCAAGCTCTATTAAAGTTCATTTTCCAAAAGTAAATATATTTGCGGGTATCTATCTACTTACATCAAAGATAACATCAAAGTGCAGTGCTAGTGAAGCAACAAAAGTGTTGACAAGCCGCAGCTGCAGATAAATCGCTCTCTACTTCCGATAACCAAGTTCGTTACAAGCTATGCACTTTACAACTCGAAAAAGAAACGCTTTTAATTTGTAGCAAACATGGTTATATGGCTGATATTCTACACCGTAAGAGCGGTATTGCATTTGACGTGTTTCCGTGTTATGAACGTTTTGTTAACTCTTCCTGGACAGTAATGGCGGCCGAGTAAAAAACAATACTTAAAACACGTGAAACGCAATATCGTTTATCCAGGAGAATAGAGGCCCAACAAATCGTACTGCTAGATCAAAACAGTATCAATTCAAAAAAACTGTTAGATTTGTTTCAAGTCCAAACACATTGGTATCAACTTTAATTTGAAAAGACAGTTTTATTTTGAGTTGATGCTGTTTTGATCTAGCAGTGCGAAATGTGTACTCGCCGAAAAATCTAAGGTTATCCATTTTTAATGGCTGCTTGCTTACTGCATTAATTTTCTTGTGGAATAGTAAAGCTTGGATTTTCTAGGTTTGCGGTTTTGTCCAAATGGTTCAACATCGCCTTTTGCATACTAACCGTGCTGCAAAGATTAAATAATAAATAAAATACAAAGTTTATATTAGACATGAATTAATTGTCAATGGGCAAAGTAATTTTAGAATTTTGTTGAGTGTTACATAATTCATAATTCGATGTGTGCCGGCACGCTCATGGGCCAGGAGTGGCTGAAAAAGCAAACCCTTAAGCCTAGTCGCTATCTCTAGTAATTCGAACCAGTTCGTGATATCGACGCCGAAGCCATCGTTCTTTTTACTCTAATCTGGCGACGCTCAAGTTCGGCGGCGAGTGGCCATGTTTGTTGTTTACTTCCACTCTATCCTTAAAAGCATTGTCAATAACAAATGATAGGGCTTGTTTGTAAAACTTCATTATGTTACTGTAACACACTGCACAAATCCGAAGCAATGAGTTTAACAGTTGGCGAAGTTCTTTGCAGGTAGAATTGGTATCATCCTGTTTTTCTGATTGCGTTATTCTGTATTGTTTTGTACTTATCAGATACATATATATTATGTATGTGTCTATATTCTAGATTTATATTAGAACTAGTTTTTGCGCGCGACTCCGACCGCATAGAAAAATAAAACATAGCCTATGTTACTCTGTGATAATGTAGCATTCTAATGATGAAAGATTTTTTGAAATCAAATACAAATTTTTCCTATTTATAATATTATGATTGCCTTCCTTGATAAATAGGCTATCTAACACTGAAATAATTTTTCAAATCGGACCAGTAGTTCCTGAGATTAGCGCGTTCAAGCAAACAAACAAACGAACTCTTTAGCTTTATAATATTATATACTTAGATAATAAATTGATATGCCAGTGAATATGTATAGTTAGACCCTATTTTGCACTACCCCTACAATTTCTGCTACCCCTATAATCTCGGCAGTAAGTTCGCCTTTTGTATATTAAGTGCAATAAAATTAAATAAAAAAGCAGTCACTAATACTATTTACTCAAGAACTACTAGAACTAATAGACACACGATTTCAACAAAATATATTCGCTAAATCAGGGCCTCTATTCAACTCTGTACAACCATACTGCCTTTGTTGGTATTGTTATAACTCGGCCTCCATTACTGTCAAATAAATAAGAGCTACCAAAACGTTGACAATACGGAAACACTTCAAACAATGAGTTTTTACCGTGTAGAATCTCAACCAAGTTTGCATAAAATAAAAAAATATAGAAGCGTAATCTCCCCGAGCCCCGCACGGATAACAGTCGATATTTTTATGACACAGTTGTTAAACCTTCACCTCAGTTCCAAGCCAAAGAAACAATTCACCACAAAGCCCCCAGGAAAACAAAAGGAGATCGTTTTCAAACGTAGGTATTGTTCGCTCCCCGCTATTTATTCCATTCTCTATCACATTTTTCTTTGAATTTTATTAGTAAAAAAACCGAGAGGGTATGACAGGTTTTCATATTTCAGCTACTGCGAGTAGAAGCTGGCAATTTTTATATTGAAAAGAGCTTTGAATATTTCATCAAATTAAAACAAACGTTTGCTGTCGCAATCTCTATAATATTTGTAATAGCTAAGTATTGGTACAAGTAAATGAAGCACCGATGTTGGACATTTTATTCTTAGTTAAAATTCGTTTGTTTTGCAACAATCAATTTATGACCGTATGGTCTTGGAATTAAGAGTTAAAAAATTATTAATAGTACTGTCAGTTAAAAGTGTCCAATAGGGGGATAGTGGCAGTGTTGGACACTTGAGCTGACAGGTACCAATAATTAACACTTAACTCTAAATTCAACGATCGTACGGTCATAAAAAGATTGTTGCAAAACAAATGAATAACCCTTATCTTGTGCAAAATAATAATTACGTGTCATTGGTCCGTGTCTATAACTGGTCCCATCACCCGAATGTGTGTCTAGTCTTTAATAATTCGTCTAAAAATGGCCTTGTTACAATAAAATAAGTTAAGCTAAGTAAATGTCTTAATAAGAACTATTGCTGCCGTAATAACCAAAGAAATGCAATGTAGTAGTCGAAGCATTTTGTACTCTATTGATAACTAAATTAAATTTAAAATGCTTATACTATTACTATGCAGTTAGCCGCAATCTTTCGTATCACGTAAGTTTGGACCGGGAATGAATTTTCTTCAGAACGGTAACTTCCTACTAAACTAACTACAGTCTCTTATTTTGTTATATCGTTATAACTTTCTCAACTAATAAATAGCAGACCAGGGAGAGGCGATAATGCCATTGTTTGGAGTTTCATTGCACGCGAGTTGGCGGACCGAGCCGAGGAATAAAGTTGAGAAGTAACCCTTAACCTACTTCGCGGTCACACTAGGACTAGTTACGCCCTGCGGCTTTCAACGCGCGATTTTGATAGCGCACAAGGAATTGAGATAATCTGATAATTAAAATAGACAATATCAAGATTCACGTTAAGAATTTTATCAGGAAGCCAGTTTAACGAAAAGATTTTTGAATGTCCATACATTGTTAGACTTGTTTAGTCTAACAATCTTATGCTCATAATTCATTATTAACTCAATTACATCGATTGGAAACTTGTTACAAAAAGAACGCGTCGGAATCGGTTCATCCTTTGAACTCCTATATTTATTTAGTCAGACAAAAGTTTTGGATAAGTACTTATCTATTTTGGGGCTTTATAAAATTACTAGAGGAGAGACAGCACTGAAAAGTAAATGTTAATTATGAACAATAAATAGTTCGCTTTTTCTTCGTATACATATACTCATTTTAATTAATTGTCCACCGCACTTCGACTTATGCGAGGTATTACGTTTTTTTTTCCTTTAATTATTATTGATATAACTAAAACACACAAGACAATAAACTTATGAACGAATTATTTTTTGCTTGAAACGGACTGGGGCCCTAGCCAAGATTCAAACGCTCCTAACGTTTTTCTTTTCTATCGTTCAAAATGTATGGTATGACAGTCGACCACGTGGTTTATTGAAACGCACGAGAATGTCATCCCATACATTTTGAGCGATAGAAAAGAAAATCGTTAGGAGCGTTTGAATCTTGGCTAGGGCCCCTGAGCTTTCAAAAACACAGTGCGTAAATACTTACAGTGTAAGCCTGGGTTTATTCGGTCCAAGTCTCGCAGATCACGCCGTTGCCTTAATTAAGCAAAGGATTATAATTTCTACAACATGTAATAGTACATAAGGATCCAGCTCGAAACGGCTACGGGTGTTATGAGGAAAACTTATTTAGCTGTACAGACAGCATCAAAAGTAGCTAAGCAGAATAACATGCTAAAATGATCTAGATACGACGTATTCTCTTGAGAATAGAGTTAAGCGCAGATCATTTTGAGGTCTTCGGTTGCTAAGCTACTTCTGCTGCTGACTGTACTATATCCATTTTCAACTTTCACGCGTGAATGAGTAAAGGTATTAGGTACACCCTATTCCAATTTGTTCCATTTTTAACTTTATTAAACAGTAGCCGCGATTTGAACGCGACGCGACACTACTGGCAACATTACACATCATCTATCTTCACTTGCACACATTATATTGTATACAGGGTGCCCAGTAAATAATGGATAACCTTCTACCCATCCATGGGGCACCTCAGGCTGGTCCCTAAAAAGGACTTACAGGTTTGGTAAAAGTTGCATGGTTTTCGAGATAATCGAACTTTTCTATTTTCTTAATAATTAGCATCTTGCTTCACTGTATTTCACTGTAATGACTGCCAAGGTCACAAATAAAGAGATTTTGTCGTTCTGTTTGCTGTTAAATATTCTTTAATAGTGATGCTAACGGATGTGTCTTAGAGCATTATGGTAGCGACACTAATTTCTTGTTAAACATATCTTAATTTATAACTTCACATTTTGCTTTAAAGTTTGCAACAACTTTGACTGCTTGTGGTGAAAAAAAATTGTATGAAGACCAGAGTGGCCAATATGTTGAAAAATAGTGTATCTAATACTGATTCTAAACTGGTATAACACATGGTGTTTACGTCTTTACAGATAAAGTTATTGCTGTTAGTATTCACTAAGAGCGAATTTTACCAAAACACCAAGTTATCGATAAGTAACTCTTTACTTGATTGGGTTAGTCATATCATAAAAAACGCTTCTCTTATGAAAACCAACGTCTAATTACTGCAAAATAATGAATCACAGAATACTTGAAACCTACATCAACAATAATATTTGTAAATAAAAACCGAATCTGTTTTTTTAAAACAATACTGTTTAGGTACTATAACAAGTGTTCGAACTGCCTTCCCTCAACTCTGATACAAGCTCTGCACCTTTTAATAAAATTTCTTTTTAACATTCGGGTGTACTGTCGTTCGGTAATTTCTTGAACAGCCGTTTGAATATTTTGACGCAGTTCTTGCACAGAGTTAATTGGTTTGGAGTAAACTTTTTCTTTCAAGCAACCCCAAAAAAAAAAAATCCAGCGGGTTCAGGTCCGGAGAGCGTGGAGCCCATGCTATAGGACCCGCACGGCCGATCCATCTATTAGGAAAAGTTTCATTTTGGTAATTTCGAACTTGAACCGCGAAATGAGCAGGGCAACCATCATTTTGCAGCCACATCGTCGATCTTACGTTTAAGGGCACATCTTCCAATAAAATGGGAAGTTCGTTTTCAAGGAACTCCAAATATCTGGCTCCATTCAAAGTCTGGGATAGCTCAAAAGGACCAATTATTTTCCCGTTTAAGATCCCCGACCACAAATTAATTATAAAAAGATATTGGGAGTGATCCTCTCGCATTAAATGTGGATTCTCTCCTTTTAATTGCCAGCTATGGTAGTTATGCATGTTGAAGAAACCATCTCTTTGGCAGGTAGATTCGTCACTCCACAGAATTTTATCGAAAAACATTGGATCTTCTTCCATTTTTCTTAACATG
Source organism: Acleris holmiana (assembly GCA_949316455.1). Classification (NCBI taxonomy): domain Eukaryota; kingdom Metazoa; phylum Arthropoda; class Insecta; order Lepidoptera; family Tortricidae; genus Acleris; species Acleris holmiana. The sequence continues at coordinate 16,061,221 of OX438767.1, forward strand.
ATACGACAAAATTCTACTCTAGGAGCATAGTCCCTAGGCTCCAGAGTTTGCACCCTTGTGATATGGAATGGGTATTGTTGGTGTCTTTTTAAAATGTTGTGAACGGTCGACTTTGTAATGCCTGAACTTCTTGATATAGCTCGTGTAGAAGTTGAGCGATCTGTTTCCAGTTCAGCGAGCACAAGTTCCTCAATGCTCGTATCTCGAGGTCTGCCTTCGCCATTACCACCCACACTTTGACCAGGCATTCTCCCTTCACAAAAAGCATTGTGGACTCTTACAAAAACTCGGTAATCGGGATGACGAGTATTCGGATATCTGCTTGCGTACAATGCAGCAGCTGCATTGGCATTGCCTTTGCATTCTCCATAAATATAATGCATATTAGCATACTCACGGGGTTCGTATTGATGCCTAGGCATGTCGTTATATCCTTTTCGAAGTCCAGGGCAAAGCTAACTAGGTCGTCGCAAACAAAATCCAAATAATTACCCAAAATATGGTTCTTCGTGGAATCAAAACTGTAATTGATAAATGTCAAAAGAAAACATCAAAACAGATAAAAAATTCATAGCCAAAAATACACATTAGGTAATTGTAAAAAAGTATGTATTACTCAGCAGAGAAAGGAGAGATTGTAAAGTATGTACTTAGTTAACATCCTAAATATTATTTAAAACTAATAAAAGAATTGCATTAAACGTTGAATAAATGTAAGTACAGTCAGCGTCAGAGAAAAGGACCCCCCCAAGTCGTTAAAGATTATCACACGACGGCGAACGTCACGCGACGTTCGCCGTGAGCGGCTAGCTTCCCCCGCCCCGCGCACCCACAACCTCTTGCCCGAGCATCCACCGATACCACTCGAGTATCATAATTTCTTTATTTTACTATTTGGCATTTGGTCGAACCGAATACCAAGAATAACTTACAAAAAGACATTTACTTTATACATGCTGTTGAGGATACGAACCCGCTCCACTAGACGCTAGCCGATTGCTTTTACATGCCTTTACCACTAGGCCATCGACTCAGTTGTCAATCTCGGCGAAAATTTTAATTGCATTACTCCATATATCGAACAATTTTAAAAACGATCTTATGTTATAAACGTTATGGTTCAAATTTCAACTTCCACCATGTTCCACTCCTCAATTAACTATAAGGTTGAATTAAGTATAGATTTCTCGTTTGGTTGAATATACTGTGCTTCTTGCCGATTGTTGCACTACCCTAGTTTTACTTCAGAAAAGTAGCTGCTGCATAAACTGCGACTTAAGGTTGAATTTAGAATAATTTACTTCTTCGCCTTGTTTACTAAACTGTGACTGAGGGTAACTTTATAATAACCTTACAGTTTTGGCAAAGTGCCTCGTAGCAATAAGCCATACAACAAGGAAAAAAAAAACCTTACAGTTTCTTTATATTTCGTTCCGAACTGATTGAGTGTAAAATCCTCGTCGTAATATTATCTGATTTATTAAGTTTTCAAACAGTTGCTTCGATTAACCGATATTATGGTTAGATTAACAACTTCTTTAAAAGCTAAAATTATTGTTCTCTGGGAACAGGAACAAAGCATAAAGAAAATAGCACGAGATATGGGCATAACGGTAAGATTTACGTTATTTACATATTATCATACATATTTATTGTTGCCATCATGTTGCAGTATTACGTATAGATACTTACAAGTTGGATTTACGTATTCCTATTATATTATAATTTTCATTACAGAAAAAAACTGTTAAAAGATGGATACAAAGGTATCAAGCCACGGGTGATGTGAAATGCGAACGCCAAGGCCCTCGCCCTAGTGCTTACACTGATGAATCGGAGCTACACCGTAATATTGTGGAAGCTCACTCAGTGGCACCGTTCAAAACTACGCGTTCAAGTGCTGAAACTTTTGGAGTGTCGCTTAGCACTGTTCGACGACATCTACACGCTGCGAATATCCATAATTATATACCGGCCAAAAAAATTCAGCTTAGTGACAATCACCGCACCAACCGAGTAAACTTTGCCACTCGTTATTTAAATTTCGACTGGGAAAACGAAATTGTGATATTTACGGACGAAAAGTGCTTCAAGTCAGATAAGGATGGCCGAAAAATTTTATGGAGAAGATGTGGGCAGAGGTTTAACCCTAAAAATGTATTAGACTTGAGAACAAGCGGGCGGTTAACATTAGGTAAATAATATTTTTATTGAAATTATATTAGGTATATATTGTTGACAATTAATGTGGATTACATCTTTATTACAACATATTTTAAACGGTTGACTGTTTTAGGTTACTGGGGATGGGTGTCTTCAATGGGCCCAGGCGAGCTAGTGGAAATAGGAGGCCGCATGAACAGTGAGCGATACCTTGAAGTGTTGAAGGACGTAATGCTGCCGTCAGTGCGTGTCGCATATCCTGAAGGCCAAATTTATCTGGTTCAGGATAATTCTTCAGTGCATCGGTCCCGAATCGTTCAAGACTGGCTAAAGGTCCAAGAAGACATAACGGTGTTTGAGTGGCCGGCTAAAAGTCCGGACCTAAATCCAATAGAAAATTTGTGGGGACAGATGGTTTTGAACTGGGACTCCAGTGATATAAAAAACAAAAAAAAATTGGATAGTGAGGTAAACAAAACTTGGGAACTAATGCGAAATAGTGATGCATGTTCCAGTATGGTTTCGAGCATGAAAAGTCGACTTCAAGAAGTGATAGATAGTGACGGCCATCCTCTCCGTTATTAATACGGTATACTCGGCAGATTGATTGGTGAAATATTTACGAAGCAATATGTTAACAATTTCAAATATTTGTGGGATTATCACGTAGTTAATCAAAAATAAACATCCTTTATTATTATCAATCCAGTTACTCTTGTTTACAAGTAGTCTTGTGTTAACGATAAACCATCAGACCTCACATTTTTTTCTATTGAAGTGTTAAAGGGTTATCATCACTGTTATCAGAAAGAAAATGTGATAAAAGAGAAAGATGTATATTGCTATACTATTATAGTTTAGCATGTTGGTTCTTCCTCTGAGATTCACAGGCACTAATGACAACATTTGATTTTTAACCAGGCTTTTCTTTGTTAAAATCATTCAGAATGTAAAAAAATATGTTCACTGATTTAAATAAAGAAAGACGTGTAGGTAGTTGTTTCTAGAAATATCTATAAACGAACCGTTGTCTAATGTTAAACATGCTAAACCGCTAATTTGTGTTTTGATAATAAATTTAGTTCAGTTAATATCCTAAGTAAATAAACCTAATTTAACACAGAAAACAAATTCGAGAAATAAATTAACATTTTTTTCGCAACATGCCTTTGTTTTCTTAAATAATCTCATACCTACTTTAACGTTTGATTTCTTTAATAATAAAATCTAGACAAATGATTCGAAATAAAAAAAAGAACAAATCCCACCAGGGGCCTGGGTTTGAACCCGTGACCGTTGCATTCGTAGGCCGCAGTCTAGACCATTGGACCAACATGCCATTTATATTTCATTACAAAAAACTAAACAGTTTGATGTCATTACCAAGGGGGGGTCCTTTTCTCTGACGCTGACTGTACCAAATAAGTAGTCGCATTTCACATTCGTTATATCTGGTTTTCACTTGCTGTCACTAAACAAACATGTCGTAGACACGTTTTATTTACCAAAACACCAAGTTTCTCAACTCTTTCTTGATTGGACACTTGTTATAGTAACTAAACAGTATTGTTTTTAATAAACAGATTCGGTTTTTATTTACAAATATTATTGTTGATGTAGGTTTCAAGTATTCTGTGATTCATTATTTTGCAGTAATTAGACGTTGGTTTTCATAAGAGAAGCGTTTTTTATGATATGACTAACCCAATCAAGTAAAGAGTTACTTATCGATAACTTGGTGTTTTGGTAAAATTCGCTCTTAGTGAATACTAACAGCAATAACTTTATCTGTAAAGACGTAAACACCATGTGTTATACCAGTTTAGAATCAGTATTAGATACACTATTTTTCAACATATTGGCCACTCTGGTCTTCATACAATTTTTTTTCACCACAAGCAGTCAAAGTTGTTGCAAACTTTAAAGCAAAATGTGAAGTTATAAATTAAGATATGTTTAACAAGAAATTAGTGTCGCTACCATAATGCTCTAAACACATCCGTTAGCATCACTATTAAAGAATATTTAACAGCAAACAGAACGACAAAATCTCTTTATTTGTGACCTTGGCAGTCATTACAGTGAAGCAAGGTGCTAATTATTAAGAAAATAGAAAAGTTCGATTATCTCGAAAACCATGCAACTTTTACCAAACCTGTAAGTCCTTTTTAGGGACCAGCCTGAGGTGCCCCATGGATGGGTAGAAGGTTATCCATTATTTACTGGGCACCCTGTATATTTATCTCGCTCATCGGGGTTTGAAATGGGCGCGAGCGGAACAAGTGGCGCTTTCTGACGGAAACGACGGCAACTAGAGAAGAAAAACATGGCGTAAAAAACTCGCGCGTAAAAGCCGGCCGGCTCGCAATAAAATTGTGAAAAACTTGTGAAATCCACCAATCTTGGACTGTAGCGGCTCCTGGGGCTGTAGGGCTTATATTTTATTATATACGTGTTTTTAACAACATTACACGACGTGTTAGTTAGAGGTCTAAGACGCAATAACCCACGGACACCTTGAACCAGTGCACGCGGGCTTCATATGCTTTCTGCTAAAATTCTCCGACGGCGGATTCGAACAGCACAAACATAACACAATTACTAGTAAGTATTTATTTACTTAGGTACGTGAATAAGAAAATACACCTTTTAGTCCATACTAATATTATATCTGAATTTAACTTTGTCTGTCTGTTTGTTATGCTTTCACGGATAAATCATTGTATCCCGGGATATGACATAGGATACTATTTATACCGAATAATTGGACGGTTCCTGAGGCAATAGCGATAAACGACTTCGTCGCGGATTGAGTCGCGGGAAGCAACTAGTCAATTATAAATCTTTTACATATTCTTCTCTATGCTCGAGTTACCACATTAAAAAAACCATTTCAATTAAAACACGAATCACTTGGTACAAACTTAACTAGCCGTGTCAAATTGCTGGGGGCTTACTTATTCAGTTTTTTTAATACTTTTATATTTTTTAATAATGTTATAATAATATGTAACAGTATTTAGTGACCATTTACATCGGAACCATGGGCCCTAGCCAAGATGCAAACCCTCCTAACGTTTTTCCTTTTTGTCACTCAAAATGTATTTGATGACATTCTCGTGCGTTACGATAAACCACGTGAGCAACTGTCAAATACATTTTGAGCGATAAAAAAGAAAAACGTTAGGAGCGTTTGCATCTTGGGTCATGTACTTTTAAGAATTGCAACTAATGGACTTATGATGGACGACACGGTGGCCTAGTTGGGAGTGAACCTGCCTCGGCCAGCGGTCCTGGGTTCAAATCCCGCTAAGGGCAGATATTTGTGTGATCAGCGCGAATATTTGTTGGATGGATGTTTTCTATGTATTTAAGTATTTATTTCTCTACAACCCATAGTACAAGCCTAGAGCTTAGTTTGGGACTAGGTCAATTTGTGTGAGATTGGCCCCTGATATTTATTTATATGTATTGTTATTTGTATATATCATTCGTTAATTTATACTTCCTTTATTGCGTAAAAACCATTACAATATTTAACCACAATCAACACTTACTTTTATCGTCCACTGTACGCTTAAACCAAATGTGGTTCCAAGCTGGAAAGTCGTTAAGAACTAATTAAAAAGTTCAGCCCGGGTTTGTAAGGGCATCGTTTTGTTCTTATTCATTTGAATTTGCTTCACGGTTACTATATTGGAACATTTCAATTATACTGAGTGACTGTAGAGTTGAGCGATGGTGGCTATCTCCTTAATAGTGGTTCCCCCTGGTAAACGGTAATGAACGCAAACTTGTAAAAGTTTTTGTTTTAGCAGTCGTCTTACAAAAACTGTATTTTCGAAAGTAAAATACTCAAATGTAATCTATTATCTCTGTATTTGGTGTATTTTAATATGAGTTAAGCATATTTGTTTCGTTGGAGTGCTTTAACAAAAAAATACATTACACAGATTCACATACTCGTACACCAGATGCACAGAGTTGATAGATAACATTTGAATATTTCACTCAATTTGACTTCAATAATCGAGAAAAAGTAAGAAATTCAACGATTTCAGCTCGCCTAATGTATATCTGGGTCTGAATAATAAATTCTCGAGAATAGGTTTCAATAGAGTATGAGTTTGTTATGGCGAGGGAAAGGCAAACGAGCACACAGTCCAACTGATGCCAAGTGGGATCTGAGACCCATAGAAATTTGTATTCTCAAGATTGTAATCCCAAGACTGCAACCCCACACCGGAACACGGATAGGATATTGAGGTTTTCCAAACATATTATGTGCTGTTACACCGTGTTGTTCAATCAATACTTTTTGCATTTATAATATCACTTATAAAGTTAGGTGGTGCTGTTAGTTTTAATATTTTCTGTATCGTGGGACATTTAATATGGAAGATAAACAGCGTCGGCGTTGATGGATGCGCGTGATCAGTCTTGCTGAGCACACGCTGCAAGGAAATTGAGGGGCGGCTGCGAGGAGTCAGCTCGCTCAATTACCTCTTAAGATTATGTCTGTCATTACTTTTAGCGCTTTGTAACGGAAAGGATGAGAGACTATCCTTGCCTACGCTGCACAGTGGTTCTGATTTATGAAAAAGGGGACTTATTGTTTCGAGATGAAAAACATATTTCAAAATAGTTGTTTTGTTATATCACAATATACAATTTCACTTTGAATGTATTACTATCAAGAATCTTTAGGGCTGTTTTGACTATGTTTACCATTAATAGATACCAAAAAAGTAAATCGGTTATTGCTCTAAAATTTCCCATCTACAGTTATTACTGGTATTATAAAGACGAAAGTTTTGGTTGTTTGTAACGAATAAACTCAAAAACTACTACCGATTTTGAAAATTCTTTGGCCAGTTGAATGCTACAATATCACTGAGTAACATATTTTATGCTTTGTTTTATTTTTCTACGCGGGCGGAGTGACGGGCAACAGCTAGTAATAAATAAACAAAATGGCAATGTCGCAAGATTTAGTATTTTTTTTTTAAACTGAAGCGATGTTTTATTTATTCGTAACACTGTGACACGTGTTTCCATACAAAAGTAATAAAAAAGCAGCTGATTTTACGGTATAAGATATTTGTTTTCAGAAAAGAATACAATACACTTACAGAGAAAATACAAGTTTAAATCATAGACAATGCGTACTTATGCGTAGGTAGAATATAATGTAAGTTAATATAACCTACCTATGCTATTTATGAGAAGGTTAACATAATATGAAAATCTAATATATAAAATTCTCGTGTCACGGTGTACGGTATTGAACTCCTCTGAAACGGCTTGACTGATTTTTATGAAATTTTGTATGCATATTCAGTAGGTCTGAGAATCGGCCAACATCTATTTTTCATACCCCCAGTGACATGAAAAAAAAAATTGCAGCGGGCGAAGCCGCTGGCGGGTCGCTAGTAGATATATATACATATGCGCTAATGAGTCGGTAGGTATACATATAGTGAAATGGTATACACAAAAAATAAATAATTTCTTTTAAGACTAGAAATTAAGAATTACTTCAAATGAAGGTAGAAATTAGTCTATCAGTTTTAAGGTAACGTCTCGTTTGTTAAGGCTGCAACATAGTGAGCAGGGTGAGCGGCTATCTACACTATTTATTAAAAAAATGTTTATAGTTACATAATTAACAAATAATATTTTTTCACTTGTATCACAGCTTACGTACCCATTTTGAGAGTAAATTGAGCAAAAAAACGATCGGAAAACTCCATCTCGAGTGTCTTAAGAGCGAACGCCTGGAATTTTGTAATTGAGTTGTGAAGAAAAGTTCGAGTCATTGCCTCGTTTCTGTCGTGTTCGAGGGATTTAAGACATTCGGGGACTGGGCTCTCGATGTCAAGTTAGTTTTATATGGAAACACGGCGCCTATTTTTTTAAGGTGTTGAAGTGCCGAATGATAAATAAATAGTTTTGTTAAAGATGGCGCTGACATGAGTTAGTGTGCGAAAATGCGTCAAGTAAGTATAAGCTCCTTATTAAGTCAGAAAATAATAATCAAACGAACCATTCGGATGAGTCCCCTTTTGCATTCATAAAGATATTTACAGTAATTATTTACTATATAAATAAATAAATATCAGGGCACAATCTCACACAAATTGACCTAGTCCCAAACTAAGCTCCAGGCTTGTAATATGGGTACTAGACAACGATAAACATACTTATATAGAGAAATACATACTTAAATTCATAGAAAACATCCAAGACTTAGGAACGAATATTCGCGCTTATCACAAAAATATCTACCCTTACCGGAATTTGAACCCAGGACCGCTGGCTACTTCAGAGGCAGGGTCACTCCCAACTAGGCCAACGTATATTGTCAACGTTTTGTGAGTGAAAAACAATACGATAACACGTCAAAAGCAATATTGTCTAACGTCGTGGAATAGAGGGATTTTTGCAAGCCCTCACTCGAAAGCTACTGTGGGGTTAAACAAGTTGCATTCGATAATCGTAAGCGATTGTATTTCGATTGAAAAATGTATGGAATTGACGTAAGGCACCGAGATAGTAACACGTGACTATCTCGGTGGCTTACGTCAATTCCATACATTGGTTTTTTTCATCGTGTTCTAAATATAAATAACTATACAAAAAAAAATGCTGATTATAGATAATTATACAGTTGATGACGTAAACAAAGGGTCTTGCCATGTTCTGCCGCTGGGCGTGGAAACTTACGACCTAATTAAAAAATGTTATTGTGGCCATAGTATTAATATTATTGATGTGCACTTTCACTAATACACTAGTAAACCTCTTGGCCTGATTATGCAAAATGTGGTTACAGAATTATCAACAAGTCTTTTTAGAGATGTTTGTATTTCTGTAGCTCTGGCTACCCCACTCAGGGAATGAAGGCGTGATTTTATGTATGTGTGTATGTGCACTTTCAGTGTTTTTAATACTGTTAAGGTACTACCAAAAACGTTTACAATTTAAAACAATTAACGTTTATTCCGACTTCGCCTAAATCGCCCCAGAGGCTTTCAAAAATGGGTTCATGCGAATATTTTCGTGTGCTAATATTTTCTATCACTTGACTTTGATTCGAGCACTCGAAAGTCGAAAATCGCCTCCCTGATTGTTTCCGGGTGAAGGGTATTAAGATATCGTTGGCACTGATACCATTTCATTAATTGTATTAGGTTAGATACAATATAATAGTCATATAATGTATTACTTAGCAGTCTACAGAAAAACCCTAAAGTCCATACCAGTTCGACCGAAAAAACTAGACTTAACTACAAAATAGTACTCGAATAATTTAAGGCTTAAACCGATAGCCACGGTTCTAAAAATTTTCTTGTTAGTATACTAATCATGTATGTACATAATTTAAAACCCAACCGTAAGATTTTCTTTTAAAAAATAAAGTACCTACCCACTCGGTGACCTTAGTGAACATACAACGAACCTAACAACACCTAGTTATTCGAAATCGAGCTACCCGTTCAGCTTTTACAAGGGAAAAGAACCAAACGAACATACAAACGTACATACACACATAGATATAGGCTAGCAATACTACCCTCCATTTTAGCAGCCTGGTTAAAACGACAGCCATTATCATTATTCGGCTCTTAAAACTCTCATTACAACGAATATTACATAGCAAACGGCGAAGTAGAGTGCTCTTTTGCATAAATAACTCTAAACAGTTAAAAATAAAACAGTTTAAAAACAGAATAAAATAATATTAAGTAAAGTTAGTTATCCTATTGAAAAGACTCGATGATCCCGCAGTCAAACTTTGTAAACAGTTTTGTGGGACAATGTGCTATTGTTATATTATATTGTAACCAATTTTTCGTTAATACATTTTAATAAATAAATAATAATAAAAATAATAACACAACTTACCTCACATTTAAAACGATCCACGAAAACGCAAGTCTTGACTTGTTCATCTGGCAGAATCGTGTAAAAAATAAGCCGCCATTCTTTTCCGAGTCCACTTTTGAGTCATTTCTCGACGACAATGGCCGCATTCCCTCGTAATCCGAAGCGATCCACTACAACGGTGCACCCACTTAAGGTAAGAGCGCTTTTTATGTTTACTTGTCCCCGCTTCCTTCCTTAAGCGACTGAGACGTCTTATCAGAATTTATATCAAGTAGGTGTACATTTGCGGTCGCTTTAGGGTAATCCAACAAATCTATAGATACTAATATTATAAATGTGAAATTAACTCTGTCCGTTTTTTACGCATTCACGGATAAACCGCTGAACCGATTTATATGTTATGTGGCATGGAGATAGTTTGAGGGCCGAGGAAGGACATAGGGTATTTTACCTCGAAAAATTAGGCGGTGCCTGAAGGAATAACGATAAACAACTTATATGCGGACGGAGTCAAGGGAAACAGCTAGTATTATAAATGAGAAAGTTAGGATGGATGGATGTTTGTTACTCAATCACGCCAAAACGGTACCTGATCACTTCATCGAATGTATAATTTCATTTCATCGAACGCTATTTTCTGCTGAAACTATAATGTTTTCAGGGTATATTAAACGTCAATTACGTAGGAAAGCTTAGGTTGAATGTTTAAAATACCCTAAAAACATTATAATTTCAGAAGAAAATGTTACATTCGATTCGATTCGATGAAATGATATACTCCCCGCCAAAACGGCTTGGCGGATCTGGAAGAAATTTGGCACAGAGATAGATTATAGTCTGAAATAGCACATAGGCTACTTTATCCTCGTGAGGCCCAACGGCCTAAATTTAGGACATTTGTCAAAGTAACTTTTAACTTTAGTTGACTGATACAATTTCTTTTTTGAACTATTAAAATTTGACGTGGGCCTCACGAGGTTATATAATGGAATAATGGACAGTTTCTTAGGGCACAGCATGACTACTAGGTGGACGGAATCGTGGGCTAATGTTAGTTTGTACATATTAAACACCACTGACTAATTCACTGACGTACAACGAGCTGCTGGACCTAGGGACTTTACATTATTCTTTGGGTACCCTAAGGATTTTTCAGAAATCACCCTCCAACGGGTAAAAAGAGGGAATGACGAGAACGATACTATACGTGCAAAGTCGCGGGCGTCCCCTACTATACTCAGATGTAATAAGATATTTTCTTGTAAATGGTTGAAGATGAATATGAGCGGATCTATTGGGAGAAATGACTAATGGCCTTTGACTAGGTATCATTAATATTGCAAGAGTTCATTTTTACCCGTCAACGGAGCTAGAAGTGAGGGCATTGTTACCGTTGTTTTATGTGTTGCTTGGTCTTAAACGTCTGCCATCGAACATTAGTACTTTTTTGCCCTGCGGTATACGTGAACTTATAAACTTTATAAACTAATCTTACATAAACTTTATTAGTAGTTCATGTGGCTGGTGCATAATAAGAGACATTAAAGTATGAGTGTGGTTTTATGAAACGAGCCGAAGGCGAGTTTCATAATAAGATCACACGAGTGTTTTAATGCCTAATTATGTATAGCCACATACATAACTTTATCTACATGCATATCATAAGTTTTCTATAATTACCTATGTTCAGATATGGCCTGTATTTTTATTAAGTTAGTATTACTGTTAACTTGTTTGTAGTACCAAAGCTTAAATAAAACACAAATAATAAAAAACAAACTTTATTTATAATAATAATTATTACCTATTTACTACACTTTGTATGGTGCAATGAGAAAAATGCACTTTCTCCGCAGATACAGTAGCAGAGCTTTCATTTAAATTTGCAGAACTGCTATAATAAACAGTCGTTGCGGCATCTCGTATTTCAGGTGGTGGTCACACATTTCCACACTCGTATCACTGTCGTCAATACTAATTTTCACCAAATATTAAATAGCAAAATGCTTTAGAAAATTTGTTAAGCGTTATTTTCTTGTTATTTCACGTTATAAGAAACGAAAGTTCGAATAGCTGACTTTTTTTAAATTCATAGACAATCTAGACTTGAGTCGGTTTCGATTCCCAAATCGATTGTCATATTCGAAATGTTTTTTTTTTATAGAACAAGAATTTTTCAATCGAATGAAATTACATATCGATTAACTCGATAAACACAACCAAATAGGATTTATTCGTTTTAAGAAGATGTTCGAAATTTAAATGTAATTATAACCCACACTGGGTTACCAGCACTTTAAAGTGAACATTAAGATGCAACCACAGATACTGGTTTCTTAATATAGGCCATTTGCTTATCGTTTCTGAACATATTGTAGGGAAGTTATGATATGGATGTAGATAAAACTAATTATGATACACCTAAGTACTATAGAAAACCCATGTAAAAAAAAAAAAGAACTACCCAAGTTTTTTTTTGTTATTATCGGCGTATTATTAACGTTATGATAGTTCTTATTTACTAGACAGTAACGGCGGCGGAGCTAAAAACAATACCACAACATGTCAAAAGCAGTTAGGTTTAACCGAGTAGAACCCTTAGGTAACAACGAATGCCAAAGACCTAATATGAATAAATAAATATCACGGGACAATCTCACACAAACGACCTACTTCCAAACTAAGCTCTAGGCTTGTACTATGGGGAGAAATACATAGAATACATCCAAGACTCAGGAACAAATACTCGTGCTCATCACACAAATATCTGCCCTTACCGGTATTTGAACCCAGGACCTCTAGCTTGACCACTACCAACCAATTAGGCCAACGTGTCAGTGAATGGCTTATCGGAAAATAATACCTGTGTTTACTACATTTTCATTAACTTACATTCCTCGAAATGTTTTATGAATGACGTGTAAAAATATTATATTTTCTAAACAATTCAAATACTAATTCAAAACCCCTTTGTTTTCTAAAACTGAAAATACAAGATGGCCGACCTGCAAACGTGTTCTAAGATGTTTTTTAAATTCTAAACAGCGACTTAGGCGCGCCCTGTTGAGACAGGGAATGAAAAATTAATGAGGCTTCTTCGCGGGGACAAAGGAATTTTAAAAACAATATTTCTTTCCACCTGCAGTAAGCGGCTTACCTAACTTACAAGGTGACTTGCAGGGCTTTGTGCTTTGTCATAACCATTTAAATTACTCTGCTTCTTTAAATAATTTTGGTTTTATCTATGGAATAGCTTAGAAACGGAATATTCGTTTAGTTACCTGTTATTTCACTTCTAATAAAGGTAAGAGAGGAAATTCTGGTTTGTATTAAGGTATGGGCAATCGTAAAGCGTATTTCTAAGGCAGGAAGCTTGTCTCAATTATATTAAACCAGGTGTTACACACGACTTCTCCCTGTAGAAGTCGTTTATCGGTATTCCGGGATAAAAAGTAGCTTATGTCCTATTCCAGGGCACGTAGCATGGTCGCCTTTATCGATGTGGATAAACGTGGATAACACATTTGTCACTCTCGCACTGACATACGGTCAGAAAGTGACAGATGTGTTATCCACATTTATCCAGGCCCAGGACCTAACCTATATGTACGACAAATTTCATCCCGATCCGTTAAGTGGTCGAATCGTGTCGTTTGAGTAACAAACGTTCAAACATCATTCTCATTTATAATTCAATTCAAATTCAAATTCAAAATTTTTAATTCAGGCAGATGTCCATATATTGTTAGTTATAAAAGTCTTATAAAATAAGTTAGTAACATAAAACTAAAAAAGGTAATTAAAAAATATTATACACATTAATTCTGGACTCCATATGAATGGAGTCCCAATGTGCTAAAAAGCCGCAAGCAGGCGAGGCCCAAATCAGCTGCAGGATGCTGTTGGGACTGTCCCGTACGCGACACCACGCCGACGTAGCCCGCTTCCGCATCACGGCGCCAAAGCTGTCAATCCGCGCCTCTGCGAACATGCCGGAAGCGCTACAAAAACGGGGCAAGCCCATCAGCATCCTGAAACTATTGTTGTATTGGACACGCAGGGCATTTAGTGCCTTCTTGGAGCAGTTTGCCCACAGGCTGCACGTATAGAATGTCTGACAAAACGCTTTAAACAAAGTCGTCTTGACATTCCTATCACAACGTGCAAACCTGCGGGACAGCATATTTGATCGCACAGCCAATGCCCTGCGTTCCCTTTCAACATCTAGGTCGTCCTTGAGATCCTCGGTGACCCAGTGCCCCAGGTACTTAAACCGAGATACTCTTTTAAGAGGAGCCCCACATAGATGGACCGTTGGAATAGTATTTATTACCTTGTTACCGGCTTTAAATACTATTAGCTCACTCTTACTCGCGTTGTACCTTAGGCCATGGGTCACCGCATAATCCTCGCAAATACGAATTAGCTTGACAAGGGCACTGATTGCCGGGCACAGCAGTACCATATCATCAGCGTAACTAATATTATTTACGGTTACCCCACCGATCGAGCATCCGATACCGGTACCGCTGAGCCTCGCAATCAGTTCGTCCATGTAGAGATTGAAAAGTCTAGGCGAGCTCAACCCCCCCTGCCTTACCCCACATTCCAACCTGTACATATCCGAGTGCGAGCCAGCCCATCTCACCTGATTTGTCTGGTTTCCGTACCAGTAGCGGAACAGGCTAATCACTCCCCTCGGCGTACTAGTGTCCCTCTCCAGCTTACTCCACAGGACTTCATAGGAGACTAGGTCAAATGCCTTCGACAAGTCCAAGAAACAGGCGTAAACTGGCGTCTTCCCATCCGTGTAATACTGGACGGTATGCTTAAAGCAGAGAATCGCAGTTTCCGTCGATAATCCAGGCTTAAAACCAAACTGAGCATCCTGCGATTTGACATGCCTCGAAAGCAAACCGTCCAGCAAACCGTCAAGTACTTTGGCAGCTACAGTTGCCAATGAAATTGGCCTATAATTGGACCTATCGGAGGCATCCCCCGTCCTATTCTTCACGATATTAGCAAGATTAGAAGTATACGGTTAGATAGGAATTTACGTTTTCAATTTCTAATTAATAATTTAGGCCTCATTCATGAAGTTGGCTTCTTTAAAAGCTACACTGCGAGCTAGGTAAAGGATTTACTATTGATACATTTTTATATCGGGAGTTGAACAGAGAAGTAATATTGTATTTCATGTTCGCGTTCTATTTACGAGTATCAAATATCGAGTGTCAGAGGCCCTAGTGTGCAGACGCCCCTATAGTTTTTCTTTTCTATCGCTCAAAATATATGTGATAACACGTGGTTTATCGCACGAGAATGTCATCACATACATTTTGAGCGATAGGAAAGAAAAACGTTAGAAGCGTTTGCATCTTGGTTAGGACCCCAGGGCCCTGTTTTATAAAGCTACAAATTACAAATTACAAGCGGAAGTCTCTTTCTAACTCCTTTTGCTAGAAAGGGAGTTCCGCTTGTTATTTGTAACTTGTAGTTTTATAAAACAGGGCCCTGGCCTCCGACAGACGAACAGTTGCTTTATATTTTTAGCAAGAAAATGAAATGAGAGAATTTAGCAAAAAAAAATATTTTCAAGTAGTGCTAGGACTAATAGAACTATTATTATTTTACACATAATGTCTACAAGAGGAGCTTTGTAATGGAATTAACGTAAGAGTATGAATTACAATCTATAGGTTAACATTAATAGGTTAACGTTAACAGAGGGATTTCTAATATTATAGACACAAAGATGTACGAAAGTTAAGCACTTTCGCATTAGGACACGTTATATCACTAATTCGATAAGGTAAAAAGTGACAGCACGCGACATAAGGCAACATTAAATTAAATTAACGTTTGCGCAACGGGGCAATAAGCCAAAAAAGGGAAAAAGAAACCATAAAATCAGCCAAGTGAGTTTCAGACTCGCACACGAAGGGTTCCGTACCACGCCGAAAACAAACACGATTCTTGTATGCTAGGGACCCTATCTTAAACTTTATTTTATTTTAATGTTTTGTTCTTATAGCGGCTATAGTAATATCTCTGTGGAAATTTCAACATTGAAAAAGAATTTGGTCGCTTCTAACAAGATTGTGATTGTTGTACATAAGCGTATTTTTTCCATACGAGCCTAACAAGACGCTAGACACATCAACTAAGATGTTTATTGAATCACTAAAGAACTTGCTTTTGGTACTATCAGTTCTGTTTGAAATAACTAATATCATAACTATTGTATTCATTTTATGTCAACTAAGAGAAAATCTCTCTTGGTTGGCTCTCATTTTTTCGAGTGAAGTTTCAAGCTATTACAATTCATGAAATACAGCCCGCTGACAGACCGACGAAGGACGTACTTGGACGGACAGCGGGGGCTTAGTAATATACTCGTAGGGCCCTATATTACTAAGCCTCTGCTGTCCATCCGCGTAAGTCCATCGTCGGTCTGTCGGTGTACCCTCCTGGTACGGTACCCTAAAAACGTTAAAATTTCGCGCGACAAATATATAGAATGTGCAAGACTACAACATTTTCGATTGAAGAACCACTAGTTGATTCGATCAAAACTCTTAAGTTTTAACAAAAAACGTTCCATTAAATGCTTACATTATTCCTCTGTTTTAAAATTTTATCATTTTGTTTAATGTCCAGCGAAAAGATAACTTACTCAATAAACCGTTTTTTAAACGTCCTTTAGAAACTACTGAACATTAGATAAATTCACATATTTCTCCTTACGTACCCCTAGTGTGTTTTATATCTTCAAATGACAAACGAAACGTTTCAAAATTTTCCAGCCTTTTTATTTCGAGACTAGCTGTTGCCCGCGACTCCTTCCGCGAAGACAAATAAAACATAGCCAATGACATGTTACTCGGTGATAATGCATCATTCTACTGGTGAAAGAATTTACAATACTTTATTAACATACAAAAATACAAGTCTTTTCTCAATATTAGTGTAGATCTTATTTTAGAGCAAAAGTGACAGCTAGAGGAAAGCACAGCAAGTTTTTTTTGGGTTTAAAGCCAAGGGTCAGGAGTCGATTTCACGTAACGGAGTCACGTCTGTAGAGCCCACGTGCTGTCGTCGTTAGGGGAAGTGCCGCGTGTGAATCTAAGGAGGTAAAGCTAACCGAGGGGCTCTTCTTACATTTGCCAGGCTATTTTATTGACGTAAGCAGGGGTTTAAACTCGTATACCAAAAGTTACAGAAGCATTAAGGTATACCTATAGTGAAAAGACTGCAGATAATTTTTCACGCGTCCATGACATTCCGTTTTGGAAGATTTATCAAATTTTAAATTCATTATGCAGGTAAGTGACGTGATGGAGAGTCAGTGACCTAGTGGTTTAAGGGTGTCAAATGGTGATCTTAAGGTTCCGAGTTCGACCCCAGCGGTGGTACCATTGAGTTTTTCTGGAGTACAATATCCTATGCTGGTACGAAAACCATTGCGAGTAAACCTGCACAGCAACAGCTAAGTGTGTAAGAAGGGTAGTTGAACAGAAGATCCTATAGGGTCAAAGTGTATCAGAAAAGGCTCATCAGGGGGCCTAACATGGTCGTGTTTATCGATGTGGATAAACGTGGATAACGCTTCCGTCACTCTCGCACTGACATACTGGTCAGAAAGTGACAAATGTGTTATACCCGTTTATGCACATCGATAAACACGACCATGTTAGCCCCCCTGAACAAGATATAATAAGTGACATGACAAAAAGTGTACCCTATATGTATAGGTATAGTGTTTTCAATGCACGAAGAATTTCACTTAATGCCATGCATTGTTGCGTTAATTTACGTAGTGTTGCGGGACTTCATATGAATAATTGTGTTTATTAATTGGATTTACGCATGGATAATTTTGTTAAATAATTACAGAGAATAAAGAATAGCAGCAACGTATTTTATTATAATTGGATTTATTTAATAAGCCAGTCGGCCGCGATACCTCTGAAAACTGATCCTTGGTCAACGCTTTTTCCTTAATGGTAACATTGAACTATCGAATTACATTTGGTGGGTAGTTCAGCCAGAATGTTTTGTACGAGTAATCACCCAGACAAGATGTGGCACACCATCGTTGTCTGCGAATTGAGGCTTGTAAGTGTAAACTAAGACAGCTGATAGTAAGATTTTGTCAAAAAATGCTGGTTGAGAGCGAGTCGGACTCGCCCACCAAAGGTTCCGTTCCATACAAACTTATGAGAATGCATACTGTATTGGGGGACAAATGACTTTGCCGTTGAACAACTACTATACCTCCATACATCGACAGTATTTTATCGGAAGTATTTTAGGTAGCTAACAAATGAAACAAGCTGATAGTCTGGTGACAAGTAACTGGTTATATTTTGGTCTACCCACATATTTATGATTACTTAAATTAATGTCACAATCTTATTTTCTATTAGGAATCTTTCCACTTAATGTGTGATGTAGAATTAAGGTGATTGCCCTGAAAAGTGCTTCAATTTCAGCGAGGTAGGTTGCTTAAGTAAACGAATTATTTAAAGGCAGAAACAACTTTATGTAGAAGTCTATTATCGGCACCGAGTTAAATGGAGCTCCAATTTGCTAAAACGTCCAAGATGTAAGCGCTAGCGAGAAGTATAAGACATGGCGCGTCGCACGGCATGATCCGGCGATCGTTCGCGCGAACCACTGTTGAGTATGAATTTATATGGAGCATTGACCAACGCAAGCTACCCGGTCGTCGCGGTCACCAACATCAGAGTATCTTAAATAAGGTTTTAGATGCATGTATTTTTTGGGTTGGTATCCATGTATTATTCCTTGACGGGTTTTTAATGCAAGATATAGTTGGATTGGTGTTAATTCCCTCAATCGTTTAGACCGTCTCCTAAATAATGGCATACGTTTAATTTTTGGACTTCGTAAATATGATCATATTTCTTTTTTCCGCCGTCAACTCAATTGGCTTCCCATTCGTCAACGTAGGTCCTTTAGGATTTTGTGCACTCTATTCTCTATTTTGTTCGAGCCCTCTGTTCCAGATTATCTTAAATGTAAATTTAATTTCGATGCCCCACGTCCTGGGTGTGAATTACGTTCCTCCCGCTGCCTAAAACTCAAAATTCCTCTTTACTGTACTGGGTTTATGTCCGATTCTTTCGCCCTTCAGGCAATTCGTCTCTAGAATGCACTACCATTTGAAATACGACAAGCGTCCAGTAAGTTTGTATTTAAACGTAAGCTTCGCGAACATCTCCTCAAGCAAGAACTTAAATAAGTGTCATCATCTTCATCACACACTGTTTTCATTGCATGTATTTAAGTATTGTTTATGTATTATATAAACTTATATATTATTTATGTATTATATATATTTTTTTTTTTTTAAATGTTAAGTAGCTATTTAGATTTAATTTAGTTTTTAACACTGTTCATTTCTCTAATTGCACCGGTTTTTTATTCTCTGTTGAACATGTGGTTGACTGGTAGAGAATGCCTTTAGGCATTAAGTCCGCCATTTGTACTTTTTACATTTATTTGTATTGTGCAAAGAAGATTAAATAAATAAATAAATAAATAAATTTGAGGAAGCTACCTCTACGTCTACATCGAGCTTAAGGATTTGTTAGTTTTAGTTTCATGTTAAAGATACCTATAACTAAATATCACATTCCATGTTCTAAGTCTTGATGCTCGAAAGTCAATAATATGTATTATTTAAAAGCAGTCAACTTGGTTTTAAGAAAGAAGAATTAAGGATTTGAAGTTGTTTGACGTAAAATCTTTCTTATGTTCTTATACAATACCTAATGCATTGAGATCAATATTTTATTAAACTAAGTAGGTACGTAAATAAAGGAACAAGGGTTTGTAGTACTGTTAGGTGATGGATAGGCTTGCAACTTGTCACTAATACACTAGTAGACTTCTTGGCCTGAAAATGTGGTTACAGTATTATAAACAAGTCTTTTTAGAGTTGTTGGTTATATTTTTGTAGCTCTGCTCACCCCACTCTGGGAATGTAGGCGTGATGTTATTTATGTATGTAAGTATCGTAATATTTAAACAACGAACAAAGACGCGTTTAATTTTAACACTCAAATCCGCATAAAAACCTGTTAGGACAAATAAAATAGGAAGTGAAATACTATATCTCATGAGTAAAACCATATTGCCTTTGACGCACTATCGTACTGTTTTTAACTCGGGTGCAATGACTGTAAATAAATAAGAATTTTCGTAACGTTAAAATTACGATAAGATGACAAAGGCAGTATGGTTCCACCCAGTAGAATAGCAGCCCAGGCTCTGCTCTTTAATTGGTTCGCGATATCGAGTCAGTTGTATTTTATTTATTAGTTAAATTAGTTAATTATGAATCGTTAACAGTGGATCGAGGACGGTGGAAGAAAAAAACATGTTGTGCCGACCTCATTTAGTGTGAAGGGGCAGAAAGGTAATGAGTTAATTATGAATCGCTTGGGGCCTCTCGCTGATACCACGCCACAGACGCCGCTGTTGACTTTCATTACATTACCAGAGGCTTTCTTCGGATCGCACATTTGCTGCGGCCTGCTCTAGATGGCGCTCACGTCTTGTCATCGCGACAACTTGCGAGTGCGTGTGCTCAGTTATCTCTCCTACAAACGCGTATTAGGGATCCGTAGCCAAAAGGTAATCTTCGCTCAAGCGTGAATCAACTCACGCATTTTTGTTACTACAAAGTTACCATTATTTTGAGTACTTATCGATTTGATAATTTAAGAGCTGTAGCGAATTAATGAGTAGGTACATCGAAATAAACACCAATATTAAAGATCCCAAGGGTCGTGACTACCAAAGGAGCTGTTTCTCATTACCAATGCTCCTGAATCAAATGAACCAATGACAAAGATAAACGAGTTTATATTGACAGTTAGTTTGAGATTTATATCTCCGTATTGCTTTAATCTGTGTTACGTTGTAAATCTTGCTAAAGGTCGATTTTTAAAATTTTATGCTTCATAGACGTGAAATCATGAAATATAAATTTCAACTTAAAAAATATGTAGGTAAACTATGACGTCCGACGCTGGTAAACTTGTTATCAATACGATGGACCGGCGTAAGTCCCCGCACGTGCCACCCATGCCAAACAGCACTGTTATTATTTACAGTGACCACAGAGTGAAAATAATCGTATCTCTCGGGCAAAGAGTAGGTACCCATTCTGTGGTAAGGAACACTGCCATGGATTTATTACAGTTATTAGCTTTTGCCCGCGGCTCCGTTCACGTATCGTAAAATTTAACTAGTCACTATAAAACAATCTCAAATTTAACATGGATCGGTTGAACTGCTGAGCCGTACAGACGGAACAAACAAACATACATTCGCATTTATAACATTAGTAACGGTATATTTTAAACTTCAGAGTTTAAAATATACCGTAACAAATTAAATTACATAATTGACAATGTTCGTGCTATTATTTAACTCGGTAGATAAGATAAAACTTGCTTGCTATCTTAAAAACTCTCGGTTTGAAAACAAATTGAAACAAAACTAATCAGTTTAAATCGCCTAAAGTAAAAAGTTACTTAGATCCTTTCACTTTGGTTACAATTATAAAAACGATAATTAATTAATACAAACATCACCTAACTCCTAATGCTTCTAAGAGTTTTTCTTATGTGATAAAGTAGACTAACAAAGTAGATTGACTAAACCATAAAGCTAGTAGCAAAAATAAATTGGTAACCTTACGTAAACAGTATATTACGTTCTTTATTATCTATAGTATTCTTGTCAGTTTTACGTTCTGAAGGGCTCCCTAGCGGGAGTCCCTACTCAGTGCAGGCTATAAACACGGGCTGGGTAAACAATTCATTGCGTAAGTTACATAAAAGTGGAATACTAGTTGTATAAAGGTTGTGTTATATATTAAAGCTGTATAGTAGTGGCCGCGAGTGCACTGAGCCCCCGCTCAATCAGTTCCACCATTCTCATGCAAATGCAACCCGCTCTGAAAAGCCAAGGCATCTAGAAATTGATAAATGTGTATGATGCGCAATTTTGTTTTTATCCCCTGGGAGATCACTTAGGAGAATAATTCGTTCAACGAATCCAATGATATTGAAACAAAACGTTGGCTTTCACAAAAGCTTTCAACTTTTCTAATACGAGAAGGATCGAGCGTAATTGGTATTTTTTTCTCATTTATTTTTGTGGCATCACGCTGATTTTCTGAGACTTTTATGAAGCTAGACTTATGGTAACGTGTAGACCTCTAATAAAAAGAAGACTATCATCTTTAAAAAAGCCTATCTTGAGGCTGCCCTCAAGACTTTCGTAATTAATCTATGTCGTTCAGTGATAAATCGGTACGACTTAAGTAAGCGATCTATTATAACGACCATATTGATAAATGGCAATACGTATAAAATGTAAGTGAGGCGTTTTGACAAAGTAACCCTTATATGTATGTTCGCCGTGTCTGTCCGTCCGTCCGCAGCTCAGAGATTCTTAGTACTAGAAAACTGTAATTATTCGATTAAGGGATCTGTTTATGAAATATTCAGCTTTAAAGCGCTAATGTTTGTTAGAGTCAAGTGTGTCCCCCCCTTCTACAGCCAAAACTAAAATCGCATGTAATGAATTTAAAAGGAAAACTATCACGACTAATAAGACATCATTAGATCTTGAGAGCCTGTAGGTACAGGCGATTAAAGTGCTTTTGCCTACTAAAATCATCTAAGATGGCACCAAATGACTTTAAATAGAAAATTAGAGATTACTTGTTGTTCTTTTATGTTTTGTAGTAATTAACGGCTTCGGATCCCTACAACAATCATGGTCTGACATGCTCTTGCTCGGTTTTAAAGTGACTATTTGTTTTTAGAGTATATTTTATAATACAGGGCTCGCGGCCCGAGTATGAAATAATAACTCCAATATTGTTGATAATGATTGAATCTTAAACTTACATTATGTAGATGAAAATGAGTTTTAAGATAATTTTACTTACTATTTTATAGCACGAATATTATAACTGGACTTTTTGCCTTGAAGGGAAGTCAGTTCAATTCACCAAAAAGTACGAGTAGCACATTACTTATACGCAAAAACATAAATATTTGTGCCTAAACCATTACGTATTACATAGGTGATATATAAATGTTTTGAATACGAAATTGAAATACACAGTTACATAGGCATACCTATGACAAAACAAAAACAATGCTCGTGGCGGAAAGTATCTTTTTCGAAATAGGTAATAATTAATCAATACTAAATCAGGGGACAATCTCATTTTTCTTTAAATCAAACAGCCAAATGGTGTTTTGGTGAAACGTGAGTTATCGTATTCGTTATAAATCCAAGGGAAGGTCAAGTTAAGATTTCACTCAAATATCTATAACCAAGCCATCTTCATGCTAAATAAATTGGAGGTACATACCTACGTTACATAACTTGACGCCTTCATTCCCAGAGTGGGGTAGGTGGAACTACAGAAATAGCAACAACTTTAAAAAGACTGGTTGATAATTTCTGTAACCACATTTTGCACCATCAAGCCAAGAAGTTTACTAGTGTATTTTAGTGACAGGTTGCAAGCCCATCGCTTAATAGTAGGTACTACAAGCCTTTATTCTAAATTGTAGATAAAATGGAATAATCAAATTAAAACGAATCTTATCAACACGATTTTTTCTTAACTTTTAGCTATAAATAAACTATATACGGCTGCCTACAAACGTAACAGCCAAAGTTTTTGTATTTCACGTCACGAAATGAATAGAGCATGCTCACATATCGCCACAATTCATGTGTCAGCCGAATGCCACCGCTATAAATCTTTACTTATACATTATTCACACGAAAAAAGACGCAAATAGGCGTACAAATGCTTGGTGTGCTTTTAATAAGTAATGCTTGACTTATGGGGCGGGCGTGGTTTCGCGGGCCGAGACGTTTAAACAAGGTCTCGAAAACTTAGGCTTTACTGGTGAAAGATTAAAGAACGTCGTAATCGTAACCATTATTTCGGTTATTTAAAAGTAACTCTAGATTAACTTTGTTGTTTTCAATAGGGGAAAGGGCCACTGAATACTTTTAGGCATTTAGAATAGGTATAAAATGTTTATTTCTCTTAAATTTTAACAGTAGTAGTGGATACTACTGATACTACTGATACTGATACTACTGGTGGATGGCTGGATAGCCATCTCCTTGCCACAGAGAAAAGAAAAATAATACACTCAATCTCGTAATTAAAATCAACGATCACGATTCGAATTGATTGTGTATGAAGTTGATTGACGAATAAATATCTAGAAATGTATAAATAAAGATCGCGAACGAGATTGCGTGGCCATTTACGAGCCGCCTAAAGATTACGTTGCATTCAGAGATGGATCATGAGATTTCTAAGCTCGGAGATGAACATAGGATTCCTTTCACATCAGATAATGTATGTTTGAGTTATCTAAAGGGACATTAGGAATAAAAAGACGCTTTTCTAAAAAACATTGCTTGTATATGACTATTTTATAAGCGTATATGACTATTATATATTTTTGTTGGTTTGTCTTATATACTTAAGTTCAAATCTTGCAACTTAAAGTTGAAACATTTATCGGTATCTGAACGGGCTGAAATTTTGAGTACAATGCAATATGATGGTGTCTAAGAGCTGAGTCAATGATAGAGTCGAAAGGTGGCAAGAAGGTTTTCGTGAACACTGAGCAGTTGAAATTATCTTTGTCCTGCCCAACGGTCTTTACAGAGAACATATTTCATTACATTTAGTACATTCAGCTCAGGAATTAAATTATCCAAAAACTTTTATTTGTAGACCAGGAATTGAAAGTTGCTGAAAAATGGATAGTTAGGACGAGGATATATTAGAATGAAATATAAAAAGCTTGTTTTAACCTCGTGCTCCCCAAGAAAAAAAAGCGAGTTCAGCTATGTGCAATGTATAAGACAAAACCTTTTTATGTCTAAACTGCTCATGTATACTGCTGCTGGGTGGTTAAGTTCATTTTTTATTTATTTAAGTCTGGGCGGTTATGCTAAGTGTCACTTTGTACAATGTCATGTACATTGGGCGGCTCGAGGTTAATTTTTTTTTATTGTAACGAGTGTGTTGTTGAAAAAAGACTTTAAGTTTTAAAATAACCCAGAATTCCTCATAATAATAGCTATAACTGATACAACAAACACGAATGGACAGATGTAATGAAATACTTTTAAAAACCAAGTTTTCAAACAACCAAATGTCCAATTCGATTCAGGAACAGACACCATTGTCCCGACGCAGCGACAAAGCATTAGACATTAAAAATGATAACCCGAGATTTATCGTCTCAAACGGGAATACTCGGGGATATTCCGGGGTATTCCGATGGATTCTAACAATCGGATAGATATTGGCAGGACAATCCAAACCTGAAAGTATGTCAGTAAGGGTCAGATAAGCTGAAAAATGTGTTAGGGTACAAGGGTCAGGTTATATGTAGATGTAATTCTGTAAAAAAACGAATTCTAATAAATACTCGTAGTCTGGATTAAAAATAGTATATAGTATATTTATGCAAAGAAATAAATTAAATTACGACTCATTTTTGGGCCGTATAAAATACTGAAGTTAGTATTTCAGGTAATGTAGAGGCTGGACTTGTAAATATCCGAACGTTTCACTGTACATAAATAATGTTGCTGAAATCTACTATATTTAAATAAAGGTAACAGTAATTACAAAAAAGTATAGAATTAATACATACATACATAACATTACGCCTTCATTCCCAGAGTTAGGTAGGCAGAGCTACAGAAATACCAACAACTCTAAAGAGACTTGTTGATAATTCTGTAACCACATTTTGCACAATCAGGCTAAGAAGTTTACTAGTATAAGTGCATAGAAGTAATCTAAGCAACAATACTCGGACTACCACATGTAAATACAGAAGATGTGTTTACTGACCTGAGTCACAGAGTACAAGTATCTGAGTAAAACTGCAAACGGATAACGGAGACGCACCGCGCCGCCTCCCCGTTTTTAGTGCGTATGCGGCTTAAAACAGGACATCTTCGCCGTATTTATCATTCAAATAGCTACGGTGTAAATGAAAAGGTGATGGTTCGTATTCAAACCAGTTTTATGAAATAGCTCAAATACACTCAAGTAATGAAATGAGTTTTAATGCTACCAAATAAAGAAAGTATTATTTATTAACAAACAAAAAATAATAATAGTCGTATTGAATGTTGATTAGATTTTTAGAATAATAGTTTCATTTTGTTACACTTTATTTAAACGACTCGAAATAATCTTATATGCCCGTTTCTTTCGCAAGGGGGTTTACTTCCATATAATCACATGAAAGAGTATCTCTCAATACTTTATGAACTGGCTAACGCATGGTCATAAACAGAATTGTTTCAAAACACTAACTTATTTCGTACCCGACACTTTTACTCCTGACGAAATGTAAAAAGGGCAGACCAAAGATATCACTTTACGTGTAGTATATTGTATTCCATCTAAACTAATACCACAAGAAAATACAGCTGTATTCTTACCCTCGCTGCTATGTAGAACTTTATTCCAAATGAATAGAACTCCTTTGAAATGATAAATAATTTCCCTCAGGCACGTGAGCTTATTTTTCTCTCGGTTCTGTTTAGCGGTGTATCTCGAAAGAATCCAATGAAATTTATTTATGTGAATATTGTGAATACCTACGTATTATGGAAGCTTTAAAGGATATAAAAGAATCCAGGTGTCAGATCGATTTAACATGCTTTGTTTCAGAGCGCAACTTAAACAGGAACGCGCGTGTTTTCTTATGGCTCAGAGCACAAATTTAAGGCGATTTATTCGCTTTTGTACGTGGGGAAAAACTTTTTATTTATAGACGAAGTTAATCATCTTTGAAGGGCGGTATCTTAACCACGCCTCGCCCAATACAAAGTCAAAGTAATTTAACTTCTCAGTCGTCTGACTAAACTTGCAAAATAAAAAGCATATGATTCATGAAATAACACGTTAATAATCCAAAACTTTCGTGCAAAACTCGAGAAGTTTTAATCTGATTAAGACTATTGCAGAAGTTGTTGAACAAACGCGGGCCGATAATTATAGCTCCATTCGATGAGTTACATTGCCGCGATCGTTTCGAAGTTGCTTAATGTCTACAGCAAAACCTTAAGTACGGGTTCGTGCCAAAACAATAAACTAGCGAATTAATCACACTGATCACTTGAAACAACTGTGCTCAAGTAGTCTGGTGCAAGTTGTTTTCGCTGGCATTAACTTTATTCTCGGCTTATTCTCGAAATTGCCCAAAAGGCACTCGAGACCGCGGCGGCGGGATCCGGATTGCCTACGTAATTGGCTCGCCTTTTGAGCAGAGGGACGGTGTGAAAATTTATGAAGATACTACAGAATGAAGGTTGATTTTGCTTTACAGATTTAAGCGTGCTGAACCTATTTAGTCTCAATTTGAGAAAAAGAAAGGATCGGAACGTTAAACTTCTTAACTAAAGGCATTTGTTTGTAGCGAATGTCCTCAAAAAGAATACTTCAAGCAAAGAAAGGCAAGGTAATAGACAGAAGCCTGTAATAAATACGTAGAATAAAATATTGACTAACAAGAAAAAAATCAGCTAAGAGACAAAGTAAAGAGGGTTTGTTTTAACGTTTTCAAAGCATTCTTCTGTCGAGAGACAGTTGCCTTTATCAGTTGATATTTACGTACAAAATACATTGGGAAATTCAACAGGTCCATAGCAGTTAGAAGTAATTCACTGTGCTTGCTTGTCGTGGTCGAACATACAGAATACAAATTGCTACATTTGGTGATCGTAGAGGCTAGAAAATATTGTTATATGTGTACTTAGTTGATCAAGTAGCTTGGTATTATTTCGTGTAATCGGTGTTTGCCGTCATAAATCTAGCTGTAATACTTTGAATAGGAGTTGTGTGGGGTCAGCGAGCTCAGTTATTTCTCTTGCGTTTATCTTGAGACGGATTGAATGATACAAGTTTCGAATTTAGTTTAGAGAACTGCAGAGGGTGCCGTTGAATTGAATAATGTTGCATAACTTCAACATTCCGAATCGACAGCAGCGTACTCAGCACTTAAAACTTGCATCACCGTCTACGTAAGTTATAACATTTGGGGCTTTTAAGAGATCCTAAATCGTCTGATATTAGGGCTCGATAAGATTTTGATGGAATATATCACGCGAATTTGCCGTAACTTTTCGTAGTTCTGAATTAGGTGTGTCCTGAAAACTCTTACGCCGTACACAGAGAGAATTTAGAGACAATAAACACGTCCCTTATCAAACTTATGTTTGAAAAATCGACGAGATAAGTTTCAAGAAACTTATAATGGTCTTACATGAATATGTTTCCACCTTACTCTAAGTTGAACGAAAGATGATATCAAAATCTAACGTTATTTTTTTGTTATTTTCGATGCAAACAAATAAGTACCTACTTACTGATCGAATAACTCAACAATGAAAATGCAATTTGTTTCACACATTTCGCCGCAAGATTCAGCTGAAATGAACGTGAAATGAAATGTGTTCTGTCATTGTTGTAACACCTGCGAGCACGACAGTAATTTCGTTAAATCGTTTACTTTGTTTACGGTTCGTCGCCGCGCGGGATGAGATTAGCTGCATTACTTTTATAACTTATTACAAAACATTACAACCGTTGGAATTTTGTTTTATACAAAAGAGTTTTGAGCATCGTCGAAGTTTGGCTCTCGACGTGTTTCAACTTTTCAACCAATGACGCATTTTAGGGTTCCATACCCAACCCGTCCAAACGGAACCCTATTCCTATCACGCCCGTCCGTCTATCCAACCGTTGTCCGTCACACTAGTTTTACAGCCAAACGGTTGTAGCTACAGACTTATTTTTTTTTATAAATAAGCGTCTTGTTGACCTACAGTCATATAAATTGACAAAAAATATTAGAACTGTTTTTAAGGGTCTTCCATGAAGCTAAAGGGGGTAATTTTTTTGTCCTACGCCATCGAATGGGAATACTGGGATATCGTTGTTTAACTGCTACTGCTATACAATGATGAAGTTAAATTGAAAAAAAAAAAAATAGGGGTGGCACTCCATACATGAAACTAGGGGACGAACAATTTTTTTTGAGTTACATCAGCGTGTGGGGTATTTTTAGATAGGGCTTCCAAAATGATACCGAGGTTTTTAAGTGACTTTTTTTACGTAAGTGAACAGTTGGCGAGATATACGCTTCTAAAGTCGTAAAAATTCTGTCCGGGTGGGTAGCTTTTGAACTGTTAAAAAGAACATTCTAATAAAAATTACAGTAGTAGAACATACGAAATACTTCCAACCAAAATTGTTTTGAACACGATACGCTGTGTAGATTTTGAGATTTAAATAAAAAAAAAAAAAGAATTTCAACCATGAACGTTCATCGCAGCTACGGAACCCTTCACTGTGCGTGGTCGGACATGCACTTGGCCGGTTTTTTTTACAATATTTTGTTCCAAACATCCCATTGACCTATGAACTTGAAATTTGGTGATAATGTTTATTATTACGTATATCTAACAAATAAATACCAATATATTGGTACGGAGCCCTAAACGAGCGAAGGCCGACGCGCACTTGGCCGGTTTCTAATTTGTTTAGCTACCTACCGTAAATCCCCGACATAATTAATAATAATAACATTATTCGCAATAAATATTATGGCACTGCATTCATTATCAATTAACATTATCTACGATGACTTTTCACATTGACTCTACAATTAAAGGTCGCATTGAAATGGTAATCGTTTTAAAATCAATTCAACTCTCGATGTTAATTTAACGGTTGTCAAATCCCGAGCCCAAATTGTTTGGTTTGTTAATGGGTATGTCAATCTCCAAGTAAATTATGTAATGTATAAACATTTCTCATCTTGTCACGCCCGTAATGGGTTTAAATAATTAACTCTGGTTAGCGTTCAACTGTAAATGTACGTCACGTCATACCGTCTCAACAGTTTCCTCTCTCCGATTCTGTGACAACCTTTATGAACAGAGTCAATTCAATGAATTTCTAGGCCATTATTGGAACTTTGTCAATCTGACGTAATCAATCATAGCCTAAAAGTATTTTTACGATTTGCCTTTTTGCTCATTTTGATACAGTTCCATTAGTGGTCCAGAAATCTAATTGGTTACCTGTACATGCGAGTATGTATCAAAGTTGAAATATACAATTTTTGCCAAAGCGGTCAGCAACAAAATTAGGTGTACGTCGAAGTGCTCAAAATTATCTACCCACGCTCTTATCCTCATAATAATTATAATCATGTATATTGTATAGCAGTCGACTGTTAAGAGAACTAAGACGGGTCTTAAATCGTGTAGGTGTCAATCATTCTCTACTGATTGAACTCCGGCCG
Source organism: Acleris holmiana (assembly GCA_949316455.1). Classification (NCBI taxonomy): domain Eukaryota; kingdom Metazoa; phylum Arthropoda; class Insecta; order Lepidoptera; family Tortricidae; genus Acleris; species Acleris holmiana. The sequence goes on from OX438767.1 coordinate 16,091,706, forward strand.
ATACGTTTCTTATCCCTTAAATCAACTCCGATTTCCACGATATTGCAATATGTTTAGATATTATGAAAATTTAGGCTCGGCAGTTTACTTTTTTTTTTATGTGTTGCTTTCCAAGAAAATTATATATTTTCGTGTCGTGGCTACATTCTTCTTGTGCGTATTTTCCTGTTCCTTGTTGTTGTTGGTCACAAATAAAGGTTTCTATCTTTTTTTTTCAATTTTTAAATCCTCTTAAATAAATAAAACCTTTTTTTCAGCGCATTCCCAGTCAGGACATTTATATTGTAATACTAACCTGGATAATTTGACGCATTAACAACTAAAGCCTAATCTAACATGATATTACCCATTGCGGTTGTTATCAGCTATACTGCGCCTGCACCCTTAACATGAGTTACAGTTACGATACTCGCTAGGGATTCTAATGCAATGTCCTTTTCAATGTACTACAGTACTGTGAGGGACAGAGCATTCAATTCGCTAGCCAGTAGGATAATTGCAACTCATGGTAAGGACTTACTCGTAGCATTGAGCAGGTCTCCGTAACGAACGGAAAATTCAACTTTAAGCTGTAAATAGACAGACAGCTGCACCGGAGGCGGAGAGACTTAGTACTAAAACCTCCTCCGCAGTTCCGCCACGCTTTTCCCAGTAAGACACCTTAAGTAACATTCATTTAGACAGCTACTCAAAAGACATAGGCAGCAATAAATAATAAAAAAGTGTTATAGTAAAAAGATAAACAAAATCAATACAGTGAAGATAGAAAAAATAATGTACAAAGGCGGACGTATCCCTTGAAGGGGTCTCTACAAGGTTAAATGATTTTTAAAATAGTAATATGTAAGTAGCAACAAGTTTTCGTAAGCATATCCGAAATGTAACTAGTGAGCAAAATTATTAGCTTTAGTTTACGTTGTTGTATTAGTTAAATAAATATGAAATAAATGATTAATTCGCCGATATATACTGCTAGGCGGAGCTTTATATTGTTATTGTTGTTCTTTGTGTGTGTGTGTGTGTGTGTGTATTAGAAATGAATTCAAAATTATAATAATGAGAATACAACTGTCGCAACGCCTAGGGCCTAGTGAAGATACAGTTAGCGATTTTCGAAAGTCGACGAACGTTAGGATTGACGTAAGCTGATGACAGGGGCCCTAGCCAAGATGCAAACGCTTCTAACGTTTTTCTTTTCTATCGCTCAAAATGTATGGGATGACATTCTCGTGCGTTTCGTTAAACCACGTGGTCGACTGTCGTTCCATAAATTTTGAGCGATAGAAAAGAAAAACGTTAGGAGCGTTTGCATCTTGGCTAGGGGCCCTGATCGCGTCGCGAAAACAGAAACGTTATAGCAGCGTTTGGATCTTGGCTAGGCCAACTAATAGTTTGTAATTTTACTAGGTGAAAGAATAACGCTAATGGAGCTCGGCCTTGCGATTGTCACCAACCAATTCCACATTAACGTCTATATTATAAAATAATAGTTAGCCATTATTATGTTAGCCAATTGAGAAATATCTATAGTTTTTACGTGTAGTGTATCGTTTTCGCATCGTGTTTCATCTTCTCGATGACGATAAGTTAACGTTACTTGTTCGATAGAAGGAAAAAGTTTGTACTTCTTGGAATTATTTTATACCACCTATATATATATATATATATATATATATATATATATATATTTAAATCCATAGCTATTTCTATCCACGGATGTCTTGGAGAGATCGCTATTTAGCAGTAAGACCGCCTGTTGCTAAAATGTACTGTCCCGTGTTTTCTTTTTTGGTGTTCAATACAGAGTATTTGTATTGTATAGAGAATAAATTGACGCTCACACGTCTCACTGTTTTTGCGACATTCAATTTCAGTCGCAGCGCTATGTTGCGATTGTCATGGCACTCTGCAAGCTGAAGCGATTTTTTCACGCTTTCATTGGAATATGCTTTGTAATTTCCCATTAACGTTAATGAGTGACCTCCGCGTATTACGGAGGTTGTAACGTCTATTTATTCCTGCCCATCAGGCCTCTTTGTGATGTAAATACGCCGGCGTCAGCGCGAAATTCCCTGGGGATGGAACGAGCTAAAACTCGTCCATCGATTCCCGGAAATTTATGTATCCTATGACGTAAATTAATCATGTTCTGTACATTCATTTAAATGTGTATTTGTATTTTGAACCTATGTTGATGAAGATAGAGATATTCTACACGAATGTCTGTTTCTGTCAAAGCATTTATGGACTTACCTATTAATAATTATAACGTCAAAGCAATTGCTTCACGAGATCGTAAGGATTGATAAGAAAATCTGTAAAAATAAGACCCCCGCCGGGCTTTTAATACTTTTTAGTTCAAAACATTTTAAAATAAAAGTGGAATAAGCATTTCGTTCTCTAAACTACAAAAACATTTTGTAAAAAATACGCTTTGCTTCAGCAACACTTATCTGATAAACACTCAACATTTTTGGGACATCGACTTTGCTTTACCTTAGGTACCTATACACTTTTATACTTACTTCTACCCGTAAGGTCTTCCAAAAACATCTTTATTTTATTTTACGCGCTCTGCACTAAAGTCGAAATAGAACTTCACTGGCGCTGTAAAATAAGAAATTTCAAAACACATCTGTTATGACGTGCCAATATTTTAGAAATAAGATAAGAGGCAAGAATACGCCAACCGAACAGACAGGAGGCCTTAAATCAGTGCGACCTATACATCTTTCTCAAAAGAACTATTACGTTTATTTTAGAAATGTATACCTAAACCTGGGAAAGTATTATTTAGTTTTAGAGAAAAATTTAGCTTCAAAAGTACTTTTCTAGAAATAATCATTCAAATTTTGAATTTAAAATGCAAAACATTGAAAGACATTTACATGATTTATCCTAAACAGTCGTGCAGCTGTTGCCACTGCATTAACATCTACACAATATATATCTAAATATACAGAAGAGGTGTTTGCCCTGCAGCTCTGATTACGTAAATCCTTTAATCTTCGTTGTCTTGTCTGTGGTCTGAATTGTTGATGTCCGAAGTTTTCTTAAACCATAAAATACTTTTAAATGTTGGTAACAAAATACAGGCGAAATCAATATTAAAAACCGGGCAAAAGCATATCGGACCATGCTCAGTGTAGGGTTCCGAAGTAAGTACTACAAACATAAAAATCAACAAGTAATAACAAATTTTCTATTTAAAGTCAATTGGTGCCGTCTTAAATGATTTTAGTAGGTATAAACACTTTAATCGCCTGTATCTCAAGAACCAATGATGATTACTAAGCCGTGATAGTTTTCCTGTAAATTCGTGATATGCTCTTTCATTTAAGATTTTTTTCAGATTTTTAGTATTTGTAGTTTTGGTTGTAGGAGGGACGACGACACTTGAGTCTAACAAAAATTAGCCCTTTAAAGCTTAATATTTCATAAACGGATTACTAAATCGAAAAACTGTTTTCATAAACCCATAATATTTTTTAATGACCTATCCAACGACACCCCACACTATAGGGTAGACGAGAAAAAAAATACATCCCCACGCCACGTTACGTGTAGAGAGGTACCGTCTTTTTTTTATGTATTTTATTGTACCACTTTGTTGGCGTGACTAATATGCATATTTATGCCAAATTACAGCTTTCTAGTACTAAGAGTCTCTGCGCTAGGCTGCGGACGGACGGACGTACCTGACGAAACTATAAGGGTTCCTAGTTTGACTACGGAACCCTAAAAAAACGTTAAAGTCACTTAAGAAGTTAAGAAGATTGTAGAAGAATAAGGGATAATTCTATGGGATAACCTTTTGTTTCCGTCTCTTTGGTCGTTTATTATATTCCTGTTTATAAAATAAAGCGACGACAATATACCTACGTGTAAGATTTCACATAGATTTAAACGGGTACAAACTAAATTGGCCTCTAAATCTAAATAAGCTAAACCAACAAGTCCAAGTTTACCGCGCGGCTCACAACGGCTACGAGGAACATTGCATTAACTCCAGCTGCATCCTCGTGGAAAAGCAAACCTCGGTCCCACGAGACCATTGTAAACACTAGTACTCGTAGTAGCCTGGGGAAGAAAATTAGATTTATTAATACAACGTCTAAGTGAAACCATTGTTTACAGAGTTTTATTTAGATTCAGAAAGTAGTCGGTGATATATACGAGGGTGGTTTAACTATAATTTGCAGAGTAAGTTATCAAGGCCTTGACAAATTGCATAACGCTACCTTTAGCTATTTTCGAAAAGTGACTAAATGTATTGTTGTTTACGCCGTTAGCCGTTTATGTCAATTCCATACATTTTGACAGTGACCTAAAATCTGGGCTAGAGGCCGTGTAGTGTTCAGTAGTGCTAGAAAAGTTGTATTCGACAATCGTTAGAGATTATGTTTCGATTGAAAAATGTATGGAATTGACTTAAGCTACCGAGATAGTACCACGTGACTATCTCACTGGCTTACGTCATTCCATACATTTGTCTATAGAAACATAATCGCTAACGATTGTCGAATGCAACTCGTCTAGCCCCACTGGTACGTTAAAACGATATCGTGTTTGACACGTTTAAGAATCGTTTATGTCACAGTCGCCATTATTGTAAATGACATAAGAGTTATCAAAACGTTGACAATACGGAAACAGGTCAAAAACGATATCGTTATTACCTTGTAGAATCCCAGCCCTGTAATGTAAGCGTCCCCTTAAGAGGATTGTGAAGCTGAAATGTCCATACTGAACGCGGTAAAGTTTCCCCTTAAAACTAGTCCGATTTATAAGATTTTTCAATATGTTGGAGATATTATGAGCAACTTTGTAGGTCTGTCTAGATGTTGTTGTGCAAGAAACAGATTAAAACATAAGGCGGATACGTACAAACCTACTTTCTTATAATAACTACAACATTATTCTAAAACCGTGGAAATCGGCCTTGATTTAGTGAGAAATATGTTACCGCCGAGAGCTAAACGTATTATAGAAAAAAATTACAGCTTTGCGATATAAGCGGCACTTCACAATAAGATTGAACTAAATAAATAAATCTCGATTTAAGAGTAATTATTCTATTTTTGTATCATACTTAGAGTTATCTCTTTGCTGCAAGTGGCCACGTACATTAGTTATTATGTGTAAAATTTGTTCTTGTGGCATGGCACATGGTAAGGATACCGAATAAACCATTTCTTTCTTTCTTTATAAGCAAAGTTATGTGTTTTTTTTTTGCTATTTGTGAGTAATTGGCTACTTATATAAGACATTTGTTTGTTTTAGATTTTTTCTTAAAGAGACTGTGGAATAAATTTAGGCTGAGAATAAATAAATAAATAATCACAGGAAAATGTCACACAAGTTGACCTAGTCCCAAACTAAGCTCTAGGCTTGTACTATGGGTACTAGACAACGATAAACTTACTTATATAGAGAAATATATACTTAAATATAGGTACATAGAAAACATCCAAGACTCAGGAACAAATACTCGTGCTCATCACACAAATATCTGCCCTTACCGGGATTTGAACCCAGGACCCCTAGCTTCGAAGGCAGGGTCACTCCCAACTAGGCTAGCGTGTCGTCATAAGTTAAGATGTTTATGCATTCACGGTTTTTGTTATTAAATTATTATTGATTGTTGACGAGTTTTCTGCTCGTTAATTTGAAAATATAGATTGAAGGACACAGGTAAACGGTTTACAACTAAAAGGTTTATCAAAATATATATGTATAATAATTAATAATGCAGTATTTAAAGAAAAGCAATTTTTTTAAAGAGCACGTCCCGCACCATCGCTATTCTGTCATATCGATAGTGAAAAGGTAAAAATGCTTAAGCGCCACTATAAAGTATGGAGGTTAAGCTTAAGCGCCCTATTAGATATATGGCGCTTAAGCTAAATCGCCATTATTAAGTATGGCGCTTAAGCGTTTTTGCCTTTCCACTGTCGATATAAAATATCGTAATTCTACATCGGCATTTAACGTAGTTTAAGTCTTGTAAGTTCAATGCTGAACCGTATTCATTGCTAGACATTATACGCTCGCCCGGGGGCGAGATAGGAAATGATGTTCTACAATCTTTACCAGTTTAAGAGCAATTCAAGATAGTTACATAGATGAAGAAGTAAAAAGAAATCTGTGAATTAACAAGAAAATTACTTAACATAACCAATCAATACAACACAGGTCACTTTTTTGATTACCAAACAATTATTACAGAAAATAGTTGATTAAAACACATGCGTTAATATGTAAGACATGAGACATAATTTATTTATTTCTCTTCTTACAAAAGTAATCTTAACCAGTATATAGATACACACTATTGTTAAAAAGAGACATGACATGTTGCTAAATAGATATTACTGGCTCCTAAACTAGGCGAAGCCTGTCTTAGGTAACCATGCGCCCTAGCCAAGATGCAAACGCGCCTAACGTTTTTCTTTTCTATCGCTCAAAATGTATGGGATGACAGTCTATCACGTGGTTTATCGAAACGCACGAGAATGTCATCCCATACATTTTTAAGGGTAGGAAAGAAAAACGTTAGAAGCGTTTGCATCTTGGCTAGGGCCCCAGGTCGAATATAGATTAACCGAAAATGACGCGAAAAGTTAATAATGATGGAATGAATTCCTAGATATTTAGTACATATTAAATGGCTTGTTTTAAACAACTGTCACTATTCTACTTGCTACTGGGCTGGGATTCTACTTGGTAAAAGCCGTATTATCTTTGACATGTTATTGTCACGTTTTTTTTTAAATAATGATAATAAAATGTTTATTTTACAGTAATAGGTACAGAATCTGTGTAGTTACATTAAGTTAAGGGTTGTACATATGTCACATTGGATTGGTCGAATTATCCGACCCCTAAACTAGGAGAAACCTGTGTCTTAGTGTTTAAATTTTCTCCAATTAGAGTAGTTGGACACCTCGTGGTACCTGGACACCTTGCTGAGTGGCAACCATTTCGGTGTTGCTTTTAGATTAAGTACCTACTCTAAGTTTGTATTACTCTTTTTTTCATATATTTTGTTGTTATTTTTGTTCATTTTATTTTAACACCGAATAAACCATTTCTTTCTTTCTTTCTTTCTAGTATTTAAAAGCTGGTAAAAAAAAGATTGAAAAAATGAAAGACTCCGAAAATTACACTGATAAAATTTAAATATCGAACGTTGTAAGTGGTGTGGTTGCAACGCAAGAACGTGTTTCCTTTCGCTACATCAAACTCTCTTCACCAAGCTAAAACATGCATGGACTGTGTTATAGCTAGTTACAATAAAGTAAGTGAATTAAATGATAAGCTTTTAAACAAGGAAGAAGACAAACTCGGCCATCACCACTGTCAAGTAAATAAGAGCTATCATAACGTTGACAACAATATTATGTCAAAAGCAATATGGTACAGTTTTTATGGTCCTTTCCTGTAGCCTTCTTTCTTGAATAGGTAATGATAGCTTAATGACCATTACAAAGACCAAGACCGCGCGGTTCCTCTTTAACGTTTTCATCTGGTAATCAGATTCAAAGCTTATTTGACGACAGCAATTTTTTCCCAAACAAAGGAATAAAAAGGTTCTCCCTCAACATAAATGCCTACATTAATTGCCCGAACCATTCGGTCAAACGAAAGTCTGTAATTGTTCCGAGAAATGAAGATTTTATTTAATTTGTGAATGAACCTTTTGTCTCGATTGCCGTAATTCAGGGTTTGCGGGAACTCGGGAATGTCGGGAATTTATCATCCGGCACCGTTACCAGATTCTCTATAAATTATGCTGTAAATAACACTTAGGTGAAATTGGAATGTGGAACAGTTCGTGGTTTTTTAATGGTCGCGGTCTTTGTGCCAGCAAGAGATGTTGAAAAATACATTAATGATAAAAAATATTCAAGGGATTTATTAAATATATTAGCTACGACAACGATGGGTGGTAAAAGAGTTTCACTAAAAAGCAAATAAACATCGAATTTAATACAAAGTTAATATATTTCTACCAACTTTGCAAGAGAAAACGGAAGTTTATTTCCTAAGCCTTAAATTTTACATAACCTGGTAGTTTTAAAATCTAGGGTAGCCACTGTAGAAATTTGTCGCAATAAGTTGATCATGAAGTTTGACTCAGGGTTCTATGGTAATAATCCAGTGATGGTATCAACAGAAACTCATCGGATCTTTCTTATTGCTCTATTCTGCATAAATTATTATTATTAACTGCCAAGCTTTCGTTGTGCCTCGTGCTCGAGGGCGTAAGGAAAAGTTGGGTACCTACCGACTTCGGCCAAGCTATGTCGACGACGTGACTAATTCTTTGTCATGCCTACGACTAAGCGACAACATGCGTTTACCGATTTATTGGCAGACGAGTTTGTCTTTAAGATATCTTAAAGAGATTATCTTAAATATTTAAGATAATCTCTACCCGGAATACTTAATAGTGAAAGTGGTTTCAGTATTTTTTGTAAGTACTCTTATATATACGTTACAGACCAAAACACTTTTAGCGGCTGTTATGTCTATGAAACGATATCAATATTGCTAAAATCAAAATTGACTTTAACCACGATACCGCACTTGACAGGATTAAATGGAAACCCTAGATAAAAGTAAACATTATTTCAACAGGCTTTAAATAAGTTATTAAAATATGAGTCTGGAATGATATTAAGCGTCGGCGGCATCGTTCATTATCAGGTTTATTTTGTTAATCATTTTGGAGTACCAACGAGACTGTACTGTATAAATTAATTACGATTTCTCGTCGTATAATTATCAGGCGGGTTCGTTTAATTAAACACCAACGTTGAAATTATCTTCTTCTCTACGAGTATACGAGTAAAATTCTCGCAAACACATGAATATTAATCTTCAAGGACTGTACAGTCAAGGACTTTAATTGTTATGCCAATATGGAACCCTGTCATAATGACAGCGTCAAACCACATGTAAGAAAGCTAAAATTAATGATTAACGCTGTCATTATGACAGGGTTCCATAGTAGTATAACAATTAAAGTCCTTGACCCGGTGAGTATCAACATAACTAGCGGGTAGATAAGTATGTACTTAATGGTAGAAACCCGCAGCCGCTCATCTCTAATTAAAGTAAACCGAAGTATATTGTTGTCAAAACAATCCTGTATATAGAGCTAAAAAAAATATGAGCGTATAAACAAATATTACAAAAACTTTTAAATTCCGCTTAATTTTACGTTTGGAGTTTACTGAGTGCTTTTTTTTTAAACTGTTTTGACACAGATAAAAAATATGTAGACACCGCGAATAAACGCAACTGCCCGTGTATGTAGCGCCTGACAGCGTTACACAATCGCTTTATTAATTTTAATTTACCAATTATGAAATAGGGACTAAACTCACCTAATGTTTACGAAATAAATTCTGTTTCTTGATTGGTCGATTTTTGTACAGCTGTATTCTGGTTTGTTGATATTAATCTTATTTTTAAATAAGTATCAACAATCTAATATTACGTTCCTATTGACAGTAGATGTGTATTGTGATTGGTCATATTTATATGGTGAAGTATGTTGATAGGTCAAATTGAAATGTTTTGTAAATTTAAATCATTATATTTTCAATATTAATAATTTCCCTAGGGACTATATGTACTACCTCAGTCCCGCTTGATAAGCCGAATATAACACATTTTTTGAGCATGACAAATGAAACTTATTATTATAAGGTTCTATGTACTAATGCACTGTCTGCAACCGGCGTGTTACGTAATAAAGGCTTCATAGGTGCTTCTAGTCTCGGTATTCAAGTAAGACAATGTATCTTTCGTCCTTTATAACACAATAGACTCAACCAAGCACTTCACAATATAATAAAGACAATTACACAATACCCATCAATTCTCGCATACCTCGTACTTTACTACGAAAACATGTGCTCAAATTTATCTGTCGAGGGCCGTTGGAATCGCGCCAAGTGACCTACATTGGGGTCAATGTGCTTTTTGCCAATAAATATTTTTTGTTTACGCCACCCAATTGTATGATTGGCGATATTGTGGGAATATGTTCAAGGCTAATCAACTCCTGGTTATGGCCGGGTTATCTTGTTTTTTAAGCCTGAAGCTGGAATTTGAAAAACATGGGGTTGGAAATTATCAACCCTCGCAATTTCGTTAATCCACGTCGACGCATGCTTCGCACGCATATATTCTAGACGTGTGTCAATGACGTTAGGAGGAGTATCTACATACATTTAGAGAGTCGGTGGCGTTAGTAGCTTAGGGAGTCGACTCGTGATCGTAAGGTGCCGAGTTTGAACCCCCGCGGTCACCAATGAGTTTTTATAACTGGATGTACTTCATTACTAAAATATATTTTAAATATATTTTTATATATATATATATTTTTTTATTTGCTTAAGGCTTAAGCATTCACACATTGAGAGGGAGGTGCAGGCTGAAAAACAGCGCTGTGTAGACCCCGTCTCACAGCATACGCTGAGTTCTGAACCTTTTGCCGTAGCATCTATGAAACTTGTTGTAGTTAATACTTTATATTTTATCTTACTTTAAATAATAATTTGTACAACTACTGTGTTATGTGTGGCAGTAAATATTTTTCTGATTCTGATTCTGATTCTGATTACCCGATAACTTACTGTGACCTGCGGTGGTGGCTGGCATATTCGAACAGGGATCGAAATGTATTTGATTACTTATTTGGTATTGATACAAAGCGAATTTACACCCGTGTAAACCCTGCTTACCGAAATTGCGAGCGGCGATAATTTCAAACTCAATGTTGGACTGCGTGCCTATAAGGCATGGGGGTTTCTCTCGTGTGTCTTTTACTCTACCCTAGACGCCTAAATGCTCTATAGAGTGATTGTTTTTAGGCCTATTATGGTCGTCTTTATTGATAAAACATCTGTCCTTGCTGACCAGTATGTAAGTGCGAGTGTCGGATGCTTTATCCACCACGATTAAGGCGACCATAATGCATCTTTATTGTTGAGCCAGTATATAACCCTGTCGCAGAAAATCAACAACTAATTTTAACGTAATTTAAATCTTACGGTATGAATGAGCACGGAGGCCAATTTGGATTGTGTTTTCTAATTTTAAACATCAGGGGGGTTATTACGACATAACTATGCAGTTCTGTTTACGATCAGAGAAAAGGACAGAGCTATATAACTGCCATAGCTCTCTCCTTTACGCTCACCGTAAAATGAACTGCATAGCTAGTTCATAATAACTCCCCTGTAAACAAAAATTTATAAACGTTAAATTTTATTCTCGTTAGACTAGAACCGAGTCATTATAACAGGACTCTATGTACAGTCGACTTCAAAGAAATACATTCACTTTTTCACCTTACTGCATTGTATTATTTATTACAACCTTATGGTCCAAAAGTGAAGACATCTCTTTAAAGTCGACAGTACTAGGGCGGATGGGTGCTGATGGCGGAGCTCTTAATGCTAGACTTCTAAACCACAACATGCTAGTACTTAGTTGATACAATTATATGTGTCCATCCCCCACTAATTACCCCATTGACAAAACAGACAATCACCCTTGCTTGCCTTGCAGGTTGGCTATGTATAGTTAACTAGCTGTTGCCTGCGTCTTCGTCAGCGTAGGAAAATAAAACATAGCTTATTAAACTCAGTAATAATATAGCATTCGACTGGTAAAAGAGTTATCGACATCGGTCTAGAAGGTTTTGAGTTTATTCGTTACAAACATACAAATTAAATTATAATGGCTGATATGTTTTTCAGTTTAACTTTTTATTTTAGTTTAGATTTTATTGTATTTTCATGTTTTTTTATGGAACCCGTTTCCGGAATTAAAGTATTTCATTTCAAATAAACAAATCTCTCCTCTTTTAATATTAGTGTGCATGTAGATAATTCAAAAACACCGCTTGAAAAGATATTCCGCCGGATTCAGCGACAATGTTTTCGCCAACACGAAATTCCAGCCGCATTTTCAGCAGCGATGTTTTTAACTTTTACCAAAAATATGTTATGATATTAATTTCACTGGACGTTTTTCTATTAAATGATTGCATCGTGGAAGGTGAAGAGGCCACATTTATCTTACATCCATCATTTTGATATATTTCCTGGGCTTTGGCGGAGCATTCAGAGTTTCGCTCGTTAATAGAATTTATCTCGGAAATATCTTAACGGCGCTTGCTTAGCGGAAACTCCGCGAAGTTCCGAATTTGCGAAGTATTTATGTAATTTTGCTACTCACTCGCAATAACGAAGGTAACTTTGTTAATATTGATTAGGGTTTAATAATTAACTCGTTGCTAATTTAAACATTTACTCGGAATAACGATAAGCTACTAAACATACGCAATATTGTTTGTTCTGGTATAGCTGTGACACGTGCTTCTCAAAAAGTTGATCGTGGGTTTGAATACGGCTTGCTAATATCTATTTTTTGTTTCTAATATCTATGAGCCAACACGTTAAATATATCAGCAATATGACTGTGTTTCGGCTCTATTCTACTCGGTAAAATAATATTACTTTTAACGTGTTTTCGTTTTGTCAACCTATGATAACTTTTTTACTTGACGGTAATGTATGTATGTATGTAAACACTTTATTGTACAAAAGAAAAACCAAAACAATACAATAAATAAAAATAAGAAGATGTACAAAGGCGAACTCCCTTTAAAATTTATTTAGAGCACCCAAAAAACAAAAACTAACCAAAAAAACCATAAAAAAAAACAGAAAAAAAACAAAACTAATACATTCAAATACTTACATAAATAGATAGAAAGATATGTAATTATACATCAATAAACATACTTAAGGGGGCACCGAGCTTTTTGCGCTCATTAACTTTAGGTATTTTATGCACTCTGTGTATGTGTGCGTATAGCACACCAGCAAGGAGCGAGCCGGAGCCATGCGCCGGCCGCGCGCCGCGCCTGACGAGCCGTGCGCCGGTCCACTAGGCGCGGAGGTTGCTACCAATGTTTACAAAATAAAAAAACATAATCGATTCCGAATACTTTTATTCAAATATTGACTATAAGAAGTTAAAAACTTTTTTCAGTCTACATTTTTTTTTAAATTTGTTGTTTACTGTCGGTAGGTAAGGTCGGATTGAATTACTTGTATTGTTGAGGTACAGTCACATCACGAGATTGTTGAGCCACTCTAGAACCCACTCACAGATAGATAGATAATTTTTAATTAATGTCGTTTGTACATCTATGGTGTATTTAGCTAGTGTTAAGTTATTTATAATATTTATTGGGCAAATTGTTCGGCTAAAGAGAATAAATCATAAGTAAAAGCCGTACATCTTCCAATCGGCCATCTTCCCTCTCCGAAGGTTACCGGGAGAACCCTTTCATAGAAAGTTGACGGTAAATTTTGACGTAAATAATTTCTTTTGCGTGACTTGACGCTGTCATTAGGACAGAGTTCTATGGTGGTGGGTGGTGTATGTATGTTTGTCCGTGATTATCTCACGTTTGGCTGAACCGTTTTTAATGCGGTTTTCAGAAAAGTATTTGTTTCACATAGGAGAAGGTTTTGGTATTTTAACCGTCTTTAAAAAAAAGGATCTTAGTTTGTACGAATGTTTATCCATGATTATTTCCGCAAAAACTTCAATGTCTGATTCTGATCACTATAAAGTATAAAATTAAATTGATGTTTTAAAAAACTAAAAACTTAAAGCTGCTGTATCAATCACATATTTAGAAGTTCCTACTTAATGTTTGTATGTATATAATGTAATGAATAATGTACGCAGGTATCTTTAGAAAAAAATATTAGGACATAAGAAACAACAATAATCAATATCGGATTTTACTTCACGGCATTATTTTGTCTGTGTGAGTAAGCAATGTCATTGTCTATTTCTCCATCCAGTGAAAGACAAAAAATTTGGTCCATTGGCATCCTGTAATAAAACAGAACGTTTTGATTTAACTATAATTTATTTATTAACAGAATTAGTTTTTGGATGAAATTTTGTAATCCTCATTCTATAAAAATAATTCGTATTTGGGACTTACAATTCCATTGTGTGGTAAATTTTATAATCGAAGTCAACCAATTCATTTACCCTGTAAATTGAAAAAATATAAAGATAATGTGAAAATTCATACTAAATTTATTAAAATGTTTTCCTATACACCTCTTACTATTTTTACGCATACCTCACCGGTTCATTAGGTACCTAACTCTTCGCTTTGTAGCGAAGTGCCAACAACTGGAACATTAACCCTATAAATAAAAAAATATGAATAATTTTGCAATTTTACTCATTTGTTGAAATATAGTTGTTAGGTACTGAGTATTCTTACGGAGTATTCTCTTTGTATTCAGATTTCTGGAGATGTCTTGCTCTAGAAATATTGAAACCATCCCAAGAAGTAACAATATTATATAATTAATTATAGTAAAAAAAACCTCGGGTCGTTCTAAGAAGCTTGTTTTGCCTGTAAATGTGTTTTTTTAGCTAAATTACTTTTATATCTTGGTAAATATTCACCATAGAAGTGTATTTTTTATATACCTACCTACTAATTGAAAGAACTTCGCGTGTTGTTGAAAATTACTTGTGTAAATAAACCAATTTTGGCCCAAAACATCAAGACTACAACTAAACGATTACAAAGTCTTAGTAATACAAATCGATACATCTCGAAAATCAGTCTATGTTGCTACCGATTTATTTTCTCCTCCCTTAGCGTGGCATTTTGACAACTGTCAAATCAGGTTTCTTAGAACTACTCCACTATCAGTAGGTTTACGATTTTAACTAACTTCATTTCTTCACGCAAGCGTTTAGCATTGTGCTTTTGCCAACCCCTTCTCTTCCTTTCTTGGTTGTGTTTGTTCCCCATTTAAAATAAAGTGAATAATCACAAAAATCGCGATAAACGCAACCAACCACCAAGCGACACAGCCTCCACGTCCGACGGCCGAAGCCTGACTAATGCGGACATGGGGGAAACGTGACGGCTCTGGCTAAAATGGACGAAACGCGTGCGAATTTAGGTATTTCCTTCATATTAGTAAAATAAAAACACATTTTCAAATCTAAAGTGATGAATATATAGAAGACGTGTAGTTTTGTTGTAAATCCAAAACTGATGATCTTCCGTGAAGTAATTACGCCGTACTAAGTGTTTATTTTGTTATGTAGAGGTATCTTTGGATGTGTTTTCTATCGAGGGAAGTACAAGTAATCGTGTTTCTAAAGTATATGATAAATAGAGTGATTCCTTAAATATCTTACATATGAATTGCATAACTAAAGCTTCAGTAAAAACAATGCAGCAGGCGATCAAACGAACGCATTTTTTTCGTAATTACGTGTCGTTGCCTCGGCGCACTCTTAAACTTACATAAACTACATATATGTATATATCGACATTTGGATAGTTGATACAATATTTAGGAAATAGAGTCAAGCCAGAACTTTTTTAATTTGCCTTTCAGGGAATCTACCGATTGTGACTGCCTAATACTCGCTGGTAGCCGATTCCACAATCTGACAGAGTGCACAGACAAGGATTTGGATAGTAATGGTAGCAGAGTTAAAAACAATACGATAACATGCCAAAAGCAATAATGTTTTACCGAGTTTAAAACAGCCCAGTGTCAGAAACTTGGCATTTGGTATTTTGACAGCCTCTGTTCCGATTCCAAATATCTCAATTCAATCACAGCAATGCCTTTAACCTACAAACATCAAAGCCGTCTTCACTCTCCAGTCATGTTTGACCTCAACATCTCACGTCAAAAGTTCCCACGGTTCTACCGAGACAGGCTTGCAGAATTAACTTGAGCAATGCTATTCCCCAGTTTTAGATATTCACTTACTAACTTCCGCCTGCTGACAGCGAATTCCAGGATGGAACCCTGTCTACTTGAGCGTCTAACTTCTCGACTGTTCAGAGTAACACGGATCGAGTTTTAATTTAGTTAGCAACAGTCCCGGACATATTTTTTTGCTGGTAACTTTTTGTTTTCTGTGTTAACGAGCTATGCTTGATTACATTTATTGATTTCGGACTTTGTACCTAGTATTATTTGTTTAGAGCTTCGGAGTTGTGTTGAGCATGAAAATACACGTCAACCCCAGTTCCCAGCAAGGAAGTTACATGAAGATTGTTTCAGTTAATTTCAAAAAATAATTTTGCTTTCAAATTATCATCGGTGATCATTGTTTTTGTTTGTAGACTTGTAGTTAGCTTGGTTTTGTTCAGGTGGTGAGGGTAAGAAGGTAGCTGGTAAATTGACTAGTATAGAGGCATTTTATTTTGAGATTTCATATGTCTATGGGCCTCTGAGCCTACTTACTATCAGAGCCCTGTTTTATAAAGCTATAAGTTACAAATTACAAGCGGAACTCCCTTTCTAGTAAAAGAGACTTCCAATTGTAATTTGTAACTTGTAGCTTCATAAAACAGCGCCAAGGTGGCAGTGTGCTCGTCTGCCTTCTCTGGGTAAGGACCTTACAGTTGGCCACGCTAACTCACTCAATTAAATTTTCTATGAAACTTTTCCGTTGTGCCGCGAAAATTAGCTATACTTTTGTAGGGATAATTTTCGTGTCACAACGGAACTTTTTTCACTTTTGTTATTTGTATGGTTAACTACGCTTAACTATGGTCCAACTATTTGGTCCTTATACCTCTGTCTATCTACTCGTACATTAATTAAACAACTTTGTTTATTTTTTGTTCTATATTGCTATCTTTTGTCTCCTTACATACATACATTATTTCACGCCTTTATTCCCAAAGTGGGGTAGGCAGAGCAACAGAATACCAACAACTCTAAACTTGTTGATAATTCTGCAACCACATTTTGCATAGTCAGGCTAAGATGTTTACTAGTGTATTAGTGACAGGTTGCAAGCCCATCGCCTAACAGTACTACAAGCCTTTATTCCCTTAGTCGCCTCTCACGACATCCACGGGAAGACATGGAATGGCACTATTCTAACCCGGCAACCACACGGGGGGTTTGTCTCCATCTTTCAAAAAAATACAAAATATAACGACGTAGAACAAACCTAAACCTTTGCCTAAACAAGATTGTGGCTATCAGACACAATATTGTTTAGGCAAATATAAATATATATAAACTCTAGTCCTACAAAAGTCAGAACGCGAATTAAAGCTATACAAAGACAAATAACCTCAGTTCATGTTGCGTGACTAACGAACGTTATATGTGACTTTTATACACTTTCAACAAAAGAAGCCAGCTGGTATCCACTCGACGCTCTGAATGTAAACAAGATAAAAAGTTAGAACTTGAGTATCTTACACTATTCGGATAAATATACTTAATTTATACGAATTCCCTCAAGAAATACAGCTCCGTTGAAGTCAGCATTTAGGACATTGCCACACGGCGCGTTGCGGCGCCGCGACGTAGTGGTTCTCTCGGTATGGTGCCGCAACGTGCTATGTGGCGTCGCCCCTAGTACTGCCCTCATAAGTCAATAGGCAGTATTTCAAATTCAATAGCCGAAGCAGATTCAATCCTATCCCGTTAGTATTAAAGTTGCATTTGCTACAAGAGTTTTGTCTGAGATACTGCGATTTGTTTAAGTAGGGTAGAGTAGCTCGTAAAGCAAAACTACCTTGGATATGCATAAACTTTATATTTCGACTGAAGAGTTCGGTGGCATCACAAATATCTACCGTCTGTCCTATAAACGTCATGATTAAACTGCCACTCGGGTTTATCAACAGTAAAAGCGACATGGTGCTTAAAGGTGAACGTAGTCATCATCTACAGGTTGTAACAAAAACTGCGTTCAATAAACTAACCGTTTGTAAGAATGCTGAACAAGATGAGGAAAATGTTTTGGGATTTAGAACACGATTTAGTTTTATTATATAGATTTACAATAATGTTTTCGATAGAAAGCTTTTTTTTCTCCCGCATTGTGGCAAGAGACAGTGCCCCATACCAACATTTTTTTTATTGAACAGTGAGTTTTGATACCTGTATAGAGGTAAACGGGCACAATGCACCTGAAAAATGATGGGTTTGCCCCGTTTAATACAGTTGGCAGCCGTTAGCATTTAATTTGTAGCTCGGTTTCAAGTGGACCCGCCGCGGTATATTTAACCGTGGTGTTACTCTCTATCGTTGCGCTTCAAATGCCCATAGTATTTCTTCTGAGACAGTATTATCAGTGTCAAAACTAGGGCAGAGTTATAGCTACCATATCTCCGTCTCTTTCACTGCCTGGAACTTGGAAGGCTTTGACACCTCATAGTATGGCCACTAGTCTAACTTAACAACCGATTAAAATAAAATTGGCAAACTGTATGCTTCTCCTTATATTGGAGGCAATTCGTCGTCTTACTTACTCAAACTCGTATCTGCTTATTCTTTTTGCGGTTAGTAATTTCATTTACATTCAGTAATATTTAGAAGCAATAAGTTTACCAACAGCAAAAAAAGTATACAGATACGAGTTTGAGTAAGTAAGGCGACGAATTGGAGTTTAAGGTATATAGCACACATACATAAGTAATTTAGACAATCATAAGTCAAAAAGTTTCTTTAATCTTTATGATTATAATTATGTCTTTAAGTATGCATTATATAAATATGTTGATATTTACAAATCAATCCGACGATTACCAAGTTAGTGAATACTTAAATTCAGTATTTACTACCTTTAATTCCATTACAAACATAATATCAAGAAATGATAAATAAAGTGTGTTAAAGTAGAGTAAGACTACTGATCGACGACGAGGTCGATGTGCTAAGTCTCTTTAGTAACTACTAAAGTTCACCCAAATTGGTAAATTTTACTGATATTTAGAAGTTCGCATTTTTTTGCGCCTATGGTTTAGAATACGAGTGCCCTCACCCACTAGTAAACTAAATCACCACGTTACTTAATTTTCAATATTACTCACTAATCTTTCGTTAGATTTATAAATCGACCCCAGATCAACACCAGTAACGTAGAGAATAAGACAGTTAGAATGGAATCTGCAAATTACTTACGCTACACCCTGTATTAATTCAAGGGTGTTGGACAGGACTACAGCACCTCGTGCTTATTAGTTCATAATTGGGCATGTGTAGCATGCAAAACTATGCAAACTCAGTGAGGAGACGAGAGGGTACGAGGTGTCGAGGATCCTTGAGTTGGGTTATTCTGCATATATTAAGGTGCCAAGGAGGATTTACTTCGTAAGGCATTTTGTAGAACTAAAAACCGGGCAAGAGCATGTCGGACCATGCTCAGTGTAGGGTTCCGAAACCGTTAAGTACTACAAACATAACAATCAACGAGTAATAACTATTTTCAATTAAAAGTCATTTGGTGCCGTCTTAGATGATTTTAGTAGGTATAAACACTTTAATCGCCTGTATCTCAAGAACCAATGATGTCTACTTAGTCGTGATAGTTTTCCTTTTAAATTTGTTATATGCGCTTTTGCTTTAAAGCTTAATATTTCTTAAACCGATCACTTAATCGAAAAATTGTGGATGTATTTTTTTCTCGTCTACCCTATAGTGTGGGGTGTCGTTAGATATGTCTTTCAAAAATAATACGGGTTTGTGGAGAGAGTTTTTTGATTAAGTTATCCGTTTATGAAATGTTCAGCTTTAAAGTGCTAATTTTTAGGCTCAAGTGTAACCCCCCCCCCTCCCCCTACGGCCAAAACTACAATTATTAAAATTAAAAAAAAAAACTTAAATAAAAGAGCATATAACGAATTTTAAAGAAAAACTATCGCGACTAAGTAGACATCATTGGTTCTTGAGATACAGGCGTTTAAAGTGTTTATACCTACTAAAATCATCTAAGACGGCACCAATTGACTTTAAATAGAAAATTAGTTATTAATTTTTGATTTTTATCTTTGTAGTACTTAATGGCTTCGGGACCCTACACTGAGCATGGTCCGACATGCTCTTGTCCGGTTTTTTTTTGTAGTTGTTTTCCAGGTACTCTTTCTATTGAAATAATTCTCTAGATGCCGACATTTTTTAGGCATCCAGGCCCATTCCATTATGTGCTCTTCATTTTATCGACGTGTAAAACAACCCTGATATGACCAGTTTACTGAATAAATTGCTAATTTGATTTACAGAATTTTATGACGGGTTTTAATAAAAAATGCATCGATCATTTATCGACGTGTCGCACCTTCAGTACAATAGTACCTACCTAACCCAATTAAAAATTTCAGCTTTCAAACTTCAAGTCATAAATTGATTACTATAAGTAATCAATTTATGACTTCTAAATTTAAAATTTCTGAATTAGGCCACTATTGTCCTGAAGGTGCGGTATATTGATCAAAGTATAATGGGTTATGCGATTTGTTTACGCAAAATTCCTCAAAGACTCCTTCACATTGAGTTTTCTTTCTGGTCGAGTCTTAATGACTAATAAAGACCGTGATTGAGTTCAACTTTATTTTGAAGCAGGACTTTAAAACGAACACACTGTTTAAATTATCTATTATCTATTGTCACCTACTTATTGTTTTTGTTACGTTTTGTGGACATATTAAACACTACTATTGCCAAATAATTTGTTTGCGCATTAATAATGATTGATGTAGATATAACGGATAGTAATTGAATCGCAATCTGCAAATGATGATTTAATTATAATCGATGACTGTTATCGAAAATTAATACGAATATTTCGGCAAATCACGGTTAGATTTTGCACTTTTATAACTTCGTATATTTTTAATCCTCTTCTCCTCTTTGTTAATCTATCTATTCCTCTCGATTTGATTAGGATCTACCATCACGTTAACAATATGACAAAGGCACAATTAAATAAAGTGATATAAATAGTGGATCCTCAGAAATTGTCTTAGTTTTTAATGGGATCCAAAAAGACAAACAAAAGAACCTAAAAAGATTTTACTTCCAACATTGAATCGATTCGGAATTGGCATATAATACGTTTATACGTACCACGGGGCCCAGACGTCGTTTCAATAAAGACGTTTTTCCGAGCGTAAAATTTCTAATTTCTGTATCTCAGAATCACAATACTATAACTCATAATCGAAGACGAGCTGATTGCAGTTTTATATCATGATGCGTAATGTTGTAAGTTATGTGTCTTGTATTTGGATTTACACTCTTATGGTTTCGTGGCACTGATTTGTGCTCGCAAAATATCGGCGTCCCATTAAAATATCATTTGCCTTTTGTTCTATTCTCTTTAAGTACAATGAATGATTTGAATGTTCCAACCATTCATTACTAGATTTATTATTTAGCTGGTAAAAGGTAAACGTGATAAAAAATTCGTTTTTTTCTTATTATGTATAAGAGATATTGGTAGTTTTATTACATACCTACGTAGGCAAAAAGGTCACAAAATAAACATCTTGGAAGTAGAAAAGGTGTGAAAAATGGTACCTATACACAATATATAGATTTAATTAGCGGTAAATATATTAAAGAGGTAATTATTTAAATAGTATTCGTATTTTTTTGCCTGATTAATTCTTAACCAAGTGGTGGTGTTAAGTTTTTTTTTGATGACACCATTATCGTGCTCGTGATAAGTAACGAAATTAAAGACATATATTTTCGGTCTTTTCACTATTTGCCATAAAAGTTCTTTAATCTTAATCATTACGAATATTTTTATGCGTAAGTGCATTTATTAGGGTTCCGTAGTCAAACTAGGAAACCTATATGGTTTCGCCATGTCCGTCCGTCCGTCCGCAGCCTAGCGCAGAGACTCTTAGTACTAGGAAGCTGTAATTTGGCATGAATATGCGTATTAGTCACGCCAAGAAAGTGGTACAATAAATGTTAAAAAAAAATAAGTTACCCTACACGTAACGACGTACCGTAGGGATGTTTTTTTGTCTCGTCTACCCTATAGTGTGGGGTGTCGATAGATAGGTCTTTCAAAAATATTACGGGTTCGTCCAAACAGTTTTTCGAATAAGTATTTTTTTTTATGAAATATTAAGCCTTAAAGCGCTATTTTTTGTTAGATTCAAGTGTGACCCCCTCCACCCCCTACAGCCAAAACTACAAATACTTACTAAAAATATGAAAAAAAAACGTAAGTAAAAGAGCATACATATAACGAATTTTAAAGAAAAACTATCACGACTAAGTAGACATCATTGATTCTTGAGATACAGGCGATTAAAGTGTTTATACCTACCTACTAAAATCATCTAAGATGGCACCAATTGGCTTTAAATAGAAAATAAGTTATTAACCGTTGATTTTTACGTTTGTAGTACTTCACGGCTTCGGAACCCTACACTGAGCATGGTCCGACATGCACTTGCCCGGTTTTATAGTTTTAAGAGGCCGTATACGAAATTTTGCCCGTTTTGCTTATTTTCGTGATTTTACAGTATAAATACTGCTTTTCTATAAGTTTTAATGCACATCATGATATATCATTTCAGTTATAATCGAATAAATGAGTTACGAATGAATAAGCTTCTTTTTTATATTTGTCGAGAATTTAAATTCGGGATTTAGGTTATTTTAAAACATTATAATATATTGCTATTTAATTTTTAATTTTTGGATGTGTTTTTAAAGTAATGGATTGATTTTGATCTGAAGTTTATTACTGTTCTATTACTTTTATGAACGAGTGTTTTAAGAAGCCGAAATTTAAAACTATTTTTTGTCCATTTTCTATAAATTTTTACCAAGTTCATAATTTTTTTACACAAAAAAAAATATATAAATAAAGGTGGTGAAAAGTAATTCATTCATTTTTTAGACAACTTTTACAGCAATCAACTGCTGTTTTTTCATACCTTTAAGACGTCAAAATGATTCGTGAATATGCGATATTCTAAACCTCTTACAGCAAAACTCACGAAACAGTCGCCGGTTTCAGGTCGATGAATCAAAATTAAATAATAAAAACAAAAAAATATTTCATACATTCGTTAAAAATCGAAATTATCTTTCGTGTTGCGCATTAAAATTTGTTGAAGTAAAGTATTTCAACCGTAAAATCACGTCTGTAAAATCACAAAAATCAGCGAAATCGGCAAAATTTCTTGTACGGCCTCTTAACGACGAGTAGTATAAGCATTTCAAAGCAAATAATAATATAAGTTTACTTTTTACGCTTCAAATACGCATTTGAAAGATGTTCTCGGCGCAGCGAGTTTTTGAGAGCAGTGTGACTAGCCGCCGTGAACTCTAAAGCACCTACTTCCGACCTAAAAAAACCTACGCCACCGTCGACAAAGCGTCTTGCATATTCATCCTAATTATAAATTCATGCTTCTCTTTAAGCAAAGCTTTAGTGTTGAAATGGCTTTGGGGTGTTATTATTTAGTAACAACAATGAGTTTAATTGATCAAAATGGTGTAACTCATCGGTTTGATCTAACTTGACCCGTTCTGACATAATACAAAAGAAGGCGGCTTACTGCAATATCGAAGCATTCTATACTCTATAGATAACCGCATTAAATTTAAAATGCTTATAGTATTACCATGTAGTTAGTTAGCTGCCTTACTTGGCATCACGGCACTCTTGACGTATATCTACACTAATATTATAAAGAGGAAAGATTTGTTCCTATTTTTGTATGTTTGTTTGTTTGTAATGAATAGACTCAAAAAGTACTGGGCCGATTTAAAAAATTCTTTCACCAATAGAATGCTACATTCTTCCAATTTGACATAGGCTACATTTCATTTTGAAAAAAATTAGGGATCCTTGGTAAAATTTGAACAATGTAACCGAAGGTGTAGAAAAATGACCGGGCGAAGCCGCTGGTGGGTCGCTAGCTAATTAAATTTTCTGATGTTTTTCCAAATCAATATATTTTGCTCGGGAATATTGATAAAGAAATTAAATTTAAATAAATAATTTAAAAAAATGCGAGCGCTTAATTTAATTGAGACCAGGTCTTGATCACCATTAGTAAATACTTTATTTTTGTAATTTAGAATCGTGTTTGACGTCCTTATTTTTCTTTCTTGTTGACACAATTCCCTGTTTGGAATTGAATCCAAGAATATGCAAGCGCAAGTTTTGCGTAGTAATGAGTAAGTTGCAGAACATTCCCAGGTGTTTCGAAATCTCATTAAATGTAGTACTAATACTATTTGAAAAAAAAAAGAAAGTCTTTTCGCAAATGGTCTCCATACAAAACTTAAGAATACACTTAAAAGTTACTAGGAATTTGTCATAACTCATAAGGAACCTTTACAATTTAAGAAGTTTCTCGTCGAGTCTCACGTAGTTTATGTCTACTGCGTTGGATTAAAAAATATTCCGGAAAACTAGCTAGAATAACCACTCCTTAGAATCCGCATGTTTGAAACTCAACTAAGTAGAGAGGACTATTTCCTCAACGCGAAATATTTTGCATAGGTAACTGCGAAATTATGTGTGGAATCGCTGTATTAAAGGGAGGTCTGATAATGTAGTTTCGTGGAACGTTTTGTGGTTAGGAATTATGCGACCCGGATGCGGAAATTCGCTATATTATTATGTTGGCTTATGAATATTATCTACTAAAATTTGTGTCATAAACACGTTACGTTTTGTAAGTTCAAATGTTGACAACATAATTGCCAAGAACTTGTTCTGGCAAGATGGGCAGGTTATTCAAGTGTTTATAACTTACACAGATGACCTTAGTGCTAATCATACCAGCATACCTAGATACTAGGAAAGCGCGCCAGATATCTTTAAGCGCCATGGTTAAATAATTAATGTGTCCATGTTTTAAGTTTCCTTTTATGTCAATTTTGCAACGGAACTTTAAAGATGGTTTCATAAAATTCATAATGCAAAGCTCTCGGTGTCTGCGGAATAAAAACACGTAAAAATAAAGTGAACTTTGCGAAGAGTTCCTAAATTACTAACATAGAGTCATTTATCTAGTCTTCAGGGTTGGCAACGCCTTTGCGGTCTTAGGATTGCAGTGTTTAGATTGTTGTCTTAAAAATGAAAAATATCTATGGGTTACAAAGTTTTAAATCAGATGGCCTGTGGGCTCGTTTGCCTTCGCCATGTCATAAAGAAGTTTCAATGAAGTATGAACGTAACTCTATTCCAGGATCTAACACTATTTCAACATTCTGTTGTTATTTCTTGTCTCTGCAAGAACGTAATTACAATTACCTCAATATTTCGAGAACAGGAGTATGTGAATATTTTGCCTCTTAATTCATCATCGATAAATTACTAACCGGCGAGGTTAAGTTGCCTCGCACAGTGGACACAACGCAGATTTATGTAAAACTTTGGCTGAACTTCGACGAATTCTATCACCTAAGTTAAAAACAATCAATAAATACCCGAAACAAAAACAACATATAGGGCACTCGACGATTTGAGCTTATATACCAGCTGTTATCAGTTCGTTTTAATAAAGCGGTTTGTTAAGGAGTATTTGCTTACATTGCAGACCCCAATGATCAAATTTGACTCGTTGTAAAGCTTGTCGACATACTCTTTACTCGCGTTAGATAATACCTATACCATAGCTGTTGGTTGGATATACCGCGACAAAAATAAACGACAGCTGAGATGCCATGAAAGGGGTTTAAAAGTTTGAAGAAAAAATATCTAGAATTTCCAAGGCCGTAAATTTTCAAATTCGTGAAATTGATTGATGATTGGGGATTTAAATTGTTTCTTTGCAAGTTACAAGATAATACATAGAGAAAGGGACAGGTAGTTCGTTATACGGCTTCTGAACAGAGTGAGTTTTGAATTAAAAAAATAAACGCACACAACAATTTTAATTTACCAGTTAATTTAGTCATTGTTTACTTGACAGAATCGTGCAGACAGAACTCGGCTGTTTATCGCTTTTTCACTCTATTTTTAATTTTAATTCATAGCTTGCACTTTTACTTTGTAGACACGAAATAAGATTATTATTTTATTAAAGAAATAAGTCCTCTTGGTGGTCTAAACAGAAGCACATGGGGTTAGCTCCATGCGCTTCTGTCAAGTCTCCACGCGCCTCTCTCTAGCCCTCACACTCTCTCTCGCATACCAAATTTGCAGACAGATGCTAGCGAGAGTGTAACAGCGATAGGCAGCCGAGTGTTATATTTTTTGATTTTTACTGTACTTACGTATTTAAGATTCCGTCTGGTTGCCGGGTTAAATAGTGCCGCCACTCCATGTATTCCCGTGGATGTCGTAAGAGGCGACTAAGGGAATAAGGGCTTGTAATACTTTTAGGCGATGGGCTTGCAACCTGTCACTAAAACTAGGATTTCTGTAGCTCTGCCCACTCCACTTTGGGAATGAAGGCGTGATGTTACGTATGTGTATGTACGTATTTAAAAAAAATCGTTTGACGTATATATTTTTCTAAGTATTTTCTTGCACGTTGCATTTCTAATTTCGTTATTGTTTTTCTGCCTTATCATGGTGAAGTGGGGGTACAAAGCCAAATATCACTACAGTTGCGGCACTTCACCACAGTCCATGTCGCAACTCCTGCACTGCCCCGGGCATTTATGATGCCACTGGCAATGCCTTTCATTGGCAGAATATTTTTCAGGGGGTATTATGACGTGGCTATGCAAATCATTTTACGGCAACCATAAAGGACAGAGCTGTAGGAGTTATATAGCTCTGTCCTTTTTTCTTAGTGTAAACTGTGGTGCTAGACAAGTTGCATTCGACAATCGTTAGCGATTATGTTTCGATTGATAAATGCATGGAATTGACGTAAGCCACCGAGATAGTAACGTGACACTTACGTCAATTCCATATATTTTTCAATCGAAACATAATCGCTAACGATTGTCGAATGCAACTTGTCTAGCACCACTGAACTGCAAAGCTATATCATAATAACCTCCACTTCGAATTTAACATGCCGTTGAAACGCTAGGAAGAAGAAGCCTTAAGTTTTTTTATGATATTTAAATTAGTACAGGTTATTATTTTAACTTTATGGTTCAGGAAACGTAATTAAATTTACTCTACTTGAATAATGAAGCCGAGACTAAGTTAAAAATGAAATATTTCGAGCAAAGAAAACTTCTGCCAGTAAATTTATTTTTCCACAATGTAGTTTGTTGCGTACTCCGGCGCTCGACAGTGAAAATTCCAGGCAACCTTGTTAAATAAACATTTTTACTTGCTGTCGCCGCTTGTCCAGCTAGTTCGTGTTAACTTTACACAGTTGGTCTGACCTGTTATAGTTAAAACTGTTTCGCCAAAATATAGACTCTTGAGTTATATCAGAAGGGCTAAACAAGCTACATTATGCGAACGATAACTGTAAACATTAAAAAATACCTCTATTCCCACTAGTTCAGTTGTCCAGTTCAGTTGACTGGACTAGTGAGATGATGCTAGACAGTATGCTTTTTCACCTGGTTTCATTTTAGTGACTGAACTGGTGAGTTTTTTTTTATCGTTTGTTCAGTTAAATAAAATTATTTGGATGATAGGGACCTACAGTTCCATGTTTAAAAAAGTTTATTTATTTAATTAACACGAAGTTTTTCTAGAAACATAGGAACGTTGATTTCGCCATCTATCAGCTGCATTTGCACTTGTCGAATGAAGGAGTCGTTTTCAATTTGAGTTTTGGTCCTCAGTTTTGCTGATGTAATGTTTTTGTCCTGGATAGTACAAACAGTGAAAAAAGCAGCATCTATTTTCAATTTTTCCAGAAATTGCACGATTGTTGCAGGTCTTGTTTTATACAAATTGACCTAGTCCCAAACTAAGCTCTAGGCTTGTACTGTGGGAACTAGATAACGATAAACATACTTATATAGAAAAATGAATACATAAATAAATCCCACTAGTTCAGTCAACTGAACAAACGAGAAAAATAATCCCAATAGTTCAGTTAACTGAACAAAAGAGAAAAATAATCCCACTAGTTCAGTCAACTGAACTAGTGGGAATAGAGGAAAAAGAAAGGTAAAGGATTGACAACTATCGTGCGTCTGCAGTTTAGCAGAATTTATGTTGACTAGCTCTTCTGATTGATATCTAATTTTGCATAAATAATTTGAATTTGATCACTAACGGGTATTGCGTGGTATTAGCAGTAGCGGCGGATCATCGCTATTGCTTTTATACCTGCTACTCGTAGTTTGAGAGGATTGTAAAGCTAAAAAAGTCCATGAAAAATTCCTCACTTTCTAATAGCTTTGCAGCAGAGCCCTCCTAGCGCCTCTGTCGGATTGCGACGATCTTAAGCTCCATTTCTCAGAGCTTTGCACCAGAGCTCTCTTTGCGCCCTGTCGGATTGCGACGATCCTACGCTCCATTTTTCAGAGCTTTGCACAAGAGCCCTCTTAGCGCCCTGTCGGATTGCGACGATCCTGCGCTCCATTTCTCAGAGCTTTGCAGCAGAGCCCTCTTAGCGCCCTGTCGGATTTCGACGATCATACGCTTCATTTTTCAGAGCTTTGCATAAGAGCCCTCTTAGCGCCCTGCCAGATTGCGACGATCCCGCGCTCCATTTCTCAGAGCTTTGCAGCAGAGCCCTCTTAGCGCCCTGTCGGATTGCGACGATCCTGCGCTCCATTTCTCAGAGCTTTGCAGCAGAGCCTTCTTAGCGCCCTGTCGGATTGCGACGATCCTACGCTCCATTTCTCAGAGCTTTTTACAGCGACATCCTAATCTGAGTCGAAGTGTTTCCGACAACGCCCATCTGTAAAATAAGATCCCTTACACCCTACATTTATTACGACGACAACAGACAATTTTGTAAATGTAACCGTTTGTTCGTTATTTATTAAAAATGATGCCGAAATATTACCCATCCAAACGATGTTAAAGTTGCGGGCGGAATGTCAAGACGGTGAAACCCAGTTGTTTTTATTTTACAAGAGTGTGGAAATTGGGTCAGCGGTAAAATGTCTTTGAATTTGGCATCATTCTTTATCTTTCTGGCAGCCTAGGGGTAGTCGGTTAGACTCCCTAATGGGTTAAGACAACCGTTTAAAGAAACCTTTTGGCTAGTCTCTGGAATAATAAGTTTGTCTATGTGCAACTATACTCGCCGTACTCTGAGACATTTTAAAGATAATTAACTCGTTCCTTTTTCAAACTAAGGAACGTTTTAATTGTCATTAACTGACTCAGATTGCGGCCGATAGTCTTCAACGAATTAATCATTTTTATTTATACAATAAAAAATAATATGTAGACCATGTCGTTGAAAACCAATTAACTTAAAAAAAGCAAGCTTTAGTAACTCGACTGCATTTTTTGATAATGTCCTCAATATAATATGTTAAAAACTTTTGAATTACCTTTTATCATTATTCTAGATTACCTTCTTTGGTCAATAAATAATATCAGTGCGTGTAGGGCCATGCTACGTTTATTTAGGCAATTAACTAAAGCTAAATAAATTAAACCACTATAATTTGTCAGTCAATTAGTCAGAAGCAAAACACTGATAGGTCAAAGTTCGACGGTTTGGTTTGTTTCCCTTTACAGTACCTAACCAATTGAATAATAATAAAGGCTCTGCATCTAAAGATGTAGTAGGAAACTCTTAAGAAATGGATACGTACCTATTTACATTTCAAAATATCAGCAGACGATCTCATACAAATTGACCTAGTCCCAAACTAAGCTCTAGGCCTGTATGGGTACTAGAAAACGGGTGTCTATCATTTCATCGAAACACCTTTCATCGAATGTATCATTTCATCGAATTTCATTTCA
This sequence comes from Acleris holmiana, assembly GCA_949316455.1. Classification (NCBI taxonomy): domain Eukaryota; kingdom Metazoa; phylum Arthropoda; class Insecta; order Lepidoptera; family Tortricidae; genus Acleris; species Acleris holmiana. The sequence continues at coordinate 16,121,397 of OX438767.1, forward strand.
TCGAACGCTATTTTCTGCTGAAATCATAATGTTTTCAGGGTATCTTAAACATCTAACCTAACCTAACCTACCCATCCCAGCACTGCTAGCTTCGTAGGTAATTCGGCCTACCAACTAATATAGGCAAAATATATCGTCAAATTTAAATAAACGATACTAAGGTACAAATTTGCCCAGTATATAAAAAAAATACATGCATACGTTTATGAATAGTATGACTTCCTTTGGATTTGGTTAGAGAAGAGTACTTATCGCCTCATTTCTGTAAAAAGTTCATAACAAAAATGTTCTGGATTCTTTATTATGTATTCACTTGACCGTAAGGCTACAAATTTGGAGCAGTGACGCGTGCACCGGAGCGTTCCAGCGTGCAATGACGGGTGCAGCGTGCAAGTCAGAGTTTTCACTAAATACGTTGAATTTTCACGCTCAAAATAACGCGCTGCTGCACCGCCGATCTAAATTTACAGCTTAGGAGTATCGGATATGTTGAAGCCTGTTGAAGCCTACAAATACCCCCTTACTTATAAACGTGGCATAACCGTGGGGTAGCTTATGCCATTTTTTTTTGTCGCTTTCTGTCAGATGCAAATGTCATAATTACAGGGCCTCTATTCAACTGCGTTATAACACTTATAACGATATCACGTTTGACGTGTTCTGGTTTCGTTTATGTCACAGTCTACATTATTGTAAATGACATAAGAGTTATCAAAACGTTGACAATACGGAAACACGTCAAATACGATATCGTTATTACCGTTGTAGAATCCCAACATTTATATGATTTATTGGCCCGTGGTATCAATTAACATTAATTTCCTATTAACACTAGTTTTTTTCCCTTTTTGTACTATTCTGGATTAATTTTTAACCAAAAATAGGATTAGATTATTAATTAATTTCCTTCATCCTAGTATTTATGTTCTCCTATCCATATACTTAATTTTCTCATGACTTCCTGTAACATTTGTAGTGGTAGCTAGATTTTGTGTCGTTATGCGGTGGCATTTGTTTTAACATGGGTTGTGGCTGGTATTCTACCGAATTCGGATAACTCTACTGTACAAGACCGAGGGTCAACTGGCAGGGTCTTATCCAACCTCGGCGGAATCATCGCACCGCTCAATAGGGCCATATTTACCCAAAAATTTAATTGATTTAAAATCTAATTAAATAAAAGCGCATAATATAACGAATTTAAAAGGAAAACTATCACGACTAAGTATACATCATTGGTTTTTGAGATACAGGCGATTAAAGTGTCTAGGTATACTTACTAAAATGATCTATGACGGCACCAGAGGACTTTAAATAGAAAATTAGTTATTACTTGTTGATTTTTTTGTAAGTACTTAACAGCTTCGGAACCCTATATTGAGCATAGTCCGACTTACACTTTCCCGTACCTTTTGGGCACGGCACCCTAATAAAAAGAGACTTCCACTTGTATTATGAAACGGACCCCTAGCTTCTTTTTTGTGGGTCATCGCAGTTATCAGTGCGCCGCAGACCAGCAAACAATGTTCTTAATTGGTAGCCGTTTGCAGGCACTCAGTTTACCAAAGGGCGCTAACCCACCAACTTTACGGTCGTATCACTATAGAATTAGGGGTGAAATTAACAAGTTTCCCGAGAGCTTTTTGTTCTCCCTGAAAGATGATGCTAGTAATGCGCAATGCCTCTATTCTACTGTTTTTACCCCTATGGTAATCGTATTATTATAGCGACTGAACCGCCTTTATTACCAAATTAACAAGCTATCATACCGTTAAAAAATCGATAACTTTATGAGTAAAGTAATGTGGAAATAGCTTGTTAGCAAGTTCTTTAAGAGAACTGACGCCCAGCAGCCAGGCCTTTTATTCTTGGTAAAACTATATAGCTTTTGACAAGTTATGGTATTGTCAACATTATGATAGGTCTTATACCTACTTGACAGTAATGGCAGCCGCATTATATGTGAAAAACAATATTGTTTTACCTAGTTTAATAGAGGGCCTGGCTTCTTTCAAATTCAAATAGTGGCACTTTATTTTTGTTTACGAGTAGTTGGGCATTCGGGTTTGGATATCATAGACGTAACAATTATTAGTGAGTATTAAGTAACATTTTTTTTCTTTCAAATTAGGGATTATCTGTCATTTTTGTGACATTCAAAAATCTGTCCCCTTTGGGGCTAGACAAGCTGCATTTGATCGTTAGCGATTATGTTCCGATTGAAAAATGTATGGAATTGAACTTATGGAGTCCGACTAGGTAGTTATTAAGTATGAATTAAATTAAAAACATTATCTATAATCATCTAAAGTACTAATAGACAAGACCTATAAAAACTTACAAAAAATAAAACTAAACTATAACTAAAATGCTAAATTGAATAGGTATATAATAACTCAGTCAGTACGCCATAGTTGACTATGACTTGAAACTCCTTTTAAGCTCCCCCAGAAGTTACTTTAGGCTCATAACACGCCGCTAACTGAGAGCCTAATATAAAAGCGGAATTATATAGCTTTGTATTGAACATAATAATTGGTACATATATTTCGTCGATAATTCTAGCGAACGATCAAGTAAATGCTAAAAAATACTTCGAGATATTATTATCCCACTGAGGAAGGAATAAACTAATAGGACTGGGGGGTTAAGGATTATGTTAAATACGAAGTTATTGGTTTCCACGTGTACTCATATTTATAGTCTCACAGTAAGCGATGCACTTCAAGGGTAAAGTAACTTCTGCATGATCTTAAAAGGAGCTTCTAGTATACAATTGAGAAAAAACAAAAAAAGTAGAAATCTTAATTGTGTTTTATTTTTGTTTCTACGGTAAAACAGTGAAGTAAATATAAATAAATCATCATCACCTGATCATCATCAAAGTAAATATATTTAAAGAATATAATAATTATAAACTAATACACCAAACAAGAGGAGTCGCATTGTTGTTACTGCGTATACGATATGAATACAATATCTTAGAAGTGGAATTTTATATACTTCTCGATTTGACGCTTGCGAGGAATTGTTCTAACTGATCAACATTATGCAAATTTAAAGCAATACACATTTACATGTCGTCTAAATTGGATATGAAACTCGAAAAAAATGATTTGTAGTGAGTTAAATTGATTTTGTGGCTAACGCATCTTTAATCTGTGTGATGCTGTGATACAGTCTTACACACTACATTTATTGAAGTTTTCAAGCAGGTACTGCCAAATAACTATTTTTAATTAACAACTTTCACTCCAGTTAATGTGTATTTCGCCAATGTCGAGTTATTTATAGACACTCCCATGTACTTATTAGAGGAATAAGTCCATGGATATCACACGCGAGGACGGTTAGGTAAAAGAGTGACTGACTCGACAGATCTGGTTCTGCCCTGCTAATTACTTTATTCTTTATTTTTTCTTTATTTATCTTTTTATTTACGAATACTTTCAAAATTTACGTGGTTTATCGTAATGCACTATAATGTCAATCCTTACATTTTGAGTAATAAAAAAGGAAAACGTTAGTAGCGTTTGCATCTTGGCTGGGGTCTCAGGTTCAGTCCGTATTTGATTCCAACCTCGATTTAAACATTTTACGTTTAAGTGATTACTTTGTGCATCTTGTTAGAACTTAAGAGTAGAGACGAGCATACTCTTATCTCAAAGGCCGGCAACGCAGCTGTAATAACTTTCCAGGTGTTGCAGGTGCCCATGGGCGGCGGTGATCACTTCACATCACAGGTGACTTGATAGCTCAAATACCTCCTCTAGCCTCGCTTGGCCCGATGTGTAATTGGATGTACATAATTAAAGCAATTTAATTTAATCTACATTATTATGGGGATAAAACTCATATTTCTGTGTCTAAATTTCTTAAGTGTCATTATAGCGCATTAGTAATTGAACTTTGTTTCTTTGCCGGTAGGTACAAATTTCCACTCACAAATAAAATCCTGTTTGTAGCATGGTAGGCCTTACGAGGTTAGCATAAAAAAACGTAACGATTTACTTTACAAAAAATATATTTGTGTGACAATCAATATTATTTCAATATTTTACTATGACTTTTTAATCTGCCTTGCTAAGAAAAATGGCAGTATCTCAGACAAAACTCCTGTAGCAACTGCAACCTTATCACTAATGGGATAGGATTTAATTTGCTCTGACTATTGAATTAGAAATACTGCGTATTGCCGTACGAGGGCCGAAATGTAAAATGCTTAAAGCCCTAAATGACTTATTTATTAGGTAGACTAGGTGCCGTCTAAAAACCAGCACTGTGCAGCTGGCCCAGCCCACAGCATACTGAGACATGAGCCTGTTGACGCAGGGCAATGTTTACCTACCTGTACATATTATCTATACTGTGCGGTAATGCCGTATTTTTTTATGGGACAGTAACTTTTTTCGAAACACCTTTTAACAAACGTGTCGTTAAGCAGAACTTTAATTTCATCGAAATTAATTTCTCTCCACTTGAATTATATTTTTGGCAGACACAAGTCTAATCTACCTAACCTACGTAATTTATGTTTTAGATAGCGTTCTATGAAATTAGTTATAGTATGGGTCTCAGATGGGTCACCTTCGTTTCTTCAAAAAGTTTTTAGTAAAATGTTTCATTTACCATATTTTCATTTGCCAACCCGCTTTGTTTTCTGTAACCGTAAATATTTCAGGATTTTATAAAAGTTAACCTAACCTAACCTAACCTATAGGGTTTTACACGATGGTACTAAAATAAATTCTGAAAAAATTATATAACATTGGTTTGGCAAATGAAAAATTTGGGAAATTATACATTTGACCAAAAATATTTCGGTCAAACGGCAGGCTCCCGTCTCAGATTCCATTTACCAGGTGGCCTGAGTGCTCGTGTATGTGTATACAATCGATGAAGTGGAATTCGATACAATGACGGGTTACTAAATTACATCATTTAAATCTTGTGGGTTAAATATGAGAAGGTCGATAAATGCTGCTTGTTGTTCTCAGCTCTCACGAGGTTCTCAGCGTGCGACAAAATCTTCAACGAGCAATGAGTGTCGGGGTCGTAGGTAGCGTGCGCGTGCGAGCGAGCTGTAGCCTAGCCAAGAAGCAAACTCTCTTGACGTTTTTCTTTTCTATCGCTCAAAATGTATAAGATGGCAGTTGGTGGTTTATCGAAACGCACAAGAATGTCATCCCATACATTTTGAGTGATAGAAAAGCTTCTGAGGCCCTAGCCATGATGCGTTCGCTAACTAGCGTTTCTATTCATTTGGTTTTTAAACCAATCGCCTCACTGGTAGACCACGTGACTTTTCGTATGACGCGAAGACCTCAACTCAAATAGCAACAAAAAGTAAAAAATATTGACTGATAGGGAAAACAACAAAAACTTATTTTTTTTTAATTTCATGCATTTAATTAATACAGCTCAGATTTAAGAAGCTAATGATTCTAAAATTTGGCAGACGAACAACGTGCCATGACATAATTATATGTGAAATTGTCGTAACTTGCTTGAAGACTAGGTTTAGGGCTTGTTGAATCTAGTTCAGCTGTAATAACCACTAGCACTAGGACGCCATTTCGGATCAAGGTAAGGTTTATTCGCAACTTTAGGCAATCCTTTATCAGGTCGATTCCAATAACTGGGCGTACGCCCAGCAAAATTATCACCTAACCCAATACTATTCGGAACGTTAGGTCTTCGCTCAACATCACGGTAATCATTGGGCTTACGTCCAGAAAAATAATCATTCAACCCAATACCATTCTGAACTTTAGGTCTCCCCTCTTCACGGTAAGGCCAATCACTAGGCTCATCAAAATAATCATCCATAGGATTATAAGATTCAGGATTTTTTTCATTAAAGCCTGTATCTTTTGAATACTGCCATACCTCACCAAGGTGACTATTCGCGGGTACATTTGCATTTGCCCGTTTCCAATCAGATTCATAAAGATTCTGCGCAACAGGACCAGTGGGCCATCTCTGATGCGCAGTCATCCCATGCCATCTCTGGGCTAACAAATTTGCATCACGCGATTTATGTTTAGGAGGCCAATTTCTAGGACGGGCTTGATTCAGAACAGGCATACTTGGAATTTTCAGAAGTACTTTAGGCCGACCTGATTCAGATTGTTGTGGTTGAAGTAGAAGCGAATCTTCATCAGACAAAGTGATTTCTGAAAAAGAAATATTGTGCCATGAAATTTTATCTTCGTACCGTTGCCGTAATGGATCCCTTGTAAATAAAATATTTATTTTATTAAAGCTTTACTTGTAACTAAGTACCAATCTAACGAACGAACAAAAAATGCAATAAATTCTTGGTAGTCAACCTACTTCTACCTACTTTTAAATATCGACTCGAAATTTGGCATTACCTATGCAAAAAAATATATTCTGAGTTTTTGACGTTTTCCTGCTTAACTACGTAATTGTTTTATAAATAGCTAGTTTAAGCATTATAATTATCATTTTTATTTGCAATATTCAAAATTTACTGAGTATTGAGTTTCTTGCAGTGGTCTTCTCCTTGGAAGCGCTGATAGATTTTTAAGTATATAAATGCCCGTGAGTACTACTTACTGAAAAAATAACTTTCATCTTTTGTTCATCAATTTCGATGACAACACAATAATATGGTACCGTCGGGCTAGTATGATGATTGAGATGGAAAGTAGCCATAGGGACTTGTCGAGTTGGGACTCATTTGATTCCTCTTCTGGTAGTGAGTTTTTAAGCACTGTTAGAAGAAGGTAAAGTTGCTAATATAGTGTATTAAAAAAACATTTTTTTTTAATAAACTTAGGGGTTAATGTTCAAACACATTTTAATTGCACTTTAATATTTCTATAAAAGAGTAGGTGTAATTTGTATTCTTGTATTAATCCGAACTATTGGTGAAACACAGAATAAGTGATGTTTCTTTACTCGTGTTGTCGTATGTAGACGGTCATAAATAAATGTGCGCCCTGCCGAACAAATGATGTTGATGAACCTAAATACAAATATATAAATAAATAAATTTCAGGGGACTACAACACAAAAATTAAACTATTCACAAACTAAGCTCTAGGTTTGTACCACGGGTACTAGACAACGATAAACTTACTAATATGTATAGAGAATTACAAACTTAAATACATAGCAACCCTCTGAGATTCAGGAACAAATACTCGCTTTAGTTATACCGGGAATCGAACCCAGGACTGCTAGCTTTGTAGGCAGAGTCACGACCAACTCGGTTAAACGCGTCGTCTATGTAGTGGGGAGGGACTTCGTAGATTGAAAACACTATGATAGGTGGATGAAAAAGCGCTACTTACTTGCTTGGGCCCCGGCCACGCAGGCCTGAAAAAAACATATTTCAGAGCTTGTTTTTTTTTATAATCATAAATTTAAATATTATTACTTCTTTAAAATCTTTATTGAAAAATAGAGGACGCCTGCGACGTACGTGTTGAATTAGTTTCCCGCTATTCCCCCTATTAGCCTCTTAGAGGAACAGGGGGGTTAATATGACCTAACAATGCAGTTCATTTTACGGTGAGCGTAAAGGACAGACCTATGGCAGTTATATAGCTCTGTCCTTTTCTCTAAGCGTAAACAGAACTGGATTGTTATGTCATGATAACCCCCTGTCCTTTTCTTTGAACGTAAACAGAACTGCATAGTTATGTCGTAATAACCCCCCAGTTCGCCATTCAGCTTTAACTCTCGGAAAGGTAAGATGAAGAATGAGGCATAAACAAAGTGTTGAAAAGCAACGACAGGATATGAATTATTAGCTATTATAGGTAGCTATTTTAAGTGGGCGCGGAATCTCTAGATTGCATTCTTACGATGACTGGATTGTTATGTCATGATAACCCCCTGGGGGGTTATCATGAGCTAGCTTTGCAGTTCTGTTTACGCTCAGAGAAAAGGACAGAGCTATATAACCGCCATAGCTCTGTCCTTTACGCTGACCGTAAACAGAACTGCAAAGCTAGCTCATGATAACCCCCCTGTCCTTTTCTTTGAACGTAAACAGAACTGCATAGTTATGTCGTAATAAGCCCCCAGTTCGCCATTCAGCTTTAACTCTCGGAAAAGTAAGATGAAGAATGAGGCATAAACAAAGTGTTGAAAAGCAACGACAGGATATGAATTATTAGCTATTTTAAGTGGGCGCGGAATCTCTAGATTGCATTCTTACGATGACTGCAAATGCGTCAACCCTGAGGACTTAATTATGTTTTCTTTAAGTGCAATATTTTTCAAATTCACCCATATTGAAGTACAGTCAATTTTATAATTAGCTACAGGGTCGTGATAAAGGGACTTTATTTTAATTATAACGAACTGAGTCAAGTTATAAATATATTCCTATGACGTAAAGGATATTTCTCCGGCCCTGTCCTTATATAAATATAAATATCATTAGCGTGATCTTGAAAGGAGCTTCAGGTGTACAGGGTGTAACTTAATGGGTAAATCAGACGAAGCAGTGGGGCTAGACCAGTTGCATTCGGCAATCGTTAGCGATTGTGTTTCGATACCTACACTGAATGTAGTATAGAATGTTCTTAATAGAAATATAATCGTTAACGATTGTCGAATGCAACTAGTCTAGCCCCACAGGTTGATAGAGGTTGTTAAGAATTATTAATTTGACTCCCATATATGTCGAGCAATTTTTTACTGTTCGAAAGTTTTTAAGCGCAGGCTTTCAATTAAATACGGAAGGGAATATCGTATTTTTTGTTAGCGTATTAACCAATTTTTACACGATACTATGGGCTGAATCAATGAAATATTGTACAGAAGATAAATCTTTTTTTTTTTTAAATCGTTTACACAGTCAATTTAATTTCTACTTTTTTGACTATTCTCCTGAAAGTCAAAGTTATAGTTAAGTTTACGAAGAATTGCATTGAATATTACTAAAAATTGCTCATCTTTTTGACCGCTACGGCTATTAGAAAGCTTTAGCCGAGCTGTTCGACCAATTACAAAACAAATATCACAAATGTAAAATTAACTGTTTAGATTGTTATAGCGGCGATAGGTAATAGCTGAGAGTGTCAGTAAAACCTTCCGAAAATAAACAACAAAAACTTTGCGACAGTACAAAATTGCTTAATATAGGTACATGCGTCCAAATCCAAACGTCTTGAGGTCCTATATCGACCTGATTCATTGGACTTTGGCACGTTTGATCTTGGCGATCATCCCGTCGAGAAGACACGAATAAAATCGCCTCAAAGTACACACTCAGAGATCCTTTTTAGATTTCACAGATTCTACAAGAAAGCAGTAAAAATGCACTGAAAGAATCAAGTAATGATTTACCAAAACACCGAGCAAAAGGCGGAAACGCATTGTTGTCACTACGTTTACGGCGTGAATATAATTTTACTTAGAAGTGAAAATTTACTTATATAGTCCACAATTTAACGCTTGATAAGATTAATATGACGCACTATAAAGTAATCATTGAGCTACATTTATAAACATTATGCAAATTCAAAGCAATAAACATTTACGTGTCGTTTAAATTGGACATTGGTCTTGGAAAAATCGATTTAAATTCTGCCCTCCTAAGCAAAAAAGCAGTATCTCAGATTTAATGGCCAAAGCAGATTTAATCCTATACTCTTTGTAACAAGGTTACACTTACTACAGAAGTTTTGTCTGAGATACTGCATTTTATATTAGGGGGGAACTTTTTGGCCCGATTGTGCAAAATGTGGTTACAGAATTACCAACAAGTCTTTTTAGAGTGGTTGGTATTTTTGTAGCTCTGCCTACCCCATTCTGGGAATGAAAGCGTGATGCTATGTGTTTGTGTGTGTAAGGGCAGAATTGAGTAGGATTGATTTTACTTTTAATCTGATTTCAGTTACACTGTATCCGCATAGAAAATTAAAGCGACAGAGGGGTCAAGTTTTAAACTAAATTTGTCTTCTTTCCAACTCTAATCATTTTGTTTCACTCATAACTCCGTGCCTAGGGGCAAATTGTTAATGCATGAAATCAAAATTAAACAAAAAAATTAGGCAAGTCACCCTATAACGAGTCTCAAATCTTTGTGTTGAAAAAGTTATCACCACAGAAAGACAGTTCAAACATAGAAAAAAAACACGACATTTTAGTTCGGCCATTGAAATTGCTTAAAGCGATTTGTCATTTCAGAAGATATCGCTTATGCTAATGAGTCCTTGGCTGGAGTACATCAATTTTTGCCCATCGCAGCTGTCTTAAGCTTCTCAGCGTCAGTTAATGACGTGCCGTTCCTTAGTAACGATTTTTCTTGCACAAGTTTGTAAAAGGAACGAGTTAACTGTCTCTGAGTACGGCGGTTAGTCGTACAGTCGAGTTTTCAGATATGTGTACACTTTTGCACCTTATTCCATTCAATAAAATGCAAAAGTGTATAATTATATATTTAAGAACTCGATAACTCATCATCGAATTTCACTTCATCGAATGTATCATTAAGAACTCGACTGTACATGCTGAACTTGTCGTACTCGGCTTTCACGAGATCCTCGTCATGCGGAATGGTGACGTCAACGACCGTGTTGTGCTATTGGGAATAATACGAAGTCAGCCTTATTGTTAACAATAGTTAGTAATGGCAGTACCAATATTTCAGATCGTGGCTTGAATTACCATGAAGCAGTAGTAGGGATTTATTTAGTGTGGCTGTGGTATAGCCATTTTTACTCTCTATTATTTTTGATGTAACAAAAGGTGACACTTGGTTTTTTGCGTTTTGTTGCGTTTACTTACCATCCTGGTGCCACGAAGAGAAACCTTCGCTTTCCAAGCAGTCACTCAATGCAGAATGCTCGAGTCGGCGTATTTCTTACCGTGCGCCACACGAAGCATAACGTACAAGTAGCAACGAAATGCTCGACTCTGTAATTCTTCTATCTTGTAAATTGATTACCCGTACTTTGTCTATTGTATATGATTAACATATATATATACATATTTTTCTGACGCATAGTAATTCAAGTGGCACGGGCCCAACCCACTACATTTAATTTGAATGATCGGTTTCCAGAGTGTTGTTCTAGTATCTATGAGGTTTAGTACTTAGAAAACATAATGTAATGTAATTGGAAACTAGACCAAACTAACGAATCGAAAGTCAGTGGGTCTACGTCAAGTATGGCGGAGATCGTTACCATCTTACGATCGTTATTGTCAGATTAGTTCTTAGTTCTTTTTTTTCATGTTAAGGAGAAGGCACACGATCACTTAGGCCACCTGATGGTAAGTGGAATCTGAGACCCATAGACATTTGAATTCTCAAGATTATAACCTAAGACCTCAAATGCGTTGCCAACCCTGAGGACTGAGATGGAATGCCTCTATGCTAGTAATAGATACCATAACATTGCATTCTCATCAGGTTTACATCAAGTATTTCCAAGTTTTACACCATTACTATTTTGAGAAGTGACGTTGGCTTCACGAGAGCTAAGAACTGATAAAAATATCTAAAAAGTTGATGAAAATCTTTTTATTTTAATTGTTGATGATTCTACATTTTCGTAAAGAATTGTACTATTGTAAGTTTGACTCTGGCCATTGCCGACGCCTGTTAACATTTCAATGTACATGGCGCAGCTTTTTACAAAACTCAGTAATGTGATGTATATGTGTGTTAACTTGTCAATGAATACCAAGTTGTCACCCTGTCACGTGGCATGTCACAAAGGTGAAATAGGGGCTGAAGTTTTGCCTACTGATGCTCTGCTGCTATTCTGGTGACAATTCTTGATATTGACTGTAAATTGCTCAGGGGATCTATTCTACTCGGTAAAGCCGTGTTGCCTTTGACATGATCAGATTATCAACGTTACAACAGCTCTTATTTATTTGACAGTATGGCAGCCTAGTTAGAAACAATACTAAAACACGTCAAAAACAATATGGTTTTACACCGAAGAATAGAGGGCTAAACTCGATGTAACCACTTAGTTCGAGTTATGGCAACGCTGCTACCATTTCTGTTTTCTATCGACTCGAAATATATGTAGCTACATAAGTCGATTTTCGAAAATCGCTATCTTAGCGATATGCATCTTGACTAGGCCCCCTGGGAACAGTGACCTTGGATTAATATCTTAAAAAAAACTAATATGTAAGTAAGTTAAGGCGTATTGGCGTGTGTTTTAGTTTCAAATCAAGTTAACTTATACCGCCACATTATTTGCCAGTTATTAAAATTATATTGTTTAATCAGCTATTCAAACAAAGAGACTTAGGCGTATTGAAAATACGTTATTCATTTAAACAAAATTAGTCTTACTTACGTACACTACGTACTTTTTGTTTCAGACAAAATTATTCATCATTTAAAAAAAAAAACTTAAAATGAATACAATACCGCCACATTATTTATTAGTTAATCAAATTATATTCTTTAATCAGCTAACCAAACAGATAGACTTGTGCGTATTGAAAATATGTTATTCAATGTTTTTTTTTTTGGTAGGTACCTACATAAAGAAAAAACCTCAAATACTGTCAAAATGTTATCTATTTCTCCAATTCAAACATTATTTTTGGTTGTCTTCCTCGAGAAACATGTTGCCGTTTATTTAGTATGACAGTAGATCTATGTGTCATTTTTGCCCGCTGAAAAAAAAAAGTATAATTAAATTTTAGTAAAATAGAGACGATATTTCTTACAATGCGATAAATAAATAAAAAACAAAGAAGTATTAAACAAGTATTAAATTTAACATTTTAACAAGTATTAAATTTAATTGACATCTCCGAGTGCGGCTGTTAATGACGATTAAGGGCACGTTGTAATAACAGCAGTTGAATGGAGTAATGGTTCGGTTTAAAATTCGAAAGATGAACCGAAAATTAACCATTTGGTTTAGATTTACCTTAACTCGTAATTTGTTACGAGTTAAGGTTACGATTTTTAGTGTTCTGTGCCAAATTGGTCAAAAAGGAACCCTAAAGTTGAGACTTCGGTGTCTGTCTGTCTGTGTGTCACAACAGTTTTTCTCAACAAATACTGAATCACATTGAAATTTGGCATAACTTGCATGCCCGCAACTTTTTGTATACTTATATACATATATCATAGTAATATAGTAATTCAATTAGTGTATAGTAATAATATTAATATAATAAAAATAATAATATTTGAAAATGAGGTCTAAAAGGGGGTTAAAAAATGAAAGTAAAACTATTAAAGCAAGTGTGGTAAATGAAAGGGCTTGAATTGCACATTGTAAAATACAATACAAATATTCTTTATTGAACACCACATACAAATACAGCATGAAAAGTAAAATACAAATAAAAAGTTACTAAGTACTAATCATTAATCATCTGGTTTCGGATTTATGACCAAAAATATAAAAAAAATGTCTGAAGTTCACAGGCTGAAAAATTACTAAGACTAATTACCGGTTAACGGGTATTTTTTGTAGAAAATAATGTTATCAAAATCAACATTTTTCGAGATATTAACAAAATAAGCAAAGCGCAAGGCAAGGCGCAAGCTATTCATTATCGACATGGAATTAAAGTGTTTTTTACGATAATGAGTGCTAGCGCCATCTATAATATGAATTAAATTTAAATACTAACTTAAATACGGAATTCTAGGTTCGCGAGTCCAACTCCCACTTGACCGGTTTTTAACTACGAGTATGTATGTTTAATTACTGATCAAACGACGGGCAATTGGTTGTTCCTTAGTGACGATTTTATATACACTGGTTTAAAAAAGGAACGAGTTAATCTCCTTTAAAATATGTATGGTGGTAATACTTTTTTTACAAAGAACACTTAAAAATTGATGAAAAAAACCGGGAGTCGCCAATGTTTATTAACAGTCTTGTACTTACGGCACTGATTGTAAGGAATGCATTCCTTATTTTCGTTCCACCAATAGCCCTTCTTGCAGCGACACTTTGGGTTACATGTCAGAATGATGCCTATACGACCAAATAAGGGAGGACATCTTCCTGTGGCTGTAGCCTGGCTACAATAGCCGTTCGGACATAACGGGGGACAAGCGTCGTACACTTCAAAAGGTTTGTTGCACTCGAACGGGGCTGTAAAAATGGTTGAGGTGTTATCTAGGTAAAGTCAAGTTCTTAAATATGTATACACTTTTGAACCTTATTTCAATGCAATAAGGTGCAAAAATTGGGATATATCTGAGAACTCGACTGTACTATTTGAACTAAAATGTAACAATACATTACTAGTATATACAGACGATCACTATTTACTGCACTTGCTAACTGACCACCAGAAGTCTGTAGTAAAGTGGGAAAGAGTTCTGATGAATCCATTGGAAGCGTACTTACGACATTCTTTAGTTGGGATACAAATGCCCTTATCATCTCGACGGAAGTTGAAACGGCACACACATTTGCTTTCCTTTGGGCATATCTCAGGACTCTGACAGACGGAAGAAGTTGTCTCGTTCTTGGGGCAGTATTCTGCCGGGCAATCTCCAGGACAGTAGTTTTTGGTTTCTCCTTGAGGACAAGCTGAGGACAGACATAATGAGAAAATTCAATGGATAAACAAAACATATAGCAAAACAGTAAACTAAAAGTAGCTGTCATAAGCTATTCCAATAAAATCGCCGTTTCTCGTTACAGGTACTCGAACCTGTTTTCTTAATTCCTGCAAGAAAAATCATGAGCATTTCGAAATAAGTTTAATGCAGCGCCATAATTAAAACCTTATACTTGTACAGTCCAATTGTCTACCTATAATCGTTCTGAGGAGAAGATAAACAATTGCTCATAATACTTACGTTTGTTACACTGGTCGTACGGCACGCACTGATTGTTCTCATCCCTCGCTGTCCCGGGGTTACAGTAACACAGAGCTTTACATCCTGTACTGTTTCCTATATTGCTGCCATCTGTTTCTGCCTGACTGTCTACATTGATTGTGTCAGAGTTCTGCGGACTATCTGTATCATTTTCGCTTATGTCACCGTCAGTGGACGCCGGACATAATTTGTCAGGTTTCGTTCGGCAGGAGTAATATTCATTTTTGGCGGTACATTTATCTGCAATGTGGACTTAGTTTAGATTTAGACTTAATTCCATGTCTACGGTTTGATTAGAACCTAAAAAAAACCATGAAAAAGAGAGACAAGATGTGCAAGTTATTAGGTAGCATAATAACTGGCATAATGTCTTTTCCTCTCTTTTTTGCGTTTTTAGGATCTAATTAGTTTAAAAGTACGCATTGGGAAATGGGAACCAGTTCTTATTTGACTTTATCAACTTATAAATTAGATAAAAGCTCTGCTTGAGAGAATAATAATATGATGGAACATGATGGTCACACCACAATGCGTTTGACAGCGCAGCGTACCAATTCTACGATAGCAAATGTCAAGTGTCGAAATTATCAGTCGGAAATCGGAATGTCATGGAATGCATAACGTCTTTTAATGGCAAGAGCAAGATGAACAAGCATATGATATCACACTTGAGGGTAAGCTCAGAGGCACTTAGACATTTTCAACCTGAAGACTGTAGCAGTATTAAGACCACAAATTTGTTACAGTATGGTTCTTAAGAGTAAAGTCGTTCAGGGGGGTTATCATGAGCTAGCTTTGCAGTTCTGTTTACGCTCAGAGAAAAGGACAGAGCTATATAACCGCCATAGCTCTGTCCCTTACGCTGACCGTAAAATGAACTGCAAAGCTAGCTCATGATAACCCCCCAGACTAGCTTAAGCACGTATGAGAGCGAGTGAGCAAGATGTAGAAACCTTAACGTCGTTTTAAGAGTTGTCTGTACCACCCTGAGGACCAAGATCCCTGTATTCTCTATTCTCTATTCTCTTGACCAGTTCATTGAAACTCAACATGACTGCTGCGTGACACATAATTCAACTTTACGTTACCACAGTCCTCAGATGTAACGCATTCTCCTCCAGAGTTCCTGAAGTAACCCTCCTTGCATACACACTTCTCTACGCGGTCTTCAGTGGCACTCTGCAAACAGCTCACTTCTATATTCCTCGTGCGACAGGTCTTCTGCGGGGGACATTCAGCTACATAACGTATTTCCTCGTTTGGTTTGTTGCAATCGTCTAAAAGTATACAATAATAAATCAAAAGTAAAATCAAGCACATGGACACTTCTTATTCTGTTTTGCGTAAAAACAGTTCGAAATAATAAAATACTGCAAAAGGGGCAACTTGAACATCAGCACTTTTGTCTTCTGAACCAGCAGTAGTCAGTTTACACTAAGTCTGACTTTTGCCATACAGCTATAATTAATAGGCATCGGATATTCTGAGTAGTCAAAATCATAATAAATATTAAACAATAAGGAGTTTAAGCCAGATATTTCTATACAAAAATAAATAATTTCTTCTTAAACATCTCTTCGAATCAGCAGGCCAAGACAAGTGCGTAAACGATTTTTGAAACCAAAGAACATGTTTAGAATTGACTTAAGCTGCCGATCTATCACATTGGCTCCTTTTGTCAATCTCTATGCATTATGTTATTTACCTTCTGCTGTACCATTAATCCGAATCAGTCTCAGAGTATTAGTGAATCTTACCTGAGCCTTGAACAGCAGCAATCACCATAATTGTGATCACAAGGACCTGTAGTTTCGCCATGTTGCCAGACGGACTAGCTAGCTCACTCCGATGACAAACAAAACGTGTTTAATAATGATATCATGATAATCTTCGTTGCTTTTATAAACTGCGCTTGACTACAAACACATTAAACACAGGTGTTTTTTTAAATTCAAATAACGCCTTTAAAGTGGCTTGTTGAGTTAGTAGATTCGAAAATTAGTACAAGACGGACAATATTATCGTCTTAAACTATTAACAAGCAAGTGACGACTAGTAACTCTAAAAATACAAAGTCGTGGCAAGGTTTAATGCATTTGTTTATCAACAAACTGGTTTATTACGAGTACGTACTCTTATATGTTAATTACGGTCGTTAGTTTAACCCATGTGTTTTCCTCTTGTAATTAAAAAAAAACCGGATCTTGTACTGATAAAATCGAATCTAATTTTTATTTTATTTTATGAGGCACATTAAATAACATTGAATGTTCTATCTTTACCTAGGTATTACTCAACTACTTGTGCAAATCTAAAATAAAGAAAGATTTATTCATAGATCTTAATTTGTGCATCTGAGTACAGTGTGTCACAGGGAACGGTTCTAGGACCTTTATTTTTGTAAAAAGTAACTATATTGTTAGCAAGTTACTTTACTTTGTCTTATGAGACACCTATTTTTCTTATGACTACAAGGTTTGTAGTTATTTAACTGTCGTTGTCGTTGTTAGGATAAACTTTAAGATTAGCGTCACCGTCAGTGTTCTGATTTTAATTTTGTTTTAAACATTCTAAAAAAACTTTTATAATAACTCACTTTTTAACTGGTTCACGAAGTTTTAGCTGGCAAAACCAAGTTGGTAGGCACGTAAGGCAAAGTTAAGACCCTACCTACCGTAGAATGTTAATCATCATCTAAGGATAGTCGGATGATAATTCGACATCGATATGAAAATTGAGTTGCATACACAAGAGTCACAGACCTACCAATGGATTGCCATTAACAAAATGGAAACAAATACTAGCTTACAACAATCCTGCACATTAGCTCCCAATTCCCCTTTAATGGCCCAAAGAGGACAAACGTGAACCTTGTAGGTATGAGATTAGACCTACATTTGCGCTGATGGTGGCGTGTTTAACAGGGTACGGAACTAACGCTAGGTGTTCTATCGCCTACATAAATTATGTGAACTAAGGGCCTCTGATAGTGTAGTGTTAAGCTCTGTGGAATGATTTAAGGGTTAAATTTCTAGATGTCGGAGCTAAAGATCGGTGATTTTTTAATATGCTTATTTAAAAAATGCTTGTAGATCAACGAGTGTCCTAGACTCGGTGTATGTAGGGTTTTAATTATTATTTTAGGAAGTGTAAGTTAATATTACTCCAGGATAGAACAAACCCCATCTACTCAATCTATAACGAAATTCAGTGAGAAACAAGCGAAATAATAAAACGTAAGCTAGCAGAACAATGGATGCTTACAATCGACACGACGACACGTTGGCCTAGGTTGGTAGTGACCCTGCTAGCAAGCAGTCCTGGGTTCAAATCCCGGTAAGGGCAGATATTTGTGTGATGAGCACGAGTATTTTGTTCCCGAGTCTTGGATGTTTTCTATGTATTTAAGTATTTATTTCTCTATACAAGTAAGTTTATCCTTGTCTAGTACCCATAGCATAAGCCTAGAGCTTAGTTTGGGACTAGGTCAATTTGTGTGACAGTGTCCCGTGATATTTATTTTATTTTTGATATTTTATCAATAAATCTTCATCACATAACGGTATAAGAAAGAGATAAATAAGTAATGATGCTAAATGTAAAATCATGAGCGAGGAGTCTAGGTATACTGGAATTCTCCGCAAAATTACCTGTTATTTTTTCCTTGCCAGTGTTGATCTCGAGCGGTCTTCACAGAGCGATTTATATATAGTCTTTCTGTTCAAGTCTAATTTAAGATCCTCAAATATTCCATTGTAAAATGTCTTTAAATATAAAATGTACCTATAGTCGCGCCGTTATAAAGCTGGTATTCTTCACTAGAGGACGCCCGTGACTTCGCACGCATAGAATTGCCCCCCCCCCCCCTCCTTATTTTACCCCTTAGGGGATGAATCGCCAAAACGCCCTTCTTAGTGCACCTCTAGGATATCCAATGAATATTCCCTCTTAATTTCAAGTCTCTAGCTCCAGCGGTTTGGGTTGTGCATTGATATATCAAAAATCAGTATGGAATTTAGTATATACCGTAGAGACAGAATTATGCTTAAATATGTACATATATGCGCCACAAATCAAAATGATTCTTTGTTGCATTTAAATTCAGAACGCTATTTACTTAATTTCAAATCCAATTGTATCTGTTTGTGATTTGTGGCCCTTTTGTATTGAAGCAGCGATGCGTTATCGAAGCAGATGTATGCCTCAAACACATAATTGAAAAAGATGATAAAAAGGATAAAAGTAGTTTATTCAGTAAGTGGGCCGCCCGGGCACTTTTACACGACAAAACTACTGGCGCTTCAAAGAGACCACTGCTGACAAGAAGCGCCACAAGAAACTCAACAGTCAGATTTTTTTTAAAATATTGCTTATGACAATGATAGAATTTAACCTTTATATAAATCAATTAATACAATTTAAAAATTAAATCATACCTTGCTAAGCAGGAAAAAGTGTCGAAACTTCTAATAAACAAGAACAAATAAATAAAATAATAATAATCAATTAAAGTTTCGATACGTTCGATACGTGTAAGTTGAGTGCTGTCAAATGCCTTTTACAAAGGTGCGATTAGGGTACGTAAGTATTTGCTCTGTAATAATCACAAATAAACTGTTTGCAGATTGCGGCTGACGGTAGATCAACTACAATGTCTCGCACGTGACCGAACTAGTCATGTCCCGCCCTGATACTTTACTGATCGTAAAGTTGTTGTGTCAAGTTACTCGTACTACTCGTGGTGCTACTCGTAGACAAGTTGCTTAACTTTAACGATAGAACAAATCAAAGTATATGTTTGGATTGACGTTGTCTGTCGTGTGTTCGCCTTCCAGACCCACCGTACCCCTCGGCCGTACCACTGGTGGTACTTTGACCAATTATTACTATTTAAATCGAATTCAACGGAGTCGACGGAGCTCTGCTCTTGCAGAGCTCCTACTTCTGCGTAGTTTGGCCCTCCGGGCCTACTGAAGAAGTAACATAACCTAAACCTACCTCATATTTATGAAACTAATTTTGGTCAGTGGTACGGTTTAGTGGTACGGTGGGTCTGCACCCGTGTGTTCGTATATACCTTATTATAGCAATGCTATTGATTTTGATAAATTTCCAGTCGTAAACTTTCGCAGAAAGCATGCATCTTGTTACCTATACAAGTTTCATGTTTTAATGACAAACATAAATGACACCTTAAATAGAAATAAAACCTGAGAGCGAAGGTTGCAAAGATTTCTGATATCGAATTTACCCCATAGCAACTTAAGGTAAGGGTATGAAGAACTTATTCGGAAGTCATTCTTGTTAGGCCCGCATATGTAATTACCATTTAAATGTGAACGAGTGATAAGCAAAATCGTGTAATTAAAGTTCCAAATAAGGGTCACGTGTATGTAGCAATATGCAAGTTGCAGAACATTGCTCGGAGTTTGAAAATCTTCTCGAGTAAAATAGTGGGATCATTTCTATAATTAGAGCATTGAGAATATTATTCACTTTTCAAACAAAATATAAGAATATTCTTAGAAGTTACTGATAATTTTCCACACGAAACATTCACAATTTGAAAAGGTGCTCGTTGGTACAATCTTACCCAAGACAAAAGGCCGCTAGAAAAAAATTACTTACCAAAATATTACAAAAGCTTGTGAAAATACAAAGAAAAACATTGTTTATTTCCTAACAGTTTCAAAACGTTGTCGTAAAAAGAAGGTTGAAAAAAATTCACACTGCTATGCTGTGGCAAAACGGTCAAAGTCAGCGTAATCTGACAGCTGCTGTTGCAGATAGGACACCGCTGGGTTTTTGAGCTTAAACCGTTTGTCAACTTTATATTTTACTTTTCTGCGTCATGTTGGTGTTAAGTAAAATGCAAAACCATTTATAATTCCAAAATACAATTAAAACACAAGGCTAAACATAAACAAAACCAAACTAGACTTGAAGAAAAGAATAGTAGCGTAAGTTAAATTTAGAAAGTCCAGAGGCGATGATCTGGAATTCCGCAAATCCCACATCGGGCCGTGTTTCCTTCTACCGGAAGCAGAGGTTGTGGATGGTTCCCGCGCCGGAAAACGCAATGGAGCATTCATATTGGGGATGTTGTCTTTTACAATGTGTGGACATCTAAACTAAAACATTTTTCAAATGATTTGTCTGTTGGAATAAAGGCTTGTAGTACTGTTAGGCGATGGGCTTGCCACCCATCACTAATACACTGACTGGTAATCTTAGCCTGTTTGTGAAAAATGTGGTTTCAAAATAATCAACAAGTCTTTTTAGAGTTTTTGGTATTTCTATAGCTTTGCCTACCCCACTCTGCGAATGAAGGCGTGATGTTATGTATGTTATGATTTGTCTGTTTAAATCTCGATGGTGTTTGTATATCTGTTGTGTTGCAGTGTGTCAAAAAAATGTTATGAATTTGAATTTGAATTTATATTATTATTATATACATAAGCTCAATGTTTTTCAGAGAATTTCATATTAGGGAGTTATAATAAATGAGTTTTATGCGGAAGAATTCCCGTTATATTGTAAAGTCAGGTGGTGGAACATTTACCTCACATACATTCATTCGCAATACCCTTGTCTTCTATTTGTCTCCGATATCGCACACATCTGCGCCCGAAAGGCAGAGCTCTACTTAACTGAAATGCAGACAAGTAAACTTTGTCCTTTTCCCTCAGTCCCGTAATAACTATAGAGTGGAAGAGATAGCGCTCCTGAAATATTGCAGTATTAAGTTCGTAGTAAGCCTACAAGGATAAAACCAGATTGTCGCGGAACTTGGCTCTGCCCCTTATTTACATACAACTAGGGTCGCAATAAATGTCGGTATCACAGCTGAGAATACGTTTTGTATCGCTTCTGTTTATATTTTTAACTAACCGACATTGATAAAAGTGTGGACTTTTTGCATGGATCATTAAAAAAAATTACTAGGTATACTTTAGTTTGTCCAATGATTCCCCTGGTAGAACTTGGCCTGCACATGGCATTTGTGTTTTTGGTGGATCTTCTTTGACGATATACTTAACCATCAAGATACCATATCAACAGCAAGCTCTAACTTCTCTCTCTTTTACACAAGAAATTGATACTAACGACCAATTTCACCATACGATGTTCACCACTAACAGGGGGGTTATCATGAGCTAGCTTTGCAGTTCTGTTTACGCCCAGAGAAAAGGACAGAGCTATATAACTGCCATAGCTCTGTCCTTTACGCTGACCGTAAAATGAACTGCAAAGCTAGCTCATGATAACCCCCCAGACGATTAGAGCGTTAACAGTTGTCAAAATGTATGAACTAACAGTCGATTAACATTGATTAAATTTGACATCGTATGGTGAAATTGGTACTCAGCGTCCTAGTTGCGGAATCACCTACCTATGTATTTAAATCTCGATGCAACAACAGGGATGTTTAACCCTGCCTCCAAAGCTAACGGTCCCGGATTTAAATTCCGGTAAAGGCAGATATTTGTGTGATTAGCGCGAGTATTTGTTCCCGAGTCTTGGATGATTTTTATGGATTTAAGTATGTATTTCTCTTTTTGTGAAGATTTATCGCTATCTAGTACCTATAGTATAAGCGTAGAGATTAGTTTTGGACTGGGTCAATTTATCCCTTTACACCCGAGCTGATACGATTGTGAGGGTTTTTCTAATTGAATATGAACCGTATAAACGAAACTCAAAAAAAAAGAAAAAAATATATACAAATTTTTAGTCTTTTTGTGTGTAAGTTTTAAAAACCCATAATATTTTTTTTCCTTTACTCACAATAATAGGGTCGGGTTTAAAGGGTTAGTGATATGTTCCCCGCTTTTATTTATAGCTTGTGTTTTATATTTGTGTGACTGTCTGTAGCATGTGGATATGTAGATGCGGTAAGAAAAAAAACTAGTTTAATGGGGATGGTCCTTACCCAGGGCCTTTATTTTACTGAGTCAAAACGTTTATTGTGTTTGACGTGTTTTGGTATTGTTTTAAACTCGGCTGCCGTTACTGTCACTTAAATAAGAGTTGACAAACCAGTAGCATAGAGGCACTGCACTCGGCACTGGCAGTCAAAAACTTGTTTAAAATTTGCATATCACTTACATCTCAAGCAGCTGGGCTAAAGCAGTTGGGCTATTGGGTCTTATTTCCTGACCCATATTTGAGCTACGACATGGCGGGCGGCGCGTAAACTGTTTAAGCCTCGGCACGGGAGAGCAGCCCCCTAGGTCCCCTATAAGTCGGCGTAATCCGGTCATCTGTCTTTGCCCTGTGGTAGGGGACGACGGCATTCCAATATTGACAACTTTATGCAAAGGATTATGGCACAATTGGTGTAACACTGATCTGTTTAACAAAACAAAGGCAGGGAGATTTTTTTAAACCTCGCCCGTCAATGTCTCGTCAAAACAATGATTGTTAACCCTTTTTATATTTTCGAAAAATATTAATTGTGCAGGATTATAACTACAATGTACGAACTTTCTTACACAATAAGTTGCTGTTGAAGAACAGATAAAACACATTTCGTGAGGCAAATTAATAATAAAATTATAATTTTGGTGCAAGTATCGAAGGCAAAATGTGGTGGTGCACAAGTGAAATGAAAGATGAACCGTTCGGTTTATTTTGGTCTGGTTGAGATAATGGTCTGGGGCTCTATTCTATTCGGTCAAAGCATGACGACACGTTGGCCTAGTTGGGAGTGACCCTGCCTCCGAAGCCAGTAGTCCTTGGTTCAAATCCCGGTAAAGACGGATATTTGTGTGATGAACGCGAATATTTGTTCCTGAGTCTTGGATGTTTTCTATGTAAATAAGTATGTATTTCTCTATATAAGTATGTTTATCGTTGTCTAGTACAAGCCTAGAGCTTAGTTTGGGACTAGGTCCATTTGTGTGAGATTCTCCCCTGATATTTATTATTAAATAATAATAATAAATTTTATTTATATTGCTTTCGACTTGCAGCCACGGTTACTGTCAAGCAAATACAAGCTGTCATAACGTTGACAATACGATAATTTATGTCAAAAGTAACATGGTTTTACTTTGCTTAATAGAGAACCTGTTAAGATTAATTAATATTTAAAAACCGAAACCATTAATAAGGAAAATAATTTTCGACATTTGCCCTAATGTCACAAGGGTTCATTAAGATTCATTAAAGGTGCATACTATCACTTTATTCTTGGCGAATTATAAAATGACAGAAGGTGACATAATGATGATATTTTATTTTTATAGTTTTCGATAAACCTATCAGAGGCTCTATTCTACTTGATAAAATACGGTTGTGTAGTGCATTTGACATATAGTATTGTCAACGTTGCGACTCTTATTTGCTTGACGAACATGGCGACCGAGTTGAAAACAATTACGATAGCATATCACAAGCAATATTGTTTTACTTAGTAGAACAGTCTCTGAAAGCGTAGCGAGCCATATCTTTTTGAATACCTACTTGCATATGTATTTAAATGCTTCTTCGTCATATTAAATGATATGAACTATATCACCTGAACGTATTTTCGTACAGTCTAGCAGTCTAGTATTTATGTTGTTTTCTTACATTACCTTCCATTCGTCTATTGGATTTAGTAATCCCAATGTTAAAATAGATCGACTGAATGATGGAACGGCAATCGCAAACCATCAATATTTATAGATGTCAATATTTCTTTCACTGGAATATTCTGGTTTAGTACAAATATAGCCAAGAGCAATGAAAACGAGTCACTTAGTACAGAATTTTCATAGAAAGTGACCCGTTTTCATAGAATAGTGAACAACTTGATAACTATTTGTAAAACATATTTTGTTGACCAAAAGCGCTTACCCGCTACTCTTTTAACGACAATCCCACGGGAACTGACAGAGTTTTGAGGACGATAAATATTGCCAAATTTAATCCAAATCGGTCTACCCTTGATCGCATTTTCACCCCTCGACTAAGTGAAGGTCTAAGGCACGAACATGTTATTTCTACGCACTAACGGGTCAACCATCGTCAAGATATACATCCTGAAATTAGAATTTATCTACGAATCCAAATCCTAATCCATAGGTTAAATTTGGCCATATCTGTGTCAAAATGAAGGAATACGTCAAAAATTGGCCATGTCATTTTGCAATAGTTCCATAGTCTCTCAAGGATGAAATTGGTTGATTAAATAACGAAGTAAGCGATGACGAACTCTCCGCGTTACGGAATAACCTTTCTATTCGATTAGCTGCAACCGACTGGCGTCGCTAATAGGATTTGGTAGTCTCCGAATCCTCGGACAAATGCAGATCAAGTCACATGCTCGTGAACTTCGTTACAGATGTGAATATTACCATACAATCGTTTAAATAGTTTTGTGTGAAATAAGAGTATTTTCATGAAAAAAACAATTATCGTGTCAAAGCTTTGTAAACGAGGTCCGTACTTTGCAATCATCTAGCTTTCGAGTAAATTAAGGATTTTCGGGACATACAATACAGGTGATGAGTTCGATATGACGATGAACGATTCGATTGGGAGTATTTACTAAAGTCGTTGCTTCTAGTAGTTTGGCTACATTTTAGGATTTATAGGGATTAGATTATTTATAGCGACAGAATCGATCACACGCATTTATAAACAAATACTGGGTTGACGGGGCTAAAAATGTACCAGTGCTAGTGATTCATTAAATATCGACTAAGTTTATCGACATCGATAAAAAGCAACTTATAACTATGTGCAAGCCTCTTTTACTTATACTTATCGCAACTATCGACAACCGGTATATGACATTGACTCTGGACTCGAGTCACTTTTGAAAACCATTGAAATTACATTGAATAACAATTCATTTAGTACAACAATATTTTGTACCATTCCGACGAATTAAAAACCTTATTGTTTTTATGTCAGTTAAAAAAGCGTCGCAAGAAAAAAAAACGTTTATCTTGAAGGAAAAACTGATCATTCAGATATAGAAGATAAAGGTACGACTTACCTTTGAAAGAAATGTAAAATCCATATGTCACGAAAAAAGTTGTCGATAAACTTAGTTGATTGAATCACTAACACTGGTACACCCGTCAATCTGGTGTTTGTTTATAAATTAAAATAAATGATCGATTCAGTCACTGCCGCAGCACACTCCCTTTGCTCAATCGGCTCATGACTTTTTTTTCTCGTATTTCAACCTAACCAAACACCACGTTTTGCTCACAACTCATCGCTTTTAAAAATTTGGTCATTTAACAGGAGTCATTTCTTATCTCGAATTGAATCCGGCTAATTACGTGAAGCATATTACCGAAACTGATTTTTCATATTTTTTTAATTCTAATACGCGATCGTCAACACACCCGTGATAATATGAAGTTTCAAAAGTGTCAAAACCGATAAGTCATTAGGCACTAAAAGAGACAGCGCTATATGAGTTCCATTTCTCTGTCCCCTTATCTAGGACCCCAGCCATAGTCCCAAATAAAGCTCTAGGCTTTTGAGTACGTTATTTCTAAAATCAAAGTACGAAGTTAGGTATGATGTTATTTCCCTGTACTGGATAATGATTTAAGTGCTTCAGATAAACCTTTCCTGGCTTAATCGTTTGTTCCTAAATATACATCGTGGCATTGTAACAATATTTATCATCCGGGAGATAGCAGATAAAAAATAACACATGTTATTACTTTTCCTCATTTTAAGTGAATTTCTTGTCGAAACAATATTATCACTGTTAACATTTTCATATCTTCGCTTCACCGCGCAATATACGGAATATATTCGTCGACACGGCCTCGAGAAGACGCCACATACACCAGAAATCCATTAACACTTCATTGCCAGGCCACCAGAGATTCATACATAACTGACCCGTAATGGGGTCATTGGATTTAGCGAAATTGTTTAGAGTCCAACTACTTTAAAAAAAATAAAAATAAAATAAAATAAAAATAGTTTATTTAAATGTGTAAAACAATTACATTTCAATTTGAAAATTATTCGGTACACTTACTTAAAAAGTACACACGCATAGTTCAACTTACAAAAGAAACAGAGGCCCCCAAACTAGGCAAAGCCTGTATCTTGGGAGACCAAGACAGATTAATATTAACATTAGCAACTTCTACTTAGGTACCATTTACAAGTGTTTTTCCTTTTAAGAGCGTCTAGAACACACAATTGCAAGCCTAGAGCATTTAACTTAATAATAGTGTTTCTTACAGAGATCTTCAGAAGCATAATAACCTAAAGTAAGCAACCAGTCTGATATTAGCTTTTTGGCTTTGTACATTTTACAGTCTTTGATATTGCAAAACCTTAATACTGCATTATAAACAGATGCTCTAACAAAATCACCAAATCGTTTTGCAAAGATTGAGTTAACCGAGGGGAGTTGCAATCTGTATACTCTTTTTTGTAGCATTGATTTATGGAGATCAGAGCCAAGTAGTTGTTTATGAGTGAGAAGACAAGTTTTGAGGATGAAAAGCTGTCGAATAGACAAAACATGCGCTTCCTTGTACAGGTCTGAAGTTGGATGCCTAAAGGGTTTTTTCAACATCACCTTCAGGACCGATCTCTGAGCTCTTTCCGCTGTAATAAGGGTGGTTTTTGCGGCGCTACCCCAGGCCGTAATACAATAACCAGCTACAGACTGGCAAACGGCAAAGTACACCATTCTTAGAACATCCCTTCTAGCAGAGTCCCTGAGACACTTGATGATAGCTATGGTTCTACGTATTCTTTTTGAGATTGATATAATGTGTTGACGGAAACTAAGTTTGTCGTCCAAAATGATGCCAAGGTATTTAACATGGTGAGCGCGCATAATGCTATCACAGCCACAAGTGCCCAATGTAGGAGTGATACATTCGTGGATTTTAATGCTGTCTAGTTGGGATGGTTCTGAAGCAGAAGTTTTGTGAAAGCAAAGAAAGTTAGTTTTATCAGTGTTTAAGGTAAGTAAATTATTTTGCAGCCAACTATTAATAGCAGCCATCCCAGACTCTGCAGCAGCGACAGCATCACTCCACGAGTTACCCCTAAAGAGAACTACAGTGTCGTCAGCATAGCATAAGATTTGAGAATCTGGTAAATTTGTCTCATGAATGTCGTTCATGTATATTATAAAGAGGGTGGGGCCCAAGATACTCCCCTGGGGAACACCAAATTTAACTGGAAGCTTGCCGCTCACGCAGGAACCGACCTTTACTAATTGTTTCCTGTCTGAGAGATAACTCCTGAACCATTCAAGGGCAAGACCTCTGACACCGATAAATTCTAATTTCCTTAAAAGAATATTTATTGAGACGGTGTCAAATGCCTTAGCAAGGTCCAGGAAAACACCCAGACAGCTGTTACTTTGGTCAAGATATCCCGATATTAAATCCGTTAGTAGCATGACAGCATCTTCGGTGGACTTGTGTTGTCTGAAACCGAATTGTCTTGGGGACAGAATGCCATGAGATTCGATGAAGGAGGTAAGTCTTTTATTAACAATTTTTTCTAAAATTTTCGAGAAAATACATAGCAGTGAAATTGGTCTGTAGTTCCCAGGAATGGACTTGTCACCCTGTTTATGTATCGGAGTAATTGAAGCTACTTTCCATGAACTAGGAAAAGAACCAGTACTTAGACTCAAGTTGATTAAGTGTGTGAGAGGATCACATAATACATGCCTTGCATGCTTGATCACAGTGGTACTAATGCCGTCTAAACCAGAGGCACAGTCAGACTTAAGCTGCAGTATGATGTTAGAAATCTCTTGAGAGTCTGTAGGATCCAAAAAGAGAGACTGGGTTGGAGAATTATTGAAAGAAACCTTGGTAGCCAAGCCGCTTTCAGTACCATTGATTTTCTGGAGAATATTATTAGCAAGAGTCTGACCGACTGACGAGAAATAATTATTACAAGTGTTCAATGAGTCAACTGGGTCTTTTTTAAGAGATGTGAGCTCAACAGCATGGTTGTTATTAGACTTAAAGTTGCTGATTTTCTTAATTGTTTTCCAGAGGAGTTTAGGATCTTTACTATGCGCTTCAAGCTCCCTATTCTCATAGTCACTCTTAATTTTTCGGAGCAAATTAATGTAGAAATTTCTATACCGGTTGTAAATTAATATAGATGTACCATCATTTGGAAACAATT
This sequence comes from Acleris holmiana, assembly GCA_949316455.1. Lineage (NCBI taxonomy): Eukaryota > Metazoa > Arthropoda > Insecta > Lepidoptera > Tortricidae > Acleris > Acleris holmiana. Next base: position 16,150,348 of record OX438767.1, read on the forward strand.
TAGCTTTCTTGTGTAATCTATCACGATGACGAGCACACCTCAACAAACCAGGCGTCATCCAAGGTTGCAAAGTAAACTTTGCTCTACTACATTTAACAGTTCGAGAGTTATTTTCAATAGCCTTGCTAATGGGTGACATAAAAGCCTCAACTGCCTCATCGATTGAACTAGACGATGAAGTTACCAAGTTCCAGTCAAAGTTGTTAAGATCAGAACAGACGCCTACATAGTCAATGACAGTTCTATTCTTGATAGGGGTATTATATTTGGTTTTGTGAGAAAGTGCCAAAATTGCTATTTTATGGTCTGTTATATCAGATTCACATATGATGCTAGTCACTGAACGCCTTGATTTAATGAAAATATGGTCAATGCAAGCGTTCAAACGAGTAGGCTTGGTAATGGCAGGTTCTAAGCCATGTTCTGAAAACAAACAAACATAATCCAAAGATTCCCGTTTTAAAATGTCAATGTTCATATCACCAGCCACAATAATATTCGGACTTTCTTTAAAAAGATTTAAGTTAGTATCCAGGGATAGTAAGAAGCGATCAGTATTTCCAAATGACGGAGACCTATAAATCCCAAAAATGGTCATGAAGTTAGCAATATCCAATACTAAGCAGCATGCATCCTCAAAACTTGGCTCTGAAACATTTACCGACCAGGAGGATTTAACATAAGCAACTACTCCCCCATTTTGATTGATATTATTGTATGTTCTAAAGGAGTTGAAACCTTGAATGTCACAGATTGAAGAATAATCACTAAGTCTACACTCTGTTAGAATTAAAATATCAAAAAATAAATTAGTTCTTTTTAGAAATACTAAAAGAGCATTCAGATTTTTATTAATGCTTCTAATGTTTATTGTTAACAGTTTAAAATTAAAATTTGGTGTTATAATAGTCTGACATAGTTCAGGAGATTCTAACTCATAACATGGAATATCAGTAGTTGAATCAATGTCATTCACTAAGTCCATAATTGTGGATGAGAAAGGGTAGCAGCAAAGATGACATATATGAGTATGTTAAAATAAAAATTTAATGGTTGCTTATTGGGACATGGTTTCACATTTTTGAGAAAAATCCAGATAAAATAAAGATTTAGGATGGTAATTAAATGGCTAGAAAAAGGGATCATATTCAGGGGATACTGTGTGATGCGACCAGGCACTAGGTTTGGTCTTACAAAAGTATTAGAGATTGAATTGAGATCATAAATTGTAATTGTAGAAACCACACACCATTGCCACAAGGCACAGTTAAAAATAGCAGATAAGTTATAGGCATACAGCCAGCTTATGTTAACAATTCTACAAGTGTACCCTATATAATAATATATATATGAAAAAACTATAATCAAATTTAACATCAAACACATGACACAAATAAGAGGAACAGTTGGACTGTAAGCATAAAGCCAGCCCATAACGCCCCTACAGCTACTGCACCCAAGATAGCCGAGATTGTATAATAAATCAGTAACAAAATCTAACACTAACCATTCAAGATAGATTATAAAAACAATTAGGCTGTAGGCATAAAGCCAGCCCATAACACCACTAATACTACACCTGAGATCATAGTAATTGTATGATAAAACTATCACTAAAACAATAACTAACCTTTTAAGATAGTTAAAAATAATATTTAGGCTGCAGGTATTAATTTGAAGCCAAAAACACTTAGGCATAAGGCAAAAAACTATAGAAAATTGGACCATTAAACTTATTATATAACTAGTATTAATTACAAGTACTGAAGTACAGCAAAATTTGAAACTGTAACCCAAGGAGCTACAATCATAATAATAACATAAGTAAGTTGAAGATTGCACAGCATAGACAATTAAGGGTTTACCTATTGTTTGACTTACAAGATAAAGTCTGTTGTGGGGGCAAATCCAAGTTTCCGTACTATTTATATAGTTGAGATTAACTTTTTTAATGAAACATTCTAAGAGCAGTACATAAATTATAGGAAATCTTGAAATTTCAATTTTGACATAGTTAATTAAAACATATTCTCTGAAAAAACAGATTGGACTTACCCCAGTACAGCAAATAGGTCTGCAATTACATTTGATATGTGGAGACACTATGAAACTTGACACATAAACAAGTAATATAATTACTTGAATTATCTTACACTTGTTAGGAATTAATTGACACCAGCTCAACTGGTTTTAGCTGAGCTTTAAGCTTGTCTAGCACAGACTCAGAAGAGACCTGTAATACTGAGCTGGTCTCGGATCGACGCATGAAGATTGACCCGTTGGATGTCCAGACATATTTGAAACGCAGCTCAGTCCCCAGTTTTCTGGCCTTGCTAAAGAGAACCCTGTTATCCTTGGGCTTAATAACTGGGTTATTTATTTAGGCGTTGGTTATACAGAGGTTTGCTGATAACGAACTAGCTGTCGAAATGGTGTTGACTTACCGTTTTGATAACCAGCTGGGATTGAGGTCGAAAACTAAATTGCGAAGAATCTGCAGTAAGAAAGCTGAAAGTAGTGTTTTTATAATATATATCCTCTTCGGCTAACCAAAAAAAATATCGTATACTTTACGAGTATTTCCTTTCCAGTGTATGAGGAGTGAGAAATTAAAAAGTCTTTTGGATTCGGGTAAATTCGGCAATACTCTTACTTGCGTAACAGTGTGAGCGAGATTGAAGTACAAACCCGAAGGCCGTATGTCAAATTGAAGTATGATAGTGTCTGATGTGTTGGAGACGGGATGTAGCAACAGGATCTCAGCTATATCTATTAAACGTAGACCCACCGAGTTTGGGCTTTTTCTTTCATCTCGATAAGTAGCCTATTACTAAGCAAAAAGGGAACAATTAGCACCCCAATTATGATATTTTTAGGATTGGGAACAGGGTCTTATAATATTCAATAGGAATATAATTTCTGTACATTGTTCTTCCAATTATTGCATATTATGCAAGTTGCGTCGGGCAAACTGCCACGCTTGACATTACTTTCAATTATGATAACTAGATATAATCATTAACACGGTAAACACCAAGTTTTCTGATTCTCATACAAATTGGGCTCTATATCGAGTCATCGCCGCGGATCCTGATCAGCAAAAGTTCGTCGATGAACATGTAACAAGATACACAGCCTGTTGGTGAAGTATAAGTAAATTTAAAGTTAAACCGCTAACGGAAAGTTAAACATATACCAGCAGACTGTACGTGAATAAGCAGAAGAAAAAACTACACCCTAAATTCCCTTAATCCGTACTTTCCCTAACTTCCTACCACCGAATAACATAAAGTTTCGCTAGGTTAGGGTAGGGGTAGTCTCACTGGCAGTCTGCAGACTCACAGAACTGGGGAGTTATTATGACAAATATGCAGTTCTGTTTACGCTCACCGTAAAATGAAAGGGTGGGCAATCTTGGGTACGGTGATGATATAGGGAAAAGATAACTCTCAGACAGTGGCCCTGGGCAAGCACTACTTATAGTTGGAGTGAACATCAACGGATAGTTGATATTCGATTTAATTAACTAAAAACATTATTAATGAGATCGAGCAAGGAAATCGATAGACGTATCTGTTTTGTCCCAAAAAGAGCTGACAAAGGGCAACCCTGAAGTATCCTTCAAGTGCAAGTTGGTTGATATATTCATCCTACCTATTTTAACTTACGCACCTAGACCTGAGGGCCTAGCGAATATGCGTTCGCTAACTAGCGTTTCTATTCGGTTTGTTTTGAAACCAATCGCGTCACTGGTAGATCACGTCATACGAAAATTCACGTGATCAACCAGTGACGCGATTGGTTTGAAAACAAACCGAATAGAAACGCTAGTTAGCGAACGCATCTTGGCTAGGGCCTCTGGTCTCTTACAGAGATTCAAAAGACTTAAGGTTTGTCAGTGAGCAATGGAGCTTAGCGCAGAAACATAGCTGTTCAAAGATCCGATCGCATTAGGAACACTGGCTTGCGCTCCAGGCCTTAGATTGTGGGAAGGAAGACGCCATACTAAAATGGAATTCGGCTGGAATTCTGCCGTTTGGTTTCGGACCGATGGAGCAAGATCACCACAGACAGACCAAAAAGAAGATGGCGAGACAATTCGGATAAATTCAAACCAGTGTGGCAAGTATTGGCTAGAATAAAAGATAACTGGAGAAAAAATATATAAAGAAAAAAAAAAAAGGACCTTGCCTAGCAGTGCGACATTAGATAGGCTATTTATGTATACTATCTCTTTTTTCATTTTTTTATTTTTGTTAAAAGAAAAATATAGTATATCTACACTATTTACATCTATATACTGTGCATAAGTTTGGCTTAGTGAGTTATATGCGTGTGAACAGCCGCTGTTGCATATCTGCATCTGTGTCGTGGCGTGTCTGCGGTTTGTAGTTCTTGCGGTCCAATTGTTCAGTTACAAACTGAACAAGTTCTTACATCATTAAAGTTTGTGCAACTGGGTATGTCAGTTTGATTTACAGTTTGAAGTAGCTTATAAAAGTACCTCATGTTTTGATCTTGGACTCTTTCCATAAATTATTGAGCTATTTAAGTGGGGGTGGTGGGATACTATTAAATAAAACTTTTATATCTTGTAACATATTTTATTCGGGCAATAGACGCGACGTGGAGGGCTTCAACCTTCACAATAGCGTATATTATTCCAAACCCATTACAGCACGGAACCTTGAAATTGCCTTACTAAAAATAAACTCGGCTTTTGTACCGAAATTAATTGAAAGGTTTGCGAATTTTACGCTTCGAAGAATCCGCAAGTTTGCAACTTTCCGATGTTGAAAAATTGCTTTTCTGATAGGTACGGTACTTTTTTCTACATTGTCGAAGAGTTGAGATTGGTACATTTTTTTGCTCCGCCTCTGTTATAATAATCTGTCATAAATATTCATTAAAAGATTTTTCTCGTTAATTGAAAGTTGATTTTATTCAGAGTAAATACATATTTTAATTTTTTTAACATTTTCTAAACCAGTACTTTAAAAATATGGCAGAAGTAACAGAAAATCTGTGCTTAAGTAATCAGGAGCCCGTTTTAATCACCCCGAGCACAGCTAAGCCATATTACGGGAAGTATAATTTTTAAAGCCCAGCGACCTTTAAAATTTTAACGAATTCCTCTGCAAAGAACTTGACATTTCGCTAATCCGACGCCGGCCGCTCCTGAATTTGTAAAAGGTATTTTGTTTCTACCTGTACATATTCCATTCCTATTTAAGTTCATATACAAAGTGAATATTACCCTTTACCCTTGTTCATACTGTGATTCAAGCAGTAAAATCCTATTTGTGTTCTTCCTACGCGTCGAATTTATCTCCTACTATTTATCCCCTATCCCCGATTGTTCATCATTATTCCAGAAAACAGGTTTTCATATTACACGTCACAACACCAAGCTACAAATATACCGCATGACACTAAAAATATTGAAGATATTTGGAGGACTGTGAAGTTTTTTCCAAGGAAACTTGAAGCGCTGAAACTACTCTGCAATGCTCGTAGAACTCAGCGTGCTGTTCGGGCTGCCCTGCAATCGCGCACCAGCAAACATCCCGAAGCGCTGCATAATCAAGATAATATCCCAGCTGTTTTTTTCTCGATTTTCCTCGTTTTGGCGCTCATTTTTATCTTTTGCGACATAAACGTGTTAGTAAACACTAATGCCGCCCAAGTTTTGCGTCCAATGAGGATAACCAGTTATGACAGTTTGATAGAAATAAGATACTCAAATATTTTCGAATTTTGTTCAGGGAAAGTAGCTGTTACTAAGCAAAAAATGTTTGATCTAACGCGGTTATTATATTAGGCCACAGAAAGGCTGCCTCCACCACCTCCACTTGTTAGAGACCTAGCGTTGTCAATTCAATTAACAACGACACGCTCCGCCACTTAAATTGACGTTGCGACATTGCGTCAGTATACGTACGTTAAATTATTTAGTGGAGGGACTTTATCGGTTAAAATACCAAGAAGGGTAATTGCAATGCGAACAGTAAAATGAAGATATGAGTCAACGTTGACTCCTTGCTAGTTGTTTCTTGTTACTCAGGAACTAGCCAATTTTCAAAAATCACTCTAGTTCCTTCCCCGAGGGTCAAACTATCTCACGCCAAAGGAGATTGACACGGTTTTGACCGAATGCGGCCCAGAAGTGAAATTACGTCTAACGAGCTCCTTACTATCTATATTACAAAAAACACATATTTTCAAAATTGGTTCGTGAGAAATAAAATATTAAAAAAAAAGGGATGTAAAATTAAAAAAATATATTTTTATATCCCTTTATTTGTAGATGACATTTTAAATCTTTAGCGACATGACAAAGCATCCTAAAGATTAATAGTGTTAACTCTATTAATCTTTAAGAAGGTTTGTCAAGTCGCTAAAGTTTTCAAATGTCATGTGTTGTGATTTAAATCACATCGCTCCCTCTGTCCCTAGGTGTAGAAGATTCTAAATAAGATTCCCAGAATGTGTGAATACATGAATACAAATGGCGGGTGCTTGTTTCAGACACGTGATTTTGGATACGTACCCTTAGGTCCGTGCGAAAACTTGACCCTTATCTTATCTTATTGCTGGGGTACTTACGGATACACTTCGATCTTTTGTGTAATTATCCCTCTTTTTACACTTGACCCTTACCGATTATTTTGGCCTACCGACAACCAGCTCTCGGTCAAACGAGATCAAATGTGGGTACTTGAAATAAAAAACAAACTGTCTATTTTTACTGTAGGTAAAATAAAATAACAAAAACAAATATTATTTACTTTATTATTTTCACCAATAAAATAACGCATTTATAAATGACCTAATTCGTTTCAAACAATAAAGTTCCGCTTCCCTTCTAGTCGCCAAGAAACGTAGTCAGAAGTTCATTAAAGTTAAAAATAAAATTGAGAACAATGTTCGGATTCCAAAAGTTCTTTCAAATGAGAACGGTAATGCAAGAAAATACCAAAAGCCTTATTCAAAGAACACGTTATTAGAAGCAATTGAAAAGCAATCCGGGACTCGAGTCGAGAGAACTTTAATAAACGTGGGTCGTGGTTTAGGTTGCTTATTTGTAATTATAATTATTACGATATAAAAATATTACATTTTAGTTTTATGATAATTTGTGTCGTCAGGGACGAAAAAATTCATGTAGGTAATCTTATACTTTGCCGCGTACATAACGTAAAACGGATTGAATAGGGACTAAGGGGTGAATAGAGACATAACCTAAAATAAGGCAAATGAACTTGTTACACCTGAAATAAGAACAAGTTTAATGAAAATGACGTTATGTTCTACTGGATATTATTTCAGTCTTTTATTTAGTAACATAATATGCTTCATTTAAGGGTGGGTCCCTATTCACTCCGTTTTACGGTACCTATAGTAAAACCAACAGGGTTGGTAAAAACGTATTTCTCTGGACATGTTCTCGTATTGTCAACGTTATGATAGCTCTGATTTACCTAACAATTAAGGCGGCCGAGTTTAAAACTATACCATAACATGACAAAAGTAAAATGGTTTTACTAAGCCGTATAGACATCTGTCAGTGTATTTTTTTTATAATAGCGGGAGGCAGACGAGCTGGTGGCTCACCTCATGGTGATCACCGTCGCCAGTCACCAGCTACCGTCACCTGAAACACCCGGGGGTTTAAAGGTGCGCTGCCGGATAAAATAATTATGTTATGCCAGAGGCTCTGTTCTAAGTATTTAGAAAGCATTATTACTTGTATTGACATGTTATCGTATTGCCAAAAATAGGTACGTGATGGATTTTATTTGCTTGACAGTAATGGCGGCCGAGTTAAAAACAACATCGTTTAACCGAGTAGAAAAGAGCCACTGCACACAAACGCTTGCCGTGTGCATTTATAATGTTGGTATAAACCCATCATTTTATCGAATTTCGCTTCACCAATTGTATCATTGCATCGAACACAGTTTTCAGGATATCTTAAATATTAATTACGTAGGTTAGGTTAGACTTGTGACTAAAAAATCTCATGCGGCGGGTGATGCCTTTCGATGAATATTGTAATGATACGTTCGTTGAAATAATAGTACCCGTTGGCAAAATTCCGATCATAATTCTTACAAGAACAACGTCATTTGTTTATGTAACAATAGCTATTCATTTCCTCTGGAGGTCGAGTAATTTTTGTCCGTATTAACAAGGGCCTGTTCTTGAAATAAATGTGCCGCCCGCCCCGTCACTGCTGATAACAATTTCAGCGAGCCTAATTAGCCTTTACGAGGGCCTTTGACGTTTACGCCGTGTACTGGCTTTGTACTCTAAATAAGGCCGTATCTCACACTGTACTGTTAAAGATTCATCGAAATGATTCGCACCGAATGGCTTAACCGTTTGACAGCTGGCATCTTTGGATTTTATCTTTTTCTCTATGCTATATGTAAGGCTCTAAAAACCTATTGATGACGCAATAAATGGATCACCACGTTTTTGAGTTTACTTATCATCTGGAAAGTTATTAGTACGTACACATGTAACATTAATGAATTAACTATCATGTTTTATTACATTTTATTGAGCATGCGATGAACTAAATTCGTTTTAAGTTAAGATCTAATATTGTTGTTGTTGGTTATTTTTCAGAACTTTAGTCCGCGGTTGAGTTGAAAGGATAAAAAAATTACAGCGGATATTATGTCATGAACTGTTCATGTTCACGATGAACATGATAACAATATATATGTTATTGTTATATATAACTTTTAGATGATCAAACGATTAAGTATAACATTTCTGAATTGTTTATTAATGAGGGTTCCCTACTGTTTTACCACATCATCATTTGGCAAACTATATCATTTCACGCGTTGGTATTTCCCACTGCATTATTATTATTCTTATTTGTAGGCAAAAGTCCAACGTAACCTAATATATTATGTAATATTTAAGCCTATATAACCTATTTAATATTTAATGGTTTAAGGACAAATACCTACGTTTTTGCAAAATGAAAGTTTGTACAAAACACACAATACGTTTGTCTAAAGTACTTTATGTAAAACTTAAAGACCCCATTCATTAGTCATCATGACCAAATTTTTTATATCTACAGTATTAAAAAAACGTGTCAAAATTGCGTCATGTGTAGTTAATTTAAATTGCTAAATATCTAATTGTGATATTTTACTAAATATAAATTATAAGTTTTTCGTAATTGAATTATTCATCTACTTTACTTAAAATAATCAAATTCGTATTCCCCCGACTCGGCTGCAAAATTAGATTGTTATTTTAGTCGCTGGGCATACTCAAACACTCATATCACGAACGAGAGCTGTATTTACCTAAAGTGTTCTAACGTTCCATTGTTCCTAGAAATACACTGGGAACTGAATTGGTTTTACCGTAATATACTCGTAGATATGACGAAATTTTTGTTCGTATAACGGTTTTTTTGTAAACATTCAATTTATATTAGAAGAGCTTAAAAATTATATTTGGCAAATAAGTTGAATGAAACGAATTACTCATAAAATATTAGATTCGATATTTCGCTGCCCCAATTCAATAGTAGGATATCTTAAAAAAAAACTAAATTGAGATATTTCTTGATTTAGGTAAGCATTTAGCTGCTCTAGCTGTGGCAAAAATCGGATAAGGAGAAAACGCAACCTAAAGCGCTTGAAATTAAATATCTTACTATAACATTTAAGCATATTTTAACCGAGCGCTAGTTCAAGACTCTGACATCCTAAGATATCTGAAGGGCCAGGAAGAGTTTTGCGCGCCTTTATTTCCATACAAAGATATTTTAAAATGTCATCACACCTTTTTTGAAGGTCTTATAACAAATAATGGGGTAAATGAAACTGAAAATAGTGAATAAAATCATAAAAGATTCTAATACTTACAATCACATGTTACTAAAATATCACTATTTTTATTTTCATTTTCCTTAGTGGAATTTGACTAATTTATGATAATTATGGTTCTCACTAAGGTCCGACCGAGACTGCTTTTTAATCTCGGCCGAGACCGAGACCGAGACCGAGAATAAAATAAATTCTCGGCCGAGACCGAGACCGAGACCGAGAAACGGAAAAATGGTTATTTTTTCTATAATTGCGATTTTTTTACAAAAAAAAACCTCGTTAATAATGAAAAAAAATAAGGTTTTATTATAGTTTTAACAAACTAAATACTCAAAATTGAAAAGAGCAATATTGTACGACAAAAAAGCAATTTTTCAGCATTGTACCCTGTCAAATTATGCCGTCTTTCGTCGTACAACTGTCCAGAGGCCCTAGCCAAGATGCGTTCGCTAACTAGCGATTCGATTCGTTTTGTTTTTAAACCAATCGCGTCCCTGGTAGATCACGTCATTCGAAAAGTCACGTGATCTACCAGTGATGCGATTGGTTTAAAACCATCGTTTGGTTCGAATCGCTAGTTAGCGAATGCATCTTGGCTAGGGGCTCAGCTCGACTGAACAGCTGTTCAGATTTTTCGATTGCCGCGGAGTCTCGGCCGCGGCCGAGAATCTCGGCCGTTTTGGGCCGAGACCGAGACCGAGATCTCGACACGATTTTTGGCCGAGATTTGCCGAGACCGAGACCGAGACCGAGATCTCGGTCGGACCTTAGTTCTCACTGATCTGTGCCATATAAAATGTTATAGTCATTAATAAATAATATTACACTAAAACAAGTTTTAAATTACTTTTCCATGGCTCTATGCAAAGCATTTTCGCGGGTTTTGTCGTACAACTTGCATTTTTAAATATATATATATATTTTTTTTATGTTAAGGAGAAGGCACACGAGTACTCAGGCCACCTGATGGTAAGTGAAATCTGAGACCCATGGACATTTGAATTCTTAAGATTATAATCCTAAGACCTCAAATGCGCTGTCAACCCTGAGGACTAAGATGGAATGCCTCTATGCTAGTAATTTCACCGGTTGTCTTATCCCCACACCGGAACACAACAATGCGAACACTGTTCAAATATCAGTGTGATGTAATACTGAGATACCTCAAAATTATGTCTATGTCTTGTTGTTTTACATAATTATTCGAGCTTCGTTACACTAAGCCTTAGCATTTTTATGTCAAAGAAAGAATAATTAACAATTATGCGTGCTAAAAATTATATTTTTAGTGAATCAAAAATAAAAGACAACTTTTAAATCATTAAACATACGACAAAAAATTTAAAGGCAACATACGGTTATCTTGTTACTAAAAGCCTTAAAATTATCAATCTAAACATTTTTACATAATAACAGTATGTAGAACTACCGAATGCATGTAACTAAGCTTTCATATTGTTATTACAATTTCAATTTCCAATTCAATTAGTAGAGTACAAACTAAAAATGTAAATAACTCAAAACATACCCCGGTCTAGATGTCTTACTATTGAATTAGGGCAGCGATTTATATTGTAAAGGAATTTATTTTCTTAAGTTTAAAACTGGTGCGGATATCATTTAAGATTTCACGTTCAATGCAAATAGTAGTACTTAGCAGTACGGAATGGTCTAGAAATATTTTCGTATAGCAGATACTTTGCAATAATGCCCTGCTAAGGTAAAAGGCAGTTTCCAACACAAATCGACTGTAGCAATTGCAACCTTATTACTGTTACAGTAGTTTTCTGTATAAATGTGCCTTTAAATTAGCAAGGCGGAATATTGCATCGCCCATGACAATTTTCTGCTTTGCATTATCCCAAAATGTCAAACACACGCACTGTATGCTTTAAATGAATAATTTAAATTCGGGAACAAACTGCGCATTCCCTTCGGTGTGTAAACGTGTCGCTGTCGTGTCGTTGTCGGGACCTCCGGACATGTTGTCCCGGTACGTGTTACTTTGTGTTAACGCCACACTTCGCGCCAGCAATTACAGTTTTTACTGTCGCCGGCTGAATTTTAACGACTTGCTGTCTCTTAACGAGGTTGCAGTGTAATATGTATTTTACAAGCGTTTATACTTCACGTTTTTTACGTTTAAAACTAGCAATGCCAAGTTATTGTCATTAGAAACGTGAATGTATATCCACTCGATGATTATTTATTATTATGGTGTCTTAGAGCTGATCTCATCAGTCTGAGAGCGTGGGTCCTCTTGCTACCTTCCGATTCATTAATCGAAATGTGGGCAACTGGATTACCGCTGTACTTAACGTAGACCCACCGCGTAAGCAATGTGTAAGTTGAAGAATATTCCCCATATTTCGCATACCTCAAGACGGTACCGAGAATATAGTCTAAACCATTTAATACTGTTGAGAATAGTCTACATATTCTTGGAAATTATCGAGAACTTTGTATAGAAATATTTCACATTTAAAAATGTTTCCCGTCGATACAAGGCTAGTGTGGACTCGTTAGTTTGGTTTGAATAAGCAGAAGATATTTGTGCAAAATAGTATAATTGGCGCCAAACTATCTATGGATAGGTCTTCAAAAATGATATTGAGGTTACTAACATCATTTTTTTCTAAACTGAACAGTTTGCGCGAGAGACACTTCCAAAGTGTTGATATGTGTTTCCCCCCCCCCCCCTTGTTACATCTAAAATAAGAGAATGATAGAACTAAAAAAAATATATGATGTACATTACCATGCAAACTTCCACCGAAAATTGGTTTGAACGAGATCTAGTAAGTAGTTTTTTTTGAATACGTCATAAAAACATTGATCCAAGCTACAACGAACTTTTATATTATGTTACTTGCTGCTACGGAACCCTTCATGGGCGAGTCCGACTCGCACTTGGCCGCTTTTAAGGTTTTGTATTTTAAAGACTTTTGCAGTTTGCGCTTGCTAACTGAACAGATCTTCATTTTATTTGTGTTCCACGTAAATAATTATAAGTAAACTCGAGCACATACGAGTAGCCAAAGCCAACGTGAAATTTCATTTCACCAGGCGTCGGCTTTGTTTGCTCCACATTGTTAGTACACAACAAAGCCTCTGAAACTGTAATGAGGTTACGAAAATGACTTTAAAACCTAATTACAGTGCGCCCTGAACTCGGTCGGAATCCTTTGGGCCTTAGTGATTACTTGGAAACTTGTACTGATTACTAGAACTACCGGTAGGAGTGAGAGATTAGATGTGGACTGGTGACAAAAGTATTAGTATTGGTTGGTAGCCCTGCCTACGAAGCTAGCGACTATGGGTTCGATTCCCAGTAAGTAGTTGTTTTAATTATTAAACTTTAACTAGCAAAGGTTTTTCTTTGTGATTGCCGGGTTAGAATTAGTGCCGCTCCATGTCTTCCCGTGGATGTCGTAAGAGGCGACTAAAGGGAATAAAGGCTTTTATCACTGTTTGGCGATAAGCTTGAAACTTGTCACTAATACACTGATAAACATCTTAGCCTATTTATGTAATGTGGTTAGAGAATTATCAAGAAGTCTTTTTAGAAATGTTGATAATTTTGTAGCCCTGCCTACCCCAGTCTGGGAATGAAGGCGTGATGTTATGTGTATGTGTAGGTTAACTTGCAGTAATAAGAGGAAGGTGGTTAAACTGACCTAAGTTGTGAATTTCGGGATAAATGAGGCAGTTTCATTCATAATATATAGTTATAAAGTGTATATTATCTCCTATCTCGTCCTCAACCGTACTTGATAAAGCTTGTAACGAGGGGTGTATACTAATATACCTCGTTGTATAAAACCATTCAGGTCATTTTATTTCTGGCTCATATTCTAAGTTCGAAATTTGAGCTCTTTTAAAATTTTACGTTCGCCTGCACGGACGCAAGTCAGTCGTTGATGAGCTCTCAATCAGTTACCATCTGTGTCTGGAAATCTTTACATAGTGAAAGATTGATTTATAACAGTATATCTTTATTTGTGGTCCAGAACAAACCTTGGATAATCTTCATTTTTGATCTCGACCACCTAAGGCACTATTTGTAAGTTGCATAACCTTCTAACATAGACTACTAATTTTATTTCAACCTATTTAGTTATATTCTATTCTAAGTTTCTATCTGCATTGTTCGCAGATGCCTTATCCTTATTTTTTAACCCTTAATCAAACGGGACAAGATAAATAAAAACTATGAATTAAGTGGGAATTAATTATAGATTCAATAAACGTGTCCTGTCCTCAAGATCTTCTTTTATCCTGACCTTTCCCGATAACCCGTGACAGTGGCGCCCAACGTGGGGCACGAACCCACGACCCTGACATTAAGAGTCTCATGCTCTACTGACTGAGCTAGCCGGGCTCTTGAGATTGTAGGTTAGCTGGCTACAATAATGAGGCGTAATGCCTCGAAGCTCGAATCCAAGTTATGTTGTCATGCAAAATAATAGATTATTTAAAAAATGGCTACTTGTCAAACTGTTAATTGATCGAGTGAAGTCATACCAGCGAGTTTTAAGCTCCTAATTGAGAATAAATGCCTTAAAATTTTGTTTGTACTTTCTGGCGGCGAGAGTTGGTTAAGTGGTAGGTGAACCTACACGGCTAGCACATGAGATGGACAGATAGACTACATGTCATTATCTAATTAGAACGGTCAAAAAAAGACGGGTAGTCTTTCTCGCGGGCGACATAACTCGCGCGCCGTCATGTGCTAGCCGTGCAGAGAGCATAGTCAAGATGGTTAACGCTAAGTTAGCAAATTTCGAACATCGACTAAATAACGGAGGGTAATCTAACCCTACAGCCAAGATGCGTTCGCTAACTAGCGTTTTCATTCGTTTTGTTTTTAAACCAATCGCGTCACTGGTAGATCACGTGACTCTTCGTATTGCTACGTGATTCGTGACAGATCTCGTCAAGCGCTTATCAACTCCATACTTTTGAGTATATAGAAAACTGAAACGCTAACAGCATTTGCGTCTTGGCTTGGCATACTGGAAGGTAAGTGATGATATTTTCTAACAGTATACGTACGACAGACAGGCGGTGATAAGCCGGGGCGTGTCTCCGTTATGAGCCACGGACGTGGCGTTAAGTCCTTGATTAATGCCCTGGCCCAAACTTACACTAATGGCCGGCGCTGCATATCGAACAAGCCCATCTTTATCATTTCGTGAAGATTAAAGACGGGTGTTGTTTATTATTACGACCATACAATAATATCGATGAGAAACTAAGCTCAACATGGCTATTTTTCGTCGTTTTCGATTGTTTTCTGTCTTTTTCATTCTCCCCTTTCTCATAAAAGAGCTGACCAAGCAACCAAGGAAAATAAAATGGTCAATGTTAACTTCAACTTCATAACTTCATTTAATATATATAAATTATTATTAAAACAAAAATTTGAAGATTTAACGCCAAACATAAAAATAGTTGACCAAAAATCACTCAGCCTCCTAGGGTCCCCTGTTTTTGAAGACGCAATTCCAACTTTCATTCAAAATACTGTTTTAAAATTTCAAAATTATGTGGATCGTCTTCTCGAAATAAGTCCACATTATGCTCTTTCGGTTCTTAAATTCTGTCTTTTTGTACCTAAATTTATGTACCTGCTTCGCTGCTGCCCTTTTTGGAAATTTCGAAATCTCCTTACGCAAATTGATGACATTATTAAATTAAATTTGGAATCCATTTTGAACATTCAGCTAAGCGAGCAATCCTGGACTCAGGCCTCCCTCCCCATCCGCTTTGGTGGACTAGGGATCCGCAAAATTTCTTGTGTTTCTTTTCCAGCTTTTTTGTCTTCCGTTCATAGCTCGGCTAGTCTAGTAGGTAAAATCCTTTGCGCTTTGCCATCAAACTACAAGACTGTCGACTTGGAGGAAGCCAAAAATGCCTGGAATCTTGCCTACCCAAGCAGTAATTATCCAGAAAATTTAAAGTCTCACAGGAGTTGGGATGAAATAACCTGTAATATAACTTTTAACAACCTTGTAAGTAGCAACTCAGGATCTGAGCGAGCCAGGCTTTTGGCGGTGGGAACCAAAGAGGCTGGTTACTGGCTCCATGCACACCCATCGCCAAATACTGGTACTTTCTTAGATCCTGAAACTCTCCGAATTTCTGTTTGTTTACGTCTTGGTGTCCGGGTCTGCACTCCACACATATGCCCCTGTGGCAATGAAGTTGATTTTCTGGGTCACCACGGACTTTCATGCCAAAAAAGCGCAGGCCGCTTCTCTAGACACGCCGCGCTCAATGACATTATCCGCCGGTCTCTTGCATCCGTCAACGTTCCCGCTTTACTGGAGCCAACCGGTATCGCTAGGGACGACGGCAAGAGGCCTGACGGTATGTCTTTAATTCCGTGGAGTATGGGGCGAGTGCTGGTGTGGGACGCTACTTGTGTAGACACCCTAGCCTCGTCACACCTCCGCGGAACAGTAAATAAACCAGGCGCGGCGGCTGAGGCGGCCGAAACAATGAAAAATAATAAGTACAAGGGTCTCGGCGCAGAATATAACTTTGTTCCTTTTGGCGTCGAGACCCTTGGTCCGTGGGGACCCGGTGCCATTAGCCTTTTTAAAGACATGACAAAAAGGCTAATTGAAACAACCGGTGACCACAGAGCTGGCAGCTTCCTCGGACAGCGTATTAGCATTGCTATACAACGAGGAAATGCTGCCAGCATCTGTGGTACTTTGCCACGGGGGCCCTCATTTTTCCAGTTTTTTATTTAGTTTTAATTGATTTGTATTTAGATTAGTTATTTAATTATATTATTTTATTTTAGATTATTACGTAGTTAAGATTATTATATTTTTTAATTATGATTTGTATATTGATATCACTTTTATAACCTTTTATCTAGCTAGGAGTAGCATTGTGTTATAGACGAAACCGTGTAATCGAGTTTTTTCGTTCTCCATTTACTGGTGGAGGTGAAATTTTGCACGCATTTGTGGTTCTGATGCTAGCCGAAAGCAGAAAATCATTTGTATTCGACAGGTATACCAACGGGAATATCTTTTATACGTACAGTTTTGCAGCCTGACAGATATGTCGTCACTTAGGTTGAATTCCGGACACGTAACAATTTGGCTTCAGGGTCAACTTATCATCAGAGCTTGCATTCGTTTTGTTTTTTTTGGATTCTATTGGATGTCCCCTGATATGTATTAATTTGCATGGATAGCTCTTATTTACTTGAAAATAATGGCGGCCGAGTTAAAAACATTCTATAATACGTCAAAAGTAAAAAAGTTCGCGTGAAATAGCGGCCCAGGTGGCTTGTGTGCTCGTTCTCTTTCTTTTCCATTTCACTTTCGTGCTGTCTACAAGATGGGCCAGAGAGACTCGCTTAGAGATAAGTTTAAAGAAATTAATATATTGACCATGCACAGTCAATACATTTATGAAAACATTATATATGTTCATAAAAACATTGCTAAATTCAGAATGAACTGTGACATACATAATGTTAATACCAGAAATAAACATAAGCTCGCAGTGCCCTTCACGCGGCTCCATAAAATAAAAAACTCTTTTATGGGTAATTGTATTAGGTTCTATAATAAGCTCCCAAGTAATGTTACTGAACTATCAGTAAATAAATTTAAGAGTTACGTTAAGCGTAAACTAATTTCTAAAGCATTATTATAGTATTAAAAACTATATTAATGATAACAATGCTTGGGACTGAATTGCTTGTAATAAAATGTTTAGTCCTTACGACAAAAGGTTGCGAACGTCGAAAAAAAAAGGACATCCGACAGAGTTTCTTACAGGTTCTTCTCTGATCGGTCGCAATATGAACCTGCAGTCAATTTAGGCTAAGTCGCTACTATGACGTTTCAAAAGAGTTTATTATTTGTAAACCTACTTGAATAAAGATTATTCTGATTCTGATTCTGATTCTGTCACATTTGTAATGTAACTAGGAATTTTTAACCAAATGCTACCAATTCCTCATAAATAATATTACCCGACAGAAAACCAAACTAAGCGTTAAAATAGCAAGTTAAACTACCAAGCCTTCATAAATTCGAAAGGCACTCTTGTGGCAAACTACATGGGCAATTTCTTCACAGGGTTAAGAACTGATTGACTCCCACTCCGAAAAGGAAGGCTGGTTTCAAGTGATCTAATATCGGAACCGACAGCGCGACAGATTGGGCCACTAACGCGAGATTAAGTATCGGAAAAACTTTGCGGACCCTGGAACGATGGACTGATAATAACTAAGCCCAAGTCTGCGAAAAGTTTTCCCTCATTGATAAGAATCGGATTCCGTAACGAACTGTTTATAAGGTGGCTAATATAAGGTAAACTTAGTGCAAGGTCTATTTTGCCCGTTTGGTTTATTTGAATACAAACTGAAGACAATACACCCAACTCTACTATATTGTTGCTGAGGTTAGAGCGTAATGAATAACATCGGTAAAGTTTTTGGAAAAGAAAAGTGTAGGTAAGTATGCAGGTTCAACAACAAGTAACAAGTAATTGTCATATGTAGTGAATAAAAATATGTTGTATTTTTAATACAACATCGTTTTGGTCAAAAGAAATGTATTTACTCGTAATTGGCTTTGTCAGTCAGCTTTAGTACAGTGAACTCATAAGTAGCTATACATTGTAGTATCTTGTTGCTATAACGTATTAAACTGAAAGTTATTTGAATTAAGCGTACCTATCAATAGATGCGAAAAGGTACTAAATACGCGCGCGCGTAACGCGTTAATCTGTTAATCGTTAATCAACGAAGTTAACGTTTCGAGTACGGATTAACTTTTAAGTCAAAAATGTTCACGAACTCCATCCGTCCATTAACCGTTATCTCAGTACCTACTGTTTACTAAAAAGATACTGCACGCACCACGCCACACCGCGTAAAACACGTTCAGCCTCGCTGTCAGGCGAGAGCTTCAACATAATAACGTTCATGAAACACGCCTTTTTTTTGTTCCT
The DNA here is from genome assembly GCA_949316455.1 of Acleris holmiana. Taxonomy (NCBI): domain Eukaryota; kingdom Metazoa; phylum Arthropoda; class Insecta; order Lepidoptera; family Tortricidae; genus Acleris; species Acleris holmiana. The sequence continues at coordinate 16,169,199 of OX438767.1, forward strand.
ATACTGTTAACATCCACTGACGCAACAATGTAAAAAAAACTGTTTTTATTGCGTGAACGTATTAACGATTAACGTTAACTGTTCCGAAATGTAATGCTTTAATATTTAACGAAGTAAACTTACGAATTAGCGATTAACGAGGTTAACTATTTGATTAACGGTGTCCAGCTTTGCTAAAATGTAAAAAATAAATGTAAATGTAATGTAATTGTAATGTAATGTAAATGTAACGTAAATGTAATGTAAATGTAATGTAAATGTAATGTAAATGTAATGTAAATGTAATGTAAATGTAATGTAAATGTAATGTAAATGTAATGTAAATGTAATGTAAATGTAATGTAAATGTAATGTAAATGTAATGTAAATGTAATGTAAATGTAATGTAAATGTAATGTAAATGTAATGTAAATGTAATGTAAATGTAATGTAAATGTAATGTAAATGTAATGTAAATGTAATGTAAATGTAATGTAAATGTAATGTAAATGTAATGGAAATGTAATGTAAATGTAATGTAAATGTAATGTAAATGTAATGTAAATGTAATGTAAATGTAATGTAAATGTAATGTAAATGTAATGTAAATGTAATGTAAATGTAATGTAAATGTAATGTAAATGTAATGTAAATGTAATGTAAATGTAATGTAAATGTAATGTAAATGTAATGTAAATGTAATGTAAATGTAATGTAAATGTAATGTAAATGTAATGTAAATGTAATGTAAATGTAATGTAAATGTAATGTAAATGTAATGTAAATGTAATGTAAATGTAATGTAAATGTAATGTAATGTGTATGTATGTACTAATTAGTCCGGCCTCAATTCTACTGGGTAAAACCATATTGCCTTTGACATTTTATCGTATCGTCGGCTTTGCGATAGCTCTTATTTACTTGACAGCAATGGCGGCCGAGTTCAAAACAATATAATAACATGTCAACAACAATATGGTTCTTCCAAGTACAAAAGCGCCCTCCTACATCTTGGTCACTTTACCGGGGGCAGCCCTTATGAATAAGTTTAACTGTATTCCTGTGTTACAGTTCCAAGTTCATCATTGTTCCCCCCAGGTTATCGTCTCCAACTACTTAGGTTGCTAGCAAACTAAGGGTTTCAATTATTTTTTTCCTATGTCTTGATAATTCTTGTGAACAGTGCACCTGCGTACACTTTAGTAGAAGTTTTTTAAACGCGAACTTTCTCGAGTCACTAACAAAGAGATAACTCGGATAACGACTTTGCCAGTTTTTACGTTCGTGATAAAAATTGTTCGAGGAATTTATTGAAAAAACACGATAATAGGACAAGGGAAGGTATGATTAGTTTTGTTATAATGGAAGTACGTGCCAAAGATCGCAACAACGTAACAATCATCACGGCGAAGGGAAATCAGTCTGTAACTCAGTCAAATACTAACTAAAACAAAAGTTACCTGTACAGTGATGATCCAAATCATCTACTCTACCTACTGTTAAAAAATGTCCGAAGGTTTAAGTGGCACCCTGTATAAGGAAAGACAGAAATAAAGTATTTTTTATTAAAAAGTAAACGCACACAGAGCAAAATCACCCATCATTTCACAGCACGTGTACAAGGTTTTCTAAAAAAAATAACGATTATTTGAGGAAATGTGAGGTTGAAAAGCTGTTCTGAAATATTTTTTTGTGGAGCAATATATTACGTACACCGCAGCGAGCGAAACAGCGCGCAAAGCAGTGCATTAAACTTACTACCGTTGGAAAGTTACACGGGAAAAGTAAATAAGAATAAATAAATAAATAATTATCACAGGACAATGTCACACAAATTGACCTAGTGCCAAACTAAGCTCTAGGCTTGTACTGTGGGTACTAGACCACGATAAACTTACTTATATAGATAAATATATACTTAAATATATAGAAAACATCCAAGACTCAGGAATAAATACTCGTGCTCATCACACAAATATTATAACTAGGCTAGCGTGTCGTCAAATACAAATTAAATTAGCGTCTGAGCTTATATATTTCTAAAATGCATTTTTTATAGAAAATATTTTTTGATTTAATATCTTTATTTTTTCGATTAAGGGAATAAAGGCTTGTAGTACTGTTAGGCGATGGGCTTGCAACCTGTCACTGATACACTAGTAAACTTCTTGGCCTGATTGTGCAAAATGTGGTTACAGCATTCATACAAGTCTTTTTGGGGTTATTGGTATTTCTGTAGCTCTGCCTACTTCACTCTGGGAATGAAGGCGTGGTATTATGTATGTATGTATGTATTTTTGATTATAAATACTGACGGGCAATCATCAATTTGTTTTTGTATAAGTTACTAGTGATTGCCCACGACTCCATCCGCGTAGAGAAATAAGACAGCATATGACACTTGCAAGTAACGTGGCTTTCTATAGGTGAAATAATTTTCAAAATCGGTTCAGCAGATCCAGAGATTATCCCCTATAACCTCACAAACTCACAAACTTTACTTCTTTATAATATTAAGTATAGATTAAACACCTATCTAATGAAACATACAAGATTAAGCGCTAACTGAAAAAGTGTTTGTGATTTCGCTACAATTTTTTTAAAATCTCAGCCACATCATTTGAATATAGTATTGTAACTGAACACAGCAAGGCAACCATGTTCATTATACAAACTTTATTTATAATAAAATATATATCTAAGAAACGTACATACAATCAAGTTTAATAATAAAAAAATGAATCTCGAATACCTTACAGTTATCGTAATAGAGGCACATAGTAAACAACGACCCCTATGAGTTACTTTGTGAACTATCTGAAATAGCTAGTTACTTGAAATCAATACAATAGATCAGTCATCTAGGAAAGGTTATGAGTGCCTCTCGAAGTTCGAGGTAGATGGCATTGTTTTTACAAATGAACAAGCGTTCGGGTAAAAAGTTGTTTGTACTCGTAACAGATCTGCTGCCCTTTTCAGAATATACTATAAATATATGCGTTGATGTATATCAATGGATATTTATTATTAAAATAAGTTTATTTTTCTATTAGTTAGTGCACAGGCAATACTAGAGTAAAATGTTGCCCTTTTACTTGTTACCAAACGGAAATTTCTGGGAAACACCTAGTTTCATTTGTATTAGCTTTATATTTCAAATTTAACACCTCGGAATAGGATTCATAATACAGGGTTGAGAGTTGGGATATGTGACGTAATATCATACGATAGTTCAAGAACAAGGAGCGATAGTTGCGTAGAAATTGCGGAGCACACTCTATACGGGGCGAGTAAGGGTCATAATTAGGTTGCTTTACACTTTTGGATAACACGAAATAGGGATTTGCACAAAAAACCGAGGTGACGAGGAAGAGGTGGAAGCAAAAACAAAAGCAGTCGTCGCAGCAGCTCGGGGCGGACGGTCCTCCTTTGGTAATAGGGCTCTCTTTCTACAGGGAAAGTATTATTTATAATTAATAATTAATTTTAGACATTCTACATCTTGGTGAGTTACCCTTTTATTATTAACTTTACTTTGAGAGTTTTTACTTGATTTTATTTGTGTTGTGTTATTTCTTTTGTGTATTTTTCAGATAAGTGTTTTGGGTTAGTTGTCATTTGTGTCTGGTACCTACATTGTTTAAATTAGTTGGGATTAAAGAAATATTTTATTATGGGGCGGGAATTTCTTGTTGTGTTAAGCTATATTGAGCGGGGAGTTGAGGACGGGTCCCGATAAACCTTTTATATAATTATATACACTAATTACATTATAGGGCGCCTTACTCTCACAACTTGGACTTCGGTCTGTGAGGGGGGAGGTACACACCACACGAGTGTTAGGTTGCCTACTTCAGCCGACTCAGCTGAACTTTACAGTTTACCTAGGGACCTAGCTAATTATGAGGACAAGGTAAGCCTCTAGGTTGTAGTTTGTAGAATAGGCCTATAAAGTAGTGTTAGGGTAGCTTCAACTATGTAGGGAAAATAGGGCATTAGGTATTTAAAAAGTAGGGTTTAATCTATATTAATAGGTATTCGTGCGTATTGATATTATATCTTAAACTCGTCCGTGTATGGATTTATTCCGCCACTGAATAGTGAAGGAAGCAGGTTGAATTGAATATATTGATCGTCATAACTAATGCATTGGAATAAACTACATTATATTATTATATGTAATTTAAGCTGAGAAGTCCCAGTTTATTCTGTTTTGGTTTAACAATAATTTACTCAACCATTTAAGCTCGAGTAAGCTACTCAGAAAGTAAATATTTCTAGTCAGTAACAGATTGCCTGCATTAATAAGTTCAAAGTAATATTTATGAGTTGGACTGCCTTCCCTTAATTCTTCTTCTGAGGCTGGTGGTTTCTCGTACATACCGAGTTACGACTCGGCTGTCAATTAGTTGTTACAATTTGGTGCCGTGACCAGGATAATATAATATAAATAATTAAAGAGGGGGGGGACTGTTACAGTATCTGCACAAAATGGCCAGACAACAAACAGTTTCTCTGAAATTATACTAGGGCTACGTTTTTGTCATTTTGATATAGGACTCAAAATCCAAATCATTTTAAAGAATCAAATAGAATAGAAACATTCACCGATCGACGAGCAGAAGAAAAAAAACAGAAGAAAGATTAAAAGAAAACAAACTCTGTTTCCATTCATTATAAAAAGAATGGAAACAGAATTTAAAAAAAAACAATTGTAGCATAATGTTGCCACAATAATGGTTGACTCTGGAAAGTCTGCAAAGCTGAAAGCAATTAAGTATTGTGTTTTACTGATTGACTTAAAAATTCAAGTAGGTATTAATGCACCGTTATAATACTTATAATATAATATAAACTGTTACTGTAATGAGCTAATCGTAAAAAAAAATCTAACATTAATTGAGCGTTGATGTTCCATTAATATTAAAATAGTGTATGTGTTTTTTAGGAAACTCATCACTTCATCGAATATCATTTCATCGAATGTATCAATACATCGAATTTCATTTCATCGAACGCTATTCTAACCAACCTACGTAATTAATGTTTAAGATATCCTGAAAACATTATGGTTTCAGCAGAAAATAGCGTTCGATGAAATGAAATCCGATGAAGTTGAGTTTCCTAAAAAACACATACACTATTTTAATATTGCAAGTACTTATGGAAACACGTAAACTACCTAATACATTAGCTAGACGAAAACACCGAGATATTCTTGAGTTTCTTGCCGTTGAGATAAAATGTATTTACGGCTTAGGCCAAAGTATTTCCTAATGCCCGAGGCAGCGATCCAAGCGTCTACTAACTTCTGGAACCGTAAAAGAGCACGACTGATACAACCTTAATTTACGTTTTGTTACTTCCTTTCGTGATCATGTAAATATGACGTTTAAGCTTTTGTGCTTCAGCAATCTGAGAATGGAATTTGACGGATTATTGGTTTTTAATGCTTTTGCCTGTTAAACTGTGATTAAGAAGCAAACGTTTATAAAATCATATACTAGGGTTAGTGCGCATTTCTTCTTTCATTAAATACATTAAGAACTACTCTTTTGCTATAGGTCACTCGTGTAACTCTGGAATTACTGTTGAGAAAAAATAAAAGAGGAAAATTGCGGGACTGGTGTCCGTAAACCCAATTTACAACTCATCAGAAACAGATAATGAGGCACGTCTTTTGTTTGGCGCTATATTTTGAAGACAAAGAAATACAAAGATTGATGATAATGCGTTGATAGGTATAAGATTAATTAGGTCACGGTTGAAATAGAAGTTTGTTATGAATCAATAACTCTACATATCTACCTTGTCGCTTTAACGTTGTTTGAATTGGCAGACGAAAGTTCACAAGGCGTTTTAAAGTGACAAGATGCAGCTGCCATTGCATTACACTACTAATACTTCTTCACAATAAAATGGTGATGAGCGCGAATGTTTAATTCCTGAGTCTTGGAGGTTTCCTATGTATGTATGTATTTATTTACATACGTACTTATGTTTATCGTTGCCTAGTACCCATACTACGAGTACAAGCCTAGAGCTTAGTCTACTCCAAAATCGTTTGTATGAGATTGTCTCCTAAATATTTATTTATAATTTAAGTCTAAGTAACATAGCTTAAATACTAATAAAGGCTCATAACACTATACGCCGTGTTTCTGTCCGTCAAATAACTTAAAAGGACAGAAAAAAATAGAAACAACTTTTTATAACTCAGAAGGCAAGTCGTGGCCGGAGGAGGGAAATTCATTGTTCCGTTGTCGTGTTTTCTTTTCCCTGCTGTTTTTTGGCTAAAAGTTTTACCAAATTACGCTACAGGATGTTTGAATAATTCATGGGCAGGGATAACTACGTGGCCAGGCGTCAAAGTATATTTTGAGGTGGAAAACCAATATTTTCCACTTTGTATTTATTAAGGATCGGTGGTGCAACATATTCGATATCGATTATTTTATAGCCTGTTGATATGTTATCAATGATTTATTTTAAAATTGGTACAAGCATGAAAAAACTAGACCAGTTGATTGATTTTCCGGTGGCGATTTCAATATTGTTTTATTTCAAACATGGAGCATATGATATTAGCGTTGTAAGAAATTAATGTGTAACGAATACCTGAGGCCCTAACCAAGATGCGTTCGCTAACTAGCGTTTCTATTCGTTATGTTTTTAAACCAATCGCGTCACTTACTTCGTCACGTGATACTAAAAGTCACGTCATCTACCAGTGACGAGATTGTTTTAAAAACAACAAATTTTAACGCTATTTAGCGTACGCGTCTTGGTTAGGGCCTCTAGTTCGACCTATATTCTTTGTGGCACATGGTGGCACTCAGATACCGCACATTTATTTACCAATAGGACATTATTATACTATTGTTTGAGTGCACGCTATATAAAAATAAAGAGTTTATTGTACGAGATAAAAGTAATTAATAAATAATAAATATCAGAAGACAATGTAACTAAGCTCTAGGCAACCAGAGGGCGATTCTCTTAACACAGCGCTGCGTCGAACGCAAAAGTGAACGTAAAGCTACGCTGGGCAACCGAGCTCTGCTGCCTAATTGAGAAGGCACTCGCTAAAATGTGTTTTTTACCCTCTGACGGGACTACTTAAACTTGCCGGATAAACGTTCACCTTTGCGTTCGACGCAGCGCTGTGTTAAGAGAATCTCTTCCAGGCAACGATAAGCACACTTATATAGATAAATTCATAGAAAAAATCCAAGACAGGAGCAAAACTCACGAATCGAACCCTGGACTAGGTTCGACGCAGCACTACTAACCTAATCTCGTCGTCAAATAAATCTGTATTACGTTGACGGAAGATCAATTAGGAACCCCTTCCTTGTTTTGTTAATTGGTTGTTATCTTTCCCAGGAGGCCCTGGAAGATTGCTTTATCCTGACAATTAAGAACCGTTGTTTGATTGCTGTCGCCTTGTCACCATGTTTATGGTAAATGGGGTTTAATTGAAGCAATTACTTACTGTTTACTGAGCTTGTTCGTTTGCGCAAACAGTTATGAGGCGGGTTAATTCGTTTAAATGTATACGATACTAGAGGACGCTCCGCAACTTTGTACGTAACCAAAAAGGTTCCTCCTTAAATTGACTAATAGATCTTTGAATAGATTTAAAGTGAAACTTTTCCAATGGTTGAATCAAAAACTAGGTATTAAATTAAATAATTTCTAAATTATTATTTAAAATGTAATTACCGGACTGACCATACCATACGATTAATGTACAAGTATATTGACATTCTAAATATATAAAATGTAATTTGTAGTAGTGTAAAATGTGTCATTATTCAATTAATAGGAATAAAGTAAAATTAGTTTTAAAACAAGTTTTTGCGTTTTATGGTTAGGTTAGGTTAGGTTAGGTTAGGTTAGGTTAGGTACCCGGGTCATACACAGATTTAGGTTACCATCTTTCCTGTGGACACACCGAAAGTTAACGTTTTTAAGGCCTAATTTTCTGGCTAAGCCCATACCCGCAAAAACGCCGTCAGGACTGCTTTAGACCTATCATATAAAACATAACTTATATATGCACACAAGCTTTTAACTATTGACCACAAGAGAGACAACTTTTGTTTTTAAGTGTGTGTATGACCCACCCATACCATGTCTAGAGCAAATAAATAATTTCATTTCATATGACAAAATCTTTATTCGACATCACAAATTGAGTACAATGACAAATAATAGCGACCCAATTAATAGGTAACAGAATAAAATAGACAAGACCACACCACAGATTATATAGGTACTGTGATGCCGTAATAGGGGCTGTCTGGACTAGCATTTTGCTCCAGAGTGTGCACTACTGCGCTGGTTTACAGCCAGATCTTTCCTAGATAGCTATTACATAAACAAAAAGCAAGTCAGTCAGTCAAGGTTCCGTAGTCAAACTAGGAACCCTTATAGATTTGCCATGTCCATCCGCAGCCTAGCGCAGAGACCCTTAGTACTATAAAGCTGCAATTTGGCATGAATATGCATATTAGTCACACCAACAAAGTGTTACAATAAAATGTAAAAAAATATGTTTTTAGTGTACCCCCCCCTACACGTAACGTGGGGATGTATTTTTTTCGTGTAGGTGACACCAGTACTCGACAAAGGACCAATGTTCGACACTGATTCTTACTCAAAGAAGATAAGAGTTATTCATTTGTTTTGCAACAATCAATTTATAACCTTATGATCTTAGAATTAAAAGCTTCTGTCGATTATTAACGCATGTCAGCTAAAAGTGTCGAACATTGGTGTTGTTACCTTACCCTATAGCGCGGGTTGTCGTTGGATAGGTCTTTCAAAAATGTTACGGGTTTGTCATAACAGTTTTTTGATTAAGTAATCCGTTAGCGAAATATTAAGCTTCAAAGCGCTATTTTTTGTTAGACTCAAGCCCCCCTTACAGCCAAAACTACAAATACTAAAAATCAGAAAAAAAAAGAAACTATCAGGACTAAGTAGACATCATTGGTTCTTGATTCCTTGATTCCCTTCAATAGAAGAAGAAGGGATGATGACGCGGGCGAATGAGCTAGTGGTACAGTCAAGGTTATAAATATGTATACACTTTAGTACCTTGTCTATTTAACGTCATGTTTCAACTGCCATATGAAATTGTCACAGCGATTAAAGTGACAAGGTACTAAAGTGTATACATATTTATGACCTTGACTGTACCACATTGCGTCTTATGACAAATACGAAACACGAATTTTCATTTCATCTTCCACGTGGGATCCCTTAATTTCATAACCAACGTTTCACAAATGATTAATTTGACTACCCGCGTTTTTTTCCCAAACTATAAATAATTCTGGATTTATTTCAGGACCATCGTGTAGAACGCTGTAGGTTAGGTTAGGTGAGTATTATAAAAATCCTGAAATATTTGTAGAGACAGAAAAAAACGGGTTGGCAAATGAATAGGTTGCGAAACGATGCATTTGTCAAAGATTTGTCGGCAAAGACAGAGAACCCACAATACAAATAACGATTCTTATTCTAAACAGTTGGATAAACCTCGGGAACATATGGCCGACCTTCAATAACGTATTGATCCTTGTGCTGCCGAAAAAATTCAGACTCGTCAAGTTAATACTACCCCAGCTGCCCCTGTCTCTCAGTCGCGCAATACCTAAAGAGCGAAAGAGAAAACTTTCAAATCTTCATATTTAGATTTTCGGAATAACCTCTTGGTTTTGCGTCCCAAACGGCTATCGGAAGTTTTATTACATACCTGATAAGACTTTTTGAACGTCCAATATTGCGTTTATTTAACACCAAAATATACACATTAATATTGAACTTTATTGCTTTAATTACCAGAGTATTGTAATAAAACTTTATTGCGTTAGGAAAAGAGTCGGTGTTTAGGGCTAATGAAATATTCATTTTGCTTCGTGTGAATTGGAGTGGCCATAAAAGGTAACATACTCGTAGTAACCATGCGATGTGTAGGTATTTATGTAACCTCTTACATGGACGTACAGCAAAATCAGAGTATTAATAGAACTGGCTGTCTATTGCTGTCATACTCTCTGCGCCAGAAATAATGTGACAGGAATAGACAGCTGAGTACTTTTTCATAATTTGGTTTTGCTATTCTTATGATAATTTTTAGGGTTCCGTAGTCAAACTAGGAACCCTTATAGTTTCGCCATGTCCGTCTGTCCGTCCGTAGCCTAGCGCAGAGACTCTTAGCACTAGAAAGCTGTATTTTGGAATGAATATGCTTATTAGTAACGCCAACAAAGTGGTAGATAAAATGTAAAAAAAAGTTTCGGTTTTTCCCCTACACGTAACGTGGGGATGTATTTTTTTTTCGTCTACCCTATAGTGTGGGGTGTCGTTGGATAGGTCTTTGAAAAATATTACGGGTTTGTCGGAAGAGTTTTTCGATTAAGTAATTCGTTTATGAAATATTAAGCTTTAAAGCGATTCATTTTGTTAGATTCAAGTGTCGCCCCCCCCGCCCCCCTCATACAGCCAAAACTACAAATACTAAATTTTAAAGGAAATAAAATAATTATCACAACTAAGTGGACATCATTGGTTCTTGAGATATAGGCGATTAAAGTGTTTATACCTACTAAAATCATCTAAGACGACACCAATTGACTTTAAATAGAAAATAAGTTATTACTTGTTGATTTTTATGTTTGTAGTGCTTAACGGCTTCGAAACCCTACACTGAGCATGGTCCAACATGCTCTTGCCCGGTTTTTTTTTCTGTATTACTTTGTTGATGATGAGATTCAATGTAAGTGATATTCAATCTCACGCAAGCACCAAGATAATATGTCTATGCTTTTCTACATAGGTACTACTCGTAGTTGACTTATTAAATAAGCACTTGTTTTTGTTAAAAGATTTTGTTAAATTAATATCAGCAATAAAGAGTATGACGTTGGGACGCAAATAGAAACAATGTATTTTGCTTAAACATTGGATTATCTTGCCAACTGCACCATTTGTTTATTTCGTGCAATAAAACTATGTGTATTTACGGTTTAAGAATCTTAAAAAGTAGATAACGCAATATTAAAGTATAGAACAGAATAACAAAATAAAAAATATCAGCTATATTTTGGACAGTATTATATTATCGTGTTTCTTATTATCATCGTTTATTTATAGCCCCACTCATTCCTGGCACTGAGCTTGGGCAGCGTGAGTAAATAATGACCCACAATTAGCTACATCGCCGCTTCTTATTGCCTGGTACTCCCCGTTCATTGTTCTTAACAGGATAGCCTGAATCTGTGCTAACTGCAAAACAATGCACGAAAGAGACAAACACGTTGAAAAAAGAATGCTATTGTGTTTTCCTTTCCTACTCTATCTTTTCTCAACTGTTCTTGCTCGTATTGTCTCAACATGAAAGGGTAAACGTAGGCCTACGTTTACTGAGCGTAAGTTTTATTGTTCGAAACGTTCTGTCGTCTGTGGGTGGGTTTATCAAAGTGACGTTGTCAACCGAACCATGACAGATTTCTTACCATTTGGTTTATAACGTCACGTTGACATAGTCCAGTTAGTTGACTGCGCACATAGATATAGTATGTAGTTATATATTTCGCATCGAGCGACCAGGGGCAAGAGAAAGATTATTATAATGATGTCGAAATATACATTTATTATAGTACACAATTTGACCGGTTTACATTTGGCACACTTGTTGCTTACAGTTTGAAGTGTGCCTATAATCCGACTATGAAAAAATGCCCGGTCGTTGATAGAGTCAAAACATAGAAATCTTTTCCATTTCCTCTTGCAAGAATGGCAATAAGGCTATCTTTCTTCAACTTCTTCTTCATATTCAAAGCGTGTCAGGCTCTTGATTGCGCATAATATATTTAGAGAAAAAGAAACCAGTAACGTGTTGTATTTTCCTGCTATATCTTATACCATTAAGTGAGTAAGTAATATTTGGAATTACGTTCTCGAAAACGGCTCTAAACGTGGTTTACGAGGGCGAAAAATCGATCTGCCAAGTTATCATCTTCGGGAAAATTCGTTTTTAACCCGAGCGAGCGAGCTTGTAATAATATTTTTAGATTTCCTAAAATTAAACCGCTCTTGTACAAAACACCTAACACGAAAATAATAAATGCTAAACGTATTCCAGTTGCTAAAATTATGGATATATTATAACGGAGCTGTTTTTGATCAATGCGAGAAACTGTTTATTTCGTAATTATTTGTTCGTGACGGGCCGGTGGAGATTCTTGGCAGTTATTTGTTCTTAATTGATCTATTGCCGATGTATTTCCTTTGCTTATTTCCTCTATAGTTTTGCTCAACGTTTTGAAGAGTGATACATAAATAAAAACACCTAGATAACCATACCTAATATTATGGGTCAGACATTATTATTTATTCATGTGCGTGATGTGGTTCTCTTAAAAAACTTGATCTTGAACTCGACGGGCTAATTATTAACCATCAAGTTGAAGCTGTCTCGACAAAGCGTTAAAACAATATTTGGGTACGGACCAAAAAGTTGGAAACGCTAACTCACGCAATTAAATTTTCCATGAAACTTTTCCGTTGTGCGAAGAAAACTAGCCATACAATTTAATTGCAAGGATATTTTTCGTCACACAACGGAACTTATTCCCTCTTCGTTGTTTGGATGGTTAACTGCGCTGAACTATGGTCCAACTTTTTGGTAATCACCCATTTAAGGATGTTATTTCTCAAACTACCCGCTTTATCCGTCCAATGAGTCCGCGGTAGTGACTTTTCTTACTCAATCGACCGCTTGACAGTGTGACGTTTTTCAGAGAATAACATCTCAGGGACTTATTCCACTCGGTGAAACCAAATGAAAGCTTTTATTTACTTGGCAGTAATAGCGGCCGTGTTTGAAAAAAGTCGATAACATGAGAAAAGCTGTATGGTTTTACCGAGTGGATCATGAGCCCCGATCATGTTATTCTACTTTTGTACATACCTAAGGCTTCAGTCAGTTGACGGGAGTCGCTCTAGGTACAATCGAAATCATAAGTAGCTGTACATTTTAGTACCTAGTCGCAATAACGTATTAAACTGACAGTGGTATGGTTAAAGAATATCAGTAGCTATGACAAAGTACTAAAATGTTCAGCTACACTCGAGAGCAAAACTTTCGGGTCACTAACATAAATTGCAATATCTCAAAAACTAATACAGCTAGCCTAATAAAATAAATTGGACTTTAAAGACATCACTTTAATAAAATGCATTACAATTAATACTGAATGTTCGTTTAATTTACTTACGCAACCTTTTCTGCAATGCAGGCTCGCATGAATCGTTCTCCTGGCCTTCTGTACATCTTCACCCTTCCGTCGTGTTGATACAGCATAAACTTTGATTCGTCTGAGAACACAACTCTTGACCAATCTTCAGGTGTCCAATCTGAGTGTTCGCGTGCATAAATTTGTCTTGCTGTGCGATGGTGCCTTTCCAGTTTAGGGCCATTTGCAGGCATAAAGAGTTTCAAATTAGCTTCAACAAGTCGCCGTCTTACAGTTCAAGCACTAGGATAGCTCCCACCAAGCCGTAAAAATTGTTGTGTCAATGCAGTTCCCGCAAGAAATCGATTTCGAAGCATAGTATTGACTAGATATCGATCCTCCCGTACCGTTGTACACCTGGGTCTGCCTCCTCCTGGTCTGCGTAAGTTCGAACCAGTTTCTAGAAACCGCTGAACAATACGCTGTACTGTTGACAACGTCACTCCGGCTAAATTATTCTTGCAGTATCTCGCTGGCTTCGGCCGTTTTCCAGTATTGTAAGGATTCTCGTGCATTCTTCGGGTGTAATTGACATATTTATTACATTAATAATGACCACTGAACATTTGGGACCCTTTTTATTTATGACAGAACGTAAACAAAAGCAATAACAAATGGAAAATGGGAAAGTTATTTAGTTCGTAAACGATCATTTTGTTTTAAATATATTTTTTAATGTCATTATTTCATATTACCAATAAGTTTTAATACCTGTAATTAGGGAGAGTTAAATTGTCTATATGGTTTAATTTATTTTACGTAGCTAGGTGTATTCGTTTTCGAAATATTATAATTTATTATATAGTGACCCGAAAGTTTTGCCCTCGAGTGTACTTACGAGTTCGACCGTACACCGCAGATTCGAGAGCCCTTAATTGCTTTTGCGATGGCAGAATGATTGATTTCCACCTCAATATAAAATCGCATTGATCCCTCGTCTTGGCTTTCCGTTACCTCATTCAGAGTAAGTAGCTACTTTAAAATGCAAACCAGATATTTAACCAAAGCTCGGATTTCCGAGATCGAGAGATTTGCAATAAATAACGGAATCCACTAGGTAAGCCGCTGATTTGACCCTCTGAAACGTAAGGAAAACGTATTTCACGTTCCATACCAAATTCTTCCTGATCCTTAATTATATTTTACTCTAACATAGGTACTCAGTCAGTGTGTTCATGGATCTCAAGTTATGATATAAAATGTGTAAAATATGACTGAACATTGGACTTGTGTTTTGACTTATTATTTTAAGAATTGACTAATTTGCTAGCATATTGTTTTAAATACAGTCCGTAACGGTGTAGGATTTAAGATGGCTGCACTGTAGATTTATCAGTAATTGCAGTTCATAAAAACGGGCATATTAAGACAACCTACTCCCTCTTGATGTTATTAGACAACAATCAATGTTTAAACTATAGTACTACCAGTTTTTTAAAGGGTTCGGCAATCTATAAAGTACGAGTGATAAATTTATAATCAGTTAAGAGTGCAAATATAGTGGCGATAGTCAGCCGAACACTATTCATACCGTAACAATAAAGAAGGCAGCTAACTGCAGTGTAGTTATTTGAAGCATTCTATACTCTATTCGTAACTACATAAAATTTAAAGTGCTTATATTTTACAGTCAACCGCCGTCTTTGGTATTACGACAATATTAAGAAGCTGGGAGTACCCTTCCCTATATCTGTTTCTAAAAATAAATAATAAATATAAATATAATAAATACCAGAGGACAATCCCACAACAATTAAACTAGTCCCAAACTTAGCTCTAGGCTTGAACTTTGCGTACCAGACGACGATATAAATACTTGTATGGAAAAATAAATACTTAAATAATAAAATAAATATCAGGGGACAATCTTACACAAATTGACCTAGTCCCAAACTAAGCTCTAGGCTTGTACTATGGGTTGTCTAGTACAACG
Organism: Acleris holmiana; assembly: GCA_949316455.1. Taxonomy (NCBI): domain Eukaryota; kingdom Metazoa; phylum Arthropoda; class Insecta; order Lepidoptera; family Tortricidae; genus Acleris; species Acleris holmiana. The sequence continues at coordinate 16,184,421 of OX438767.1, forward strand.
ATAAACATATTTATATAGAGAAATAAATACTTAAATACATAGTAAACATCCAAGACTCAGAAACAAATATTCGCGCTCATCACACATATATCTGCCCTTACCGGGATTTGAACCCAGGACCGCTGGCTTCGGAGGCAGGGTCACTCCCAACTAGGCCACCGTGTAGTCAAAAAACATCCAAAACTCTAAAACAAATACTCGCGCTCATCACACAAATATTTGCCCACCGGAAATCGAACCCGAGACCGCTAGCTTCATAAGCTAGGTACATTATCTGAAAATGAATATTGTCATATTTTGCAGATTTCTGGCCATTAACCAGAGCTAACTTAAGATTAACGCGAATGTCCTCAGTTTTAGTCTAGACATTTTCGTGGTATCTCTAAAAGGTCAAATCATCCTTGACAGCGCGCCAAATCGTAAATTGGACTGCTTAAAAAACCCAATACCGAAGATAAATCATCTCTATATTACGTGCGACGTGCGTGTCCAAGATACGTCTGAAAGAAAGATATCGTCGCGGCGGATTGATCGGTGAACGAGTTGTGATGAAGGCAATAACTCAAAGGACTAAATTTACGAGTGCATTGGGTACTGAAACTGAATGGTGACGAATCGAACAAAATTATATTGGAAATTCTTAAAATATTATAGAATTATGTTGATAGCTCTCTGTTTGTTCATTAAGTTCTTAAATACTGAAAAACCTTTGATGCTGATTAAACCATTATTTAGAGAATTGACCGGTAAGGGTAAATACTGGAATTACTCTCGCGGTCAAATAATACGGGTCTAAGTACGTTTTTCATACTAAAAAGGCTATTTCGAAGCCTTGGTTCCTCGCCAGGGTATGATTGAATCTGCGGTTAACGCCGGAATTGTGCATGTTCAGAAAAATATCTAAAACGGCAATAAAATGTAAGGAAATCTAAATGCTGACCCAATTTCGCTGTGATGTTAACTGACTGTGCGATCAGTTAGGTATTTATGACCTCCTCTATTGAACCTCGGAGTACCCACCATTAAACCTCACTCAAAACAACCCCTGGCCAGGAACCAAGGCTTCGAAATAGTCTCGTTTGTATGAAAAACGCACTCTGACCCGTATTATTTAACTGCGCGTGTATATGCGTATCTTGATCAAGGCCTCTATTCTACTGCGTTTTTACGATATCGCGTTTGACGTGTTGTAGAATCGTTTATGGCTCGGTCGCCACTATTGTAAATGACATTTATAAGAGTTATCAAAACGTTGACAATACGGAAACACGTCAAAGACGATAATTATTGTAATTACCGTGTAGAATCCCAGAGCAACTTTTTGTAATGTTTATTTAAATAATACTATAATAAATTAAAATGAGGTTTCTTAAGTTCAATTATTAATTTTGCTACTTAAAGGGTGTAAGTTTGTATAATGTTTATCGTTGTCTAGTACCTACCCATCGTATGTACAGTCGACGTCATGATATGTTTACACTTTAGTACCATGTCACTTTCATTCACTGAGACAATTACTTACATATAAATTATATATGAAATTGTCTCAGTGAATGAAAGTGACAAGGTACTAAAGTGTAAACATATTTATGACTTCGACTGTACAAGCCTACGGCTTAGTTTGTAACGAGGTTTATTTGTGTGTGATTGTCCCCTAATATTTATCATTTAGATATTTCTTACTATTTCGTCTTCCTGGCTGCCATCAGAGGGCAAAGCTGGCTCACGTGACTTTTCGTATCACGTGATCTACCAGTGACGCGATTGGTTCAAAACAAAACGAATAGAAACGCTAGTTAGCGTACGCATATTGGCTAGGAACGTCTGGTCGTTTTATAAAGTATATAACCAAGTAACGATCGATGTAAAGCCGTAGGTAACTCACAAATTCCTCAAGATTGCTTATACCTACATGAGAAATGTTGTACTAAATTACATTTGCTTCAGCTCGAATGAGCATAAATTCGATGGACGTTTCGATATGCGTGGATGAGTTTTTCCATTTTTATTGCTTGGGATAATATTCGGATATGAAAAGTTAATATGGCATTTAAACAGGTGAAGAAATAAGTAAGTATTTTATGTTTTAGCCGAATTTAGTTTCTTGCATTTAAACTAATAAAGTTGCAATAGAGAATGAATAGAAATAAGTTTATCTTATAAAAGTAGGTGCTAAATTGGCTGATTTAAAGTTTTAATTGTTACCGATTAAACTATGATACCAACGATGTGTGGAAAACCAGCCAAGTCAGCCCTTAGACTACATATTTGGATTTTGCATAGAACTTGGCACTCAATCTCAGATCTCCATTCTTTTTGCGGCGAAGCCCACAGCAGAGAATAATTTTTGTATTGAACTTGGCTCCCCTTTTTTACATTTATGTTTTTGGTGGGATCGTTATTACCGTGTAAAATCCCAGCCCTGTTCCGTATTAAAAAACTACTCAAGTAGGTAGGAGAGACCGAGGAGAGTTTTAACAGAGGTCAGTTGTGACAAAGCCAATTTTTCTGAACCTAAGAACTGTGTATCGAGAGGTGAAAACTTCGCAAATTCGTTGCTCTTTCGACACTCCACAATTTGGGTAAAGTTGTTAGCTTGCTAATTGTAGTTGCAGAGAAATCGGCTTTGTCACAAATCACCTCTGTTAGAACTCACCTCGGCCTCTCCTACTTAATTTAACTCATAAACTTCACATTTTTAAAGTAGTCAACTAATTTAATTTATCACGACTTTTTGCTTTTACCTCTGTAACATGTGAACGTCATAACGAAAATAACATGAATCTGCATATCCGTTCCGATCCGTAATAAATCTGTCAAGCGATAATAATGATGCATGAATTGCACTGATAGCGTGCACCGGGACGCTTAATACGAAAGACTCAATCCCGAATTTCAGATGCTTTATCCCTTTCATTCAGCTATCGAGACTAAGTCGAGAGAACGGGACGTTATTTCGATATCAGAAGAATAAGCCAGTTGACAAATTTTTATCCGTATCCGTATGAAGGTACCTACTCGAAATGCACTTTCATTCAAATGAATGTAGATGTTTATTACCGTTGACGACAGTGTTTAGAGGAGATTTTTATTCATAGAATATACAAACACACGCTAGTACCTAACCTACCTAAGATGGTTTCAATAAAAATATCAAGATATACTATATTGATTGATTTATTCACGATATTGGCCCCATGAGGGCTTTTTTAAAAGTAATATGGATTGAATTTATCACCGCTTCAGGCAGGACCATAATTGCAAAGACGCGCCGCAAGAAACTATAGTTAAGAGAGAGACCATAAAAGGCAATGATCATTACATCACAAGGTTATTAAATAAATTATAACTTCTGAAACTAGGAGCACATAAAACTATTACAAATCTAAGATCTGCTGAAGTATCTACTGGCTTACAAAATAATGACTAGGAAAATAACACGACGAGGTCTCTACGTCAAAAGCAATATGTACAATAATAATTGACTGAAATAGCCCATTTTTTTTTTATAATAGCTTAATTTAATTTAGATATATTATAGGAGTTAAATCTAAGTATATGGATTTTTTGAGCAGCTAGGCTTTACAATCCCCTAAAGAAAGCACCTGAACCTGAAATCAGGGCTGGGATTCTACACGGTAATAACGATATCCTATTAGACCTGGGCCTCTATTCAGGTGCGTTAAAACGATATCGTGTTTGACACGTTTAAGAATCGTTTATGTCACAGTCGCCATTATTGTAAATGACATAAGTGTTATCAAAACGTTGACAATACGGAAACAGTTCAAAAACGATATCGTTATTACCTTGTAGAATTCCAGCCCTGGGCCTCTATTCAGGTGCGTTAAAACGATATCGTGTTTGACACTTTTAGGAATCGTTTATGTCATAGTCGCCATTATTGTAAATGACATAAGAGTTATCAAAACGTTGACAATACGGAAACAGGTCAAAAACGATATCGTTATTACCGTGCTGTTTCCGTATTGTCAACGTTTTCATAACTCTTATGTCATTCACGATAATGGCGTCTGTGACATAAACGATTCTAAAACACGTCAAACACGATATCGTTATAACGCAATTGAATAGAGGCCCAAATAAAATATATTCTTTAAAATTCAGTAAGCAAATAAGGCTGTCAAAATAATAGTAAAATTTGGTAACGAATGAATATCATGTGCCTCAGGGATCCCAACTAGAAGGGACGTGCTATCCACTCACAGTCTTGACCTAAATAGTGCCCGGCGTTCAATCAGAGAGCCCTCAACTTTGACGTACGTCCGAGATATTTGTGGTGTAAATATTGTCGCTGTCATAGTGTTTGGGCTTGTTGATAGCTTGGATAACGGCGAGGGGTGAAATAATAAGGAAGATGTGGCTTTACAAATAGACGCCTCGTTATTGGACTAGACGACTTTGTCTGGGACTAGGTCAATGTGTGTGACAATGTCCTGTGATTTATTTATTTATTTATTTAGACTATATACATACATATACATATACATATGAGTGACCGCTTGGAGACCTAAATAAATGTCTAATTTTGTTCTTCATACTTTTCATGCCTCAAAAAAAAGTCTTTCCTTTTAATATATTGTTTTTTTATGATAAATTTCTGCTGGTTGAGTGGTAGAAAATGACATTACAGGCATTGAGTTTGCTATTTTACATTTTATACAAACATATTTTTTGTCAAAACCGTACTTAAAAAGCGTTACCGAATATAGGCATGAGATCAACTTATTTTTTTAAATACGACACATTCCATGATTCAATTTTGATTGCTTTTTACGCAAAAATCTCACCACGCCGATACATTTTATATAAGCTTACCTCACTTAAAGTAAGAGATTAATTGATTGAATAATCTATTTATAATCACTGATAAGCACCTGTTTACGACATTTGACCCGACTTTAGAAGCGCTGAATCAGTGCTTAAAAGCGATTCATAACCGCTGTCAAGAGGGAGGCGGATTAATATGAAACCGGCGGTTATTAAATGCATTAAAAATTAACGATCAGCCATGTGTTATGGTCGCCCTTATCGCGGTGGAAAGAACATAAAGCATCCGTCACTCTCGCACTTACGTACTCATAAGAAAAAGACAGAGATTTGGCAAACACATCGATAAACACGACCATAATATCAGTTTACACCGGCGGCTCCAATATTTCCCAGCTTAAAATTTAAATCTTTAGGGCTTTATAAGGGACAGTAATTAGTATTTTCCTGGTAGTAAAATTAATACTTATCTCTGATAAAATAGCTACAAAGGTTATGTCTAAGTGATATTGAAGAATTTTACGGTATTTGACTCCAAAAATTAAACAGTAGAACAGTTATTGACGGAAGGCCGCTAACTGCAGTTAAGTACTCGAAGCATTGTATAGGTAGTATATTGGCTACCATATTAGGTTTACATATATACATACATAACATCACGCCTTCATTCCCAGAGTGGGGTAGGCAGAGCTACAGAAATACCAACTACTCTAAAAAGACCAGTGTATTAGTGACAGGTTGCAAGCCTATCGCCTAACAGTACCACAAGCCTTTATTCCCTTAGTCGCCTCTTACGACAACTACGGGAAGACATGGAGTGGCACTATTCTAACCCGGCAACCACACGGGCGAAAAATATATAATGCGAGGATATTAGGTTTAAAATGCGTATATTAACTATGCATGCAGTTAACCACCTTTTTTGGTATCACGGCACGTTTTGATTTATCTTCACAAGTTTAAACATACCAAATTAAATATATGAGTATGTAGATGTCTGAATAATTTAAATACTAGGTATAAATTACAGTCCAATAAGTCTAAATAAAGATTCTTGGGTTGAGGTAAAAACTAATAGACCATAAGTGCGTTATGATACTGAAGGAGAGCTTAGAATTGGTCTCAAGTTCAGTTTAGTAGTGTCGAAATGTATGAAACTGTCAGTCTTAAATATAGCTTAAGATTTAAACTACATTTATCTTTACCTAAATGTGGCCCGTAAATATGTCAAAATTTATAACAAATTTTGAGTCTTGAATCTATATTTAAAACTTACTAAATCTAACTTCCCGCTACTGGTCCTAAAAAACAACCGGTGTACGGTAGCCATAAATTTTAATCTAAGTAAAGGCCCGTTCGGCGTTGATAGCAGGCTTGGAATCGAGAAATCCTCCCTACAATTTCATAATCATGTTTTTATATCCCACATAAAAATTCCAACGCAATGCAGTAGAAATTATCCCTCAGCGTTATCGCATTTATGCGCACGTCCAATTCCGTTACAATAAGCGTTCCAAATTTGAATATCACTCGAAGTTTAAGTCTTGTTGCGGCGCGAGAAGGGCCGGTCTAATCTCGAGCTCGAGTTTATTGTAGAAAAAAACCCGAAAGGTTTTATGAGAGCGATGATTGAGCAGGATTCCCTTGGAGCCAAATTAACGCTGGCTGGAGGGAAATAGGTTAGGATTGCTTGCATCAGTTTTTATTACGCAAAACCTAATTTACAAGGCTCTCAGGGTGCTCCCTGATTTCATTAGAGCTCGCCGCTGCTTGCCGGATTGTGTCAATTCATCAATCCCATTTGTTTGCGTTTGCGATGAGATCCATGCCTCAAGTGCTGAGTTGGGTTTAGTTTTCGTTTCTCATTTTTTATCTGAAGTTAAACATTTAAACACAAAATGAACTGAGAATGTTAATTATTATTATATGCCTCGTTTTGTTTATATTTCTAAAGCTCTTGAAATAAATTAATTCAGATTTATTAAAGTCTTTCATTAAGGCGAACAGCGGCCTACGTAGCATTTGACGTGTTTTCATGTTTGAAGAGGACACATATGCAGCCTCGCCCATACAAGAATAAAATGGGATGACTTTATGTGCATCCATGCGAAGAACGTGAGATGGAGATACTTTGCCCTCGCCTTGATTGCAGCGTCAAATTCAAATAATTGATGTTTACTAAATACTTAACTACTGCATAAAAAAACATCGTTACAGATCATAGAGTTTCGAAGATTCAAGAAAAACATGCGATAATTTGGTTTCCTATCGTATTTTCACGTTTAACAGTCTCAGGGGAATGTACTAAGTTTGATTTGTTCCTGATTCGTCATATTCCCAACTTGTCATATTCCTGATTCTGGGAAATCTCAAATTCAATAACTAAAGCAGATTCAATCCTATCCGTTAGTTAGTAATAAGGTTGCCTTTGCTATAAGAGTTTTGTCTGAGATACTGCCTATTACCTAACTTGAAGTTAATAAGAGCTGTCATAACGTTGACAATACGGAATAAGACGTTATAGAATGAGGCCTGAGGACAATCTCACCAAGATGAAACTTCGTATACCGATACTTGTCCCCAATGTAAGTTATCGCTCCCAGATTTGTTAGTGTAAGTAATGGTTTCAAAGTGAGTATAAAAATGTAAAAGGTGATGGTAGGACCGTGTGCAGAAGTGCAGGGCTTGTCCAGTTCGCTACTACCATTTTGTTCTGTAACCCTCTGCCAAGCAGCAGTTTTCCGGTTTCATTCCATCTTAGTCGTCAACGGATTAGCGATATGTTTGCAGATTCCACTTAATTACCATTAGGTGGTCCGTGGGCGTGTCTTTTCCATGACATAAAAAAACAAATGCAGAGAAATCGCCCCATATATCTCCTCACACAAAGCCAGGCTTTTATGTTATTTCCTCGGCTTGTAAATTATCGTAAGTGTAGTGTAGTCGTAAATTATCCATCTGGGCCACAATCACACAGTATTCACATTCAATGAACAACTGCCTTAATCCGCCCATTTATTTCATGGCCGGCTTTGCAGACCAACCTGTGTTGGGGACCACTAACGAGACAAAAACAGTGCAGCCAATAAAGAACAATTAGCATCCGATTTCAATTCGGGTTTTAGGTTCCAGGAATTTGGCAAATTGGGGCTAAGTTGCATTCGACAATCGTTAGAGATTATGTCTTGATTGAAAAATGTATGGGATTGGCGTAAGCTACCGAGACAGTATGACGAGAGTATTTCGGTGGCTTACGTCAATGCCATACATTTTTCAATCAAGACATAATCTCTAACGATTGTCGAATGCAACTCGTCTAGCCCTACTGGGCCTAATAAATTGTACATACATACTCATATATGTATACATAACATCACGCCATCATTCCCGGAGTGGGGTAGGCAGAGCTACAGAAATATCAATAACTCTAAAAATACTTGTTGATCACATTTTGCAGTGTATTAGTGTCAGGTTACAAGCCCATCGCCTAACATACTACAAGCCTTTATTGCCATAGTCGCCTCTTATGATATCCACGGGAAGACATGCGGTGGCACTATTCTAACCCGGCTACCATCAAAAACCTTCACGGGAACAAATTGTATTCTATTAATATACACGACTTCGGAAATAAGTAATAGATACTGTAAACTATCCTACCTATACAGTTATGAAGGATATTTTGACATACCAATTATGGTTAAACATGTGTTTTTAATCAAGTTTTCTGTAACTATGTTCAATACAAAATAAATAATGAGAAATACAATTAGATTTTGTCGCGGGTTTACCTGTGACAAATGAATACAAAATGACTTGCCTGGCCAAAACGTACAATGTACGTGCTAGCCCTGTACTCTATTACTGACGATCACCTACTGTGCATTGTATCAATTGTCCTTTTAGAAGACCTCAACGTCGGTTTTGTGAATATTCCACTGAACATTTCCGAGGCTGTCAAGCCCGAACGAATAATGCTTCATGCAAGCTTCGGGGCCTGAGTTTTACTTCATTCTCGTAGAATTATAATATAGAGGCTTCACAAGTAACTTTTGGGATCATAATGTATATTAAAACGAAATCAACAAAATAGACCACTGACTCTGCGCTGAAACTTTACAACTCAACTCATTTTTCCACTCGACGGAAGCATTAACCAGCGAGCTTAATCTCGTGAGGCCCACCACACCACAAACATGGAGATATTTGTCAATGGGATTTGAATTTACCAGCAAGGAAAAAAGGTCAAATACCTTTGCTTTTAGATGTCATTTTCAATATTGAAACCAATTAAAATGAACTTTAAACTCGTCAAAATAAAGTTAAAACTAAAATAGACCTACATTATGTACCTAGAACACCGGGTCTCACGTGGTTATGTAGTCCGATCAGAGCGTGCGTGGCAGTAGAGGTGTTACATTCTCTTAAAACTCTTTGTGCTGGTTTTTTTGGGGCAAGCAAGGCATATAAAAAGAGGTGATTAATTATTTCAATTACTTAACGTGTTCGCAAAGTTTGTATTTATCTAGAATGTATAAAAAGAAAAGAAACAATTAGTGTAGGTAATAGGTGTTTATAATGGGCTGTCACAAGGATTATCTTGAATTGAGCTAGAGGGCCTACTATGAGCGTGTTTACCGATGCGGAAAACATCTGTCACTCTCTGACCTGTGTGTAAGTGCGAGAGTGACGGATGTTTTATACACCGCGATAAAGGCGACGTGCGATAATACGGGGGTAGGCATAGTAGGTATCTATACTTTTATTTATGATTATTTTACGTTTTATAAATAATATCTGTTTTATTATTTTAATGTTATGTGAAAAAATGTCCTTCGCGTCAGTGTTGTTTAGTTGGTTAGTTCTAATAAAACCTGACAATCGTAGTTACTGAATGGCAATACAGCGCGAAAAATGGATTTTGAAAAATAAATGTGGGTTATTATTGGGTGTGGTTCATGAAAAGAGTGAAAAGAAAGATAAACTTAACACATTGAGTGCCAATTACGAGTAGGTATACGCGTAGTTATAAACCATTGATTCCATTGTTCATTGTTTAATTTTTTATCATTATAAATGTTAATATGAAGCCACGTACAGGCTTCATATTAACATTTAAAATGATAAAATATGTGGAACATAATATTTATAAATAAATAAATATACTGTATTCGTCAAGTGAAATTGGAAATTAAAATGTACTATCTGATGAAAATGTAAGTATCAAGTTAGTGTAGATGCGGGCGTTACCCAAGCATAGGTACTTATTTCTTAGCCCGAGTTTAAATGAGGTCTTAATGAAAACAAATAACAAAACTTCTCAAGTGCCTCAAACTTTTAGTTTTCTTGCATATATTTACACACTATTATTAAACTTTGGGGGAGTTCGGAACATTTTTTTATTCTACCACTCATATAGGTTAAGCATTGTGTTGTAAGCATTCAATGTGGCAATGCTGCCAGCATTTTGGGGACGATAATACCCACGGGTAGTGCGTTGTTAGGTTAGTATAGTTTGAAATAAGTTTATAATTCTATTCGTTAGTTTTTATTGTTTTATTTATGTCTAATTTAATTAATTAGAAAGTACGAATTGTACCTACTATTGACATGATTAATTAATTAACTACTTACACGTTTTCTATTCTTATACTATTAAATTTTGCGTAATTGTATCCGGCTGACAGGTATGAGTAATCACTGGATGCAAGGAACCTTTTAATTATAAAAGTATTTCTCCCATGTGAAAGGTATTACATTATTCCGGATGGACATAGGTAAATTTTTATTTTTTATTGCGAAGCGAGTGTTGGATGCTAGAGTATTTAATAAAGAAGTAAATGTAAGATGTTTTACGACTTACATTTTAGTGTTTATCACACATTAAGACCTAGTAGAAAATATATTTTATACACATAAAATCTTCGCACAAAAACAAAAAAAATAAATTCAAACGACCTTATGCGAGTGACCCTCAAGTTAATATAGGTACCCTTTTCGTTGATAAAAACTGGTATTGTAGCTTTCCTTGCGGTAGACAATGTCAGAGCAATAATCATTTTACAGCTGGCATAATGGTAATAATAAAATAAAACTCCTTGGTGTCACAAACTTTTTCATCACGAATGTTCTAAAAACGTCAATTGGCTTTAGAGGGTGGTGGAAACTAAATTCAAGTTTGTTCTTATGGGAGTTTGAGTTTGTCTCTTGTGGATTGGTCCGCGTTCGAGCTTCTGATGGGTTAGCGTAGTTAATGTTGGAGCGTAAAGGTTTAATGTAAAACATATAATAATGAAGAAGTTACTGGCCGATTAGGTTTAGGCGGCAAAACACGTTGAAAAAGAACTGTCATGTGCATTCTCCTTTTAATTACCTTATCATTTTTAACTCTAGTCTTCGCTAAGTTACTGAAAATAGTAATTCAAAACGAAGTAGTGATTTTTATAATTATTTGTGTTTTATTTAAGTATACCAATTCAATGTTTATACAAAAGAGTTTCGAGTAGGTAATAAGTACCCGTAACTTTTTCTTTCCCTCATAGGTAGTGTTGAAAAATATTGTGTATCACTCGGGGTTTAAATATTTTGCTCTCAGGCGACGTATATTAAATTCCTCGCTACGCTCAGGATTCTAATATAGAATCCTTTCTTTTGTTCTGAATTCAGAATGACGCCCTCAAAAAACAAAATATAATATATTTATGGGATGGAGAAGTCGAACGAACACACAAGCCACCTGAAGGTAGGTGAGATCTGAGGCCCATAAACTTTATATTATACAAACACTGTCCTCAAGACTACAATCCCAAGACTGAAATACTTTGCCAACCCTCAGAACTAAAATGGAATGCACTAGTAATTTCACTGGTTGTTCTATCCCCACACCAAAAGACAACAATTCGACTGCTAATAAGCGGTAGCACAAGTAACGTAACGGCACCAATGTTCGACACTTTTAGCTGACATACACCACTCATGGACAGAAGCTTTTAATTCAAAGATCATAGGGTTATAAATTGATTGTTGCAAAACAAATGAATAACTCTTATCTTCTTTGAGTAAGAGTCAGTGTCGAACATTGGTCCTTTGTCGAGTACTGGTGCCGTTACGTTACCTAATAGTGACCCAAACGGACCCTGTATAAGATCCTGTCACCAGGGCCTCTATTCAACTGCGTTATAACGATATCGTGTTTGGCGTGTTTAAGAATCGTTTATATCACATTCGCCATTATTGTAAATGACATAAGAGTTATGAAAACGTTGACAATACGGAAACACGTCTAATACGATATCGTTATTGCCGTGTAGAATCCCAGCCCAGTAGGTATAACTACTCATTTGCGAGTAGTTCGCTAAAATAGGTTACTCATCATTTTATCGAATTTCACTTCATCGATTGTAAGTATCATTTTATCGAATTTAATTTCTTCGAACGCTATTCTACAGAAAGCTTATTTTGTTTTCAGGATGTTTTAAACATTAATTACGTTGGTTATGTGAAATTAGACTTTTGAGGATAAAAAAAAACTCATGCTGCTAGAAATGGCTTTCGAAGGAATGAAAATTCTGCGTAAGATCCTGAAGCATCATTAATGAGTTAAAAGGTCAAAATGGAACAAGAGCCTTCCTTCCGGGTCCAGAATAAATCGTGGCCTCTTTCGGAACTTCCAAGCACTTCCCGTCTTATAATTAATGAGCGTACTTTGCGTAGATCAGTTCCGCATGCAAGTTATTTAGGCTATTTATTTTGTGTCAAACGATATACTTAACAGACTAATAAAAAAAAAAAAATAGGTACTTCCTGTACTTTAATTTGTGATCTGGGTATTTGTCCACTATTTGGAAAAATTTAACAGTCCCCTGCCAACTTTCTCTCCAAATAATAGTGAATTAAATAGTAAAAATGGTTTTGCATCATAACTTCATTGTTGTTCATACCAATATAAATTTGTGTACAAGATTTAATCTTATCAATTTTTTTATGTAAATCACAACCAAGCGCAAGGGGACTGTTTTTGTACTCTTTAGACAAAGTTTGATTAAATATACTAATAGAATGACTTACGATGGATGGATTTATTATATGGATATTCATCTTCTTAAGTTCAATAGTGAAATCTGGTTATATTCTAGAACATTGCTAATATGATACTTATCAAATTCTGGGTTTGGGACATGTACTATTTTTTGAGGTATTTAAACATTCATTATTAAACTAGCGACCCGCTCTTGCTTCGCTCCGTGTTAAAGTATTATACATATAAACCTGTCGCTGGAATCATTTATCTAATAAAAATACCGCATTCTGTTGCGTAGTTTTAAAGATCTAAGCATACTCGTGAGCTTTCATAGAAACCCGCAGCAGTTATTTGTTTAACCTTTTGACCGCCACACTACGAATGAAGTATCGTGCTCAGTACGCCACGGAATAAACCGTCTACGCGTAATAATCAAATAACTAACTTAATACCATGGTATAAGGATTAATTTCGAGTTGAATGTTGGGCATGTATTAAAGACGTCGGCGTGTTGCCTTGCAGTTGACTATCCCATCAAGATGACTGTGGTGGTTAAAAGGTTAAAATAAAGTTATATACGTCTCTAGTTTTAGCAAATAGCTGCGTTCGTCTCGGCATGTCAGTCCGACTGTTAGTCTGAGTCTTAACTAGACCCCGGACTCTTGTCGCAATGACGTCACAATTAGGGTAGTTTGGGGAGTAAAGCGAACGGTGTGTTAATTGATACAAAAAAAATGGTTTTTGCCGAATTTTTTTAAAGAACTAGGCATTGATGACAAAAATTACCTAGTCAATTGATCAATATTATCTTTTGGTATATTATTCAAACCATACATTTGTACGTTAAACTGGCTTTTGACAAACAAAAAGTGAGCGGCCGACAAATCCAAAGCCAGTTTAATGTAAAAATTTATGGTTTGCAGTAATATACCGAAAGATAACGTTGATCAATTGACTAGATAATTTTGATCGTGAATCCCTGGTTATTAACATTTATTTTGTTGAATCCGGCAGAAGAATTTAATTAACATCCTTCCAAGGAAAATGGAACAATGGAAAATAATTAAACATAATAGAATTATCTTTATCAATTTATCAGCTTTAACCTAAGCTAATTATGTTTTGACCTAAGATATAAAATATTGTGAATGCCTGATTGATTGATGATTATAAATTTTTTATTCCGTCGAACACCAATAGAAGTTACCGTTTTAATTACTGTTCCATATACTACCCTACTGTGACGTAATTGCGCCAATAATCCAGGGTCTAGTCTTAATACTAGAAGTGATCTTAACTGCGTACTGTAATCAGAAGTCCAGAATATTCCTATAGGTCCTAAACGAGCTTAAGGATATATCATTTATTTGTTTGTGTTTTCTCGTACACGTGCAAATTCACGGGCGTCTGCCAGTAGAATTTAATATAACGCGAATTATTACAAGGGCTGTATCACGCGGTCTTGCCAATCAATAGTGGCTTAAAATAAATACGTTTTAAATTTAAAAAATAATATAGCTAAAGATCGCTATTACCTTCGCTTCTCTAAATTATCGCCTGCTACGTGTACATGGAACTAAATCGGGATATAAACTAAATTCAATCGCCTACAAGAGACTGAACGTCACGTCTTCACTACGTGCTTAGCGGGAGCAAATGTGTTTATCGGTAATGAAGCGATCCCCGGCGAATAATACCTACCGTCAATTAGGCGACATAATCACGTAATTAAGACCTTCCATGAGGTTTTATGTTAATAAATACTTAAAAGGTTACCCTATGTAACAATCAATGATTCCTGTTTAAATTATGTATTCATTATGGATGGTCAACATTAAATACATACCAGCAGCAGCTGGGGGTAGCTGACCAAGCTCGCAGCCAGCATATTGTGTATGCTGGGACATGAGCCTGTAATATACTTTGTGGTAATGCCATGTATTTTTTATGTGGCAATAAATCATTTTAAATATTTATTTTAAATTTATACTGTGTATAGAGTGCTGAAAAATTTATAAAGTTAACTCTATTGTTATAAGCAGTGATCGTAGAATATTTGGTGCAGTGCTAGGGTTAATTAAGTAAAAAGTGTAGTGTTTCATTTTATTATATTATACAATCAATAGCTAATTATATTAGTCAATCATATTATATACCTCGACCACCGTAGGTCTCTGTCACCTATTATTGTGACGTCATTGCACAGGGTTTTCTACAAAATCTACGGTCACTGGTTCTTGGTGGCAACTATGTATCGTGAAATAGAGGGACTTTTCGTATCTCGATTGCTGCTACGCTTCGTAGCAGCTGCTCTACAATCAAGGCGTAGCACTGCTACGTCGTGTACCTACATTACGGAATGTCAATAAAAATGGACCGGAGGCTCTGCTTTATTCGGTAAATCTATATTGCTTTCGATATGTTATCGTATTGTCAAGGGTACGATACCTTATTTACTTACCGGTATTGGTGGCCAAGTTAAAAATAATATGATAACGATGTCAAGAGCGATATGGTTTTACCTAGTAGAATAAGCCTATTTAAGACGAGTCAAAAATAACATACCTGTCAAAAGCAATTAGGTTAAGCACGAGAAAAATAGAGCTCTTTAACTTCACCTTTACTGCTAAGTAAATTAAAGGTAGTATAAAGTTAACAAAGAAATGATTCCAGTCCAACTTGAATAGTGGCTTTAAACTATTGTCACGTGTTCAGGGCCTCTATTCTACCGCGTCATAACGATATCGCGTTTGACGTGTTTTAGTATTGTTTCTGTCACAGTCGCAATTATTGTAAATGATATAAGAATTATTAAAACGTTGACAATACGGAAACACGTCAAAGACGATATCGTTATTACCATGTAGAATCCCAGCTCACCACCAGTGTAGAGCTTCTAAAACATGCCAAACGCGATTTTGTTATAACGCGGTAGAATAGAGGCCCTAGTAAACAGTTTGATTTTTGATTTGAAACCTTGATTGGTTCTCTAATGTTTCCCAAAATATTATTTAGCAATCCTAATCATTTTATAGAATTTCATTTTGCAAAGACGTAAGTACTTCCCGAGCCTACATTTTATTCTACATAATCAAATCTATGTAATAAGTTCATGTAAGGTTCTCCCGGTAACCTTCGGGGAGGGATGATGTTCGGTTGAAAAATGACCGAATTTTCCTTTGATTTATTCTGTTTACTGTTTTACTCTACTCACTTGACACTGGCAATATCACTGCTGAGTATCGCGGTGTACCGCCATTAAGAAGTTTATGTAAATAACGAGTAGGTATGTGACGTTTAAGCACAAAAACAGGGCCTCTATTCAGGTGCGTTAAAACGATATCGTGTTTGACACGTTTAAAAATCGTTTATGTCACAGTCGCCATTATTGTAAATGACATAAGAGTTATCAAAACGTTGACAATACGGAAACAGGTCAAAAACGATATCGTTATAACGCAGTTGAATAGAGGCCCAGTGTTGCGAAATAAGGTTGCAAAATGAAACGTTTTCCAAACGTACTTTCTGTCAAAAATTAAAGGAAACCTTATATTATCTTCTGTCCTTTCTTTGCTAACCGGGATCAAACCCGACCGCTTACATTTATATTTATCTTGCTATCTATCCTCGCTTCGCTTCGGTTTTTGTGAGTTTTCATTAACACCCGCACATAACCAAGAATTTATTACACACTACTTGTTTCTCGCGACTCTGTCCACATAAATCGCTCTTTCCTCGAGAACTGTCTGATTTTTCAGGAACATATGGTGGAATACTAACATAGAGGCATTCCATCTTCGCCCTCAGGGTTAGCAACGCATTTAAGGTCTTACTGTGTTACAATATAAATATATCAAAAATAACAGAACACGGAATAGTACATTTAAATCATAAGTACAGACAGGCGGTCTTACCGCTTAAAAGCGATCTCTTCCAGACAACCTTGGAATTTTTCCAGAAATAATTATGGACATAAATTCATGGCAGGCGGCGTAAATTAATAAACTCAAACTAAACAACTACTGGAAACACTCCCGAGAAACGCCCGTCACACGATACGTCAAAATAAACCTCAAGCCATAGAAAACTGTAATTTCTGACGCATCTTGAGACCAGCGTTACAGTCGAGATTTGTTTATTAATACGGCCCTTAGGATTGCAGTCTTGGGATTACAGTTTTGAGAGTTCAAGTGTCTATGGGTCTCAGATTCTACTTACCACCAGGTGCCTTGTGCTTGTGTACCGTTTTATTGCCATGAAATGTACCCTATGTCCTTCTCCGGGACTTAAAGTCTCTCCAAATTTCATCTAAATCGGTTCAGTGGTTTATCCGTGATACCTTAACAAACAGGCAGACAGACAGTTACTTTTACAGTTATATTATTAAGTATGGATACAAAACTCCCGTGCAAAATTATCTAACTGATGATGAAAACCGCATCAAAATCCGTGACCGGAGTTGAGGAAATACAGATAGAAGAAAAGACAGACAAACGCGGAAAGCATTTTTACTATGTTCAAACAAGGATCGGGCCAAAGAAATATGTTTGTATTCAAAAATCTAAAAAAAACAAGTGTTTAGGTCAAATTATTTTATTGTGTCATTTTATCATTTCTTTTTTATATTACGTGAAGAACACGATTTTATAATACTCTCTTATTTTGGCATTTTATCAGTTACATAGTAGGTCCTTAAAGTAGCATTTCGCGTTAATATCAACATAGGTACATTAAACCATAGAAAATATTGTAAATAATTACGAAAATGTAAACAGGACGATTTTTACGTGTTTTATTACTATGCACAGTGTTTTATTTAAAGATTATGAATCCTTTATAATTATTTTAGACAAAGATAAATAACTAAATACTTAATGTGTATAAATAGTAAAACATCGACGGATTTAACGATACGAGTATTATTCAAAATTGTAATTACTTAAAAATCATTCTTTTTAAAATACAGTTTTAAAATAAACTTAAAACACTACAGTTACGTATCGTAAATTTGAACACTCTAACATTAAACGGTCTTAAAAAGCTTTTACTGAAGGTTTAGCCACAACATTTATTATTACAAGTTTATAAATGACACCTCCTTTCTGACAGTTTTCTAGTGTGACAAAACAGTTTTCGGTTTTGTAATTTTCTCCTACTTGCTCCCACACGGTCTTCTGAGAGACTTGATTCATTGATTGAGATCTGATTTTACCCAAAGTCTAAAGACTTATTAAGACCTCTTGCATTTTAAAGTATTTGAACGTATCATAAGCCGTTGAACTGTTCAAAGCTACCAACCGTAACATACACAATATTTTCAACTATAAAACGTTTGAGTGCTCTGCCGAGTTCCTTAACTAATATCTAATTGTTAGTATTGCAAGTTTTGTCTAATAGTGAATATAGACAGATAGATAGTATACGAGTTTTACAAATATAAGCCGGACAGATCAACAGAAACATAAAAATAGTCAGTCTTTACAATATATAGTTAGATAAAATAGACAGGATTTGTAGGAAAAAAGTTATGTAACAATTTATAAACAAGAATATTAACGACGATAGGAAAAATAACATACATTCAAGAAATAACAATAACTAGATATTTTTTTATGTATTTAGAAAACAACAGTAATAGTACCAAGCAAGTCGTTTAGTTAAACATTTATTATATATAGTAGGTACACTTATTCCTATCTAATTGGTGTTTTGACAACGAATTGCTTATTTACCTATTTTATAGGGGATTGAATTTTTACTTAAAAAAAATATAATCTTTTCTTTTATCTAGACTATAACTATAGTTGTCGGTACTATCGTAGTTGTGACTCAGTAACGTCTATGTCCACTGTTTAGAATTTGAGCTTCCCATAAAATCTTACAAGTGTATAATATTTAAAATACCTACATAAGTTATGATACAATAGGATCTCTATAAACTTCTTCTAAGATAGACTTTAGAATTAGAACACACATGAATCGATTACAATATAAACATCCATAGGTTAAAATTACATCATTGATTTACTCTGTGATTTATACTTATACTAACATTAATGACAATAATGACATTTTATTTTGTAGATAATAGTCCTTTAATGGTTGTAATATTCCCTGAGATTAAACTTTTATCTAGTAGACTTTTACCCCAATGATACTCAAGGTAATTTTAAAATTAACTTCTACTTTACCTAAATATTTGGCTCACCAGGAACCAGGATTAACTACGTACATAAACGCACAACTAACTTTACTATATACATACAATTCGTTGATGTTTCACGCATATACCTATATACAGACATAAGACACGCATTACGCGAGATATAGCGCAGTAGATAGAGCGCAGATATGTGTGGCGACTGCGGCGTGGGCCCTTGGGAAACGCGAGGCCGGTGGGGCCGAGAGGTTTGGGGCCGGGGCCTGTGCTGGCGCCGGGGCCGGTGAGGCCGGCGCCTACATCGCGGGCAGCAGCGGGCTCGGGGAGCGCGGGGGCCGGCGCACGCCGCTCCACGGCTCCCCCATCATATCCTCGTCTCCCTGCACACGCGCACTCGACATACTCTCAGCGTCACACTCCTCAACTTCCCAACTCTGAGATCGAGATTTTGAGATCATTTAACTTAGAGTAGGGCAGCTACAGGATGTCTAATAGGAACGCTATCACAGAAGAGTTGAAGCTCGAAGTTCGATAGTCGGTCAATCTGAGAGATACATTTTCAATTGCGTTTCTTTCGCACATTTATGACTGGTATGCCTCAGATTGATTTATAATGCCCCGAAAGTCTCCATGCATTCACAACATTTAAATTGGTCCATTAAGCTACTTCAACGGTTTTAACATTTGGTTACTTAGGAATTAGCTATTGAAGATACAAGCAATCCTTCAAAAGTAGCATAAAAGACAAACGAATAACACCGAGGAGATCTTCATGACTCGCGGAGGATCTACGGGGTCGTGCGGGGCGGTGCGAGTGAGTAAACCACGTATTACGGTGTCAACACTTACATATAAGAAGTAATTACCATCATCGTGTGTGGCGCTGGCACAGAGTGCACGTGCGCGGGCGGCGCGGGCGGCGCCAAGGGCGGCGGTGGCGCGGGCGGGGGCTCCGGGGACGCCGCCGCGGGGGAGAACGAGGCTGGCGCTAGAGGCGACTGGGCTGCAAAGAACAAAGCTGTGTAACAGTGGCAGCAGTGACCGTGCAATTTTTCCTACTGCTTAGGATAGCGCCGTGAACACCAGTGGGTTCTTAATGATGACGATGGTTCTAGCTTTAAATGTCAAGTATGGGCATCTTTGCTTGGAATTTGAATTTCAATCTCAAGAATACTTCGATGATGACGAATAATCTAGCTACCACCTAGCTAGCACCACAGTTGCAGCACCATGAACACCAGCAGGTTCTTAATGATGATAGTGGCTCTAGCTTTAAATGTCAAGTTACCAGCAGCAGTGACTGCCAGCACGAACTAGCTCCAGTGCCCGCAGCAATCGCAGCACAGTTTCAGCACCATGAACACCAGCGGGTTCATAATGATGATGATGGCTCTAGCTTAAAGTGTCTAGTTACCAGCAGCAGTGAGTGCCAGCACGAACTGGCTCCAGTGCACGCAGCAGCCGCAGCACAGTTGCAGCGTGGCGCGGCGCAGCGCGCGGTGCAGCGCCATGAAGAGTAAAGGGTTCACGGCCGCGTGCACGTAGGAGATGTGAAGCGCGATTTGGAAGTACATCTGCGGAGTGCAAGACGTGTTTATAACATCTATCTGAGTTTAAATTTAGATAAGGTTTTGACCATCTACTACATAACAGCCCTATGTATGTAGGCTTTACACATGTCATGTCTCTAATAAATAAATAAAATCATTACAAACGGTAAACTTCGTATATCTATGAAACACGAGTGACAAATCGTCGGTGATACTGGAAAAACGCGTAACGAAAAAGTTAAATTAGGTGCAAAAAACACCTTAGCGAATAAGTCAGTAAGGTAAATTTTGCAAGTTATTGGATTTGTTAGTTACGGTTACGCGGTATTGCAGTACCACTGACGAAATTTACTATCAGGCGAGTGTGCTTATGACTGCGATAGCCAGCCAATGGCTTATGTCAAATACAAAAGACATCACTCAAACGCCACAGCTAAACCACCAAAGCGAATATCAACCTTGCCTCGTAGACACTGTAGTCTATTTTGCGCTGCCAACTGTGACGAAAACATTCGTCGTTGGCGTTGAACCTGTGGTGCGGATATATCCATCTATTATGACGTTCAAAATGTTTCGGAATTGTACTAAATGTAATAATAAAAACCCCGCTGGAAACTCGACATAATCTACCAATTTTTGTACTTATGAATAACTGAAATACGGCACATAAAAAATTACAACCATTTACCTCATACGCTATATGCGATGTCAAAGTTGGATGGTGCAGCAGCGTCACAATGAACAGGGGTCCCCAGAACAGTATATATGCGGCGGTGATGACAACGAACATGCGCACGCGGCGCACCCCCTCCCGCTCCACCCGCGCCAGGTACCCCCGCAGGCGGCGGCCCCCGCCGAGCGGCAAATTTGAGCTTTGAGTCCGGCAGCGCCCGTCGGCCAGAGCGCCATCTACAGTCTAATTTTTGAAACATATTACAACAAGTTGATTCAGTAGAAGTTTTAGTTTAAAATTTGTTTAATTAGGATTTTAAAATTACTAAAATAATCTATTTAAAGGTTGTCTTAAAGGTAAAAAGTCGTAAGTAAAACTTGTTGCAAAGTTTATTAGTATAGGCTTTGGCAAAGATTGGAAGAAAGGAAAAAGTGGTGTTTTAGGTTAGGATTAATTATATAAAGTGTAAAAACTATTTATAGGTTTTTGAAGGTGTAGGTGTTAAAGGTAATACACTAATAGAAAACAACCATGTTTCAGTTGGTTTTGAGTTTATAAAGGTTTGTGCTATTATTATAAAAGTTTTATATTTAAGTTTATCAGGAAAGTTTAGAAAAAAGCGGTTCTATTTAGGGTTTTATTTTAGTTAAAGTAAAGTTACATGATATATTAAGGATATTTTCTAAATGGTGCATTCTACAGGTCTACAGTTGCAACTACAGAGAAGGTGCGCATGCGACGATACTTACCCTCGGTCCGACGCTATTGGGCAGCGAGTCCATGCGCCGGTTGTCTCCGGCCATGCTGACAAGCGTGGTCACTAGACCAGCTACTCGAACTGCTTCTACGTTAGCCTGCATGCGATAACATTTGAATTATGGACACCCCATCTAACCCCACTACCCAACGCTAAACCAATATGACCCCTGCAAATTTTCGCTTCCGATTTCCCACGAAAATTTAAATCTTATTTGCGGTCCGCCATATTGGCATCGTACCAAAAACTCCAAACCAGACCGAAGTACGTGTTGTTTGTGGAGTATGATCGTATGGAGATGCCTTTATAAATTTCAATGAGTCTTGAACAGCGCAAGTTCCGTCGCTATACCGGTTATACAACCGACAACTTCGAGGATGCAGCTAAAGTTTAAAATGTCATCGAAATGGATTATTATACATATATTCACTTCATGGTAAGCCGAGAATGACGTCATGTTCTCATGATGGTCAGATGATCATGGAGAAGTCTACATCAAACAAGAACATGATAATGACCATGAAATGCAAATTAAATCAATAAAGCAGCTATCTGTCTATAACATCGTAGGACTTCTCCATGCCATGTGTCCTTTGTTCTTAAGTGGTCTACTAACAAATCTTCAAACCTTGGTGAGGTCCCGATGGAGTTTCTTGAGGTGGAACAGTGTGAGGCCAACGCAGACAGCGTTGACGCCAATCCAAAGAGCGTTGAGTACGTAGTGCCTAAAGGGCCCCCGGACTAGAGGGCACGAGGGGGCTGGCCCGTAGGAGCTGTAGGACCCCGCACTGGCTGCCAGAGCTCCGGATAAAAAGGTTGGTCCGAGATTTATCGTAATCGATGCGAACCAGATCATAAATGTACCGAAAAGGACGCACTGTAAAAAAAACACCTAATTAATTAATGAGTTGACTTTACTTTGCTGTCAACATTTATTTGTCCATAATAATATGGCCGTAAGACGTTCTTTGAGTTCTATCAACAAAGGAGATTCCGCTATGTCTTGTCACAAATAGAGACTAAATTGGTATTCACTCAGATATTATTCAATCAAACTGGTATATGTGGTGGTTTATAAGATTTTTTCCAAATGTTTTAAGATTTTATCTTGGATTAGATAAGGAATGTTATTCCAGACTCAGAGCAGGGTATAATTTATATTAACCACAAATTGAAAATTTTATAGGGGATACAAAGCTTCAGGATCAGAACTGACGATACAAATGGTTTCTGAATTTAAAGTAAAAATAGAACGGTAATTCATCTTCAAACAAAAGTATATCGCGCGGCTTGCATGTGTGCATGCCTCGACCGTATGCGCCGCGAGTCACTACAAGCAAACTCAATAAGACGGACCGAATCGGTTCCAGCCGAGGTTGCGCCGTTGCCGCGTTTGGTTGCGTGCATATCAAGAATGTCATATTATATGGGAAAAACTAGCGGTAACAGTAATATTAAAAGGCCGGAGATGGCCTACTTTTCTATTTAAACTATGACAATAATAATGAACCTAAAATGATGATGATGTTTTTAAGTATATTTAAAGGTTAGTGTGCCGGCCGTCACGTTTCATATTAATATCATCAATGCACGTTTTGATGAATCTCGTTTTAGATTAAGAATTATCTATACGTGTGTTAGTCTGCATATTAGTTAAGTTGATGTTGTATATATATCTAAGTCTTATTGTGATTAAATTAGATTGTAACTGACTGACAAGTGTTATGTCTCGCTCCCCTTCCATCATGTTGCTCCCCCGGTAAAGTTAGTTTTGTGTTTTATTTTTATAAATTTCCTAACTTTCTAACTTTTCATTCAGGTAGCATTTGTTACGTAACCTTTTAAAGTGCTGATGGACTTAAGCATTTGCTCGAAAATTCGCTGGAATGCTCGCCGAAATGAGCGTTCCCATTTCGACAAGCAGTCTGGCGATTATGCTGGAGTCTATCAGCACCATTGCAAGAGGCAAAGGTTTTTCTCGAAATACAAACATAATATTGTCAAGCGAAACTTTTCCACGCTTTTAAAAAATGTCGGTATACGGATGAATTCCCTCATTATTTAGCTTAATAGGTCATCCGTGTGCCGTGTCAGACCGTTTACCTGAGGACTGTCCATTAGGAGGGGCGCGGATAAATCGGCCTGTTCCTCCTCGTTCTCGGGGAATATGGGACTGTCGTTAAGCACCGTTGTTAGCATGTTCACTGTTGAGACTGTCACCTAAAAAAAGACACAATAATTAAATAGCACTGTTTTGAACGAGAAAAGTCACGCCCTGCGTGTCTGCTTCGTTTTACAAAGATGGAAGTAAACATGACACGTCAATTTATGTGGTTAAACGCAACTTAGTGGATTGGAAACAGTATAATGAATATTATGAAGGCGATGTTGATGAAACTGCGTTTATAGATAAATCTATGACTGACTGACTGACCGACAAAGAATGCACAGCTTAAAGCACTGGTCCTAGGGATTTGAAATTTGGAAGTTAAAAATATTTTTGGAAAATCTACCTCCCGGCGAGAAGAAATAGGGGGAGTGACGGGAAACCAAATGCTACGCGTATGAAAACGCGGGCATTGTTTAGATTAAATACAGAGTGCGTGGGATGGTCGGGAAACTTAATATTTGCCCTGGCCGGCAATTAATTTTATGCAGAGTTACTACCAACTAATCCAACTACGTCGTCAAGGTATAAGATAAAATGCAAACGTTTTTACAACTAAATATCAATCTTCATTCAATATAATAGAACAAGAATCGACGTAAAGTTACAGTTCATACCTAAACGTACCACGGTACCTTATACGTCAAAGTATTTAAACTTTACTCATGAAACCCACAAAACTATCCAAATTACGTTACTCACGTCTTCACCGTAGAATTGTCTAGTGGCAAACTTTCCAGTAGCTTAATACCCTAAACCGAACAACAACAACTTTTGCGAGAGCTGCGAAATTTCTTACACTTGAGCACAAAAGATTCCCGTATCTTCTGAAAATGAAACTTTGTGGCAATTTGATACCATCAATAATTCTCACGGTCTACAAAGACGAGTTCTTTGCCATTAAAATTAAGCGACGAATTATCCCTGGGGCTTCCAAAGCCTGAAGTTAAGTGCTCTTAATGGTTCTGTAACTTTGAGCAAAAAAGGTCCGATGAGTCTTTATTGTTTCCGCCTTTTACGTCTGTCCAACGTCATAAAACAAGGTAAAGGTTACCTAAGTGGAAATGTTTCGAAGAAGAATGTTTGATAGAGGAATAAAGTTAATACAAAAAACATCTCCAAATGTACAAAATGCCTACCTACCTACTTGCAAAAACACATCAAAAACACCTAAGTTCCAAAAATATCCCTAAATTATTTTAATATTTTGTAATGCAACGCCTATATTGCCCAATATCAAATTAAACTTAGATGTTTTTGATGATTGTATTCCTATATAAAAATATAAAATATAACGTGCTCTCGTAAAAAATCGCGGATTTATCACCAAGTGTAAACAAGGATTAATTTTAAATAAAAAAGAATAAAATTTCAATTAGATTGTATTACACACTATATTAATTTATGAATTAAGGCTTACTTACGAACTATGCATGTCGTGCATTATCCTATTCAAAATTTAATTCCTATACCTATTTTGTGCAAGATTTCTAGTATCGTTACTTTAGCAAGATGCATTTCGTCTATCCCTTCTAGACTTTCGCACGTATTCCTCCTTTTCTTAGAGAAATCGCGGACATCTCTGTTGAAACATTCCTATTACTTTGATATCAAATATTCCACGCTCTACCGTAATGGGTCGAGAGTAACAAACTCGGAAATAAAATGTTTGTTCCAACTTCAAGTCGTAATTACTTTCTTTAGAGCATTCCGCTAGCACTTAAGACTGAACTTCAGTGAGTATAATAATTCACATTATATAGTACAGATCACCACGGCATCGTGATCTACACTAATCTACACTAATATTATAATTAGGAAAGATAAACTCAAAAACAAGGTACTGGACCACAGAGTCACATAGTAACTCAGGCTATGTTTTATTTTTCTACGGAGTCACGGGCAACATCTATCATAAATAAAAGTGTGAATATAAAAAGATAATGATTTTGATAATATGCACTATAAAAATAACATAATATTTAAGTTCCTTAGCACTAAAATTCAAACAAGCCAACGGCCATCGAACGGAATGTTTTTTAAACTTGAAAAAAAAAACGCGTAACGCTCAGTATTATCAGTATACATTAATCACTTACCTGCTTATGTTGCCAGTTGCACACTAAAATAATTTACTAGCAATATGTAGACGTAAGGGTACAATTTGTAATTCCAAAACTTAATCGCACTAAGTGCGTCAGCTATTATAAAAAGGTGAAAAGTTAGTTACACATGAGTTGTATTGTTTACAATGAAAATATTTTATTTGCATCACGTCGTAATAAAACCTGAGACATATCGCCGTTGCCGCGCCGTCTTCAGAATCTTAAGTGGACTTTTATCGTCAAACGTAAACCGTAAGAGTTACGTTAAGTAGTTACATTGACTTTTATCGGTTCCTTCCGTTCATGCATAATAGTAGTCATAGACGGGACATAGAGAACAAAAGCGTGATTCAAAACTTGTTACCTAATGGTAACAATTCGAATAGTACTTTGACACGCCCGCATGTACGGTTGTATCAGTCTTAGATAAAAAAGCCATTTCCACTGATACATTCCGAATTGCGGTTAGCACTAGAAATCGAATAAACGAAAAAATATTTCAACGCTGACGAAGTCTTAAGAGGCCGTATACGAATTTTTGCCGATTTCGCTGATTTACGGTTGAAATACATTACTTCTATAAATTTTAATGCGCAACACGAAAGATAATTTCGATTTTCAATTAATGTATGAGCTACTTTTTATTATTATTATATTATTTTGATTTATCGACCTGAAATGGCGGCTTTTTTTGTGAATTTTGCTGTAAGATGTTTAGAATATCGCATATTCACTAATTATTTTACGTCTAAAAGGTATAAAAAATTACAATGTATTGCTGTAAAAGTGTATTTTGACGTTGGTCATAGATTTGATGGGGAATTGTTACTGTAACGGTATGCTAATCATTCGTTAACGAACTAAGAGGCAAGTTAAACAAAATAGCAGCTCTGTTTTTACCATTATTATCATAATACCAACGAACTAATACTAAAGATAATACAATGGCTTGCCAGTCGTTATGATATTTGGCGAGTTTCTCGATATTGCGACGATGTAATGCAATTGCCATAATCACGAGATCTCAGGTGTCATGAATGTTAACCGCGATAAATTAAATAGGTATATTATTATAATCCTAATTTTACTATTAATCATAATATCAAAGTGATAATTGCGTTGATATTCCAATGTTTGCATACCTGTTTGTGCATCACACAATAACGGCTGCACGTATTTTGAAAGACATGTATTTGATTAGGAAACGAAATATTTCCCGAAGCCAGAACAAAATGGACGTAAAATGAGAAAAAAGGTCAATCCACGATTGTAGAGCTTCTCATAGGTAATTTTTAATTAATTTCGATAATGTTGTATGAAATGTCTTATGTCAAATATAATAAGTCGGCCTAGCCAGATGCAAACGTCACTAACGTTTTTCTTTTCTATCACTCAAAACGTATGGGATGACGTTCTCGTGCGTTTCGGTTAACCACGTGGTCGACTGTCATCCCATACATTTTGAGCGATAGAAAAGAAAAACGATAGGAGCGTTTGCATCTAGGCTAGGGCCCCTGGTCAAAAAATGAACCCTGCTAGGGCAAAGCAATCTCGGAACTATTTCTGACAACATTGCAAAATGCTACACTAAAATGGATAGTATTTCAAGGTATACTCTGAAGTACATATGTGATATTAATGTAAATAGTCGTAGTTTTTGTAATGTGTTCGCATTGTAAACTTCTTCTTTTTAGGTACAATCAAAATATGGAGCAAACTCAAACAATGTATGCCACAGCAGAAACATTTAGAATCGTAAAACGGCACCCTGACATTTCTGTAAGGTACCTTGATAGTGTAATTTAGAGAATGCGGAGACTTGAACCCTGGGGACTACTCGAGAGCAGCGCTAAGCACCTCGCGAGCTGCCTTAATGAGGGGCAATAACCTGGATTGATACGCCAGACTGAATTAAGTCAAGGTACTATTGCGGCGTACTTTTTTAGCAGACTCTCCCACGGACTTATTAGAGAAATAAAGATAAGTTTATTGAACCAAGTACAAAAACAAACAAGAAATTTCCTCATTGACCCCAAACTAGGCTGAGCCTGTATCTTTGGGCCCAGAAAATAAGTCCATGGAAATCGTAGGCGAGGACAATTGTTTGATAAAAGAGTATTTTCTTGTGGACTGAACAGTAGTACATGTAGTTAGCTCCACGCGCAACTGCCAAGTCCATGCTTTATCCTTATCTGTCAAATCCAAATGTCACAATGATAGATAAGGACATAGCACGGCTTAGCTATTCCATGGTTACTCCACGTTTATTCATGAGGGCATTACGGCGTGCATCAAGAAAATAATTTATTTCGTCAAATTAGAGTTTGTCTACTTCTTCTTCACTAATATTATAAAGAGGAAAGATTTGTATGTTTGTAACGAATAAACTTAAAAACTAATGGACCGATTTCAAAAAATCTTCCACCATTAGAATGCTACATTATCACAGAGTAACATAAGCTGTTTGTGGTTGAGGTATTTTTCTACGCGGACGGCATCGGGTGTAACAGCTAGTTTATTCATAAGCGCCTTTGATTGTGCAAGAAGAAAAGAATTAACATGCCAAGTTTGACCTCGTGTAAGTATAAGTTGAAAACTCCATGAAAAAATCTTAGTCGCGTGGCATTTTAAACATTTACACAAGTGATTTTTTTAAAGTGTATTCTCATTGGGCATGTAATTCAATACTAAACAAATTATTCACCATTGAACACCACAAGATCAAAAACCAAGTAATTTAGGCGTAACATGCCAAACAGTCTTACTGCTAAAAAGAAACAAAGATGACAAAATCTCAAAACATTTCAAATAAATTCCAAATCGATTTTAATAATGTGGTTATTTAGTTTTTCTTTCAATCATCATATCACAAGGTATTTGGTAAGAGTCACAACGACATTTGAAGGTTGGGTTTCAACACAAAGGCTGGTGCTGCATCAGAATTTCAAATAAGACTTCACTACACTCGCAAGCTTTATCCGACATCTCATATCCTGAGACGTTGACATAAGACAGACTTACGTTCAAATACGTTTTCAGAAACGTATTATGGTCGCCTATATCGCGGTGGATAAATTATCTATCACTCTCGAACTTACATAGGTACGTACTTGTCAGAGAGTGATAATTGTTTTATCCACGTTTATCCACATCGATAAACACGACTACAATAGAAAAACGTTGTGGCATTTAATTGTATTATCGATTGGATGGTTGGGTTGAAAGAAAGAGCGATCTAAGGTTAACTGATAATGTTATAACGAGTTAGATAATGGAGAGTGAGTAATAATAATAATAAATATTACAAGACTATCTCATCCAAATTGACCTAGTCCCAAACTAAGCACTAGGCTTGTACTATGGGTACTAAACAACGATAAACATACTTAAATACATAGAAAACATCTAAGACTCGGGAAAAAACCGTATCATATTGGCAAAATGTAACCCTAACCTGCCATAGACCTGTCTCGTAGTGACATTTAGTTTGACAAGTCATACGATTTGATTTATAACGTTACTGTGACACAATTCTATACTCGGTCTAGTTTTAATGTTGCCAATTATTTGTACACACCCAACGTCTTTTTCAAGTGTTTTCTAGTGTACGTTTAAAATGCATTAAAATTACGTGTTACTCAACAAAAACTAAAATAATGGTCTGTATGAATATGTACGAGTATACGCATTTTTATTTCCAAAATCTTTATTCTTGAAAAAAACATAAGAATGCTTTTAGCAGTTTCAACGAACAACAGAATCGCATCAATTGATGGATGACATCCACCGGCCTTCTGACGGGCTTTGAAATGTTGTTTATGGGTTGTTACAAATCATGGTTAAGTGATTGTTGCAAATGAATGTGTACCGTGTCATGCCGGGTAAAGTTTACAACAACGAAATAAATCATTAAATTTTCGCGTTTTAGATGAATCAGGAAAAACAACAACATACTTATTATTCCTTAAATTTCGTTAATTAATGACAGAATCAACGGATAAGAGAAATATGGAATTTGAACAACATAAAACATTATTTTCTGTCATTTATTTATTCCTCGCACTTCCTCATAAATATACTGTAATAACATGCAAGCAATCAGCCCTATTATGGCTCTTATAGCACCCACAGACTCTTTGATCCCATTACGACTGTTTAAAATAGCTACACAGCACGCTGTCATACTATAGGCGACCAATTCTCAAGCTCCTCGATATGATTCTCATTCGAGATGAAATGTTAATGATATATATTTTTTTTTAATATTTCGCTTGATGTGAAAGTTTAAAGGGCCTGAACAAAACATTTATTTTATCCATCCATGGTATTTTTTAGATAATGATGTAATGTGCCGCCATCAATTCACACTGTCATGCTCATTCGTATATATGATGTTATACGTAGTATAGTACATGGGCGGTACTTTAATTACAAACCTCGAGCAGTTAAAGCTATATAAAAATAGACTCTCGGTTGTAATTCCAATTCCTCCCATGATACACAATGTACTTACTATTAATGTGAATGTATGTCTCATGTGTAACCTGCATATTAGTTTAGTTAGTCTTGTATTTAAACCCAAGTCATTAAGTAATTGACTGATAAAGTGTTTATCTCTCTCACCCCTACCGCCATGTACCCCTCCGGTAAATGGGTATACACGATAAAATCGTACAACACATTGAATAAAACTTCGTCTCAGAAATGTTAACAGTTCCCATAGGAATTACACAGGTTCCTGAGTACTACAAGAAACCGCCGGGAAATAGACTCAAACTTACCAAGAATGTAAAGTCGCACAATCTTATCACATCCATCATTTTACTAGCAAATATAATCAAGCAACAATGTCACGCGTCGTGTCCCGTCTCTCATTTCCCGTGTTTGCTCCAGCTTCTAAAACTGCACACGGTTTTGTTCCCGTCCCCGAGAACAAATGGATTTTCCAGTAGCTTTTAGTATTTTGTTTATCGGAGAGATGCATCGGGCGTAGGTTAAATTCAATGTTTCTACTTTAAATGTATTTGCTGCTCGTAACCTCTTTAAACACTTAGATAAAGGTCGTATGATTACCAGTTTTAAGTCCGATTTTTATTTCACAACTATTTCATTTGGCAAATTAACGTATGTTAGAAAAACGTTTTATTCTGAAACCGTAAATATAAGTTTTCGGAGAATATTCGGAGGCTAGGGTGGGACTAGTATGACGGACTCCTGAGCAGAAGGCTACTTACAGTCTTAAAAAGGTTATTAATGTTTAGCGTTATTACAATTTTAAAAATCTTTATTAATATCACTCATTTTATAGTGTATAATATAACTATAGACTAAACATACCAAAAAAAAAAACCAAAATGATGTAAAACCAACCACCCTGAAATATTTAAGAACAGACTATAAATACTTCATATAATTAAAATAAGATCAACAATACTTTTAACACCACCTCATTTAATTTTAGCGATGAGAAATGTGTTGACTTTTGATATTTCCGACGACAATTTAAAAAAAAGCCTAACTTATTTTAAATTTAAAGCACTTGACATTTACTCATACAATCCGATCGACTACCTAACATTTATTATCATTTTGAGAAATTACGATATGGTCACAATAAAAAACAAATTCCATTTAACAAAAGTAAAGGTTACATCTCCCAAAACACATGAAAGTGTTTTGGGTATTTTTATAAATGAACGTAATATCACGACGCAAATAAGTATTTTCTCTTGACATGTCGAGCACTCAGACGTCTACCTTACATTGCCGCAGTGTTTTTATGTAATAAGTACCTTCTTATAGTCTCAAATTACGGTAGAAAGTTGTCTAGGCGTATTATTTTGAGAACGTGGGATGTACTCAAACTTACCAGTAGTAAAAAAGCCGTTTCGACGAGCGAGCACTTGTACACTGGCTGGCAGCGGAACACGGCGATACCGAGGGGCAGTAGGATGGCTGCGCGCGCGCAGTCCACCACTGCCTGGTGGAATAGGAGTCCGTGGGACCACCTGCCGAGAAAAAGGACAAAACTGTAGAACGGAATAAAGAAAAGTCTTTCGATATTCTATCTTCAGTGAATTATGTTCTTATTTTATACTTAATAGAAAAAAAAAACGATATCAAGAGTCTATTCTCTTTTTTTATTAAGGAGCCAAACCCTTGTCAGCAGGGTAATCGCTAATATGGGCCAACGAAAACCTGCGGCATGGGTCGTGGCAATCTATTTGGCATACGTCTTGATACTTTCTTATACTATTTATTTTGTTTTATTTTATCAAATTTTGACAGGGAAATTATTTGGCGACCCTTAGACGACTAAGGGAAAAAGGGCTTGTAGTACCGTTAGGCGATGGGCTGGCAACTTATCACTAATGCACTAGTACATTTTTCGGTCACATTGTGCAAAATGTGGTTACAAAATTAAAGCAAGTCTTTTTATTAGAGTTGTTGGTATTTCTGTAGCTCTGCCTACCCCACTCTGGGAATGAAGGCGTGGCGTTATGTATGTATGTCATTTTAATTAATGACCAGTGATCAGAATAGGTAGTGCAATTTCGCGAGACTTCGGTGCGTAAGTTTAGTACGGATATAGCTTGTAACCTCGGGATTACATTTGCAAAGTGTTAAAGTTTGTGTTCAATTCAGAAATGTTATTAAAATATGATTTTAACGATTATTTTGCTAGCAATGACAAAAATTAAAAAAGTAACTTCAATTAAGGTCATGTCAAGAAAATATTCTGTGAAATAATACGAGTCCCGGAATCTGGGGTCTTATCCATATTAAGTATAATGTTTAAGGTCGTTCACCCGAAATTGCACTACCTATTCCGATCACTGTTAATGACTGAGGTTTTCCAGTTAAGGTTTTCGCCAATGTCAAGTTATTTATAGTTTCTCCCATGGACTTATTAGAGAAATAACTCCATGGATATCGCACGCAAGGACAATTGTTCGGTAAATAAGTATTTTCTCACACCACGCGCTTCTTTCTAGTCCCAAGTATTTGATTTGTCTCTCCAATTGGTATTACTTCAGTCAGCAAGTTAAACTACCGTCGATTTGTTTCACTCTTATTTTATTATTCTGACCAACTAACTAATTCCCCTTATCGCCCACAACAGTCGCTCCCACTGCAATAAAACGAAACAAATTAGCGTGTTCTGCGAGTCGAGACATTAGGAGCTGGACAAGAAACTTTTTTGTTTGTAAACTGGTCTTATATTCGACATTGACTAAATGATATAGGTAACATTTTTATGATAGCGATGGCAGCCATTTTTACCCGACCGCGACTAAGCCCATAAGGAGAGGGTTATAGTTTGACCTGTATGCATGGTCGACGCTATGTTCCTTCTTAGAGACTGGATGTATGAGCCGATTTCAACAAGCGAGGTATCGTTTGATTCGTCTTAACGTCGCAAGTGTCACTGGGAACTTTCATTAAAACAAAAATAATATAGCAGCACAAAAAATGGTAATTAACACATAGTTTAGACGACATTATATCAAAACATGCAGTCGGGTTTAAAAAACTTGCTGTTTGTTTGACTTGTGTTAAAAAAATTATGTCACTTGGGTAATGTTAAATAGAGACTCGAGGCAATATTACACTTTTAAACTATTAAATAGATGTCATAGCGACCCTTATTTATTCTCAGAGCTAATAATAACTCTTGAATGGATCCATCCGAATCGCTCCATCCGTTTGGGAACTACGATGCCAGAGACAGACACACAAATACACTGATATGCGTAATTTTTGCTTCAGGTCTTAATTAAATAAAAACTAACCTGATGGTGAAAACCACATCGAAATAGGTTCAGTAGTTGTCGAGAACATCGCGAACATACATACAAACAGACAGCGCAGACAGATGTAATAATTAAACTCTTTATTGAGTGTTTGAATGTCCGAATTGGAATTATTAATAGCACTTTCGAATCGCTGGGGAACTTTAGTTCACCTTTCATTAACATAGGCTTCGGTGTTTTGGTGGAGCAATAGAAAGAAGAAAAAGCAGCTTTAGGACAATAGTGACCCAATTCAAAATTTCTGCTTTTAAACTTCAAGTCATATATTTATTACTATAAAGACCTAATTCGAAATTTAAAATTTCTAAATTAGGTCATTATTGTTCTGAAGATGCGAATATTCATGAAATATTTGTTTTACTAGTAGCTATTTTTTACTAAGATTGGTTAGATTAGGTTAGGTTAGGTTACAAAAATTTGAACACTACACGGTGGGAAACGGCTGTGAAAGAGAAATTCAACGAATAAGTACAGTAAAGCCAGAGTGTTAATAGGTACTCGTAGTACTTGGCTATCTGTCACTTTTACACACTTTGGCACAGCATACTGACAGATAGAAGAATGTGATTTCTTTTTCACAGTCGTTTTCCACCGTGTAGTGATAAAAATGTTGTTACAAGTCTAACCTAATCTAACCAATCTTAGCGGAAAATTGCTATTGGTCAAATCAAAGTTTCTTGAAATGTCTAGTGATCCATCAAAACACCGAAGCCTATGCTAATGAAAGGTGAACTAATTTTCCCCAGCGATTCGAGAGTGCTATTAATAATTCCAATTCGGAAACTCAAATACTCAATAGTTCCGAAGTATTTATGAACTTAAGACAAACTGTTCTAGACAGTTAATTAATAGCGGCTTAATAGACATTGTATTGGAAGCTTAATGGCTTTTATCTTGTTAAACTTTAACTATTAACTAAATTTGTTAAATAAATTAATCATCGAAATTTTTAAGTGGCTTATTTTGACTCGAACTCAGGTCAATTGCTTTTAAACGTCATTGCTCAGTGGTGAACCAGGGCCAAGATTCTACATATATGGTAAAAACGATATTGCTTTGACGTGTTTTCGTATTGTCAACGTTTTGATAACTCTTGTGTACTTGACAATAATGGCAGCCAAGTTTAAAAAATACTAAAACACGTCACACGCAATATCGTTTCAACTTTGTAGAAAAGAGGCTCAGGGGCCATAAGCCAAGATCGCTTTGTTTTTAAACCAATCGCGTCACCGGTAGATCACAATATACGAAAAGTTACGTGATCTACCAGTGATGCGATTGTTTTAAAAACAAAACGACTCGAAACGCTAGTTAGCCAACGCATCGTGGCTAATAGGCCGAGTTCGTTTACTCGATCGACTGTTTGACGACAGAGGGCCGTGATTTAAGAGAACAACACATTGCCTTAAGTGTCTTTCACGTGCAATCATGTTGTAGATGCGCTGGCCAACATGACGCATGACGACGCTTGACATGACGCTTTTCTATTTTCAAAAGCCTCAATACTTGGAGCCCGCCCTTTCCCGGTATTATGCATATTTCTGTGATGAGCCCAAACACCATCGCAAATGCAGTGCTCTTCGCGTTCCGAACCATTATCTCCCAAGCTCCCCTGGAACTTTATCGCAGAAAAAAAACTGTTCTTGGACCTCTCGGTGAAGTATCAAAATGTGTGCAACACAAGGGTAGAGCTTAGTTTGGGACTAGGTCAATTGTGTTAAATTGTCCCGATATTTATTTACTAATTCAACTACAGTGCAAACAAAAACTGTAGCCAAAAATTGCCTCTAAACGCGATAGCAAAACGCCAAAATGAGTTACCACCCGCATTATTTTGCATGAAGAAAAACTACGCCAAGTGGACAAAGTAACCTTAAGTTATAAAGTTACCCTTAGGCCGCAATTACACTTGCAAGTTTTTGCTATAAGTTTTGAGACGCTACTATGGGTCAAAGTGAGTGGCAAATATCTGCATGTCTTGCATTTACGAGTAGCTTTGTTACAAAACTTACAGCTATAACTTGCAAGTGTATATGAGGCCTTATATTATATGAAACACGATTATGAATTTTGAGCGCACAGTCTGGTAATTAGATTTCGTTAACGTGATAAATCTTGTCACAGCGAAGTCTACTGCTGGAGCGAACTCGTAATGAAGTTGATACGTCACTTGTTGTGTGCTCTATAGTGGGATTATTATTTTGTATATAATACATCAAAGCGCTGTACTCATTACAAAAGATTACAACAGTTTGATCCTTTGCGCTGTTTAGAGTAAGAAGTCACAGACAGAACATGCGTATGCATTAGAGGTGAGACGTATTTACTGGAATAGGTTTTTGGAACAGGTCTTATCATGTACTCGTACGTACGCGTTCCCACGCGGCCGCATTTTAGCGTACGAGTATTTAGGAGTACGGCGACGTTCAACGTCTAGTCGGGTGCGCAACTCGCTTTAGGCGCCGCGCCGACCGCGACCGCCGAGTCCGTGCGTATACTCCGTCGTCGCATTCGGATTATTTCGGAAGGGCTCGGATCACTTCGCGTCAACTTAGCGACCGGCGCCAAGACGGACGCATACTGAAATGCCCCGTTTTACTCATTGAATCGTGTACTCGTAAGTACTCGTGGCGCTAGTCTTTGGCACTAGTATTTTTGTGGACGCGTACTTGTAAGACTCAGTACGCATTTTGCCTAGTACGTCTCACCTCTAGTATGCATATTGTAATAAGCATAATATCATGATGTGTATAGGTGTGTATCTCGCGAGTGAATGATTATAAAAACTATAACTATAGTTGGTATGCTCACTAGCTCTTTTCGGATGCAAAATCCAAATCTTTTTCCCGGCATAAAGTTTAAGCAGCTGACACGGCTAGCAAAGCACACAACTTTTCTTGGTCACACAATAAGCGTATTTTTGTATTGCATACTAATTAAAAACGACGTTTATTGGGCGGTAAAAAACCGCTCGTTATTTGTGCTAGCCACCGAGGTTTACTACGAGTATAATAAAATAGAAATGATTTTTATATCCAAAAAAAAGACTTATTTTCTGTCTGACTATAATGATTTTCAATCTCCTAATAATATTATCTGTCAAATAAGTTTAGTATTAACTCTGTATTTTTCTTTTACTTGACAAAGTAAAGGCAGGTAATAAATGTAACTGTAAGACATTTTTATTTGGGGATTGGAAAAATCCGCCCAAGGTTTACAAGAATCTTGCTTTAAAAATAAGCCCGTAGGTATTCGCATCAAATAAGTATTAACTCTGTATTTTTCTTTCACTTGACAAAGTAAAGACAGGTGATAAATGTAACTGTAAGACATTTTTATTTGGGGATTGGAAAAATCCGCCCAAAGTTTACAAGAATCTTGCTTCAAAAATAAGGCCGTAGGTATTCGCATTTCAAAATTCAAAGAACAATCCCGGGGACCTATGCTACTTGGGAAGACCATATTGATTTTGACATGTTATCGTATTATTAACGTTACGATAACTCTAAATTATTTGACAGTAATGACGGCCAAGGTAAAAAAAATACGTTAACACGTGAAAAGCAATAAGGTTATCCCGCTTAGAGTAGAGCCCCAGGGCTAGAAATCTATAAAACATCTCTATTCCTCACACCTTCCATTTCAAATAAAGTTGCGACACCTCAAACTTGAAGGAATTAACCCGTAAACGTCCCCTGGACCCTCAATCAACGTCCCCCAACGTCACGAAAGTGGTTAAAAGAAAAAAAACACTTTATCGTTGGCAATTCATCAATCATCGCCCCGTGATTGACGAGCCTGGAGTGGTTGGAGAAATGTTTTTTGCCATTAGGAGTCCTTATCTTATGTTGCTTACTTGCACTGTTCCAATATTGGGTTACTCGATGACATTGTTTCAGTGCTTCTTATTGGATAAATAAGCTGTTCAAAGGTGGGCTTGAGTGCTTTAAGCAGATATTTAGATTTGTTTCAAACTGTTCTGTGTTATTATTACATCTCAAGAGAACCAAGAACAGAGATGAGTAACTATAATCGGGACCTTTTTATTTCACATACATATATACAATAAAATCACGCCTTTATTCCCAGAGTAGGGTAGGAAGAGCTACAGAATTACCATCAACCCTAAAAAACTTGTTGATAATTCTGTTATCACATTTTGCACAATCAGGCTAAGATGTTTACCAGTGCATTAGTGACAGATAGCAAGACCATCTTCTAATAGTACTACAAGCCTTTATTCCTTTTGTCACCTCTTACGACATCCATGGGAAGACATGGAGTGGCACTATTCTAACTCGGCAACCACACGGGGTAATAATCGGGGCCACGTTCGTTTCGTCAAAAAACAAATCAATTTACCATCATTGCTCCATAATCATGTACTTTAGAACTTTGAGCATGGTCACATTATTTATTTATAAACTTAATCATTGTTTACAAGAATAACACGTAAATCGTTTAAAAAAACATTGTCTCGGTATCCTAATATTTTCACTTGGGAATTGTAGTGTATTCAATCCACGTACAGACTTTATTACTAAACGCTTCCAGTCAGAGCGTAGATTTTATCTGTGCACTGGCGGAATTTACAAAGAAACTGAATAACACTTTTCTATCTAAAACGGCTATAAAAATATTTTCGAAGGCATTTTAGGCTGGGTTCTCTCAGGGGACAAGTCTAAGAAATGAGCAGCCGTCTATACACTTGACTAACTCACTCTATGTTATTTGGTCTTTCCTATTTAGAATTTTAAAAAGCAATTTTTAAACCAGTTATGATTGTTAAAAATACTAAGTAGTTAATAAATAAAGTCTTAATTTCACCTTATGTAAATTAAATACTTAGATGGCGAAATATTTCATAAAACCGCAGTGCAAATAAATATCTGACCGAGGCGAAGTTCTCGTATTTTATACATGGTTATTTTAAATTCTAAGAATAGTTGGTTAAAGAATTACCAACAAGTATTTTTAGAATTTTTGGTATTTCTGTAGCTCTGCCTACCCCGCTCTGGGAATTACCTATTTGCTGCGATGCTGTTTAGTTATCAAAGTGCGTGCTAACTTATTAAAGTGTATTTCAAGATTTTTTAGAATAGAATTTTAAAAAAAATGTTTATTACACCAAAAAAAAATGCAAAACATAATTTGGAATAACGACTTTGAGGTTTATTCACCTTATTTGTATTAAACTAACAGGTAAAGCGATGTACCTAAAGTATTTTTAATCCACGAACCTGCGCTACGACGGTAATTTGACATTGCATGATTGCGTGCCATCGTTTTTAAAAACTGACGAACCATTTAAGGATAAAAACTATTGTAATGGATTCCTGAAGCACATTAGTTCGCTTTTGCCGCGTAACCATGTACCGTCATTAACGGTAATTCGGGGAAAAAGAGAAAGAGGAAAAATCGCAGCCAGCTCGTTAAATCGCTTGCGCAAAATGCAAGTATGTAAAGTTGAAAAAAAATCAGGATTGTTTACCATGTAACTTTTTTATTTTTACAATATCCTTTTTATAATTGCTAACTTGATTTTAAAGCCACATAAATTAAAATGAAGAAGAAGGTGGTGGAAGGTTCTTAGAAGGTGTATTCACTAAAACGATGGAATTCTAAGAATACTCGTAGTATTGGCATCGTTTGCAACAGACAACCCTATAAATAACGAAACGTTTCCAAACTTCGAAGCAGTCTCTTCTTTCTATTATCATGTAACCTGATTCACCTAGGTTTACACGACGAAAATAACGAGTTTCTAAAAATGATGCACCCTTTGAGTTGTCAATCTTCGATTCCATCGTCTTCGCCTGGGAAATAGGTCAGAGCAAGGCCGCATGCAGGGTGTTATTTTCTTACGCGCATCGTCGAGCCGATGAATTTGACCCGTGAACGCGTAATCATAATTGCGTGTACGGATTTGACATTGTTTCTGGCAAGCATTGGTTAAATTATGGTCACGACACGCAAAGACGTGATATCTAATTATTTTATGTCTAAAGTTTTTTGGTGACAAAGGGACTTCGACTATGGTCACTACACAACGATAAACGTGCTTATTCAGAGAAATAATTACTTAAACATAATTATAGAAAAAGTCAGAGGGTCTAGTTTGTTTCTTTCTTACACTTGAAGGTGTCTATCCCAAAAGAGTAACCCCCTAGATTAAAGTGGCAAAAAGAACTATACTCGATTTTCAACTTCTGAATTTTCACTTCCTTATGTTACTCGTTTCATATTATCGGGTAGAGAAACCGTACAGGTACATGTTTTCAATTTTCTAATGTTTAGTTACTTCCACTTGAACTGTATAATTTCCTAGGGTTAAGAGTATCCTCTCTTTGATGGATGACTGAAATAGACTGACAAATACAGATGAGTTAAAGTGCCTTTGGAAAACCCAGCGAAAAATGGAATGCAAAATGCTCGGAATATACCTTCGAGAGAAGGTTAGAAACGAGAACATTCGTGCACGCACTAAAGTCATTGACGTGGGGCACCGTGTCGCCACAGGCTTAAATGGACATGGGCAGTTCACCTAAGGGATGACAACAGGTGGAGTAAATGCGTAGGAGTCTGGAGGTATTGGGTACTATGCCATAAGTAAACATCAGTGACTCATGGAAATTAAGTAGCACTAATGATGAGACACGTTTTTAAAATGTCTTTTCAGTTTAAATACGGAAGTCTTCTAGTAATGTCATAATTAAATAATTATTGGGTAGAATACGTCTCTTATTGGATTACCAACGTTAATTGAGGTCAAATTAGCAGTAATTAAATTGTGAAAATGTATAGAAAAGCATTTACGAGACGAAAATTAAATTTCCATTTCTAAGTACTTTAATTTAGATGAATAAAATTCCTGTTCAGAAAGTATTCGAGGCGTTTGAAGGAGCAGTTTCAAAAAGTAAAGTAATTATTGCCGTCGTTTACTGGCTTTGAATATTAAAAAGCAAGGCCATTAATAAAAGGTCAATTTAATTAACTTTTAAATACTGTATTTCATATAAATGCGACAGCTAGATAAAATAACATAGAAAAAATCTTTTTGAAAAAGTGCCTCAAGACAAAATGCCTACCATTACTTATTTAGACAATAATTGGTGATAATAGGCAGACATCGGAATTTTGGGAGTGAAGTTTTATCCCCTATACTACTAGTGATTACTCCGAGCTTTGTTTGTTTTGAATTTGTTTGTAAATATTGGATAAAGTATGTTACACAAACATTTTATGGACATTTGTCCATGTTGTGTTTTATTTTTCTATTATTTAATAGAAAAATAAAACAAAGATTGGTAGTAAGATATTGGCACTGATTTGGTTATCTTTGTGATAAAGTACGTATGTATTTTTCTGCATAAGTTGTTAATCGTTGTCTATGTACTACTCATAAAACCATCTTTGAGCTTAGTTCAGAACTAGCACATATTCTATGACATTGTTCCCTGAACTGTTCTTTTCTCGGACCGTTCAATGGAATGACTACAAACTATTTTGTCCGCGTTCATCTAGTGAGGGGACCGTTCGACTATAATAATTCAAATTAATAAGATAATTGTGGGCTGAAAATTTCCATATAAAATGCGCTAACGGAGAGAAACCTCTTCCATTAAACCTAGTTCGATTTTTGCGAAAACCTAGATCTGCACGTTTTCCGTTCCTTGGAAGAAACAATTTTAAAACGAAAACTTACAAAGCATAATAACTACAGCATATTCAGAAACCTTGGAAATTGGCCTTGATTTAGAGGGTGGGAAATGTGACCATCTGGATCAAAATTTACGAGTATGTGGATTGTTTTGACAGCTACGCGATTTTATCTTCTCCTAACAATCCTCTTAATATTTGACTTCTGAATTCAAACAAGTATTAATGGTAACTAATCAACTTTTGTACAATTATCCACTATTCCATTTACTAGGATGAGCGTTGGGCACTTTAAACTGACAGGCACCAATAATGAAGACTTAACCCTTAGCTCAAAGAACTAAATTGATTATTGAAAAGCATATAAATAACCCATATCTACTGTAAAGTAAGAATCAAGTGTACATCATTGGTCCCTGTCCATTAATTACTGGTGCCATCACCGTACCAATCCTTTACCAACAAATGAAAATTCTATTATAATACCATACTAATAGTAACCAACGGCTTATAGAAATTCCGTCCACGAAATTGTCGCGGTATCCAGGGTATAGCCGTTAAAGTGGTCTTAATCGTGACTTAGAGGCCACATATGATAAAGTCTGTAGCATCCCGAGATCTGGATCTCAACAAACATAACGCCTGTGCGTCTGTTCTTTGGATATATTCAACTTGATCATATTTCCTTGAAACTGTTACACGTGAAAATGCGATGAGAAATAAAATCCTCGATAGTTTATTTTTTTAAATATGACTCCTTTGTCACATGTTTTTGGTTGAATCTTCGAAACCCGATCTCGATCTTTAAAGATTTTTGTGTCACCATGCTCAAGATTTTGTCATGTAGCCTGACAGACTTAAGACTGGAGGTTATCTGTTAGTCTGTGATACCGTTTGATATCTAGATAGGATAAAGTAATCAGTATCCAAAACCGTTTCGGCGATCAGAACAAAAACACACAACCCCGAATAATTTGACCCTTTCCTAATTTAATATTCAATAGGCACACTAAAATATCCGTCTTATCTTGTTAACTGTGTTTAGGAGAGCGATGCGTAATGAATTTTAAGTGTCATTTTGTTTTTATTGATGTTTGTTAAACTTTATTACAACTGGTGATACTATAAATATTTAGCCTCTTCTAAGACACTCGGTAGTTAATTTATATTTCTTGATATACCTATGTCCAAAAGAAGACAAATATTCATTAATTGCTTGAGCAGTGTTCGCATTGGTTGGTAACGCATTGGCAGTCTTAGGATTGCATTCTTAAGATTGTAATCGTGTAGATGCAAATGTCTATGGGTGCCAGATCCCCCTTAATATCAATCAGGTCACCTGTGTCTCTCGTTGGCCCTGTCTTTTGGTAATACAAAAAAAACTACTACTTATGTTTCTTGTTTTTAATCTAAACCCTCAATATGTATTGTAAATAAGTTGTGTAAATCTGGGCGTCTATTTCACTGGGTAAAACCATATCACCTTTGACATGTCACCGTATTTTAAACGTAACGATAGCTCTGATTTAGTTGACAGTAATGGCGGCCGAGTTGAAAACAATACGATATCATTGTTAAAGGCTAATATACTGCCCCGTGTGGTTGCCGGGTTAGAATAGTGCCACTACATGTCTTTCCGTGAATGTCGTAAGAGGCGACTAAGGGAATTAGAGCTTGTAGTACTGTTAGGCGATGGGCTTGCATGCACCCTGCCAGTAATACACTAGTAAACTTCTTAGCCTGTTTGTGCAAAATGTGGTTACAGAACTATCAACACGCCTTTTTAGAGTTGTTGGTATTTCTGTAGCTCTGTTTACCCCACCCTGGGAATGAAGGCGTCATGTCATGTCAGGCCTATGTATGTACTTGACCTAGTACTCGTAGAATAAAGGCCCTGTAGGCATTTATTATAACAAGTAATAAATTGTTATTTATAAGCTATTTCCTACTTGAAAACGACGTTTTCTGTGCACTTGACTTCACATCCTATTAACTGATTCCGGTCGGACGCTGTCGTGTAATAAAATGTTTATAGGGTTATATTGTTCTTACGCGAGTGATGACGTAAACTGGTTGCTATTACAGTTTTATGTTCATCTTATACAGAAACTATATTGGCTGTTAGTTACGTATTGAGTGACGAAAGGCTGTTCATTATATTATACTCGTCAACTTTGTACGCAGCGTTCGGAAGGAAATAGGGCCTGAGCGTCGATTTTTGAATCACATCTGGCAACTTAAGTTTATCGAAGTAGTAAGTTACAGCAACTATTATAATCTCCTAACTTTTTAGTTAGTTTAAGCACCACCTATAAAGGTGGAATATTTATTGCCTTCTCTAATGTTTATATTGTAAAATATAAATATTAGAGAAGGCAATAAATAATTGAGTATCCTGTATTTATATAAAGTACTAGCGGCCCGCCAGCGGCTTCGTCCCGCTGCAAATTTCTGACTTTCCCGGTGGATTTTTCAACTATTTTCGCACATTTTAAACCTTCCCTGGACTGATTTTAAAACCAAAATCAGCCAAATCGGTCCAGCCGTTCTCGAGTTTTAGCGAGACAAACGAACAGCAATTGATTTTTATATATATAGATATAGATAAGAAGCAATATACAGTTTGTATTATTTACATAAGCAGACTTATAAACCCATCTAACCTTGTTTGTACAATCAAATATGTTACCCTATTAAGGGTTTACGAGGGCGAATAATCTTAAATAGTTGGATTCCGTGATTCTGAATAGGATCGTGCCCAATCGCCAGTTCGCATCGCGTCGTCTAACAACATAAATTAGTCGGTACCCATAGTTCCTACAGAATTGGGGTATGTCCTGTTCAAGTGTTAAAATTATGCTCGGATTTTTTTGAATATTTTTGACTGATAATTAAAAGTTATTAATGGTTTTTAGTGGTGGTAGGATCTTGTT
Organism: Acleris holmiana; assembly: GCA_949316455.1. Lineage (NCBI taxonomy): Eukaryota > Metazoa > Arthropoda > Insecta > Lepidoptera > Tortricidae > Acleris > Acleris holmiana. The sequence goes on from OX438767.1 coordinate 16,229,050, forward strand.
CAGGGTCCGTCTGGATCGGTGCAACCATTTTACCGCCTTTTAACCAAGCAACATTGTTCGCATAATTGTATTTCGGTGTGGTATTAATTGAAATTAAAAGCCAGCAACAGAACAGCAAACAACCCTTCTTGAGTTGCCATTGTTCATTCATGGCTGGCGATGATTACCTCCCATCTCACACCTTTGTAGAAATAAAAAATAAATCTGTGAGTTTATTCTGTATTTAAAACAAAAATAGTCTATTCAATATGCCAGTAATGCTTAGCCAGCATAAAATATGGTTTATGGATCATAAACGAGGCCAATAAAACTTTATTCTAATTGAATAAGAGACCCGTTTTATTATTTTTGCAGAATAATATTTTACAGTATTTATTCGCACTGTCTTCAGCCAGCTGTTTTTAGAGTTTCGTAGTCAAACTAGGAACCCTGTAATTTAATTTTTGTTTGACTCAAGTGTCCCCCCCTACAGCCAAAATTACAAAATAGGCACCAATTGACTTTAAATAGAAAATTAGTTATTAATGTTGATTTTTATATTAGTAGTACTTAACGGCTTCGGAACCCTACACTGATATTATTGACAATTGCATTTTTATAGTGTGGTAGTTTTACGTAGCATGATGTTACCTATGGCTTGTTGTTGTGGTTGTTGTTCCCTGTTGGTGTTATTATGGTATTTATGGCAGAGGCATAAAGTGTAGATGAGATTAAATGTCCATAGGAGAATAAAGTAAGTTGAATACCTATTGTACAATATTGTACGTCGTTGTATTTAAATAAACTTACAACGAGTTGTCTAATAAGTATGGTTGTTAAAATATTTTTTTTCTTCTTGTTACCATTTTAAAATCTTTTGTAATAGAAATTATTAATATCTTTAGAATATTCATTAACTTATTTAAGAATAGCACCGCTGTAATATCTTTTGATTTGACTAAAAGACTACATTCTATGCAAACTGCATAGTATAGCAGCTGACCAACAGTTTTTGTATTCACTAAAGGTTGGCTATTTTCTGTTGAAAGGGCCAGTACCTTTTTTGTAAGACAGAGTTCTACGATGACCTCTCGGACCACTTAATGTTTTTGCCCTGATTTCATACTCCAACCCTTATTATTTTAGGGTATAATGGTAAGCAGTATGAATGCGGCATACTTGTTTCTGTTATTGAAATCTGAATTTGAAACGAAACCTAAATCAACTCGTAATAAACCCTTCTTTTTCTTTTGTATTTATGGCGGTTTCGTAGTCATTTCGCCAATTTCAAGTAAATAAGAGTATAATCAGTAAATAATGAAATCAAAAGTAAAAGCCGGACATTCTTCAATCGGCCATCTTCCCTGCCTCTCGTATTAACCCGATAAGGACTAAATGTTCTACAATATGTTGAAAAAAGTAACCGCTTATGATACCGTTTACTTTTCGTTTCATTATCATTTCGCTACATTTTGTACAATATTATTCGGATTGGCGACACCTTATCTGTCATCGTTCACTCTATCTTTATGAAGGTTTTTTTTTTTATTATTATAGCAAGGAGAAGGCTCACGAGCACGCAGGCCACCTGATGGTAAGTGGAATCTGTGACCCATAGACATTTGAATTCTCAAGACTGCAATCCTAAGACCTCAAATGCGTTGCCAACCCTGAGGACTAAGATAATGCCTTCAAGCTAGTACTTTCACTGTTGGTCTTCTCCCCACACCGGAACACAATAATGCAAACACTGGCTGCTTGGCGGTAGGTTAATGGATAAGATCGTAGTAGTGATCCGGGTGGACCCTGCACAGGGTCCTTCCACCACTAAAAGTTTCTCTCGAATATTGAAAATGATGACAAAAGTCAAACAATTATTTTATTAACACATGTTTTTTATTCCTTTACTTGTAACTAATAACTTAAGTACCAATTTCACCATATGACGTTAAATTTAATTAATGTAAATCGACTGTTGGTTATATATTTTGACAACTGTTAACGCCCTAATCGTCTGTCAAGTGGTTAACATCGTGTTGTGAAATTGGTAGGTACTGAGCATTGTTTTACCGCTGTCAGATTATCAATATTTAGAATCTTCATCGTTTACAGTGTCAGGAATCAGGATTGACTTCTTATTTGCCCTAGTACTATAGTCTAGAATGCAAAAGTACCGGGCCTCTATTGTACTGGATTAAAAAGATATTGCTTGTTTTAGTATTGTTTTTAACGCGGCCGCCATTACTGTCAATAAGAGTAATCAAAACGTTGAGAATACGGAAACACGTCAAAGGCAAGCAAGGCAAGGTCAGCCCAGTAGTATTACCTAATTCCAGGTTTGAGGGCAGTGCTGCAGTGTAGCCAACCGGATGGCGTGGCTAATATTGGGACCATTAAGATAGTGTCAAGCGTGTCACAGCGAGCTAATGTTAATATACTGCCACGTCACCCGGGTAATATCTACGACAGCGTACTACATATGAGTGTGTGTATGTGGAGCTCATGGGAGTGGCTGTAATTTTGGATGGGTATGAACCGAAGTGAATAAGAGAACATGCATGAAAATCTGAATTGAGTTTCATTGATACCATTTAGAAAATGTAAAAAAAAACATATAAAACACAATACACTAAGTTTGGACCCGTTTTTTTTTTATAGAATCAAAACATTTTAAAGTTATAAAACTTCTTTTAATGTTTATATTGTTTTTTTCGGCAACCTCATTTTATTTACGTAATGTATAATTCAACCATATTGGCTTAAACATAGTAATTTACGAAATAAATGCAATTTTATTTTTAAGGTCCTGTAGGTATATAGAGTGTTTTTGCTGGAGTCTGAACTATGACTTTTTAAGGCTTCATATCTTATGAAAAAATTACACGACAATTATTTCGCGTATGTAGGTTATTCCTCTCTTTCATAGCACTTTTAGCTTAAGAAAAAAAATATGCATGCCCCCTATTGTGTATATTGCATTGGCAGTCTTCACATTGTAGTCTTGTAAATGTTAATCCCACCAAAAACATAAATGTAAAAAAGGAGAGCCAAGTTCAATACAAAAATTATTCTCTGCTGTGGGCTTCGCCGCAAAAAGAATGGAGATCTGAGATTGAGTGCCAAGTTTTATGCAAAATCCAAATATGTAGTCTAAGGGCTGACTTGGCTAGTTTTCCCATACGAATTATTATTAATTACCTACTTTTACACAGTCATGGAAGAGCCTTATGTTCGATGGGTAGTTTCTACCAGCAAGCCAAATTTTCGGAATAATAAAATAAGAACCGAAAGGTAACAGGTTTAGAACATGCGAAGGCTATATAATTCGTATGGGAAAACCAGCCAAGTCAGCCCTTAGACTACATATTTGGATTTTGCATAGAACTTGGCACTCAATCTCAGATCTCCATTCTTTTTGCGGCGAAGCCCACAGCAGAGAATAATTTTTGTATTGAACTTGGCTCTCCTTTTTTACATTTATGTTTTTGGTGGGATATCATTACTTTTTGTAGGTAAGTCTTACCTACTTACTAAAAAATACAATTATTATTTATTTAAACTATTGCCTATACTATACTAAACCTACGTACCTACTTATTATAGGAATTGTAATAATAATAAGTATATACACCTACCTACTTATAACTATAAAATTATTATTTATTTAAACTATTGCCTATACTATAATACTATACGTACGTACCTACTTATTAAAGAAATTGTAATAATAATATTACTACAAATTATAAGTTTTCCTTAAGAAAACTTAGCAATTTCGCAGCATAAATCGCAACCTTATAGGTCAGATATCGAGAGACAACCGGACAGCAAGACGGCGCTCGCGCTTATGAGCGCGGCTGCCGCTCGCTCGGTGACGTTCGCGTCAACGGTTCGATTCGGTTGTCACAGCGCCCCACCCACCCCGCCCGCGCCGCTCCGGCGTCACTCGGCGCGCGCGCGTCGTGTATATACCGAAAATCTAAATGCCTATTATTTTATCATTATTTATGAGTAGGTAATGATTTTACACTATTGATGTGCGCTAAATATAAAAATAATAATTAATCCCAGTTAATAACGTAGGTACCCTAAGTAATATTAGGTATTTATGTTAAGCGTTCATAATAGAATCTAATTATTTAAAAATTGACAGTTTTTTATTTATTCCTTTGTATTCATCTAATTACCTATCTGCATACCAAATTTTAACTCTCTAGGTGATCTGGAACTGTGTTAGAGTTTTGGTCTATAGGTCAGTCAATGATAAAAATGAGGAATTTTGGACATTAATATCTAACTAGCCATTTGAGATAAGCTTATGAAATTTAGAACACATATGTATCTCGCAAGTCTCAATATATGAGCCAAATTTGATACGTTTATGTAAAATAGTTTTTGATTTATGAGGGGGTCAAAAGTGGCTCCAAATGGTTCGTGTAATATTACACACGGTGCGGCTCGCCAGTTCTGTTTCTTGAACTTGGCTTGACACGCTCCCGCGTGTCTAGATGTCCATGGGCTGATCCCTCTTACCAACAGTTGGCCGTATGTTGGTTTGTCTTTAAATGTATTTTTTTTTATATTGTCGAGATACTTACCTAAATGTAAAATTTTATAATAAGGTAAATATCCTAGAAATCTTCTAAGAATATTTTCAGTTTTTGTTTGTAAGGTAAACATATTCTGAGACATTTCCTAAGAATCACCAAACTTCCGGGAACTGGTTCAGAAACTTGCACTAGTCATGTGCTAATTTTCAAAACTCCGAAAAGTTATTCTGTGTAAAGTTTTCTAAATATTTATTACATCGATTCTTTTTGATCTTTTGAGAGTCCAACATAGCAAGTTTGCAATTTGTTTGCGACTTGTTTATGACTCTACTGACGGATCTATAAAAGAACAAACGCTTAACAGAAGCTAGCTAGACAAATGTGTTTTTTTCTAAAAGCTCCTCACTCGATACTGTTGCATTTTAAAGATATAGCATGTGAATATACTTCTTCGAGGTCCTGACATATTTTAAAACTCAGAACGTAAATAAACTTCTACAAAGTAGCGTCGCAGCAACTTGTATCGATGATCCCATTTCATCCCGATGTAACGGTACAAAGCCTTTAGAGCCAGCGCCACGCTTTGCACAACTCATTCACGGTTACTCATAAAGAACAGGATGTGTCAATCCCAAGCCGGGGCGCACAATCCTAACTCACATTCGAATGGACGATTCCAGATAAATACAGATGATATATCTGTGCGAGCGAATGGAAAGATGGAGTTAGTAATCAGAAGACATTGTATTTTGTTGAGTAAGTTCATATGTATGTTAAAGCTAACTCAGAGAACAAAATAAAAACGACCTTTTCCGATGAAAACCGATATCGTCAACTACATTAGGGCTCTAATCCATTCGGTAAAACCAAATTGCTTTTGACATGTTATTTTGTTGTCAAAAATACTTTAAGATAGCTCTTGTATACGTGACGATAATAGCAGCCGAGTTAAAAGGAATACAGGAACATGTTAAGAGCAATAGAGTGCCCTGTAGCTATGGTATAGTATAAATTGTATGTTATTTTTGGCCAGGCCAAAGGACGTCATGACTAATCGTTATACCGATATATTATAAAATGTTACTCAAATTGACTCATCCCAAACTTTGTTCTAGGCTTGGGCTGTGTACCAAACAATGCTGATATTCATATTATTTACCTAATAACATAGGAAACATCCACGTCCAGGGACTCACAATCGACCATATCGAAAATCAAACCCGAGACCTTTATTTTTTAAGCAGTTTCTTTATCTGACTTTGCCCTTTTGCAAATATTCTTTAAATCAACCCTTGCTCTTTTAGATATAGCAAAAAGGTGTATTTTAATAATTCCTAAAGATTAAAGGAAGGCTTTCAAATAAATGCCGGTCTTTTGCTAACGGCATTGAGTTCTGCAAAAGGCTTTACTTTCTATTGAAAGCTTTCACAAAAGATCTTTTCCCGAAGATGCAAAAATAATATATATATATATATATATATTCAAATTTATATTTATACAGAGATGCCTTTGGTGACTGAGTATAATTCTCTTAGGTAAAAAATGATTAGGTAAATGATAATTGTTGTTAAGAACAATTACTAAGTAGTCTTCGAATCGTCGAGTAGGTAACTCAATACAGGATATTTATTTATTTATATCAATTAGCAGGTTATCGATAAAAATTGTTAGAGGTTATTACATATTAAAAATATTGCGCAACATAATATAATGTCTAGTTATAATGTTTGTTAGAGGAATGTCCTAATACCTGGTGATGCTGTTAAATAATATTTCATTTAGATTTTAGAATAAAATTCTTGCTTGGCACGTTTTTTTAGGGTTCCGTAGTCAAACTAGGTTTGCGAAAACCGTTTTTCGATGAAGGAATCGGTTTATGAAATATTAAGCTTTACAGCGCTATTTTTTGTTAGAAAGCGCTAAGTGTCCCCCCTCCCCTCCCCCTACAGCCAAAACTACAAATACTAAAAATCTGAAAAAAACTTAGATGAAAAAGCATATAATGGATTTTAAAGGACAACTATCACGACTAAGTAGACATCATTGGTTCTTGAGATATAGGCGATTAAAGTGTTTTTACCTACTAAAATCATCTAAGACGGCAAATGACTTTAAATAGAAAAATTGTTATTACATGTTGATTTTTATGTTTGTAGTACTTAACGGCTTCGGAACGCTACACTGAGCATGGTCTGACATGCTCTTGCCTGGTTTTTTTTTTACATTTACCTTAGTTTTCAACTTCCCGTTCAGAACTAAAACCTGTGGCTGGGTTTTTCAAGACGTCCACAATTGGTTAATTAAAGAAAATACTCTTTCTTCTGAAGAATTTGTAGAAGCCAGACGTAAAATATATTCAATTATAACACAAAAGTTAACGTGTTTCTATGGAAACAATTACTCGTAGATTATTATTGGGTTAGTTTTTATGTCGCGTCAAATACCTACTTTTTCCGCGCGGTTTCGGGAAACGGGACAATTATGCGCCCCTGAGCTTTTTTTAGGGACCACGGGATAGAAAACCGAAAAAGGGGATAGTCCCGTTAATAACCGGACGTATAATCACATTATTTATACCAGGACCGACGTCTTGCACCTATAGGGCCGGTTATTGCAATTATTCACCTGTTTTGGTCACATTGCATCAGATGAAGTGTATTTACATCGATCAGAAGAGACCGATTCAAACTTTGAGCATTTTGGGATAGCTACGAAATATAACCGAAATTAGATGGCTTGGAAGAACGCAGCTGTAACTTTACTTTTTATTCATATTAAATATTACTTCTTTAACTGCAAAATCTTCATTAACTGCACCAACTTTTGAGACATGCCAACTTGGTCTGAAGCATTTTTTTTTCAGTACTGTATGCCAAGTTTGGCTAATGTAAAACGAGAATTACTTAAGTGGCTTACAGAGATTTATTTTGAATGCGTTGATATCGTAAATAATCCTCCTCTCCTCATAAACTAATTAACATAATGGAAAGTTAAAACTATTTTCTAGACCGGTAATAATAGAGGATACCTTATGCCGTAATATATACTAACGTCAAGTTCTGGGACACCTTTATAATTATTTTGTGAGCGTCGAATAGGTAATGATTTGCGTTCAAATTAGTGCAAGGGCGGATCAGCCCACAAAATTCGAGCCGCCGCTGTATGTGTAAAGGTATCAACACACTGAGTAAAATATAATGTGCCTGGATAAATGCTCAAACTTATGAACAGCTTTTAACTAACAACACAGGTGAAAAATATTGGAGGACCTAAATCCAAACTTGAAGCTTGGGTATGACATATGTTAGAGATCTATAGCGGACTTTTTAATTTGCAAATAAACTAAGTACATCTCTTTAATATGACACATAATATATTTGGTCAGATAAATATCGTTGTAGTGTACTACAACGATAGCTACTTTGGACTTTATCGCATTAAAACCTTTTTCAATCTTGATTCATATTGCTGCCGTGATACTAAAGAAGACGGCTAACTGCATACAGTAAAAGTATAAGTCATTTGATGCGGTTACTAATAGAGTATAGAATGCTTTGACTACTATATTTCAGTTAGCCGCCTTCTTTGGTATTACGGTAGATTGCTTACGTGGCTGTAAAGTTTCAAGGTACAAAAGTCCGTATCTAGTTTTGACGCTGACTAAACAATATATCTCTACCCTAAATGTTCACCAACACGGGCAATTTTTTAAGCAATAACTGCCCGCCAACAGTACGGACTTCTCATTTGAATGGGAGCACCTTAAAATTCCGAAGAGTCATAATAACTGAATATTGAATTTTCCGAAAGCTATGTTACGTTGGAGCTATTTCAAACAAAGTGCATAATTTAGTTGCTATACGTAGATAAGGTTAGATTTGATTTATATGCGATGTGGCGGAACCCACATGTGAAGCATTGTATGCTTAATTACAATGCTCACATGTCAAAAAAATAAGTCTTCTATAAAAAAATGCAACCGGAATTACCAAAATAAACAAAGATATATAATAGTTGCCGACTATAAATTGCCTTTATGTTGCCCGTGTAAGTGCACCTTAAGGACCGTGGGTATCAAATCCCGCAGACCGCGTGCATCAGAAAATTGCTACGCTTTTCAATATAAACTAGACATCAGCTAATGGGTATGCTTTCAATATAAACACTAATTCGCTCGTGTATGTATTTTTAATAAAGATATTTGTTTCTTTTATGTGGGTTGTTAATTTCACTACGCGTAACCAAAACGAAGAAGTAGAAACTAATGTAAAACATAACATAACGGTAAAAGACTTGTTTATAATTTCTGCAACCACATTTTGCACACACAGGCAAAAAAAACGTAAAAATAAAAATACGTTGTTGCTTTTATTAAACAGCCTACAGAGCTAGAAGTTGATGAAGTTTTTTTGGATTTAAGTGGCAAGGTTCTTAGGCCGCAGTCAACCGCATTTGAGCATTTTAAGATGAAAAAATTATATGGGTCACACAGATGCTGTGACACCAAAGACAGGTGCTACTCGTAACGGCATGATAATAGTATAAGCATTTCAAAGGACGATGGGTAAAAATGTCCCCACCCACCAACAGTGATGAAACATGTGCCAGTTTATAGATCTTGGCAATATGATGTATTTTTTCTATGGCGACGATCACCATATGTATGGGGTTTTCTTGAAAAATCATAATCTTATCGTATGGAACTATGGAATTTGTTTGAAAATGAACACGTATGTAGATGATTTGCCTTGCCTGGCCCTTTGTTTTCATTAAAAAAATCCCATTGATTTTGCTACGAAGATAAGTATTTTGTCTTTTATTGGTTCCTAATGAACATATAGACCTGCAGCCCGTTACTGTTGGAGGGGGGAGACGGGGTCCATACAAAATTGCCCATCACCCTTTAATGTCGCAACCAATAGAGTGTATTATGCTTCGATTACTACATTTTAGTTAGTCGTCTTCGTACCTACTACGAAAAAGAGCCCGCTACCATCAGGTGGCCTGTGTGCTCGATTGAAGGAAAGATAAAAAGGAAGAAAAAATATTAGTAGAGAAGATAATATAATGGGGATGAGAAACAGATTAATCGCCTTTTCCTTGTCCTAAATACTAAGTCCACACTAATATAATAAATGCGAAAGTGTGTCTGTCTGTCTCTCTGTCACTGAACTCAACTTAACTTAAACTGATGAACCGATTTACATGAAATTAGGTACAGAGATATTTTGAGTCCCGGGTAAGGACATGGATAGTTTTTATCCCGGAAAATTTAACAGTTCACAAGAGAACAGTAATAAACGAGCATCTACGCGGACGGAGTCGCGGACAAATGCTAGTGCAAAAATATCCATTCAATGAATTGTTTTGTTTTACTATTCAAATCAATCCCGTATCCACTGCCTCGAGTAACCGTATATATTTGAGCATAATAAGATTTATACGTAAAATATTCTCTATCTTCATCATCTGCTTCTTGCACAACATAACATGGTCTTATCCTCGTGAGACCCAGTGTTATATACTATAGGAGGTACAGTCAACAGCAAAAGAAACTGATGAAATAGGGTCCCAAAATAATATATACAATAAATTAAGTCAAATGTTACTGACTATTGTAGTGTATTAGAAGTAAATGAACACATAATGTGTCAAAAGTAAGTGATCATATTTATTTACACAGTAAGTAACATGCCATTAAAACAGTTAAAGTCCTTGTTGAGTGTTTCAAATTAAAATGATTAACCATATGTATAAAGAAAATACGGGTTTATGGGACACCTCGGAGTACAAGTCAGATGTTCGGTTTATATCGGTTATATTCGTGAGACGAATATGCGAAGCAACCATATCGCCTCTCGTGTCCGCTGAGGTTAGAAACAAGGTCTTATTACATCAGCTTCATTTTTGGTTATATTTCAAATAAATCCTTTTTTATCAAGCTCCTTCAGACATTTCCGATAGTTCGAAATTTTGTTTTTCTTTTGTTAATTACTTGACACATTCATTGTATTACGAGTAAAAAGTTTCATTATTCTTTATTGAAATTTCCAGTACGTACCGTACATAATTATAACGTCCTGACATTATTATTTTGATTTGAAACATTGATTTGTCACTTTGTTTCTGTCTCGATGTTGTTATGATCATTTTCTCTTGACTCATTAAAACATCTGTTATAACTGACACCTTGGTATAACTGTTATATCTGGGGTGTCATGCTAGAAGATTTTTTGAAACCTTGATTTTGATCATTTACTTTTGACGTTGACTGTACATAATCAAGGCAATTTAGTTTCAACTATATTTTGAAGAACATGAAGTTCATTTTCATTTGTGCAAACTTGAAAGGTATTTAAGCGCAAAGGTAACTGAACTATATTCTTCCTGTTTTAGTATGGTGGGCCTCACGAGGATATGTATGCAAAATTTGCTGGCATGTTAAGAACAGTTAGCTTTTGCAGCGCTACAGTGATAAAAGAGCTCGGCAAGTCACGACTTCACTAACTTCCTCAAGTTCTTGCACAGTATGACAGTCATGAGCGCAAGATTGACAGACATGCCGAGTTCACATAGCGCTAACATAGCTACAACTTCTGTTGGATATCCTGGTAGAGAGTAATAAGTGCAGAGTGAATGATATCTACATACATACATAACATCACGCCTTCATTCCCAGGGTGGGGTAAGCAGAGCTACAGGTCAAAAAGAAATTGTTGGTAATTCTGTAACCACATTTTGCACAATCAGACTAAGATGTTTAACAGTGTATTATTAGTGACAGGTTGCAAGCCCATCGCCTAACAGTACTACAAGCCCTTATTCCCTTAGCCGCCTCTTACGACATCCACGGGACATGGAGTGGCACTATTCTAACCCGGCAACCACACGGGCATAAATTATGTCTCTAACTTTCTTTACTGCTTCTTGCTCAATTATGACTGTCATGAGCGCCAGATTAACCGACATGCAAATCCAGACCCTGGTCCCTGGTGGAAAAGTACAATGTAAATGATATTACTAACCTCCTCAACTGCTTCTTGCTCAATATGACAGTCATGAGCGCAAGATTGGCCGACATGCCAAGCCCGGAGAGCGCTAACAACGCTGCAGCGCTCGCGGCGCCCCCTGGCGGGCAGTACCGCGTGTGGTTTTGTATCGAAGAGTTCGTCGCACCCGTCAGACCGAAGCGGAGGTTCGCGCCGATCATGGCTACTGCCGAACCTGCAGATAAAAAAAAAGTATTAGAAAACTTAGAAAGAACAAAGTTTTCAGAATTCGGCGGGAAGAAACAAATATGTTTTTGTGACATGAGTATTCTGAGTATTCTTCATCCACATTTGGCTAAAGTTTTTGTTTTTAAATATCAACTAGTAGTATGTTTGAATCAATTCCTAATCAATATTCTGTTTTATATAATTATTAATAACATTTGATACTGTGTTAGCGTAATGTGTTGGAGATTTGTAAACGATTTATTAGGAAAATGAAAATCTGTAATTGGCCAATGTTCTGTAAAATCTAAAACTTGTCATGCTATACTTTAATTTGTGCTGTGGATTTAAAGTTTAAAAATAAAAGGACCAATGTTTGCATAAAACGATACATTTGACATGATATCTCACAATGGAACAGAGGGCAAAATACTGTCACAACCTAGCCAACCAATTTGTACGCACTACTATAAGCGATAATTATATGTAAACATTTTACTGTAAAAAAAGATAACAGTTGCAAAATAGACAAACATGTAAGTAGCAGGGATGTACAAAGGCGAACTTATCCCATTCCAGTTAACCTTTCAACGATTGGGAAATAATCAATGACAACGAATAGCATAACACTAAACTAAAATATGGTATACGAGTATGATGCCCATGTTGAAATTGGTGTAAATATTAATAAGTATATAGATATAGACAATAAAATACATACATACATACATACATAGCATCATGCCTTCATTCCCAGATTGGGGTAGGCAGACCTACAGAAATACCAACAACTTTTAAAAAAACTTGTTAATAATTCTGTTACCAAGTATGCATAATAAGCAAGTAAAAGTTTTAAGAACAAGTTCAAGCCAGAACTTCTTCAGTTTGAAAGAACGTACAGACCGAGACTACCGAATATCAGTAGGTAACAGATTCCACAATCGCACAGCGACATGAATTCCTACCTACCTACTTCATTACATCACTACATAGTATAAAACAAAGTCGCTTTTTCTGTCCCTATATCCCTATGTATGCTTAAAGCTTTAAAAGTACGCAACGGATTTTGATGCGGTTTTTTTTAATAGATAGAGTGATTGAAGAGGAAGGTTTATATGTATAATACTTTAATCCGGAGCGAAACGAGGGCGGGTTGCTAGTAGTATATAAAACAATGTCGCTTCTACGCAATGGATTTTGATGTGGTTTGTAGGGTTCCGTAGTCAAACTAGGAACCCTTATAGTTTCGCCATGTCCGTCCGTCCGTCTGTCCGCAGCCTAGCTCAGAGACTCTTAGTACTAGAAAACTGTAATTTAGCATGAATATACATATTAGTCACGCCAACAAAGTGGTAGAATAAAACAGTTTTTTTTTTTTTTAAGTTACCTCCCTTACACGAATCGTGGGGATGATTTTTTTTTTCTCGTCTGCCCCATAGTTTGGGTTATTGTTGGATAGGTTTTTTAAAAATATTAAGGGTTTGTGACAATAACTTTTCGATTTCATGATCCGTTTATGAAATATTAAGCTTTAAAGTGCAAATTTTTGCTAATTGTTAGATTCAAGTGTCCCCCCCCCCCCCCACAGCCAAAACTACAAATACTAAAAATCAGAAAAAAACTTAAATGAAAGAGCATAATAACGAATTTTAAAGGAAAACTATCACGACTAAGTAGACATCATTAAATTTGTTGTTGAGATACAGATAAATTATCTAAGACGGCACCAATTGACTTTAAACAGAAAATTAGATATTACTTGTTGATTTTTATGTTTGTAGTACTTAACGACTTCGGAACCCTACACTGAGCATGGCCCGACACGCTCTTGCCCGGTTTTTAAATAGATAGTGATTCAAGAGGAAGGTTCATATGCGAGGGCGGGTCGCTAGTACTTATATAAATTAAAGTCTCAGGTCTCGTTTTTAAGTGGTTACTTTGAAGAGAAAAAGGAATTATTAATTATTCTCAGACTTTAGGTAAATGAGCCTTAATCTCAATTAAATTTTCGGGAAGTTCAGTTATTGATACTGAGGGTAGAAACCTAACCCTGCGACCCTAAATAGGGCCATAGGAATCAGACAGGTTAAGGGCTAGTTCATATTTTCCCCGATCACTGATAATCACTAATCACTTGCACTAATCACTCGTGCTAATCACTAATCAAAGCCTACACAGACTTTTAGGCGTGCCTATCACCTACTAACGTCCCCATACTTAAAAATAACTGTAACATCAAAACACTAACAAACGTTATTTTACTAGACAAGAAAACTCTATCACACTATTTCTAATTCGTATCAAAAGCCTCCAACATTGTAGGATTAAGTTTCCCTGCATTGCGGCAGTTAATTGTCCCTTTACCGACCTACCCTACGGCTTTTTGCCGTCGTCTTGTAGGGACGTGAATGTGCTCAGTTGTGTTCTGATTAAATTCGAATCTCTGGGGCACCGTGTGAAGGCTAGATAGAATTAATGGATGGATGGAGTTGGTAAACAAAAGTTGGCCAAATACAAGTAGATCTCAAGAAATACGTTGTTTCGCAAGAATTTGCGCAAATGAAACAAAAAGGAATAACTGAACATGCACGTAACAAGGTCATGTAAATTTTGTAAGGACAGGATCAAATAAATAAATATCACGGGATAATGTCACACAAAAACACGTTTTGTTAGGTTATCCGTTCCTTTTGTGCCTAAGAACTTTCTCAGGGTGCGTACTTTCAATCTCCTATCAGTTCCTAGGGCACGAACCGTGTCGCACCAAAATTCCCCGATTACCCGAGTACTGACGCTGCTTAATTCGCTTCTGTCATCAGCGCCTGAATGAGATTTGTTAGCGAGCTGATGGCCAAGTGTATGTCGTGAGTGCCTGAGGTATTGTGAGGCGATGGGTGGCAGTGGCATTTGTGTCTGAAAGTTTAGTTTTTCTTTTATTTTTGTATTTTAGCTAATATATTAAGCCTTTTAATTATTATTTTTTACTGAATTGTACAGCGTCTTGGTATTAACTGTGAGGCTGTAAACAAAATGGTTTGAATAAATAAATTAATAAATTGAACTAGTCCCAAACTAAGCTCTAGACTATATGGGTACTAGACAACGATAAATTTTGACGCAATAATTAGGTTGGTGACATTTAGTTTCGTGGATTCTATATTTTGCCATTTTTTGATGTAGGATGTAGGATTAGCAATTTTCATATAAGTACATTCGAAGAATTTATTTGTTTAGCAGTTTGACATAATCTAACCTATGCCAATTTTACGGGTTATACATATTCCACGTGTCATTAGTTGCGCCAAGCCGGGAAATGTAAATATAACACGGCTAATTTACGTATTATATGACTGCTGATCAATCAATTTCGCTGAGTTTATTATCCGAGTATACGAGTTATTATAAATGGCCGAGAGGGAAAAAACCGTTGTTACATTATTGTCAATAGTATGAACGATGAAAATGGCTATTAGGACTGGTTGGAGGTGCCAAAAGATACAGCCTTAGTTTAAGAGACCTCAATTTTTTGCAGCATTTATAAATTAGACACTATTATACAAGGGCAAAGAGATACAAATTATAAGTCAAATCGTAGTCTCTGAGGATTTGATTGATTAGGAACGTCGAATTATAATAGCTCTATAGTGTTCAGAGCGTCTAAGCTATAAATAGTTTTCAAGAGACTTGATCTATAAAAGAACATATTTGTTCGTTTAGCTTAGAAACACGAAGATACCGAAAGATGATAATATTTTTTAAGTATCGTACAATTAGGTACTAAAGTGAGCTAGGTATTTACAACGATGATCAAAAGCAACCGGTCACATTAAAAAAAATGTAAAACATTTCTCATGAGCATGTACCAAGAATTTAACTTTGGGCTCATTTTCTTAAGAATTGAAGTCGCCTGGCACTGAAAAATAGCACCAACCTTTTTTGCCCTACAGAGGGTTAAAATAGAAGTGTCAATGCAAGAAGACTAATGTTGGTTTAAGCTGCAGACCCCTGACTGATGACGGGGCGAACTCTTAATCCTTGGTAGGGGGTAGTAACCTTCCCATAGACCGAGATGATATTGTATCTATTATATAGTTATAAGACGAGTTACATAGCTAAATTGTTTGGGTAATGAAGTATTCAAACTTAATATTTCTTTAAATTAGCGTACCTGCTACAACTTTACCACTGGTTTGCTATAAGATAACTTAACCTTAACGGGTACGTATCATAATATGTATAATATTCAATATACATAATGGGTCGTAATAAATAATGGTCATAATATATAATGGTTTTATTTCTGAAACCGTAAACTTCTCAGGATTGTTATAAAACAAACCTAACCTAACTTAACGGGTTCTCTACAATGGCTTATTAAAAAATCCTGAATAGTTTACGGTTTCAGAAATAAAACCATTATATATTATGACCGGGAGCCCGTTGTTACCCATAATTTTTTGTTCATAATGTCATTATTGACATAATTATTGATTGTCATAATATTTTGTATCGCTGAACTGTTAACTTTTCAGAATTTCTTAAATATCTAACATGAAGACAAGGTTAGTTTAGGTTAGGTTTAAGTTATAAAAATCCTGATTAAGTACTAGCTTTTTGAAAAAATACGTTAAAACTATGATAAAATAATTATTTCAGACAATATTAGATCTATAGACCCATTATGACCCATGTCTTTGAGCTTTATATATTATGATAATAATATGACTCCGTACAACCTACCTATAACCTACACCTACTACCTTAATGTTTTGTCGCAGGATTCCGATATATTGAGAATCTTGTTTTGCGGATAAAAATGGTTGTTGTAATTTCTGGATTTACGTGAGTATACTCTAATTGCCATGCCGGATAGAATCCGCATATGCGCATGCGGCTATGTCGTTCCTACCACCAGAGCAATCGTGATACTCAACGAGTTCCTTACTCGTATCTGGAAGGAGCATACATTTACGAGATTTAATAAAATAAGTTCGGATTAGCCAATAAGTCGTGCATGTCTCTGCGCATTCTGAACCCACTGCATCTTACTTAAGCAAAATGTTTACTAGCTGGACGCTTTGGCAAACACTATAAGTCCACGTAGGTTTTAAAAATAAGTAATTAAATTTATTACAATGAAAATCTTTTTTTCATACATGATAATATAGTATAAGTACATCAATTGCCGTGCGTTAATCTTGCAAAAACTAGAGAACGGCTTCAACGATTTGAATTATTAAAAACTGTGTTTGTGATTGTCAGGACAAGGTTGTATTAAAATAACCTGAGTGATGCTGGGCACGAGCATCTAGTGATGTATAAGTGAAAATCTAAAAAGCATGCTTTCTTCATAAACCAACATTTAAGTCAGTGCAATGCGTAAACATTTTCCTCCAAAAATGTTCAATAAGACTCAATAATCCAGCTTATAAGTCACGTTTGTCTATTCACGCACGTTCACATCGTATCCTTAAACCGTCGAGGTTTCGTAAGCTTATATTTTCAGCTCATACAAAGACTTTTTCAATAAAATCCGCTTAAACAGAGTATTAAAAACAACAAGAACTCCGAAACAACTCACAAACAGAGGTGAATAAGCGTATTATTAAGTACATAAACATTATTTTTAATGAGATGTGGGGAGAGCCGAATACAAGGCTTTGCTCTTAAACAAAACAGAGATTTAACTTATCGATGCTCGGGGAAATGAAAATAACGAGAGATTTATTAAAATTAGACTGTCGTCAAGATGCTTTGTTTGGGGGCTGTTTTCTGAAAATCAAATTAATATTTCGTGATACCGTGTTACGTGATGGTACCTACTAGTAGTAATAAAATTTCTATCGAGCGGCTGCGTTTCACCTTAGCTGTCTCGCATAGGTCACAGAAAAAAAAAACCACCAATAGATATTTTTTTCCTATCCACTCACAGCGGAACTATCCTATTAGTAGCGATGATATTACAAAGTATAGATATGTTAAATTCCTAGTAAATGGCGTTTGAAAATACACAAACTACAATATTATGTTCAATTGTTTCACTAATGAATGATTGACAGATACGGAAAACACGAGAGTAAGAGAGATAGCTTTAGTCGACTAGTTTGGCGTCAACAGATCGGGAGCGGTTAATTGGGTCTTTTATGAATCTTCAACTTGGGCGCGCCAGTAACATATTTATCGTACTAATTCCATAGGCTACTTCGTAGGCAGGTTAAACTAACTAGGCGTACCATGTCAATGAATCGATGTTTGTATCATTGTGAGTGAATGTTTGTGCTACTGAGCATTACACTCATCACTCACCTGCCGACATCGTGTTCTCGTTCACTGATCAGTCACCGTCGAATGCGCCGCGCCTACGTGACAGTCAATCAGTCCCTCCACCGGCCCATTGCACTTTAGAACGAATCACGTTTTTTATCACTGGCATTGCACTAGCACTTGTGTTTCAATATTGCACTTTTATATGGTCACTTGCGCTGAAACGAAATTTATATATTAAGTTCAAAGGTGGAATTAGGTAGTTTCTTAAGGTGAAAGATTAAGCGACTTTATGCAAGAGTGATTACATACACATTTTGTGCAGATTTTTCTTTTCTTTTAGTATTACCACGGTAACTCTCATTATTTTATCGAACTTCACTTCATTGATTGGGTCATAATATCATCGAATACTATTATCTGCTGCAACCGTGATGTTTTCAGGATATCTTAAACATTAACTACGTAGGTAGACAAAATTGTGACTACCAAAAAAAAACTAACTCATGCGGCGAGAAATAACTTTCGATTAAACGAAAATTCTGCGTAATGATAAATTATTTGGAAGGTGTTTCGATAATTATGATAGGTTCCCGTGTACCACTAAGTAATTTTAAAATATTACACTCTTCTTTTGGCTGTAGGGTAAAAAAGATATAATAGGAATTAAATTTAAAACTTAATTTGACGCTCTATGTACAGGATATGGGATTATAAAAGATTGATAATATCCCATAAAAAGAAAAATCAGCACAAAGAAAACTCATTACCTACCTCTTTCCCTTAACAATATTCAGTTACTACTGGGAAGCTTTTGAAAGGGTATCAATAGGTACGTGCGCCATCTAAACCGAGTTTCTTCTATTACATACACTACATTCGTCCTGTAGTTCGAGATTCAATCCCATTTTGTCTAGGTGACGAATGCCTCATCAATAATGCATGAAAGTTGACAGTGACATCGTATCATCATTCGGTTTTCGAGATCCGTGTTCCTAAACCAATGTCGGAGTGAGCCCCAGAAAATATGTTTGATGTTCAGGTTTAGACAAGTTTTTTGTATTTTGGTTCCAACATTTGTTCGACGTTTCGGTTCCTGCAGAAAACCAGCTAAGGCCTAGAAACCAGTCACATGCTATACATACAGGAACCATTTTGCTCTGTTCAGATTGTTTTGTGTTTTATGTTTTTGTTTGATAATCTGGGGGTTATTATGACATGGTTATGCAAGCAGTTCAGTTTACGCTGAGAGAAAAGGACAGAGCCATTCGCTTTGATAGTTTCGTCGCCTTTCTATGCCGCCTTTTTAGGGTTCCGTAGTCAAACTAGGAACCGTCCGTCCGCAGCCTAGCGGTAGTATATTTTCTATTCAGTATTTGCAGTCTTAAAATTGTAGGAAAAAATGCAAATGTCTATGGGTCTCAGATCCCACTTACCATCAGGTGGCCCATGTCCGTTGGCCTTCGTCATGCCAAAAAAATAGTCGATTTTCAAATGTCACTGGCAAGAAAAAAATGCCGTACTTTAAAAAAATATTCCAGTGTAAGTTGACACGTTTATTTTCATTCGTGAATGTACATTCGAGAGCGGGTGCAACGCGCAATCGAAGTTTCTAAAGTCGGGTGGTATAAATAAAACTCCTAAAAGCTACCAGCCCAACTTGGCTGTTCGCTCAGGGAATTTATTGCTGACTCAAATGCGGTTTACACCGAGTTTAAACGAATAGCAACACTAGTTCTTTTCTTGTTTACTTATTTTTACTACTATAAACAGAAACCACCAGACAGGAGCAGATCGGACCATGTAGGGTTTCGAAGCCGTTAAATACCAACACAAAAAACAAGTAGCTAATAACAAATTTTATATTTGTTGTCATTTGGTGCCGTTTAATGATTTTATTTGGTACAAACACTTTAATCGTATATTCATGCCAAATAACAGCTTTCTAGCTCTTAACGGACGGGCATGGCAAAACGTGGAACTTCAAAGTACTGTATTAAAAAAAATACATAAGAAAATGTTTTGATGATGTAAATGACGGACTAAATAGATTTTTCCAGGACACTACCTGATAAGGATTTAAATATTTATTTAAATTCATTTAAATTAAACTTTATACTATGTTTGTAGGTAAATTTTATTAGAATAAAATCATGGTTGCTTATTTATCAAAATATCTCTATCCAAATCCTAAGGAGGTTCTGTCTAGTTCTATCCACGTCAGCTACCTGCCATCTCTATAGAAACACTTCGCGTTCTTATTCGCCATAGAAGAAATGTTTAGGTTTTACCACCTTCACAATAACTTTCCCTTCGTCAGTTTTTCGAAAAAAGTTCTATTAATAATTGAAATAACACGTTTCTACGTAGTAGTAAGAAATAATTCAGGGCCTTGATTTTACTTTGGTTTAGCCCGTCTTGCTTTGTTATCGTAGTTACTATTGATGACGTTACACAGCACCGCTTACTGTCAAATGAATTAGAACTGTCATAGCATCAACAGTGTAAGCTCGTTAAAAATGCAAGATCACTTAAGACAATGTGGAATGTAGGCTCGTGTGAGGTAATCTGAATCTTACATTCAAACCCTACAAATATCTCTCTTTGAATGATATATAAGCGTAATAAACTCCCGGCGACATCTAATATGATACGTTGACAAGGGTCCAGGCAATTGCGTCCCGGAGACCCTACATGTTTATAAGAATCGCAACCTTTTCAAGTTGTGGAAGTGATTTTTCATGAGAAATAAAGGCGAGTTCCTTTGAATTTTTTGTAGTCCTTCATCCCGAATGTATGTATAATGATAGGTACCTACTAGTTCTGTCCCACGGCTCTTGCTTGACCATGGCTTGGCATTGGATTTATTTATCTTTTTTACAAGCTGTTATTCCACTTGTTTTGTTGGTATATTTGTCATTCTTTAAATCCTTCTAGTCAGTTTTGAACCACTTCCTACTATTGTAATTTGCTGATATTTTTAATAGATATATAAACTTAAGGACAATGCAACATTATGTTACCTAGAAGCAGATCTGATGATGAAGTCTTAAACAAGGTGGTAACAGAATCGCCGCTGTAATTAACGAAGACTCGCCGAATTAGGATTTCTTAGTTCAATCTCATGATTTACACCAAAGAGACAGTCGTAGTCGGTAAAAGCAGGTGAAAGCTTGACTTCTTTTTATTTTTTTAACAATAACTCCATCCTAAAAATGTGCTGATATTTCGGAATAGTACGTAGCAAAACTCTATACTTATAAAAGTCCCAATATTCCTAACGATTTTCCGTTTATACCTCGGGTTCCCGAAATGTGATTTAGGGTTTGAGGCGTGCTTGGGCGGCAGACACGACTTGTTTGTCGCTCAGTTATATATCTTTACCTACCTGGTAGATAAGAAGTTCATAGTTAGTAATTATTAGTATTGTTACTGCTGTCATCATAATATATACGTCTGTGCAATGAGGATTGACTTCTTATTAATAAATGTACTTATTAAGGTCTACCAAAAGTTATTACATCAATGAAAACAAAGTGTCTGAAATATAAGATGTACAGTCAATGACCTTAATTGTTAAGCCACTATGGAACCCTGTCATTATGACAGCGTCAAACCACAAGTAAGAAATTACGCTAAAATTAATGATTAAGGGTTGATGCTGACATAATGACCGGGTTCCGTAGTGGCTTAACAATTAAAGTCCTTGACCGTACATCTTTTTACAAGCAAACACGAAATGTAGAAAATAAGAAATTAAACTACGGACGACAGCATAAAACTAGTTTATGAAACGTGTTTTCAGAACCCGCCCAAATAATTGAAGTTAATGTCACAATAGTCACTGTGACCGTAAAAGAACCCATAAAGACATGGAACAGGAGAATGGGCACCAAGGACGGTTTCACGGAAAACAGGGGACAGTTGTATTCTTAATCGAAAATAACTAGAAGAAACTATAACTCTTATTTTGTGTAGCAGTTACGGGCAGCTGATTTTGTTTCTGAGGAGTTTATAGAGAAAAAGAGGTTCTATGGACATCTCTTTGTTTTAGAATGGCTTTCTTATCTATCTAGTAATGTAGTATTTTCTCATAAGAACCTAATACCTACTTTAGTAACATTGCGATTTCAGCCTTGTAGAATTAACTATAAGGTACCTTTTAAGTTTGGTATTATATCCTCAAGTGAACCCGGGGACTTAGGAGGTTATAACCATACGTGTGCCAACTTGGGCACGTCTTTTATGATATGAATACATAAGATGTCGATATAGGTATATGTTCATTATCTTAAGATATAAAAGACCATGTATTTAAGTCCAGTGTCATATAGAACCAGACTTATAAAAGGTGAATAAATCACAATATCATTCATGAATCAGAAAACGGGTTTCAGTCATTTTAAATATATGACGAGTGCCCCGTTGACCACAGTGGACGATGAGAGAATGTTTTAGTAGGTAAATTCAAGTTGAAATAAATACATTTCATCTTGTCTTGACAAAAACATCGAAATAATTTGATGTCACAACAATATTTTGCTTCGTAACTTTAGTATTTGGGCCCCGAGTTAGCACACGTATTGTTATAACGAAAGAGGAGCGACAAGCGAGAAAATATAACTTTTGGTGCTATTGTATTCGTTCTCGTACCTCATCCAAAGCTTGGCTGGCATAGACGTAACGATTCTACAAATCCTCGTATCGACGTTTGGATTGGTATTGGAAATACCGAATGTGGCATATCAAAACAGCCACATGTGTCCCAAATAATAAACATGTACTACAAAAACATAATACATAATGTTTAATGCATTCATAATTCACTCTACTATGCTAGCTATGCCTTAGATTGCGCAGTTAACCATACAAAGGACTAAGTCGAAAAATGTTCCGTTGTGCAACGAAAAGTATCCTGACAAATTGTATGGCTAATTTTCATCGCACAACGGAAAACTTCAATAGAAAATTTAATTGCGTGAGTTAGCGTGGCCAACGTTTTGGTTCTTACCTATTAATATTTACGAAACATCGCATTTAATGTTGGTTTAGTTATTGTTCAACTTTAATTTTAGGCCTGTCTAAGAGTGGATTTGACCAGACTTAAATGAATTCGCGAATAACTTCGATTATACCAGATATATTCAATAATATAAATTACACAATTTAATCCTCGAGTAAAACCTGTGGTCGTATACCTACTCGGATTTCATAAACTCTAATAATAGAGTGAATGATGAACGAATGTATAACCCGGCAAAAAATGCTGTATCTACAACGGATCGATGTCAATGTGAAAGCTTCACTCGTGACAACTTAGTTTTATAGCATTTACTATTATAGGGTCCGGTAACCTTCGGGAAGCAAGATGGCCGATTAAAAAATGACCGGCTTTTGATTTTAATTTATTCTGTTTACTGTTTTACTTTATTTGACATTGGCGAAATCACTGCGGAATATCGCGGTGGACCGCCATTAATATTAGAAGAAGAATTATAGGACTGGAAAATAACTATCATTAGGAAATGTGTGTCGAGTTGATATGACAGCTAGCACTGACAGCACAAAATAAGATGGACGCCATTAAATATATTATTGGAATAACTCTGTCTTTACACGCGAAACAGTGGTATAGAAACTTTTCCCGGGTTCACTATTCTTAGAGTTACCGTTTGGTAAAACGTAAATCTGTGCAGGGTCTGTCCGGATAGACCACCATTTTATCCATTAGCCAACCTCCAAGCAACAGTGTTCGCATTGTTGTGTTCCGGTGTGGGGATAATTCCATCATAGTCGTCAGGGTTGGCAACGCATTTGAGGTCTTAGGATTGCAGTCTTGAGAATGCAAATGTCTATGGGTCTCAGATTCCACTTACCATCTGGTGGCCTGAGCGCTCATGGACCTTGAACTAATCATTAAAAAAAAACTGATTTACTGACGAATATTAATTGGCGATGTATTCTAAGCATACAATTTACTATAGTTTATTCGAATCTGCCCTAAGGACCAGGGACAGGGAATTTTCGACTGATCAGTCAAGATCCTTTATTAATATGGACCCTGATGGTGATCAGGGTCCATATTAATAAAGGATCTTGACTGATCAGTCGAAAATTCAAAAACAATAAACACTTCTTAGTAAGTTAGTATCTCCACTATTATTTAAAGTTATACTAATTTTAATTTATATTCGATATTACTAAATAAAGTAAAAGCTGAATAAATAGGTTTTATCAATCATATTAAAGTCATTAAACACATACATACTTACACACTATTACTATTTTTATTATGTTTCTTTAACACTGCTGTTTGCCAATTTGTCACAATATTTTTGAGGAGTCAGACTGCGTGTTCTTTTATATAAATACAAGCGATAATAAGCCAACAACAATTTAATTATATTAAACAATAAACAAAACATACCAAAAACCTTCCCGAACCCAAACATTCACGAACTAATTAATTCACCGCCTTAATACGGCTGTCAACCCGCAAATGGGCACAGCATTTAATTAAAATATTTGAGATTAAAATTTCACAACTTTTCAGCTGAGAATTTAAAGTTTTTCACCGGTGGAGCTCTCACTTCGACCCAGTAACCTAGCCTCTCGTGCAGATGAATACTAGAAGAGTTCTAGCACAGGTCTTTTTGCAGAACTATTTTGTATAAAACAAGGAATAGGATGAATACAGAGTGCACTAGCGTGGATTAATTAGACATAAGGGAGCTGCTTTTTACTCGTCTGTCCAAAAAAAGGGTAATTACTTAACGGGTTCTTTCCTCATTTTGATCTAATTGGCGAACACGTTTGTAGGTAGGTATTATGTAGGTATTAGGGGCATTAATAAAAACAGCAAAAGTTTAAAAAAGTGTTGTATAATGTATATCGGGTGTATAATATTGTAATGTGCATTCATTCATGTCCGCTTCACTACATAGTATAAAACAAAGTCGCTTCTCGCTGTTTGTCCCTATGTATGCTTAGATCTTTAAAACTACGCAACGGATTTTGATGCGGTTTTAATAGATAGAGTAATTCAAGAGGAAGGTTTATATTTAAAATACTTTTACCCGGAGCAAAGCGAGATCGGGTCACCAGTCTTTACCAATTTAAAGTCGAAAGCGCTAACGCCTACCTATCGCATCAAACATTATGTATACAGAAACATTATTGTCAATGGCATAGTATCTCTCTACGTGTAGATTTTTTTGACAACATGGGAACGTATGTATTTATGACTTTGACAGTACAACCTTCTGTAGACTACACAATTGTACAAGGTCTCTATTCTACTGCGTTATAACGATATCGCGTTTGACGTGTTTTAGAATCGTTTATGTCATAGTCGCCATTATTGTAAATGAGTTATCAAAACGTTGACAATACGGAAACAGGTCAAAGACGATATCGTTATTATCGTGTAGAATTCCAGCCCTGGTCATCAGATACCATCTGGGCTGGAATTCTACAAGGTAATAACGATATCGTTCTTGACCTGTTTCCGTATTGTCAACGTTTTGATAACTCTTATATCATTTACAATAATGGCGACTGTGACATAAACGATTCTTAAACGTGACAAACACGATATCGTTTTAACGCACCTGAATAGAGGCCCAGGGCCTCCATTCTACTGCGTTATAACGATATCGCGTTTGACGTGTTTCAAAATCGTTTATGTCACAGTCGCCATTATTTTAAATGACATAAGAGTTAAAAAAACGTTGACAATACGGAAACACGTCAAAGACGATATCGTTATTACCGTGTAGAATGCCAGCCCTGTTCCCATATTAACTGAAGAGTTACATGAAAATATCACAAATAACAAGCATCTATAAAGTGTTGTCAGATTTGACATCCCAAATACTATGTTTGCACTGTTAAAAACTTCAGAACTTTCCACCATTCGTTATAGTAATAACATTTTCTACAAGAAAGACACTAGGGAACGGCCTCATTCGGCCGCTCAATTGATATCGACGAGCTCAACAAATTTACCCTCTCGATGAATGAGTAAATATTCCCCTGAGCGAGGCTGGAATCACTAATATTTTTTGCCAAGTTTAACGTTTCCACTCATTTGTCTACCACTCGGAAGGATTTTTGCAGGTACCGTTTTCGTTACGGTATAAACGGTTTGGTAGAGCGGTATTGGATATCGTTACCGCTTCGTTATGAAGATAGAACTATACCTGTTGAAATATAAAAGTACGCTGCCGGTATAAAATACGACGTCATAGGTGTACTTAAACCTCCATTAAAACGGTAGTCAACCGGTATTATTTCGGTCTAGAAATTTCGATCGTAACTTTATGATTAGATTTGTGTATACTTACAGGGCCTCTATTCAACTGTTATAACGATATCGTTTTTGACCTGTTTCCGTAATGTCAAAGTTTTGATAACTCTTATGTCATTTACAAAAATGGCGACTGTGACATAAACGATTCTTAAACGTGTCAAACACGATATCGTTTTAACGCACCTGAATAGAGGCCCTGGTTTCTGGGATATAAACTTGCCTCCTAGTACTAGAAAATAAAAAGTTTCAATATGTTGGTACTGTAATTGTGTAAGTAATTGATACGTAAAATCAAAATCGTGGAATTTTAAAGATTACACCCTCATAAAGCCTAAACAATGCCTTAACGAAATCGGTTCAGGTTTCAAAAAAATAACGGTACCGGTACCTATTAACCGAAACGAAACTGTTTTAAAACACTACCTTTATTTTCCGATTATGCAATCCCTGGATTTTTGTTTATTTTACATAACTTATTTTTAAAAGGAAAGGTAAGATTTTTAAGGAGAAATTTTCACGATTAAATCTTTGCACCAATTTTGATAAAATTTGGTATGGAGAAAGTTTAAGTCCCGGCGACATAGGCAAATGAAACATTTTTAGATGAACCAGCGATAAACGACTTCTACGTGTTATATACTATCATAGGTATTATAAAGTATTAAAACCTGCTAAGTTCCAAGCAGGGGATGTTGAAACCTATTTATTTACTTTTAATGCACCAGCGACTTAAAGCTCTTCATTGTTCGCCTGTCTCATTGTACAACTAATAAGCTCTGTTCATTTCTTTGTATTAAAGGTTCTATTTTTTCACTTTAATTTAGCTTCCGTTGACTATTTATTCCACGGGAACGTGTTTACCGGGATAAAATGTAGCTTTTCTGTTAACTCAGGGTAAGTTATTTCCAACTAAAATTTATTTTATCATATTCTGCGTGAAATAATAATAATCATTTCACACACTTACTTTCACGTTTATAAATACTTACTAAGTAAGTGTCAAGTTACCTATTGTTAAGATGTATCACCACACAGCATAAAACAGTCACTTCCCGCTGTCTGTCCCTATGTATACCTATGTGTATGTTTAAAAGTACGCAATGGATTTTGATTCGGTTTTCTCTAATAAATAAAGTGATTCAAGAGGAAGGTTTACAAGTATAATAATTTAACTTGGAGCAAAGCGAGGGTGGGTCGCTAGTATTATATAAATTAAAGTATTAAAATCTTAAGATAAGATAAAGCGATGAGAAATGTCTTTAATCTTAGCCCGTGTCTCAAGCGCGTGGAGACTCTTGAGCGACGTTCTCGAAGGGTCAAGATAAAACTGTCAAGGGCTATCGTGAGGTGAGTGCCCGGACGTATCGCGTATATCGTTTAACTCGTGTTTAGCTTTGTGTGTGCCTAACAAGTTGAACAAATATTAGAAACTTAGATTAGATATTAGTATAGTTAGAAGAATAAAATTTAATTTTGCACTTATCAGGGACCGGCCCGCTATCCCATTCAAGGGGTTTCGAATGGGTTTTTATAAGGGTTTTACTTAGAAAAGCCGATCGATATGCTTTTTAAAACGCTGCTTTAGCTGTTAGGGTTTCCCTTATAGTGAATGGTTAGTTTAACAAATAACTTAGTCATATATTTCGTTCCAAGAGGTTATTTTTTTAGTGGGGTATTCTATCGAGAGGTTAGTCTTTCAAAGGCTTTTATCGGTGAATGGGTGGGTACTAATTTTGGTGGGAAGCTGAAGCGGCGGACAGCATTAAGGTTGACAAGTATAATGGTCTCGGCCCGGAGTATATTTTTACCCCATTCGGAGTCGAGACCCTCGCTCCATGCGGTCCTAGCGCTCTAAGCCTCTTCAAAGAAATTTCGAAG
This sequence comes from Acleris holmiana, assembly GCA_949316455.1. Classification (NCBI taxonomy): domain Eukaryota; kingdom Metazoa; phylum Arthropoda; class Insecta; order Lepidoptera; family Tortricidae; genus Acleris; species Acleris holmiana. Next base: position 16,257,246 of record OX438767.1, read on the forward strand.
AGGCTCATTTACGTCACCTGAGACCGAAGAGCTGGCAGTTTCCTCGATCAACGCATTAGTTTAACTATTCAGTGAGGATATGCTGCCAGCATCTTCGGTACAATGCCACAGGGCCCTTTTTTAGACTTAGCTTTTAAGTTTTACTTTTAGTTGTAAATTTAATTTGTAATATTTTAATATTTATCCATTAGCACTTTAGATTGTTGTAATAAATATATACTTCTCTTATTTTGTGATTAGTTGTAAGAAATTTTATAATATATTAGCATTACTACTTCATGAATTATTATTATTAAATGCATGACTCGATGTATGTTTGTGGAAGAAGCGAAAGAGATTCGTCAGGATCGTAGCAGGTTCAAAGAAATGGACTCTGCCTACCCTTCTGGAAAACAAGCGTGATTTAATGTGTCTATGTATTACTCCTAATATTTAGAATTGTTTTCAATATCTTCACGTCTTTGCGGCAGATGAGTGATGCTGTTGATTTTTGGATCGGAATGTGAATTTAGTTATTAATCTGCTTAGAAGCTAATCTAAATACAAAAGTATAACAAATTGAAAACTAGCGCGTAACAAAATATATTAAATAATAAGAGTTATACTTTTAGGTCATTATATAAAGTTTTAATTTCGATGATGTTTTGTAAGATATGCACAGTGATAAATGAGCGCAAAGCAACGATTTGTTGTATTTTTCATGTTATTAAGGTCGCGTAACTTATGCACGAATATAACTTAGGTAACTGTTTAGCGAAAGATAAATGGGTAGGAGATTTATCTCCGGAAATTAAGGGAATCCTGCGAAAGAACCCGAAAGTGTCGGGTTTGCCCTGGGGCCCAACTTCGTAAGGGCACGTTCGGCCTCGCGAGCGAGATCCTACATTTTCATACTTTACGTAAATACGTTGTGACTTGTGACATAACTGGAGAAAAAAATATTTGTCTATTTTGTTTTCATAACTACATTGGATGTTTTTTTACAGGACTTTAAATATATTTATGACTAGCTTTTCAGACTACAATCTATCTGTGTACCTACCAAATTTCATCCAGATTCATTCAGCCGTTCTAGAGTGATTGAGTGACAAACATCCATCCATCCAAACTGTCACATTTATAATATTAATAGGATAGTAAACATAATCATAAAAAGCATTAACCCACGAACAAGCATTAGTTCATTTAATACATCATTTGTCTGTTTATTTTAACATAGCAAAGTTTCTTTACGTGTTTAATGTCACATCAATCAATCAATAAATATTGTTCGAAGTAAAACACACCTAGCGGCTGTACGTTATCTATATTACACTCTCGCTTTCACCCTATTTTATTTAAGTACCTCTACCTATGTTTATTTATTCTCTATTTCCATATAAGTATGCATATAATTTCGTTTACAGTTCCCATTACTCCACATATTATTATACGCTCTTACTGTACTTATGAAAGGACTAGCAGCGCTTTCTTCCCGTCTGGTTGCCCTGAAAATCAGCGTCACGACACCGAGTGTCTGACACTATGCTGAGCGGCACCCAATTTGGTGCATAATAAAATAGTTTTAAGTTTAGTACTCCTGATTAATCTCCAAATGTATTTCATTTATTAGTAGTTTAGTAGTTTGTGTTTTGCATCAAATAAACGATTTTCTTCTTCTTCTTCTTCTTTTCTAAAATTCACAATTACGATTGCGTGAATATTGTATTGTAACTCTTTAATGCCAAGCTATACTTAAATTACAAGAAAGAAAGGCACCGTACTACAAATCATAAGTTTTTTCCAGCCCCTAACGTTCGAACTTAGCTATAGTCGACACAAGAATTTACGATCGCAAACGATTTCCAATAACCCCAAGTGGACTATAACAGTATATCTCTCAAATAAACTCCGGTGCTATATCATCTCCACTCGCACGTTGCGTTGATACGAATTCAAATCGTTTTCGCGCGAACACATCAATGCCCATAATTGGAAAGCCACGAGGTGGTTACGAGTTTGGGTAGCTAAAGGTTCACTTTAGAACTGGGTGTCGACTCGTTGAGGCGAGTTGTGGTACTTGTGGTTAAACCCTTAACGAGGGAGACCTGGCTCTCTATTTCACTTTGGTTTACTTGTGTCAATTTATGTTTTCTGATATGTAATAGGTTATTTGTTTGATAAATAAATATTAGGGGATAATCTTATACAAATTGAGTTACTCCCAAACTTAGTACAGAACTTTCATAGAAAGTGACCCGTTCTCTTTGCTCCCGAGTGTATATTTAAAGAAATAAATACAAACAGTCGTACATAGAAAACATTTACTACAGAGTGCCACACACGAGTGTTTGTTTCAGATTGAAAAACAAATTCTCGCGCTCGTCTCACTAATAAATATGTTTGTTAGATTGAGGTTTATCAACGGGCTATGCGATTCTGATAAAAGGGGATTTTGACTTGCTTTATTATATCGCAGTTGTATATTTCCCTTTGTTTGAATATTTTGCTAAGTGTATGTGTTAAGTCCAAACAGTTCTGCCCTCCTTAGCAAAAATGCAGTATCTCAAATTAATTTACCAATGCAAATTCAATCCTATCCTGTTAGTTATAAAGTTGCATTTCCTACAGAAGTTTGGTCTGAGATACTGCGATTTGCGTTAGCAGGGCAGAGTTGGGCACGCTAATTCTCGCAATTACATTTTCTATTAAACTGTTGTGCGACGAATTAAGCCATACAATGGTAAGGACACTTTTCGTTGCACAACGGAACCTTTTTCACCTTTGTAGTTTGTATTGTTAACTACGCTTAACTATGGTCCAGCTTTTTGGTCGTTATCGATGTCCTCGTGAGGCCCACAATACCACAAACAGGGAGATTTTCGTAAGTAGGAATTTGAATCTACAGCCAAGGATGTAAAGTTTAATTACCTTTGATCTGAAATGCCAATTTCAATGTTAAAAGAATTGAATATGTACTTTATACTCATTAAAATAAAGGCCCATATCAGCCCAATGGAACCCTGATCCACCATAGAACGGTGTCACTTTGACATTATAAAGCAATTCGTTAGACACTTCTAACGAATAGAATCAAACGTCACTGTGCCACAGTTCTATGGTGGGTCAGGGTTCCAGTGTGCTGATAGTATCCTATGGAACACCGGGTCTTACAAGGATATAATTATTTTTCTGTTAATATATAGATTTCATTCGAAATTTAAAAGGTGTAAACAAAAAGAAAATAAACACTCACCAAAAGCAAGTTTAACATGAAAGGATTCTCTCCGCATTGTTCTGCCAATTGTTACAATGCTATTGTTAAAGCTAAAGGCAATTTGTTTGTGCAAGTTTATTTAGAACCACAGTTTAGTCTATTTGTCTTAGTAAGTAACAATTTACTGAAGTAACTCCCCCCACCAGCCGTAAAACTTGTGTTGTGAATTGAATAAACTGATTAAGTTCATATAACGGTAATCAAATTATACTTGGTATATTTTACAGTCAAGGGCATTAATATCTATACAGCCAGCGCGTCGAATGCAGTGCCAGTGGCATAAAGGTGTATAGATATTTTTGTCATCTTGGATATATATATTCCCTTGACCAAACTTAAAGTTTCAGTAAATAAATTTTACAGTGAAAGGTTGATTTGTGTGAAATTGTTATACACATCTTCATACAAGGATATTTATCTACTTCCTTTAGATTAATGACACGCCTTCCACTGCAAACAAAGCCGTTTTATTTGACACAAAGCCCCCGCAACAAGCCACGGCTATCACCTATTTGACTGCGCTCGTCTATTCAAACGTTCTGCGGCTTCTGGCCGAATCGCCTGACTCCAAACACGTATCTCCTTTACCAACGTAGCTAGAAACCAACCTTGTTTTCTATTAAAAAGAGTTGAAAGTTTTACAAACACAAAAAGTAAAGTGTACCTGAGAAGGCAACCATTCGGAATGCAATTCCCACAAAGCTGGAGCACCGGAAAAGTAAAACAATAAAGGTAATCCTGGTTTAATAAGATATACGTATACATTTGAGGTTATTTTTCCAACGAGCCAGTTGAATTTTGTGTTTTTCAGGTCCCAGCAAACAAAGCAGGGTAGACAGTAAGCCGCAAAGGTTCTGCCTAGCCTTACAACTCTTTACGTTGCAAAAGTTAAAAAGTAACTAATTGGTTTTCACCTGTTAATACTAAAAATCACAAATTAAGGAATAAAATGACTATGGATATAGCTAGAATAATACGTATTTGAATGTAAAATCAAATATTTTTCTTGGATGGCAACGTCTTCATTACAAAATTTGTATTCTGTATTTTATATTTGCAATGTTGCAGTTAGGTATAAAGCTTCCATTTTTTTTTCCTCTTTATCATTCTGAATATCAAATATTAAGTAGCACCTAAATTAAATTGTTATTATGTTTGTAAAATATTTGAGTTTCAAATTACAAATCGCACCAGCAATTAGCACAGGAATGAAAGTTTGACGATACTTTGTAAAGACCAATATTCGCAATTTCAATGACTCTCTAGACTCATATAGGTATAATAAGACTTTTGCACTTTATTTAACAATGGTAGCATTGTTAAGATAAATGTTACATTATAATATATCTAAGATAAATAAAAAGGGAACAAAGCCTTGTTCCCAGATATCCTTTTTCTGTCGATTAAGAGCTCTGCGTGCTTCCACGTGTCTTTTGTTCGAATCGAGGTATAAGAATGTGATTAGGTAAGAATACAATAAAATAATAAGGGTGATCTCTAATAAGGCATCCTTGAGATCCCAGTAATGTGTACCGAATGTTGTAACAGGATTAAAAAAATATTAGTGAGCTATGTTAGTGAGGAAATAAATATCTAACTAAAATGCAAACGTTTGTTTAAAACAGTAATAGTGGGTCATACACACTCTTAAAAACAAAAGTTGTCTCTCCTGTGGTCAATAGTTAAAAGCTTGTGTGCATATAAGTTAAGTTTTTATATGATAGGTGGTCTAAAGCGGTCCTGACGGCGTTTTTGAGGGTATGGGCTTAGCCAGAAAATTAGGACTTAAAAACGTTAACTTTCGGTGTGTCCACGGGAAAGACGGTAACCTAAATCTGTGTATGACCCATAAAAATCCGTAATACCCATGCAGTAGGTACAAACAACAACTTTACGAACATGATAAATATAAATATTATTTGCTGCGATAGTCGGAATATACTTGGAGCTTGGATGATAGGATAAATAACAGCCGTATTAATAAAGTAGACTGACAGTAGATTTATATGACTTGATATCAACTTATACGTATCTTCAGATCAGCCCTAAGCGTCGCAACTAGTTAGTAGCCAAATCATGTTGATTTTGTAAATAACCTCAAAAATAAATCCATATAAATAAATACTTGAACGGTACTTCCTGGAAAAAGAAAGGCAACATTTTTTTGTTTAGCTCTTTTTATGCAAGTGGTACCTAACGTTTCAAAAGTTACCATCATTCTAGCATAACTATTACAACTTGTACTTAAATGATAGTAACTTTTAAAAACGTCTATTTTGAATAACAATAAAATAAATAAATCGCAGGACAATCTCACACAAATTGACCTAGTCCCAAACTAAGCTGTAGGCTTGTACTATGGGTATTAGACTAAGATACACTTACTTATAATAATAATAATATATACATAGAGAAATATATACTTAAATACATAGAAAACTTCCAAGACTCAGTAACAAGTACTCGTGCTCATCACACAAATACTTGCCCTATGGATTTGAACCCAGGACCTCTAGCTTCGAAGGCAGGGTCACTACCAACTAAGCTAGCGTGTCGTCAAATAACTGAATAAATCTTATCATTTTCACCAAGTAATGTGACCGTTGCGAAAAATGCAATCTTAACCAACATTACGCCCTAATGCCTCAAGTACGAGTAATAGTCGGGTATTAGAAAGGTATATTTTTACCACTAACTATAAAATAATAAGCAAATTAAAAACGAAACCACAAAAACAGCTCAAATGTAATCGCATTTGATACCTCTCGACCACCCTATCTCTTTTTTTCCCGAAAACACCATTCAAAAGCAAAAGAGATGGTTCACTCGACGTTTTGAATGTATCGTTTTGTAGTAGACCTCCCGCGAACATCAGACGTTATTAAGTAGCACACTTCAGAATATATAGCGGCCTACCGGGCGCAATAAAAGAAGTGGAAACGAGCACACAATTTCCTGCGAAAATGTATTGCTTACACTTGTAAACACACTGCGTGTTCAGAATTAAGATCACGTCTAGAAAAAGTCTAATAGTATTACTACGGAATTGAAGAAGACACATATTGTTTCAATTATTTTATGGCAACGGCACAGCAAACGAGCATACAGGCCACCTAGATCTAAGAGACTAAGAGAGTTGCGAACCCTGAGGACTAAGATGCAATGCCTATGCAATTCTAATAATTAAACCATCTTATTCCCACCCCGGAACATAACATTGCCAATATTGCTGCTTATTTGGTAATAGGTTAAAGGTTAAGATGATGGACCTGATCCTAAGCAGCCACCAACACCCGTAGACTTTAGTAACTCTAAAAGCAAAGCCAATATTGTTAACTTTTAATACGGGTTAAAAACGGACATATCACACTGCTGAAAACCGTGGAGGGAAGTTGATTCCATAGTAACAGAGTAAAGTAAAGACCCCCAGATTCTGTGAACGGTCTGTAGTCGATTTTAATGATTTGTTTATTTGATAAATAGGTTTTCACAGGAAGTTTTTATTCACTCATCAATATACTCGTACACCTATCTGAACTTTTTAAAATTTTGTTCCCCAGAAAATAAATTGTTTTTAAGTAATCACAGGGCTTAAGGATGTCACATTACGCTAGTATGTACTACAAAGGAACACGACTTCTTAAAAGATGTAGTTAGGTAATACTAGTAGCTCAAAAACTCTTACATGTTTAATACATTTTAGTCGGCATTACTGAATTCATTTATAAGCTTACGCTATCAGTATAAACTAAACAAACATTTGTTTCAAATGGATATGAAACAAGACGCGATATGCAGGTCCTGTCAGGAGTCAGAGGTCACAAAAGAGACAGTGATGCACATCCTTTGCTCATGCCACAAAAGTGGAATAGAAGTATCTACCTTGGGCGACATATCATGGAGCCACAGAGATACAACTCCTCACTACCCAAAGCATCTGGAAATTCCTGGACGCAACGGGCTTTAAACAAAGGGCTGCCACAACAGATCAGTGATGGTTGAAGCGGAACATCTGAACCCCCCAATAATAACAATAAATGGTATGTTTGTATGTATGTATGATTCTTTGTTACCTCTTAGCGAGGTGTCACAAGATTCGTCTTAACGTCGCGAGTGTCGCTGGGTACTTAAAAACAGCTCAAATGTAAGGTGCCTAACTAACATAATATATTGACGACATAATAAAAACATGCAGACGGACTTATTTGCTTTTTGGTAGACTTGTTATACTTACGTAGAATACGTACGTACGTACGCTTCATCATGAAAAGAAAACAAAATCACCTCAGAATATTTTTTATCCTTTCACGCTGATTATGTGTATCAAGACCAACCTTAAAAATATACGTTACAAACCTGTGATACGATTTAACGCGTGTTTTTGTACGGAAGTGGCTATAAATAAAACCGTAATGTATGCGTTTCAGGCGCTTCCCGTAAACAAGTCGTCTGTCGAAGCACATTAAACAAGCATTATGACAACCGAGTAGAATAATATAAGGGGATCATTGATAAATGTTAAGTCATCCGTCCCAGAGGTGGACATGGCCTCACATGAGACGGAAAATTATCTCCAAAAAAATATTATTTTCAATCTTTGCTGAATCAGTTTTTTTGCTAGCTGTTATGTACTATTTTTCATGTTCTGAATTTAAACATAGAAATATTATTATCCTGAAAAAGTGAATGATTGCCGTAGGAATAAGGTGAATGAAAATTTTGATAAAAATCCAAAAAAAGGTTAATTTCACTAACCGCATGTTTCACAATCGTCAAGGAGAGTATATCTGTCAAATAAATTTAGCCCTTACCCTTTCTTACACTTAAAAATAGACAAAGAGAAGGCTATCTTTATTGGACAGATTAATTTACGTGTCGATTGTGAAACAGGCCCATAATGTCCTATTAGAATAATTCTTGTCACTTTATAAATCGCCAAGGTGCGAAGTGACAGCACTCCAATTAAGGCGACAGTTAATTTAAGGAACGTTTGCACTTTCCGTAAACAACCTGTCTCTCGAAACACATAAATCACAGCGTTATGACAACCGAGTAGAATAACATGGGAGGATACCTATTTCCCCATACTGACATTGATAGTTAACTAGTGACAATTCGGTATACATTGCAAAGTTAACCAGATTTCATGTCACTGGGTTTCATATAAGCTGCGCCATGTAAACTGAAATGTCACTTGTCACCTGTCTATGTCAGGATGGTGAAGACGGGGACAGGACTTCTATTCAACTTGGTTAAAACGATATTGCGTTGACGTGTATTTTTTACTCGGCCGCCGTTACTGTCGAGTTAATAAGAGTTATCTTAACGTTGACAATACTACAGCACGTCAAAGGCAATATCGTTTTTATCGTGTAGAATCTCAGCTCTGATAAATGTTAAATCATCCGTCGTCCCAAAGGGGCCACAGGTGGACATTGGCGTCCCCTATCACACACGGCAAATTATGTCCAGACATTTGTTATTTTTTTATGATTTGTCATTAAGTTTCTATAGTGATTTTATTTTTAAGAATTTACTGTAGTTTTATGTCGGCCAGAAGATACCAAGAAGTGCCGTTTTTCAATTTCCATGTATCGTCTTCTCCTATTTTTATAATATTTTTCATCTCAGTGTGTTATTGTTATCAATATATATTTCTTTTTTTCTGGATTAAAACATAGACCTTTTACATCCTGGAAAAAAATACCGTGTGATTAAAATTAACGAAAATTTATACTCTGACAAACGTCGAGTTGCAACTTTTTTTATTAGCACTAATGTCCTAGTAGAACAAGTTATATCACTTTCTAAATCGCCAAGGTGCAAAGGGACAGCACTCGATTTACGTTTAAAATCAAGCTGGATTAAAGAACAGCGTTATGATATCCCTGATTTAAAGAAAAGAATAAAGAAGAAATAAAAATGCATTTATTCACTATACACATAAGACACACAGAAAAACAAAATACAGCAATAAAATCAGTAGGGAGTGTGTCTTTGCAGCAGTGAATCGGACGCTGGCTCAGCATCATGCTGAGGTGTTCAACACCTACAGTGCTGATTTTCAGCCAAAACTTATAAATTTTTACTCCGGAAGATTTGATAATTCCCATGAGAATAACGATAACGGCGGAGTTCTACGCGAACAAAGTCGCAGGCAACCGTTAGTAAGAAATTTCTACAAATCACTTAAACATCTTAGTATCTAAGTTTGAATCGTAGTTAACATGGTATAGACAGTAACATTGTCGTCTACATAAACAGTACCCCAACGAAAATGTTAAACACTTTAGTGCATTGTAATAAACTTCAAACTGAATACCAACAGCAAGCATGACTATGACAATGACATTCACAATGACAAAGTTCTAAGTATGTTTAACATTTTGATTGGGTGGCAGTACATTATATTTATTTCCTGAATACTTTCTAAGCTATTGCTTTCAAAGAAAGAACTAAACGAAAGACAAGACCCGGTAGCCACTGAGGTTCGCGCATTGAATTTCCATTGAACATCCCTTTTAATGGTCTCCAATACGTAACATTTAAACGTGACATTTTAACGGGCAAATTGTCAAATTACACGGAAACCACATTCAGATCTTCGACAAAGTGTCATTTAGCTTAATGTACCGTTCGAAATGTGATAGTAAAGCTTCTTCCGATGCGATGTTTTTATCGATAATGTTTCCGATCCGAAGACTTACGAGGTGTTAGACATTGAGGATATTTAAATTTAGCAGCTTTATAAGATTGTTTATTGTTTTTTGGTCAAGAACCGTAAATCTGTCTTGGATTAAAAATAAGATTCTTATATTCTGACAAAAAAACATTTTTGAGGTAAGCTTGCGGCTGTACTTTCTTTTTATAAAGTCATTATCTGCTTATCAAGACCAAACAATGAGTGCCACCACGAACGGTCTATGTTAAGTATAGCGGAGATCCTGTCGCCACCTTCCGACTCCAGCATCAGATCAGCTCGTAGATACCATCATATTACATTATCATCGGGTTCACATTTGTGATTCAAATTTCAGCCCATTTCATTAAAGAGAAGTGGTTCAAAATTGACTTACAAGATTGAGAGCAGAAAACTTAAAAACATACAAACGAACAGTGCCAGTTAAAAAAAGCTTGTAATTATCGTCTGATATTATTTACGTCTCTATTCGTGAAAGAACTCTATCAACATTTGTTTTATACTTTTGTATATTATGAGATTCTTTTTATTTCATAATATAACACATGAAAAAATACAAAATGTCTTAAAATAGTAACTATAAATAAAATATCCCTTGCAGTACACCCGCTTGTGGCATGGGCCCTAAAATGCTGGCCACTTTATATTATATTAATTGATTTATATAATGCTAAATTAAGTTCTATCATTGTCTTAAGCAATATTTATTTAATAAATGACTAACTGTTGAGTTCCTTGCGGCGTTTCTTCTCAGCAGTGGTCTCCTCTTCGGAAGTGCTGGTAGAATTTTGACGTGTTTAAGTCCCGTGGGCCTACTTACAGAAACAAATTTTAATTCTTTTTTTTACATTTTCAGAACTTTTAAACTACTTATATTTGTCCCAAATTTTACATCGGTCGATTGATGATAGTACTGTTAAAACTGTTCCTTCTAATCAAACAACACTCAATAATATTCAACATAATTATAATTTTGGTCTAGAACAGGATGAAAGGAAGGAAAAATTTTAAGGTTTCCAGAGAAATAACGATAATCAAAAAATATGCGGACGTAGTTGCGGGCAGAATGTAGTTATAAAAGAGACAGTTTGATTGTGTGTTAGTTTGTTAAGTCCCTTGCGCTGACACGGCTGGATGGATTTTAATGAAATTTGGAATGGACATAAGGGAATAAGGGCTTGTAGTATTGTTAGGCGATGGGCTTGCAACCTGTCACTAATACACTGTTAAACATCTTAGCCTGATTGTGCAAAATGTGGTTACAGTTATCAACAAGTTTTTTAGAGTTGTTGGTAATTCTGTACTCTGCCTACCCTACTCTGGGAATGAAGGCGTGACTTTATTTTATCTATGGAATGGACATAGCATACTCTGGATTAACACATTGGGTACTCTGCATCCCGGAAAATTTAAAAGTTCCAGAGGGAGTAATGGGATGGCTGAATAACCAATTCTACGCGGATGAAGAACACTTATGGTGGGATCATGTAACTGAGATACGGAAAATATATTATTTCGGATATTGCAGGAAAGACGACCTTAAACGGTAAAATACTCAACGACGCTAGAACACAATTTATAGTAAAATAAAGGCCATAAACGCAAAAGGACGACACACATGAGTGAAAAATGTACAAACCGCCGGACCCTGAAATATGTTGGACGCGCGACGCGACTGAAATCGTAATGAGCTCGCTTTTGTATTCCACCACGGAATGAAGAATCCTTTATTCCCGTCATCTTTAACAGCTTTCCTAAAATCTATTTCACTGCATCTATCTCCCGTGTTCTATTCATGCAAAGGTCAGCAGAGCTCTTTTGATTTCGATTCGTTGCGGTTTACATTATTCATTCGAAGCAGTAAATGCGTACATCGTGTGATTCGAATGCTCGATTAAACTGCTGGCTTCATATAAAAATGTGTATTTGTTTAAAAACCTTTAAAAATTGCATTAATCTATTAAAAATACTTACTTATAAGAGTGTCCATTGCACGAAAAATAAGCTTAATTTGAAATAGTTCTTGTACTGAATTTCTGCCAACAATAACTATTTATTGCATTGTGGCAAGGCATTTACGGAATTATATTAAGGTCATTTCAAGATGAAGGTCAAGGTCATTGCAAATACATCTAAAAGTTATCATTACTGCACGAATTAAACGATGGGGTGAGAAATCAATTTCACTTTAAATTAGATCTGGAACTAAATACTCGTAAATATATCGCTTGCAATACATATCAATAAACTCTACATCATAAATAAAATGACAATTTCAACCGTGAAATAGCTCGGTATAAAATTAGTCCCGGATTGAGTTAGGTTAGGGCAGATTACAACCCGCGATATAATGCCCGCAATACAAAATACCGCAAAATACGATAGCCGGGACCGTATCGGTCGACATCTGTCCCTTGGTGGCTAATTCAGCAATAAAGCGCTGAGATTACGACTACAACGAGTGACAAAGGCAGACTAATGGTTTGGTTTAGTTATTTGATAAAAAAAAATTGAAATCCATATTAATAAGATAAATTTGATAGTAACTCTGTCTGTTTGTACCGCCAAAATCGCTAATACTTGAATCTTGAGCCAATAAGGGCGAGAGAGAAAGCATTACAAAGCCGTCTACTTACTAGTGACATGAGTAAGTAGTGACATACGTGAATTACGTAGTAACTCTTATTTAATCTGTGCTGGTGATCTGTAACTATTCCCGTAGCAGTTACAGTAACGTGATTCTAGTGGAGACTACGCCGCGTACACATCACGATGTTACGTGCGACAGTTACATTGAGTACTCGGCTTAAAGCGACCGTTTTAGACCAGCATGTTCTATCTGATTCATATGTAATGTTGTCCCTGGTCTACATACTAATTAAAAAAACTTTTCGGACCAATTCCCAGTAACATGTGGTGTAAAGCAGGGATGTGTTTTGGCTCCCACCCTTTTTGCGCTGTACTTTGCTGCCGTAATGAAAGATGCGACAAAAGCTTGCAGTGGACTTATAGGCATAAATTCGAGAACAGACAAGACAATCTTCGACCTCTCTTGCTTTAGGGCAAAGCGCCAAGTGTCTAACCTCTCCGTTTTAGATATCCTCTACGCAGACGACGTTTGCCTAATGGCTGACTCCGCTGATACGCTTCAAGTCTATGTGGACTCACTCAATGCATCCTGTTATAGGTTTGGGTTAGTCATCAGTATCACCAAGACGCAAATCCTGAAACAGCCACCTAGGGGCTGCTTTTTGGATGGCTCCGGTATCACACTGAGCCACAAGGCACTGGAAGATGTGTCACATTTCAGATACCTGGGAAGCCAAATTCGTAATGATAACAGCCTTTCATCAGAGATACCTGCCCGCATAGCCAACGCAGCCGCAGCCTTTGGAAAGCTTAACTGCCGTGTCTGGAGGTCCCACGATATCAAGCTTCAGACTAAAATGTTGGTTTACAAGGCTATAGTTATACCAACGCTACTTTATGCTGCAGAAACGTGGTGCTGTTATAAGGCAGACATTAAAAAGCTGGATATCTTTCATCTCCGCTGTCTCAGATCAATACTACGTATAAAATGGCAAGATCGCGCACCCAATACGGAAGTTCTGCGTCGCGCAAACATGCCTGGCATTGAGGCGCTCATAATGAAACACCAGCTGAGATGGTGTGGCCACGTCTTACGCATGGACGATAGTAGATTGCCAAAAGCAGTGTTCTACTCGGAGCTCTCGTGCGGAAAGCGGAAGCAGGGAGGCCAATTTCTGCGCTATAAAGATGTCCTCAAACGCCACCTTACAGCTTGCGGTATACCTTGTGATCGTTGGGAGGATCTTGCACTGAGGAGACCGGAATGGCGCTCTACTGTTCACAAAGCTGTCGAACGTTTTGAACGGATGCGTTTGGAAGAACTGGATGCTAAGCGTCAAATACGCAAAGCTCGACCCAAGCCTCTCTACACGTACACATACAACAGTTCCGGGCAGCTTCACTGTGCTTCATGTGATCGGCTTTTCAGGTCCAAGTTCGGTTTCGCGAGCCACATCCGAGCTTTCCATAACCCGGACAAAGACAATTGACGGAGTCGCTGTCGCCGGATGCGGTGAAGAGGACTAAATATATATGTATGTAAAAAACTATTAACTAATAACTCTTTTTTCTACTGGCCAAGTACATGCCATGTCCGCTAAAAGGAAATAACTTTTTTAACCAAAAAAAAATAATCTAAGGCATCTCACACTTTCCACCGTACCTTGCAGTACGGTCAGCTTAATAAGTTGCTAGCTGCACACATTATTCTTTTGTCACTTTAACATCATGTTTGAACTATTGCTCTTAAGTCAGTAAAACGCACTAAAGCGACAAGGTACTAAAGTATGCTGCTTATAAGGCCGAATGTACCAGGGTTAGGTAATGTTTTATAATATTTGAATGACATTCATGATTGTTTTAACTTTGTTATTTTTCATCCACAGCGTGAAAAATCCAATTCGTTGGTACAGTCAATGACGCGCTTTATACCTCTAAGAGTAATAAAGACATGACGGATGTTTTTGAGCCAAACTAGCCATAATTATATTTTTAAATTGCAATAACATGTTACAACTACACTTTAATTACTACAAATACAGTAGGAAGTAATACGTAAGCCCTGACGGCCACAGCCATGTGTGAGATTGAGGCCGACAGAGGTTTCATTCATTGTCTTTGTAGTCGAAAATTTCTTGTATTAGGCTTTATTTTTTATGGCGGTAAGGCGTTTATTAAATGTATTTTTTTGGCTGTGATTAAACTTGATTTTTCCAGAATACTTGCTTAACAAGTTCTTGTTAATTGCACTTTCCTAACAAAGTTTAAAATCCGATTTCTGTAATTGAGTTTTTATCAAATTAAAATGTTCCTCCTTGTCGAATCTTGCGAAAAACATCTACAGCTACTTAAGTAAATCGCTAAGTGCTACCGTCTCTCATCGCTGCACGAAAGTTTTGCAACGTCATTAGTTGGAAATCCAATCTTAACTAATTGAAACTTAAATATAGAAATAAAATAAATCATAACATTAGGAACAGCCTTATTGACTATTGAGGTCGGGAATCTTGATATGTAGTAGACTAACCTCTAAAACTTCCTTCCTACCTTTGACGTCACTGTAATAATTTCATGGACGTCGAGGGCAATCAAATACATACGAGTATTATTATAAACTCCACTCTAGCCTCAACGTACTAAAATAAAGTGGGTTAAAGTACTTGAGGCACTGAATTAAAATTTAATTAATTGAAAAACTTTGCAATCTATTGGGATTGGCATATAAGTCTCACACAATCTTGATATAGCACGTTAAACCATCAGCAACTTGTTTTGCCACATTCAAATATGATTTTGAATATAGAACAGTGGAAATTCGAAATTCACAATAAGGCTACCGCAATCCCATTGGCGGTTGTCGAGTCGACACAATAGATTCGCAGGTGGCCAGTGCGCGCTCTGAATGTATCTTCCGTTCGTGGTTAGTGTTCTTAATTCAAAATTGTATTAGAAACTGCGTACATTATTGAGTTATTAATATGCTTATTTTGAATACATATTATACACGTAAGACTAACAATGGGTACTTACGAATTTAAGTAGGCTTACACTTAAATAAATCTTGCGTTTTTTTTCAACTTAGCATACTAGTAAAAGTGGTAATAAAAAATATATAATGACCCTCTAAAAACCCCTGTATAGCGTTATGACAGCACTATTTTTAATAACTTTTTAAAAATCTGCTCTTAGACATGTTATGATATTAAAAGTTGTTTCATATTCCTACCACTAAAACTTGACTTGAATAGGAACTAGTTTGCTAAACTACTACTCGTATCTGTCTTCGTAAAGTCATTATTATAAAGTTTCGTCCACTCTACGTGCAGTTGGTAAATGTTAAGGGTGCCTTTCCACCAGAGATGTGCTACAGCTATTTTAGAGCTTAGGCTGGGTTTCAAGTAATTTGGGCTTTAACCCATATACGCCCTCTATGTACACACTTGGATATGCAAAATAAACCTTAGCAAGTAAGTTAGTAAGGTACATTTTGTACCTTATTAGCTGTACCCAAGCGAGGACAGCGGGCGTTAATGAGTTAAAATGAAACGACACATCAGTTGCGCAAGGCAACGGCGTGAAGAAGAACTTTTATTTTTCAAACCACAGATTCCAAACAACTGCACAGAATATACTTCTAAAAAAGGAATGTGCCTGTAGAGTACCAACTTAAGAGTCTTCAAGACAGTTTACCAATATTACGACATTTAACAGCAACTATGCTGAAAAGATTTGTAAGCTGCCAGTTTCCACCGATGAATGAATGAAAGAGTGAATGAAAATTAAAACGGATCTTAATCCGTACAGTATCAGTACACATAGTGCTATGCTATGTGGTCCAATGAATATGATTGGTGGATATCAAACGCATCTATCGCAACGTAGCATGGCACACTCTGGTGGAGAGGCACCCTAACGAGGGAATGGCAAAGATAAGACAAATCTTGTAGTAAAATGTAACAGTAAAGGAATAAGAACTTACGTAGAGACAAAGACGCTACGTTTGATTTTACTCCCTGGATTAGGTAAGAAATAGGACATTATAATGTACTACTTAATATTATGTATGTTACGTTTCATTTGATATAACTGCCCTTTGTAAGTATATTTGTATTTGACATAATACTCAGTTGGTATAAGGGACGAAACGAAACCATACATTATTTTAATAACATATGTGTTTAAAACAAAGTCGTGTTGGTTACACCATTTACAACTCAAGAACGGCTGGGCCGATTTTCATGATCTTTAATTTTTTGGATTTTTCTCTGCCCTGGATAACATACGTAACATAAGAGTAAAATTTGGTCATGATGTTCCCTACGCATTATCAGGAGGACAATTTCTTTGAGCTCAATTTTTTTTAACTTATATGCTAAAGGTTTTGTAAATTTCTTTTGAATGCTTTCAATAGAATCAATGTAATATTGGTAAAGCGGATTCCAGGTCGCAGATGCATACTCTAGGTGATAACAAACAAGTGCATTATACAACAGATTTAAAGTACTAACATTTTTAAAATCGCAACCATTCCTAAAAATAAATCCTGACATCCTATAAGCTTTTGCAGTTATCCTCTCACTATGTGATGGTCAAGATGAAGTCCCAGATCCCTAATTTCTGATACTATTCTTAAAGCGACGTTAAATATGGCTAGCGTTTTCAAGAGTAGGAAATTGTACAACACTTATCGTTTTAAATACCGCGTAGAATAGCCACTAGACCAAATTTTGATAAGTCTTAGATTGCCTTACCTTGGGGTTTAGCTCATTTTATTTATTCTGTAATTCATTCATTGCTTAAGGTAATAAAACTGGTTTCAGATTGACTGTGGTAGAAGCATAAAGATCAAGAAACTAGGACACAATTACGTCGTAAATAAAATAATGTTCCGCTTTTAATGGGCTCGTAAAATACTGTCTCAAGTAACAATTAGGCTTAATTTCTCATAAAGCTGCTTATAAAATGGTTGTTTCTCTGTAAAAGTCTGTACCTACATAATTAATGACGAATACCGTAATTTTGTAAGCGTACAAATCATTTCCTGCATTTCTTTTTTTTTCCCGAAAGAATGGTAATGTTTGACTTGGGTTTCTATTCTACTGCGTTAAAACGATATCGTGTTTGACGTGTTTTAGCATCGTTTTTAACTCGGCCGCCATTATTATAAAAGAAAGAAAAATACATTTATTAACTGCACACATAAGATATTCAGAAAAAAGTGAAAACAGAAAACATCAATAAAAAGAGTAGTGAGTGTGTCGGACACTGGCTCAGCATCATGCTGAGGTGTTCAACACCTACAGCGCTGATTTTCAGCCAGCCCCGTTTGTGACAGACGGACGGTACGCCAAACGAATAAATATAATAAAGAAAAAATACTGTTAAACAAATATTTACAGGTAGTAAGTGACAAAATAAATATCAAAACTACATGCAGAAACATAATAAATAAAAAGAAAAACGAAGAATTTAAACTATAATTCGCGGACAAAGTGCTGGTTGGGAAATTAGAATTTTTGGAGCGTCAACAAATAGCCTTTAAGCTTACTTGCTATGCGCTCCTTGGATGGGAAGGGGGAGATCATTCCAGCACTTGGACGCCGCGAACTTGAAACTACCCCGATTATCAATGACATAAGAGTTATCAAAACGTTGCCAATACGGAAACAGGGCCTCTATTCAGGTGCGTTAATACGATATCGTGTTTGACACGTTTTAGAATCGTTTATGGCACAGTCGCAATTATTGTAAATGACATAAGAGTTATCAAAACGTTGACAATACGGAAACAGATCCAAAACGATATCGTTATAACCGTGTATAATCCCAACCACCTACTGTGGAACAGAGGTTCCACAGTAGAACAACGGTTCGACAAACGAGGTTTCTCTAGATTTGTGTAAGCGTCGCGAGTGACTGAATAATTTAATTTAAAAATATATCGATATTACAGAATTAAATTTCATACAATTAAATCATATCCATTGGTCACTTTAAATATTATCTTATTTCTTATAAAGCAAGGTTGAACCTTATTATAATCACCAGGGTTTTTTTTATGTAAATAAATAAATATCAGAGGACAATCTCACACAAATTGACTTAGTCCCAAACTAAGCTCTAGGCTTGTACTATGGGTACTAGACAACGATAAACATACTTAAGTATATAGAGAAATACATAGAAAACATCCAAGACTCAGGAACAAATACTCGCGCTCCTCACACAAATATCAGCCCTTACCGGGATTTGAACCCAGGACTGCAGGCTGGCTTCGGAGGCAGGATCACTCCCAACTAGGCCACCGTGTCGTCAAATGTTAATGAGAAGACACACGAGCACTCAGGCCACCTGATGGTATGTGGAATCTGAGACCCAATAGACATTTGTATTCTCAAGACTATAATCCTAAGACATCAAATGCGTTGCCAACCCTGAGGACTAAGATGGAATGCCTCTATGCTAGTAATTTCACCGGTTGTCTTATCCCCACACCGGAACACAACAATGCGAACACTGTTGCTTGGCGGGTGGATGTTAACTTTACTGCTACCCTAGACTGTGAATACCGCGGGTATGATTCTCTTAAGCGTATCACCTTTCAACTCGGCTTATATTAACCAAGTTTAAGTAGGCCCGGCAGAGCGTACAAAACACATTTTAGCGCGTGCATTCTCAATTAGGCAGCTTTATACGACATAGAGTAGAGCTCGAGTCACTTTTCACCGCACGCTATTCATTTTTTTTGTAAACAAATTGGTGATCAGCTCATTCCATCTATAGTAATCCATTACTTATTACACAAATGTGTATAGGCGAGTACCTAAACATGCAGAATGTTTTGATTAATTAAAATATTGCTCAAACCCCGTGTATCGTTTTATCAAAACACCTTTCATCGAATGTATTATTTCATCGAATTTCATTTCATCGAAAGCTATTTTATGCATTATTAAATTGATAGATTCGATGAAGTAAAATTCGATAAAATGGTGAGTTACCCTTTGTGCTACTTGTTTTCTTTTTAGTGCATCCCTAGAAATATTCCGTTCAAATTCGAACCACCCGCCCAAACCAACTTAGAGTAAAGTTCATCCATACTACCTGAAACCATTAAAATCGACTGCAGTCTGTTTCCAAATGTCTTTTCTTCCTCGTTCTTTGAAACTATCGAATGAACTTCCTCCCCGATGTTTCCTTAGCACTACGGAATGTCCTTTAAACGTGGTTTAAAAAAGTATTCCTGAAAGGCAGCAACTTGGCTTGGCAACAGCGACGGTGCATGCTTACCAGGCGTCTGCTCGTTTGCCTTTTACTACCGAAAAAAAAAAGTCTCCGTGTGTCAGAAGTCAGTCACGCGGCCAATCAGTCTCGTATTAATAAACTGATCTCGGTTTAAATGCCCGTCTCAAGATACGTCAAACATGACGGTTTTCTATACGTTTATTTTGACTCATCTTGAGATCTGAATTTAAACCGAGACGAGTTTATTAATATGGCCATTAGCAATTACGTATTGTATTTGTAACTCATAACTTTATCTAAGTAAATTCACTTTATCGACTATTATTTCATCGGATGCTTCTGCTGAAATCGTGATATTTTCTGGGGGTGATTCTCTAACACAGCGCTGCGTCGAACGCAAAGGTGAACGTTTATCCGGCAAATTTAATAATTCCTGTCGGAGCATATAAAACACATTTTAGCGCGTGCCTTCTCAATTAGGTAGCAGAGTTCGGTCGCCCAGCGGAGCTTTACGTTCACCTTTGCGTTAGACGCAGCGCTGTGTTAAGAGAATAACCCCGAGGATATTTTAAACATTTATTACTTAGCTTAGGTTAGATTAGACATACTCCCAGAAAAATTAAATCATGCGGCGAGAAAATGCTTTCCGATGAAATGCGTAATGATGATAATTATACGTTCGTTGAAGTATTTGGATAATTTTATTGATAGGGGTCTGCATGGTTGGTCATAGTGACAGTAACATTACATTATCCAAACTGCGGAGCGTATAATTAATTATAATTAATATGTATATATTACTTACAGCTACTGGGTCAGCAGTCTAGTGCGCTGCTAATTGGTTTCATAATGCGGCTTTACGTCCAAGAAACAGGATGCATAAGCAATATTGCATTAGTATGGGTACTTTATAGGGCTGCGTACCGAAATAGTAAAAAAAAAACATTGAGACAGTCGAATTGATAACCTCTTCCTTCGGTCGGTTAAAAAAAGAACTGCTCTATGTAACATTAATTTTTGCAGCAACTACAACAGATATTAACTTGAAAATCTGGGATAGTAGCACTTATTATCTATCGGAATGTGGTGTGAATGAAATGGCTTAGTGTGCATAAATTATAAAACATATTTCCATCATTCATCACTCTCCTGCCCTTATCCGAACTTATTTGGGGTCGGCGCAACATGTCTTTTTCTTCTATACTTCTCTATTAGTCTGCATCTCGGTAGTCACTCCCTTTTTAGCCATATCATCTTTCACACAGTCCATCCATCGTTTCTTTGGTCTTCCCCTACTCTTATAGCCATCCACATTCATACTTAAAACTTTTCTAACGATATTTTCCTCAGTCCTCCGCACAGTTGTGTGGAAATCGGTTCTCATGTTATGGGACATGCCCAAGAACCAATTTCCACACAACTTTTCAGTCACTGGTGTCACTTTCAGACTAATTGATTTATTTTTTAGGATAATTAAAATTAGGCAAGTCAATTGTTCTATCTTTATATACGTAAAATAAATAAATATCAGGGGACAATCTCACACAAATTGACCTAGTCCCAAACTAAGCTCTAGGCTTGTACTGTGGGTACTAGACAACGATAAACTTACTTATATACACCGTGTTTTTATTTTATTTACGATAACTTTAAGGGCACGTTCTTCAAGTCAAATTAAGCTAATTTCCCGAAGACAGACATATGATAACTCGTACGGTTATAAAGATATTCAATTATTAAAATTAATCAGTTCATCACGTTAAACTAATGTAAAAGGCTCTTAATTGATACCTAACAATTTTCTTTTAATTACCTATTATAAGTAAAGAGTTTTCAATTGTTAGGTCGTGCACCTGTCAAGTGTTATCTTTACTTGTGTGTGTGTATGTCACGCTGACTTGACGTATTTGACACTAACTATGAGTTAACTCTAAAGACCCTTTTAGAATGATTGAAGACACAACATTTAATTACTTTGTTCTAAATATTTTTTTTATTTTTTTTTGCAATATTTCAAAATCGAATGTACCACGTAGTTTCTATACGTGTACCTAACAATATGCCGAAGTTATCGTAAATCAAAAAAAACACGGTGTAGAGAAATACATACTTAACTACATAAAAAACATCCAAGACTCAGGAACAAATATTCGCGCTCATCACACAAATATGTGCCCTTACCGGGATTTGAACCCAGGACCGTTGGCTTCTTTAATACTAAACCCTGTTAATGCTAAACCCTGGGTGTGCGAGCGACACTAACGTAACGGCACCAGTACAAAGGACCAATGTTCGACACTGACTCTTATTCAAAGAAGATTAGGTTATTCATTTGTTTTGCAACAATCAATTTATAACCCTATGATCCCTATTTTTTTTATTTTTGGTGTTCAATAAAGAGTATTTGTATTGTATTGTATTGTATTGATCTTTGAATTAAAAGCTTCTGTCGATAATTGGTGCACGTCAGTGTCGAACACTGGTGACGTTACGTTACTTAGCTCTGGATTTTCATTTTTATTGGATCCAGCTTAGATTCACATTCCCTTCTAATCTTCACGTGAGCTTGCCACCATTACCGACCGCCCGGTGAGGCGTGCCTCAGTCCTGGCAGACGTAAGCCTTGCATAATGGTGGATGGATGAGGACGAGCGATAGAACCGCCCCTTTTATAAATAATTATTTTCTTACTATCTGTTTATTATTGTAATTTTTATACTGTCGTTTATGGTTATGTGACAATTAAAAATAATGTTTTCTATATATTTAAGTATGTTTTTCTCTATATAAGTATGTTTATCGTTGTCTAGTACCTATAGTACAAGCCTAGAGCTTAGTTTGGGACTAGGTCAATTTGTGTGAGATTGTCCCCTGATATTTTTTTATTTATTTTATTCTTAATGTGAGGTAAATGGCTACCTAAGTTTCTTCTTATGTCGTTGGTACTCGTAGGTATAGGGAGGAGTTCGTTTTTATTTGGTAAAATAATAAGGTAGATTTTTATGGCTCGAGGTATGAAATAATTGAAACGCTTTTATTTATTGTTACTTTGATTTTGAATGAGGCTGGTTTTGTTTTTAGTTTTAGTTAATAGATTACTGTAGAAGAAAGAAATACTGGTGCTTACGCAAAAAAATACCCAAACCTCGATCCAAACCCGAATGCAATGTATGCTGTCTAGCAAAACCAGTCCGTGGGTCCACTGAACACCAGCGTCTTGCTTCCAATAGGGGGTACGACACATAGCTGAGCAGATACCATTTTCGCAGCACTCTTTATAATTTACTTCTATACTGTTAGATTTAAAGAATATCTTGCAACACAATGTGTAAACTTTTAAAATTTAAGCGAAATTAATTCTATTCTGTTCTAGGTAAATCTAAAATAAGCCGGCAACAGCCTTGGCTTGATCAATCTTCTTCATATACAGTGTGTGGCCCTGAACCGGGAATAATATTAACACCGGGCAGGAGCATGTCGGACCATGCCGTTAAGAACTACAAACATAAAAATCAACAAGTATAGTACGAATCTTCCCAGGTGACTTTTTCGCTTCGAGCCCTGATCTTTCAAACAAAGGCCATCGTCTCTATTATCACAAAACCGCTAGCTACCGAGTTAGCACGTGCCACTATAACATTCATATTGAAAAACAAACGGTATCGTCATAGTATTAAGGTTCAAGTCTAATGTCACTGATATTCTAGATATTACGTTTTCGTAGTGTAGGAAGATTCATACTATAATAACTAATTTTCTATTTAAAGTCAATTGTTGCCGTTTTAGATGATTTTAGTAGGTATTCCTTTAAAATTCGTTATATGCTCTTTCATTGAAGTTTTTTTTAGATTTTTAGAATTTGTAGTTTTGGCTGCAGGGGGGGACACTTGAGTCTAACAAAAATTAGCACTTCAAAGCTTAATATTTCATGTACGGATTACTTAATCGAAAAACTGTTTCCACATACCCGTAATATTTTTGAAAGACATATCCAAACTATTGGGTAGACGAGATAAAATGTATTATTATTATTATTATTATTTTTTTATTATACCACTTTGTTGGCGTGAGTAATATGCATATTCATGCCAAATTACAGCTTTCTAGTACTAAGAGTCTCTACGCTAGGCTGCGGACGGACATGGCGAAACTATAAGGGTTCCTAGTTTGACTACGGAACACTAAAAATAGAGGCTCCACCACCAGTAATTGAATCATCATAGTCCCACTAAATTAAAATCAAAACTTATCTTTTTTTTTCTTACAAACTTAATTGTAAATACAACGATTGAGTTCGTCCTGCATCGTATTTATTCTACGTTTAAATCTACCGCGTGCTGTCATGGCACCCTGTACCAAGACATATCCCGCACCAAGTGACCAGGCGACGATATCGCGACGGAAAAATGAGTTACCTGCGATTTTTAACATTTCACGCGCGTTTTCTCCGAAATAAGGACATCGGAACATTCGATTCCTGTGATTGCTACTTGAAATGTAAGGAACCTCAATTATTATTTTTTGCCCCGTTTTTAGGCCACACACCGTATAAGTTGGAACCAAATACCCAACAAGGATTAGTAACAGCACCAACTCTGGCGCAGTTTTAAGCCCGAATGGGAGTTGAAGGTGCAACAATACAACTTAAATTGAGTTAGCGTGTTCTGTAAAGGCTTTTACATTGTCTGTAGAATTCGTTTAAACAGCTGCGGGGAAGCGTAAGTGAGTTGCTTAGCGTTACTTTTTAAATTTAATTAAAATTGCTTTTAGTTGCATGAATCTGTTTTTTGTTCGCACGTGATTTTTTTAGTTAACATCACCTTTCTTTCTGTTGTTTACTTTTATCGATATGTAATATAAAGAAAAATAAGTAAGAGCGAAAGTGGTAGGAATAAAATCATCCCAAAAATAATGTTTGTAAAGTAATGAAGTGAGTTTTCAATATATTTTAAACACTAATATGTTTTAAACTGACTCAAATGAAATACCTAATATCTTTTCTCAGTCTAGACCAAAATATATTAAAACCAAACCAAATACACTTTGCAGATTTACCGCCGTAGTCGGAGACATTTTAAAGACAATTAACTCAATCCTTTTTAAACTTGTATAAAAATCATGACAGGAGCTCTACTTCGAAATCCGTAATTCGAACTTCGTCTATTGCTATCGCTTTTGCTCTCGATGCATAACAAATTTGCAAAATAGAGATGGGGCGATCCGAAGTTCGAACTACGAATTTCAAAGTAGAGCCACAGGAGCGACTAAATAGCCATTACCCGACCGAGTGCGGCCGTTAGAACCTATTTACTGAAACCTTTTTACAGTGTTTTCCCGTTAATCAATCAATCAAGCAATCAGGATATCCAAGTGACTGACACAATTGTGCGCTTTCATCCTGTTTGAGCAGTGCTGATACTGGCCAAATTGAATTTAGCTTCCAATTGATTTCAGCGGACATTCATTTCCAGTATTGGCTGCATAGTCTGCGGAATTCCTTCTATGATGCCGTTACCTGAATATCCTTACTTCCTTGCTCAATATGTGTTTATTATAAGACATGCGAAAGATTGGATGGATGGATGTTCGGGATGAAAGGCTCTAGATGAATCTGGATGGTCTGGAATAACACATAGGCTACTTTTATCACTGATAATTGGATAGTTTCTAAGGGAATAGCGATAAACGACTGCTATGTGGATAAAGTCGCGGGCAACCGCTAGTGATATTATAAATCCAAGAGTGTGTTCGTTTTTAGGGTTCCGTAGCCAAATGGCAAAAAACGGAACCCTTATAGATTCGTCATGTCTGTCCGTCTGTCCGTCCGTATGTCACAGCCACTTTATTCCGTAACTATAAGAGCTATACTGTGGAAACTTGGTAAGTAGATGTATTCGGTGAACCGCATTAAGATTTTCATACAAAAATAGAAAAAAAAACAATAAATTTTTGGGGTTCCCCATACTTAGAACTGAAACTCAAAAATTTTTTTTTCATCAAACTCATACGTGTGGGGTATCTATGGATAGGTATTCAAAAATGATATTGAGGTTTCTATTATAATTTTTTTCTAAACTGAATAGTTTGCGCGAGAGACGCTTCCAAAGTGGAAAAATGTGTGTCCCCCCCCCCGTAACTTCTAAAATAAGGGAATGATAAATGTAAAAATAATATATGATGTACATTACCATGCAAACTTCCACCGAAAATTGGTTTGAACGAGATCTAGTAAGTAGTTTTTTTTTAATACGTCATAAAAACATTGATCAAAGCTACAACGAACTTTTATATTATGTTACTTGCTGCTACGGAACCCTTCATGGGCGAGTCCGACTCGCACTTGGCCGCTTTTTTTGTTGTATTTTTACAGTTTAAACTCTTGGCGATTGACGCGAAATTAAGTACGGAGGTAGTTTATAGTGCAAGAGGAAATAAGGAAAATAGTTTTTTAATTTTATTTTATGGCTTCATTCTTGATCGTGATCACACGCGAGGACAATATTGTTCGGTAAAAGAGTATTTACTCTTGTGGACAAAACAGAAACACATGGGGTTTATTAACTCCACGCACTTCACCAGATTTGCAAGTATACATGAGCATAGTGTCAGAATTTCCCCCAGTGAACTCCCACGGCTGTGACATGACGTCACCTCTTACTACCCTCATTTTCAAAATTGGAAATATTGTGTGCACATTTAACACAGACGGAAATTTAATATTATAGATTCCATCAGTTTTCCCACCGCCGTATATTTAATTTTATACACTCTAAAACATTTTTTGCAGTGCGTGTCGTTTCTGTTCGTAGGGAATCAGGACCTACTTATTCGTGTCGTGATTATTCGTGTTACCAAGCCAAGTCTTTTATTATGCAAACTCCCGAAAATACTGATTTAGACACAATTTTGGTGCTGGACAGAAGCCATTTAATTAAACATTGAATTCTATTACCTAAGCGACAGCACGAGCCAAATGTTTCGTGTAAAGTAACAAATAGGCTTAGGATGGGCACGGAATAAGATTACAGCCAGAGTCATTGCACACATTCATACAGTTACCTTTGAAAAATGATTTAGTCGCGCCATTTTAGCGTTTCCATTACCTAAGGAGCTGTATCTTCACAAAACTCGGTGCACTTGACAGCCGTTTGTTTTTTTTACAGAATATGTTTAATAATAATGATAACAGGACGTTTTAAAAAAAAAGTGTACCTACATCGTTGAGGACAAAAATGAGGACAATTTAACTTGTCCATTTCGTCACAAATATTAGCCGTACATTTAGATACATACGTTAATTTTCGTGACAAACTGGAAAAGTTAAAGCTGTACACTTTTTTGAAAATCACCCTACAACGTACTAGAAACTTTATAGTTTTGGTCCCATTGTAAAAACGGTAATACAAGCGTCAAATTGAGGAATCTGAGGCCCATAGGCATTTTCATTCTCAAGATAAGACCATAATCTCAAGACTGCAATCCTAAGACCTTAAATGCGTTGCCAACCCTGAGGGCTAAGATGGAATGCCTCTATGCTAGTACTTTCACCTCTCTGATTATATGATTGCGATCCCTAAGAAAAAACAACAGATAAAAAAACCAGCCAAGTTTAAGTAGGGTTAAAACGAAAGTGTGTGGGGATCTCGACCGATTTTTTAGTCTCCAGCTTTTAGCCCCTAAATCTAGACAACCCCTCTAATAGCCCCGATCTTTGTAGGTATATTAATAGGTTTGAACAAAGGAATAAAACTAATAAGCGAAATATGGACAGTAAATATACCAACTGTTCTTTTCAGCCCCTAGTAATTAAATTTTCATGCGAACCTTCAGTATGTATGTGTTCCTTTTGTCCGCCGAAAAAAAAGCTGCGTAAAAGAAAACAATTCAATTAAGTGCTATGTTTCAGGACGCTTCTTCCAATTGAGTCCGACTGTATTATGAAAGGACTTAGAAATGTCTGTCTGAAAATAGACAGCACATTTTTCTACAGAATTTGCGGACTTAACAATAAAGTTTTATTCATATTTCAAATGTTTAAATTGTACTTAGGCAGGTACTTTAAAATACTATAACTTTTAATAACTTGGTATTACAGCATCGTTATTATTTTTTAAGACATTGGTACGAGCGCAAAATAATACCACCCCATTATAAAATATGCTGTAAACAAATTATGTATGTAATCTTTACATTGATTCTCACCTTAACTTCCAGCCAGAACTTTACCTAATGACTAAAAAATAAAAAAATCTTAACACTCTTATGTAAATATATTGTCTAACTCGAAGCAACTTAATCCATTAGCGACATGTACTCCGCGGATATTACCAACATGTGTAATATCAGTCATACAATTTTCATATTCCCTAATGGTACTGCAAGATACAACGTTATGAAACGTTTATTTATTACGGACTAAAAATAAATAAAGGCTATTATTACACTTACACCGTATATTATGTAAATTATAAAAGTCGATACCTACTGTCAGAGTTTTGGTAGATTTTAAATCACAGAATAGGTGCAAAAATGCCATTAAACAAGTGATTTATAAGACAAATCGGCAATACGGCTTCTCTACACCTCACTTCAGTTTAGGTTCCTATACTACCGACACAACCTAAATCAACTTGGAAATTCGAATGCTTTCATACCATGAAGCTCATCTTAAGTACCTACCGTTTATTTACTCTAATACTAAGTTTAGACAAACACAAACAGCAAAAATACCAGCCGTTGAAAGTAGAATAACAAACGCTAGTAACAGTCCAGTCGTTGACATTTTAATCCCGGCTTTATTGGGACACTTACATTAAATTACCGGTAATTCCCGTACTTTCACGGACAAAGCGGGAAACGGCCTCATTAGGAACAAATAATAACACACAAGTTAGATAACCTAGTGTTTCAACTTTCTGAATCGTTTGTGGCTTGTAGTCCTCGAGGTAATTGCGGTTGGAACTTTGCAGTGTTGTAATAAAACCATTATACAACCTTTCAGAAGGGGTATGTTTAGCATAATAGTGGGCATTTAGGTCTTTAGGAAATGAGCCTGTTATTTCACTAGTTTCTCACCCGACCACCCAAAACGGAAAACTATGTACCTATTTCAGGTAGGTATGTATATATCTGTTTCTTTGACCTTCTGTAGGCTACATAACACGCGGAATCGGAATGGGTACCTTTGGATTAACCCAACAAATTTCATAGGCAATAATAGAACCATATCAGTCTTCATGCTGTCGATTATTTTTAAAGCTAGCTTTTTGTGAAACTTTTTAATGTAAATTATTTTTGGCACACCGTCATGCATCCAATTTTAATACAATTCACTAGCCTAAGAACATCTAAGGCTAGTTTTGGACGAAACGCAAAGATCGCATAACAGAATAATGTTTTGATATTTATATGTACAGTCGCCATCAAATATGTTGGAATTGGTAAGGTAGGTACTCAAATTTATCTAAACTAGACTCTATTTTTCAAGGCATAAGAGCATGTACAAATACTTTTGTGCACCCTGAATGCTCTGATAATATATTTTTATATAATATTCGAATTGCTTCAGATTGATTTTTACCATATGAAAGACTAATAAGCTTTACAAACTTGATTGATAATTAATCAAAATGGTCCTAATGCAAAATGATCGTTACTGCACAGCCTTTGATTCCCCTTTGCCAAAACAACATAGGTTGTTCATAATTAAATTCCAATTTTAAATAATCTGAATGCCTGAGAAGCGATTAAGGTGAAGCGAAGACGAAGTAATTAGCTAGAGGGCGCTGCCGGTTGCAGGAGAAGCGGCGCTATCCCTTGCCAAGGCCTTGTTCAATGGCGGGGTGTGAGCCACGCCTTGGAAAAAGCGGAGGACGGGCGGAACTTGAGGTTGAATGTTAAGAAAACGTTCTTAGAGAGAAAACCGCTGCAATACGCTAATAAGAGTACGTTCATTTAAGTAATGTAACTAGTGGTGCTAGACAAGTTGCATTCGACAATCGTTAGCGATTATATTTCGATTGAAAAATATATGGAATAGACGTGAGTGTCACGTTACTATCTCGGTGGCTTACGTCAATTCCATACATTTATCAATCGAAACATTATGGCTAGCGAGTGTCGATTACACCTTGTCTAGCCCCACATTATTTAATGAAGTTCTTATAAGGAATGTTCATGCTTGTTGGAGAATATGACAGTATAATTACGTTTTTCTTCTCTGCTGAAAATTTCGTAAGCATTTTGTATTACCAGTAAACTCCGTTACAAACCTAACAAATACTGCGAAGACGATAATATCCTATCTAATATGGGCTCTATTTTACTTTGTAAAACCTTGTTGCTTTTGGCATGTTATTGCATTTTTTTCTTACTCAGCTGGCAATATTGTGAAGTAAACAAGATCTATCATTACGATGACAGTACGATGATGTGTCTAAAGTAATATGGCTTTAACATACTTGTTAAGTAGTAGTAGATCCCCAGTTATTATTGATTGACGGTTAGAATAATTTTCAATAGAATATTGACCGCAATTAGTTTTGGATCTTATTTAGAGCTGTCAAAAAAACATTAAACCCACCCGCTAATTTCTAAGTCTACCCGTAAACAGATCAGACGCATATAACTGCGTTGAAATATTGAGAGTGTATACTAAACTTAATCAATATCTATACTAGTAATATAAAGAGGTATTTTTTTGTTTTTAAAAACAAATGATTCTGCATTATACATGACTAGCGTAAACTACAATTTGTTACTTTGTTTAAACCAGCTAGTTCAGGTCTAGCCAAGATTGAAACGCTAGTAACATTTCTGTTTTCTACCGACTCGAAATGTATGCGTTGACATGAGCGTATGACGCTATCTCTCATCAGTTGACTTCAATCCTATACACTTTCTCAATTTCCGAAGATCGCTAACTTAGCGTTATAAATACTCTTTGACTAGGGTGGTCGCTAGTTTATACTTCTATACTAATATTATAAAGAGGAAAGATTTGAATGTATGTAACGAATAAACACAAAATTACTGGAACGATTCCAAAAATTCTTTCACCATTTGAATGCTACATTATTCCAGATTAACATGACGTAACGGCACCAGTACTCGACAAAGGACCAATGTTCGACGCTGACTCTTATTTAAAGAAGATAAGAGTTATTCATTTGTATTGCAACAATCAATTTATAACCCTATGATCTTTGAATTCAAAGCTTTTGTCGATTATTGGTGCTTGTCAGCTTAAAGTGTTGAGCACTGGTACCGTTACGTTAGGCTATGTTTTATTTTTCTACGCGGACGGAGTCGCGGGCAACAGCTAGTTGAAAATAAAGATAATGTCAAGCAATTATCGCTACCGCCCCCGCTACTTGTAACACGCGGCCTCCCCGCGAGGCACTTACTGAAATCGAGCGCCCGCGTCGCCATCGTAAACATCTGCCTTCTAAGTTTTGGCGCCGTTATTGGTTTCGGATTATTTTTATGATATCATTCGGCTTTATTGGAATTGATTTACGTATTGTATTTGCACAAAACACAAATTGGATTTGGTGTACAAGGAATTGGATAGATATTTTTTTTAGAAGGCGCTGTCTCTACCCTACATACCCGTTAGCATGTTGGAACTTGTGTTTGTTTTTAACATAAATATAATGTATACTTTCAATTGCTGAGAGTAGGGAGTACGGAGGAGATTTTTGACAGAGGTGAGTTATGATAAAACCAATTTATCTGAACCTATGACGGTTTATCGACAACTTCGCACATTCTTTGCTCTTTCGACACTCCACAGTTTGCGTATAGTTGTCAGCTCGCTAACTGTCATAGGTGCAGAGAAATCGGCTTTGTCAATAAGAAATTAAGCACAAAATATAAAATACGAATTTATGACGGGAGTATATGTATATTTCCGTCATACATTTTGTTTTCTTGGGGATAGAAAATTGGAGAAGGCAAACGAGCACACAAGTCTCCTAATATTAAGAGAGTTCTGCAACTCATGGACATTTGCAATTTCAAGAGTGCAATGCGTTGCCAACCCTGAGGACTAAGATTGAATGTCCTATGTTGAGTTTGTCTTGCCCCAACACACAGGAACACTGCTGCTGGTTTTGAGGTAAGATGGTGGGAGTGAATCTTTCAAACCCTGTACAAGGTACAGCAGGCCTTATACCAGCTCACTACCTTGTCACTTTAACACCTCGGACAGATTAGTGCAGCAGTTCAAACATGACGTTAAACTGACAAAGCAGTAAGTTGTGCAGCTACTTAAAACACGGACCGTCGGTGCCACCTGTAAACTACATGTCCTACAAATAAGTCAACCGAAGACACCCTAATAATAGTAATAACACAACAGAAAGTGAACTTAACATCATTATGTTTAGCGGAGTAAACAAACCCGACCAATCAAAATAATTGATGTTGTATAAACTCGTAAAGAAACTGGATGCGAAATTTGTGCGGTGCCAAATAAGGTGCTACTCGGCATAATAACGTTAGCTGCGGCGCTTTTCAGTGGCTCAATTTACACACAACCTCGTGAGACCCACCATAATACACACAGCGAGATTTTAGTGAGTGTGAATTTGAATCTACCAGCAAGGAAATAAAGTTCGAGGTTGGCTAAGTTTCATTGGTCGATAGCCCGCAACATTGTAACCTCCTGGCTCAATAATGTTAAAACAACTCATCAATGGATTATTAAAAACATGCCGGCTATTTCCCAATGAAATTGAACCTTTAAGACACTGCCTTTATCTTCTCTTTAAGCCGCGTGAGGCCTACCATACTACAAACAGATTACTGTAAGTGGGGATTTGAATCTAGCAGCAAGGAAATAAAATTCAATTACATTTGCAATTAAATGCCATTTTCAATTTTGAAACAAATGAAAATGAACTTTATACTCACTAGAATATAGTTTAAACTAAATTACCCGCATTGCGTACCCCTATAGCACACTGGGTCTCACGAGGTTAGACTCATATCTGAGAAAAGCTGGGTTGTACAGGGGCTGTAAATTAATGCAATGGTGATTTGGTAGATGTTTTTTTCACGCAACGCTTAGCTGCCTTACATAGCTATGGCATGAACTCACAACTGTAGTACATACCGCTAACTTCCAATACAGAACAAAAGCTGAATATCTGCTTACTCAGATTTGGTGAGTTTCTAGTAGCTGACGCAGAATTTAGCTTCTGAAGTTCCTCATCCACGCGATTTTCAACCAAATCAACGTACTAAAATTTACGACCAACCCCTCAAAATAAACCCTATCTTGGAATGATTCCTTAAAAGATTTTTTTTAATGTTTAGCCTGTTAATCCCGATCTTACCCTGTTGGGTTTCTACCATAGCTGAGAAAAGCTGGGTTGTGCAGAGACTGTAACTTAATTACATTGGTGATTAAATGCCTGTTTAAAAATATATCGATAACCATGTAATATTTTGGTTGATACATTCATAATATTCGATTCTTAGACAAAAATATTGGTGATTTAATGGATAGTTTCCTCACGCAGCGTTTAGCTCTGGCGTGAACTCACAACCATAGTTCATACCGCTAACTTCTACTACAGAACAAAAGCAAAATATCTGCGGGCTCAGACTTGTTGGGTTCCTAGTAGCTAAAACATAATTTAGCTCCTGAAATTCTCATCCACGCGATTTTTCAACCAAATTAACCTAATAAAATCCAAACCCTCAAAATGACCCCTATCTTGGAATGATTCCTTAAAAGACAACCTCTTTTTTATTTAGCCTGTTTATCCCGACGCTTACGCATCACTTCGAAGACGTTACCCGCTTTATAGGCTGAGTCATCGCTAGGCGCTACGCACCGGGCTATAAAATATCTAGGAGTTTTAGAAAGTTGAACGTTGGCAGAGAAGACTTAATTTATTTACTATGGGTTGTTTTATTTAAACCGCCTTTAAGAGGGCGCAACTATACTATACTAGTGGACGCCCGCGACTTTGTAAGCGTAGAATTTGTTTCCCGGTACTTCCCTAATTTAACCAGGGCCGCTAACCCCTTCAAGCGGTTTTGAATGGGTTTTTATAAGGGTTTTACTTAGAAAAGCTGTACCGCTCAAAAGCCGTTCGATTTGCTTTTTTTATGTTAAGGAGAAAGCACACGAGTACTCAAGCCACCTGATGGTAAGTGGAATCTGAGACCCTTAGACATTTGAATTCTTAAGACTATAATCCTAAGACCTCAAATGCGTCGCCAACCCTGAGGACTAAGATGGAATGCCTCTATGCTAGTAATTTCACCGGTCCCCACACGGGAACACAACAATGCGAACACTGTTGCTTGGCGGGTGGTTAATGGATAAGATGGTGGTAGCGATCCGTCCTATCACTACTAACCCGCTATCCCATTCAAGGGGTTTCGAAACGGCTTTATCAGGGTTTTACTTTGAAAAGCCGTTCGACATGCTTGCGAGCTAAAGCTCGTTAGCTGTTAAGGTTTCCCTTATAGTGAATGGTTAGTTTAACAAATAACTTGGTCATATGTCATATATTTATTTCCAAGAGATTATTTTAGTGGGGTATTCTATTGAGAGGGTTAGTCTTTCAAAGGCTTTTATCGGTGTCCACCCAGGGCGTGTCCCTGACTTTAACTGCTTAGGGGATGAATTTCCAAAAAATCCTTATTGCATCCTTAGGTTATCCAAGGAATATTCCCACGGTATTGCAAGACTCTAGCGGTTCAGCGGTTTGAGCTGTGCGTTGATATATCAACAATCAGTTTAGAATTTTACATAGGCATACAGATTGAAATTAGTTGCTATTTTAGTGAGATTAACGCAGTGCGGAAATTGACGAGTTTAGCGATTGCAAAGATATTGACTGTATTGTACGCACTAAAATGTAACAGGGCAAAGTGCTAAAATAAAAATATTAAGCAAAAAGTTCATTTGAGGATTGAAATTGGCCCGAATAAAAACTAAATCTAAATGCTTTACTTGAGCATAACTGCGTATAAAACATACTAATATTGTATCCACGCTATTATTAAATGTTATTCCGTTTAACCGCGGTAAGAACCAGTTTTATTAACTTTAATGTCATAAGCCCGTGTGGTTGCCACTCTGTCTTCCCGTGGATGTCGTAAGAAGCGACTAAGAGAATAATGGCTTGTAGTGCTGTTAGGTGATGGGCTTGCAAC
This sequence comes from Acleris holmiana, assembly GCA_949316455.1. Taxonomy (NCBI): domain Eukaryota; kingdom Metazoa; phylum Arthropoda; class Insecta; order Lepidoptera; family Tortricidae; genus Acleris; species Acleris holmiana. The sequence goes on from OX438767.1 coordinate 16,292,213, forward strand.
CTGTCACTAATTACACTGGTAAACATCTTAGCCTACTTCTGCAAAATGTGGTTACAGAATTATCAACAAGTCTTTTTAGATTTGTTGGTATTTCTGTAGCTCTGCCTACCCCACTCTGGGAATTAAGGCATGATGTTACGTATGTATGTAATGTCATGAATAACGACTGTTTAAAAAAGTAAGTGTTCAGTGAAATATTTGTGTTATAATTTCAATGGTGCATAAACAGACGGGGAGAAATAATGTTTTTTTTTTCATGTACATTCGTGTACAGTTTTCAGAGGAGAAAACATGGCGTAAAAAAATAAACATGCCCATATCAAAGGGGTCCGGATTCAAAGCGAACAACACTTACGATGCAAACATTTGCAATAATTAAAAAAACAAACCAAGAGCAGTAACGCTGTGCATTTACCCTTGTCACCAAAACCCCTTGTTTTTCGGTATTTTACTTTATAAATAAATTTGAAAATAATAAATATATATGTAAATATTTTTGAACTTTTTCAATTGTTTTGTATGAAACTTTTACATTTATAATATTTGAATGTCACAATATATTACAAGAAAAATTGTTTAAAGGTTCAGGCCTCTTTTAAATAATAATAAAAAAGTAACCCAACAAGTGACTGCACGTTCTCTTGTAAAATACCCAATAAGATACGTTGATAAATACGTTTGGACTTAAATATTATCTTTGGAACTAGCCAACGTGGGGTGTGGTGGGGAACCATAAACACTTCAGCAAAAATATAAATAAAAAAATAACCGAATTAAGTAGAAGATAAGCGACATTGAACAGAAGGTTGTAGCTTTTTCATTTAATCATGTCTCTTAAATAGTAGCGGGTAGCACATTTACTTTTATTATAATCGTCCTTAGTCGCGAATGATGTGGGATGACTATTAAATCGCCCGCCGCCGTTGCCTATATTGGTATAAATCGTCCCCTAGTCTTATACATGAGGCGTCGCTGTATAAGGGATTTGGCCAAAGCTTCCAGAAATTAATATGAACCCCAAGTTGATCTGATTCTTAGTACCTATATCAAACTGAAATATCACAAGAAGCAATCAACTTCAGAGCTCGTTAGCATAATCTTAAATGAAATCTTGCTGATCATTATGCCTTGCAATTAAAATTCTTTTAAAACAACGCTAAGAATTAATTAAAAAGTTTTATAACAAGATAATCGCAGTACTCACAATCGAGAAGCACTTTATAAACTTTAAATGAAAAATAAAATCAAAATTATCATCTGAAGAAATATGATGGATTTTTCTGTAATTTTTAAATATACCTACAATTACGGACTAGTCTTATAAATGCTGGCCGCAAAATATAGAGGAGAATACCATTTGATCAAACTTGTCGTACACATGTTGCGTCACTGAATGCAAAATGCATATTTAGGGTATTACTTTTTCTCCGCATACTTTCATAACATTAAATGCAAAATTTGACTGATGTAACCAACATGTAACACGCACACATTATTTACGAGGCAATAAATAACATTTTGACCATCCAATTAAGTCTGAACGCACGTAATCCTATTAACATACCCAATCGCTGCTCCCAAATCGCGACAAACCAAATCATTAGACTAATGAACTTTCGATACTTTATGCATCCTTACATAACTTGCGCTTACCCAAAACAGAAGAATAAAAACGATAAATTTTAATTAAAAATGGCCGTAAACTTTAAAAAGTACTGGCACTTCACAATTCAAAATTAACGTTCGAAATTGGAATGTTCTGAGCTCGAGCGCGTTATGGCCTGGCGCGCCCAGACTGGGACGCGGGCGCCCGCCTCGGCATTTGGGCGGATACTGCCAATACCGCAGGAGCCTACGTCACAACCGGACCTCGACACCTTTTTGCGGGACCCTAATTAATTACTGACGTGACGAATCTCGCAATGATAGGTTCACGAGTGATCTCTATTCGATTGATGATTTTATTCTGACGCAGATTTGAGTTTTATATTGGAACTCAGTTAACAACTCTGCCGTTGCGTATCTTTAAAATAAAAGGTAACGATGGGAAAATTAGTTTAAATATTTACTAAGAGTAAATGTGTGCATTGAATTTGTTAGAATTATCGAGAATTGTAGGAATGTTTTATTCCTTTACGGCAAAAATGTTATTTCGCATAGTCCCAAAGACAGTAGGGTACATAAACAAACATAGGGTAAAAATGCAGATAAATTTTCAAAAGTTGTACATTGGTAAACATACCCCACCTTATAGGCGTAAACGATCCTTATCGAATATGTGAAGAGGTGCTCCAACTTGACAACCATACAAAACAGCACACTATCTTGCGCACAACACGTGAAAATATGAAAGGTAGGCAATTAGTGTCAATTTTGCTAAATAGCGATTTCTTCTAGTCACACAAATAAATAACACTGCCTTCCTCTTTTAACAGTCGAGTAAAACCAAAGATGAGATCCTTTCGTGTCAATGTAGAAAAAGGCGAAAGATTCCATCTTACAGATCGCTATCCAGCGACTAGACTCGACTTCGTAGGAACGTGGCAAGATTTAAAAATCTGTCTGCATTTTTTGTCTTATGTCATCTATAGATACATATACAGGATGTTAGGTAATAAGTGGATAAGCCGTGACCTGCTAATGGGGGGCAGTTAGGTCGTTCCGAAAAAGCTAAATTAGTCTTAGCAAGAGCGGCACTGTTTTCGAAATATTTTTACATTTTGTTCAGGTTACAAATATCGTCTCATACATTTATATAAACAAAAAACTCTAAATATCTCGAAATCTCGATTAATTTAGCTTTTTCGGAACGTCCTAACTTCCCCCTCTCAGCAGGTCTCAGATTATCCACTAATTACCTAACACCCTGTATGTTGTTTACAATGTGTAAATTTATATTTTTAACCACAATTTTGACGCATGAATTAAATATGCTATTCTAAATTCGATAGACAATGCAATAGTTATTGTAAGATAAATGATCATGGTGAAATTAGGAGTTAACAACAAGGTTTCCGCTGTACATAATGTAGACCTACTGATTTTAAAATGATTAGATTACTCAGTCTCGTTAAGCTAATTATTAACAAATTTCAAGTTTATAAGTAAATCGAAAGTTGATTTTGGTTGTTTTTGATTTTTTGTTTCCCAATATTTTTAACACAATGAACACAATATTATTTTACTCAATGAGCTCTAATTTTTCGCGCTTTCCTTTAGCTGTATGGGAGCCTTCATCCTTTTGGCTGTAAAACCTGTGTGCCAGGTGACGGATGGACAGGCGTACACGTGACTAATAGCAACAGAGGGGTTACGTTTGGATCCTACAGGTACGGAACCCTGAAATTGGTCTTATAAATATTTTTTTTAAATAAACTTATTCTAAGCTAGCGATTTTCCCTCGCTATGCTTCTGTTTAAAACAAACATAAAACATTCAATATTATAACTACTGTTTTAATACCAGTACATTTTTTTTTATTTGTTTTAGGACTGATTTGAGACAAACTTTTAGATAGACAACGACGAAAATTCTAAAACGATCATTGGCTTTAATATAAAAATTACAGGCATACACTTCAATTTTATTGCTAATTCTATAGAACTCTTTTTATAAGAAACAACACTAAAAATGATGAAAAAAATACAATTTAATTACCACTAATTTATATATTAAAACCCTCCATTGCATTGCACCCACTTGCGGCATCGTGCCCAGGACGCTCGCATCATTATAAATAAATAAATATCAGGGGACAATCTCACACAAATTGACCTAGTCCCAAACTAAGCTCTAGGCTTGTACTATGGGTACTAGACAACGATAAACATACTTATATAGAGAAATAAATACTTAAATACATAGAAAACATCCAAGACTCAGGAACAAATTTTCGCGCTCATCACAGAAATATCTGCCCTTACCGGGATTTGAACCCAGGACCGCTGGCTTCGGAGGCAGGGTCACTCCCAACTAGGCCACCGTGTCGTCAAATTACCCTGTTAACGTGTATTTAGCCAATGTCGAGTTAATTATAATCATTCGCAATCACTTACGAGAGAAATAAATCCATGTATACACGCGAGGATGATTGCTCGGTAAAAGAATACTTATTTTCTCATGACTTGTGTAATAAACGGAAGCACATTGTGGTTAGCTCCACGCGCTTCTGTCGAGTCCTTAATTTTATTTATCGGTACGGCAAAATTCCAAGTACCACACATTTTAGAGTTTTTACGCATTTTCACGCGGATGTGGCCGTGTGATTCAAAAACACATCCAGGGTAATTGCCCGCTATAAGCCCGGCTCAGGATAAGTACTCGGATGATTTCTTTTTAAACATAATTTACTGGAAACGGGATAATAAAAGAGTCATTCGAAACGTCGGTTTGCGGCAAATGTGAGTTTGGGAGGTTTTCGGTAAATGATATGCTTTTGAAATTTCAAATTCATTACGCATGTACATATAATAGAAAACAGACTTACTTAGCCTACGTATGTAGGGTGAATAGTATGAAAGCCAAGTTTAAGCATATTATCCACTCAAGATAGCTAATGCTGGTAGCCATGGTAATCATGGTAATGGAATCATTGCCATGATTCTAAATCGATGATTAATTCAGTTTTGTCAAAAATGGTACGAACTTACTGCCAAGGGCCTGACATGCTTTGACAGAGAAAGGTGTGATCCCTGTAAGAGGAAAAAGAAAAGATTTCCATGTTCTATCATCGACCGGGCATTTTTTCTGAGTCGGATCATAGGCACACTTCAAATAAACGTACCTACATTTTGACGTCATTACATCTTTTTCTTACCATTGGTCGCTTGATGTCAAATCTATAACCAAACTATATCTATGCTTATTGCCGATATCGCTAGCGCGGCAGAATATGTGTCCAAATAAATCTCTGTAATTGTAAGCAATTTTGAGTAAGCGATATTAACGTGTGGAGGTAAACTAAAGAAATCCAGAATCGAGGAATAAAGATGCGGAGAGATATTGAAGAGCACTCCAATATCTCTTGACAACCTTCAGACGCAGACTTTGCGCGGAGAAAATCCGATATGTGCATAAAGATAGGAATAACAGTTTACTATCTATACTATTATACTAATATTATTAATGTGAAGGTAACTCTATTTGTCTGTCTGTCTACGCTTTCACGGATAAACCGCTGAACCGATTTAGATGAAATTTGGTATGGAGATAGTTTAAGTCCCGGGGAAGGACATAGGGTACTTGCTATCCTGAAAACTCAGACGGTTCCTGAGGGAATAGCGATAAACGACTTCTACGCGGATGGAGTCGCGGGACATATCTAGTTAACAATCAAATGCGACTGAGCACGGCGAACCTATTCATGCAATGTTTGTATTAAGGATAACGTGTTTTTAGGGTTCAGTATCCAAAGGGTAAAAACGAGACTCCGCTGTCTGTCTGTCTGACTGTCTGTCACCAGGCTCTATCTCATGAACTGTGATAGCTAGACAGTTGAAATTTTCACAGATGATGTATTTCTATTGCTGCTATAACAGCATAAACTAAAAACAGAATAAAAATCTTTTTAAGGGGGCTCCCATACAACAATTGATTGATGATTGTGATTGACCGTGATTTTTTTGCCGTATTTTTCTCAATATTAATAACGGCAACAGGTAGATACTTGAAATATTCACAGAATATTTAGTTGTATATTCACTTTAAAAATAAATATTTACCCATACAACAAACGTGATTTTTGGGTAAGTAATACGAGATATAAGAACTTATCATATAACAGTCACAATATATACGCTCACTTTGTATAAATATGTTTAATATAACGTACACTTGAGATAATTAACGAAAGATTTAATGTCAAAATAACTATTTCCATAAAGTATAACGTTATTAATATATAATATCAATTGATATAACAATTAAAGTGTATAATGTACATGTCACCTAACATATAAAACATATATAACTCAAAAAATCTAACATCAAAAAATATAATGCACGTATAAACGCCTATCGCTATTTTAATACAATCAAATTGTATTTCGCATAGTTTTTTCAAGGGATGTAAAAATAATAATCTCGAAACCTAACCTTAACCTTCTAACCTAACCTATCCGTGTCGGTTCTGCCCAGAGAGGTTTTGCTCGCTCGCTTCGCTCGCTCACATTTATATCATACGATATTATATCTTGTAACACTTACTTATACTAAAAAATAATATGTATTATGATCGCTATATGTCATGTATGTTATACGAACTGAAATCAGTCATTGTGAGTGTTATATTAAAAAATATTATATAAAATGAATATTATATGACTTGACCGTTATTAATTATAAAAATATTGATTTTGTTATTATAGCTAACGTTCATTATATCTCGTAAAAGTTAGTAACATGAATATAGTTATTATGTAGTTATATCTCGTGGGACGCACACGTGATTTTTTGCCGTTTTTTGTTCGATATAAATAACGGGAATAGGTAGAATATTTACAGAATATTAGTTGAATGTACATTGGCTTCAAAAACAAATAATTAAATTATAAATAAGGGGGCTCCCATACAACAAATGTGTTTTATTTTGCTGTTTTTATCTTGATCTTTATATTTAGACACCGTGGCGGAATAGACTTATTTCTCTGATAAGTCCATGTTATTAGAGAAATATGTCCACGGATATCACACGCGAGGACAATTGCTCGGTACAAGAGTATTTTCTCTTGTGGACTAAACAGAAGCACATGGGGTTAATTCCACGCGAATCTCTTATGCGTTTTTAGGGTTCCGTAGCCAAATGGCAAAAAACGGAACCCTTATAGATTCGTCATGTCTGTCCGTCTGTCCGTCCGTATGTCACAGCCACTTTATTCCGTAACTATAAGAGCTATACTGTGGAAACTTGGTAAGTAGATGTATTCGGTGAACCGCATTAAGATTTTCATACAAAAATAGAAAAAAAAACAATAAATTTTTGGGGTTCCCCATACTTAGAACTGAAACTCAAAAAATTTTTTTTCATCAAACTCATACGTGTGGGGTATCTATGGATAGGTATTCAAAAATGATATTGAGGTTTCTATTATAATTTTTTTCTAAACTGAATATTTTGCGCGAGAGACGCTTCCAAAGTGGAAAAATGTGTGTCCCCCCCCCCGTAACTTCTAAAATAAGGGAATGATAAATGTAAAAATAATATATGATGTACATTACCATGCAAACTTCCACCGAAAATTGGTTTGAACGAGATCTAGTAAGTAGTTTTTTTTTAATACGTCATAAAAACATTGATCAAAGCTACAACGAACTTTTATATTATGTTACTTGCTGCTACGGAACCCTTCATGGGCGAGTCCGACTCGCACTTGGCCGCTTTTTTAATTTAGATCATTCGATGTAACGATGCATTGCAGTCAAATTGTTGGACTTCATGATTTCGATGTAAAGTTGTTGTTGTGTTGTTGTTGTTGTGCGCTGTAGCGCAGAATTAATTATTCGACGTAACAAGAATTCACAGTTTGATGCTTTCGACTGATCAAGGCTTCGTAGTATTAAACTGTCGGTGAAATAATGCTTCGCACAATGAAACTGTCGATGAAATCGTCTTCGGTGTGATGATAGTCGAACAATTGGCCGTTTCTTTGTGTTCGTTACGCTATTACTCCGTTAAATGGGGGTAGATTTTGAAAAAAAAATTGCGTGATAGAGTGTACTCCCGTGGTGGTCCCATTGCCACCAAGTTGGTATCTGATGAGGGGATCCGTGAGGAATTGAGATACCTACATGGACATGGATATTGTACCTACATGGACAAAATAACAGAATTTTTATGATGGTCACTACGTATGAAATAAATAAATGTATTAAAAAACTAAAATCGTCTTCACAAAGCAAGAAATTACCAACAAAATATATAGGTCCATCTGAAGTCGGCGTCCCACTATATTTTTAACCAAAAGCCAAATTCTGATGGACTGCCTATTATCTATCATTTTAAAACAAGTAATTTCTTACTTTTTGAAGATTGTTTTTAGTTTTTTAATACATTTATTTTATTTTTAATTATGAAACGTAAACTACAAATTATTAATGAAATATATATAAATAAACCTTACACTATGCATCATTGTTTACTGCTTTAAATGACTATGTACATAAGCATTGTTCACTTTATTGTTCATTGTTAGCTGAGACACGGAATTGTTGACTTATGGCATACTAGCGACCTACCCGCGACTCCGTCCGCGCAGAAATCACTTTAACCTCGGTAACTAACAACATTTCCGACAATTAACATGTAGGTACAGTCAAGGGTTCAGTAAAGTCAAGTATTCGATACAGATACTCTTCCCATTTAGTTTTTACTGTGGACAATTAAGCCATGCTACTATCTTATAAGTATAACTATACTTCGCAATCGAACTAGCAAATCTGTAGCAGATATACGTCAGGGTTGTCACTATGTACTACAAACAAATAAAAACACAATGTTGTTTAAAACATCTTTTTTTTTCATGCCTCTCATTTACTTCGCATTCATTTTTAAACAAACTATGTTTTTATGATTATGTCTTTATTGATAAATGTAATTAATGAAAGGCACCATCGTGAATTGTAAACAAGCTGTGATGCAACTGAACCTTCTTCTCTATTATAATGTTCACTTGATGTTTCCACTTCATATGTGTGTGTGTGTGTGTATGTTTTAAATAAGAGTCATACTAAATCCCGACACATCTTTTTAAATAATCATTTGACTTTATGTAAGATTTATTCGAGTATCAGTTCCTTGGTTATTATTAAATTGTATTAATCATACGCACAATTTAGTAAGAAAATGATTAATCGTAAACGCCAACCCTAAAATAAAACTGTCACAATATGTTACGGTTTTGCTACTTCCGTTGCGGGGTCTGCTTATAACCTATCCTACCTATTAAAAAAAAAACATTTCAAATACTTGAAATAATTAAGGCTTGCATTATCTAAGCGTATTAACCATCGCAAATAAACCAGCTAAGCCCGTGTTATGAAAATAAATGCAATTTTACCTGCTCCTTGCCAACGACTTCAATATATAAAAATACTAGCTATTTCCCGCGTCCGCGTAGACGTCGTTTATCGCTATTGTTTCAGGACTCGTCCAATTTTTTGGGATTAAAAGTACCCTATGTCCCTCCCAGGGACTGAAAGTATCTCCATACCAAATTTCATCTAAATTGGTTCAGCGGTTTATCCGTGAAAGCGTAACAAACAGACAGACGGACATAGAGACAGGGTTACTTTCACATTTATAATATTAGTATAGATATGGATACAGATAAATATATTAATAATTTATAAGTTTACCAGTACCAAATAGGCAAAAGGGACTAGTCATTATATATCTTATTTACCTATACCTACTCTCTTTTATAGATTCTTTTATTTTAGATTTTTTTGTTACTACGGTTAACAGGTACTTCAGCAAGTAGCAATAGCCTATTGTTAATTGAAACCACCCACCATTACCCTTAATCTAATGTTGCTATCATCAAAGATGCAGGGGTTTTCACCCATGAAGAGTTCTTCATCAGGACACGCTTAATGAGGAAATCTTATAGTCGCCCCTATTATATTTTTCAAATGTGAGTTCTGATGGTCGTCCGTGGTCTTCATCATCAATCCTCCATCAAAATGAAATGCTTTCATAGCGTAAATGCTGAGTTATTATAGGAAACACGCTTTACATACGTCTGTAATGTGTAATTAGAGCGTTTAAGTATGTAATCCGCAATATTTTGTGTAAAAATTGTACTCAATTTAAGTTTTAGTCAAATGAAAAAAAAAAACATGAGGTCAAACTTCGTCGCCTGCTTGTAAAACAACATTTAAAACCGGGCAAAAGCATATCGGACCATGCTCAGTGTAGGGTTCCAAAGCCATTAATTACATACTATATAAGCATAAAAATAAATAAGTAATAACAAATTTTCTATTTATTGTCATTTGGTGCCGTCTTAGATGATTTTAATTAGGTATAAACACTTTTATCGCCTGTATCTCAAGATCCAATGATGTCTACTTAGTCGTGATAGTTTTCCTTTAAAATTCGTTATGCGCTTTTATTTAAGTTTTTTTTTTTATTTAGCATTTAAGTCTTGGCTGTAGGGGGGGACACTTCACTCTAACAAAAATTAGCGCTTATAGCTAAATATTTCATAAACGAATCCCTTTATCGAAAAATATTTTTGAAAAACCGATCCAACGACATCCCACACTATGGGGTAGACGAAAAAAAAATACAACCCAATATTAAGTGTGTACTAAAAAAAATTATTCTACATTTTATTTTCCCACTTTGTTGGCGTGACTAATATGTATATTCGTGCTAAGTTACATATTTCTAGTACTAATAGTCTCTGAACTACGGCTGCGGACGGACGGACTAGTTTGACTACGGAACCCTAAAAAATGAGGTGTTCAGTCAATTCCTCATTTTCTCCATGACTTCACTACAATGTCAATATCTAGCAGATATGTACGATTTAGGTCAAAAAAGTGTCACATATGCATCAGTTAGGGGACGTGTAAACATATTTAGGAACATAAAAAAATACAAACAACTTTTGAACCTCTATATTCTTGAAGACGGTTTAAAATAAATACTTTGTGTTTAAAAAAACACCCCGTATCTGTACTTAACTGGCGTATTTACGATAACTTACAGAAACTAAAGTAAAAAAAATAACAGGTTAAGTACCAATTTCCCCATACGATGTTAACCACTTAACAGACGATTAACATTGACTTTTAACATCGTATAGTGAAATGGGTACTAAATACCAGCGTCCTTGTTGTTAATTTTGATATTGTTTCATTTGCGGCTATTGGTTTGTGATATTTTTATGTAACGGTAAGAAAACTTTGCATTGTTATTAATTGGTTCAGTCCTATCGTTTTACTATTTATGTTATCACCAAGTTATTTTAAATATCGTGATTGAAATCCACCCAATTTGCAATTCCATGCGCATAGGATTCAACTACGGAAGAAAATAACCTATAATTGATGAACGAACACTGAATCGTTTCGCGGAAAATCAATGACTTATTATGACATAATTTAATTCCAATGCTACTTTACAGTAACATAATTTTTAATGGCACAAAAAAAAACATCGCAACCAAACAGACAACCAGACGGTGAATGCTTTATTTTAAACCTAGTAACTACAGACTATATTTCTGAAAGATTATCTTCGTTGGGTTCAGTTCAGAATATACACTCGTAATAACAACATTGATATATCCCCACTTGAAGCGTTATCGTTAGATAAAACCAGATGGAAATAAGACTTATCGTGGACGAATATCTCTATAAGTATTGTAAACAGACATGTTAATTCCTCATTTTTCCATTTGCTACTATGAAGATACTAGTGTTACTGAGGTATGTCTTTGTGAAATAAAAAATCTGTAAGTCTGGAAAGTTCTATTGAATATAATAGTTACATAATAAACAAAGTGTAAAGTTACAGTAAGTATACAGTGTAAAGTAACGAAACATTTAATAAAATTGTTGAATTGTTGTTCATTTAATGATGTCGTCTACTCTAAAAAAACACCACCATAATACTAATTACATTAGGCAGTATTCACTTTTAGTCAGAGCACCTACACTAGGTGGGAATCTGTACTTCAGCAGTAGGCTCTGGACCATAAAAATATTACAAGCATTATCATCCTGTTAAGACTACTATTACTAGCAACCCGCCCGAGACTAAAGACTCGGAAAAATAATCCAAGTTAAAACTAGCTTTGTGCCGATTCAAGTCCGCTCGGCTCGGTAGACGAAAAAAAAAATACATCCTAACGTTACGTGTACAATAAAAAATCTTTTTTTCTACATTTTATATTACTACTTTGTTGGCGTGACTAATATGTATATTCGTGCCAAGTTACCGCTTTTTAGTACTAATAGTCTCTGAGCTAGGCTTCGGATGGACGGACATGGCGAAACTATAAGGGTTCCTAGTTTGACTATGGAACCCTAAAAACTAATCAGAAATTAACATACATTACTTTAGCTTTGCGGTGCTCGATTGCCGTGCCTCGGTTAATAACTTATCGAGAAGGTTCCATGATGACTTCCTTTTCGGGACGGCCACTGCTTCCTACCAGATTGAAGGAGCCTGGAATGAAGAAGGTATATGCTAAAATATAACTTATTCGTATAAAAAAAAACTTATTACGATTTACGCGACACGTGATTTTCAGTGTTTAATGGTTTATAAAAAACTTAATTAACGGCAATCTCGAAAATAGCCCTGCCGGAGGAGCAATTTTAATTAATATATAACTCGCCGTCAGTTTTACAACCATTTTATTAACCCATAAATAGTTAAAAAAGGAAGGTTTGATGATTTTAATGGATAAACGTTGAATGATTGCGTATTGTTCAAAATTATCATCTTCTCATTCTAATTTTTTTAAAGGCAAGGCCGAGAACATTTGGGACCACATGACGCACAATTACCCATTTTTAATCAGTGACCACAGCACGGGTGACATCGCGTCAGACTCCTATCACAACTACAAACGTGACGTGGAAATGATGAGAGAACTCGGCGTTGATATCTATCGTTTCTCATTATCCTGGTCAAGGATTCTCCCTACTGGCTTTTCCAACGACGTTAACCAAGCTGGCGTTGATTTCTACAACAACTACATAGATGAGATGCTTAAGTACAATATTAAACCTTTCATCACGTTATACCACTGGGATTTGCCTCAACCCCTTCAAGAACTTGGTGGTTTTGTCAATCCACTGATCGCAGAATGGTTTGAAGATTATGCTAGAGTAGCATTTGAAAAATTTGGTGACAGAGTTAAACATTGGATCACTTTTAATGAACCAAGAGAGATATGTTATGATGGCTACGGGTCTTCTAGTAAGGCTCCTGCTGTGAACGCGACTGGAATCGGAGAGTATCTCTGTGCAAAAAATTTGGTGACCGCTCATGCAAAAGCTTACCATGCCTTTAAAAACGACTTTAACAAAAATCAGGATGGGCAGTGTGGTATTACTATAAGCGTCGCTTGGCATGGGCCTCTGACTGACTCTGAGCAGGATGAAAATGCAGCTGAACTTACAAGACAAGCTGAAGTAAGCATTTTTACTAAATATTATTAATATATCTAAGTATTTTTAGTTATTCTTTAAACGACGAGCGTGCAAGAAAGTGGTATCTGCCTATCCTTTCAGATAGCAGGCGTAAAGCGTAAAAATATTATTATGTATTGGTACTGCAATATAACTCTTGAAAATTTTAAATTTCATTACGAGTGTTACATAACATTTTTGTTTTAGTGGAGCTTATACGCCGAACCTATCTTTTCCGAAGAAGGAGGTTACCCCAAAGAGCTCGCTGCAAGAGTTGCTGAAAAGAGCAAGAAGCAGGGTTACCCACGGTCCAGATTACCAGAGTTTACTGAAGTAGAAAAGGCTTACATCAGAGGCACCGCTGATTTCTTTGGTGTCAACCATTACTCTTCTGTATTAGTGTCGGCAACAGACTATAAATCTGTTAACGCTGTTCCGAGTATTTTTGATGACATTGATGTTGGTACTTTTATACCTCAAGACTGGCCTGCTTCAGCGTCCTCATGGTTGTTTGTAAGTAGTTATTTTTAGTAAACAAACAAGTATGGATTTTTGATTACAAATATACCTAATTCTGTGACGAGTGTCTAACTCTCTTGATATAAAATTAAACCGAATAGCACAACGTATAATGTCAATGGATAGATACGGGCAAAATCTAAATGAATGCTGCAAAATCTTTTATTTTAGCAAGCACCAGACAGCATCAACAACGCTTTAACATACTTGATGAAACGATACAACAACCCCGTCATGTTCATCACAGAGAACGGCTGGTCAACCTTAGAAGGCTTAGAAGATGACAGCAGAGTGCGCTATTATCAGGCAGCACTGGAAAGCGCTTTAAACGCTTTGGATGCAGGTGTTAACCTTAAAGGATATATGGCATGGAGTTTAATGGATAATTTTGAATGGAATCAAGGATACACGTAAGTTTATGATGAACTAGCCTACTAATCCTCGTGCTCGTAAAAATATGACGTAGCCTTAAGTAACCGTAAGATGCTTTTCTCTGGGATTGAAGCTATATTTTAGTGGTGGTAGAACCTCATACTAGATCGCGACCATCACCTTGCTCTTAAACCTACCGCCAAGCAGCAGAGTTCACATTGTTGTCTTCCGGTGTGGGGATAAGACAACCGGTGAAATTACAAGCATAAAGGCATTAAATCTTAGTCCTCAACGTTGGCAAATCATTTGCGGTCTTAGGGTGTAATTTTTAGATTGTTGCTTTGAGAATACAAATGTGTATGGGTCACAGATTCCACTTACCATCAGCCGGCTTGTGTGCTCGTTTGCCTGCGCCCTGCCATAAAAAAGTTATTACCAATTTTTTACCAACATGGGTAGCGAATACTGACCCAAGAAACAGGGAAATATTTTTGACCTGTATTAAAGTATCTATAGAATAATAGGTGGCTATAAATATGCCACTTTAAGTGTCTTGTAGTTGACAAAAATCTTACAATAAGTAGATACTCGTATTCGATTCTTGTGCGATCCTACGTACGTATACGATAATAATGTCTTACGTTTTCAAACAGGGAACGATTTGGGCTCTACGAAGTGGACTTCACGGACTCGCGCCGCACGCGCACGCCGCGTAAGTCAGCGTTCTTCTACAAGGACGTCATCAAAACGCGGACGGTTGACCACGGGTTCCAGCCCGAGAGCATGGTCATGACCATTGATGACGGCAAATAAAAGTTCTAGAACATTTTCGTCTTTATTGACCACATATAACAAATATCGGGGGATAATCTCACACAAATTTACTCAGAAGGGTCTGTACCATGTGTACTAAAAGTGCACATATACCTTGACGTTGCAGTTTCCATAGTTGGTATTGAAGCTATCGGTCCTGGTTTCGAATCCCAGTCACGGAAAATATTTGTGTGATGAGCGCAAATATTTGTTTCTTTGGTGTTTTCCATTTAAATTGCCGAATTATGTTGTTTTGAAATCTATAAGGCTGTATTATTTAATGCAACGTAGTTTGTCAGAAATCTGAGAGATGGTACTTTTGTTGCTTGGCCAAACATGTGACATTTTTGGTCGCGGGAGCCTATCCAGTTGTTTAAATTAATCACTGGAACATGGCTTCTATTCTACTGGGTTAAAACGACATTGTTTGACGTGTTTAAGTACTGTTTTTAACTCAACTAAATAAGAGATATCAAAACGTTGACAACACGCAAAACATGTCAAAAGCAATATCGTTTTTACCGTGTAGAATCTCAGCCCAGGGTAACTTTATAGCACAATGATACAACTGCGCAGCGGCCTAAGACAAGTTGCATTTTACGTGCAAGCTAACGACTTTAAAACTGTACAAACTAATATTTTTTAGGGTTCCGTAGTCAAACAAGGAACCCTTATAGTATCGCCATGTCCGTCCGTCTGTTCGTCCGCAGCCTAGCGCAGAGACTCTTAGTACTAGAAAGCTTTAGGGTACCTCCCCTACACGTAACATGGGGATGTTTTTTTTTTCTTGTCTATCCTATAGTGTGGAGTGTCGTTGGATAAGTCTTTCATAAATTTTACGGATTTGTGAAATCAGTTTTTCGATTAAGTCGTCCGTTTATGAAATCTTAAGCTTTAAAGCGCTAATATTTGTTAGACTCAAGTGAGGGCTAAGCAATTCAGTTTAGGATGATCGTAAAGGACATAGCTATAGCAGTTACATAGCTCTGTCTGGTTCTCTCAACGTAAACTGAATTGCTTAGCCACGTCATGGTACGTGCCGCAGTGAAACCGCGGCGCTGAAATTCAGAGGGACCCAAAAAGTAGCTCGAAAAAAAAAGGTAACCAAGATTTTAAAAGAATACGTGTAACCAGGTAACATAACATAAAAAACACTTGCGACAATTTTGCACAAAAGATGAAGTAACAAGAAGAATAAATATATATTTGAAAACTCCCCAATTGGGGATGTGTTGTTTATAATTATCGAAATATTCTTGTCGTTGATAATGTAGGTGTTACTGTGGCTGTTCTATTTATTTAAGGGGAGGGATTATTGTTGTCACATCAAAGTAAAACGAGTAAACTAGATGACATTATTTGTTTCGAGAATGTTGGGGCAGATAGCTCGTTTTAACTTCATATCCTGAGCATCATGTAAACTGGCTTGGAGTTAAACAACTCGGGAAGTATTAGTGTACTTAGTTCTTATTCTTACTACAACACCCCGCTTCGTAAACCGAAATGTGCTCGACGATTTCAATTCAAACGAACCCAGCCCAAAAAGTTATAATTGAATTGTATTTAAGTTTTCGAAAGGTTCAACTTCGTATAAACTTACTTATGGAGCTTCCCCTGTACTAAGTAATTCAATTACCTAATCGTTGAGTTCTCATATCTGGGAAATATTAGGCTTTTTCAGGGTTTTGGTTACTATTCCTGGTAAATTTGTCTAATTTATAATTGTTATCTCATTGTTTGTACAATCCATACATACATAGAAATACATCCCTAACGATGATTCTGACAGATCCTGTGCAATCATCCTTAATTTCCATGCTAAATGGTCTCCAGACTTCGACTATAGATATCTCGGCACCTAATGTGTTCCACAGCCTGTGTTCACACTGGCAGATGACAAGGCCCACTGAGCCGAATATTTCAATGGTTTGGTTAGCGGAGGAGGCAGTATGGAGCCACACATTGGATTTGATTAAGATCGTATCGAATTGCTGCCGGTATTTGAAGGTATATTTAGGAAAGCCTAGAGCTAGTTTGCTTAGTGTTAATATTGCAGTTCCCAGATATATTACTTTTTACATATGGTACATTTTCTTTTGTTTTCATTTCGTTCCACTTATCTAAAATCGAATATTAACGCGTAACCTTACGTTCAACTCAACACGAACCTCTCTATCCTAGGCACTAGTCGGTACCTATGCAAAACAGGTGCCAGTTCCCAAATGGCCAAGTTTCAAACTTATCGAAATTCTGCAGCTTTACCGAATAGCAAACGTTTTCCCTCTGATATTTGCTAGGAATTTAAGTTGTCAACGTTTTGCATGTAAAAATATTCGAAGTATTCCCGAACGTTTTGAAGTTTGTTGCTTATGAAGATAGTATCAATTTCATTTTGAATTTACTAACAATTACTATTATCAGTAATACTTAATTTTTATTTTTTCTCTGACGTATTGGCTAATTTGGAGTTCCGTACTCAACAAGGAACCTTTATAATTTCGCCATGTCCGTCTGTTCGTCTGTCCGCGGGTAATCTTAGAGATTTGGAACTACAAAGCGCTAATTTAGCATAGTTATACAAGATAAGCCGACAAAATTTAAATAAAATCTTGAAAAAAATCTCCGGTGTACATCGACTGTCACTTTCATTCACTGAGACCATTTCATATATAATTATATGTAATTGTCTCAGTGAATGAAAGTGACAAGGTACTAAAGTGTAAACATATTTATGACGTCGACTGTACATTGTATCATATCACACAAGTAAAGAAAAGGATATTTTTTAATAAACTGTACATGTAGTGAGGTGTCATAAAATGGCTATTAAAAATCATTATGTACAAGTCAATACCAATTTTTAGATATGGGCGACCGTTTCGAAAATATTGTACTTCAAAAGTGTAGTTTTCGCTACAGTTAGGTCAGCCATAACTACTAGTAACAAAAATCGGCAAAATCTCTTAAATGAAAGCACATATAACGAACATACAAGGAAAACTATCACGACTAAGGGCCTGTTGTTACTTTGATCAGTAGTTAAACTAGCTAATTGTTAAAAATCGTACCTAATGGTTAAATCTCAAGGAAAAGTGTAAACTTTAAGATCTCAACTCAACTCCGCCTTAGTTGATGGATTCCTGAGAAACATGTGACTAAATGGTTTATACCTACCAAAAGTCATGTTAGACAGCACAAAATAACTTTGAATAGAAAATTAGTATAAACTTATTGTTTTTTGTTTGTAGTAACAGCTTTGGAACACCTACCTATGGTCCGACATGTCGTTGCTTTAATACAAAATCGCCACAAATCAAAAACAAATACAATTAGATTTAAAACTTTAAGTAAATAGCGTTCTGAATTTAAATGCTACAAAGATTCATTTTGATTTGTGGCGCTTTTGTATAAAAGCAACGATGTATTCAGTGTAAAATAATTAAACTATTACTATTTACATCCCTGTTACGAGTGTCACAGTAAGTGTTCTCGCTGTAAAGCCTTACATAAATCATTCTCTTAAATAAAGCCCTTTTCAATTTAGTCTTCGTAAGCAGGGTCAGCATTAACTAGGCCAACGCGTCGTCACACTAAATAATTCCGAAGATTTGTAATGCTGAATTGATCATTATAAGTAATGCTCATAGTTCTAACTTAACAGTAGTAGCACTTCAATTATTTGCCAAATATAATTAAATAGAATATTATTTGTTAGCTTAAGTACCAATTTCCCCATACGATGTTAACCACTTAACAGACGATTTGAGCGTTAACAATTGTCAAATGTATGAACTAACAGTAGATTAACATCGATTTAACTTAACATCGTATGGTGAAATTGGTACTTATCCGTCTAGCTAGTCAGTCGATCATGTCTTCGCTCGCTCAATCGACTGTTCGACAGAAAGCCGTTTGAGGTGAATAAGACCTCGTACCTATAATATGTCAACATCGTTTGCGAGTGCGAACTGCGAACAATAAGCATGTTTAACAATTAAACAACCACTTTGCTCCCGAACACCACGTTGATCGCATCGTCGATTGCATTTTACTAAGCTAACTGGGGTGATTCTATCAACACAGCGCTGCGTCGATCTGAAAGGTGAAGTTTTATCCGGCAAGTTTAAGAAGTCCCGTCGGAGCGTACTAAACACATTTTAGCACGTGCCTTAGTTCCCAATTAGGCAGCAGGCTGGTGAGGCGAGTGTCGTATAAAGCTGAGTGTTGAGAGAATCACCCCCCTGTATGGAGAGTATGTAAGGTGTATGGTGTGTGGTCTAGTAGGCATGAATTTAAGTAAGATACTTATTGTAGGTATAATCTGGAAAATAAGACAGCAAAATAAACAGAAACACAAAAGGTGAACTCACCTCTTTAAGGCAAATGTTTGAAAACATCAAATAGCCTAACAAACAACAGTTAACGGGACTAGCTGCTTTATGATGACGTTAATATTAAAGGACCAATTTAATGTACTAAGATTAAATATATAAAAATGAGCTAGATAAATACATAATTTAATACATTGACAAATAGATAGATAATGAATATAGATATAGTTAGCTGTTGCTGACTTTGCCCGCGTGGAATATTAAAACATACCCAATATTAATCAGTGATAATATAGCATTCTACTTAATAGTGAAATAATTTTCAAAATCGTTCCAGTATTTTGAGTTCATTTGTTACAAAATATTAGTGTAGATGGGTAAACATAGTAGAAAGGACATAATAAAATAGTCTTCGTTCAAGAACGAGAGTCAGACAGTAATATTATATCAGATGAGATTTAAGCGGCGCAACAGATTGAGACTGCCTTGTACCAACTGGGAGCAGATTCGAATAGTAAGTGCTCCGAAAATGATAATAAAGTGAAAAAAATTATACATCTCTTTGTAGTCGACTGTACATGACAACCGTTAGATTTGAACTCTGCATCCCACTAGTCAAAACCCTAATACTTCTAAACCTACTAATATAATAAATGTTAAAGTTAGGATTGATGGATGTTTGTTACATCACACGAGAACGGCTGACGGCTGATTAAATTTGGTACACTAATAATAATCTATTTGATTATAGTCTGGAATTAGCACATAGGCAAATTTAACTAGGAATAGCGCTAAACGACTTCTGCGAGGCCCGAGTCGTGCGCAAAATCTAGTACATTATACATGTACCTAACGCCACTAAGCAACAGTGTTCGCATTGTTGTGTTCCGGTGTAAGGATATGATAACTGGTGAAATTTCTAGCATAGAGGCATTCCATCTTAGCCCTGAGGCTAGGCAACGCATACGCAGTCTTAAGATTACAATGTCTTGGGAATGCAAACAGATCCGACATGCGATCACGTGGCCCGTGTGCTCCCCTAGCTTCCCTTCTCGTCCAATACTCAATTTCCAAAGTTGCGGCCAATGTATAGCGACAACTCGAGCCAACGCGTCCGGAAAACCCCTTTATACCTACATCGATATGGTTGGAGGGCGTCTATTCTACTGGGCTAAAACGATATTGCGGTAACATTACTTCATAGAATTTCACTTCATCGAATGTATCATTTTATCGAATTTAATTTCATCGAACCCTATTTGCTGCTGAAACCATAATGTTTTCTGGGTATGTTATATAAGGGTAGGTTTTAAACATTAATAAGATTAGGTTAGACGTTTAAGATACCCTGAAAACATGGTTTCAGCAGAAAATAGCGTGCGACTAAATGAAATTCGATGAAATGATAGACACCCCGATATTGCCTTTGACGTGTTTCCATATTGTCACCGTTTTAATAACTCTTACTTACTTGGCAGCACTGGCGGCTGAGTTAAAGTAACCCAGTTAGAGGCCCAATTCGCATGTTGGACGATAGTATAGTGCCAGCATTAGGCTACCGACGCTCCAAGCTTATAGAATCCCCACCCTGCACATAAATCCCATCGTTCTCCGGCGGTCTAATTGAACACAACCAGGCTCGTGTAGGAATTTTATTACATAACCGAGTTCAAGCCGGAAGAGGCCGGAGTGCCGTCACAAATTCGGGAGCCTATTCTAATTCTAATTAACACTGTGTTACTCACAGGCAATAAGAAATGGCACTGGTAAAGGCTATTTGATGTTTAATTTAAACCGAACCCGAAATATAGTACTAGGCATTTACGAATGAACTGTGGCCTATTTGACTTATACTAATTGATCTCGCCCTGTATTCTACGAGGTAAAATCATATTGCCTGTAACGTGAAAATGCCAGCATTACGCTGAGTTTGGACCATTTTGTGTCTGGGCATTTCTTAGAAAGTTTGTACCTAGTTAAGGACTAAAATTTAGAAACGTTAACTTTTCCGCTGAGTTACGAAAATTAGTCGTACATTTATATACTAACTCTCAACGCCAATTAGCAATATCTCAAATTCAATAAATGAACCAGATTCAACCCTCACTCGTTAGTAATATGCTTGCACTTGCTACAGGAGTTTTGTCTGAAATACCACCATTTGTCTTAAAACAGTATAGCTAATTTTCGTAACTCAGCGGAAAAGTTAACGTTTTTAACTAGGTACAAACTTTCTAACAAACGCCCGTCTACATTCTTCTTGTGCGTATTCCCCTGTTCTTAGTTAATGCTTGTCACAAATAACAAAAAATATTTCTTTCTTATTGTATTGTTTTTAACTCGGCCGCCATTGCTGTCAATTCAATAAGAGCTATCTATTAACAAAGGCAATATGACCTGGTAGAAAGAGGCTCTGGTCGCGATATTGCGCACCGACTTGGTACTTAATTCTCTCTCTTCTAACCACCATAAATAAAATACATAAATATCACAGGACAATGGTCACACGAACTGACCTAGTTCCAAACTATGCTCTAGGCTTGAAACTTATATATTGTTTATAAACGTTATATAGACTTAAATGCATAGAAAACATCCAAGACTTAGGAATAAATACTCGTGCTCATCACACAAATATCTGCCCTTTCTTGGATTTCAACCTATATAGGACCCTAGCTTCGAAGGCACTACACTACTTACCAACTAGGCTAGCGTGTCGTCACGTTGTGAAAAAGTAGAATAAAGGCTTGAACAGTGACTATTATTTTGTGTATGTTGTTGTTCAAGCGCTGAAACACTATCTCCCACTTAAGAGGCCGTACACGAAATTTTGGTGGTTCTGCTTTTTTTTGAGATTATACAGTTAAAATACTGCTTTTCTATAAGTTTGAATGCACATCATGAAATATCATTTCAGTTCTGATCGAATAAATGAATTACAAATATATGCGGGACTTTTTAGATTTGTCGAGTATTATAATGCGAGATTTAGGTTATTTTAAAACATTATATAATGCTATTTTTTTTTCATTTTCATATTATTTTTTTAAGGTAATGGATTGATTTTGAATTGAGCTTTATTACTGTTGTTTTAATTTTATGAACGAGAGTTTCAAGTAATCAAAATCAAAAACAATGTTTTGCCCATTTTCTATAAAACTTTACCAAGTTAATCATTTTTTTACTCAAAAAAAATATGTGAAGGTGGTAAAAAGTAATTCATAGATTTTTTAGATAACTTTTAAAGCAGTAAATTGTAATTTTTTCATACTTTTTAGACGTCAAATTATCTTTCGTGTTTTGCATTAAAAATTGTAGAAGTAAAGTATTTCAACAGTCAAAGCACGTCTGTAAAATCAGGTAAATCGACGAAATCGGCAAAATTTCGTATATGGCCTCTTAAGGGTAAGCGGCAACAGCTATTAAATGGAATTTTGCTTCTCCGAATTAACAGCATTTGCGTCACATAGAATAATGCGTGTCTATTTGCGCGATAAATTTCGCGAGCAATAAAGAGCACTCCGGAACTTCCGTCCGCATTCCGGAGCAAGGGTTCTTTACCTTGTGTAGGAATTTGCTTCGCTAAGCGAAAAAAGTTCAAGTACCTAAGTTGCAAAAAGAAATAGTCCATTTCGCATCAAGGGACGTAAGAAGGGGATTACTAACGAGAGTATTAGAAGCCTGACGCCGAAGGTGGAGGGCTTTTTATGACCCTTACTGCCCGTGATACACATATTTTTTTCTGTCACATTTGCGGGGAAATAAAACAACAAAATGACTTTTAAAGAAAACAATAATCAGAGAGATTGCTTTTTTATATAGTCTACCACAGATAATGCTTAGAACCGCATTTAGTTTTCAAACTTGGCAAGCCATACTGCCAGATTGTAGCAAATTTCAAATTGAAATGTATATAAAATAATTGCAAATGTCTCTGAAATAATAGTATTTAAATATAATGCAGTTAAATGTACTGTATCAGTTTTATATGCAGTAAAATTGGTTTATAGCCAAGTTTTGAGTATAGGAAATAAACCTTGGCTGATTTTAAACCTCCTTAGTATAAATGACGTAGGTACGAGTGCGTTCTAAATTTTAAAACTAAACTCATAACTCCCTCGGGAGTTAAAAATCCATAGCATACTGATTAATGTCATAAATATTTAATTTAACTTATATACTTATATTGATAACGCTTATTTTAACCACAATATAATGACTTAATCTCATACAAGTCTTATTTGTAAGAGCGATTTGACACGACACGACATGACACGACACGTAGCTAGTGGTGCTGGGTTCAAATCCCGGTAAGGGCGGATATTTGTGTGATGTTGTCTTGTGTACTAAAGTATGTATTTTTCTGCAGAAAGAATCGATGTTTATCGTTGTCTAGTACCTCCCTATCGTACTAGCCTAGAGCTAAGTTTGGGGATAGGTCAATTAGTGTGAGATTATTTTAACTCATACAGTGGGATTGGGAGATATTTTTTCTGGCACACTTTGTTAGGTTTGACCTGGCATTTTAGTTATTCTTTATTTGAGTACCTAGTGACAAATTGCTAAGACAAAGCGAATGGTATTTGGTCGAAATCAGGCTATCCGTTCCTCTAGAAGAACCATCATGTTCATCATTTACTTAAGAACTATTCGCTTCGCTTATTCGCTTGTCGGTGGATTAATTTCCATTATTTTCTATTCCGAGCCTTCTCTTTAACACACTAATACGGCACGACGGCGACGCCTACTTTTTCTTTTAATTGTTCTAGGTAAATTCTTCTTGATCTCCATCCTTTCCTTTTTCTTCTATTTTTCCTTCAATTGTCATCTTAGTTGTTCTCATCGTGCCATTCGCTAGCCTACGTTATATTGTCTGCAACAGACATATATTTTCCTTTACTTAGCATAGTGAAAGAAAAGATCCTCATTCGTCTGTTGGTGACCACTGACTGACCACATTCAATTTTACATACTTTTTCCCTTACAATAAACGTGGAGTAACTTTGGAATAGTTACCTATGCCATGCTTTGTCCTTATCTGTCGAATTCAAATGTCGCAATGACAGATAAGGACAAAGCATGGCATAGGTAACTATTCCAAGCTTACTCCACGTTTATTAGTAATTACTCTGCCGTAATACCAAAGAAGGCAGCTAACTGCAATATAGTAGTTGAAACATTCTATGCTTTATTAGTAACCACATAAAAGGAGGATGAGCTAATTGGCCTACAGGAATAATAAGGAGAAACGATATGACATTGGATAGCTTATTCTAAGTTCTGAAACTTTTACTATGGCAGATAATCCCAAATCTGTGTGCGAAACAAGTTATCTCTGCGTAAAATTAGTTTGAGTTGAATCATGACTGTGTTGGTTTTCTCGATACTAAGTTCATGTTCAAGTGTCGCAGATTATGGATGATTTTGTGCCATGCTCTTTTCGTTTTTTATGCGTCTTATGTTTTTTGTGTCAATCTGGTTCAGCTATTCAAGACAATACTATATATTGATGTTAGTAGGTATTTATATTTTGATCGATATGGATGTAATCGACATACTAGCTTAATATTACTGCACTTGTCTGACAGGGCGTCGGACGATCGGAAGCTGTGCACACGTAGTGTCAATCCTTTGGTACCTTAGTGTAGGAAGGCACGAAGCATTTAAGACTGCACTGCTGCTGGGCACTTAACACCTCATAATTGACGAACCTTAAGTATATTTGAATTTTATTTTAATTGGTATGTCAACATTCTTGGTTGTTTTCTTTTGCGTAATTATCTGCAATATCTGCAAAATTAATCAAAATAATATGATTGATTTAAAGAACATTCTTTATCTTGCCATAACTTTTTTTACACAACGATTCGAGATTTCCCGCCATACAAAAAGTTGTATAATATGAAAAACCTTTCCTTTTGATATATAGCTTGTCGTCGTTGGTCCCTAAGCCAGATTCCATACAAATCTGCCCATTTTCCTTTAAAACACTTTTACTAATACCAAGTAAATAACCGCCTTCTTCGGTATTACAGCCGTAGGAAATGCAAAAAACCGATTATTAGTCGTTATTATTCCATTTTATCCGGTTATTTGCATTCCATATACGGCAGTGCTATGCTGTTAGCCGCTTTCTTTGGTGCTACGGCGGTATTACTCCCCTTCTCAGGCAGTCAGGAAACGGGTCGCAGATACTTCATTAATCCCTTATTTCCCGCCTGCGCTCTCGCTAATTAAATGTGCCCCCATTCCCTGACTCTATTAATGCGGGCTGCAAAAACAGAGCATTATTTTACGAGACTTTGGATTGAGACAGTTATTGAAGGGCCGTCGCCGCTGATCAATCTTTGTCCGAGGGAGACTCAATAAGGGCGTTAATTTGGTTTTGCTAAAATATAGTGAGAGATTTTGTTATCCGTATGCGAAGTGACCGAGCCCACGAGAATCTAAATTAACGAATGCTATTTATTCATTGCCTAAGGTCAAAATTACTAACAATTAATTATTTTTCTTTTATGTTTAGATGGTATTGCAAAGATCATGGTCACGAGACGCCTGGCAAGAGACTGGCATAGATGTCTGCGGGTGCTTTGGCTTGGAATTTCCTAAACTACCCACACTAGGTCATGTTTGTGATGATATGACGACAATTACAAAAATAACTTCATTCGGACTATTATTGCTCTGCTAACTAAGCCGAGCTAAAACTACTAGTAGTTTTTTTCTATATAGGTATGTTTATCGTTGTCTATGGATTTTGACTATAAAGCATCATGCTGAATAAAATTAGTCGATAACTAGAGTTGGGGTATGTTAATTTGAAAACCTTTACTTAATAGCTTTAATAGACAGTTTCGTTATAATATTTTTTAAATTTACTTTTTATTATCATACTAGCGACCCGCCCTCGCTTCGCTCCGGATTAAAGTATTATACATATAAACCTTCCTCTTTAATCACTCTATCTATTAAAAAAAAACCGCATTAAAATCCGTTGCGTAGTTTTAAAGATTTAAGCATACATAGGGATATAGGGACAGAAAAAGCGACTTTGTTTTATACTATGTAGTGATTACTTAAATCATAAGTATGCGGTCATCCACAAAATACATCACTCAGTCAGTTAATGACGATTAAATCGTTCCTTAGAATTGATTTTTCATACACAAGTTTGAATCAATGATTCGTTCTTAGTAAGCGAACCCCACGATATCTGCCTAAAGTTTCTCGTAACTGAACAACTAAACACATACAAATTGTGCATTATTATTAACTGCTCACCCTAAACGAATGAGTCTATCGACATAATGCACTTAAAAAAGCAAAGGATATAAGGCGATACCGAACACCTCGGCGCATATCTGTTTCAGCTAAGCTTAAATGGTGCGAACTATCTCCCTGCTTGCTCCAGAAATTAATATCCTCTTATACTATGACTTGATAATAAGCCTTAATAATACAATAGAAGAATTATTTATCGAACTCAGCATACAGCGAGGAAAGGATATTAAAAAAAACCGGGCGCATTCGTTTATATTCAAGAAAAACGTTATTATTTTCCACGTTTTTTTTTTTTTTAACCGAGTTAAAAAAAGAAGCAATTCTCAATTCGACTGTATGTTTTGTGTGTTTGTTGCTCGATTACTCCCTCAATTTTATTGTTGATCAAATTTGATAATTAATTTTTGTTTGATAGGTTGTACTCCCGAGGTGGTCCCATTGTCCCCAAATCGGTATCTGATAAGGGAATCCATTAGGAATTGAGGGAATTCCTCAAATATTATATAGCGATTTTGGTATTTTCAGTAACAAGTCCAGCATTTGCATTCAGAAAGTATCATTTACCTATATCAAGGGTGGCGATAAGATATCTCGATTAATATAGTTGGGTGACTATGTAGAAGCACATTTAAGTGGTTTAAATATATGCACTATGACATTCCCGGTGCGTTGCTTGCGATGAGCGTGAAATATCATGGGGTTCTTATTCATTGGGAAGTGGGACTACTATAACAGCATAATATTAAGATGACTAAAAATAATCAAATAAATTAAAATGTTTTAAAAACAAAAAAAACACCTTCAAAAAAACAAAACAGTCTTTTTATAATAGTAATAGGTCAAGCTGAAGTCGGCGTCCTACAATATTTTTAACCAAAGCCCACTTGAATTTGACTAGTTTTTCTAAAGGGAGCAAACGGGTTCTTAATATTATAATGTTCGTCTATGTGACCAACCTATTTAAGATCTTTGGAACTGCAATGCGAGTTTTTACACATTTAGTAATAAGTAGTTATTTTAACGCTTTCGTAAATCGTCCTACTGAATAAACGCATTGATTCAATTAAATCGTGAAAATCTGAAGAACACTTATAATAAAATTTGACTGAAGTTATAAAGATATATTTTGTTCTTAAATCGAATTAAGATTAAAGCGATCTACTTTGCATAACGGCTTCTCGTCCATCTTTCAATGGAAATCGGGAAAAATTAGATGAAATCGAATGAAATGCAAATGAATGAATAAAGTAATGCAAATAGATTTCGGAATATTTATTAGGCAGTTGAAGACTGGCTTAGCATTTCGGTAAGATAACTAAGGAGTTTAAGAAAATCACTGTGTTTTCATTGAAAATGTTTGAGAGGGGAATTGATAACTAAAAATTACCTTATAAAGACTTACCGCCGTCCTTAGAGAGATTTTAGAGATAAACTTGTCCTTTCTCAAACTTGTGTATGAAAAATCGTCACTGGGGAACGGTTAATCGTCATTAGGTAACTGAAAAACGGTCGTTCGATTAAAGAATTAGAGTCTGTGATTGGACGTAAAAGTATTAGATCCAGGATTCGCTCGGATCTCCCTTTCTATCTAGTCTGTAACGATACAGACGTACAGTGACAAGCGAAAAAATGCAACAAGTTAGCCGTTTAGGAAGCCTAAACAAGTTGCATACCGCTCATGTTACAGATATCTGGGTTAAGTACACAAAACGAGCCTTCAGCGCCGTGTGAGCCTAACATGCTGCCACGGGAACTAGTGTCAAAATATTATTATTAAATTATTAAAATGACACCTACCCGGGATTTAAGTTGCATAGTAATAAAAGACCTCAAGTCACACCAAAATCACTCTTATTTTAAACCTTAACTCTTTATTCTTACGTTGGAATATGTAATAGACTTAGCCTATATCTAAATCTTTTCCCGTGGCAGCGTGTTGGGCCCACTGCGCAATATATCATATGGCTTCCGAATGCTTTTGGGGCTGCCGCGCTGCTGCAGCTCGTCGGTGATGTTTGCCGCGGAGCGCACGGATGGGTTTCACTCGATCATGCGTAAGAAAGCAGCTCCCATGCTTCAACGCGTGCACGGCAGCCGCAACAGCATTCTAAGCATGATAGCTAACCGGCCTGATTGTCCTGTGTTGTCATGTCAGTGGGTGGCAGTAGCCATAGGAAATATAAAATTACTAATGTTTAATGAGATCTAATGTTAGGTTTCCTTTTTACCTGCTACGGTCCTGACAAATCTCTTTCGCTTCTTCCACATTCATACATCGCGTCACGCATGCACGTCGGTTTCGGGTACTTAAGATTCGGCCCTTTTGCAGAATTTCTCCGACATTTACGGAAAGACATGGAATGGCACTATTCTAACCCGGCAACCACACGGTCAAAATATTATACATATATGTATTATTATTAACGGTTTTTGAAATCTGTCATAATGATGCTTTGCCAATAATTCTGGGAGTCGTATGGAATAATTCAACCTCAATAAGTAGCTGTAGCGCTAACATTTGAATCAAAAGTCACGTATTCGAATTGCCTATACTATTATGTATTCGGAAGCACAAACTCACGTTTCTATAATTTATTTTACGTATATTTCACGGTAACGCATCACTATATCGAATTTCATTTCATCGAACGCTATTTTCTGCTGAAACCATAATATTTTCAGGTATCTTGAACATTAATTACGTAGGTTAGGTTAGGTTAGATGTTTAAGGTGCCCTGAAAACATTATGGTATCAGCAGAAAATAGCGTTCGATTAAATGTCAACGTGTTATTACATTTTAATTATAAATACGGTCACGGGGCGCTGTTTCCAACCGCCACACACGTTTTCTCGATGACTTACGTTAGATAACGTAACGTTATCTATCGCGATAGAGGAGAAAAGTTTTTGTAAATTGTATTTAAAAGTCTGTAATCATTATTTGTGAAATCAAATAATTTCGAAGGCGGAATTCATTATAATGTTAATTATACTCAGGATGATATGCAAGTATACCATCTCTCGTGTATTATTTTTCATAGAACACAATTCTAATAACGCTACAGGATAATAATACGGCAAAGTATTGTGTTAATGACGTCATAAAGCATAGCTAATGTGCCCCACAATGGGAGGTAACAGATGCGCCTGACACCCGCAGACATTCAAAGTTCCACGTGTAATTACTCAACTCCAATAACTGTTTCTTTCTCAAGCATTTACTTATTATCGTTTATCTCGAGCGGTCGAAGGTGTTGGTTTGGATGAGACGTATTATGTTGAATACTGATTTTTCGGCTTCTATTGGCTCATGTTCTGATAAAATTCTTGTCAACACTTTTGTTTGACTTTGAAGCTGTTGTTAAAACCGACTTAAACTTCATAAATTACACTAAGCAATTAAAAATGGATGTTTATGTGGATAAACGTGAGTTCGGTTCCCGGTCAAGTCAAATAGTTTTGTGATAAGTGCGAGTATTTGTTTCTGCGTCTTTATTTATCTATATTAAGTTTGTTTATCGTTGCCGTAGTTTGGCGCTAGGTCAAATTGTGTAAGAGTGGCCACCGATTTAAAAAAAAACCTAATTGAAAAGAAACAGCCTGATTTAGCCGTCAACGGACATATATCCTTAAATATATTTATTGAGTCATAAATAAATATTTTCGAATCTTGAGGAATCTCTCATATTCCAGTTTTGCTCGTGTGGCACGCAAGATTATAAATATCTAACGAGTTGGTAAACTTAAGAGCGCGCCAATCAGGGATTTGTCGGGATAACTTGGGGAACACGCATGCGGTCAGAGGAGGGTACACTGCCTCCAAAAATAGGAAATCCATCAATATGGTTTATTTGCAGAAGTTACAGTTCACAAGATGTTAAAGTCAAATTAAAAAAGATATTTCCAATGCATCTTGCAAGTAAGCATACAAATATTACTAGTACAATATAATAGTGCTAGTGTAGTGTGCACGGGGAGTGCTCCGAGGAGCTGTTCGGATTAATTTCTGCCACATCCTTCCGCCTTCGTCCTACGCGACAGAACTTCCACCACCATCATTTAGATAGTTGGCAGTCCACAACCGTGCGTTTTACTAGGAATTTCCTGCCACGCACAACTAAACTGTGGAATGGTCTGTCGCCTGCGGTATTTCCGGACCAATACGAACATCAAACCTTCTAGACAAGAGCGTGCTCTCATTTGAAAGGCCAGCAACGTACCTGTAACTCCTCTGGTGCTGCAGGTGTCTGGGTGACGGTATTCGCTTACCATCAGGCGATCTGTCTGCTCGTTTGCCTCCTATTCCATAAAAAAAGTGTATTTAAAATCAAGTAATAAAGTTACGTTGGTCATAAAAAAGTATAAATCATAAAGTACATGTCAAATTACAAATAAAAACATTAAATATCAACAATCATAAATTCTTACATCATTACATTGCTCGAGGAAGTCTTCACACTACAAAAACACTTATCTAAAAGCCGATAAGAACTAAAATTCTTCCGACGGTTCAACTGTTTTCCATGAAACCTAGGTAACAATCATCCCCATTAATTGGCCACATAGTATGAAGTCGGTAGTCTTCCGTGATCTTAATAACCATAACGCCTATGCATCTGCTATTTGGATATGTTAAGCTTGGTCATATCTCCTTGAGACTGGTAAACGTGGAAACGCGATTAGAAACAAAATCTTCGATAGTTTTATTTTTCAAATACACCTTTTTTTCGCATGTTTTTGGTTGAATCTACGAAACCCTACGATCAATAACGATTATTTTTGATTCAATAGTTGAATACTAATAACTTTTTAATCCTGGTAAACCATTTTTATAATAAATTCTGTGGCTTTAAGGGAAACAGTGTTTATTTGAATTTGATGCTGCAATCAACGCGCGCGCAAATTATCTCCATCCCACGTTCTTCGCGCGGAAGCACATAAAGCCATCCTTTTTAGGGTTCCGTAGCCAAATGGCAAAAAACGGAACCCTTATAGATTCGTCATGTCTGTCTGTCTGTCCGTCCGTATGTCACAGTCACTTTTTTCCGAAACTATAAGAACTACACTGTTGAAACTTGGTACCTAAGTAGATGTATTCTGTGAACCGCATTAAGATTTTCACACAAAAATAGAAAAAAAAAACATAAATTTTGAGGGTTCCCCATACTTAGAACTGAAAAACAAAATTTTTTTTTCATCAAACCCATATGGGTGTATCTATGGATAGGTCTTCAAAAATTATATTGAAATTACTAACATCATTTTTTTTTAAACTGAACAGTTTGCGCGAGAGACACTTCCAAAGTGTTGAAATGTGTGTCCCCCCCCCCCCTGTAACTTCTAAAATAAGAGAATGATAGAACTAAAAAAAATATATGATGTACATTACCATGCAAACTTCCACCGAAAATTGGTTTGAACGAGATCTAGTAAGTAGTTTTTTTTTAATACGTCATAAAAACATTGATCAAAGCTACAACGAACTTTTATATTATGTTACTTGCTGCAACCGAACCCTTCATGAGCGAGTCCGACTCGCACTTGACCGCTTTTTTATTCCTGTGTTGGCGTGGCATTAAATATGGCATCTTAAACTAGTTTTTTTTTAATGTTCCGGTCAATCCTTTTGTCATCCACAGAAACACTTGTCTAAACCGACACACGTCTATCTGCCTAAGGGTTTAAAAGCAAACAACATTGCAGTGTGCAATACGCCGCGTCGACACTTTTCTTGGTCACGTACTTCTGAGGGCGGGCAGAAACCGCTCCCAAGCCAACTTCAGAAGCGTCAGCAGTCAGCGCCGGCTGCAATAAAATACACTTTAAGGCTTCTACATGGCCAATCGTCTTGTCGTTAAACCAAAAAACTGGCTTTTCTCAATCGGAAAAATTAAAGACTAGTGGTGTAATCATTTTCATGACAACAAGTTTACAAATTTTCAATTTGCTGCCCAAGAAAAAAACGCGAGATCAGCTAAACGCCCAGTGTGCAATGAATAAGCCAAAACATTTTTATGTCCAAACTGTCCATTACAGTGTAATGTACACTGGGCATTTAGTTCAAAATTGAATGGCTTGAGTCTGCGTGCGGTTATGCTAAGTGTCACTTTGTACATTGTGATGTACATTGGGCGGCACGAGGGTATAACACCAACTACATGTTTTCGATCTGTATAATCAAAAGACACAAAATTCAATGCATAAGTACAAAACGCGTAAATTCTTGAAAACATTATGATCGGTCCCCATAATCTGTGGTTGCGTAATAAACAAATAGTATAATAGTCGTCCGATACAATATTTTATATTCATATTATAAGAATGTGATATAAACACGGGGTATAATGACCAAAAATATAAAAAGCGTACGACAAAGTTTTGTCACAACACAAAATAAATCCAATACAATATGCACTCCGTTTTTCACTTTTCATGTGTGTTTAAAAATGTTTTGTTTGTCATGATATGAGTTTCGTAAACCTAACTTAACTATTGCATGTATAAAGATATAATCAGCTTACCTACATGACACAATTAACAAAATCTGAAATCTCGCCTTAGTAAATTTCCTGCATCACTATCAAATGATATTACTAATAAAAATTAATAAGCATAAAGTTTAATGAAAGCTGAGCGCGAGTAAAACAAAACTAATGTACGTACTTAACCTATTTTTGTATGCAACCAAGTACAAAAAGCGATTACGTTGTTCTCCCCTTAAACGTTGTCCGATTTTTTCGATTTTTGAATTTGTTGTAAATATTATGAAAATGTAGGTCTGTACATGTTTCTTTCGAAGAAAATATTTATTGGAAAGGAAAAAATCTAAAAAATCTAAAGCGGAAACGTACAGACCTAGATTTTCATAATATGTACAACATACTTAAAAATCGTGAAAATCGGATTAGATTTAGGGGGTGAGACACGTTATCACCCGGAGCTAAATTTGTATGGATTATTTTTGACAGCTACGCGATTTTAGCATCGCTTCACAGTCCTCTTAACATGCATAGCTTCTGTTTGAATCTTGGCGCCATCTTGAATATGTAAGTTAAAATAAATAGACACTTTCCTTTGTATTCTCTTTTCTAATTATCTGTATTAAAATCATTTAGTTAGCCCTACCTACTACAAATCCTTATAAATGTTACCCCAGTGAGTCGGTGCGGGCTGAAAATCAGCGCTGTGAGCAATACCAGCTGAACGCTGAGCCCGAGCCATTTGCCTTTGTGTTTGTATAGTTTAATGTTTTTTTTTTGTTAACAAAACGAAACATTAAGAACCTGTATGTCAGGTTCTTGATGTTTTGTTTTGTTAATAAAGTCCTTTTTTATCTGTTTGTGTGTATGTATATCTGTTTTCTGTTTTTTAAGGCAATAAATCATTTTTTAATTTTAATTTTTAAAACTTGATAAAAATACCTACTCACAACTGTCAACTTATTCGCACAATACTTGGCTATATCTTTCTAAGCAGAATCAACTTAAATAAAACAAACCGTATTTATTACCACAAATCTCATTTCTCTACGTATCTCTCCCTCGCTCCGTACAGTCTTCATGAAATTTCTGATTGGAAGGAATAAATCAGCGATTCCAATGTATTCGACATACTTTAATAAAGTGTAAACCAAAGCAAGGGAATATCGAAAAATGCGCGATGCGGCGGCTTGCGTTTAGTAAAACAAAATAAAGTAAAAACAAGATCCGCCGTTAAATAAACGTTTGATTTTCACAGTTTAAATTAGTTTTTTAGTAGACTTTACTTTAAGTCATAGAACTAACCAAACCAACTAAGAGGAACCGTTAAACCATAAAACTAACAACCACCATAAAAGTATCTTTAAAAATCTACTTGTTTTGTCAAATGTTTTAAAGTTACTGTTATTACCATACTAAGAAAGTGGAACAAACGGGTCAAGTATAAGTCGGACTCGCGCACCAAGAGTTCCATACCGCCCTATTCTCACTTGAACAATGTTAATCATTTGTTGAATTTTTCAAGGTTGGCAAATACGTATTACTCTTAGAAATTGCAAATATTGCAATCCAACGGAATTTTGAATCCTGCTGGATTTGTGCATCAGGTAATCGATTTGACAAAGAAATTAAACTAATGTTCAAAAATAATTATAAGTAATAAGTAATTTTTGGTGTCAGTAAATTTCTCTAATATTAAGTAATAGTTACAAGTAGTACTCCCTAACATTCATAAAGTGCCATGTCATTCTTCAATTTTATAATACCTAATTATTATCAGATCCCGTGTGGTTGCCGGGTTAGAATAGTGCCACTCCATGTCTTCCCGTGGATGTCGTGAGAGGCGACTAAGGGAATAAAGGCTTGTAGTACTGTTAGGCGATGGGCTTGCAACCTGTCACTAATACACTGTTAAACATCTTAGCCTGACTATGCAAAATGTGGTTACAGAATTATCAACAAGTTTAGAGTTGTTGGTATTCTGTTGCTCTGCCTACCCCACTCTGGGAATAAAGGCGTGACGTTATGTATGTATGTATGTATTATCAGATCCAGTTTTATTTCTTTTTACCTACATAATTTTTGTTCACAGAATCCCCCCATCACATTCTACTTCTATTAGAATAATATATCTTCTGCTATTTGGTATATTTACACGAATAAGCATATTTTTCATGGCCTGAAACATTTAATGTTTTGTCATTTTTCGTCAGCTAAGCTAAGCAACTAAAGCCCTCGCAACAAAGTGCCAAGGTAAAGTTCTGTGGCGTTTTCGCGTGAATAAAAATATAGTTACCTAGGTACTTGTTTTTATCTGTTTGTGGATCCACACCGCTGGATCCAGCATTGCAATCCCTATATTAAAACGTTTCGGGATAAAACGTAAAGCCCCTTATTATTGTATTACTCGAATTATTTTTATTTATTATTTAAACATAGGTTATAAACACCTATTAAGGCTGTCTATTACACTTAAGAAAATATAGCTATTTATAGTTAGGGCGGACCGGCGGACTAAATGAAATTGAATCTGCTTTAGTGGCTTATGTGGATAGTATAGTGAACAGAACTCACGTTTGGTTCTAGAAATATCTTTAAGTATCATACTTTGCATTTTTTGCTTTGAAAGCATCGCTATCAGTTACGTGACATAAAAGTAAATTCAGATACAGCCATAGCTTAGTGAGATTATTTATATCATCTCGTACGGTCACGAGCGTAAAAACCCATTTAAAAAAAACTGCTTGAGGTTGTCAATATCCAGATTCCAAGTCATTTGTAGCTTAGAGGAAACTCAACCTTATTGCTAAAGATTGTCAGATTGACTTTGGACCTACGGTGGGTCACAAATTTAAGTCCTTGACTGTATCTAGTCAAAAACTGATATGAATTGGATTTTTTATGAAGAATATGTAGCTATGCCTAATTGGTAATCAGGTGGCTTCAAAAAATATATTACAGCACAAAAACAGCTAGCAAACGTGTACGCCAATTTTCCGTACAAAAGAGATGTTCAGCGTGATTTGATTTTTTGAGTTAGGTTTTGAGTGTATATCACCACACTCAAAACTTAACTCAAAAAATCAGCTTAATACAGCAAGCAGTTAAAAATAAATACATCAGAATAATTAAGCCATTTAATGGGCCATTATATGCTTAAGGAAATTTAAGCTTCTACATACATACATACATACATAACATCACGCCTTCATTCCCAGAGTTGGGTAGGCAGAGCTACAGAAATACCAACAACTCTAAAAAGACTTGTTTATAATTCTGTAACCACATTTTGCACAATCAGGCCAAGAAGTTTACTCGTGTATTAAAGACAGGTTGCAGGCCCTTACGATTACATGTCAAAGGCAATATGGTTTTATCCAGTAGAATAGAGGTCCAGAACAGAACACAAATAAACGTACAATGCGACAGGGCCCTTTTTAGGGTTCCGTAGTCAAACTAGGAACCCTTATAGTTTCGCCATGTCCGTCCGTCCGTCCGCAGCCTAGTGCAAAGACTATTGTACTAGAAAGCTGCAATTTGGCATGAAGATGCATGTTAGTTACGCCAACAAAGTGGTACAATAAAAAGTCAAACAAAAAAAAAAATTAACGGCTTCGGAACCCTACACTGAGCATGGTCCGACATTCTCTTGCCCGGGTTTTAAGACTTAGCCTTTTAATTTTAGTTTAGTTTTAACTTTCACTTGTAAGTTTTTATAGGTTTTGTCTAGTAGCACTTCAGGTGATTGCAATAAATAAATAAAATTTCATGGTATGTAAAAAAGAAATAAGTAGATCCTCTGAACAAAATCATCTGTGACAGCATTTTATGAAATTCTATTCAAGTGCAAACCCTTTGTTTCGGACCCACTGACTTTTGTTACATATAAAATAAAGTTTACTCGTTTTGTTTAAAGTACAAAAACGTAACGCTTTGTGAAAGGGTTTATTTAGGTTTTGTGTAAAATGGGTTGTTTGTTTTTAAACACCCTATAAAAAACAGGGAACAGTCTCACACAAATTGACCTAGTCCCAAACTAAGCTCTAGGCTTGTACTTTGGGTACTAGATAACGGTAAACATACGTAATCATACTTAAATTCATGAAAAACATCCAAGACTCAGGAACAAATATTCGCGCTCCGTTGTACCGCTGGCTTCAGAGGCAGGGTCACTCCCAACTAGGCCAACGTATAAAATATAGGGGTTTAATGATTTTAAGGTGTACATTTATGTGTATATGTGCCTGTGTGTCTGTGTTACTCTGTCTATGGCATCGTACCTCCTAAGCGGATGGACCGATTCAGACGCTATTACTTAAAGAAACCATATATTATCACAATGGTTAGCTAGACTTTATGAAAATCGCTTGGACACTTGTATAACTTTAAATTATCGAACTGTAACATAATGAAGGGTCTTAAGATACGAGTGCCGAGTTTAGGATACAAGGCGTACCTAACTCTCAAGACCGAATTATGGCATAAATGGGTATTTTATACAGTTAATTTTCTCACATGTAAAAGTTACCGTAACTTAATTTCAGTCCTTAATTAGGTACAATTTTTTTGAAAAATATCCAAATGTGTTTTTTTAAGGTTCCATAGTCAAACCAGGAACCTTTATAGTTTTGCCATGTCAGTCTGTCTGTTTGTCTTTCTGTATGTCAAACTCATTT
This sequence comes from Acleris holmiana, assembly GCA_949316455.1. Classification (NCBI taxonomy): domain Eukaryota; kingdom Metazoa; phylum Arthropoda; class Insecta; order Lepidoptera; family Tortricidae; genus Acleris; species Acleris holmiana. The sequence goes on from OX438767.1 coordinate 16,329,831, forward strand.
TTGTCTATCACTTGACATATAGAAATAAGATAAAAAATAATATTTAACAGTACCGTACATGTAAAGCACGTATCTTACAAGTTTTAAGGGAAAATTAGGACAAATCAGCTCCTAAATATGAAGGGTTACCGATAAGCTTATGAGGGTATCCCTTTGTTAAGTGAAATGCGTGGGTTATCAATCATTTTTTGAAAGGCTTTTTCCTGGGAAGGGTTTGTCGGGTCCCAGTAAGACACCCGAAGCTCAAGACCGTTCGGAATGGCGACGCACTGTGGACGCCATCTAGGGGACAGAGGACATCAAGGCCCGTATTAATAAACTCATCTTGGCTAACATGCCCTTCTCAAGATACGTCAAAGTAAACGTCAAGTCATAGAAGGCTGTCATTTTTGACCCATCTTGAGCCGAACATTAAACGGGCCTAAGTAAGTCAAGTAAGACACCCGGTGTAACATATAATAGCATTCCAACTTGGTCCTCTTTTGCAGTCTCAGGGATGTATTAATAAACTCATCTCGGCCGAGATGCTGGTCACAAGATACGTCAGTAAGTGGCAGGCTATAAAGTGTAATTTTTCACACATATTGAGACGATCATCGCGGTCGAGATCAGTTTATTAATACGGCCCTCAGGATTTCAGTCTTGAGATTGTAATCTTAATAATGAAAAACTTAAATCCCACTTATTATAAGTTGGCTTGTGTGCATGTTGGCCTACTCCTTGCCAAAAAAAAACGGAGTTGAGCGTCCACGCCACAAGAGTACTCAGCCCAATGGAACCTTGATCCGCCATAGAACTGTGTCACAGTGTAGTTATGATTCAAGTTGTAAGAAGCGTGAAACAAATTGCTTTATAATGTCACTGTGACATCGTTCTATGGTGGGTCACGGTTCCTTGTCCTAAGACTGCAAAAATAAAACACATCGTAACAAAACAAGTAACTTCATCACAGACGCTTAAATTACTTTAGGATCGTAGACTTTAGCAATATTTCGAGATATTTTTCCTCCACAACAGCGATCAGTCGGAAGAGTCCGTTTCGAAGTTCTAAATAGTTTCGCAAATTACAGACGAGAAGTTAGATTAAAATACTTGCAGCGAATAAACCACGACTGCGTAGAAACTCTTTGATTCTGCTTTATACGCTTACAAACCTGTTATTTAAAGTGTAGGAGTTTAACTTTTAATTACTTTACTACTCATTTCACAGCAATAAATTATCATCAGGTTTATTATTAAGATACCTTTAGTGGGTAGAGACCCTGCAGAAGCTAGCGGTCCCGGGTACGGTTCCCGGTATGGGAGTACTTCTTTCTGAATCTTGCACGGTTTTTATATATTTAAGTTTTGATTTCTCTATTTGAGTATTTATATCGTTGTCTAGTTCACATAAATAGTACAAATATGACAAGCCCAGGGGTCCATATTGGCTCATATAAAATTGGTCTTTCGAATATTTATAGTCATAATTTCTCCGAAAAAATTTACTTTTTTTTTTCATTATTTGTTATTCATAATCATTGCAACTCCTAAAGTGAATTTTACTGAAACTGTTCTGATTTTAGGACGTTTATAAAACAAACTTAACCTAACTAACCTTATTTACCAGTTGTATATTTTTTAAATCCTGAAAATAAACAGGTGTATGATTAATATTGATTATGAAGAGTGATCATTATGATGTAAAATGGAGATACGTTTTCGGAGTTCCAATAATCTAATTAGAATTATCAACAAGTTTTTAGAGTTGTTGGTAATTCTGTAGCTCTGCCTACCCCTCTCTGGGAATGAAGGCGTGATGTTATGTATGTATGTATGTAATAATCTAATTTGCAATTTTATATGAACTTTGGCGCACCCCAGGCTGGGCTTAGTTTGGGACTAGGTCAATTTGTATGAGATTTGACACCAGATTTTTTTAAATTTTAAAACTAAAAATAGAGGCCCTGGTATACCGCTGCTGTATCTCCAAAGTCCCTAATACTTTATGACCCTCAGGGTGGAGGCTTAATGTTGTAATGGTAACCTAGGAGTAGCATTATAAGGTACATAACTATCTATTTAAAAACGCACAGTAGGTTAATTTACAATATTTTTTATGATTATTTTCAAGTCAGTATCATTCTTTGTCAGTTATTTACTACGCTAATCTGTCAAAGGCCTTAAAGCGACAAGGTACAAAAGTGTGCAACGACTTTACCCATTGTACCCGTGCAAACATACTAAGAATAAAACCTGCAAATGTTTTGTTCAGTCTGGTTGAAAAACTTTGCTCTTTCAAACTTGCTATGCAACTATTTGAAAATCGAACTTTTAGTAGGTACCTGGCTGGAAAGCGAACGAGAAATGTCAGTGAATTTACTGTGAATTCCCCTAGTTCAGTTGCTTTTAGTTGGGAATAAAATACATTCTTATGTCCTATCATCTCTCCTGTTCCAATAGTAAGGACTTGCATATCTATTCAGCAATTGCATAGCAATTCAGTTTACGGTGAGAGAACGAGACAGAACTATATAAACTGCTATAGCTCTGTCCTTTACGCTCATCCTAAACTGAATTGCTTAGCCATGTCATGGTAACCCCCCACTTGCGGTATGATAATAATAAATCCTTACCAGAAAAAATATTTTGAAAAAAAAATCGGAATAACAGTTCACTTTGTTCCTTATTTGAAATCTCCATCCGTTATTACTGTAATGTATTTTAAAGGAACAAAGCATTTGAATTTAAAATAGTCATGCATTTTTTGCGCATAGCTCTTTAGTTAGGTATGTTTAGGAAGGATACTGTCTACACCTTTACAAAATAACTTTCAAAATTCCTTTTAACTCGTTTTTAAGTTGTTTTATAAATACACCTTTGTAAATATACCCTTATTTTGTACGACAATAAATTAAACAAAGAAAAGAAAAATAATAAAGAAATTGTTTTTTCTTTAATTTTTTTAATATTGTCGTCAGTATAATGTTATTTTTTTAATTGCTTTATTCCTCTTAACATCATTACTTTAATTAATGTCAGCCTTAGCCCGTGTGGTTGACGGGTTAGTATAGTGCCACTCCATGTCTTTCCGTGGATGTCGTAAGAGGCGACTAAGGGAATAAGGGCTTGTAGTACTGTTAGGCGCTGGGCTTGCAACCTGTCACTAATAGGTACACTAGTAAACTTCTTGGCCTGATTGTGAAAAATGTGGTTACAGAATTATAACAAGTCTTATTAGAGTTGTTGGTATTTCTGTAGCTCTGCCTACCCCACTCTGGGAATGAAGGCGTGATGTTATGTATGTATAGCCTCAGTCACTCCCACAACCAAGGCGAATCTAACGACACCTAACTCTTCAGAATCGGTCAAGCCGATTAGGCTACAGGTCACAATGGAGTGGACATTACATACAAACGCGTGAAAAACATAACTCTCCTTCTGGATCAGTCACCCGACTGACTGAAAAACAAAGAGTCTAACTTCGTTAAACGTATCAATTACAACGTTGCAATCTAAATATTATTATCTCGAATGTAGATATTGCTTTTATTCAATGGTTAACAATCTACTTTTAAATTTAGGAAAAATGTCAGAGGTTTTTATTTTTATATCCATAACTTAAAACTATACTTACTTGTTAATTTTGACGTAAGCTGCACTAAGGCTGGGTTCACATGAACGCGCGTCAACGCGCGGTTGGCTCGCCGCGCGGTACAAGATTGTATCAAATCAATGTTGTTGTGTAGATGACCCCGCGTTGCCGCGCGTGACCGCGCGTACTGCCTTGCACCGCGCCCAAGATCTTGAACCGCGCATTAGCGCGCGCCAGCGCGTGGTTTAAGGCTAAGTTCACATGAACGCCCGGTAACACGCGATTTCGCGCGATTCAGCTGTTCAGATGACGGTAGCTTGTGCGCGGCAGTCTAGCGTGAACATTCAGTGAGAACAGACGTGGAGGTAGCAATTAGCTTGTAATTAATAGATATCTCGTCCTCCATGTTTCGTAACTCCCTGCGTCCGTCCGCCTCAAACCGCGCGAATCAACTGAACAGGTAGATACAGAATTGTAGATCTTAAATTGGCCTTAAAAAGACCTTGCGCGCGGTGCATGGCGGTACCCGCGGTCACGCGCGGTCATGTACACAACAACATTGATTTGTTACAATCTTGTACTGCGCGCCGAGCCAACCGCGCGTTCATGTGAACTTCGCTTAAGATCTAGAATTCTGTATCGGCCTGGGGCCCTAGCCAAGATGCAAACGCTCCTAACGTTTTTGACAGTCGACCACGTGGTTTATCGAAACGCACGAGAATGTCATCCCATACATTTTGAGCGATAGAAAAGAAAAACGTTAGGAGCGTTTGCATTTGGCTAGGGCCACTGTTCAGATGATCCGCGAGCGAAATTGCCACCTCCACGTCCATTCTCACTGAATGTTCACGCTAGACTGCCGCGCGCAAGCCGCCGTCATCTGAACAGCTGAATAGCTTCCGCACGTTCAAGTGAACTTACCCTTATGACTTCAATTTTACCTTCACATTTTATTACGAATATTTATGTCCTGGGGATTTACTTTAAAATCCGTAATTCGAACTTCGTCTATCGCTATCTCTTTTGCTCTCAATGCGTAACTAATTTTCATAAAAGTGACGGAGCGATCCGAAGTTCGAATTACGGATTTCAAAGCTTTACTGCTGAACTCTTGCGTTCACGCTCGGTTTCTCCTTGGTTAAAATTTTACGCTTGTTTTCTGGCTGGCTGCCAAACGATTCTTCTTTGTGTTTCACTCGAAACGACGCTGACCTCTTAACCTGTCCTTTCTTAGTGTCTGGTGGCCAATAAAATAACGTAATCCATGTATTTATTGCTTACAAGTTGGTAATTTGGAATTAATATCAAAATAGCGTGTGTAGCTCTAACACGTAAATAAAAATAATATTAAAAATAGCCTTTTATTCCACCATAAATATAATAATCTTACTAAGTACAGTCGAAGTCGATAAGACAATTTCATATATAATATATGAAATGATCTCAGTGAATGAAAGTGACAAGGTACTAAAGTTTTCACCCGATAACCACACTGATACCAATATATCAACATCAATAAGTTTATTAAATATATGTTTCGGCATGAAAATTGTCGTGTAAAGTTTGACTTTTACTATCATTCTTCTTATTTGTATTTATGGAAATCGCCTCATCGGCGTAGGCCTCGCTATACATTCCAAAGTTAACACCCTGATAGATCACTGGGTTTCATATGAGCTGCGCTGTGTACTTAAATGGTGAAATGGGGGCAGGTCACTCCACATTTCTAGTATAACCTGCTCCTTTTTTGAAGTCGGTAAAAGGAGCACTTGTGATGCTTTCGAAAAGTTTAAATTATACTGTAATTTAGTCATACAAAATGAAGAAAGTATTTACGAAGAGAAATAATTGTTTATAAATAATATTTAGATAATTTTGTACCACAAAATCTCATCACCTTGCATTATATTTAAACAACTGGAAAGTTTTATTTCTAATGGGGTTTACTAAGGTAACTTTCTTAGAATTACTTAACACTTCATTAGGATTTCCCTGGAATTACCTAGAGCTCAAAACCCGTATTATGTTCGCCTTTATTGCGGTGGATAAAGCATCCTTCGCTCTCGCACTCACATACTGGTCAGAAAGCGACAGTGATTTTATCCATGTTCATCAACACCGATAAACACGACCATAATAGACCCGCAGAATCATTAAATAGTCCACTTTATGAAGGCTGGGTTTTACGAATTGCCTTTATAGCGGCATTAAGGCCATAGCTACAATCATTACTTTTAACAGAGTGTGCGTAAAAATGAGCTTTTACGGCGGCGGGCGGTAACAAGCCGAAAGTGAATTTACTAACAAGGAATATAGACATATAGTTTCCGCGCGCGACTTCGTACGCGTTTAAATCAGTTCCCGAGGGAATAGCGATATTAAAGGTAGCCTATGTGTTAATCGAAGGTATAAGCTGTTTGCATTCCAAATTTGACCAAAAACCGTCCAGTAGTTTTTGCGTGAAAGAGTAACAAACATCCATACTTACAAACTTTCACGTTTATAACATTAGTAGGATTGTCGTTAGGCTGATTTTTAGACCCATTCTTTAAAGATTGATTTTAAAAAAATACGGAATTTAAGAGCCATGTGTGTTCTGTGAATAAAGTTTTAATCCGTCTATCTATCTATATAATGTTAAACTGAACGCCCCTCCACTAATCGACCTGTGAAACATACATCTAAATGTGAGCGAAAAACATTGGAACGGCGTTCAGTTTAAGAAAAGACGATCTCTATGTTTGTTTCCGGTTATTACATATCTGTTATATAATTAAGTAACCCGGCGACCTATGATACCTGGGTGACCGAGCACTACTCTTTAGGTATATGTCAAATACCACGGAACCCGATTTTTCGGCGGAACCCACATTTTCCCGAAGTTGGCGACTTAACAGATCGATTTTTTGACCGAAAATACCCTATTCCACAATTTTTATCAAAATCGTTTTCAGTTCAATATACATATATATAAATGTTGCTCGTTGAATAGTATAGGATTCCTCCATAGAAGCCAGGAGCTTACTTTAAATCTTACCCCGTTTTTACGGTTCCGTAGTCAAACTAGCAACCCTTATAGTTTCGCCATGTCCGACTATCCGTCCGTCCGTCCGTTCGCAGCCTAGCGCAGAGACTCTTAGAACTAGAAAGCTGTAATTTGGCATGAATATGCATATTAGTCACGCCAACAAAGTGGCATAATAATTAATTAATTAAAAAAAAAAAATAGGGGATCTCCCCTACACGTAACGTGGGGATGTATTATTTTTTTCTCATCTATCCTACAGTGTGGGGAATCGTTGGATAGGTCTTTCAAAAATATTATGGGTTTGTGAAAACAGTTTTTCGATTAAGTATTTCGTTTATGAAATATTAAGGTTTAAAGCGCTAATTTTTGTTAGACTCAAGTGTCGTCGTCGTCGTCCCCCTCCCTACAGCCAAAACTACAAATACTAAAAATCTGAAAAAATCTGAAATGAAAGCGCATATAACGAATTTATAAGGAAAACTATCACGACTAAGTAGACATCATTGGTTTTGAGATACAGGCGTTTAAATTGTTTATACATACTAAAATCATCTAAGACGCCACCAATTGACTTTAAATAGAAAAAATAGTTATTACTTGTTGATTTTTATGTTTGTAGTACTTAGCGGCTTCGGAACCGTACACTGAGCATGGTCCGACAAGCTCTTGCCCAGTTTTTTTAATTCCTTCCAAGTTTTGATCTCAAGACATTTATATGCGTCAAGCGAATTGTAACATTTTTCCCCTTATTGATCGCAACAAAGAAACGCGAACTGTCTGAAACAGACGAAAACCCAAATCAATCCAATGTTCTGACAGCTCATTTGTGTATGGGCCATATTTCCTCTTTTGGAGCCGACATCATTATTTTCAGAAATATATTTCGTTTTGAATTGAGATTCTTTACCTTGCAATACAAATAAATTTAAGGAGAAAATAATATTGTAAAATGAGGCTCTCGACCAAAAATATTTCGCCCGAACCGCACCACTTACCTTATACTTAATAGAGAACATGGATGAAAATAAGAATTAAGTTTCATTGATACGATTTAGGAGAAAATGTAAAAAAAAGCATATCGACGCTTGGAAGGCGAAATGGGATAAGCGACATTTTTTGTGATATAGAATTACATATATCATTCAAATCAGCAGATTTTGAACGATATAAAACAGAATAAAATAGAATCAAAACTTGTTAAAATTTTAAAACTTAATTTAATGTTTAAATTGTTTTTTTCGGCATCCTCATTTTATTTGCGTAATATTTTAATTCAACGATATTGGCTTAAACGTAGTAATTTACGAAATAAATGCAAATTTCTGTATAAGGTCCTTATATTTTAAACATAGAACAACAGCTGTGAAATCATTCCTGTCGTCGATTTTGTATAGTGTTTTTGCAGAGGGTCTGAAAGCCGAGATTTTAAAGCTTCAAATCTTATGAAAAAATTACACCACAATTATTTTGCGTACACAGTCATTCCTCTCTTTCATAGCACATTCCAAAGAGCGTAAGAAAATATGCTCCCTATTATCAGCATTGCAGAATTCTTTAAACTAAAACAGACGTGTAAACATAACATTATAAATAATATCATAAAACATTAATTGTGATCATGCGGTGTTTACCTATAACTAACATAAGTCAAATTGTAATTAATATAATATAACCATGTCATATTGTAGCAACTGTGGGCAAGCCAATAAATAAATAATTATATTCGGTCTCTGTTTCAAAACACGACGTCGTCGGTGGATGTTGTTAAATGAATGTGCATTTGTTATTTGTCGCGAAGGATATCAATGGGCCATGAAAATATTTTGTTATATCCGGGGAGGCTCGATTGGGAATTCCTGCCTTATATCGTTAAAGTTAAACAAGACGCCACATTGCGGAAAACTAAATTAAACTAAATTACTTTCAGTCCTGGGGTCGAAACACACACAAAAAAAAATCGGAGCGTTCCAAACACGTAGCCGACGAAGGGAGATTAAAGAATATTTTCTATATCCTACTATTACAAATGTGAAAGGTTGGATGAATGGATGGATGTTTGTTACTCAATCACGCCAGAACGGCTGAATGGATCTGGATGTGCCACAAAGATAGATTATAGTCTGTAGAGCATAAGGGCTACTTTTATCCCGAAAAATGAACTGTTCCCGAGGGAAAAGCGATAAACAACTTCTACGTGGACGGAGTCGCGGACAAATGCTAGTTAACCAGATAACTGGGTAACTACCCAGAATCAACGCTACCTAAATTTATGAAAAAAAACAGCTTATATAAATAACCGGCTCTTTAGAAATAATAAATGAAATGTATTAGTTAAACCACAATTAAAACACATTTAATAGTCACCCAGAATCAACGCTACCCAAATGTATAAAACAAAACAGCTTATATAAATTACCGGCTCTTTAGAAATAATTAATGAAATATATTAGTTAAACCACAAATATAAACACATTCAATGCCTTATACTCCAAATCGAGTCCGTTTTGTATGGAAATTAGGAAGGCTGGCATACACGTCAAGCCCAATAGGTAAGCGAGCATTGCGGCATTTATTATTCTATAACGTGAGCGGCGACCACAACACCTGCAACTAAAATAACCGCAATTAAACGTATTTTAGGTTATTTAATGGTGAATATTCTCGCAGCATATTTAAATCTAAATCTAAACTAACACAATTTAAATTATTACACAACTATTACAATTTATAAAAAGATAAAAAACCGGGCAAGAGCATGCCGCGCTCAGTGTAAGATTCCGAAGCCGTTACTCCAAACACAAATAGCTATCCCAAAAAACAACAAGTATTAACGTTTTTTTTTATTTAAAGTTAATTAATAAATAACTGAATAAATAATAAATATCTGCGGACAATCTCACACAAATTGAAACTAAGCTCTACGCATGTAGGTACTATGGGTACTAGACAACGATAAACTCACTTATTATATATACAGTGTGGAAAAATAAGTCGGACCCTGCAGGAAAACTATCTTAAATCCTTAAGTTGGCTTATTTTAAAAAGGGAACCAAACGGCATTCAAAGATTTTTTAAAAATCGCTTGCCTCGCCCGGGAGTCGAACCAACAGTGGTGGGAGGACCCTGTGCAGGCTCCGTCCGGATCGCTACCACCATCTTGTCCATTAACCACCCGCCAAGCAACGTTCGCATTGTTGTGTTCCGGTGTGGGGATAAGACAACCGGTGAAATTACTAGCATACAGGCATTCCATCTTAGTCCTCAGGGTTGGCGACGCATTTGAGGTCCTAGGATTATAGTCTTGAGAATTCAAATGTCTATGAGTCTCAGATTCCACTTACCATCAGGTGGCCTGAGTACTCATGTGCCTTCTCCTTAACATAAAAAAAAAAAATTGGTTTGAGTCAGAGATTTTTTTTTCAGTAATGGCAGTCGAGTTAAAAACAATACAATAACATGTCAAAAGCAAAATGGTTTCGCCAAATTGAATAGTCCCAGCACTTTATTTTTAAATAATGAATTTTACGCAGGTGGCGTCTATTTGTTTAATCATATTGCAATGTTTTGAATTTTACAATTGAGTGTCATTGCGCCGCGTATATGAATTATATTTGTCGATTTCCTTTGTATTGCATTGTATTAAGAAATGTGTTTTTGTAATATATTTCTTTGTGAAGAAATACTTACACTTTGACGTCGTTACAGGTGAAAAACTCAAGTAAAGGACCTGTCTGCAAAGATGTAGTAATTTAAATTAACAATCACCGCTTTTCGACCGGGAGCGACCATTTGTTCACAAAAAAATATAATAGCGTGCGGTGAGAGGGTCGAGCTCTATGTCGTGTAAAACTGCCTAATACACGTAGAGAATGCATGCGCTAAAATGTGTGTTAGCTACGTCGAGTTGAAAAGTAATACGCTTAACACCCCTGTATCTACGTAATAAGCTGTACGATAAACCGTACGGGCCTCTATTATACTGCGTTATAACGATATCGCGTTCGACGTGATTTAGAATCGTTTAAGACTCGGTCGCCATTATTGTAATTGACATAAGAGTTATCAAAACGTTGACAATACGGAAACACGTCAAATACGATATCGTTACTACCGTGTAGAATCCCAGCTCAGTTATTGTCCACGACTTTATTTTATATTTTAGAGACTGCAATCACTAAAACTATAATTGCTAAGGTAACAACACCCGTACTCGACAAAGAACAATGTTCAACACTGACTCTCACTCAAAGAAGATAAGTTATGCATTTGTTTTGCAACAATAAGTTTATGATCTTTGAATTAAAAGCTTCTGTACATGATAGGTGTACATCAGCTAAAAGTAAGAAAGTAACTGGTGTTGTTACCTTACGTAATTGTAACAAGCAGTAACAAAGCTATGTTTCTATGTAAGCAAATTTTATTTTTCTGTGATTGCAGTCTCTAAAAAAAGTAGTGGAAAATCAACGGTCGCGGAAGGCCAAAACGCACCCTAAACATCCGCAACTTATTTCTTCTGTACTTGTGTATGTCACTGAACTCCTCCTAAAATATTTAAAATTCTTCTGACATTTCTGATGGTAATTAACAAAGTCTTTTACAGTTTATCTCACAGACTACTAGTCTATACTATTAAAGAAACTCTGTCTGTTTGTCTTTTACGCTTTCACGGATAAACCATCAAACCAATTTAGATGATATTTGGTATGGGGATAGTTTAAGCCCCGGAGAAGGACATGGGGTAATTTTTATGCCGACAAATTGGACGGTTCCTGAGGGAACAGTGAAAAATCCATTCTACGCGGACGAGTCGTCTGAAACAGCAAGTAAATTATATATGCGAAAGTAGCTCTGTCTGTCTGTCTGTTACGCTTTCACGGACAAAACGCTGATCCGATTTCAATAATGATAATAATATCAGGGGACAATCTCACACAGATTGACTTAGTCCCAAACTAAACTCTAGTCTTGTACTATGGGTACTAGACATCGATGAACATAATTATATGTAGGTATAGAGAGAAATACATACTTAAATACATAGAAAACATCCAAGACTCAGGAACAAATATTCGCGCTCGTCACACAAATATCTGCCCTTACCGGGATTTGAACCCAGGACCGCTGGCTTCGGAGGCAGGGTCACTCCCAACTAGGCCAACGTGTCGCCATTGCATGAATATTTATATTGTTGAACATTTGGTATGGATATACTCATAGCTTGCATCCTGAAGAACATAGACGTAGGGTACTTTTTATCTGCGAGTAGCGCTTAACAACTTCTACGCAAACGGGGTACTAATTAAAAATATTTTACAAAATCTACTTTTTTTTCATTTGTTCCACCTTTTAAATGACGCTTTCTACGTGAAAAGACTGATATAACAAATTGTTTCAAGCGCGCCCACTTTGTAGTCCGAAACGCAGCCGTGGGCTAAGTCTAGAATTCCAGATCACCTTAGCAAAAGCTTTTGAAGGCTTTGAAGCTTTCACTTCAAAGAATATTCTCGACTTTAGTTTTAATAACAGGAAAGTTACCATGACATAGCTAAAGCAAATCAGTTTACAGTGTGAGAAAGAGACAGAGCCGTGTAACTGCTATAGCTCTCCCTTACACTCATTCTAAACTGAATAGAGAATAGAGAACGTGCACGAAATCGAGTTTAATTGATACGATTTAGGAGAATATGAAAAAAAAAACATATAAAACGCAATACACTAGGCTTTAACCCGTTGATAAAGATTTTATATGTATATGTAAAATCAAAACTTGTTAAAAAATTAAACTTATTTTAATATTTAGATTGTTTTTCTCGGCATCCTCATTATATTTACGTAATATTTTAATTCAACAACACTGGCTTAAACATAGTAATTTACGAAATAAATGCAAATTTCTTTATAAGGTCCTTGTATTTTAAACGTGGAACAACAGCTGTGACGTCATTCCTGTCGTCGATTTTGTATACAGTGTTTTTGCAGGGGGTCTGAACACGACAATTATTTCGTGTATACAGTTATTCCACTTTTTTCCATTTCATAGCACTTTCCAGAGAGAGTAAGAAAAAATAATGCATTTTCCCTATTGCTTATACAATATAGCCAAGTCATGGTAACCAGACCAGCCTAACCTCAAGATATGAAACGTTTTAAGACTTACTCGTATCTGAGGACCTAGCTAAGATGCAAACGCCACTAGTTAACGTTTTTCATTACTGTCGACTTAAAATGTATGGAGTTGATATACAATGAATCCTATATATTTTCTCGATATTCGAAAATTGCTATGTTAACGTTAGGCAAAACGATAGGATTAGGATTACGTTAGGATTAGTCGGTGGGCTCCATGACGTCACTGTGACGTCCAGTCTCGCCACTGCGAAACCCCGAGTTTGTAAATTATTTGAAATTAGAAATGCCGAATTTGTTATGAAATTGCTGAGTCTACGCTACTGATCCGGCTGCATAATTCCTACGTTCATGTGTTTTTTAATCAAAATCCAATTTTTATGAATAAGTGGGGATAACATATTTGCCGGGTGCCTATCAAAATGTGGCCGCTAGTATTTTAAATTAAAATATGTTTATCTTATATTTTGAAAAATTTACTTGTTTCTTATATAAAATACTAGCGACCCGCCAGCGGCTTCGCCCGCTACAATTTTATTTTCTTTCATGTCACTTAGGGGTATGAAAAGTAGACGTTGGCCGATTCTCATACCTACCCAATAAGCACACAAAACTTCATAAGAATCGGTCGAGCCGTTTCGGAGGAGTATGGGAACGAACATTGTGTCACGAGAATTTTATATATAAGATATACCACTTTACAGAAACCTATGTATAGTTGTTATAGTACAACTTGAAAAGGTAGTTGTCATAGCGCATTGGGCTATTTGGGCTGCAACCTCCGCAGCCAGGTGTAACGGACGGACAGCGTAGGCTTAGTAATAGGGTCCAGTTTGTCACCTTTCGGGCACGGAACCCTAAAAACTTTACGGCATGGGGTACCAAATGTCTACCTGTAAATCGAACGTAATAAACGAATGTCGAGCTATGAATTAAGATCCAGGAATTTCTTATATCTCCTAGGAAATGTCTAATTCAAACTATATTAAACCCGAAGTAATCCTATGAAAGTTGTGACATTCATAGGTAAACCCTACGTAACATATATATGATAATTTTATCACCGAAAAGGTCACAAAGTTGTTTGTATGAATAGCGAGGAGCGGAAAAAGTTGTAATAATATGCGGGTAGGACGATTTGCAACTTACCTACAGATATACTAATGTTATCACTCGCTTGAAAGTAAAAGGGTACACACTTTTGAAAACGCCCCCGTGGTAAGGTTACATGAAAATACCAGAATCAGCATTTTATTCGCTAACTTAACTACAAAATGGAATAGAGTAAAACCCATATATTTACAAATTTCGCAGCTAAATAGCTGAATCTATATAATGATATTTGGTATGGAGATCGCCTGTGTGGTTGCCGAGTTGAATAGTGCCGCTCTATGCCTTCCGTGGATGTCGTAAGAGGCGACTATGGGAATAAGGGCTTGTAGTACTGTTAGGCGACGGGCTTGCAACCTGTCACTGGTCAAACATCTTCGCCTAATTGTGCAAAATGTGGTTACAGAATTATCACAAGTTTGGAGTTGCTGGTATTCTGTAGCTCTGCCTACCCCACTCTGGGAATGAAGGCGTGACGTTATGTACGTATGGTATGGGGATAGCTTGAAAAGGACGAAAGCTAGTTAACTAAAAAGTATAGGCAGAATTGTTTTCTTAATTACACAAAGGTTAGTTGGAAGAAATTACTTAAACGATTAAGTTCGCCGGGAGCCTGTTGTTTCCCATAATTAATATGTCGGTCGGTGTAGGATACCTGGCTAGGTTAGGCTACGTTTGTTTTATACAATTCGACAGTTAAAGTTATGACATGCAATGATTATATGATGCGATAAGTATGACTGAAAATATGACAGTCATAGGAGAATCAAAAAATCTTCAAGTTGAGGTCTTTAGATTCTTCTTCTCTTAACTTTTTCGAAAATATACAAAAAATCTAGGATGTTAACTTCTATAAAACTACCGGTAAATTTTGTCACATTGTTACGTTTGAAAGATGTTAAGGAAGATGTCAGAAAATCGCGCATCAAGGCCGTTGGCCCAGGGTAGCCCCTAAATTGGTAGTCGCTTTAGTCCTTGCGCGAGTGCGTCTCGTGTGCCCACGTAAGGGCGGTTTCAGACAAGCATTTTTTTCTGCGCGTATACGCTCGTTTTTGGCATACGCGCTTACACGCGCGCTACATTAAATCGAACACGTGTATACAAAACCGCACCTGTGCGCAAGTACATGCGCTTTCAAAAACGAGCTTATACACGCGTATAAAACGCTAGTCTGAAACCGCACTAAGGGCTTATTTACGGAGTCGCGGGGCGTCGCGCGTGGCACGCGGCATAGCGTCGCCCGGCGTTATTTTTTGAGATGTGTTGCGTGCAGCGGCAGCGCGCACAAACATATGGCAATGTACGATGTTGTTTATGACAATGTGGGGCGTGAAGCGGGGAATTGAGAGTGGCGGGTACCGTACCAATTTTTTTTGGGCCAACCCCAAATTTGCCGCCCCTAAAATATGCCACCCTAGGCTCCAGCCTACTCAGCCTATTGATAAATCCACCACTGTTGCCCACTATACACTGGCACTACACAAGGTAGGTGAAAGTGATCATTCACATTTTGACGGCGGCGCAAGTACTTGCGCAAGCTACTGCGAATCGTCTGCAAAGTGTTTTATCACAGTTAGTTAATTGGTTCCTCCAGGGTCCGTATAAGGCTGCGTTTCCACCAGAGCTCTGCGAGGAAAAAATCAACCAATAGAGTTCCTAGCCTCGCTCAGCCCAGCTCTCCTATTGGTGGATTTTTCGCACAGCTCTGGTGGAAACGCGCCCTTATAGCGGTTTATCGCGGTGGATAAAGCATCCGTCACTCTTGCACTGTAATTGACAGAGTGTGACGTATGTTTAATGAGGTAAATAAGAATATTTAGCATTGTTTTACTGTTGTCAAAATTGACAATAGTAGACTCCTCACAGTTGTGCAGTGTCAGGATCTTATCTGCCTAGTACAGTCAGCCTTATAAGTAGCTACACACTTTTGTACCTTGCCTCTTTAACTCCTTAGACAGATTAGTACAGCTGTTCAAACATGACGTTAAAGTGACAAAGTACTAAAGTGTTTAGCTACTGAAGGCCCACCGTACTATAAGAGTAAGCAAAAGCAAGTTCCATCGGGACAGATAATAAAAAATAAAAAATAAATACGGCTCTTGACCAATTTATTCACACAGTATTAAACGTTACATTATAATATAAAGTTACCACAAAAATTAAATTACTTACAATGTATGTGAAAATGTTAGAATCTTGTTACGTTTTTCGCTGCGGTTCTGGTTCGATAACGTTGACAGTTTTAACTACTCTTGGTGGAGCATCTGCAAAGTAAAAAATAAAATTTCAATTTTTATAAAAACTGCGAGACTCTGGCAACCTTTTATCGGTGTTTTTTTTTCGAGTGCGCTTTTCTCACATCACTTTTACAGTCCTATTATCGGAAGTCCGAAAATATTATACATCATACATAATGATCCCTCTTCATAAAAATATCTCTCATACCATTTACATCATAATGATCACTATTCATAATCAATATTAATCATACCCTATTGGAAAATAAGGTTAATTAGGTTAGGTTTTTTTTATAAACGTCCTAAAATCAGCACGGTTTCAGTAAAATTCACTTTAGGAGTTGCGATGATTATGAATAACAATTATAACAAATTATGATCAAAAAAGTATGAGGAAAAAAAAATATGAAGAGTGACATTATGAAAACAAATCGGTAGTAAACCAAAACATAGGAATAAGAATTTTATGTCAGCCAACATGGACCCTCTTTGTATTTTAGTCATTGGTGCATTACTGTAAAGTTTAGCAAAGTTGTAAAGGGTACACAATTCCGAAGTCATAATTCCAAATTGATCAAAATCCCGAATTTTCATAATTCCTGGAACTGGCAAGCGCGTATAAAGAGATATATAGATGACGATGAGGCGAAAGAGTGTAAGGAGCAATCTGGCATGCCACAGTTGTAACTTACCCCCGTGGGACTAATGGCGTGATACATCTAGGTAAGTACATTATATGCACTTTTTGTTGAACTGAAAATGTATTGACCGACCGACCGACTGACTGAAAGCACAGTGTAAACCGCTGAACCTTAAGGACTTGAAATTAGGTGGGAATATTTTTTAGGTAGCCTAGGGTTGCATTTAGATTTTTTTATGGAAAAACATACCCCAGCGGGAAGAAACAAGGGGGAGAAAGAGGAAACTAGTTTTGCGCGTATGAATTCGCGGACGTCCCCTAGTTATAAACTTAGGTGGACCTTACTGCTTACCTTCATCATCGTAAATAGTCTGTGTTACTTCTTCAACTACGGTGCCGTTTGAGTATACTGTCACCTTAGTGTCCTTTGTAACACGAGGCTGTCTTGGGACATTATATACATAAACAATATCGAAGGTTTCACTTCCACTTGTCACTTTATCCACGAACGAGAGGTCCTTCGTCCTGAACCACACTACTGGATCTATTGTTTTGTTGCCTGGGTTTATTTCTGAAAGATATAACAAAACTTGTAATTCGGATAGCCTATAAAACGTGCTACAGAATTAAAGATATTTGAAAAAACACCTATTGTTGTTAGCGAATTGTTGGTGTCATAGTGTTTTCAAGTGCCCCGCTACTTAATTTTACGAATATTAAATGATGCAACAACCTAAGTGAATTCAACAGACTATAACAATAGAGTTGTCACTTTCCATTCACCAAAAGTTACAAGAAAGAAGTCAATATTTGTAAATAAACCCTAGTATTTTTTCCCTATGTTTTTCAGGATTACTCTGCCAGTCTTTAAAGTATGACACTGGATATTACGTCATTTTCTCGCCGGGTTTCCAAATTGGTTATAATCACATGAAAACCAAACAATAAAATAAGTAGGTAAAGTAGTTCTAATCGTAGTCTAAACTTACCAATATCGATCGATGGATCAGAAAGTGCGCCAGCGGAAGTAGTGGAATTTGAAAGTATTACAATGCTTGAATTGTTCGGGGCTGAAGTACTGACAATTTGGATATTTGCCGGCACAGCTCTGGCAGTTGTTACTGGTGCTAGAGTAGTTGGTACAGTTTCAATGGTGAATACTGGTTCTGTTGTGGTAATCACAGGTGGTGCAGCAGTCGTTGGCACCGTTTCAATTGTGAATACTGGTTCTGTCGTGGTAATCGTAGGTGATGCAGCAGTGGTTGGCACCGTTTCAATGGTGAATACTGGCTCGGTCGTGGCAATCGTAGGTGGTGCAGCAGTAGTTGGCACCGTTTCAATGGTAAATACTGGTTCTGTCGTAGTTACCGAAGGTGGTGCGGCAGTGGTTGGTGGAGGATAGACTGCAGTGGCAGTGGCAGTAACGACCACAGGTGGCGCCGGAGTAGTATTAAGTGGTTGTGGTGGTTGGGCCGTTGGCGCAGAAACGGTCCTTAGAGTTGTTGTTGGGCCAGTAGGTGGTTGGACGGTAGGTTTTGGACCTGGTACGGTGCCGTTTAGAGTGGTAGAAACAACTTGTGCAGGTACTCCAGAGTCAGATGGTGCTTGTGTACGTTCAACAACAACTAGGGCCCCAGGATCAGATGCTGTTTGTGTACGGTCAACAACAACTACTTGTGCCGCAGGGTCAGATGCTTTTTGTGTACGTTCAACGACCAGTACTTGTGCCGCAGGGTCAGATGCTGCTTGAGTACGTCTAGCTGCTGCTGGTGCCCCAGGATCAGCTACTGCTTGTGCAGGTCCAGCGACTGTTTGAACTACTGGGCCAGCTACAGCTTGTACCCGAGAACCATTAGTTGAAGGCCTAACTGTTGTTACAGGTGCTACTGTGGTCACTGGTGCTACAGTCGTAACTGGTGCCACTGTTGTTACTGGTGGTATTGTTGTGACAGGCGGTACTGTTGTAACTGGTGCTGCTGTGATCACTGGCGCTGCTGTTGTTACCGTCACTACTGTTGGTGGATCACGCGTAGCTGGGTTTCCAGATGATACTCGTACTGGTGATGCCACTGGTTGAACAGACCCAGCATTAGCTTGTGCTACTGATGCCACTGGTGCTGGTGGAACTGGCGCAACTGGTGCTACTGGCGCGACTGGTGCCACTGGTGCTGGTGACACTGGCGCGACTGGTGCTACTGGTGCTGGTGGCACTGGCGCGGCTGGTGCCGGCGGCACTGGCGCGACTGGTGCCAGTGGCACTGGCGCGCCTGGTGCCACTGATGCCGGTGGCACTGGCGCGACTGGTGCCACTGGTGCCGGTGGCGATGGTGCGACTGGTGCCACTGGTGCTGGTGGCACTCGCGCGACTGGTGCCACGATTGCTGGAAGCACTGGCGCGACTGGTGCCACTGGCGCGACTGGTGCCACTGGCGCGACTGGTGCCACTCGCGTGACTGGTGCCACTGGCGCAACTGTTGCCACTGGCGCGATTGGTGCCACTGGCGCGACTGGCGCCACTGGTGTCACTGATGCCACTGGTGCTACCGGAAGTACTGGCCTTGAATTCCCTGCGTTCGCAGTAACAACCTCATTTGGCTTAGGTGGTACGCTTCCAGCATTCACTAAAATGTAATTTGGATGTTTCTGCACAATATGCTCAATTTTATCGATATGTTCAACAGTGCCATTTGGATGAAGAACTAAATAACGTTTCTGAAGCGGCGTGGAAGCTAAGACCTGCTGTATTCGTGGGTCGTACGCCGCAGCTTGTGTGTTATACTCTATAAACATTTAAAAAAAACATTCATACTCATTAGGGTTAAATTAGGTATTCAATGCAATACAAAAAACTAAAAATACACTTACGTTGCTGTGGTTGGTATTGATGGTTGTACCAGTTATTTTGACGGGAAGAGTTTTCAGAATTCACAACCGCCTGAGCGGTATTCTGGTGGTTGTACCAATTATTTTGATGGACAGAATTTCCAGAATTCGCGACCGTCTGGCCTGAACTCTGATATTGCTGAGGAACTTGCTGGTACGGGTGGTTTTGCGGCACTTGGTAATACTGCCGAGTTATGGGAGCCTCATAGCGAGTTTGCTGCATCGGATGTTGCAGTGGGATCGCATTGATGTACGATTCGTGCACAGTATTTAGTGCAGGCACGGGACGGTTGAAATTCTGCTCAGGTCGTTGAATGTTAATCTGGTTTGCCAGTCTTTGACTCAACGCGGCGACTTGGTGCTGTTGCTCTTGGTTGCGCAGCAAGCTCTCATAGTTCTGTCTCCTGATGTTCTCTTGTTGGATGTAAGCTAGACGCTGTTGCTGAGCTAAATGCTGCTGTTGATACGCCAGATTTGATCCCAATTCTGCATTTTGAGAGTGTGCTATTTGTGGAAGCCCGATTTGCTCCGGTGCCCCGACTTGCTCGAAAGAGCTATAAGCATAGGGCAGTGCATCCGGAAACGGGAACGTGGCTAAATAATAATTAATCAATTAAATTATCATTCCAGCAAGTAATAAGGAATACGGAATTAATAATAATACTTACAGGCTAGCTCCAAGTAAATTAACGAAAGTATAAAGACTATTGTCTTCATTGTTAGCTACATGTATACTAATCCACACAACTCTGACTGCGGTTGAAGCCACCTCGTCGTTATAAACGCGTGTACCAACGCAAATAGGTGCGAAAGCTGTTCAAACAGCTCGCCATTGATCATCATTTGCCAGCTCCGGTTACCCCGAATACATGTTTATGCGCGTTACAAAGAAAATGTAGGACCTCAATTTGCTAGTTGCGCAAATACGCTACTGAATTGACAAATATTGGACTTCTGGCTATTAATTTGGTGCAGACTGATTTGTATTGGTTTGGCGTGTTGGCGTCGTTCTATTTATGATTTATTGTTTTTTGTGATTTATATGTTTGATAATTTTTTTGTTTGAAAACGGTTGACGCGTTCAAAATTAGGGACTCAAGAATGATCTAGATATTCTCGACAAAATAATACACAGAAGATTGGAGTATAGGGAGACGTAACTTCCTCAACTAAAATGTAAATGCGTAGAATACAGAATTGAACACTTAAGGTTCAGATAAACAGACGTCATTTAAAAAAAACCGAATTGTTTTTAATTCAAACCAATATGTTGTAGGCATATACATATAAGTCGCAATAACATAAAACACCACATGAATGCCAGGATCAAAGCTAGGTATGCGCACTAACGAAGTAATGAAATGACACATCGACCTCGTTAGATCTTTAGTACAATTACCCCTCTTAAACATTCAGTTGCCTGAATCCGTTGATTCATTACGATGTTTTTATTTTACCGTAACAGTATCTTTACCACATGAGCACTGCTCTCGAAACTCACTAGACTAATATGTCCAAGCGGTACATTTCACTAGTAGACTTGTAGATTTTTTTATTGAGTGAACATTATTACATACATACATACATGACATCACGCCTTCATTCCCAGAGTAAAGTAGGCAGAGCAACAGAAATACCTACCAACAATTCTAAAAAGACTTCTTGATAATTCTGTAGCAACATTCTGCACAAGTAGGCTAAGAAGTTTACCAATGTATACTGACAGGTTGCAAGCCCATCGGCTAATAGTACTACAAACCTTTAATCCCTTAGTCGCCTCTTACGAAATCCACGGGAAGACATGGAGTGGTACTATTCTAACCCGGCCACCACACTGGCTAATATTATTATTCTAGAAAATTCGGGAAATGGGCTCCGAGATATTACAGTGGCGTTGAAAAATCGGATTGTGTTCAGTTACAACTCCCACTGAGGATCGACCTCAAAACCTTGCGACCACCGGTCCGACTTAGGTAGTCAAATACTTGTAAGACCAAACGGACTGTTTTAAAGATGTTGGATCTAAATCTGAATCAGTATAAAAACACAATTGTCACTTAATTTAACCATTTATTACCCGTAGTTACACTAATTACAAAAATACTAAATAAAGGGCATGCTCGAGCTTGGATAAGATGCATAACTATAACGTTAGCTATTTTCGAAAACTGATAAATTACAAGGACTGACGTAAACTGTCGATCTACCGCGTCCACACCATACCTTTTATCAGTTTTCGCTAACGTTTCAGTTATGCATCTTTGCTAGCCCCTTGATAGTGTCTAATAGGCAGAGGGCGGAATTCACATGGCAATGTCATAGGGATCGAACATTTCGTTTTATCGACTTTTCCACTATTCTCTTTGTTATTTTACTTTTGCTTTTATATTTAAAATGTAAATGTCATTCTTCATTCGCATTTAGTATTGTTTTCAACAATATGTGAAGCTTCAAGAAGGAAATTTGTAAATATTGTGTTAATAACAAATGAAAATTAAACTAGAAATAAAACTTAATCTAAGACATTTGACTATACAATAATAATAAAAACTACACCTACATTTACCTAAAACTACACTAATATGGAAATAATATTTTGCTTAAGTATAGGTAATGTAATCGATAGGTATAATTCTATTCCGTACAGATTACTACATAGTATAAAACAAAGTCGCTTTTTCTGTCACTATATCCCTATGTATGCTTAAATGTTTAAAACTACGCAACGGATTTTGATGCGGTTTTTTTTAATAGATAGAGTGATTGAAGAGGAAGGTTTATATGTATAATACTTTAATCCGGAGCGAAGCGAGGGCGGGTCGCTAGTACTCGATAAAATACTATGTTCTATCCCTATGACATTTAAATTTTTGCCATAAGGATTCTGCCCTCTGCTAATAGGTACTAATTTAAGAACGTTCATTTCATTTAAATTTCATTTATTTATCAATTTTAATCATTCATTCATGCATTCATGAAACTGCAACCTGCGCTACGCATAGTGACAAACAAGTTAACTGTAGTCGCACCGTTAAAAGAGGTTCGAATTGACAGCTGTTAACGCAGTACAAAATACAACCTGAAGAAAAACATATATTTTGATTTGACAGCTGTCAAGTCTGTGATCCTATCATTTCATTTCATAACCAACGTTTCACAAATGATTCATGACACAAACACCCGCGTTTTTTTCCGAAACTGTAAATAATTCTGGATTAATTTCTGGATCATCATGTGAAAGCTTAGGTTTGGTTAGTTTTATAAAAATCCTTTAATATCCTTTGACGACACGCTAGCCTAGTTGGTAGTGACCCTGCCTTCGAAGCTAGGGGTCCTGGGTTCAAATCCCGGTAAGGGCAGATATTTGTGCGATGAGCACGAGTATTTGTTCCTGAGTCTTGGATGTTTTCTATGTATTTAAGTATATATTTCTCTATATAAGTAAGTTTATCGTTGTCTAGTACCCATAGTACAAGCCTAGAGCTTAGTTTGGGACTAGGTCAATTTGTGTGAG
The DNA here is from genome assembly GCA_949316455.1 of Acleris holmiana. Classification (NCBI taxonomy): domain Eukaryota; kingdom Metazoa; phylum Arthropoda; class Insecta; order Lepidoptera; family Tortricidae; genus Acleris; species Acleris holmiana. The sequence continues at coordinate 16,352,943 of OX438767.1, forward strand.
ATTGTCCTGTGATTTATTATTATTTATTTATATTAGTAGTTATAGAAAATAAATCGCTGGAGTCCGAACAGTCCTCTACGTGGAAGGTGTCATCGTTGGCCCCGTGATTGGGCTTAGGACGACTCTTCTTACGGCCCCAGTTTTCATTTAGGTGACCATCCAACTGAAATTTTAAAAATATTTATATAAAATTATATCCATGCAATTTAGTTCCGGGCGATAACGTTTCTCACCATCTAAAACGTGTGCGATTTCCAATATTTAAGAGTACGCTGTAGTTATTATTAAAATAAAAAAGCGGATAATACTTATTTGCCAAAAAAACTATTTATTTCTTAAAACATATCGTCTCGTTAATTTCTCAACCTCTTATCTGTACGGCTAGCCCAAGTTGTATTCTCTCGCTTGTCGCTCAGTGCGTCTCTATCGTTACAGACTGGATGGAAAGAGAGATCCGAGCGACAAACAAGAAGCGGACAGCATGCATGTGCATGTGATCGAACAGTTTGATAGAAAGTAGTCTTTATTCTTCTTGGAACATGAGTGCTTTTCCTACTAATCAAGATACGATATGAGGTTGAGAAAGTAAAGGGCGATTTTTGTTAATGGCATGAAGAAGGCAAACGAGCACGCAGGCCATCTGATGGTTAGTGAGATCTGTGACCCACAGACATATATGCATTCACAAGACTACAATCTCGAGACTGAAATCCTAAGATTTTAAAATTTCACCGATTATCTTATACCCACATCGGAACACAACACAAGTAGATTACCTAGGATAGAGGTTTATACTAAAGTAAATTACAAAAAGTCCCAGGGATATTTAGAAACGAATATGTAACGATATTGTATTGAAAAAGAACTATAAGTCTGCCTTCATAAGCCAATAGACAGTATCTCAAATTCAATAGCCAAAGCAGATTCAATCCTCTCCCGATAGTAATAAGGTTGCTTTTGCTACTGGAGTTTTGTCTGAGATGCGCAGTGTCATCACGACTCGTTCGAGAATGGTCCAGCCATTGTTTTCCTTTCCAAAACAATAGCTTACGAGTGACATACTTAACCGACGTAAACGTATGACTAAACAAATGAATAAATTACGAAATAAACGAAAAACATGTACGTATTCAGGTGATCGAATTGGGTCTTGGTTTTGATAATAAGGAATGCATAACAATAATAAGATTTATCGAACGGAAAAGGTAATCGTGCTCACAGGCCATCTCAGCGAAGATTTAAGTTTATTTACCATTAGACATTTGAATTCGGCACATATCTATTTTTTACCTCGTGTGGTTGCCGGGTTAGAATAGTGCCACGCCACGTCCTCCCGCAGATGTCACAAGAGACGTCTAAGGGAATAATGGCTTGTAGTGCTGTTAGGCGATGGGCGTGCAACCTGTCACTAATACACTGGTAAACATCTTACTTAGCCTACTTGTGCAAAATGAGTTTACAGAATTATAAACAATTATTATTAGAGTTGTTGGTATTTCTGTAGCTCTACTTACCCCACTCTGGGAATGAAGGCGTGATGTTATCATTTAAAATTTTTAGTCACTAGGCAAAGGAAGAACCCTAAAACTGAGTTACAGGAACTACAAACTTACCTTTTAAGTCTTTTATTGCTATTCCCTTACAAACTGACAAAATTTCCGAGATAGAAAGTACCCTACGACCATCTACTGGCAATAAACTATCCCACTCGACTGCAAAGATATATCTTTTGCACCTTATTTAATTGAAATAAGGTGCGAAAGTGGATACATGTTTTCGTACTCGACTCTACATAATTTAGGACGATCGATAGAGGCGCTGAACCGTGAAGATGGAACAAACCAACAATGAAACACTTTCGCATCTATTAATATAACTAGTTGCTGCCCGCGATTGTGTCCTTAACCATCCCACAGGAGAATATCTACTCCTAATTTCATCCAAAGCCGTCCAAAATTTTCAGCGTGATGGAGTGATGGTTATAAACGAACTTTCGCATTTATAATGTGATAGGTTATAGTGAGAATTGTCTTTTACACAGTATCACAGTCAAATTATTAGAACACACAACTACACACTTCTACTGGTTACAAATTTAAGCTTCAGCTATTTCAGAGAAAAAGAGTCTTAACATTGACAGATGGACAACAAAGTCATCTTATAATAGGATTTCGCTATTTGGTATTTGGATACGGAACCCTAAAAATGCCATTATTTTTTAATGTGTTAACTGTTTTTCCTTTACCTAAATAATAAAATAAATCAAGGGTTTTTATCATTCCAAAAAATCATACCGCGCTCCTAATCATGAGAAGTTACTTTTTTTATCTAGCAACTCACTAACATAATAGTTCAAAAAATATAAGAGCTCCAAACAAACAGCATTCTGAAAAAAGTGACGCCTTCCAAATTATAATAGTTAATTCGCATCATTAACTGTCAATGTAACATTCTTGTCAGGAGTTTAGTATAGGTATGGAACTTCTCCCTTTCAAATATACATACATACATACATAACGTCATGCCTTCAGTCCCAGAGTGGGATAAGCAAAGCTACAGAATACCAACAACTTTAAAGTTGTTAATAATTGTGTAACCACATTTTGCACGATCAGACTTTAGATGTTTACCAATGAATTAGTGTCAGGTTGCAAGCCCATCGACTAAAAGTACTACAAGTCTTTATTCCCTTAGTCGCTTCTTACGACATCCACGGGAAGACATGGAGTGGCACTATTCTTAACCAGGCAACCACACAAAATTTGATTTGTGCCGAATTCAAACAAACTTCTAATGGTAAATAAACTTAAATCTTCGCTGAGATGGCCTATGAGCACGATTACCTTTTCCGTTCGATAAATCTTATTATTATTATGCATTCCTTATTATCAAAACCAAGACCCAGTTTTATAAGGATTTGTAAAATAGTATTTTACACAATCGTGTTATAATACTTATAATAGAGAGCTTTTTAGTCGAGTACCGTGTTAAGGCCACGAAGCTTGCTGAGTGGCTTAAGTAAGGTACGAGATTAAAAAGTTTGATTATGACACTATACTTTACTTTACTTTTTTAATACTTTTTGTACGAGTTCATTAAAATTAATAATTTAAATCATTAATACGAGTACCTATATAAGAATACTAAATATCGTAAGTACTATATTGTCTAGTTCTAGTTGCTATATTAGTTATTTCTTGAGGAGTTAAAGATGTTTCGTCACTGTCACTACTCATTTTCTTAGTTTATATTTTAACTTTTTAAGCTTAAGGTCTGATTTTTATTTCCACAGAAAAAACGTAAACTTCTTAGCTTTGAAAAGAAAAATTTTCACACCACCGGGGCGTCCGTAATGTTGCAGTACTGTGCCAAGCTAAAAATACCTACTAGCCAATCCAAAACGAAGTTTTTTTTTTTATGCCCTGGATACAGCAGCAAGTTTAAGTAGATTTTTGACAGATGACACGATGCTGCTACGTTCCAAAACGCCATACATTGGCAATTTTGTACCGCATCGAGTCTCATTAAACAAGGGCACATATTATTTAAATACGAAGTTCTATTTTAATTTTTTTTTCGGTTGTCTAAAGCGTATCGAAATAGTGATTTCGGTTGTTTCGGAAGTAACAGACTATTCAACGATGAAAAGAGTGACGTTACAGTATTCTCTATGAAATCTTAATACACAGATTTTAATCGACGAGTACAAAAAATCTTTATCGATCATTTAAAGTTCATTGGCTGAATCGGGGGTATTTTATAGGGTTCACTTATGTTTAACACATATCGTCATTTGGCAAACTACTTATATCATTTTACAAACTATTTATTACCGCTTTTTTTTGTGGTCGAAACTTTGACCTATCATAACTTATTCAACAAGTATAATAATATTATATCGACGGTGGAAATTTCAAATTTCGTAAGGGACAAACGCTTACTTTTCAGGGGAGCCAGAAAACAAAATTCCACTTTTTTTAAATTCATAACTTGGAAACTACTCATCCCATTAAGATGATTCTTGGAGCATACTTTTTAAATAACTTCGCCTACCCTAATTTTTTAATTAACCACTAAACCACTGTATTTATGGAGGATAAATACAGTGGTTTAGGAAATAGTGTCCCTTAGTGTGCCTTCGAAGCTAGGGGTCCTGGGTTCAAATCCCGGTAAGGGCAAATATTTGTGTGATGAGCACGAGTATTTGTTCCTGAGTCTTGGATGTTTTCTATGTATTTAAGTATATATTTCTCTATATAAGTAAGTTTATCGTTGTCTAGTACCCATAGCACAAGCCTATTTAGGGCTTAATTTGGGACTAGGTCAATTTGTGTGACATTGTCCCGTGATATTATTATTATTATTATTATTATTATTACAACAAAAAAATAAGAAGAAAATGTGTGTTACACCTCCGAAAACCCAGTATTTATCTGACAAAATGTATTCTTTTTAGTGCCTTACAACATAGGAATTTTAAAAATATTGAGATATACGATATTGCGCTTAATGAAAAAAGACGTTATACAAAAATATTTGACCGATACAACATTGTGTTTTAAATATTAGGAAGTTACGACAAACTTTGACCAACTCATAACTTTTTTATTAGAAGTCATATCGAAATTTCAATACAAGAGATAGATAGAAAAAAAATACTGACTTCAATGGTATATTTAATGTACTTACGACAAAATGTCCCTTACGACATTTGAAATTTCCACCGTCGATATGTAATGTTTTAAGCACAAATACGGTTTTGCCAAATAAAATTATATTATCATACTTTTGGTAGATTTAAATACAAAATAAATAAGATTTTATACACCGCCTGAAAGTTTAGGTTTAGTTTATTTTTTAGAATATCTAGGTAACACAATACCATTTTATGCTAATGCCGATAACATCGACACAAAGTGTATAGAACCTATAAAATCCGCAGTAGCGTATTGCCGACTGGGGAGTACAAGACGGCCCTTCTATATAAAAATGACGCATACGCAATTTGATAGTCAAAGCAAATTTAAGCCTCTATCTTAATATATGGTTACTGACACATACGCGGTTCTGACACATACGCCCTTTTATCTAAGGAGGGCAGGAAAGGTTGCTTAAGTTATTATTATAACATTGAACTTACATGTCTCACTAATTTGAAGACGCCAACTCCATCGATGAACGCCGTTTTAAACGCTTTAGTTAGAGGATACTTCTTGAACAGTAGGAACTGCTCTCGCAAGGCTTCCTGCGGTTTATCTGTCAGACCTAGAAAATGGAAAGAATCCATAAATTCTGCTAATTCTCGATAAAAACGCTATAAAGTGATGCAGCTATCTCTAGGACTAGGCACAAAAACGCGATGTTGTTCAGCATTCTGCCCTCTTCAGCCAATAAGCAATATCTCAAATTCAATAGTCAAAGCGGATTCAATCTTATCCTGTTGGTAATAAGGTTGCATTTGCTACAGGAGTTTTGTCTGAGATACTGCATTTTGTGTTAGCGGGGCGGCAGTGTTTTGCTGCTGTCAACATTATCAATATTCAGGAACTTCATGGTTGTGCAATGTGTCGGGATACTCTAGTAACAAACATCATTTAAATTTTATTGAGCACCTTAAATTATAAAGTTAGTTTTGATGACTTTATACATAATTAAGACTATTTTAAATGGAGAAAGAAAATATTTTCACTTCTCATGCTCGTAAAGTCTTTCTTTATGCTGGGTATAGGCTGCATAAAATCGCATTTTATGCACTAGTGCATAACGTGTTGTCGTCATCTAGACTAAGACAATTAAGCCCTACAACCAGACAGACGAGGTGCCTGCACTAAATAAACTTGTTATTTGAATTTTGTCTTCAATATTGCATCTAACACTAATGAAATATTAAACTATTAGAATCAAGCATTATTAACAAAAAACATACAAAATCAACGTATTAATTGGCAGTATCCCGTTCGACCTAAGTTAAAAGTTTCATGCAGAAATTAAAAAAAAAACTATAAAAAGAAATAGGTACAGTGGCGGGAAAGAGGTTTTTGTCTCGTTGTTAGTCGTTTTTTTCGCAAAACTGGCGTTATTATTATTATTATTATTATTATTCGACCAAAGTTAGAAGTTTCGCAAAAAAATAAAAGAAAAGCAGTGGCGGGAAGAGGTTGTTGTCTCGTTTTGGACTATTAATTAGTTGTTTTCTTCGCAAAACTTGTTGTGTTACGGAATTTTGTTAAACTGTTGTCAAGTGAAGAGGAAATAATTCTCACACCTAACACACTAATGGTAAAAAATGCAAAAGAACTTATTGAACAGACATTGCCGCCTATTTATTTATTTATTTTGGATTTCCAAGAAAAAGGTTTTTTATATTATTACTGTTTTATTTCCTCGTAATCGAAGTGAAAAGCAGAGTGTAGAACTCGGTCTAAAACCCATTTTATCCTCGACTTAGTTATCCATCCGAGCCGGTAGGCGAGACCATAAAAAATCAAAATCATCTTGGATGAAATGGTTTGTTTTATGCCCTTGTACAATCTACTATTTTTATTATCATGTTTGTTGACCGTTTTTAGGGTTCCGGAGCCGAGTGGCAAAAACGGAACCCTTATAATTTCGTCATGTCCGTCTATCCGTCTGTCCGTCCGTCCGTCCGTCCGTCCGTCTGTCCGTCTGTATGTCACAGCCATTTTACTCAGAGCCTATTGGCACTATATAAATTAAATTTGGAGGATAGATGTATTCTATGAACCGCTATACAATGATGTAGTAAAATTGAAAAAAAAAATATATATTTAGGAGTGGCACTCCATTCATGTAACTAGGGGACGAAAAAATTTTTTTTAAGTTACATCAGCGTGTGGGTTATTTTTAGATAGGGCTTCCAAAATGATACAGAGGTTTTTAAGTGACTTTTTTACGTAAGTGAACAGTTGGCGAGATATACGCTTGTAAAGTCGTAAAAATTCTGTCCGGATGGGTAGCTTTTGAACTGTTAAATAGAACATTCTAATAAAAATTACAGTAGTAGAACATACGAAATACTTCCAACCAAAATTGTTTTGAACACGATACGCCGTGTAGTTTTTGAGATTTTAATAAAAAAAAAAATTAATTTCAACCATGAACGTTCATCCCAGCTACGGAACCCTTCACTGTGCGTGGTCCGACATGCACTTGGCCGGTTTTTTCTTTTTATTTCTGAAAACTTTGATGCGTTTACTTATAATTTGTCATGCCGTGTAATTAATAATAATAATAATAATAAAATCTGTTTATTTCAAAATTTGTGTTGGGTTTACAATTTTATACTTAGCCTAAATCTTTATCTATTTAAGATTATTTGGCTAAGTTAGTGAGGACGCTATTTATAAGAATTAATTAGAATTAATTACAAGACATAAGAAATCTTTTAACTATATTTTTGGTAGACCCAGGTTTAGCTTCCATGCGTTCTAATACATGTTTAGGGAAACTATTCAAAATATGAGGTAGGAGATTTGACCAAATTCTAGACCCGTATAGGTTATTACTTCTTGGAGTGATAAATGACTTTCCTTCTTTTAGATTTCGTAGATTATCAGATCTTCTATATTTAACTAATTCCCCCATAGCATCTCTGTATTCTAGTACCATAGCTAGCTTCACCTTATCGAACACACTCAGCACTCTACAGTATTCAAATAGACTGTCATAGTTGTGTCTATGTTGGTATTTGACTTTTAGAGGAACAATCGCTTTTAACAGTCTTATTTGAATACTGCAGATGCGCTGCAGATACGTTTTATAAGTTCTTCCGTAACATGAAATTCCATAGCCTATTATAGAATCTGCTAATGACATGTATAGCAGGCGTAGTACGTTGTAAGGCATTGTTTGTTTAAGTATGCTAAGATTACACAAAATTGCTCTTAATTTTTTACACACATGGTCAATATGGGTGCCCCAGTTAAAATTGCTGTCTATATGTAGTCCAAGATAGGTATGATGCTTTACTAGTTCTAGTGGCTCACATCTGCAGTGTGAATGATGAGCATGCAAGCACGAGTGCTCGTGGGCCGTAACTTTAGGAACTGTGTTAGATTTAACATATGGTGAGTGCAAATGCATTAATTTAGTTTTTTGGTAGTTAAGTGATAGGCCAGCATCATGCGCCCACCTACATAGCACATCAAATTCACACTGCATCAGTTTTTCCGCAGCTTTCAAATCTTTATTTGCTATTATGAGACAAGTGTCATCGGCAAACTGGTATACCGAGGCGTGGGCAAATACGTTGCACATGTCATTCACATAAATTAGGTATTCGGTCGGACCGATTATTGATCCTTGTGCTGTCCCTTGGAGGGCCTGCGAGATCTCACCTTGCTCTCCAGCAATGCTGACCATGTTATACCTATTCATGTGATAGTTCTTAAATAAACTTAGGGCCGGCCCCTGTATACCACTCTGCCAAAGCCTGTTGTAAAGAGTTTGATGATTAAGAGTGTCAAATGCCTTGCTAAAATCCACCAGCACCAATAAAAAATGCTCCCTTTCGTTCAAATGGTTGTTGACCTCATCTGCGAAATAAGCTAATAATTGAGAGGTGTTTTTATTTTTCTGAAATCCAAATTGTCTGCCATGAATGATTCCGTTGCTTGACAAGAAATCATTAACCGTTTTACCCAAGTATTTTTCAATTATTTTATCTACAGTCGGTAACAATGTGATGGGCCTATAATTATTAGTGTCAGTACGGCTACCTTTCTTAAATATTGGCCGAATTAACCCTATTTTCAGTTTGTCTGGGTAAGTCGAGAATTCTATACATTGATTTAATAGGTGTGTGAGCACTGGGGTTATTTCTTTAATTAATACTGTAACATTATATTGAGTAATTAAATCTGAATCTTAAAGACATACTGCACCATCGGCGAAATGGAACCCCCGACCCGCCATGGAACGGTGAAATTATAAAACAAATGATTTTAGTTTTAGTATGATTGTATTTATAACGTCACTGTAACACGGTTCTATCGTGGGTCTGAGTTCCATTTCGCTGACAGTACATGTGGACAGACAGGGCAAATTAGTTAGTTTAAGAAAGTGTTCAGAAGGTAGCCTAAGTAAGCAGCGCAGGTGTTTGTTGTTACACGACTCTCCAGTTTTCAATACTTTAAAAAGTATAAAAAAGACGAAAATAACTCTAGTATTTTATGAAGATTAATTTTGTAGTCAGTGTAAAGTCAACCTTTTCTATTTCGCAACTGATTTATTGCGCAATAAAATATCAATAACATACCCTTAAATTCATAATCTCTAGGGCGTATATCGTACATTGTATAGAACAATATAAATGTAAGGCTCTCGGTGGGATCACTGTCTTCCTCCAATTCATTCTTTACCACAAACGTTATCTCAATCTGCGTGCCATCCATTATTTTGAACAGGGTACCGTCCATGTTTAGGAATGCCTAGAACACAAAAAAAAACAAATAATTAAATGAATCTTATACAAATCTGCCGTAATACCAAAGAAGGCGGCTAACTGCATAGTAATAGTATAAGAATTTTAAATTTCATACATACATGCATACATAACATCACGCCTTCATTCCCAGAGTTAGGTAGGCAGAGCTACAGAAATACCAACAACTCTAAAAAGACTTGTATTTCTGTTACCACATTTTGCACACTCAGGCCAAGAAGATCAGGCCTAAAGATACATACGCGCTCACGAGCCGCCGAGAGTCGGTCTCTTGCCCGTGCTCAAAGGCGCCTCAGTGTGCGTTTCTCGCGTAATGTGGACGTGTATCTCTTCTTTTTGAATTATGATAAACCCAGCCGCGGCTGTCATCGCGTCCGACCCCATTTTGAACGTCAGCGAGAAAGCTGCCTCACCCGCGCACGCGAGCCGCTCGACGCGCGGGGCGAGCATGCCTCAGGCTGAGCCGCTCAGATTCGTACCCAGCTTAACAGTACTACAAGCCCTCATTCCCTTAGTCGCCTCTTACGACATCCACGGGCAGACATGGAGTGGCACTATTCTAACCTGGATAGAGTATTGTATATAATGTATGAGATAACTGATATTATAGCTTGGGACATCTGTCCACCTGTCTGATCACCATCTGTGATCAATAGGCATACCCATATACTAAACTTATGAATGTGACAGTAACTCTGTCCGTCTGTTTGTTTGTTACGCTTTCACGGCTAAACCGCTGAACCGATTTAGATGAAATTTGTAATGGAGATAGTTTGGAGTCCTGTGGTACATAGGGTACTTTATATCCCGAAAAACTAGACGGTTCCGGAGGGAATAGCGATCTACCCCGACGGAGTCGCGGGGGCCCGCAAGTTGCTTCTAATTAAGAAAGTATCATAAACTTGTTTCTGGTAAATAAAGTATTTTATTATACCTTCAAATCTTCATACTGCTCTAATCTGGCGTAGTAAGCGGTGAGCGCCTTTCTGATGACATCAAAGGTTTTTAGAGACAACTCGTTGTTACATCCATCCAGCATTGTCTTTAAATTGAACCCAAGAGGCAAGGAGCAACTTGTGATCTTGTGCTCTCCTGTAAATAAAAGATTATTTTATTTAAAATTAAAAAGCTAGACATCAGATAAACAAGGGTGTAACATGGGTGGGTAGACCCTATGTTGTTACAAGCAGTTTGAGACTACTCAACACCGGAGTCAATCTCTGTAAAAGTTCCTAGGCTAGAACCCAATAAAAATAAGTTAGCAAAATTGCTATTATAAAGAAAAGAAAACTATCGGGCGCCAGGGTCCTAAGCCAGGCAAAAAAAGAAAACGGATAGCATCAAAGATAGATGGTAGAGTACTGGAAACTTTTAATCTCAAGGCGGGCTTAGTAAAAGTTGGAGTTAAATTAGTAACACTCAATAGTTTTTAAGGCTTTTTAATAAACAATAAATTATGTTCAGGCGGTTACACAGTAGTTGATAACCTACATACTTAGGTGGTAACCTAGCTAGAACTTAGATCTATAGGTTACATAGAAATCAGGTCTTATGAATTAGGTTTGAAATTAGCTTGGTCGTTCACCTGGTCAGGTTTATATTGAAATGAAAAGAAAACTTACAATTTAACGGAGACAGAATTACTTAAAGTTCACCAACTGCACCAGAGTCTCGAGGTAGACGGGGCCGTTTCACGCCAACCACGTCCGGTCGCAGAACTCCTGCTTCGCAGTTCCAGCACCAGTGGTGTAGGGGCAAAGGAGAGGGGAAATTTAAATAAGCTTGGACCAGAAGGGTCCTTACAAAACATTAACTTGAGAAACGTTCGAAGAGAACAAAATAAAGAGACAGATGTCTCAAAAAATAAGGAAAAAGAAATGCTCAAGGGCGTTAAATCATAATTCCCTAAGAGTAAGAGGCCACAGCCTAAATATGCTTGCAAAAACTCACTAAGAGGTTAGAATAAATAGATCCATATAAAATGGCATTAATGGGAGACTAAATGGGATCATCAAAAATGGAGTAGAAAATGGGTTAAAAATGTGGTGTAAAAAATGGGGTACAAAATGGTGAAGTAAAAAAATGGGTCAATAAAAAATGGGTCTTAAAAAATGGGTGCGATATCGCTGTAACAAGAAAAAGAAATAGCATCAAACTCGTGCTCAAGAAGCGACAGGTTGCCCTAGGCAACATGGCGTCAAAAGATGTTTTCACCAAGTGAATATGAAAATACATACCACCCATTTCTTCAAAAAGACGGGTTCCCATCGACGGTTTCCTGCTGAAGCTCGGCTTATACAGCTACAGTCGCATCCCGACTGAAATAAAACATCTTATGAAACAACGAGAACAAAAGGCTTCGGGATTGAGAAAATCATCCATCGAAATAAATCTACTTACCGATAGAATCCCGAAAATAAGCGTCATATAATGACGTGGCGACGCATCTCCGCCATAAGCCCGCCGAATTTAACCGCAACAAGCGACGATTAACTAATAATGCTTCAGTACAAAACGAAATGCCGGCCGGTAACGCGCGGCCTCCGAATCGAAAAAAGAGCTTGACAAACAACCCTGTCTGACCAGTATAGCTCAGGTGTTGCCATCCTCGAATTCAAAAACCAATCGAGACACTTGAAAACAATACGCAAACGTTCCATTTCGACAATCACCTTTTAATTGTCAGAGCAAAAATCAATCTCTGAGATGTCAAAAAAACCGATAATCGCGAATTAAGATCAATAAATAAACAAAACATAATGCATGTCGCGCGAATTTAAATAGTCGCGTGACATTACCCCCTTCCCTGAAAAAAATAAGAAAATAGAGACTATTTTTTATGCCAAAAAATTACAAGTCCAAAGACCCGCAGAAGTTCAAAGAAGTAACCACCGAAGAATGAGAAACGATAGGTTAATCCACCTATAACAAGCAAAACAAAAATAATGAAAAAGAGTTGATAGTCTTAGGGTAAAGACCCAAAGAGACAACAAACAACAGAGTCTCAAGAGTAGAGACATCTCTCACAAGAAAAAGTTATCCAAATGAGTTCAGGAATCCTGAAAATCATCACTAACAAACAAATCATCAAAAAGATAAAGACAAGTTCAACTTAGTTGAAACAAGTAAAATAAAAAAGTTAGCAGTAAAGCTAAAAAAGAGTTAGTACGGTTGGGCCACCTAGCCACCGGCTAAAATTAAACAAGTAAATGTAAAGAAGCTAAGTTAGCTGTAGAGCTATCAATAGAAATCGTAGAACGGTTAGGCCACCTAGCCACCGGCTAATGAGAATAGCTTCAGAACTAAATTTATCAGCTAGACCTACTCACAGTTGAAAACTACACAAAGACAGATAGGCACCCTCGCCTCCGGCTCGGAAACTTTCAACAAGTGAGAGCCTACTACAGCTGAAACAAAAAATGAGAAGTTTGAGTTCATCTCTTACAAAAATCCAAACAAAAAAAATTGTTATAACGTGATAACAAAGAATAATAATTGCATTATAGCAAATCCACTTTGTGACTGGCTCAACCCTACCAATCTTCCATTCACAAAGGGACAAAGAAAATAATATTCAACTATGCGACTGGCTCAACCCTGCCAATCTTCCATCCGCACAGTGAAATAAAAGAAACTCAACCAAGCGACTGGCGCAACTCCACCAACTTTCCATTCACATAGAGATATTTGTTTCACAACAAGGCGGTGAAACAAAAAAAATGCCCCACAGAGGGGTAAGAAAGGGTCAGCGACCGCGTAGCAGATGCTACGAAAAGCCGGACGCTGAAAAGACTCAACTATGTGACTGGCACAACCCCACCAACTTTCCATGCACATAGAGAGGAGTTTGTATCACAACAAATCGGTGATACAAAAAAGAAAGACTCTACTCAAGGGCAGAGACAGGAGAATCAGCGACCGCAAAGCAGATGCTAAGACAAACCGGAAGCTGAAACAAAAGAAGCACTGTCAGAGGCCAGCTGAACAGGCTAAAGTCAAAATAAGTACGTACGAAAAGAAATGTCAAGTCCAGGGAAATCCTTATATGTAAACTTAACAAAAGAATAGGTACTAACAAGTACTTAAGAATAGATACTTATAAAAAGTACTTAGGAATAGGTACGACACTCAACTATCTATGAGTACGCACACCAAAGTATGTACAAGCAAATACAAATGTACAAATAAAATATACAAAACTCTTATATGTAGGAATGTACAAAGAGCAAACTAGCAATCCGAAAATGTCCAAAGTCCTTTTTTGAATAACAACAAACGAAAGTGCTAATGAGAAAAGTCTACCTAACAAATTTACCTTACACCACTCTATCATCATCCTAACATTCATCACACATTCAGGGGTGCTGACCTACTCAGATCACACAAACAGTGAAGTTATAGACCTAATAAAATTAAGTTTTAATAATGTCTTTTACATGATAACGGCCTGAAGTACCTTTAGTAAGATCTTTTAAAACATAGACATTATCTGAAATTTTGTTAAGAATTTCACATTTAACGAACCTTGGAGCTAATTTAGCCGAAAAATAGTGCGCAGCACTGGATTGAATGAAATTTCGCCTCCAAACTACATCACCTACATGATAAGAAACAGCTTTGCGACCTTTATTATAATAAGTCGCATTGCGCTTATAAGCTTTCAATAGGGAAGAAGTGACTTTTTCAAAAATAGGTTTTAATACCAAAAAGGAATTAGCAAACGAATGGCGACTGTCTATAGTTAAGTCGTCCAAATTGTCGAAAGAATTACTAAAGCGATGGAGAGCAGCATCAAAAATAAGTTCTCTTCCGAACATAAGAAAATTAGGTGTAAATTCAGTAGCAAAATTTATAGAATTATTTAAAGCCAACTGAATATGAGGCAGGAACTTTGACCACAACCTATGGTCGTCCTTTACAAAACAAGAAATACAAGTCTCTACGGTCTGGTTGTAACGCTCTATAACGTTGTTTTGTGGGGTGTACAAAGTATTGTAAAATATTTTATTTATATTAAATTCTTTAAGAAAATCTACAAAATGTTTTGAAGTAAATTGAGTTCCATTATCACAAACAATTATTTTAGGAGAACCAAATTTTAAAAATATATCTTTTTCTAGAAATTTGCAAATGACTCTAGTAGTGGCGTTTGCTAAGGGAAAAAGCCAAACATATTTAGTAAAAACATCAACAACTGATAAAATGAAACGGTGTCCAGAATAAGTACGGGGTAAGATTCCAATTAAATCCATGGATAACATAGTCATAGGTTTGTCAACAATTTTAGGATTGACAGAAATACCGAAAGGTGGGGCATTAGAGCACTTATGAGCTTTACAGGTGTCACAGAGTCTAATATAATTCTGAACATCTAAAAACATCTTATTCCAAAAATAATGTAATTTTAATTTATGTAAAGTTTTATGTATACCTAAGTGACCAGAATTGACATCATCATGGTTGTTCCTGATGGTGTCCATAATATTTTCTTTGGGAATAACTATTTTCCAATCTAAACGAGAATTTTGATTAAATTTGGGTTTACAATATCTGTAAAGAGTTTTATTTTCCACTTTGTAATTTTTATATTTAGTGGGAAATTTTTGACAATTTATAAATATCCTTTTATACCAAGGATCCAAAATTTCATCATCTGGGGAAACAAAGTCAGAGGGACCAACAAAAGCAGCAATTTCTATGCGAGAAAGAGCATCTGGGACAACATGTAAAGAACCTTTTTTATGAATTATGTCAAATGTATATTGAGAAATCCGAGCAGCCCATCTAGCTAAGCGACCGCTAGGATTAGAAAGACCTAACAACCATTTTAAACTTGCATGATCTGTAATTACTGTAAATTTCATCCCTTCTATATAGGGTCTAAAATGTTCTATGGATGCTAAGATAGCTAACAATTCACGCTCAGTCGTACTATAATTCCTTTCACACTGAGTAAGGGAGCGGGAGAAAAATGCAATAGGGTGCTGGTCTCCAGCATCATCCTCCTGGCACAGCATACTTCCAATTCCCACTAAACTCGCGTCGCAGTGAAGGAAATATGGCTTTTCAAAGTTTGGGCACAGTAAAACAGGGGCAGACATTAAAGCCAATTTTAAATTATTAAAAGCATCATCAGCTTCGGCATTCCAGACAACAATCTTTTTAGAATTTTTACTACCCCCTGCAAGACAAGTTAAAGGAGCAGCAATATCAGCAAAATTAGAAATGAACCTTCTATAGTAAGAGCAAAGACCTATGAAACCACGAAGCTCCTTCACAATAAGGGGCTTAGGGAAATTTTGAATCGATTCTAATTTAGAGGGATCCGTATGTAAACCTTGACTGTCCACAACATAGCCCAAGTAGCGAAGTCTATCCTTACAAAACTCACATTTCTTTAAATTTATGGTTAAACCAGCGTTTTTTAATATTTCATGAACTTTACCTAAGAGTGAAATATGTTCAGAAAATTCAGTGGAAATTAAAATTAAGTCATCTAAGTATTTAAATAAAACGTCATCAAACTCAGGGCCAAACAATCTGTCTACCAAGCGTTGTAATTCAGCAGGAGCGTTGGTTAACCCGAAGGGCAATCGTACATACTCAAAAAGTCCTCTACCTGGAACAACAAAAGCGGTTTTTTCACGCGAAGATTTCTCCAATGGGATCTGTAAAAATGCCTTGGATAAATCTATAGCAGTTATATATTTAGCTCCCCGCAGGTTATCTAGAATTCTAGAGGTATAAGGCAGCGGATAGGAATCCTTAATAGTAACAGAGTTGAGACGCCTAGAATCCAAACACAATCTAGTACTACCATCCTTCTTGGCAACTGCTATAACAGGAGAGCACCAAGGAGATTTAGAAGGTTGTATAACGCCATCCTTAAGAAGAACTTCTACCTCAGCATACAATTCATTTTGCTTTGCTGGGCTAAGAGGCCAATAACGTTGCTTAATAGGGTCACCTGTGGTGTTAATTTTGTGTTCAACTAGATGAGTTGAACCTAAACCTTTCTTTTCATAAGAAATGTCTTCAAATTTTTTAATAACTGCTTCTAACTGAGTTTTTTGAAATGAAGTCAGAAGAGCAGCTGACGTTACTGAACAAATTGAAGGTTGAACGTCAGTATAGGAAATATTATCAAATAATTCTTTAGCTAAGCCAAATTTTAACCAGAAATTAAATCCTAGTATGATAGGAGGTTCGAAAGAAGGAATGACCAAAAATGGAATAGTGTGTGTTATATTATCAACAGTAACTGGGATATCCAGAATACCCAGAACACCTCTTGAAGAGCCGTCAGCTGTGCTAGCCACAAGCCTAGAATTCTGTCTAAGTGTCAAACCGAATTTCAAAAAAGTTAAATGAGAATTAGAACCAAGAACACAACTGTTCGCACCGCTGTCCAATAATCCTGAAAACATTCTATCTCTTACTCTGAAATTTAAATAAGGCCGAGAGTCACTATTATCAACAAACAACACTGGGGCAGCCTTATGAACTCCAAAGAATATTTTTAAGTGGTCAAGCCAAGAGTTAAAATCATTTTTTATATCTGTATCGGAGGGTTTAAAATTAAAGTGGAGAGTTTTATTATCATTGCCAGCCGAAACACTAGTAACTTTTGTGCAAAGTGGTGTTCGACCGGAGCCTACAAGTTTTTTGAACTACTAGTACCAGGTGACACGTCCATTACATTACAATTGTCACAAGTCATAGAAGTGACATCTTTTTTGTTACATTTAAAACACACTAAGCCTTTTACAGTTTTACAATCTCTATAGTGATGACCAGGCTTTTTGCATTTCAAACATGAGAGATCCTTATTAACAGAAATTGGATTAAGTTTCCTTACACTAGCTGTAGGCGGATTAGATACCAAATTAACAGAATTAAATGCATCAATTTCCTTGCTAAGACGAACTATGGAATCCAAATTTGTAATAGGTCTACCTATAAAGTGCACCATGAGAGACGGTGACATATTGTGTCTAATAATGTCGATCAAGGTTGCCTCAGACAAAGGGAATGTCAGTTGACTAGACATGTCCATCATATCAATAATGTAATCAGAAAGAGATTCTCTAGGCTTCTGTTTACGTGTGCGAAGCTGATATTCAAGCGTATAATCAAAGTCATTTTTATCAAAACGTTTCATTAAAGCTACTTTCAATTCGTACCAAGTGGCAATAGTAGTACGAACGGAACGAAACCATTTCAACGCCTGATCGGAAAGTAAACATGAAAAAGCTCTCAACAAATAAGATTCGTCAATGCTACGAGCGAATTGATAGTCCTCAACTTGCATCAAAAATTCGCGAACGCAAGTGCGCCCATTGAAATTAATTTTAGTTTTAGATAAATCTGGTTGTTTTATAAAAGTATTATTTGACCTAAAACGGTTATCCAAAAGCATAGTGTTATTATGAGCATTAGTCAGATTTAACGCGTTAGGTAACTGAGATCGAACAGTACTATTATTATGAGAATTGTCCTGATAAACCGACAATGTTATCAAATCACCCTGAGGAAGGTTAACTGAATCTGTACTAGTACCAGTGGAAACAAAAGTAGGTTGATCCATATTAGCTACTGGTTGCTCAGAGGGAGCACCTGAAGGGTTAAGAATTCCTCCAGCAGACACTAAATGTTCTTGTTGATCCATTTTTAAGAAATGAATCTAACAAATATTTAAATACAATGATTTTAAATTTAAATAATACCTATAAAGAATGAATAGTATCGATACTATGGGGAAACTCCAATCAAGCAAATCGAGCATTATTGGCGCAGAAACGTTGTATAAGATCTATATGTAACGTAGATGTTCTAACATCCTGTAGGCCATTGTTAAGAGACCTAAAATTATTGACGGTACCGTGTATATATATATATGAAATTTGCTTGTTTGTCAAAACCCATCCATCACTTTTTAAAACGGGTAAAGAATCGTGTCATTTTAACACAAGGTATCCAAACCGTTTGGTAGTAACAAAGAAAAAGACAAAGTTGTATAGTGGGAACGCATACTGTATGGCTATTTCTATTTTTAATAAGCTACATGAAGACATTAAAATCTTGCCATTAAACATTTTCAAACGCCAGCTTAAAAAATGGCTAGTACAAAAGTGTTTCTACTCTGTGAACGAATACTTTGCTTATTTTGATAAAAGGTGACATTATTTTCTCTTTGGCAATTACTGTAGTGCCCCATAGCTGTGACTTATTTTATTATTTTTATAAAAAAAAAAAAAATGTCTTCTTAGTTTTAATATTCCAATAATATTTTGCATGCCAGCTGCTGGTAAAGTGTGTGAAACCTATAATATATTGTAAGACCATTGTATGTACCACATTTTACGCAAAATAAATATATTTTGATTTTGATTTTGATTTTGATTTACTGTAAGATAAGTCAATTAAGAAACTTCATACACTACCACAAATAAACAATACTGCATATACTGACCGTAAAGTATGTTAACAGTGATAACAATAGTAACAGTATTACACTGACACTATAAAAATAACATTCAGCATAAGACCAGCAGAAAACGTCTTATGTCTGATATAAAAATAATAAACAGTTACACAATACACTGTTAACAATAAATATAGCAGGTGAAAGACCACTACTAGCACTGAACACAACAAAGTAAAAAGATGACAAAAATAAAGTACCCAAGCTTGAGATATAAAAGCCCAAATAAAAAAAAAAACGAATACAGTTACTATATCAAGTCCCTGTTCGGGCGCCAAATTTGTAACATGGGTGGGTAGACCCTATGTTGTTACAAGCAGTTTGAGACTACTCAACACCGGAGTCAATCTCTGTAAAAGTTCCTAGGCTAGAACCCAATAAAAATAAGTTAGCAAAATTGCTATTATAAAGAAAAGAAAACTATCGGGCGCCAGGGTCCTAAGCCAGGCAAAAAAAGAAAACGGATAGCATCAAAGATAGATGGTAGAGTACTGGAAACTTTTAATCTCAAGGCGGGCTTAGTAAAAGTTGGAGTTAAATTAGTAACACTCAATAGTTTTTAAGGCTTTTTAATAAACAATAAATTATGTTCAGGCGGTTACACAGTAGTTGATAACCTACATACTTAGGTGGTAACCTAGCTAGAACTTAGATCTATAGGTTACATAGAAATCAGGTCTTATGAATTAGGTTTGAAATTAGCTTGGTCGTTCACCTGGTCAG
Source organism: Acleris holmiana (assembly GCA_949316455.1). Taxonomy (NCBI): domain Eukaryota; kingdom Metazoa; phylum Arthropoda; class Insecta; order Lepidoptera; family Tortricidae; genus Acleris; species Acleris holmiana. The sequence continues at coordinate 16,372,613 of OX438767.1, forward strand.
GTTTATATTGAAATGAAAAGAAAACTTACAATTTAACGGAGACAGAATTACTTAAAGTTCACCAACTGCACCAGAGTCTCGAGGTAGACGGGGCCGTTTCACGCCAACCACGTCCGGTCGCAGAACTCCTGCTTCGCAGTTCCAGCACCAGTGGTGTAGGGGCAAAGGAGAGGGGAAATTTAAATAAGCTTGGACCAGAAGGGTCCTTACAAAACATTAACTTGAGAAACGTTCGAAGAGAACAAAATAAAGAGACAGATGTCTCAAAAAATAAGGAAAAAGAAATGCTCAAGGGCGTTAAATCATAATTCCCTAAGAGTAAGAGGCCACAGCCTAAATATGCTTGCAAAAACTCACTAAGAGGTTAGAATAAATAGATCCATATAAAATGGCATTAATGGGAGACTAAATGGGATCATCAAAAATGGAGTAGAAAATGGGTTAAAAATGTGGTGTAAAAAATGGGGTACAAAATGGTGAAGTAAAAAAATGGGTCAATAAAAAATGGGTCTTAAAAAATGGGTGCGATATCGCTGTAACAAGAAAAAGAAATAGCATCAAACTCGTGCTCAAGAAGCGACAGGTTGCCCTAGGCAACATGGCGTCAAAAGATGTTTTCACCAAGTGAATATGAAAATACATACCACCCATTTCTTCAAAAAGACGGGTTCCCATCGACGGTTTCCTGCTGAAGCTCGGCTTATACAGCTACAGTCGCATCCCGACTGAAATAAAACATCTTATGAAACAACGAGAACAAAAGGCTTCGGGATTGAGAAAATCATCCATCGAAATAAATCTACTTACCGATAGAATCCCGAAAATAAGCGTCATATAATGACGTGGCGACGCATCTCCGCCATAAGCCCGCCGAATTTAACCGCAACAAGCGACGATTAACTAATAATGCTTCAGTACAAAACGAAATGCCGGCCGGTAACGCGCGGCCTCCGAATCGAAAAAAGAGCTTGACAAACAACCCTGTCTGACCAGTATAGCTCAGGTGTTGCCATCCTCGAATTCAAAAACCAATCGAGACACTTGAAAACAATACGCAAACGTTCCATTTCGACAATCACCTTTTAATTGTCAGAGCAAAAATCAATCTCTGAGATGTCAAAAAAACCGATAATCGCGAATTAAGATCAATAAATAAACAAAACATAATGCATGTCGCGCGAATTTAAATAGTCGCGTGACAAGGGAAATTTTAATGCTGCAAGTAGTGGTGTTCGAAATCACTGCGAATATTGAAGTTTTAGTTGCTTTTTAGTATTCCAAGAACCAAAGTGGTAATAGTACCCTATTACTAAGTATCTGATGTTCGTCTGTTTGTCTGTCAGCAGGCTGTATCTCATTAACCGTAACAAGTACAGTTGACATTTTCACAGTATGTATTTCTATTAACACTTTAACAACATATAATAAAATTAAATTAAAAATTAAAGGGGGCCACAACAAGAATGGTATGGTACCCTTTGAGTGCTTGTTTGACTCGCACTTGGTCGGGACGTAAAGGGATGATATACTGGTGGGGTGATCATAATATTCGCTAATGGTTTTTACAATACCTGCTAAGACCTCTAAAATCACTAATTTAATGATTCATAGAATTATTTCCGATCCTATTCAATTACCATCGACTTTAGAGATTGTGACTCCATGTTTCACTTCTATATCATTCTCTAACTGCATATGGAAGATGACACTACAATGATCCCTTCCATAGGATTCCACCTCCAACCCTGTCAGCATGGTCGTCAAGTCCAGGGTTTTCTGCCAACTGTCCACACGATTTTTCAGGATAACTGTCTGTAAAACACATAATCAATTATACCAACACATAAGCACCGGAATGGGATGTTTTTGCGTGGAGATGGATGCCTGTGTGTCAGGGGTGCTTATAGTTTTGCAAGAAGATGGATGACGGGCCTTCTAGTGTTCCTCTATGAGGTATAACCCTAAAGTCTAGTTTTTATTTTATATTAATTTCACAGTGCATTAGTGTAATTCTGTAATGCTGTGTCAATAAATAAATAAATAACTTTACTATCTATACATTTCAATATTTTCTGATACCATCATGTTGTGCTATATGTAAACAATTAAATAAACAAGCCTGAACACTTAAAAGTGCATGACTATCTGTAGCATCGGCAAATTAGGAATGCGGCATTAACCAACATTAGCACAATATTAAATAGCCAACACAAATTACTGCGCGACTATACCGTTTCTTGATGATTGTCTGTCTTTGTCAATCTAGTTAGTGAAATAATCAGAGAACTAATAATACTCTGGTTTACTGTACTTTGGTATTCATAAGGTTATCCTGCTTCTTTGTAGGGAGTGATATTTGGTGACGGTAGCTCTCCCGTTGCACTTGGAACAAGTAGTCTTGTTTCTCGCGGAGCTTCTGCTCCAACTCTTCGATTTCCTGATGAAGCTCACTATTTTCATTGTTTTCTCTGATTATCCGGGGACCTAATAAATATAATGAACTACTTTATAAAATGTTAATTACCAACCTGCTTTTTTCATTTTGACAATACACTAGCCTAGTTGGTAGTGACCCTGTCTTCAAAACTAGGGGTCCTGGGTTCAAATCCCAGTAAAGGCAGATATTTGTGTGATGAGCACAACAATTTGTTCCTGAGTCTTAGAAGTTTTCTATGTATTTATTTCTCTATATAAGTAAGTTTATCGTTGTCTAGTACCCATAGTACAAGCCTAGAGCTTAGTTTACGACTAGGCTGTATGCTCCTGTAGAGGTGAATGCACATAGGATAACTAAAATTGTTTTGTTTTTTAATGTAATTGTTATTGGAACATAGAATAAATAAAAAAAATATCATTGCATATTTAATGTCTTAAATATCTATGAACATCCTTGTTCAGAATGGACATTCATTTGACTGAACTTGATGCAAGCAGTGGTTATTACCATAAACAAACATTTATATGAAATAGAAAGTAAATACCACCCCATCCCCCGTGTGGATGCCGGGTTACAATAGTGCCACTCCATGTCTTCCCATGGATGTCGTAAGAGGCGACTAAGGGAATAAGGGCTTGTAGTACTGTTAGGCGATGGGCTTGCAACCTGTCACTAATACACTAATTAACTTCTTGGCCTGATTGTGCAAAATGTGGAAGTCTTTTTATATTTGTTGGTATTTCTGTAGCTCTGCCTAACCCACTCTGGGAATGAAGGCGTGATGTTATGTATGTATGTAGTAAGTAAATAAGACAAAAATTGATTTTCGATTTTATACTTATGAATTAAAAAACATTAAAGTAAGGCCGCTTCCTGACTTGTCGGTATGCTTTCAGTAAAACACGGAATCGGCGGGTTTCTAGGCAAACAGTGCAATCTACTAATCATTGCGCAGCGTTTACGCCGCCTGTACGTTTTACTGTGAGCATACCGACAAGTCAGGAAGCGGCCTTAGTCCACAATACACTTACGTTGTTTGCCTCCTTTCCGAAAAAGTTTTGTTATTTTTAACTGTTTCTTATTTATTTTAGACATGATAATATGAAAATAACAAACACTTAGTAAACAAAAGGAAATCACAGGAAAACTTAATTTATCGGTAATAATTAACACAAACAATAATAATATAACGGCTCCGCGACAAAGTCGAGTTCAAAACAAAACTATCTGACAGTGACAGCTTGAGCTCTCAAGCCGACAACTATCACCACAGATTAGAAGGTTAAAAGGTTAAAAAAAAAATGGTTTAATATGAATATCGAACAAGCCTAATACACTGTTTATATAAAATAGTATATACAAAGTTACTCTATGCACTGTGGCCTCATTTACGGGCATCAGCGAAGATTTGAGTTGGCATCTCTTACTTTAACGGGGGTCTATCATTTCATCGAAACACCTTTCATCGAATTTCATTTCATTGAACGCTACTTTCTGCTGAAACCATAATGTTTCAGGGTATCACATCTAACTTAACCTAACCTACGTAATTAATTAATGTTTAAGATACTCTGAAAACATTATGTTTTCAGCAGAAAATAGCGTTCTATGAAATGATACATTCGATGAAGTGAAATTCAATGAAGTGATGAGTTACCTACTTTAACATACCTAATTAATTAATGAAAGAAAAAGACTTTTAAACGAACATCAGTTAAATCCCGCTGATGTGGCCGTAGCGTTAAGATTTTTTTTTATGATCTGGTAGTTTTATTTTATTTTTTTATTTCTGCAACTAAAGGTCGCAATTATGATATAAAAAAAGATATTACTTATCTTTTAAACTTGACTTGTGATGTCTGCTGCATATAGGTAAGTTACCTACTACAATATTGTATTGATTAGACGGGGATTGGATTTGAGTAAATTGATTTAATATAATCACAAATTGTATGGCTAAATTTCAGAGGCACTAAACTCGGAAATGCAGATACAGTCTGCCAAAAAATAATAGAAAATATTAGGGGCGCCAGTCAATGTCAAATTCGATTTAATGTGGCAACTCTTACGTACTTTTGTATTGAACATGGAATTGTTTGGGTACAAGTCCATGGTATTGAACAATTAAGGTGTTACCGGTAAAAATATTTGTAGTTCCGTTTGTACACTTTTTTGTCAAGCTGTACTCATCTTTCCAGACAATTAAGGCGTGTAGAGTTAGAAGCTTGGCTCATTAGATCTGTGTCCCATTTTATTAAGCTACAAGTAACAAATTACAAGCGGAACTCTCTTTCTAGCAAAAGGAGTTAGAAAGAGACTTCCGCTTGTAATTTGTAATTTGTAGCTTCATGAAACGGGCCACTGATATTTTTTTGACAGTACGAGCCACATGGCATCATTTGACATGAATATGTTTTGGTGGGATTTTATTTATTTTTTGTTGCTTATGTCAACTTTTTTATAATTTTTGTTGGTGGGGCAAGAGTTTCTAATTTTCGTTTTTTTTAATTATTTATGGGCTAATAAGTACTAGCTTATTAAGGAAAGCTATCTTGGACTTCAGGAAGTACCAAGAAGCTTATATTATGACACTGGACATTGCACGGTGAACGGTGAACAATGTTTTGAAGCGAAGAAAAGTGACCTTGAATGACGTTGCCTGTTTTTGTCCCTTTCTCCAAAACTCAAAATCATGCTAAAGAAACGGACAAAAAACATAAGTGATGTCATTCACGGAAACTTTTCTTAGCTTCAAAACGTTGTTCGCCGTGCAATCTCCAGTATCATAATATAAGCTTCTTGGGCAGTACTGTATGAATTTTGATGATCATATTGATCATCAGTGAGTGAGTGAGTCAGTGACGAAATCAGGGTGTTTTTAGATATCGATATAATATAAGAGCCAATTGAAACTTTGTATATTTAATAAGTTCACTATTGACATCATTTATCCCCAGAATTTTGTTTATCTGGTAGGTATAATACGACGTCGCGTTAGCCTAGTTGGTAGACAGTGACACTACCGTGCCCCCAGACCATCGACATACTAACCAATAGACGCCGGGTCCCTGTTATTCTCTTCGAAAAGTGTCCTAGCGCGACCTATACAAACTTCATACTTGTATAAAATCCTTGTTAAAATAAAACATTGTAATTTAAATGGTATGTCGGTAACGCAATGCTTACTTTTGCTTGAAACAATTAATCAACTTATGTGGCTTCGACTAGATGCTCGTTTTTTACCTTATGCAGCTTTTACTAGCGAAGTGCCAATGTCATCACGAATTGAGTACAAATGGAGTACCGTATAATGCTGCAACTTTGCACGGATTTTGACGTTTTTTCCTTATATCTGTGAAACTATTTGTCTTATGTGGTTTAATGAGTATTAGTCGGAAAACAGACCCTATGCCTCGCCAAATTAGACTCAAATATCAGTAGGTAATCATACAATATTTCCTAGTTATAAGCATTTAAAGTGGCAGGCAAAGTTTTAGGCCTAAGACGTAACTTTGCCTAGACGGTTATCTCGATAAATAACGTTTTGCTATTTATAATAATATTTAATTGTGTACATGAGACATTGTGCTTGTCCCTGGCAGTCAAATTATTGCTATAAGCTTTATGTTTTTTTTTTCACAGGCAATAGGCAATGTTGTTCCAGGTTCCACGAACTTTCCATACAAAAATATCGGCAACTGTAGGGTTGTGCCAAAAAAAGATTGTTATTTTTTTTTAAATGTATATTTTTTTATTAAAAAATAATCATCACAGCGTAGGAACACAACTGAAAGCTTTGGTATTAAAGAAACATCAGTCTTAAAAAACCTTAATCAAAAAACGTTTATCAAACCCTGTCTTCTTATCTAGAAGCACGAACCATAAAATCAAAATCGAAAATATAGAAATAACATAAAATCAAACTTATAAATTAGATAATACAATATATTTTTTTGGTCGGAATACTGCTAGGTACATTCATTTTGTTACCTACGTATTACAAATTGTTTGCTTATATAAAATATTTATGATTAGGAACATAATTATATTAGGAACTGTGGAAAGTACGTAATTTTAAAAAACAGTCTTGAGTCAATTTGACTCGAAAATCGATTTGCAAGATTTGACTTAACTAGCATTGCAAGTTATTAAAAAGCTAGTACCTAATAAATTAACTCACTTAAGCAATTTCGGCACACCTATTTTTACTCTTATCTCTTCATTTATAAAACCCAGCTAGTGACAGCCCTAGACCCAGGCAAAATTGTGTCACTCAAGTTTCCAGAACACTGCCCAATATTGCCTACTACGTTATTATAATGAAATCGTGTCCTATTCTTGAAAATATTAGACTTACGGAAAATAGACAATATTTACTTACCCTGGGACGCACCTACTTCTCGAAAATCACGTTCCTTATACTTAAAATTTTAAAAGTTGCGAAACACTAAAAAAATGCAGCCACTCCCTCCAACTTATGATGCACAACTGGCGTCGCAACAATGGAGTTACCAACGTAAAAAAAATAAAAATGTGTTGCCAGAATAATGAAAATTACTACCAAATGGTAAAAAACAAGAAAAAACTGAGCAAATGCGAGATATCGTAATTTAAACGAAATAGGCAAAATTGAGCTTAAACGGCAAAATTGCAGCATTTTACGGTAGCTTTACACTTAATATTATTTCTGTTTTGACGTCTCTGGTGGGTATGGGTTTAATATAAAAAAACAACTCAAGTTATTTTTCATTTTTTTATTTAACTTGCTGTGTATGTATGTATGCATGTATGTAAGGGTCAAATCTTGCAAGTTAAATTTGACCCACAACCTGGTTTCCAATGAAGCTGAAAAGCATACGCCTTTATTTCTGATGACAATATAATGATGTGGTATCATCAAACTGGTCTTATGATGGAGACTCAGGGTGGCCATAGGACTCCTACTCCTAGTGGTAGAATCTGTTTTTAATCATTTATGATATTAGTGACATACTTAGCTTCAGTTCCATGTCATAAAAATAATGATAAATAGCATATTATATTAATGGCAAGGTAACTAACCTGCAGTTTAGAGACAGCTAGCTGTTTTACGCAATCGACATCTTTGCGAATTTCCTACGACATCAAATTTGTCGAAATGGATCGAACATACCTACCACGGAACTTTTTCCTGGTCTAAAAAACTCGTCCTGCCGTTCACTCGCGACGATTGAATTCCGAATTGCACATTGAAATGGACCACCAGGAAATCTACAAATTAATATTAAATTTACGACTGCAAAAAATATAAAGTATCATACTACTCCATAGATGCACTGTTATGTCAGTGCCTCCAGTGAAAAGGGGAATAAGACGAGTTATGCCCTTATGTTTTACTACACCATTGGATTCAGCATGTTCAATTGCATGTTGTGACAAAAGGACATATCTCTAGCTATCCCCTAACTCGGATTTTTCGATTACGCTATGGACATAACTCACCGTTTCTAAAGGCATATTTCTACTTATCCGCAATTTTTTATCGGTCTAAAGGTACTAGTGCTTTTAACTCGAAAAAAACATGCAACCTAAAGACACATCTACAGTTATTTTTTTTACAAAAAGAAACAACTTGTGTTGTTCCGTAACGACGTGTACATATAAAGGCATAACTCGAACTATGTCCTTATTGCACGGTGTCCATAAAGGCATGAATCGAATTATTCCCTTATAGTACAGAGTGCATAAAGGTATAACTCGAAGCGTTCCGTTGCTCCAATAACCGCGATTGGTCATATCCGCACCTAGGCCACCTTGCGATTGGCTAGGATGCTCACAATAGGAAACACCAAATTTAATTACTATAAGGCTTTGTATGTTTATTTCGATTTTGGGAATACACTATTCATTAATAATAATATTTATATGTTTTTTAGACGCAAAATAATTCACTTTAATTAATTGTCTCTTTTAATTGATAAACAATTACTAAAACTCGCCGTACTTTGAATCCAGGAGTGAGTATTTGCGGCTCAAACAGTGTGCGTGCAAGTGAGTGAATTAAACCAAAAATGAATAGAGGAAGAAAGTTAACGAATTTAGTGATTAATCCTCCCGAACTGGTAAGTACCAATTTGAATAAGCGATTATACTTCTTACAAAATAAACAGGTACTTAGTTAGCTATTATGTTAATAAATGTTTAGGTACTTACCTACTCGTTATGAAATCAATTACTACAGTTGACCAGAACGATGTGTCTAAATTGAAAGACCATGATTGCTTTCTAATTTGTATGTTTTATATTTTGTTATTATTATATCTAAGTTATGAGTTATGAATGCTATGATTCGGCATTAGTCGAGGATGAATTTATAACATGAGTACCTAAGTAGGTACCTAGTATAAGTCCATTCGCTTAGATAGTATCGCTACACCCGTACGCACTTGTGGTTATTGTAATAATATATGAATTTAATTCGATATAAACTGCCAAATTCACTTGCGGGTACGCCGCTCGCATTCTGAGTTTACGCGGCGGCATCCTTTGACAAAAGGCGGCACGCGCCAAGGCGGCGCGATACAAAGGCGACGACACTATCTAAGAGAATATATAAGATAAATAATAAAAAAATGCATTTGTGCATAGCATCCGATTATAGCCTTAGTTTTGTTTTGTATTAGGAATCGTACACGTGCAAAGTTAGCGTTTTTTTTTCGTTTTGAGATGGTTTTACCTATTATTGTACCTACTTTGACTGTAATAGTTGTTACCAATTTTACAGATCCCGTTAGAACCAGTAGCTTATCAAAACTGGAGTGACACTGGACAAGATGGCGATCAGGAGGTAGGTACAAATACCTTAGCAACCTTGTCATACGTACCTACCTACACCTTAACATTTCGTAGTTTTCAACATAATTTTGTTTTTTGTTAATTTTCGTTTTATGTTTGTGCTTATTGCAGAGTGAGCTTATTACTCTCCACGACCTTGGTATTGTTGAACCGGAACGCAATGCATGTGACGTGAGTATTTAGGTTTATATAAGGAATAATAGTTCTGGTTTATGTACCGAAGCGAAGCGAGGGCAAGTTGCGAGTTACTGCAATAAACATAAAATTGTTAAGACGAACCTAATATTAAATGGTGCTTTTTTAATTTGTTCAAGCGAACGAAGGTAGGTACTGCTACTAATAATGCTTTTTTGTTAACGGTTACAGGTTGGGCAGATATCGATTCAAGAACTTGAAAGAAATATTGATAATGACGCAATACATGACGTTATCGAGGACTCTCGAGACGAGTCAAATAATAATGCTAGAAATAAGGTTATATAAATTGATTACAAATAAGTAGGTATAGTGGCCAATTCGGATAACCATTCTCTAATTTAAAAGACGTCTAAAATTAGAGAATGGTTATCCGAATTGGCCCCATATTTATTTAATGTCTGTATGATGCAATAATTCTATTTTTTTTACAGTGTTTGCTGGTTACAGCTCAAGAATTGGGTATAAGCGGCAAAGACCTTCCTGAACAATGCACGGATAACGACGGCGAGTAAAAACCACTGATTTTTGATTAAATGTCTTATTTTTAATACGATTTGGTTTTATTTTATGGCAGAGTTATACCCTTATACCTATTAAATTTTCTTGAATAAGTCGCGTTATTCCTTTATTTGCGACAAACATAGAAATAATAAGTATTGTTATAACCATAGAACAGTCGTAGTTAAGGGAATAAGTCGTCTTACGTCTTAAAGTATCACGGAATTGACTAACACAAATCATGTTATACCGTTATGCTTTCGTGACTAAGGCCATAAATCGATAAAAACTTAAAAAAAATATGTAAAGAGTAACTAAATGTTAAACCAATACCCATTAAGGGCATTTCTCAGAAAGTTTGTACCTTTACTTTTTCTCATGTCCCGACATTTCTTCATAACTTTTTAATATGTATGACAAACTTTATCGCAAAGTCAGTATTTATTTAATATAGATATTTTTATTAGGCAACTAATGAGTATTTTTATTGTAATTAATAGCTATTACATTAATTTATATTAATTTTTAACTTTAAAAAATACCTTGTTTTGACCGTGTCCAACATCGAAATAACAAAATGTTTCAAACTTTAAAAATATTGCAACTACTATATCGAGTTTATATTTTTTGCACCGGGCAACATTTCTGTATCCTTTATGTTTTTTTACCATTTATTTATGCTATAATCAACCCTAACTGCTTGAAAAATGGGTTTAAAATCGAGTCCAATATTTGGTAACATGTGGAAATTCCTACTGAGTTACGGTAATTTTTCGACTTTTGGCATAATATTACTACCGCGATGGTAATTATTTTATTAAGATAGCAACCCAGATACCCGAACGAAACCGGCCATTTTGGAATATTCGAGTCAGTTGTCCGCGAACAGTGCCGTCAAACACAAGTGATCTTACGTTACATTTTTGAACTTCCACTGACTGACCGCAATTCTCAGATATTTGGTAAGCTATTCTAACTTTTTTTGTTTTCTTATTGAAGTGTTATTCATATAAAAGAGAAATGTGATGATTTTTGTGATGTAATACTAAAATATGTAATACTTATTTCAAGTTGTTTCTACTCACGGAGGAGTCGTTACGTTCCACTGAGAAACATTTATGATAAATATTTCTCAGTGGAAGGAATCGTCACTCAGTGGATGAGTAAAGTTATGTTTACATTAGAGTTTTCGTTTAACCGACTTCAAAAAAAAGGAGGAGGTTCTCAATTCGTCTGTACGTTTTTGTACGTTTGTCACGCGATTTCTCCATCAATTGAGGACCGATTTTCAAAATTATTTTTCTATTTTAAAGAGTTTGCTCCATTGTCACCAAATCAGGATCTGATCATGGGACATTGTACAACGCGTTTCATTTATTTTACTCAACATAATGAATGTAGCAAAGTGGAACTGACGGTAAAGTAAGTACCAGGAGAACTCTTCAATGACTAAGGTCCCTGCATTTTTGATAGCGACATTTTTGTTAATGGTGATGACTGATGACTGATGAGGAGTTGGAATTATACTATTGTTTCTTAGTGTAGTACAATAAAACCGCCTCCAAAAACCCACTAAAGCCGCGTTAAATAATGACCGACCTAAGCCTACTTATTCCTGATGACATGTAAAATAAAGTCATGGCAAGAATCTGGTTACATTGCTATAGTCAATTTATAAACGTGTTCGTTATTTTTCATGTCATTAACGCGATTTAGTAGATTAATTTGAAGGCATTTTTATTTTTTGTTAACTACCTTTGGTTTTTGGAGATAATATACCTACTTATGTATGTAAATATGTATGTATGTATGTATGTATATATATATATATATATATATAATATGTGTGTATTTATGTAGTATGTATGTATGTATGTTACGCTTTGTGGAATAAACGGCTTGATGGATTTTAGTATAGTGTCATTGACATTTGTCTTATTTGTGGGAGTGGCATAGGGTTTAGGTATACCTTTTTTTCTTTCTTTCTGCCTGCTTGTCTGTCTTTAGCTTGTTGTTAAAATATCAAGTTTCTAAATCTTGCAATACATGTTAACGGTGTGCTATGCTATAATATTTTAACAATAATTGCTAGTTTGAGAATACATATTATTTTAAAATGTTTAAGAAATGCATAAAATATGGTTCTGGAAAAAATAATCTGTTTTTTTATAGGCTGCAGAAAGAATGAAGAAATACAGAGAGAGACTGAAATTAAATCCACAAAAATACGTAGAGCACAAAAGAAAACACGCTAAACTAGTAAAGGAAAAGACGAAGAAGGTAACAGAATTAACCGATGAAGAAAAACAAAAACCCGAGCCCGTGTTTAGCCCGTGTGGTTGCCGGGTTAGAATAGTGCCACTCCATGTCTTCCCGTGGATGTCGTAAGAGGCGACTCAGGGAGTAAGGGCTTGTGGTATTGTTAGGCGATGGGCTTGCAACCTGTCACTAATACACTAGTAAACTTCTCGGCCTGATTGTGCAAAATGTGGTTACAGAATTATCAACAAGTCTTTTTAGAGTTGTTGGTATTTCTGTAGCTCTGCCTACCCCACTGGGAATGAAGGCGTGATGTTATGTATGTATGTGAAAAACAAAAACAAAGGAAGAAATGGAGATGTATTGTTTGTCAGCCCCAAATTGATATGTGTACCTGTTTAGAAAGGTTGTTTGATACTTGTTTTTTTTGGTTCTATATTGTTTCGCATTTAATTATTGTCAGCCCGAACTTGATTATGTGTGATACCTGTTTGTGGGTTGTTTGATACTTATTTTTTTTTGTTCTACACCGTGCCCGGGACGTACCCGAAGGATTTTAACCATCGAGTATATAATGTGGTATAACATGTAGTCCTATAACGCATAATTTCCGATTTTTTTATTATTTTAACAACAGTTCCATAGTTAATTTAATTTGAACTCTGTCACCTTAACTTAAAGCATTATTTACTAAGAAAGATTCATGTTGTAAGTAGCAATATCATCAACGTACAACATAAATTAATTTAATCAATTTCTTAGTAAATAATGCTTTAAGTTAAGGTGACAGAGTTGAAATGAAATTAACCATGGAATTGTATTTTAAATAATAAAAATCTCGGAAATTATTCGATATTGGACTACATGTTATACCACATTATATACTCCAAATAGGGTCTAGAATCAATGGGTAAAATCCTTCGGGTACATCCCGGGCACGGTGTATATTGTTTCGCATTTAATTATTGTCGGCCCGAACTTAAAATGTGTTACCTGTTTTGAAGCGTAATTTGATATTGTTTTTTTATGAGTCTATTATGGTTCTTTGTTCGTTTTTTATTAAAACATTTTTTCCATGAAATATTTTTTTTCTGAATCATCGTAAAACTAACCAATCCTAACCTAACTAATCTACACAATAGATATTAAATCCTGTAATTTCAGCCTTGATGGGTATTATTTTTTTCATAATGTTACGCATACATTTTTTTTGCCTGACATTCATTTAGGGTAAAATTACAGAATTTTAATATATAAAAAGATTATTTTTATTTGTGATCTTTCAAGCAAATTTACGTTGATTGTACACAGAACTTTACTTTTCCACTTAGAGATTATTGTGTTCCACTGAGTGATTGTCCACTTTCTGAGGCTTTTAAATAAACAATTTAAGATGGTTTTTTCAACTAATAATGAAACATGATTATTTTTTATTAAACCTTTATTAAAATTGCTTCTTTATGCTAAAAATACTGTTTCAGCAACATAAATAATTTCATACATATTGTTAAAGTTCCAGAGGCTTTATGGCCAAAATGTAACTCAGTAGACGAATAAGCCATGAAAAATATGGATTTGTTGTATTTTATTTTAAATATTTTAATCCTAACAGACAGAGAATACTTTAATGTTTTGATAAATATTTTTGTTTTTATATATATCTGCAGTTTCTGTAATGTAGATTTATTTTAAATTTGTAACTCAGCGGAATATTTTTAGTTACATCCTACTAAAAATATCATTTATTATTAATATTGCTGTTTTTTTCGGCGAGACTTTTGTATAAACTTGAACTTTAATAAATACTGGACAAGAATCAAACAAAAAAACCCCTTTTCTAAGAAAAAATTTTTTTTTGATCATTTTCCAACATGGTACAAACTTTCTGAGAAATGCCCTTAAACAAAAGCTATAAACTATACCTAAAGCCCAAAACCATAATAAGTTCTAATATTATACGCTAAATACCCAAAAACGACGTAAGATTGGTTTTTTGCCTCTCCTGATAAGTAGCGATTTTGAGTTATTCCCTTTTTCACTGGAGGCACTGATGTCATTTACAATAATGGCGACTGTGACATAAACGATACCAAAATACGTCAAACGCGATATCGTTATAACGCAGTTGAATAGAGGCCCTGGGGCATTATAATACGTCACTATTGGCGTAGTTGACAACAAACTAAATTCAAATAAACTCCCAATTTGAAGTGAGTATGTATTCGCTGTGCCGTGTTTTGTTCTTCGACCCGTTATCTAGTTGTGTATTGTTGATCGAAGCCCCAGACAGAAAATTGTAACAGCAATGTATCACAATGCCATGTTTTTTTTGTTCGATACCTCATTAGCAAATAATACAATTTATCCTATTATATAAATATAACTTGAAAAACGGATTGCAAGCGGGGACAAGCGTAAGTCATGTTTGTACTAGCGTGTCCGGGTGACAACAATTTGAATACTATCGTGAAAGAAATGTGAGGGAAACACAAAAAAGATAGTCTTAATGATAATATAGGTGGTTTTATTAAATATATTAAATAGTACAAAACGAATTCATCTTTTTAGTTAGCATTGCATTAATATGCGTGAGTAAACAACGTTCCAAATTTTATTAAGTAGGTATCTACTGTTATACTCGTAATGCTTAATTGAATTTCATAAATTACATGATTATTACACGGATTCCTGAATCTAAATCAATTGTTATTTCGGATGTCGGGGAAATTGCTGGTGATATCGTGAATGGCGTTGGTCGAGTAGGCGGAGGAGGTGGAGTTGGTGGAGTAGGTGGAGTTGGTGGAGTTGGTGGAGTAGGTGGGGTTGGTGGGGTTGGTGGAGTAGGTGGTGTAGGTGGAGTAGGTGGTGTTGGTGGAGTTGGTGGAGTAGGTGGTGTTGGTGGAGTTGCTGGTGTTGGTAGCGTGGCTGGGGTTGGCGGAGAAGGTGGTGTTGGTGGAATAGCTGGAGTCGGGGGCGTGACTGGAGTGGGTGGAGTTGGTAGAGTAGCTGGTGTCGGTAGCGTGACTGGGGTTGGCGGAGTTGGTGGAGTAGGTGGAGTTGGTGGATTAGCTGGTGTTGGTAGTGTGGCTGGGGTTGGTGGAGTAGGTGGAGTAGGTTGCGTGACTGGAGTTAATGGAGTAGCCGGTGTTGGTAGCGTGGCTGGGGTTGGTGGAGTAGGTGGAGTAGGTAGCGTGACTGGAGTTGGTGGAGTAGCCGGTGTTGGTAGCGTGGCTGGGGTTGGTGGAGTAGGTGGAGTAGGTAGCGTGACTGGAGTTGGTGGAGTAGCCGGTGTTGGTAGCGTGGCTGGGGTTGGTGGAGTAGGTGGAGTAGGTAGCGTGACTGGAGTTGGTGGAGTAGCCGGTGTTGGTAGCATGGCTGGGGTTGGTGGAGTAGGTGGAGTAGGTGGCGTGACTGGAGTTGGTGGAGTAGCCGGTGTTGGTAGCGTGGCTGGGGTTGGTGGAGTAGGTGGAGTAGATAGCGTGACTGGAGTTGGTGGAGTAGCCGGTGTTGGTAACGTGGCTGGGGTTGGTGGAGTAGGTGGAGTAGGTAGCGTGACTGGAGTTGGTGGAGTAGCCGGTGTTGGTAGCGTGGCTGGGGTTGGTGGAGTAGGTGGAGTAGGTAGTGTGACTGGGGTTGGTGGAGTAGCCGGTATTGGTAGCGTGACTGGGGTTGGTGGAGTAGGTGGAGTAGGTAGCGTGACTGGAGTTGGTGGAGTAGCCGGTGTTGGTAGCGTGGCTGGGGTTGGTGGAGTAGGTAGCGTGACTGGAGTTGGTGGAGTAGCCGGTGTTGGTAGCGTGTCTGGGGTTGGTGGAGTAGGTGGAGTAGGTAGCGTGGCTGAGGTTGGTGGAGTTGGTGGAGTAACTGGTGTTGGTAGTGTGACTGGGGTTGGTGGACTTGGTGGAGTAGCTGGTGTTGCTAATGTAAATGGAGTTGGTGGAGTAGGGGGAGTTGGTGATGTTATGGGCGTTGAAGGAGTTACTGGAGTTGCTGGCGGTGGAGGGACGCCAGCAGATGCAACTGCTACTGCTGAACCACCTGGGGCTGATGCTACTGCTGAAGCACCTGGCACGTTAGCTACGGCCGATGGACTTGGTGCAATAGGCGTTGGTATAGTTACTGGGGTCGGAGGGGTTGTTGGGGTTGGATTAGCTGGTGGAGTGGGGGGAGTTAATGGAGTAGCAAGGGTCGGTGGCGTAACGGGTAGTAGAAGTGTAACTGGAATTGGCAGTGGAGGAGGAATACCAGGAGATGCAACTGCTGTTGCTACTGCTGAAGCACCTGGTGCAAGAGATTTTGGTGGAGTCACTGGATTTGGAGGAGGTGCTGCGGTTACTGGAACAGGTAAAGTAGGTGGAGTTGGTAGGATTGGTGGCAAAATAGGTGTTAGAGGTTTAACCGGACTTTGCGGTGGAGGAGGAACGCCAGCAGGTGCAACTGCCGTTGCTACTGCTGGAGCACCTGGCGCTATAGCTGGCACTGGAGGGGTTAGTGCAACAGGCGAGGGTAGTATTACTGGGGTTAGTGGAACTGGAGGGGATGGTAGAGCTGGAGGAACCCCAGCAGATGCAACAGCTTTTGCTGGATCGTAATCTGTATGAATAACAACGGCTTGAGCATGGCTTACGGCCTGCGCACTAAGGGCATTAGGTCTCGGCAAATGCTGACCCTTGCTGTTGACCACAACATAATTTGGATGACTTGCTGTAATTGAATCTATATTGTCTACGTGTTGCACACTTCCGTTTGGTAGAACGACTAAATACTTCTTCCTTCCACCTGGAGAAGCGATGATTTTTTTGATGTCTGGATGTGAAACCACTTGCTGCACATTATGTCCTAAAACAAAAACTATTATTTTAGATTTCCATGTCTTCTGCTGGGGTTTTACCCAATAGTCTAAGAAAGAGGTTAATGTTTGAACTCGTACGTATGTATGGAAACTCTTTGCATTTGCATGGTATATAGGATCTTATCCTGTTAACCTTTGAGTAGAAAAAACAAGAACAATACAAGAGGATAGAAAATTATCAAAATAACAGAAAATCTCAAATAGACCTCACATCCAAGAAACAGAAACAAACTGATTTAATAAAATACAAACATAGGTAAGTACCTAAGTAAATGCAATAATCTACCACATACGTAAAACAGCAATTCCACCAAATAACAGGGAGGTTACTATGACATAACAATGCAGTTCTGTTTACGCTCAGAGAAAAGGACAGAGCTATATAACTGTCATAGATCTGTCCTTTTCTTTGAGCGTAAACAGAACTGCATTGTTATGTCATGATAACCCCCCCGAGCCATATAACTGTTAGGTATAGCTTTAACTACGTCACAATAACCCTCCAGAGCTAAGCATCAACACTCAGACTCATATCTAGATGATTTAGCCACAACTTTAACCTTTCCTTCAATTTCAAGTGACAGATCTAGCTTGTCTCAAGCTCATTTCACAATTGGACAATTGGATTGGGTATGATGATTTGTATGGTTGTTTGTTTTCAAGTAGACGCTGAACGGTGTTAGATACAAGGGATACTAGTTACTTCAGTAAAAAAAAACCTTTGGCCTAACCGCCATACTTCTAATACTAAGGACACAATATATAACCATTATCGCCGTAGTCGCAAGATATTATATTCTATTCTATTCTATATTATATACTTGCACATAGTTTACTTGCAGCAACCAAACGGGACTGAGATCCTATATGGTAAAACCTTATTGCTTTTGACGTGTTATCGTATTGTTGAAGTTTTGACAGTTACTTGACAGTAATGGTAGCCGAGTTAATAACCAAACCAAACTTTAACACTGGTTTTACCTTGTAGAATAGAGGCCCGGAAAGGTTGCGTCAGTTTTATTTTCCAGGTGGGATCCAATTTAAAATAAAGCTTTAGATTTCGAATAATTTTACACTAGAAACTATATAGGTACAGTCAAGGGCAAAAATATGTATACACTTTAGTACCTTGCCGCTTTAATCGCTGTCACAATTTCATATGACAGCTTAAACATGACGTTAATTAGACAAGGTACTAAAGTGTATACATATTTTTGCCCTTGACTGTACCTGCCAAAGTCTAATGTATAAGCACCAGTGATTATTTTTCTCGTTGATACGCATACCTACGACTAATTAACTCGATTAGCTAATTCTACGAGCATCTCTTTGATATTATTGTGAGTTCTGTGCCAATATCGGGATAAATTACGGAGGCGAGCATTACACCACGTTATCTGTTACATTTTACTTTTACAAGTATATTTAAAGCGACGACACGAGGACGTTTGATGAAAAACTTGGTGGCGGTTAAAAGGTTAATTATTTTAAACCTAATAAAATAATATACCCGAAAAAATAGGTCGAACCCAATCGTGGAAAAACAAAATAAAGGGCGTTTTAAATATCGATTCCGTCCGGGTTTTAGCTCAATTTTTGTAACACTTTTGCTATGCCCGATAATTATAGTAACGTACCTTGAGGATGAGTAGGCAAAGGAAATACTGGATACTGGTAACGTTGATAGTTCTGGCTTGGCACTTGGTACGTGTTTGCACCAGCGTTGGCATTAGCACGAGCAGATGAACCGCTAGAGCCATATTGCCTGTTCTGGAGACCGGAATAAACGTTGCCTGATTGCTGAGTTGGCTGTACCCAACTGCTTTGATAATATGGAATTTTCTGAGAAGCTACATTCTGGTAGCTATTTTGCTGCGAATAATTTATTCTCTGTGGTGAAGGCAGACTTGGTAGAGTTGGCAAAGTTGGTAGGGTAGGCAAAGTTGGCTGTTTAGGCAGAACTGGTAACTGCGGTTGAGAACGCCACGTGTTCACTAGTGGCAACACGCTCTCATAGTTTCTCTGTTGCTGGTAATTTGGTTGATAACCCTGGTTCAAGTAGGACTGGGATCCTACATTACGAGGAGGAGCCAAGTTCAAGAATTGATATTGTGCATAGTTATTTTGAGCACCCAAGTTGGATGTTAAAGCAGATGCTCCAGAAGTCTCAGCTCCCAAATATCGGATCGGTTCCGCCAACGGAACCGACTCTGAAAAATAAATCGGAATTGATGTTACAGTAAACTGACTGATTTATGTAAACGGAATAAAACATGGTATTTGACTTACCGACTAAGCTGGAGCAAAATAGGACTAGGCCTAAAGTAATGACTTCAGACTTCATTGTGAGCTACATCTAGACTGCGGCGGGCGCCGCATGCGCGCCTGATCATACCTTATTATTTCAGACGTCTACTGCAGAAACAATACATTCGTAAAAGCTGAACAAACGGCCAGTTGAAATATTGGGTTTATTATTCACTCACGTATTTAACCCAAAAATGCATTAAAATATTTTCCGTACGAAAACAAAAAAAACAACCGTTTAGTTTGTCTCAAGCACATTCACGAATTATTTTATACTAGCGACCCGCCCTCGCTTCGCTCCGGATTAAAGTATTATACATATAAACCTTTCTCTTCAATCACTCTATCTATTAAAAAAAACCGCATCAAAATCCGTTGCGTAGTTTTAAAGATTTAAGCATACATAGGGACAGACAGCGGGAAGCGACTTTGTTTTATACTATGTAGTGATGTTTTGTTACACTTTCCTTACAATAATGGGGAAAAGTTTACATAATAATTATATAAAATTCTCGTATCACGGTGTTAATTACCATACTCCTCCGAAACGGCTTGACCGATTTTTATGAAATTTTATATACATATTAAGTAGGTTTGAGAATCGGCTAATATCTATTTTTCATACCCCAAAGTGACATGAAAGAAACAAAAAAAAATATTACAGCGGGCGAAACCGCTGGTGGGTCGCTAGTTTACAGTATTATTTCATAGAAACTGACGGTAAACCAATCCTTGTATGTATGGTGCCTTTTGCCGGGTTTCTTAAAATGTTTCCCTTTACAATAAGAATGCGGGTCCAACTTCTGGATAGTCTAGCCAAGATGCATAACGAATTACCTAGTGGTAATTTGGATTAACAGCTAGGGCGATTGAAATTACTACGTTTAGCAACGTATATCGGGTCTCGGGATTGCAGTCTGAAGATTGTAGTTTTGAGAATCCAACTTTCTATGGGTCTCAGATCCCATTTCCCATCAAATGGCTTATAAGCTCGTTTTCCGTCTCTATGCCAATAAAAAATAATATTCTCTAGTGGCAATCACAGCTTTTAGGCAAACAGTGCGAACAGTGCTCTGACTTTTATAAATGCTTTTTCTAAGCTTTAAAAGTCTATAAAATAAAATATTATTTATTTTTGGTCTTCCTTTAGTAAATACCTATCGCTAAGTAAAGTGCCACTATAATACAGGGGCAGAGATTCGGACGGATCTTACGAAGTCACCACCCGTAGCTACTTTTACCACCTATCTATAGCCGGTATCGACTGAAATAGGCAACGATGTAAACAAAACCAAACGAACCAATTTACTATTATTACTCCATAATCACATACATTCTAAGTTCATCTGAGGTATTTTTAATGATTCAAACTTCCTCGTAAACTCCTACCTAAAATGCGCCCACACTCGTAACATACATAGTTCTGCGACCGTGTCAGTACCGTTAGGACGGTATTGTCATGTTACGATGTACTGTCACAATGTGACCCAGCGCATGATTTTGTCCACATAAGGTGTAACAAGTCCTGTAGAATTGTCACGCATTCCGATCCGATGGGGCCTTACGCTGTGGAACATCTTTATCCCATTCCGATGACATTACAATATGAAACCCTCGAGCTGGTATGATAATAGAGACGGAAGGTGGCTATAAATTCCTCAATGGCTCAGTAAGTCCGTCGAGTTTGGACTCATTTGACTTGTCTTTTTATTATCAGTATAAGAAGTCAAGTCGGCAACAAAATACTATTAATGTAAAATGTTTTTTAGGGTTCCGTAGTTAAACTAGCAACCCTTATAGTTTCGCCATATTCGTCCGTTCGTCCGCCCGTCCGTCCGTCCGCAGCCTAGCGCAGAGACTCTGAGGGTGGAATCACATCTATCAGCACCGATTCGCATTTTGTCTATAGAAAACAGGTACTTTGTATGAAGATCCGTACGCATCTATTATCCTTTCGCATGCGTACGCACCTTCATTTACGCACAGACATTTTCTATAGACAAAATGCGAATCGGGGTGCTGACAGATGTGATTCCACCCTTAGTACTTACAAAGCTGTAATTTGGCTTGAATATGCATATTAGTCACGCCAACAAAGTGGTATAATAATATGTACTGTATAACTTCGGAAGTCTTATCTAATCCAATCCCAATTCAAGGGTTACCTTCGTTTCGTCAAAAAGTTTATGGTCAAATGTAGCATTTCCCAAATTTTAATTTGCCAACCCGCTTTGTTTTCTGTAACAGTAAATATTTCTGGATTAGATAAAAGCTAACCTAACCTAACCTATACGATATACGATAGTACTAAAATAAATTCTGAAATATTTATATAACATTGGTTTGGCAAATGAAAAATTTGGGAAATGATACATTTGACCAAAAATTTTTTGGGCAAACGGCAGGCTCCCTAAATTCAATAATGCAGCACGGCTAACACGTGACAGATAGACTACCAGTCATTGTCTAATTAGAACGGTCAGAAAAAGACAGGTAGTCTATCTCGCGGGCGGCATAACTCGTGCGCCGCCATGTGCTAGCCGTGCTCGGCTAGTGTACCTAGGTATATTGTTTTAATCGACATTGCAATAGTTTAGCACGTATAATCCGTTAATGTTTGGAAGAACACTATAAGAATAAATAAAAGTACACACGATTCGTTTAGTTTTATTATTAATAAACAAAGAAAAAAGTATTGCATACCTATCTATTCGTGATTGAATATCATTGTCCCAAATTTAAAATGCTTGTAATTTATCCAACATATATTACACGGACACCTGAACCTACATCTACTATTCTAGTAGTTAGTGTGCGTGGAGTAATTGGAGTGGTTGGGGTTGGCGTGGTTTGAGTGGTTGAGGTTGGAGTGGTTGGGGTAGTTTGCGTTGGCGAGGTTGGAGTGGTTGGGGTTGGCGTGATTGGAGTGGTTGGGGTCGGTGTGGTTGGGGTCGTTGCGGTTGGGGTCGGTGTGGCTGGGGTTGGCGTGGTTCGGGTTGGCGTGGTTGGGGTAGTTAGGGTCGGCGTGGTTGCGGTTGGAGTGGTTGGGGTGGGCATGGTTTGGGTTACTTGCGTTGGAGGTAAACCAGAAGCAAATGCCGTTACTACTGCCGAACCACCTGGTGCTGATGCTACTGCTGTAGCACCTGGAACTGAAGCTATTATCGTTGGGTTTGGGTTTAGTGTAGTAGGAGTAGTTGGGGTTATCGTGTTGGAAGTGGTTGAGGTTGGTGCGGTTGTGGTAGTAGTTGGGATTGGCGTAGTCGTGGTAGTAGTTGGGATTGGCGTGGTCGTGGTAGGAGTTGTTGGGATTGGCGTGGTTGTAGTTGGTTTGGTTGGGGTTGTTGTGGTTGTGGTTGGAGTGGTTTGAGTTGGCACAGTTGGGTTTGGTGTGGTTGGTGTGGGTTGCGTTGGAGGAAAACCAGCAGATGCAAATGCGGTTGCTACTGCCGAACCGCTTGGTGCTGATGCTACAGCTGAAGCTCCTGGCACTGACGCTACCGCCGAAGGAGAGCGTGTAGTTGGAGTGGTTGGGGTTGGAGTGGTTGGGGTAGGAGTGGTTGTGGTTGATGTGGTTGGGGTAGGAGTAGTTGTGGTTGATGTGGTTGGGGTAGGAGTAGTTGTGGTTGATGTGGTTGTGGTTGGAGTAGTTGGGGTTGGAGTAGTTGTGGTCGGAGTGGTTGGGGTTAGAGTCGTTGTAATTGATGTGGTTGTGGTTGGAGTGGTTGGGGTTAGAGTTGTTGAAGTTGGAGTTTGTGTGGTTGGTGTCGTTTGGGCTGGTGTGGTTGGAGTCGTTTGGGTTGGCACAGTTGGGTTTGGTGTGGTTGGTGTGGGTTGCGTTGGAGGAAAACCAGCAGATGCAAATGCGGTTGCTACTGCCGAACCGCTTGGTGCTGATGCTACAGCTGAAGCTCCTGGCACTGACGCTACCGCCGAAGGAGAGCGTGTAGTTGGAGTGGTTGGGGCTGGAGTAGTTGGGGTAGGAGTGGTTGTGGTTGATGTGGTTGGGGTAGGAGTAGTTGTGGTTGATGTGGTTGGGGTAGGAGTAGTTGTGGTTGATGTGGTTGTGGTTGGAGTAGTTGGGGTTGGAGTGGTTGTGGTCGGAGTGGTTGGGGTTAGAGTCGTTGTAATTGATGTGGTTGTGGTTGGAGTGGTTGGGGTTAGAGTTGTTGAAGTTGGAGTTTGTGTGGTTGGTGTCGTTTGGGCTGGTGTGGTTGGAGTCGTTTGGGTTGGTATGGTTGGGGTTGGTTGCGTAGGAGGAAAACCAGCAGATGCAAATGCGGATGCTACTGCCGAACCACCTGGTGCTGATGCTACTGCACCTGGCATTGAAGCTACTACCGGAGGAGTGCGTGAGGCTGGACTAGTTGTTATTGGTGTGGTTGGGGTTGGTGTGGTTGGGTTTGGAGTAGTTAGGCTCGCCGCACTTGATGGAGTAGATGGGGTTGTTATGGTTGGGGTTGGCGAAGTTGATAGAGTTGATAGAGTTGTCACTGGAGTAGCCGGTGGAGGAGGAACGCCAGCAGATGCAACTGCTGATGCAACTTTTGGATCGTAAACTGTAGGAATGACAACCGCTTGAGCATTGCTCACAACCTGTGGCGACGCATTTGGTACATTTGGTCTAGGCAAATGCTGACCCTTGCCGTTGACAAAGGCATAATTTGGATAACTTGCTACAATTGAATCAATATTGTCTACATGTCGAACGCTTCCGTTTGGTAGAACAACCAAATACTTTCTTCTATTGCCAGGAGAAGTGAGGATCCTTCTGATGTCCGGATGAGAAACCACTTGTTGCACATTGTGTCCTAAAACAAAATCTTATTTATTAAGTTGCCCGTGCATATTATTACTTTTTGTTATGTTTTATCAAGTAACTGACCCTGAGGATGAGTAGGCAAAGGAAGAACTGGATACTGATAACGTTGATAGTTCTGGTTTGGCACTTGGTAGGTGTTTGCACCAGCGTTGGCATTAGCACGAGCCGAAGAACCGATAGAGCCATATTGCCTGTTCTGAGGATTCGAATAGAAGTAGCCGGATTGCTGATTTCTTGGCTGTACCCAACTGCTTTGCTGGGAAGGCACAGTTGGTAGTGTTGGCAAAGTTGGCAAAGTTGGCAGAGTTGGCAGAGTTGGTAGAGTTGGAAACTGTGGTTGTGACTGCCATGTGTTCACACGTGGCTCATAGTTTCTCTGTTGCTGGTAATTTGGTTGATAACCCTGGTTCGAGTAGGATTGGGGTCCCACATTACGAGGAAGAGCCACGTTGGAGAATTGATTGAAAGCGTTATTTTGAGCACCGTAGTTTGATGGTAAAGCAGATGCGCCCGAAGTCTGATACGCCCCCAATCGGGTCGGTTCTGTCAACGGAATTGACTCTGAAAAAGAAACCCAGAGGTCAGATGTTGTTACTGTGCACTGATTAATTTTGACTAGAAAAAATCCGTGGCTGGCGTGAATAAGTTGATAACTCGTTGAAAAATAATGAAGTAATTTGAACTGTAGGCAACTTGTTCTAAATACAAATTTCATTAACTTTAAATCTTGACTTATCAAGTTATTCACGCCATGCACGGAAATAGAACATGGAAGTTGACTTACCGACTATGCTGGAGCAAATTAGGACTAAGCCTAAAGTAATCACTTCAGACTTCATTGTAAGCGACATCTGTACTGCGGCGTAGATAGCCGGTGCGCCCGATCATATCCTATTGTACACGTTACGTTTGACTACTCAAACAATACCGCCGAAAAAGCTGAACAAACGTACCGACCGTTTGAAATATCAGGTTTTTTATTCTTTTGCGTGGGCAATTAACACAGCATAGTGAAATGTTTTATTAGATTTTATTATTTCACGCGTGCGTATACAAAAATTAACCCTAAAATGGCGAGGATTGAAAATATGGTAAAACCAACTGTAGAGTATACATATGTAGTCATATGAGGTGTCATTAGATTCGTCTTGGTTATGGAAGTGACATTAGGCTAGAATATTTAAATCAAAGTTAGTTAGTTAGCAATGATAGAATGATTTTTTTAAACTTCATATAGACGACAATATCAAAAAATGCTGTCGGATTTTCAAAGCCTTAGCTTAAAGCTTAGACTTGTTTAAGAGGGTAACATCGGTGACAGTTATTGATTTAATAACTGAAACATACGTACTCTATACACAAAATATGTTGAGGTACTAATACAATTAAAGTAAAATAAATATATCACGGGAAAGTCTCACACAGATTGACCTAGTCCCAAACTGAGCTCTGGTCTTGTAATGTAGGTACTAGACAACGATTTAAACAAACTTACAAAGATAAATTTACACTTAAATACATAAAAAGCATCCAAGACTTTGCGGTTGCGGCAGAATTGAACACAGCGCGGCCACCCCGTATTCGACACACCATGTTTTTGCCACCGTTAATACCTTTAATTAAATCGAAGCTTAAGTATAGATACAATAAACAGCAATATTGCAAAGTACAAAAATAATAATAGTTATTATTCTGAACTAAATGATAGCTACGAAATGTTCGAAAATGTAAAACGTACCTAATTAAATAACTTTACGAATATAATTATTATATTGAATACTTTGTGCATGTGTACGTAGAGATGAGAAGGGTTAAAGTGAAGCTACGTGGCTTAAGTCTTGTTTTGTTGTTAAGTATATTATAGTCTATTTATGAGCATAACAATATATTGGTTTGACGTGAGAAATATAACAATAATAGTACATTTGTTATATTAATTCCATTCCTAGTATTCATCATTTTGGGATGAGTACTTTGGCTTAAGTCGAAAACCATAAATTATCTCTTTGTATCATTGTCCAATAAAATATGTTTCCATTTCAATGACGTCTTGAAAATCCATTGTTATTAATGTTGACTCAATTATTTGCACAATTTGAATTATTGGCGAATTGGTCTAAACTATTTAAATGTTGTTGAAAATATTCCATTGACGTAAATTTGAATAAAACGAACACACTGTTAATTCCATATGTTATTATAATTTTCATGGTCCGTCCTACAATAGGTACCTACTTACTACGACACATTGTTACAGCGGAGTCGCGTTGCGAGCAGCTGCCTATAGGTATTTAATTGTTAATTGTATACAGTAATTTTTACACACGCATAATAATTCCAATTTTCGATTATCAATTTATAGCTTCATTCCTGTTAAGGTGTATTTCGGAAATATCAAGCTATTTATGGACTCTCCCATGGACTTATTACAGAAATAAGTTTATGGATATCACACGGGATGACATTTTTTCTGAAAAAGAGTACCTATTTCCTCTTGTGGACTAAACAGAAGCACATGGGGATTGCTCCACGCGCTTCTGTCCGGTAATATGATATACATTTTATCCTTACTGTCAATACTCCTATCCTCGTTTACCTTCTAACCAAATTTATCACGGTTGTTTTAATTATTTAACCCAGCGTCTGGTTTCCTATACTGTAGGGAAATTAGGCACCGATCATCTCTAGCCTCAGATTCTGTCATTTGGCAAAATTGGACACAAGCAACTATTTTGTCAAATCAAATTGAATTTAAATAACCTTTAGCATTTTCTTCTTTGTACTAGAGCTTTTCCGTAACTATAAAATGGTTTAATTTGACCATAATAGCCATCATCCCTTTTGCATCTAGTGCAGTTTTAGTCTCTTCTGGCGTTGCACAGATGTTAACTACTGAAGACACACCATTGGTCAAAATGGTTTCTAACTTTAGTTGACTGACTGACACAAGATTCATAATTCACATGCCCGCAGGCTAATGAAACGTAGGATTCCCTGCTTCCATCTCGTCGGACCATGCCAAGTCTCGGGTTCCAAAGCCGTTAACAAAAAACATACATACACATACATAACATCACGCCTTCATTCCCAGAGTGGAGTAGGCAGAGCTACAGAAATACCAACTACTCTAAAGACATGTTAATAATTCTGTAACCACATTTTGCACAAGTAGGCTAAGATGTTTACCAGTGTATTAGTGACAGGTTGCAAGCCCATCGCCTAATAATACCTACTACAAGCCTTTATTTAATTCCCTTAGTCGCCTCTTACGACATCCGCGGGAAGACATGGAGTGGCACTATTCTAACCTGGCAACCACACGGGCATCTAACCCGGAAACCACATGGGCATAGTTAAGTAAATATCGTACTAATTACAAACTCAAAAGAAAAAACCCATCTTAACTAATTTTCTATTTGAAGGCATTTGGTGCAGTCTTAGATGATTTTAGTAGGAATAAATATTACACACTTTAATCCCCTGTATCTCAAAAACCAATGTTGTGTACTCGTGATAGTATCCCTTTAAAACTCGTCGTATGCGCTTTTATTAGATAGTTTTAATTTTGGCTGTAGAGGAGGGGGACACTTGACTCTAACGAAAATTAGCACTTGAAATTTTAATATTTCACAAATGGATCCCGTAATCGAAAAATTGTTGTCACAAGCCCGCAATATTTGAAAGACCTCGAACTACGACACCCTGCACCATGTAGACGAGAAAAAAATACCACCCCCATTTTACGTGTAGGGGTGGTCCGCTAACTGTTTTTTTTTTCTAGATTTTATTTTACCACTTTTGGCGTGACTAATATGCCCAATGCAAATGCGGTTGCTGCTGCCCAACAGCCTGGTGCTGATGCTACTGCTGAAGCACCAGGCACTGAAGCTTTGGCCGAAGGGGTGCGTGTAGTTGGAGTGGGCCAAGTTGGATTGGTTGGAGTTGGGGTTAGCTATGTTATTAAGATTAAGCCATTCTTCGGTGATAATTTTATACAAAAGTTTGAAAAAGAAACGAGTTATTTGTGTCATTTTGTCTCCAAAATTTCGTTATTGGTAGGTTGTCACAAGTTTAGAGTAGTCCATAAGGCCTCAAGAGGTCCAACAGAAGTCCATTCGCAGAGTGGACGTTGAATCAGACGTTGTGACCGTAACAGTTGAAGGAGAAAAGACAGGCTTAGTTTTTAACTTGTTTCTTCTCAAAAAAACGTAATCTAAAAAGATGAGGAGTACCTATATTAGCTGATGCAAAGTCCAACTTTTAGTCCGGCTTCTATGCTGTATGTTTTTATTCTATGGCTAAGACGCGACGTGCAAATTTCACATTTGACGGGATTCGCGATTGAAAACAATAAACAGACAAAAAATCTTTCAGAATTACATATTAGCGGCATCTGTTGCAAAATACCGGCACTTCATAAAAGTTTGAACACATGTATTGTGGCATAAGTTTAAGCTCTTGTTTATTCGTCGTATGTAGTTTAAGCTCAGAAACACAGGTGGCGTTCGTCGAGGTTTGTGCAGCGTGCGGCCGTAAACTATTTATTACATTATTTTCTAAATCTGCTCTTGTTCTATTATTTAATCTGCGCAAGTTACTAAGAACGTGCTTTACCACTTTGCCGCCCATAGTAGTTCGACGACAAAACCTGTAACTAAAGAAGACCTGGAACTTGGAATTAGGTTAAAGAAGTCATGGCTAAATCAACAAGGAGTGTTGATCCTAAGCTCTTTTGTAGGTTTTAATTGCTGTTTACGTATGTGGTACCTAGTATGGGATCCTATCATTTCATAACCAACGTTTCACAAATGATGCATTTCACAAACATATCATTTGACAACCCGCGTTATTTTCCAAAACTGTAAATGATTCTGGATTTATTTCAGGACCATCGTGTAGAACCCTATAGGTTAGGTTAGGTTAGTTTTATAAAAATCCTGAAGTATTTGTAGTACAGAAAAGAAAGCGGTTTGGCAAATGAAAGGATTGCGAAAAGGCAGAAAACCATCTAGTATAATATATTAGTACATCTAATTATCTATGTATGTATGTATTTTATTCAAGCAGTTTACTTTTTCTTGTTATCTGCTTCTCGGATGTATGTATTATTTGTTATTTTGGTTCCTTGCTTGCTTGCTTGCTTGCTTGCTTCAGGGTTAATTGGAAGAGATCCCATCCTTACTACCCTTACTAATATTATAAATTTTATGTGAAAGCGTGAATGTTTGTTACGCTTTCACGCAAAAACTACTTAACGAATCATCATGAAACTGTGTAAACTTTCTAGGAGGTACTAGAAGTAACATAGGATACTTTTTATAAATAAAAAAAAATATATATTTACAAAATAAAAATAAAACTTGTCAAGAAAAAAAAATTGCAGCGGGCGAAGCCGCTGGCGGGTCGCTAGTAATATTATAAATGTGAAAGCGTGGATGTTTGTTACGCTTTCACGCAAAAACTACTTGACGAATCATCATGAAACTTTGTACACATATTCTGGGAGGTTCTAGAAGTAACATATGATTCTTGTTATTAATACTTTTTTTTTTACATAAATAAAAAATAAAATTGTCAAGAAAAAAAATCGCAGCAAGCGAAGCCGCTAGCGGGCGCTAGTATGGAATAAGTTCGACGCCTATGTACCTACATCATCTACATTGATGCAAATTATGTCTTGTAATTGTTTACGTGCAATGAAGAGTTTGCATTCATACATACTAAAATCAAAAGACACGCACTACAAATGTATCTAAACCTAGATTTATAAACAGTTGGTTGATCTGACAAAGGTTTCGGTTAAGAGCCTTATAAAATAAAATTCCGCGGAACATACCTACTTACTAGGTACAGTCGAACTCATAAGTATCTGTACGTTTTAGTACTTTGTCGCAATAACGTATTAGACTGAGAGTGGTTCGAATTTAATATATCAATAGCTGCGACATGGTACTAAAATGTTCAGCTACTTATGAGTTCGACCGTACTTTGTTATGACTTATGACCAGTTGGACTAAGGTCACTTCAAAAGTAATTCAATATTGAAGAGGGCGGAAAGCAAGCGGAACGCCTATAATTCATATCTTGTCCTATCAAATCTATACCTACCAAACGAGAAATCATTAAGTACATAGTATTTAACAAAGTCTGTCTGTCCCATTGTATACTTTAAAAGTACGCAACGGATTTTGATGCGGTTTACTTAATAGATAGAGTGATTGAAGAGGAAGATTTATAATTTGTGTATTTGTTATCACGTTTTCGAAAACGGCTAACGAATTCTATGAAATTAACAATTTAGGTGTTTACGGGGGCGAAAAATAGATCTGTCAAGTTTTCATTTTCGGGAAAATTCGTTTTAAACCCGAGCGATGCTCAATCTTCCATGTACTATGTATTATTCCAGCAAAATATATATATGTAGGTATATGTATAGCAAACTAGTTATTTCAGGGATAAAAAGTACACTACGTTCAGTCCATCCCAATTTTCGAAAACTCATCAGGGGGTGATTCTCTCAACACAGCGCTGCGTCGATCTCAAAGGTGAAGTTTTATCCGGCAAGTTTAAGAAGTCCCGTCGGAGCGTACAAAACACATTTTAGCGCATGCCTTCTTAATTAGGCAGCTTTATTACGACACTGAACTCGACTCACCTGCCTGCTGCCTAATTGTAAACTTCACCTTTGAGATCGACGCAGCGCTGTGTTGAGAGAATCACCCCCCAGCCCTTAAGCCGTGAAAGAGTAACAATCAGATCGAGAGGCAGATACACTTCCACATTTATAACATTAGCATGGGTGATTAGTTCCTAAGTTATTAGTTTAATAAAAAGTCAATAAAAGAACACGAAGTTTGAAAACACATGTTTGAACAGGTGGCAGTTTTATGACGGCTTGGATTCTAATATTGCTAATGTAAATAAAATAACGCAACAAGTGAAACAAAAGACAACGTTTGAAAACCATATTCCTTTTGTAGAGCAAGGCTGTTGACCTCTGCAGCAGATAAGCAAAATTATTTAGAACTTGAAATTTAGTGATAAAGTCTGTGGTTAATATCTTTAACGATATTATACCTAACAATTTCATAAACCTCCTTAATAAGTTAAATAAGCAATAAGGTGCTTTTGAATCAAACTTTAAAATTATATGAACATCATTTATTAGAGATTGCTTAATTTTATCAAAATATGAGGTCCTCTCTAATTCTGCCCATAACAGCTAAGTAATTACGATTTTAGGATAGTTCCTATTTTAAATATCAGGCCATAGAGGCGACGTGGAAGTCTAACCTTCACAGTACTGTCGGCCTTATAAGTAGCTGCACTGCAAACTTTAGTGCTTTGTCACTTTAACGTCATTTTTGAACTGATGCACCTTGAGGACTTTGTGCAGGGTCCGTCCACCATCTTACCCTTTAACCTACCGCCAAACGGCAATATTCACTGTGGTGTGCAGGTGTAATACAGCATATTATCATATTAATCATGCCGACAGTACAAGAAAAGTTTTTTTTCTGTTCTATCGTTAAACATCAATGCATACAACCGAACACAACATCTCCTTTTCTTCTCTTGTTCAGCCTTTGGTCACCCACTGCTCGGTGTAGGCCTCCTCATTAGCACGCCACTCTCCCCGATGTTGAGCGATCTTCATCCAACGAAGTTATCGTTGTATCGTCCACCCATCTAGCCTTTTGGCGGCCAACGCTCCTAGTTCCAGCCCTCGGTTTCCATTCTAACACCTTGCTCCAGCGGTTGTTGGTACTGCGAGTTATATATCCCGCCCATTGCCATTCGCACGCAACATCACCATCATCATCAGCACACTTCTGTCCACTGCTGGACATAGGCTTCGGTCGGTTTTGAGTTTTTTGTTTCTATCTGCACCCAGCTGCTTTTCGTATGTCATTGCTCCACCTAGCTGGAGGGCGTCCTACACTACGTCTGCTTGTTTGCCATTTAAAGATTTAAAAAAAAAAAAAAAAAAAAACCAGGCAAAAGCATGTCGGACCATGCTCAGTGTAGGGTTCCAAAGCCGTTAAAAAAGTGCTACGTCAAGTCAATTGGTGCCGTCTTAGACGATTCTAGTAGGTACCTAGGTATAAACACTTTAATCGCCTGTATCTCAAGAACCATCGATGTCTACTTCGTCGTGATAGTTTTCCTTTGAAATTCGTTGTATGCTCTTTCATTTTTTTTTTAGATGTTTATTATTTGTAGTTTAGGCTGTAGGAGGGGGGCAAACTTGACTTTAACAAAAAATATTATTAATTATTATTAGTTTATTTCATAAACGGACCACATAATCGAAAATGTTTCACAACTCGTAATATTTAAAGACCTATCCAACGAAACCCCACACTAAGGGGTAGACGAGAAAAACAAAATACATCCCCACGTTAAGTGTACGGGAGGTCCCCTAGAAATTGTTTTCAATATTTTATTTTACCACTTTGTTGGCGTGACTAATATGTATATTCATCCCAAATTACAGTACCTACTAAGAGACTCTTAGTACCTACTAAGAGTCTCTGAGCTAGGCTGCGGATGGACGGACATGGCGAAACTATAAGGGTTACTAGTTCGACTACGGAACCCTAAAAACAGTGAAAACCCATAATTAAAATGTATATGTGATACAAAATGATCTCATAGGCAAAAAACGAGGTACATAGTAATCAAACTGGTATTAGGGGCAGCCCCCAATAGACTTACACTGGTGGGCAAAAATAGCGGGTCACTCTGTTAACAAGTCCAGTACAAAATGACCGCGTTATTTTTGCTCGTGACTATGTTATAATAACTCCTCTTTTAAATAAAATTCAACCTTACAGCATCGCGATACAATCGTTGCGTGACGCAATTTATAGAATAAGTGTGACGCCATGATGGGCAGTCAGGGGAAGTCCGCTGTCCGTACTTCACTAACTGCTTAAGTGCCTTTAGATCAGTATTCAAAACAGGTCTCTAGAAGGCTAAGTTTAAAGCGCAAATTAACTTAAGCATTTTGGTGTTTGCTACAGTGGTAATATCTAATGAATTTAAATTTGTAGAGGCGGAAATAAATAAGCACAAATCGTTAATACGGTACCTACGTTCAGTCGAGCAGCATGGACCTGACTTATTTAATTGTCGTTGTTGGCTTTGGCCTTGCCTTGGGTGACGCTAACGATACTTCGGGTAAGTGTTTATCACGTCTAGAATACTTTTCACCTGAATGCATCAAAAGGAGGTATCCCGCCAAGGATTTCCAAGTGTAGGTATGTATGTCTATTTATTTCGTTCTGCAGCCTAAACGGCTGGATTAAGACATTATGGGTGTCGATAGATTTATCTTGATAATGGGAAAAAGTTGGGCCTATAATATTTTGTTCAAAGTAATGATAGGGAATATTTTTATTCACCTCAGTACCTTTAAAAGGTTGGTTTTGCTGTTTAAAGACAGTGAGCAAAATTCGATTTAGCTGCGCTGCGAGCGCGAGACAAAGTAACTTTTTAATTTTTGTTCCGTGGCCATGGTGCGGGTCAGGGGCGGCTGGGGGATGTCGTTTTTTTTTTTTTTTTTATGTTAAGGAGAAGGCACACGAGCACTCAGGCCACCTGATGGTAAGTGGAATCTGTGACCCATATACATTTGAATTCAAAAGACTATAATCCTAAGACCTCAAATGCGATGCCAACCCTGAGGACTAAGATGGAATGCCTCTCCTCGTTTTATTTTTGCCACGTTTTTTTTTTACCTTATACATATAGTAGTTTATGTGAGTAGTACATAATAACATCACACGTGTGTTTTAATGCCTAATTATGTACAGTTACAATCTACATACATATATAATTATAAAAAAAAAACTAAACTATTTTTTGCGACAAGACAAATATAAAGTCAAAAATGGCGGCACCCGTACTTTTCTTTTAATTCAGAGACAAACTAGAGTCGAACTCTACTATCATATCGTTCGATATCAAGTAACAAGCGAGATTAATTCGATTAAAAGTTGCTTTTCCAACGCATATTTTGGAGTTAATTCAAATTAAAGATAGAGATATTCTCATGGCCTTTGGGTGCTTTTTGTGATCTTAATAATTTAAAGTTATAATCGGTAGTTAGATTCTTCTTAAGTTAGTTTATAAAGTATAATATTCTTATATTTTTTGGGTTTATGGTCATTTCATTAACCTCTAGTATTAATTGTGTTTTTTTTCTTTAACTATTTCAGGTTTTTGTGTAAATAGTTTTTGTTTCATTTCAAGCATTATAGTTCTCATGGATGTAACAGAGCACTTGAAGTCTGATATTTTATTTTGAGCTTCTTGTAACACTTTTTCTACGCTTGGATACTCTCCGTTCGCATAGAATGACGAAACAATTATTTTTATCACAGATTTGTCAAAGTCGTCTATATTGGTAACCGGAGCACATCCTTTGTAAGCTTTTCTTGGGGTATTAGGGGTCCCTCCTTCCAAAACTGCTTTCCGTACTCGATCCACAGTAGTTACGCTTATTCCACACATCAAGGCCGCCAGCTTTCTTGGTTGTTGAAAGTCAATAGTCTTCATAATATCAAGATTTTCCTTCAGTTCATTAAAAAACACGTAGTCATTATAAATGAGCTGTCGAGATTATGAATCAATATCACCTGTTAACTTGGTAATAGAAGTACTGCAAAAATCTTCCATTATGGTGTATGCTTACTGACGGTATTCGTGTGACGAATGAGGTATGAACTCTAATTGTAATCCTTTTATAGTAATTGTCATCTTTGATATAGTATAATAAAATCAGCGTATTCTAATGACTGTGTCATTGTGTGATTAAATGTACAATCTTTGTGCGATAATCTAATGACCTGCGGTATTGCGTGTAGAGGGTAATAACCACCAAGTGATTAAGAAATCATATACTCCATTTGTAATCCTTTTATAGTACCTAATTGTCATCTTTAATATAGTATAATAAAGTTGGCGTACCCTAATGACTGTTACCCTAATTACTGTGTCATTGTGTTATTATATGTAAAATAATTAGTGTGATAGTCTAATGACTACGCTTATACTATATAATGGCTATAATGGCGACTCCCTGGATTCTTGAACCACGGCGAGCATCCAAAAGTCCTAAGCCTACTAATGAGCTACGGTATCAGCACGATACTGAGAATAACTTAAACTAATAAAAACATATAAATAAATTACATTATTAAGCAATGAAAATATAATCAATCTTATCGACATTTAATAATCCAGTATCGACATGCCGCCATCCCTACGGCCGCCGGCGTTTATTGCCTCAGTCGTCCGTTTGGTTTGAGGATAGTTTAGTTTTGTGCGTTGAATACCCAATTTACCAGGAACCCATAAGGAATATAAGTAGTAAATAAAAAGTCCCTAATTTTTTTTGATATAATTTATTAAATAATTTAACGAGTAGCTATATGATAATATTGTTTATCTTGTTCCGAAATAGCATTGGGAGCTCCAGACAATGGGTCTTTTCCTTCATGATTCTTGGGGAATGCTATAACATCACGGATGGATTCTGTTTTGCAAACTACAGATACCAGCCTGTCTATCCCTAAGGCTATACCACCATGGGGCGGACAACCACTTTTTAAAGCATTTAAAAAATGCCTCAACTTCTCAACATCCATTCCTAACATTTTTAACAGTTTTTCCTGTAATCTTACATTGTGTACTCTTACTGATCCGCCACCAATTTCATTACCATTAATAACTAAGTCATATGCTAGAGATCTCACTTTAAGTGGATCAGAATCAAGAAGATGGACGTCATCAGGATGCGGGGAGGTGAATGGATGGTGACAGGTCTCCAGCCCACTCGCACCTTTATTGAATAATGGGAAATCTACAACCCATATCACTTCAACTTCCTTATTTATCTGCAGTAAATTCTTGGTTTTTAATAACGAAGCAACTAACTCGCGAATTTCACCCAAACATAAGCAAGCATTTTTGCTGTCACCAACTGAAATTATTGCAGAATTTTGATGGCCCATAACATTTTTTAAATTTCCATCAAAATCATTACCAAATTCTTTGCCTATGTAATGATCAAGAATGATTTTGACATTATGCTTTTTAGATATTTCTCTTATTTTATCCTTATTCTTGGCTGTTATTTTTCCTAGCTCAATAGGGTATGGTAATGCATAGGCAGAAAACTCTGCATCATTCTCTTTATCTGGAAATAAGAATTTAATCTTTTTAAATTTCAAATCAAATTGTATGTTGGGCTTATCTGTGCCATAATTTTCCATTGCATGTTTGTATGTCATCCTTTTAAATGGTGGTTTTTGGATAAGATTAGGAAACACATTGGCAAGTAATAATTCAATTAATGATATAATTCCATCCATATCAGTAAAAGACATTTCTATATCCAGCTGAGTAAATTCTGGTTGTCTATCTGGACGAGTGGTCTCATCTCGATAGCATCTCGCAAGTTGGAAATACCGGTCTATTCCACCAGACATCAACATTTGTTTGAACTGCTGCGGGCTTTGCACAAGGGAATAAAATAATCCAGCATGATGTGAGGGAACCACAAACTCTCTCGCTCCTCCAGGAGTCTGACAAAACAATGTGGGCGTCTCTACTTCAACAAACCCATGCAGTTCCAAAAGAAATCTTCTCATATTGTGCAACATCTGTGACCGCAACCTTAAATTACTTTGCATTTCAGGAAAACGTAAATCAATGTACCGATGCTGCATTCTTAATTGTTCCTTCGGTTTTTGGTATTCTCTTAAATTAAATGGAAGTGTTTCAGCAGTATTCAGTATTTCTAACCTGTGAATTATAACCTCAATTTCACCTGTTGCCATGTCAGAATTTATTGCGTTCTTTGGCCTTAGAATTACTTTTCCATCTATCCTGAGTACAGACTCGAGTGGTACGTTGGACAAATCTATATCCTCTTCACTTACGGTGCACTGCGTGATTCCATAGGCATCTCGAAGTAGCAGGAACTTCGATAATCGGGAGTACTGTACCCAGCCGCAAATAGACACAGTCTGCCCTATATCAGCGGGCCGTAGCTCACCACATGTATGAGTTCTATAAGAAAATGAATTAAAATCCTCAGAGTAACCGTTTTGTACAGCAAACTGTTCCGAAATAGCCGAATTTTTGTAACTTACACGGCGTCTCTCTAGCGTCTTTATTGTGCATTTCAAGAGTTGATTGGTCTCGTAGACTGGTGCAGGACGTAAATTTGAGAATGTTCTACTTTTAATCACAAAATGCTTAGATAGATAAGAACTAATCGTGTTAACTCGAATTAAGCTTCTCCACATATTTGTTGCTAGTTGCTATTATCTCTAAACAAGGGAAATATAATGTAACAAGGCAAAGTTAAGAAGTGTAAGACTCACGTTTTTCAGATTATATTAGCTTAAGGACTTTACGACTGCTATTTATAAAATACAACAAATACAACAATACATCACAGTGTTTACAAGTTTCCAAAATTTTCCCAATTTCCCATAGCTGTCAATGTCAATAGTCAAGTGTCACTGTCACATCACTCAAGCTATTCGAACCAAGATTATAAACGATAACGGAGGCCCGTTTGCTAGAAAGCGAGTTCCACTTGTAATTTGTAACTTGTAGCTTCGAGAAACGGGCCACAGGTCAAAGGCAATAAATAAGGCGCTTTAATTTTTTTCATACAGATTTTCATCCATATTCATTTTCTCTGTAACCGAAAGGTGCCAATTGGAACTAAGCTCACGCTGTTCGTCCGTCTGTCCTGCGCGTGTAGCACATGTTGCATTATCTCGCTTACCGCTCAGTGCGTCTCTATCGTTACAGACTAAATAGAAAAGGAGATCCAAGCGACAAACAAGTCGCGGACCACTTGTGCAAGCCGTCCTGACTTCTAAAGAGCTGTATATGCTGAACCACAGAACTATATCGAGATAGAAGGAAAGAGTGTACAATGTACGTACCTCACGTGCCGAAACGACGACTAAAACATCGTCGTTGCTGGCCGCCGCGATGCTCAGTCCGCTCTCGACCGCACTCCGCGTGTGACTTCCGATAAGAAAAATAAAATGGCCCCTTGCTCGATAAAAACGTGTTCAAACACCACCAAAAAAATTGGAGCTGTAAATAACGATATTTGCTTTCATCGGGAAGTACTCTTTGCACTCAAATATCTGTTATTATTTATAAAACAATTTCTTTTGTTGCTCAGTATTAATTAATTTCACATAAACAGTTGCGGTCGACGCTGTGTCAAATGCTACTTTTCCATTGCGACTTTAATTTAACGCGCCAGACTTGGCGTGCATTGAAAACCAGCAACGAAAATAAAACAATCCAAACTGTTGAGCACACAAGTGCGAAGCGTTCAATTCTCAATTTCTGTCAAAAGTAAGATAATAGTGTTGTACCCTGCGATTTCCAATGCCGATTTCTTAGTCGATTAAAATCGATCATGAAAACAGAAAAATGATAATTATTTTTTAAACCTAATATTATGTAATGAAATAGTAGACAAAATTAAATATTATTGACGAAATGATAATAATTATAGTTATATCGATAATTTAAAAATATAGTTACTATATTGCAAATTTGTTTCAGTTTTCCGAAAGATCCTCTTGTAAAAAATAAATGGATTGAATTGGTCGCAAAAACTGGTTTCCTACAAAACACAGCCAGATTTGTTCCATGTATTTCCATGAAGATACCATTTACTGGCCAATCAAAGTTTCGGCGAATAATCAGTACAGCTTATCCGACTATTATAGATGTTGTAAGTAGTGATAATTTCAAATAATGAAAAGGTACATCAGATTCATACGTCACGATTATGTTTATGTTATGCACATCACTAAAACACTCGCGTGACGTCAAAGTACCTTCGCAAAATGTTACACGCTCGGTTCTCATACAAATCGACGAACTCTTTCCTTCTATCTCGATATATGTAGTTCTGTGTGCTGAACCGTAATACATAGCTGTTTTATCCCCATAGCATTAATAATTCGCTATCCCATAGTTCTGTTTAGGGTTCCGTACCCAAAGGGTAAAACGGGAACCCTATTACTAGCGCTCCGCTGTCCTTATATCTGTCCGTCCGTCTGTCTGTCTGTCACCAAGATGTATCTCATGAACCGTGGTCGCTAGCCAAATTAAATATTCACAGATGATGTATTTATGTTGCCGCTATAACAACAAATACTAGAAACCGGCCAAGTGCGAGTTGGACTGGCGCACAAAGGGTTCCGTACCATTATCTATACAACCGAGGTATCTGTATTAAGATCGAGCAAGAAACGGCAAAAAACACGTTTGTTTTATGGGACCCCCCTTAAATATTAATTTAATTATTTATTCTTAAAGTGAATTATAGAACTAAATATTCTATGAATAGTACAAGTGTCTGGGTAAGGCCGTATATTTTGCCACTTAGTAACAAAGAGTAACATAGATACTTCTATGTTACAGTAACGTAGAAGTAACACGAAAGTAACGAGTAAAGTATGTAAGGCCGATTTCATACTGCACCTTTTTGGTACATGATGTGCATGGATAACAAATAGTCTTGTAAGATAGTAATAGAAAAAATAAACAAAATAAAACCAATCTCTGTTATAATGCTTTTTATTTTAATCGCCTAATAAACTGACTAAGTGAAAAACAAAATTGTTAATGTTCTTCTTAATCTTTTCGTGATAAAACACGCACACAAAAACAATCAAAAATTAGTCTTTTATCTATCATACGGCATAAAACACAACGCTGTACGAAAAAATACCAAAAAAAACAATAAAAAATTGTCTTTTATCAAATACCACAATTTGTTCTTCCAAAACTTCTAGTAATATAAAGGTATTCTTCCTCTAAAAAATCTAGCAATAACATACACAGAAAACAAAAAATGATAATTTCAATAACAAAACTAAGTAAACAAAAAAAATAACATTCTTACCGCTGCGCTGGGCGGATAGGTAAAACTTTGTTATTTTCTGTTTGTGTAATAAGGAGTTTACATACATACTACTCCGATATAAAAAAATAATTATGAATTTTACACTTTAAAAGATAATAAGTTTATATTTTTTCTTGAAAACAGTAACTTATTGTTGCTGGCGTGTATTTACACAACAGACAATCATCGATGTATAAATACAAAAATAAACACGATATGAACGAACCCTTACAACACTTCAACGTTACGTTAAAATACAATCAACGTTACCGGTAACGTAGAAGTAACTTAGAAGTAACGTAGAAGCGAGATTTTTCAGGTTATAAATTACCATAAATCGATAATTAGAGCTAAATTTGAAACAAAAACACATGTTGCGCATGGTTTATGCACTTATGGATATATTTAAATAAAATGTGTGTAATAAAAACTGTTATTTATCTTTAAAATCGTCCAAATTCACTTCAAAATCCTTTGACCAAACACATGCGCGCAACTTTGATCGAATCCACAGACAACTATATGGATTATGGGGTCTTTTTTTTTAACTGGTTCGCTTGGATGCGTAGTGTTGCCAGTGTCAATACAAAATAGAACGTAAGAGCTTAATATTATTTACAGGTGGAATTGTGGTAACGTAAAAAACTGTAACGTAGAAGCAAAAATACGGGGACAACATTTTAAATTGCGATAAATTCATGAAAACAGCTTATTTTTAAAGATCAAAATTACGATTTAGTTGCTTAACTTTAAGTTATTTATGTTCTTTCTAGTGAATTCGACTTCCAATAAAAAAAAATAAAAAAAAGGTTGTTCCGAGTGGCTGGATGCATTAAAAAGACAGCAAGTTTTTTGCTAAATTTTGAGGACTAGACGAATTGAACTCACTCTAGTTATTAAACTATGTGGAGTAATTTAACTTTGAGATAAAATTGTAATACTTAGGAAGCCACAAAACATAATAAGATTTCATTTATTATAAAATACTTGTTAGTTTTTTTTTTATATGCAGTCAAATTATGAGACATTTTTTGGTTTAAAAAAGTGGCAAAATTTACGGCCTTACCCGTCTACCGGTTGCCGCTATTAATATCGAGCAAAAAACGACAAAAAAATCACGTTTGATGTATGGGAGCCTCACTTAAATATTTATTTTATTTTAATTTTTAGTATTTCTTGTTATAGCGGCAACAGGGATACATAATGTGTGAAAATGTAAACGGTCTAGCTATCACGGTTTATGAGATACAGCCTGGTTACAGACAGACGGACAGACAGACAGCGAAGTCTTAGTAATAGGGTCCCGTTTTTACCCTTTGGGTACGGAACCCTACAAACAGAATAAAAATAGTATCTAAGGGGGGCTCCCATATAACAAACTTTCTTTTTTGCTGTTTTTTGTAGATAATGGTACGGAACCCCTCGTGCATAAGTCCTACTCGCACTTGGCAGGTTTTTTCTATCTATTACCTACGGTTAGTGGAAGCTTAGTAAGGGTACCGCTGCCATCCTTTGTGTACGGAACCTTATAAAGGCAGCTGGATTTTAGGAGCAAAAATGAAGGATTGACCTATTAAAAACTGCCGATTTTACAGTAGAAGCTGCGTGAAGAGAGCCTGTATATACAATACTTTTTCCATACTAATATTATTATGAAACGGCCAAGGAAACGGCCAATGTATAGAAAACCTTCAATGCAGTGTGAAGAGGGGGTTAACCAG
Organism: Acleris holmiana; assembly: GCA_949316455.1. Lineage (NCBI taxonomy): Eukaryota > Metazoa > Arthropoda > Insecta > Lepidoptera > Tortricidae > Acleris > Acleris holmiana. The sequence continues at coordinate 16,414,502 of OX438767.1, forward strand.
GGAATTCACCCACTTGGGAATGTGCATACATAGGTATTTCCAGTGGTTCCACTACTTGCTCCGCATGACAGGTTCATAAATACTATAGTTACTTAATACAAAACATACTTAAATTTGTCGTATAATATAATGTACATAAATAAATAATCACAGGACAATGTCACACAAATTGACCTAGTCCCAAACTAAGCTCTAGGCTTGTACTATGGGTACTAGACAACGATAAACATACTTATATAGAGAAATACATACTTAAATACATAGAAAACATCAAGACTCAGGAACAAATACTCGTGCTCATCACACATATCTGCCCTTACCGGGATTTGAACCCAGGACCCCCAGCTTCGAAGGCAGGGTCACTCTAAACTAGGCTAGCGTGTGGGTAGTTTGTGGTTATTGCGCTAACCTGTACATTTAGTCCACCTTTCAGCTGGTATCAATTCTTTCGCTTACCGCCAGAAGTATTCCACGCGAAGCTTAGGCAGCACTAGGAGGGCGATGTGATCGTATGGTATGGGTACGTACTACGTACAAACAACATCACTGTTAGGTCGTTAACTGTCCTCTAAGTAGTGACCCTTATTGTGAGATTCACTAATGGTCAGTTTACTGTGTTGCTGATTGTACTAAGAATGAGCGTGATCCTTTAGCTTCGTGCCAGGGATATAGGTAAAAAATTTAATCGCGAGAATGGTGTACTTCCATATTTAGGTCATACTTAGCCCGCATTTAAAGACGACTGATAGGAAGGCCCTAGAGTGGTTTTTGGGCATTAGTTAAAATCATATTGGAACTTCGGGCTATTCCTATCTGTAGCTCGCGTTTTTTTTTTAATAATATTGCACATGCTTACAGTGCCGCAGTGTGAACAGAATTAAGTTTTCCACACACATAAGACGGAGGCTCGTAACGTAACGCATTCGGGTAGTACACAGATTTAGGTTACCGTCTTTCCTGTGGACACACCGAAAGTTAACGTATTTAAGGCCAAGCCCATTCCCGCAAAAAAGCCGTCAGGACTGCTTTAGACCGATCATATAAAAACATAACTTATATGCACACAAGCTTTTAACTAATGACCACAGGAGAGACAACTTTTGTTTTTAAGAATGTGTATGACCCATTCTTCGAAAGGCCTTCTCAGAGTGCAATGTACACGGCAATATCGACGGTTAACCGCCAATCCCAATCTCAATATGTTAAAACTTTACAGCGGACACAAAAAACTTAACTACTTTAACTTAACTTTAGGTTCGATCAGGTATTGCCAGGAGAAAAAAACACCACAAAAATACTTTACTTAAAATACGATTTCTATTGTGTGCGTTAGATGGTATTCGTCACGAATTGCGAAAAAAAGTTGTTTGACCAAAAATGCCAGGAGGTATTGGTGGATAACCGTCGATATGCCCGCCTCAGTCTCGTGTGTGGACAGCCTAAATCCATTTTCTTGCTAGCGGTCAACCGGGCGGCTGGCAACTAATAGCGGGAGACCGAACAGTTCATATGTGCCCTAAAGCTTAGTAAAATCTGGTGGAAAGGCATCCCAACAGGTGGGAACAGCCCAAGGCTACGTCAATACTACAACCGATTTGGCTAGGAAATTGTATTCCCTCGCGCATGTTCAGTGGAAAGCTTCCAAACACTAGTAAAAATTCACTGGCCACCTCGTGACGCTTCACACACGGTGCGCAAGAGAGCGGTTAGGGTTTTTTTTTACCAAAATGTACATCTGCCACAAGTTTGTCATTGCAGTAAGCCAACAAAATGCATGAACAGAAAAAACTAAATACATAAATAAATACCACAGGACAATGTCACACAAATTGACCTAGTCCCAAACTAATCTTTAGGCTTATACAGTTACTAGACAACGATGAACTTACTTATATAGAGAAATACATACTTAAATACATAAAAAACATCAAGACTCAGGAACAAATACTCGTGCTCATCACACAAATATCTGCTCTTACCGGGATTTGAGCCCAGGACCCCTAGCTTCGAAGGCAGGGTCACTACCAACTAGGCTAGCGTGCCGTCAAACTATCCATATATTTGCTTGCGGCCAACAGGACTGTCGGCAGCAATACGGAAATCGCAGTGCGAAAGCGAATGTGGCCTTATCCGCTTAACTGCTAGGAGTCACGCAACGCTTCCGCAACGCTCAGTGTGTCACTTAAAGGATACTTTACGTTTTACAACCTTGCGGATCCAGCTTTTACAACGTGCAATGAAAAACGAAAACCAGTTCAAAATATCTTTATTAAAAACAGTCTTCAGCTTAGGAACAGGTTAAACAAGCACTGCTTTTCTCTGAATATACTTTAGTATAAGCACAAGGAAGCAGTAGCACAGGCGGCTTTACAGTTGTAAATAATGCCCAAATGGTGATTAAACAAAATAGGAATCAACGTCTTATGTACTAAGTTTTAAACAACAAATCTAGATGAAAGTTTGTCTTATGTCTTATTAAAGTCTTCTTGTACCGTTGCAGTTTGAGCAGACAAAATTATCAAATTTTGCTTACATCAATGATTCTATACTTACAAGAAACCTTAACAAAGTATTCACAAGTAAAAGCAATTAGTCTTAAAGTGTCAAAAAAAAATCAAGCCTTTTATTAATAACGTCAGTTACCTAAACAGTGGCTATTTCATAAAGTGGAAAACAGAATGTAACATTTTGCTATCACTTTGTCAGCCTCTATTTAAGGTGAAAATTACCTTATGAACATATTTTGCAAAAATCGAACTACTACGATCACGCGTCTAACTAAACAAGTCAAGAACGTAATTTAAATCTCGAATCAACTAAGAGTCAAAGAACACTAACAATAAACAATCTCTTCTTACTAACAAGCTATAAACTAGGTCACAACACAACAATCAAAACAATTGCTATGTTTACATTTCATGAGTATACTAAGTGCTGTCAAGTCAAATGCTTCCCTATCATCACAGGATAGGGCAGACTTTTGAGTGAGAACACTAACACTCAATAGAACAAGAACCCAAAAGCTTATCACAGATGCAGCTATAATGTGTAGGTGTCTTTATACAATAAACAGCAAATACTGTCAATCAAAATGGATTGGTTTACCATCATAGAACTGTCACAATGACGAAGAATGCCACATCACTCAATAATGTGGTCTGTCATTGTCATTACATACAAATCCATTTTGTTGACTACATAAATATTACATTATAGGGTCATCTCTGTGACAGGCTTTATGGATAGAACGAAAACAAACTTAAAAAGTAAAAACAAAATTAATTTCTCATGTCGTACCATTGGTAGCTTGGAACAGCCGTTGTCATTGGGGGTGGTCGGGCGTACAAAGCGTTTATGTAGTCGTAAGGCACGTTGAAACCGTGTACTGGAGGCACGGGATAGATCGGCTGCACCGGCGGTGGGGAGCGCGCTACGTTTGTGCGGAGGGTCTGTAAGAAAAAGGCAATTTTTTATACTTTACAATGATTACAACACTAGAAATTAGTAAATAGTAAATACTAGCGACCCGCCCTCGCTTCGCTCCGGGTTAAAGTATTATACATATAAACCTACATCTTAAATCATTATCAATTAAAAAAAAACTTATCAAAATCCGTTATGTAGTTTTAATGATCTAAGCATACATAGGGACAGACAGTGGTAAGCTACTTTGTTGAACTATATAGTGATTTTCTTTTTAGCAAAGATAAGTTCAGCAGCCAGTCACCCTTAATTTAGCAAAAATTAAAAAAGTTGTGAATTAGAATCCTATTTGATTTTGAACCAGTATAAAAAATTATCACTTACAAAAATACAAAAAGTCAACATTACGTTATGTCAAGTATATAGGACACTATCAAATTAAAGGTCTTACATCATACAGGAGTAGAGAATAGATTGAAAATCCTTGTCAAGTAGCATTAAATATTTTTAACAAACAAAACCTAGCCTACAAGTCAATAGGGTCATTAAAAACAACAAACCTATGATGATTATAAATCATTCATACTGATATTATAAATGCAAGTTTGTCAGTCTGTTCACTTTCACACATAGGTAAACTTCCCAACAGATTTAGATTAAATCTGATATTGAAAATGGGACAGTTCCAGAGGGATTAGCGACAAATGCTAACATTAAATATAATTTTGCATTTACCTCAATAAAATTAAGGGCCATCTCAGCAGCTTCTACCCTCGCCTGTGTTGCGGTAAAGCAAGCCCTTGTGATGAAAGGTCCCACCACTGTGGGAGTGGGCAACAGAGGTGCTCCCACGTGTGGAAGTTCCACGCGGCATGCCCACATGGGCGAACCCGTTTGGTCAACAAACTGCTGGTACCTGTAGTCAGCAACCCAGGAATATCTGGAAAGAGTAGGTACATTAATATCAGTTCCGCTGGGACTCACAAAGTACCTGCTAGACAATGATAACTTCCTTAAATACAGAGAAAACATCTAAAGCTGGGTACGAATCTGAACGGCTCAGCCTGAGGCATGCGAGCCTCGCGCGGCTAGCTGCGACCACACCCAAATTGTCGCGAGCCAACAATTCAAAATGGCGTCGGACACGATGATAGCCGCGCCTGCGGTCATCATAATTCACCGAATGATTAACAAAAAGAATAAGAAACCGCCTCGGTGGTGGAGCGGCTCAGCAACTTTATCAAATTTGTACGCGCCTTGCCCACAGACAAGTTAGAAGTAGCCGTTCTGCCCACGGTACGCTCGGATACACAACCCAATTACGCGACGCACGCACACCGAGGCGCCTTTGAGCGCAGTCAAAAGGCAGACTGGGCGGCTCGTCGCGCGCCGCTCGCCCGCTGCACACGCATAGCGCGCGAGCGCGTACGAATTTGAGCAAAATAGGCGAGCCGATTGTGCCACAACCAGTGGCTGCTCTAATTCGTAGCCACCTTAAAACTCTCGAATAAATGCTTATCAATAGCTTATCACGAAAATGTCAGCCCGTACTGGAATCCAACCTGGGGACATCTAGCTTCATAGGCAGGGAAACTACCAACTAGGCAAACCTGTCATCGGAACAAAGGCACAAAAAGATATTGTTTTAAAATTAAGTACTCACGTTTTACACATAGCTTCAAGCTTAGCTGGGGCTAGTGTATAATTATCCTTTGGAGCAGTACTGCGGTAACTGGAAGCCCCATCCCCTGGCGATCCACAAATTGAGTCTCCAGCACACCCTGAGCTGATGCCTTCATCTTCTTTCCCGTTCTCATATTCCCTCTTGTCAAAGTGCTGTTTGTAAAGCAATAAAGTCTGCGTCAAATCCATGTTGTGATTAAACTTCGCATTGCCTTTATTTAGTTTTTGTATCCTATACAGTTCTCTGTCTACAGGCTTAGCCCATCTGATCTCAACAGTACTGCCATCTACCTCAGCATTCTGCAATTTAGCCATAGCAAGCTCTGCATGCTCTCTTTCAAAAAAATGTATGAATGCATAGTCATACATCTTTTTTACTCGCTCAACTTTAGCATTTATGGCTGATTCAAACACAGATTGTATAGTTTCTGGTGTAGTGCTGATTAGGAAATTACGCACATATAGCACTTTTACCTGTAACGCAAAGCAGTAGCAGTATCAGTTCTATCATCTAATGCAGGGGTGGGCAAACTACGGCCCTCTGGCATCATTTTTAAAGTCCCGTAATTGAATGTGAACTACTGGAGTACCTAACTGTAGTAGTTTAGTTTCAAATTAACTAATATAAATATAAATTTAAATATTTTTTTTGCCTTTTATGAAATTTCTTATGATTTTAAGGCTCAATCAAAAATGCTTGCCCATCCCTGATATAATGTGTGAACACATTTGGGTTTGGGTAGTTAGCCTACCTGCTTGCTGACACCAGTATTGCACAGATGCACCACTATAGTAAGATCTAGTAGATGAAATGACATCAGCAGGCAGGCTAATAACACCTTAACATTAGCATTGCACAAGGTTTTAAACAGTAAAAGGAGCTGGCGATTTAACTACCTACTTTACACAAAACAGATTTGAGATTGCAATGCGCAATTAAAAAAAAAAGGGTCGATCTCGCTATTGCAAACAAAATAAAAGAGTTACCTTTTTCATGAGATCGTCATCAATGTCAGGTTCTGGCTCTGCCCAGTCCAGCATTACATCTTGGTCCCAGAGCTTCACGCAACCAGGAACAAGCGCACGACGCGCCATGGCCGCCGCTCGGTGAGACTCGAATTCCACGAAGGCAAACCCTCTATTACGGCGGCGATCAAAGCAGTTCTTATACAGGATAATATCGACAATCCCAGAGACTCGCTTCGAGAGCTCCTCAAACACCTCCTCTTTAGTCTTCGTCTGAGGTATACCACCGAAGAACAGCCTGCAGTTGTCTACAGACTTCACCACCCCAATGTGCCTTCCAGGTCTGATCTCGAAGCCATTCAGGTCTCTAATCGCTGCAGCAGCGTCTTCTCGTTTCGTGTACGTGACGAACGCGTACCCACGATTGGAACCGGAGAAGTCCATCATCAGCCGTAGTTCGTAGATCTTACCAATTTTCGAGAAAAGGGGTACCAGCTCGTCTTCGAAGATCTGTCGAGGGAGTTTCCCTATGAAAACTTCGCAGCCTTTCGGGGGCGGGGCGCCAGCCCAATTCGGCGGCGGCCCGTACTTCCTCTGTCCATTTTCTTGCACTATCTCGTACCCAGTCTTTCGCCGAAGTTCGAGTAGTTTGTACATAATCATATTTTCCTGATCACCCATTTTGAATTTTCAACGTAATTGAATCAACTTAAAGCGCGTGCAAACAGAATCGACTGATCGGCAGTGATCGGCGAATAGGCGGCGCCGTCAAAGCGTCGGCTTCCTTTATACTTTGCCGACAAGGGCGGCGGCGGTGCCGGCGGTCGTGACGTAGCAGCGAGTTTCGGCGGTGGAAAAAGAACATTTTAAGTATTTTTTTATTATATAAATTCTTTATTCGTGCATTTATTTTCAATTAATAAGTATTTTAATTTATTTGTAGTCTCTGCTTAGTTATTAGTACAAATAGTGAATGATAGAAATAAATAAGAACTTAAAGGAGTTTTCTAACAAATTAATCAAAGTTAACATTTAAGTTTAGCACTTTATCTTTATATTGAGATGTAATATCAATCGCTAAATACTCATCGCTTTTTGAAATAGTGATTATAAACAATATAAAGTTTTAAAAGTATTTATCCATTTACAAAGTAGGTAGGTATTTCGACACTAAATTTGTTAAAAGTAAGATACTTGCCTAATGTTTATTTTTGTAAAACAAAACAAAAAAGAATGCAAGTTTAATGCAGGCAGCTTTACCATAAAGATGAAATTGTTATGCTATGTTGTGAAGAATTCATGGTTACAATATGCAGTAGTGCGCTATTTAAAAATGAAACGGTTATTATATTAACTCCGTCTTGAACTATCCATACGAGGCCTCTTGGATAATTTATTATTATAATAATAAATAAAAACTTATTTATATAATATTGTAAATATTATCTTAAATTAATCCAAAACGATAATATATTTTTAATGCGACATGGTTCTTTCTGGTAGTGTCAAAAACGTTCAACAGATGGCGCTTCTCTCAATATTTAAATGCATGTAGTTGAGCAGAGCCAGACCCTTGTGCTTATGAAAATTGGAATTTATAATTACTAGAAATAAAATCTCTCAGGGATTTCGGGGATGGCGCAATTTCGAAGAACCCATTTTAACCGGCGTGGTTACGTCAATGAGATTGTTTTGCACGTATTGTAACCAGTAAAAAAAACTTTTTCGGCAGTGACCAGGTTGGTTCTGAATCTGTAGACTAGAGAAGTGGAGGGAGGTAGGGGGCAGGAAATTTAAATTCGCATTTGAACAGACCTCCCTCGAGTAGAAAAATTAAAAGAATTTTATCGCAATTTTTATGCGATGCCTAATAAACAAGTCAGATATTTGTTTAATTCATTTAATTCGGAACACATTTATAACAAAACAATTAGCAATAATAGTTATGTATGTTCATTCAACTTAAAGCTACAATAATTATACTTATATCACAATTGATCAATACACAGATCTTTTTAAAATAAAAGCTGCGTTAAAATTATTTTCTGCAACGTAAACTAATAATTAAATTTGTGATTCTCACGCCTATTTATTTAATGACGAAGTTGATATTAAAAAACAGGGTATACCCTGATCGAAAATCAAATGCTATAATGTCATAATCTCTTTAATTAGCTATAAGTATCATATGCTCCAAAATCAGTATGTATAACGGTCGAAATAATGCTCATTTTATAATCTCGAATCTTACTATCTAGAAAAACAATATCTATAACACTCATTTGCTCTTTATTCATGTTGAATTCTAGTCAAATTATATAATTCTAAAAATTGGATGCGGGTTAAACATTTTGGGCGTTATAAATTATAGCTTTAAAACAAATTCGTGTTTAATTAGGTTGTACTGTTTATAATAGAAAATGACATTAATATCAAATGATTTTATGAATTTTGCATGTTACAGATTTTGTTATATAATGTGAGTTTAGAGCAAATCATTTAGGGCAAACCTAAACTTATTGTAAAACATCTGAAAACAGTAGCTTTATCGTATACAGAGTCTATCACCAAGTTACTTTGACTCTTATGTATAACTAGGGAAAAAGAGCTTGAAAATTATTAGAGCGAGTTCCGAGTGTATTCAAATCAAAATAATTAAAAGGGCAAGTATGGCAACATTATTTAATCGCTCTGCTTAAAGTTTTGGTTATCACTTTAAAATAATATTGTTGTAAATTAGTACAGTCACTTCAAACTATTTTTGATAATTTATACGTTTTAAATGATTTAATCAACTCTTACCCATAATGCACACATTTTATACCCTGTTAATAATTTTCGTCATCAAATTTAGATAACTTAACCTTAGCACACTAAAATATTTTGTCTAATTAGAAAAAGAAAAGGTCTCGTCAAAATGTTTCTGGCTCAATCGCACATACTATAACTTAATGTAAAATATCGAGATGCAAGAAAAATGGCGACTATAGGAACAGTTTCACTAAATATACTACAGGATATATACATAAAGACTAACGACCGTCAGACATTTTAGAAACAATTAACTCGTTCCTTTTTCAAACTTGTGTATGAAAAATCGTCACTAACAAGCGCTAGCACACGTTGTCCGCGACTTGTTTGTCGCTCGGATCTCCCTTTCTATCTAGTCTGTAAAGATAGAGGTGCACTGAGGAACAAGCGAGAAAATATAACTTTTGCTAGCCGTTACAGCACTAGCAGTAACGCTTAGCATAAGTTTTATATATCACGGGTGATAAAAAAACTCTTAACAACAACAAAACAAGACAATTATTAAAATTAAAGGACGGAAACAAACACAAATATAATAGTGACGAAACGCTTTTTCACCGGCAAGGATGGGATTGGAGTGAAATTAAATTTGTATGACAAAGAAATATCCTATAATAAATGTCGCTGGTTGACACTAGCATAATGATATCGCCATCGTGGTCACACAGCGACATTGACAGCCAGCATCATGGATTATAAACCTTTTCCCAATAGTAATACGTAATACGGTACCCTACGTTAAAGGTCAATTAATTCTTCGTCGTGAACGTCCGCGCGCGCATTCATGGTGGAAATTAGTTTGGATTGTCGAGAACGTGCGACACAAGAATTGGAATTGTTGTCATATTGAACCGTATTAGGTGCCGATACATAGTTTAATATCTACAACGGAAACATAATTCTCGCCAAGATCGCAACGCGTCACGCGAATTTTCGACTCGCCTCGTTTTCTAGTACCTCGCCGGTGAAAAAGCACCTTTATGCGGTATACTGTCTTACCCTGATCGTCAGGAGTAGCCCAAATACCTTTCTTTTCACCGCTATTTCTAACACAAGTCACAGTCATTATTATCACTCCAAAGACACCTAAAGACATCGAGGTTTACAACCTTATGGTTTTGTAACGTAGGTTTATTTTGCTCTGTTATCCGTGACGATTTTTTCTGTCGTTGGCGTTGAAAATCCTTAATAACAAAATTGTAAACTAAAAAATGTACAAAATGAGCAATCAATAATAGGAATGTTGACTTACAGGATAAATAACTTACTCTTTATGGAGTGTTAAATCAGATTTCTGCCGTAATACCAAAGAAGGCAGAAATCGAAGCATTATATACTCTATTGGTAACCACATTAGATTTAAAATGCTTATACTTCAACTATGTAGTTAGCCGCCTTCTTCGGAAACACGGCAGAATTTTGTGTTGGGCCTTTATTCTACTTTGGTGTAGCTCATCTTGCTCATATATTTATTGACAATAAAAGCTGTCATAACGTCACTACTGTGATTACAATATCGAACCCAGATGGTATAAATCAAAGTAGAATATAGGCTGTCTATACCCTCCATTGTGAATACTACTCTCGCAAATTATCTATTGTTTATAGTAAAGAAATATTTAAACATATCTATCCAGTCTTGATATTTTCATGGAGAGATTAATTTCGTGGTCAGGCTCTATTGGCACATGAACGCACAACGATGAATCATTAATCATTATTTAAAGATTTACTGTCAAAATCTTCATTTGTTAGAACCAAGTAAAGTTAATTATCGATAGTAAATTGGCATTATGCGTCAATATAAGATCTAGAACATAGATTATTAAACAAATACAAAATAAAAAACGCCCTGTTCAACATTTTAACGCCAAAATGAATAAACATGTCAGTCATTCCTTTGGGATATACCCATTTCTTCGTAATGAAAAACCCATATGGAAAAAAAAATTATATCGGCTGCTGCTAACAAAAAAGTAATAGCTGCCATTTTGCCAAAATAACATTACAATTTATAATGCCTAGTATATAGATGGCGCTGAAAAGAAAAATACTACGCGCCATGCGCCAGGACAATCAATAAGATAAATAGTTTCATCCAAATATAGATTTTTCTCTACGAAGATAATTTCGCAATTGCATTTACATTAAACAAATAGATTAAATTTTAAATTAATGGAGAATAATAACCAGTTGGAGGAATGTACAGTCAAGGGCAAAAATATGTATACACTTTAGTACCATGTCTATTTAACGTCATGTTTAAGCTGTCATATGAAATTGTGACAGCGATTAAAGCGGCAAGGTACTAAAGTGTATACATATTTTTGCCCTTGACTGTACCACGAAGAGGCAGTCAAGTCTTCAGATTCTATTTTATGACCGCTTCGTAACTTCTTCTTGACACCACAGGGCCGCGTTGATTACTTCGCACGTGACCCCCTCTGCCGTAATACCAAAGAGCGCGACTAACTGCATAGTAATAGTATCAGGATTTTAAATTGAATACAGTTGCTAATAGAGTATAGATGATGCGACTACTACATGGCAATTAGCCACCTTCTCTGGTTTTAACGCAGCTCTGGCTCGTTGCTCTAGCATAAAACAATAAATCGTAAAAGCTAGTAATCATTCTAAGAATTTTTGAGACATCGTTCCGCCTACATTTCACTATGGTCCATAGCCTTGTTGTCGTATCCTTTCGCTGTGGTGACGGAGGCGCCATCTGTGTCGAAGCTCGGCTCGGTATCAGGCTCGATGACCCACGGTTGCCTCTCGCCCGAACAGAGCCAGCCGTAAACTACGGCGCCTATAAGATAGATGGCGCTGGATATGAAAAATACTATGCGCCATTCTTCTGCCGTCTGAAAATTGAAACATAAAAGTGTTAATGTGACAATTCCGTTTATAAATATTGTATTTTAAATTTTTCAATCCATTACGCAGTGGGGCGGAACGTCGTAGGTAGGCTGAAAACACTACACTTAACATACCTCACATGAGTGCTAGACATTTTTCCTTAAGAACTAGTCTCTTAGGGATGCATCCTGGGTAAAATAAAGTTCTAATTAGTCCGCCGGTTAGGTTTATCAAATCAATCAAAAATTACAAAGATAACAGGCATAAAAGTTCAGGAGACGATATTTTTTGATAATGTAAATGACTGACTAAACAGAATTTTCTAGAACACTAACCTATTTGACTGGCCGGGTGTGCTGTCCTTTTGATGTTATACGGAAAAAAAGTATTAGGGCGGGACATTCTAGGTTGACAACGGGCGCGGATATTTGTGCCTGAACAAACCTGCCGTTGCCGTTTGAACCCAGGACCGCTAGATTCAGAGGCAGGGTCACTCCCAACTGGGCCAACGTGTCGCATGGCAAAGGCGTTTTTAGTATGGGAAAGCACCCCAATGCATCCTCTCTTCGTGCGGCTTAACGTCTTGGATGTTTTCTATGTATTTCTCTATATAAGTATGTTCATCGTTGTCTAGTACCCATAGTGCAAGCCTAGAGCTTAGTTTGGGTCTAGGCCAATTAGTGTGAAATTGTCCCCTGATATTTTTTCATTTATTAATTTTGGCTTCCTTCGCGTTTGAAAACGCTATAGACTAGATATACACCTTGTGAGTGACGATGAAGCCAGCTAGCGGTGGACTGATGATCCCCGGCAGAGTGGCCACGGTGTTGGACATGCCCATCAGCACACTGGCGTGCGGCGGAGCTATGTCCAGGTGGTTCACACTGAAATTATATGTAATAAATAAAACATTACCAGTTCTCTATTAGGTAATTTTAAATTTGGTTATTTACTAAGATTGTGCAGCTCGTTTAATTGTTATTTTAATTGAACAATACTTATACATGAATTATGTTGATAAGGGAATAAAAGCTTGTACGAGAGTACTGTTAGGCGATGGGCTTGCAACCTGTCACTAATACACTGGTAAACATCTTAGTCAGATTGTGCAAAATGTGGTTACAGAATTATCAACAAGTTTATTAGAGTTGTTAATAATTCTGTAGCTCTGCCTACCCTGCTCTGGGAATGAAGGCGTGATGTTATGTATGTATGTAATTACCATAATTTGTCCCAAACGAAGTCTCCGTCTCTGACCATGGGGCTTTAAATGTAGGTATCGATTCTACTCATTAAATGCATCTAGTTTTGTGCTACGACTTGGTGATTTGATGGTCAGAGACAGACATTGACGTTTTTCCGAACCTTGTCAATCACGCTTACGTCTGAACGTATTTGAATGAAATTTTGAACACAATAAGTGCATATATCCTTAAAACTTTTCTTGACAAATTATTTAATAATACCCGTGAGACACACGTTAAAATAAGTTCCCCGCGTTGTTTCCCGCATGCTGGAAAGTGAAGTGTCGGTGGCCGTTAAAGTACTTTTTCACCGAGGCGAGGCGACACGAGGCGACGTGAGAATTTTTAGTTGTATTAAAACAACCATTTCAACTGGAGATGTGCGAGGAAGGAATTGTTTTTTTTTATGCTCTCACTATATCACGTCTATAGTCGCGGAATCATATAACCCTGGTGTTTTCAAGGCAAATAGGCCTTTTTTGGGTAAGCGTGTTGTCGTCTCGCCTTGCTTTGTCGGTGGAAAAGCACCTTTATTAGAAGTAGCCTATGTCCAGTAGTGGACGCCTTTCGGTTGAAATGATGATGGAGTATTCACCTAAATCCAGACCAAGCAAAGCCACCTATTCCAACAGCGATGGTCAGGAACACGACGCATCCAACAACTGTCGTCGAATATGAAGCGCATATCATGAAAATGGTCTGAAACAAAACAAATAATCTAAGTCTAAACTATGCTATATGCAATTGAACAGTTTTACAAGAAAGAAAATAACATTGACGACACGTTGGCCTAGTTGGGAGTGATCCTGCCTCCGAACCCAGCAGTTCTGGATTCAAATCCCGGCAAGGGCAGATATTTGTGTGATGAGCGCGAATATTTGTTCCCGAGTCTTGGATGTTTTCTATGTATTTAAGCATGTAATCTCCATATAAGTAGATTACCTAATCGTTGTCTAGTACCCATAGTACAAGCCTAAAGCTTAGAGCCCTTTCACACTAGCGTTTTTGTCGGCGGTTTCTCGGTGGAGCGGGAACGCGACCAGAACGCTGCGAGCACCCGACGGAAACGCGGCGTGATTATGATAAGAGAAGCAAAACGCGACGTGCACGCGGCCGTGCCGCAGCGGATTATCGCGACGTGCATGACGCGTTGTGCATTTCTTATAATAGTCATGCCGCGTTTCGGTCGCGTGCTCGCAGCATTCCGGTCGCGTTCCCGCTCCACCGAGAAACCTCCGGCATAAACGCTAGTGTGAACAAGCTCATAGATAGGGACTAGGTCAATTTGTGTGAGATTGTCCCCTGATATATTAAAAAAAGTCAGTAAATGAGAGCCACATGAAGGTTCTTTTACACGTCTGTAACATGGAGTGAATCTACTAGCGCTTCGGACAAGACCGTCATTGCAGAGAAGCGCCGCAAGAAGCTACAGAAGGTATTTTTTTCAATCATAGAACACCATTATTTATTCGTGAGAAACAGACAAACAAAAAGAGCAAAGCACTGACATAGACGCATTCATTGGCAACCTGTGGGTCAAATATTCTCAGTGAACAGACAATGCTCTGCGGGTCCAATTTAATAATGCATTCAGGGTGCTGATGGGGTTGCCTCGCTACTGTAGCTGTACTGAAGCTCGCACCAATGATTTCCATGCCACTCATAGAAAAAAAGTAACGTCTCTTTTGAGAAGAGTGCGTGGCAGCTCCAACAGGATCCTCAATATGATCTCGAATAAATTCGACTGTCCAATAATTTTAAGTATGTGTAATTTAGTTAAGTCGAATTTAGAGTTTAAGTTATAAAGTTTTAGTACTAACATTAGATAATAAATGTTTTGAATTTTGAATTTCAATTGGCACCAGTCCATGGTTGCCCTCACCTACTGCCATGTGAAATAGGCTTATTTTCTTTTGGTCAGACCATCGAATTGGTCACCATCTCCGCGATCTTTGAATGCGCAACCCTAAAAACCTTGCCCAAAAACCCTCACAGCTAAAAGGTCACTCACTTGCGCCAGAAAGCCTCCACAGTTGAACAGTTTCCTGATGTTGGTCCTCGAGAGGGACCCCTTCCGCAGCATCCAGTCTGCGAGGTGCCCAGCAACTTGCAGCACAATGCCCATGGCTAGATATGGAACTGCTGACAGTACCCCAGTTTGTGATGTCTGGAACCCGAATACGTCTGAAAATTCATACAGAATTGAATTTACAATTGTTTTTGCAGAATCCTCATTTTATTTAAAATTAAACATAGTAATTACTGAAAGAAATGCAAATTTCTTTATAAGGTCCGCATATTTTAAACATGGAACAACAGCTGTGACGTCATTCCTGTTGATTTTGTATAGAGCGTTTTTGCAGGGGGTCCAAAGTATAACTTTTTAAAGTTTCGTCTCTAATGAATAAATAACACGACATTGTTCCTCGTATACCGTTGTTCTTCTCTTTCATAGCACATTCAAGAGAGTGTAAGAAAAAATATATGCATGCTCCCTATAAAGTATTGTCAACTTTAATGAGAAGTGTGTATATATACATACACAACCAAACTCTTTACCTCACTACTGTTATCACTACATAGTATAAAACAAAGTCGCTTTTTCTGTCCCTATATCCCTATGTATGCTTAAATCTTTAAAACTACGCAACGGATTTTGATGCGGTTTTTTTAATAGATAGAGTGATTGAAGGGGAAGGTTTATATGTATAATACTTTAATCCGGAGCGAAGCGAGGGCGGGTCGCTAGTAAGTTATAAATGCGAAAGTTTGGATGGATGGATGTTTGTTACTTAATCAAGCCAGAACTGCTACACGGATTTAGATAAAATTTGGCACAGAGATAGATTATAATTTGGAGGAATAGCGATGAACGATTTTTTTTTTATATTTTATAGAAGTACAATATTTTTTATAAAAAATAATTATCTGCCAAACTGCAGTGCAGTTTGTTGGCAGAAAGAAAGCTCTCTACGTCTAACTTAATTACATACATACTAGGTATATATATGTATAATATAATGTACACAGTTTTGTCAATAAATGAATATCTTATCTTATCTTATATTATGTATATACACAATATGCACACATGCATATATACATATATACACATACGCACACACGTATACACACATGTGCACACATAAACGCATACACATAGGTACGCACGCGCACTACGCATACACCTATACACCTATTTAACACACTATTTTTTTTTATTTTACACACAAATCCCATAAGCACTCACACGAACAGATACATGTATGTATGCTGGCAATGACATGATGGAGCGCGTTGCCAGCACGCAGGGCGCCCGAGCGGCGAGCCCACCGGAGCGGCTTCTACGCAGACGGAGTCAAACAACTAGTTATTTATTAGATGATGATAGCGATCCGGAATCAGTGTACATACCCCGCATGAATGTGGGCAGGAAAGTGAGCAGTGTGTAGAAGCCCCAGTTCTCGCTGAAGTGGGCCACGATAAT
Organism: Acleris holmiana; assembly: GCA_949316455.1. Lineage (NCBI taxonomy): Eukaryota > Metazoa > Arthropoda > Insecta > Lepidoptera > Tortricidae > Acleris > Acleris holmiana. Next base: position 16,430,975 of record OX438767.1, read on the forward strand.
GGCCCAAACGGGGCCTGATGTCAGCATGGCCTTCCATGGGTGTTGGATCTGGCCTGCCACTGCCTGCGTGCCTCGAGTCTCCTAGGAGGAAACAAGATAACTATTTTTAGTAAGACAGGACAATAGAGAGATCTCTTTCCAGGTGGATGTTATGCCTGAGGACCAAAGTCCATTTGGATGAAGTTGGAAGTGGTATATAAGTTAACCGGCTGAAGAAACTTCGTTAGCGCGATGTAGCGCACTGTCAGATTTAGTTACGCTGGTGGCGCTGTCGAGTTGGTTTTTAAAAGTTGTCACTAGATAATAATAATAATAATAATCACAGGACAATGTCACACTAATTGACCTAGTCCCAAACTAAGCTCTAGGCTTGTACTATGGGTACTAGACAACGATAAACATACTTAGATAGAGAAATAAATACTTAAATACATAGAAAACATCCAAGACTCAGGAACAAATACTCGTGCTCATCACACAAATATCTGCCCTTACCGGGATTTGAACCTAGGACCCCTAGCTTCGAAGGCAGGGTCACTCCCAACTAGGCTAGCGTGTCGTCAAGCCTAGATGTCGCTAGGTCGCCACAATTTAAGTAACAAGTCGAACTAAGTTTTTATATAAAAGGACGAATATTTTAAGGTTGACGCACACAACCGTCTCCTTTCTACCATCGGACTACCAGACGCACCGCGGGGTACCATACGTACCTAGTAGAAATTCCGCCTTTTCGTAGGAAGCGCTTGGCAACATCCTTCATAATGCGTACTCCGAAAGAGTGGAACGCACTACCGGCGACTGTATTTCCGAGTGCATACAATCTGAACTTATTCAAGGGGCTACCATGAGCCAACGGCTTTGACGCGCGATTTTCCTTAATATCTTTCAAACCTGTCACTAATACCCTGGTAAATTTAGCCTGATTGTGCAAAATGTGGTAATATGTATAGTCTGTACTTTTAGGTATTTAAAAAAGTGTAAACAAACCAAACCACGTGGCTCTGCTCATCAACCAGTCCAAGCTGTTTGGTCGAGCTTTGACGTATCAGTGTTCTGCTCCTATTGGCTGACAAACTGTCATCTGTCAATGTCACGTGGTTTTTTGGTTTACACTTTTTTAAACACCTAAAAGTACAGACTATAGCTCTGCTTACCCCAGCCTGGGAATGAAGGCGTGACTATATGTACCTTTCAAACGGGACACAATATGAAAAAAATTCTGGGTTTTTTTATAAAGAATATCGTACTGGATTTTTGTATATTTTTGCAAAAGGTGTAAGTAATTTCGGAGGAGTCATAAAGACTCCAATTTGCAGTTTTGTTGATTCTCCTCCAAAATGACTTCCCGTTTACTTTTGCAATAGGCTTCTTCTGGGTGGATTATTTGGGGTCGAAAAACCACCCAAAAACCCAATCCCATGGTGTTGTAATTGTACCTGTATGTATTTCAGTTCCGCTGGCGATATGTGGGGATCATTTTCAGGAGACTCCTTGACGACCAGCCACCAGATGGTGGTCCAGACTAATCCGGTGACGCCTGTAAGATGTAACATTAGTATACAATACAATACAATAGTATTAGTATTATATGTAGGAGTATATGAAGTATATATGTATTGTAATATTTAAGTATTAGCAATAGATAGGATAATGATGTTAAGTTTTTAGTTTTATCTTTTGATGACATTGTTATTTTTGATGTTGAATACTAGACATATAACACGTTATTATGGATTTTCAGTGTTGGGTCAGGGTTCGATTCCGTCCCCCCCGACTGTGCTGCCACCTTGCCGTGGTGGGGGGGCTTGCGTGTCTCTATGATCCCCGTGGCTATACCGGACAGGGCTACCCATACCGGAAAGGCTCGAGGTGAGGGGCCAGACTAAGAGCGGCACGTCCCTATCCCAATCCCACCTTCCCGATTTCCCATTCCTTCCCAGCTCCCATCCTTCCTCCCTTTTCCACCGAACCAGTGGCGGGATATCCACTTTCCAGGGCCAGCGCGGGCCCGGGGAACCAAATACTCCCCAAAAGAGCGCACATGAGGGGGGCGACGAGGGGGAGTTTGAAGGGACGGAGCTCGGGTAGGTGTCCCCGTATCCCGTTCCCGGAAAGCGACCCTGGTTCGCCCAGACGTGAGTCTCGGGTCTAGTGACCTCTGTTTACAGAGGACATTTTAGACCTGAGACAGGTGTAGTGTGGGTGTTTGAAGGATCGTGGACTTACCCCGGTCACTGCGACTGGGGGGAATAGCCTGCCGGAAAACACCCTACACTCCATGCAGGCTGTGAAGGGAAGGCGAACCCAGCTTTTGCTGATCGCCTGAACTTCATGGGGAGCCACGTGGGCGAAGGGCCCACATTGCACGGCTCCCCCAGCTTGGGGAGATCGCTGTGTGCGTACGCAGTCGTCTCCTCCTTTGGCGGTGTGCTCTTCGGAGCGGGCTGGGAGGCGCCCAGCGGGCAATGCTTTGGCGGTACCGCGGCGTCTCCGTTAACCAGCCAGGAGGGTTACGCCGGAGTGGTTTTAAACGGTAGTTCGCTTAGGTGAGAGTCCGTTATACCCCCCATTGCACGGTCATCCTTAGGCCATCGGGGGGATGCGTAAATGCATTTCCACTTCGTCATCAAAAAAAAAAAAAAAAAAAAAAAAAAAAAAAAAAAAAAAAAAAAAAAAGGGTTCGATTCCGTGTACGGACCTATTTGTGTGACGAGTGTGAGTATTCGTTGCTAAGTATTTGATGAGAAGTATATTTTACTCTCAATTGCAAGTGTACGTGTAAAAGAGTTATATAAGTGCGAAATACATTATGGAGGGGGATTTATTACTACAATATGCGACTCAAATAAAAGCTAATACATAGTCTAGTCTATTCTACATTATAACACTTTAAAAGGAAAAGTGTGAAATGGTATATAACTTGAATGGAATGGATGGATGAAAAACGATTGACGAAAGAAATATACAATGCGATAATGAATGAAAGGGCGGAATGGGCCGCCCTAGGAGTACTTTTTTGAATCAAATTGGGGAAATACTGGAAAAGGGCCGAATCTTAAGTACCCGAAACAGACGTGCATGCATGACTCGAAGTATGGAAAGGGAAAGAGATTTGTCAGGATCATAGCAGGTGGAAAGAAGTGGTCTCTTCCTCTGGGAAACGTATGTATGTACATATTTCTTGAATAAAATTTAACATTTGCACTATTAGTTTGTCCCCGCCTGGAGCTTTGGTTGATATTTTAATTGGCGTCGGTTTTTGATTACTGCTTTATAGTTACCGAACACGTAGAAGATGCCCGGCCAGCCGGTGTAGTGCGCCAGCAGCGAGCAGACGGGCATGGACACGACGGTGCCGGCGTAGCTGCCGCTGAACGCGAACGTGGCCAGCCGCGCGCGCTCCGGGCTCGGCGCCCAGCGCGACCACACCGCGTGGATGCAAGGATATGTCACGCCCTGCAAAAAATGAGAACAAGGGCCCTCGCATATATTTTTTTTACTAATAAATATGAGATAAGATTGTCCCCTGATACAATCTCACACAAATTGACCTAGTCCCAAAGTAAGCATTAGGCTTGTAATATAGGTACTAGACAACGATAAACATACTTAAACAGAGAAATACATACTTAAATGTATATAGAAAACATCCAAGACTCAGGAACAAATATTCGCGATCATCACACAAATATTACCAACCCTTACCGGGATTACTTGTATCTTTTCGTATAAAATCGTTAGGCCAAAATCGGTTTAATACAGTAGAAACGGTTTTATTTTAATCATACCTAACCTTAACTAATGTACACAATACTTGTTCATTAAATTCTACAAACAGCCTAAAAGGATGTTATGCGAAAAGGTTTTTCAAGGGAATCTCCAAAAATTATAGTACAGTACCGGCCAATAATATAATATATCATCTTTGTACTTACATCTTATACGATTACCGATTACCCACAAATGTGACTCACCAAAATTTACAACCTATCAAGAACTAGATGACCAATTGTATTTCCATTATTCAATTCGTTAGCTGATTTAATAAGGTTCAAAATGGTATATAACAAACATTTGCACATATCGTTTTTAAAAAACTCAAGTATTTAAAAACCATTGCCGACGCGTTCATACTAAATTTACGAGATTTGTATGAACACGTCAGCAATGGTTTTTAAATACTAAACTTTTTTAAACTACGATATGTAAAACTTTGAACGGTGTTCTGAAAATAAAGCTATTAGAGGTTTGTCAAAAAAGCAAACTATTATTTTTTTGTTCATTATTACTGCGTAAATAAATAAATAAATTACTGCCAACAAGCTTCTTAGCTTATTGGCATCTAGGAAAATCTGTGCAAGTATAAATATTAAACCATAAGCGAACCTAAAGATGCCCTTACACGGGCAATTTTTGAGTAATAATTGCCCGTCAGCATTACAGACGTCACAATTTATTACACAAAGTTAGAGTAAGATAGTAATTGTTGCGGGCTATAAAATGCCGTTACAGGTTCCCTGTGTAAGTACACCTTTAGGATTGGTTTACATTTTGTTTACCTCAAAAAGACCTTCGACGACTCTTACAGCAATGAGGAGGCCTGTGCTGGTGTGGGCGAGAGGGGGAGTAAAGAGGGTCAGCAACGAAGTCGTCCCTATTCCTATCGCGAACATCCTGAAACAATATTTGTTTACTTTATGACATTAATTCGTGCGGTTGCCGGGTTAGAATAGTGCCACTGCATGTCTTCGCGTGGATGTCGTAAGAGGCGACTAAGGGAATAAGCGCTTGTAGTACTGTTAGGCGATGGGCTTGCAACCTGTCACTAATACACTAGTAAACTTCTTGGCCTGATTGTGCAAAATGTGGTTAATTCTGTAACAAGTCTTTTAAGAGTTGTTGGTATTTCTGTAGTTCTGCCTAACACTCTCTCAGGAATGAAGGCGTGATGTTATGTAACATTAACGACTGCTAGGCATCAGTTCATTAAAATTAAGTCGTTGCTTACTGCCATACTTTGAGATGTAAACTAATTATAAAGTTTGATTAAAGTTGCTGTGGTCACTTTCTTTGCCATAGAAATAGAATAAGACAACACATCATTCAACAAGCATTCAATTTAATTGGCAACTCTGAGTGCGGCCGTTAGTGATGATTCTTCATATTAAATTTTGAAAAAGGAGCGATTTAATTGTCCCTCAAAAAACAGCCTTTAAATACAAATACAAATAGGTCAGCTTATTGCTTTTGCGTTTTTGAAAGCTGTTTCTTGTTTTTTAAAACATTTTATTTTAATTGTGCCTATACTTTTTAGTGATCATAAAATACACACTGTTATGTGGAGTCACTTCTCAATTCATAAGAAAGAATAGGATAGTTAAAGCTCGCCGCAAGGGACGCCGCGGGAAAATCAGTGTCTAGGTATATTTAAATATGCTTCGTCATTGTCGCTCAACTATCATAATCGAGATATCTTATCACCACGTCACTGTTGTTTCTCATTTTCAAAGACACTCCCATGAACTTAGTAAAGAAAGTAAGGAGAAGAAAGAGAGTGCACTTATTTCTTTAATAAGTTCATGGGAGTGTCTGAAAATAAGAAACGACGGGGTCCCACGTTTGTTGAATAAAATAAATAAACTTAGGAGTCTCTATGTTTTTAAATTGTCTTTATGTTTAAACAACATTATTGGACAATGAAGATATAACAATCGATCCCACCACAATTGAAATAAATAAACTAAAGGCGTTATCTCTAAATGACGTAAGTTACTCGTATGATAGCATCTTCAGATCAAATATGCATTTCTTAATTTTAATATTCAATTATGAATTAGTTTGATAATTCATTGTTGGTCTTCGATTCATATAATTGAAGAGAATAATAAGAATTGAACGCATGACAACGTATATAAACACTTTATTGCACTAAAACAATAACATTACAAAAATAAAAGTAGTACAAAGGCAAACTTATATCCCTTTATGGGATCTCTTCCAGTTAACCATGTGTATAATAATAAAATAAAACAATAACATTTATAATACTCTTCTCTGTTTCGCGGTTAAAAACGATACTATACATTATACAGACAAGGAATTAAAGGAATTTACGTATCTAAAAGCATATAGGTTAGCAGCTTTTGTTACATTTAAGGCACAACGAAACACTGACACGGGTCATAAGGTTACGAAAACCTTCAAGTAGGGTTCCTATTAGACTGGCAACTGAATGGCATTGAAAAGGGCAAGGTATGTGGGGGATTAACATATTTGCCAACTATTTTCCGATAATAACTGGTATCTAAATACCTATAGAGAACTTAAAATGATCAGTAGTGGGTACTGGATTAACGATTAAATGACTTGGGGAAATTTAACGGAAGCTAACGAGTCTGTTAATATTTTCAAAAACTTAACTTAAAAGTTAATCAGTTACTCGAAATGTTAACTTCGTTAATAAACGATTAACAGATTAACGAGATAATGCTCTTTTCGATTGTTTTGTATTGTCACTGTTCTGTTCTGTTGTGGGACAGGGTTCCATTGGTCTGATATTTGGTAACTCATAATTTTATCGAATTTCACTTCATCGAACGTTATTTTCTGGTGAAGCCATGTTTTCATATCTTAAACATTAATTACGCAGGTTAGGTTATGTTTGACTGTGGAGAGAAATTCAATTCGATGAATTGAAATTTCTGCGTAGTGATACGTTCGTTGGAAAGTGATTCGTTACAATGATATACACCCCTGATATTTCCATGAATTTTATGATTTGCCTCGACATTATAAAATAGTTTATGAGCGTCCGTTTTGACTGACTTTTTAGTTTCTTGCGGGGTTTATTTTCAGCAGTGGTCTCGTCTTGGGAAGCGCTGGTAAATTTTTGACGTGTAAAAGTGCCTATACGGCCTACTTACTGAATAAACATGGTCTATATCTTTTTTAAGGTTCCGCAGTCAAACTAGGAACCCTTATAGTTTCGCTATGTCCGTCCGTCCGCAGCCTAGCTCAAAGACTCTTAGTACTATAAAGCTGTAATTTGGCATGAATATACATATAAGTCATGCCAACAAAGTGGTAAAATTAAATGTAGTTTTTTAATAGTGTACCTCCCCTACACGTAACGTGGGGATGTATTTCTTTTTTTCTCAATTATCCCGAAAATATTACGCGTTTGTGAAAAAAAAACCACTAAGGGATCCGTTTATGAAATATTAAGCTTTAAAGCGCTAATTTTTATTAGAGTCAAGTGTCCCCCCCACCTACAGCCAAAACTACATATACTAAAGATCTGAAAAAGATCTTATATATAAAAGTGAATTTAACGAATTTAAAAGGACTAAGTAAACATCATTGGTTCTTGAGTTACAGGCGAAGTTTATATACCTACTGAAATCATCAAATGACTAGTTATTACTTGTTGTTTTTTATGTTTGTAGTAGTTACTTATCAGCTTTGGAACCTACACTGAGCATGTTCCGACATGCTCTTCCCGGTTTTTTTTCAAAAATCTGTTGTCGTCCTTTGACGTTTCAGTGTTCCGCTTCTATTGGCCGACGAACTGTGTTTTTTTTTGTTTAAATTTAGTTACATACCTAAACAAAAGAAGTATATTATCGCAAATACAAAAGCCGCAAACGCACTGAGAGCGGAGGCTGCGCGTTGCGTTGCCGCGCGAAGGCGGTACCGTCTGTCGTGACCGCATAATTGAGTTTGGCTTGAAACCTCCTCATATGCGTATTAATTACGAAAGGGGGAAGTATTAGTGTTATCCGACATAGCAGTAACCACCAGTTAATATTAACTTTTCATCACTAACTTTGGCGTACAAGGAGAGAGTTGTTTGTACCTTAATGTCAAGCAATTTGTTTGCAATAACTGTAACAATATAAGTACAAATCATTTCACAGTGCATTTCGTTACAAAAAAGGAGAGGAAGAAAAAAGATTTTTCTGACATGTCGCATCCCATTGACAGTCAAACTTTACAATTAAAACATGGCTGACCAAATGCCAGATGGTGAGATACATAAACAGGCATCAGTTAGGTAGTAAACAGGGTGGAAACAATCAATAATAGGCCATGAAGGGGAAGTACACCTCAATTTTTTATGATAACTCATTTTACTCAAAGAAAACATTCTACGATGATTAAATGCATACACAAATTTTTGAAAAAGTTTACCTGAGTTAAACTAGGGTAAGCGTACCAGTGAATGAACCCTTAAGGAGATTTTCAACTTTAAAAAATCATTGTACTTAAATAGAGAAAGGGACCGTCAAATATACTGTCGTTATAAGTCAAGCAGGTTTTCTTGTTTGAATTTATGACATTTGTTTTACAATGGTATAGCGTAAATTAAAGTTATAGTAATTTTAAGCCGAAGACACCCCAAAACACCAGTGAATGAACAAATGAAACCAGTGAATGAACAATGATTTATTGTTTATTGATTTAGTTTAATTAAAATAGTTTTAACAGTTTTTTCTTATTCATATGAGTTAACATGATTAAATATTATGCTGAGCTCAAATTGAGACCTTCAGGTATTTGAGTTATAAATGTAATTATTAGAAAATAAATAATTCAAGTAATAAAATAGGTAGTCAGCCTTTGACTTATCTCTTCTTAATTAGGTATAATTGTCATCTTTATACTCGAATAAAGCTATTGATAGCAAAAATAGTAAGTCTTTGGAAGGTTTGACCTTGGCAAAAGCAACGCCATGTGAAAATTATAGTGGTTGTTATTTAAAAACCACTACAAAAGTACAATGATTAGGTAGGTATATTCCAGAAATAATTTTGTAAATCAGTGCAGTAGTTTTTGAGATAATCACGAAGAACAACAAACACACATACATACACATATAGCGGTCAATCAGAGAACGTCCGTTTAACTGATGTGGGTTAAAACGTGACATTTTACCCGAGTATTCATAAAATAATGATCGTTCATTAACTGGCTCATAGATTGTATTAGAAACCAGTGAATGAACCCCAATTTAAGATTTTGTTCGAATACTGGCCACATGACGGACAATCAATTAACGTCTATGTTACTCAAAATAAACTTTGATACCATAGTTAAATCGCACAATATTGCAAAATCAAAAATTCACTAGGTTCTAGTGAATGAACACCGGGGTTCATTCATTGGTTTTAGCGGCTTCAGTGATCTAGTTATAAAACATTTGCTTAAAATCGGTATTTTGAAAGAAAGGCACATAATATGATATTTAAATAGAAAAAATGTATCCTTTAGACTTAAAATAAACACATACTACGAATCGTAGTTGCTTGGTACGAGTACAGTATCACATAAAACACAATGTGACAAACCAGACTCCTTAATACAGCCCCATACAACGAAAACACATCTGCGACACGTCCACTTTAGATGTCCGCCGTGTTGCAACTAAAGCACCTGAGTTGAAATTAATGTTACCATGATGTTACTAGTAATGTTGCCAATCTAAAAAAAATATTTTGTATTGTAGAAGTTTAAAGAATCCTTGTTTTGCGAAAAAATGTTCATTTTGTTAATTCACTAGCACTGTTCATTGACTGGTACGCTTACACTAACTAAAAAGAAAAAAAGACATTATTTTATTTATTTAAACTTTATTGCACAATACACAACGTAGGTACGAATGGCGGACATAATGCCTTAAATCATTCTCTACCAGTCAACTAATGGGCCAAAACAGAAACAATACTAATCGATAGGATCAATAATAAGGGTAAACTCCTGAAACATTAGGACTTAGGAAATAAAAACGTTCATGAATTTAACATTTTATGGTGTTCCATTGATTCTTTCCTCTCTGTACAATGTGGTTACTCCAAGCTGTAAAACGGACAAAGCTTTGTTTTTTTTATCTTTTACTGCCTAGGGTCCAAGTGGAACTTAGAGTTTGGCCAATGTTACCAATTTTATTATGAACAACCAACGCACAAGTTTTTTCCATTATTTTTTTGACAATCTCTAAGTACAAATAAGGTCGCACTATAAACTGTCGAAACCTGCCAAGTACAATCGCCCACACAGCTGAGTGACCAATGAAGATAAACAGAGAGAAACTGTCTTGGTCGTGCACATGAGATTCTTATGTCAAATCTATATTCATCTCTTTCTACATTTTCTCACTTCCGTCTTTAATGGGCAGTTAATTGTGTGGCTGTTTGTACTAGCCAGTGAAAGAGACAGAGTAACATAGTCCTTTCTCTGTCTAGAACTTGTTCTCTGTTCTACTTAATTACCAATTTATTAAGCATGCAAGTGGTGGTGACAGCTAAAGTGCTAGTGAACGGAACGAACCTGTTACCTCCTATTTTAGCCGCGAGCCAGCCCCCAGGTAACTGTGTGACCAGATAGCCATAGAAGAACGAGCTGAGAATCCAGCCTTTGGTCTGAGAGCTCCAGTCGAACTCAGGGATCTGAAAAACAATTGTTCATTATCATAGTAATTAGGAAGCATCAACTTTTTGTTCCTAACATTTTTTCGCCGGCCAATCCCGCGTAACCGTCGCCGGTCGCCTTAACTGGTCTCGGTTTAGACGCACGTCTTAGGATGCGTCGAAGTAAGGCCCGTATTAATAAACAGATATCGGTTAAAATACCCATCTCAAGATACGTCAAAAATGACAGTTTTCTATGGTTTGACGTTTACTTTGACGCATCTTGAGACGTGCGTCTCAACCTAGATCGCTTAATACGGCCATGAGACGTTTATTGAGTGGGGCATCTCAGTTAAGATCACATTACTAATATGACACTAGGTCGCCCCGCCATATTCCTTTGTCCCCTGATCTTTATGTATTTATTAATTGCGGAATATTTGAGAATGGATCCGTGTCACTACGGTAGAGAGCATCTGTCTCGCAATAAACGAAGGATAATAGGAAGTTAACGGCCGACCTTTACTGTATAAAGAGGCATAAGAAGATTGCATTTTGCCGATTATCTATATTTTTTTCAGTTTCTTGTTTAGTTATACCGTCAATACCAATTTGTTTCTTATATCTATGTTGGTCCAATGCCACTTTTTTAAGACACGTTTTTTGTCACTCTAAAACAGAACGCTGGTCCCCGACAAAAAACTAATTATTAAATGAGTAAATAATTAATAATGAAAACCGCTTAGGCATTTATTTTGTGTTGCTAAGCCGCCATGTTCTCTACACGTTAAGAATTTAGTTTATTCGCCTTACTTAAACGTGTAATACCGAGTAAATTTTTCGTTGTAAATTAAAAAAATTAACATCTTATATCAATGTTTGTTCCATAAATTATTTATTGTGCGTACATAATGTGTAAATATTTATTATCTTTATGAGAATGAATGACAAATTTTGTTTTAATTTCTATAATAATAAAATTAGTTTCTGCTCTATTTTTTGGGGTTCTATTCCAAAAGGGTAAAAAAGAACCCTTGTGGTTAGACTTTGGTGCCTGACTGTCTTTCCGTATGTTAGTTTCTATCAGCAACTACTAAAGCAGGCAAAAACAAAATAACGTTTAAAGTTTCAAGCTTTTATTGCCAACTGAAGTTCCCTTTTGCATTTACTGCTTGTTGAGACCAACGTAATGAGTCTAAAAAGGTGGGTCTACTTTAAGTATAGCGTAGATCCCCTGTCACCACCTTCCGGCTCCATCGTCAGACCAGGTCTATTGTGCCATATTATTGTTTTGTCATCGAAGTTACGTAGGTATATCAAATTTCAGCTCAATCGGTCCCCGGGAAGTGGTTCAAATCTTCCTTGCAAGATTGGACCCGAACATACGTACATACATATAAACATTGAAAGTTAATAAAAAGATTGTAATAAAACCCATACGGTTTTTATTATCAGCTAATTAAGAATATTCAATATCGTTATTTACTTGATGCTAAGCTTGGTCTGAAAGTATTTCGCTATTCCTTTCGAAACTCAAAATTTCTAGAATGAAAAGTATCTTGTCCTGGCCCGGGTGTTCAACCTATCTATCTTCGTACCAAATTATGTCAAAATAGGTTCAGAAGTTTAAGCCATGAAAACGTCAAAGTTACTTTCGCATTTTATAATATTTGTATGGATGTTGCGTATAAAATGCTACCATTATTTAGCAAAGTTCCCACACTTTATTTGAGTGGGTACGAGTATCTATTCAATAACTTTTTGTACCTTTATCCCATGCTAACTGTGTCTGCATTTTAGTAAAGGCAGGTAAAGATTCCATCCTGACACCTGTCATTTCAGTACAAATTATAACCTCAAACTCCAGAACAGGTCATACATTTTACTGCGATGACTGTCACAATTGACTTCTTATCTTACACTTCCATGAAATTTAATAACCAACGTGACTTATCAACACCCTTGTTAACGAGAACATGCAAATTTACTTAACCTCGTACGAAAAAAAAAAATCACACCATTATAGAGCCATGTCGCAATGACAGGCCACATCCCTCGAACCTGAATGATGTGGAGACTAACACGTCACCTTAACGCAACAGAGTTCTAGAATACCCGAACATATTGCCACACAAGGACGTATAAGAAACAACACAATCGATTTTTTGTGTCAAAGGGCTTCGGCAGCGATCATAAGAAATCAATCAAAATCGAGTTCTAAAAGCTTGTATTATGGTCTGCTATAAACGCAACAGCTGCGCACTTTAAATTGGCTTTTTCCGAACTTGGTCAGTGTTTAGGGAGTCATAGAACGCGTCATCCGCTAACTCCTGAGACCTTGGTCATAAGGTTTAATTTGCGACGGCTTAACTCGGAAAAGGGTGCGAATGTCTGTGATATTAATAAAAATTTACGGCACCCATGCCCTCGGCGAGGTCCTTGAAAGGCTTTGACGATTTTATGGCTTGAAATAATATGAGTTATTATTGGGAGGGAACGCTTTACAGGTAGGATATGGATTTTTTTACAGGACTCCAAAAGCAGGATGAGTAGATTTGTATGGACTCTGGCCTAGGGACCAATAACGATAAGCCATATATAATTGGAAAGGGTTTTTCATATTCTACAACTTTTTGTATGGCGGGAAATCTCGAATCGTTGTGTAAAAAAAGTAATGGAAAGACAAATAGTCAATTTTCATCAATAAAGTTAGTTTTATTAATATTACATTTAAGTCATGTAAGTACAACGTTTTTTAAAACAAACAAAAATATCGAAAATACTTTTTTTTAAACATAAGGTTATTGAATTTTGAGCTGTGTTAAGTGCCCAGCTGGAGGATTAAATGCTTCGTGCCTTCCTACACCAAACTACCAAAGGAAAAACACTACGTGTGCACAGCTTCCGATCGTCCGACGCCCTGTCAGACAAGTGCAGTAATATCGTGCTATGATTGCAGTAATATTGATTGATATGCTGATTACATGAATAGCGACTGACAGCCCATTGGCAACATCTCTGGGGACATAGACAAGATGCCCAACGCAAACGTTAGCGAATTTTTAAAAACTAGCAACATGCATGGATTTGACATTATGCAGCCAACGCGATAGATCTTTAGCTCAAGTAAATCCCATACATTTATTAGATACTGGTATTGCAAGTGTTGGCAATAATCGCTGAGAACACTTAAAGGTAAAGGTAAACTAAAATAACATTAGTAAAAAAAAAGTAGAGTTCGCAATGATTGTGTGTTGTGAAGGCACTCCGTTACAGTTATAAAAGTTATAAAGTGTAACTTTATTTTTTTTCTTTAAAAAATCTCTAGAAAGTACGAAATTCCATCCGGCCCCTTACTTTCAAATCGCGATATCTCAAAAACTGACTAGGCATGTTCCTTCCGTGTACCCAACATTTGCAAGTACCTGGGTGACCGAGCTGTGCTCGAGTGTATGTAGATGACACTATTAAATTACAATTTGATAGCGTACGTACTCTATATGTTAAATCAGAACCCGATTTTTCGGCGGAACCCGAACTTTCCCGAAGATGTGCTACTCGCATTCAGCTGTTTTCGGCAACGTTTACCAAATTGTCGGGCCACACCTTATCTTCTCATTATGGGCAAATAATTTTGTGTCATGTGCACGAGTATTTGTTCTTTTAGCCGTGGAAGTTTTTGATATGTATTCAAGTTTGTATTTATCTATACATAATTTGTATGTTTACAGTTGCCTGGGTCTAGATAAATTTGTGTAAGATTGCCCTGATATTTTTTAGGGTTCCGTACCCAAAGGGTAAAACCGGAACCCTGTTACTAAGGCTCCACTGTCCGTCTGTCTGTCTGCCACCAGGCTGTATTTCATGAACCGTGATTGCTAGACAGTTGAAATTTTCACAGATGATGTATTTCTGTTACCAGTCTTAAAACAGTCCTTACTGGAAAATAAAGTAAATTGTCCTAGGCAATTATGACACCTAGCAACACTTAACGAAATTACCTTTTAAAGTTTATTAAGGCATAATGGCAACGGAATACGTAACATTCAGCCACTAATATCGATAGTCGATAAAACGTCGATTAAAAAAAAAATTGTTAGGGATTAGGAGGGTTAAAAATAAAAACGTAACACTATAACCAAAAATACTAAAATAATATAGTGCCTTATAGTGCAGAACCCTTCGTGCGCGACTCCGACGCGCACTTGGCCGGTTTTAATAATATTTTTAATCTTTTATGTCAGCCGTAATACGTCTACCGCTGGACATAGATAGGCCTGCCCCAAATATCTCCACCTCAAACGCTCCTAACGTTTGAATCTTGCCTAGGGTCCCTGTGCTACTAGCATTCAGCTGTTTTCTGCGACAATTTTCAATTCGTCGGTCCACCCTGTCTGTGTCTGAACATGGTTGTCACTCCAAAACTTCATCACTCCATTATTACCAATTCAGCTTACGGGCATTGTATCGATTATAGTTTTAGTATGGTCTGTGAATTAGGTTATAAGATCAGTGATTCGGAACCAGTGTTGGGCACTCAAGAATAAAATCATTATTTGAATGAAGATTCGTAAGAATAAAATCATTTCGATTTTATTCCTGTGAAATTTATTTAAATAATTTCGTCGGGAATAATTTGTACGTGGGAAAATTAAATAAAAATAACTTATTCTTAGTCAATTACATTTATTCATGATTTTTTATTTTGAATAAAAGTATCTGAATAAGAATACAGTAGGTAAATGTAATTTACGTAATATTTACGTACAGTACAGTTAGAAACTCTAGTACTCTGGTCTAATTTATACCCGCTATGCTACAATAGGTACGATTATGCTTGATTTACAGTAAAGTGATTACTCTGACTATTATAATTTTCATTCAACTCCCTCACACATCCCAATTATTTAAAAAGCTACAATAACCATTCGCTAGACTCTTTATATATTTTGAGTAAACAAATATAATAATAATTGGCTTATTACTGCTTTTTTTTTTTTTTTTATGTTAAGGAGAAGGCACACGAGCACTCAGGCCACCTGATGGTAAGTGGAATCTGAGACCCATAGACATTTGAATTCTCAAGACTATAATCCCAAGACCTCAAATGCGTTGCCAACCCTGAGGACTAAGATGGAATGCCTCTATGCTAGTAATTTCACCGGTTGTCTTATCCCCACACCGGAACACAACAATGCGAACACTGTTGCTTGGCGGGTGGTTAATGGATAAGATGGTGGTAGCGATCCGGACGGACCCTGCACAGGGTCCTACCACCACTAACTAATACTTTATGGTATAACTATACGCTGGTATACTACAACGTCAATAAAAACCGCTATCTCCTGGATTCATTATCAAACCAATGACATCAAATGTATCGACTCATATAAACAAACAAAACATATTAAACTTAAGATATATTATTGCGAAGGGTTCATTTAGCCATGAAAGAATTCCGGGATTCACTTCATCACCATCGTATCAAAGGTAGCAAAAAAAACGTCATAAAACTTACTTACACGTAAGTACATTGAAAGAAAGTGCCAAAAGTAATATTTATTGTACTACGAAATTAATTTTATTCCAAATAACATGTTAGTTGAATAAAACGTTAGTTAGAATAATCCCATTTCCAATATAGTTATTTAAAATTTTATTCTTCATTTAAAATAAAAGTACCATGATTTATTCACTAGTATTCCATTTCAACTAACGAGCTACAAGAATTATTCTTATTCAAATCGATTTGAATGAGAATAACTTTTCTGTTTTATTCTTATTCTTATTCAAGTTAGTTTTTGCCCAACACTGTTCGGAACTAAGGTTGATAAAGGTTGTTGTTCCAGCGCACAAACAATTATCGCTTGCTTCATTTGGACCGCGTTGATTCTTTTACAGTTTCGTGAACCGTTATTAAACAAACCTATAACCAGTTTATACAACACCAGATACCTACCTATTAGCATCCATTAGTAGCAAGATGTTAACACTAGTTAGCCAACCCATTAAGACACTGATATAGAAGAAAGTGGTCCAACCGTCATTATGACTGATGGGTTGTTTTTATGATGCCATTAGAACATGGTACAGAGACGAAAATCGATCACACCGGCCACCCGATTGTAAGACGTGACATGTTAAAATTGCAAATGCATTACCCATCCTGAGGACCAAGATGAAATGCCATTTTATCAGTTGTTACTCTTCAAACTACTGTCTGGGGCAGAATAAACGAGAGTGACGGTGCAAGTGATGGTCCTACCCAGAAATATCCGCATACGGTTAATTTCTCTATATGCTTCTTGTGTGACAAGACGTGAGGGGGCTTCGATGACATTTGCAATATTGAAATGCGTTGCCAACCTCGCTAATTAAATGCCTTAGTAGTTCAGTACTAGTAAAAATAGTGTAGGATGACTATTACATCGGGGTCACCGACGTAGTAAGAGATGTAGAAAGAGAGATCTCTCTCCACGCGGCTGTAATGCCTGGGAACCTAAGTCCATTGGGATAAAGTTAAAACTTGTATATAGGTCAACTGACTGGGGAAACTTAGCGCGACGTAGCGCACTGTCAGATTTAGTTGCGCTGTCTGACGCTGATGGCGCTTCCGAGTTACTGTTACAAGTTGTCGGTAGATGTCGAGAGGTCGCCACAATAGTAATTATGCTTACAAGCCAGTTAGGTTCATTATACACGTTTACCGAAGACTGACAGCAGGATTTTTCTGCTCGGCTTAAGCAGGAAAACCTGCTGTCTATCTCTAAAAATACAGTGACAATCACATGAAAGCGCACAACGTGCGCGCACAGCGATAAGCACGCATAAAAGGCGCATACTCGTACATGTCTTCATTTAGTCGGAAAACTATACCGCTCTAACCTAACCTATAAAAGTCATCCTATTGTCCAGTATGGTCTTCACAGGCACTGTCATGGCGAATACAGTCACGGATAAATCGGTATAAGTTAATCAATTCAATTATAGGCCGATACCAGCCCCATGCACTGACGGTTAGAACAAGCATAAGTTGCCCTGGTGTTTAAAATAGTGGCTTACCATTACAATAGTTCCATTCTCCAGCTTGGTCTCCATAGGCAGTGTCATCGTGATTACATTCACGGAAAGACCGGTATACGTTGATAAATTAAATTATTGGCCGATACCAACCCCATGCACTGACGATTGGACCAAGCATAAGTTACACTAGTGGTTAAAATAGTGACTTACCATTGCAATAGTCCCATTCTCCAGCTTGGTCTCCACAGGCTCTGTCATGGCGACCACAGCCACGGACAGGTTGACTCGCAGCGCGTAGACGTTGAAGAATCCGAAGAACGCCAACAATGCGACTACGAGCCTCCGTTTCCGCCAGAAGCGCCATGTTGATTCGTGATCTTGTGAACGTTCCCTGTTGACAAATACTTTTATTATACTTTGAGGTATATTAAAAAAAAATGGCGCGTTTAATAGAGACTGTAAATAATGAAATGAAGAGAAATAATATCGCCTGTGCTGCCGTAGTACATTCGTAATACATTCTATAGTCTATAGGTAACATCATTAAAAATGCTTATCAAGAAAATCGCACCTTTTGAAATTTTGACATGAAGTAGAGATAAGCCATATTCATCTACGGTAAAGTATGACTGTGAGGCCTCTTTTCAAAATTTCTAAAGGTGTGATTTTTTCGACCCGAGTTTGATACGCCACCTTCTTTGATATCACGGCTGTCTGAGTCACATTTTTGAAACGTAGTTTGAATACATTAATCTGCATTTATTTAGGGATCCTTAAATCACCGACACTCATTTCATCCAATGTGTCGTTTCACCGAATTTCATGTCATCAAAGAAAACTTCTGCTGAAATTTATTGTTTTTAGAATACGGAAAGGATGGGTTACAAAGGTTAGGTTAAGTTAGAAATGTGACTACCAAACAATTTAAACTCCTGCACGTGGAAAAATGCCTGACGATGCCTGTCGATGAAATAAAAATGCGGCGAAGTAAAACTTTCTATGAAACGAGTGTCAGTCATTCAAGGGTATTTTCGATTCATTCATGAGATCTCTTGTGGAATGGTCTATATCACATAGAGAGACGCGGACAAGTTCTTGTCCAGCCCAGCTTAGCTCAGCTAATAATTACCGAATAATTTAATCAACGTTTCGATGTTTCTCGTACCGCTATATTTGTATACATGTGACCTTCCCTTCACAATTAACCTTACGCCCGGAAGCATCCGGTTTCCGCCCCCGTTTCGTAATAGACGAGCAATAAACGTAAAACGTATCAACTAACAATGTAATGTATGTGCCGTACAGTAGCATTCAACTGACGATGCTCGTTATGTATAAGAAATTAAAAAATATAAAAATATTCGATGTCCCATGATCATACCCACCACCATTTTACCCATGTTAAGGAGAAGGCACACGAGCACTCAGGCCACCTGGTAAGTGGAATCTGAGACCCATAGACAATCTAATTCTCAAGACTATAATCCCAAGACCTCAAATGCGTTGCCAACCTTGAGGACTAAGATGGAATGCCTCTATGCTAGTAATTTCACCGGTTGTCTTATCCCCACACCGGAACACAACAATGCGAACACTGTTGCTTGGCGGGTGGTTAATGGATAAGATGGTGGTAGCGATCCGGACGGACCCTGCACAGTGTCCTACCACCACTAACGCTGCCATCAAGAGTAGAGTCTGTGTTTCTGTTTCGGTGTGGGCGAAGGGAGCAACTAATGAAATGGCAAGCAGAGATGAATTAGATCTTAGTCCTTATGGTTGGCAACGCATTTCCATTTACAGACATCAGATGGCCCTGTTAGCTCGTTTGCCTTCTCCACGTCGTAAAAAAACTCCTGGGGCTTATATATTCTTCCAGACGTAGCTAGTCGATGAGTAAAATACACTGGGTCATCTTTTACTTTCGCTAACATCAATAGTCGCAGTCACCATACAGCCAGTGATAGTTAGTTGGTCAGATCCTGTCTTGAGCTGAAGATAACATTTTGGACGAATAGGTGTACGCGTTCTCATAGAGACAGCTAGTTGTACAATAATTTAGTTTGTACTATTTTCTACGATTATCAATTCAATTCAATTTTTTGTAGGTTATGGCTCCATTTAAAGTAAATGTAGGAGTCGTGTCGTATCAGTGCGTTGAAGAGAAGGTTCGGAATGGAGAAGAATAGAAATTACTCCGCCGACAAGACGACAGCTCTTAAGTGAATGATGATAATGATGATAAAAACGATATTGTGTTTGACGTGTTTTAGTTTTGTGTTTAAATTGGCCGCCATTACTCTCAAGTAAATAAGAGTTATCAAAACGTTGACAATACGGAAACACGTCAAGGGCAATAGAATCTCAGGCCCGGTAAATTATTTGCATTAGGTACCTTTCTAACACAAAAAACTAAATCAAAATTGGTACATTCGTTTAGGAGCTACGATACCACAGCCAGATACACAGATACACGTCAAACTTATAACAACCCCCTTTTTGAGTAGGGGTTAAAAAAGTTTACTATTGACATAAACGCTAGATATTTTATTGTCAGATTAGAAAAGAAGTGTTTTTGCCACAAGTAAAAAGGTGATTAAACTCTATCCATCCGGAAACTTAATTAATGACCATTGTACTTAGGTTATGACTTATGACTCTAATCAGCAATCGGTTCTTCCGGGTGATTTCCTAATCACAATCCCTATTACTTATTAATTAACGTTTGTGCGCTTCGGTTCTGCTTTTACAAACGAAAGGCATTGCAGATAAAAAAAGAAACTTCATAAACGATTTAGCCAACACGTCGATCTCATCTGTCGCTATCGGATTATGCCAACTGGCTTCGACTTTAACAATACTAAACATTGGTTCATTTGTTTGTACCATTATGCACACAAAAACTACTACATGTATTTAAATATAATTTACCCTGATACCTTCGCGCTTCGTAAGAAAATAGGAAACACTTAAGATTTAAAAACAACAACGCATTGAAACGGCTGTGCTGTCTTTTATAATTAGGTTTTCACATTTTCATCCACTAATGTGCAGTACTGTGAGCGCTCCTCTGAAGGTCGCTCCGTTTCTTCAGTAAATGTCTCCCTAGTCAATGATAAACTACTTCAGCTTGGAAACGATACTTTTTTTTTCATATATCTCTTCACGCGGACATAATACGAATGACCCATGTCTCGAAACAATACCCGGATCCTAAAGAACAACATTTAAAAATTCTAAAATTAGTTGACATACAAATCAGCCAGCACGACTTAAGATGCTGCCAGGGCTGGGATTCTACACGGTAATAACGATATCGTCTTTGACCTGTTCCCGTATTGTCAACGTTTTGATAACGTCATTACAATAATGGCGACTGTGACATAAACAATTCTAAAACATGTCAAACGGGATATCGTTATAACGCTGTAGAATAGACCCAGTACGCTACAAGCAGCGGACCGTCACAGTACCTACGAGTAACCTGCCCTAAAATATTCATGTAACTTAAGTGCAGTATTTATTCTTGGGGACAAAAAAAAACAAGGAATGTCATGAGCCACGCGATGGAGACATATCTTTTTACATCACCCAAGGTGGCCGGTGTAGATTGCGAAACGAAACTCTATATAATTATGTTCAAAGTATAGTTTCTCGTTACGGTATAAATTGCCGTTAAACTGCAGCTGAACCAATAAACGTACGTTAAATTATTTACTATTTACTTGATTGATTTGAGTGAGCCCACTCCGACTTCGTCGACTTAATCCGCAAATCGATTCGGGTGAAATTAGTGTATATCTAAATCGCTTTACCCTTGACCTTAAGTGTACAGTCGCCAAAAAGCACGTACAGTCGCAATCATACACATATATCGCAGCGGACCAGTGCTCATGAACTTTAAAGGCGTTAAGTGCAGACATTTTCAAGGACATTAAAACTGGGGAATATTGTAAATATTTAAGGTTAGAAATATAATAATAAACCGTCTTGAAAAATAAATACACCTTTTATAAAAGAAAATAAACTATCATGTAATTTAAAACTGAGGCCGCAAACCGACCCGTGAAACAAGCACCGAAATGTGAGCGAAAAAAATCGGAGAGGCGTTCGAAGATTATGGCGATCGGCTACATTAATTGATAAGTTACACGATAATAATGTATCTTGACAAGAGGTTGGATAAAATAAGGGATTATGTATATGTCTATTTTCTAGTTACTGTCCGTAGTTGCCACTTAAAAAAATTCGCTCACTTTCAAAAAATATTACGAGATTTTCAAAAAATCTGATCGGACTGTATCAAATTTTCAAAACACCATATTCTTATAGTTTTGGGAGTCCTAGTATATTAAAAATTTGGTATATTTTAAAAATAACTAAAGAGATCAGATTAGATTTTTGCCAAGAACATCCATGCTTGAGTAATAAATTAAAAAAATACTTAGCCTTTTATGACTGTTTAATGACCAAATCAAATAAACATAACGAGAATAAGTAGCAATATAAATAATGACTGCACGAATGTTATTCAACGTTGGAAAGAAATAAATAATAGCGCCTTCTCATTTAACTTAGATACATAATCGAATCGAAAACTTAAATAATATCTCTGATCTCATTGCAAAAGTAGGTATGGTATGTTATGGCAGACAGGCGATCAAATTCAGCAAGCCACTTTCATTACCAAGCCAAGGTGACAAATGGGACCGCTTTAGATATAAAGATAAAAACAAGATCCCAGGTTACCCTAGAGTCCTGTCCTGTCCTGTCGACGTCTGCTGATTCCCCAAAGAGAACCTTTGTTTACCAGTTTTCGCGAGGAAAAATCTCCAAGACACACTGCTCCCGGTTTGCGACGTTGTCGTTAAGTAAATCCCTGCGGTACTATTATTTGGCAGGCAATCATGGTAGCCATAAGATGTCTGTCAATGGTGTCAGTCGACCTAATTAGGTTGTGACCCAATTGCTGTATTTAAGCCTCTGCCACGAGGAATCGTTTAACTTAACCGTTTTATGATGGGTCTTCTGGTTTTCACCTTCACGGCAAATGTCTTTTTTAAGAGACGCCCTCTTTATATTCCCGAATTTCAATTCCGGCAGCGGATATTGCTTCTCACAATTCTTTCTTTACCTTATTGTGATTCTTTAGTGACGTAAAATCACTTTTTACGAAGTCTTTCACGGGGGTAAATTTAACTTAGCTAAATGTGAGCCAAACATATTTGCTAAGGGATATATTGATATGAAAATATTATGACATACAATTTAGCTACCGTTTTTGGTAAAAGGCAAAACCTTCGTTGTAATGTAACGAATTGAAATTATAATTACTAGTCTATTACAAGGTTTGTTTTGTCCGTGTAGGAATGAAAAGTGAATGGATTTCCAATGGTTGAAGTAAGTTTATACGCGGTTAAGTGGCAACTTGAGCCAACTTTCTTTTGAGAGAAAACTCAGGGACGGTGGCCAGTCATTTGGCTCAGATAGCTGTATGCTGTATTTAACTTATGTTAACGTCTTTCCAATGTAGGTACCTACATAATTGGCCTAAAGTCTGGGTCTGTCTGTCGCATCGCAATTCTCAAACGGATGGACGGAGTTGGACGCAGATTTGATAAACTAGAAATCTATTGGTGGAAATCGGTTGGGACATTTGAGATATCAGCAGGGATCGGGAATTCGGTACGATATTATTTACCTAAAGTCAGGTGGCGTGAACGGTATAGAGACGGACCCACCCAATTTATATTTTGTAATTAAATTCCCGTTAGTAACTAGGCCTCCACAATGCATATTTAAGTATGTATATAAGCTTATTGCTATTTTATTTGAAGTTATTTTCCATGCGGAAGTATTGAACAACATTAACAACGTATGTTATGTACTTTTAAAAATAGTCATAAATAGCCATACGCTAAACATATTTGTGTATTTTTACCTTCTCGTATCGTTTTATGCAATCCCGAAACGTATTATTAAAATTATTTATTATGAAGCCGCTTCCATATTTCCCTAACTTTTGCCGGGTTTTTGCCAACTTTAGGTAAATATCATACCGAATTTCCGATCCCTGCTAGCCCTGAGGTTAGGATAACAATTCCGAAAATTCCAATTCTTAAAAGCAAAGTTACTTGTATTTTAATAAGCAATAACTATAAGATTTGGATGTGGCATCAAACCAAAGGCATTAAGGGAATAAAACTTTTATGAAAGCTGACATTGTATGTACACGTGTTGCAGTTAGTTCTGCAATAGTAAGATTAGTTTCATAATATTACGGTTCAACATGCCAACATCTATAAAAAAAAAACAGTCCAAAAAGCATTTTTTAATACTTGAGGCAACCAAGCTCGCTAAAATATATAGAGATAAACATTAATCCACAAAAATTGTGTTTAAAAATAATAATCGAAGAGAGCTCGTTCAAGAGCCCAAATTTCAGTAGCATACGCATAGCCTCTGTGTGTCAGCCAATAAGGTCTATATTAACATCGGCTGCAAATAGAGAGCCCGAGTGGACCTATGTAAATTTACAATGCTCTATCAAAGCGCCAGTTTTCATGGATATTGGAATCTCGATTAAAGGGGCCATCAAAGCAGTATCAATGAACTGATCTTTGGTATAAATAATTCAATGAACTCTCTTACAAACGGGGTATTCAAAATATTACGTTTATTACAGCTTCTTTGAAAATAATTGAATTTTATGTACCACAGAATACACAGTCCACAGAATACATTTTCTTGACTGTACCTATATAGGTGTATACACATACACATGTAGGTACAATCAAGAAAATGTATTCGTGTACCACCGTAGCATCCCGTTGATAATTCACACATTTTACATTAGTTAAACTTGAGTTGAGTTTACCATCATGTGGTTATCTTATCATCTACAATAAAGCCAGTGTTGGGATTGAAGCTTTACCATTAGTTGTGTTGTGTGGTGGCTTCTTCATCCCATAAAAAAAAAGCTTTAGGGTAAGTAATGTGGGATCTGAGATTACAGACATCTGCAATCTTTTTGTTTTATGGAATAGGAGGCAAACGAGCAGGGCCTCTATTCAGGTGCGTTAAAACGATATCGTGTTTGACACGTTTAAGAATCGTTTATGTCACAGTTGCCATTATTGTAAATGACATAAGAGTTATCAAAACGTTGACAATACGGAAACAGGTCAAAAACGATATCGTTATAACGCAGTTGAATAGAGGCCCAGACAGATCGCCTGATGGTAAGCGAATACTGTCACCCATATACACTTGCAGCACCAGAGGAGTTACAGGTACGTTGCCGGCCTTTCAAATGAGAATACTTTACACTGCTGCTTGGCTATCGCCCAGCTCTAGGCTTGTACCTACTATGGGTACTGGGCAACGATAAACATACTTATACGTATACATAGAAAACACCCAAAACTCAGAAACAAATACTCCCGCTCACACACATATTTGCCCTCACCGGAAATCAAACCCAGGACGACTAGCTTCGTAGGCAGGCTCA
Source organism: Acleris holmiana (assembly GCA_949316455.1). Lineage (NCBI taxonomy): Eukaryota > Metazoa > Arthropoda > Insecta > Lepidoptera > Tortricidae > Acleris > Acleris holmiana. The sequence continues at coordinate 16,455,911 of OX438767.1, forward strand.
CTAAACTAGTTAAACTTGATCGTTAAAACCAAAACTCCTTATTCTATATACAAATTGACTAATAATGTAAAAATAACAAAAATCCTAGAAAAAAAATAATTTTAAAACAGTAGTCGCGACTGGAGTGACCTCGTACCTAAATTAAACATATTCGATACGGAGAACTCGCCTTTCTGTTTACTTTAAATATTATCGAAAGGAATTTAGTACTGCATGGGTTAATTTATATTAGGAATGTTGGTATAAAAAAAACAATTTCTTAACTGTGAACAGTTACGCAATACTGTTAGGTTATGCGGAAAACAAAACAGGTTTACGTTCGATTGTGACACGCTAAACGATTGTAAACTGATATTATTTTGGTAGAAGCCAGGCACATAAATTGTTGTATAAAACGGACACGATATCGTGTACTTGGTTTTTAACGTGTTGGACTATTTAACGAAAACGTTCTAATGGTAGCAATACGTGACACTTATTGTTACTTCAGTTATTATCTCGATATGAAGGACAGTCGGTATACAAGGAACTGAAGCAATTATAAGGCTGTAGTCGCAACAGATGAAAGCTACTTATGATATGAAAACGTATGCATGTTGCCCCTTTTTAGCCGCTAAGTTCAAATGTGAATAAACTATACTGCTAGGGTGATCGAACCAGTAATGAACAAGATCCAATGATAGACACTTGACTCTTATTTTACAAACAATATAAGATTCTTCATTTGTTTTGCAACAATCAATTTATAACCTTATGATCTTTGAATTAAGAGTAAAGTATCCATTAGTGGTGCCTGTCAGCTTAAAGTGTCCAACACTGATGCGATCACCCTAGCTCAAAATATCCGCGACTTGTTTGTCACTCAGATATCCCATTCTAAATATTGAGGAAGGCGATTTTTGACTTTTGAGTGCTCGAAATCAAGTCGAATGATAGAATATATTTAGCACACTATAATATTCGCATGGACCCATTATCCCGTATTTTTAAAGCCCTCACTCGAAAGCTAGTGATTGATTCAATATGTTCACGTGTTTCGTTTTACGCAGGAAGTTGAAGATTACCGGTTTAAAAAAAAACGTGTTTCTAATATAAATAAACATACGACCTAATTACAAATTGTTATTATGTCGATAATATTATTATTGATGTGCACTTTCAGTGTTTTTAATACTGTATACCAATAACTTTTACTATTTAATGAAACGTTTACTCCGCCAAGGTCCTTTGTCTATGATAGGTATTTAAAGTTTGTCTGAAAATTAAACATCAGTGGTTTGTGTTTGTTTGTCAGATGTCAAAACAATTTTCTAATGAAAGAATTGAAAACGAATGGCGTGGACCACGTTTTTATATTTCACCGTTTTTCTCACTTTTGAGTGAAACTATCTAGCGCTAGGAAATCAAAAATCGACCCCCTGAATGGACATACATCAAGTTAAGGTTAATAGGCAGAATACATACAAGATACAGTAGCCGTGGTAAATAATGATAAAAAATATGGATTCCACGCAATAGAATCGACGTCGCGGCGACCAAACTGAGTGTGAAAAGGGGGGTGGCTCACGGCTACTTTTTGTAGCGACACGCAGTCACGCGTTTCGTGCACGCGTAACTGCATCGCGATGTGACGTCACGCTAGCCTAGTTGGTAGTGACCCTGCCCTTTGATGCTACCGTTCCTGGGTTCAAATAGCGGTAAGGGCAGATATTTGTGTAATGAGCACGAGTATTTACTTCTGAGTCTTGAATGTTTTCTATGTATTTAAGTATATAAGAATGGTCGGTGAATTAAGACGCGAGTTGTTTAAGAAAAGCCCCAGTGTGAAACGAGCGATTTATTTTTTTATTTTTTTATGGCATTGAGAAGGCAAACGAGCACACAGGCCACCTGATGGTAAGTGGAAACTGTGACCCATAGACATTCGCATTCACAAGACTGCAATTCTAAGACTGCAAATGCGTTGCCAATCCTGAGGACTAACATGGAATGCCTCTATGCTAGTTATTTCACCGGCTGTCCTATCCCCAAACCGGAACACAACAGTGCGAACACTGCTGTTTGGCGGTAGGTTAATGGATAAGATGGTGGTAGCGACCCGGACGGACCCTGTACCCCTGTACGGTCCTACCACCCGCAAATAACAAAAAAAAAACAATTAAAAAAATAACAAAAAACAAAATAATAAAAAAATAACAGCCATGGCAACAAATGTATATTATACTATTATAAGTTTGGTTCCGCTTCGGATTTCACTACGTACATACGTATGCCAACAAATAGTGTCAAGTGATTCTAATTGTGGGAAGGAGATAAGGAGACAATGAAGCTTTTGTTTCAGTTTTTCCGTGTGACGTGAATAAATATCTAGTGACGTCGATTCATTGCCTCGTATCAGTGAGTGGGTGTTTTGCTCCATCAATTCAAATTAAAGCGAGATGTACTAAACAACGATAAACATACGTATATAGAGAAATACATACAAAACATCCAAGATTCGGGAACAATTATTCGAGCTCTATCTAACTTTATCTTTTCTATTACTTAGTATAAAACAAAATCGCTTTCAGCGTTTGTCTATTTTCTATCTCTCTGTCAGTCTGTGTTACCGCTAACTCCTCCTAGACCACGAAACCGATTTTGATGCGGTTTTCACCATCAGTTAGATAATGTTTCGCTCAAGGTTTTTTATCTATAATTTATCTTACAGGACTTTCTGACACGTAGTAGATCAGGACAACAGGAAAATAGGTATTTTTAAAAGAAGTAGAATAAAAAATTACCAGCCGTTTTGAACATTTGTTCCAATTGTAAGATACTTGTACCGTTACCGTTACAAGTCTTCCAATTTACTGTGTCACTGAATTTCTCGGCTCTCTCTAGACTAATTCTAATAAGATAAGATTGAATGCAACGCCCGAGAGAATTCCCTGGTTAATATCGGCATTGTGGTTTGATGGAAACATAATTGAAAGCAATTTGTGATGATCACTGATCTCTGGTTATAGCATATATAGTAAATCTTAATAGGGCTTTATAAATGTATGAATAATGGTTTACATTCATCTGGCATAACTTTTTTTAGCATAATCTTCATTTGGCATAACCATCATTTTGCGTAGTCTTTTTTTTCTGAAACCTTATACTTTTCAGAATTGATATAAAATAAACCTAACCTAACACTGAACCTGAACAGTATACGGTTCAGAAAAAAAAGACTATGCCAAATGATGATTATGCAAAAAAAGATGCTCGATGAAGTCATGAAGGAAACCCATGATTAATATAAAATTACAGTTTTATGTTTTATGTTCCCAATGTAATAACGATAATTGAAGTCTACGCGGATGGAGTCGCGGGTAAAAGCTAATATCAAAATACATACATAACGTCAAGCCCTCATTCCTAGACTGAGGTAGGCAGGGCCACAGAATACCAACAACTAACTTGTTGACCTAGTGTTCTTCCATAAATTAGTTAACAGCACGCTGGACGCGCTGATTTTGCTCTCATCTATTCGAATTCGTGCTCCCTCAGGCAGAATACCTAGACCTTGCAATATCTCCCTGTTCTCTTCAAAGTCGTCTAAAACCAATGTTGGCAAGTTTTCTCCTCTGAATAGAATAATCCCACACAACTCCCTTGAAAAACGAAAATTTAGTAAGAAGGAAAAAATATATCTTAGGCGATCCTCTGACCATTTTCATAATGTCGCTGGTTACCAGTTAAGTTTAGTATTAAGTACTTATATTGTTTAGAAGATTTTTATAAAATTAACTAAGAACGTAAATTTAATTTTATTAACTCTTATTGGCGCTTAGTGTTCCTTTGTGTTTTCTCTAAAGCAACCGCAAAAGGATGCTGTGGTTGTCTGTAATTAGTGTAGCATTTACATTGAAACCTAGTACATTTGTTATTATTTACCACTAAGCAATGTATACACTGCTGACAATCCTAAATAAATAAATAATTCTGTAACCACACCCTGCACAAATGCCCTGCAAGTATCAAAATAATGTACGATATATTTTTTGATCCTTGGATGTTGTGATCTCGCTATCCTAGCTTCGTAAGCAGGGTCACTACCAACTAGGCTTACGTGTTGTCTTGCAGCATGACAAGATATTGCTGCAAACATACCTATTTGTAACTATTTGTAAATGAGTAACCTACCTACCTCATAATTTAGCTAACCTACCGTGTATGCTTCTGTAGGTATAATCTTACACGTCTTTTTTATCAAACATAGTCATTTATTGTCAAGGGCGTCTAAGTGAATGAGTACTTTTCCACAAGATACATTGTGTTTTTCTAATTATGTCCATGTAATTATAACCCTTTTCCACGCCGAGGCTCTATATTGACCACATAAGCTTAGTTACATTTTCAACCTTAGTACTTTAGTCCACACGGGCCACCTGATGCCCTGGTCTGGTGGTAAGTGGGATCTATGTCCCATAGACGATAGCTCAAATTTTTAGGTAGAAATAAAACTCAGTTTATTTAACCCTTAGCCAAGCACTAGTCGCATAGAGACCACATGGAAGAAGAAAAAGTTATAAACCTTTGAACTTAAAGTTGCTTGGCCTGGTTGGTTAACTAATAAAGTATGTACTATTATAGTAATTTAAACAAAATTTAAAAAAATAATTGACTGTTGAGTATCTTGCGGCGTTTCTTCTCAGCAGTGGTCTCTTGGGAAGCGCTGGTAGAATGTTGACGTGTAAAAGTGCCCGTGCAGCCTATTTATTGAATAAACGTCTTTTTTTAAAGGCATATGTATGGATTGCTCATAATCCCCCTTCTTTTTAGGGTTCCGGAGCCGAATGCCAAAAACGGGACCCTTATAATTTCGTCATGTCCGTCTGTCACAGCCATTTTACTCAGAGCCTATTGGCACTATATAAATGAAATTTGGAGGATAGATGTATTCTATGAACCGCTATACAATGATGTAGTAAAATTGAAAAAAAAAAAATTTAGGGGTGGCACTCCATACATGCAACTAGGGGGCGAAAATTTTTTTGTTCAGTTACATCAGCGTGTGGGGTATTTTTAGATAGGGCTTCCAAAATGATACACGTGGTTTTTAAGTGACTTTTTTACGTAAGTGAACATTTGGCGAGATATACGCATCTAAAGTCGTAAAAATTCTGTCCGGGTGGGTATAGCTTTTGAACTGTTAAATAGAACATTCTAGTAAAAATTCCAGTAGTAGAACATACGAAATACTTCCAACCAAAATTGTTTTGAACACGATACGCTGTGTAGTTTTTGAGATATTAATAAAAGAAAAAATATATTTGAATTTCAACCATGAACCTTCATCCCAGCTACGGAACCCTTCACTGTGCGTGGACATGCCGACATGCACTTGGCCGGTTTTTTTGGTGTCGGGTAGTATTCAAGTACTTCGTGAGTGTGCTATTAGATGTTATTTTGCATCTGTTTGAAAATAGGAAGTTGAAAAGACTGACCTTTACTACGACGTGTTTTAAAATATTTACATTGCACTATGGACAGGCAGCAAGTTATTTGTTAATTATTGAATTAATGAGTAGAATTCATTATGTTTATCTGCGGAAGAAATAAACGCAGACAAAACACCAAAGAAACGATTAAATTATATAGCTTCTCGAATTGTGACTTTCACTTTCTGTATTCCGCCAAATGTTGCGAATGTGAAAGTATTTTCTTACCATGAAGGTTAATCCATGGTTTCATTGAATATTTAATCATTACAAATGCTCCAAGCGCTGTTTTCCCAATACTTTAACGGAGGGTTAATGATTGTACCGAATGAATTTTACACGTAGTTGGCAGAAAGATGGTCCATTGAACAAGGGCGCTATAAAGGTGCTTTTCCACCGGCGAGGCAAAGCGAGACGAGACTGCGCAATTTTCTTTATTGATATAAAAACAACAATTTTCACCGAAGATGCGCGAAGAGGGAATTGACAATTAGGTAAATCAACTTTTAAGGTACTCCCCAATTTTCGACATGTCTCACTATGTCACCTTAATTTGGTAGAATGCAATTTTTCTTTTTGATGTGGTCAATATATTGAATAAATCAGACAATTAAACTTACTTTCTAGCTGACAATTTTAAAAATTCTTCTATGATTTACACAAATATATCAGGTAACGCAGGGGACGACGTTGTCCCCGGGTTTTGTATGAAAAACGTGCATTTTCCACTGCGTTACCATGTTTTTACAAAATTATAGAATTGGTTTGTGATTATGAATAGTGAAATCCGAAAATCTGATTATCTAATATTAACATGTGTAAACCATTATTAATCTTACATATTCTAGTAAGTTTTTATTAGCGTGTAGAAAAGGAGGACTTTAAAAGTTGATTCACCCAATTTCAATACAAAGTTCAATCCTCGTCACGCCTCACCGATGGAAAAGCACCATTAGATAGGTGGCCAATGCTAGTGAAGTGGTCAGATTGAAGACCTGATTGACAAACGACCAGGGACCCTAGCCAAGATGCAAACGCTACTAAAGTTTTTCTTTTCTATCACTCAAATATAGGATAACATTCTCGTGCTTTACAATAAACCACGTGGTCGACTGTCATTCCATAAATTTTGAGTGATTAGGTTAGGTCATCGATAAAGGGCAGGAAAAGGTTAGTGCAGGGTCGAACAGGTTGACGTGAGAGGCTTCGGTTCTGCAGTGGGTATTAGGCATTTACACTAGTATTTCCGCCTGATCGTATTCAAATAAATAAATATCTGGTGACAATCTCACACTAGTCTATAAGAAGGCTTTTCTTATATAACAATAGCGACTTGCCCTCGCTTTGAATCGGTTCATGTGAGTTTTCTGTAACACGCGTAACTAGAACTATTTAACATAACAACCTTCTGTGAAAAATTATCTAATTGATGTTGAAAACCGTATCAACCGCGTGATTTAGGAGTTAGCAGATATACAGACAGACGCGGAAAACGACTTTGTTTTATAATATCTAAAGATAAAGAAAATTATAGGCGGATTACTAAATCCATCCGTCTGATACCTACCCCGATCTCATCTCATGGCATCAATCCCAGATATACCCCACGCTCGTATTTAGCGTTTTTAATCCACGTGTCCCTCCCGACCCAGTACTTTATTCTGCATACATTGACGCTACCGTTTAACGGCAATTGGCCTGGTGGTGGAGGCGCCGGGAATTATAAACACTAAGGCATACTGCAAAATGTAGTTAATACTGCTCTATGTAATAAACTAAAGTATAATCTTTAAGTATGTACATCGTTTAACGCAGTACCATTCCATATACTCGAACTCATTCATGATGCACAATGCAGCGTAGAGTAAAGCCTTATATCATTATGGTTGCCAAATGCGATTAAAACCAAGAAAAGCAGTTTAATGTCGTGATAGCAATGCGTGTTTTTATGATATTAACTACGTGAATGCATTGGTTACATCCGTAATGCATATAATAACGTTAATAGCAGGAAATGTTCTTGCAAGGTCAATGTAAACACCGGTTTGGCTCGCAGGTGCGAAAATACGAAATAATTAAGTCTGGAGCCGTCGGTAGCAGATTTTGGCTACCTTATATTAACGGTAACGACCTCATTCGTTTCGTCGAGTTGAGCGGCTGAGCACCTTCGACGTGGAACTGCAGATAGTTTATGGTCTTCTTATTTTATCCAGTTTAATTACCAAAGGATTCAAAACATTTAACGAATTTCATGTTTTTATATTCTTCAGTAGCGGGTGGTCGGACCTTGAGTAGGAGGCGTTCGAAAAGCTACCACTCGCTGAACTGCCGCCATGCTGCATTATTCGCACATCTGTGGTCCCGTCCCTCAGACAAGTACATACAATAGCATAGAGCCTTAATCCTTGTAAATGCCTCAGGGCCTCTATTCAACTGCGTTATAGCGATATCGTTTTTGACCTGTTTCCGTATTGTCAACGTTTTGATAACTCTTATGTCATTTACAATAATGGCGACTGTGACATAAACGATTCTTAAACGTGTCAAACACGATATCGTTTTAACGCACCTGAATAGAGGCCCAGAGCTGTGAACTCATTTGCCTTCTCTATGCTACAAAGTACAGTTCTAAAGCTGTGTCAGTGGTCTGTCTTTCCGTCAGTAATGTAACAGCGTGTTTTATATGAAGATCACGCTAAGCGAAAGTTTGGTGTCTTTTCCGGATATTCTGGTCCTGGATTTTGGACAGTAAATTTCTATAATTTCTACATATTTATTGGTGGATATAAGTTCATACATGGCTACCAATTTCTTATCACTTTCCAGGCCCGTGACGAGATTTATGCGTCATGGTCACACGCTTTCACCATGACTAGTATTATATGGCCCTTAATAAAATATGAAATACTTGTATTATTTCTGGATTTCCTATCTAGAATCGATTAAAGTATTTTATATTTATAGGATTTTTATTAAAAATTACATAAAACAAGTATTCTTTTGAACCATCGTCAAGAAAGTGACGAAAACGTTTACGATATAACAATCTAAAATAAATATCTTTAATAATAATGAATAAACTATTTCATATTCATTTACAGTAAAAAATAGAATATACTTACTGAAAAACACGAAATAATCAAACCACAAACAAAATAATGGATTCTAAATATTTGATAACTTTTGTGCGTGAAAGAATTGTCACCTCCATGGATCAACTTATTAAATGTAACCTTTACTCATTAAATCAGTGAACACAGTTTCTGAACGTTTACTAACAACATAATCTTAAAAGTTTTTGAGTAAAGACCTTTACAGTATGAGTTTTCGTAAATTAGCATGCCATCTTGACTACGGAGGTGACTTATCATTAATGATGTCAATTTTTAAAATACTACATATTGCGCACGCGCCTCGTCAACGCTTTGAACGAAACATACTGAATCGGAGCCTAGCGTGCAGCGGTCGATCGGAGGTGCTTGGCCGTTAATGGGTCAATAGTAATCGATGATTTTATCATTAGTAATCGATTTATTTATTTTTATTACACCCCAGAGGCAAATATACTGACTGAGAGTAAGAGAGTGATGGCGATAGCCATAGCTAATCTCTACAAAAAAGCTAGGAGGAGAACTACATATTAAAAACACACTATAAATAGGACTCGGCTGTGTATCGCTTTTAGGCCTGATTCTCACCGGGACACCACGGCAGGGCAAACAGTCGCCGCCACCAACAAAATTTATACCTACAGCCCTGAGGAAGATGACACGTTTTCAAAAAAAAACCGGGCAAGAGCATGTCGAACCATGCTCAGTGTAGGGTTCCGAAGCCGTTAAGTACCTACTACAAACATAAAAACAACAAAATAAGAAAATATTTCTTTGTCAATAAATCAATTAAATTTTCTATAAAACTTTTCCGTTGTGCAACGAAAATTAGCCATAAAATTTTATGGATACTTGTCCTCGCACAATGGAACTTTTTTCGCCTTCGTTGTTTGTATGGTTAACTGTGCTTAACTATGGTCCAACTGTTTGTCCTTCACCCATTTGATTCCTGTGTAACGAAGGTTACCCATATAGTTTGACGACACGTTGGCCTAGTCGGGTGACTCTGCCTCCGAAGCCAGCGGTCCTGGGTTCAAATCCCGGTAAGGGCTGATATTTGTGTGATGAGCGCGAATATTTGTTCCTGAGGCTTGGATGTTTGTTATATAAATATTTAAGTATGTATTTCTCTATTTAAGTATGTTTATCGTTGTCTAGTACCATAATAAGCCTAGCGTTTAGTTTTGGTGTGAGATTGTCCCCTGATATAAAATAAATATAAGTTTGTATGACTAACTTTTGTTACACAAAGGACGTGATCGTGATTTTTTTTCCATTAAGCCTTTAACTAAGTATGTACATTTTTAGGGTTCCGTAGTCAAACTAGGAACCCTTATAGTTTCGCCATATCCTTCTGTCCGTCCGTCAGTCCGCAGCCTAGCGCAGTCTTAGTAATAGAAGCTGCAATTTGGCATGAATATGCATATTAGTCACGTCAGCAAAAATGGTACAATAACAGGTAAACAAATATTTTTTAGGGTACCTCCCATACACGTAACTTGGGGATGTATTTTATTTTCTCGTCTACCCTAAAGTGTGGAGTGTCGTAAGATAGGTCTTTCAAAAATATTAAGGGTTTGTGACCACAGTTTTTCAATTAAGTCATCCGTTAATGAAATATTAGGCTTTAACGTGCTAATTTTTGTTAGACTCAAGTGTCCCTCCCGTACAGCCAAAACTACACATCGTCACATCCATGCCAAAGTCGCGAATCTGCACTTTGATTAAAAATAAGAATAGCAGATTCGCTAGTTTACCAAGTGGCGTTTACGTCATTGTCTTTAGAAGTCAAAGTGCAGATTCGCGACTTTGGCATGGATGTGACGACATGCTAAATATTAGAAAAAAAATCTTAAATGAAAGAGCGTATAACGAATTTTAAAGGAAAACTATCACGACTAAGAAGACATCATTGGTTCTTGAGATACAGGCGATTAAAGTGTTACCTACTAAAATCATCTAAGACGGCACCTTAAATAGAAAATTAGTTATAATTTTATGTTTGTACTACTTGACGGCTTCGGAAACCTGCGCTGAGCAATTGGACTGAAAAATTGGACGGTTCGTGAAAGAACTGCTAAAAACTACTTCTAAACGGACGAACGCGCGGGAAACAACTATTAATATTGTATGTATAATATGTACCTATTGGTTAAAATACATGATGGGTCATAAAACATAATGGTTACCTATATTTCTGAAATTTTACGTAGGACTTCACTGCAACGATTAAGTTAAGAATTGGAGTCTGGCAATGTACAGTAAACAACACAAAGATGTATCGAATTCTCTACCGTATTGCATTGTAATAAGTATCGACAGTGTTTCTATCGACTGTACTCGGCCTGGTTTTTTCCAAACTCTTTTTGTCAAGCTACCTATACTATAACCAATCAGAGTTGTGTTTGTGACATGAACCGCAAACAACTACAAAGGTGGCAGTGTCAATGAACTTTCAGAAAACAGGTTATGTGATAAAGCAAAGGTTTTAGTTCGATAGTCAGATTATTAATCATAATGGGCAACTTGACTTTTGATTATTGAATTTGATAGTTTTTATGACCGACTTCAAAAAAGGAGCTTCTCAATTCGACCCTTTTTTTTCGTGTTTTATTTGATTTCTTCTCCAATAGCCAACTGATTCTTATGATTCTTTTTCGTCATGGGATCCAGAATCTCTTAATTATTTGGTGTCCATTTTTTTTTTTAACTTTTAATTATTATAGTAAAATAAAAGTTTGGAGACCGACGAAGTGTGGACGAATATTTAACAACAAATTGACGTTGCACAGTTGCGTCAATGTAGGAAGGTATGAAGAATTAAGAAGTGGGGCGAGACTTCGTGGATTTCATTTTTCTCAATATAGCGAGGTTCTGTGTTTGATACCATCTACAGTCGCCATTAAATAGGTAGGTACTAAGAACAGGGCCTCTATTCAACTGCGTTATAACGATATCGTTTTTGACCTGTTTCCGTATTCTCAACGTTTTGATAACTCTTATGTCATTTACAATAATGGCGACTGTGACATAAACGATTCTTAAACGAGTCAAACACGATATCGTTTTAACGCACCTGAATAGAGGCCCAGATAAGGTGCTCAGAAATATCTGCACTGGGCTGGAATTCTACAAGGTAATAACGATATCGTTTTTGACCTGATTCCGTATTGTCAACGTTTTGATAACTCTTATGTCATTTACAATAATGGCGACTGTGACATAAACGATTCTTAAACGTGTCAAACACGATATCGTTTTAACGCACCTGAATAGAGGCCCTGGACTGAAATAGCAAAGGCAAGAGATTATTCAAATGTTTTCAAGCAAGCACGAGTACATTAAGTAAAAATATATTATGTTCAGACATAACATATTTTTAGTTTTTAGAGATGGATCAGTGCCATTATACATAAAGACCAATGACAAACATCGATGTCAAAAATTTATGATGCCAATGGCAAAAGGTCATATGATGTAGGTACCAAAACAGTATAATAGTTACATGTAGAAGTAAATCCGTATTAAGAAGGTAGGTACATACCAAATAAGGACACTATGTTTTCTTTATTAACTGTTTGACCTTAAAGCCAGTTTGGAACAGACCCTTGCAAGATCTGAACTCCTGGTGATAGGGTGACTGAACACCCTCATCTGAATGATTGCCAAATTAGAACAGCTTAACGAACTGGTTTCCTTCAAGGAGGCTTGACTCCATCTGGATCTCTGATTTCAACCACTTGTTCCAAGTTGGAGACAAAAATAATTATCAAGTTAATTACAGCGATTGTTAAGGTCGAGCAAAAATGGACGAAAAACTACGTTTCTTGTAGACAGACGGACGGACGGAGGAACACACAGACAGACAGACAGACAGACAGACAGACGACAGACATTTACTACCTACGCATGTATTGTGCGTCATAGGTGGTTTAATTAGTAAGTTGAGATTAGGTTTTCTTCGGTTCGGAAGTGGGGTAACTGGCATCCAAAGAGCTATTAACACCAGGAGATTGTGCAATGATTTAATCTATTACCTACTTGAAACAAAATGGATGATGCCCATAAAAGTTAGGGTTTTAGGGTTTAATGTCAGTCCTAATTTTAATAAGAACTAACGACAAAATAAGCTAGGTCTTCCAAATCTGTATATATTATAGAGTTTTGAATCCACAACGTCTGGCTCCACTTTACGTGCAACAATGCAACTGTGGCGGGACACCTGGCTAGGAGAGAAGATGGTCGGTGGACCAAGGCGGTGACCGAGTGGAGGCAAAGACAGGGACCCGATCAGTGGGCAGACCACCTTCTCGCTAATCATACGACGTCGTCAGATCGGCGGGCAGACAGTGGATTCATGCAGCACAGGATCGTGGTGAGTGTCGCGAGTGTCGCGACAAAAGGGACGCCTATACCCAGCAGTGGGAAGATACGGGCTGATTTGATTGAATGATTGAATGCAACTGTATAACGTCTAGAGTCATCCCACAATCACTTTGCACACGATATTAAACGGCATCCCATAAAATACCCTTATAATCTGTGTTCTTTCTTGTCAGTCAAACATGACACATTGGTATTACGTCTATATTTTGTTGAGGTTTTTTAACGATTCCTACTTTCAAAACCAGGCAAGAGCATGTCGGACCAAACATAAAAAATCATTAAGTACCTAATCACTAATTTTCTATTTAAAGTCTATTGGTGCCGTCGTAGATGATTTTAGTAGGTATAAACACTTTAATCGCCTGTATATCACTTAAACAACTCGTTCTTGAAATCGACCCACCAAATATTAAACGACAAGTTGAAGTAGTCCCGTCAGAGCGTAATAACCACATTTATTGACGTGCATTCTCAGCTTACCCGCTTTACCCGTTAAGTAAGCGAGCTCTTACGACTCCCTCACTCGATCGACCGTTCGGCAGTTTTTAAGATTCCTCTGGATGTTTACTATTTCGGATACAACATCCCTTCTAATGGGGGGTCAGGCAAAATAAGTTATAGAACAAAACAATTTTCGGAACAAACGGTTTGCTAACGAGCAACGGCACCAGTACTCGAAAAAGGACCAAGGTTCGACACGGACTCTTATTCAAAGACGATAAGATTATTCATTTGTTTTGCAACAATCAATTTATAACCTTATGATCTTTGAATTAAAAGCTTCTGTCGATGATTGGTGCACGTCAGATAAAAGTGTTGAATTTTAAAGGAAACGTAGGTATCGCCATATTGCTATATGATTTTCCCACTCTAACAGTAAAGTGCTTGCTAATTAGCTATTCTAATATTATTTTTAATTAGGCATAAATTATGTATTAAATTGTACCGATAGTAAAATAAGGTTTTTATGCAACATTTTGGTACGGATGTTATTTAAACCACTAGCACATAATGAAACCATTATGATATGCGTGACTGAGTTAGGATCGCATAGCGAATTCAGCATTCTGACAACAGACACGAGTATAGTATGAGCTAGTTGGGTATGTTCCGTCCGTAGCTTACATAATTTTTTCTACAAGCTACGAATAAACATTACAATCAATGGATATTTCTCGTGTAGGTAGGTACTTTATAAATTTCGTCGTACCTAATTAGTTCTGTCACTTCTGTCACTTCTGTCATAGGTACCTACATATGCAGATACGCGTAGTCGTTTTTTTATGTTAAGGAGAAGGCACACGAGCACTCAGGCTACCTGATGGTAAGTGTAATCTGAGACCCAAAGACATTTGAATTCTCAAGACTATAATCCTAAGACCTCAAATGCGTTGCCAACCCTGAGGACTAAGATGGAATGCCTCTATGCTAGTAATTTCACCGGTTGTCTTATCCCCACACCGGAACACAACAATGCGAACACTGTTGCTTGGCGGTTGGGTAATGGATAAGATGGTGGTAGCGATCCGGACGGACCCTGCACAGGGTCCTACCACCACTAAATACACTTTTTTTTTTTAATTATATAATGTAATAATGCTAATTGTTATGGTCAATTATTACCCAATCTAACTTAGGTATATTTATGAATGCTCCGTGATGATCATCTACAAAATAATTCGCGTATCTATACATACACATTCCGATAGTTTTATTCCTAATAAGATTAAAAAGTTATGAAAATATAGGTATTCTACCGATTGAATGTCAAGTCGTTCACCAAAAGCCATTACTGATATTAGTGACGAGCATAACTAGGATAACAACAACACTGTTATAGCTATAACAGAACTGTTATTACTATGGCAACGCTCTGGTTAAGCTATGGGTGGCATTTTGTTACCGCTAAAGAAATCTATATTAGCGGTTAAGTAGAAGAACGCAAGTAGAAAAAAAATTGAAAGAGTAAGATACTTTTAATACCAGAAAACTACCTTTCCTGAGAGATCTCTCATCTCGCAATAAAATTTTACGCAAGTGTGATCGCGGTAAAACTATGCTGTTATCACTTTGAACCGGTTGAATAGCAGAAAAAACATATCTATTGGCTACGAACAATTACCTAAAAATATATGTTTCAAAAAAAACAAAAAGCGCGCCGTAAGCAACGCCGCCGGAAAGTCATAGTCATATTTAAACAAGTAAATATTCTTCGTCGTAGTCGCTCAACTATCTTAATCGAGACATCTTAACGCCACCCTTGAAATAGGTACCGTTGAGGAGTTCCGATGGCCATCTGTGATGATGTTGAAGTCATCAGTTCCACTTCCCCAAGTGATACTTTCTGTTACTAAAAATACTAAAATCACTATATGTGATACAGTATGTGAACTCTTCACATCCCTCAATTCCTCACTGACGCCCTCATCAGATTCAGATTTGGTGAAAATGGGACCACCTCGGAAGTATCACTACATAGTATAAAACAAAGTCGCTTTTTCTGTCCCTATATCCCTTTGTATGCTTAAATCTTTAAAACTACGCAACGGATTTTGATGCGGTTTTTTTTAATAGATAGAGTGATTGAAGAGGAAGGTTTATATGTATAATTCTTTAATCCGGAGCTAAGCGAGGGCGGGTCGCTAGAGTTTTATAAAACCAAAAAAAAAATCAAAATCGGTGAACACACATAAAAATAATAATACACACATACAATGGAACGTATAACCTCCTCCTTTTTTGAAGTCGGTTAAAAAGCCTTGAGATAACTAAAGTGCTTATTGAAACCATAACGAGTTTATTTACCCGTACATTGTCAAATACCAGAGTTGTATTTTAAAACATTCCTACCAATCTAAAATAAATAAGTTCCTAGCGATAAGGTCTCACTATTTAAATACTTTAAGGAATGTGTCCACGTTCTCATTTACAAAATATTAAAGTTGTATTTAAACATCACAAGATTATAGTCTCTCATAGGTAGGTATATAAAGAAAAAATACAAATTGACGTTCAAAGCGAAATAAATACAGTACCTTGACTTCAATTGCCCATCACAATTAAGGTAAAAAGTTCTAATAAGGATAAAACTAACGCAGCTATGCCACCAAGTGTACTGATAGTAGTGGTTAACCATGGGTTGTAATCCATTATAAAAATACAGACAATCACTTGTGCAAGCACCAAGCATCTTAGCAACAAAAGGTAATTAACGACACAATCATTAAATGTGGTATAATATTATATGACAAATGTAAATAACGAATTCACTGCCATTATTTATCAATACGCCAGAGTTATGGCTCGTAATAGGTTATTCTATATAATTAAAGAACAAAATGACTGGCTGATGGCTCAACGCACAGCCTAGAGACTTGAAAATTGGAGGAAATATTCCTTGGACATCCTAGGGGTGAACTAAGAAGAGATTTTTGGAAATTCATCCCCTAAATAGTTAAAATAGGGGGAGTAGCGGGAAACCGAGGAAACGAATAAACCAATTCTACGCGTATTTAAGCAACCGTTTCGAATTTGTCACGCCAATTAACCGCAAATCGAAATTCCAATACGCATACCAAAAAACAAATATACCAATGCACATAAACAAGCACCATTCAAAACATTTTTATTCCGCGTCACGGCTGCGTCGTCCGCAAACATATATTTGCAAAACATCCGGCTATAGCTATAAACAATCGTTTCCTATTCACGCACCTTTCTGTTGAATTGTAAAACATTGCTGCTTGCCGCTTCAGATCGTCACCCACTGAATTATCCTCGTTCATTTTGCACTAGGGGTCACGGTTCACTATTCATAGAGAGAGAAGTAATGTATTTTACGGTATCGAGGTTGACACAAAGTCTCGGAGGCCGGTTGGTAGAGTCGTTCAACTCCGGCGCCTCTCACTGCATGCACTGAGCTAAGCCGGTACGCTATCTCACCCCCACTCGCTCGTAACCATTGTTAGACGGCATATAAATTATGTGGACGACATGCTGCAATGTAGTACGCTTGGTGTATTTAGTTATTTAGGCTCCTAATTAAGTCGATAGGAGGGTATTAAGTTAAGTCTATAATAGCATCTATTAGACGGACTAGGTTCTAGTTTTACGAATTCATTATGTAGACTAATGTATGACCCATTATCATTGTGAGACTTACTACAAACATCAAGGAAATAAGGAAATAAGGTCTTTATGATCTTTAAAATATATTAGCAGAAATTTGTTTATTTATTTTCTCTGTAAATAAAATTAAATAATAACATCACGCCTTCATTCCCAGAGTGGGGTAGGCAGAGCTACAGATAAAGCAACAACTCTTAAAATACTTTTTTTACAATTCTGTAACCACATTTTGCACAATCAGGCCAAGAAATTTACTAGTGTATCAGTGACAGTTCGCAAGCCCATCGCCTAACAGTACTACAAGCTGTAAATAATGATAAAAAAATAATTAAAAAGTTTCGAGTGTTTTATTTTTCTGAACACCTTTTAAAAATATTGTACATTCGTGAAATAGGTATGTGCAAACGTTATACCACTTAAATATTATAAATGCGGATTGAGTTTGTCTGTCTGTCTGTAGCACCTTTATGGATAAACTGCTAAACCGATTTTTTTTCCGGATTTCAAAACAATGTCTTTAAATGCTATAATGGGCAGTTTAAGACACAAAGACAGACTGATGTGAAGAAGTGGTGTAGTTAATTTTAATAGGTACGTTTGTTTACTGTAGTAAAATACTACTACTCTTCTCTTATCATAGTTACATGTATGCGAGGTTTCTTTTGCAATTTTAATACCAATTTTGTGTTATACCCATGCGCTCATAATTAAAAATCCTTACAAACATGAAAGTTAGTGATTTCGGTTGCCTGATTTATTTTCGTAACAAATCTCACAGATTTTATTGAAATTTATCAAAGTGCAAAACAATTATATCTATACCGCCATCGCGCCAAGTATTTTCTTATTGACAGAAATCGGGATTTTTCAAATCTTCAATAACTCGGAAACAATTGGTTTAAGTATGTGGAGTGAGGAGCTTTGAGGGCTGCGAAGAGTACCTGCCATGAAATAAAATACTGCAACTGAACTGATTCTCTCAACACAGCGCTGCGTCGATCTCAAAGGTGAAGTTTTATCCGGCAAGTTTAAGAAGTCCCACCGGAGCGTACGCAACACATTTTAGCGCGTGCCTTCTTAATTAGGCAGCTTTATACGACACTGAACTCGACTCACCTGCCTGCTGCCTAATTGAGAAGGCACGCGCTAAAATATGTTGCGTACACTCCGGCGGGACTACTGAAACTTGCCGTATAAACGTTCACCTTTGCGTTCTACGCAGCGCTGTGTTGAGAGAATCACCCCAGTACGAGTACAACTCTACTAAACTTATACGCTCCTCAAAGGAATGCGTCACATTACCAATCATCCTGTATACATATAGGTACACCTTATTGTCAATTTTGACATTTTGTAAATGTGATCTGGGGCTCTATTTTACTGGGTTGAAACGTTATCTTATTGTTTTTAATTCGTCCGCCACTACCGTCAAGTAGAAACACGATAAATGTCAAAGGCACATTGCTTTTGAGATGTTATTGTCAGCGTTACGATAGCTCTTGTTTAAACTATAAAATAACATGTCGCCGGATCATATATTTTTTAACTGTTCAATTGCTCCAGTTTCTCTGTACAAGTTTCTCCCTAATTTTATCTCTCGCCTAGCTAACCTTAGTTATGTCCTTATTTTTGTTAATACTTTGTTTGTATATATTTTAGCTAAGTATATTAATGACTTAAATATTAAGTTGAAAAATGTCATTTTAGATTTAGTTTTTGTACTTGTAGTTATTTTAAATAATCTACTTATTTTTAGATCCCCCTGCTGATGAATCTGCATCTGTTTTTGGAAAAACTTTTTGACCAATCACTTGTAACGTCCAACCTTGACACTGGCAGAATTGTCCTACTGGACAGTAGCTATATATATTAAAAAAAATAATTGAAAATAATATGTCAAAAGCAATATTGTATTACCGACCTAACATTATCATATCAAAGTTAAATTTTAAAACAACAATTCGTAAAAACTAGGTGAAAGCAAACCTATAAACAGACCTACAATAAAAGTGTTGCCATGAAAACCAACCGCAATCATATTAAAGGTAAGATCTAGATAACACTTAATGTAGGGAATTTCATATCTACTTCAATTACCTACTAACATTATTGGAGATATTTCAATATTACACTGTAAGGTGATATGGTACTCAAATATAATGACTAATACACTTGGGTAGGTAACACAGAATGATTTCAATATATCAACATTGACTAATTTTATAAACAATACATTAAATTTGTTTGCAATGACTAATGAATAACTGAATTATAAGCAAAGCCTTAGGAAGTTCATTTATAGTTAAATAAAACTAAACATAAATAGGGCTTCACTTGTAAATAATATAGATCATCATAATATAACAATAAAAACTTTCAAAGCTATTATTGTAAATTAGAGACCACTATCTTTAAACAAAAAAGCTCAAGTAATTTTAGGTAAATAAACCATAATCAAAACACTTTCCATGAAAAATACCCCAAATGATGGTGAAGCGGATATAGAGACACACAGACAGACAGACAGAAATACAGACAGACCCGGAAAGAGAGTTTGTTTGTTCAATTATTTCTCTGCTGCTTTACTTGCCTACCTATACCAATTAAGCAAGAATTCCTTTTTGGAATGACTTTTTAAAGCTTCATATCTTATAAAAAAAATACACAACAATTATTTTGCGTAAACAGTTATTCCTCTCTTTCATAGCACTTTCTAAAGAGCGTAAGAAAAAAAATTAAGCATGTTCCCTATTAACCTGCATACTTTTATTAACTTAATTATTAAAGTAAACGTATCTAGGTATTTATACGGAAGTCAATTGCCACATGTATGTGGCAGCATCACTTGAGAATGGCTTGACCAATTTAGCTGGTTTTTTTTGTTGTGTTCATAATGCTTAGAACAGAACAAGGTTTGTATGAAAGAGAAAAATAATCTGGGTGACACATGGGTCGTTTTCAAAAAAATTGTACATAGTTAAGGGCTTTAATTAAAACAAAACTTAATTGATTCCTTTGTTTGACGAAAGTTACCCATACAGGTTGTATGACTAACTTTCGTTATACAAAGGACGCGATCGTGATTTTGTTTTCATTAAGCCCTTAACTATGTACAATTTTTTTGAAAACGACCCATATGGCACAATCACCTTGTTATACATATACTATAATAATGAATCCCTTTTAACACCTTTAAAAATGTACATAATTAGTACAGTCCCCGGTAGGGAAAAAAGTAACTTCTATGCACGCTGGGTTAATTTTTCTGAATGCCACTGTATAAACAGCCTCGTAAACTGAATAGAAGTAATGCCAATAACCACAGCCACAGAACCACAGAACTGCTATAAATATCAGGGGACAATCTCAAACATTACCTAGTCCCAAACTAAGCTCTAGGCTTGTACTATGGGTACTAGACAACAATAAAAATACTTATCCCTTCAAGCAGCAAGCAGCCATATAACGGCTGCTGTCAAAAATACAATACATACTTGATGACAATAAGTCAAAGTTCTAGTTTAAACTAACTTTATAGGACATATTATATAGACAACCTCCAATGCTCAGGAACAAATTCCCCCTATATCCCTTTCTGGATGAGTTTGTTATGACGTGTGGATTGATATGAATTTGAATTTGTATTCAGGTTCATAAAGTAAAACATGGTTAAATACAAATATTTTCCCATACTCATTATTGAACGTAGGACTGCTAGCTTCATGGGCAGGCTCTTTACCAACAGGGCTAAACACATTGTACTATGTCCTGTATTTGTCCTGTTCTGGTTATAGCAAAACCGAACCTCACATAAAAATGTATAAATGACATTTATTTTCTTGAATTAGCTCACTTATCTGAGTTAAATACACCAGAACTGCATCCATTGCTCAATATCCTAATGGAGGGATGGCCAAAGCTAACCTTAAAAAAAAGGAAATACGATATACATGTCTTGAGGAGAAGTTTTTGGGTTTAAAACAGCCCCTAAAGTGCCACACAGCACCATGTCATACATTCTAATCATCCAAATGTTTTATTTATCTGAATTAGATATGTTTTAGTCTTTACTTTTGAAATGAGATCTAATTACAGTACATATTTTTTAAACAAAATGTCCTAATGCATTCTAGATTGCATGATACCTATCTGGAATAGTATTGTACTCACTAACATAGCATTGTAATGAAATAATAATCATTACAATGCTATTATGCTGCTTTGATAGAAAATGGGTGTTTATCTACCACATTGACCAATAAAACTTCTATTTTTATAACAAATTACCATTTCACTTGTTTTATACCTGTACATAATACCTAATATAATGGAAGTAAGTCACTGAAGTAAAGGATAGAAGAAACGTAGTACAATCACCAACTTGTAAGTAGGTTATCACATTTATATTGGTCCCGATTCATAAAATTGTATATTTTAAAGTCCTGAATAGTTGATATTTATAAATGAAATTCATCTATATCAACCTGTTTGGCTGAGAAAGTTAAAAAACAAATAAGTACTTTACTCACCTAGACCACAACGGTGTGTAGCTATAATCAAACGCTACTTTATTGGACATTTCAAATCCTCTTGTTCTCCTTCGCTGCAAGCCATTCAATTAAACAATTACCCTGAATGTTTAATTAGTAATAGTAAACAATTTTCCGACTTTTCCCGTGCTAAAAGTTGTTTACGTTGTTATCTATTGTAATAACCAATCACAACAGAGTTTCGCTGCGTGTTGTTGAATAAAGGCTTTTGATTGGTTAGTCAACTGACAGGAGCGTCTGTTAAGTGCGTTTAGTTTCTACATCCACCTCAAAATTTGTTCGAAATTGTAAAATTGCAAAGTGGGGTTAAATTATATTTACCTATTCAATTTAGGATCCCAATTAGGAAACTATGTTGGATCCTTACAAGTATAGCAAATCTAATCCTAACTGCGATTACGCCGATTACTAACCTCTTTTTAAATCCTGAATAGGATTCCTAAAATATGAATCGTGTAATAAACTCTTAAATCATAATAATATTATATCGCCTCAAAGTGATCGGTACTTATTGAAAGATAAACATGCTTTTTGGCTTATCTGATGTCGATAAGCACGAAATTTGGGGGGAAGCGGCGTGTGACCGACATAAAAAGGTAGCTACCTAATCAGCATCATTTGCTGGGCAAAATAGAGTTTGACGTGGTGGTATGGTAGGTCTGTACTGAACAATGTTCGCAGGTGGAAATCACCACAAAATAATCAGCGAGTAAAAGTTGGATCACGTTGTCAATTTCATTACGCTCTTATTTTTTAAACCTATTGTCAATTGTTTAAAAATCGAGGTAACAGGCGGTTTTGCGCTAAAACTGACCCCTTCAAGATAAAATGTATGAGTTCGCAGAAACTAAGTACTTAGATCCTAAAACCTTTAAAAAACCGGGCAAGAGCATGTCGGACCATGGTCAGTGTAGGGTTCCGAAGCCGAGTACTACAAACATAAAAAATCATCAAGTACTTACCTAAACACTAATTTTCTCTTTAAAGTCAATTGGTGCCGTCGTAGATGATTTTAACACTAACACTACTTGTAACACTTTAATCGCCTGTATCTCAAGAACCAATGATGTCTACTTAGTCGTGATAGTTTTTCTTTGAAATTGGTTATATTTTCTTTCATTTAAGTTTTTTCAGCGTTTTAGTATTTGTAGTTTTGGCTGTAGGGGGAGGGGGGGCACTTGAGTCTAACAAAAATTTGCGCCTTAAAACCTAATATTTCATAAACAGATTACTTACTCAATTAAAAAAACTGTTTAGACAAACCTATAATATTTTTGAAAGACCTATCCAACGACACCCCACACTATAGGGTAGACGAGGAAAAAAAATACATCCCCACGTTACGTGTAGGGGAGGTACAGTAAAAAAATATTTTTTTTTACTTTTTATTGTACCACTTTGTTGGCGTGACTAATATGCATATTCATGCCAAATTGCAGCTTTCTAGTACTAATAG
Organism: Acleris holmiana; assembly: GCA_949316455.1. Taxonomy (NCBI): domain Eukaryota; kingdom Metazoa; phylum Arthropoda; class Insecta; order Lepidoptera; family Tortricidae; genus Acleris; species Acleris holmiana. The sequence goes on from OX438767.1 coordinate 16,479,012, forward strand.
TTTTTGCACTAGGCTGCGGACGGACGGACGGACATGGCGAAACTATAACCCCCTTACTTATGAACGTGAAATAAGCTTGGAATATTTTATGCCATGCTTTGTCACTTTCTGTCAGATGCAAATGTCACAATTACAAATAAGGACAAAGCATGGCATAAACTATTCCAAGCTTATTCCACGTTCATAAGTAAGGGGGTAAGGGTTCCTAGTTTGACTACGGAACCCTAAAAATGGTAATAGTCTCTATGTGTTAAATGTCAAGTGGAGGTTCTAATTAGGTAGGTAGATAGGCCTGACCAATATGCCTCTTGATGATTTTTTTTTATAATTAACTTATTTGTTTATTAGGGTTTGCCACGGTGCTTATTATTTTTGACATGTTATAGTTTTAATTGGGCTGTATTAGGTATAATTCTATTTTGTGTCTATGGCTTACGTATAATCTTGTTTTCAAGTGCCCATAATTTTGTTCCGGTTCCATACCGGTGAGCTATTTGCGGCCAAAGTAAGAAATGTTGCTCATTCCTTTTCATTGATATAGGTTTCAATTCGGTTAGTTCTACACCCAATTTCCATACAAAAGTGCCCATTATCTTTTACTTTAATTGTACATTAAATTGGTCAAGACTATCTAGCCAGCCAGTCAATAATGGATTTGTATAGGTACATACCTACCTAGATAATCTTGTCTCAACTTTTATTTTTAGGCTCTGTCACATAAAAAATATCGCTGTTTGTTTAGTAGTGTCTAGTTTTCTTTACGACCCTTAAACTACAAAGGTTAGAGCCCCATTAAAACTAGATATTTGTCGAGACGAGATATCTAGCATTTTATCTTCCATAGTATTAGTGGTCGAAGTTAGTAGGTATATTGGCATTTTCATACGAAGATAGTTAGATAGTATCCCGTGTGGTTGCCGGGTTAGAATGGTGCCACTCCATGTCTTCCCGTGGATGTCGTACGAGGCGACTAAGGGAATAAAGGACTTGTACTACTATTATTAGGCGATAGGCTTGCAACTTGTCACTAATACACTAGTAAGTAGTAATAGTTCATGGCCTGATTGTGCAAAGTGAAAATATGGTAGCAGAATTATAAGCAAGTCTTTTTAGAGTTGTTTGGTATTTCTGTAGCTCTGCTTACCCCACTTTGGGAATAAAGGCGTAATGTTATGTGTATGTGATAGTTACAAAAAGGATTTTTGTTAAAACTTTACAAACTTTTTATATTAATTTAAAGGTTCGAGTAAACAGGCGCTCATTTGCCTACTCCAAGCGATAAAAAAATATGGAGCCCAATTAGGTAAACTCAATAACATAAACAACCACAAAAAACTTGACAAGTACAAAAAACCACAACACTTTTCCGCGTCTATACGTCAATATTATCCTTTGCCGCAAAGATAATGTCCCACAGGGCAGAAATAAACCCGTTCCATAACCGTCCAAAGGTCCAAACTCTTGTACGAGATAACTAGGAAGTACGACCTAATTTTAAAGAGCAACAGGGTTTGTTTTCAACTTTACTTGTAAGAAATATAAGAGTTTCTAAAAGATAGGAGTTGAATTGTAACCATGAGTCCAGAAAAGCTTTACCAAACCCGAATAACTTCGAGGAAATTGGGTCAATCGTGCCTATGGCACCTATGAGAGGCATTTCCCGCTCAACATTTAATATTTTTTCAGAAATGTATCTCGAAGGTCCCTTGTTTATTCGTGTTTGGCGATTGTATAGGGGAAAGTTACTAAGAAACAAGTAAGTATAGATGAATTATCGAGAACATGGAATTGCATTTGTAGTGGTTGTACCGTTTGCAACAAAAGGAGAATAATTTTTACTTAATTTAATAAAATTACATACCCTTAAGAAATGGAATAAGTAGTAAGTAGTCCTCTGTTTTTTGCTTTTAGTCGCTATCATGTTCTTCATCTGAGCTGTCACAAGTATTGATAATAATATTGTTTGAAATTCGATCCATTTCCCCTTCCTGACATCGATATTTATTTTCTTCACTTTCGACATGGCGACAAATATTTTCCCAGTCTTTAGCAGTAATAGTATTCATTCGTTCAGTTGCTAAACTCATAATACCTTGCATGATTAAAGAAACGTTTCTTTTCGCTACATATCCTTTTACCATGGACCAAATATTTTCGATCGGATTGAATGTCGGGTGATACGGTGGCAATCGTAAAAAGGAAGGCCATGTTCTTTTAAAATTGCATCTATGTGGTACTCACGAAACCGCTCTTTATTTTGTTTAATTAAATCATACAAACTGGTTTTGTACATCAACGGGCGATATGAAATGTTGTGTTCTGTCAACCAATCCATCATTTCTTGTTTATGAGAATTTGACGTTGGAGCACGATTGAAAAGTTTGTTATGATAGGACGCATTATCTACGATTAGTACGCTATTGGGTTTAAGATTCGGTTTTTTTTTTTTTTAACTATTTTTCGTAGTTGACAAAGTTCATCTGGTCATGGTAATCTCCCGTTTTTTGGTTTGCCTTAAACATTAACAAAGCGTTGGGAATAAAACCATCTTTTCCTCCTGCGTGCACTATTATTAACCGATTGCCTGTACTAATTTGTTTTTTTTTTACACCAAATTCTGTTCGATCGGTCCAAGCCTCTCCGGACACATGTGAAGTGTGGATGTAGGTTTCATCAGTATAAACTAGTGGTCTATCTTTAGACCGATATTCCGCAATTTTGGTAAGGTAATTTATTCTTAGCAGTCGTATGTTGTGTCTTTCCATTAATATTTTTCGGTTGTGCTCGGACTTTTTCCTTTTAATACTACTTTTTGTATTTGTTTTCGTAAGGTGGAAATGCCAAATTTGTAATCTATATCGGATTTAACAGAATTTATATGGGACAGATGAAAATTGTATATAGTTCTCCGGATGACTGCCTGATCAAAATCGTCTACCTACTGCTGATGACGGACAAGTACGTAACTTTTTATTTCTCGGGGAGGTGAATTTCTTTGTTGATGCGAATTTCTCACATTGCTCTCAGACACAATGTTATAAACAGTAGAGAGACAAACACCTGTAGATTTTTCAACTAACGGGCAGCCGTGTAAGGGGAATTTAAATTTTTCTTCAGTTTAAGTTCAAAATATTTATAACAGTTAAAAATAATTTGCTTACTTTGACTCTCAATCGGACCAAAATTACTCACTGCCATATTTTTTGAAAATTATGTAACTTACACTTAGTCGTACGGGCTGACACAAAATTATTCTGATAATTGTGAAAATACAATAAAATCAGACGTAAAAATATATGCACAACGTAAATAATATTCACAATTTGACACTGACATTATTTTGGTATTTACTTCTTCAATATAATATAACAAACCTCTTTTTATGCTGATAGTACGAGAAAATAGAAAATTCAAATATAGAATGCCTGTAAACATATACTACACACATGCAATTCCATGCTCTCGTTAATTTATCTATACTAAATTCATGTTCTGGAGCTGGAGAAAAAATGAGTTCTATTATTGTAGCTTATAACGGTGATAAAGATAAATCAGTCGGCCTAGCCAAGATGCAAACGCCACTAATGTTTTTCTTTTCTATCACTCAAAACGCATGGGATGACGTTCTCGTGCGTTTCGGTAAATCACGTGGTCGACTGTCATCCCATACATTTTGAGCGATAGAAAAGAAAAACGATACGAGCGTTTGCATCTTGGCTAGGGCCCCAGTTGATATCTCGTGCGAATCGATCATTAATGGCATGGCAATGGAGGGTGGCCAGTTATCGACGATTTACCCTGCTATGCCTAAAAAACAATCACGAGTACAGAGATGTAAGACATTAGTACATAGTTTTGGACCTTAAACCAATGAAATAAGGTGCAAAAGCGTACACATAATTACCTTTATACTCAATTGTACGAGTACAATATAATTCTGATTAAAACCACGCAAATACAGGTGTTTAGAATTAATAGAAGTGGGCCAAGTATAATTTAATTCCGTCCCTATTTTGACGGGGGATCAGAAATACACCCTTCATACACATGATTAGGGTTAGTCACTTTAGAACTTCGAAATAATTTACAGGTAATGAACTAATGATTGATTGACGTTTGAAATTCGTAGGCATACCTATATCAGTAACTTAGTTATTTTTAGTTTAGAGGCAGTGAGAGGCGCATTGCTCACGGAATCTATTTGTAGGGGTGGAAAAGTTCTATGGCTCTATTCTAATCGGTGGCATGTTATTGTATTGTTTTAAACTCAGCCGCCATTACTGTCATAAACCTGCCGTAACCCTAACAGGTACAGTCAAAGTCATAAATCTGTTTACCTACACGAAATAATTGTCGTGCAATTTTTCCAAAAGAAATAATTAAACGAGGGTCCAAGCTATACTGTAACAAATGTCAATCCACCTTTCATCGCATTTAATTTGTCGATATAGGATGTCCCTACCTGTCAACAAAAATTGCTCCACGCATTCCTAGATAACGCTTATTGCAAAACACGCAAAATGAACAAAAGTAAAAAGTTCAAGTGCGAAACGCAAAATACCTACATAATTAAATAGGTATGTATATTGTATTGTATTGACAACGGCAGTAACATTACAATTCATGTCAACAAAATTAAGTAAATACTGAAATATTTTGCAGATTACCTATTTGTACAATAAAAATAAGATACCTATTACAAGCGAAACTCTCTTTCTAGCAAGAGGAGTTAGAAAGAGACTTCCGCTTGTAATGTGTAACTTGTAGCTTCTTGAAACGGGCCTCTAGTATGAGAAAAAGTTGGATTGTGAACTTACAACAGAAGCTTAAAAATTCGCGAACGTTTTCAAGTCACGTTTGAAAAAAATGTGTTTCCACCCTAGTTTGAGGTCATATGACATCTAGCTGGAACACTGGAACCTTTTATAGTTCCGTGATTTTCCAGGGCTGGGATGCCTGGGATTCACACGGTAATAACGATATCGTATTTAACCTGTTTCCTTATGTCAACGTTTTCATAACTCTTATGTCATTTACAGTAATGGCGACTGTGATATAAACGATTCTAAAACACGTCAAACACGATATCGTTATAACGCAGTTTATAAAGCGAACCTAAAACATATCTCACCATTTTTGTACAAAAAGTGTCTATGACTTGCAGGCAGACGGCAGATGGAGATGGCGGAATGTTCTAAGCGTTTCTATTTAGAAACTCTAGAAGTAATTTGGAAACTGAACACAATTAGGGTAAACAAGTTGCATTGCACAATAGTTAGCGGTTATGTCTCGATAAATATTATTTTTATTTTTATTATAGACAAACTAGCGACCCGCCCTCGCTTTGCTCCGGATTAAAGTATTATACATATACACCTTCCTCTTCAATCACTCTATCTATTAAAAAAAACCGCATCAAAATCCGTTGCGTAGTTTTAAAGATTTAAGCATACGTAGGGATATAGGGACAGAAAAAGCGACTTTGTTTTATACTATGTAGTGATGTATGGAATTGACGTAAGCCACCGAGATAGTCACGTGGTGCTATCTCGGTGGCTTACTTCAATTCCATTCATTTTTCTAGATACTTGTCTAGCCCCACCAGTTTCGGGCAACGAGGTTGTTCTAAAAATATTTTTTATAAATATCCGTTTTTCGTTCCGGTTCTATAATAAAGTTTAAATGTGTGGGTGACTTGTGCTTATGAAATTCTGGAAAGTCCCTCCATTATTCATATTTATTTTTAACCCATTAATTCTACGTAGGCGTGAACTGCTATATGTTAAATGTAGATTTTTTTCTTAGCAACGATAGATTACTTCAACCATAAGCCATATATCAACATCTTTGGCTAAAAAAAAGACACAAGTCGAAATTGATTGCTGTTCCACTTATAATCAGAATACTACCCGCATAAAGCGTTTTTTTCATCTAGTCTTCATATCAACTTATGCTCTTTTGTATTTAGCTAGCGATTTGATTCTATCAAGAATCTGGTGCAATTTGCAAACGTGACTTGCGCAGTAAGGAACGAAATTAAAAAAGTTTCACGGAAAAGTGTAACACAAAACTAGGGCTGCCAGCTCTCACAGCCTATATACGCCGGACCATCCAGGATTCCGTACATTTTGGTTTATCAGGTTTTTTTAGCTTTGAAATCGGTTAGTTACACACACACAACATAGTACATTAGAATCTGTACGGTATAAAAGTTTCGTTTTTATTTCAAAAAAATGTTCAAATGGTGCTCTTGGCGTAATGGAAAAGGAAACCAACAAATCAATATCAATAGATCTATAGGTATGTAAAATTATATTTCGTCCGAAAAAAACCGAGTTAAATTACGTCGATTTAAGAGCTTGCATAAACATGAAAAAGTAATATTTTAATTTAAAAATCAATTTTGGAAAGACTCCAACAATTAAAACGGAAGTATTTTTGTATGAGGACGTAAGCGTGCATCCAGGCGGCTCTTAAGACCGTGCGAAAAAGACGCAACTAGATTAAGAGTGCGCCGAGGCAACGATACGTAATTACGAAAAAAATGCGTTCGTTTGATCGCCTGCTGCATTGTTTTTACTGAAGCTTTAGTTATGCAATTCATATGTAAGATATTTAAGGAATCACTCTATTTATCATATACTTTAGAAACACGATTACTTGTACTTCCCTCGATAGAAAACACATCCAAAGATACCTCTACATAACAAAATAAACACTTAGTACGGCGTAATTACTTCACGGAAGATCATCAGTTTTGGATTTACAACAAAACTACACGTCTTCTATATATTCTATACTTTAGATTTGAAAATGTGTTTTTATTTTACTAATATGAAGGAAATACCTAAATTCGCACGCGTTTCGTCCATTTTAGCCAGAGCCGTCACGTTTCCCCCATGTCCGCATTAGTCAGGCTTCGGCCGTCGGACGTGGAGGCTGTGTCGCTTGGTGGTTGGTTGCGTTTATCGCCATTTTTGTGATTATTCACTTTATTTTAAATGGGGAACAAACACAACCAAGAAAGGAAGAGAAGGGGTTGGCAAAAGCACAATGCTAAACGCTTGCGTGAAGAAATGAAGTTAGTTAAAATCGTAAACCTACTGATAGTGGAGTAGTTCTAAGAAACCTGATTTGACAGTTGTCAAAATGCCACGCTAAGGGAGGAGAAAATAAATCGGTAGCAACATAGACTGATTTTCGAGATGTATCGATTTGTATTACTAAGACTTTGTAATCGTTTAGTTGTAGTCTTGATGTTTTGGGCCAAAATTGGTTTATTTACACAAGTAATTTTCAACAACACGCGAAGTTCTTTCAATTAGTAGGTAGGTATATAAAAAATACACTTCTATGGTGAAAATTTACCAAGATATAAAAGTAGTTTAGCTAAAAAAACACATTTACAGGCAAAACAAGCTTCTTAGAACGACCCGAGGTTTTTTTACTATAATTAATTATATAATATTGTTACTTCAATATTTCTAGAGCAAGACATCTCCAGAAATCTGAATACAAAGAGAATACTCCGTAAGAATACTCAGTACCTAACAACTATATTTCAACAAATGAGTAAAATTGCAAAATTATTCATATTTTTTTATTTATAGGGTTAATGTTCCAGTTGTTGGCACTTCGCTACAAAGCGAAGAGTTAGGTACCTAATGAACCGGTGAGGTATGCGTAAAAATAGTAAGAGGTGTATAGGAAAACATTTTAATAAATTTAGTATGAATTTTCACATTATCTTTATATTTTTTCAATTTACAGAGTAAATGAATTGGTTGACATCGATTATAAAATTTACCACACAATGGAATTGTAAGTCCCAAATACGAATTATTTTTATAGAATGAGGATTACAAAATTTCATCCAAAAACTAATTCTGTTAATAAATAAATTATAGTTAAATCAAAACGTTCTGTTTTATTACAGGATGCCAATGGACCAAATTTTTTGTCTTTCAGTGGATGGAGAAATAGACAATGACATTGCTTACTCACACAGACAAAATAATGCCGTGAAGTAAAATCCGATATTGATTATTGTTGTTACTTATGTCCTAATATTTTTTTCTAAAGATACCTGCGTACATTATTCATTACATTATATACATACAAACATTAAGTAGGAACTTCTAAATATGTGATTGATACAGCAGCTTTAAGTTTTTAGTTTTTTAAAACATCAATTTAATTTTATACTTTATAGTGATCAGAATCAGACATTGAAGTTTTTGCGGAAATAATCATGGATAAACATTCGTACAAACTAAGATCCTTTTTTTTAAAGACGGTTAAAATACCAAAACCTTCTCCTATGTGAAACAAATACTTTTCTGAAAACCGCATTAAAAACGGTTCAGCCAAACGTGAGATAATCGCGGACAAACATACATACATACATACAGGTCAAACTGAGAACTTCCTTTTCTTTGAAGTCAGTTATAAATAATATCTTGAAGAAAGGGTCCATGACTGGGATTTTTGCCCTACTCAGCCGTTCTTATTACTTTACATTAGGTATTGAGTTCACTTTATTTTGTGCTTAGAATATTGTCAATAAAGGTAATTAGGTTTTATTTCATTTCAATATACAGTCACATTAAATCACGGGGTTGTTGAGCCACCATAGAACTCTGTCCTAATGACAGCGTCAAGTCACGCAAAAGAAATTATTTACGTCAAAATTTACCGTCAACTTTCTATGAAAGGGTTCTCCCGGTAACCTTCGGAGAGGGAAGATGGCCGATTGGAAGATGTACGGCTTTTACTTATGATTTATTCTCTTTAGCCGAACAATTTGCCCAATAAATATTATAAATAACTTAACACTAGCTAAATACACCATAGATGTACAAACGACATTAATTAAAAATTATCTATCTATCTGTGAGTGGGTTCTAGAGTGGCTCAACAATCTCGTGATGTGACTGTACCTCAACAATACAAGTAATTCAATCCTACCTTACCTACCGACAGTAATCAACAAATTTAAAAAAAATGTAGACTGAAAAAAGTTTTTAACTTCTTATAGTCAATATTTGAATAAAAGTATTCGGAATCGATTATGTTTTTTTATTTTGTAAACATTGGTAGCAACCTCCGCGCCTAGTGGATCGGCGCACGGCTCGTCAGGCGCGGCGCGCGGCCGGCGCATGGCTCCAGCTCGCTCCTTGCTGGTGTGCAATACGCACACATACACAGAGTGCATAAAATACCTAAAGTTAATGAGCGCAAAAAGCTCGGTGCCCCCTTAAAAAGGGAGGCCTTATGTGCTTCCGTGCGAAGAACGTTAAATGGAGATAGTTTGCGCGCGCTTTGAATGCAGTGATACATTCTATTTACTGCCGGTTAAACCTGCCATTTATAAAAACAAAAAATTCCAATATTAAGAAGTGATGTACTTAACTATTAAATAACACATCATCTTCGTCTAGGATTATAGTCTTGAGAATTCAAATGTCTATGGGTCTCAGATTCCAATTACCATCAGGTGGCCTGAGTGCTCGTGTGCCTTCCCATTAATATGTATAAAAAAACTTGAAATGTTCGTTATGGTCTTCGTGGATGCACATCCAATGAGTGAGGATAGGACTGTCCATCCTATCAGCGATCACCTTCTTTTATTATATATGATCGATCTCACAGGACAATTCCGGAAAAACCTGGACAAGTGACAGCCCTACACGAGATACGCAATAGAACTCCATGGAAAAGCCATGAGTGGGTCATGAAACTTTTCCATCGAAACCAACAATTGCCACATTGACAGGAATTTCCAGCATTTCAAAAGTTAGAAAGGGCGAGTAAAGTATATTTCAACATTTTCATCATCGCGAAAAAGATAGTGTCTTTTCCACTTTCTGCTTGTTTTTTAGACTTGCAAATAATGTGTGGGTATAGGTAATAATTAGCCCTTCCGACATTACAAGTAAGAAAGGGACAAATTACCCATTTTCATAAATTTTAAGGAGATTTCCCGTAACTAGTAATAATTACAAGAAAAGCGTTGCCAGCTCGTCCTTAGGGTTTGTTTCCTCGAGTAGTGAAAATATTCCTTAGAATTTGTATGAAAAAAAATTTAAAAGCCGAATTGGACCTATGTTAACATAACATTTTCAACTCAAAATGAACTAATTAATAATATTATATTATTATATTTCATAACAAATTAATTATACGCTGTTAAAATCCTTCGGGTACGTCCCGGACACGATGTTCTACCTGGGCAATTTATGTCGTATTATAAAGTGATTCCACGTGCGTTAAAGTGCGTTTAAGTGGTTACATGTGTTTGCCGGGTTAGAATAGTGCCACTTCATATCTTCCCGTGGATGTCGTAAGAGGCGACTAAGGGAATAAGGGCTTGTAGTGCCTACTATTACAACCGAACCCTATATTCAAAGCGCGGATAGATAAGGCTTACTTCGGGATGAAATTTGACATTTGCCCATACAAAATGTGTCAAATTTTAATCCGAAGTAAGGCTATCTGTCCGCGGTTTGAATATAGGGTTCGGCCGTTAGGCGATAGGCTTGCAACCTGTCACTAACATACTATTAAACATCTTAGCCTGATTTTGCACAACAGCTTTGCCTACCCTACTTTGGAAAAGAAAGCATGATGTTGTGTATGTAAGTATGTATAAAGTTATATTTTGTAATCTGACTGTATGCAACAGTCATAATCATTTAATCCTATTAATATTAAAAAATACCAAAGTATGTGAGTTTCACGCTGCAACGGCTGTACGGATTTGGAAGAAATTTATTATGCAGATAGCTTATACCCTGGATTGACACATAGGCTACTTTTATCCCAGAAAATTTCAAAGTTCCCGAGAAAATAACGATAATCGAACGAAACCAACGTGAACGAAGTCGCACATAGAATTTCATATTTTTCTGTTATACGAGTATTTAAGTTAATATCATTTATTGAGTTTTTAATATTGCTCATATATTAAGGCGACGAACAGAATGAAGGCTTCTAGTACTGTTAGGCTATGGGCTTGCTACCTGTCACTAATACATTGGCAAACAACTTAGCCTGTTTGTGTAAAACGACGTCACAAAATAACCAAGAAGTCTTTTTGTACTTGTTGGTATTTCTGTAGCTCTGTTTACCCCACTCTGTGCATGAAGGCGTGATAGTATGTATGTATGTATGTTATATTGCTATACCCTCACTAATGGCGTCCATGCATGATTACGAATATGAATAATGTCAATTTAAAAAACACCAAATTCGTGAGGACCACCAAAAAGTTGAAGCTAAGCTCCAACTCTAGCGCAGTTAACCATACAAACAACGAAGGCGAAAAAAGTTCCGTTATGCAACGACAAGTATCCGTACAATTGTACGGCTAATTTGCTTTGCGCAACGTAAAAGTTTTATAGAAAATTTTATTGCGTCATTTAGCATGCGCAACTTTTTGGACCTTACCAAATTCCACACCATCCACTTGAAACAAAGATTGATGGCAGAGAATCTATTAAAATTTAAAACAAATAAACTTATATAATTGTCAAGAATATTAATTTTCGGGTCGCCTCGATATTTTCCGGCGAAGTCAAAGACACCGTTATATTTATTGAGGCAATCTATATCGGCTCTAGGCAGGCATCCTAGCAATGAAGAAAAATCCCACGGGATAGCATAGCGATAGAGCTCCTTATTTGATCACCGCGTAGGCGTCACGATGGGAAAACCATTACAAATGGATTTGAGCGTACCAGTATTGAGAATTTGTTCTACTTTATTGCGAGCGCCTAGACAAAACTTTACTCAATGAATTACCCTTTGAAAGATTTGCTATTCTATTTTCACAGGCAAAAACGATTACTATGGTACTTAAGTATTATCTATAGTCTGTCTAGAAAGTCATGAAAAGAATGTTTTAGGAACTAAAACGTTTCCTTGTACTGGCGACACCGCATTACTGTCAAACCAAGTACCTTAATTGTCACTACGAAGATTCGTTGTTGATTTGATCTTATATTTTGCGATGTTCTAAGTTTTTTTTTGCTTTGGGACTGTCAAAGAGTAAGAATGAGCCATCACGTTAATAAGAGCGGTGCGAGACAAGTGATATTTAGAGTTTTCAGCGAGTGCATGGCGGAATTCCACGTGGGGAAGTTACTTTCCGATTTAAACGATGTTTATGGTAGAACAGCAAAGATAACCGGTACGTATAAGTATTTTAATGTTAAAATACGACTAAGGAATAGTAATCCCTCCGCAGTGATTTGTTTTTACGTATTTTTTGTCTGTTAAATAACATTATTTACATTACGTTGAGGTTATGAATATTTGTACGAATTTACGCTAAATGTCAACAGTTTTGATCCTTTCATGATTTGTTAGATCATTTTTCCGAACTCATTATTTCTTCGTAGTAATTTTTCCAATCGCATTTTTCCCCGAACGCGATATTACCAGTCGCCTTTTTTCCTGCGGCAGTTTATATTCACAGTCGTGTTTTTCCGCTTGCGAGTTTTATCCAGTCGCTTCTTTTCCTACCACCATATTTTCACGGTCGTGTTTTTCCCGTTCCAATTTGTCGAAGATACAGAGTCAACGGAGCTCCGCTACCGCGGAGCTCCTATTTCTGGGTGGTTTGGCCCTCCGGGCCTGATGCAAAACTAACATAACCTAAACCTACCTACGAATTACGATGTAAATACTTTTGGGAAAAGTGCGACTGAGATAGAAATCGAACGGGAAAAAACCGACTGTGAAAAAAGTCGAACAACAAAAAAAGCGACTGTAATAAAATCGAATGGTGAAAAATAAAATTAGGTAATATCGCGTTCGGGGAAAAATGCGAACGGAAAATTTAATACAAAGAAATAATGAGTTCGGGAGAATGATTTAACAACCCCTTTCATATTAGGTATCTAATTAGCAATTAAAATTATATTTGTCAATATAAATGCATTTATTGGTTTTAGGTGTTTCTGAAAGCACAATTCGGCGTATCGTAAAGGAAGGTATAGAGAATGATGGTAAATTCGGAACAGTTGGGAAACACAGGAAAGGCCGGCCTAAGAAACAGATTGATGATTTCGATCTTTCGGCCATTCGACAAAAAGTACATTTTTTCTACACGGTGCAAAAAGAGGTACCCACACTAAGGAAACTTTTAGCATTGTTAAAAGAGGAAATTAATTTTGATGCCTGCCTTGAACTACTGAGACAAATTTTACTTTCAATTGGTTTTAAATATAAGAAATGCCAAACAAATAGATTGGCACTCGTAGAAAAACCAGCTATTGCCGTGAAACGTGAGTATTACTTAAAGCACATAATGGAGAACAGAAGATTGCCCGAAGAGCTGCAAAAGAACATCATTTATTTAGATGAAAGCTATATACATGAGTCGTATAAAGTTACGAAATGTTGGCAATCAATAAATATTTCTGGTGTTCAAAAAACATTTCCAAAGGAAAAAGATGGATAATTGTGCATGCTGGAAGTAAAAAAGGTTTTGTGCCTAATGCACTTTTAACATTCACTGGCAAGAACAAACAGGAAGATTACCATTCCGAGATGAATGCCCAAAATTTTACTAAATGGGTAACTGAAAAGTTATTGCCTAATATTCATGAACCATCAATAATCGTGATGGATAATGCACCATACCACTCCATCATAACAAACAAGGTATTGTAATTTTTAGTATTTGCCGCATATCTCTCTCATTCTGGTTTTTATATAACTTTTTATATGTACTTTTTATATTTGTCACCAAAATTATACTTCTACATTATCCTGTTTCTTTCCCGCAGGCTCCAACATCTGCATCAAGAGTAAATGAAATAAAATTGTGGCTACTTGAAAACCGCATACCATTCGATGAAACACTCCGGAAACCGTCTCTATTGATGTTGGTTAAAAAACATAAGCCGGAACCAGTTTACTTCATCGATGAACTTTTAGGAGAACATGGCCATACAGTTTTAAGGCTGCCACCTTATCACTGTGACCTGAACCCAATTGAGTTAGTCTGGGCAATAGCAAAAAGGCGAATTGCACAAAAAAATGTCGGTGGTCAAGATGTTGCAAAGATTGCTGAAGAAGCATTTAGATCGGTAACACAACAAGAATGGAAAAATTGTGTTGACCATGTAATCAAAACTGAAGAAGAGTATTTTGCCCGTGGAGGAACCCTCTATCACGAAATAGATAGACTTGTTATTGCAGTAAGTGATGATGATGACAGTTCAAGTGAATCTGACTCAGAAGTTGACCAACCTTGACACCGATTTCTTGGACTCCGATTAAAAAAAATATTTTGTAAATTTTCTTTGAATTTATTTTTTTACACTGAGTATAGTGTTTTTAATCAACAAAGGCCCTCCCCGCCGGTTAAATTGTCAAAACATGCTTAGTGTAGCTATGTAAAATAAAATAATGGGACGGGTCTACTCCTAAATCGGGAGATTGACAAACACTTATACTGCTTCATCTGTAGTGTAGGTGAAAAACTTAAGTAAATCACCTCTTGCATGTAGTAGTACCACATCTGTATAGATAGACCATTCAACATTCTATATTTGATAATTTAAATTAAACTATATCACAAATAACCTAAGAGCCACACAGCTGTCAGTATTGTACCATGTAAGCTCACATTTGCAGAATGAAAATATACTGTGCTAGAGCTCCTTCCTTTGCGGGAAAAAAAACGGTAAACTAATTATAATAAAGAAATACAAAATATCAAAACTTTTCAGTCATTCTCTTTGGGGATCCCATGTAAGCGATGGTGGCGCCCTCCTTCGTTTTCATGACTTTCTAGACAGACTGTATACTATATACTATATACTATATACTATATAATATTATAAAGAGGAAAGATTTGTACCTATTTTTGTATGTTTGTATGTTTGTAATGAATAGGCTCAAAAAGTACTGGGCCGATTTAAAAAATTCTTTCACCAATAGAATGCTACATTCTTCCAATTTGACATAGGCTACATTTCATTTTGAAAAAATTAGGGATCCTTGGTAAAATTTGAACAATGTAACCGAAGGTGTAGAAAAATGAGCGGGCGAAGCCGCTGGCGGGTCGCTATTTAAGTATAATTTTGTTACAGTTATTTGAATTGCGTTAGATGTATTTTGTTTTTAAAACATACTCTTCAACTTTATTTAAAGTTAAGAAATGGGTGTTCAGATAATATCTGAAAATAAATCACGTCTACATTTTTTAATCAACTTACAACTTAGTCATTGTGATTGTTACTGTCATCGACATACTAGTGATTAGATGTTTGGTGTGAAGTTTATTATGACAAGGCACTAAAGCGCTGAACATTTTATTTGGCTTACCGTAGCTACTTTAAGGTTATTATAAGATTTTAAAGCCCTCAACATTAAAAAAAACTTACTTTATTGAATGATATTGTTGGTTGCGCAACGGGATTGTATTAACCTCGTCATTTGTTAGGTTAACTACTGCTAGCCATTGTCTGTTACCTGTAATATAATTATTTTGATTCTTAGATGTTTTCTATGTATTTATTTATCTATATAAGTATTTATACCGTGGTCTACTACCCATAGTGCAAGCCTCGAGCTTATTTTCGGACTAGGTTAATTAATATTTTACTGACTCATCAACATCAACGTAGAGCAGGTGACTCTTATTTAATCTGTGGTAGAGCGAAAACTATTTAGTTAAGAAACACTGAAAATCTAATTTTCTGTGTTTCTTAACTAAATAGTTTTCGCTCTACCGTTTCGCTTTGATTTATTTATGTGTGTCTACTGTAACACCCGTTTATAAACCAGATTTTTATACATAAAAAGCATCCGCGAAAAAATATCTAATTGATAGTGAAAACCGCATCAAAATCCGTGGCATCGTTTAGGGGGAGTTAACGGATATACAGGTAGACAGACGCGGGAAGCGAATTTGTTTTATTACGTACATAAGACAACGGGATACATGGTGGACTTTTCGTGAAGAAATAAATTCCGTGTCTCATTAAATTTGACATAGGTCGCCAAGGTCGTAAATGAAATAAGAAAAGAACCGTGCCAACTTACCGGTGCAGTTAAAGCTCCTCTGTCTTCCATGAAACATCATAAAGTTAACACGTGGAAGTCCTATTTTCACAGTTGACCACTGGAATAGTTAAATTTGTAGGAAACGTCTGCTTCTTAACACGTATAGTCATAAAGGTAAATGCTTATAAACGTGCTCATCGTGGCGATGACGTGACATGACTGTACCGCGCAATATTACGTATTGTGGTATCTTTAAAGTGTACCTGTTAATGTACAGTCAGCAGCAAAAGTAGCTACGCTACCGAAGAGCTCAAAATGATCTGCACTCGACTCTATTGTCAAGAGAACACGTCGTGTTTAGATCATTTTGGGCATGTTATTCTGCTTAGCTACTTTTGATGCTGACTGTACCTATAGTACCTAAGTATGTTGCGTACGGGTTTTGGTATTTTTATTGTAACTTTAGGCCTAAACAGCCTATTTCATTACCATAGAAATCAATACCACACTGCAATCAAAGAGTACTTCTCACAAGCATCGACGCAAGTTTGTCAGAGATATAAAAAGACGGCCAAGTTCTAGGTCAAGCGTTTTACCCCTCGCGATAACTCAATCACAATACGCTTTATTTATGTAAATAAACTACCAGATTTGTGTTTTTGTGACGATAGAAAAAGACCGAAGTTTTCGTGTAATACGCAGTCTCCGTGAATACGCTAATTTTCAGCTTGGACTTATAGCTTGTTGATCTAGAAAAGTTTTGAAGGTAATTGGATGAAGTTGATTCTGTTATTTCTCGAGGTAGGTAAAGGTCGTAATAATAGTTGAAATTAATTAATCTAACTTTAATGGAGGTGCCGAAAGAGGTTTGTTGCACCAATTCTTCTTTTCTTAACGATATTGAACAAGTTTCTGGCACCGGTCTTTGCGTTTTCTGTTGAACTGGAGTCATATATATATATAAAATAACCTACATTCCTTAGAACCACATCCTTCGTATTATTACGAAATTAGGATAAAACGATATTAACGCATTCACTGCCAGGGGGCGTGGCCTAGGAACAAACTTGTAAGACAATGAACGCATATATGCGTCGGTGACAGTGAATGCGTTAAGTACTTACGTATTACTTCTGAAACCCTCTTATGCCTAAGCATGGATCCGTGTTAAAAAATTGTGTTCTTATCGTATTGTAAATTTTCGACGCTTCTTTTTTAGGGTTCCGTAGTGAAACTAGGAACCCTTATAGTTTCGCCATGTCCGTCCGTCCGCAGCCTAGCGCAGAGACTCTTAGTACTAGAAAGCTGCAATTTGGCAAGAATATGCATATTAGTCACGCCAACAAAGTGGTACAATAAAAAGTAAAAAAATGTTTTTTTTTTGGGTACCTCCCCTATACATAACTTGGGGATGTCGTTGTGTGGGGTGTCGTTGTACAGGTCTTTCAAAAATATTATGGGTTTGTGAAAACAGTTTTTCTAAAAACTATTGTAAAACCATCTAAGACGGCACCAATTGACTTTAAATAGAAAATTAGTTATTACTTGTTGATGTTTATGTTTGTAGTACTTAACGGCTTCCAAACCCTACACTGTGCATGGTTCGACAGGGTCTTGCCCGGTTTTTTTTGGACAAGGGCACTTGTCATAATTGCCAATTCGTTACTTTGCCTATGGTCCGTTCCTTTCCTAATAATTTAAAATGATTAGGATACTTACGTGACCCATGTGGTTGCTATAATATAGTCCCGTGTGGTTGCTGGGTTAGAATAGTCCACTCCACGTTTTCATCATGTGTTGCATAATCTCTAGATCTACTGAACCCATTTGAAATATAGTACGGAGATAACTTAGGTCCCGGGGAAGGACATAGGATACTTTTATCCTGGCAAATTAAACAGTTCCCGAGGGAATAGTAATAAACGAGATATTTGAAATAGGTATATAGACGACACTATCAGATTGTGATTTAATAGTGTCGTTACATACACCCGAGTAGGTGACTGGCTGATTGATCAACGAACAGCCGAAACCGCTGGACCTAGGGACTTGAAATTAGGAGGGAATATTCCTTGGATATTCTAGAGGTGCACTGAGAAGGGATTTTTGGAAATTCATCCCCTAAGGGGGAGTAGCGGGAAACTAATTCAACGCGTACGAAGTCGCAGGCCTCCTCTAGTGAACGAATAAAATTCTCCGTTATTCGTTTTTGGAATGAAAACCTTATTAAATGAGTATTGTAAAAAGACGAATTTCCTATATTGCACGAGAAAAAAGGGATTTGCGAAGCAAATTATTTTCTTATAAAGTGATCGTCTACTAATTTGAATCCGTAGGTTAAATTATTTAAGTAAATTTGACCAACTTCCGCTCTTCCCATGAAATAATCCTTACATAAAACTTTTCATTACATTTTACGAACAACTCACACAAAAAACTGCTTTATGTGCCTAAATTGTTTAAAAAAAATACCTAATGTTTTTAAGCCGGTTTCTCTGTATCACCCATTATGGTTTAAGTCACCATATTGTTCCAGTTAAAGCTCGATTAAATAGATCTCATTGTCTCTATAAACAGGGCACGGATACCGGTTAAATTTTTCAAACGTTATTATGTATTTGATGCAAAGTTATTTTCGAATTAATCGGATTCGTTGTCAAATAACCGGTTAATCCAGACGGACATCACGCACGATAAACAAGCATCGCTTAATATTTTTTTTATTTAGTAGAAATCTTTTGGTTTTTCGATTCGCCGATCGAAATAAACCGGTATTAACCGGTATTTCTTAAATCGGCTTCGAGCCCTGTTTTTAACACAGCCACATTACATTTTGTTAAGTACCTAAAGAAATGGATTATAGTACGTACAGAGTTTAAGTTCCACAGACATAACGTGACAAGTCTCCAAGAAGACAGTCCTTATAGAATCAGATGAATGAACTAAATGACGTCATAAGTATGGAATAAGTTGTGAATTCCCAAGTGATCTTATCATAAGACCAACTAGAGCAGATAGAGACATATAAATATTAATTCCCGACTGAATACAAGCGAGGGAATCTGCATAATGTATATCTAATTTCCTAGGCAGCGCGATGAAAGTGCTAGCTACGAGTAGAGCGTTGTCTTCGAGGTGAAGAAAAGTGCAAATGGGTTATTTAAGGGTTGGTTCCGTGGCCAGATTTTGTTGAGGGTTTTTTTTTTTTAATTTATTGATTAAAACAAAATAAAATTCATGATTACATTATTACAATGCCCATCTAGGCAAAACCTTGAAGCGGTTTGTGTGCCGATGGGGAGTTCAACAATTGATCCAATTTATAGAAATATTAAGTATAAAGTATGTGTCTTAGCTATATTTTTACAGCTTCATTGAAAGAATATTGGTAAAATTGTTACATTAAAAAAAGTGCTTCTACAAGATTTATCTTATTTTACAACGTTTGACATATAAGTTTTTTAAATGTTCAGGTAACTGATTTATTATTTTAGGCGTTGTTATATCAGACCCACCGTACCCCTCGGCCGTACCACTGGTGGTACTTTGACCAATTATTACTATTAAAATCGAATTTAACGGAGTCGACGGAGCTCTGCTGTCGCAGAGCTCCTAATTCTGGGTAGTATGGCCCTCCGGGCCTGCTGAAGAACTAACATAACCTAAACCTACCTCATATTTATAGAACTAATTTTGGTCAGTGGTACGGTTTAGTGGTACGGTGGGTCTGCCTGTACCCTATTTAGTTAAACAGAATTGGCTTCGGGATGATAACTTTCTACTTTCTCTCTTCTTTTTTTTCTTTTGTTTAAAAACAAGCTTAAACAATCACGGTCTGTTTGCTTTATGTGTTTAGATAATTTCTTGACCCAAATAAATAGTGCATAAATAAGGGCTTGTAGTTCTTGTTAGGCGACGGGCTTGCAACCTGTCATTAATACACTAGTAAACTTTTTGGCCTGATTGTGCTAAATGTGGTTACAGAATAATCAACAAGACTTTTTAGAGTAATTGGTATTTCAGTAGCTCTGCCTACCCCACTCTGGGAATGTATACGTGATGTTATGTATGGATGTATGTATTTGGGTAATACGAGTATTCTCATATACACGATAAAGATTATGCTTTTAGGAAAAGTAAAGCTTTTTTCCTGTAAGTAGTTTTGATTCACACCAGTTTACTACGGAATCCTAACGTAGATGCATCTTAGCTAGATTACTACGGGAGTCCTTGCTCTCGCGTGTTAGAACAGTTTTAACTTTTTAACCGGTGTTTATATTCAATGACTCTTTGTAAGTTTGTTTTAAAAGGCAGTGGGAAGATTCTATTTCAAGAGGAAAACGCGGCATGTTTTATAGTTAACTCTAGTTAATATGTATCTGTGTGTGTGTGCCGTGTGGTTACCGGGTTAGAATAGTGCCACTCCATGTCATCGCGTGGATGTCGTAAGAGGCGACTAAGGGAATAAGGGCTTGTAGTACTGTTAGGCGATGGGCTTGCAACCTGTCACTAATACACTGGTAAACATCTTAGCCTGATTGTGCAAAACGTGTTTACAGAATTATCAACAAGTTTTTTAGAGTTGTTGGTAATTCTGTAGCTCTGCCTACCCCATTCTGGGAATGAAGGCGTGACTTTATGCGACTTTATGTATGTATGTATGTAATATGTATCTAATGCAAAAAGCATTAGTTTCTTGAGTAAATAATAGTAATTTCAGGGGTATAAACCTTATTTTTATTAGATGGGGATAAAAAGAAATAATTCCAAAAGATAAAGAAAGAAAGAAGGAAAGAAAGATAGACATTTATTCACTAGTAGTCACTACACAGAAGACACAAAATAGATATAAATAAAAGAAAACAATGACAGTACGAAGTGTGTGTCCTCGCGGTAGTGAATCGGACACTGGCTCAGCATTATGCTGATGTGACAAACACCTGCAGCGCTGATTTTCAGCCAGTACCGTCGGATGATAACATTGCTACTCTATTTTGAAAGCAAAATTTCCAACCAGAAATATTTTTTGTTAAGCTAGGTACATGACCCAACACTTTTTATAAACACCAGGGTAAAATTTAAACCCAGCATTATGGGTCTGGCTGCAGCACATGCTGAGCCGAGTCCTTACCCGACTACGGCAAAGCCAAGAGGAACGGTTATGATTTTAGTAATCTATGTAGTTATAAGTGAGTATTTATTGACCTCACGCTACAGCGCACCGTCTAAATTCGCTACTGGTATCTACATATCTGAGGCACTGTTCTCCTCTACAAAACTATATCGCTTTTGACATGTTATCGTTTTGCCAACGTTACGATAGCTCTTATGTACAATACGATAACCATCAAAAGCGATATGGTTTTATAGAGCACGTGTTTTTTTTTTCTCGCAAGTGAGGGCACACGAGCTCTCAGGCCACCTGATGGTAAGTGGAATCTGAGACCCATAGACATTTGAATTCTCAAGACTGCAATCCTAAGACCTCAAATGCATTGCCAACCCTGATGACTAAGATGAAATGCCTCTATGCTAGTAATTTCACTGGTTGTCTTATCCCAATAGCGGAACACAAGAATGCGAACACTGCTGCTTGGCCGTAGGTGGATAGTATGTACTATCATTAGTAAGTTTGTGTTTTAGTTCACACCAAAAATAATTCACCTACAAATCTATATCGTTTGTGTTACATAACATAA
Organism: Acleris holmiana; assembly: GCA_949316455.1. Classification (NCBI taxonomy): domain Eukaryota; kingdom Metazoa; phylum Arthropoda; class Insecta; order Lepidoptera; family Tortricidae; genus Acleris; species Acleris holmiana. The sequence continues at coordinate 16,500,731 of OX438767.1, forward strand.
TTGAGGCAATATTACGTACTTACCTCTTCGAAATTAACATATGTATTACAGATCACAAAGTTACTTAATTCTGTTAAACTGTACAGCCGTAAACATATAATTATTAAAGTTTTGTGATATTGCGACCATCCGTTAGCCGCAAGGGCTATTAACTTATTTTAATTTACTGTAACACAGGGTCCGGAGCGCCGTATTCTAAATTTATGTAGGTGGGCAAGAGATAAAGGTTAATAAATTGTATTCAATTCACTGAGAATGGTGTGGCGGTTGGATTTGAGAATTCAATAATTCACACTTATTACTTACTAGCGACCCGCCCTCGCTTCGCTCCGGATTAAAGTATTATACTTATAAACCTTCCTCTTCAATCACTCTATCTATTAAAAAAAACCACATCAAAATCCGTTGCGTAGTTTTAAAGATTTAAGCATACATAGGGATATAGGGACAGAAAAAGCGACTTTGTTTTATACTATGTAGTGATAGAGGACGCTCGCTATGTCGTCGTATGCGTAGAATTAGTACTTCCCCCTATTTTAACCCCTTAGGGGACGAATTTTCAAAAATCACTTTTAGTGCACCCCTAGGATATCCAAGGATAATCACTCTAAATTTGAAATCCCTAGGTCCAACGGTTTCGGCTGAACGTTGTCTGTTAGTCAGTCACACATTCACGGTACTGTTTTATGTATTTACAGAAGACACTTATTTATGTTAAGGAGAAGGCACACGAGCACTCAGGCCACATGACGGTAAGTGGAATCTGAGACCCATAGACATTTGAATTCTCAAGACCATAATCCTTACACCTCAAATGCGTTGCCAACCCTGAGGACTAAGATGGAATGCCTCTATGCTAGTAATTTCACCGGTTGTCTTATCCCCACACTGGAACACAACAATGCAAACACTGTTATAGTACAAGCCTAGAGCTTAGTTTGGGACTAGGTCAATTTGTGTGGAATTGTCCCTTGATATTTATTTATTTAATCCCCTTTAATATTCTAAAAGATGTTCCTCTAAAACTTCTAAACCTAACCGTAGGCACGAACCCCTAATTCAGTCTCGTCTTCTGTCCGCGATTCCGCGTAGATTTCAATTATCGTTATTCCCTGGGGAACTTTAAAATTTAGAGGGATCAAAAGTAGTCTATTCGTAAATCCGCCGCTGCAGCGTTAAAGAGTAAACAAACTACGAGTAACCCACGCACACACTTTCGCCTTTATAATAATTAGTGGGATTTTACGTTCTTACTACTCGAAGACTATCGTCAACCTGCAATGAAGATTTAGTACTAAATATGAACATGGGAGGTGACGTAAGCTACGTGGGGACTCGACAAACATTAGCGACTATGTTTCTATACACAAATGTATAGAATTCACGTAAGCTACCGAGATAGTCACATGGTACAATCTCGATGGCGTCAGTTCCATACATTACCTATAGGACGCACTTTTGTTCCGTAGGAAAACAAGAAAATGGGGTCCATGCTGTACGGGAGCGTCGCTGGGCCAGTAACCCATGGCTCTACCAAGGGGAACAGGGCGGAATGACCGGGAGACTGATCGACCGCCCGCCTGCCCCGGCCGGGCGTCCCCACCGATCATCATCATCATCTACTAGCTGCAATTATTACTGTCTGTCGTTCTGTCGATAGACAGACAGATGGACAGCGGAGGGAGTAATAGGATCCCGTTGGTACCCTTTGCGTACGGAAGGCTAAAAAGGTCTCTGCTGCATTGTTCCGAAGAGTTTTAATTGACAACAGGGGCTTTTTTCATAGGTTTGCCTCAAAAGCAACAATTTATTTTTATTTAGTTATCTTATTTATTTACTGAGAAAATAAATAAACGAATTTCTACTAATGGTTAAGAGGCCGTATACGAAATTTTGCAGGTTTTACGTCTTTTCGTATTTTTACAGTTAAAATACTGCTTTTCTATAAGTTTAAATGCACGAAGTTATGATCGAATAATTGAACTACGAATGAATGAGCTACTTTTTTATTTTTGTCGAGTATTATAATGCGAGATTTAGGATGTTTAAAAACACACACACACACACATGTTTTATACATTGCTACTTTTTTTTATTTTGATGTTTTTAAGGTAATGGATGAATTTTGTACAGAAGTTTATTACCTAATGTGGTTTTAATTGTATGAACGAGAGTTTTAAGTAGCCGACACAAAAATATTGTTTTGCCCATTTTCTATAACATTATACCAAGTTGATTATTTTATTACAAAAAAAATACAACGTGTTACAAAATAATCCGTAAAAAAGAAATTACAAAAGTAGTGTCAACCCTTATTAAATAACGTCAGTTCAGTATCTTAGGTATACAGTATACCTACCTACTAGGGTTGACCCTACTTTCGTAATTTCTTTTTTACGGATTATTTTGTAACACGTTGTATATTATGAAGGTGGTAAAAAGTAATTCATACATTTTTTAGACGACATTCACAGCAATAAATTGTAATTTTTCATGCCTTTCAGACGTCAAAACGATTCGTGAATATGCGATATACTAAATCTCTTACAGCAAAAAAAGTAGCTCATACATTCGTTGAAAATCGAAATTATCTTTCGTGTTGCGCATTAAAATTTGTAGAAGTAAAGTATTTGAATTGTATAATCACGTCTGTAAAATCAAGTAAATCAGCTAAATCGGCAAAATTTCGTATACGGCCTCTTAAAGAGCTTACACACCACAAAAAACAAAACGCGGTCTCAAACTAAATGACGTCATTCCGATCACTAGTCCAAAGCGAGCGTAGCAAACATAATAATCTTGCTTTTCTCAGTAAATGAACGGTTTTAAAAAAAGTGTACATAGTCAAGGACAAAAATTATGAAACTTTAACTTTTTCATTTCGTCACGAAAATTAGTTGTACAACTAATACGACTAATTTTCGTCAATTTAGATACGTTAATTTTCGTGACGAAATAAAAAAAGTTCAAATTTCTTAATTTTTCTCCTTAACGATGACACCGCCCAAATAATGATAAAAAATAATAATACTAAAAAAATTGTCTGCTTTTAAGATCAACCTGTATACGCGGGACTTTAAAAACACTTTTTCATAAAAATCCTACAGTCAATAAAATTTATGAGGTCTACATATACCTACTGCTTACTGCATATTTGGTAAGATCCAAACATTTCCTAAGTAATTAGCACCGTATTACTTGTTAAAGTTGGGGTATACATGTTAACATTCGTTGTTAATACACGAACTCAATAATCCTAGTTAGGATACTAATATAAAGCAGGGACTACAATGGAGAGTCGAGGCGTGGTCGTGGAAAAGTCGCGGTATATCTAAACTATAGGCATGTACTAAAAGTTACTAGGGGATCCTAACTTTTGGCTAAATTATTTTAAGACCGAATATATCGTTTCCTATGGCTAACTTTCCAAAACTTAAACGTTTTAAGTTTTTCTTTAACTAACCTAATCTAAAGGATTATACAGAATGATCCTAAAATAAATCCTACGGATAAAAGTTACAGAGAAAAAGCGGTTTGGCAAATGAAAAGATTGGGCAACGATACATTCGGCCAAAAGGCAGAAAACCAGTTACTAGGCAACGATAAATCGAAACGAAATGGAGAAATAATGACTTGCTGAAACTAAAATTCTAGAAAAAATAAATGTAGGTATGTAAAATTGTGTATAAATTTATGTCATAACATCTCCTACGTCATCTCGCCCTTTTTTATGTTTCATGTCTACATCAATTGGCGCAACCGTGCAACGTTAATTTGACTGTTGGTAAGGCTTGCCGTCGTGGATTGAAAACGCTATAGCTACGTGACAAACGTGCCACTTGTGCGCCGGCACCTCGATGCCGCCTCGACTCTCCCTGTGTATTACGCTCCTAAGGGGTAAGTTTTGCTATAGTGTGCGGAAACGTGCACACAAACTTGCCCTAGTAGTGTTTGATTTCACTGTTTGTTAAGTCGACCTATCCTTAATTTCCTTGAGCTAATAGTACGTTTACAGGCTGATTATAGTTTTGGAAATACGTGGAATTATACCGTATCACATGCAGGGGGGTGATTCTCTCAACACAGCGCTGCGTCGATCTTAAAGGTGAAGTTTTATCTGGCAAGTTTAAGAAGTCCCGTCGGAGCGTACAAAACACATTTTAGCGCGTGCCTTCTCAATTAGGCAGCTTTATACGACACTGAACACGACTAACCTGCCTGCTGCCTAATAAACGTTTGTGACAAGTGACATAAACGATTCTAAAACACGTCAAACACGGTATCGTTATAACGCAGTTGAATAGAGGCCCTGGGGCCCTAGCCAAGATGCAAACGCTCCTAACGCTTTTCTTTTCTATCGCTCAAAATGTATGGGATGACAGTCGACCACGTGGTTTATCGAAACGCAGGAGAATGTCATCCCATACGTTTTGATAGATAGAAAAGAAAAACGTTAGGAGCGTTTGCATCTTGTCTAGGGCCCCCGGGCCTCTATTGTACCCCAATCACCCAATTTTTACTATACCAAAAAGTAATAATGAATACGGTCATAGAATGTGGCTACGTATTTTGCCCAGTATCTTGAACAGATTTCCATACGAACTAACGAGTAAAATTGAAAACAAACAAAGAACATCGTTAAGAGATATTTATTATGTAAAAAATACCAGAATATGTAACTAAATTTAGTGGTAACATTTGTGATAATTATATAACAAATTGCAATATTAAATGTAACCTTAACAAATATAATCTTTGTAAATTAAGATTAGATGTTAAGATAACCAAAACTTGTCTTTGAAGAAAATAAACAGCTGATTTTTTTTTTTTTTTTTTTTACTGGGTACGTGTTGTCGTATTGTCAACGTTTTAATAGCTCTTATTTACTGGGCAGTGATGGCGGCTGGATTATAAACCATACAATCACACGTCAAAAGCAATTTTTATTTTTATTTTTTTATGTTAAGTAGAAGGCACACGATCACTCAGGCCACCTGATGATAAGTGGAATCTGAGACCCATAGACATTTGAATTCCCAAGACTATAATCCTAAGACCTCAAATGCGTTGCCAACCCTGAGGACTAAGATGGAATGCCTCATGCTAGTAATTTCACCGGTTTCAATATGTTTTCTGACTCGAATAGTCTAGATAGCTTGTGTGCTCGTTTGCTTTCTCCAATAAACACCCTTGACCCTTGAGGATTTCAAATGAAATTGAATAATTGAACCACAAAAATATCATTTGCCTATTTAATCACGCACAAATCGTCTATAATGATCCATCGTAACATTATATGGGCGGAGGAAAAACAATGGGAATGATAAGTTTTCTTGTTTACAAGTGAACCACGGTTCGTTAACTGGAGAACGGTTGTTTGCGATATCATGGGTAGAATGATTACCTATTTATAAAAATCGGGATCGTATCATATTATATAAACGCAACTTCGGTAGAACAAGGGCACAATTGCCTCTTTAGTCACATTGTACATTGTGTCCTTTGTTCTAGTGGACAAGGGCATAATTGCCCCTTTAGTCACATTGTACATTGTGCCCTTTGTTCTAGTGGACAAGGGCATAATTGCCCCTTTAGTCACATTGTACATTGTGCCCTTTGATCTAGTGGACAAGGGCATAATTGCCCCTTTAGTCACATTGTACATTGTGCCCTTTGTTCTAGTGGACAAGGGCATAATTGCCCCTTTAGTCACATTGTACATTGTGCCCTTTGTTCTAGTGGACAAGGGCATAATTGCCCCTTTAGTCACATTGTATATTGTGCCCTTTGTTCTAGTGGACAAGGGTATAATTGCCCCTTTAGTCACATTGTACATTGTGCCCTTTGTTCTAGTGGACAAGGGCATAATAGCCCCTTTAGTCACATTGTATATTGTGCCCTTTGTTCTAGTAGACAAGGGTATAATTGTCCCTTTAGTCACATTGTATATTGTGCCCTTTGTTCTAGTGGACAAGGGCACAATTGCCCCTTTAGTCACATTGTACATTGTGCCCTTTGTTCTAGTGGACAAGGGCACAATTGCCCCTTTAGTCACATTGTACATTGTGCCCTTTGTTCTAGTGGACAAAGGCATAATTGCCCCTTTAGTCACATTGTATATTTTGCCCTTGTTCTACCGAAGGTGCGTAAAGTTCAAAGGTTATGCAATGGTTTTATTCCTAAAACCGATATTTACGCAGGATTTTTTTAAAGGCCATTGGCCATTGTTTTTATTATAGGCTAGGTTAGGTTAGGTTTATATTATATAGAACTGAAAAAAGTTCAGTAAAAAAACAATTCATACTTGGGATATCTCGGGGCATCTATACGAATGTGATGTAGCAAAATATATTATCGACAAAGAAATATATCGATGTTACTTCCAAAATCTAAATGTTATGCGACGTAAATGAATATTACTTATTTTCTCCTCATTTTTAAATAAAAAAAGAAACAAATTAAAACGTGTACTTATTTATATGTTTATTTTAAAATAGTTTTTATGATATACATTCAATATTTTTTCATATTCGATGGTATTAATGATTGCCGTCTAGATAAAAATATCCACTTTAAACTGGTAAAAGTTCTATCAACGACCACAGTGGCATTCTTTAAATATTTATAATGACTCAAAGCCAATTTTTCATTTATGTTGGTTATTGAAATTTTAAAAAATTCCTCACCATTTATAAGACTGTTTAATTTTTTCATCGTGTCATAACCATACTGCAGTATTTAATTACATCGACATCTTTTTCATCGATATCAAATCCCTGGAACTTGCCTCTAGTTATCCCAGGTAACATTATACTCACGTACGTACTCATTATGTTTATCGCTAATCCAAGGGAGTTCCTGAGAACTGTTAAATTTTCCGGAATAAAAATAATAGCTTAGGTATATTTTAGTTCTTTTTTTTGCAAGCCTATTTGAGTGTCCCACTTCTGGGCAAAGGCCTCTCCCCTTGATCTCCACAAGTTCCTATTCGGTGCCTCTTCCGGCTAGTTGCTGAGGATGCGTCCAAGTCATCAAGCCATCTCCGTCTCGGCCTGCCCCGTTTACGTTGCCCATTTTGCGGCACCCACTTGGTGGCCACGTTAGCCCACCTGTCCGGGTGTATGCGACAGATGTGACCGGCCGAATCCCTCTTGAGCGGTTTTTAGGGTTCCGTAGTCAAACCAGGAACCCTTATCCGCATCCTAGCGCAGAGACTCTCAGTACGAGAAAGCTGTAATTGTGCATGAATGTACATATTAGTCACGCCAACAAAGTGGGAGGTACAATAAATGAAATATTAAGCTTTAAAGCACAAATTTTTGTTAGAGTCAAGTCCCCCCCCCCTATAGCCAAAACTACAAATACTAAAAATCTTAAATGAAAGAGCATATAACGATTTTTAAAGGAAAACAACGACGACTAAGTTGATATCATTGGTTTTTGAGATACAAGCGATTAAAGTGTTTATACCTACTAAAATCATCTAAGACGACACCAAATGACATACGTCTAGCGATCTATCTATCAAATTACCAAGAAAAAATCCCATACTACCACTACCTCAGATAATTCCCATATTTACCGCCTCTACAAATATACGACTAAGCCACTTTTAACCATAGAATAAAAACCGAAGGCATAGAAGGAACCTTAAAACGAAAGCGTCAAATCTATACCTATCTCGAAAATTTCAATATGAATGATCAATAAGTTAAAACAGGAAAGAGTATAGAGTACATTTCTTGCTAAAACAAGCCGTACACACCATTGCGTTGTCAACTCGTGTAAACTGGTCTCCAAGCGGCAACGACACCAACTAGACACCATGGTCGTAGATTATAATATAATACATGCAACAGTTTGCGACACCAATAGTGTACAACCAAGATATTTTAACGTATAGAACTCACACTTTTTGGCACAATAAATCGTAAAGACTGCGCATATCAGCTATCTGTAGTTCTTATTCTATGCGTTTAATTACAAATATGCCAAAGTCCCGTTCTAACTATGCCTATTAATGCTTGCCATATTAAAAAAAAAACATTATAAGATCACATCTCTTAATAAATTGATACTTAAGTACATAAGGAAAACATAACAAGAAAAGCTTTACCGGGAAACTACGTCAAGAAACCTCTTTAGATCTATCTTATAAAAAAAATACATCACAGGTGTATAAAATATAAAATATATCCCGAAGCACTTCATAATAATGCTGTTAGCACTTCAAAGGATCTGGAATTGGCAGGTTCGGATATAACAGTGACGAGGACAATTTAACATCTGTCACCTCGGTGACGAGGTAAATACTGACTAAGCGATAAACATTTTTAAATTCAAAACTTTTTGTCCTCGTTTTATAAGAATAAGAATTATCGAAACGTTCAACGCCAGTCTCATGACTCCTCTGTATACATGGAAAGAAATTCGAATTTCCGTCGCATCTCATTTATAATAAAAAAATCGGTTGTCTGTAAAGTCGGTTTCCTGACGATAGTTGAACGTGACAACGTCATAAGAAAATACTGATGGAATGGTTGCATTTTTCAAAAGAAAATTTTATTTTTATTTGTTTGATAGATATTTTGTATGGATATAGAGAAGGAGGTAAATGGAAATCACAATTGAATTGATCAAGTTACATTTATTTGTACGCATAAATACAATTACCTCATATTTTTTTTTACAATGTACATAGTTTTTACAAGTGTGAATGTGCGTTCCATCTTAAAGTACCCCGCAGCAAACATAGGGAAAAAGTGGTTTCAGTCAAATATCACGAAATTTTAGTATGATGTTTATTCAAATCTCCTGATTATTTTATTATAAGGGCACAACTCTCTCAGAAGTATACTTTCAGAAATAATCAATTTATTTACCTGTGGTTTAATATTTTACTGAGACTGAGACTTGACTCCACAGTCAAACTATAAACATAGTTTTGTGGAGCGATTGTGTAAAGCAAATGTTTTGTATCTTTTTGCGATAATAAATGATTGAATAATAAATAATAATAATACACGGGTTTAAACAGGCGGACATAACTGACAGTTGGTGACTGCATGAAGTCAGAACGTCAGTAAATGTCAGTGTGTTCATTCCAATATGTCGAGTTTAGAAAACACGTCGCTTAAATAGAAAAAATATACTTGATTATATCTGAAATTATACATCTGAGAGAGTTGTGCCCTTATAATAAAATAATCAGGAGATTTGAATCAATGTCATACTAAAATTTCGTAAGATTTGACTGAAACCACTTTTTCCCTATGTTTGCTGCGGGGTACTTTAAAATTTAAAATTTGGAAACATCATTAAAAAAATGGTAACTCTAGCTTTTAAAAAGCCCGCCTCAATGTGTTTGATATAGGATAAAATTGTTCCCTTTGACGGCTGGCTGGTCCAACCTGTCATTTCAGACACGTTGTTATGATATGTGGAAGATTTAACATTTATTTTTTATTTTTTTGAAATCATGGCTATGCTCGATAATTATTTCGATCGAATAGTAAAGCCATTGATTTTTTTTTTACTCATCGTGAAATAGTTCTGTTAACTTATTGTTATAGTTTTGTCAATTATAGCATAACCTACAATCGCTGCACTAGCGAATTAAGTCGTTCCATAGAGTCGATTTTTCATAAAGTTTGAAAACGGAACGAGAAAATTGTTTCTAAAATATCACTAATGGCGGAACGCAAAGACAAAGCCAACGATACTGATAATTAACAAAACAGATGAAAAAGCAAACAAAACATTAATGCCAAAATCATAACACTTCTTTGCTTAGCCGCAATCAGGTAACAAAGCACTGCAGATTTGCATTTCGCCTTGAATCTAACAAGGTAAACAGTGCAGTTACAATGCATCCATGAGTCACGGGTGCGAGTAAGCTGTCGGTGATTTAGTGCAGCATTTGCTTGCATTTCACTCATGTAATTTATTATGGAGAGTGCTAGAGATGTTCCGAGATTGAATTTTGTTTATGTTCTGGGGGTGATTCTCTCAACACAGCGCTGCGTCGATCTTAAAGGTGAAGTTTTATCTGGCAAGTTTAAGAAGTCCCGTCGGAGCGTACAAAACACATTTTAGCGCGTGCCTTCTCAACTAGGCAACAGGCAGGTGAGTCGAGGTCAGTGTCGTATACAGCTGCCTAATTGAGAAGGCGCGCGCTAAAATGTGTTTTGTACGCTCCGACGGGACTTCTTAAACTTGCCGGATAAAACTTCGTCTTTGAGATCGACGCAGCGCTGTGTTGAGAAAATCACCCCCTGATTTAACGGGATTTGTTTCATTTTTCATAGGATACTAGCTGCTGCCCGCGACTCCGTCCACGTGGTAACGTCCAGATCGCTTCCGGGACGTAAAATGTACATAGTTAAGGGCTATAATTAAAACAAAACTTAATTGATTATTTTGTGTCACGAGAGTTGAAATTAGTACCATAGAGGCATTCTCTTAGTCCTTAAGATTGGCAACGCATTTAGAATTTTAATATTGAATCTAGAGAATGTAAATGTGTATGGGTCTCCGATCCCACTTACCATCAGGTGGCCTGTGTGCTTGTTTGCCTTCTCTGTCATAAAAGAACCGGTCAAGTGCGAGTCGGACTCGTCGTTCCGTACCATTATCTATGCAACATTAGACACTATATTTACAACCATTTAAAAAAAGGCGAAATAATCAAGTTTGTTGTATGGGAGCCCCTCTTATTATTATATTATTATTATTTTTTTAAATAATAATATAACTAAATGTTCTGTGAATATTTCAAGCGTCTACCTGTTGCCGTTGTTAGTATTTGTTGTTATAGCGGCAACATAAATACATCATCTGTGACAATGTCAACGCTGTCACGGTTCATGAGATACAGCCTGGTGTCAGACAGACAGACAGACGGACAGCGGAGACTTAGTATTAGGGTAGGTACCGTTTTTACCCTTTGCGTCCGGAACCCTAAAAAACATTTTGCTTACATTTGTGGTTTGGCCGAATCATGCGCATCTCTACGCACTTACTGGATTTAGATAAACTGGTTGCGGGTAAGTGGAAGTCTGGATTCATGTGTAAAGATAATTTTGTTGCGCTTCTTATAGAACTGAAATAATATCTCAGTTTTTCAATAATCAAACCATCTTGTATTTTTACCCGGCCTGATGAAGGAGGAGGTAAGTTATTGACACTTGTGAACAAAGAAATCGAGCAGCTACAGTCACGCCTGCTGGATCATCGAACAACCATTGGGCGTTTTCCATAATACGTGTACATCGTTGAAGACAAAAGTTAAGAAAATTTAACTTTTCCATTTCGTCACGAAAATTAACGTATGTATGGCAAATTTTCGTGACAAAATGGAAAAAGTTAATTTTTTTTAACTTTTGTCCTTAACGACGCTCCATTATGTCATAATAACCCCTTGAACTCTGATGCTCGGGTTAAAATCTATGACCATCCCTAGAAGTAACCAAAACTATCTGCGGCTTTTATTTTGGGAACGGGCACCACTCACTGAGAAAGTTTTTTTTTATTGTTTAAAAGTACTCGTATTGAAAAGATTTTAATAGCTAGCTTCTGCTCGCAACTACGTCTGCTTAGATTTTGATTATCCGTAATCCAACGGAAACTTTTGATTTTTTCGGAATGAAAAGTAGTATGTGTTTAGCCAGGGCTATCTCCATTTTAAATTTCACCCAAATTCGTACAGCCGTTGCAGCGTGAAGGAACAACAAACTAACACACAAACTTTAAATATTTGTAGGATTCATGGATTAATTATTGGTAACAGCTTACTGACGCGTACGATTGTCGAAAATGTTCTGATGAAATAAATAAATTAAATCTATTAAAACTTGTCCCATTTTACGTTTACCTATAATGAAAATGAAATAAATAGAAAAGAGACTTAACTGTTGGGAGATTTCTCGGAAAATTTCAATTACTAGGTACTTACATTCAAATGCAGTGAAAGTGTTTATAAAGTTAATACCTACTAGAATGTGTAGGTATCATCACTGACTCAAAAATTTACCTACTCAGTTCCCAAGGGAAAGTTAAATCCCACGCGGATAAAGTTGGTGTGGAAATTTAATTAACCAAACATTATATTCAACTACATATTTAACACTAAGGGCCTGTTGTTTGATCAGTAGTTAAACTAACTTATTGTTAATAATCGTAACTAATGGTTAAATCTCAAGGAAATGTGTCAAAATTTCAATTAGTTTTTCGAATTTTTACAATTAGTTACTTTAACTACTGATCAATCAATACTCCCTAAGTAGAGAACGGTAGAGTTAATACTACAGTATTCATTATTGGGCAGTGGCAAAGTTCTGGGTTTTAACTACCAAGTTATTATTGCAAACAAAGTTGAATTGTCTTTGTGTATCCTGGGGCGTATTTATCGGTTCACTAATGTTTTACCAAATCATTATTTGACAAACTATATAATTTTATAAACTTTCATTTCGCAAAGAGATACTTCCCGCGCCGCTTGTTTTATATTTTTTGTGTTCAAAAGTCCAACATAACCTAACTTATTTAATACGCCAAAGTAACCTTTTTAATATGTAATGGTTTAAGCACAAACAAGTTATTGCAAGTTGTTGTTGTCCGTGTGGTTGCCGGGTTAGAATAGTGCCACTCCATATCTTCCCGTTGATGTCATAAGAGGCGACTAAGGGAATAAGGACTTGTAGTACTGTTAGGCAATGGCCTTGTAACCTGTCACTGGCACACTGGTAAACATCTTAGCCTGATTGTGCAACATGTGGTTACAGAATTATCAACAAGTTTTTTAGAGTTGTTGGTAATTCTGTAGCTCTGCCTACCCCACTCTGGGAATAAAGGCGTGACTTTATGTATGTATGTATGTAAGTTATTGCGAAATTAAAGTTTGTATGATGATTCGGTCAAAAATCGCGATACCGTATTTACCATAGGGCCAAGGGGGCCATCCATGGCCCGGGGCGTTAGGCTGCGGGGGGTGGCAAAGCCTTTCCTTAAATGATTTTTTTTAAATACTTTAGCGGCACTTAATGAGGAGGCAAAGCTAGCTGGACCGAGGCGCTAAATCTTTAAATACGCCTCTATGTATCATTAATATGCAAATGCCAATTCGGATGTTATTCGGATTTAATTTTGACTGTGAATGAATAGCAAGGCAATGTGCAGTAAATCGAAAGTCATTATACACCATACAATCTTACTAACTCGCAATCAATAAAGATTGTCAGATTTTTTAATTTTAAATTTGAATTTGACTTTTCAGAACACTTATATATATTAGGAACGAAACAAAGAACTCTGACCTTATGTTTTTTAAACTAAAAAAGTGTCATTTTGACTTAAGTTTGGAAGAAAATATGTAATATGCAAAAAAAAAGTTTTACGAGTATCTCGGATACAATTTATTTCCCACTGACCAATTAGGAGGATCATAGTAATCAAAGTAAAATAAAAGTTCCTCACTGACAGTCAATAATGACATCTTTATATCACCTATTCAAATACTAAACCATTGACCCACTTAAGCAATGACCCCAAAAGCTCCGTCTGCAACATTCTCGCTAACGGCACACTCACATAGAAAACATAGTCTTTTCTCTAAGACCCCCATAAAGCCGGCCATACATGTCCTACGACTATACCCATTATGTTCTTAACGCAGCGTATAAAGGGGCCATGAGATATTCCTACCACGTATAGCAGTGCGCTCAGATATGCGTCTTTTTGCGCAGTAAAAGGATACACAGTAGGTTTAGGAAAAGGCAATAAATATTTTTTTAATTTAATTTAATTTTAATTTTAAACCAGCGTAGAAGATAAATATAAAGAGAAAGAGACATTTATTCGCAACAATACAAAATTACGTTACATAGATACAAAAAGAACAAGACAGAGAAACTGTTGCGAAATGGTCCCAACTTAGCATTCGCTAGCCGTAAAGCCAGCGCTGGTCTTCCGTTGGAACTGCTCGGCGAAGAGACGGAAAGTGACAAACTAAACACAAAACAACGTAAAAAGAAACAAAAACTTGGTTTATCATAAAATTTGCTACTAGTTATAGCAAGCAACATCAAGGAAACAAAAGAAAAGTAATTAAAATAAAAAACGTACACATCTTTAAGCGAACGGAGTCACATCTTTAAGCGTTTTTAACGCGTAGGGGTCAAGTTATACTAACCAGTTAAACCGATCCAGCTCGCTTCTTATGCGCCAGAGAATATATTTGTATGTATGTAAACACTTTATTGTACCAAAGATAAACCAAATCATTACAATATATAATATAAAAAAGGCAAAGTTAATTACAATACGTTTAAAATACTCCGTTTCCATCTCTTACCACCCTCTACACGTTTCCGCTGCCTTAGTACTCATGAATAAAGTTTAAAGTGGCCAGACAAGTGTAAATAATAAATAATGTCCATTGAATGTTAGGCGAAACTTCACCAACGAAGCCGAGAGACTATCCATTCTAAACATACTCATGCTCAATATACTCAAAATAAATACAATCATTAAAGCTAATTTAATAAATAATATCTAGGTATCTAGTATATCTATCGCAAATCTCGAGAGCACCTGAACCGATTTCGCTAATTCTTTTTTTGTTGTGTTCGTTATCGTCAGGACAAGGTTCTTATGAAAGAAAATACCACCGGGAAAGTCAAAAAATTGCAGCGGGGCGAAGCCGCTGACGGGTAGCTAGTTAAATATAAATATTATAAAAATTCAACGTCGTCAAGATATTCGTTGACGGAAAAGTAAGCCTTCAGAGCCAGCCACCTTTTAAGTTTAAGGTCAAAAGAAGGTGTAAACAATCCCTAATTTGGAGCGGGTTTTTAGGGTTCCGTATTCAAAGGGTAAAAACGGGACCCTATTACCAAGACTCCGCTGTCTGTCTGTCTGTCCGTCTGTCACCAGGCTGTATCTCATGAACCGTGTTAGTTAGAGCATTGAAATTTTTACAGATGACGTATTTCTGTTCCCGCTATAACAACAAATACTAAAAACATAATAAAATAAATCTTTAAGGGGGCTCCCATACAACAAACGTGTTTTTTTTTGCTGGATATTAATAACGGCGACAGGTAGACGCTTGAAACATTCACAGAATATTTAGTTGTATATTCACTGTAAGAATAAATAATTAAAATAAATATTTAGGGGGGGCTCCCATACAGCATTTTGCTCGATATTAATATAGACACCGTGGTTGTATAGTACACTTGGCCGTTTTTTTTAAAGATATTTGCAGTAGTGTTGTAAAGTTTACTGTGGCCTCGTAACTAAAAGCTTGCGTACCGCTATCAGGCCGCAAGACGCAGCATGCACGCGAGATAATCCACCCTTTTACTCTCTGATATAATAAATCACTCAAATTATTATACATAATATACTCATGATATATGCAGGGTGGACGTTTGACATAGGCCAGTAAGGCATGGTAGCTATTGGAACCCTTGCCGCCACGCAAAAATAACTCTTCGAGAAAGTTACTAACTTGTAACCCTAAACTGATTTGCTTTACTTGGATTAAAGTTACTTGCAGGACTATTAAGAAACTCAAATACGAAGAGGATACCTTTGGAGGACTTCATTATTATTGTTTAATTATATCTCAAATAGGGTGAGCCCTGAACTTGGTGTACAAGTAGATTGTTTATCCAGTATTCTTTGAACTCTGTGAAACACCTACCCATGAAGATGTCATAGGAATGATGTAATAGCAGGTTTATTTTAACCTTTAGCAAGTGCTCCACACGCACTTGGGCAGTTATTTAAAATCAATTAAGATAATTTTGATTATCTATGTCCATAATATATTAACTGTTTGTAACTTTTTTAATCTACTTTTAATTGTATGTTTACGAGTATACATTTGGAATAGTCCATTGTTGCTGAAATTAGAGAATACGCAAGGGTAGAAAGAGGACCGATACGTAGTTAAGGTTAAGTTAAACAACTGCGAGAAAAGAAAGCACTTTTTAAATTATTTATTTACTATTAATGAAATAAGCCAAAAATATTTTTATTTTGTATGAAAAACGGTGTCCATAAAAGTGATATTTTCTGACCCCATACCAAACCAAAAATATTCATACTTCCGAGCAGTGTGATTATGACGTAGCTATGCAGTTTTTTTACGGTAAGCGTTAAGGACTATTATAACTACCATAGCTCTGTCCATACCTTGGAACCTGATTCTGAAGATGACTACTTGACAGATCATTTTTTGGAGTCATAATACCCCTATTCCGCAAATTGCATCATTATCGTTGGAGCCGTTTCCGAGTTTCAGATTATGCATGTACAAGAATTGCTCGTTTAAAGGTATTAGATGTTCTGGAGCGACTGAAGGTTTGAGGCTTTCATTAAGAGCCGTTGGGCAAGAAAGTAATCTTTCACTTGCGACACAATTTCCTATAGCAAATGAAAAACTTTGTTAAAGTCGACTTAGAAATAGACGACATAAACATCTCATCGATCTTATTGGTTCATGACGTGCAAATAAAACTCAACCTTTCGATGGCAGACCATTTTTTTGGGTGAACTGTATAACTGTACATGGTGAGTTTCTCAACAGATTTCGAAAAAGGAGGCGGTTCTCAATTCGTGTTTCTTTTTTGGGTGTATGTTATCCGATAATTTAATGGTGATCCTATTTCAAATTCATCGAGATCTGGTGATGGGATACATGGAAAGTCAACATAACTTATACAAGCTACATAGTATCCCTGTCTTTTGTTTTTGATTCAAAGTTTCCACCATTGCATTTGGTGCAGATTGATACCTAGTTTATATAGTCCAAAGATAAATACTAAGTAAAACTTACCAAGGATAAAGCGACAGCCAATTTGTGCTCCAATAGACGTATGTAGAAGAAAATAAAAGTATGCAAAGCATAGCTTAAAAAAAAACAAACGAGTCGAATGAAGCCTCATGTTTTTATCTGTGTGTAAATATTAAGGTCCTGTTTGTCGATGTGGATAAACGTGGATAAAACATCCGTCACTATCCGACCAGTAAGTGCGAAAGTGACGGATGGTTTATCCACCGCGATAAAGGCGACCATAGTAACGGTCCTGCATAAAAAGGCGGGATCAACAATCTGTCAAAGCTGTAACCTACAGCGATATCACTTTACACTTTGCACGCGTTGGAATTCCAACGAGGCGCGTACCGCAGATTATCACACATGCGTAATGGCATAAAGAGTCGATTGTGTTGAACCACAGCGCGGATAAAACATGTTCGCGTGAGAAATTGTTGTCTGCGGGCCGATCTGTGGAAGTGGCGCCGCTGTTTGTTTATCTGGTTATGATGAATGGATTCTTCAGAGATAATTTAGCGTTCTGAATTTGAACGGAAACGTACTTTGTAACAAGTTTGTGAGTTAGGAATCATAGTGTTTTCATGTGTTAGGTAATACTAATGTTAAATGTATTGGGATTGCCTGCCCAGTAGACTAAGCCTAGGAGCGTTTTGCAAACTATAGCGTTTGCAGAAATCAAAGAATATGTAAAGGAGTGGATTGAAAACTGTTTAGCGTTGGGCGTGGGCCTACAAAGGCTTTTAAGTACACGGTAATTCGTATTTTGCGGTTAAGCACACAATTGAATTGTTATCTTTATTTATTTTTGATTTATTTGTTTGCCAAAACGAAAAACTAACGAATATACTTGTTGTTTTAATATCTGTAGTAAACTTTAATGTTGGAGTAGAATGGTGAAGGTTCTTAATGACAAACCTATAGATAGACCTTTCAGATTTTGGTGTAAAGATCCAATCACGCTTTTCTTCGAAATCTACTAGCGCATTCATTTGTATTCATTTGTGCAACAAAAAACTATCCTTCGATTTCAGATAATACTTTTGTTATTAGAAAACGATAGCAATAAGGGCGCAAGTAGATTTTCACCTTGGGGTATGTCATCCATGTAAAACCGGGCAAGAGCATGTCGGACCATGCTCAGTGTAGGGTTCCGAGGTTAAGTACTAAAAACATAAAAATGAACAAGTAATAACTAATTTTCTATTTAAAATCAATTGGTACCGTCTTAGATGATATTAGTAGATATAATCACATTAATCGCCTGTATCTCAAGAATGATGTGATGTCTACTTGTCTTAGTCGTGATAGTTTTCCTTTCGTTATTTGCTCTTTTATTTAAGATTTTTTTCCGATTTTTATTAGTATTTGCAGTTTTGGCTGTAGGGGGGGGGGGAGGGGGGGGGGTGTGTGCACTTGAGTTTAACAAAAATTAACGCTTTAAAGCTTAATGTTTCATAAACGGATAACTTAATTACACAGATTTTCAATTACCTATATACCTATATATAGGTAATTAATATAGGTATATAGGTAATTGAAAATCTGTTTTCACAAACCCGTAGTATTTTTGAAAGACCTATCTAACGACACCCCACACTAGGGTAGACGAAAAAAAAACATCCCCACGTTACGTGTAGGGGAGGTAAAAAATTTTTTTTTACATTTTATTCTACCTCTTTGTCGGCGTTACTATATGCATACCTATTTATACCAAATTACAGCTTTCTAGTACTAAGAGTCTCTGCGCTAGGCTGCGGATGGACATGGCGAAACTATAAGGGTTCCTAGTTGGACTACGGAACCCTAAAAAAGCGACTGAAGAAAATATGTATGTATGTAAACACTTTATTGTAAAAAACCAAAACAATACAATGAATACTAATAAAAAGCTGTACAAAGGCGAACTAATGTAATATTTTTGCTAATATTTTTACAAACCTTAATAATATCCAAACATTGACCACAATTAGAAGTAGATTAAAATTTGACTTCCAAGATTTGATTACATTGCTTGATAGATTTTTACTCATAGTTCCAAGTGATGTTAATACAGTGTGTAAATGGTATACGGGCGTTCCTTTTAACTGTGGTTAGTACAACCCCTACTGAGCACATTTAGGCAGCTTTTGTTAAAATTAAATAAAAAAAAATTAACCATACAAAATAATTTAACACGCAATGTATAACGAAAAATGCAATTAATTAAAAACGAAAATAACACCTGACGGATGGACTTCGATGTACATTGCGGGTCGATAGTATGTTCAAAAATTAATAACGGTGTATACGTTAGCGTAATCAAAATAATTATTTCTGTTAATGATTAGTAGAGTCTTAATCTATGTCCAGTTTCAATAAACGCCCGTATACCATTTACACACTGTATAATTATGAAGGTTAAAAACACCTCCGCCGCGTTCTTGGAACGAGCCGCAGCGCGCCGCCATCGATTTCACTGCGTTTGCGACTTGAAAGGCAACATTACAGATCCCTCATTATCCCGACAATCGTGTATACGCGTTATAGTCCCTAATTGAGCGTAATTTTTGGTCACGCGTAACATGTGGTTATCCAAAAAACTTCGGAATAACTTTTTTGAAGATTTTCCAATGCAATTGTTTAAGATACCGTTTGCGGCATGAACCGTTTATAACATTTTGATCATTCTCTTTGTAAATTAAAATAAATTATCAGGTAGCACGACGAAACTATGCGACAATAGGTACAGTCAAGTTCAAAAGTATGTATACACTTTAGTACCTTGTCTATTTAACGTCATGTTTAAACTGCCATATGAAATTATCCAAGCGATTAAAGTGACAAGGTACTAAAGTGTATACATACTTTTGAACTTGACTGTACAAACAGTTTGTACGGTGGCAAGATTCACAAATTTGTATGAGAATCTCACAAAGCTGGTCATTCCTGTAACAAATAGGACATAGCAATTACTTCTCAATCGCTCAAAGGTTTACTGGAAGAGATTACTTAAAGGGAAATGTTTTTCTTTGTAATTCTTGCTTTATATTTTTATTTTTTCTTGCTTATTATTTTGTTTGTACATAAGGTTTTTACATACATTTGCTGCAAGTGGGTCTTAATATAGCACACAAGTTTTAATTTGCAAGAGACTTAAAATCAAATTAGTACAAAAATATCCATTTCTTTTCAAGATATTTCGTACGCAGTAACATTAACCTGACGTGAGAATTGGCCCCCAAGTGGCCGTCACCTTTCTTCCACATTTTCGCCCTCCTTTTTAAGTCAAAAATATTTTTGCGTCCGTTATTTTAAGATTACGAACGTACGAAAATCATTAAATTTAATGCTTTCTTATACGTTTAACTGTAATTCTTCTGCTTTAATGTTCCGGATACCTAATAACACGTTAATGCCGAGATCAATCTTAAATGAGTTAAGAAAAAGAAGCCATGTTTTAAAGCCGAGATAAAATTTTTACAAAAATACATTTAAGAGCTCTACATCTGTTCACCGGTTGAAAAAAAACTAGAGATATTAGTAAACAACGGTTTTAGTCTTGACTTACTCTATTCCTTTACTATTATCGAGTAATACAGGGTGACTTCAATTTGGTAATACAAAACACTTGATTGTGGCTTAGTTAATGCCACACAGTATAATACATTAACCCCTTTGTTAAAATTAACTGTATTTAATTAATGCTAATTTTCGAACAAAACAAATAATTAAAGTCCCAAAGTGTGGTTACACTACATTTACAATACAATCTTATTTTCTTTGATAAGTGACAATTACTAATCAAAACACGTTTTCTTCATAAATTGCGACAAGTGACGGATAACCAAAGAGGAAAGTGTTCATTTGAAATTCTTTAAACTTCTTTGTTAATTATTATGGTAGGATAACCATGTTAAGCCAACAAAAATGGGATATTTCAAAATTAAAAAAAATACTTCTGATTATTTTAAAAGTATGAGACTTAATTGAGGGGCTAAGTTTAGGGGAAATGTGTGTAAAACATTGATTCTGTATTACCAATTTGAAGTCACCCTGTATATGTACTCGTGAGTACCTATTTTTATTGTTTTATTTGCTTTTTTTTTCTTAGGGTCCTTCTATTTGTATTAGTGGGGGGAGGCGGAAGCAAGGTGGATATGTGGGACTCACCGAGAGCTGACGGAATACCAATAAAAACCCAGCGATTCTCCCTCTAAACCGTTGTTGGCGAGGACCAAGGATCAAGCCTAAACTAACCTAGCTTTTTATATTTATACACATACATACATAAATAACATCACGCCTTAATTCCCAGAGAGGGGTAGGCAGAGCTACATAAATAGGTACCAACAACTCTAAAAATACTTGTTTATAATTCTGTAATCACATTATGCAGAAGTAGGCTAGGCACCAATTTCACCATTTCTGCCTAAAGTAAAGTAAAGAATATAACAAAAACGAAAGGAAAAATAAAAATAAATTACGGGCGATCTGAGGTCGGGAAGGGGGAGGGGGTGAGTTTTTAAGTATAAAAAACGGTAAATCTCGATTTCCGGTAAAACTGCAAGTCTTATGAAAAAAAGTTAAATGGCAAAGTTGTAGGTAATAAAAAGATCTACAACTTTTGTATCGACACTTTTTTCACATAACCTCAAAATTTATGTGAAAAATTCGAATAACCGAGTTTTTGGTTTTTTATTTTTATCTTTTGCAAAAAAAAATTTTTTTCACGAAATTTGGTGAAAACTTACCTTTGTATGTCCCAAAAATACAGTATTTTTTTTAATTCCTTAGCCGCCACTTACGACATCCACGGGAAGAAATGGAGTGGCACTATTCTAACCCGGCAACCACTCGGGCTAGACATTTAATAAAAATCAGAAAAGTTAACGGTTCCAGCGATATGAAACTTATGACTCTCAATAATTATGTAAACAAACATTATTCCCAAAAAAAAAGAAATCAACAATCTTCCCTTCTCTTTACTGATGCGTTTTGATTTTACTCTGTGTATTTAATGCAAAGTAAAATGACGTCCTAATTTCAGACTTAATGAAACCCTCAGCGCGTCAACTGGAAGGCAGGTCAGTGGACAAATTGTATAAATTTCCTCCCGTCTCTTTCCTTCATTAGTGTCACGACCAAAAAGCAACAGCGACAACACTAATGAACTATCAGATTTCTTTATACAGGCGTCTGACCTTTACAAGACCTTATCTTGTTACCTAGGGACCCATTCATTTCAGGCAAACTGAAACCAGCCGCTACCAAGTATCTAGTCAATTTACTGTTGAGTAATAGCCAAATGTGCGTTTATTTTTGCAGAATTTTTCGTTGAACTATGTCCTCTTTGTAACTTAATAATTGTTTTTTTAAATCTTTATTTAATGAGCTTTTTCGCAAACGCGAATAGGTCGCCCCGTATGCCAACAGTAATAAAAAAATACATTAAACAACTTACAAACAATTACATGAGGTCATATAAACTATAATTGTCATTTGAATACACGCTAGCCTAGTTGGTGATCCTGCCTTCGAAGCTAGGGATTCAAATCCCGGTAAGGGCAGATATTTGTTTGATGACCACGAGTATTTATTCCTGAGTCTTGGTTGTTTTCTATGTATTTTAAGTTTACGTTTCTCTATATTAGTAAGTTTATCGTTGTATAGTACGTTGTTGAGCTTAGTTTGTGAATAGCTCAATTTGTGTGACATTGTGCTGTGATATTTATTATCGATTTTTCAATCCCTCGCTAACAAGGGCTAGTATCTTTTTAATCTGATCGAACTTAGGGTCAGATAAATAGGTGTTACATAAACCAATCGAGCTGTAACCTAATAACGGCCTAGGCCCCGCATTACAAACACACTCCATTAAAATATGGAAAACGTCTTCCTCTCGACTACTCATACTGCGGCGAACTTACTCTACGCATGAGATAATGCAAACTTATTCAGTGGCATGTGTCCGGAACGCAGTCTTAGCAATGAAACTAAGTCTTGTCTACCCAGACGACTGTTATCAAACCAAGGCGAATTGGCTGGAGGCGGTTGTATTGTTTTTAATCAGCTAGCACAAGTTGGATTTTCTCGCTTGTCGCTCAGTACGTCTCTATCGTTACATACTGTGTAGAAACAAACAAACAAGTCGCAGACATCATGTGCTAGGCCTCCAGATTCCCTTTTCTCGAGATCGCTCGTCAAAATATTCCCGCCAATGATCTTGAAACATATTTCTAAACCAAATGTAACTTAATAATTGTAAGAAACATATTAACTAAGCTACAATGTTATTGAATTTAAAACTTTTCAATGTCATGTTGTAAAACTCTGCCTACCTACCTTGTGTGAAATTGTTAATCCATGTTGATATTTATGTATAACTAGCGACCCGCCCTCGCTTCGCTCCGGTTTTAAGTATTATACATATATACCTTTGTTCTGAATCACTCTATCTTTTAAAAAAAACCGCATCAAAATCTTTTGCGCAGTTTTAAAAATCTAAGCATACATAGGGACAGACAGCGGGAAGTGACTTTGTTTTATACTATGTAGTGATGATTGGGGATTTACCTTGTATCATGAGCTCGGAATCACATTAAATCGTCATGGTGGTGTTTAAGTCGGAAATAGTTAACTAGGCACGTTAATACGACAAATGTCAAAGTTAAGTAGGCACATTAAGAAGCGATGTCGCTAGTGATGGTTAACTACCAACAGGTCCAGAAAATATAGACTACACCGTGCGTTTTTACTGAAAAAGCGTAGATATAAAATGGTCAGCCTTTCAACTCGACAATCAAAAACCATTGTACAATCGTATTTATTCACTTTACAAAAGGTCGGAATCCAGTCTCAGATCTCATTCTTCCAGTCTTTGTGCGATATTACGCACATTATTCCGAAAGGGATTTAAAAGGGACGGCATCAGCATGTTTTGTCATTATTGCGTTAGTTTGAAGGTCATGGCTTGAAACAAAAGGTTTCTATAGTCTCTGACTTTAGTTGCTCCGAGTTATTTTGATTAAAAATATTCAAATTTAATGTCAACAGACAAGTACGCTAAAAATATGAAAAAAGAGTATTTGTGAATTTAGAGCGGCAAACATTTTTGACGAGAGGACCCTTCTTGAAAATTGTTCAGTGAAAAATACATGCGTTTGTTTTGTTAATTATTTACTGGGTTCATTATTTATTAAAAAAAAAACTGCTAATGGCTAAAGAGCTTAAATGCCACATTTTTTTTTTTTTTTTTTTTTTTTTATGTTAAGGTGAAGGCACACGAGCACTCAGGCCACCTGATGGTAAGTGAAATCTGAGACCCATAGACATTTGAATTCTCAAGATTATAATCCTAAGACCTCAAATGCGCTGCCAACCCTGAGGACTAAGATGGAATGCCTCTATGCTAGTAATTTCACATGGCTTTTTCTACGTCACAGCTATAGTGCTAAACTTAAAAGAAACAAAACGCGTTTAAAAACAAAATGACGTCATTCCTACCACTAGTTCAAAGCAGGCGTAGAAAACACTGATAATATTGATTTCTTTTTTCTCAGTAAATAATTGATATGTTTGAAAGAAATATGTATGTTTGTGAAACAAACCTTTATAAGCATGATATTCAGAAGAGATTTTTCAAAAATCTAGCAGTCAAAAATATTTCAACTTTAATACCCGTATCTCGTAAATTGATAAATCCAAAATTCCTATACTCTTTTGTGCATACGTATTTTCTCATATTGTTTCTCTATAAAAACATACTTAATCACTCAACACAATAGGAAATATTCCTAAATCAAAACGGCAAGCCAACTGAAATCCCTCGTACTAAAATAATATATGTGCTAAAGATGTCGAATTCTCTTGAGGAAGATCTATTTATATACTTATATCTGTGGAATGCCGAATGATTGTTTATGGAGTGCATAAACTTGGTGTTGCGCTTTGTGTTGGAAATAGTCGGGAGTTGAGAAATACGGTCGTAAAGCCAATACAACTTTTATTTGTGCTGGCTCTGCGGCTGAAAAGGCCGCCAAGTTTAAGCATGCCAAATACTCGGCGTTGGAATTGGCGTATGAGTTTGTGCCGGTCGCGGCCCTGGTGTTCTGAAGCTTTGGAGCTCTTCAAAGAGTTGGGTCGTCGCTTGGTAGACAGGGCAGTGACCCCCGTTCTGGGTCTTATTTGGTTCAGCAGATGTCCATTGCCATTCAGCGGGGTAATGCTGCTGGAATTATGGGGACCTTTGAGCCTGACACGATGCGGAAGGCGTATTTTAAGACGACGTCATTGAAGAGTTTGTGTTTATTTTGCCTATTAGTTTTTTATTTGTATGTGTTCTGTTCCTTCTTTTTTTGTTTTGTACCTATAGTGTTTGTGATTGTGTTCTACTTTATATTACTTTCTATTTGTAACATATATAATGAACTTTAAGAATCAAATTGACGCATTAACAATGTACTGCTGTTTTTCGGTTTCGGTTTCGGTTCGAAAAAAATAAACCGAACATAATTGTTATTATAATTAATAAAATGAGATACAGTGGTAAATTTATTTAGAACAAAAACTTAATGCTATTTTTTTGCAACAAATTACAGAGGAAGGGTGTTATTCTCATAAAACAGTTTTTTGTCGATCGGGTATAGAATAGTGATGTTCGAATAGTTAAAATCATGTGGTAATAATTCGTCCGTCGAATGAAATAAATAGTTCTTGATTGATTCTTTACTTTTACTTGTATTTTAATCAACTGTATTCCTGATTTTAAGCGAAAACAATCAGAATTTCCCCAAAGCCGTAGCAGTTTAACTAAGAAACCAAGTCTTCAATTTATTTGTCTTGTTTTGAAGACTTTATATTGCCGTAGATAAGTGAGTAATTAAAAAGACTGAGAAATTAACAAAGTAATAAATTAATCAAATTATATTACTTGCGGAAGTTATGTACGTTGTACTGAAAAATTGGATTGGTTAGAAGTAATTAGTAACTGTTTGTTAGCAAACATTTGTGGTACCTAATCATAATTTACTTTTACATTTTCTTACCAAAGCGACTTAATTTTCGATCGCTGAATTGAAACACTAATATAATCCTGACCCAACTTTTCTGGAGGCTAGGGACTAATAGAGACAACATTTTTACATTACATTGAACCCAACTTACAGACAACATTTATTTTTATCTAATATTATGTACATAGGTATCAAACATTTTCGGTTGTTTTATAGTGAGAGAATAACGTGGTTATATTGGCATTGTCTAGGGGCTAGTATAAGATGAACTTTTTAAAGCGAGAAGTGCCACACGACCGTGATCGCAAAAATGTTGCTGATTAATGGTACAATACAATACAATACAATACAAAACACTTTACATACATACATACACATACATACGTTGTTGTCGAGAATAAAAAGTACGCGATTTATATAGAGAGTGTAAGTGCCGTAAATTGCACTTTCTGCCGAGGAAAACATAGTGCTTTTCTCTAATGCAAGGAAATAAAACATTTACAACTATTTACGTGATTAGTGCGAATTGCGAACCTTAAGTGGCAGTGGGCGGGGCATCTTTCTTGTAGAACTGATGGCCTTTGAGGCGGAAAGATTGAGGTGGATCGACGAACTGGAAGCCTGGAAGCCGATGGATGCGAGAAGCAGAAAACCATGCATGGAGATCTTTAGGGAAGGTTATGTACAGTATGGACGTCTTTCGACTGATATGATGGTGATGATAATGACGTGATTTGATTAGTAAGAAATAGGCCAGCAATATTTTGTTATTGGAAACGGGATGTTATAAAAGTGAGGTTTTCTGACTTAAAACCAGAAACAAAAACATACTTCCGAGAAGTGTTGAGAAAAAAACACAATACAATACAATACAAATACTCTTTATTGAACACCAAAAATTCAAAAAATAAAAACAGAACATGGAACAGTACATTTAAATCATAGGTATACAACAGGAGGTCTTACCGCTAAATAGCGATCTCTTCCAGACAACCTTGTAAGAGAAATAACTGAGGACACAAATTCATGGCAGGCGGTGTAAACTAATTCGTTTAGAACTCAAACTAAATAACTACAAGAAACATTAACGCTCATTTCGCATCCAGTTTCGCCATTCAGTCATTAGAGTTTAACTTAATCTAGATTCTTACTCTGCGTTTATTTACGACCAAGAGACGCACTATGCGTAACTTATACGCACTGACGGATCAATTTGGTCTCGCTACTGCTGTCCACCGACAAACTCGACATTGTTTTTTTTTTTAATTTTGAATTTGATTTATTATTTTATTAGTTGGGGAAATACTAGAAAAGGGCCGAATTTTAAGTACCCGAAACCGACGTGCATGCATGACTCGATGTATGAATGTGGAAGAAGTGATAGAGATTTGTCAGGATCGTAGCAGGTGGAAAGAAGTGGTCTCTGCCTACCTCTCTGGGAAACAGGTGTGATTTATGTATGTATGTATATATTTATTATTATTATGAATCACCGATCAACACTATTATCATTAAATGGTCACACTTTTGAACCTTATTTCAGTGGGATAAGGTGCGAACACATGTCTTTGTACTCGATTTTACGGACACTCATTATCGTCCGACCTTGTCCAGTACTAGGTGTTTCGGCACAACATGTTTTCTTCTCCCACTTTCCTTTATCCACTTTTAACTCCACACTCACACCTTTCATATACGTGTCATGCTTCGACTTGGTGATAGGACAACCGGTGAATATACTAGCATAGAGGAATTCCATCTTAGTCTTTAGCCAATCGACAAAAGGTTGCGAACGTCGAAAAAAAAAAGACATCCGACAGAGTTTCTTACAGGTTCTTCTATGATCGGTCGCGATTTGACCCTGCAGTCAATTTAGGCTAAGTCGCTACTATGACGTTTCAAAAGAGTTTATTATTTGTAAACCTACTTGAATAAAGATTATTCTGATTCTGATTCTGATTCAATGCATTTGGAGTCTCAAAATTGCAGTTTTGGCATTATTGTCATAAGAATTTAAATGTCTATGCGTTCCTGTTCCCACTCACCGTCAAGTCGGCGGTATAAAAAAGTATTCAAGTAGAAGTTTCTAATATTCATTCCTAATCTTATCTATTCTAGTGATGCCACACATCCATCGTAATATCTGGCCTACATACAATACATGTATTGTCCAACTGTACTTGTATTTGATCGTGTTCGCATTGTTGGTTCAATTATACATGATCTTGAATGGACTGTACATTCAATACAACGGAGAGATCGTCATGCACAAAACATGAACCAACGCACCTCTAAGACATGGTAATGTTTTCCTCCTACTTACCCGGCCTATATTCACTTTGTTTATTTTGCAAGCATTTAACTTATAATGAAATACTTTGCAAGTTAATAAAAAGGTCGTAATCACTACATAGTATAAAACAAAGTCGCTTTTTCTGTCCCTATATCCCTATGTATGCTTAAATCTTTAAAACTCCGCAATGGATTTTCATGCGGTTTTTTTTGATAGATAAAGTGATTGAAGAGGAAGGTTTATATGTATAATACTTTAATCCGGAGCGAAGCGAGGGCGGGTCGCTAGTATAATATATGCGTATATCACATAAATGTCACCTTTACTGGAAAACGTAGGTATGTTGTTTCCAGACCCACATTGCCATTAACAATACTGCCGCTTTTGCTGTAAAAACAATAAGATCTATTACAACGTTAAATGATTACCATATTAAGATAAAGTGGAATAGGGCCTCTGGGTTGAATTTATGTAAACACTTCATTGTACACAATACATAAATCCAAATAAAATATTTACAGAAAAGGAATGCCCAAAGGCGAAAAGTTATCCCTATATATTTTTATATTGCTTGTTTAAAATAAACTTTTAAAGGCTTATCTAGCTCGGGCTTATAAATGCCAGATGTGTCCCGTTTACTTAGGAAGATATTAAATGTATATATCTTCAAGGCTACATTTTCTTTCTTCAGTCGTTCTAGCGAGTTCTAAAGGTTAGCCCAGTGTCGTGACTAGAAATTGTAATCCTGTTTGTTATTTAATAGATTTCTTTTCACTCGCTTGGAATGGTTATAGACTATTGTCCGCACAGTAAATGTAAGGTTATTTTCACGTTTTCTACAAAGGTTTTGTTTCACTGCTGTCTTACTGCCAATGTATTTTAGTGAGTTGTTAAATCAACAAAAGTACTAGGTAAGCATGCTGTTGACGATCTAGTTTAGTGTGAAATTAGCTATTTGTGATTAATCTAACGACCTTGGACAAACTTACGCTTGTCGTTTAATAACTAATATAAGACTTGACTTGAAAACCGTGAAGTTGAATACTAACGACAGGTAAGTATAAACATACCTCGTTATTAATCAGACGTTCTGGCCGGGTCGCACCAGCCATCGTCACGGAAAGACTGGTGTCGGCGATGTCATTTTCGATGTGTACAAAAACCCCCGATTCATTTTCAACCAATTTCAAATAAAAGAGGGGGTTATACGTTCCATTGAATGTTTTTTTATGTATGTTCACCGATTACTCCGTCAATTGTGGACCGATTTTGAATATCTTTTTGGTTTGATAGAGTATACTTTCGAGGTGGTCCCATTGTCACCCAATCTGAATTTGATGAGGGGATCAGTGAGGAATTGAGGGAACTCCTCAAATATTGTAGGCAAACATACAGCGATTTTAGTATTATTAGTAAGAAGTCTAGCGTTTTCATTTAGTAAGTATCATTTGGGGAAGTGGAACTGATCATGAAGATCACAGATGGCTATCGGAACTCCTCAACAGTACCTTTTTCATGGGTGGCGTTAATATATCTCGATTAAGATAGTTGAGCGACTACAACGAAGAATATTTACTTATTGAAATATGACTATGGCTTTCCGGCGGCATTACTTGCGGCGCGCTTGAAACTTAAAGTTTCATATCAAGTAATAAGTGGGAGTAAGGAACAGCGCATTTATGATCACAAAAAAAAATAAAAATTAAATAAATGTTTAAAAAAAACAAAACCTATATATAATTGTGCCTACAATTTTAAAAGAAGTTATTTCTTGCCGTTTTTGATAGCGATTTTTTGTAAATTTGATGGCTGTCAACGCAGTACAAAACATGCGATACACACATCTAGTACTGAATTGATCGCTGTCAAATTGAGCCTTTAAGACCGGTGCGACTGTAATAAAATTAACATGCTTAACTATGTATATAGACGACTATATCAAAATATTCAGTCTGCTTTTCGAAGCTTGCTTACACACACATGACAGACATGGAATTGTGGAGACGCAGTAAGTACGTTTGTTCAATGGTTGATAAGGGCAAGTGCCCCGGGGTAGTTGCCCGATTACCTTCCTTAGTAGGGGCAGAGCTGTCTTCAAAACGAGCTGAGAATTACAAATAACGGGGGAACAACCTTGCTTGGCTTCAGCTATAATATTCCGGGTGTCGACACGTCTACGTGTTAGACACTTGTCAATGCTGTTGTTTATGATTTTTATGAATCTTGAGTAGCGTAAACGGTTTTTTCATAGTAAATAATAAATCCGGTTGAACCGAACGCCGTCGACCCATTCGGTCACCGACCTATTGTAAGCGCGCAATTTCGCATTTGTTTGGGTATCTGTGTACACCAAAAATATTGCATTTATTTATTAAAGACTAAGATAACGCAGAATTTCTCGTTGTTTTATAAACAGGGCAGAGCCCGCGGCAGTACTCATGTCGTGAACTTGCATTTTTAATAAAGGCTGAACCTGGATGGATAAATATATCCAATAAAAAGCTTAAGTAAAAATCAGACGGTATGTTTTGATACCTATTGCGAACAATCTGAATGAGTTATTAACCTTGTTATGTACTAAAAGAAATTCTATGTAAAAAAAAAAAAACTCTAACTTATGAAAATTCGGAAAATTTAAACAGTGTGGGCAAACATTTTTAGTGTTTCCGATAGGTAACTCTGCTTTGTGTTATGTAATAGAAAAGTGTGACGCAAGTTATGATTGACAGAAGCCGCCCTAAGAAAAAGTTTTAAAGAACTTCAGAAAAATACCAACATCAATGCTGAAAATACAAAATAAACTTTGTTTATTAGCATTCAAGATCCACCAGAAAAGTATCGAAAAGGGGTTTGAAACTTTTCTATTGGTTACCGATGGACCTTGTTACATGAGTTTTGGGTTTGTCGAGGGCACTTCAACTTCACAAAACTCCTTAGATATGAAAAAACATCGGAGCTTCCCCACAAATTGTTTACGAAACAAAATGGCAAACTTGGACCCCATATATTTCACAGACAGGCAAAGCAAAACAAAAGCCAAGTTTCCGATGATATTTATACAAATTACCAGAATGATGGATTTTTATTGCGAGTTCTTTCAAAGAATGTGAGATGAAAATGTTGTTATATAGACCATGAAAATAAAGACACCGACTTCTAACTTGATTACTTTAGCTAAATATTATTGTTATTTTTAATATATAAAGACGGTCTAACATACAGTTTTTTTGGTTTCCTTGGCGTTTTGAACGCATAGGCAGAAGAAAAACGTTGAAAACATAGAGAAGAAGGTACTTTATTACCTATTGATAAATATAATATTTTTCCTTTTAGGTATACCCGTTTTAGAAAACGTGTTGTCCCCTTGAAATGGGTAATTAATAAAATTGACTAAAATGTTACGATTTATATTATATTGATAGAGATTTAATGGGTATACGACACTTATTTTCGACTTGACGAAATAACGCTAGGTATTAAAAGTTATTGCGATTTTTTTCTATGGCATGGGGAAGGCTAACCAGCACACAGGCCACAGGTAATGGTAAGACTGCAATCCTAAGACCAAAAATGCGCTGCCAATCCTGAGAGCTAAGATGGAATCTGTGCTAGTAATTCCACCGGTTGTCTTATCCCTACACCGGAACACAATAATGTTAACACTGCTGCTTGGGGGTAGGCTATAGGATAAGGTGGTGGTAGCGATCCGGACGGACCTTGCAAAAGGTCCTACCAATGCACCGTTTTTTCCGGTCCAAAAAGTACTATAAACATAAAAATCAACAATAACAAATTTTCTATTTACGAGTAAGGTCATTTGGTGCCGTCTTAATTAATTTTAGTAGGTAGGTTTAATCGCCTGTATTTCAAGAACGAATGATGTCTACTTAGTTGTGATAGTTTTCCTTATAAATTCGTTATATGCGCTTTCATTTAAGTTTTTTTTCTATCCAACGACACCCTACACTAGGTAGACGAGAAAAAAAAATACCACTTAACCACTTTGTTGGCGCGACTAATATGTGTATTCATGCCAAATTACAGCTTTCTAGTACTAAGAGCCTCTGAGCTAGGTTGCGGACGGACGGATGGACGGACGGACATGGCGAAACTATAAGGGTAAGTTTAATAACTGTAAGGGTAGTTTGACTACGGAACCTTAAAAAATAACGGATAATTTTGGATTAGCATCGATTTTCATTTACTTTGAAATTAGAATTATTAACATAGGAATTATGTGAACTGTGTCGACTAAACTAAATGTAAATATACCCTTGCGACTTCAGCTTGCACTTGGCTATTTTTTCCAACCAGTCATTATGTTGCTATCCTTCGCCTCTCGCTTGGCATACTCCTCTGAGAAAAGTAAAAAATATACATTGCGTTAAAGCTAATTATTTTCTCATTAGTTGACCAGACAGGTAAAGCGGTCGCCCAGGGGAAGTCAGCAAATGGAAAAAGAAGTGCTTACTATGTTTTTCTAGGTTGAATAAACAATTAGATATTTTTCGTAAAGTAAATTCTACAGTAAAGGTCAGCCTGTGTAGGTAGGGTTGAAACTCTAGAAGTTCTACTTGCTTGATCCAACATAAAATTGGCCAAACTTAAAATAAAGCTTGCTATTTGGAAACATACTAAATAATGATTATGTGTATGGGATTCCTTTGTCACCCATAACGTATTGTATTGAATTTTGAGAGTCAGAAATTGATTTAAATATTATTTATGCTCAAAAGTATGTTAATAAGGGCTTGTGTTGTTGCAACCTGCCACTAATACACTATTTATTTATTAGAGTTGTTGGTATTTGTGTTATGTAGCTCTGCCTACCCCACTCTGGGAATGAAGGCGTGATGTTATGTATGCATGTATTTATTTAGGTCATATATTAAGTATTTTTTTTTATTATACCATTCTATTGCCTTAATTTTCAGTGAAGTGAGTAAGCGACCAAGTCTGGTCAATGCAAAGCCGACTCTGTTAGGTTAGGTTGAGAAGGCTACGCTATACACTACACGTAGCAAAGTTTCCACCTTAGCCTAAGATGTTCAGTTTTTGATATGCTCACAAAAATAATACTGCTATAATATCATTGCAAACGTTTAAATTTAACGTTTACTTTACCTACCCCTTATAATTGATATGACAAGTATTATTACCTTCATCAATAATGAAGTGTAAAACATTACGGCGATTGAGACAAAAATGCCTCCAATGAAAAAGTTACAGAAGATAGGTATGTTTGGGCATTTTCAAAATAAAGTCTACCCTAGTTAAGGAAAATTAAAAAACGTTTTGTAATTTGTCTTAATCCCCTAGCATGGATCTTAAACATAACTAGTAGGAGTTTTTCATTTTTGTTTTAGATGGTATTAAACGGGCATTTTCAAAACACAGTGTACTTTAGTTCAAGAAATTAAGAAACGTTAACTTTTGTCAGTTTTGTGACGAACATTTTCCATGCATTTATATGGCTAATTTCGTCACAAAACTGACAAAATGCCCGTTTAATACCATCTAAAACAAAAATGAAAAACTCCTACTAGTTATGTTTAAGATCCATGCTAGGGGCTTAAGACAAATTACAAAACGCTCATGTTAACGATTTTCGAAACCGAATATAGGTTTAACGTAAGCATGGTTTTCACTCCTGGGCCTCTATTCAAGTGCGTTATAACGATATCGTTTTTGACCTGTTTCCGTATTGTCAACGTTTTGATAACTCTTATGTCATTTACAATAATGGCGACTGTGACATAAACGATTCTTAAACGTGTTAAACACGATATCGTTTTAACGCACCTGAATAGAGGCCCTGTTAAGGTATAATGTAGAGTTATTTATAGACACTCCCATGGAATTATTAGAGAAATAATTCCACGGACAATTGTTCGCTAAAAGAATATTTTCTCTTGTGAATTTAACAGAAGCACATGGGGTTATCTTCAGACCCCTCTGTAAAGTCATGGCTGACGATCTATCGCTTCGTTTATGGGCAATAAAGAGGTTTCATCTATATATAGATCAATAGGTCAAAATACATGATGAATGATGATGATGAAAACACGCGAGAAGTCATTGTTTATTAACACTTTTTGAAATATATCGTCACTACTTTGAAAAAACCTCGTATTTCATAAATCGTGATGCACGATTTTAAACTTAATTAAGAAGAGAATAAAGTTTAAAATTGTACATCACCAATTTATCAGACGATATATGACTTTACCACTACAATAAAAGACCTCAATCTTTAAATTTAATTATTTATTGTAATGTTTTTTTACTACCCACAAAATGCGAGCCTTGATATAGTTATCATCAATGTTTATATGCAACCAGATAATTTATACTTAAAATATTTTGTGGTGTTAACATGAGGTTTCCTATGTTTATCAATTAAAGCAACAAAATTCCCCTTAACGACTTACAAACAATAAGCGAATAAACTTCGCTGCCGGTGTCAACGAAAATTTTCCACTTTCCCTCTCTGTCACATTCAATTAGAGTAAGACGTTAAAGATTAACCAGTCGCAAGCAGGTTGTAAGGAAAACGGTATTTTGTTACAGAAAACTGTGTTAAATATTTCTTGAGCAAGTTGGGTAAGTTTGGAAGTTGGGTAATTTGTTTGTATGAGTGTTGATGTAAGTAACATTGTTTCTGAAAGAAAAGAGCTGAATTAAATGTATCGGTAATCTGTAGCAGTTAGGTATCTTTTTCTTACGAGTAACATGTGTAAGCAATTTAAATATTTAGGTAGTCTTATCACCAATGACTCGAGATGCACATCGGATATCATTGCTCGAATAGCCATGGCGAAGACAGCTTTCAATTCGAAGAAACATTTATTTAAGCCTTTAACGTATTTTTTTTATAACATTAATCGCAAACTTTGGTAGTAGGTAAGTACGCAAACAAATGCTTTTATAGAGATGCATCCTTTTGGCCCTTGAAGATAGACAGTAATGCTCGTAGTTCTCAATGTAGGAAACGTAATCATCTAACTAATATTATAAATGAGAAAGTTTGGCTGTTTGGATGTTTGTTACTCACTCACGCTTCAACCACTGAATGGATTGGGATGCACTTAGTGCACATATAGGTTAGGTCGTAGAACAGAACATACGTAAGCTACTTGTTATCCCGGAAAATTGGTCAGTTTCTGCGGGTAAACCGAAAAACGACTTCTACCAGGACAGAGTCGCGGGTAACAGCTAGTTTAAACTAAGTTGAGACCCAAAAAGAAATAAATTGAAACCTGTCTCAGCCACTCGAGACCTACACAGATATACAAATCGTCACTACATTGAAAAAAAGTCGTATCTCATATTTCGTGATATACAATTTTAAACTAATGTTTCTTCAGTTTTAAGTTTAAAGTCGTACATCACGAAATATGAGGTACGAGGTTTTTTCAAAGTAGTGACGAAATGCTTTGTGTCTGACTTAAAACCATAGAAACTGATACAGATGTATCGAGTAATCTTGCGACATTATTTTTGGTTGGAAAAGGTCGTAATATTCTCTGTCAGCTTTAGTGACTATCAATAAATTAATGAGACAGAAAGACTACAAGAAGGCTAGCGAAGGTGCAAACGCTCCTAAGATTTTTCTTTTCTATCGCTCAAAATGTATGGGATGACAGTTGACCTGGGGCCCTAGCCGAGATGCAAACGCTCCTAACGTTTTTCTTTTCTATCGCTCAAAATGTATGGGATGACAGTTGACCTGGGGCCCTAGCCGAGATGCAAACGCTGCTAACGTTTTTCTTTTCTATCGCTCAAAATGTATGGGATGACAGTCGACCACGTAGTTTATCGAAACGCACGAGAATGTCATGCCATACATTTTGACTGATAGAAAAGATAAAAAATAGTTGCGTTAACTTTCCATCTTGGCTAGGGACTTAACTTTTTCTACTGAATATGACGTCGTAATTTATACTCTACAACTGTTCACATACCGGAATAGATATATGGCAAAAAATTAACAAAATGGCGGTCCGTTCTCCACTCTGATTTCGTTACAAAACGGACCCGACTAGCGGTCGTTGGCACTGAATGAGTAGCGTTGGAGGAGGATTACGAACCGTAGGCGTCTGTCGATCAATTATCGTATGAGCTGCCTGTCATGTTTCACCGATCCCTTTAGTATATTAATCTAAACCCCTTGGCTTGGATATTAACCTTTTAACTGCCGTGTCAAAATGTTGATGCCAACTTTTTGGTGGTAGTTGAATGAGGAGGGAAGATGGCCGATAGAACAATGCCTGGCTTTTTACTTTTGGTTGGTGCTTTTATTGTGGATTTATTTTACTTTTTTTTTTATGTTAAGGAGAAGGCACACGAGCACTCAGGCCACCTGATGGTAAGTGATGGTTACTGATTATACTCACACTCACTTCTATCAGAAATCGAAAATAAGGAGAAGATAATTGCTTGAATATGACGTTGATTGTCTCGTCGGTTTCTAGGATATTCCTCACTCATTTTCGTTTTTCCTGCAAACTATAACTTGGAACTTTTGAATTCGAGAGAGAACATGCATTATCTAGGTAAGCATGCTACATCTTCGGCTTTATCATCAGTATCATCATTTTCCATCAGGGGGTGATTCTCTCAACGCAGCGCTGCGTCGATCTCTAAGGCGAAGTTTTAATTGGGAAGGCCCGCGTTAAAATGTGTTTTGTACGCTCCGACGGGACTTCTTAAACTTGCCGGATAAAACTTCACCTTTGAGATCGACGCAGCGCTGTGTTGAGAGAATCACCCCCCAGGTGAGATCGAGGTGAAATGCTTGCCTATCATACATAAAAAAGTGGGGTAGAAGCTCACAGACAATTGCAATGTCACGACTACAATCTGAAAACTACTATAACTACCCTTAAGACTTGGATGGAGTGCCTCCATGCTAGTAATTTCAACGGTTGTGTAACCCCCGCACCGAAAGACAAAAACCGGCCAAGTGCATGTCGGACCACGCACATTGAAGGGTTCCGTAGCTGGGATGAACGTTCATGGTTAAAATTCATTTTTTTTTTAATTTAAATCTCAAAAACTACACAGCGTATCGTGTTCAAAACAATTTTGGTTGGAAGTATTTCGTATGTTCTACTACTGTTATTTTTATTAAAATGTTCTATTTAACAGTTCAAAAGCTACCCAACCGGACAGAATTTTTACGACTTTAGAAGCGTATATCTTGCCAACTGTTCACTTAGGTAAAAAAATCACTCAAAAACCTCCGTATCATTTTGGAAGCCCTATCTAAAAATACCCACACGCTGATGAAACTCAAAAAAATATTTTTCGTCCCCTAGTTACATGTATGGAGTGCCACCAATAAATATATGTTTTTTTTCAATTTTACTACATCATTGTATAGCGATTCATAGAAATACATCTATCCTCCAAATTTAATTTATATAGTGCCAATAGGCTCTGAGTAAAATGGCTGTGACATACAGACGGACAGACGGACGGACGGACAGACGGACAGACGGACAGACAGACATGACGAAATTATAAGGGTTCCGTTTTTGCCATTCGGCTCCAGAACCCTAAAAATGCGAATTAACCCCTAAAATAAAAAAGTCCCGCTCGCTTTTAGGCACGTAACTCGAAGTTACCTTCCGCATTAGCAGAGTTGCTCTGTTTAAGAAACCTGCGACTAAATTAAAAATACACGGACGAACTTGTTATTAATGCACTAACGGTACAACTTTGGCTCACCAGTTAGTAACTCGAGTTTTCATTTTGTTACAGATATTTTTTTATCTTTGAAACAAAAGTAGTAACAAAGTTTAAAGAGAAGGCAAACTCTGTGTGTATTAAATCATTAACTAGCGACCCACCCTCGCTTCGCTTCGGTTTATGTGAGTTTTCTTAACACTCGTATACAGTGTGTCCCTGGATAAGGAGCTAACGAATATGAATGAAACTATATGCAATTACACTGGCAACCCTATCGGAACAAAGTCAAATAATGAGGTCTATTGAGATGCAATAAATGCTTTTTTAATCCTTGAGCATTTCCTGTGTTAAAAAAAATTGCATAAAAAAAGACAACACATACTAAACGAGATAATATCTTTGACCGCTCATAAAAAATGTCTTGTTTGCATTAGACTCGTAATTCTTTTTTTTTTTATTAAACATAATGAGTTGATAAATAATTATAGCTAATCATAAAGTAAGGTAATATGGGTATATTTTTAAGTAACTTTAGGAATTATAAACAATTTCCAAAAAGTAAAAACATTTTTTTCAAGAAAAACTTTTTTTTTGTGTGGCGTACTTTTTTGGATTTTTATTTATTTAATTGACATAGGAAATGCTCTAGGATTACAAAACCGTTTATTTCATCTCAATAGCATATGAGGCGAGATATTTCACTTTGTTCCGATAGGGTTGACAGCAATCAATGACTTTTTTAAATAATTAAAAAGAAAATGTGGTTGCCGGGTTAGAATAGTGCCACTCCATGTCTTCCCGTGGATGTCGTAAGAGGCGCCTAAGGGGATAAATAAGGACTTGTAGTAGTATTGTTAGGCGAAGGGCTTGCAACCTGTCACTAATACACTAGTAAACTTCTTGTCCTGAAAGTGCAAAATGTGGTTACAGAATTATCAACTAAGTCTCTTTAAAGCTGTTGGTATTTCTGTAGCTCTGTCTACCACACTCTGGGAATGAAGGCGTGATGTTATGTATGTATGTAAAAAGAAAAGGTTCTTTTTTGGTGAAATTGCATCTAGTTTCATCCCATTCGTTTGTGCACCGTATCCAGAGATACTGTAAAAAACCAGAATGTATTATACAAATACCTTCCGTGACAAAATATTTAATTGATGGTGAAAACCACATCGGAATCCGTTGCGTGTTTTAGAAGGGACTTACAGACAGATAAACAGACAGTCAGACAGACGCGGAAAGTGACTTTGTTTAATACTATGTAAAGAAAATAAATATAAACACGAAGAAGAAGACTAACTGTTATTATGCATAAGACACAATAAGTTTATTTTAAAACTTCGAACGCTCCCAGCAGAACTTGGACGGCAAACTTGTGCACTCAGATCAGTAATGCAAGAATTATCGATTGCATTTCTCCTGCTACAGAATTAACTTAAATAAATTAAAATGCAAGAAGGATGCAATGTATGGTAAACTTTGTTGTACTTACAGTTTTTACTAACTTTACAGATAATAAAATAAAAGTATCTATAAAGTAAAACGTATCTGTCAACGTA
Organism: Acleris holmiana; assembly: GCA_949316455.1. NCBI lineage: Eukaryota > Metazoa > Arthropoda > Insecta > Lepidoptera > Tortricidae > Acleris > Acleris holmiana. Next base: position 16,540,106 of record OX438767.1, read on the forward strand.
GCCCGTGTGGTTGCCGGGTTAGAATAGTGCCACTCCATGTCTTCCCGTGGGTGTCGTAAGAGGCGACTAAGGGAATAAGGGCTTGTAGTACTGTTAGGCGATGGGCTTGCAACCTGTCACTAATACACTAGTAAACTTCTTGGCCTGATTGTGCAAAATGTGGTTACAGAATTATCAGCAAGTCTTTTTAGAGTTGTTCGTATTTCTGTAGCTCTGCCTACCCCACTCTGGGAATGAAGGCGTGATGTTATGTATGTATGTATGTATCTGTCAAAAAATATTTTTAAGGAAAATTTTGTTGCCGACTGTACTTTTTGCAGTCACTTACTGCATATCAAGACCAACATAATGAGTCCAAACAAGTTTGGTCTACTTTAAGTATAGCGGAGACCCTGTCACCACCTTCCGACCCCATCAACAGACCAGCTCGATGATGCCATATTATAGTATTGTCATCAAAGTTACGTAGGTATACAAAATTCTAGCTCTATCGGTCGCCGGGATGTGGTTCAAATCTTCCTTGTAAGATTTGACCCGAACATACATATAAAATTGCAAGTTAATAAAAAGCCTGTAAAAACTAAATACAGGGCCTCTATTCAGGTGCGTTAAAACGATATCGTGTTTGACACGTTTAAGAATCGTTTATGTCACAGTCGCCATTATTGTAAATGACATAAGAGTTATCAAAACGTTGACAATACGGAAACAGGGCCTCTATTCAGGTGCGTTAAAACGATATCGTGTTTGACACGTTTAACAATCGTTTATGTCACAGTCGCCATTATTGTAAATGACATAAGAGTTATCAAAACGTTGACAATACGGAAACAGGTCAAAAACAATATCGTTATAACGCAGTTGAATAGAGGCCCAGGTCAAAAACGATATCGTTATAACGCACTTGAATATAGGCCCAGGTCTTAAACGATATCGTTATAACGTAGTTGAATAGAGGCCCAGGTTAAAAACGATATCGTTATAACGCAGTTGAATAGAGGCGCAGGTCAAAAACGAAATCGTTAAAACGCACTTGAATAGAGGCCCAGGTCAAAAACGATATCGTTATGACGCACTTGAATAGAGGCCCAGGCAAACTACTCGTAACTTATAATAATAGTTAATTTGTATCGCGGGTTTGTACATGTTCGTAAGGAATTGACTAGGCGTATTTCACTTGTTAATAAAATAAATCTTTAACAAGTAAAGCATATTTATTCAAAACATCAAACCATGAGTGACATCACTGAAGGTATTTAGGGGATGGAGAAGACGTACCAACACACATGCCACCTTATGGTAAGTTAGATCTGTGACCCACAGACATTGCATTCTTAAGACTGCAATCCTAAGACCGCAAATGCGTTGCCAACACTGAGGACTAAGATGGAATGCCTTTACATGTGCTAGTTATCACCGGTTGTCTTTATCCCTACACCAGAGCACATTGCAAATGCTGCTTTGCGGTAGGTTAAAGGGTTAAATGGTGGTAACAATCCGGACAGAAGATGCAAAATAACTACGATTTTTTCTACTTTCGTAATTTTATTTCTGTTTTCTCGAAAATTGAGAATAAGGCGAGATTTCGTACAATTAATGAAGAGTTTTCTTTTGCGTAAGCGGTAATTGGATTGAGCCATACTCGAGCGCTTCGGTTTTATTAGCGTATGTAGGGCTTGCAATTGCGATATTGATTCCACATTGTCAAGATATTTTAAAATCTGCATCTCTAACACGATCGTTTTCCTTCCGTCAAGTGAGTAACGCTAACGTAATGTCATAGACCAAATTTGTATGGCAAAGGGAAGTAACTGTTATGGGCAATAGACCACGATTAACATACGTATATATATGTATAGAGACATACATACCTAAATACAACACAGATTGAGGATCATTTCCATTACAAAAATAATGCCAACACCGGAAATGGATTTTTTATTTATTTAACAAATGCATAAAGTTTGTTTTTAAAATAGTTTATCTTGTTTTTCCTAATTATCTAAAGCTATATCTATACATATTTTTCTCATTACGTTGCAAACATTATTGTATTATATTTTTATACCTTTCTACTGCTAAAATAAACAAATGAACTATTCGTAAAAATATCCAACATGTTATCACGAAATCATACGCTGTTCAATTTCATTAACAAGAATGTCACACATACCTACACCTCAACTGACAATTCCATATTCAGCTGACCTTGACCCGATGATAATGTACAGTCACCAATTATATTTTATGCTACATTGGGCTCAAAAATATGTGAAATATCTTTATTACTAGAGGCATAAATGTCACGTATAATTTATTCAGTAGATTGGGCACATTAGGGCTCTTTTACACATCGGAAGTGAATCAACCAGCGTTTTACAAGACTATATCATTGCAGTGAAGAAGCGCCACAAGAAACTCTAACAGAAACTATTGTTTTAATGTATTTTATAAATACAATAAAACTCGTACTTAAAACTAAGTACTATACACACACAAAATAAAGGTTGGAAGCATCAACAAATATAGAGTACATTTAATTTAAAATTATAATGTACCTATATATTAATAACTAGCTGTTTCCCGCAACTCCGTAAACGTAGAAGTCATTTATCGCTATTCCCTCCAAAGTACCATGTGTCTATTCACGGCAGTCAACCTATCAATCAATCGGTTCAGCAGTTTATCCGTGAAAGCGTAACAAATAGATAGACAGACAGAGTCACTTTTACATTTATATATACTATATAGTATAGATGGCTAGAAGAATAAAACAATTAGGTGTCTACGTAAAGAACAATGACTAAAAATTACTGACTGGAAAACAAGTCCTTGCAAGCGTGAACAGAACGGACCCCACAAAGACCACCCGTTCACGAACACGACGCGTATCTAATAAATTATTGTTGTTGACTGTACAGGAAAACCTCTTCGCACATTATCAAGCTTATCAATACGTCGAAGCATACGTCATAACATAATATTATGATTTATGATGACTCAGTTTTGTGAATGTAAAAATGAAGAGATGTCGTAGTTCTAATCAGTGATAGAGCTATAGAAGTCATTTATCTGTGTCCTTTTCACTACCTGGAACTGGTGCAGGAGTTGACAGCTTATGATATGGCCTCGAGGCTTATATTTCACTTTGTTTTAAATTTTAAATTTTGGTTTTTAATAAGGAAAACTAAAAGTGCCTCGTAAGAGGCGGCTAAGGGAATAAAAGCTTGTAGTATTGTTAGGCGATTGGCTTGCAACCTGTCACTAATACACTAGCAAACTTCTTGGCCTGATTGTGCTAAATCATAATTTTCTTGCCCTTATCCCATTTACTTGGGGTCGGCGCAGCATGTCTTTTTCTTCCATACCTCCCTGTCACTCGTCATGTCGTCACTTAGTTCCTTCCTCTTCATACCGTCTCTCACACAGTCCATCCACCTTTTCCTTGGCCTACCTCGTCTCTTCCATCCCTACACTTTCATACCCAATACTTTTTTGGTCACATGTCAGTCATCCCTCCGCATAATATATATGCCCATACCACGCAAGGCGATGGGATCTCACCTTGTCAATGATAGGTGCTACTTTCCGACTTCCTCCAACATTCTTATCTCCGTAACATGCAGTCTCTTTTCATCCATCACCTTTAAAGCCTAACATTCAGATTGTGCTAAATGTGGTTACAGAATTATAAACAAGTCTTTTTAGAGTTGTTGGTAATTCTGTAGCGCTGCCTACCCCACTCTGTGAATGAAGGCGTAATGTTATTTCGTTTGAACCCGTTTAGTAAAAAACGTATATGAATTAAGTTACCTCAATAATTTTAATATCAGTATATTTGCAACGCTTATACGAATTAAAAAGGGCGTATGCGCAAGTGTAATGGCCACGTTTGATTAAAATGGCCACTTGTCATTCTCATTGTCCCCTTTATTCGCGACCAACCGATGGGTACATAATGTAGGTAGGTATGCATGATACCTCAGTAGTCGTAGTAGTAGTATAGTCTTATAACCTTAACCTTTCAGATTTTTTATTGGTATTATTTGAAAGGGCCATACAGCCTTATAATTTGTCTTATAACAGAGGAGCAATTAATACACTTATGCGTGGCTAGAAGATTTAAAATCTAACCCACAATATTACATCATAGAGTTAGGATTTTGGTAGCATATCGTGAATCTAGATAGCATAGCATGGTATCAGGGCCTCTATTCTACTGCGTTATAACGATATCGCGTTTGACACACACACATTTGCTACCAAAGTCCTAACCCTTAGTTTTAACATTATTACGGTTTTAACTGCTACCAACACACAAAAAAAGTCAGTTTTAATTGTTGAATGAAACTGTCAGATAAAAGTGAACGTGGTAAGCGGATATAAAATGAACTAATTTCGAAGACTGTCTTTTTTTTTAGAAGCAATGACCTATTGATCTATCGAGTCAGCTGCTTAAGTCTATTCCATACATGTTGACAACTTTGGAAAATCGCTTACGTTCAGAGGGATCCTGGTTACATCCCCTGGGCCTCTAAGTGTACAGGGCCTCTACTGGGTAAAACCAATTAGCCTTAGACATGACATGTTGTCGTATTGTAAATGTTGCGATAGCTCTTGTTTTACTTGACAGTAATGGCAGCCGAGTTTAAGACAATACCATAACACGTCACGTCACGTCAGAGATCCCTTAAAGGGATAAGTTCGCCTTGTACATCTTTTTATTTTTATACATTGTATTGTTTTGGTTTTTCTTTTGTACAATAAAGTGTGTACATACATACATACGTCAAAGGCAATATAGTATACACGCTAAATCTTGTTAGGTTTGTCGACCTTTGAAATTAAAATATCTACTTCTAATATTATTTAATAAATTAATAATCTTGGCACAGTCGGTGTTTAGGCAACATTTAATTTATCTACTCTCATTATTTATCAAGCATAATAAGATTATGTAATTGCATCCTATAACGTTTGATAACGCATTTATAAATAAGCAACCGTATCATGCAATTTTGCGGCATACACAAATCAACGTAAGTATATTAAATTCGGATTCCTTCAACCGTTTGGAACTATCTGTTTTTTCGAGGTAGAATATTCTACGAAGCGAAGCGTTTAATGCATAAAGTAGAGGTTTTTGGAGCGAGTAATTGACAAGCCTTTATGAATTGTATTCTTATTATATTTGTGTGATGAGCACGAGTATTTGTTCCTGAGTCTTGGATGTTTTCTATGTATTTAAGTATATATTTCTCTATGTAAGTAAGTTTATCGTTGTCTAGTACCCATAGTACAAGCTTAGAGCTTAGTTTGGGACTATTTCAATTTGTGTGACATTGTCCCGTGTTTTTTTTTTATATATATATATATATAACTACAATATTGAACGCGAATAAGTAAATCAAACAAAACCAATATTATCACTCGCGGTTCGACAATCTTTTCTGACAGTTCGATTTGGTTGTTTTTGAGTGACGTGCAAAAGGAATTATGATACAAGTTTATTCCTGTAGCTGACTCCTAATTTCCGGTGTCGAATCTAACTTTGTACAAAGCAGTTAGAGGCAAATTAGTTTTAGTTATTTAACCAAATATTTAAAAATATATAGAATAATATGTTTTACTTTAGAGACAGCCTGTAGATTCATTTAAGTAAAATTGCTAAAATATTTAAAAATAGGCCAATTTGCAAAAAAAAAAACAATTGAATACCTAATTACTTACTTCATAATTTGATAAGGGTATTTTATTAGCTTCGTTCTTTTTTAAATTTATCAGTCTACGCCAGGGTTTTTCGTGTCCTGCTTAAACAATTTTATATTAAATGTATTTAAACTACGAGGTAATATTTTACTAAGGATTCTGAAATTTTATTGGTAAATTTTATGCTAAAAGCTAGTTGCTTGGCCATTACAATTTGCATAAACGAAGCATTTTTTGTCATAATGAGAATACTTATTTAATTTCGTGATTAAAAAAGATGCCCTGAACATACTTTCCCAAATCAAATTTAATGTATTAATTATTTATAATAAAACATTCTATTTAATTTAGGTAATCATTATTAAGATCCGACTAAAAATTGAGCTGTCAAATTCATAAAGTTCAAAACTGTCCCATTGTGTTTTATCTGTGGCGAAGATAACCATGAAGGTATTGTGTTTTCAGGATTGCAAATGCAGAGTTTTATCGCTGCCATTTGTTAGGGCGATTTTCAGGTTCTCTACCTCTAAACGGCCTGTCGTTTGCCGTCTTGTTTTTTAACAAGATCAATGTAGAGAATTACGGTGATATGAATTATGAAGATAAGTCACAAAAAGCGCGTCAAAGTCACAGTTTTATATCCTATTTCTCATACATAATTTAATATAAAATAAAAATAAATAAAAAAATATCAGGGGACAATCTCACACATACTTAGATAGATACATACATAGAAAACATCCAAGACTCAGGAAAAAATATTCGCGCTCTTCACACAAATATCTGCCCTTACCGGGATTTGAACCCAAGACCGCTGGCTTCGGACGCAGGGTCACTCCCAACTAGGCCAATGTGTCGTCAAGTCAAATTATTACCTATAACTTTGTATGTGATGATGTGGTGTATATTCAACTTCCAAATATTTAGAAAAAAATATTTTATAAGCATTGCTATGATTTGTATTAATAAACTTGTGTATTTTATTGTTGTGTTTGTGAAGCGTCTAAGATATTAATCGAAAAGGGAACAAGTTAAGCGTTCTTCCAAATATCAAGACAGATTCTTGCAATTATATGTATTTATGTTGATGATAAAGCTTACAATGTTTCATACTTCATGTATTCTGAATATTTTAAAAATACTAAATACATCATTCAAAGAGGTTCTCTATGATATAGCATGTAAATTAATGAACGGTACCGGACGTTCGGGTAGTTCGGCAACATTCATAAATTATGAACGGACTGAACTGTTATTCCGGTCCGGGCACTATCAGCCATTGTCTGGACCTTTTCATCATTAATTTTAGATCATGCAATTAAACGAGCCAAAAACCGGGCGGATAATACCGTTTAAACCACTTGATCTTTAAGTCGTTCAATCTGAGAGTAATCTTCCTTAATTGATCAGCGGAGATGATGGGAGCACAGGAGGCGACCAACGGGATTCATTCAGCCAGCGTTCACTTGTCGTTCACGCGCCGTTCAGAGCGACCGCTCCGGCCCGCCTACGCCTCGCTCCCGCGTTCGAAATTCAAAACATTTAAAAAGTTAAAATGTCTCACGAGGTGACTTAAAAACTTTTAGCGTTTTGTTATGGCGCCAATTTTTTTTTTTCAGTGATTGTGTTTTGTTTTTAAAACTTTTGACAGTTTAAAAGAACTAGAGCAGCGATGAGTGCGTTCCCGATTAGTATTTAAATTTCCCGATAAAATTCGGAGCCAACGCGACTTTGAACTAGTTTGACTCGTAAGTAATTTTGCTATAATTTTATTCATGTATTACGTTTGAGCAGCAATTTTCTCGGCGTTTAACATTATGATTTATTACTTGTGCTCCTTGGATTATAATAGCTAAGTAGTCATTATGATCGGTACTTAAGTAATTATAGCGTCGCCGTAAATTGTCAACAAAACGCTATCATAGCCGTGGCCGTGTTAAGTTTTTAATCAAGTTGTCGAAGCGTGTCTATCATAGACAAAATTACGACATTTTTATTACTTGCCGGGTACTTGGTTATAACATTTTGGCAGAAAGGCTACAGTACGAGTGGTGTCTCCATTAATTTGTTTATAACGTATTAACGGCCTCGCGCAAATCAGCCGCAGAAGAATGTTTTTTTTTTCTCAAGTACCTGTCACTTTTATTTTATGAACCGGTTAACGAGTCTGTGAATGCGAGCAAATCAAATTCCGTACGAAGTATCTACCTCCGTTTTTTCCTTGCAAGTATATAGCTGTACATGAAACAAACGAGAAAATAGATTTCTATATTTTCACGGTTTTTTCTTACAACAAATTTAATACTTAACTTAAGTAAGATAATAAATTAATTAATATTAAGTGTATTCGGTATATTAGTGTTACTATCACATGGATCCTAATTCTGGCTTTCTAATATTTTAAAAGTAAATAAAATAAAACATTAGGTACTTATTAATATTTTATGCAAGTATAAAATATTTTATATTTAAGTGGAAGTATGTTTGTGCGTCTGTTATTCCGTTTTCACGGTTGAACGGAATATTTGAAAAACGAAAGTTGAAAAAAAAATGCATCTTGCACCCGCAATTTTTTAACATTAAAAGCAATCGCCGTTTCATATACTTTTAATTATTTTATTTTAGTCAAATAATACGGATCAGTGTTCGTCTTTCATACTAATGAGGCTATTTCGAAGCCTGGTTCCTCGCCAGGGGAGGCTTTTAGTGAAACCTGATGATGGATACCCCGAGCATCGATACGTGCCTAGGATATCCAACTGTGCATGTTCAGAAAAATATCTAAAATGTCAGTAAATCCAAATGCTGACCCAAACTGTCTGCAATCAGTTAGGTATCTTAAACACTTTTGACCACCTCTATTAAACCTCGAAGTATCTACTATTAAACCTCACTCAAAACAATCCCTGGCCAAGAACCAAGGCTTCGAAATAGCCTCCTTTGTATGAAAAACACACTCTAACCCATATAATTTGACCGCGAGTGTATTGAAATTAAGATCATTGAGAACTTTTCTTTATTAAAATTAACATTATTTTTATGATGGTCTAATAATACAAAAGTTAAAAATTCAAATTAACATGTCGAACAATTTGTCTCACTTATTTTTTAATACAGCCTTTGAATGACATCCACACGTTCTTGATGAATCATAATTATTATTAGGACACCGCTGAAATTAATAAAATCCATCCAAAAGTTCAAGAGCTTACATAAATAAATATCAGGAGAAAATATTAAACAAATTACTCTAATCTCAAACCAAGTTTATTCAATTGCTCTACAAGTAAGGCAAAGATAAACATAGTTAAGAATACAAACTTAAATAAACAGAATACCACTTAGGCCCGTATTAATAAACCGATCTCGAATTTAATGTTCGTCTCAAGATGCGTCAAAAATGACAGCTTTCTATGACTTGACGTTTACTTAGACGTATTTTGAGAAGGGCATTTTAGCCAAGATGAGTTTATTAATACGGGACTTTGACTCAAGAACTTACCCATATCTGAGTTGACAGTAAAATTACTTTTTTTAGCTTTTTGTGGAGTTCCGGAATCTAGCTCATTTACCATTAATAAAAGAGAAATAGGTCTTATGCTTTTTGGATACAACCGTAATGTTTCAGTGTACTATAAACAAATATTTCACTGCAAGTAGGAATTTCATTAAAAACGCAGCCCCTAACAGAGCAACTTGAGCTCAGTTTAAACTCCCGCATCTCAGAGTTCGACGAAACTTTGGTAACGCGATGTTCACCGAAAAATTGTCTTCACTGTGATTATAAGGAGTCTGAAAATTAAATGATCTTTTTTGCAAACTTTTAATGTTTGTAACAATTTAATTTGAAACTTGTGGACCTACAAGTTCACTGGAGAGAATTTAATGAAATATTTTGTAATAGGCGATGAACATTGTACGTACATAGGAATGGTTAGCGATGTGATTTTCCCATTTTGATTTTTTATTAAAATAGTATCACTTCGTACACTTGTTAGTGTACTAATAATTTTCCTTATAACTAATAATAGTTTTCTTTATAATTAATAGAACATTGGTATACTGAGAATAAATTAAGAAACAAAAATACACTACATATTAACTCAAAAGAGTCACCAGAAACGTGTGAGCCAGTAAATGTGTGTTGTGTGTGAGTGTGTGTGTGTGTGTATGTGTATGTTAATGGTATAATTTATTATATTATAAATTTTACTATATGTTAAGGTTACGATAGACACTTCGGCCGTAAAGACATTAATTTATTTAAGTATTTGTGTGTGTATGTGTATGTTAATGGTATAATTTATTATATTATAAATTTTACTATATGTTAAGGTTACGATAGACACTTCGGCCGTAAAGACATTAATTTATTTAAGTATTTGACGTAAATTACACAAAAAATCATTAAGTCTAAACATGGTGTGTTTTGAACCTGTTTCATTGCTTAGCCAACCAATGGCCGAAATATAAAAAAAATGTTTGGATCAGCTCACAAAACCCTTTAATTTATTACGCCACGTCATAGGTTTCAAAACCACAAAAAAAACCGGGCAAGAGCATGTAGGATCATGCTCAGTGTAGGGTTCCGAATTACCTGTCTACAAACATAAATCAACAAGTAATAACTAATTTTCTATTTAAAGTCATTCGGTGCCGTCGTAAATGATTTTAGTAGGTTTGATTTTTGATAATGGTTGACGATTAAATGTATATACACGTTGGCCTTGTTGGGAGTGACTTTGCCTCTGAAGCCAGCGGTCCTGGGTTCAAATCCCGGTAAGAGCCGATATTTGTGTGATGAGCGCGAATGTTCCTGAGTCTTGGATGTTTTCTATGTATTTAGGTATGGATTTCTCTATATAAGTATGTTTATCGTTGTGTAGTACCCTTAATACAAGCCTAGAGCTTAGTTTGGGACTAGGTTAATTTGTGTGACGTTGTCCCCTGATACTCGTATTTATGATATATTTATTTATAACACTTAATCGCCTTTATCTCAAGAACCAATGATGTCTACTTAGTCGTGATAAATTTCCTTTTAAATTCGTTATATGTGCTTTCATTTAAGTTTTTTTTTTTTCATATTTTAGTATTTGTAGTTTTGGCTGTAAGGGGGGACACTTGAGTCTAACAAAAAATAGCGCTTTAAAGCTTAATATTTCATAACGGATTACTTGATCGAAAAATTGTTTTCACAAACCCACAATATTTTTGAAAGGCCTATCCAACGATACCCCACATTATGGGGAAAACGAGAAAAAAAAAAACATCTCCACGATACGTGTACGGGAAGAACCATAAAAAAAAGACATTTTATTGTACCACTTTGTTGGTGTGACTAATATGTATAATCAGGCCATATTGCATAGGCTTAGGGGGGGTGCTATTACAATTCTAATTCGAAATGCCGAAAAATCCTTTATATGTTCAACAGTTTGGCTTTAGAAAAGCTCTTTAGATCTTGACAAACATGTAGATCTGCATTATTTTATCAGTGAAACATTATCCTGTATATTGCTTGTACAGGACTTGGCCCTGTTTCACATTGATGTTTTAGATGGTATTCAGTATTTTGATAACATTTATATACTTTGAATTTCAGCTGAAATTAGTTTCATAAAGCAATTATTTCTTAAAACTTATGTTATAGGTACGCTTTATAATGGAATATCAATATACATAGATAACGTCACGCCTTCATTCCCAGAGTGGGGTAGGCAGAGCTACAAAATACCAATAACTTTAAACTTGTTCATAATTCTGTAACCAAATTTTGCACAATCAGGCTAAGATGTTTACCAGTGAATAGTTTACTAGTGACAGGTTGTAAGCCCATCGACTAACAGTACTACACCCCTTTATTCCCTTTCTCGCCTCCTACGACATCCACGGGAAGACATGGAGTCATTTATATTGATTGAGAATAATTCTTACGTCTTTCTCCTGCTATTTCAGACATGATAATAAAGTGGCTTTCGCCCGAAACTTGTCCGAATAGAATTCACGTCACAGAGCCTTGAGTGTAAGTAAGTTGCTGTTCACGCAGCAAAACGCGTTTGCGTCCATGTTTTTTATACGAGAAACCCAAACGCGTTTGAGAAGTTTTTTGCGTTAGCGACTTACACTAAGTCGACTTAGATACCGCTCGATTAGTTTATTTTAGTTACTTCCATAGTATTATGTCATATGGTATTTTACTGTGGGGTAGTGCTGCTGATGTAAATAGCATCTTTGTTCTGCAGAAGAGGGCTATTCGTGCTGTCTACAAGATGGGCCAGAGAGACTCGCTTAGAGATAAGTTTAAAGAAATTAATATATTGACCATGCGCAGTCAATACATTTATGAAAACATTATGTATGTTCATAAAAATATCGCTAAATTCAGAAAGAACTGTGACATACATAATGTTAATACCAGAAATAAACATAAGCTCGCAGTGCCCTTCACGCGGCTCCATAAAATATAAACACTCTGTTATGGGTAATTGTATTAGGTTCTATAATAAGCTCCCAAGTAATGTTACTGAACTATCAGTAAATAAATTTAAGAGTTACGTTAAGCGTAAACTAATTTCTAAAGCATATTATAGTATTAAAGACTTTATTAATGATAACAATTCTTGGGACTGAAATGCTTGTAATAAAATGTTTAGTCCTTACGACAAAAGGTTGCGAACGTCGAAAAAAAAAGACATCCGACAGAGTTTCTTACAGGTTCTTCTCTGATCGGTCGCGATTTGAACCTGCTGTCAATTTAGGCTAAGTCGCTACTATGACGTTTCAAAAGAGTTTATTATTTGTAAACCTACTTGAATAAAGATTATTCTGATTCTGATTCTAAGTGGTCTTATATATATTTGTGACCAATAGTAGGTATCATGTGTCTAAATGTTGTTTTACCGTATCGATACCGTTCAGCCGTTCATGCGTGGTTGAAAGACTATCATCTAATCATCTTAAGATACAAAATTCTCATAGATTTCTCGTTTATTATACTATTAGATTTTTCACATTGAAGTCATTAATCGCTATTCTCTCGGGAACTGCCCAATTTTTCGGGATAAAAATTAGCATAGGTCTTATTCCAGACGATAATCTACCTGTGTGTCAAATTTCATCCAAGTCTATTCAGCCGTTCTGGCGTGATTGAGTAACAAACATCCACCCATCCATCCATCCATCCATCCAAACTTTCAAATCTTTTACAAATAAAATGAATCGCAGAAATGTATGTATGCGCATAACTTTCGAACGACTGCACCAAATTGGAATTCTTTTTGTTTTTGTGTTCTTTATTGTCAGGACAAGGTATGACAGAAAAAAAACCACTAGGAAATACAAGTATGCAACGAGGGCGAAGCCGTTGGTAGACAGCTAGTTTATAATATTAGTGGGATTAGTAGGATAGTAGCATGGAAGACCAAATCAATAAGCAAATGTATCCACTGTATTTTTCAAAGCCTTATTCCTCGACTGACCAAGCTGACAAGAAACCGAAAAATGCCGCTCTCTATTGAACACCTGACGCAAAAAGAGGCGTGTTATAAGATATGCGTGTGTAGTGTTTCTGTCTCTTTGTATCTGTGTACACCTGTCGTTTGTGTATCGGTGCAACTGTATATCTGTGTGTCTGTGTATGTGTGTCTGTATATCTGGTGTCTGTGTGTCTGTGTTTTTGTATCTGTGTACACCGGTCGTCTGTGTATCGGTGCAACTGTATATCTGTGTGTCTGTGTATGTGTGTCTGTATATTTGGTGTCTGTGTGTCTGTCTCTTTGTATCTGTGTACCTGTTGTCTGTGTATCGGTGCACCTGTGTGTCTGTATGTCTATATATCTGTGTGTCTGTGTAATTGTGTTTGTATATCTGGTGTCTGTATGTATGTGTCTCTTTGTATCTACATATCTGTGTGTCTGTGTATCCGTCTCCTTGTATCTGTGCACTCCTGTCTTCTGTGTATCGGTGCAACTGTATGTATCTGTGTGTCTGTATATCTGGTGTCTGTGTACCTGTTTTCTCTTTATATCTGTGTACCTGTCGTCTGTGTATCAGTGCAACTGTATGTCTGTGTGTCTATATATCTGTGCGTCTGTGTTTCTGTGTCCGTCTGTGCATTAAGAGATAACAGCTGTGACAGTACGAGTCACGGTTATAGGTAGGCACGTACAGGGATTCTTTTAATCTATTTATACCCAGTTTTCCAGTTGGAGTAACCAGTAAACGTGCGAACCTTATGATTCTGATATGAAATCCATACCGAGTTTCGCAGACCAATGGTCAGGATAACTAACGGGCCTTCCTGTTTTTTCCTAACATTCCAATTGGTTCGTGCAATTTGCACCTTTGTTTCCGAACGAACTGGGTTTATTGTAGTGTCTTGCTACCCTTTATTTAATTTAAAGTTCGAACGATCGTATTAAAAATGCAAAATGGCGTGTCGATAGGTACTGCTTAAAAAGGTTGACATTATTTTAATAAATAATGAAGTCAAAAAATGAATGAGTTAGGCTAGAGTTTGCCCGGCGACAGCTTTGAACTCCTTAATTGTTAAAATATTAAAGTTTTCTGAACCATTAAATAAATAGTAATTATGTATGTTAACACTCTATTGTAAAAACAAAAGAAATAATAAGTATAAAACTGGCAAAAATGTAGCAGGGATCTACAAAGGCGAACTTATAATATGTCGGGCAGTCAACTTTAAAAAATCTTACTGAGTCTTCCAAGTACGCTCCCACTAAAATACTAGTGCCGAAGACTAGCGCCACGAGTACTTACGCAATTCAATGAGTAAAACGGGCCACACACCCAAGACAGACGCATATTAATTGTACTATGCGTCTGTTTTGGGAGTGTGGCCCGTTTTACGTATAAGCAATATAAAGTCTCAGCAAGTACGATCGAGACCTGCCTCGGCGTCTAAAGCGAATCGTGCGCCCGATTGGACGTTGGATGTCACCGTACTCCTAAATACTCGTACGCTAAAATGCGACTGCGTGGGATCGCGTACTTACGAGTACATAAGACCTGTTCCAAAATCCTATTCCAGTAAATACGTATCACGTCTACGTATTTGCACCGTAAAACTATATTGCTTTTGACTATTTATTTTTAACTCAGATATAAATTGTCAAGGATATAAGAATTATCATAACGTTGACAATACGATAGCATGTCAAATGTTACATGGTTTTATTGAGTAAAATTAATCCTCTGTACTAAGTAGCCTGTGATACACTGAGGAGGAATAGAAACGGGTCACTTTCTTTGGGAATTTTGTACTAAGTGACCCGTTTTTCGTTGCTGTTGACTATACATATACTATAATCAACACATTAGTGATAGATCTAGAACTAATCGATCGTGTGGTTGCCGGGTTAGAATAGTGCTACTCAATGTCTTCCCGTGGATGTCGCAAGAGGCGACTAAGGAAAAAAGAGCTTGTAGTACTGTTAAACGATGGGTTTGAAACCTGTCACTACTCTAGTAAACTTCTTGGCCTGATTGTGCAAAATTCTATAGAATTATCAACAAGTCTTTTTAGATTTGTTGCTATTTCTGTAGCTCTGCTTGCCCACTCTGCGAATGAATGCGTGATGTTATGTATGTATGTAATCGATGACGATACAAATTGACGTTTTCAAAATTCATGTTTGTAAATTTTAATACTAACTGATGGTAAAATATCGATTGGGAACATCACTAATTTCACAATGCATCCCTATTGCGTTTGACAGATAAAAGTCTCTCTCTCTCGAAGTTTATTTTGGCGGCATTGTGTGTAATCATTTGTTTTTGCTAATAAATAGTCTTGAAAAGCAATATATGTGTATTAGTACGCATACAATTAGTGTCTCGCTACTCCCCTACTTCGAAAAATACTTCTATTCCACGTCTACTGAAATCGCTATATGTTTGCCTACAATATTTGAGGAGTACCCTCAATTCCTCACCGATCCCCTCATCAGATTCAGATTTGGTGACAATGAGACCACCTCGGAAGAATACCCTACCGAATCAAAAAAAAAAATCATAATCGGTCTACAATTGACGGAGTAATCGGTAAACATTCATAAAAAAAAATGCAATGGAACGTATAACCTCCTCCTTTTTTTGAAGTCGGGTA
Source organism: Acleris holmiana (assembly GCA_949316455.1). Taxonomy (NCBI): domain Eukaryota; kingdom Metazoa; phylum Arthropoda; class Insecta; order Lepidoptera; family Tortricidae; genus Acleris; species Acleris holmiana. The sequence goes on from OX438767.1 coordinate 16,555,944, forward strand.
AAAAAACAGTGTAAATTTTATGAATAAATAAGTATGAGTATGACTATGATGTTAACTTTTCTCGACGACGATACAACTTTACAATTACGTGATAGTAGGAAAAAGGTGCTAGAGGCCTAGAGGTTACTCCGTGTGCCGCAAATATGGGTCAGCTGTCAACAAAAATGAGGAGTAAAAGTACAGCAACAAGGCAAACAGAGAGGGTAGTTAATTACTTCGTGAAGTTTTAACTCCATGGAAAGAATAGCCCATTAATCATGTAGAAGTGCAGTACACGTGCTATGCATCACACGCTGTTGAAAACTAAAGGCATCCATTTGATTTTCGTATTTAAAGTTTAGTTCTAACTTTAGCTAGAGTGATTTTTTCTTGTTTTTCACCATGTATAGACGGACTAAAGTGCGTCATTGAATCCCTAGGGACCAAAGTGGCATTTTACACCCCAGGGACTAAGGTGATATTTTTGTCCCTAGGGACTAAAGTATTTTTTTCTTTAAAAGCTTTGGAAAACCACAAACAGCCAGGTTGCCATTTGATGTTGTTGTCCTTGTCGTCGAAGTGTGTGGTGGGGCCGGTGGAGGGTAAGCTGGGGCTGGGCATACAACCTCCATCGCCTCAGTCAATGCTTCGGTAATGTTGTTTATGGACTTTTTGTAATGTTCTAACCCCAAAAACAACCTTAATGTTGTCTCTTTCTGCGTTACAGTGTCGGGTTGAGGATAAAAATGATAGCGCTGTTAAATTATATTTTAAGGTAGACACGCCATAAGCAGGTTTTAGATTTCGATGCATTGACATTTACTTAACAAACGGTTGTTTGAATTTTCGTAATAACGCCATTATAATTTAAGATTTATTTTTCTCGCAATCCAAGTGAAAATCAGAGTGTTTAACTCGAAACTAAAAAGCACATCTCGTGTCATAATGGCTTACTTAAGTCCCTTTTTGAACAATCTACTATTTGTAACCCCCAATGGGTGTTATAACGTGTATATCTCTGAATCTATGTGTCTGGCTTCGTAGCTCCTAAACGGATGGACCGATTAGGATGCGGCTTTTTCAAAAGAAAGTTAGTGTAATCAGAATGGTTCTTAGGTAAGTTTCATGAAAATCGGTCAAGCCTTATAAGAGATATTAACACAACATCGAGGGTTTTTCGACACACTGAGGAGCAATGAAAACGGGTTACTTTCTATGAAAACTAGGAACTAAGTTGCTCTTGACTATATAGTCAATAGTTTCTCAAGAATATGTTACAATATGGACTAAAATGCTTTTAAATTCTATGTTTCTAGGTGACAAATCAGTCTCTGATGGTGGTCGGATCTGTGATTTATTTAATCAATATTTTCTGTCCGTTTTTGAGGCGCCTCAAGTAACCGCTCATAATGACTCTAACTCAACTTTGAAGGCTGACTCAAATAGTTTGCTTTGCCTCGGGGGAGTTGATGTGAACTGTGATAAGGTGTGTAGTTATTTGAGGAGTCTCAACCTGAACAAGGGTGCGGGTCCTGATGGCATTCCACCAATCTTTTTGCATCATTGCCGTAGCCAATTATCTAAACCGATTGCGATATTGTTTAATCTTTCTTTGCGGTCTGGAATAATGCCCAAAACTTGGAAACAGTCTTTTGTAACACCGGTGTTTAAGGCTCGCGATAAACATAATATCGAAAATTATAGACCGATCTCTAAGCTTAGTACTATTCCTAAGCTCTTCGAGAAGATTATTTATGATACTATGTTCGCCTGTGTTAGACCCTTTATAATATCGGAGCAGCATGGTCTTGTAAGTAAGAAGTCGGTTGAAACAAACTTATGTGAATTTGTAGACAATGTTTATACTGCTATGGATGAGGGGTTCCAAGTTGACGCTATATACACCGATTACTCGAAGGCGTTTGATAAAATTTCCCATAATATTCTGCTTAGGAAACTGAAGGGGATCGGGACCGTTTGCGTGACCGCTGCCAGGCCGTAGCAGTGAAAGGATTTTGCTCTAGTTTTGTGCCGATTACATCTGGGGTCCCGCAGGGGTCCCATTTGGGTCCTTTATTCTTTAATATTTTCGTTAATGACGTCATCTCAATATTTAGTTCTAGTAATTGTTTACTTTATGCAGATGACAAAAAAGTTTTCAAAGTTATCAGAACTATCAATGATTGTTATCTTCTGCAAGATGATTTAGATAAGCTTTGCCAGTATTGTTCTGATAACCATTTACATCTTAACATTGGTAAATGTAATGTTATTACTTTTACAAGAAAATCAATATTTATTAATTATGACTATTATATTAACAATAAAATTGTTAAGAGAACATCACTTGTAAAAGATATGGGAGTTTTTCTGGATAGCAAATTGCTGTTCAGTAATCACGTTGATTATATTACTGGTCGGGCTTTTCGACTGCTGGGTTTTATTTTAAGAATGGGAAGAGAATTTCGGCGCGCAGATACAATTTTAACTCTTTTCAATTCCTTAGTCAGGCCGATTTTGGAGTATTCTTCAACTGTTTGGAACCCTCAATACAATATTTATATTGATTCCATCGAAAAACTTCAAGACAAATTATTCAAACACTTAGAGTGGAAATCTAAGCGGTCGGACTGTTCGTTCTGCCGCGGCAATGTCGTTTCGCTTGAGAGTCGGCGCAAACTTAGAGACCTAATTTTATTGCATAAAATTATTTCATGTGAGATTGATTCCTCGCACTTGCTAGGTAAAATTGGCCTTAGGGCTCCTCGCATTAATGCTCGAGGTAATACCAATCTATTTCATGTTCCCTTTACTCGTAACAAATATGCATCGAATTCATTCTTATGTAGAACTTTTAAAAACTATAATAGTACGTTTTCTCACTTAGATATATTTAGTCTTTCCCTTCTTAGATTTAAGATAGCGTTGTCTAAACATTAAGTGTTGTCTGTTTTTAAATTAAATATTTGTACTTGAATTTAATACTGAGTATATCATACAACACACATTTTTAACGTGTTACTCTGTATTGTATTAGTTAACTGTGGTAACTTCACTGGTCAATGTATAATGTAGGTTTTTTTTTGTAATATTTTTTCTTTACTTGCACCGTTTGTGCCCAAATAAACATTAAACATTAAACATTAAAAAGATGGTGATTGTTGTGATTGTGCGACTTGACTATTCATATGAGCCTAAAGCTGCGCTTCCACCAGAGCTGTGCGAGGTAGCGAAGCGGTGTGCGAGGAAAAAATCCACCAATCGGAGGAATTTGGAAGGTATTCCGTCACCTGGAGCAGCCTGCATTCGCCTATAACAATGTTACATTCATCGGGGCTGAACAAGTTGCATTCGACAGTCGTTAGCGATTAAGTTTTGATTGAAAAATCGCCGAGATAGTTCCACGTCACTATCTCGTTCGCTTACGTCAATTCCATGCATTTGTCTATCGAAAAATAATTGCTAACGATTGTCGAATGCAACTTGTCTTGTCCCACTGATTCGAGACTTATCTCTGTGGGTGAGGAGAAGCATTAAACGGATTAGTTAGTGAGGCAGTATTGTAACGTGATGCTCAAAATTGAATCTTGAATGATGCATTCAGGTGAGTGAATGCTTTTGGCGAGGAGACGCCTTTAGATACATCAACTATTAGTGTTAGTTGGAAACTTGCTGTTAAATACATCTTTGGCTGATATGGCTAATAGGAAACTATTTAATTTAATTAATGTTTTTTAGTGCTGTTTCTGAACATGGACTATATGTATACAGAATTTCATATACAATTGGCAAATGAAAGACAAACATTCCGACTAACTAGCAAATTTAATTAAAATAATTATAATATCAGTGAAATGAAATTGAATTAAAAAGGAACATGCCACGTGGACGGTACGTATTTAAAATATTAAAAGTAAGTTTTTTGCTTCAACGAGATGTTGTTTTATTTTCGAGGGAACCGCATTTATTTAGGGATTTAGTAAAGTATTTTTGACACGAGTGGTTGATACGAATAGTATTCCTATAATTTAAACTGCAAATTTTAAAGGGTTCCGTGCCTCAAAAGGAAAGAACAGGACCTTTATAGGATGACTTTGTTGTCCGTCCATCTGTGCGTCTGTCTGTGAAGACTCTTTATCTCAGAAACGCGTGGTATTGAGGTACCTATAGAGTTGAAATTAAAACGAAAAAAAGGTACGGTCGTTTATGCCGCAAAAAATGTATATTTCGACACTCACAAGAGAATCAAAATCAATCAAATTTTACGTTCTTATAAGTTGGTTCGGAACTCTCGGTGCGCGGGTCCGATTCGCACTTGGTCGGCTTTTTTAAAGACATTATCGAAATAACAGGATCTTTTTTTTGACTGTTTCAAATTATCCACGATAGATATTCAATCAGGGAACGTGAATTTTGATAATACTGTTCGTGATCACTGATCAGTTACTCTAAGTGTTTTTTCTGTGTGTAATGTACTAGAATAAAAACTTACCACTGTTTTAAAAATATTTTTGCTGTTTAAAGACAGTGAGCAAAATTCGATTTTGCTGCGATCGTGAGACAAAGTAACTTTTTAATTTTTGTTTACAATACAAAGGTGGTTGTGGGCTGCTTCAGGTTATATTTTCTCGCTGCTTAGATCTTTGAATCCCTCGCAACACTCGCTTTCAATTCTAGAAGCCTTGGCTTGCTTGGGATTTCAAATCAACACTCGCAGCAAAAACCAACTTTGCTCTGTTTTGCCGCGAAATAAATAAAATATTCACTTGATGCTTCTCTTTACCCCAGGAATAGACTTTCAAAAATTTTCTTTGGCTTCGCGATGTTTCCTGTCGGTCATTTCTTGAGAAAACAAGTTAATTCAATACAAACTTTGTCTACATTTACAAAAACTCACAAAGGCGTACCTGACTTGTATCAATGTTGTTAATTGTTGCTTAACTTTGCGGACAGTGGGAAATTATTTACTTCATCTTAATGAGTCACTGTGACTGTTAATTGCGGAGGCTGTTTGCAAGGTTCGTTTATCTTTTCATGTCCGTTTGTTAGTAAAATGTACACTTATAAAGTCTTTAAGTTTCGGTCAAAATCGCTGAGATTCGCATAAGAGCGCATGGTAGCAGGTGAGAGAGAAATAAAAACCCGCAATCCTTATCAAGAACTATCACACTATATATAAAGGACACGCAAAGGATATGTCTAGTCATCTTTATATTTTTTTGAGATATTAAATAAGTTAAGAAATGTAGATAATTCCAAAGAGTCATAATTCCGAATTGATCAAATCCCTCACGCAAGTTTTGATCGAAGACTTTAATTATTTGATATCGCTTATATAACAAACCTATCCTAACCTTCGTCTATCAATTAATAATGAATTTTATCTAAAATAAATCCACCATAACATAGCTTTCGAAAAATGAAAATTTGCACAAATTTACACTTGGAAAAAACATTCGCAATTTTAAAGTGTTTGTTAGGGACTATGTAATTTTGTACGTAATTTTCTTGTAGAGGTTTTTATGAGTAAAAACATAAAATCTAAATTAATGTTTATAGAATTAAATTATTAAACAAACTCTACATTCTGAGATTAAAATCTTTTTTAAGTGAATAGACTTTCCATGTACCCTTACCCCCTGTACCCCCCCTAAAGCTTGGAATAGTTATGCCATGCTTTGTCCTTATCTGTCGAACTCAAATGTCTCAATGACAGATAAGGCCAAAGCATGGCATAACTATTCCAAGCTTATTCCACGTGTATTAGCAAGGGGGTTGATTGGAAAAAGTTTTTCACCGATCACTTGTAACTTCCCACCTTGACAATGGCAGAATTGTCCCAGTAGACAGTCATCATCATCATCATATCAGCCGAAAGACGTCCACTGCTGGACATAGGCCTCCCCCAAGGCTCTCCATTCAGACCGGTCCTGTGCTTTTCGCATCCACCGCGTTCCCGCGATTTTTACAAGGTCGTCGCTCCATCTTGTTGGAGGCCTACCTACAGCTCGTCTCCCGGTCCGTGGACGCCACTCAAGAACCTTCTGACTCCATCGGTCATCAGTCCTGCGAGCAATGTGCCCCGCCCACTGCCACTTAAGTTTAGCTATTCTTCGGGCTATGTCGGTAACCTTAGTTCTACTGCGGATATCATCATTTCTGATTCTATCACGCAGAGAAACCCCGAGCATAGCTCTCTCCATAGCCCTCTGAGTGACTTTGAGCTTCCTTATAAGGCCCATTGTTAGCGCCCACGTCTCAGATCCGTAAGTCATCACTGGCAACACACACTGGTCAAAGACTTTTGACTTCAAACACTGCGGTAATTTGGACGAAAAGATGCTGCGAAGCTTCCCGAACGCTGCCCAGCCGAGTCGGATTCGACGAGTGACCTCTTTCTCAAAGTTGGACTTACCTAACTGGACCGTTTGACCCAGGTAAACATAGTCGTCAACAACTTCGAGCGCAGAGCCTCCGACCATCACGGGAGTTGTCGCGACATGGACATTGGACATGACTTTCGTCTTGTCCATGTTCATTCTCAGGCCAACTTGGTCGGAAACTCTACTGAGGTCAGCGAGCATTGCACTGAGTTCCTCCATGGTCTCAGCCATGAATACGATATCGTCAGCAAATCGAAGGTGAGTGATGTACTCGCCATTGATGTTGATGCCTCGTCCTTTCCAGTCCAGAACCTTAAAAGCATCTTCCAATGCAGCGGTGAACAGCTTCGGAGAGATCATATCTCCTTGTCTGACTCCCCGCTGCAGAGGAATAGGCTTCGTGCTCTGGTCCTGTAGTCGGACGGACATAGTGGCGTTTTCGTAAAGACACTTCAACACTTCGATATATCGGTAGTCAACTTGGCACCGCTGGAGAGACTGCAGCACAGCCCAGGTCTCGATCGAATCGAAGGCTTTCTCGTAGTCCACAAATGCAAGACAAAGGGGGAGGTTATACTCTTCGGTCTTCTGTATAACCTGCCGCAACGCATGTATGTGGTCTACGGTAGACAGTAACCATATATATAAAAAATTGACCTTGAAGGGGGTTAATGTTTAGTTAAACATATGCACGTCACGTTGTAACCAGTGTTTAACCCTTGATTCGGACATCGTATAACCCTGTAGTATCGTAGCTCCCAAATGGATTAAACGAATCTTATTTAGTTTTTTGTTATAAAGCCAGTTTAACTAATATAACGGGTGGTGCCGGGTTAGAATAGTGCCACTCCATGTCTTCCCGTGGATGTCGTAAGAGGCGACTAAGGGAATAAGGGCTTGTAGTGCTGTTAGGCGATGGGCTTGCAACCTGTTACTAATACACTAGCAAACTTCTTTTTATCTAATTATTTTAATCTTTAATCGGAATGGACTGTTAAAATTAAATTAAATTAATATCACGGGACAATGTCACACAAATTGACCTAGTCCCAAACTAAGCTATAGGCTTGTACTATGGGTACTGAAACACGATAATCTTATATAGAAATACATACTTAAATACATAGAAAACATCCAAAACTCTGGAACAAATATTCGCGCTCATTACATAAATATCTACACTCACTGGTATTTGGACCCAGGACCTTCGAAAGCAGGGTTACTATCAACCTAGGCTAGGTATTTGTAATAAATGACATGTGTAACAATAGCCATAATCCGTCAGTCAAGAAGAAAATAGCATGGGCTTGAGTTTGAGCAAGCAGTAAAGATACAACATAGTACAAAAGGAACTAGACAGATCGCTTCCGGATTGTTGTGAAGATAGTTCGTAAAGGAGTTAGTTTATGTAGTTGATTAATTTATTCTGTGCCTTCATTGTTATCAGGATACCAGATATACAGAACAGAGGTCGCACTCGTTGGGTCTATGCCGACTAGTTACATTATTAGTTCCATTATTGGAACTAGATGGACTTTTTTTTCCGAGTACTTACATTCAACGAAGATGGTTTCCGTAATGGAACTACCTGGACTTTTTTCCAAGTAGTTACATTAATAATGGAGGGTTTAATTTAATGCAATTAAATGGACTGTACCTAAGTATAAATCATTTTTAATAGGCAAATTAATTGAAATTAAGTAACATGTATTGATTGGATTCGTTTTTAAAAAAAATATTTTATTTTTATGATGTATACTTGGTTACAGTCCATTTAATTGCATTAAATTAAACACTCCATTATTAATGTAACTACTTGGAAAAAAGTCCAGGTAGTTCCAATAATGGAACTAATAATGTAACTAGTCGGAATAGACCAGTCGTTGAGCTAAAATTTGGTATACCTACGTAACTTTGTTGACTAAGGCCCAACCAAGATGCGTTCGCTAACTATCGTTTATATTCGTTTTGTTTTTAAACCAATCGCGTCACTGGTAGATCACGTGATACGAAAAGTCACGTGATCTACTAGTGACGCGATTAGTTTAAAAACATAACGAATAGAAACGCCAGTTAACGTACGCATCTTGGCTAGGGCATCAGGATCTTGCTAACGTAATGCTGTTGTTGACGATTTGGTACCTCTAATGCACTACGTAAGGGCTACTATTATGTCTACAATTCGGTTACGAAGTAGAAGCAAGATGGGCTGAAGGATCAATCTGCAATGATTCCTGTTACAGCTTAATTTTCTTTTACTTGACTACGTACGTTGATAAAACCGGGTGACCTATGTTTTAATACCTTGCTTGTACACGGTAATAATGATATCGTCTTTGACGTATTTCCGTATCGTCAACGTTTTGAAAACTCTTATGTCATTTACAATAATGGCGACTGTGAATAATAAACGATTCTAAAACACTTCTAACGCGATATCGTTATAAGGCAGATAGAGGCTCTATAAGAGTGTAAGGACCGTATTAATAAACTGACCTTGGCCGAGACGCCCGTCACAAGATACGTCTGATTAAATGTCAAACCATAGAGAACTGTAATTTTTCACGCATCTTAAGACTAGCGTTAGAGTCAAGATCGGTTTATTAATACGGCCCTAAGGGCTTGTTTATGGAGACGCGGGGCGTTGCGCGTAGCGTTAGGCGGCGCCATTTGCACTAAATTCAAACATATGGCGTTGTATGAAAGTGTTTACGACGGAGCGGTTCTACACGCGTTTGCTTCAAATACAGCGTTACCTGCGTCGGAGCCCGCGGATAGCATTGCTGCGTTACACGCAGCGTCGCACGCGTCAATAACGCCGGTACTACCGCGCGTCACGCGTCAATACCGCCACTCTCAACGCCCCGCACCACGCGCCGCTTCACGCCCTGCATTGTCATTAACTCATAAACAACATCGTACATTGCCATATGTTTGTATTTGCGCGTGTTATGACGCGGGCCGCTGCACGCACCGCATCTCTGTAAACGGAAGAAACGCCTGACGCCACGCACGACGCCCCACGTCTCCGTATACAAGTCCTAAGTGTTTGGACTTGACAACAGGGATTTTTTTAAAAGAAGGTCTGAAAAAAAAGGAAATTGCTTGGTTTACGGTGTAGGTACTGCTACCTCCTATTTCTGCAAATTGTTTATATTCTTTAATGAAAGGTTAGGTACCCAAGGGCATAGACATAAACTAAAAGCTATCATGGAAGTTGTTGTTAAATTGCGGAATAAAACTTTCACATTAGAGAACTAAGAGGATATACACTAGAACATATCACTTTTTTATTTACAAAGTTAGTAATTATTTTTCGCAGTAAAAATAAAGAAGTATATTTATAATAATAACTTTATTTATCAGTTTTTCTAGCATTATTAAATGGCTTATCCACTATTATATTTTCCACAAACAATTTATTGTTAACTAAGTGACGCGAACCGTCATTTTAATTGACCATTATTAATTATCTGTCAGGAAATCTAAAATTGTTTTAAATTGTTCTCTCAAATGATAATTAAGATAACGTTCAGTGCGACACAGTTTGACTACCGCATTAACAGTTAGGTGATTATTTTTTAACAATTTCCTTTTGAATTCATCGATGAATTATTAAACATCGAGCCTAAGTGTCCCAACAAAGAATTACTTAACATTAGTATTTTTTTAAGTGGGGGGCGATCTTTAAAATCGCCCTAATGTTATTAGTAAATTAAATTTACACATTCTCATGCAAAAAAAAGTTAAAAAACAACTTTCATCATAAGGATGAACCCCAGGAAAAGTATGCCGTATACATTTTTTGTCATGTGCAGATACAACTAAAATCGTTAGATGCCTTCGTGCCTACAAGCGCACGTGGCAACTTTAGTTAGTAGGTTAAAAATTCAGTATCGATTTGAGAAGTGATTCTACTAAGAGAAACAGTCGGAGTTGATCATAGACCTATTCAAGCTTCGGACAATGCGTGCTCGTTGCAATCGCAATGCCTGCTGAACCTCGGAATGCATCGAGTGAAGCGAGGAACAATGCAGATGCAGGCGCTTAGTTAGACATGGTAATCTTAACGCCAGTGCAACTGCATTGTTTTCGCTTTATATGAACACTGGACCTCTTTGTATGTAAATGTACAACACAACAACAAAATATAATGTTCAAAAAATATGAGTGGAGCTTGAGATCCTTTGACAGTTAGAGCCACTCTTCAAACGTATTTAGTAGTTGCATCCTATGGATAACCTATGGTAGCTCTCACTTCATCGAATTTCACTTCAGCGAATGTATAATTTCATCGAGCGCTATTTTCTGCTGAAACCATAATGTTTTCAGGGGAAATTAAACATTAATTACGTAGGTTAGGTTAGATTAGATGTTTAAGATACCCTAAAACATTGTGGTTTTGTTTTAGCAGAAAATAGCGTTCGATGAAATTAAATTCCATGAAATTATACATTCGATGAAAGGTGTTTCGATGAATGTTAGACACCTATATCGAGACCTAGACCTTTATATCGAGTCACCAGGACGTGAAATTTTGGTGCCAATGACGTCATAATAACGCAATTTCAAATAAATGATGTTTGGAACTAACAGCGAAACCCCTCTCATGAGGAGTTTAATATCGGTGTTCGCCAATTAATTTAACCGACCGCTTTCTCAACTGACCATTAGTCAACTCATTTGGTCGGCGTTAAAACCTCTAATCGGCCGTTTAAATGTTGGTGAACACCGTACTAACTCAACTATTTACGGTTTCTATTAACAATAAGGAAACTCCAGACAATATGTTTTTATAGATTCCATGGCGATTAACTTCGAAAGCAAAGCAATAATGTTACGAATTAATTTAAATTTATAATTAGGTATGGTCTTCAACCATCTTCTATCAAATATAACAATGTCAGTTAATTATGGTTTATGTATGTCTTAAGTGTCGATATCAGTGAACCGAAGGGTCTATTCCGACTAGTTACGTTATTAGTTCCATTGATAGAACTAGAGGGACTTTGTTTTCCAAGTAGTTACATTAAATAAGTGATTGATAAGTAGGTACTCAATGTTAATATATAATCATGCTGTATGAGTATGTAGGTAGTTTGACATCATCGAACTGTCATCGGCACCAAAAGTTCGCTCACTGCATGTCACCATTAAGGCAATAAATTTACGTATACACAGGTGTCCCAGAACTTGACGTAAATATTACGGTATAACTAAGCCCTTCTATACCGGTCTAGGACATAGTTTAAATTTTCAGATGTATTGCTACGTTATTATAGACCATAACGTAGCAAATTAAACCGTTATTCCAAAATATCAACGCATTCAAAACAAATCTTTATTTTCTAAGCCACCATTTTTTTATTTATTTAATAACTTTGACTGTTTGTAGTAAAAAAATGCTCTAATTAGACCAAGGTGGTACGTAATCTTTAAAGTCACCCTGACCCTCAAGAAACCCCTGAAGTGACCTGGACCCTGTGCGGGGTCCGTCCGGATTTCTACCACCATCTTATCCATTAACCAACCGCCTAGCAACAATGTTCACATTGTTGTGTTCCGGTGTGGCGATAAGAAAACCGGTGCAATTACTAGCATAGAGCCATCCATCCATCTTAGTCCTTAGGGTTGGCAACGCATTTGAAGTCTTAGGATTATAATCTTGTGAATTCAAATGGCTATGGGTCTCAGATTCCACTTAACATCAGGTGGCCTGAGTGTTCGTATTCCTTCTCCTTACCATTAAAAAACCCCGTATAATAATGTGATATAGACAATGACTGTACGTTACCATTAATTTCGTATGCATTAAATTTGAATTTTTAATCACTAATTGGACTGACTTTATTACGTCTAACAAGTTTAAAATGCAAGCTTTGTTCGCTAATCAACATTAATAATTCATTAGCATATTATTACTTAGTAAAAAGTTTTGTAAATGCAGAAAGTCGAATATAATTGATAGTATCTTCTGCCTGCGACTTCGTCCGCGTTGTCCATAACACGGAAAAAAAATCGGGAAAAAAGCTATCTCCATTCCAAATTTGAACTAAATCCGTCTAGTTTTTTTAATGTGAAGGAGTATCTAAGATTCTAACTCATGTTAAAAGTTTCGCATAAAAAATAAGTGTGATCTATCTAATATTAATTCAATTTTAATATAAGGCGTCATATTGATTGATATTTATGTACTTTGCAAAAAGTCGTACGATGCTAGGTAGAACCATACCGCATAAAGCCAATATTTATTTATTATAATTATTATAGGGTCCTAATTCTGGCTCAAAAATTAACTTGTCATTGACTTTACCTACCTAGAAAACCTTTGGCTATCTTTAATCTTGTCTAAGCTTATTATTATGAACTGAGCTATAATAGGAGTTGTACAGGGTGCAAAGTAACGACGACCTAACTCGAAAATGCGAAATTACGGTAGTTATCATACTTTTTTTCCTAAGAAACTATGTTAACATCTGTAACCATTTTCGAGTAACAGCTTGTTAAAGTTCAATGCAAAAAAAGTCATCGTTTCAGCTCTAACAGATAATTGGTTCAATGGCCGGACCTTGACCTTACGAAATCACAATCTTTACCTTAGGGTTCACATAATTACAATATTTTTATAATATGATATTGTATTTTTAGAAAGGGCCTTCGTTACACCCTGAATAACTTTGTCTCCCAATATCACTGACTGAAAGTTGTGAGGTTTTGACAGCTCCATTATGAGGCCTTTGAAGTCTCTAATGACTACTGATTATCTAACTCGCTGAGTGTCAGCTATACTTAGGTGTTTGTATGGAACGGATATTGTTGCATCCTAGATAGTTATTCTGGAGCTTTATTCTGTTCGGCTAATTGCTTTTGACATGTTATCGTATTGTTAACGTTATGACAGCTCTTATTTAATTGATATAATGGCGGCCATCTATTACGAGTCTACGCAAATAAAAAAATTGGTACAATATCTAATATTCATTAACGAAGGTAACCTTAAACATTTTAAATTGTGTTGTTACTGTCATAAATTATTCATAATGTAAAGTATAACGTATAAATTTTATTTCACAATGAATGGTGTGTATAAGCTAGTGAAGTTACAAAAGCATCACGCTGTAACTCAGTCTTCCGTACCGCCGCCCAGACTTCTGAGGCCGTAGCCAAGATGCGAATGATAACTAGCGTTTCTATTCGTTTATACCAATCGCGAAACTGTTGGATCACGTAACGCGATTGGTATAAAAACAAACCGATTAGAAACGCTAGTTAGCGAACGCATCTTCGCTAACTCTCTGCCGATACATACCGATTTTGGATTCCTCATCTATTTACTCACGAGCTTCATAGACAGACGGTCCGATGAGAGTCATTGAGTGCGGATCATTCATTTACTTTGATGGATGAGACAGGCACTCAATTAAGCCGTACGTGCCACGCTTCTTGCACCTTTTATTTGTGTGATTGATTGAATTCACAATTGACAACTTGGGACACTGTTCAAATGTCTTTTGAAGTTGAAAAGGTGTTAGACGTGTGTTTTGGCAAATGCAATAATTACATGGGCTCCATTCTCGGCAAAGCCGTGACCTACCGCCAAGCAACATAGGTACATATCACGCCTTCATTCCCAGATTGGGGTAGGCAGAGCTACAGAACAATCAAAAACTCTAAGAAGACTTGTTTATAATTCTGTAACCACATTCTGCACATTTGCACAATCAAACAGTGAAAAGTTGCAAGCCCATCGCCTAACAGTACTACAAGCCTTTATTTCCTTAGTCGCCTCTTACGACATCCAGGGGAAGACATGGAATAGCACTGTTCTAACTCGGCAACTTCAGAGGTAGGGCCAAGCAACAATATTCGCGTTGTTGTGTTCCGGTGTGGGGTATACCAACCGGGGAAATTACTAGCATAGAGGCATTCCATATTAGTCCTCAGGGTTGCCAACGCGTTTGAGGTCTTTAGATATTACCTATAGTTTTGAAAATTCAAATTTCTATTGGTCTCAGATTCCACTTACCACCAGGTGACCTGAGTGTTCGTGCGCCGTCCCCTTATAAAAAAAAAAATCCTTTAATTATCGTATTGTTTTTAAGTCGGCTGCCATTACTTTTAAGTAAATACGAATAAAAACGTTGACAGTAAGATAACACACGTCAAAAACGATATGGGTTAACTGAAAATAATATAGGCCCTGGAGGGTTGCCTTGATATGCCTAAACAATTCAGTTTACGATGACATAAAATAGCAGTTACACGTGTCTCTTTCTATCATCCGTGAACTGAATTGCTTAGCCATGTCGTGGTAATCCTCCAGGGCTTCAATTCTTTTCGGTAATACCATATTACTTTTGACGTGTTGTCGTAAACAATACAGTTTAGGCACAGAATAGATGTGTAGTACCAGTGTTAAGGATGAGTGTAAGGGACAGAAACAGCAGTTACACGGCTTTGTCTCTTTCTCTGACCGTGAACTGAATTGTTTAACTTTGTCACGGTAACCCCCCAGGGCTGGGATTCTACACGGTAAAAACGATATCGTCTTTGACGTGTTTCCGTATTGTTACCGTTTTGATAACTCTTATGTCATTTACAATAATGGCGACTGTAACATAAACGATTCTAAAACAAATCAAACGCGATATCGTTATAACGCAGTAGAATAGAGGCCCAGATAATCCTTTATCTCTTCTATGCATATGTTTCCGCACATTTAAAAGTGTAATCAGACATTAATAACATACAATTATTCAATTACGACGGTTTTTAGGGTTCCGTAGCCAAATGGCAAAAAACGGAACCCTTATAGATTCGTCATGTCTGTCCGTCTGTCCGTCCGTATGTCACAGCCACTTTATTCCGTAACTATAAGAGCTATACTGTGGAAACTTGGTAAGTAGATGTATTCGGTGAACCGCATTAAGATTTTCATACAAAAATAGAAAAAAAACAATAAATTTTTGGGGTTCCCCATACTTAGAACTGAAACTCAAAAATTTTTTTTTCATCAAACTCATACGTGTGGGGTATCTATGGATAGGTATTCAAAAATGATATTGAGGTTTCTATTATAATTTTTTTCTAAACTGAATAGTTTGCGCGAGAGACGCTTCCAAAGTGGAAAAATGTGTGTCCCCCCCCCCCGTAACTTCTAAAATAAGGGAATGATAAATGTAAAAATAATATATGATGTACATTACCATGCAAACTTCCACCGAAAATTGGTTTGAACGAGATCTAGTAAGTAGTTTTTTTTTAATACGTCATAAAAACATTGATCAAAGCTACAACGAACTTTTATATTATGTTACTTGCTGCTACGGAACCCTTCATGGGCGAGTCCGACTCGCACTTGGCCGCTTTTTTATTAAGTGAGCGACACGTCTGACATGTTTTTTATGCCACCTACGTATACCTGCGCCGTTATAAAAGGCATGATCTGACAGCTGTCAACGCATTACAAAATATAGCATCTAATCTAATTATAATTTGAATTGGAGGCTTTTACTCCTTTTAAAGTGGATTTCGCCCATGTCGAGTTGTTTATAAACACTCATATGGACATGATAGAGAAATAAATCTATGGATATCACCCGCGAAGGCACTTGATAAAGAGTATTTCGTCACTACTTTGAAAAAACATCGTATCTCATATTTCGTGATGTACGATTTTAAACTTATTTTTCTGCATGTTTAAGTTTAAAATAGTACATCCCGAAATATGGATTTTTCAAAGTTGTGACGATTTTCTTTTGTCGAATAAACAGAGGCACATGGAAATTATCCATGAGCTTCTGTCAAGACAAATATTTATTTATTTATTTATTTATTAGGCAAACCAACTAAACATGTACATAACATTTTAAATAATGCATGACTTTCATAGAATTCTATAGTATGACATCAAACATGCCTCAAATACTTATTTGCTGTCAACTCTAAAATAAGGCCTTTAATAATGGCACGACTATAGAGTGTGTTTCCTTTTTATAATGAGTTCCCGACTTTAAACGAAACGATAATCGCGATCGATATCAAATAAAAACTCCTAGCATATATTTACAACCGGGAAATATTAACCATTACAAGCATGTGGATTCATATCGATACATCTCAGTGGGTCAGCACCTAGTTTGTTTATCGTTACTGAGAAATTAATCGAAATTGATTTTATAGCTATCCTGTAGGAAGTACTAAGTGAATCAAACATTCTGCGAAACATTTGGCCTTGTTTGTGGAATTGCCCGAAGTCTCGTCATCTACAGATAACGCTAAAAATGTAGTAGGGAACCCTTTTTTATTAGGAAACTGATACAGCGTGTAAATTTCATACATGGGCATGTATTTTATCCAGAAGTAGATCATACAAATCATGTGAGAAGGATATTTTGCTGGTAACTTTTGTTATTGGAGAGCAGTTAATTTATTCAAGTTTGTCTTTGAAGCAATGTACGAGGTGTGCTAGCGTCCATTGGTCGTCGCCTGCATCCAAGAGCAAGGAAGAAATATGGAAAATAGTACATATCTCAGGCGAGTAAACTGCCTGCATTAATGATGTTTATTTTGGATTTTTATTGACGAATTAAATAAATGGCGAACCATGATTTATTAGTCATGACATAGATACTTTAAATTAATTGGCGCAATGTGTGATAGTAAGAAAAAATAAAACACAACTAATGATGTTGTTACACAAGTTTTTATGTTAATTAGTGTGTACATATATTAACTGTTGTTTAAATGTATGCCCGTATGAAATATACACGCTGTATTAAACATAACATTTTATTGTTTGCTTATCAGTGTTTAGAGCAAAATTCCAATATTGCAAGTCAATTTTAAACCGGGATCTCTATAATATTCTGCTTTAATTGCTTTTGACATGTTATAGTATTAGTTCTCTCGCTATAAAATGACTGATAATAGCCATGTATAGGGTGGACTAAGGTATAGTGCTGTTATTACAAAAAGCTTAGACACGCCTTAGACATGCGTAAAGTGACAGTTTTCTGTGGATTGACATTAACTAAACAAGTATTCAGGGATTATTTAAATTTTTGTAATAACACCGTTATAATTTAATAATTATTTTTCTCGCAATCAAAGTGAAAATTAGATTTCAGATTTTATTAATCAATATAATTTAACATTACAAATTACACGACATGTCAAATTGTAAGTAATTATATTGAAGTCGTCAGAAATGAAAATGTCAGCAAACATTATGATCATACAAAATAAAATTGTTTCTCCATTCAGTATCGTCGTAATATTATGTATTAAAACAACACAAATAACTTTATAAGTAATTTAAGATGCTCAATAAAATTAAAATTACGTTAGAGTGCTTAACTCGAAACTAAAAAGCCATAATGACACTCGAAGTTCATCCACCCTCGCTTTGCTCGGGAGGATAAATATCTCGTATCCAAGGGCCTTTTACTGCTTGAGTGTAAAATCCTTGAAACTATCATAACGTTGTTGTCAACGTTATGATAGTTTCAAGGATAATACGATAATATTTCACAAGCAATTAGATTTTGCCGAGTAGAGGCAGAACCCCTGCTCCTGTTATTGAAATTGGCTGAAATTTTATCTCGCTGACATTGCAATACTATGGTGTCTATGATAATTTAGTCGGAAATTGACACAGTTGACTAGAGAAAAATAACAACATACAACATATTTCAAGAAGTATTTTTCTGAGTGTTAACCCTATAATTCAGAATATAAAAATTTGGAGTACGCTTATCAAACGTGGAGTTCTTATTTTGCCAAAGATATTGAACTATTCGAAAAAGTTCAACGTAGTTTAACAAAAATACCGACAAAAGACTGCAGGTGATGAAATTCACAACTTTAAAAGAGCGCAGAAAGCGTGACGATTTAAAAGAAACCTGTAAGATACTCACAGGACATTAAGATTAACAGGAATTTCATAAATTGTTCAAGCTTAACACCAGCAATTGTCTTCGGAGCCATCAATTTAAAACTGAGCTTTCCTACAACAATCTTCTTATGTAACAGAGTAGTGAAACTATGGAACAAACTGCCAGAATAAGTAGTCTCAGTCAATTTAAAAACCGACTTGTTCAACACAGTAGCAGTACGAAGAACACTTGATGAAGCAACAGCTGGTTACAGACATTTATCAGTTGGTCTAACTGCCGTCTGATAAAATGAATAATAATAATTATAATAAAAACTGTCTGGTGTAGTGGCTGGTTTGCTATCAACATTGTTCTGAGTGGGGGTCTTATTCGTTCAAATCAGTAGATCTATACTTACTAGTACGCGTCGGATCCATTACACTCGTATTTTAACCTTTGACTAAACCTTATTGAGCATTGTTAAGTATTACAGTGTTATATTTGTTTTAGTCCAGTTTATTTCATATTGTGTGTTGTATTATTCGTTCACTACTTGTTTGTGTGGAATGTGTACGACGTGCTAGGGCAAACTAACTCGTTAGCAGTGAAGTTCATGTAAACGAATTTCAATGCCTCTCTCGCCTATTTGTTTGGTCAGGTCATATTGCCCGGCTTATAGCAAATAGTACCTACGAGTGTCATCGAACGCTGAGGCAATAATCCCCAGTGGTGGTATAACCAATTTACCGCTATAAAGTCGAGTTTAGCCGGGCAAAAATAAATAGAGCAGAACTTGACTGTTATGACCACTGAAACTTAGAGCGCTGATGTCAATTTCATCCCATCAAAAACATAAAACAGAGCCAAGATCTCATGTGAAAAGGTTTCAAAGTTTGGCACTAAATTGTTTACAGTCAATCGTATTCATTCCGCTCTGAATGTAATAATAGGTACCGGAACGTTTTTAATGCCGCTTAATGTACAATTAATATTTTCCCAGTCAAACTACCTTCTATTATTAAATTTATTCAGTTAAAATGTTATTGGAACTATAAAAAAAAAAGTTTAATCGTAAAAAAGGAGTAATTAATTTAAATCATGACACTTATGATACTATAATCATTTTAATATTAGTGAGAAAAAAAACTACTACCAGTATCATTAGAGGGCGGGATAAATGCGACACAGTCGTAAATTGTTTTCTTATGCCCTAGTCATTATATTTTTTTTCTTATCATCAAAACGAAAGAGAGACCAACGCGAGTTAGTTAGTCCCACTAATAAGACGAAATATCAATTGCAAATGTTATCCATTCTGCTCAAATTTTGTCAACAGCTTCAGAACATAATTTTCTTCATTCAATAACCTAACAGGAATATTTAAAAAAAAAATTGTTTATTCAGTAACTTAAGCTAGGTTATAGTATCTGTGCTGGTTTAAGTATACTAGATACTTGTGCTAAGAGAACACAGCTCTTCCTCATTTAGTGACTTACAATTTTAGCTTAGATGCAGGTATAGGTTTAACTTAAATATAAATATAAATTTAAGAGTAAAAGGAAACATTTCGTATAATCGTATTTAACTTGGTTAAACTTGTAAGAGCTGTTTGTGAAGTTTGTTCTGTCTAATACCTCCAAAATACATTAAAGGACATATTGTTACATGGATTTCTATTATGGTACATATAGAAGTTTATAATAGTAAATTACTGAATTTAAATGGAAACTTACATTTGGTTTGTAGAGCAGTAGACGACTTTGATGAGTTTTCGAGCGGTAAATTATTATGGAAAGATCCTTGTCTCGTCGTACTCAGGCTTAAAGTGGGAACGATAATCTAATGAATGTGACTGGACCGATGTACGAGTATACGAGTGGCGTAGAATTGTTGCTGCAGAGGGCCTTGGTAGGCATATCCTCCGGAGTTCCTAGATTCTTCCTTCAGGTTATAATGCCAAATATAAAAGATAAAGGTAAGGTTACTCAAATAGGTATTGAGGTTGGATAAGACAAGGAATGAATATCAGTGGAAGCTTGAAAGTTGCATCAATAATAGAAATGTTGAGAAGTCATAGATTAGCGTTCGGTATGGACATGTAATAAGAACATAAAAACAGGATGCAGGAAACATAAAAAGAAGATATAATGTGGATGGACGTAAGGGTAGATGAAGACCGAAAAAGGTTTGGATGGATTGTGTGAAGCATGACATGTGCGAGTGCAGAGTTAACAGCGGATAGAGGAGAGTGGACGAAAAAAACATGTTGTGCTGACCCCACTTAGTGTGGGAAAAGGGCAGGAAGATGATGATTAAAATAGGTATATATAGTTTTTCGGCTAACACGATCATGATGAGTACAGTCTTATCGAGGGTATAGGAAACTCTAAAATGCGCTCAGAAAAGCGTAGTGTTTGAGCAGTAGATCTGTGAGTTCAGACAGTCTTCTGTTTTTCAGACACGTTTTACGAATAGGTATTCATAGAAGAATCTCTGACTTCATTTTCCTACAGACATTCAAAGGAGCTATGCGAAAACGCCTTTTGATAAATTTACGTAAAATTGAACTGAATCAAGAGTGAATAGATATTACGAGGTTTCGCAGAAAAAGTTTTCTAAAAAAGTTTATTACTATCATCTAAGTTCAATAGGACGTGACCTTAATATATTTTGTAATGTAGACGCAAAAATATGAAAAGAATAATTTAAAGAATATCTATTTGATGTTAATATTCATGTGGTAAAACAACAGCCTGATATTTTATTGACTTTTTTATTCGTGACATTGTTACTGGGATTGGTCCAATTTTCACTTTGACTGTTCTATTTCTGTTTCCGTTTCTTAATTTAAATAGCAGGTAAACAAACCCTACAATTCAAGACTTTTTTAAATTATTTTGCAAGGGTACAATTTAACCGTAATCCATTTTGGCTGCCAGCCAACCGTTATACTAAATCCATGTAAGGATCCCTTAAAGGCTGCCATCATCGTTATTAGTTACACTGAAGTTCACATTCCAATTACATTTTTTTATAACACATCTGTGGTGCTAGACAAGTTGCATTCGACAATCGTTAGCGATTATGTTTCGATTGATAAATGTATGGAATTGACGTAAGCCACCGAGATAGTAACGTGACACTTACGTTTACGTTACGTCAATTCCATATATTTTTCAATCGAAACATATTCGCTAACGATTGTCGAATGCAACTTGTCTAGCACCACATAATCGTTGTGTGAGATTGAATGTATTTTAATAGGGAAAGGAGAAACAGCATAAAAAAACTGTTGCACCAGGCTAGGTTTTTCCTTAAAACTTAAATTTTGACTGCTTGGGAAAGGCGAGGAGTTGTTGAATGAATAATAATGGATATACCCTACCTAGTCCAAATATTGTTATTTAGACTAGGTAGGGTATAATAATGTAATTTTATTAATCACGTAATGTGTACTATTAATTATATTAATTATTTTAAATTATTTACCTAAACGATGTACCTAGTCGAAGTCATAATTATGTTTAAACTTCAGTACTTTGTATATTAAACGCCTATGACACTGTCATATATGAAATTGTCACAACGATTAAAGTGACAAGGTACTAAAGTGTAAATATTTGTATGACTTCGACTGTACAATATTTAGTAAAGAATATAAGTATTAAATATGATATAAAGGCAAACGATCACACAGGCCACTTGATGTCAAGTTGGATGTGTGGCCAATAGACATTTGCATTGTCAAGACTTTTTTTTTTTTTTTTTTTTGTTATGTTAAGGAGAAGGCACACGAGCACTCAGGCCACCTGATGGTAAGTGAAATCTGAGACCCATGGACATTTGAATTCTCAAGATTATAATCCTAAGACCTCAAATGCGCTGCCAACCCTGAGGACTAAGATGGAATGCCTCTATGCTAGTAATTTCACCGGTTGTCTTATCCCCACACCGGAACACAACAATGCGAACACTGTTGCTTGGCGGATGGTTAATGGATAAGATGGTGGTAGCGATCCGGACGGACCCTGCACAGGGTCCTACCACCACTAAATCACAATCACTAAGACTACAATCATAAGACTGCAAATGCGTTGCCAGCTAACTCTAGGGACTAAGACGAAATTGATGTGGCTATGCTAGAAATGCAGTGCCCCGGGTGTCTTAAGCCCACACCGGAATACAACAATGCGAAAATTGCTGCTTGGCGGTAATATCAGTGACAATTCGTTATCTTATTAAATGCTTACAGAGGAAATACGTAAACGCAAACAGAATCCCGGAACGATTTAGTTCAAACTTCTGCCAAGACCTCGATTTCGTGTCAATTTTGTATGAAAAGCTAGGTGTCGGGCCCTGATTGTATTTATTGGGAAAACTATCGGCAAGTTTCATTAGCCGTTACTAATAGCCAGGAAACCCGCAGATTATAAATCATGTTACAGAGAATCGAATCTGTGCGGAATCCGGAAAATGGTGGGAACAACCAATTTATTTTTAAATGAAACATGTTGAAAATGTTAGCGTGATTTAATTTAGTCTAGTGGCTTTATAATGCATTTATGTATATTTCATGTGTTTTTTGGACTAGCGCTGCATGTTTTTACGTATACGAGTAACATCGTGAGGAAACCTGCATATTCGATCGGCTGAGTGTGTAATAAGAGTGCGCACAAAAGATCCCAAAAGTCGAGGCGTACCCGAAAGATCCCATCTGTAAGATAAGATAAAACTTCAGGCAGCAGTATTTCAGTCTCCACTAGCAGGCGTTTTTTATGGCCTCTAAAGATCTATAGCACATAATTTGGTATGAAATATTAAGAGGATTTGCTTCTAATGCCTATTTATCACGTGAACGTAAGATCTCGGCATTTTCTTCGCACACTTTTTAAAGGCTTAACGCGTTCCGTGCCCAAAGCTTTTATTTGAATATAAACTAGACACGAATAAGCATTTTCGGCACTGCATTGAGAATAAAGTACTTGGAACACAATACAAGCTCTTGAATTATGCTAACGAGATATTATTACGTTTTAAATAAAAGTAAGAATGTATACCTGGAGAGGGACTTTGAGAGACTTTTATTTAGTTAATGGTGCGACAGGGTAGGTACTTTATTTTTAAACATAATCAAATATTCGATAAAAATTTATAAAAAGTAAGTCGATCAAAGACAACCAAATAGTTCTGAAACAGTATCTGACTTTTAACTGACTTTTATTGTGGATCTTTTTTTTTGTTTTATAGAATGTACCGAGGTGGTGCCATTGCCACCAAGTTGGTATTTGATGTGGGTATCCGTGAGGAGTTGAGATAACTCCTCAAAATATTATGAAATAAAATAAATGTTTAAAAAACTAAACACCGTCTTCAAAAAGCAAGAAATGACTTCTTTTAAAATGATAGGTAAAGTCCAACTGAAGTCGGCGTCCCACCGTATATTTAACCAAAAGCCAAATTCAGTTGGACTGACCTATTACCTATCATTGTAAAAGAAGTTACTTCTTGCTTTTTGAAGACGGTTTTTAGTATTTTAAAACATTTATTTTATTGAGAAACCGATTCCATGATCTCTGCACTTGTAGCAAAACAGTATAGCTACTACGAGTAGGCTAACCAGAAAAGCAAATCTTTATTTTCCTGCGATTACTACTAATAAATATGTTTCCAATTGTTTATTTTCTTCATTACAGATAATAAATGTTAAGTCTATCAACCCTATGGATTTGGTAGTGTTACGAACACTATTTAAATACACACATACATAGACTCAAATCCCAGTGAAGCTAAATACTCGGAAAACAATCTCGTGTAACTGACTTGGATTCAAGTTGTTTGTTTCTTGCCGAGCAAAGAGTAAAGTCAAACTACTTGCAGAGTTATGTACGTGTGTAGTTCCAGGAGTGTTAGGTTCCTTAGGTTCGCTCGTAGATACAAAGGCAGAGTTAGATATCTACCGCTTTTGGCCGCGCTTTGGCTTCGGCAACTAAACTTGCAACCAAATGAAACATGCATTCACTAACTAGTTAATAATGTCCAAATGGGACAACTTAGACCAGCCGGTTTATAATGTGACAATGAATTGAAAAATTAGTTTTTAAGAAGACCTGCACGGCTAGCACATGACAACGCGTGAGTTAAAGTACCCGTCATTGTCTAATTAGAACGGTCAGAAAAAGACAGGTAGACTATCTCGCGGGCGACATAACTCGCGCGCCGTCATGTGCTAGCCGTGCTGGAAGATCGCGCTAGAGGGAGTTACATTAAACGAAAAGTAAAGTGCAGATTAGAATAAAAACTGGGATGGGACTAGGTCAATTTTGTGTGAGAGAGCCGGTTCTCTGCCTTTTCGCCGACAAATCTATGACAAATGCATCGTTTCGCAACCTATTCATTTGCAAACCTACTTTTTTGTATAACTACAAATATTTCAAGATTTTTATAAAACTAACCTAACCTACCCTGGGTTCTACACAATGGTCCAGAAACATTTACGGAAAAAAGCGGGTTGTCAAATGATATGTTTGTGAAACGTTGGTTATGAAATTATAGGATCCCAAGAGAGCCCCCCGATATTGGTTTCTTTATTTATTTAAGTATTTATGTAGTTATGTTTCATTCTAAGGCCACTGCAGTGCATTAGTTGTACCAGTTTAATCAGTCTCGGGGTCTTGTAAATAACACCACTATTATACGTCCTTCTTCCTCCTGTAGTTTCACTCACTCATGATTAGCCAGCCCTATGTTTGGATGTATATTTTTTCTTAGGTAGTTACAATTTGTTTTTTTTTTTGTTTAAATAATTATGTGTGCGTCCCACCGTATATTTAACCAAAAGCCAAATTCAGTTGGACTGACCTATTACCTATCATTGTAAAAGAAGTTACTTCTTGCTTTTTGAAGACGGTTTTTAGTATTTTAAAACATTTATTTTATTGAGAAACCGATTCCATGATCTCTGCACTTGTAGCAAAACAGTATAGCTACTACGAGTAGGCTAACCAGAAAAGCAAATCTTTATTTTCCTGCGATTACTACTAATAAATATGTTTCCAATTGTTTATTTTCTTCATTACAGATAATAAATGTTAAGTCTATCAACCCTATGGATTTGGTAGTGTTACGAACACTATTTAAATACACACATACATAGACTCAAATCCCAGTGAAGCTAAATACTCGGAAAACAATCTCGTGTAACTGACTTGGATTCAAGTTGTTTGTTTCTTGCCGAGCAAAGAGTAAAGTCAAACTACTTGCAGAGTTATGTACGTGTGTAGTTCCAGGAGTGTTAGGTTCCTTAGGTTCGCTCGTAGATACAAAGGCAGAGTTAGATATCTACCGCTTTTGGCCGCGCTTTGGCTTCGGCAACTAAACTTGCAACCAAATGAAACATGCATTCACTAACTAGTTAATAATGTCCAAATGGGACAACTTAGACCAGCCGGTTTATAATGTGACAATGAATTGAAAAATTAGTTTTTAAGAAGACCTGCACGGCTAGCACATGACAACGCGTGAGTTACGTCGCGCGCGAGATAAAGTACCCGTCATTGTCTAATTAGAACGGTCAGAAAAAGACAGGTAGACTATCTCGCGGGCGACATAACTCGCGCGCCGTCATGTGCTAGCCGTGCTGGAAGATCGCGCTAGAGGGAGTTACATTAAACGAAAAGTAAAGTGCAGATTAGAATAAAAATAAATATATTATTTCAGCTCATTTTGTACCTTTCATATTTTTTACCCAACTGCCGAAGACACTGTTTTTGACCTTTATATTTATGTTTCTTTGTTCCCTCTGGCCGGTGGATGTGTTTTTAAAACTAGCTTTTTGTTAGACTTGTTGAGCTGTATTTGGTTATGTATAGTTGTTTGCTCCCTCGTGTAAGTTGAATGTGTGACCCAATTTTGACAAACGAAGTGTAATTAGATACGTCATAGTGTCGCTAGTATTATTGGTGACTTTAATTCGAAAGAAATACCAAAAACGCGGATTTAAAAGTATTTAACATGGGTATGTGACATAAATGCAGTCTTAAATTTTGTCTATTAGTATTTACATTTAAATTTAATATGATTGAGAAGGAGATGGCTAATTTAATAATGTACTCTCTGATATTTTAGCAAGCATTGACAAATCAGCTCTTATACTATGGGGCAGTCACCTTAAAATAGCATGTAACTGCACAATGTATTGTATGCTATATGAATATATATTGTTTACTTATATTCATATACAGATTTAGGTTACCGTCTTTCCTGTGGACACACCGAAAGTTAACGTTTATAAGCCCTAATTTTCTGCCTAAGCCCATTCCCGCAAAAACACCGTCAGGACTGCTTTAGACCCATCATATAGAAACATAACTAGTATGCACACAAGTTCTTAACTATTGACCACAGGAGAAACAACTTTTGTTTCTATGAGCGTGTATGACCCATTTGTTCCAGAATGAGGGAATAAAATGGCGTTTTTCGTATGCAAAAATATCCGAAAAAGACTGAACGGTTACGAGGGAGCAATATATCAAGATCCCGGATTTACGTAGATAAATGCGATCAGTCTAAAATGAATCCGAAAGTACCACAGGGCAGGGTCCGATAAACACGGATTTCTCTATCAAATTTACCCTTAAAGGGTTTTCTGTAAAGCGCAAAGGGATTTTGAGGTAAATAGATGGTATTTAAAGGCAAACATGGTTAAATAATCTCGTCCAACTTATATTCAGTGTACTGTCATTCGACATTTACGGTTAGACTTAGGGGTGATAAAAAATAATAAACAGTATACGACGCACTTAGACTAGTTGTTAAGTGACCCTGCGTAAAAAGCTAGCGGTTTGATTCCGAATATGGGCTATTGTTTGTGTAATGGAAGCGAGCATTTGTTCCTAAGTCTTGTATGTTTTCTATGCATTTAAGAATAGACCTATAGAACTAACCTAGAGCTTAGTTTGGGACTAGGTCAATTTTGTGTGAGAGAGCCGGTTCTCTGCCTTTTCGCCGACAAATCTATGACAAATGCATCGTTTCGCAACCTATTCATTTGCAAACCTACTTTTTTGTATAACTACAAATATTTCAAGATTTTTATAAAACTAACCTAACCTAACCTGGGTTCTACACAATGGTCCAGAAACATTTACGGAAAAAAGCGGGTTGTCAAATGATATGTTTGTGAAACGTTGGTTATGAAATTATAGGATCCCAAGAGAGCCCCCCGATATTGGTTTCTTTATTTATTTAAGTATTTATGTAGTTATGTTTCATTCTAAGGCCACTGCAGTGCATTAGTTGTACCAGTTTAATCAGTCTCGGGGTCTTGTAAATAACACCACTATTATACGTCCTTCTTCCTCCTGTAGTTTCACTCACTCATGATTAGCCAGCCCTATGTTTGGATGTATATTTTTTCTTAGGTAGTTACAATTTGTTTTTTTTTTTGTTTAAATAATTATGTGTGTGTAACCTTCCGAAGTAAGACAAGCGTTGACAAATTCCAGCTTTATGCTGAGTTGGGATCTTTTCGTGACTACATTTTTCTGTCTGATGTTTATCACAAATAAATGTATTTGTTTGTTTCTTTCTATACAGCTTTTCTTCTAAAATATCCTGTATTTCTCTATTAGTATGCACTTTCGTTTTTTCTAAAAAGAAGTTTCTAAGTTTTATCTTAAAAAGAACAAGGATTTTCTTGGAAACGCAGTGCATTCATTAAATTACTTTTTTTAGTGAAGCTGCATGTTTACTTCTATGAGTCATCCGGAGCATCCGGGATATTACAGACTGTTTTCTGAAAATTAATTTATTTGTGTATCGGATAGTAGATTTTCACTGTTTCGTCGAATAACAAGAAACTTTATTGGTTAAATTTGCTCCGATGGACTGTTATATTTCTCTTAATAACGCCATTACCTGGACAAATAACGTTTTTCTTCTATTGAAGAAGTAAACTTAACGTAACATTAAATCTGTCTTGTTTGAACTGCTGCACTAATGTGTCAAAGGTGTTAAAGCGACAAGGTATAAAAGTGTGCAGATATTTATAAGGCTGACTGTACCTACCTTGACATTGATTTATGCATCGTCATCGACTAGTAAACAAGGGCCTAACTCGCTTTGACAGAGAAATATACACACACGCACGCTAGCCTAGTTGGGAGTGACCCTGCCTTCGAAGCTAGGGGTCCTGGGTTCAAATCCTGGTAAGGGCAGATATTTGTGTGATGAGCACGAGTATTTGTTCCTGAGTCTTGGATGTTTTCTATGTATTTAAGTATTTATTTCTCTATCTAAGTATGTTTATCGTTGTCTAGTACCCATAGTACAAGCCTAGAGCTTAGTTTGGGACTAGGTCAATTAGTGTGACATTGTCCTGTGATTATTATTAATATTATTATTATTAATATTAATATAGCTTTATTGCGATTACTGTAAGAGGAAAAAGAAAATGTTGTCTCTATCACCGACCGGGAATTATTTCATAGTCTGGTTAAAGGCACACTTCAATTTATAAGCAACAAGTTTAGTGTGGCAAATGTTAACCGGTCAAATGGTTTATTATAACAAATGTACATTTTGACGTCATTATATATTTCTCATACCCCTCGTCGCTCGAAACCAAATATTCAACTACATACTATATCTATCTAGTAAAGGATAGTAAAGATAGTGACGTATAATTAAAGTGTAAGTTTTAAAGCGACAAAACAAAAACATAAGAGTTTTGATGTTGGTATGAGTATGTTTAACCAACTATAAATTTCATACACAGACAAATCACAAATATAAATGTCTATACAAATGCAAATGTCTATGGGATCCAGATTCCATCCACCACCAGATGGTCTTTGTGATCGTCTCCATTAAAAAAATGTTGATAAGATAATAGATATGGAAAGTCCGGATTAGTTTAGTATTTAAAAAAATATCGAAACCCAGAGCCAATATTTTAGCTATGATCAAACCACGTTTCAATAAATGTTGCATAAGCACGACACTTCCCATTACGAGTAGTACCACAGAGCAAGGAATTGCTCAATATGCATACATTTTCTCGAACACTGTGACCTGTTTCCATTGCCCTTGTGTCTCTCTGCGATGTCTCTCACCATTCCTATCAAACCTTTGTTCATTACTGTAAATATGTTACCAGAGAGGAGTAACCACAGGGATTTTGAGACAGTAACGCTGCAGTGAACATTTGTGTCACTCACCCGTAGCTGAGTACGTTTGAACCAAGGCAAGGGTTTGAACGCTCCAAATGGTATGCAAGTCACAGTTAATTATGACTTGATGGGAATCCAATGGGTATATAGGCAAGAAAATATATATTTTATGATATCTTTGCTATAATTATTTGGTTACCGGCTTACCTTGCGAAATGCAACGCTTCAAGCTCCACTGCAACTATGTACATTTCTCCTAGAACTGATAGTCGTTGGGGAAGTAAGGTTTTAGAACTACTAGAGTGTTGGTAGGGTTTCCAAAGAATGGACCAACGATTACCCCCTATTTCACCAACTTAACAATGACACGTGACAGGTGATATTAACACGCTGATACGTGATTAGGTTTCATATAGGCTGCGCCATGTACACTGAAATGTCACCTGTCACCTGTCATTATCAAGATTGTGAAATAGGGGACTGGTGAAGATCGCACGAAACCAATACTGCTCACCGAAGCCAATAAGCAGTATCTAAAATTCGATGCAATGGCCAAAGCAGCTTTAATACTATCCTGTTGGTAATAAGGGTGCATTTGCTACAGGAGTTTTGTTTGAGATACTGCCATTTGTGTTAGCAGGACAGATTGCTGCCGTCCTAAACAAAAAAGCGGTATATTAATGCAATAGCCAAAGCAGATTCAAATAATATATTACTTGTAGTAACACAACATGGTTAGTATAAGCTTGTAGGTTCTATATTAGCTTCTGGGTTTTAAGATAAACACCAAACAATCGTTGACTGGCTTTACTTTTACTTTCTGGATTTTACATTAAAAACACTTAATTCAAACATCACTCTTGTAGTCGTCATCTATTTTACTTACTCACTAATCGATCTCAGCCTTTTTAACCCCCGATGCAAAAAGAGGGGTATTATAAGTTTGACGTGTGCGGCTAAGCTAGCTAAAAACCAACACAATTAGTTTTAAAATAACTGTGTCCGAATCGCTTCATCCGTTTGGGACTTACAAATGGTGTCAACTCAGACGAAAATGATGTGGGAATCACAACCTCATAACTATCAGAAGAGGTTTGAATTTGCTTTGCCTATAGAATGGGTATCACTGATTGGCTTAAAGATTTCAAAATTCAAATACACCAGACAGTCACATAGATACTCAGATACACAGGTTATACGTTAACCGTATAACAACCCTTCTATACACGACGAAAAAAAAAATAGATTATCGCATTCGTTTTCTACGTTTTGATTGTGTAGGGGCATTCGGCGCACATACAGTGATCAAATTATCGATGAACTGAATAAGGGCCGAATTAAAAGGAGTTTGATAAATGCGGAGGGGTTGAAAGAGGTATCATTAGACCGGTGCACCTGGCGTTCCATAATCTCTGCGTACGAGGGCTGCACTGAAAGTTTCGGGAATCTAATACTTATAAACATATTTTTGACACATATCGTACTTTTTTATAATCTCTAAAGTTTCATTATTTTAACACACTGGCCACATAGAAAAAAAAAGCGATGGTTCGGTTTCAATTGTTTTTTGAAGTCGTCGAGTAGCTGCTGAAAATGGAATTGTCCCGTGAAAATTTAAGAGCTATGATTTATTACGACTTTAAAAGTGGATTATCACAAAAACAATGTGAAGACCGGATGATTGTTGCTTTTAGTAATGAAGCACCTTCAAAGACGACAATATACAGGTGGTATGCAGAATTTCAACGTGGCCGTCTATCCCTCACGGACGACGTGCGACCAAAATCGGCAGTCACGCAAGAAAACGTCGATGCTGTGCGTCAGCTGATAAAGGAAGACCGACATGTGTCATATCGGGAGATTCAGGAGTGTTTGGGCATTGGAATGAGTCAGATACAAATCATTTTACAGGAACAATCAGGCGTGCGAAAGTTGTTTTCCCGTTGGATCCCTCACTTATTGTCTGAGGAGCAGAAAACGACTCGTGTCAATTGGTGCCTCAGAACTTTGAATAAATTCGACGAAGGAAGCTCAAATACAGTTTTTAGCATTGTATCCGGTGACGAGTGTTGGATATATGCATTCATATGCATCAGGCTCATGCCTGAAAATTAAAACCAATCTCGAGTATGGGTCTACGAAGATGAGCTCAAGCCGACAAAAGTTATTCGTTCTCGCAGCACGGCCAAAAAGATGGTGGCTACGTTTGTCTCCAAATCGGATCACGTGGCTACTATTCCTCTTGAAGATCGTAGAACGGTCAATGCCGATTGGTACACCACTATTTGTTTCTCGTACCCTATTGAGAGTCAGGCGTGAAGGTATATATGGTTTTCCGTGGTATCATGCAAGGCGCCTATTCATAGACTGAAATGTATTAATTATCTGTGTTGCGTTATGTGTCATTGTGTCAGCTTTATTGAATTGATATGAAGCGAAGTAGATTAACCTTACCTTTACCTTATTACCTATGACCCAAATTGTATTACTTCATGTTTGGTAGAGAAGAGCTAAATAACGAAGTTATGAGGCAATGGAAAAAGTGTTATTTTATCACGATAATGTGTCATGAAATGGAAGTTATTAAATTATCCTCGTAAGATCTAATACCTATTTTAGGAACAATCTAATTGCAACCTTGTCGGCATAACTACATGGTGTCTTTTTATTTATTGTTGTGTGATCGAGTGAGAATCTGGGGACACAGGAGGTCACAAACACCTACCCAAAAAAAAAAATTTTTCAAAGGTAAAAATAATGTCAACCCTAGCAGTTACCCTGCGGCCCTGTTGAGATGACAGCATTGGGTTTTTTTGTAACACGTATTACATTATTGACAAGTTAGACGTAAAAGATTTCCTGTTTAGCCCAAAGGTCAACTCGTAGAGAATGGCATGACTATTTTTGTTTTTATGCAATTAATATTTAATTAATTTAGTGTATTGTAAATAAGAAAGTGTGTTTGCTACTTTAGTTATTTATTAATTTGTATTATTTTTCGCATTTTAAAAGCTTCAATCGGTAGATTAAATTCAAGGACTAAAAGCAATCAGGGGAATCAGGGTTTTTTTAATGTTGTCTATTTTAATATTACATCTTCAGAAACAGGTGTAAGTGTTTATCTTTTTTTTTGGACAAAATTTTGTTGCCCACTGTATTTTTTCTGAAGTCATCATCTGTTCATCGATACCAAACTAAGGAGTGCCAACACTGTTGGTCTACGTTAAGTTTAGCGAAGATCCTGTCGCCACCTTCCGACTCCATCATCAGATAATCACAGGACAATGTCACACTAATTGACCTAGTCCCAAACTAAGCTCTAGGCTTGTACTATGGGTACTAGACAACGATAAACATACTTAGATAGAGAAATAAATACTTAAATACATAGAAAACATCCAAGACTCAGGAACAAATACTCGTGCTCATCACACAAATATCTGCCCTTACCGGGATTTGAACCCAGGACCCCTAGCTTCGAAGGCAGGGTCACTCCCAACTAGGCTAGCGTGTCGTCAGATCAGCTCTTAGATTTAATTGCATTGTCATTGGATTTACATAAAAAAATAATATGGTGGGAAAGCTCGGAAACGTATATTGTTTACTTTTACCCTATTTATCGAGACAGCTCCCGAGGCCATAGTGCACATCTGCAAGGATAGAGACGCGGGCAAAACCTTAGTAAATATGGCGACAGAAAAGGCTGTCTATATTTAATTTCACCGTCAATAAACCTGTCACTTGCCTACTTATTAGCTTACGATCGAAGATCTTTGACTGGAGATAGAATGAGAGCAATTAAGGACACTGTTAAGCCGCAAACGCACTGAGAGCGGAGGCGGCGCGGTGCGGCGCGTTCCTGTACTAAAAACGCCTTCGCCACGCTGTGGGCAGATACTTAGATACTTCTTTATTGGTAATATCAAACTACAGGTCAAAATTAAGGTTATAATAATTTAATTATAATATTGACATATTTACGTTTTAACGTCATTATAACTATTATAAGTCATAAATATGTCACGACTGTAAAATGATACCTCGATTAACCAGTTTTAAAACTAACGTTAAAGGCTGCGTTACTAGGCGCCGATACAATTGTCTCGGGCAAACGGTTATACACCACGGGCCCCGGTACCTGAGTATGACTGCGCATATTTGTCAGTCTCCCAGGGAGCGATAGGAGTTTGTTTGCAATGCGAGTGGAGTAACCGTGAGTTTCGCCCCGTGTGCGGTACGAATTTTGATCCTTATGCACGTTTACCGCCACCTGAAAGGCTAGCATAGATGGCAGCGTGGGTATGCCCTGGGATTTGAAAAACGGCTGAACCCAGGTATCACTCGGCACACGTGCGACAGTGCTGCCACGCGCACACTCACGCGAGAAGATGCGGCTCAGTCAGTGCTGGGCAAAACACGCTCCCCCATCTATCCGCAGTCTTTTTTGTATGGGAACGCGCCACAATACGCCGCCTCCGCTCTCAGAGCTTTTGCGGCTATGGTCCCAGTTTATCATACAATAAATTGTACATTCTCCTTCGCCACAAAGGAATAACCCCACAACCTTCAATATATTGAAAATCAAGTTTTAATGCTTTACATTTGATTAGCATCGTTTAGAGATCAATAGTACTCATTCACAGGGTGATAGGTTTTTGACCTATTTATTTAATAGAAAAGTGATATAGCGGATTACTACTGATTTAAAATGAGCAATAACGCAGATAAAATATTTATTTCTAAAATTGAATTTGTTATTCTTGATACATACTTACAAACATATATAACATCACGCGTTCATTCCTAGAGTGGGGTAGGAAGAGCTACAGAAGTACCAACAACTCTAAAAAGATTTCCTTATAATTCTGTAACCGCCTTTTGCACAAACAGGCTAAGATGTTTACCAGTGTATTAGTGACAGGTTGCAAGCCCATCGCCTAACAGTACTACAAACCCTTATTCCCTTAGTCGCCTCTTACGACATCCACGAGAAGACATGGAGTGGCATTATTCTAACCCGGCAACCACACGGTCTTGCTCCATTTTTCAAATAATTGTACACTTTGTTCCGTACGTATGGACTTCCTTGGTGTACCAGCTGGCATAAAAATAAAGGAAGAATCCTTTATTTTTATGTCAGCTTTTCTATTTGAAGCAAGGAAATTGCAAATGATGGAACATTAATTAAAGGAGAGTACTCGTAGCAAATTTTCCCGGAAACGCTATTCGTTAACAATTTATCAGAAATCGCCAAAAAAGTTTATCCGGAGAAAATGTTGAAGGCTTTTTACTGCAAATGAACTCCACTGTAAAAAAGGAATAGGTTGAATAAAACATCGCCCTGTTTTAACAAAAAATACAGATCTAGCTATTTATTCCATTTTAACTCTGTGTTTCATTGTATTCTTTACGATACGGCCCGGCCGCCTTTCCGGTCAAGTTTACAAGACCAAATGATAATGTTTATAGCTTAAAACAACTCCCTTAGGGTCATCATCTTTCTAGCAACTGTCTAACTTGGACGTGGTCTTCCTTGAGCTAGCTTGAGATGTTCACGTCTTACTTTATTGCAGAGTAATCTTAGTTTTACCCACTACTTATTTCAACTACCAGACAAAGCTATTTTCGACGTATTCGGGATCAATCATACATGAAAAGCCACAAACGTAGTGAGAAGGAAGGTGGCACGTGCCTATAGGTACTAGCGTTTCCAAAGCGTAGCAGTGGCGTTTTGTAGTAAGTATGGGATCGCACCGCAATTCGCCGCTGACGCTCTCAGTGCGTATTCAGCTTAAGCGTATCCAAGGAATATCTATATTCCGTGAAAATGTTTGCGTTATCCGTCAACCAGTCAATCACAGAACTCTTTTATATTATGTAAGGAAGACATGGGTATACAGCATTATATATTCTGCCGGTAACTCGGTGTCGATTGCTTTTAACTCGGCTGCCATTACTGTCAAGTAAATAACAGCTATCGTCACGTTAACAATAAGATAACGTCATGTCAAAAGGAATATGGTTTTAACGGGTACAATAGAGCCCCTTTATGTATAAATGTGGATGAAACAACAGTCACTTTTTATAAAAAACGTTAATTTTTCTTCTTAGCATGTCGACGATATGTTAGATGTGTGTTGACCAATATTCTGCCACGCAAACGGCATTGCTAGTGGCGTCATATAGGTCCTGCAGCGTGCAGGGGTTGTACTTTGAAAATCGTTATTCCAACTTCGTCTTTTTCTATCTTTTTTGCTCATTATTCGTAACTGATTTGGGGTGATCAAAAGTTCGAATTACGGATTTCAAAGTAGAGCACGAGCGTGTCGGGGCACGCGGGGCAGTGCAGGAGATGCGCGATGAACTGTGGTCGGTGTAACCCCATATTCGACCAATGATGAATAATGTTAATTTATCCGTGTGGTTGCCGGGTTAGAATAGTGCCACTCCATGTCTTCCCGTGCATGTCGTAAGAGGCGACTAAGGGAATAAAAGCTTGTAGTACTAGGCGATGGGCTTGCAACCTGTCACTTATACACTGGTAAACATCATAGTCAGATTTTGCAAAATGTGGTTACAGAATCATCGACAATTTTTTTAAGAGTTGCCTACCCCACTCTGGGAAGGAAGGCGTGTCATTATGTATGTGTATCCACAGCGATAAATGTGGTTAAACGTACTCGCTTGTAAGGAGAACTCATTGCAGACATCTCCAAAATAACAAGGATCTGTCGTGACATCGTAACGTCAATTCCATGTTCGTGTCACCTTGATCCTGAAAGCTTCGATTTTATTATTACCTTATGCATCTTCATATTTACGCAACCTCGTCTTTTATACGTTCTTCCGGTATAAGAAAAAACATTAAGTTAATGTATGTGCTGATATTAAATAATGACAGCACCATGACAAAAGCTATATACTTAAATGATTGCAAAATAACCGTGCGCTTTTCTGAAACATTAATCACGAATACTTTATTAACGTTTTGTGCTAATTTGTTTCGGGTTGATGTGTTTTTAATTATGCCTGTTCTCAATCCAATTGGATTAATTATTAACGTACCTGGGAGACGAAACATCACTCGGGTTGCAAAATATTTTTCTCAACACTGCTTCGAAATATAAACAATTTAAGTCGGGTAGGGTCAGAAAACATTTATTTTCCGACAGGCCTATTTGGTGATTAACATAAATATATAATAAAAAAAAAATATATATCTTTGCGGTAGTTGAGAAAAGAACTGTCTCTATATGACTCGTCCATAAATAGAGTACTTTCTACCCTCGGCGATAATGTATTAATAGTACTCGGCTGTCTATCGCTCTCACTCGCGCACCGAGGGTTCCGTATTTAGTTTATAATATAATAAGTATTTTATATGCTATAATATGTATTTTATATGTCTAGCCTAAATTAAAAAAAAAATTTAAAAAAATCAAGCTTATATAATGAAGAAACAAAATCGTTTTTTTTCCATAAAAGTTACGTTAAGGTAAGTGAAGGGGGAACAGCCCCTGCTATGATAAATTATCGGGAACTGCGGAAATTACATTCTTATTTGTTATATAGAAATATAACATTCCCAATGCTCTCAAATGTTTCCAAATAATATCTATATAATTACTTATTTGGGAATTTTCTAAACATCTGGAATCGGCAACCTGCATCTTGATAGCTTCATCCAAAGAAAATGCCTCCTGATTTACTGATAAAGTTAAATTGATATACAATTGAGCTATCATTACGACGAGGCAGATCTCAAGGATTTACTTTTATGAACTGCTTTCACAGTTTGTCAGTTTTATGGACCTCTCAGTCTTAATTTCCCTGCCTACAAAGCGGAGGGTCCCTCGGGATTTGGTCGGTAACGATTCATCTTACTCATCTTAGAAGCCAGAAACAGGACCTGAAATATTCATATGACAATTTCGTTACTGAATATTTTTACCCAGATTTTTACAAAGGTCTGGTGAAACATGAGATGTGTATCTATGTGGTTGATTAAATATTTCTTACGAATAAGTGTAAACAAAGACGTTAGATATATGTTAGGTTACTTGCGATGTAAACTTCAGTGTAAAAAAAACAGTTTAATCTACTGACAATGAGTGAAATAACGATACAACGTCAACCTTTTAATTCTACTGCTATAATTCTTTCGATTTTATGTCCTCACTCAGGATTTAAGCTGTCTCGTCTATTGACTGTCCAAGTGTGTACAAACCAATATTGTGAAAATTACACCTTAGTAATATTATCTGTTATCAAATATAAACCATTTTTGCTTATTAGAAATAAAATACGCCTACAGATATTGGTTAGACTTGCTAAGGTTTCAATTGCATAATAATCTACATTTTTTATACATAATTGTGAAATATAAATAACCATAAAACCTAACTAGGATGAAAAAAGGAACTAATCTATCTAATATTAAAAAGTAAACTAATTAAATTAACTTGCTACTGAACTAACTAGAATCTACTTCCATAATGCGCACAGCCAAGATTTGGAACACCCTGCCGGCGTCCGTATTTCCGTGTGCGTTTGACCCGGTGTCCTTCAAAAATAGGATTAATAGGTACCTTCTGGGTAAGCTCGTTTCACCGTCGACCCTGTCCTGACTTTTTGGTCTCGACTAGGGTCAAGAGCAAACCCATTTTGTATGAAAAAAAAAAATATTGGCCAAATCGCTGTCAATGCTGTTGGTGCCCAGGAGGCTGCAAGCATTGACCCTATGAACAGCAAGGCTTATCCTTTGGCTAAAGTAGCTGATAGCCCTCTGGTCACCCGAAACGTCATTGAGGCGCGAGGAAATCTCCTTAATGAGTTCCCTCGCGCCTGGCCCCCAAGGCCCAAGAGTCTCGACTCCCAACGGCACAAACAAAGAGATAGTTAAAATGCAACTAAGAGAGGAAAATTCTGCAAACCTCCTGCGGTGTTATAGATAAGAAATAAAATAAGGAAAAGCAAGGCCCCTTTTTTTCTTTTTTTATGTTAAGGAGACTATCATCCTAAGACCTCAAATGCGATGCCAACCCTGAGGACTAAGATGGAATGCTTCAATGCTAGTAATTTCACCGGTTGTCTTATCCCCACACCGGAACACAACAATGCGAACACTGTTGCTTGGCGGGTGGTTAATGGATAAGATGGTGGTAGCGATCCGGACGGACCCTGCACAGGGTCCTACTACGACTAACACTTCAAAAAAGTGGAATATAAATCATAAATCTAGGTACCAAAAGTGGAGCGTAATTGATTCCCAAAACATATTTTATTCATTGGGTGTAGGATTACATCCCCTGTGGATGTGTATCAAGGCTATGCCGGTTTGATTTGTTACGCTCGGGCGTGGATACTTTACAAAAATCCGTTTAGGATCTAGTATCGAAGGGAAATTGGAATATGAATGTGCTACCCGAAATGTTTACTAATATCTAATATTGTTACTGCCTCTTCAGTCTTTTATAATAAAAGGCACTTTCATTTAAGTATTTTTTTTTAGATTTTAAGTATTCGTAGTTTTGGCTGTAAACATTAGCGCTTTAAAGGTTAATATTTTATAAACGGATTACGTACTCGATTTTTTTTTCAAAAACTTATAATATTTTTGAGAGACCTATCCAACAACATCCCACACTATAGGGTAGACAAAAAAAACTCTAAAAAAACCCTAGTTTTTTTTTTACATTTTATTGTACCACTTTGTTAGCGTGACTAATATGCTATCTTAGTGGTGGTAGGACCCTGTGCAGGGTCCGTCCGGATCGCTACCACCATCTTATCCATTAACCACCCGCCAAGCAACAGTGTTCGCATTGTTGTGTTTCGGTGTGGGGATAAGACAACCGGTGAAATTACTATCATAGAGGCATTCCACCTTAGTCCT
Source organism: Acleris holmiana (assembly GCA_949316455.1). Classification (NCBI taxonomy): domain Eukaryota; kingdom Metazoa; phylum Arthropoda; class Insecta; order Lepidoptera; family Tortricidae; genus Acleris; species Acleris holmiana. The sequence continues at coordinate 16,595,245 of OX438767.1, forward strand.
CAGGGTTGGCAACGCATTTGAGGTCTTGGGATTATAGTCTTGAGAATTCAAATGTCTATGGGTCTCAGATTCCACTTACCATCAGGTGGCCTGAGTGCTCGTGAGCCTTCTCCTTAACATAAAATAATAATAAAAAATAATAATATGCATATTCATGCCAAATTACAGTTTTCTAGTACTAAGAGTCTCTGCGCTAGGCTGCGGACGGACGGACATGGCGAAACTATAAGGGTTCCTAGTTTGACTACGGAACCCTTTAAAGCAACAGCATACTTATGATATTCGAATTGGAGTTTTAGAGTTTAAAAAGTTCACAGAATCGTAGTTGGTACTCATGGACGGTATAAATATTGAACATTAAAAAGAGGTGACCCAGGCAAATGAATTAAATCAAAAGATTTTATTAGGAAATAAAAAATGCTTCTACTGTGGTTCCGGCTTTTACCAAATCGATTTCGGTAATTAAAAGGTCTGTCAAACATATAAGCTCATAAGTTTTTTCTTAACAAGGGACCTTCAAAAAGTGATTCAAGTCTTTTATTACTTAAAAAAAGGGTTAGACAAAGGGAGAAAGTATTTCTTGCTAGCTTGGGTTCCTATCCAGGGGAAGTTTTTAAACACAATTGTTACAAAAGGTTGGTAAGTATGTTTGCTTTTCATTCCCATCAACAATGATTGAAAAAAATTACAAAGGTTTCTCATAAATTTTACATAAAATAAAAAAAAATGGAACATTTGTTTTCTTTTTATACGCTTTTGTTTCAAAAATGATAAGAAAAAAGTCATAAAGAATTGGGATTCCGGCTCTTGAAAGAAAATTAAAGAAGACTGATTTGATGGTCAAGATTAACCTCAGGCATTTAAATGTAAAATAAAGGCATAATTAAAAAGTGATGTATTGTCATTATTATTTAAATTTTGAATGGTTGTTTGGTCGACTAGTACAGAATACCATTAGAGATTAGGTCCGCCATTTATGCATAAAGATTATAAATAAATTTAGCCAAATGCTAAAATTATACATAAAAAAACAAGCAGCAATATTTAAAGATTGGTATTTGAATGAGCACAACTGATGATGCATGCTCTCGTCATGGTTATCTAATTGGTTGTTGTTCATCTAAATCCGTCCGCGTTGAAGTCTTTTTTTCGGAATAACAAGTAGCCTATGTCCTATTCCAGGACCTAACCTATATGTGTGCCAAGTTTCATACCGATCCGTTCAGAAGTTGAAGCGTGAATGAGTAACAAACATCGAAACATCCATCAATCCAAACTATCACATTTATAATAATTATAATATTAGTTTGTAGGACGGATAGGATAAGAATGGATAATCCCTTTCTATACGCATGAGGCAAAATTGAGTTCAATGTACATTAAAAATGTTCGAGTTCATCCTTCTTATAGCTACGTATCATCCTATCATGATAAGGCGCTTAACCTTCGGTGTAAGGTCATCGCAAGAGGTAACAAGCCGAGAGACTCTTGACTTCTTGTTGATCAAACACTCTTTACTCAAAGGGCTTTATTAACTGGTAGATACTGGAACCTGCATCGCATGAGTAAACATTACAGATTTCAAATGTCTAACTGTTTACGGGAATAGAACGAATGCGGGCGTATAATAAATAAATATTATCATCAATTCTTAGCTGCTCTTGGAGCAACTGATTTCCGTCATATCTAGCTAAGAATAATTTAGTTAAAACTCTCGTTCACTATGATTATATCGATGTATGAAATCACTGAAAAAAATAATCAAATAATACATTAACTTAAGGGTTTTTCGTAACAAGTACATAATTCCGATTAAAATGATCAATATCTCCAAAAGTACAAAAAAACACTGAAAATTTATGGGGTTAAATCGATAGTTTCTGAGCTGCCCTATAACCTGTTTTCGGGTTAGCGTTGGTTTTTGGGACACCCAGTAGTAATATATATATATATATAGTTTTTTTTTTCAAAATTGTAGTTGTTCAGTTTGAGTTCTAAAGGAATTAGGTTACACCGCCTGCCATGAATTTGTGCCCTTAGTTATTTCTCTTTCCAAGGTTGTCTGGAAGAGATCGCTATTTAGCGGTAAGACCGCCTGTTGTATACCTATGATTTAAATGTACTGTTCCATGTTCTGTTTTTTTTTCGGTTTTCAATAAAGAGTATTGTATTATATTGAGTTCACCTTAAAAAACCGCATTGATCATTTGGTTTAACAGCTACGAAGGCACAAAGAAAAAGAAAGACTGGTACATGGGTGAACCTTATAACCTTTATACTTCATATTAACCTCGTGAGGCCTTACCACGAACAGGGAGATTTTTGTGAGTGGGAATTTGAATCTACTACTAAGGAAATAAAGTTCAATTACCTTTGCTTTTAAATGACATCTCCAATTTTGAAACAAATTAAAATTAACTTTATACTCATATACATAAGGTTAAAACTACATTGCCTTCATTGTGTCTCACCTATGGAACACCGGGTCTCACGAGGTTAATTAAGTTTACCTGATAGAAAATTGTATTTCATACCGTATGGGCATTCGTAACATTAGAAGGATTCCAATGCATTCGTTTTGGCAAAGTGAATTCACGAGCGCAAGCCTGATGGTAAGTGGGATTCCGCGTTTAAAAAGGAGAAACGTTTGTTGTTCGTCAGACATGTCCCTGTTTTCAGGAGCAAAAAAGGTTCAAATTCATGTCGCAATTAAGAAAACGTCACTAAGAAGCGTAGTTATTCATGCGTTACGTAATTAAAAGATACGACCATGTATGTTTGGTACCCGCTTATCAAAACCCGTTTGCATGCCGAAATTTCTTCAAATAAAACAGTGTTTTTGGAAGATTAAAGCGCAAAAGCGCTATTTACCCGGACACCATCAGTCCGGTTTCCCGCAGAGGAGTCTGGGGTGATATCATGTTCTACCGATAAATCAAACCCCGGAAAAGCCGGAAAATGAGACTCGAAAAATACACAGCGAATCGGTATTGTCTTCATATAGCTACCGATATTGCAAGAATATGAACAGCGAGAAATGGATGGAGCAACTTGATTTTGGTACAACACACCAATTAAAATTCTGGATTTTTTTTCATTCAAAAAAAGCTAGGTAGGGTGAGGGTGGGGGAGGGTGCTAGGGAGTTGTATTATTTTGCAGATTTTTCTTGTTTTATGGCACAGATAAGGCAGATGACCTCAAGCCTCTTCTGTTATTTCAAGATTGAAAATGCGCTGCCAACCCTATAGTCTACCTCTATGCTAGTCAATGTACATTGGGTAAAACATACAGTTATTGCCCGCGACCAGTGACTATCCACTACATTTTTTTAAAGACTGCAATCGCAGAAAAAAGTATTTGCTTACATAGAAAACTAGCTTTGTTACTGCTCGTTACACTTATGTAGCAAATATTTTTTTAGTGATTGTCTATAATAAATAAAGTGGGCAATGTGTGCTCTATGACTTACCCAATGTCAGTCCAGAATAGACTATAATTCTGGATGCTAAACATTTATGAATCCATCGCACTTCACATTTTCGCACTTTTAGAATTATAGTGACCTAATTCAAACATTTTCAGCTTTCGATTTCGAGTCATAATTTGAGTACTATAGAGACCTAAGTCAAAATTCTAAATATTTGGGTTAGGTCACTATAATTTTAAAGATGCGTTTTATTTAAAGCTAAAACGAAAATAGGAAAGGAAATAATCCATCAATACAATACAAATACTCGTTATTGAACACCAAACAAAAACAGAACACGGAACAGTACATTTAAATCATAGGTAAACGACAGGCCGTCTTACCACTAATTAGTGATCTCTTCCAGACAACCTTGGATAGAGAAATAAATAAGGACACAAATTCATGGCAGGCAGTGTAAACTAATTCCTTTAAAAAGTCAAACTAAACAACTATAAGAAACACTTAAAAAAATTACATACATACATACATAACATCAAGCCTTCATTCCCAGAGTGGGGTAGACAGAGCTACAGAAATACCAACAGCTTTAAAAAGACTTAGTTGATAATTCTGTAACCACATTAGGCATTTTCAGGACAAGAAGTTTACTAGTGTATTAGTGACAGGTTGCAAGCCCATCGCCATCGCCCATAAAAAAATTAAGTGAGGAAATATAAACTAAATACAGGGTGACATCGAAGACGTGATCAGAAAACAGTTTTTCAGACTCTGTTATTGATGGCCATTTTCAAGCAATATTAGGTGCAAGAAACAAACGCTATTTATTTTTTGTTAATTTTCACCTTAATTAAATCAACGATTTAGTAAATCATGGTTACCCTATTTTTGGAATCATCTTTCCTATTTAGACTTAGTATTTTATTTTTATGACATTTCAGTCACAGTGACAATTCAAATCAGTCATTGTCTTTTAATTGTTTTGTTTTTCTATGTTTATCTTTGCATTGCTTTCTGTCAAGTAGTGTGACCACACTGTTTACAATAAATTATATAATTTTGATCATTGCGTGATAAAGTCTGAATACTACATCTACACCTACATACCTACATTATTAGGATCCCACTTTAATGCTCAATCAAGTCATATCACTTTTGATCACGTCTTTGATGTCACCCTGTATAAATACAATCAATCAATTAATCTGTTCCAAAATTAGGTCAGACCACATATTCAGACAAAGCACCCTACTACAAACACGGACAGACGTACGGATAGACCGTAGACACTCAATTATGATTTCCTCCCTGATAAATCCCTCTAACACTTCAGAGGAGGGCCGTTCATGTCACTCGCTTTAGCAGGAAAGGGGTGAAATATATGAAATAGGTGGTTTTGCTTTGAAATACAAAGGGAATGACATAAATTCGCTCGCGCTAAATAAGTTCAAAGGTCTTTCATAAAAGTTGGATGAACTTAAAAGGTTTTATTAGGTACCTATGTAAAACAGTTGTTTCACAAAGACTGTTTGTAGAACTGAAAACATCGTGTTAAAAGGTTGATCGTCAGTAGGGCATTTATGGAGATATCATTAATCGTTTATTTACGACTGTAATTAAGATAAAAAGATAAAAATATGTTTTAGTTATTATGAAAATCTAGGTGTGTAGGTTTTTTTAACAAATATTTTTTTATAATATCTAAAACACATAAAAATCGTAAATATCCGACTAGGTTTAAGGGGAGGGAAACGTTATCAAATTTTGCGTAAGTAGGCTAAGATGTTTATCAGTGTATTAGTGACAGGATGCAAGCTCATCGCCTAGCAGTACTACATGCCTTTATTCTCTAAGTCGCCTCTTACGACATCCACGGGAAGACACGGGAACGCATTATTCTAACCCGGGAACCACACGGGCTAGGGTAGAAAAATAGGAAAACATTTATATCTTATCTCTATTTATAGAGCTTCGTCAACAAAGAAACTATCGGTTTTCGGGTATTTTTTCCAACCAAAAAAAATACTAATCATATTCAAATTGAACATGTATTACGTAATCGAATATTATACAATCTCCCGTTATCCTTTTATTTTTTTCAAAAGTATCATCAACAGTATATCTAACTAGCTTCCGCCCGCGACTTCGTACGCGTATAAATCAGTTCCCGAGAGAATAGCGATATGAAAGGTAGCCTATGTGCCAATCCAAAGTATAAGCTATTTTCGTTCCAAATTTCACCTAAATCCGTCCAGTAGTTTTGGCGTGCAAGAGTAACAAACATCCATACTTACAAACTTTCGCGTTTATATTATTACTAGCGACCCGCCCTCGCTTCGCTCCGGATTAAAGTATTATACATATAAACCTTCCTCTTCAATCACTCTATCTATTAAAAAATCCGTTGCGTAGTTTTAAAGATTTAAGCATACATAGGGATATAGGGACAGAAAAAGCGACTTTGTTTTATACTATGTAGTGGTGATTAGGATAAAGCGTCTTGCTGACGTACCTCATTCATAACAGTTCTTCTGTAACATTAGTAATGTCAGTGTTGATTTTTCGCGTTTTATTGAGAACTTTCCGAATGTTTCATCCAATAAAAGGTGGAAGCGATGTGTAAAAAATTCCCGAAGCTACGTTTGCACGAAACATTTGCCTTCTAAATATTGCATCAAAAGAAACCCATGTCAATTTGCAAAAGGGAATTCCGGTGTTGAACTGTTTGACTCTGGAAATATGTATTTTTAATGTTTAATTAAATGTTCCTGACATTTTTAGGGGAAGTGTATAAGAGATAGCCAGATTAACAACCAAGTTTAGTCAGAACTATACAATTATAGTTTTGGTTTTCGACTTACTTAGTCTACGTAGACTAAGACCCATTATATTTATGTCAGAAATTTCCACTTTTCCGTGTAAAAAGTACCTACTGCATGTCCTTATTTGCTTACGGAGACCAAACAAAAGACTCAAAAATTGGTCGTTCTACGCAAAATATAACGAAGATCCCGTCAACTTCTAACTAAATCATTAGATCTGCTCTTAGCCTTATTAATTGGGCTTGCATAATATGTCATAATATGTATATTAAATTTCAGGTCACTCCAACGATGAAATATTTTAACTTCCTAAATGTTGCACTGAAAAATGCACTTGTTAATCAAAAAAAAGCTTGCCATAAAACCAACCCAGACAAAACAAGAGAACCTTTTCACGTACCTACCCAAGTAACCGAGACCAAATTGTTTGACGAATTTTTGACTGCCAGCAAATAATTTGCTCACCTTTTTGCTTCTGCATGCATAAAAAATTTCCTAATTTTTCCAGTAAAATGTTTTGAAATGCGGCTTTCATTATGACAATGCACGTCATCGTGATATTAAAAAAGGGCGAAGAGAAAATTGTGGTGAATCATAAATCAGCTGTTAACTTCTCCGGGCTCGCATATTTCACGTATGCAACAAATTGTTCTTAAGAATGCAAGAAGTGTTTTATTATGCAACGTTGTTATTTTGGTACGTTACATAGAAAAACTAGTCAAGAGCAGGGTGAGGGTTCTATCGCCGTCACTAGAAACCCAAAAGAAACATTAGTACTTATTATTTTTCTATTTAAAAATATCATATACCACGATAGTACCATGTGACTACCTCGGTGGCTTACGTCAATTCCATACATTTGTCTATCGAAATATAATCGCTAACTATTGTCGAATGCAACTTGTCTAGTCTAGCCACTGGGAGGAATATTAGTATGTTAAGATTTTTGTCACCAGAAATAAGTTTATTTATACTTGATAATATCCCTTTTAAATTCGTAATTTATGCTCTCTATAAGTACATTTTTCAGATTATACTAGGTATTTATAGTTTTGGCTGTAAATATTAATTTTACAACGTTAATAGTTCTTCGGGTGCAACTGCAGTTTTACTTTGTTAAACGGTTATACATAAAATATGTACCTTTAAAATATTCACGTTCTTTTAAATATTACATAACCGTTTTCTGCCAAAGCATGCATTTTATCAAACATGAGCTCAAAGCAAATACCATGTTTGAAAGACCGCTCCTTGTAAAGATGCGACTTTGAATTTATTTTCGAAAAATCTAATAGAAATGGTTGTTCGTATTATTTTACTTCATGTTTTATGGGAGAACAATTTTTAACAAAAAACATGGTGTTTATACCTATATAATGAACTGGGTCCTTAACTGACTTCTTTAGTTACTAGGTTAGGTTATTTTCCGGCATTACATGTTTGATTTAAAAAGTACAATATGTACAATATCCTATTAACCTGATATGATAACAGCATCAATAGCCAATCACATCAACACGACTCCAAAAGGGGAAAGGAGTAACGTCTTTCGCAATTTACAAATTTTCTGGACATTACATATTGAGGTTAGCAAAGAAACAAATTTTAAAGAAAATTGTGACTGAATCTTTTGTTTATTTCTCAAGACTTCATACTAATCATTACCAGAACAAGAGACATATTAATCAAACGTCATTCATTAGGTTTTTGCCACAGCTAATGTAATGAAATGACGTCTGCTGACAATAGCTTCCTTATTTTGGCAAGTGATTTATATGCAATGCCGTCTGGGATTCTATATCGGTCACGAAGTGATTAGGTTGGAGATTTTCTAACTCGGTGTAGTCAACACCAAAAATAAGTTCTCTTTTGATTCTTGGATTTGAAGCGACTGTATTAAACAATTTTCCTAAATAAACTTTATTTAAGATATTAAAGAAATTAACGATTGCATTATTGGGGTTAAATCCATTTTTTTTAAAACGATAGTGTTTAATTCTTGTAGCCACGTAATTTGAGTAAAACGTTTGTTACAGGAATATTTCTTTTTCATACTATTAAATAATGAATTTCCGTGTGGTTGCCGGGTTAGAATAGTGCCACTCCACGTCTTCCCGTGGATGTCGTAAGAGGCGACTAAGGGAATAAGGGCTTGTAGTACTGTTAGGCGATGGCCTTGCAACCTGTCACTAATACACTGGTAAACATTTTAGCCTGATTGTGCAAAATGTGGTTACAGAATTATCAACAAGTATTTTAGAGAATAAAGACGTCACTTTATGTATGTATGTAAATAATGAACTTCAATCGAAAAAGCACTAGCATAACATAGTTTTCGTATAATCGAAAATGCGGTAAAATGAATATTCGGAAGATAAAAGGTCAGAATTTTACGAAGATCCCACTTTGTAAATAATATCAGTGCATTTCAGCCCGTTATCTTTGCTCGGGACCAAACAAATATTTCATAACTCACGCCTAATAGCCAGTGCGTAAATCCGATCCTTTCAACTGTTTTTTACAAGCACTTCTACCTCGTACAGTGCCGTTCTTATAATTTCCATGAAAAATGGACTCTATTTACAGGCATCGAGTACCGAATCGGCGTAGATAGTAAATCAAGTGCTTTATTGCATTGGCGCCACGAAACTTGGTATTTCAAGTGTCGGCGGTTAGTATTGTAATGCCAAAAATGATGGCACTTGTATTTTCAGACCGACTGCGGGGCAGAGGTGTTTCATATGGCGAGACGTGACGCATTTGCGTATAGATTGTTTTGGTGGTTTAAAGAACTTTGTGCATGGCGTCTGGGGCGCTGTTATCATCTTACCGAAAAGATTATATTTGCCCTGTTGCATCCATGTGAGAGGAAAACATTGCAAATTGTAAAACTGGCTAGTTTTTGCAACAAAAATGACCAGTTTTCTCTATTAGATAATGTTTAAATTCTATCGTGGTCGACAATGCATTTTCAATCTTAGTACCTATGTCGTTGGACCACGTTTCAGAGTCTCAGCGTAAATCCGCCAGTATTATCGTTTGCTTTTTCCATGCCATATTTTTATTTTCTGTACAGATTTAAACGCGAACGGTAATATTGCTTTTGGCAAAAATAGCTATCGGAGAAATGATTGTTAAGAAAAGTCGGGAATTATGCGAATGTCAGAATCGCTATCTCATCCTCCTTTTACGTCAAAATAACTCGAGATTATTTTCCACATAGAAGTTGGTTCACTTTTGGCATTTGAGAATTAATTTAGTACGCATATCACAAAGTTCTATCAAATTAGATTCTGATATTTTGGACGTATCTAGTTTATTCTCGTCAGAATGATTTTTCAAGAGTTCGAATTCCCGGAACTAGCTCGCATTTCGCAACGTTGTGACTTCTGATACAAATAAAACTAGGAGTACCTCAGGGTTCCATTTTAGGTCATTTTCTGTTATTGGTAGAAAGAAAAGATTGACTAATTGGAATCGTAGTACAACAGATACTTATGTGAGTAAAAAAATCGGATCTGGTCGTTAGCTGTGTGGAAACGCCTTAACATGCAATCGTTACTCGTACAAAATAAACAGGAAAAATCATACAAATTAAATTTACCACATTTAGAAGGTCCGTCTGATTCCCTACCACTCTTATCCGTTAACTTGCTATCAAGCAGTAGAGTTCGTATCGTTGTGCTTTTATGTGGGGTAGAATTAAAATTACTATTTGCTTTCATCATAGTGTTCTGGGTTGGCAACGCATTTGCAATATAGACATTGCATAATCCAATGAGTCTTATGCCATGCTATCCTTTTAATTAGTTATTTTTATGCTTGTGCAAGCTTTCTAAACAATTCTTTGAAAGTGATAACAATTGCAGGAATTAAATAACTACCGTGGCTTTTGGCTTTGTCTACCAGTAATTGTCCTTAATTGGGATATACCGTATTTCTATAATGTAAGATGATTCAAATACAATTGGGAGAGAAAACATCCCTGAGTTAATTCGCACTTTAATTAAAAAGGTATTTTCATATTCGAGTGTTATGAGTAATTACGTTATTACATCTAAATAATTACGTTATTACTAAAATTGGGATAGGGCAATTTGATAACCATTTGATCAAATTAAAATAGCTTTTGTCACTCGCTTCCCATCATTCGATTTTGTTATCATAGTTTAGTTGATTAGATTATTAGAAAATAAATAGAGTAGGTATGATTTACAGTACTATAATACGTACTTGATTAACTGAATATATTTCTTATGTACCTAATGAAGAAGCCAACAAGGCACTTAGGCCATCTGATGGAAAATGGGCTCCGAGGGTGTTCCCTTGTTTTGCAGACAGAAATTTTATAGAATTTCGTGTACTTAGCAGAAAATGTTTCGTATAATATTTGGTCCTTGTATTTTTATTTACAATATTATTGTTTCAATGACCATTTATTTAAATGAAAAATATTTCACAGAAACATAATTCAATGAAATTTGTAATCTCGTTTTTTTATTGAGCAAACTTATCAAACATGAGAATGATTTTTTAACGAATATTGCTCGGTAAATTCCGACTCCGTCAGAAACGACTCGCAACTAGAAAAGTAGGTTAGGTTAGAACTGTGCCCCCACCAGAAAACGAATTGCCATCAGAAACGAGCTGATACCAGAATAGTATGTTAGGTTAGGTTAAAACTGCGACCCCATCAGAAATGACCTCAGCCTGGGTATACAAAATATAATAATGTTATCATAATAAAAATATTTTTTTTCTTGATAATAAGTTTTATATTAACTAAATAATATGAGGATCAAAAATATTTGTTTTGATATTCTTTGATATGAATATTAAAACATTGAATTTTATTTGTAACAACAATCTATGATTTCAATTTCTTCAAAGTAAGTTTTCTGCGTATTGACTATTCTATGAACTAATAATATGATAATAAATTTCTATGAACCAAAATTCTATAGAACAGTTTGCTATAAAACGGTGTACAAACAACCATAAGACATTGTTTCTTGCCGAATTAGGACAAAGAGAAGTACCCTGTAGGTTTTGATTGCGAGTGCCATAATATGCGATACAAAGGACTTTATGGGAACTCCAAACAAGATTGATTTTCAGGAATTTTCATTTTTAAATTTGACTTCCGAAAAATGTTTGCCCTCTATTTTGTTTGCTCAAATTTTCATATTTTAGTAAATATTATTTTTCTGAGACCATACAAATTTTGCTAACAGGTTCTGTAGTAATATCTCTTAATTATCAATAGTTATAATGTACAGAGTAATGTTGCCGATTCAAACCGGTTAAAAACTTTAATGACGCCGGTATCTCGATTGTCTAAAAGCGCAACAGATCCGCGTAAGACTCTTAAAAGAACCCATCGATTGATAGGCTTGCGTAAACATTCAGCATCATAAACCCGTCAAATCTTGCAGTTCAACAGAATTGATGGTCTCGCGGAGTGAAATTTAAAAACAAATCTCTTACCCTTTACAAAATGAATATAAACAAACAATCGCGTAGATAGAGACTGCGGAAGCGGTGAAATGGTTAGGTCAGACATGTAAGACGAACACTATACATCCTACTATATATTATTATATTTATCATAACCTACTATTTATAATGTTATAAATGCAAAAGATTGTGTGTAAATTTGTTACTCGATCACGCTGTAACAGCTGGGATGTATTTAGATGAAATTTGAAACGGTGATATTTATACTCTGGATCAACACATAGGCTATTTTTCATCGCGGAAATGTCAAAAGTTCTCGAGGGAATACCGATAATTGAAATCTACGCGGACCAAATCGCGGGCAGAAGAAAGTGTTAAAATTGCGAAAGTTTGTGTGTTAGCAACAACTAGACGGATTTGGATGACACTTGGAATGAAGATAGTTATTCTCTGGATTAAAACATAAGCTACTTTGTATCCCGGTTTTTTTTTAAGTTCCTGAGGGAATAACGAGAGTCGATACCTACGCAGATGAAGTCACGGACAGAAGCTAGTACAATATAATAATAATATAAAAGAAAATGGAAAGGATTTTGTAAAATAATCTTTATAATTGACGTAAGCAAACGATCCTATGTCCATTCCAAACATGATGACAATATTGGCTTTACTTTCTGTATGTAAGTTTATGACATTGTAACACTTTTCCACTAGTATTTAGAAAGCGTTCAATAAAAACATGACCAACCATCAAAAGTTTTGGTCCTTCTAATGAGGAACTACATATATAATCGATGTATCTAATGGGGTACTTGTGTTAAGTGACAAATGTTTTTCTTCCCCTCAGTTTGGAGACTTTGGCAAATAAAACTGGCGGTTAGTTCTCGTTGTTTGTGTCACATACTGCACTAATGGCTCAGAGACATGAGTTGGGCTTAGGAGTTGATTTAAGAGATGACTAGAGAAATTCGGACCTTGTTCAAATGAATACGTGTTCACAAGGTACTCTGTCGCTTTGACGTCATGTTTGAAGCGCCATACTTTGTTGTCAAGAGGGTTAAAACTACGAGGTACAGGATGTCTGTCTATTATATTACTAGGCGTGGGTTTCCTTTCGCTATCTTAGTCGCTCTGTTATCTGACTGTATATTTATTTTGTAAGTGTAATTCGTATAAAGCCAAATTCGTATAGAGCCAAAAACTTCAAATAGCTCAGATGTATGTAAACATAAACATTTATATTATACTTACAAAGGCTTTGCAATAAATAAATATGTAACATGAGATTAGTTTCGGGACAAATTTTGTTAAACGTCACGTACTAGTTAAATAGTTTCGAGTCACGCAGTAATTTTTGTTTAAACTAGTGTTATGCTACTAATTTTATCATGAAAACGCGAAGTAAAACAGCGAGTGGTCGGAAAAGTGTGCCAAAAATAGCATCTCTACTTTGGACGGCAGAAAAAAAAGTTCATGATGCATTGCAGAAAATCTTTGACGCTACCTGTGTCATGGTTGATGCATTAGGTTTTACGACAGACCATTTTACACCGTACGCCGCCGATGTTATAACCAAATAATTCCTGAAAATAATTTTACATCTATGAAAGTAACTTTGTAACAAGATCATCAATGTAGCATCTGAATTGTTTTTATATCTTTATTTGGTCATCAACTTTTTTGACGTGAATTTTGTCAATTCCAACTTAGCTTTCTTATGACCGGCAAGCTTTTCACAACTAAGCAGGGCTTTTCTGTTCTACGCGGTGAAACCATAGTGCTTTGCTTTTACATGTTATCGTATTGTTACTGGTGGCCGAGTTAAAAACAATGAAATAACATGTCAAAGGCAATATGGTTGAACTCAGTAGAATAGAGGTTCATTGATATTCTTTAAATAGCTCTTCTAGAATGAACAGGACGTGGTAAGACTGATAGAAGTTGGTTGCCCCAAATTATACTAAGGTGTGGGTACTAATACTTACAAAATTTGGGATCAAGTTATGATTTTCATGCGAAGACGACGATACGATACTTCCTGAGAGACCACCAACACAGAAGAATTTATTTACGCTTTAGCCTCTGTGACTATAAAGAAAGAACAAGTAAAAACAATCGAAACGCATAATTTATCGATGTACTACCACACATTTCTAAATTCGAATGTTAATTTAATGCAGCATGTTTATGAACTCCCGTAAAATTGCATCAGCGGCCAACTCGATAAATTTGGCTTTCACTAAAACACTGATTGTGTTATCGACCACTCGACCTGATAGTAGGTAAATTTTAATGTACACCGTCACATCGCCGGTCGCAAGAATGGGCGTTGGAGTGCATTAGCGTTTATGACATGTGTTGGATGTATAATTTAATCATCATAAGTGAGAAAGTTTAAAATAAATAGAACTCGTGCCTGTAGTTGGGAGCTCCATTATTTACCATTGCTTGTAAAATATTGCGATATTTATGCCCTGATTGGCACACAACGGTGCCTCTGGAAGAGGTTTGCTCATGGTGGAAATACTTGAAGTCATCGTTGTAACGTTGCGTTGGAGCCGCTCCACTCGCAGTGGATGGCGGGCTAATGCCCACATAAACGATAACCGCAGGGCAGACGAGGCCTAGATTGCCCACCGTCGTTAGACAAACGAAGATTAGGGCGCTCTGTGAGTAAAAGCAACCAGGTCGTACGCAGGCTTGCTCGCCTGGGGTAAAACAGCTGAAGATCTGGCAAAGTTCCATTGAAAATGTTGGTCATTGCCTCTTTAATGACCAACAGTAGCTTAATGCGGGTTGAATATGTTGTTGTCGTCCTAAGACGCCCCGATGGGGGCTAAAACGAGATCTCGTAATTCTGTCCATGATCTCGGTTCATCGTGAATTTTTGATACGCATCTGGATGGCGGATGAACCTTACTAATTTCAAGGAAATGTTTCTAGATAATTGATACCTACTGTGTAACTGTGTACCATTGATAAATTTTTGTGTACCTACCTTTTCTTAAAGAGAGCTAGGTCCATCAAAACAACAACAACAACCTTGTTCTGCATTACAGTGACGGGTTGAGAGTAAAAATGATAGCGCTATTAATTGTACTTTTTACGTATCTATGTTAAAACTATTATAAGTTAAGATTGATTTTCTCGCAATTGCATTTAACTCTTAAAATGCCATGATGACACTCGAACAAACTATTTGCTCAGGTAGCTAGAAGTCTCGTGTCCCTTGATAAACAATCTACTATTTTGTCTCGCAATCGAAGTGAAAAAAGGTATAATGACACTCGAACTTCATCCACCTTTGCTTTGCTCGGGTGGATAAATATCTCATAATGGCTTACTTAGTCCCTTATGAACAATCTACTATTATTCGTGGTGCAATGCCCTACCTCAAATGAGGTGAATAGCACTATGTATACAGTTTGTATTAATGGCGCTTAGAGTTACTCGATACGCTTCCCTATCATCTATTTTGCTTCTGTTCTTTGGTGAGACATACCCCTCATTGTCTGTCCCCTCGTTGTCTGTTCGTCAATAATATGCCTAAAGTGTATTGGTGTTACAATCTATATTTATAAGGAAACTAGCTGTTGCCTGCGACTCCGTCCATGTAGAAGACGTGAATCGCTACTCGCGATGAAAAATATTATACCCTATTTCCTTCCTTGAAAGTGTATCAAACAGACAAAGCCCAGTTACTTTCACATTAAATTTACAATATTATTATAAGGTAATACGTGTAATATTTTGAGGAACCGGTGTTAGCATGAGTAACGGTTATATAGAAGTTCATCATAGACTCCCGGATGTAGGTAATAATATATCTAAGGGATTTAATGCAAGCATTGTAAAAGATTAGCCAGAATAAGGGATGGCTGGAGAAATTAGGGAAATTTGCCCAGCAGCGGGACGCTAGATAGGGTTATTAGATGAGATTCGATTTTTTAAAGTAGCCGATATGGTTTAGGTAGTATTAGAGGCCAAATGATGGTTTTAGAACACATAAAAAACTAAGCTCCAGTTTAGTCCATATTATAAACATAAAAATTAAGTATAAGAAAACTTGCTCGTTCTGATAAAATTACATTTAGATATTCTTAGAACTTACAACCATCGTTCTAAGTTTTATCTTACTTTTTGATAGATTGAGCCAAATAAGATTGTATCTTGTCATTTTTACTGATATAAAATTGATGGGTACTTTCAAACTGAAAAACAGCTGACTTTCTATGTTTGTCTTCGGCAGTGTAACCACGAAAATTAATGGATGTAATCTACAGTGTCTACTTCAGTGTCTGGAATAAAACTGCGTGTATTTTTGTTTAAATTTTTAGGTCTTGGTATCTCAAGTAGTACATTTTATTTTCTATTGTGAGGGAGTTTTTAGTCTGTTACAGTCTTAACTTTCAATGATTAAATAAAACAAAAAGAAATATTCTAACACGGGATGTTATAATTGAGTTAGCCATAGTTCCTTGTCATAATCATTGTCGTGCTTGTCATTTTATGTTTAGTTTGAAGTTCATTATGACAAAGAACGAAAATCATCACATTTTCACTGACTTAGTCTAAACATCGTTCTTTTATATTCATAAAAATATCCGATTTTGTGGTATTGATTATATTAAATTATTTATTACGCGTATAACGCGGGATATTTGTTGAAAACACATGAAAATTTCACGAAAGGCTATTAAAATTTTGATTATCAAAATTCTTAATATACGACTAGCGATTGTCGGATTTGTTACTTTCACATTAATTCACAAAATGTTAACGATTGCAAATAAATTAAAAACATTGTTTTTAATAAACTACAATTGGCGCTGAAGTAAAAAATAATGACAAAAAAACATCAGCTTCCCATGAGAAGCCAATATGACAATAATATGCTCTTTTCTTTTCACATGATATAGTATTGCTATTAGCGCCATAACAGTGTTTATCGAGTGGCAAATGAGCTTTAGGTAAACGTTAGCCATTAGTAAGTGCCCATTGACCTTTTTGTAAAGGATAGTGCTTGGAGAATGGGAACAAACCTGGAGATTCTCGACGCGTTAGGGGTCGCTTACCTCGGCTGTGGAAAAGTAATGGAGGGGTTACTCGCAATCGGGATTAGAATGGCTGAAATGCGCTGAAGTATTTGAATTTGCTCTTTTGCCTTCATCACGTTTCGTTTCTAATGTTTATTCTTTCGTGTTAGGAGGTAATTAAACGGGGGTTATTTCTTCATACAAATGCTCTCATCTGTTAATGACCATAAATAAAGTAATTCTATTAGGAAAATAATAATAATCGCACGTTTTTTTAAAGTATTTTTTCTAACAGTAGTTATAGGTGAAGTAGTAAAGAGTCTCAGCAGTAGTTTATAAAAAAAAAACATTTATCATACAAAGATAAAATCCTTTTGAACATTCTAATCGCAAACTAAGCTCTAGGTTTGTGCTATGGGTACTAGGCAACACAATAAACTTAATTATATTGAAATATATACTTAAATACATATAAAACATCCTAGACTCCGGAACAAGTATTCGCGCTAATAACAAAAATATCTGCACTTACCGGGATTTCGACGACACGCTAGCTTAGTTGGTAGTGACCCTGCCTTCGAAGCTAGGGGTCCTGGGTTCAAATCCCGGCAAGGGCAAGATATTTGTGCGATGAGCACGAGTATTTGTTCCTGAGTCTTGGATGTTTTCTATTTATTTCAGTATATGTTTCTCTATATAAGTATGTTTATCGTTGTCTAGTACCCATAGTACAAGTCTAGAGCTTAGTTTGGGACTAGGTCAATTTGTGTGACATTGTCCTGTGATTTATTTATTTTATTTATTTATTTATTTGAATCCGGGACGCTAGCTTCTTAGGCAGCCACAACCAACTAGACCAAATATGATTATGTCTATATGATTATGTTGTGGACGGTCCACAACCTGCCAGATCGTATTCGATCACGTAGGGAGACCGACGGGGCGCCCTCTGGGTTTATTTGCACTGAACTCGAAGCACAATCAGACTTTGATAGAAAGCAAGATATTACGTTGAATTGTTGGAGGAACGAATATTTGCTATTCTATAATGGATAAAATCTACGTTGTCCTAGTTAAATCCTAGTTACAAAAGAATTCATTACAATACAAATACTCTTTATTAAACACCAAAAAAAAAAGAACACGGAACAGTAGATTTAAATCATAGGTATACAACAGGTGGTCTTACCGCTAAATAGCGATCTCTTCCAGTCAAACTTGGATAGAGAAATAACTGAGGACACAAACTCATGACAGGCGGTGTAAACTAATTCGTTTACAACCTAAACTAAACAACTACAAGAAACAATTGAAGTATAGTAGTAGTAGTTATTTATGAACAGCAGCCAACTACCTCATAAAAGACCTATCCTTTTCCACCCTTGCTCCAACCTAGGCTAGATATCACGTAAGCTCAATTTACTAGACTTACTGCCTACATCCCAGTCCATAAATCTTTTACCGCCCCTTATTTGATTTTCTTTCTCAGACGAGTGTTTCAAAATTCGCTTATAAGCCTTAATGCTCTTAAAGTCTCCGGGACAAGATTTGTGGCAGCTGTAAAAGGAATAATGCTTAATTTTATATCCAATTTGGTTTCATGGTTTAAACAATATTTTAAAAATGTACATTTAAAAGGAAGGGTGATTTGTGATTCGATAATGGATAGTTTAGTTATAAAACAGGGTTTAGTAACACTTAAAAAAATTAGAGCCAACCCATATAGTTTTTTTTTGTTGACAAAAAATAAGTCAAATAGTTATTATGATATTAAGTAGTTAATATCTACCGAAGCTAACAACAATTTATTTAGTGATTCCACTAACATCTCGTTAGGCTTGTATACAATTAAGAAACACGCTGTTAGGAGCGACCAGAGGTGCTAGCCAAGATGCAAACGCTCCTGGCGTTTTTCTTTTCTATCGCTCAAAATCTATGGGATGACATTAGACCACGTGGTTTATCGAAGCGCACAAGAATGTCATCCCATACTATTTGAGTGATGGAAAAGAAAAACGTTAGTAGAGTTTGCATCTTGGCTAGTACCTCAGGTTTTTTTAGTACAAAAATCTCATGCTATTATTTATAATTTTGTGTTATTAAAAAGAATAAACTTTATCGCGATCGTAAAGAGCCTGCAGAAATGTATCCAATTACTGTTAAAATTATGGGCCTGCTCAACCACAAACAGGGTCTCTGTTCTACTGGGTAAAACCGTATTGCCTTTGATATGTTTTTGTATCGTCAACGTAACGATAGCTATTCTTTAAATAACAAGAATGGAGATCAAGTTTAAACAAAGAAAAGGCACGTAACTTAAGTACCCGAAACCGACGTGCATGCATGGCACGATGTGTGAATGTGGATTACAAAAGCGGATTGCAAAAGAGATTTGTCAGGATCGTAGCAGGTGGAAAGAAGTGGTCTCTGCCTACCCCTCTGGGAAATAGGCGTGATTTAATGCATGCATGCAAGTTTAAAACATTACGAACGGCCCAGGCTCTAAAAGTCCCATCAGATCATCTTCTGTATCTTTTATGTTGTGTAACAATGTCAAATATAAGCCTTGAACCACTTAGGAATTTTGAATTGATCTCTTTTACCCAAATAATTAAAAATAAAACCCGAGCAAGACCTTGACAATGAAATGACAACGTAACTGTATAAACAGTAGGTTTTATTTATTTTCTTATCTAAAAATAAATCGGACGCGGCCCAAATCTACGGCCGGATTACAAACAACGTTTTACGAGGCTGTTAAATTATAAATAAACATTTAAGATGAAGAGAATTCTTCATTTGTTCAGCGAATTTTTGCTTTATAAGTATTTACAAACTATCAACCACTTGTACAACATACCTATCCTACGGGAGCCTTTCGTTTCGTCAAAAAGTTTTTGCAGAACTAATTCAATTCCCAAACATATCATTTGCCCAAACTGGTTATTTTCCGAAACTGTAAATATTTCAGGATTTATTCTTGACCATCATACTCGTATAGGTTAGGTTAGTTTTATAAAACTCCTTTACCTTTTGGTTGTTGTGTTGCAGTGTGTATTTATTGGACAAAAGTCAAATAGATATTGCGAGTTTGAGTTTGTTATGTTTGGGAAATTAATGACTTTGGCAAAAACTTTTTATCGAAACGAAGGCAACCCTATCCCACGGTATGCTAAGCGGAAAGACGATGTACAAGAGATATAAAAGTGGTAGCCAAGGCAAGGGTAACGGTCAGTAGGCAGACCACTATCTGATAGTCAGATGATTTTTATTTTATCAGCAGGAAAGAGCTGATTGAAGGTTAAAAATAGGAGACCTATGCACTGGGTAAATGTGTGCTGATTGAATGGAAGGATGCCATAAAACACAGTCATAACGTCAAACCGTAGTCAATAAAATTATATCTTCGTAATAGCATCGATTTTCTGCGACTCCATTCAAAAGTTTAAGCCTACTCTTATGACCATTCATACAGTGTAAGTAAAGTAGTTTCCTTACAATCAATCTTCTTAAGATACTTGCTACCTGTCACTTTATTTCAGACAGATTAGATATTCGTTGAAGTTACCAAAGTTTAACTCTATTAAACATTTTTTTAAATAAACTAAGATTAGAAAATGTTTCATTTATTTTATTCCTTTCAAAAAGTCACTCAATGAGACGTTTGAAACAGTATATTTTTATTTCAGCCTTTGAAAACAGCAGAAGCGAGTGGGCCGACCGATATTTCCATATCAATATTTCTTTACCGAATTCAAAAGCTCACAATATTTTTCTTATACCTTTGTACTAATTATTTAAAAATAACATAACAAGTAAAGGTATGTTTCTAAAATAAGAAACGTCTTAAAATAAGCGCACTCGGAACCGCAGACGGCTTTGTTTCGGTTAATTTTAACTTCACGAAGAATTTTCCTCATTTTAAGCAGATGTGTCATAATGAAAGGACCGCATTTACCTTAATTTTCCTCTGTGTTTTCCTAAATTCATTTAAAAAATTATGAAAAATTGGAGCACAGTGGTGCTCTAATTTCTTTTAAGGACTAGGAGCATTATTCTTATTCAGGTATTAACTGTAGTTTGTAACGTACTTTAGTACATATTTAAGCGGCAGTAACAGCTCTGAGTGAGTCCTACTTGTATATGTCTTTTTATTCCCTCTCATATGACCATGTCCATTGATATATAACACGCGAGGAAAATTACTGGTTAAAGAGTATTCAGGACTAACCTGAAGGACATAGCCGCTGCTTTTGTGCAATAAAAACAAATCAAAAACAAAATAAATACAATTTGATTTAAAACTTTAAGTAAATTGCGTTCCGAATTAAAATGCAACAATCTATCATTTTGATTTGAGGCACTATTGCATAAAAGCAGCGAACGGTAAGATTCATTTCTTAGTTAAAAGCAACACGACGTCATATTCTTAGACGATTACCGTTTGTTTTTTGCACATAGACGTCCTTTTTTGACCGATTATTAAAAATAAATTTGTCGCTGTTATTATTACATTCTTGGAAAAACTGAAACACTTAAATGTAAAATTTTACCAGTTCCATCCATTGAGCAAATAACCAGAGAGTTAGTGAGCACTGAGCAAGTTCCACTGTGACGTGTACTAATGGTCAAATTTGTCTGTGTTTAGGTGTAAAGGGGGTTTAAATTGTTTAGTCACACTCAATTTGGCCATAACCGCGTCTTAAACACCGTCGCGGAAGCATTTAGTTCCAAATTACATTTGAATTAAAATCTATTTTAAGCGTTCTTACCCTTTGAAGGTGCAATTTTCTAACTATTTTAGCAGTGAAATAAAATACTTTAGTTAGCTGTTCCTCTTGCTTTTAAAGGGGAAAGGGTCGGCTTGCGATGTGACTTGATTGCTAGAATTCCAAAGGGTGCCAAGTTTATTGTGAAGTTTTTCTCGTACGTTTTAATTTCGTGTTTCCTCTGTGTTATACGTATATACACAATGAATTTGGATAGAAACATCGGGGGCTCATGAGCCAAAAAAAAAACATAATATTTTCTTTAACCTTTCTTTAGGCAAAAAGTGCACAATATCACAATTTGTACTACTGCAGCGCATTCTCCGGTTCCGGTTTTTTTTAAATGAAAGCAGTTTTTTTAGTGATGGTTTTTAGATGTTTTATAAAAATCGGTTCAGCCATTTTTAAGATATTGAGCTTTTAGGGGGTTAAAAGCCTCCAAAATAACGGCGACACCTACTTTCAGAGCTGATATCTCTTAAACGACCTAAACAATTTTCATGAAACTTGCTAAAAACCATCCTGATTAATGTAGCTTGATTTTAAAACCTGCGTCCAAATCCGTTCATGCGTTTGGGAGCTACGACGCCACATACAGATACTCAGATGGAAAAGTTTTAAAAGCGTCAAATAAAAAAATAAATAAGGAATTTAAAAAACCCCCGACTCTAAATAGTCTGTAAAAAACCTCTAAAATGTAAAAAAAAAATAAGTAGTGGCTTTAAGGGCTGATTGTTTCATAAGTAGATAGTTAAATGAACACTGACACTAACTAAACTGACAAGGCGGGGTCCGCTAAGTAAATGAAATAACATAAAATACCCCAGCTACTTAGCGGTCCCCGACGTGTCAGTTTAGTTAGTGTCAGTGTTCAGTTAACTATCTACTTATGAAACAATCAGCCCTTAAAGCCACTACTTATTACTTTTTAGAAGTTTTTTTACAGACTATTTAGAGCCGGGGGTTTTTTAAATTAGTAATAATTTTTTTTTCATTAATACAATTAATACAATAAATCAAAAGTAAAAGTCGGCCTTTTTTCAATCGGCCTTACCTATTAACTTTTTCAACACCATTGACGGATATTTCCGTTATGGTCGACAGCGAAAAATAGACCTTAGTATCTATGGGGCAAAGTTGACATTCGCTCTCATTTTGTATTTGGGTCAATCAACTTTTCTTTGTAGCTCGTTTCCATGGTGACGTCTCCTGGGTCACTCTTTAAAACCACGATTTTAAAGTATATAAATCCAGCAAACATCGGCTTTTGTGGCAATTACAAGCCCATTCTTTTATGGGTTTTCTTCCAAGCGTATTAGTAGTGTATATTATAACCATTTTTCTAAGGAACTCTATCACTGTTGTCTCCTGGCTTACGGGACAGAATAACAACAACGAAAAGTTGATCCACCCATTTGACGTAGAGTTGAAAAGGTTAATTGTTTTAACCCGACTACCCGAAGGAGGGTTATGGTTTTCGAGTGTATGTCCCCTTCATGCCGTTCAGGCTGAAAGAGACATAGATACATATATATGTCTCTTTCAGCCTGAACGGCATGACGGGGTCGTTTTCAAAAAAAATGTACATAGTTAAAGGCTTAATTAAAACAAAAAATCACGACCGCGTTCTTTGTGTAACGAAAGTTAGTCATACAAACTGTAAGGGGGTACCTTTCGTTACACAAAGGAATCAATTAAGTTTGGTTTTAATTAAAGCCCTTAACTATATTCATTTTTTTTGAAAACTTCCCTTGTAGCAAATGAGGTGTCATTTAGTAAAAATTAAAAGAGTGAAAAAAACCGTGCTGTATTAAAAATATCAACTCAAAAGCGAAAGAGCTCTATAATTTATGGAAAATAATACTTATATAACTTGAATATTGGAAAAGTTATTCCAGGCGGGGAAAAACAATGAATAACAAAACGTATTTCTTGAATAAGTGTTACATTTGTGCTATTAGCTTGTCACCACCTGCAATACATTTTCCAAAATTTTAGTTATGTTATATTAAGTTGCTCATTATTATACAGTGCTCATACATTGCTCTTACAATTTTCTGATTATAGAGCTTGTTTTCGCTGTTCAGTTGGTATTTTTATTGCAGTCGGGTTTTTGTTTTTTACTTACATAAATTCACGTCGTCATGTAACGCGTTTTCACAAATTGAATTCACTAGCGAAACGTTTGGTTTTTAAATTACATTTTGTATTCGCTGGATTCGCTAAACAAAAATGAATAAATCTTCAAGAATTGATTAAGTACAAGCAGATATTTTTTTAAACTTAAACCATTCGAGATTAATGTCCTACTTTTAATATAATTTAACCTTTGATATTTTTTTCTTTGTCAGCGTATAAATAAATATAAGTTTACAAATTTTAAAATTATCTACAGGCTTCTAATTATCATCTACTTCATTCACAATGCCTATACATTTTATATCCTCTTGGATCCCGCATCCTTTATAAAGAACGAAATGGACGCTCACGTCCTGACACTACGCAAATAAATTCATCCGCAAAACCAAACTTTATAAAGTACATAATATTTACCGCTATAGTCAACTTTATCTAGCTAAATTTTGTGATTGTGATTGCTACAGGAGTTTTATTGGAGATACTGCTATTAGGCTTACGGCTTAGCAGGGCAGAACTGTACCAAACTTAGGAATTTATATATTACGGCGAGGCTTTCTGTCCCGTAGCGAGACACCAAGTAGGATAAGATATTTTTTAACCTTTACTCTGCTTTCACACGGCATTTTACTGTAAGCTGTACTTTCTATGCTATTAATATTTTTCAATAGCAACAACATCGTGCGAAACTTGTCTAGAAAAGAAAGCGAGAATTTTAGCGTAAAATTGTTGTAAACTAAAAAAAAACTTGTATCAATTTAGGACTAATATTCCTACGTCCTCTTTCCCCGAATTATTTCTATTCAAATAAAACCCAAAATACAATCATCGGCAATGAATAAGTCTATTCATTTCTACTTTGCGAATAAACGTTTATTCAAATAGCAAGAAGAGTGGAATTTATGGGTCGCTTTCGAAAGAAATGTCACGTAAATAGATTACCTTACACGATGATATTTGATGCTGGATTCTAGTCGCAGATTACAGTTTTTAACAGTACGATACGATTTTTTTTTTTTTTCATAACTAGACCAATGAGGTCCATCGCGCTTGGTCTATGTTAAGTATATAATAGATCCTGGCGCCACCACCCAACCATCATTAGATCATTTAGATGAACTGTTAGATAGATACCATAATATTGCATTGTCATCGGGTTTACTTAATAAAGTGCTGTATTGTATTGCACGAGTATTGTAAAATTTCAGCCCATTCCATTACCGGGAACTAGTTTAAAATTGACTTGCAAGTTTTGGCCTAAGCTGTCAAATACAAACATTGGAATTTTATAAAAAGTTTGTAAAAAGACTGATTGTATTGTTGAGTTTCTTGCGGTTCTTCTTCTTAACAGTGGTCAGCTTTTGGGTAGTTTTACTGGCCTATCATAACATAAGAAAGACTTTATTTTTTATAAATTTTATAATTCACATCGTTTTATTACCATAGATATCTAACCTATTTTTTTTCGAAATAGTTTAATTGTTGTGACGAACCTCAGAAAATCGGTATTCTGTGTAACAACAACCATATTGAATTTTCTAGTTGCGCTTTTTTTATGTACACGTACGTAACTTCACTATTTTTTTTGTTACAGGTTCACAGAAGCTAACACAGCGTAACACAGGTAAACAAGAAAGGATCATCGTAAATAAAAGAATAACCTAAATATTAGAAAATATCAGGGAAAAATCTCATACAAATTGACCCAGCCCAAACTAAGCTCTAGGCTTGTTCTATGGGTACTAGACAAAGATAAACATACTTATATAGAGAAATACATACTTATATACGTAGAAAACACCTAAGACTCAGGAACAAATATTAATATTCGCGCTCATCACACAAATATCTGCCCTTACTGGGATTTGAACCCAGGGCTGCTGACTTTGGAGGCAGGGTCACTCCCAACTGGGCTAACGTTTCGTCGAAAACTAAAAAAAACAGGTAACTTAATTTATCGTGGCTTGGCATCCTTTTATTTGCATAAAAAACATCAACAAAATATCATGTCATACCGCCCATAATTTATTTACTGGGATATTTAATGGATTTACTCCACTTCAACAAATTATAATGTCCCATCCCGAGAAATATGATTGAGAATAGCGTGTTTTATTGCCATAACGTAGCACGATTAAACTTACGAGACGTTTCATTCCCATTTGTGAATGGTATTTCTTTTCATGTACACATTTCACATGCCATACAACGTCTAAACCTAAAGACGTCAGATGTGATTTGATTTCTGTGACCTTCCACCGTCAGTAGGATATAAAATTTGGCAAGTTTAGCCCACGCGTGATAAAATTTGGGGAGCGATGCGGTGCAGGTTAAAAGTAGTCGCGTGTGTACCCTCTTTGATAATTCTGTCATTATTCTAATGGCTGTCCCTTGAGTGTAAGAATACCATTATTTATACATTTGATACGCGAACACACCTCGGTTTTAGGCACGGAAATGTTTGCTTTAAAAGTATTTTGAATTACTTTATTATGTTGCGGGTGACACGTTTCTCGCTTTTACCCGAATTCCTAAGTAAGTGATGTTTGTTCAGGTGTAATATTATGTTTGTATTGATGCGTATTAATTGGCTTGACGAATTTTTAAATGCAAGTTGTCGATACCATCTTCAACCAAGGAGAGTCATATACTGCATTTTAAAATGCTATCCTTGAACTCCGATGTTGTAGAAGTACTTTCTATCCTAACCACGAGACATATAGGAATGTTCATTTTAACTTCGTGTAGAAAATGTAACACAAAGGCTTTTCCAATTATAAAGATCCAACTCGGTAGTTACTCCAACCGTATTCTACAAAAGTAGTCTGATTAATCTTGTTTTATGCTAGACTTATTACATTGCCTTTTGTTTATTTTGTTCTAAGTAAACAAATAATATATTCATAAATTAATATAATGTAAATGACGATTAAGTCGTTCCATAGAAACGATTTTTATACACAAGTTTGAACCAGGAACGAATACGGCGATAAGCCTACTTTAAATGTAAGAAAAATAACACTAAACTAAATATAATCAATCTAAGGTCCCAGTGTCATTGTACTGAAAATATCGGCTTTTTTTTTCTTTTTTTTTGTTATTCTTTCAAAAGCAATGCTTGTTCGCTGAGAGACGAAGCTGCTAGCTCTTCAGTCACCTTTGACATCGACTAAGGTTTACTCAATTCTGCGACTTAACTGTGCGCCAGGACCCCACGGGCCGAGGGTCTCCAAAACAACGAGTTTTTCTAAGTTTGTATGGAGTATGTATTATTTTCGCTTTCGCTTGAAACCTTGATACAATCGTTAAATGAGAGGTTTTTACGGCGTCACAGCGGGACGGTGAAAGGCTGCGGCCGTATGATCGGCTAACGTGGCAGTAAACCGAATTAAACAGTCAATTATTGTCGAGACAGCCCTGTAGTAAACAGGGATGTGTTTTACTGCTGTTTTACTAGTATTTCGTGTTATTTGTTGTAAGGTTGGTTTGTAATATGGTGAAGGTACACCTGTACGAAAATCATAAAATTTTCCTTGAAACTTTATTTTGACTAACAGAAAGTAATATTTTTGGGATGTTAGATTACTGTTTGAAGTATACCCGATTTTTTAATAGTGCGGTATAGTAATATAATATCATATCTGTTGAGAGTCGCACTTATAAAATAGTTAGTATATTATTTGTACTTATAGTGCCCGGCCGTTGTGAAGTAAATCCTAACACCTATCATTCCAGTACAAATTATAACCTCAAACCTAAGAATAGGCTATAAATTGTACTGGGGATTCCGGTAACCTTCGGGGAGGGAAGATGGCCGATTGAAAAATGCCCGCCTTTTACTTTTGATTTATTCTGTTTACTGATTTACTCTATTCACTTGACATTGGCGAAATCACTGTGTGGACCATTTAATAAAAAAAAAGAAGAAGAAATTGTACTGCGATGACAGCTGTCAGGATTGACTTCTCATCGGTCGGGTACTACAGTGAGATTTACCTCTCAATTGACGATAATCTCTGTTTACCTGGGTTTTTTAAATTGTGCTATTTCTCTGTAATGTTTTATGTTTGGTGGACAATAAAGTGTTTTATATTGTATGTTTATTATTGCTTTTTTTGTAACTTGTTTATAGTATATAGGTGGGCTCTGAAGCTCATTTGCGTTCTCAAGACTGCAATCTTAAGACCTTATGCCGACCCTATAGACTTCTTACTTCTATTCTTCTTTGTTGTATTGACTTCTTCTTTTGGGGGGTTAGAATGCAATGTTACGAAATAAAAGTAATGGAAGATATGCCCTAATTACTTTAAAATAAAACGACAACGAATTTTCTCTTTCTGGAAGCTGCTATTAAACAGTCTAATTGGTACCATATTTTAAATCGAAACGAAACGTTTTCAATTGAGTAAATTTCGTACCTACATACTGTCTTTAATTTAATAAGACGTAAACATCTCAGTTTACGATCTGCAAGTAAATCAATGATTCGTAAAAGAGCGAGCAGATCTAGGTTAATAAGGTAACCACATGAGTTTATACACTTCTTACTGGTTTACAACTATGTATAAATCACAGTTTTTCCAGCTGGGACGTACGAAATAGTTACTGTCTTCGAAGCCATTACGTATTTTTTGGGAACATTCCGGGGTTGTTAATTTTTAAGTCAAGCTAATTAGGTTAAATAATTTGTATACATTCTCCCTTACCCATTAGGTAAAGGGACAGGCTATAATTGGCCTATCATTTCGTTGTCTTAAGGCTACCAAAGACTATCAATTTCTCTTAAGGCGATTGAGCTAAAATTGTCTACAAAATGCGATAGCGTTTCTCACCCCCTTATATCAAGTGCGAGTTTCTTATATTTTGAAGATGTTATAGATATGAAAAATATTTACGTTTTCCTTCCATTATATATCAGTTGGTATAATTTTAAATCATTCTTTGATTTCGAGATAATAGTAATGAGGGCGGTTTACCCTTTTTACAGAATTTTCATAATCATAGACAAGCTTTTTTAGGCGCAGGGGTTAGGTGATAGTCACAAGTCTAACCCAACCTAACCTACGTAATTAATGTTTAATATAACCTAAAGACAAGGGTTTCAGCAGAGAATAACTTTCGATGAAGTGAAATCTGTGAAACGATACGTTCTATGAAATTAGTATTGGTTAAAAACAAGGGGACACCGGGCGTCACTGAACGCTCAGAAGCCCTAGACAAGATGCCTTCGCTAACTAGCGTTTCTATTCGTTTGGTTTTTAAACCTATCGCGTCACTGGTAGATCACGTGACTTTTCGTATGACGCATTCTACTAGTGACGCGATTGTTTTAAAAACAAAACGAATAGAAACGCTAGTTAGCGAACGCATCTTAGCTACGGGCTCTGTGCAGTTTTAAATATAAAACAATACCTGTAAACGTTCATCTGAGAACTTTAAAGAAGCGAAATCTAGGTTAAAAAGGGTGGCAAGAATACAGTATAATTTGTTTACAAGTGTAAATCAGTTGAAAGGAATTTCAGTGATTGCTGACCGGTGTATTTCTGATTCAGACGCGGTTTTTATAGGTCCGCGGGGTTGGGCTTGTAGTTAACACGAATGTGTATTATTTCCATAGTTACCTTTCCAACTTTTAGTTGTTAAATAATTATCACAAAAAAAATACTAGACCTTGTTCATTTGTATTTTTCCACTTATAAATTACTAGCTGTTGCCCGGGACTCTGTCCGCGTAGAAGATATTTTTAGCTACTCCCTTGGGAACTGTCATGTTTTCTGGAGTAGGTATGAAGTATCTTATATCCTTCCCCATTTCATCGAAATGAGTTCAGCTTTTGAGCCGTGCAAGCGTAACAAACATACAGACGACAGACAGACAGAGTTACTTTCACATATATAATATTAGTATGGATTAAATTAGCACAAAAATACTACAATTTAATCATACTTAATGTATAGACACATAGAAAACATGCAAGACTCAGAAATAAATACTCGCGTTCAACTCGTCGCGTACTCATTACGCCATTGTTCATTTAAATACTCACATACATAACATTACGCCTTTATTCCCAGAGTGGGGTAAGTAGGCAGAGCTACAGAAATACCAACAACTCTAAAAAGACTTGCTTACGAGTATAATTCTGTTACCACATTTTGCACAATCAGGCCAAGAATTTTACTAGTATATATTAGTAACAGGTTGCAAGCCCATCGCCTAACAGTACTACAAGCCCTTTATTCCCTACAATAAACTATTAAACAATAATAATGAATATAAATGTTAATGAATATAAATGTTAATGTGAATGACCAAATTAATTATTTTAACTTAACTGACAAAAGAAAATAATAATTAAATTAATCTTTCACGAATTTTACCTCAATAACTTTATTAATATAACGATCGCGTTATATTTCAAGCAACCTGATTACTAACTTACCGAATTTGAAGATTTCTAGATTGTTCCCCGACCCGCTATAAGATTTCGTGGAAATGAATAATACCAAAATGACAATATTAGAATGAAGAATGTTACCCTAAGCTTCCCGAAAATGACGGAAATTTATTGTCAAAATTGATCTTAAATAATGAAACAATTGCGGTTCATTGGTTTTGGAAGATGAACATGATTACTTACCGGTCAATGCATAGCGAGGGTATCGGTATTTTTATTGTTGGTAAAACAGTCTTTTCCGCATTATTCACCCGTATTTATTATATCAGACATAATAAACGGTTCTACGTTAAGAAAAAACAAACGATGAATAAGAAATTTGATTGTTTTTATTTTATTTGCCACGTGCCACGATAAAAGGCTAGCTGTTTAAAGATAGTGAGCAGCAGATTTTGCTGCGAGCGTGAGACGTACCTTTGTTTTTAATTTTATGAAGGTGGTCGTGGGGTGGCACCAGGCGGGGCAAATTCAAATATACATGTAATTTGATTTTGACCATGTCTTTTTTATCTTATCTAGTTGTCACTGCTGAGGCGAAAAGTTGTATGACACGTTGTTGTACACGAGACCAAAATTATATGCATTTCGTGTCTAACGACTTTCAGTTTATTCTATTTCCTTTATTTGTACTGAAGACTTTCCTTATGCCAAATTTCAGCATTCTAGGTCGATGGGAAGTATCCTATAAATTAATTTGAATTCCCTCGAGAGTGTTGAAATATACGTTTTTTGCGGCATAAATGGCCGTATCCTTTTTTACGTTAACTAAGAAGTTTGATTTTTCACAGCTTCAAGGGACTATGAGTATATAGTTTTTATTAGAATTTCATACCTCCACGCGTTCCCGAGATAAAGGGTCTTGACAGGCAGACGGAAGGACGGAAGGACAACAAAGTGATACTATAAGGGTTCTGTTTTATTCCTTTTGAGGTACGGAACCCTAAAAATGACCTCAAATACTGGACTTGACTTCGTAAGCGATTAAAAACAAATTTTATTTCAATTGTCTTTTATGATCACCTGCTTTTCAAAGAAAATGTCTCTGTTATAAAAACGTCCGTAAAATGTAAAACGTAGTGGACCATAACGTTTGGAATGTACCTTATCCTGTGCCAGGCAATTATTTACGCAGAAAATGAACCAGGGCTCGTATTATGGTCGAAGTTACCGCGTTGGATAAAGCACGCGTCACTCTCACACTTACACACTGGTCAGAAAGTGACAGATGTTTTTATCCACGTTTATTCACATTGATAAACACGACCATAAAAGGCCCGCAGGTTATATACATATTTTTGCCTAACATAAGCCGTCTATATAATTCCACTTGCTTGGCGTGATGAAAGACTGCTGCCACTGCTGGTAGGTACACGATACGCAGTAGGACGCTAAAGACTAGGCTAAGTAACAGCACAGAAAATTTGTCCGTCTCCGGCCCTTTAGGAGACATTATAATCAATTTACAATCATGCTATGCGCGTCCAACACACTAATTTTCTAATAACCAATATTTATTTTAGCAGGTAAACTACTCAAGTTACGTAAGGTAAGCCAGATATGGCATTCTTCGACACTTTTTTTCGTGGAAGAAATCTTCATCATTATACCCAGTGACTTCGACAGATGCAGAGCTATGTGGGATTTTACCCACTAAAACCCCCCGTGGTCAGCGTGCGGGCTTGTTGGAGCCGCCGAAACCTTCTGCACTTTGTTTTTGAACTTCCCAGGTCACAGATTAGACGATACACAACGCCGAATCGTTACAATGAACGGTGTCCCCACTCTTTTACCGCCCACGATCCCGAGGCCTCTGTTTGTCGCCTCTTAAGACAGGCTCCTGGATGCCGCAGCAGTTTTCTAGTCCCGTTCTACATTCTAGCAATATCAAAGCTTTCTTTTAATTTGATTTGTATACATATAATTTGCCTCAAGAACTATTTGAATATAAAGTTACCCAAGAGTAATTTAGGAGACAAACATCTAATCTAATCGTAGAACGATGTTTGATTCTAACTTAAAG
The DNA here is from genome assembly GCA_949316455.1 of Acleris holmiana. Lineage (NCBI taxonomy): Eukaryota > Metazoa > Arthropoda > Insecta > Lepidoptera > Tortricidae > Acleris > Acleris holmiana. Next base: position 16,627,370 of record OX438767.1, read on the forward strand.
ACTGATTGAATCATTCTCAGCTTTAATTTTTATCCAACATTCATTTAAGCTTCTTACAATTCAAATCAATCTTCATTAAGATCAAAATTACTTCTAATTCTATGATCACTAATTTAAGTAGTTTAAACGAAAATTGATTGAAGAGTTCATCAGGTAAAAGATCGAAAGAGGTTTTACTGCAATGAAAAATGGGAGCATCATTCTTTAGATAGCTTTTATTTTGATTCGTATGTTCGATATTTGAAAATGAGTGTCGTAAAACAGATTTCGTACATCGAAGAGAAATGTAACAGCCAATTATAGTACTGCCCTCCTAAGCCAATAAGCGGTATCTCAAATTCAATAGCCAAAGCAGATTCAATCATATCGTGTTGGTAATAAGGTTGCATTTACTACAGGAGTTTTGCCTGAGATACTGCCATTTGTGTTTATATACCAAACGTTTGTATAGTATTATCGAATGTACGGTAGTTCATTAAATCTTTGTAAATAAATTATGAATGTCATTAACAGCGATTAATCTCTAAGTACTAAGGAGTAGAATGGATACACATAAAACTGTAACTTGTAGGCGTTTTATGCTCTACTAACATTAAACGACCTTTAAAATTATGTTACTATTTAAAGAAGAATAGTTAAAGACAAAATGAGATATAACGCTCATGATAAAAAAATATAAAAAAATAGCTGTTGCTCGGTATGACTATTCCTTCGCAATTAGATTATTTTCTCGAGATTAGTGAAATATGTTTGTTCCGAGAAAGCAGTATTGGTGCAAATAATTATTGGCAGATTCGCCAAAATTCGGGCAAAGCTTATTTTGATCAGTAGGTCATTGTCCACGACCTGAGCGATCCACACTATTTATACATCGATTGATAAAGTTTTAAACCCATATCTCATTGGATAAATACATCGAGTATGTACCATACGACACACTAAATAGAGCTTATTTTTAGTGATAGGTTCAGCGACTTACGACTTTCAAGAGAGTGGTCATAATAGTTTTGTTTGGCAAGATCAAACAGAGACATTACTCCTTTTCTTTTGCGATTACAAATACTTGTGTCACCACCGCGTTAAAAGTTATGATCGTTATGATTTTAGAATAGCATAGTTAATGTATGTAGGTACACGCCATTGACAACCGTCTAGACATTATGTAATTGGCAATGATGCATATCTAATATAAACACGCTGCATGAGCGTAATGTTTGTTAATAGGACACGGTGTGTACTTCTTATAGTTTTCATATAATTACGTTTGATATAATATCGTATTGATTATTGGATTTTTCGGTTTGATGTAATCTAAATATCATTAAATATAAAGTTGTGAAATGTAATTAAGGGAGAATTGTTTTGGATTTGAAATAATAACACGTGATTACTTAATATAAAATTAAATCGGTAAACAAAAAAGTGTCATTTAAAAAAATAACACTGCATTTATATCCGTGAACTATATACATTGCATCGATGTATGTTTCAAATTATTATACGAACTCTACCTTAAGCATGAACTTTTTGCTTCGGTCGAATCGAAAAAAAACATTTTTTTTAATACTGTATTATACATATTATATTCGATACATAGCGTCTGTGTTTGGTACTAAAATTTCATGACCGTTGGCATTGACGTATATGTAGTCATCAAGTCGTTGGCATTAACTTTATATTTATTACAATTTGTGGACTTGAATCTGATGCTAGTGGAGCTAACCCTTTGTCCCTCTGTTTAGTCCCCTTTTTGTTTTTTTTTAGTGTTCAATAAAGAATATTTGTATACGCCTTAACGGTGGATCTAAACTAGTTGTATTTTACACAATCGCTAGCGATTATGTTTCGATTGAAAAATGTGTGGAATTGACGTAAGCCGCCGAGATAGTACCACGTGACTATCTCGGCGGCTTACGTCAATTCCATACATTTGTCTATCGAAACATAATAACACAGGAGTGAGGCTATAAATTCAAATTAGAATTAGAATCACAATTTAACAAATGTTTTTTACGGATTGCAAACAGTCAGCGTCATCAGTGTACAAACCGTAGTTCGTCTTCAAAGAAAGGAATATCGCACGCCTTGCATGTGCCGCCAGATACCACACAAGTAAACTCAAGAGGACGAACCAAGCCGACTCGCGCCATATTGCCACGTACAGTTGTGTGCGTAATAAATAAGACTAATAAGTACGCAAGAGCAGCAATAGGTAAGGCTGAAGATGAACTAAGTTTTTAATTATACTTTGCCGTCAATGGTGTGACAAACTAGCGAGAAATATATCCGGAGCACCATAATAAGTTTAGGAACCAAATTTCAGCATTATGTACTTACCGTGAAATTAAACCCAAGCATTTCGCGAGTTTCTGTCCTGGCGGGTGATTCTTTCAACATAGGTGAAGTTTTATCCGGCAAGTTTAAGAAGTCCCGTCGGAGCGTACGAAAAACATTTTAGGGCGTGCCTTCTCAATTAGGCAGCAGGCAGGTGAGTCGAGTTCAGTGTCGTATAAAACTGCCTAATTAAGAAGGCACGCGCTAAAATATGTTTTGTATGCTCCGACGGGACTTCTTAAACTTGCCGGATAAAACTTCACCGGAGATCGACGCGGCGCTGTGTTGAGAGAATCCGCCCCAGAACACCCAAAAATATATAACAAAGCAAAGCAAGTTTAGTTCACATTTTGTACGAGTACATACATACCTTTTGTGTTTATTTTGTTGTTTATGTTCCTGTTGGTACAATAAATTATTTTACATACTTAAGAACTAGTGTTATTTAACAACTAAAATTTATACTGTACTTTACATATTTCAAATACAACAAATCCACCAAATCAGTCAAAATAATTGACTTATCGGAATTTCTGCTCTTCAGTTAAGTAAATAAATTTGATCCACTTCAACCAACTTTGTTAATATTTTATGGTTACCGCGTTTAATTAGTTGTTTGTTTGTGTTTAATTATAACGTTAATTACATTAAAATAGCTCATGTGTAAAACTTAATACGTTCGTTATCGATGAAGGATATTGAATGAAGTTTAAGGGCGTTACATAACTGATTTGTTAGTCCCGAATCCAGAAACACTACGAATGCAATTTAAAAGAGACGAATGGCGGGAAACAGGTCATATTTACAAGACTTTTTATGACACAGTTTTTCAAAACAACGTTATATATTTTACATTGAGTGTGTCGTTGTTGAGTAGTTTATAAAAAATCATTAAAGCATGCAAACATTCATCTATTTTGAGATTTAGCAGACCGTTAAGGGAATTTAGAACCCTAAAAGTGTATTCTTCACTAGAGTTACGTGTCCCCGTAAAATCATAAATTAAAAGCAAAACTATCAACAATAAGTAAAATTATTGGTTTTTAATATATTTATTAGATGGCGTGTCGGGAGCCTAAGAACCTGGAGAAACTGAAACTGTTCGACCACGTGAGGGAACCAGAACCTTCTGAACTGATCCCTTACTAGAAGCCCTTAACTGCACCACCCAGTCAGCACTGCGTCAGGCTCAACTAAGAGCAACCCGGAGTGATCTATTTAAGATCCGACAGAAAGATACGACCCTCGCTCATGAGGTAGCAGCCAAAAAGATCTTATAAGATAGCAAAAAAAATATTCTGGGATAGTTTTGTTCTTTGTATTAACTGCGATGATACCTCAGGCCTAAATTACACAAAAACGGCGTAAGGCGCGAAGACGCGACATTTTGTATGAGCGGACGGTGCCGCTTGAAAACGTGCTCATACAAAATGTCACACCTTTTGATGCTTTTCCACCGACGAGCGGGAAGAATTTTAATTCCGTCCTCGTGCATCTTCGGTGGAAAAGGTTGTTTTAATACAAATAAAAATTCTCGCGTCGCCTCGGCTCGCCTCGCCTTGCCTGTGGAAAAGCACCTTTACGCCGCTTGCGTGTAATTTAGTCCTTACATTATTTATTTCTCGACATGCTCCTGCCCAGTTCTATATTAATGCCACTCAATAGCATTATTGATCATGTTCTTAGACCATGAGACTAAATAAATAAATAAACCTGCTGCAGGGAATAGGGTATCGTGACACAGCTAAAATATTAATTGAAAGGCTTGCTAAGCAGACATATACCGGGCGGAACAAAACGAGGGACTGAGCTGAAAGGATAGTGTTATCTAACTGATCTACAATCGAATTATTATAATTGTAAAGCTGGACTGAAAAGTAACACAAAATGATTAAAATTAATCAATTTAATATCAGTGACAACCCTTCAACCTACCTTCCTACCTTCTAATTTAAATTGACACAAGTCATCAACTTCACTTTACAGGCGATGCTCAAAAGTACCACCGTGGCATATTATGCACGCTGCCGCTCGTCGCATTTCAGCCAAAATATTAGCAAGTTGAAGATACATGACAAGTTTAGTTCGTATTAAAGCTTTTTGTTTACATACCATACTCTGCAATCTCAGGATAAATATGTCATTCATTAAGGTTGTTTACTAATGAAGTCGGTGAAATAGGCCCAAGTTAGACACCTTATCTTGATGGCGTCATCGGATCTACTTGCTGGGGTTGTTAATGTGCAGATTTTGCACTAATGTTTAACAAACTGTAACTGTTATTCGGTTAGAAATATTAATATAGTTAATTGGTGAAAAATAAAGTACAAGACCTAAAAAAATCCCCGTTTTCTTAAAAGTCCCTCGTTTTGTTCCACAAGTATAGACCGTTGCAAAAGCAAACAGAACCTTGTTAGACTTGATAAACCCCTATACCCTTTTAGAATTAAAGCGCAAGATAAGCATTCAAATCTCTCCAATAAAACTAAACTCTGTAGGGGAGAGCGGGGCTGAAAGTGCCGGGGGTAAGTTGTTCCGATGATAATAGAAATTCAAGTAAAAAACGGAGCAATTTGTATGATGTTTGACGCGAAACGTTATGAAATTATGCCGTTGCAGGAGCCGTTTAAGTTGCTTCCATTAAGGTATAATAGTAGTTGTGGAAAAAAAAACTAAATCAACGGAACAACGAACCCCACCAAATGACACCTTTTTGCCTTTGATTTTTTTTTAACCGAGTTGATAGTGCACACATAATAAACACATATTTTGACGTACTACAAAATACTCCTTTAGCGTGTGTGATCTGAGATTTATTGTTTTAAGGATAAGTTTGTATTTCAAAAGGACGGAACAACCAGCCCCATAGTGGGGTTAGTTGATCCGTTCCGATCGATCTCATAAAAAATGTTTTTATTTGAAAACTGTTTAACGATGCACAAAATAATATTACTATTCAGAAACTCCAATAACCATTCTTTAAATGTATGTGTAAGCCACACAACATATACACTATTTTCATAGCTCAATTGTGTTTTATGAAAATCGGCACTTTCAGCCCCGCTCTCCCCTATCATGTAAAAATGTCCTGCATGCGCACATTCGATTATAGACTCTATTAATATCGGATTACGAAATAATCATGTGCAAGGTCAGAGGACTTATTAAAAGTGACGCGAGGTAGAATTGGCTTAGCAAATAAACGCCTACGCTTTTTATGATGTTGAACCAATGCCCCTTGTTTACTCACGGAATCGACCCGTAAAGGAGCTTTTGGTACTGAATCTGAATTACCCTCAATACATTTTCGTTAAAACGATACCGAAACGAACATGCAACGTTTTGCTGATGTTGGGATTGATGGATGCTGGCTAAGCTATTGCTAATTAACAAATTTATACTTACGTTGACTATGTAATGCTTAATCTAATAGAGTAGAATACAATAGAATAGTTAGTAGTAATATCTACAAGGCAACATAACATAATACATCAAATGATCGCGTGGGGATAGTTTGAAACGCTTGAAATAAAATAATTACTTATTTAAAGGAAAATATTATGATAGTAATTATAAAGAAGAAAACTAAATGGCGAGAGCTGAAATTTCAGTCTTGATATTGTATCAGGGCTAGGATTCTACACGGTAATAACGATATCGTCTTTGACGTGTTTCCGTATTGTTAAAGTTTTGATAACTCTTATGTCATTTACAATAATGGCGACTGTGACATAAACGATTCTAAAACATGTCAAACGCGACATCGTTATAACGCAGTAGAATAGAGGCCCAGGGGCCCCAGCCAAGATGCAAACGCTCCTAACGTTTTTCTTTTCTATCGCTCAAAATGTATGGGATGACATTGTCGTGCGTTTCGATAAACCACGTGGTCGACTGTCATCCCATACATTGAGAGCGATAGAAAAGAAAAACGTTAGGAGCGTTTGCATCTTGGCTAGGGCCCCAGGAGCCTCATCCTATTGCCTATCATGTTTATAAATTCGGCTTGATCATAACCACTAAATATCAAGTTAAATCAGTACATATCCAATTCAGAATAATACACGTATTTAACCTTACAGCCTACAGTGCAATAGTCCTTACACTTGGGAGCAAATAATTCGAGCCACTTAGAACTGAATTTCCATAGAATGCGGCTCGATTTTTTTGCTTCCAAGTATGGTTGATGCAGCGTAAAGTATGTCATTTTACACGAGCCTGAAGGTGTCTTGGCCCGAACTGGAAACGAAGGACAAGACTCGGGACGAGCGATAATGACAGTTTCGCACGTGCATTAAACGAGGTTCATCATCTGTGAAAAATAATAATTAAACAGAAAAATACAGTAATAATGAAAAGAGATATTATAACATAATTGTTATTCTAATAATTAACAGTGCAATATGAACATGTAATGGTAAAAATATCGAAAAGTAAAAAACACAAGTGCGAAAAATCCAATTCACGATATGCAGCTTCAAAATGAGCCATTTTTTGAGCAACAGCAAAAAGCATATTTTTGATTCGGGTAAAGCCGGTCAGTAGCATAAGAGCGAATGAGAATGAGTGAGAGAAATACAAATACGAATGTCATTTTAGAGCTGTTGCACAGTAAACACTAAGCTATACTAGTAGCTATACATTAACCATCAATTTAGATTACCAAACCTTTCACCAACGAAGGCCTCTAAACTATTTCAACATCATCATGGAACACTTAAACTGAAAATTACCATTGCTAATCACAAGCAAGTAACGGGTCTCATAACCGAATAACGAAACGACTGAACTCCATACAAACCCAACACAACATAAGACTTTTTTCTACACTTTAAAGTATAAATTAGCGAGAGTCACGTATTAGTATGCGTATCGTCCTCTTGATTATCCTAAAACTAGAGTTATGCAGCTGTTAGAAGGATTTATTAAGGTTTTTAACATAATGGACACCTAATTTGTAAACGTGTATAGTTTGAAGAAGCTTTTCACTTCAACTATTCGGTTTGTACTCTCGATTTAAATTTTCTAAAATCTGCCTTTGTTTGGCAGTGAGTTATTAATGCCAAAATTAATTAGGACTGAATTTTGACAAATTTTGGACAAGTTGAGGAGAAATTCTGAAAAAGGGGCGAATTGTAAGTACCCGAAACCGACGTGCATGCATGACTCGATGTATTAATGTGGAAGGAGCGAAAGAGATTTTTCAGGATCGTAGCAGGTGGAAAGAAGCCTACTGTATGTGTGTATGAATATTGACAACATTTTCTTATCAGACGAATTAAATTACACTTTAGATATTCCATTTCTCCCGATTTTTTTTAATGAGAGTCATAAGATTGCAAATGTTAATTAGTATATTAAAGAAACTACTTACCTACTAGATCTTGTTCAAACAAATTTTCAGTGGAAGTTTGCATGTACATCATATATTTTGTTTTAGTTTTATCATTGTCTTATTTTAGAAGTTACGGGGGTGGGGGGACAAACATTTTACCACATTGGAAGTGTCTCTCGCGCAAACTATTCAGTTTAATAAAAAATAAATTAGAAACATCAATATAATTTTTGAAGACCTATCTATAGATACCCCACACATATGGGATCGATGAAAAAAATAAAATGAGTTTGAGTTCTTAGTATGGGGAACCCCCAAAATTTATCGTTTTTTTTTTTCTATTTTTGTGTGAAAATCTTAATGCGGTTCACAGAATACATCTACTTACTAAGTTACAAGGTTCTTATATTTTCGGAAAAAAGTGGCTGTGACATACGGACGGACAGACAGACATAAGGAATCCATATCTCCCTTGACCCCGGTAGATGCGGGTGGTACGGGATCAATCATACTGTGCAAAAATGACTAGTGAATAGTTACGCCTAGCAGTGAATTTGATGCAGATATCTATTATGATAATAAAATGACAGGCTGGTTCAAAGTAGAAACCGTTGACTTACTAGACCACTAACGTTTGAGAAGTCTTAAACTTAACTCTAGTTATTTTTGATTTTCACGGATTATAAAGATTTCAAAGAAACGCAATAGTTATGGGCCGTTAAGAAGAAAATCTTGACAGCTGTAATCTCGGTAGAATTTATAACCTAGTCTTAAGTTTGGGGTACGAATTCCAATTTTATTATTAAAAGTTAAAGGTGTATTTCACCTATGCCGGGTTATTGTAGAGTTTTTTAAAGACACACAACTTATGAACTTATTAGCGAAATAAGTCAATGGATATCACACGCGAGGACAATTTTATTGTTTGGTAAAAGAGTATTTTCTCTTGAACTACACAGAAGCACATGGGGTTAGCTCCACGCGCTTCTGCCACGTCCATCAGGGTCTGTATTCAACTCGGTAATACAATATTTCTTTTGGCGTGTTTCCATTCTTTGGCTGTGTTTGGGGTAATATTTTTTTCATCACACATGCTCGGAAAGGGTGTTATAACACGCAGGCGTATAGGGCAGTTATAGCTTATTTACCTCCCAAGGGAGTTATGGGTTTAGTCTTAGAATATAGAACCTATCAAACGTCATCGTACTTTATTTCAGACTAAGGAGGTGTAAAATCAGCCAAGGTTTATTTCCTATATTCGACACTTGGCTACAAAACAATTTTACTGTATATAAAACTTATAAAGGGAATAAAGGCTTGTAGTACTGTTAGGCGATGGGCTTGCAACCTGTCACTAATACACTAGTAAACATCTTAGCCTGATTTTGCAAAATGTGGTTATAGAATTATCAACAAGTTTTTTTAGAGTTGTTGGTAATTCTGTAGCTCTGCCTACCCCTCTCTGGGAATGAAGGCGTGATGTTATGTATGTATGTATGTAAAACTTATACGGTCCATTTAACTGCATTAAATTATACTAAATTTTATATTCAAAATGGCAGTATGGTCTGTCAAGCTTGAAAACTATTGGCAGTACTTAGAATTATCTGTGGGAGACTATATTAAAAAAAAGTTGAGGTGACATGTTGACAATCTTAATTTAGGGTTTTTTTTTTCCCTTAAATTTTAATGAAAAACATTGTGTGTATTACGGGCAGTAAGGGGTTAACAAACTCGAGTCATTAAAAATCTAATAATACTCTTGTTAGTTATCCCCTTCTTACTACCCTTGATGCACAATATACTATTATTGGAATGATTGGTGTAAAAAATTATCAACGGCCTAGTATGTAATACACAATTTTATACTTATTCAAGGATAGGCCCCTGGCAGAAGCGATTAAGCTCTAATTCCTTATTCTCACTTCTTTACTAATAGTATGTACAAGCGAATGTGTGTTTTTTTTTGCTTGTCACCACTTTGTAACGCAACAACCAATCAATATGTTATTGGGTATAGGGATAGTTCATAACTTGGGGACAGAAACAGGGCATTTTTATCCCGGAAATTCGAGAAGTTCCCCAGATGAATAACAATATACGACATCTGCGAGGCAGATTAAAGATGGTTTTTCAGTTTAAGTATCCAAAGGGTACCAACGGGACCCTATTAATACGCCTTCGCTGCTCTTCCGTCTGTCCATCCGTCTGTCTGTACTCATGAACTGCAATAGGCAGAAAATATAAATAAAAAAGTATAAAGAAAGTTAAACGCGCCGTCATAACAAAAAAAAATAAGAATGCACAGGCACTTTTCATGCAAAGATAGGAGTTACTAGTGCTTACCAAGAGGACTCGGTTAGCCTAGAAACCTTTAGTTCTAAGTGTCACTCTATCCATCTTAATGTAGGATGAAGTGGGATAGATTGCGGATAAGCGGGAAAGTCGGGATCTTTAGCGACGGAAGGTTAAGTGGGGATCTGTTACAAACTAGGTTATAAATTTGGGTAATGTTTTATGAAATTTAATCACCCTTTGTTTATTGGATAGACGCAACTGAATATTCGAGTATATTGTTATAGAGTCACATCCTGTATACAGATTAAGTTTTCGGGACTCCATCTGCAGATATTAACTATAAATTGTTTAAACATTATTGAAACATTTATAAAGGATTTTAATACTTGGCTATTATACTTTACAATTAAAAATTAGGTATGTACAAATAAAATTCCTTTTTAGAAAGAAATAAACTTCCCCCCTTTTAATATGACATGGCACTTACATTTATTATTTGTTATTTATACTTTCACTTCTACTTTTTTTTTTTCTTTGGAGACTTCCAGTGATAACAAATTTTTTTTTTAAAGCACGACATTTAAAAAATAAACTTAAGTAACTGTCTTATTCTTTAATTAAAAGGACATTTGAAACCACTTATCAAAGTTTAAAAAAAAAACACTGTTTATCGATATCCAAACTTCCTACCTGGGTAATTTTCAAAATAATGGTACGTAGTTAATTGTAGTCCTTAATTAGGTAAAATTATGTTGAAAACTACCCACCCGTCATTTAATTTTGCTCCCAAAACTCCTATGCATGAATACAAGTGAGAATGTACGACACCATACCAACACTAATAATTACAAGGTATTCAAAGCATTCAATGATTAAAAACCAAAAACCTTTTAGTAAATTTTACACGAAAAATCTCCCGACAAAAAACATCACGTTTTAAATTCCAGGGACCAATACCAGTTTCTTACTTCTAGCTTTCATTAAATAACTTTGTCACTACCCGGTAGCACCTCTCCACTTTCCCTTATGTTTTAATCTCAAACTTCGGGACCCACTTTCTTAACTCAGTACTTTACTAATGATAAACTTATTTAAAGCAATCCGTCCGTAGAATCGCGATTGGGTGAATTACGTGAGACTATTGGAGATAAAGAGACGTGAGAGACATGATAACGGCCAAGAGTAATGAGCTCTATTTGCATACATTATCGCACGTTGTGGGGACCAACTTGTCTGGAAACTTTTTACCGTGGGAATAACGCGCGTGGAGCATGGAGTCTTTTTGTCAGATTTTTTTTTTTGTGTTTACATTAAAGAGTAAAAAAAAAAGAGTGGCCTTCAATGGCAGATAGAGTTTTTGTAAAGGGCTAATACGACCCTTGTTATCACATTGTGATTGATAATCAATCCATTGGTACCTACTAATATTATAAATGTGAAAGTCACGTATAAACAGCTTTACCGTATTTGATGAAACTTGGCAAGGACTGAGGTACTTTTTATCCCGAATTTTTTGACTTTTCCTGACGGAATAGCGACAAAAGCTTTCTACGCGGACGGAGTCTTGGGCACCGGCTAGTTCCTTATAAATTAATAATAATATTCATCAACTGAGAAAGCTCAAGGTTGTACTATAGATACTAGACCACAATAGACCGTATCCCTTCATTTTTCATATTTTCATTTGCCATAATGGTCACTGGCTATATATCCTTCTTTTACCCTAATATTACATACCATAATTTAATTTGCAATAAAGGCATTTTTTCTGGATTCATAAACCTTTTAGGTAATTTTTACATGCCATAGCATAGAGCCTAATGTTAGGTTAGGTTTATTTTATTACAATTACGAATAGTACACGGTTTCGGAAAAAAATGCCTTTAATATTATTTTATCGTTACGGCATATAAAATTATGTAATTTGCAATTCGGGCAAATGAAATTATTGCATATTAAATTCGGTCAAACGATAGATACCACAATAAACATAGTTATATACCTAGAAAAATACAAAGTTAAATACATAGAAAACATCCAAGAGCAATAAAAAAATAACCACCCTCATACTCAAATTATTATATTGCCGTGCTTCGTTGTTGTCGACGTTTAGAAATTTGGCACACGGTATAGTAAATATATATCAACACTATTTAACAATACTTCCCTAACCCTCGTCACTTCTCAGAAATCGCATATACAAACAAACATGTTAATACATCGATTATGATAAGTAAGAGTTAATAGCGCCCTTGGTAACCGCCTCACGCTCCGACCCGGTGGGAAGTGCCCTATTATCGGGTCCCGACTTCGCTTATTTGCAAGGTCACTCCGATACTTACTGATATGCAAGTCCTTAGCTAAGTGCTGGGTTAGAAAGGCGGAATAAGCGCTTACCGCTACCTAAGGGAGTAGACACACGGCGATTTTTTTAAGCGATGTAATCGCAGATAGAGATTATTTCATCGAAACACCTTTCATCGAATTTATCATTTTATCGAATTTAATTTCATCGAACGCAATTTTCTGCTGAAACCATAATGTTTTCAGGGTATCTTAAACATGTAACCTAACATAACGTAATTAATGTTTAAGATACCCTGAAAACATTATGGTTACAGCAGAAAATAGCGTTCGATCTTAAACATCTTACCTAATCTAACCTACATAATTAATGTTTAAGATACCCTGAAAACAATATGGTTACAGCAGAAAATTCGATGAAACGCTATTGTACATTGGATACACGGTACATTGGATGAAGTGAAATTCGATGAAGTGATGAGTTACCCCTTTTAATACGTGCGCAGTGCGCATTTGTCTCGATAGAAAGCGACTGACATATGCGACAAGCGGCCACATGTCGCGATGCAGTAGTATTGCTACTCCATCGATATAAAAACTCGCTGTGTGCCAACTCCCTAAAGGTGATTAGTATGTGATGAGTTTAGAAGCTCAATTGCAATTTACTCGAGAAGTACTTGTTGTGCTGTACTTGGATATAAGGGACTTGCAAATGTAGGGTTTGCTCGGAGTTTGAAATATTCTGGTTCGATATTAAAACCTGTTAGAACTTTAAGCCATAAGCCCTAAAATTTTAAATGGCTTTCAATACTTACAGGCTCACTAGATTTTGCGCGCTGACTCCGTCAGTGTAGAGGTCTTTCATCGCAAATCCCTCAAGAACTGTTCAATTTTTCAGGATAAAAAATTTCTTATGTTCTATTCAAGATTTTAACCTATCTGCGTGCTAAATTTCATCCAGATCCCTTCAGCTCTTCAGGCGTGATTGAGTAACAAACATTTATCCACCCAACTTTCACATTTATAATATTAGTAGGATAGAATTAAATCCGTCCATACTAATATACATGTATAACATTATAAATGTGTAAGTAGCTCTGTTTGTTTGTTTCTGACGCTTTCACAGCTAAACCGCTGAGCCGATTTTAATGAAATATTGTATGCAGTATCGGCAGCAATCGTTGATCGCTACTCACGGGAATTATCCAATTTTCCGAGATTAAAATTATCCTAGTTCCTTCCCAGAATTGAAACCATCTCATACCCATATAAATATAGACAGAACAACTTCCGTGTGTATAACATTATAGTATGGAACCCAAAAGGGTTCCATTCCTAATAAAAGTTTGAGAAACACTGCTTTGATGTGTTTATATTTAACGTGGGCACAGTGTTGACACAGAGCCTCTAGACTACAAATTAACTGATTAACACAAACAATGCAAGACTATCTGATTTCCATACAATATTGACGAAATTGATTATATCTACAGTGATTGGTTATTTGAAACATTCTTTAATAAAGAGACATAGTAGAGCTCAAATGCAGCATAAAATGTTTCATATCCTGTACTATAATCAGCAGTTACATATTTAAGATATGAATGTTCTAACTAATCAATATAATTCATTTTCTAAAAATAAATGAATGACCTGATATAGGTATCTTATGAATTGAAATGAGTTTATAACACGGAAAAGTTAACAAGATTGCAAATTATGAAATAGTAGTATGTACCATGTACCTAATTAAATCTGCGCACAAAATTAGCAATATCTCAATTTGTTGCAACAGTTAATTATATCATTTACATAATACTTGTTACAAATTCACCGATCCAAACTATAATTGTTCGCTTTTCTAACAAGAAACTATAAAGTAAACCACTTGGCAACACAGAACTAGTGCCGGCAAATAGCGGTGTGTGGTGTACACTTAATTAAAATAAATCAAACTTCGGTCGCTTTGTACTGAGCTTGTACAGGGCGTTATTAACCCGATGGTGTGTTCGGGGTTTAATCATATTGTAGGGCTTGTAATTTGAAGAGAAATACAGGGTGACCCAAAACTAGTGAATGATAGGCTATTGGTTCTTGATTAGGTCATGCATAATCTGAGGCCGTGTTATATAAGTATAGTTTTTGATTTTCCATACCATCGCAGTTAAAAATACGGCCGAAAATAAACACGTTTCTTGTATGGGCCCCCAATGGGGCATGCGGACGGACGGACTTGGCGAAACTATAAGGGTTCCTAGTTTGACTACGGAACCCTTATAGTTTCGCCAAGTCCGTCCGTCCGCAGCCTGGTGCCCCCTACAGCCAAAACTACAAATACTAAAAAAACTTAAATAAAAGAGCATATACCGAATTTTAAGGGAAAAATATCACGACTAAGCATCATTGATTCTTGAGATACAGGCGATTAAAGTGTTTATACCTACTAAAATGATCTAAGACTGCACCAATCGACTTTAAATGGAAAATTAGTTATTACTTGGTGATTTTTATGTTTGTAGTACTTCACGGCTTCGGGATTCTACTCTAAGCATGGTCCGACATGCTCTTGCCCGGTTTATTTTGTAATATTATTTTATTTTATCATTAAGTGTTTTAGCCGCTGCGTAATATATACTTTGTGAAAGCTTCAACTGTCTAGCTATTACGGTCTACGATATACAACCTGCTGACAGACGCACAGACAGCAAAGGTCCCTCCTCCTCCAAAGGAACCCTCAAACACACTGTATATGTAGGTATAATTATGTGTAAACAACTATAAAGAGTATAATATTTATGTAGTTGCCTTACTAATCTAGATCTATTCGCTCTTTTATAATATACTGAATTACTTACAGATCGTAAACTGAGGATTTATACGACATATCGAAGTAAAGAGTGCACAAAAATTTGCTCGGTGGAAATTGATTCTTACAAGTTTAAGTTATATAATGGCAAACAAGACAGTTTAATAGTGGTTTCAGGGGCCAAATTCCAAGTCATCAAAAATCTCAAATTTAATGTTGGGAAGGGACAGAGATATACAGGGTGTTAGGCAGATCGTGTGCCAAAAGAATACGGCGGGTAGGTAGGGTCACTTGCAACACACTTTAGGCTAATTAACACTCATCCTGCCCACGGTTTTTTTATTTTATTTCGATATTCCCCAAAAGTTTACAGTTTTCTTTATATATTTTTTTTTTAAATGTCGCAGCAAACGGTATTTATATTTTTTAATCTCTAATGTTTGCTTTCTATTAACATCTTATTTGTATTCCCATAGAAAACAAAAAAAAGATATGAGCCGACAAAGTGCGAAAATTAGAAAATATAAGTCGTCAAGCTCAGCTTAACGGCATAATTAAAAAAAAATAGGAGAGAAACACAACAAATACAAAACAATTGACAGGTGTGAATTGTCAAGTAACTTAACGGAAAAAGGTGGCTACTTTTTTCCGTTAAGTTACTTATCCTACAAATTGTGTACATTTACCCTAAGAATTCTGTATTAATTTGTACAACAGAATACAAACTTCGATTTCGAGCTAATATTTTATAACAAATAATTAAAATAATATTGAGGGTGTCACTGGACGCTCGGCGTAGTCTTAATAAAAACCTTGTAATAAAAATACATTATGGGGACATAAAACTTATCCAAGGATAAACTAGATTTAAAAAAAAAAACCATTCTTCCGCTGTCACACTCATAAACTCAATGTTTACAAAGGACAGAACGTGACGAGGAATTTGCTATAACTTTATTCGGAACGAAAATGTCCCAACTCAAGCATTTATCACTCCCATTTTAGGACGAATTTAGTATAAGTAGTTGGGTCATACAGAGATTTAGGTTACCGTCTTTCCTGTGGACACACCAAAAGTTAACGTTTTTAAGGCCTAATTTTCTGGCTAAGCCCATTCTCGCAACAACACCGTCAGGACTGCTTTAGACCTATCATATAAAAACATAACTTATATGCACACAAGCTCTTAACTATTGACCACAGGAGATTTTAATTTGGGCCTTTTTCAACTTGATCATTGATTTGCTGATTACTATGGGTTGTGTACGTGCTATTGCCGTTTGGAAATTGATTTCGCTTTGAGCAAAGCGGTGTTAATCGAAAATGCTGTCTAACAATTTAAAACTAATGACTTCTACGCATTTGATCGTGAAAATAAACCTGATTATTCTCGAGAAATTGGTATTTTAGCGAATATTATTTTTTAGGGTTCCGTAAACAAAGGATTCCAAAGGGACCTTAATAGTATGACTTCATTGTCCATCCGCCCTTACATAAAAAAGCTGTATCCACCGAATCGTAAAAGATAGGTGATTTGTCACAGAATGTGTATTGTAACAACAACTTATAAATTTATAAGTTAAATAATATAATAACGGAGGGCTTGGTTCTGTTGTTAAAACCGGATAAATAACTATAGCAAATAATAAAAACCAGGTGAGTGAATTGCAAAAACATTGTACATAGTTGTTTTCCTTTGTGTAACGAAGATTAACCATACGATTGTGTGACTAATTTCCGTTACACAAAGGAAAAAATATTTGTTTCAATTAAACTTTGATATCAATTAGGTCCTTAACTATGTACAATATTTTTGCAATTCACCAAGTTAAGTTTAAATCGAGGCACGAGTTCCACTCGCACTTGACTTAATTGGTTGAAAAAAATCAATCTGGCCAGCCTAGCCATTTTGCGAGTCAAGTAAAATTGGAATTGTTTTTAAAACTATAATTTTAAACGAGAATTCACTTAGCGTTTGTTTGTATGCCTATTAACTTTCGTTTTTTGGAACGCTCGTCAAAATTATCTCATGTCGTGGGTGTACTTTTCATGGAAAGCTAATTTGTGCTTAAACCTTCTTGTTTTTAGATTATTTTAAGCAAGGTTTACGTAGGTTTAGTTAGGTTGCTATGGCTACCAAAAAAAATCAATAGAAAACAATAAGGTTTAAGCAAAAAACAGGACTATTCCGACTAGTTACATTATTAGTTCCATTGATGGAACTAGATGGACTTTTCTGTCCGAGTAGTTACATTCAACGAAGATGGTTTCCATAATGGAAGTACATGGACAATTTTTTCCAAGTAGTTACATTAATAATGCAGGGTTTAATTTAATGCAATTAAATAAACTGTACCTAAGTATAAATATTTTTTTAAGAGGCAAAGGAATTGAAAATAAGTACCTTCTATTGATTGAATTCGTTTTCATTTTATGTTATTTTTATGATTCATGCTTAGTTATAGTGCATTTAGTTGCATTAAATTAAACCCTGCATTATTCATGTAACTACCACCCCGGAAACCTAGGAATAAAAAGTCCATCTAGTTCCATCAATGGAACTAATAATGTAACTAGTCGGAATAGACCAAAAAATGGCTTTCTATGAAATGAAAATTTTGCGAAGTGATACGGTTTATGAAATGAGTGTCGGTGAAACAGTGTACAACCCGTGTCGTGTATTAGTTGTTTAAATAATAATTATGAAATAGCCAGAGTTAAGTAGACAGGGTTAGCCCAGACCTTGCCTACGAAGCAAGCCGTCCCAGGCTCGATTCCCGGAAAGGTCAAATATTTGTGCGATGAGCGCGAGTATTTGTTCCTGAGTCTCTCCGAGATTGACCTTTGATATTTGTTATTTAGTAATCAGCCGAACAACTAAAAGGGGAATTAGTTAGTTTCGCAAGCATTGTCCAAGTGAGGAATTTAGTTTAACCAATTTAGTACCCCGGGATCTACTAGCTTTAACATAATGATGAAAGTACTCGTGGTATTGTTTTGGGCAGCTATTATTAAAGTGTCCTCCGTGGCCCGGGGCTCTGAAACACTTCTGTAAGGGCTCCGCCGAAAAACAATTGTAAATATTTGAAGCATGCTTTTTTAAATTTTCTTAAAAATTTATGTCAACCCATGTTTTGCTTATTTTGGGGTATCGTAAAATATTTAGTGTTCCAAAAGGGTTCTCCATCGTTAAAAGTTTGAGGACCGCTGGCCTAAAGTGTAAGCATGGTATTTATTTTCATAATTATTGATGACTAGTTGCCGCCCGCGACTTCGTACGCATATAAATCAGTTTCTGAGGGAATAGCGATATGAAAGGTACTTTATGTGTTAATCCAAGGCATAAGTTGTTTGCATTCCAAATTTCACCAAAATCCGTCCAGTAGTTTTGGCGTGAAAAAGTAACAAACATCTATACTTACAAACTTTCGCGTTTATAATATTAGTAGGATAGGTCTTAACAAATTTCAATCCATACTAATCTAATGTAAAGGTAACTTTGTCCGTTTGTTACGCTTACACGGCCACACCAATAGATAGATTTCCATGAAAGGTATAAAAATAGTTTAAGCGCCAAAGAAGGACAAATTATGCTTTTATCCCAAAAACTTGAACAGAACTGATTCGGGGTCGCGGGAAACACCTAGTTTTTACATAATTGTTTTCTGACTTGCGTCAGCTCCCTGGACCCATTTATCATTCTTAGTACGTCATCAATTAAATTAAGGGATGAAATGTAAAAATATTTAAGAGAGTATAATAATATTAACAGCCTTTTTTATTAAAAAAAACTGGTGAAATATTCTGTTTCCTCTGCTTATCACTTGAGTCAGTCCAACTTTTCAAGTTATTTTAATGAGTTATCATTCCCTTGAAGCAACTGTACCGGGTGCGCCAAACTTCACGTAAATTTTCAAGGCCAATTATCGAAAGTACGAAAACATTTCTATTTTTTTTTACATCATAATAATAATCATAAAGACACGGTGGCCTAGTTGGGAGTGACTCTGCCTCCGAAGCCAGCGGTCCTGGGTCAAATCCTGGTAAAGGCAGATATTTGTGTGATGAGCGCGAATATTTGTTCCTGAGTCTTGGATTTTTTCTATGTATTTAAGTATGTATTTCTCTATATAAGTATGTTTATCGTTGTCTAGTACAAGCCTAGAGCTTAGTTTAGGACTAGGTCAATTTGTGTGAGATTGTCTCCTGATATTTATTTATTTATTTATTTATAAGTAGTCTCTCTTACTAACGATTGTTATTCCGAAATATTCAAATTCATAATTATTTTACACTACTATTTACTTTATTATATTTTGTGAACGTAACTATTACTTCTAACCCTGGGTTCCTATATTCAAAACGTTTCGTTAAAATGAGGCGTCTCGTTAAAATTTAACACATTTTATTTGTAGCAAATGTCATTTTTTACGAGACGTCACTTTTTAACGAGACCTTTTGAATATAGGAACCCGGTTAAGTTTTTGAATAAAATAAGTAGCGTAAAAAAAAACAAAAGAGATGTATGTTTACCTACTTACATATGAATTTGAATATTTCGGAATTACAATTGTTAGTAAGAATATTTTCGATATTATGAATAGTGAAAATGATGATTTAAATTTTTATGACAAACATTTTTGGACACGAAAGCCACTATTTATCTACCAGCGTTCAGTAGACCGTTTCATACATGAATCTTATTCGTTTCCTTTTACCTACACCCACAGTTCCGTTATTGAAAACGTTTTAATTTTTTAACGCCAGTATTAGCGACCACACTGGAGCTTAACGGTGCGTTAATTACGGTCCGTCAAAGTTAACGCTATACAGGGTAATTTTTTAATAAGTGCACAAGTTTTAATATTTTCTTCGCTATTGTTAATCAATAACACATGTTGTGTTATTTTTAGTCTAGCTTAAAAAATATTAGAGTATTGCCGGTTCAATGATTGTGGAATCATTAACTTAACGATATTCATGGACTCTCTAATGCAGGGGTGCGAGGAGAGGGAAGTGTTGTTAAGTAAGTTAATAAATGAAATTTCAAATTTAGAATATCAGTAGGAAAGGGGCTTGTTGTCTGATAAGCTGTACATGAAATTTCAAATTTCGAATATCAATACAGTGTATCGCATACCTACAGCTTGACAACCCATGTCATCATTTCTAGTGTGACTTTAAGTCCACACGAGAAGGTAAAAGAGAGATAATTTGCAACGAAAACATTTTTTTCTTAACTCCTTTTACTGTCGTAATATATTATATTAACGATACAAAATCATATGTTAAAATTAATGCACTGATAAAAACATTACCCTGTATACTCGTACTTTGAATCACCCATTCTTTTGTTTACGCACCGTCACCGTATTTTACGCGTCGGTGTGGTCACTCCCTAATACTTCTTTTTTGGTAATGAGATGGCACATGAGTACACCGGCCACCTGATGGTAAATGAGATCTGACACCCATAGACATTCTCAAGACTACAACCCGTAAGACTTCAAATGCGTTTCCAACTCCAAGACTAAGGTCTTCAAGAGTTGGAAACGCATTTGGAGTCTTAATAGAGGTACTCTATCTTAATAGAGTAGCTCTATTGTTAGAAATTTCCCCAGTTGCCTTATTCCCACACTGTTTAACAACAATGTGAACACTGCTGCTAGGCGGCAGGTTAAAAAATAAGATGGTGGAAGCATTCCGGATAGATCCTGAACAAGAGAGTTGGGTACATGTAACTAAAACTGACACATCACTTGTCCTGAAATGAGATCTGACACCCATAGACATTCTCAAGACTACAACCCGTAAGACTTCAAATGCGTTTCCAACTCCAAGACTAAGGTCTTCAAGAGTTGGAAACGCATTTGGAGTCTTAATAGAGGTACTCTATCTTAATAGAGTAGCTCTATTGTTAGAAATTTCCCCAGTTGCCTTATTCCCACACTGTTTAACAACAATGTGAACACTGCTGCTAGGCGGCAGGTTAAAAAATAAGATGGTGGAAGCATTCCGGATAGATCCTGAACAAGAGAGTTGGGTACATGTAACTAAAACTGACACATCACTTGTCCTGAAATGAGGGAATAAGATGAATAAGGTCACATTGATTTAGGAATAGAGGAGCTAGAAACACGGACAAGAAAACAACATAATAAATCTGATCCAGACAAAGCTCGACCACAACGAATCTCATTAAGTACCTAATAAAAGGGTCCTAATTAACTAAAGGCTACTTAGTAGATTACCGGCCTAGAAATATTTTCGGTATTGGGTTAAGGTTGACGACATGTATCAACTTAATACCTTCTGCAAGTGACCAGTGATTTTCTGGGATGAGGGTTGTAAGCCTTTGTGTTAATCCAGGATATAAGCTATCACCATTCCAAATCCGTCAAGCCGTTGCAGCGTGTAAGAGTAACAAACTAACACACACACACACACACACACTTTCGCATTTATAACATTAGTAGGATTTGTATAGGTTACCATGTTTATCTATATGTTTAAGTTAGGTAAGGTTGGATTAACCAACCTGAAAAACTAAATGGTTTCTGAAATAAAACGCAGGTCTAAAATATGAAAATTTGACAAATGACGCAGTTAAGAATTAGGATACCGACGTGCCATATAAAAAACTTTTTTTCCTACTTTGTTGGCGTACTTAAATCGTATAACTCAGAGTTAAACCGCCCACAGACGGACATTGCGAGACTATAATGGTTTTTCGTTCGTTCGGATCGTTGAACTTAAAAAACTAACATCTATTAAACGAAAATTTACTTATCAGTATTGTTTTTTTATTTAAATGCTCATAATTACTAAATTTTTAAATAAAATAGTGAATAGCAAATATGAATTCCTACGTAATGTTTTGATATCAATTCTCCAAATTACCAGCAATTTTCGCTAGATTTCCTTGGACATGTATTAGAGCTGAAAATACAAGATGGCGTAGTTTTTGCGAATGATCCGGATCAAACGGATAGTGATAGAGTCATCATGTTGCTGCCAATTTTCTCTGATCGTTTTTGTATCCGAAGGGAGACGAGCGATATTGTTTAGGGCTCACGACCTCACGAGACTAGCAAGAGATTCTTTGTTAGCACTAAGATATAACATTATTTATTATGTCTCCTATTGTTCAATTATTTCATAACCTATTTGCAGATGTGGTCTGTGTCAATCTAACTAATAATTATGTTCATAAACAAACTGGTTTTGTTAACATTCTAATACAACCGTTCGTTAAATGGAATTAGAATCAAAATTTGTAATTCCAAGATGTCAACTTCATCTCATCTCTTTTTCTAGGAATGTTCGTTGGATTAACACAACTTTTTATTTGAATAATCTGTCTTTTACACTTTTCCTTTGATAAAAACATTATTTCTTTCGTGTAACATTAATTTCAAAGAAATCCAATTGTAACATTAATGTCAGGTTTTAAATTATGGATTATGAAATTTAATAATTAATAAAAAGATTTATTTAATGGATAAAATAGATTATTTTCCATTTAACCTCTTATTTTCCTTCTCCGTCGACAATTTTGTATACTCGTAATATTGTAGTAAAAAAAGCAATACCGAAGTTTTGTTTCCCAACTGTTCAATTTGTCAGAATTTTCATACAACACAACACGACAACAATACAGTACAATAACAATAACATCAAAATAATATTTACATTATAACATTCGGAAAGTTTTCATCGAATAGCTCTTAAAAATCATTATGTACGTGAGTATTATCAATTTTTCTGTTTTATGTGGAATTAAATGAATGTTTTATCTTTGTTTTAAATAGGACTAAGTGCATAAATAAATTATGAATTTAGCTATCAAGTATTTTTTACCTGCACTAGTGCAACAATAGTGATTTTCTAAAATGGCCAATACACATTGTTTTAACTAGTTAACTAACGGCGCAAAAATGCTACAGTAAAAAAAAAACACCGCTTCGACTGACCCCATTTTCCGCTACTGACAGTACAACTCAAGGCAAATTAATCCTAATAAACGTCAAGCGTTTAGTTAATGTCATGTGAAGCTCAAATTTTCTTGTTTTCCGAGCGAAATTCCTCACAATACCTCAACGATTTCCTTTATATAAGGACAGTAAAGAAAGCATAGTAATTTCGTGGCCAGATGGCAAATCTAATAAAGCCAGGCAGTAATAAATTACCTAGTAGCATGAAAAAGGTTGAAACCTATTTGAATAAAGGATGAATAAATATAAATAATGGTTTATGGCTGTTAGTGAAATGGTTGTAGTTTACCGTCAATAAGCCATGGATAAAATATTATTATGTTAGTATAGGAAAAAGGAACATTATTTGATAATTAATCTTACCTTTTCAATAGTTTGAATGTATTTTTAATAAAATCTTTAAAATAATTATTCAATTTTGAAAATAATTGTGTGATGAGAAAGAAAGTTTGTTCGTAAGTCTTGACTATGTTCTTTATATTTAAGAAAGTAAGGGTCAATTTGTGGGAAATTGTCTTCGGATATTTAAATATTTATTTTATTTACGAGTGTCGACATTTTATATCTTATCTTTAAGGTTTTCAAGTGTTGCAGATATTTTAGTATCATATCTTTATATAGCATAATGTTACTTGCATTAATATCTTTTTGCAGAATGATGTACCTTCAGCTTAGTTTCGTTCGGTAAACAATCACTTTGCATTTTTTTCTAATTGAAAATTATACAAAGGCATAAGGCAAAATGTTCTCGTAATCTTTATGCAAAATTATCGTTCACCTAAAAGTGTTTCTGCGATACATCGTATGCGAAGTGTATCTCGAAAACTTAATATTATGCCAGTAACCCTGTCTTTAATTATTACTTACACTACATAATTCATTCGACTCATAATTCCGAATTGATCGATATCACATATGTTAATAATTAAGACATACATTTATTTTAACCTTACTTTACATACCAACGTTTAGCAATTTAAAAATAATTCGTTTAATTTAAATTCGGTCCAATAAATATTATGAATTTTCATTTGTTCTCATAATTATTGCAGATTAAGCGTTTAAAAAGCTAAACATACAATTTTTTCATAAGTATGATATATTTACTCTACTTTGCCGGAGAAATTTGTAAAGATAATTAAAATTAATGGCTCCGGGAAACTTTATACTTGTTCAATTAATTAGAGATAAAAAATTAACCCGCCATGAGATGTTTTTATGATATCGTCAAGGGAAATTACGCTTTTATCTTCTAACAACTTGTGATTTATGATAACATTACAGCAATGTAAATTTTAGCAAATGCAAATTAATTTTGAAATACTATTTTTTTAAGATGAGCGGTTAACTAACGTTACGGTATTACGTGGGTTCTAATAAATTTTAATACTGGGTTTAGTCAGTTTAATACCTCGATTGTAGTAAAATGTAAATCCCTCATTTCATTTTTGTATTTATGTGTTTCTTATTTACGTACCTAAAATGTATTTATTAAAATAATAGTTATTTTTATTCTGCTTAATTCTGCCTACTTCTAGTGTGTATTTTTAACCATCTCTTCTTTGTCATCATCATCATCATCATATCAGCCGTAAGACGTCCACTGCTGGACATAGGCCTCCCCCAAGGATCTCCACTTAGACCGGTCTTGTGCCTTCCGCATCCATCGCGATCCCGCGATCCTTACGAGGTCGTCGCTCCATTTTGTTGGAGGCCTACCAACAGCTCGTCTCCCGGTCCGGTCCGGTCCGGTCCGGTCCGGTCCGGTCCGGTCCGGTCTCTTCTTTGTGCTTGTCTGGAAAAGATCGCTATCTAGCTATAAGATCGCCCATTCACTCACTATCTAATGTTCCTTTATGTACATATGTGTTTTTCAATAGCGGTTTGTATTGTATGTTTGTTACAATATTTGAAAGCTATAGGCAGCCGGGTAACATAAATACTCTGTTTTTACTGTATGGTCGTACTGCTATGGTTAATGTATTCCTTAAATTGGGTGGTAGCTTTGGTTTTTACTGGCTAACACTCAAGTTGGGCTATTTGATATTTATTCAAATGCTACTCCTTCACGCTGCAGCGGGTGGACGGATTTGGGTGAAATTTTAAATTCAAAATTCCTTTTATTTAAAAAAATAGTTCTCGAGGAAATAATAATAGTCCAAATCCCCTGAAACACGGGATGATCAAAAACTACGAGTAGCTTTACGTGGACAAAGTCATATGCAGTGGCTAGTGAAATATTAGGTTTTGTTCCACGAACGAAAAGTTTCTCTCGCGCTCCGCATTGTATAACGGGTTACATTATCACCAGTTAAGCATTTTTATGTTTTCATTCCCGAGTGACATATTTTTTAGGGTTCCGTCGTTTAACTAGCATCTTTAATAGTTTCACCATGTCCGTCTGCAGCCTAGCTCAAAGCATTTTTTTAGCGTGACTGCCCTATACGATTTTGTTGGATAAGTGTTTCAAAAATTAGTTCATACTTTTTTTTTGTATTTGTATTAATGGCTTTGGAATACCACAGAGAGCAGGGTTCGGCATGCTCTTGCCCTGATTTTTTTAACCCATGATAGGCTAGCGGTATCGTTTGGCAACAATTATGTCGTGGTTAGTATTTGTGCTTTATTGTTCTATTCATTCAAAGTCAAAATAAATTTTAATAGGTAACTCATCACTTCATCGAATATATCATTTCATCGAATTTCATATCATCTAACGCTATTTTCTGCTGAAACCATAATATCGTAAACATCAATAACGTACGTTAGGTTAGGTTAGATGTTAAGATACTCTGAAAACATTATGGTTTCAGTAGAAAATAGCGTTCGATGAAATGAAATTCGATGAAACGTAACATTCGATGAAATGATAGACACCCATTTTAATAATCAAACAATTCTGTCTATAATGGGTATACGAACCTTGCATAATGTAAGAAACGGAGTTTACCCTTGAAATATCGTCAAACTTTTAGTCGAATTTTAGTTCAAAGTCAATGTTTCGCTTATTTTTATTTGACCGAATAATCTTCACATCGAACAATTAAATGATGTATTTTTAAAACATCGATTTTTAATGTGTATAATTTTTATTTACTAGATACTTTATGTTACAGATCTTTATTGTATACTTTATTATGCAATATTGTATTTTATATTGTAAATGTTTGAAAATCATTTCAGTATTGTGTGTAGCATATTTTGGAATAAAACAAGTCGGTTCTGGAGCTCGCCGGCCTCTGTCGCGGCACGCTTGCTTCGCTCGCTCGACTTCGCGCGCTGTTAGGTCGCAGTTCACCTAACACGCTCCTCCACGATTCGCTCGTCGTCGCACTGTACTCTATCGAATAGCAAACTTCGTTTACATATCAATGTGTTGCGATTCAAACCTGTTTTTAGCAATAGTAATTATATAGATTATGAAATATATTTTTATGGATTCAAAAATCCTTATACCGTTGTTCTAATAATTGTTTTAATATATAATTATAGTCTATGAAGCCATAATACTACAAGATATAATATTTATACTAACTTTTCTATGGATCGTTTTCGGTGAAATTAAATTCGATGAAAAGTTTGTCGAAATTTCAAGGGGCATCCAAGAAAAGGGTAAGCATTAAAGGTAAAAACGCTCACTTAAATTGCCTGCAGTGCATGCGTTAAAAACCAGCTATGTATAACTCCACGCTGATATCAGAAAACTTTCTCGTTTCATCTCTTCCCCGCCGGCCTGGTGCCTGGCCTGGTTGTTGTGAAACTGATTTACGATAAGACTAAACTTCAATTGGAAAAGCAGCTCGTCCTGCTATATGCCAAGTTTGAGGAATATCAAGAAACTTGTTGCGTTTATGCTATGAAGGTAACTTATTTGAAGTCAAAATGTTACACTACACTTCATAATGGAGAACGTCCTGGAACCTTTTTAACCTCTGAAACAAGAATAGGGGTGTTATTATTTTAACGTGTGTAATGTATGTATGTAAACAATTTACTGTACAAAATAATGTACAAAGGCAAACGTTCTTAGGAACGTACAAGTTCCTATTCTGTAAATATGGTCTTAATTTTTGAAAATAAGTTTATTTAACGCACGCAATAGATACTTCCATTACACAAAATGTGGGGAAATCATCAAACAAACAAGTCAACAATCGTACATATAACATTGGGGAGTTGTAAAAAGTTTGCAATTCAGAATGTGCTGCAGCAAAGCCAGGGAGCTGGTTTTCAGTTGCAACCTTAAATCTAAGTTATGAACATTATTAAGCAATAAGCTCACCAGGTGGTATTAAATAATAATATAACATTGGTAGACAATAAGGAGAAAGAAATTAACTAATAGAAAGAGTTGATTGTAATCATCCTAACAATAACTTAAATCTAAATTTGGCAGCTAGTCGCTTTTTCTGTGTTTTTTACCATGAAGTAATTTACATACATACATTGGAGGTTTTGTCTACTTTATACTAATTTGAGTGTAGTGTTTTTAGAGATCATAATGTTCGTTTGTTTCTTGGTTCCTTTGTAAAGGTTTCAATGAATGAGGTGTCGCTATATTTGTCACTGAGCACTATCACGTTAAAAACAGTAAATATTTCTTTGTCTTATTCTTAAATAATACTTGGACCAATTAGTATAACAAAACGAAACAAGATGAATACAGAATTTGATAAAATTCTAAGTCACTCCTACTGTAAAAATAGTTTATGAGAATTTAAAACAAGCCTGAAAGTTATTTGCTATTAAAAACCGAACACCAAGATACAAACGTCTACGTATTTGTTCTGCGGAAACTGACCCAGATAGAGTTTGATTAGGTTAAACTTAGAAATTCTTGGCAAGTAAACATTGCATTCACGTTACGCCTAAAGTTTTAATACGAAACTTCGTAAGTTTTAGTCGAGTGGGAATACCAAGTGTCTCGTTGAAATAGAAAGCAGAATTGTTGCAGTGATCCACGCTATGATGAAATCATTTTTTCACGCTGGGAATGCTTTCAATCACGCATATCACCTGGGCCTGTGGGGGTCCAAGGTGGTTATGTAGGTCTCACTAACCGAAAGTGGCAGGAATACCCTCTAAAAACCCAAAGATTCTCTCTCCACGCCATTGTCAGCGAAGGTCACAGGTCCTGCCTGCACTTCGACTACGCCATCACCGGCACTACTATGTCCTTAAATAGAGAACATCCATGAAAATCGGAATTGAGTTTCATTGATACAATTAAGGAGAAAATGTAAAAAATGCATATATTATAACGCAATGCACTAAGTTTTGACCCGTTTATTAAGATTTTATATAAAATCAAATTTTGTTAAAAATTTAAAAGTTCTTTCAATGATTAGATGGTTTTTTCGGTCTCGGTTCTCATTTTATTTACGTAATATTTTAATTAAACGATATTATAAGGTAGGGAATGCATGCGTGCATGGGTAGGGATACATTCTTTCAACTTTGGCGTCATTCCTGTCGTCGATTTTGTATAGAGCGTTTTTGCAGGGGGTCTGAACTATGTTTTTATAGAGCTTATCTTATGAAAAAACTAAACAAAATTATTTCGCGTATACAATTATTCCTCTCTTTCATAGCACTTTCCGGTGAACGTAATAAAAAATGATGCATGTTTCCTATTGTCCTGTGTTATTCGTTGTATTGAGGCAGAAGTAAACTTCTCGTTTTTTTTTGACATGGTTATGACAACCAACACACAGGATATCTAACGGTAAGTGGATTCTGAAGACCTAGCTCTTACGATGACTATGTCGAGACTGCAAAAGCTTTGCCAACCCTGAGGCCTTAGATGGAATGTTTCGGGTTGTCTTACCAAGGTTAAGATGGTGGTGAATTTTTATCTCTTATACTACTAAGTCAGCTAAGTAAGCACTTAGTGGAAGCCTTCGTCGTAACATTCCACCGAACACATTTGCGGCTAGTGGCAATCACGTGCTCTCGTTCTTTAGGTTGATGCCTTCTCCAAAAAAGGGCCCGAGCTAAGAATAATTGAGTACGTAAACAACCGGGTCCCTAAGATCTTACTTCTTATTTATGAAAGTAAGTCCGTTTTTGGGTTCCGCACAAAAATGGTGAAAGGAACTGTTATATGGTGAAACTTTGGTGTCTCTCTGCATGTATATTACAGTTGTTTATATGCGCACTATAGTCGTATAGTGAAATTTTTCATTTTTGTATCTATGGGCTTGCATCTATCGAAGGCTAAAAAACAAGTAAATAATTTTAAGAAATTAATTATGGAAATGGGTTTGGTAAAAAGATAAAAAATTAAAGTGAAATAATTTTACCAAACGGGTGTCATTATGAAAGGTCTTTATTTAAAATCTTTTCAAGTTTATTAGTAAATAGTTGTTCCCCGCGACTCCGTCCGCGTAGAAGTCGTTTATCACTCTTCCCTCAGGAACCGTCCAATTTTTTGGGATATAAAGTACCTTAGCTCCTTCCGCGGGACTCAAAATATCTCCATACCAAATTTCATCCAGATCCTTTCAGCCTTTCTGGCGTGATTGAGTAACAAACATCCACCCATCCAAATTACATGTATAATGAAGTTCCAATTATTGAATTTCTAAATATTATTTGTTCATATCACGCTGTCAGTAAGCGGGGCCACATGGAGATAAATATATAATGGAGGAGATATAATCAATAAATAAACTTGCGTACACACTGTTAAGTAGGGAACTGTAGGCAGGTGCCCGAATCGGACTTGGCCAGTATTTAACCGTTGCCGGAGCAGGCATTACTCGGCCCAGCAGCCATTGGGGGCGTTTATTGGTTTTGTAGTGCACGTGACCGCGAGTTGTGTAATGCACGTGACTTTGACAACGATTCGCTTTAAAACTCCAGGTTCTTATAGCAATATAAATAATACTCAATACGTTACTGGATTACGAACTGAGAAAAATATTTCCAACTTCATAGCCGGTTACAAAACTTGGTTTCGTATTATTTTTTTATGTTAAGAAGAAGGTACACGAGCATTCAGGCCACCTGATGGTAAGTGGAATCTGAGACCCATAGACATTTGAATTATCATGACTATAATCCTAGGACCTCAAATGCGTTGCCAACCCTGAGGACTAAGATGGAAGGCCTTTATGCTAGTTATTTCACCGGTTGTCTTATCTCCACAACGGAAAACAACAATGCGAACACTGTTACTTGGCGGATGTTTAATGGATAAGATGGTGGTGGCGATCTGGACGGACCCTGCACAGGGTCCTACCACCACTAAATAATAGTCGTGGTGGGACGAAGGGTTTTTTTTTTTCCTCTTTTTTCTAGCTGCGTGTATCAACATTACATAGGGACCGTGGCACGCCCATGCTATTCAAACAAGCTAGCTGCGTAGATCTAAAGGTCTACTACTAGTTCCGCGTGTCAAAAATTTCACAACAACCAATGCATGCCCACGCTTTGCATAAGGCATTTATTTTCGTGAATGGCTGCATGTGCTGCAAAGGGTTCAAAACGGCTAAGGTACGAGATAGCGTATGCGTGGGTGACACATGGGAGCAGGGGGTGATTTTCTCAACACAGCGCTGCGTGGATCTTAAAAGTGAAGTTTTATCTGGTAAGTTTAAGAAGTCCCGTCGGAGCGTACAAAACACATTTTAGTGCGTGCCTTCTCAATTAGGCAGCAGGCAGGTAAGTCGAGCTCAGTGTCGTATAAAGCTGCCTAATTGAGAAGGCACATAGGAATTGAGGAATTGAGGTACATTTAGGAATTATGAATTCACTGGGAACTTTTAATTTCCCGGGATTTAGATTTAGATTTAGTAGCCTCATGTGTTAATCCAGACTATCTATCTACATTCCAAATTTCACCCAAATCCGTCCAGCCATCCATTCATATAAACTTTCACGTTTATAATATTAGTGCTTTAGTACCTGTTACTGTTATACTGTGTTATTGTTAGAAATAAATAAATATTAGTAGGAAGTAGGATAGTAAGATAAGATAAAATAGAATAATAACGATACCCCGTTTTATTTTCTCATGAGCACACTCACACTAACCTATATCCACGTGCTGAGCAACATACTAGAGACTCAAACGTTGCCTCGTGGCCAACATATTTCCACAATATGCTACACTTCGTTAGTAATAAAATGTGTATTTTTACACGAGTACGTAACTTCCATGCCAGACTTTCCTATTTCCATATAAATTCGACCCAATATGGAGTCTATTGATGCCCGACCCAATCACTCTTGTTGTTGTGTTTTAAGAATTGATCTGTCAGTCAGTGTGATTGTATGCATGGACGTATATCTGTCATAATAATAAATAAATAAATATCAGGGGACAATCTTACACAAATTGACCTAGTCCCAAACTGAGCTCTAGGCTTGTACTATGGGTACAAGGCGACGTTAATCATACTTGTATAGAGAAATACATACTTAAATACATAGAAAATATCCAAGACTCAGGAAAAAATCATTCGTGCTCATCACCATCACACAAACATCAATATATATTATAGAGATCGACCGTTTCCAAATTGTAATAAACTATATTTTTAATTTTTTACACTATATACTACTCTTGTTTACTTAATAGTAAAAGTGGATAGTACTCTACTAACATTATATGGCTACGTGTGGAGCGTGTTTCTCGCGTCAGCGTGTTTGTTACATTTCATAATTTATCTAGTGATGAAATATCAGTGACGAGTAATGCTCGGAGATTCATGAACTCGAGGCTGAAGGAGTGTAAACATAATGGTCGTAACTCATTTAATAATAGACAAGCTTATAATATTTTAAATAGACTTCTTAAATTCAAAGATTAAAAATGCCAAATGTACCTCTTTAAAGATTGTTTTAAAAGATCGTTGAAACAATGTCTAATTTGCTATTTTACGATACTGGTCGAACGTAATAGCTCATAAATTATTTCTAATAAACAATCTTTACAGTTACTTTACATTCAATATAAACTTACGACTATGCAATAAAAAAATTAAAAAAAATCTAAGTATACAGAGGCATAGTGCCAAAGATTCTAGAAGTATTTCCTCGCTGAGTAGCAATGCTAATACCCTGAGCTAGGAAGCTGCCTGCTCTTTGGTCACCCATTTCATTGAACAAGCTTCTCGATAGCTCCGATTTTTTGGGCATTTGAATCCCATTTTTATTTTGTTCCTTTCTTTTTCAGTAACGTATTTACTTAAGTGATTGTTGCTATTATGTATAGTTAAGCAACTTCAAAGTTCAATCTTAGAATCACAGAAATAAGTATTTTGACTTGGTAAAGTTAGAAATTGCTA
The DNA here is from genome assembly GCA_949316455.1 of Acleris holmiana. Taxonomy (NCBI): domain Eukaryota; kingdom Metazoa; phylum Arthropoda; class Insecta; order Lepidoptera; family Tortricidae; genus Acleris; species Acleris holmiana. The sequence goes on from OX438767.1 coordinate 16,659,734, forward strand.
GACCTCCACTAAAAGTTTTTACTTACCGCATTTAATACAACACTTTTTTAATAAAACCCTCGCCATCTTCCCATCACTTTCAGAAGCGTGTTAGTCAGTCAACAAGGAATCTTGTTTGCAAGGGTTCCAATAAGACCGCGTTTTGAAAACATTTGAACACAGTTTATTTAGCGCTTGAATTCAGTCTCATTTAAATGTCTGTGGAACCACAAAAGGCAGGAAAGGCTTTCTTTTGAAACGGTAATAAATTCACGCTAGGTCTCCTTTATGAACCTAGTGATATAATGGTATAGTTTATTTTATGTTTCGTGCTGCTCATGTATGTAGTGACAGCGAAAAATACTGGTGGCTACGAAAAAAAGTGAAAACGGAAAGGCAGTCAGTGTATATACTTTACTATTATTGTTTAAAACTATGGAATTTTTTGACGGATTGCGAATGCGTCAGTTTATATAGATGACCTATACCCAAAAAGCATTTCTACTATTTCCCTATCATCTAAAGAGAAATTTAAAGACGAGTAAAAAATTTGAATGCCTACACCTTAAACTACAAGGTAGTTTAAGCACAAATTCGGTTAAAAATTGGTTACTTTTGCCAGATAAGGAAATTTTCTTTATTTCTTATTTAAAAATGGTACCCAATTTTGTCTGGATAGTCACATTCCATACAACTATTACACAACAAATGTTATAGCATGATCTTATTTCTTCACGTACTGGGTTTCCCGGAAGTTTATTTATGTGTTATGAACATTATTTTTACTCGACCTTGTTCCACACGTTATTTTCAGAACAACAAATGTGTGCATCGATCATACGTTATATTATAACCCGACTAGACAGGAAGGATGGTAATGGTTTAAATGGTGAAGGATGCTACTATGGTCGGCCTATCAAGTAGCTGTACACTTTAGTGCTTTGTCACTTAAACATCATGTTTGAGCTGCTGCACTAATTTTGTTCGTATACCTTTTGTTCGTTTCTAAAATTGTTGATAGCTAATGGATTCCTCATCCTTAGTGGGACTAGTACCTTTTGAACAAGTTCTCAAAACTTTCTGAATTCCGACAGTCCAGCACAATGTTACAGCAGTCATATAGCTCTGTCTTTTTCTGTCTTTCAACTTGTGTGAGGTTAATTCAGGAACATTGTCATACACAAACGTTAAGCAAAACAATCAATCAAACTGAAATGCTTACAAAAGGACTGAGCTTTAAAATGATTAATTCGATAAAGATTGAATTCGGGACTGTCAGGGAAGCGGCCTGTAGGTTGTGCTCCAGTGGAGTCAATACATTAATACGAGCGAACAAAGATGAGTGACGGAACTGGGGCGTGAGTGGAGCGGCTTCAGTACGAAGTGAATACAATGTGTATACTGTGGCCAAAACTTTGTCCCAATTGTATTATTGTAACGAATAGAAAAATACAAATTTTAAATGTAATATTTACATTTCTGATTCATAGCTTCACGTTTTAGGTAGAAAGGTTCATGCTATGTTTCATATTATACCTACCCTTGAAAGTTATACGTAAGTGGACATGTATTGTGTGCAATATAATAGTTACATGTGCTATGAAATAAGTAAATCTAAGTCTATGCAATTAAAAAACTAAAAACAAGTTAAAAACTAAATTTCAAGTGCACAAATCGTTTTTACCCGCAATGACAACCACATGGATAATATTGTCAACATTTTCATCACACAAGCAGCAGTGTTCGCATTGTTGCATTCCATTGTGGAAAAAAGACAACCGGTGAAATTACTAGCATCTAGGCATTTTATGTTAGTCCTCAAGTTTGGCAATGCATTTGCGGTCTTTGGATTGCAGTCTTAAAATTGTAGTCTTGAGAACGCACGCCTTCTTTATGAAACAAATGAAATAAAACACAACTTCATATATTTCTTTATTTCACTCGCAAAGCCACGTTTGAGCCGCTCTTCGACGTTTTAATTTCACCGACGGAATAGAATCCAAAGAATGCCGTCATTGAAACAAATTAATGATTTCTCCTTTCAAACTCTGACCATGCTCAGTTGCAAATTCTCTTAATGGCTTTCAGGCTTACTTTGACTTAGTCTTTGTCGTTGTTTCCGCTCGTTTTTTCCTCTCATAGTCTTGTTGATTTTAAGAGTAATAAGCCTTCTGTTGCATTGGCGGTGTTTTAAGCTGAAGCAAAGACTCATTTATTTATTTGTATGGCAAGTAGAAGGTAAACGAGCACACGGGCCACCTGATGGTAACAGGGATCTACACATTTACAATCTCAAGGCTACAATCACAAGACTATAGTCTAAGATCTAGTTATACAACGACCTTCACCGAACTGGCTAATGGATGAAAAGTACTTTATATTAAATTAAATATGTTAAAAAGTATTGCAAGTGGCTTGACTAAAACATTTTAGGCCCGAATATATTTTTTTGGGTGCGCCGAAGCTCATATAAAATAGTAAATTAGATTATTTGAACTCCGAAAATGCTTCTCATACCATTTAATATCATAGTGATAACTCTTCTTAAAAATATTTCTCATACCATTTAATATCATAGTGATAACTCTTCTTTAAAATATTTCTCATACCATTTAATATCATAGTGATAACTCTTCTTAAAAATATTTCTTATACTATTTTACAACATAATAATCACTCTTCATGATAAATATTAATAATACACCTGTTTATTTTCAGGATTTTATAAATATCCAACTAGTAAATAAGGTTAGGTTAGGTTAGCTTTGTTTTATAAACGTCCTAAAATCAGAACGTTTTCAGCAAAAATCACTTTAGGAGTTGCGATGATTATGAATAACAATTATGAACCAAAATATACACATACATACATAACATCACGCCTTCATTCCCAGAGTGGGGTAGGCAGAGGTACAGAAACACCAACAACTCTAAAAATATATGTTTATAATTCTGTGCTGAGATGTTTACCAGTGTATTAGTGACAGGTTGCAAGCCCATCGCCTAACAATACTACAAGCCTTTATTCCCTTAGTCGCCTCTTACGACATCCACGAGAAGACATGAACCTAAATGTGTGAGGAAAAAATTTATGAAGAGTGATTAATATGAATAAAAATCGGTAGTAAAACAAATAAAAAGAATAAAAAAGTTATGACAGCCGATATGGATCCTTTTTTTATATATCGCATAGAAAGTTTATACTTTACGTGATATTAAAATATATACATGTATTGAAAATAAAAATGTAATCTATATTTTAACATAAAGTTTATTCTTTAACCAGACCAGTGCAAATTACTTATATTGATTTACCAGTTTATACCTGCCTACCCAAAAATAATGTCAGGAAAAGAAAAACATCCTAACGTTTGCATATTCTATAAACTTCATAATTTTAATTGGTAGTACGCTATTTTGTTCATTAACCAAAAGAATGATATTTTTTTTTAAATTAATCATTCATTTTGACGACACGCTAGCCTAGTTGGGAGTGATCCTGCCTTCAAAGCTAGGGGTCCTGGGTTCAAATCCCGGTAAGGGCAGATATTTGTGTGATGAGCACTCACGTTCCTGAGTCTTGGATGTTTTCTATGTATTTAAGTATATATTTCTCTATATAAGTAAGTTTAGCGTTGTCTAGTACCCATAGTACAAGCCTAGAGCTAGCAAGCTAGAGGAGTAAAGTAGAACGCTTCTATGCTAAGTAGATGGAATCAGTAATGGACAAGGACTAATGATGGACACTTATAAAAATAATAATTAATAATCAGGGGGCAATGTCACACAAATTGACCTAGTCCCAAGCAAATCTCCAGGCTCTATGGGTACTAGACAACGATAAACATACTTAGGTAGAGAAATAATACATCACATAGAATACATCCAAGACTCGGGAACAAATACTCGTGCTCATCACACAAATATCTGCCCTTACTTGGATTTGAACCCGGGACCGCTATCTTCGGAGGCAGGGTAATTCTCAACTAAACTAACGTGTCGTCATACTTGACTCTTATTTTACAGAAGTTAAGGGTTATTCATTTCCATTGCAACAATCACTATAGGAACGTATATTAATGGTATCAGTCAGCTTAAAGTTTCCAACACTGGTGCCATCTCCCTAGTAACTTCACCGGTTGTCTTACCACACTGGAGCACAACAAATCGAACACTGCCGCTTGTTGGTTAGACGATGATGGTGATAGCGACGAATTATACGCCTTATAAAGTTCACTTACTTCAAGGTCAAATATAGCTGTTTTTTCTTGTAACAACTTTGGCCCAATTATGATTTAAGAAGAACAAATTTAATGTGCCTTACACTACCATGTTGTATATTTAAATAACATTTTGTGCTCATACCCTAAGAAAATAAACACTAATGTTTCATGTTAACCGGCACAACTCTGGGGACGTAATGGAGTGTGAATGTCTCTATTACGAAAAGCACTTATGAGCTATTAGAAAGTGTATTGTTTTGCCAGAACCTTCAATAGAGTTATACTAAGTGATTTGTAGTTACTCATGAGTTTATATTATTATAGAAATCTTATTAAGTCCCGGATACCATAACTTTATCTTGTTTATTTACTTCGGTTTGTACAAAAAATAATATAATAAATTTCACTTTGTTAGTTTTTATTATTGTTTTTTTCCAAAAGTAAGAGCATTTACTCGTAGTAATAATTCTTTTTCGATACGGAACTTTGCTTATGGTCAGTGTCATTTAATTTTGTGACTTTAACGAGGTCTTATTTTCCTTATTCACTTAACAGTAAAGGCGGACGAGTTAAAAATACTATGAACCTGTTTCACAATCGACGAGTGAATTTAGCTATTTAAAGTTGTCTCCCTCCTTGTCTTGTCGATTGTGAAACGGGCGATAAAACACGTCAAACGCAATATCGCTTTAACGCTTTATAGCTTTAGAATAGAGGCCCAGAACTAAGCTTCATTGTAACTATTATAATAATAAATCTAATTTACAATCATGAAACGAACACATTTGATTATTTCAGTATTGCACTACAAAACTGTGCTGCAAAAAAAATATACAAAATGCGATAGCGTTTTCCTCCCATTAAACGTTGTCCGATGTAAAGATTTTTGCATATGTTATAGATATTTAGAAAAACTATGTCTGTACGTTTTCCTTTTCTATAAAATACTTTTCGGAACTTAATTTGACATGCTGTGCAATTTATACTGTGACTTTATATTGGGAAATAAAATTTTGAATTTGAATTTGAATTTATTTACAACATATTAAAAAATCTTGGAAATCGGATTAGTTTTAAGGGGTGAGAAACGTGCAAAAAGGGCAATTTGTATGGATTATTTTTTTGATTTAGGCATCGCATCACAATCCTCTTAACTCTGAATAAAAAACCGTTTTTTTATGTTAAGGAGAAGACACACGAGCACTCAGGCCACCTGATGGTAAGTGGAATCTGAGACCCATAGACATTTGAATTCTCAAGACTATAATCCTAACGCCTCAAATGCGTTGCGAACCCTGAGGACTAAGATGGAACGCCTCTATGCTAGAAATTTCACCGGTTGTCTTATCCCCACACCGGAACAAAACAATGCGAACACTGTTGCTGTCGTATTAGTTAAAATCAATCATAATAAGGAGTTTACTTCAGTTTTACCCTTTTTTATTATCTTGCAATGTTTATAATTATGGTCAAATTTGCAAGTCAAATTTGAACCAATTCCCATTAATAAAATGGACTAAAATTTTAACCACATGTAAACCTCGATGACAATGCAACCATATGGCATCTGATGATGGAGACAGAAGGTACCGACAGGATCTCCGCTATACTTAACCGTGTTGAGACTCAATACTTTTGTCTTGGAGATGATGAATTTGCAAAAAAAACTACAGTTTCGTCCAAAACTTGTTACATTTTTTTTTCCAGAAATTGTCACTAGGGTCCCAGAAGTTCATACGTTTATATGATCAAGCTCTATCTGTTTATTCTTTAGGCGAAGTCTCTGGTCATTTCTCTCCCGCAACGGTCGAGTAAGCATGTCCATTTGTTAGACCGGTGTAATGGGAGGATGACATCTGTATTAATGCTGGGAGATATAGGTTGATGCCTCAGGTTACTTCAGTGAGGACCTAAGTGGATAAATAAAAAAAAACAGACTTGAAGGTTAACTTGCGCAACCAAATGTTTTTGTTTTGATTCAGGGATCGTTTGTATCAGCGACAATTTATTTGTACATACCTAATTTATTTTACTAATAGCTATGTTCTCCTGAAGTATGTTACTTTCACGAAACCCCTCACATTAATTACATAGGTTTGCCCTCTGCGACTGACGTGACGTCTTTCAAACACCGTCAAAAAAATATCGCTTTATAGCGTGAAATAGGTATGTATCGCTCAGCAACCTCTCCTAAAGACTCGGGGCTTTATATACAAATCTATGTTAAAAACTCCAGATTTTTTTACCTTGTTTAAGTTAATGACATTTTTTTTATTTAGAAGCCCATATACATGCTTATAATAAATTCCACATGAAAATTAAATAATCGTGCTATACACTTAATAAACAATACTTATCACTTACTTATTAGTATTATTTCTATGTTTTATCAAAAATGACGTCTGAAGGACAGACTTCACCTGAGTAGAATGTTTCTAAAAATTTCACCACAGTTGCAGAGACTTATATTATCTTATCCTGCAGATGACCCATTTAGGATCTTTTGTGAAATTACGCTCTTATATACTCAGCTGTTTGAATGTGCCAGTTTCTTTACGATGATTTTTCTGCATAATTAAGATGGAAAAACTAATTGGTACATGGTGACCGCTGGGGTTCGAACTCGGTACCTTACGATCACTAAGCGATCCACTAAGCCACTAAGCTACAGACGCTCTTAGGTTAGAGAAACACACGCACAAACAGTACTACAAGCCCTTATTCCCTTAGTCGCCTCTTACGACATCCACGGGAAGACGTGGAGTGGCACTATTGTAACCCGGCAACCACACGCGGGATTTAATTATTTCCTAAAAATGGTATTTCAATTTTAAAAATGAAATGTTTCATGCAAAAATATTAAAAACTTAAATGATGTATTAACTCAATCGAGAAAATTCGAAACAAATTGATTAAATGGATGAAATATTAATTTAATTCTTGGGTCAGTGACATTATTGTGAGAGCACAAAGACCAGATGTTTTTGTTTAAATTATTAAACTACTCAACCGAGTTGCACTATCTTATTAGTAATATTTTCTACAGGTGTCCAAGTTTCCGTTCTCGTACAAGTCATCTATTTTCAATTCCATTCTGTCGCACGAAATATGTTAAGAATTCCTTCCTTGTTAGAGCGTGCTCAACCTATAATAAAAAGTATTGCCATCTCGATTTCTTTAGTATGCGGCTACATCAATTTGTATCTGCAATGAAAAAAATAAAGTTATAGTAGGCGACGGAAGCTAGTTACCTACATGTCAATGAATTCTATTGTAAAAAGTTTCTTCATTTTTTTTGTTTTTGCTTTATAATCATCAAAATGTAACAATTAATTACATACATACATAACATCACACCTTCATTCCCAGAGCGGGGTAGGCAGAGCTACAGAAATACCAACAACTCTAAAAAGACTTGTTGATTCCGTAACCACATTTTGCACAATTTTAACAATTAATTGTACCTTTAAATATTACTTTGTCTTACTTTAGTTTATTTCGGTTTTACTCTGACCAACTTTGTTTTCATATCATTAGTGCAAACTGTTTTGGCTCATGTATGAAGCTAGTTTTGTATTTTTATCCTGTATTTAATTTTAAGCTGTTTGTTTTCCAATAAATAAATGTATTTATAAATATTTCCGAACACTCAATAAGATTCTGCGTAGCGTTCGCGTGCTACGATACGTAGCAAAATGCAACAAGAGCTACGCCGTAGCTGAAATGCACGTGCAAGTTATGACAAAATATGCTACTCCGAAGCGTGTTGAAAATATTTTACAAAGGAATTTCAAATTCAAATTTAAACATAATTGTTAGCTGTGAATTTTTATTTTTGGATATATAATTTTTAAATTGACTTGTGAGGGCATACTAACCAGCGAGTAAAGCCACTTTATATGCACATTTACTTAAATTCATTTAGATGGAAGATTTTATGCACTGTCTACCGGGATCACTACCACTATCCAACGTGGGATACTGTTCTTCTCAGTAACCCATATTGCTTTTGACATGTTATCGTTATGTTATTAACTCGGCCGCCATTAACATAACATAGCCATTTATTCCAAGTTTTACATTAAATTTACAAAAAAAATCAATCATGATCATAAATAATTACTAATTTTACTAGCGCCGTATTACTGTTTTTTTTTTTTCACATTTTTTTTATCAAATGAATGTTAAGAGTTTGTCGTTGTCGTTGACTTGGGTACCCATCTGCGGGTATAGGCCTCCTCCATCAGTTTCCATTGTGGCCTGTCGTGTGCCGTGCGATTCCAGACGGCGCGGGCGCAGGCCTCGATGTCGGCCGCCATTACTGTCAAGTAAATAAGAGCTATCATAACGTTGGCAATACGATAAATGTCAAAAGCAATATAGTTTTACCGAGTGTAACCTCGACGGTTGATATAATAATAAAAAGGAAAGGAATTGTTATTTTGTTAGAGCTGTTTGCTCGACCTTACCAGCTGTATCTTTTGTAATAGGTAAACACGTGTTTTTTTCAATTGTAGAACTATTGCTGCTATAGCAACAATGAATAATAATTAAGCGGTGCGTCTATACAAGCATAATACGGAACCCTTCGTGTGCGACTCTCACTTGCCCAGTTTTTTACTTTCTCCGAGTCATGAAAAAACAAGCAACTAGCATATAACTCATCAACAACCTCTGATATGTTCCATTAGGCCAGCCGTCCACTACATGCCATTTGACAGTTGGACGCAAGCTAACAAATTAGTATGAACTGGGCAATGTCAGTTCCCTTTTGGAGTTTTGTTTGTGTACCAGTATGCAAGCCGCAATCAGGCGCACATAGAGCGTCAAATAACGAGATTTTGCGGGTGATGTGGATAGTGGCCTTTAGGTAAAAGTATGGCAGCTGCTTTGGAGTCAAGACAAATGTTTTAAGGGTTCCGTCGAACGGGTGCCTACAAGAGCCTTTTACTAGGCCACCCACCTGGCTGTTCTTCCTTTAAGGATTGCATTTTGTTATTTTACATTATTGTTTTATTTGTTTTTCTTATTTTGTTTATTACTAGCATAGAGGCATTCCATCTTAGTCCTCAGAGTTGGCAACGCATTTGAGGTCTTAGGATTATGGTCTTGAGAATTCCAATGTTTATGGGTCTCAGATTCCACTTACCATCAGGTGGCCTGAGTGCTCGTGTGCCTTCTCTTTAACATAAAAAAAAACACATTTTTTGTATTTTATTCATAGCCAACAAATTATAAAACAAAAATTAATAGTTACTGTAATTATAACGTACAAACAGTTAATTAAATGCGATGCATGCGTTCGCGGTATTGTGTCTGTACAAATTAAAAAAAAAAACCAAGTGACCTCTTTGGATAATTATAATGATTAACCCGAACCTATTCTAGAGACTGCGAATGTATAAAGGTCCTTAAAGCCTACTTTTCTTCATGTTGCCCGAGTTCTCATTTACCAACATCAAATCATAAAAAGATCAAATTCAATGACAATATCAAAAGTACCCCTTTCTTCCTCAGAACCATGGAGCCCGAGCTGATGATGGAGTGGGACTTCGCGTCGACCCCTCGCGCGTTAACGACCACTGATGACTTCAACAACCAGAGCTATTTTAACGCCACCAACGCTACTGTTGCTTTCAACGTGTACTATTTTTATGACGTAAGTATACCAGAGCCCCTAGGCAAGATGCATTCGCTAAGTAGCGATTAGATTCGTTTGGTTTTAAACCAATCGCATCACTGGTAGATCACGTGACTTTTCGAATGACGTGATCTACCAGTGACGCGATTGGTTTAAAAACAAATCGAATCGAATCGCTAGTTAGCGAACGCATCTTGTCTAGGGCCTCTGGCTAATGTTCGCATGCGTCTTAAAGAAGAAAAAGAAAGAACCGTCTTTAAAAAGCAAGACAACATCTTTTAAACCGGTAGGTTTAAAAAAAAATGTACCTTTAAGTGATCATAATATTATTACTTATGTCGTCCCACATCCCAATTATAAAACAAGCAATGCCGCGGGAAAGTCATAGTCATTTGTTTAAACCATTTTAATGTGATTCGTCACAATTGCTCGACTATCTTAATCGAGATATCTTAGAGTTGAGGAGTTTCTGTGGCCATCAGTGGTCATCAGTTTTACTTCACTGAATGATACTTTTTGAATGCAAATGCTAGACTTGTCACTGAAAATACTCAAATCGCTATATGTATGCCTACGAGTATAACATTTAAGGAGTTCCCTCGATTTCTCCAAGATCCCACCATCAGATCTTGACGTGCTGAAAATTAAACCAAATAGAAAGTATAACAAATCAAACAAAAATAATCGGTCCAGAAGTCTTTGACTACCTAATCGGGGAACAAACATAAAAAAACCCGACGAATTGAGAACCTCCTCCTTTTATTGAACTCGGTTGTAGGTAGAGAGGACAATAGAGAGATCTCTCTCCAGGCGTGTGTTATGCCTGGGGACCGAAGTCCATTTGGATGAAGTTGGAAGAGGTATATAAGTCAACCGACTGAAGAAACGTCGTTAGCGCGATGTAGCGCACTGTCAGATTTAGTTGCGTTGTCTGACGCTGGTGGCGCTGGCGAGTTGTTTGTTACAAGTTGTCACTAGATGTCGCTAGGTCGCCACACGGTTAATAAGGTAGTATGAGAGCACTGCAAGCAGTTCATATACTTACAAACATTGCAACTCTTAGTGTGATGCCAATACTGTCAGTTCAGGGGTGTTATTATGACATAACTATGTTGTTCTTTTTACGCTCAGACAAAAAGACAGAGCTATATAACTGTCATAGCTCTGTCCTTTTCTCTGAGCGTAAACAGAGCTACATTGTTATGTCATGATAACTCCCCTGGGCTCGTATTATGGTCGCTTTTATCGCGGTGGATAAAGCATTCATCGCTCTCGCACTTACATATTGGTAAGAGAGTGACAGATGTTTTATCTACATCGATAAACACGACCATAATCGGTAAAAATTGTTTATCTACCAGATCGTGATGTCACGCGTTCTTTGCCAGGCAACGCTACTTGTAATTTGCGCTGCGGACGATTGCCCGTTCGGCTGCGATGTCTCAGCGGGCGCATTTTCCTTGTGCTGCCTTCCATACTCGCGGTATTAGTTACACGTTAGCTTAGTACCGATATTGAGCACTTCCATAAACCATTATGACCTTTCTAAGCGCCTGTCGACGGAACTCGTGACCAAAACGCTGACCTTTACTTGGCACAAAGAGTAAGCAGTGCCATTCAACGTGGCAATGCTGCCAGCGTTTTGGGAACGATGCCTATTGGTAGCGGTCTGTTGGAGTAGAATAGTTTTTAGTAAGTTTTGAAGTTCTTTTGTTAGTTTTTAGGGTTCCGTAGTCAAACTAGGAACCTTTATAGTTTCGCCATGTCCGTCCGCCCGTCCGTCCGTCCGCAGCCTAGTGCAAAGACTATTAGTACTAGAAAGCTGCAGTTTGGTATGGTACAATAAAACGTAAAAACAAATTATTTTTTAGTGTACCTCCCCTACTCATAACGTGGGGATGTATTTTTTCTCGTGTACCCTATAGTGTGGGGTATCATTAGATAGGTCTTTTAAAAATATTATGGGTTTGTGAAAATAGTTTTTTTTTGAGTAATCGGGCGTTCTCCAAAATAAGTGTACATCGTTAAAGACAAAAGTTAAGAAAATTTAACTTTTCCATTTCGTCACGAAAATTAACGTATGTAAATGTATGGCTAATTTTCGTGACGAAATGGAAAAAGTTAAATTTTCTTAACTTTTGTCCTTAAAGATGTACACTTTTTTTGGAAAACGCCTAATCCGTTTATGAAATATTAAGCTTTAAAGCGCTAATTTTTGTTTGACTCAAGTGTCTCCGCCTCTCCCTACAGCCAAAACTACAAATAATAAAAATCTAAAAAAATCTTAAACGAAAGAGCATACAACCAATTTTAAAGGAAAACTATCATTACTAAGTAGACATCATTGGTTTTTGAGATACAGGCGATTAAAGTGTTTATACCTACTAAAATCATCTACGACGGCACCAATTGACTTTAAATAGAAAATTAGCGATTACTTGATGATTTTTTATGTTTGTAGGCGTCGGAATCCTACACTGAGCGTGGTCCGACATGCTCTTACCCGTTTTTATTGTTTTATTTGTCTTGTTAAATAAATCATTCCTATTAATAAGCTTGTAAAATACTAGGTTTTAAGTCCGAGAGCTACAAATTATCCAAACACTATTACGCTGCTGATTGTAAAACAGATTATACGCGCGAATGCTCATGTTGCTCACGTATAGAGTATAGACACTCCTTTGAGTAACCATTCGAAGCGAGTTAATCGGCGCACCCACATCGTTGGAATTATACCATTTACGCCGCTAATAAAACCAGAAAGGTTTAATCGTGTAATGGATATTTCGGCAAGATAGTGTATCACGAGAGGATGTCATTGATAATGTTATCGCCACGAAGTACGTTGAGAGGCTTTTAACTTGATTTCGGTGGATACAGTTGATATGAGCTACCGGTTTTGTAAATTAGTGCTTTCGGTTTTTGAAATTGAGATGATGTTGAGTTCAAAAACAATAGGCGTACAATTAATTTTCTATTGTGAGTATGATGATATTGCCGTGTGGTTGTCGGGTTTGAATAGGGAACATGTATTTTAATTCTCATGCTCTCTGGAAAGACCTAGGAAAAATAAGGATAACTGTATGCGCAAAACAATTGTCGTGTTTTTTTGTAAGATATGAAGCTTTAAAAATCATAGTTCAGAACCCCTGCAAAAACGCTCTATACAAAATTGACGACAGGACATCACAGCTGTTGTTCCATGTTTGAAATATAGGGACGTACATTGCAGTGGTATACTTTTTATTCTGCAATGGTAGATAGTATCAAAAAATTACAAAATATCTTAAATGTCGTAGATTTAGAAGAGTCTGTTCTCCTACGGTCAGCCTTAAAATTAGCTACAAACTTCAATAATTTTGTCACTTTAGCGTCATATTTGAACTGCTGCACTTATCTATCAAAGGTGTTAAAGCGACAAGGTACAAAAGTGTACAGTATAGGGCCGATTGTACATGAATACCTAATAGAACTCAAACTTATGTAACTGTACCTTTTGTTAAACAAATACACATTTTTTTTATTTTATTTATTGTTTTTTTTTTGTGTAATTTGAAAGTACAGTCGCCAACAAATTATGTAATTAAAATGTATATTTTGGGAGATCATTTAATTGTAGCGAACGCTCCTAACAATTTATTTTGTTCTCAGTGGGCTCAGTTCACTGTGATGTGGGTTCTCTTCGTGTCCATCGTCCTCCTGAACGCGTCGGTCATCGCCGCGTTGCTCTGCACTAATGCGAGGAAGAGTCGGATGAACTTCTTCATAATGCAACTTGCAATCGCAGGTCAGTATAGTTTTAGTTTTTGAATAATTATCTGTCGTTTCATTTTATTTTTAACGATAAGCACAGAATAGGAGCAAATCCCAGCTAACCCGTTGCTGGGGTATAATTTTTTTTAGTTCTATTATTTTATTTATTTATTTATTTGATATAGACAGTATCAAAACATTGAATCAAATGTAATATAAACCATGCAAGGTTTTATCATACATCTGGATCGCCGACTACATCACAAAACTATATGTAATTAAAAAAAAAAAAATTATATAAAATATAAATATCAGGAGACAATCTCACAAAAATTGACCTAGTCCCAAACTAAGCTCTAAACCTGTACTATGGGTACTAGACAACGATAAACATACTTATACAGAGAAATACATACTCAAATAACACCAACACTAACTTAGCACTTACTTAGAAAACATCCAATCAATAATATTATTAATAATAATAGATATAATTATTTAACTAACAACTATATCTGTCTGAGCTACGAGTATTAAAGTAGGATAGTGCCGTGCGCCTTCTCAACCACTCGAGAATGCCGATGCGCATACGGCACAACACAGAAACGGGGCCGAGATTCTACACGGTAAAAACGATATCGTATTTGACGTGTTTCCGTATTGTCAACGTTTTCATAACTCTTATGTCATTTACAATAATGACGACTGTGACATAAACGATTCTAAAACACGTCAAACACGATATCGTTATAACGCAGTTGAATAGAGGCCCAGGTTCTTTATCTTAAAATCTATCGCGCATTATTATTGCTAAGGGCCAAACATCTATCATTGGCGTTGAACCAGTGGATTTGATAAAGTTTACAAGCTTTTGCTTGTAAACTTATTATAAAAATGCTTACACCTATTGTCATCGTATTGTTTTCAACTTAGCCGCTAATTACTGGCAAATTATTAAGAGCTGTCATAACTACACATCGCTAACTCGTGGCATTTTGGTAGCACTTGACAGATTAGTGATGAGACAAGTTTTTTAAACTTCTTTTCAGATAAGATAAAACAATAAATTAATATTACCTACATGGTCTTAACATATCGCATCTTTGAAACAATAGAATAAGTATTTCCGTTTTTTTTTATTATTTGGCTGCTGAATTTCAATCGCGTATTTAATGCAAGAAAACCAGCAATAGCAAATGCAAGAAAGTAAACACTACGTTTTAAATACAGAACCTACAGTAAGATAACGTTCATTAATTATGAATCATTTAGTCATTAAACTTCGCAAGATATAGAAACAATATCAAAACGCAAAAGCGGCTGACAAAAATAATTAAGATTCCCTTTGAGAACTAACTGGGTGAACTTTAAACAACTTTTAAGTACGATCTTCGCAACTTCTCCCGAGTTGATAAAGCCTAGCAAAATATTTGAACATTTCCTTTTATTATGAGAGCATTCTATGGACCTATATTTAAAATTGCGTAAATTATTTCTGATCGATTTAGAATAAAAACGGCTACTTAGTCCCGTATTATGTCAGGAAACGGTAAGGCACTTCGATAGGATCAACGAGTTCTTCATCCGGGGAGTCTTGTGAACTTCTAATGAGTCCAAAACATGTCGCGCCGTTTCCTGAAGTTAATAATACGTGACAGAGGAAAATGACGCGATGCAAACACATGCATATACAATAATAAATGTTGTTATTTTTGTAAATTTCATGATTTAAAATGTATATTAGTAATATGATGTTTCTTTTTGGCTCTGTTCTCGGTCTAGGGGATTGCTGAGCCCAGTCTAATTTGGACATTGTATTTTCCGTTTCATTTATGGTATAATCGGATTTTTTTAAATTAAGAAAGGCAAAAGTAGTAAGGAGCAAGATATAGTAATCAAATAGAATATCGAACAAAAGAAAAATAGATACCTACCTATAAAAAATGCCTTACATGATCAAGTTGTTTTTTTATGATTTACGAGAGACGTTTTGTTATGCCATCTCAGTTTCAAGCAATTTCGTGGAAACCAGCTGTAATTTATGGACAATACTGCTTATATTTTCAATTTTCATAGTCCTTTGACATTGCCCGAATTGTATTGGAAACTGTTTCAACAATCGACGCATTGCAGAATGCGATTTCTAAACGTGTATCTAATAGAACAAATACGTCGGAACAATGAGTTTCCGACGACAAATGATGGATTTTCACGTAAACCTTATTGTCAATACTGGAGTGAAAATGGAGTTTCTTAACTAAACACAATGTCACACGGCTATGACGACTGAGGTCCTTAAATAAACTGAATCACTTTATTTATCGGTTTATTTTAGTACAATAAACTTCAAGTCGTACAAAACTGTAATTTCTTGGCTTCAGGTAATCTTCGTGGAGGAAAGATGGCAGATTGAAAGATCTCTGGTTTTTTGCTTTATTCTGTTTACTGATTTAGGGAGCGACCACACCGGAGCTTGATGGTACATAAATTACGGTCCGTCAAAGTTGACGCCATGAATTATCAAACCGCGATTAGAATAGTCTTGGCGGTGACAGTTTTGTCACATAAATACGTCAAAGTTCATATGAACTGACAGCTATTCCAAGTGTAAACTCATCGCGGTTTAGTAATAATTAGTATGACCCATTCTTTTGTTTACGCAACGTCACCGTATTTTACGCGACGGTGTAGCCCATCCCTTACTCTTCTCACTTGACATTGGCAATATCCCTGCGGAACACCGCCAAAAAAGAATTTATCAAATTTATTACCTACTTGTCTATAATATTTGGTTCCGATATTAAATAGTTATAATCCAAAGGAGTGGCCGTCATAAACAAGTATCTACAAAAACTTATAATTTCTCCTCGTTCCAACTCCAAAATCTCAAGCAAAATTTCCAATTACACCATAAATTCATTCTGGTTGTAAATCGCCTAAATTCCTATTGTATTTTAAAAGGGGTGAACTCAAGTCGCTGACACTTGAGATAAATGTTGCTGAGATGTAACACTTATGTCCCAGATCCGCGATGCATGTTTGTGCCAAGTTTGTTAACGCGATTACGAGTTTTCGGTTCCGATTTGTGGGTTTCGGAAGTGGAATGTTGCCTAGTTGGTGTTAAATTGAGCACTAAATTGGCGAGTTTTGGGCAAGTTTTGGAAGTAAACAGTGCGAGAATGTATGTTTCACTTAAAATGAATTTGATTTATCTTTTGATATACTGCCAAGAGATTAACAATTTAAAGTAGTTGTATTTGACGAAACTGGGAAAAGTTACGTGTGTTGTATAATATCTCAGGGTATTTATTCTATTCGGTTTAACCATATCGATTTTAACATGTTGTGATATTGTTAAGCTTTTATTTACTTGAAGTTAATAAACTGCCATTACCTTTAAAAAGCTAAGAACAATACGATAAAATGACAAAAGTCTACGGTATGTTTTTAACGAGTAGAGTACATAGTTATAAGACGCTATGTCATTCACTTAAAGTCAGATTTTGATACAATACCCAACTATAATGGATCACAATGTAGTCTCTACAGGGGCTTCGGTAACCTTCGGAGAGAGAAGATGGCCGACTGAAAGATGTCCGATGGTTAGGTCATTCCTTAATTTTTAGGTACTGTAAATAATTCTGTGCGATTCTTACAAAATTGATTCAATGACTACTCAACTTTTTCTACAGTATTTCACATTCAAAGGAAAACTTGGCTTTCATCTTATAAAACGTATTTGTCAAGTTTTTTTCGTATTAAATCAATATTTTAATACTAATTTACTTTTTATGCTTCAAAAATTTCGTCCACGTGATGAAGATTCTGTCCTTTTGGTCTGAGAGATCTATTATATTAAATAAAAATGAAATGTTTTATATTTTATTCACAGAACAATGATTGAAGTTAAGCTCTTGTCCCTTTTTTACCAGCTATTGTGTAATTTACTTCAGCGTTTGTCAAGCGTTCATTTTTCTCCAGATTTATAAATTTAATTTATTTTTAAAAATAAAATGTATTCTACAATGAGCGATTAAGCGCGACCCTAAGCTAAGTTAAGCGTATTTTAAAAACGTTCTTTAGTTTGAAGCATCCCATCTCAGCGGTCTCGTATTCGTAAAATTTGTGGCTCCGTGAAGTCTTTTGTTTATAGTATAAAGAATGCTGGGTTACGAACAATAAGAGTTAGTAATGATAATATAAATCTGGTCAAGTGAGAGTCAAAATCGCAACCGAAGGGGTCTATAGCATTATTGTATAGGGCCTCCTTTTTTTACTATTATTTATTGTTATACCGGCGAAAGAAATACATCCTTTGTAAACAAAAAAAACAACTACAGTCAAGCTATTACGATCCATTAGATACAGCATGCTGGCTGACAGCGGAGGCTGCCAGCCCCAGAGACCGGAACAGCTTAGGGTGACAAAAAAATACTAGCTTCTGTCCGCGACTACGATTTCGATTATTGTTATTCCCATGGGAACTTTGAAATTTTCCGGGACGGCAAGAAGCGTATGTTAATCCAGGGTATGAGCTATCTCCATTCAAATCCAAGTGTAACAATTGCAGCGTGACAGTTCCTAACAAACTAGCACATAAACTTTCGCATTTATAACATTGGTAGGAATAGTAGGCTATATTGCTAACAATACTCTTTTTGCCTAGATTAAATGTATCCCTAATACATCTATGTATTTATACAATTGCAGTACGTACAACGCCTTATAGCGATTCAGCGCCCTTAGTACACATTACTACGACGTTACGGCGCACAATGTGAGTCACGGGCAAGGAACAACTTTAATGACGAGGCAAAGGGTATTTAGCCAGCCATGCGTAATGGAAGCTGCTTTGAGATAATGGAATATATGAGGTAATGCCAGGATTATGCTTGATATGAAAAAGTATTATCAGGGAATAAAGCAACGTTTACAAATTAGATGATACCTTAATTGGCACAGTCCAAAACGAACCTAAAGGATTGTTCTTTTGTAGAAAAGACGATGATATTCACTCGTACACTACTGTGTAGATGTGTGCAGTCAGCAGCACAAGTAGGTAGACAATCGAAGGTCACAAAACTATCCATAAACGATTCTATTGCTAAGATTATTATTAAATTAAGTGAACGGCAACATTAAGTAATGGTTAGATCAGATTGTACAAGCAGCAGCTGAAGTAAGTGCTCATAATGAGCAGCTTAATATGATTTGTTTTTAAACAAATGTCGCATGCTTGCGAATGTTTCAATGTTTGACATGTCTGACAACGCCGTAAGACTGCTACGAAAGATTCTAGAAAATACTGCTATTTTAAATCTCGTAAATCTTCTTAAATGTGGTTGTACTAAACGAAACAGACACATATCCAAACATATCGCCGTGCTCGTAATTATTCGTTTAAATGACTGGCAATGTGTAACTAAACGTTAAAAACTAGCCAAGTGCGAGTCGGACTAGCAGACAAAGGGTTCTGTACCACCGTACAAAATTAAGAAAAAGAAAAAGATGTTTTGTGTAGGGATCCCTTGTAATTATTCGTTGTCATAGTAATAATATATGTACATATATATATACGTATCCGCCGGTGCCGTGTGGTGTCGGTCGAGAATAGCACCACCCCATCTCTTCCCGTGGGTGTCGTAAGAGGCGACTAAGGGATAAACCGGGGGATGGGCAGCAGCGTCCTCCGCGAACTACCAGGTATTACTGCGGTCGCCAACCCGCCTGCCAAGCGTGGCGACTATGGCATTTTCCCCCCAAATTAAAAAAAAAAATGAATCCACAATATCGGCCCAGACCCCTAGTCCCCGGCGGCCCTGCTATTCCTGGCTCCGGTAGCGGCCATGGTAACGGTGGGGCAGGGGGTGCTTCAGTGAATCACCGGCAGAGACCCGGCTACCAAAAACGACGACCTTTGGCCCTGGCAACATACAACTGCCGAACACTGCGGACCGACGAAAGATTACTGGAACTGGAGGAAGAATTGAGCAGGTTGCGATGGGGAATCATAGGGTTATCAGAAGTCCGTAGAGAGGGCGAGGACATGATAACCCTGAAGTCCGGGAACCTGCTCTATTTCCGGGAGGGCGACCAACAGTCCCAGGGAGGTGTCGGGTTTATCGTCCACAAGTCCCTCGTAAACAACGTGGTGAAGATCGAGAGTGTGTCGAGCAGGGTAGCGTGCCTTGTACTAAGAATGACTCAACGTTATTCGTTGAAGGTCATACAGGTATACGCTCCGACCTCGAGGCACTCCGACGATGAGGTGGAGGCTGTGTATGAGGATGTTTCCAGAGCCATGCACAGCTCCAGAACTCACTTCACGGTTGTTATGGGGGACTTCAACGCAAAGCTGGGCAAACGAGACGGTGAAGAGCTGAGAGTGGGGAAATTTGGAGTGGGGCGTAGGAATCACCGGGGTCACCTACTGGCCAGTTTTATGGAGAAGGAGGGACTCTATATGATGAACTCCTTCTTCAGAAAACGTGAGCATAGGAAGTGGACCTGGATGAGCCCTGATGGTGTAACGAGGAACGAGATAGACTTTATCATGTCGACGAAGAAGCACATATTCAATGATGCCTCCGTGATCAGTGCGGTTAAAACCGGGAGTGATCACCGTATGGTACGAGGCTCATTGAATATCCAGTTCAAGCTTGAAAGGTCTCGACTGATGAAGTCTACGCTCCGCCCGGCACCCGCCCAGCTCCAAAACCCCGAGAGCTTCCAGCTCGAACTCCAAAACCGTTTCGAATGCCTAGGAAGTGACGTGGACGATTTCAACGACGGGTTCGTGGAAGCTGTCCATGCGGTTGGGTCTACGTACTTTAAGATCCGCCGTGCCAGAACCAAGAAGCTCTCGGACTCCACCCTTAGGCTCATGGAGGTTAGGCGCGAGATGGTTTTGCAGTCCTCTGGTGATGCTTGTCGCTATCGGCAGCTCAACAGACAGATATCAAAGTCTCTGAAGCGCGATATACGCCGATTTAATACTAAAAGTATTGAAGAGGCTATTGAGCGTAACAGGGGCTCTAAGGTTTTTGCCAGAGATTTGTCTGTTGGCCAAAGCCAATTGATGAAGCTGAAGACCGACGACGGCAGGATCGTTTCATCCAGGCCTGAGGTACTGGGGGAAATCGAGAGGTTTTATGGGCAACTCTACACGACAACCTGAACACCCGTTGGAAATCTAGCCAAAGACCCGAGGGCTAGACTAACCCGGCACTATACCGATGATATTCCGGACGTCAGCCTGTACGAGATTAGTATGGCTCTCAAACAGCTTAAGAATGGCAAGGCCCCAGGTGACGATGGAATTACAGCCGAACTCCTGAAGGCGGGTGGTAAACCAGTTCTTAAAGGCCTTCAGACGCTGTTTAGTTCCGTCCTCCACGAAGGGAGAACGCCAAAAGCATGGAACAGAAGTGTGGTGGTGCTCTTCTTCAAAAAAGGTGATAACACCTTGCTGAAGAATTACAGACCCATCTCACTTCTGAGCCATGTTTACAAGCTGTTTTTGAGAGTCATCACGAATCGTCTCGCGCGCAGGTTTGACGACTTCCAGCCTCCCGAACAAGCCGGCTTCCGAAAAGGCTATAGTACCGTAGACCACATACATGCGTTGCGGCAGGTTATACAGAAGACTGAAGAGTATAACCTCCCTCTTTGCCTTGCATTTGTGGACTACGAGAAAGCCTTCGATTCGATCGAGACCTGGGCTGTGCTGCAGTCTCTCCAGCGGTGCCAAGTTGACTACCGATATATCGAAGTGTTGAAGTGTCTGTACGAAAACGCCACTATGTCCGTCCGACTACAGGACCAGAGCACAAAGCCTATTCCTCTGCAGCGAGGAGTCAGACAAGGGGATGTGATATCTCCGAAGCTGTTCACCGCTGCATTGGAGGATGCTTTTAAGGTTCTGGACTGGAAAGGACGAGGTATCAACATTAATGGCGAGTACATCACTCACCTTCGATTTGCCGACGATATCGTAGTCATGGCTGAAACCATGGAGGACCTCAGTGCTATGCTCGCTGACCTCAGCAGAGTTTCCGACCAAGTTGGCCTGAAAATGAACATGGACAAGACGAAAGTCATGTCTAATGTCCATGTTGTGCCAACTCCCGTGATTGTCGGAGGCTCTGCACTCGAAGTTGTTGACGACTATGTATACCTGGGACAAACGGTCCAGTTAGGTAGGTCCAACTTCGAGAAAGAGGTCACTCGTCGAATCCGACTCGGCTGGGCAGCGTTCGGGAAGCTTCGCAGTGTCTTTTCGTCCAAATTACCGCAGTGTTTGAAGTCAAAAGTCTTTGACCAGTGTGTGTTGCCCGTGATGACTTACGGATCTGAGACGTGGGCGCTAACGATGGGCCTCATAAGAAAGCTCAGAGTCACTCAGAGGGCTATGGAGAGAGCTATGCTCGGGGTTTCTCTGCGGGATAGAATCAGAAATGATGATATCCGCAGTAGAACTAAGGTTACCGACATAGCCCGAAGAATAGCGAAACTTAAGTGGCAGTGGGCGGGGCACATTGCTCGCAGGACTGATCGCCGATGGGGCCAGAAAGTTCTCGAATGGCGTCCACGGACCGGGAGACGAGCTGTTGGTAGGCCTCCAACAAGATGGAGCGACGACATCGTAAGGATGGCGGGATCGCGATGGATGCGGAAGGCGCAAGACCGGTCTAAGTGGAGAGCCTTGGGGGAGGCCTATGTCCA
Organism: Acleris holmiana; assembly: GCA_949316455.1. Lineage (NCBI taxonomy): Eukaryota > Metazoa > Arthropoda > Insecta > Lepidoptera > Tortricidae > Acleris > Acleris holmiana. The sequence continues at coordinate 16,682,054 of OX438767.1, forward strand.
GCAGTGGACGTCTTTCGGCTGATATGATGATGATGATGATGATATATACGTATACATTTTGTAAAAAAAATTGTTGTGTGCTTACTTATTACAGTTCAAGAGATACAGCGATTATTATGATCGAGCATGACAGGCGGAAAATAACGCGTTTTTTTACCTTTAAGCTTTAACTAATTTATTTTACGTGTTGTTATAGCGGCAATACTATAAATAGACATTCTGCGAATTTCAACTGTTTACCTATTACGCTTCATAGATACAGCCCGATGACAGACAGACGGATAACGGAGGCTTATAGAGTCCCATCCCTTTGAGTACGGAACCCTAAAAATAAATGTAAAATTTACTCACTCGCGATTTGGCTTTTATCGCTGTTTCAATGATTTATCGGTGTATTGTCTGTGCGGTAGTTTTAAAAATAGTTCTGTTAGAGAATGGACTGCGATGGATTTATTGGATTCACGCTTGTAAAAGCTTGGGAATTCCGATACATATTGAAATGAAAATTGTGCGCCATTCAATAGAATGTTTACCACTTGTGATCAAGATTTGGGTGAAAGATTAAGGTAGATAAAAAAATACAGCCTTGATGAAAAACTGCCTAAGGACGGTATTAAAAAAAGACCGTTATTAAATATGACAGATGAAATTTTAGTAACATCGTAGTATATTATTACTCGTTTAACGTTTTACTTGGATTAGATATAACAAAACGTAGTCAACAACAATACTTTTTAATTTGGAAAACAATCTAATCCCTGTTCGAACATAAAAACTTTATAAAAAGGTAAAAGACAAACGTTAAAAAAACAGCACCTCTCCAGCAGCAATAAAACAAGGAGGAAGAAAATAATTTCATGCAGGTAATCTCCGTTTATTAAATCATATGATTCACAACTATTTGTGCATTGTTTATATATACCTAACTATGCATTTTTTTTGGGTATGTATCTTAATACATACATACCTACATACATCACATCACGCCTTCAGACTCAGAGTGGGGTACGGAACTACAGAAATACCAACAACCCTAAAAAGACTTGTTAATAATTTTGTTACCATATTTTGCACTAGGAGGCTAAGATGTCAGATGTAAGATAGTGTATTAGTGACATGTTGCAAACCAAGCCTTTATTCCCTTAGTCGCCTCTTACGACATCCACTGGCACTATTCTAACCATCATATTTAAACTTCAAAATACATAATGGAGATATATGTTAGAATGAAAAGTTTAAAGAATGTTAAATTGTTTTCGGTTTCAGAAATGAAACCATTATACATTACGACGATTGTGTATTGCGAACTTTTTAAATTACGATACGATGCCATAAATTTGACCTATTCCTAGTAATCCGGTATAGTTTTATAAGATGCGCAGGAATATAAAAAAAGATTGATGGCAAAGTAAGTTTGTATATAATAAAACGGATTTTCCGGTTTTTACGCAAAACATTATCAAGCTGTCAGCATCAGTGCACGTTTTTAAACAATGCTCTAACCAAAATAAACTATTCTAATTCTGAACCCACGTAAGAAGTGCCGATGGGCTGTTGTTCGCAGAAAACTCGAAGTGAAATTGTAGACACGCAACTAATGGAAAGTAGTTTACGTTAATTGGATATAATCAATCGAAGTAATGTTTGGCTAAGTCTAAGATCACGTAAACAGTCTATTCTATTATTTATCTATTAGCAGTAGAAAATAACGAACCTTATTTCTAGAAAGTAAAATGAGTAAAAAACCGGGCAAGAGCATGTCGGACCATGCTCAGTGTAGGGTTCCGTAACCGTTACTACAAACACAATCAATCTCTATCTTCATGGCACTTGCGTCCTTATTTGAGAAGCGTAGTTTTCAGCAATAACCTAAAAATGGTATAATCCGACAATGATTTCAATAATTTTGATTTTAGTTAAAGTTTTTTTAAGCATTAAGTTCCATAGTAATTATTTTTTTGGACTTACATTATAAAAAATAAAGGGGGATACAGTTTATGCAACTTTCGGGGTGATTATTTCCGAAAATATTTACGTAATCAAAAAAAAGCTTAGAAACTTTAAACGGGTTTCAAAAAAACTGTCGAAATATGTGCCACACGTTGTTGTTTGCTGAAAAACTGTTACTGAATATGACGAAAAAGAAAACAATATGGCGGAATAAAAAAACTCTGTAAATGATACGTAATTAGCATATGTAGACGACATAATCAAAACAAGCAGTCTGGTTTTAAAAACTTGCTCTTTGTTGACTAATACAAACACGCCCGATAAAATTTTGAGGTTATGTGTCAAACATTACCTAATTTGTTGACATATTCGTCCATTTCAATTGGCACCGCCTGTAGAATATTACGTGTGATATAATTTTTAAGCGTACATTATCGAATCATTGCATATTTAACGCTAAAAACCCGCTCTGAACAGCTTCAGCTTCAGCTACAGCTTCATTTGAAATGGTGGAGTTTTATCTTTCCTACGTCAATGTAAACAGGGATAAACTAATTTACAACAGAACTGAATTTAAATTAAACAAAATGACAGGAAAACCTGACGAGCGAATTACGAGTTCGAATTGAATTTTCATTTATTGCTTTGTTCTAGAACAACAATCATATTTACGATAATTATATAGATTCTCAAAGCGTGCTTCAGATCTTGCTGTAATTAAATACCGGGTCGAAAAAGGCTTTCATTGTTTAATAACTTTCATAATTTTATATAAGTTGTGATTTTTTCCCGGAAGGCCAAAAAACGATAACATTTACGAGGTGATTTTTTTACCCACGACGGCAAAGCTAAAAGGAAGGGTCGATTTTAGCAGTCTATGTATGTCCGGCATCCGATTTTGACAGATTAATTGTCACTCGATTTGTAATTATGGGTCGGGTGACTTGGCACTAAACGCGTGGAGCTAACCCCCATGTGCTTCTGTTTAGTCCACAAGAGGAAATACTCTTTTCTCAAACATGCTCGGAAAGAACCGTTTTCCGATTGAAACACAAGGACGGAAAGCTCTTCATTTTACTCCTAGGAGGAAAAAAACCATATGAAAACACTTTTTTTTATGTTAAGGAGAAGGCACACGAGCACTCAGGCCACCTGATGGTAAGTGAAATCTGAGACCCATAGGCATTTGAATTCTTAAGACTATAATCCTAAGACCTCAAATGCGTTGCCAACCCTGAGGACTAAGATGGAATGCCTCTATGCTAGTAATTTCACCGGTTGTCTTATCCCCACTCCGGAACACAACAATGCGAACACTTCCCTGACTCGTATTTTAACCGCCTCGTCAAGCAATCCCTTACTTTTTGCGCCTAGACTATAATGTACTATTTTCTCAAACATGCTCGGAAAGGGTAGCTTTACTTTAAAAAACGATGACAGAAAGAGCCCATTTTATTCCTCGGTGTAAAATAAATTTATTAAAACAGATTCCTGTCCGTTGCGATATTTTATTCAAAAATGGTCTCTAATGCCTGCAAAATCAAAAAGACTGTAAAAAAAACCCATAAACCTAATTGAATAAAAGGTGGCTGCAGCGCTGGGCGGCGGCGGCGGGTGGCGGGTCATTGTAAAATTACCTCAATATTAGTAGTTTTCAAAAGGGGATTCTCTCAATTCGACAATATTTTTTTGGAAATGCTCCCAATTATGCATTTGTATCATTTCCTCGCATTGTTTGAGAAAATCATTATATTTGCCTCGGTGGAAATGGGATTGCCTACTTTCCGGGCCTAGGCAATAATAATGTACTATTACCGAACAATTATCCTCGCGTGTATCCATTGCCTTATTTCTCTTATAAGTCCAAGCCAATGTATAGGCAAAACACTCCCTAACAGAAGTTAAAGCCATTAATAAAAATTAGAATAACAATTCGTTGAACTTTTTATCAAAAAAACGTAAGGGTCAGTGGTGGCAAGGCATTTGAGGTCTTGAGATTGTAGTCTTGAAAATGCAAATTTATGTCTATGGGTCACAGATTTCACTTACCATCCCGCCTGTGTGCTCGCTTGCCTTCTCCATCCCATAAATAAAATCGTGGAGGGTTGGTCAATACTTTCAGTACAAGATCGATTCACAAGAGCTGGCACGAATGCATTGAACGTGAGTAGTCACTTGTCACTGTGAGTACCATAAGGGTGGCACAGGAGCCTCGTAATATTTTGTAAACAACTAGAACTTTTCAAGTAAAAAATAAAAATTTCATTGTAATTTACATTAAGCAGGTAAAATGGCAGTTTTTTTGATTGCAGATTGTGACTACGGTTTTTAGTACCAGTGACTGCAAGTATGTAATCATTTCGTGAAGCACACAATTATATTTATCATTCACTCATTGGATCCATTCGTGTCAGCTCTTGTGAATCGACCTATACCGATGGTAACGATGCTGTTTAGTGGTGGTAAGACCCTGTGCAGGGTCCGTCCGGATCGCTACCATTATATCTTATCCACTAACCACCCGCCAAGCAACAGTGTTTGCATTGTTGTGTGGGGATAAGATAACCGGTGAAATTACTAGCATAGAGGCATTCCATCGTAGTCCTCGGGGTTGGCAACGCATTTGAGGTCTTAGGATTATAGTCTTGAGAATTCAAGTGTTTATGTGTCTCAGATTCCACTTACCATCAGGTGGCCAGAGCGCTCGTGTGCCTACTCCGTAAAATAAAAGTAATAATAAAAAAAAAGCTTATAAAATAGTAATTGTAATTTTGTTCACAGATTTGTTCGTTGGCTTAGTGTACGTGTTCCCGGATATAATACAGAAAATCACAATAGCCTGGTTAGCCGGAGAATTCATGTGCAAATTCGTCAAATTTTCACAGGTACGTTACATTCAACTTAAATAAAAATCCACCTTCGTTAAAAGCGTTTGATCCATGTATTACGTATTCTTATCTTACGTATCCTTTGAATTACGTATTCACCACGATAAATTGAATTCCATTGATCTAAAGTATTGTGGATATTTTGAGAAAGATCTATGGAAATGAAATGAGCTAATGGAAGAACGCAATAACAGATGATCCTTATTATTTCAGTCTTTATATAAGTATTAGTTAGTTTGTTTAGGTGTTGCCAAGAAGCTCCTATGTACAGTCAAGGAAATTCCTTGACTGTACATCACATTATGAAAATAGAGGTGGCGTTGGATTCCCCTCAGTGTTCCTCGTAGCACAAGTGATACGCGTATGATGTCATTATAAATTCATCATGGCAAATTTCACATTAAATATTGTAGCAAATGATTAAATTATCTACTAAATTTTATATAATTACTCGTATCCAAATTCATTAAGAGTATTTTTGTTATAAAAGACTTGTTGTGACTAAATTTTGTTCTGATTTGTATCTTTCTCGGCACTAACCTTATATTGTATCTGTTTGGCTCATTGGTCGACAGGTAGAGAAAACATTAAGCCATTAAGTCCGCTATTTGTACCTACTTAAATAATAAAATTGTAATGTTTGGTTTCGAATAAAAAGTTTAAATGCATAGATATTGATAAGGTTTGATTTATAAATAAGTATGAACGTTTTTCCTTTTTTTTATTTTTTGGAAATCTTCTGCAACGTATTGTAAATGATTGAAAAATTATGCTTAGTAAATGAAAGTAATTTCTAAAACTTAATTATACATATTTATTTTGATGTTTGTTTACAGGCAGTAGTTATGTACGCGTCTACCTACGTGCTAGTGGCCCTCAGCATAGATCGGTGTGATGCCATCACCAACCCCATGAACTTTTCTGGAAGCTGTAAGTCCTTATTACGTTCTAAACCGTGTTGTAGCACCCAGAATGTTTGAATCAATTACTGTGTTAAAATCTATAATACAATCGTAGACACTCTCTCGATAAGACCGTTATTAACCTGTGTCGTTTTTTTAATTGTGCTATTTGTCTGTAATGTTTTTGTTTGGTGAAAAGTCAAGGGCATTAATATATATCCTCGTAAGACCCGGTGTGCTATAGAAAGTACATATCTAATCTAGGCAATTCAGTTGAAACTTTATTTCAAGTGTCATAAAGTCCATTTTTGTTTGTTTCAAAATTGAAAATGTCATTTAAGTGCAAAGGTTATTGAACTTTATTTCCTTGCTGGTAGATTCAAATTCCTACTCACAAAAATCTACCGGATTGTAGTATGGTGGGCCTCAAGAGGATATATGTATATAGCGTGTCAAATATATGTATACATGAACCTTATTGCTAGTGGCATAAAGTTGTATAGATGTCTTTGACGTCTTGGGAACGCATATATATTTATGCCCTTGTATACAATAAAGTGTTTTGTATTTTACCTCGATCGCAAATCATTTCGAATTATTTTTGTTGATATTTTGTGATCAGGTGATTCAATCTGCATCGTGATCATTGATTTTGATCATGGATCGCGATCGAAATTTAATGTCTATGGGCGGCCTTACGAATGTTTTTTTCCTTCCGTTGAACCAGCAAACATTAAAACAACTACAGTCCTTTCCTTTGGACCTATCTGTCCGATTCTGCACTTGCTTCGCCCAGGACTTTTCTTATAACCTAACTAATCAGCTGACCACTGTGCAGGTGGTATGCCAAGTTACTTCTTTCTTCCCCTTGCCTTGGCCACTAGTGTAATCTACCGACTTTCTCCACTAAAATGAAATTTAAGGGATTTGTTCATTTGATTGATGAGAAAATTATCAGAACTCTGTCAGCCAGCCATGATCAGCGATTAGTATGTGCGACAAAATAAAATACACTATTTAAAATCAATATTATGAATGCTAGGCTTGCCAATAGTAATAAAGTAATGCGTTGCATGTTTAAAAAAAACGTGCTTTTGCAATAAATGCGTGCACTTGAGGAACATAGGCAACTGTACAAAACATGTTCCAAACATTAATTAAAACCAACTAGATAATGGTGGCGTGAAAAAATATTATGTTCCACATTATTTGGCTACGAGACAATAGGGCTATACTTCACATTTCTTTCAAACTACCTGGCACGTAAGTCTGACAAATTTCAAAACAACACGATTTGGCATTTTGCATTTTAGTTAAATGTCAACTTGAATAAATTTGATTTATTGTTCTAGAGGCAAGTCCATAACAAGTAATATATAAGACGATAGTTCCAAACAATTCCTTTCATAATATACGCGATAAAGGGATCCTTTAAATGAATCAAATATTTAGGGTTCCGTTTATTACAGCTTGATGGATCGGATTATAATAGTTAATGAACGATAGATAGTTTTGAAGATTTTGTAATAATCATTTACGCTGATCAAGAGCGTTATTGTATAATGTTTAACAAGATATTCACATGAGACAGAATTACACGAAATATACAAAATATATTTATTGACGACACGCTAGCCTAGTTGGGAGTGACCCTGCCTTCGAAGCTAGGGCTCCTGGGTTCAAATCCCGGTAAGGGTAGATATTTGTGTGCTTAGCGAGAGTATCTGTTCTTGAGTCTTGGATATTTTGTAAGTATTTAAGTATATTTCTCTATATACGTAAGTTTCTCGTTGTCTAGTACCCATAGTAAGTATAGTTTCACTCCATGTCTTCCCGTGGATGTCGTAAGAGGCGACTAAGGTAATAAATAAGGACTTGTAGTACTGTTAGGCGATGGGCTTGCAACCTGTCACTAATACACTAGTAAACTTCTTGTCCTGAAAGTGCAAAATGTGGTTACATAATTATCAACTAAGTCTTTTTAAAGCTGTTGGTATTTCTGTAGCTCTGTCTACCTCACTTCGGGAATGAAGGCGTGATGTTATGTATGTATGTATGTAGTACCCATAGTACAAGCCTAGAGCTTAGTTTGGGACTAGGTCAATTTGTGTGAGATTGTCCTGTGATAATTTATTTATATGGTAAAAGCCATAATCAACCAATGTGTTTAGTTTATGGTTTGTGGTTCTTTAATGTCATATTTTAGTGATTAAGTAATTAAAATGGGTACCTATATAATTTTCTCATGACCTTTTTTAGGTTTCCATTTTAAGTAGACAACAACCCATTTAGGACTTGTTGAATACCGTTAGGACTTTGCCAAGCACATGTTTAGAATAGATACAATCACAAATTAAGAGGGCGCTGAGCATGGTTGTTTTCTAATAAACTAAAGTATTATTAAAATCTAAGAGTGTTTTACTATTGTACAATTGAATACGCAATATATAGCATTCATGATACAGTTTAATAACATTCAACCTTCGTGTAGTCAACTTAACGGAAAAAGGTGGCCACTTTTTTCCGGTTGCTCACTCATAGTTAAATTGTTATTAAGTTATGTCATTGTCTCTATAAATTGTGTATTGATTTGTATAGCAGTAACGCGCTCTTTGAATTTAAGATAATACTTTAGTTTATTAGAAAATACGATAAATATATTGAGGGCGCCACTGGACGCTCGGCGCTCTCAGATATGCTAGCCTTAAATGATACAAGTAAACAGGGCCTCTATTCAACTGCGTTATAACGATATCGTGTTTGACGTGTTTTAGAATCGTTTATGTCACAGTCGTCATTATTGTAAATGACATAAGAGTTATAAAAACGTTGACAATACGGAAACACGTCAAATACGATATCGTTATTACCGTGTAGAATCCCAGCCCAGGGCTAAAATTCTACACGGTAAATACGATATCGCTTTTGAAATGTTTCCGTACTGTCAACGCAAATCTATAACTCTTATGTCATTAACAGTAATGGCGGCCGAGTCATGAACGATTCTAAAACACGTTAAACGCGATATCGTTATAAAGCAGTAGAATAGAGGCCCAGGGTCTCTGTTCGACTGTAAAACCACATATTGCCTTTGACATATGATCGTTTGGTTGTCAAACCAGCCGCCATCACCGTCAAATAAATAAGAGCTAATGGTACGTTGACAATACCATTATTGCTGTCGTATTGTTTTCAACTTAGCCGCCATTACTATCAAGAAAATAGAGCTATTGTAACCTAGACTACGATAACAGCAATAAGGTTTCACCGAGTGCAATAAAGCCGAAAAGATCGTATTCGTACGTTAAATATTAACAAGACGTGTAGTATTCAGTGAAGAGTTTCATGGCTCAAGAGAACTACTAAGCTAAGGTATCTTATTGGAAAAGACTCACGTACATGCATTAAAAAAGCTCGTGTGGTTCATGTCGCGCATTTTCTATTTCCATTCCAAGAAAATGTTTAGTGAATGTTGGTTTGCGCAAGAAAATAAAATCACAAAATTCCAGGCAAGAGCATGTCGGACCAAGCTCAGTGTAGAGTTTCTAAGTCGTTAATTGTACTAAAAACACTAAAGCTATCTCAAAAAACCAACAGTGCTGTCTTAGATGATTTTTAGTAGGTATAAATACTCTAATTGGCTGTATCTCAAGAACCAATCAAGTCTACTTAGTCGTGATAGTTTTCCTTTTGAATTCGGTATACTCGTATGTGCTATTAAATAGCATATTTTACAGATTTTTTTATTTATTTCAGTATTTGTTGTTTTGCCTGTAGCGGTGGAGGGACACTTGACTCTAAGAAAATTTGCACTATAAAGCATAATATTTCACACACGGATTGAAAAAATTGTAACCAAAAACCCGCAATATTTTTGAAGCACCTATCCAACGACACTCCACACCATGGGATAGAGCAGAGAAAAGTACCATCCTCACTTTTTCGTGTAGGGGAGGTAACAAAAAAAAGTGTCGAAAATTTTACCACTGTCGGCGTGACTAATACGTATATTGATGCAAAATAATAGCTTTCTAATACTAAGAGTCTCTGAGCTAAGCTGCGAATGGACGGACGGACAGACGGACAGACGGGCAGACGGACGGAAAACTGTAACTGAAAACTGTAAGGGTTCCTAGTTAGACTACGGAACCCTAGACAGACGGACGCACAAGGCGAAACCATAAGGGTTCCTAGTTACACTACGGAACCCTAAAAATAGCGTTGTGAATGTACACTTTACCAATAAAAATGATATATTTGACGTCATCATCGTTATAAGTGACATTGACTAAGTCGTTCGTGTTATTCTAAATGCATACCTAACATTTTCTATGGGTACCTACTGTAAATTGAGTTACTTTCTACTTTTATGCTTGTCTTTGGGGTAATTGTCTGCCATAAAATTAAAGTTAGGTTAGGTTATGTTTAGGTAGTTAGATTAGACAAAGAAGCGAGATGCGATGAAACAAGTTGGAATAGAGCGCCAGCGAGTAATATTATCGTTCAATTTCTGCACAAATCCCTAAGATCAGCAAGATGATAAATTTGCTCGATAAAATAGATAAAGTATGTAAATATGTGCTAGGGACACGTGATCCCGTTTACGTATTTACTATAATATTTAATTTCGATAAGATGCCAAACAACAAAGGCAATCCAATAAGCAACATAGATGCCTATGGAATGAGAAATATAAAACATATTCCTGTTTTGATGAATGTATTAGGTATAATTTCAGATATTTATTTCATAAATTTACAAAAGATTAGCTTTTTATTAGGGTTCCGTAGTGAAACTAGGAACCCTTATAGTTTCGCTATGTCCGTCCGTCCGTCCGTCCGCAGCCTAGCGCAGAGACTCTTAGTACTAGAAAGCTGTAATTTGGCATTAATATACATATTAGTCACTACAACAAAGTGGTACAATTTTTTTTTTTTGTGGTACCTCCCCTGCGGGGAGCGGGAAAACCTCCCCTACACGTAACGTATATAGGTTTTTTCCTCGTCTTCCCTATAGTGTGAGGTGTTGTTGGATACAATGATGAATGAACAGTTTTTCGATGAAGTAATCCGTTTATGAAATATTAAGCTTTAAAGCGCTAATTTTTGTTAGACTCAAGTATACCCCCCCCCCCCCCCATAAAGCCAAAACTAAATGAAAGAGCATATAACGATCATTGGTTCTTGAGGTACAGGCGATTAAAGTGTTTATACCTACTAAAATCATCTAAGAAGGCACCAATTGACTTTATATAGAAAATTAGTTATTACTTGTTGATTTTTACATTTGTATTACTAACGGCTTTGGAACCCTACACTGAGCAAGGTCCAACATGCTCTTGCCCGGTTTTAATATTAAATATTTACCACGACATCTCTTCCTCCTATTCACGTAACCGTTTACATGTATTCAGTAAGTCCCGTGATAAAAACAACTTACTTCACTGTACCAACCACGCTACCGTACGAGTACCAGTGAACTATGAATAATGCTATATACAAAGTCTCCCACTCGCATAAATTCCAATCTTATTTCATCCCTTCCCCTTTTGACGAACAATTTCATCCACTGAGTTGTGCAATTTATTGCGGATCCAAAGGTCGAAAATTAGATTTGTATTTCTTTGTTTTTAAGATGTCTCCTCAATGCCACTGACCCTCTTATTCCAATAAACGTTTTCGCTTTTATTAACCGGAGCATACAACCGCTACAACCAATTTATATTAATTTAGTTGTGAATACTTTTTAAAGATTGATTTATACCACCACATTTAATTTTGTTTCCGAAGCCAGCGGTCCTGGGTTAAAATCCCGGTAAGGGTAGATATTTGTGTGATCAGCGCAAATATTTGTTCCTGAGTCTTGGATGTTTTCTATATATATTTAAGTATGTATTTCTCTATTTAAGTATGTTTATCGTTGTCTAGTACCCATAGTACAAGCCTAGAGCTTAGTTTGGGACTAGGACAATTTGTGTGAGATGGTCCCCTGATTTATTATTTTTTATTATTATTATTTTTATTTAGAGAAAGAACACAGAAATAAAGAGAGAAAACACAAATTTTAATAAAATGTGGGAAACCTCTTCCGTGCCGCTTTTGATTGATATTTAAGAAGGTTTATGGAAACGACGAACAGTCCTAGTTTTTTTTTTGATCCTATTCGCACCCGTTTATTTAAATTGTACTACGCCACTTGTTGCCACAATTGTGATATAAAACTTCTTTCGCGCCGCGTTCTATTTAGATCTAATAATTATAAATGTTGAAGATATCAGTCCTTTTGATCTAAGTATTGACCGACTGCTCTGGCTTAAGAGTATTTATTTTAATCTGATAGAAATATTGTATTGGACGCGGGAGCGGGAAAACGCCTCCTAAGGCAAGACGCCAACTATTTAATTTGCTTAGCCAATAATTAATTACATATTTACTAGACAACGATAAACTGGCTTACAATTGTATGAAAAATACATATAAATGCATAGAAAATATCCAAGACGCAGGAAAATATACTTACGTTCGCTAGGGATATATTTTCCCATATCGGCCATCGAACCCGGGACCGCTAGTTTCGTAGGCAGAGTTACTACCAGCTAGGTTAACCGAGTTTTCCGACCAATTAACAAATATTATGTCCATTTTCACAGTATCATCAATGTGTGTGTACTGATTCTAACAGTGACCCTCTGTGTTGACTCTCGTTAAAAGTTCCCTCTTTCCATTGCTCGTTTTATAACACAAATGCCATAAAGGTCGACTTTGTAACGATACTTTTTACAGCCAAATTACGAAATGAATGCTTTTGTGCGTTTTGTATGGATTTTAATTTAAAAACCGTTCCTGTTTCTGGAATTATTCCAAGCAACTTGGTTGAATGAATAGCTGGTGATTTCTGTAGGGTTACGATTGAGTATTTAAGTTTCGAACATCTTGAAATCATCCCGATAGATAATTCAATTAACACGGGCCGACTGACCCGCTTCTGCGACTTGAGATGATTACTACCTGCTGCCTACTGATGTCTTTGATGATTAAATTATTGATATAACCAGAAATATCAGATTATTCTACAATTCTAAGTTAGGTACCGTTGTTTCGTTGAAAATTTAAGTTTCTCTGACACAGTTGACTTCAACTGTTTTTTTTCCATGCGATCTCATTATTGATTCATAATAAAACAGACATTTTTGTTCTTGACCCTCGATGTGTTACTAAAATCTGAAGCCTAAGAATAGTTTTATTGCCCCAGGAAGTAAGCATTTACATGTTTATCATTTCCTACTACTCATAGGGCTTAGTCTAGAGCATAGTTTGGATTTAGGTCAATTTGTATGAGATTTGTCCTTTTATATTTATTAAATTTTATTTATTTAATTCGTGTGGTTGCGGGGCTAGAATAGTGCCACTCCATGTTTTCCCGTGGATGTCGTAAAAGGCGTCAAAGGGAATAAAGGCTTGTAGTACTATTAGGCGATGGGCTTGCAACCTGTCACTATACACTAATAAACTTCTTGGCCTAGTTGTGCAAAATGTGGTTACAGAATTTATAAACAAGTATTTTTAGAGTCGTTGGCTGTAGCTCTGCTTACGCCACTCTGAGAATGAAAACGTGATGTTATGTTTGTATGTGTCTATTTATTGTTACTAGGAGTACATGGGTAGTAACTATTTATGTTTTTTTCTGTCATCTAGGGAATCGCGCCAGGGGCCTCGTCGTGTCAGCTTGGCTAATAAGCATCGTGTTTTCAATCCCACTTCTGATCCTGTATGAGATCAAAGAAGTCCAAGGTAAGACACTAAAATATCAACAAAACCCCAAATCAATAATAACAAATCCCCAGGAGCCCTGAGCAACATGCAAAACGCCTACGTAAATGATTTTCGAGGACTATCAAATTGTATGGACCGATTTGGACGCGGAGTTTTAACCTCGTGAGACCCGGTGTGCCCAATCGGTGTGCGGTGTGTGTGGGGGTACACAATCAAGGAAATTTAAATTTAAACTTTATTTCAGTGAGCATAATGTTTAATTTTTATTTGTTTCAAAGTTGAAAAAGATATTTAAGAGCAAAGGTAATTGAACTTAATTTTCTTGCAATTAGATTCAAATTCCCAGTTACAAAAACCTCCCTGTTTGTAGCATGGTGGGCGCGTTACTAGGTTAAATAAAATATCTTGTTCTAGGAATGGTTTTAAACTACGTTTTATGAAAATTTATTGAACAGCTGTAAAAGAAGGAGTCCCTAATACGTCGACGATTTTTCCAAACGATAACGATAACGTTACCAATATCCTCGAAAGGCCCGCTGTGCAATAGGATCTACATAATCAATTCAAATAAATTTAAACTATATGGCGATAGAAATAAAGTTCAGTTTTCTTTATTTAAACATTGAAAATGGCATTGTAAAGAAAAAGTAATATTAATTTCCTTGCTGGGAGTTGCAAATTCCCACTCACAATTATCTTCTTACATGGGAATGGAGTGCACTTTATCTGCAGTCATTTCGGAGAAGAAAAAAAACTGCAATTTGGACTCTTTTTGATTCTCCTACGAAATGACTTTCTGTTTACTTTTGCAAATATATACAAAAAAAACCAGTAAGATTCTCTATAAAATACCGGTAACTTTTTCATATTTAGTTCCGTTTGAAAGATATTAAGGAAAATTACCTAAAATCGCGCCTCAAGACCGTTGGCCCATGATAGGCCATTAAACCTAAATAATATTAAGCCAATTGGTGCGGTTTTAATTATTTCCTCTGCTGGCAAGAAACCAGGGGCACTAGCCAATATGCAAACGCTACTAACGTGTTCCTTTTATCACTCAAAATGTTGGGATGTCATTCTCGTACATACCTTACGATAACGTGATCAACTGTCATCCCATACACATTGAGCGATAGAAAAGAAATATGAAATTTAAAAATAATTAAAGCCTGACAAGTTTTTATTTGGTCCTATTTCAATACAAACTTGTATTGAAATAGGGCCAAATAGAAACTTGTCAGGCTAAAAGATTTATTGTTCAAACAAAAAAATATAATAATAAGATTGACTCTAGGCCCTGAGCTACGTGTCCCTGTGTTTCAGAGCCCAGTACAGCAGCAAGCCAATTTGAAAAAGGCAGTTAATAGTCGAAGATAGTGTACAGTATACCAATTGATTTATGTGCAAAACACATTAACACAAACAATGGTCAAAAGTGTGCAGGAGAATTTACTATTAATGTGTGTGTGTTTGTGTGCGATATATTTATATATAAATAAATTGCTGTGCTCCGGTTTGGGGATAAGACAGCCGGTAAAATAACTAGCATAGAGGCATTCCATCTTAGTCCTCAGGGTTGGCAACGCATTTGCAGTCTTGGGATTGCAGTCTTGTGATTGCGAATGTCTATGGATCACAGTTTCCACTTACCATCTGGTGGCCTGTGTGCACGTTTGCCTTGTCAATGCCATAAAGAAAAGAAACATAAATAAATAAATTAATTAATTAATAAGGCGGCACTCCAACAAATATTACTAACTATGTACTCACCTAGCCACATATAGTAGCATCTCTGTCTCGTTGTAATCATGGTTCATGAGCCATTTTGACAGGACTGATATGTTGGAGCGTTTGCATCTTGGCTTAGACTTCTGGCTAGATTGTCTCATGTGCCTTCTACTTGAAACTACTACTCATTTAACTTGCAGGTCAACAACAATGCTGGATAGACCTGGGATCTCAACGCCGATGGCAGATCTGGATGACCTTGGTCTCCATAGTGATCTTCGTGTTCCCTGCCCTCGCGATCGCGGCCTGCTATACCGTTATCGTGATGACCATCTGGACTAAGAGCAAAGCCGTCGTCATGAGCCCGCCAATAAATTCTCGAAGGACTAAAACAATGAATAATGGTGGGTACCAAAATTACCATTCATGTATGTATTTAAACGCTTTATTGTGACGACACGTTGGTCTAGTTGGTAGTGACCCTGCCTCCGAAGCCAGCGGTCCTGGGTTCAAATCCCGGTAAGGGCAGATATTTGTGTGATGAGCGCCAATATTTATTCCTGAGTCTTGGATGTTTTCTATATACATTTAAGTATGTATTTCTCTATTTAAGTATGTTTATCGCTGTCTAGTACCCATAGTACAAGCCTAGAGCTTAGTTTGGGACTAGGTCAATTTGTGTTAGGTTGTCCCCTGATATTTATTTATTTATTGTACAAAACATAGAAATTCAAATACAACATTCACAGAATAGGAACGTACAAAGGCGAACTTATCCTTGTAAGGGTTATGTTCCTGCTACCCTTGTTCGATTGAGGAATACAGAAAGAAAGAAATAATAAAAAAATAAAGCTACAAAAATAGAGTATAAAAAAAAAAAAAAAAAAAACGGATGAAATAACATGCTTCGTAGCAAAAGGACAGCGCGTTAGCGTATGCCAGGCTGCGCAGGATTCGCGTCCACAGCTCGGCGCTGGTTTTCAGCGTAGCCCATTAAACTAAAGCCTAAAAGTAAAAAGCTAAAACTAAACTAAAGGTAAAGGTAAATCGCAAGCGCCGAACAGTCAACATCGCACTTACACTATATACTTATATAATATACAATTATCACAACAATATTTAACTTCGAGTATTCAATGTAAAAAAAACCAAACAAAATTTAACTTTGTCATTTTTGTCTACGGGTAGTCTCAAACACTACATTTATACTCATATCATTAATTAATTTACAGGTTGTGTCTGGTTTTATATTATATCTGTCTTTTGCTCGCGGCTCTTAAAGACTTCTTAGATTTTTTTATAACTTACTTTATCTTTGTCCGTCTCCTTACTATCCTTGTACTATTTTTTTTTTTAATTTATTATAAATATAAAAGTGTTACAGAAGGTTATAAAAGTTTGTCCCCTTAAACCACGCAGGGTTTGTGAGGGGGCAGAGCTGCTGGTTTAACTAATCACATAAATTTACGTTGTATTATCATGTATTATCATAAATGTCTCGTTTTAATCAGTTCGCATTAATACTGTAAACTAAATTTCAGCGCCACATTTTAACGCGTTTATTTCAAGACTTTTATTCTTAAATCAACAATAAGACCATAAAACTTTCTTAAAGTCATTGTAATGAAGCTATCTTCAGCACTATTTATAAACAGACAGCATTACTAACGATCTAGAAAGAGAAAATCGAATTAGCCCAAGCACTCAAAGGAAATAGGATAAGTGCGTCAGATAATGAACTTGTTTCAGAAAAGTATTTTAAACAAACGAGCGGAATGGGTTTAGCGTTGGCAAAAATGAAACAATTTGGGAATTCTTAAACTGTTTGAAAGAAACGCTTACATAGTTTTAATTAGGAATATTTTTACCTCCCCAAGCAAACAGTTAGGGCCTGTTGTTTGATTAGTAGTTAAAATCTCAAGGAGTGTGGATGTCTGGTGAGTGGCGACTAAGGGAATAAGGGCTTTTTATGTAGTACTGTTAGGCGATGGGCTTGCAACCTGTCTCTAATACATTGGTAAACATCTTAGTCTACTTGTGCAAAATGTGGTTACAGAATTATCAACAAGTCTTTTTAGAGTTTTTGGTATTTTTATAGCTCTGCCTATCGTTATGTATGCATGTATCCCAAGGAAATGTGTCAAAATGTTCGTTCTCTTTTCGAATTTGAACCATTAGTTCAGTTACCTACTGATCAAACAGCTCGGCCTTAAATATTAAAAGTTAAACGTGGATATCTGTGTGTCTGCTTGTGGCATCGTTGCTCTCAAACGGGTGTACGGAGTCAGACGATTTTTTTAAGATAGAAAGCTTATTTAATAAAAATTGTCTAGCTAGGTTTGATGAAATTCAGCTCAACAGTTAATGAGTTATTTGGTTTCAAAGTAGGAGTCGCCATTATAATATATTAGAGGCTATAATCTACTTTATTGCTTTTTTATTTTTCAGGACACATCGAAGGCGATCCGGATTCACGGCGCGCCAGCTCGCGTGGCCTCATCCCAAGAGCCAAAATTAAAAGTGTCAAAATGACATTCGTCATAGTATTCGGTAAGTATTCTGTTACACATTTTACATCGGCCAAATTAATATTTTAACCTGCAGCATGAATAAAATAAAAAGCGCTTGAGTTAGCAAAGATTTCTATCGTTTAGACTCTGGGAACGAGCATTACGGTAAACAATCTCAGTATCCATTTCTTCTATTTTACACAGTTGCATGACATCAATGATGGTTTTGGTCTAACCTTCTATCTGTCAAGTTTATCTAATTATAACGCGGGCGACCACAAATTTAAGTGTTATTCATTTTAAATTTTACAACCGACGTCTGTTTTTTAATGTGTAGCAATTCATTTTATAGTTTCCTCTGGTTACCCATTTTATGTGTGTGTAAACCCAGATGGATGAAATATTTCGAGTTCAATTAACGATTTCCAGCTTCTAAAATTAAATTGTTTATTTACTGTGCCATTACAGAGTTCGTTACGGCCGAAGTTTCAAGTTCAAACCCTAAGAGGCTCGACGAATTGTTTCGCCCTTGATTTTGATTCCGCTGTGGACTTACTCGTAATTTTATAATTGAAATTATACGGAAACGAAAACATACATTGTTTAAGTTGCCCTGCGGAGCGTAGAGACGAAATCAAATAAGAAGGATTATTGAAAATATTGAACGCGTATGAAACGTTTTACGAAAAATATCCACATAATGAAATTTGAGTATAACCTTTGATGAAGATATATTTATGTAATCGTAATTCTTTACCGTTATCAAGGGGTAATTTTTCGCTATATTGGAAATTTCTTTTGTATACTTTATGAGTAAAATTTCATGATTCTTGGTAATATTTGAACGCTTGATGTTTCAGAATAGAACAATAATATATATTTAAATAGGCTTTTCAAAAGAAAAATATGGATCATCTTGGCTAAATAATTTTTTTCTTTTCTTTTTCAGTATTTGTCCTCTGCTGGTCACCATACATCGTGTTCGACCTCCTCCAAGTCTACAACTACATCCCTCTGACGCAGACCAGCTTAGCGGTCGCTACTCTCATTCAGAGCCTGGCTCCTCTCAATTCCGCTGCAAATCCTTTAATCTGCTGCATGTTCTCACCTCACATTTATATGAGTCTTAGGTAAGTAAATCTGGTTAGTATATGGAATAATAGCGACCCGCAAGCGGTTTCGCCCGCTGCATTTTTTTTTGTTTCTTTCATGTCACTTAGATTTATGAAAAATAGACAGTAGCCGATTCTCAGACCTACTGAATATGCATATAACATTTCATTAAAATCGGTCAAGCCGTTTCGGAGGAGTATGGTAACTAACACTGTGACACGAGAATTTTATATATTAGATTACACTGAAAGGCTTTTCGATGACCGAGGTATGAAAAAGGTTTAAAACTTTAACATAATCCGTAACTTTTATTACTCTTATCATCATTTCATGAAAATAATTTTATGCACTAAGTTTTAGCAGTTTGTTTTTACTTTTTAAACGTTAACTATTTAATAGGACTTCATAGATTGTATAATTTTATTGAACGCTATTTTCTGCTGTAACCATTACGTGTTCAGGATATAATAAACATATATTTTATTACGTAGGTTAGATTAGGTAAGACTGCCAAAAAAAAAACTTTGTCGCTAGGAGGCGAGAAATGCTATTCGATGAAATTAAAATTTTGCGGTTCTAAAGATGGTTGAAAGGTGTTCTGATAAAATAATAAGTAACTATTTAAACCAATGACTAAAAAGAACGTATATAAGTTAATTATCAGATTATGCCTCGAAGTATTCGTAGTTATTAGATAAGTGTTATGAAGAAGATATATACCTAATTAAATACTCGAATCCTTAAAGGCATTTTTAGTTAAGCATACCATATGATTTAGTTATTATTTAATGGTAGTAAAATGTTTCATCAACGATATTCCTTTTTACATAATAGTGTGTACATTTGCAATCAACATTCTTATTATCATCATATGGTTAGGAAAGTAAATTAAAATAGGAAATGTGTTCTTAAAAAACGCAATAACGTCAGAATTTTGTCTCACGGGTTCGACCCCTTTAACTGCCCTTTCGCATTGATCAATTTTTGTAAAGGGTTCACAAGAATGTAATTCCAAGAATTTCACTTCAACTTATTGGGACGTTTAAAGCTTAATCAAGTAAACACATAATTCAACATTAAACTTCTAAATACGTAAAAAAGTTAGCCCATTGACTTTTTAATCATGTTTCAGGACTAACTGCACAGCTAACACAAATTAAATATAAATCTGTTGTCACAAATTAGACGCAATACATAAAAAGGCATGCATAATAAAAGTGCCAACATCATTATGCCGTGGCACGGCAAACCCTGACGTTGGTTAAATAGTACACATAGTACAAATCTAGAACTTAGTTTGGGACTAGGTCAGTTTGTGCAAGATGGCCCACTGATATTTATTTATTTTTCAGTGGACCCTATTTAAATATCTTCAGTATCAGTATAACCAAACCACAACGTAAAAATTAAATCTTTAACTACGTGGTAAGAAACAAAGTCGCTTTCCACGTCTGTTTGTCTGTATAATAATATCCGCTACCTACTAAACAAAGCAACGGATTTTGATGCAGTTTTCACCATCAGGAGGATAGTATTTCACGGAAGGTTTTTATGTATACATTCTGGCAAGGGTGTTACGGAACACTCGCATAAAGCAAAGCGAAGCAAGGGCGGGTTGCTAGTATGATATAATATTTAAGACTACGTTTGCTCACCTTAGTGCAGGTATGTACAAAAGGGTCGGGTAGTGTTAGATGTTTTATTCAAAATATCATAAAATATATAATATTAGAAGCGTTTTTAATCCATGATCTTAACGTTGGTAAAATTAAGGCAACAGGGAAACATCCATTTTTAAATAGTGTGGTGCGCCTTTGTGTTCTGTAAATAGGCACCATAATGCGAATGGTTTATTAAACTGTGTAGGTAATACCGAATGAATATTCGATTGATTTATTTATTACCTTATTATTTGACCGCAATCTCACCTGATGGAAATTCATGACGATATAAACTAAAAATCTGTATGTCACTCACTTTTTCTCAGAAACTATTGAAGTCGCAAAGTTATAATTTTGCATGCATATAAATGTTTATACCGAGCACTGACCTATAATGGAAGAAGTAAAAAACATAGTTTTTATTCTCTCGTGTGTATGATGTGATGTGGTATGGTTGGATAGGACTTAAAAACCCATTTATGCGCTAGCTATTATTCACTTTTAGATTTGGGGGAAACCGTTCAGGAAATAATAAACTCTAACAGTGCCATTTTCACTCGAGTTATGTGTCCTACACCTAAAATTATATTTTTTGTCGTGTCTGCAGACGCGTGCCCCCGTACCGGTGGCTGTGGTGCAGCCGGCGGCGGCGGCGGCGCGCGCGCGGCACGCTGCGCTCGCGCTCCGACTCCACCGCGAACTCCGACCTGCTCAGTAACTCCACGCACGCGCGCCGCTCGCACACTGTTGCGCTGGTAAGATTATGTACATAATTCCGTCGTTTAACTGCTGCTGTTTTATGGTCGCGTTAATCATAAATAAGATACAAGAAGCATCTGTCACTTTCGCACTTACGTATTTGTTAGAAAGTGACAGTTGTTTTATGCAGAACGTTTATCGTGACCATGATAGGCCTATTTTGTATAATTAATCAATAATAGTAATACTTAGTATCTAACTAAAATTAAGCAAGTCTCTTTTTAATTTAGTTCGGCATTAGGGTCTGCATTACGTAGCACATTGTGGAGCGCTTTATTAGTGTCGTCTGAGTTGTTTAAGCTCAAACGAATAGATACAGCAACCTAGATCATAGAGGAGAGGGGGTTGCTTTTAAAATACCACAAATATGCCATCAAAAGTGTAATTAATGTAGATGATAATTATAAATTATTTATCTAATTACTTAACTTATGAATCATCCCCGTCAATGTCTGTCACCGACTTTGGCTGTATATATATTTCATTTAATGTATATAAAACAAATTTAACACTGCAGACTGTATTTATTTTGCGTGTTTATCGTTGTATCCATAATACGATCCTAGAGCCGAATCAGGCACAAGACCATTTTTATTTTATTATAAACGCTTTCTCAACTTGACCATGTGTCTGTGATAATTCTTTGATATTTATGCATGTATGAATGTCAAATGAACATTAAACTACATAATTCCAGACCCTGAATCGCACGCGCAGCAACAGCGTGTCCCGCGCGCACGGCGAGCGGCGCGCGCAGCTGCTGGTGCTGACGTCCGTGCGCGACTGACAGCGGAGCCTGCACGCGCCCGCGCACGACGTCATGCTATGAACTATACTTGACTTTTTAAGTTTAACTCGACTTCTGCTTGTAAAATTGGCACTTACGTCTGTAGCCCTTTGCGTATGTTTCAGACGATTTATGGTGTACCTGTCGCTAAATTTGCGACTATACACTAGACTAAGGCTTGCAGTCAACTTCCAATCGACTGAACGAGAAATCAACGACTTCAGTTGTTTTATGTCACGAAAGCGGGTGAGCTATAATTGTGTGTGTAAATGCACGTGCACGTTGTCTCTGAGTGCGTAGCTGTCGTCGCTAAGCGTCGCCGTAGTGTGCCGCTTTCGTGAGACAAAACAACTACTCACAGTTGATAAACGCGGTACTAGTTAGTACTGTGGTAAGGTCATATAACAATTATTTAGATTAATTATTAACAATTGGTGCAATACGTAATCGAGTGAACGGCTGAGTGTTATGAATTTATGATTATAGCTAACAAACCTAACGTTTCGCTGCAAATCTTCTTTATGACCTCAAGAAGACAAACGTAACAGACCACTGGATGGTGAGCCTCAGCTAATGGAATTTGCAATCACATCATTATAATCTCAAGACTGCGAATGAGTGGCCAACTTTGAAGACTAAAATGAAATAATGTAACCAATTGTTTCGATCACAACACTACCTTCATACCAAAGAAGGCAGCTAAATGTACCTCGTAGTCAAAGCATTTTATACTCTATGGGTTACTAGATTAAATTTAAAATGCTTATACTAGTACTATGCATTTAGCCACCTTCTTTGGTAATACGGCAGACAATGTGCAACTTGGTGACTGGTGGTGGTATCAATAAAGCAGGACAAAGACAGGGTCTTACCACGACAAAATCTAATTGATCTAATGTAGACTGAAAACCTAATTGATCATGTCCATTGAGAATACCATAAAAATTGGAATCGCTATTGACTTGTTGGTAAATGTGGTACAATTGGTTTAATGCGCTGATGTAAGCAAAAGTATAACTATTTATAATAATTATACATAAAAGTAGTTATACAGTGTGTTACCGGCATGAGGGCTTTAAATGTAGGTATCGATTCTACTCCTCAAATGCTACATCTTTTGTTCTACGACTTAGAAAATAACTTAATTTACAGTAAGTTATAGGTGATCAAACTTTCAAACTTTACTAGTAAAATCAGTGAATTAATTTATTTCGTATGAAAAATAAAAAATAAAAATTACCTAATTTTTTAAAGTCGTAGAACAAAAGGAGTTCCATTTGAGGAGTAGAATCGATACCTACATTTAAAGCCCTCATGCCGGTAACACACTGTATGTTTAAATACAATGTAAATATCTCAGAAAAAATACTGTCGAATTATTTTTTGTAGCGTTTGTAAAACTCGTGCAAATGTCGTAGTAAAGTTTTTGTGGAATAGTAAATAAAATATCAATGTTTTTTTTTTTAGTAAAGCTACTTTCGTTGTTAATGGTTTAGCGAACAAGCCAAATCAGACGTTATTGTTGCCATCTTTCAATCTATATTGTTCAAATCCAAGAGGCCAAAGACAATTTGTACAATGCTCTACAATAACCACTTTGATAACTTTTATTAAGTATTTTTTAATTGCAGAACATGTTTTAAGACTGCTGTTTAAAAGTGCTATGCATGTATGTATTATATCTCTGGTAGGGTATTATATACTTGTATGAGCAATGTTTTTTTAAATTAGTCTATCTTAGTAGGCTTGTCTGATAAATATTACTAAGTATGTACTTTCGCGTGTGTATGTACAAAGGGGATTGTTAATGGTGTACAATTATTTGTCACAATGTATACTTTTGATTTGTATAAAAATATAAAACAAGAAACTTAGCTAAGAGAATAAGGGCTTGTGGTACTGTTAGACGATGGGCTTGCAACCTGTCACTAATAATTTTACTGTTATACATCTTAGCTTGATTGTGTAAAATGTGGTTACAGAATTACCAACAAATATTTTTTGAGTCGTTGGTTGTTGGTATTTCTGTTGCTCTGCCTTCCCCGCTCTGGGAATGGAAGCGTGATGTTATGTATGTAAAGCCTGACAAGATTCTATTTGGCCCTATTTCAATACAAATTTATATGGAAATAGGGCCAAATAGAATCTTGTCAGGCTTTACATATATATGGACGTATTAATTTCACTGTCTTTAATCGAGTTTTTTAAAAGCGCCTGTAATGGACTTGTTTTCGATAGATTTAAAGTATAGGGAAATCATAGACACTTAATTTTAACACACGTCGTTTTTCATTTAAAAAGTTCAGATGCGATAATTTTGTAAAAAGAATCAATTATTTTAAGATATTTTCGTTGTTACATATGTAATAGGAATTAATGGAGTGTTAGAAAATATTTTTTAATTATTTATAAATATTTTTAGACTAAAAAAATACTTTTTATTGACAGCTGTCGTTTTAGACGTCAAGAAAATAAATAGAACGTACTTTATTGAATATTTATTTTATTTACTTCCTTGTACATGTATTAAATTAAAATAAAATTGTGTTAAAATGTATTTTTAACCGCTATGTTATTAATTAAATAGAATCAAATGTACCAAAGATTATTGATAGTTTAAAAAATAATTAAGAAGAGTTTTGAATATGGCCGACACATATTTTGTGAATAGAAACATATTCTGGTAAGGCTCAATTTGACCATCCTTTTTAATCATTTTAAAGTGTGTAAATATTTTAAACAACAATAATAACAGCGGTGTTGTCGGACCGTAATAAATTATAGCCATAGGGTATTAAATGTCCTCAATTTCCTCTGCAGCAAAATATAAATTTTAACTCTAGGGCCTTGAGGTTCTCCCTAGTCAAAATAGCATTTATATAATTTATTCAATATATAATATTATAGTATAGCTTACATTTTTTTTAAATTATTATTTTTATTTAAAAAATGTCCCACATATACTATTTGTTTTTTTGTTATTATTATATTAGAAATCTTTTTATAATTGCTGTTGTATTATTTGTGATTTTATTTTATACTTTTGTATTTCATAGGTACTTAAAACATACATTTATCGAAGCTGATGCACAATTATTTTTATACTGTATCACAAATATTATTGTAAATATAAATGATGGAAAAATAATTAAAATTGGTATATTAACGTAAGTATGTTATCATTTTATCTTTTTTCAAATAAAATATTTAAATTTTGTTCATAAATATTATTTCTCTCCAGGTAAGGATGGGGCTCCATCCAATTATTCCCTTATTTTAAATATTTGTTACTCTTCTTGTTAGATTAGAATTGAGTTTGACCGTTTCTAGAATTGAGGTTAACACATATTTAGAATATGAGAACACTGATCCGAAATGGCCCCAATATCTTCTAATACTAACTTTTAACGCGTCTTTTACTCCGGCTGGTGTGGTCACGTGCAAAAGATCAGTCCAAATCACAAGTCCCTAGTTTAAAAACGTAATAAGTAAAAGACCTGAAAAACTCTTATCATCATGTACGTCATAACAGTCTAAACCCTTTCGATTCGTGACTCGTATAAACAAATCAATTTACCATGAAGTATTATTTCATAATCACGCACATTTGAAGTTTGACCATGGTCGTTTTATTTATTTGTACACTTAATTACTGCCTTCATGTTTATTTTAAGGTAGTATTTAGTATTGTCTTATTGAAGAAAATCACTTTCTGTGAAAACACAAACAGAGCTGACAACTGGTTGTCACAATATTACACTTTTCGAAACTTTCTTGTCGTAGAAGTTGTAGTAACTGTTTTTTTTCTGATTAATTAAGATAATGAAAATCGGCACATCTCATCTCGCATTTAATTTTGTAATGAAATGATACGAGCAATAGATTTGTCTAAAAAGAGTGCCATTTTTTTAGATTGAAAAACACTGCTCCATTGGAAAAGCACCTTTAAAATTACTATTCAGGCTCATAATACGACGATGATGATAAATATAATTCTTCAACCTTTTTAAATTACTAATTAGATGTCGAACCTTTCATCCTCTACCTAAAGCCAATAACAGTCAGGTATACTTGTTAATATCATTGGCAGTCCGAATAGAACTCTCTAGAATAGAAATTGGTGTCGCCAATATCATATTTTCCGAACTGGGTGCGAAATTTGAATGTCACCGGCGAAAAATGACCAACTTTAAAATCAATTTGTGCAGTAATTGAATTTGATTAAACACACCTTTTGGATTTGACAATGATAAAGGCGTTATAATATGAAATCCTCAAGGAGGGACCGCTCATAGATAAAATCGCAGCATATATTAATTTTAAAGTTAGTCATTTTTCGTCGGTGAAATTCAAAAATCGCACCCCTGATATCTCTTAAACGGACTAATAGATTTCCATCAAAACTAGCTAAGAAAAACAGATTTAGCTTTTAACGCCATTGACGGATATTTCCTTCCTAGTTGACAGCGCAAAATAGACCTTAATATCTATGATATTCGCTCTGGTTTTGTGTTTGACATAGCGTTGAAAATGTTAAACTAGTTTTCTATTGGGAAATCGGTCAATCCGTTTGGAAACCACAATGGCACAGACATACACACATATAAATAAATACGCTCGTTAAACTTATAACTACCCTTTGTCTGATGTCGGGGTTTAGTAAGCTAGCAACATAGAAAAGGAGCGGGAATAATAAATATGGTAGAATGAAGATTTTCCTGTCCTGCTTAGAACAGGGGGGGCGATTTTTGCCTTAAGTCGCATCTCGTGGCCAGATTTGGTACCAAGCTTCGAAATGGGTAATGCATTTTCCCGTCTTGTATCTAGATATGAAATGGGAATAATTTTCCCATCTCGTAGCCATATTTGGTAGCCAGCTTCGAAATGGGAAATACATTTTCCCGTCTCGTAGCTAGATATGAAATGGGAATAATTTTCCCATCTCGTAGCCATATTTGGTAGCCAGCTTCGAAATGGGAAATACATTTTCCCGCCTCGTAGCTAGATATGAAATGCGAATAATTTTCCCGTCTCGTAGTCATATTTGGTAGCCAGTTTCGGAATGGAAAATGCATTTTCCCGTCTCGTAGCTAGATACAAAATGGGAATGATTTACCTCTGGGCCAGGTTTGGTAGCCACCTTTGAAATGGGAAATATAATCTGAATTGGAAACTGACTACAAAACGGGTATCCTTTAGTCCCATTTCGTAGCCAGGTGTTAGGTTATTGAAACTATACGTTTCTTTGCGAAAGTACACTTATTTAAAGGAAAGTCTAATTACTTGTTAGTAACAGAGGCCCCTCTGTCTGGTATTCATTGATAAGGTATTAATTAGGTTTCTTTTAATAATTTTTTACTATCTCTAAATTTTGTTCCATATTCAATAAAGTGTTTACAGACAAACATACATACGCTCGATAGTTTACTCACGCTCGACGTGACTTGGAACGTCTTCGAGTTCACCTTGTCGTCCATTAAGTGACTCTAGAACTCGAGTCTTTTACAACAATAAATGAGAAACTACATTTCCCAATTTGAAGCTGGCTCCCAAACCTGGCTACGAGATGGGACTAAAGGATATCAGTTTCGTAGTCAGCTTCCAAATTGAAATTATTTTTCATCATTTCGAAGCTGGCTACCAAGCCTAGCTACGAGAAAACCACAGATGTTAAATTTTCAGACAAGCTTCAAAAACGTATCAAAGACAAAGAACCTTAGCGGATAAACTTTTCATTTAATAGTTTTTAATAGTCAAAGTTTTTGGTAAATAGTATTAAAAACACTGAAAGTGCACATCAACAATAATAACATTTTCTAACTAGGTCGTATGTTTATTTACATTTAAAACATTATTAAAAAAGCCGGTAATCGTCAACTTCCTGCGTAAAACGAAACAATATGTGACCATATTTAGTCAATCCCTAGCTTTCAAGTGAGAGTTCTCAAAAATACGGGATAATGGGTTCATGCAAAAATAAACGTGACATATTTTCGTGTGCTCATATTTTCTATCTTCGACTTTGATTTCGAGCACTCGAAAGTCAAAATCGCCTCCCAGAACTACCTGCTGAGGTAAAAAAAAGACCAAATCCCCAATTTCGTACAGATGTGCCATCTATTGGCAACTGCGTAAATCTCTTAAAGAACGGCTAGGCTAGAACCGCATGCACGATGCTCATAGGGTTGAAGCAGATCCCCGTAAGATGTCGCTAGTTTTTTATGTATAAAGAGGTTTTTTTTTTGTGGGAATTCTAAAGTGTATATAACAAGATTTTTAAGCTTAGAGTCCAACGGTATTGAATATGAAACCGGCTACGTTTTTAAACAAGCACAACCAGTGGTTGAAGATTGCTGCCAAACACATTAAGAAATGTAATACTTGTTTACATTTTGTTAAACTTATCAGTATAAGAATTTCTGAAACACAAGTATTAAAAGAAACGACGCACGTAAATAAAATCATAGTACGAGTATATTATTTATGTTAAATTATAAAGTTTAATATTAAAAAAGCGGCTATGCTTTTTTTTTTAAACTTAAATCTGTCAATTTGTGGGAGATATGAATTTAACTCCATTTCCATTTGCACAAAACAAGACGTGATTTCATGAAAGTTCAATGACACCGGCAAATAGACCGCTTGTAATGGAAGGCCGGAGATGGACCGGAATTCAGGCTCTTTAGACACGAATTACTTGACCACAGATCACGCAGGAGAGAAACGCATTTGAATCACCATGTATTTACAAAAAGCGACTGTCTACGACTTAAATTCTGTTTGGTTTTATTTATTTGTAGTTTTTTATTCCGCTACTAATGAAAATTCAGGATTTAAAAGGGTGGTATGTTTTTAACCCCCTAAAAAATAAGGGTGGTATAAGTGTAAATTTTATGTATGTATGTAATGTAAACAACAAGGAAGCTACAAGAAAATAATCTACGAATGCGACCTTATTATCCCTTTAAACTACTAACTTTTGTATATGTGTGTCAATTTGAGGCATCGTTGCTCTTAAATGAATAAACCGATTTAGACGCGGTTGTTTTTAAACTAAGTCAATTTTAATCGGAGCAGTTCTAACAAGGTTTCATGAAACTCAGTTGGGCCCTTTTCGCTTCCGTATCGTACCTGCAATATTATTCAAATTCAAATTCAAATTCAAAATCATTTATTTCGACCAACTATGGATCAAATGCTTGTTAGCAATACAATAAATAATAATAATAAAAATATAACCTAGTGTTAGTAAGTACATATACAATAATAACAACACAAACAAAACGAATTAAATAGAACCTATTTGGACTGATTTGTCAGTACGTGTATCATACAACAACAGAGATTATTGC
This sequence comes from Acleris holmiana, assembly GCA_949316455.1. NCBI lineage: Eukaryota > Metazoa > Arthropoda > Insecta > Lepidoptera > Tortricidae > Acleris > Acleris holmiana. The sequence continues at coordinate 16,711,476 of OX438767.1, forward strand.
AGAGTTACTTAATAAAAAATATTTTAAAGTCAGTGACATAAATAAAGTATGTTTTAGAATATAAAATAAGTTTGAATTTGTATGGGTGTCAGATCCACCAGGTGGTCTGTTTGCTCGTTTATTGCCATTGCCTTACCATAAAAAATATAAGAAGAAATACTAAAGTTCAGCGCATAAATAACTAACATACCTCGCATAGTTAAAAAAATATATTTAATCAAAATTGCGTTTATTGTTCTAATGAAAAAGAAAACCAGTAGGTAATCAAACCCTCACCGCCTCACCAAGAATTAAAAAAATATATATATATCGCATCTTTAGAATTATAGTGACCTAATCCAAATATTTTGAATTTCGACTTAGGTCTCTATAGCACTAAATTTATGACTCGAAATCTAAAGCTAAAAATGTTTGAATTAGGTCACTTTAATTCTAAAAGTGCGATATACTTTCATTTATTACACAAGCACGGTTCATACTCGAATACTTGATTCAACATCTCAAACCACCAGAATATAATTTCATCTTTCTAACAATGTAAGACAACGTAACAATCACCCACCTTTTGATAAACTAGAATAGTAAACAAAGCGAAATCAAACACGACCGCAGCGCCCGCAACTCTGCTTCGCAAACGAACACAGTTTGGAGTTCAATTCTCCAGTTAGTAGCAGGTAAAATTGGATACTTCGTGAAGCAAATGTCAGTTACCAAAGCGGGAAACTAGATAGTTTGACTCGCGTCCTATCATTTCACATTTGGCCAACCGGTTTTTTCCGAAACTGTAAAGTTTTCTGGATTTATTTCTTGAGACCTTCCTGTATAACCCTACAGGATTAGGTTAGTTTTATAAAAAACCTGAAATCCCACAGTAGGCAGAACTATATAATTACGAATAACTCTAAAAAAGAAGTTGATAATTCTGTTACCACACTTAGCATATTCAGGTCATGATGTTTACCAGTGTTTAGTGACAGTTTGCAAGCCCATTGCCTAACAGTATTAAAGCCTTTATTCCCTTAATCACTTCTTACGACATCCGCGGGAAGACACGGAGTGGCACTATTCTAACCCACGATATATATTGTATAATCAATATAATGTATTGGTATTCTGTTTTGTCGGTATTAAATATCTCGAAATCATTTTGTTATTTTTGTAATAGGCAGCTATTTCCCAAAGTAATAAAACATTTCTCAAATATCTGTAGCCGGCTAAGCGGTTACAAAAGAAATTACATTCTTTGATATTTTTATCAGAAACAATAAGAAAATATTTACGAGTAAAGCCTTAGGTCGAATGAATAAGAATGAATAAATATTTATTCGTTGAATATAAAAGATCGTCCATGGAAGTGTAAATAGAGTGGATCCTGTAGTGAATTTTCAGATGCCGTGTGAAATCAGGGAGTCGGAAGATCTATTTGGTCGGGTGACGATGTTTCCAGGAAAAACAAATTGAATTATTTGTAAGCCTCAAAGGAAGGTGACCAGTATATTTGGAAATTTACGAGGCTAATACTTTTTGGTGTGTATTAAAATGTTCAATATATTTTTAAAGTAAATAAGTAAGACCAAGATATTAAAGTATTTGGCGTCCAATAAATTTAGAAACTAAAAATATTAGATACAGGGCTGAGATTCTTCACGGTAAAAATTCTTTGTTTTTGACGTGTTTCTGTAGTGTCAACGTTTTGAAAGCTCTTATTTACTCGACAATAATGGCGGCTGAGCTAAAAACATACCATTGATGTGTGATAGCTAATAAGTATTACATATAGTTGTATACATGGAACAGAATCGGGACAGCATTGTCTTTTAGTCTAGGGTTTCAGTATTAAACCACTCGTTGTAACACATCGCACTCTTAGGATTATAGTGACCTAATTCAAACATTGTTAGTATTATAGAGACCTAAGTTGAAATTCAAAATATGTGGATTAGGTCACTATAATTCTAAAGATGCGATGGTTGTTTCTCTCCTACACTCCGTCTAACCCCGCTCACCGCACCATAACACGTCAAATGCAATAATAATGGTTTCACCGGAATTAAAAGACTCCTGATGAATAATCATATGACATCGTTACTGATCGGGAAATTGTATTTATCTTGCTTTCTCAGTTCTGCCCTCCCAAGCTAAAAAGTAGTATCTCCAATTCAATTAACCAAAGCAGTTATAATTCTTTTGTTTTAGTAATAAGGTTGATATTGCTACAGTAGTGTTATCTGAGATACTGCCTATTGGCTTAGAAAGCAACACGAATTACAAACTTAATCGACACTAAACTATGTTAAAGTTAGTTTAAATTGAAAGAATCAATACTAAACTTGATTCTTAGCAAGGTTTTTTTTAAGCTTTTAGTGTAAGTAAACAGTTTAAACTTAAGCCATTATAAAATACAACTGTTTACACTTTCTTAGGAATGAAAAGAAATTTGGTACAGATTCCCATTACACCTTTCTCATAGTCCGAGGCCATCAATCTTCGTGCGTTCAGCGTCTTTTGCGTTCGGCAAACTAAACATCGTATATCAAACTTTAGCCATTTCGATCGATGTTTGATTGATATAAACGAACAAAACATGTATGATTTATAGCGAACTAAAAGCAATACTTAAAATAATCAGTACCTCCTGATAAAATTACAAGGACAAGCTGCCGTTTGTTTAACTTCCAATAAATCCGTTACTACTTTTTCACTTGTCTTGTGTAGTTAGTTTGTCTCTTTTTGCATTTGACTGACAAGTAGAGAGTAAAAAAGAGCGCTGTAAGTTGTTTTTTTTTCAACTCTTTTCTTATCATTATTTTTACTATAACCTTGAAATCTAAGTGTTTATTTAACTAGTAAAATACCATAATGACACTTGAACCCACTATACAATTTCGTTATTTATTTCATGGCTTACTATTTAAGAGTGCGCCGAGGCAACGATACGTAATTACGAAAAAAATGCGTTCGTTTGATCGCCTGCTGCATTGTTTTTACTGAAGCTTTAGTTATGCAATTCATATGTAAGATATTTAAGGAATCACTCTATATATCATATACTTTAGAAACACGATTACTTGTACTTCCCTCGATAGAAAAAACATCCAAAGATACCTCTACATAACAAAATAAACACTTAGTACGGCGTAATTACTTCACGGAAGATCATCAGTTTTGGATTTACAACAAAACTACACGTCTTCTATATATTCTACACTTTAGATTTGAAAATGTGTTTTTATTTTACTAATATGAAAGGAAATACCTAAATTCGCACGCGTTTCGTCCATTTTAGCCAGAGCCGTCACGTTTCCCCCATGTCCGCATTAGTCAGGCTTCGGCCGTCGGAGGTGGAGGCTGTGTCGCTTTTTGGTTGGTTGCGTTTATCGCGATTTTTGTGATTATTCACTTTATTTTAAATGGGGAACAAACACAACCAAAAAAGGAAGAGAAGGGGTGGGCAAAAGCACAATGCTAAACGCTTGCGTGAAGAAATGAAGTTAGTTAAAATCGTAAACCTACTGATAGTGGAGTAGTTCTAAGAAACCTGATTTGACAGTTGTCAAAATGCCACGCTAAGGGAGGAGAAAATAAATCGGTAGCAACATAGACTGATTTTCGAGATGTATCGATTTGTATTACTAAGACTTTGTAATCGTTTAGTTGTAGTCTTGATGTTTTGGGCCAAAATTGGTTTATTTACACAAGTAATTTTAAACAACACGCGAAGTTCTTTTAATTAGTATGTATATAAAAAAATACACTTCTATGGTGAATATTTACCAAGATATAAAAATAGTTTAGCTAAAAAAACACATTTACAGGCAAAACAGGCTTCTTAGAACGACCCGAGGTTTTTTTTACTATAATTAATTATATAATATTGTTACTTCTTGGGATGGTTTCAATATTTCTAGAGCAAGATATCTCCAGAAATCTGAATACAAAGAGAATACTCCGTAAGTATACTCAGTACCTAACAACTATATTTCAACAAATGAGTAAAATTGCAAAATTATTCATATTTTTTTATTTATAGGGTTAATGTTCCAGTTGTTGGCACTTCGCTACAAAGCGAAGAGTTAGGTACCTAATGAACCGGTGAGGTATGGGTAAAAATAGTAAGAGGTGTATAGGAAAACATTTTAATAAATTTAGTATGAATTTTCACATTATCTTTATATTTTTTCAATTTACAGAGTAAATGAATTGGTTGACATCGATTATAAAATTTACCACACAATGGAATTGTAAGTCCAAAAACTAATTCTGTTAATAAATAAATTATAGTTAAGTCAAAACGTTCTGTTTGATTACAGGATGCCAATGGACCAAATTTCATGTCTTTCAGTGGATGGAGAAATAGACAATGACATTGCTTACTCACACAGACAAAATAATGCCGTGAAGTAAAATCCGATATTGATTATTGTTGTTTCTTATGTCCTAATATTTTTTTCTAAAGATACCTGCGTACATTATTCATTACATTATATACATATAAACATTAAGTAGGAACTTCTAAATATGTGATTGATACAGCAGCTTTAAGTTTTTAGTTTTTTAAAACATCAATTTAATTTTATACTTTATAGTGATCAGAATCAGACATTGAAGTTTTTGCGGAAATAATCATGGATAAACATTCGTACAAACTAAGATCCTTTTTTTTTAAAGACGGTTAAAATACCAAAACCTTCTCCTATGTGAAACAAATACTTTTCTGAAAACCGCATTAAAAACGGTTCAGCCAAACGTGAGATAATCGCGGACAAACATGCATACATACATACAGGTCAAACTGAGAACTTCCTTTTCTTTGAAGTCAGTTAAAAATAATATCTTGAAGAAAGGGTCCATGACTGGGATTTTTGCCCTACTCAGCCGTTCTTATTACTTTACATTAGGTATTGAGTTCACTTTATTTTGTGCTTAGAATATTGTCAATAAAGGTAATTAGGTTTTATTTCATTTCAATATACAGTCACATTAAATCACGGGGTTGTTGAGCCACCATAGAACTCTGTCCTAATGACAGCGTCAAGTCACGCAAAAGAAATTATTTACGTCAAAATTTACCGTCAACTTTCTATGAAAGGGTTCTCCCGGTAACCTTCGGAGAGGGAAGATGGCCGATTGGAAGATGTACGGCTTTTACTTATGATTTATTCTCTTTAGCCGAACAATTTGCCCAATAAATATTATAAATAACTTAACACTAGCTAAATACACCTTAGATGTACAAACGACATTAATTAAAAATTATCTATCTATCTGTGAGTGGGTTCTAGAGTGGCTCAACAATCTCGTGATGTGACTGTACCTCATACAAGTAATTCAATCCTACCTTACCTACCGACAGTAAACCACAAATTTAAAAAAAAAATGTAGACTGAAAAAAGTTTTTAACTTCTTATAGTCAATATTTTAATAAAAGTATTCGGAATCGATTATGTTTTTTTATTTTGTAAACATTGGTAGCAACCTCCGCGCCTAGTGGATCGGCGCACGGCTCGTCATGCGTCAGGCGCGGCGCGCGGCCGGCGCATGGCTCCGGCTCGCTCCTTGCTGGTGTGCTATACGCACACATACACAGAGTGCATAAAATACCTAAAGTTAATGAGCGCAAAAAGCTCGGTGCCCCCTTAAAGATCAACTTCTATTATAAATAGAACTTTGGAGTTGCCTGATCTAGGCCTCTATTCTACTGGTTTTTTACCCCATTGCAATAAAATTCTGCCCTCATAAGCCAATACGCTGTAACTCAAATTCAATCCTATCGCCTCAGTAATAAGCTTGAATTTGCTACAGGAATTTTCTCGGAGATACTGCAATTTGTTTTAGCAGGGCAGAATTGTATAGATAGTAAGAGCTTTCATTATGTAAGAAATACGAATAATAACGAGAAATAGGGGAAAAAACGTTTTATAATAGTAGCCACGTGCAGTTTCATTGAACTTAATACACGTAGAGTATAGAAAGTATGACCACTACACTGACTGATGAGTAACCAACGCACACGTCTAATAAATAGAAGAGTTCGCTTAACCATTTCAAAATGTAAAAGCATATGTACACGGACGAGTAAGGACCAAATAGTTACAAAAAACATCACAGGACAATGTCACAAAATGACCTAGTCCCAAACTAAGCTCTAAGCTTGTACTATGGGTACTAGACAACGATAAACTTACTTATATAGATAAATAAATACTTAAATACATAGAAAACATCAAAGACTCAGGAACAAATATTCGCGCTCATCACACAAATATCTTCCCTTACCGGGATTTGAACCCAGGACCCCTAGCTTCGAACGCAGGGTCACTACCAACTAGGCTCGCGTGTCGTCATTAGGTAGTAGGATCATAGTTAAGCGTAGTTGACGATACAAACATAAAAAGTGAAAAAAGTTCCGTTGTGATACGAAAATTATCCCTACAAATGCATGGCTACTTTTCGTGTCACAACGGAAAAGTTTCATAGAAAATTTTATTGAGTGAGTTATCATGGCCAACTTTTTGGTCTTTATCCAGACCTCTATTCGATAACCAATGTCAGGCAATACAATTTTATCCAGTAGTAAAGAAACCCAGTATATCTTCAGCTTGAACTAAGTTAATCTAGACGTACTTGCCCTAATAGTCTTCATAGATCACCTAAAGTTTCCTCCACATCTACAGCAGGTGAGTAAATTTAACTAAAACTAAACTAAACCCGTAAATAAACTGATGCGGTGCTCGTTAACCTGAAATTGTTCCGTTGCTCAACACCCATGAGCATTAACCAAGTTCAAGAATAACTCTTTACGGGCGCCGTTTCTAAATTTTGGATTAAATATATGAGTAGCCCACGAAAATGTATAGTAACTTTTAATTATACAAGAAATACGACCGTGTTTGAAAAACTTTTCGGTACTCAAAATATAAGTATTATAACTTTTATTGCACATTAAAAAAGTAAGTACAAATGGCGGAATTAATACCTTAAGGCATTCTTTACCGATCAACCACTGAGGCCAAATAGAATAGTTGAGGTGGCAGCGAACATTTCAGCTGGAGCAAATATTTTTTCAATACATATAACGAATGACAAAACCATAAAAGACCTCTATCTAATCATTCACCGGTTATCCTACCATGGTTCTCTGCCTTTTCGCCGACAAATGCTTGACAATTGCGTCGTTTCGCAACCTTATCATTTGCCAACCCGCTTTTTTTCTGTAACTACAAATATTTCAGGATTTTTATAAAAGTAACCTTACTTAACCTATAGGGCTCTACACGATGGTCCTGAAATAAATCCAGAATTATTTTAAATTTTGGAAAAAACGCGGGTGAAACTTTGGTTATGAAATGATAGGATCCCTACACATCGGATCACAACAATGCGAACACTGCTGGTTGGTGATATTAAACGGTAAGATGGTGGTAACGATTTGGACGGGCTCTGCACAAGATCCTACCACCACTAACGACGATGTCAACAAGGGTTCTATATCCAATCTTAATCAGTGCTTGTCGATTGGCATGATCATATATTGCTTGCGGTTTAGTCGAAAACCGTTTGGTCGAAAACGGTTTTTCGATTGCCATGTTTTTATTTTAATTACTAGCTGTTGCCCTCAACTCTATCCGCGTAGAAATCGTTTATCGCTATTCCCTCGGGAACTCTCCTACTTTCCGGGATAAAAAGTATCCTTTGTCTTTCCCCGGGAATTTAGTTACCTTCATGCCAAGTTCAAAGTTCAAAGTTGTAATCAGTTCAGCGGCTTAGTCGTGAAAGAAGGACAAAAAACAGACGCCTTTATAATAATATATTATATGGATTTTTAAAAACTAACCTAACTTAACTAAAGATGTTTATTGAATTCTGTAACCTCAGCATAAATGTATGTTCGACGAAGATACTTAAGACCAAAAACAATACATCACGATAAACAATTTTATGCATTTCAAAGGGCAACTCATCACTTCATCGAATGTGTCATTTCATCGAATTTCATTTCAACAAACGCTATTTCTGCTGAAACCATAATGTTTGCAGGCTATCTTCAACATTAATTACGTAGGTAAGGTTACGTTAGATGTTTAAGATAACCTGAGAACATTATGGTTTCAGCAGAAAATAGCGTTCGATGAAATGATTAAAATCAATGAAAGGTGTTTCGATGTCATGATAGACACCTGTTTCAAAGGGATACAGACGACGTGAACTTACAAAAGGTACATGATATACCTATAAAACAAAGCATGTAACATTTTACTTAGGATAAGAACAAAGTTGAATATATCCTACCCGCAACCACATACATCAAATGCAAATCTCTCATTCCGGACCATTTCCAAAACTTTCGACACAAAAACAAAAAACATGTATCATTAAACACCCTCGGAAACCCTTTTAATTATTCTGAATTGTAACTGTGTGGAAATTACTTTAAATCTCTACAACACAAACATTTCCAGTGCTCTCTTTCACGTGATTATACTTTAGCTGATGAGCGAGAGAGATACCACGAATAAAATTTAATGTGGGTAATGAATATTTGGAATACATCGTCATTTGTAGACCGAGCAAGATACATTTGTAGCGAAATAACTAAAAGGCTCAGTGGAAAAATGGCCATTGTGCACTTGATCATCTAAACAATAATGAATCTTATTCTTTCTCGACTGAACTTGTTTTTACCCGTATCTTCAGTTGGAATCATGTGTTTCGTGAAACGTTACGGACCCTTGGACCTTTTGATCCCAGGCGTCGACAGATTTGTACACAAGTGACATGAGGGCCTTTGTTGACTGCCCCGCCCCTACTTTAAGCTACAATATGATTAGAAATAGAATTTTGCTATTTTAAGTTAAATTCGATTGATTTTGTGCGAGGCGACTAACAGCGGGTTCCTATATTCAAACCGCGGTTAGATTAGGTTACTTCTAGTTAAAACTTGACACATTTTGTACGCGGCAACTGTCAAATATTGACTCGAAGTAACCTAATCTATCCACGGTTTAAATATAGGAACCGGACATAAGGGAATAAAGGCTTATAGTTCTGTTAGACGATGAGCTTGCAACCTGTCACTAATACACTCGTAAACATCTTAGCCTAACTGTGCAAAATGTGGTTACAGAATTATCTACAAGTTTAGAGTTGTTGCTATTCTGGCAGCTCTGCCTACCCCTCTCTGGGGATGAAGGCGTGATATTATGTGTGTGTGTGTATGTGACATCCGACGAGCAATGGCTATCTACAGAGCTTGATGTTGTATTTACTAGTTAATTTTATGCTCTTCTAAAGTACGATCGCGAGTTTGTACAATTAGTTTTCTGCTCTCCTTATTTCTTCCCATCGGGAGGATTCTCATTCGCGTTGATTTATATCCGTAATAAAAATAGCCTGTGCTAATCCAGGGTACAAAGCACCTTCATTCCAAATTTCATCCAAATTCGTCTAGCCGTTGCAACGTGAAGGAGAACCAACTAACATATAAACTTTCGCATTTATAATATTGGTACGATATGATTTATTGATACGAAGTATCAAGTAAACGAACGACTGTGCTTTGGTGGGTTCACTAACGTTTTATCAAATTATCATTTGACAAACTTTTATTTCGCAAAGAGATACTTCCCGCCGCATTGTTAGGTTAGCCAATAACTCTAAAGAGACTTCTTGATAATTCTGTAACCACATTTTGCACAATCAGGATGAGAAGTTTACCAGCGTGTGTGTGTGTCGTCGGACGTATCTGCGTGAAAAGTCACCATTATACAACTGAACAGTGTTTACATAAAAAATACCTTACTTAGTGTAATGGGTGGGAATGAATAGAAAAGATTATGATCTAAAAGCCCTGGCCGTCCGTGACTTTAGGGTCCATTAGACAACAATTCGATCATTTTCGATGGTGTACCACGATAAAGAAGTTGTTGTTTCGGTTGTTCAATGCCAACCTCTTTGAATTCCGTACAGAATTGACACTATAACGAATCAGCTCTAAACGTGTACAAATTATCCTTTAGTTGTTTTAAATAATAAAAAATAGTATTTTTCTATAGTTTATGACCAAATAATTATATGTATTAAAAAGACATCTAAAATTAAATTTGCAATAGGTTTTGCATGTAATTTTTGTGCCATTAAACTGTCTCAGAAAGTGTTTTTCATTGAATTTGGTAAATTCAATAAATGTTGTAAAACTTCGATAGGCAAGGCAAGGCAATAAAAAAGTTGTTAGTCATAAGTAGTGTTACCGCCTTCTTTCTCCGAATCCTTCCCGCCGCTTGCCGCTACCACATTTATTTAAAATTTCATTCTATTTTTAAGTATGTATTTTTTGGCAGTCGTTGTGTCAATTCGCTTCGATCCGCTGATTGAGAATAATTTGCGAAAACACAGTTTAGGAAACTGTTTCTAATTTTCGCACCCGCTTCATAAACCTACATCCCACAACGTAAAAAAATTATAGATTCAGTGCACGCCGGCTGAAAAGACGATACTGACCGCGACAGAATCGACTGAACCGACGACCCCTGACTGTTCCGAACTGGATGCCAGCGGCATAGCGGTAAGTCCTGTCCTTCTCTTTTACACTTATATATATTTTATCCACTCGCGTCGTCTTTCATTCGTCAGGGCCAGTTATATCTTGTCAGCCTTCTGGCCCACATAACCCAGGTCTTAGGATCTGGTGGTCCTTCAACGATCCGCATCAAGTAGGTCCCACACAAACAAAAATTAGTTTAGTATTTTATGTAAAAGACTAGCTTCTGCCCCTAACATCGTCATCATAAATTTCGAATATCTTTATAACCACTGGAACCTTTTAATCTTAAAATAAGATAAATGTTGCCTGACTGTTAATCCAGGGTATAAGCTATGTATGTCCATTTTAAATTTCATCAAAATCCGTCCAGCTGTTGCAGCATGAAGGAGAACGAACAAACACACAAACTTTCGCATTTATAATATTACTAGGATTAATTAAGGACAAGATAAAATTAACTTTAGTAATTAATTGTAGTTGATTAAAATTAATAACAAAGTAATAAATGTTGCGGTTACGAAATCCTTAATTTGGAGTTTGAATTTCCTTTGACAAATATTAACACAAAATGTCGTTAGAAATTACCTTAAATTGATTTAGTTTGAGCTTTATTGATTTATTAGAAGTTAATAGTAACGACTAACGAACTAAACTACGACTAAGGGAATGAGGGCTTGTAGTCATTTTAGGCGATGTGCTTTTGCAACCTGTTACTGAATTATCAACAAGTCTTTTTAGAGTTGTTGGTATTTCTGTAGCTCTATCTACCCCACTCTGGGAATTAAGGTTTTATGTTATGTATGTAACAATAACATTATAAGTGGTTTTTTAACCTTAATCACTAGTGAGTGTTTATTTATTTTGTTAATTTTTACCAGTATTATGTGGATGATGGTGCGGCCTTGCGTCACTGAGTTTGTGATTTTTGTATCTTATTTAAAATATTAATAAATTATACAACTTTAATTTCTAGAAGGCTTTCTTAAACCGCTTTATTTAAGGCATGTTCTTGGACACTTACGGGGTCATATCATAAAATGCGCCATTTTTAGGGTTCTGCAGTCAAACTAGGAACCCTTATAGTTTCACCATGTCCGTCCGTCCGTTCATCCGCAGTCTAGCTCAGAGACTCTTAGTACTAGAAAACTTTTATTTGGCATGAATTTACATTTTCGTCACGCCAACGACGTAGTAAAATAAGATCTTGAAAATAATTTGTGGGATGTCGTTGGACAGGTCTTTCGAAAATATTACGGGTTTGTGCAAACAATTTTTCGATTTAGTGATCCGTTTATGAAATATTAAGTTTTAAAGCGCTTATTTTTGTTAGAGTCAAGTATCTCCCCCCCTACAGCCAAAACTACAAATACTAATAATCTAAAACAAATCTTAAAGGAAAGCTATAACAACTAAGTAGACATCATTGGTTCTTGAGATACAGGCGATTAAAGTGTTTATACCTACTAAAATCATCTAAGACGGCACCAATTGACTCTAAATAGAAACCGACATGCTCTTGTCCGGTTTTATCTTTTAATAGTTATTATAAAGAGTAGGATAAAGTCGGGTTTAAGGGTACAATTCTTTTTAAGCTAAAGTATGTTAAGACATAAATAAGGTCTGTGAGATAGAATAAGTGCTGCAACTTTGTCAGAGCTACAATCTTAATGGCATACGTGGCATCGCTGTGGCACTCAGCTGAGATTTATTTTATAACTATTGCAATTGACACAAAAAAATATTTAATTCCGATTTTTTTATGGCATTGAGATGGCAAACGAGCACACGGGCCAATTCTGAGACCCATAGGCATTTTCATTTTAAACACTAAATTCTTAAAACTGCAATCTAAAATCAGCATTCCAGTTCCAATTCTGTCAGCTAGTAATAAAATTACATCGGTTGTCTTCGCCCCACACCGGAACACAACAACGCAAACACTTCTTCTTGGCGGTAGGTTAAGGGATAAGTTGGTGGTAACGATCCAGACTGACTTTGCACAAGGTCTACTACACGTGATGTGCAAATTTTAAGTTGTTTTCGGATTAGTAACAGACACAACTATACGACACGTTGGCTTAGTTGGGAGTGACCCTGCCTCTGGGTTCAAATCCCGGTAAGGGCAGAGATTTGTGTGCTGAGCGCGAATATTTGTTCCTGACTCTTAGATGTTTTCTATGTATTTAAGAACGTAATTTTCTATAGAAGTATGTTTGTCGTTGTTGTTGTTACAAGCTTAGAGCTTAGTTTGGGACTAGATCAATTTGTGTGAGATTGTCTCCCTGATATTTATTTATTATGTATATGCATTAAAAATATTACCTTGTCCCAAGGGTGAAAACAAAAAACATGTGAATCTTTTTCTCTACATAGTATTAAACCAAGTCGATTCTCGAGTCTGTTTGTCTGTATATCCGCTAACTCCTCCTAAACGACGCAACGGATTTTGATGCAGTTTCCACCATCGGTTAGATAACGTTGAAAATGAGTTTTAAGCGGATAAAGTCGCTGGCAATCACTAGTAATAAACTAAATTAAAACCCCAGCCGTTATCATGTATTATTAAGTTCTCCTAACTTAGCAGTACATAAGTCGATGCTCGGACGATGAAGGAAAACATGTTTAAAAAGGGGTTATTGCACAAATTATCTATAAAGTGAATCCAGTAATGCTTTTCTGTACAATATAAGATAAGATAAGTAATAGCAAGGCCAAGAGCAAGCGGGCTACGTGATGGTAATCGGCACTTTGTTTGAAGGCCTTTTAAGTACAATTGAGTTGGTAAATACGGAAGGTAGGAGAAAAGAACGTATTTTGCTCGCGGCACTCTTACCGACCCTACAAAACGCTATACTTTTTTACCCAACTGTGTAGTGTGAAGCAGGGTAATGAGTTCTATACAGTATATTTATGTATGTGATTTAAAATGAGATTTTAGTCTAGCTCCCGAATTACTGATTATTGGGTGAATTTGACGACACGTTGGCCTAGTTGGGAGTGACCCTGCCTCCGAAGCCAGCGGTCCTGTGTTCAAATCCCGGTAAGGGCAGATATTTGTGTGATGAGCGCGAATATTTGTTCCTGAGTCTTGGGTTTTATATAATTATTTAAGTATGTTTTTCTTTATGTAAGTACTTTTATCCTTCTCTAGTAGGTACCCATTGTACAAGCCTAGAGCTTAGTTTGGATCTAGGTCACTTTGTGTGAGATTGTCCCCTGATATTTATTTATTTATTTATGATTCGAGCACGTGTGAGGTATGATTCTATTAAACTTTACAAAACAAAAAACCGAAGGGTTCCGTACCATTCTTGTATTAGGTAACCTTTGAATTTTATTGTTTGTATTATATTTTTATTGTTATATTATTGCGGCAATAAAAATACACACTGAAAATTTCAACAGTCTACGGTTCATGTGATGCACAGACGCACGTCCATTGGGGGCTTAGTAATAGAGTCCCATTGGCACCCTTTGGATACGGAACCCTAAACATATAGTAAGGTTGCGTTGGTTACTAGTGAGCCAATCGGGTGTCATTATTCGATTTTGTTTAGGTCGGTAATACCGTATCCTTTTTGTCTCTGAAGGTTCGTACCTAATTGCGAGGTGCCACAGATTTCATCGCTTTAAAACCCCTAGTGTTTTTATTTTATTTTCAGTTCTTGTGAAAATTCAATTAAAAATAGTAACAGTTCTATATTACTATCTACGACAGTTCTTCAAAGTTTACTAGTTTCACATTACCAAATTTTAGGGTCCGAATATTTTAGGGCATAAATATGCCCTGTCTTTCTCAGCTCGATTAGTTCTGCGATTATACTGCTCTTCACGACCTTAGACCTTTACGCATAGTTTTCAAATTCAATGGATGGGAAAAGATTTACCATCATAAATTATCTTGAACATTAAACATTTATTTTATTTATATGATTAATAGTTAGTTGGCTGTATACAAAAAGACATGTAAGTATTTGTATTTCGAACACACAACTAGAACATGATTGATATTAAATATTCTAATTCTATTTTTTCGGATAAAAAGACACAGACTTGTGAATAATACAGACAAACAAACAGATGGACTGACAGAGTACCCATTGAGTACCGAATCCAATAAACAAGCCATGATGTGCCATTATTTCGATTTAATTACTTGATTTTATTAATTCAGTTTGGAATAACGGCGCTTAACAACGTTTATTTCAGCTTTATTTTCTAAAATAAGGCCGATAAAAGCTTTTGCAGCCTACCCGCGTTGTACAAACAACGCTATTTCAACGTTACCACGCTATTACCATACGAATTGCTGCCTATGGCGAGTGTTAGGCGCTAAGTTCGCTAATATTTTATTTTTAGTTAATAAGTAAGTAAGTAAATACTTTATTGTACAAAAGAAAAACCAAAACAGTACAATAAATGATAATAGACGGATGGACAAAGGTGAAGGTGGTGGATCTCTTCCAGCTAACCCTTGAGAGATTGAGAAAAGTGAATGGTTGTGCATCGAGTAAACAGGTGTACAAATTTATTTAGAGCACCCAAAAAACAAAAATTAACCAAAAATACCAATTAAAAAACACTGAAAAAGAACTAATACATACTAATAAAGTAATATGTGTGTGTAAACTCTCGTGTATGCGGTGGACAGCAGTAAACAAATAAAATATTTAATTATCAACGACAGCTCCAAAAAGAGACGCAAAAGTATCGAGACTTTTTTGTGTGCTTTACGACGTGGTATTGGACAAAACGGGGAGAACTTCAACAATATTGTACTTAACTAAGCCTTCTATTTTGTAACAAACATTAGTCATACATCATAATGGTTAACTTTCTTTAAACAAATGTTAAAAAAAAAAAAAAAACATTATTTTAATGAATTATCGGTGAAATTACTAGCATAGAGGCATTCCACCTTAGTCCTCAGGATTGGCAATGCATTTGAGGTCTTAGGATTGCATTCTTAAGATTATAGTCTTGAGAATTCAAAAGTTTCAGATTCTACTTACCATCGGGTGGCCTGAGTGCTCTTGTGCCTTCTCCTTATTATAAAAAAAAATAAAAAATAAAATATTTGTTTAAATCCTTCAACTTAACGTACAATATTTTCAAACTCCTGTAAGCCGTTAGTAACTCTAATAGAGTAAATTTATTCGCAAATTTATATTATAACTCAGTTTCGCCGGAAGTTCATAATTTACACAAGCAAGTGTAACGCGTGCGCGTATAATTTTGCGAGCGGTTTCGCTAATGGGCAGCCCTGAGTCGAACGTACAATTTGCATATCCAGAGCGCATAAACTGAACATGTGGTGTAGGATAACCATTTTATATTTTGACAGTCGTTATTTAACATAACATATTATAAAAACCCCCGTGTGGTTGCCGGGTTAGAATAGTGCCACTCCATATCTTCCCGTGGACGTCGTAAGGGGCGACTAAGGGAATAAGGGCTTGTAGTACTGTTAGGCGATGGGCTTGCAACCTGTCACTAATACACTAGTTAACTTCTTTGGCTAATTGTGCAAATTGTGGTTACAAAATTATCAACAAGTCATTTTAGAGTTGTTGGTATTTCTGTAGCTCTGCCTACCCCACTCTGGGAATAAAGGCGTGATGTTATATGTATGTATATTATAAAATTTTACGTTTTGTTTAGAGAAAAAGTATTTAGTAACCCTAGCGGCTTATTACAAGGCTGTTTAGCTTTTTAACCGACTTCAAAAAAAGGAGGAGATTATACGTTCCATTGTATGTATGTTCACCGATTACTCCGTCAATTGAGGACTGATTTTTTTTTTTTTTTTTGGTTTGATAGAGTATACTTCCGATTGTCACCAAAACTGAATCTGATGAGATCAGTGAGGAGTTGAGGGAACTTCTCAAATATTGTAGGCTATATTATGTTTATATAGTGGTTTTAGTATTTTTAGTAACAAATCTAGCATTTGCTTTCAGAAAGTATCATTTGGGGACGTGGAACTAATGATGATGACCACAGATGGCCATCGGAACTCCTCAACGCTACCTATTTCAAGGGTGGCGTTAACATATCTCGATTAAGATTGTTGAGCGACTACAACGAGGAATATTTACTTGTTGAAATATGACTATGACTTTCCGGCGGCGTCAACTTAATTTTTTAATATCAACTACGGAACAGCGTATTACGATCACTAAAACGTATAAAATAAAATAAATGTTGTAAAAAACAAAAAACCGCCTTCAAAAACGCAAATAATAACTTCTTTTAAAATTGTAAGCACCTACCTAATCGGTTAGTCCAACTAAAGTCTGCGACCACAATATTTTCACCAAAAAAAGCCGAATTCAGTGGGACTAACCTATTAGGTAGGTGCTTACAATTTTAAAAGAAGTATTTTTTTGCGTTTTTTATCTCGAAGTTTCTCCTTACACCGATAGTGACCCTACAAATGATTATTATTGAACGCTGTATTTGTTACATCCTGTATATTAAGCAACACTACTTCAAAGTTTATTAAAACTATCTCAGAAGTATCAAAATTATATTGAGAACAAAAATATAATTAGTTCAGTTGTATCTGTGTTCATCGTGGAAATCTATACTAATATTATAAATGTAAAAGTAACCCTGTCTGTCTCTCGGTCTGTTGGTTATGCTTTGACGAATAACCACTGAACCTATTTAGATGAAATTTGGTATAAAGATAGTTTGAGCCCCGAGGAAGGACAAAGTACTTTTTATCTTTATAATATACATAAGAACTTACATAAATACTTTTGTATATATGTACATATATAACGGCTCAACTGCTCAAGGTGCTCTTTTTTGAAGTTGTTTGTAAACAGACTCGAGCGCAGAATATAATACAGTAAAATATGACGATGTGGATTGAAATACTTTTTTTTTATGGTATTGAGAAGGCAAACGAGCACACAGGCCACCAGATGGTAAGTGGAAACTGTGGCCCATAGACATTCGCATTCACAAGACTGCAATCCTAAGACTGCAAATGCGTTGCCAACCCTGAGGACTAAGATGGAATGCCTCTATGCTAGTTATTTCACCGACTAAATAAAGTTAAAAAATAAAGTATGTATGTATGTTAGTTTAGAAATAAAGTAGTCATTTAACAGTCCGAGTCAGATTAAAAACGGGTCCCTGGTTCGATCTCCAGTAAGAAAAAATCATATATTTTTGCTCATAAAAAGCCACACCTATTGACCGAAATCAGTCTGGGCTGGGATTATACACGGTAATAACGATATCGTCTTTGACGTGTTTCCGTATTGTCAACGTTTTGATAACTCTTATGTCATTTACAATAATGGCAACTGTGACAAACGATTCTAAAACACGTCAAACGCAATATCTTTATAACGCAGTAGAATAGAGTCCCAGATTTGATAATTTTTTGGTATCAGGTTGTATTATGAAATTGTATTAAAGACTAAAATACCTAAAAATCTACATTTATAATTGCAAGACAGTTCGTTACCATTTCCCAATTTATTATATAGAGTGTAAAGTGATTGTAATATTTAATTAAAATAAAGTACTTCAACCAGCCAGTTGTCTTCGTTAATACCGCCGCCGCGTTAACCCCAGCAACTTAGTCGACACTCGGCCAAAGTTGAGAGGGTGATCAACTCAGGAATTCCAATTAAAGTGTGCACCTAGACTTGAGAGCGGAGCACAGAGGGAAAAGTATCAAGAAGGTTCAAAACAGTTGACGCCTTTTCTAGGTTTGGTACTGAATACTGTTGCAAAATAGGGGAGTAAATAGTTTAACACATGTCTGTATGTGTCTCTATGTGTGTCTGTTGCATCGTATTTTTTGTAACTAAAAGCGAATTTATCTAGAATGGTTCATAGCCAGGTTTGAAAATTGGTAACGCCGTTTGAGAGTTACTAGCTCTACGTAAGGGTGCAATTATGAGAGTTTTCTCTTAAAAAAATATAAATTCTAGCTTTTGTTTGGTTTTTTCTGAGATTCTTTTTTTATGGCTAATTCTAATCTGGAGATCACATGAATCCGACTTCAGTTTAACTTTAGTTTTGATTAACCGTTGCCGTCGTTAATACCGCCGCGTTAACCCCAGCAACTTAGTCGACACTCGGCCAAAGTTGAGAGGGTGATCAACTCAGGAATTCCAATTAATGTGTGCACCTAGACTTGAGAGCGGAGCACAGAGGGAAAAGTAAAGTATCAAGAAGGTTTATAACAGTTGACGACTTATGATACTTTTTTTGGTTTGGTACTTGTCCTTTTTACCCGACTGCCCGAAGGAGGGTTATGTTTTTAGAGCGTATGATTTGGATTTTATTACCCAATATTCGATTCAATTTTATTACACAGTATGTATCATGTATGTATGTCCATTTCTGGTTTCCCTCTGCAGCTAATGGTTTATTTTTGTATTATAACCAGTAAGTAATAAGTTTTTTTTAGTTTCAATAAGTTTCAAATGAAAGCTTAATAAATAGCCTGTTCATGTCACCTGTCATTGTCTGGATGGTGAAACAGGGGGCTGATTGTGGAAAATGTGGTTACAGAATTTAGACTTGTTCGTATTTCTGTAGCTCTACCTACTCCACTCTGGGAATGAAGGCGTGATGTTGTGTATGTATGAATATATAATCGATATTAGTTTTATATTGTTATGATTTATAAGCAGCGATATGGACCCTGTTATTATAACGTTAAACTTATATCGTTATAGTGCAAGAATAATAATATCGTTATTTGAATGTCTAATTGGCGGTTTCATTACCCTCCCCGTCTGTCAACCCTTAGGATTGGACTAATTTGTTTGATTAAAGTTTTAAGTGGAGTTGATAGAAGCGCGTGGAGCTAAACTCATGTGCTTCTGTTTATTCCATCAGAGTAAATACTTTTTCACCAAACAATCCTCCTCGCGTGTGACTTACTTCTAAGTGATGGTGATTGTCTAAAACTCGACATTGGCAAAATACACCTTGTTACAACCATTAGTGAAAAAACATTAATTAAAGGAAATAAAAAAAATATCCGTGTGGTTGCCGGGTTAGAATAGTTCCACTCCATATGTCTTCCCGTGGATGTCGTGAGAGGCGACTAAGGGAATAAAGGCTTGTAGTATTGTTTGGCGATGGGCTTGCAACCTGTCACTAATATACTGATGAACATCTTAGCCTGGTTATGCAAAATGTGATTACAGAATTATTAACAAGTCTTTTTAGAGGTGTTGGTAATTCTGTAGCTCTGCCTACCCCACTCTGGGAATGAAGGCGTGACATTATGTATGTACCTATGTAAAAAATAATTAAATGAACTAATTTAATGTAGTTATTCTGTGGCTAGATTTCGAAGCAGACTGAGCAGCTTAAAGCGCCAGACAAGTTTAAATCACTGTAATATGAAGGCATCCGAATCATTACCCTGTAAAATTAATATGCTATTTAAGGCATTTAGTACATCACAAAAGGGCGCCATACAAAATTTAACTTTATATATAAAACTCCGAACAGTGAATATTCTTGTTATAATTATGTACATACATATATACATAACGTCACGCCTTCATTCCCAGACTGGGGTAGGCAGAGCTACAGAAATACCATCAACTTAAAACTTGTTGATAATTCTGTACCCACATTTTGCACAGTCAGGCTAAGATGTTTACCAGTGTATTAGTGACAGGTTGCAAGCCCATCGCCTAACAGTACTACAAGCCTTATTACCTTAGTCGCCTCTTACGACAGCCACGGGAAGACATGGAGTGGCACTATTCTAACCCGGCAACCACACGGGGGAATTAGGTTTTAATACAAAAATATTTTGGTATATTAAATGGCAAAGAAACAAAGGGTCCTTTTTAAGCAAACAGAGTGTTTATCTGTGGAAACGTAGCTCCCAAACGGATGGGCCGATTCAGATGCAGTTTTTGTTAATAGAAAGCTTAATTAGATTCTAAGCTATTTTTGATCAAAATAGGTTGGGCCATAGAGTTTTCACCTGTTAAGGTAGGTTTGTATTTATTTAATTACATACATAACGTCACGCCTTCATTCACAGAGTGGGGTAGGCAGAGCTACAGAAATACCAACTACTCTAAAAGTACTTCTTGATAATTCCGTAACAGCATTTTGCACAAATAGGCTACGATGTTAACTAGTGTATCAGTGACAGGTTGCAAGCCCATCGCTTAACAGTACTACAAGCCATTATTTCCTTAGTCGCCTCTTACGACACTCACGGGAAGATATGGAGTGGCACTATTCTAACCCGGCAACCACACAGATAAAATTGATTTATGATATTAATATCGTACACGACATCATCCAGCAAGTCCAACAAAAGACAAGCTTTATAACCCCAACTGCTGTTTGGATGAAGTCGTCATTATATGTATGTATGTATGTAAACTGTATATTGCACAAACAGAAAATAACACAGAAACACAAAAGACATGTAAAAAGGCGAATTTATCTCTTCAAGGGATCTCTTCAAAGGACAGTTTTATCTTTGTCGACGACACGCTAGCCTAGTTGGTAGTGACTCTGCCTTCAATGCTCGGGGTCCTGGGTTCAAATCCTGGTAAGGGCAAATATTTGTGTGATGAGCACGAGTGCTTGTTCCTGAGTCTTGGATGTTTTCTATGTATTTAAGTATAGGTATATTTCTCTATGTAAGTAAGTTTATCGTTGTCTAGTACCCATAGTACAAGCCTAGAGCTTAGTTTGGAACTAGTTCAATTTGTGTGACATTGTCCTGTGATTTATTTATTTATCTGTTCTCCAAAAGATCCGTTCCCGTCATTACTGTTTTCTCAATAATTCGTTTCCCGCTATAAGTGTCATGCATATATTTATTATTTTGCCAATTTCATATTATAAATCGGGCAAGAGCACGTCGGACCATGTTCAGTGTAGGGTGCCGTTAAGTACTAGAGAACTACAAACATAAAAATCAACAAATAATAACTAATTTTCTATTTAAAGTCAATTGGTGCCGCCTTAGATGGGTTTAGTAGGTATAAACACTTTAATCGTCTGAGCTCAAGAACCAATGATGTCTACTTAGTCGTGATAGTTTAACTTAAAATTTCATTCTATGCTCTTTCTTCTGAAAAAATAGTTATTCTGAAAAATTGGACTGTTCAGAGAATAGCGATAAACAACTCCGTCTCAACTACAGAGATATTATAAAGAGTTGATAGGGTAAGTAGGTTCTTGCGTGTTGCTGTTATTTTATTTAGACAAATTAACCACATAGATAGAGTAATATTCCGATAATTAAGAAAACATCGATAAAAAGCGATGCTCTCTCCATACAAACGCGCGCAAAAGTTCGAACTCTAATAATTGCCTACATCCTGGTCAAATGTAAGCAATTTTATAACTAAGGCACATTTTTGAAATAAATTAAGAGAAGAAAATTGACTGCCTTTACTATATTTTAATATGGCGGTTACGTTGTAGGTACAAAATTGATCCTTTCTTTTTTTCTTTTCTTTTTTTTTTTTTTTCTTGTTTTCTTGAGATAAACGGTACATTAATATGAATGTGAATGTAAGGTCCAAAATTAATAAAGAACTACAAGTTGTATTTAATCTTCAGTTAGTTAAAATAAGTCGATTATTTCTTTCAACATAATAATATCAACAAGAAATCTACCAACATCCATCCATTAGAAAAATAGCAAAATATTTTAAATATTTCAACTTACCATAAACAAAAACCACATAAAACAAAATCTCCCCTATTAACGCAAAACGTCTTCAATACCAGTCCCGCAAGATTCAGGCAAAAAATACCCCATTCCGAGTACACGGCATTTAATTTAAAATCGTCCCCTTCGCCGTCAGCCTTTAAAAAAATCAATGCCTCCAAAATAACCTAAAATTACGTTAACTTCACCCATTTGGGAAATTGCGCTTTTATAAAAGTGGGCGCGATAAAATTGTCGACTACTTGACACAAATCGTATTTTATTGCGGAATGAATTTTTTACTTACGACGAAAAATGACTTAAGTTTTAGGGGGAAACTGCAATAAATCAGTGAACGCCTGGTAGATTCAGGAATAAAATCATTACTTGGTTTGGCTTTGACTAATTATGTTTTTTACCCATAGCTATTTATTTATTTCACCACGTTATTTTGTTGTACGTTTATTTGCCCAATCGCCAAAGAAGGACAGTAATCTTCGTACACGCACACACACATACAAGGTTAGGGACATGGTTAGGTTATTAATGCTAAGTATCATTTATGTGGACTTTTGGAAGAGCGAGGCGTCCCAACACAGGCTTTGTAAGTCTAAAGTTTCCTCAACAACTGTTAATTTATAAAACGGCTAATTGATAATGAAAACTTTTAGATTTTATTGTTTTTTTTTTTTCCCTTTTTGACGGGTATCCATTATTTTATCGAAACACCTTTCAATTAACGTATAACGTAACGTAACGCAGAAATTTTATTTCATTGAAAGGCATTATTAGAGGTTAGAGGCTGACCGATGGTGACAAACGCGGTGTCGTGAGATTTGTCTTTGAGGGTAGGTGCTGCTTTAAAAAAACAATGGCGGATTAAAAAGCAATTAACACAAAAAATATATAAAGTTAAGACCCCTTAAAGAGATAAGTTCGTCTTTGAAAGTTCCTGTTCTGTGAATATTGCAATGAAATTTCTGTGTGTTTACAATAAAGTGTTTACATACATACATACATTCATACATACAATAAACTCGTTCCTTTCTCAAACTTGTCATTAACTGACCGAGTGCGGCCGTAATTACTTATATAGTACATTTTGTTAATAATAATGATTTTAAAACGTCAAAGAAATTGGATTGGGTAGGTCTTTGTTGTCCGTTCCCACAGGTTGTTATCGCTTAAAGTCAAAATCAAGTTACGATCTTGCATTAAATTATGAATACATTTGATATGGTTATAGACACATCACACAAGCAGCCAAGGCAATTTTATTCTTAACACGCACGAAAAAGTACAACTAAATCAATCTGTCACCAAGTTTTGCCCTATGTCATACCATTTTAGGTCAAATTTAACTTTCTTTTCCTCTTTCCTATCCATATACTAAGTCGCTGGTTTCTTGATACAAGTTTACTTAAATGCGATAGAAGAATGATCTGAAGCGAGAAATTTTAACACAGAATTTTCCAAAATAAATACATGCGATCATGATGATGATTGATCATAATGTTATCCTATCTGGAATATAGTTTTAGTTTACTATAACTATGGGGGCACTGGTTATGACAATTTCAACTGTCAGCCAAAACTGATCGTGGGTAGCGGCCTTATGTAGAACCGAAAACTGAACTGAAGCGAGAATTATGTCAACATCAAGAATTTATCTCAATTTAAGCAATGGCGGATAAAAAGCTTTTCTTATTCTTTTTGTTACGAGCTAGAGACAGAGGAGACAGCGATGCACATCCTCTGCTCATACATACGTACCACTAATATGCAGCATAAGTATTATCTAGAGCGACATAGCATGGACCCATAAGAGATATATCAACTCCTCTCTGTCTGCAAAGCATCTAGAAATTCCTGGATGCTACGGGCCTTTGCGGTGAACAAAATAAAGGGCAGCAAAAATAGATGAGTAATGGTTGAAGTGGCCCACGAGGCTCATCTCAACTCCCAATATGAATAACCATATAAATTTTCCTTTTTCACATTTATCCAGTATCGGTCCTTGTGAGGCAGTGATTAAATCAACTAGAACTCGACCTTCCAGCATATCTCAAATAAAATGTCCTTCTGAAAGAATTTCGTGTCTAGATTTTAAAAAGTAACACGTACGTTACACGTTTTATAGTCTGGTGGGAATTTGTTCTCTTTGAGAATATGCATTTTTTTTCTAGGGAATTTCACTCGTGTCTCACAGATGCATCTTGTCCTTTAAGTAATTCATTGATGTTTAAAGGCTGATAAATAATTCAATACACTTTATATGATGTTTTCAATTTTACTTTGTAAATGTAATTACACCTTTTATGTATTGACAATGATTGGTTATTCAATGAACAATTATTTCAGTGAAACAATAAAAAAAAATGGTCCCTATGACACTGGCTACAGTAGGTACCTCCTTAGATAGCTAGCCCAACCCTTTCAAAGAGGTAAGCGCCAGCTCTAGGATCTCCGGAGGCGTCTATGAGCCGGGATGGCAGGGTCTTAATAAAACTTTTCATACCAGCTGACGAAAGTCCCATGGTCTCCACTGCAATCGCCACGAATTATAATCATTTAATAAATATGAATATTTTGTGATACTTGATTGTTATTTATTTAGATAAGAGTCATATTTCTCAAATTATGGATTGTTTTCCTCTTGTTTGAAAAACACAGAAATTAACCCCGAAACCAAAACAAGTTTAACGCGTGCATCGGAGTATTGGCTGCCTTATATCAGGGGTTTCATCTACCTATGTAGTACTCATTATGCATCGCGTATATATTTTTTTTCATCTTTATTGCACAGAAATAAGTACAAATGGCGGCCCTGATGCCTAACGGCATTATTAAACAGTCAACCAAATAACTAATCAGAAATACTCATAGTGGATTCACGGAAAAAGAAGACGGACTGAGGTAAAAACTAAAAACTTAAAACATAATTATCCTGATTATTACTAATAATTAGTACCATTTTCACCATATGATGTTAACCAGTTAACAGTTGATCAGAGCGTTAAAAGTTGTCAAAATGTATGAATTAACAAGGCCTCTATTCAACTGCGTTAAAACGATATCGTGTTTGACGTGTTTTAGAATCGTTTATGTCACAGTCGCCATTATTGTAAATGACATAAGAGTTATGAAAACGTTGACAATACGGAAACACGTCAAATACGATATCGTTTTTACCGTGTAGAATCTCGCCCAGTTAATTAACATGGATTAAATGTAACATATATATGGTGAAATTGGTACTTACCATTAGAAATATCTACATATACATGAATACTCATCCGTATAATATTTTTTTTTTTCTAATTCAGTTCATTTATTTCTGATAAAGTCCCTAACGTGTTAGAAACATAGTATTACTTAAATCTAGAGTTAGTGTTAGTCACATAGGTAGCTGCACGCCACGGTGAGTCCCACCGGTCGGCCAGCGTGCATAATTGTCTAAAAAAAATATTGAAAATAAATAAATAAATTACAGGACAGGACAATGTCACATAAATTCACCTAGTCCCAAACTAAGCTCTAGGCTTGTACTATGGGTACTAGACAACGATAAACTTAATTATATAGAGAAATATATACTTAGAAAACATCCAAGACTCAGGAACAAATACTCATGCTCATCACACAAATATCTGCCCTTACCGGGATTTGAACCCTACCAACTAGGCTAGCGTGTCGTCAAAAAACAACTATAAAAATAAAAACAGATACCGAAACGTAATGAGTAAAACCTGGTAACACATTATTTTTATTTCTTTATCGTTTGAAAGTTCTATTTTCACTACACGTAGCTCAATAGTGCTACCAGCTTCTATTGATGCGTAATGTCAATACAAATTCGATCAGTCTGGACAGAGACGGGCTCAGAATAGTTCACGTGGAAAGTCTTACGGAGAGCTTATCTTGTCTCCTGCCTGTGTTCAATCTACGTACTTGGAGTAAAGATATTTGGAGTAAAGCTGCTGGTTAAGCCACGTAAGGCCCACCAAACTACAAACAGGAAGATTTTTGTGAATGGGACTTGTATCTAGCAGCAAGGAAATAAAGTTCAAATATGTTTGCACTATAATGCCAATTTCAATTTTTAAACACAGAAAAATGGACTTTATTCCCATTGTAATTTAATTTAAATTAAATTGCATTGATTATGTACATCGTAATGCACACCGGGCCTTACGAGGGTAGACGCGGTAGACACGGTGTGGATGACTTGATCACAGTAACTCCTCGTCCGTAAATATCTCATTCATATGGAGTGGCTAGGAATATCCGTGTGGTTGCTGGCTTATAATAGTGCCACTCCAAGTTTTCCCGTGGATGTCGTAAGGGGCGACTAAGGGAGTAAGGACTTGTAGTACTGTTAGGCGAAGGGCTTGCAACCTGTCACAAATACACTGTTAAGTAAACATCTTAGCCTGTTTTTGCATGTGCATAATGTGATTATAGAATTATTGACGACACGTTGGCCTAGTTGGGAGTGGCCCTGCCTCCGAAACTCTCTATATATGTATGTTTTTCGTTATCTAGTACCCATAATACAAGCCTAGAGTTTAGTTTGGGACTAGGTCAATTTTTGTGTGACTGTCCCCTGATATTTATTTATTTATTTATTTTTATTTTATCAATAAGTTTTTTAGAGTTGTTGGTAATTCTGTAGTTCTGCCTACTCCACTCTGGGAATGAAGGCGTCACGTTATGTATGTATGTAGGAATAGTATTATAATGAATTAACTGTTGCATGCAACTCCGTCCATGTAGAAGTCGTTTATCGCAGGTTAAGAGTATCCTATATCCATCGTCGGGGTTTCAGCCATCTCCATGCCAAATTTCATCAAAATTGGCTCAGCAGTTTAGCCATGAAAGCGTTAAAGATCGACAGACAAAGTTACTCTCACATTTTTTTTGATAGTACTAGTTGTGGCCTGCGACTTCGTCCGCGAAATTGTCGTTTGTCACTAGTATAAAGTACATGTCCATCCTCGGAGCTATCTCTATACCAAATTTTATCGAAATGAAAGGGGAACAGACAGACACACAGATGGAATTTTCGCATTTATAATTTTAAATTACGGATATGGATGACTTTAGTAATAACCACATGGTTAACCCACTACCCAGTTGGATTACATTTTGCTTACGATGCTAAAGGTTCGTAATGTTCGTATTGGAAATCCTGTAAGGTTTATTACTTATGTGATTACCTAAAATTATTAGTTTTAGTCTTGAATGTTTTCTATGTACTTATCTTTTTCATGTAAAACTTTATTTAACAAGACAAATAAAACAATCAAAACAAACGAAATAACTAACAAACTTACTTGAAACTATACTAATCTAGTAGACCGCTACCAGTGGGCATCGTTCCCAAAATGCTGGCAGTACAGGGGGGTAATCATGATCATACCTGGGATAACTCGGGGCATCTATACGAAAGTGATGTAGCAAAATGTTTTATCGACAAAAAATATATCGATGTTACTGCCATAATCTAAATTTTATTCGACATAAATAAATATTACTTATTTTCTCCTAATTTTTAAATAAAAAATAAACAAATTGAAACGTGTATTTGTATGTTTAATTTTAAATAATATACAATTA
Source organism: Acleris holmiana (assembly GCA_949316455.1). NCBI lineage: Eukaryota > Metazoa > Arthropoda > Insecta > Lepidoptera > Tortricidae > Acleris > Acleris holmiana. The sequence continues at coordinate 16,739,312 of OX438767.1, forward strand.
ATATTTTTTAAACTGCTTAACGTTCTCTCAACATCCACAGTGGTCAACGGGGCATTCTTAAAATATTTATAATGACTCAAAGCCAATTTCTCATTCATGTTGGTTATTGAAATTTTATCACATTTTATGAGACTGTTTACTTTTTTCATGGTGTCATAACTAATGTTTTTTCTAGAACATACAATTTCGATAAATCAGCTTTAACTCTTTTTATTATTGCAATGCTGTCATCTAGCGTCAATTGAGGAGACTGCAGTTCCTGCAGGCTCGATATCAGATATGACATCGAACCTCTTTATAGTAATTGACAATATTCAATATGCTCATTAATTTAATTACATCGACATCTTTTTTATCGGTATCAAATCCCTAGAACTTGCCCCGAGATATCCCAGGTATGATCATGATATAACAATGCACTTCTGTTTACTCTCAGAGAAAAGGACAGAGGTATACTTAGTTTTAATTTCAGTTATTTATATTTTCTGTAAATTGCTTGAACGAAAGAATGCTTGGTCGTTTGAATGACAGATGTATTAATGTACGGTGGTGATGTATGACAGGGTTTTCTAATATTTTGGTGTTATAATTAAATCCTTCGTGTGATTTTATCTTTTCTTGTGTGTTTCTTTTAAAATATTTTTTAAGGCAATAAATATTATTTTGGTTTTGATATTTGTTTTAATTATGTAGCATTGTACACTGTATAATGTCGGGAAAGTGCTATAAGATTAATATTTAAGATATAACATGCAGAAAGACATGGGAGTAAATACAAAAGTCTAGAGTGAACCGACATAGGTACACACTTCTTACACATTAACCCCCTTACTAATAAACGTTGAATAAGTTTGGAATAGTTCTTCCATGCTTTGTCCTTATCTGTCGAATTCAAATGTCGCGATGACAAGGTTACCTATCTGAAACACTAAAATCTTTGCCAGCTGTTTCATTTGCAATAATTTTCATTTGTCCGAAAGTCATTTTCCTCTGAAACCGTTTACTTTCCAGAATTGTTATAAAATAAACCTAACCTAACCTACACGTTCAGTAAGTATACCTCATTAAAAAGTTTGAAAAGTTATTGGGTTTAGAATAAAATGAAAATTATGGGAAATGATGATGTAGTGGTGGTAGGACCCTGTGCAGGGTCTGTCCGGATCGCTACCACCATCTTATCCATTAACCACCCGCCAAGCAACGGTGTTCGCATTGTTGTGTTCCGGTGTGGGGATAAGACAACCGGTGAAATTACTAGCATAAAGGCATTCCGTCTTAGTCCTCAGGGTTGGCAACGCATTTGGGGTCTTAGGATTATAGTCTTGAGAATTCAAATGTCTATGGGTCTCAGATTCCACTTAACATCAGGTGGCCTGAGGGCTCGTATGCCTACGCCTTAAAATAAAAAAAAAATAAAAAAAATGAAAATTATGGCAATTGAAACAGCTGGCAAAGATTTTACGATACCCTTAGGATACCCAATGACAAATAAGGACAAAGCATGACATAACTATTCCATGCTTATTCAACGTTTATTAAAGAGGGTAAAGAGATAAAGTCATTAAAAACCGACTACTATGTCTTATTAACCCTTAAAGCGTTTGTGTCCGTTTAGGTCCAACAGAATATTTTTATATTCGTGAAATTGGTAAAAATCACATTAAAAAAAGTTATATACGATATATATTCTACACTCGTACCTTAATAAATTAATTTAACCATGATTTTGGGTGCTTGCTTAAAGATGGTCCTATTCCCATATTCCTTATTAAACCTTTCTTAGGGCATACCATTCCTATGTAAATTGGCTTACTTTTACGAACGATCGTTGGTCAGAATTACTCCAAGCGGGAACTTGCTTACCTTAAAACAACAAGTTGCGTTAAAATGGAATAATTTGGGTGTTCTAGATATAAACAGAGAACGAGTGTAAAACGAAGATTTCTTTTTTATTACGAAATATTGTCCCTCTTATTCATTAACACGCAATAGCTTCATTATGCTTAAAATATGCTTTGCTCTTATATCTCATTGTTACATTTGAATGTGGCAGAAAGTGACAAAGCGTACTTAAGCGCCAGGGGGTAATTATTGTCTACAACACAGAAATTATCTAAATAAAAGGCTCATTGACGTCACTGTAGACCGAAGAGCTGGCAGTTTCCTCGGTCAACGCATTAGATTAACTATTCAGTAAAGAAATGCTGCCAGCATCTTCGTTACCTTTCAGCCCTTTTTAGACTTTGCTTATAGTTTAATTTTCAGTTGTAAGTTTTCAGAAAATTATGAAACTTTTTCTAGAAGCACTTTAGATTTTTGCAATAAATAAAAGTGAAAAACTCATGAAAATCCGTTAAAAAACTGAAAAAAAAACACGCGGACAAACAGGCAGATTTGGATAGCGGCTTCAATAAAAACAAGAGATAATATAATGTTTTTTAAAAGAGAGGTAAATTGATAAACGCATTTATACTATACGAGTTATCACAGACATTTCATGCTCTGAATTAAAAATGGCATGCCTACTTTTAATCAGAGAGACATCAATAGATAGCTACTAATAATAAAGTAAGTATTGACGTTCAACGACTTCTATATTTACTACCGAAATCGCGGACCAATAACCAATTGGACCGTACTAGTCAGAGCACGTGCAAACAAACTTAAAAGGTCGTCTCCTGTCATTATTTGTTTCCCATATCCGTATTCCGAAAATATTCCAATCTTTTTAATTCAATATATATATATTATTTAGTTGGAAAATGACACAGAAATGACATGTGTAAATTTGTTTATCAAATACCAATCAATTCTAATCGGCGATGTCAACGTCAGACTACGAATAAATAATACACAACAATTGACTATAAAACAATGTACAACCCTGTTGCCAGTTAACCAAGGTTCAAAATGGCGAACAATTATATTTTTTATAGATCGTGGCTCTTTCCAAAGGACCAAAAAAGATTCATAAATTTTAAAGTCATACTAAACACAATAATTTACTGAGAACAGCTAATGGATCTTGGATGGATGGATCTTCCTTTTGACAGAGTCACGACCTATAAAAAATATATACAAATTTTGTTCGCCATTTTGAACCTTGGTTAATTAGCAACCAAACACTACAATTTACAACAAAAATGGTTAAGTAATTTCTAAGTTACTCTCTGGTTTAAGAAGTTATATTTGTAAGCAGTTATATGGTCTATGCAAGGGGCCGAAGGTAGAGCTGTTTGGAGAGCCTAGTGAACCGAGCAACTACTGATTGCTGTCACGACCCTCAGTCATGAGGCAACGAGCAGGAAGATATGAACAAAAGACGAGTGGGCGAGTTTTTGTGCCGGTGAATGTAATAGTATTATTATTTGATATTACGGATTTGGATGCCTGTAACTGAGTGAGCATTATGCGTAAGTAAGTTATTACATTGCAAACTGTTTTTGTTGTAAGATCACTTAGTGTGTGGTTGCCAGGCTAGAATAGTGCCACTCCATGTCTTCCCGTGGATGTCGTAAGAGGTGACTAAGGGAATAAAGGCTTGTAGTACTTGTTAGGCGATGGGCTTGCAATCCGTCACAAATACACTGGTAAACTCTTAGCTTGATTGTGCAAAATGTGGTTCCAGAAATATCTATCCTTTTTAGTTGTTCATAATTCTATAGCTCTGCCTACTCCTACCTAGGAATGAAGGCGTGATGTTTTATGTATGTGTGTATGTATCACGTAATTTATCTCTTGTTAGTTTTCCATAATAAATTTGAAAATACCCTCCATGGAAACTCGTTGGAGTCGTGGGACTACGTACAAGTACAGTTGACAATCAAATGACTCTTATAGCTCAAAAACAGAATAGGCCCGCGTGTAAGGTAGACAGAGATAAAAGTTTCTTAATAACCCAAGTAAGGAAACAATATAGGCTGTATGTTTGCGAAGGAAACATCGATGTATCATTTAATAGGATATTTCATGACACATGAGTTGAGTTTAGATACTGTTAAACATTGTTTCATTTAATGTTATATGGATTACTTTTTAATTATTAATATTATTTGAAAAGTTACGCAAAGTTACGCATACATAGTCGGATTATTTACTGTAGTAATTGAACGTATTTTTTTTACAAGATGCCTACCATCACGTAAACCAAAACCATTTTTAACACCAATTACATTATAGTCTATTATCTTAACTAATATAAATGTGAAAGTAACTATGTCTAACTGTTTGTTACACTTTCACGGATAAACCGCTGAACCGATTTAGATGAAATTTGGTATAGAGATAGTTTGAGTCCCGGGAAAAGACATAGGTTACTTTTCATCCCGAAAAATTAGGCAAAAAAAAAAAAAATGCTGCTAGTATTGTTAGGCGATGGGCTTGCAACCTGTCACTAATACACAATTAAATATCTCAGCCTACTTGTGCAAAATGTGGTTACAGAATTATTAACATGTCTTTTTAGAGTTGTTGGTATTTCTGTAGCTCTGCCTACCCCACTCTGGGAATGAAGGCGTGATGTTGTGTATGTATGTAAATTGGGCAGTTCCCGAGGAAATAGTGATAAACGATTTCCACCCGAACGGAGTAGCGGGCAGCAGCTAGTAATGTTATATTATAGAAACGCGAATGGGTTTGGTCGTTATATGCGCAAATATTTTATAGGCTTTACAAGTCTTTAAGGTGTTTTTAGTTTAATTAATTGTGGCAAGATCAATGGAATTAAAACATTACGTTTTTTACCAATGGTTGAAATAGACGTGATTTTTTTAAATATTCGTTTTATTAATTAACAACGACGAACTGACCAGACGCCCTAGCCAAGATGCGTTCGCTAACTAGCGTTTCTAATCGTTTTATGTTTAAACCAATCGCGTCACTGGTAGATCACGTCATACGAAAAATCACATGATCTATCTACCAGTGACGCGATAGAGAACATGCATGAAAATCAGAATTGAGTTTCATTGATACGATTTAGGAGAAAATGTAAAAAGAAGCATATAAATCTCAATACGTACACTAAGTTTTGACCCGATTTTATATAGAATCAAAACTTGTTAAAATTTTAAAACTTCTTTTAATGTTTAGATTGTTTTTTTTCGGCATCCTCATTATATTTATTGGCTTAAACTTAGTAATTTACGAAATAAATGCAAAATTTTAAACATGGAAGAACAGTTGTGACGTCATCCCTGTCGTAGATTTTGTATAGAGTGTTTTTACAGGGGTCTGAACTATAAAATAAATAAAAATAATGAAAAAATTACATGACAATTATTTGCTTCGGGACAGGGAACCTGTTAAGTATATATTTCTCTATATAAGTAAGTTTATCGTTGTCTAGTACACATAGTACAAGCCTAGAGCTTAGTTTGGGACTAGGTCAATTTAAATGTCATTGTCCTGTGATATTTGTTCATTTATTATTTATCGTATTGTTGTTAAAATTTAAAATAACATGATAACAGGTCATGGTCTGCATCTTCCCAATAATTTATCGTGAAACCACGTCGGATTTACCAATTACAACCTTCCTCAAACATTTTAAATACAGTATTGTTTTTAAAGTTAAAAACAACACGATAACAGGTCTTGGTCTGCATCTTCCCTGTAATGTTTCGTGAAGCCACGTCGGATTTACCAATTAAAATCCTTTCTCAAACATTTTAAATACATGTCATGTGATTCGGATAGAAAAAGCTCTGGCGATCAAATTACAAGCGGCATATTTTCCGCTCGTTGCATCAATTTTGAGGTTAAACAAGCCAGCCGGATTACCCGCTTAACAATTTTGAAATCCCTCGTGGACCTCCGGGAAATGTGGCCAGCGCAAATTGCTACCGATACACACGGCTCGCTGGAAACATAACGGTATAATAATGGCTATTATTAATAAAAATAATGGAGTGCCACTCCATGTCTTCCTGTGGATGTCGTAAGAGGCGACTATGGGAATAAGGGCTTGTAGTACTGTTAGGTGATGAGCTTGCAACGTGTCACTAATACACTGCTAAAAATCTTAGCCTGATTGTGCAAAATGTGGTTACACTAATTATAAATAAGTTTTCTTAGAGTTGTTAGAATTTCTGTAGCTCTGCCTACCCCACTCCGGGAATGAAGGCGTGATGTTATGTGTGCGTGTATTATTGATAAAAATATATTAATGTAATATTAGAACACAGCTAAATGTTGCCGTTGTAGCTGAAATATTGATGGCGTCAAGGCGACAAGTTATGGTATTGCATACTATGTTATTGTGCTGGGAACAGTAATGGCAGTTAAAGACAAACAGTTTACCATTCCACACAAATTGACTTAGTTTCAAAGTAAGCTCTAGGTTATAGGATAAATAAATAATAATAAGCTCTCATTAATTTTAAGAGGACGCTGCTTTAGTTTATTATAAAACACAATAACAGTAATAAGGGTGCCACTGGAACAATAACAGTAATGAGTGCGTCACTGGGTCAATAATAATAATGAGGTTGCCACTAGAAAAGTAACAATGGGGGCGCCACTGGATCAATAACAGTAATGAGGGCGCCACTGGATCAATAACAGTAATGGGGGCGCCACTGGATCAATAACAGTAATGAGGGCGCCACTGGATCAATAACAGTAATGGGGGCGCCACTGGATCAATAACAGTAATGAGGGCGCCACTGGATCAATAACAGTAATGAGGGCGCCACTGGATCAATAACAGTAATGAGGGCGCCACTGGATCAATAACAGTAATGGGGGCGCCACTGGATCGATAACAGTAATGAGGGCGCCACTGGATCAATAACAGTAATGAGGGCGCCACTGGATCAATAATAGAAATGAGGGCGCCACTGGATCAATAATATTAATGAGGGCGCCACTGGATCAATAATATTAATGAGGGCGCCACTGGATCAATAACAGTAATGAGGGCGCCACTGGATCAATAACAGTAATGGGGGCGCCACTGGATCAATAACAGTAATGAGGGCGCCACTGGATCAATAACAGTAATGAGGGCGCCACTGGATCAATAACAGTAATGGGGGCGCCACTGGATCAATAACAGTAATGAGGGCGCCACTGGATCAATAACAGTAATGGGGGCGCCACTGGATCAATAACAGTAATGAGGGCGCCACTGGATCAATAACAGTAATGAGGGCGCCACTGGATCAATAACAGTAATGAGGGCGCCACTGGATCAATAACAGTAATGGGGGCGCCACTGGATCAATAACAGTAATGAGGGCGCCACTGGATCAATAACAGTAATGAGGGCGCCACTGGATCAATAACAGTAATGAGGGCGCCACTGGATCAATAATAGAAATGAGGGCGCCACTGGATCAATAATATTAATGAGGGCGCCACTGGATCAATAACAGTAATGAGGGCGCCACTGGATCAATAATAGAAATGAGGGCGCCACTGGATCAATAATAGAAATGAGGGCGCCACTGGATCAATAATATTAATGAGGGCGCCACTGGATCAATAATAGAAATGAGGGCGCCACTGGATCAATAATATTAATGAGGGCGCCACTGGATCAATAATATTAATGAGGGCGCCACTGGATCAATAACAGTAATGAGGGCGCCACTGGATCAATAACAGTAATGGGGGCGCCACTGGATCAATAACAGTAATGAGGGCGCCACTGGATCAATAACAGTAATGAGGGCGCCACTGGATCAATAACAGTAATGAGGGCGCCACTGGATCAATAACAGTAATGGGGGCGCCACTGGATCAATAACAGTAATGAGGGCGCCACTGGATCAATAACAGTAATGAGGGCGCCACTGGATCAATAATGGAAATGAGGGCGCCACTGGATCAATAATATTAATGAGGGCGCCACTGGATCAATAACAGTAATGAGGGCGCCACTGGATCAATAACAGTAATGAGGGCGCCACTGGATCAATAATATTAATGAGGGCGCCACTGGATCAATAACAGTAATGGGGGCGCCACTGGATCAATAACAGTAATGGGGGCGCCACTGGATCAATAACAGTAATGAGGGCGCCACTGGATCAATAACAGTAATGGGGGCGCCACTGGATCACTAACAGTAATGAGGGCGCCACTGGAACACTAACAGTAATGAGGGCGCCACTGGAACACTAACAGTAATGAGGGCGCCACTGGAACACTAACAGTAATGAGGGCGCCACTGGAACACTAACAGTAATGAGGGCGCCACTGGAACACTAACAGTAATGAGGGCGCCACTGGAACACTAACAGTAATGAGGGCGCCACTGGAACACTAACAGTAATGAGGGCGCCACTGGAACACTAACAGTAATGAGGGCGCCAATGGAACACTAACAGTAATGAGGGCGCCACTGGAACACTAACAGTAATGAGGGCGCCACTGGAACACTAACAGTAATGAGGGCGCCACTGGAACACTAACAGTAATGAGGGCGCCGCCGCAGGAACAATAATAGTAATAAGGAGCGCCAACATGGATTGCAAACACTACACAATCTTACAAGTTATTTGACGACACGATGACCAAGTTGGTAGTGAACCTGCCTACGAAACTAGAGGTCCCGAGTTAAATTTTTTGTGTGGGTAAATATTTATTTTTGTGTGATGAGCGCGAGTATTTGTTTCTACGCCTTGGATGTTTTCTATGCATTTAAGCATTTATTTCTCTGTATAAGTATGTTTATCGTTATCTAATCCTCATAGTACCACGTTTTTCTACGATTTTATATAAAAGGTATTAACACTTTTGGTAATAAACTTTTACTTTCTTAATAATCAATACTAAAAATAATAAAATTTAATCAATATATTATAAAAACATGGTGACAAAATAGGAAATGTTCACGATTGTTCTATTACGGAACTGATATACATACTTCTTAGAAATGCCTATTTAGATTATACTTGGCTGTAACCTTAATGAGTATTGGCGCGCGGCGCCCTCGGCAAGGTTAAGATGCCAATCCACTTCAGCTTAGGCTTAGTTCGGGACTCGGTCAATTGGCGTGAGATTATCCCGTCATATTTATTTATTTATTTAATCTGTCCGTGTGTCAGGCTGAAGTGGGTCGGCATCTTGACCTTGCCGCGGGTGCGGCGATATCCCGCCGCGGGCCGCGCTCAACCATATTGCTGGCTGGCGGTCGACTCGGTGTTATTATCGCGTTGAATAGAGCTTAGCGATGAAATCACTGGCTACGCTACTCTGTTAGTACCGAGTATAATCTAAATGGGCATTTCAAAAAAGTATATATCGAGAAATACATGGAGAACATCCAAGATTTGGGAACTAATTCTCGCGGTCATCGCGTCAATAACTGCCCTCTCGAGATTTGCGGCACTGTAAGCTTCGTAGCCAGAGTTACTACCAAACCAACTAGGTTAACGTAATGTCATTTATTGCATAAATTTAATACAACGTTAAGATTAACGCCTTAAATAAATACTTATTTCTTCTATAATTTTAAGTTGTTGTTTTTTGTACCACTCCTTGTCTTCCCGTGGATGTCGTAAGGGGCGACTAAGGGAATAAAGGCTTCTAGTATTGTTAGGCGATGTACTTGCAACCTGCCACTAAGATACTAGTAACCATCTCAGCCTACATACATACATAACATCACGCCTTCATTCCCAGAGTGGGGTAGGCAGAGCTACAGAAATACCAACAAGTCTAAAAAGACATGTTAATATTTCTGTAACCACATTTTGCACAAGTAAGCTGAGATGTTTACTAGTGTATTAGTGACAGGTTGCAAGCCCATAGCCTAACAATACTAGAAGCCTTTATTCCCTTAGTCGCCTCTTACGACATCCACGGGAAGACATGGAGTGGCACTATTCTAACCCGGAAACCACCCGGGCCAGCCTACTTGTGCAAAATGTGGTTACAGAACTATTAACATGTCTTTTTAGAGTTGTTGGTACTTCTGTAGCTCTGCTTACCCCGCTCTGGGAATGAAGGCGAGATGAAATGTATGTATGTATGTATATTTTTTGTATTCTTAAAGCATCGCAAAATTTGCAACGCTACGTTTCTATAGTACGATTCTATAATATGGTACGTTATAATGCCATGCTATGATATTATGCAACCCTAAATGCCTAAACACGTCAGGTACATTTGTGAGTCAATCATTTCCTTACTCGTCCAGGGGGCTTTTTATGGCCATGTTTATCGTGTGATGGATATGGATAAAACATCCGTCACTTTCTGACAAGTACAGCGCGAGAGTGACGGATGCATTATCCAACGCGACAAACGATTTTATAATACAGGCCTAGGATATGACGTAACAAAATCTAAACTTTACTCAAGCGTCAAAGAATTATGTAGCAGATACGTTTCTTGTAAGTTTATGCATAGTATTTTTGTTTCATACCGAAGCTTAAAATTACAATACATTTAAATTTATTCTTTAAACCTACAGTTTCACATTACAAGTAAAAGATGGAATTTGGAAACTTAGTCCCATTGTAAAGTTTTAACTGTCTGGGTGCAATAAAGAACAGCATCCCTATAAATAACTTGAACGTGCTGACATATCGCAGTACATCGCAGACTAGAAACAATTCAACTTCGGCTATATATTAGCTGAAATACAGGGGGCGGATTTTAAAAGATGTGAAATGTATATTCTGTCTTATGAATCAAACTACGCGTAATTAGTGAAATTATGTTTCAAGTCGTTTGATTCAAATAAGTCTCTTCTTATTCATCATATTTGAAAGGGGTAATGTAATTAAATAATTTAACTTCCAGTTCTACCAAAGAGCCCGTGTATAAATCAAGACTTGAAATATTATAAGCCTTCTAATTACCCAACTTGTTTGATGTATTAGAGAGACTTCTTGTTGATGGAAATATATTTTCTTTATATAACGGTGTTTAGTTTTCCTTCATTAGTTGACTTAGTAACCAATAGATGAGATATTTGAAAGACGAGTAAGGATACAAAATGGTTTCAGTTTATTCAGTTTTAGGTTATTGTTTTATACAAAGTACTATTTTTCTCTAACATTTATCGTTCATGTTGAAAATACTCCCCAGCTACGAGTTGCAAAAGTAATTTATAACAATGACTGACATCTCGTGATACATCTGATGGTGTTACAAATTTAAGAAATAGCACAATGCTTAAAATAGGAAACTTAAACCAAATAAATCTGACTCTTGAGCCTGTTACTACCTAATAGTAAATTGTTGCCGAGGGTAGAAAGTATCTAAGCAATTTATGGACGAGTCATATAGAGGGCCGCAACGTATGCAGGGGCGAGGGGTGGTCTATTTTATAGCCGTTCTCCCACGTATCCCAAAAAAATACGAAATAAAATTCAGATGTTTTCCTAATGAGGTTTAGAACATTCACTAATAAAGAACACTTAGAAAGGGGAGGTAAACTCACTGTTTAAGCGATATTTGGGCCTTCTCTGCTTCTTCGGACGAGGGTTGGGGGTGGAGAGCTCTCACACACTGCCTTCCTGGACGTCCTGGTGCACTTGGGTCCAGAGTCTCAAAACTTATTCACAGACCCTATTCTTTATAAATGTATAATGAAGTAGTTCGGAAAAAACCACGGTTATTCGCCAAAAATGGCAGGAGCAAGAGACCAACGGGCTCAAAGTCAATTCGCGATAAGGGCGGTCGACAGACTGTCCGCCTTCTTGACTTGACTAACCTCGTACGAGTATATTTGTGCACACAGCGGGTAGAGTTCGCTTTGCGCTGGTTATGGTGTACGAGGGAGTTTTGTAAGAGGGCGATATGAACCTTATTATTAAATATCCAAACCTCATTTGGGTTTGGCTCAAACATAGCTCCCGGCCTTGAAAGGATCCCTTTCAAAACAGACGAGAATGAAAAATCTAAGTGGCTCTAACACAGATTGGCTGCAGTTATTGCCGTTACAAACTACTTAACTTGAAACTAGCCTAAAGTTCAATATCCTAACATCTAAAGAGAAAGTGGTTATAAAAATATAGCTAATTAAAACTAACATAATTTCGCACATACTAAAATCTATTGAATTATTGGGAGCGGGCATAGCCGGATAACTGGGCGTTTAAATGTACCACTTTTAGTCCTAATAAGAGCTACTCTAGTGCGACCATCTCTCCCGGGAAACGTCGCCTCGATCACCCCGAGTGGCCAGTGTAAAGGCGGTGAATTATCCTGCGATATTAATACTATCGTCCCAACCGCAACCGGCCGTGACTCGGTATTCCACTTAGAGCGCTCTTGGAGCGTATGGAGATATTCATCGCGCCATCTTTTCCAGTATGACTGCACCAATTTATCCAGAAGTAAATAGCGTGAAAGAAGATGATGACGCTCTTCTATTATTTCAGACGCAGGAAAGGATCTCATTGGACGAGTGTTTAGAAAGTGTGCTGGCGTTAGGGGCAAAGGCTCAGATGGGTCTTCACTCAGGATACCTAAAGGCCTCGAGTTTAATACTGCCTCTATCTGGCAAAGCAAAGTCAACATCTCGTCATAGCACAATATTTGCGACCCTATGGCTCTAAATAAATGCGTTTTAAACGACTTTACCAGAGATTCCCAACTCCCGCCAAAGTGTGGGGCATTTGGGACAATCATGGTCCAATTAATGCGTTCCTGGGCCATTTCTTTTTTAAACTCGTCCGTATAGGACGAATTGTGAATGAAAGTTTGTAATTCATTTAAGTAGCGACGAGCACCTACAAAATTTGTCCCGTTGTCCGAATAGAGTCGCTCTACCGGGCCTCTTCGACACAAAAACCGTTTGAAGGCGTTAAGGAATGCATCTGATGTTAAGTCAGGAGCGATTTCAACATGAGCCGCTCGCGTGGTTAGGCAAATCAATACGACTAAGTACGCTTTTTGACTTTTACATCCTCGTCTTTGAGTTAAAGTAATGTGTATGGGTCCACAATAATCGACGCCAGTATGTGCGAATGGTTTAGACACCGCTAAGTGACACTCAGACAGGCTAGCCATCAAAGGCGAGTTCATTGGTTTTGGGCGTGTCTTGAAACAAGGGATGCATGCGAACACACGGGCCCGCACTAAACGCCGAGCGGATAAAATCCAATACCTATGCCGTAGTATAGACATAAGGTGTTGAGGGCCGGCATGGCACGAAATTTTATGTACGTGATCGACCAGCAAGTTAACCACATGCTCCTTATTGGGCAACAGTATGGGATGTTTGTAGTCAAACTCAAGATCACTATTCGCTAACCGGCCACCCACGCGCAAGATCTGATTTTCTATAAAAGGTCGTAGCTTTTTCATTGGAGATGACAAGGTCCGTCCTTCTCGAACCATAATCAGCTGCGAAGCAAAGTGAGCTTCTTGAATTTGACGTAGTACAACCAGCTCAGCTTCTGCTAAATCCCCCGCAGTTATGGCATCTTTGGGTTTTAATCGCCCCACGAAACGTAGCACGTACGTGACGACTCGTAATAATTTCGACCAACGTGAAATGCGCTTAGCTAATTGAATTATGGGGAGTTCTTCGCAAGAGGTAGCTGGCAAAGCCACCACCTTAACATCAGGCAATTCCATAGTCCTGTCTGGTTTAAAACTCTGTATAGGCCAACAATCAGGTCTAAGTCTCGCCCATGAAGGTCCTCGAAGCCATAACGAGTGATTAATAAGCTGCGAGGGAGTGAGACCTCGTGACAAGCAATCGCTCGGATTCTCTTTACCCGAGACGTGGTAAAAATTATTAGGAGAAAGAATTTCCTGAATTTTTGCCACGCGATTAGCCACAAAAGTTTTAAGACCATGTGGACTCGAATTTACCCAACTTAGGGCCACTGTCGAATCACTGAACGCGAATACACGATTTATTGTACAGCGTTTCGAATAATTTGCCCGTACCGTACGGATCAATTTGGTCATCAAATGTATTGCACAAAGCTCAAGCCGAGCCAGTGATACAGTTTGAACAGGGGCTACTTTTGACTTTGCGCACAATAATCTCGTCGTAATACTATCCGCAGGGGTTCGCACGTGCAAGTATATAACTGCTCCGTACGCCTTCTCACTCGCGTCTGAAAATGCCAGTATTGTTATGACGCACGAATCAGTTACACCAATATGGCGCGGTATGTTCAACCGCGTCAACAAACTAAGCTCGTCTTGGAATGTTGTCCATTGATCGATAATAGGCTGAGGGGGCTGATCATCCCAATCAATTTTAAGCAGCCAAAGATCTTTAATAAGTAGTTTGGCATGCAAAATAACAGGTGCAGCAAATCCCAGCACGTCCCACAGGCGGGCAATTACGGACAACATATTTCGCTTAGTACATGTTGCATTGGCAGGTGATAATTCGAAACAGAATTGATCTTCCCGCGGTTCCCATTTGATTCCAAGAACCTTTTGGCTGTTGCCCGTTTCAAAATCCACAGCGTGCGGGTGCAAACGATTTGCTGGGAAAGTGGCAAGTAATGCAGTCGAGTTACTAGACCACTTAAGAAGATCAAAGCCTCCAGCAGTGAACATTTTGGACAACTGTTCGGCTGTTTCATCTGCCTCCAAAATACTGGGAGAACTATGAACTATATCGTCCATGTAAAAATGTCCGCCAGTAATTATTTCCGCAGCTCGTGGAAAATTAGATCCTTCATCCTCAGCCAGCCGTTTCAACGTGCGTAGTGCCAAATATGGACTAGAAGCTAAGCCGAAACAGACCCTAGTAAACTCATATGTTTCCAACGGATCGGAAGGATTATATCGATATAATATACGTTGGTACTTGTGAAACTGCGGATGCACCTTTATTTGTAGGTACATTTGCTTAACGTCAGCGCTAAAGGCAACAGGAAAGAGTCGAAAATTTAAGAGAAGAGCAAAAATGTCAGACTGTAAATTTTCTCCTGTGTGTAACAACTCGTTAAGTGAAATGTTGTTGTCAGTACGCGAACTAGCGTCCAGAACAAGTCTGACTTTAGTGGAAACCTTATCAGTGCGGACAACACCGTGGTGTGGAATGATGTATCCACTTTGCTCAGTTTCAGTCTTCCCAACTGGAGTTATGTAGCCCTTATTTAAATAATCGTCCACTATGTTGTCGTATTCGGTACGATAAGTAATAGAGGATTGAAGTTTCCTTTCGAGCGATAAAAATCGCTTTTGTGCACCTTTGATCGAGTTACCCAGACAACTGGGATTCCGTTTAAAAGGCAGCGCCACTTCATAGCGACCGGAACTGTCGCGGGTAGTCGTGGCCTTATAAATTTCTTCGCACTCCTTATCTTCAGGCTTTAGTAAAGCGCTTGTAGTGGAAGGGATATTTTCCAGCTCCCAAAAACGACGCATAAGTATGTCTATGTCATAACCGGTAGTGGCGCATAACACTTGAGTATGTGATCGGCGCGGCCCGTTAATCATTGGAGCTTCACCCATTAAAATAAATCCAAGCGGTGTTTGAAACGCTGCAGGGGTCCCCGGAGGTCCATGAATACGGCCTGCCTGTAATAATCTTGGAAATAGCTGCGCTCCAAATAACATTTCCACTTCTCCAGGTTGGGAGAATGTGTCGTCCGCTAGAGGCACGCTACCAAGATAGTGCAAAATGGACGTGTCAATTGGCAAGGTGGGTAATTGATCCGTGATACTGTCTACTACTAACGGTTGTAAATCAAAGGAAACATCCGAATCAAACCTCGAGCCGATAGCAATCTTTGTTACGCCTTTTATAATATTAGAAGTCCCACCGAAACCATTTACTGTGACTCGACAAGGGAGCGATTCTAATTTTAATCCCAACCGGTTGCAGCAGTTTAACGTAATAAAATCATTTTGCGCCCCATTGTCTATCAGCGCGCGAACTAAATGTATGTTACCATGAACATCGACTACGCGGACGCGCGCAGTGGCAAGAAGAACCGTAGTTGGCGTTATCATAGACTCGACATTCGTTTGCAGTGAGCAAATAGAGAACGGTGCGAGATGAGTCACCCCGCTCGCAGAGCCGCCGCTTCCTTCCATAACAGAGGACGGCGCGGGCGCACACACGGGTGCATTAGCTTCACTAGCGGAGTGCGAACCATCGAGCGCGGGTTCGATCCCCGACGTGGGTGGCATGCAGATACTTGCCAGTAATGCATTATTTTGAATCTCGCTACGCGGTGGAAAGTGTAGAAGTGTGTGATGGGTCGTTGATTGACACGTATCACATCCCTTATTGGACGTGCATGATGCGGTTTTATGGTTCAAGCTTAGGCAAAAAACACAGCAGTTTTTTTTCTTTATTATATTAAACCGTTCCTGAGGGGAAAGGCGCATAAATACGGAACAGCGATTAAAAGTTTCATGTTCATTCGTATTGCAGAGCGAACAAAAATTATTAGACTTGGTGCCGGTTGTCACAAAAGCTTTAGAGCGATGAGGTTGAGCCCACTTATTGCTGTTTGCTAACTTGGTGCTAGTACCAGGCATAGGCGGGGAACTGGTGCGCTCTAATATTTTTGTTTGATTTTTTATAAACTTTATTAAATCCCCATACGTAGGCATCGAATCAGAGCGAATGGAATTTTCGAACAGACGCGCCGTGTCCTGGTCTATTTTTTTTAAGGCCAAGTACAAGTACATGAAATCTTTCTTGTCCAAAAGGCTCAGTTTCTCTAAAGCCGCAACCGCCGTCGTAAACTTGTCCAAAAAGTTATTTAAGCCATCAACCGATGGAGAGGTCAGGGGTTCTAGTTTAAACACCTGATCGAGATAAGCCGTTGCTAATGAACGCACGTCTTGATACTTATCTACTAACGTTGAGTAAATCAATTCATAGTTTGCCCCGGTAGGAGCGATGCCGGCTATTGTAGTCAAAGCCTTGCCGGACAGCTGACCGCAAAGGTAATATACCTTTTCTGAGTCGGATAACGACCCATTATTATGAATGGTGTAATTATAACATTCAATAAACGAGGGCCATTCTTGGGGATTTCCTTCAAATTTTAAAAGAGTAATTGGAGGAAGTTTTAAGTTAGACCTAGGTGCGCGTAATGAAGCTTCTGACGTACTGGCCTCCGTAGTTTTATCTAAAACCCGCTTAACAATGACAAACATGTCTTCGAATGCGTCCCAAGTTTTTAAATTTGGTTCATACGACGGATTAAGTGACATACGCTCAACACAAATTTCCTCGACGACCTTAAAGAATTCTTCTCGGAGAACAGTCACGTTGGAAGCTAACGTAAGAAAGCACTCCTTAGACTCAGGCGATTTGATGTCTAACGACGCTTTATAAACCTTTTGGAGTCTTGCAAAGTAGGTGTTTTGACGGGCTTCTAGTAATCTTAATTTAGGAGTTACTTCCTCCGACTCCTCACATTTGTCTTTATTCTTCATTGACATCTTCCGAACTCTCGCTTATGACCGTAAACAATTTTAACTTATTGATTGATTTACCCACATGCAAAGCATTAAATATCGCACGATCACGGTCTTGTGACGTGTGCTCCTTATCTCTAAGCGCAACCAAGTCACGGCCACCAAAGTAAACGGAGCCTTACCCGTTATGTATACGGCTTAAGATAGATTGCTATGGGATGAATCACTCGGACCGGTCGAAACGTCGAGCCCAGGTGAAAATGGTTCAACGCAAATCACCTTCCACTATTTATTTTACTACAAATAATTTGAATGCGCAACGAGTTAATTTAATAATGTTACATTTAATCGCCGACTCCTATATCAGTAACTATAAAACCTATCGGTTTGCAGTTACAACTTAGGGAAAGAACGATAAACAGCAAGTTAATTCGCAAAAATATTGCAATAGAAATGGTTTGTTCTAGAAATGTTATTTTAATTATGTATGTACCTACCTATTCGTAACAAATCTACCGATTTGTACTTATAGTGCCCACTTACATGGGAATATTTAACACAGTAAGGAATACCTACCTAACCTATCGGTTGGAGCACCTACTACAATATGTATACCTACTTAACTGAGATTTTGTAAATTCAAAAGGATAAAGATCCTGCTCGAAGGACCATTTGCAGGGGCGAGGGGTGGTCTATTTTATAGCCGTTCTCCCACGTATCCCAAAAAAATACGAAATAAAATTCAGATGTTTTCCTAATGAGGTTTAGAACATTCACTAATAAAGAACACTTAGAAAGGGGAGGTAAACTCACTGTTTAAGCGATATTTGGGCCTTCTCTGCTTCTTCGGACGAGGGTTGGGGGTGGAGAGCTCTCACACACTGCCTTCCTGGACGTCCTGGTGCACTTGGGTCCAGAGTCTCAAAACTTATTCACAGACCCTATTCTTTATAAATGTATAATGAAGTAGTTCGGAAAAAACCACGGTTATTCGCCAAAAATGGCAGGAGCAAGAGACCAACGGGCTCAAAGTCAATTCGCGATAAGGGCGGTCGACAGACTGTCCGCCTTCTTGACTTGACTAACCTCGTACGAGTATATTTGTGCACACAGCGGGTAGAGTTCGCTTTGCGCTGGTTATGGTGTACGAGGGAGTTTTGTAAGAGGGCGATATGAACCTTATTATTAAATATCCAAACCTCATTTGGGTTTGGCTCAAACAACGTAGTTGAGCCTTTCTACTGTAGAATCCCATAAATTACTGTTTTTCTCAACTACTGCAAAGAATTAAAACAATTTTTATATCAATTAACTATGTAATTAGTATGAAAACGGCCTGTCAAAAATGTGATGTTTTCGATCCCAAATTAACCAGACCAATAATTTACATATTTCCGAGCAGTGTTGAGAAATAGTACATTACTGCACGAGTCGAGAAATAGGCCGTTGCGGGATGGGTATAAGTTAATGAGTCCAGCAACCGATCTCCCCAGCCGAGGCTTGTATAATTGCTTTTCTCCAACAATGCGAGAAAATGTAAAAGAAATGCTAAAAATTATCTTTTAAGCACATGTACAAAAATACCATAAAAAACATTGCCGCCATTTACATTGACCTCCCTCATAATGCCATTTAAAATAAAAATAGGTACCGCATAAAAATAATATACACCATTCAATAAAATCACAAAATTTAAATCTAATATCGACGGTTCTGTGACTCAACCTCGTATATAGAATATCGTCCAGTATAAACTGACACTCACTAAGTACGCGAGTACATACTTAGTGCGTGTCAGTTCATACTGGACAAAATTAAATATACGAGGTTGAGTCACAGAACCGTCGATATGTCTAATTTAAATAAATTAAGGATAAAAACTATAACATGAACTACGCGTTTTAGTTAATTCGCCAATTTATTATATTAATGAACGCAATATGTTTAAAACATAGGAAAACTATTTGATACACTTTTAAATACGCTGTAAACGACGTTCACAAAACTTGAACTTTGTAGTTTATGACAATTTAAAAAGTAAAAAAAAAACATGAAAGAACTTTAATTGCACGAGTGATTGGCTGTTTGGAGTTAGTTATCCTAGCCCAAACATGGTTTTAAAAAGTAAAAAAACGCAAGTAATTAAATTTCATACCTGTGTTGTGGCCGCTGCGATTGATAAATAATAACATTGTTTTTTAATTTGACCGAGGCCTGGAACGCGGCAGACCGTCGCGGGCTGTTTTTAGGGTTCCGTAGTCAAACTAGGAACCCTTATAGTTTCGCCATGTCCGTCCGTCCGTCCGTCCGCAGCCTAGTGCAACAACTATTAGTACTAGAAAGCTGCAATTTGGCATGCATATGCATATTAGTCACGCCAACAAAGCAGTACAATAAAAAGTTAAAAAAAAAAAAATTGTACCTCTCCTACACGTAACGTGGGGATGTATGTTTTTCTCGTCTACCCTGTAGTGAGGGTTGTCGTTGGATAGGTCTTTCAAAAATATTATGGGTTTGTAAAAACAATTTTTTAACAATTAAGTAATTCGTATATGAAATATTAAGCTTTAAAGCGCTAATTTTTGTTAGACTCAAGTGCCTCCCCCCTACAGCCAAAACTACAAATCCTACTAAAAATCTGAAAAAAACTTAAATGAAACAGCATCTAACTAATTTTAAAGGAAAACTATCACGACTAAGTAGACATCATTGGTTCTTGATTAAAGTGTTTATACTAAAATCATCTACGACGGCACCAATTGACTATAAATAGAAAATTAGTGATTACTTGATGATTTTTTATGTTAGTAGTACTTAACGGCTTCGAACTCTACACTGAGCATGGTCCGACATTCTCTTACTCGGTTTTTACAACAGTAATGTTAATATTTCACATGCTTACCACGGGACAATTTTTGACATAAGGTCGGGTATTTAATTTGTCTATTAACTAACTAAGGTTTCAAATAAAAGTGTGTTTTGTGTGATTTGAGTCCTTTTATTACTAAGCAACTTAATCTCCGGGTGGCCCTCATTTTAATAGTTTCATAATAATATTTGACACTAGTTCCCGTTTGACGTCATTTGACACTAAGTCCCGTGGCAGCGTGCTCGGCCCACAGTATGTATTAAATATGCAATGTTTGTCTTTGTGGTTACTATTTTTATTTTTTTTATTTGTCCAACAAAAATACAAAACATTACACTCATTTTATTCAAAATGCTACTAATTATAATTAAACCACCGTTTTCGCATATTTTTATTAGAGATTTAGGCGTAAAATTAATTTGTTGGCAACATTTGCTTAACAAAACGTCGCCATTTCTTTACAATTTTAATAGCCAATTAAGGTTAAATCGTTATTTATGCTCATTTGACATGAAATCTTCAAAGAAATCGCATCAAAAGGATTTTTGGAAGTAAGATTGTTTATGTTGACGACGCTACGTTTCGCTCGACGACAAAAAGTCCCCGGAATATAAACCTAACGGAATGCGGCCGATACCCTGATATTAACATAATTTTCCATGATACAGCTTTGCATCCGGGAATTTATTACGCTCTCTCCCATGATAGGAAGTCTTTTGTTGCGGAGATAAGGTTAAAATTGAAAGGAGGTGCCGTATTGAAAAATGGCGGCAAATTGACGGCGAGCGGTTTATTATCTAAGTATCTGAATATCGCAGAAATTTTGGTGGATATTTTAAAACCTGCCCGAATTATTATTTACACTTTAATACCATGTTTATTGACGCCATTTTGAATGCATTTTTTTATAGCACAGAGACACGTAACTGGACCCTTAAACTGTAAAGACTTAGGTACATCACAACCACAAGTACACGTTTTATACTTTTTGCTATAAAACCAGAAATGCTTGTTTGCGAGTTTTTCTCGAGGGCTTTATTGTTTTCGCACCCGCATTACTGGAATGCTCTTGGGGACGACCGTCAGTATTGCGAATTTACATATATTGGAAACGCACAAATGTCGCTGTTTACTGAATACCTACTGTGAACACTACTTGCTAGTGTTGTGTAGGCCTGGTCACGTATAACGGCGGTCAAAGGTTTGAACAACCTGTATAATATCGATTTAATACGCGTATCTGTTACATAAGTTGTTTCAGTAGAATAGTTATAATATGTATGCGTGTAACATATTTATTTTCTTTGTCATGGTGCAATTTATGTAGTTATCCTTCGTAAGTCACTTACGCGGTCCCGAGCTACCTGCCTGCCTCCCCTTAAACCCGGCCAGGTTGACATCCTCATGCCAACTTTTTTTTGCGGGTGGTAGGGCCTTGTGCAGGGTCCGTCTGGATCGCTACCACAATCTTATCCACTAACCTACCGCCAAACAGCAGTGTTCGCATTGTTGTGTTCCGGTTTGGGATAAGACAGCCGGTGAAATAACTAGCATAGAGGTATTCCATCTTAGTACTCAGGGTTGGCAACGCATTTACAGTCTTAGGATTGCAGTCTTGTGAATGCGAATGTCTATGGGTCACAGTTTCCACTTAACATCAGGTGGACTGTGTGCTCGTTTGCCTTCTCAATGCCTTAAAAAAAACTATTTCGCTGAGTGGGGACCATTTCAGCACACATCATAATTACCTATTGCATTTTTTTGTTCTACTAGTAAATAAATATCACAGGACAATGTGTAAGCTCTTGGCTTGTACTATGGGTACTAGACAACGATAAACTTAGTTATATAGAGAAATATATACTTAAATACATAGAAAACATCCAATATTCAAATACTCGTGCTCATCACACAAATATCTGCCAAATAGTGTCGCTTGTTAGGAGATTAGAACTTGTTTTATTATGTCATTGCATATTTTCTATTATGTACCCTTGCGTGTGTTGGTTGAATACACTTTTTTCTATTCTATATTCTAAGTTTTAGTCCGCTTGTTTTTCCGCCATCAGAAATTAATAATGCAGGATAAACTTAAGGCACCGCGCGTTGGGCTCAACATGTCTTGACAGATTTTAACGTCAGTTCTGTTGTGGCAATATTACTACTGACGCCGGAATACGCCACGCATGCACACTCTTCGCACGTGTGCCACGGGGGCCTAACCTTTTCGATCACTCAAAATGTATGGATGACATTCTCGTGCGTTACGATGAACTACGTGGTCAACTGTCATCCCATACATTTAGAGTGACGGAAACGAAAAACTTTAGGAGCTTTTTCCATTTAGCTAGGGCATCTGGACCAATAAAACTGTTCTCCGCGTGTGTCACTAACGTTATTTTGTGCGTGTGCCGCTATAGGAGCATCTGCATACAATTTGATACGAAGCGAATTTATATCCACGTGTGCGTGCGTAGCGTGCACCGCGGTGGAATTTTGTATTTACGCTACATAAAAATATAATAATTTATGTAATAATCACTTTTTGGATAGCTTAGCCTAATCAATTTAGAGATCATTCTTGGCTAGGTCTGTTTTGTAATTTTGAAGAATAGGTTCTTTTAAAATACAACTTCAAAATAGAGCACTGTTTCAATAATATTGGCATTGGTACGATAAAGTAGATTTAGGATTAGATTTTATTTATTATTTATTTTCTGTATAGCAAGTTACGAAAAAAATTATAAGCCTGCCGTTTGGAGTTACTTTGTCCGAGTTATACAATTTTTGGGCCAGCTGGCACCCTGCGGCCCCCAGGGGGTCGATTTATTCTCACGCCTATGATGTCAAATACGAGTGCCCCTACAGTTATCGTAATCAAGATCACCGCGTGACTTCACTTTCATTATTAATCACAATCATTAGTGGGATTAAAAATCGACTACCATTACTGTTACAGTTCAGTAGCTTAACAAAATCTAACTCGACTTTACGTAACTAACTTAGTTTGCGTGGTCTAATTATTCTGTTCTGGAACTCGGACCAGAGGGATTACACAGTAATCTCAGAAAGATTTTGTTCATTAAATGCATTTCATAGTATAACTAGATTTGGTAAGTCTTGGATGTTTTCTATGTATTTAAGTGTGTATTTCTCTATATTAATTAGTATGTTTTTGTCTGGTACCCATAGTAAAAGCCTAGAGCTTAGTTTGGGACTAGGTCAATATGTGTGAGATTGTTCCCTGATATTTAATATTAATTTTACCCATGACTTCATCCACGTAGATTTTTCAGGTACTATAAAATGTAGCCTCTTTGTTAATCCAGATGCATAATAATGAGGCCTTTTAAAATTTAGAATATCTGTGGAGAGTTTTAAATAATTTACCGGGTGGGCCAAAGTGATATCTGTAACGTCACTGAAATCGTTAACCAAAAGTTAAGAGTTTCTCCCTGATGTGGACCTTTTGGCTGGTTCGCAAAAGAAGTAGAAGCTGCCACGAAGATGAAGCACTTGAAGTACTCAGCCTTGGAGCCGATCTACGATTTTGTCCCGGTCGCGGTGGACCAGTGGATCAGGACCTTGGGAGTCCAAGAAGCATTTTAGGGAATTAGGCCGTCGTCTGAAGGACAGAGGGGGATCCTCGTTCTGGGTCGTGGCTGATCCAGCAGGTTTCTAAAGTAGTTCAGGACAGTAATGAGAACGTTGAAGTAAGCCATGATGCAGGGTTTGGGTTAATTAGGAGAAGTCTATATCAAATTTTGTTTTATTTGCCGATGATCATTCCTTTGTAAAACGTCTTGACGAAGCCTGTTTATTTAATGTTATTACATAAACATGTTATGTTAATGTGTGTTTTTGATAATGTGTTATTTTATTGTTCATTATGCTATATTTTTTAAACTAAAACAAAAAATTAAAACATGCATACTAATTAACCAGGAAAAATATTTATTCTTTAGGGTTCTGTACCAAAATGTTGCCGACGCGACGCTACAACTCGCGCAGCTCTCCTATTGGTGGTTTATTTCCTCGCACACTGCTCTGCTACCTCGCACAGCCCTGGTGGAAACGCAACTTTAAGGTAAAGTTTCTCTCGTGAAATCTGTGGCCCTAGTAAAAAAATAAGTCTTCCGAGGTTTAAGTGAAAAACGGTATAAGTCCATGTATATTTAGTACTTACTAGACTTGTATCCGTTTTCATTCGAGCTACAGAATTGTACGCTTTAAACTCTCACTGTTTGACCACGAAATTTAACGTACGAGCAACAGTTTTAAGAGTCTTTGTATTCACATTATTTTATATTTTGAGGCCGAGGTCATCTCTATAGACACAGATAACGTGGCTGGTTTTTTCCAGTAATACTCGTACCATGTATATAACAAAGCAATCAATGTTCACCGTTTTAGCAACTTCAAACGAAAGCGTAGCATTTGTTAATAAAGATAAAAGGGAGCAAACACTAGCACCTCATAAAACTGCCGAAGTATCATTTACTACGAAACTAACAAGCGATCGGAGTTTTATGTGGAAAAAATTGCAACACCACACCCGTAATTCAAAGATAATTGCACATAAATAATAAGTATATTGCTTCTCTAAATCGGATGAGTTGGTTTTAGATCGTGAGACGTGGGTTCTGCAGTAAATTGATAACATGGTTTTTTGATAAGGAGTTCTGAAAAAAAACATGCTATTATATTTAATAGAGGTTTGTCTCCAAAATATAAAGAGCGCCGGTGGCCCTGTGGCTTAGCGCGTTGACTCGTGATCGTAAGGTAACAAGTTCGAACCCCGCGGCCACCATGTACCAATTAGTTTTTTCTAGCTTAAGTACATCACCCGATGCTCTTATGGTGAAGGAATAACATCGTGAGGAAACCTGCACATTCGAACAGCTGAGTGTTGTAAGAGGGGTAATTGGACAAAACATCTTAAAGGGGTCGAAGAGTATCCGAAACGGCCTATCAGATAAGAAAAAGATAAACAAAGAAAGTTTGAAGAAGTGGTCGGAATAACGTCTTTGTATCCCCGTTTTGCTTTTTAAGACTAATACTAGGTGTGACGTTAAAAAAAATATTGTGCCGTTTAAGCTCCTCAGCCATTGGCAGTAATTTGTTTATTTACTTTCTCAGTATATAATGAACAAAAAAGCATGAATTTTTTCAGTTTTATTTTTTACATGTCGCTGGATCAATTTACAATTTGATGTAATGCTGTATCATATACCTGCACGGCTAGCATATGACTAGCGAGATAGGCTACCCGTCATTGTCTAATTAGAACGGTCAGAAAAAGACAGGTAGGCTATCTCGCGTGCAAAATAACTCGCGCCCTCATGTAGCGCATGAGGGCCGTGCTGGAAGACCAGGGGGATTATCATGACATAACAATGCAGTTCAGGTTGACGCTCAGAGAAAAGGACATAGCTATATATAACTGTCATAGCTCTGTCCTTTTCTCCGAGCGTAAACAGAACTGCATTGTTATGTCATGATAACCCCCCAGTGCCTGGAAGTCTCGATGCTCGTTTGTACTGTCGTCGTTGACACCTACCACTATAGAATGCCTACGGGCGCACATGTCAAATAATGTATAAAAAAATTAGTGTCGATTGAGATGGCAGTCCATTAATACGTTTTGACAAGACTATTTTTTTATAGCAGCTATATACCTGCACGGATACCTGATGGTAAGTTATAATTGAAGACCATAGACATTTGCAATCTCAAGAATATATTTTCAAGACTACAAACCTAAGACTGTAAATGCGGTGCCAACCCTAAGAACTAAGATGAGAGAATGGATTTTTTTCTGTAGGTTAAAGGTTAGGATTGTGGTAGCTCAAAAGGACCCAAAACAAGGTCCTACCACTTGACTATCTAAATGCATGAACAGAAATATAGCTAACTCTCAGCATAATGTTAAAAGAATGCTTCTAAAAACTTAGTCAAAAAAGTTGGTACCTAGGCATCATTTTTCACGGTACCCAAAAACAGGGCACAATGCACGTTCCAACCCAAGAGTGTTGGCATCAGGCCAAACATTGTTACAGCCGTATATACCACAATTTATTATCCAAAGCGTCGCTACAGATTCCTCGGGAAATATTTATAAAACCTCTTATAACCTATGAATATTGATATCTGGGTCATTAATATAAGTCGATTCATGTATCTTTCGTATTCCATTGCACAGTAAATATGGGATAAATATGGCAGACAGTATTTAGTTTATTCAGTGCTAATGGATGAGTATCGGGTCCCATTTGAATGGAATTCCGGAAGCATATTACTGAACGTGTTCATGGATGACTTTGTTTTTTTGACTTTGGATTTTGCTGAATTAGAATGACTAGGGTAATCACGAGCATTTGAAACGGTATAAACGGTATAAATTCCTTCACAAAACATTATATTTCGTCAGCAAAAAAGTTTGAATACGTGACTTTGTGAAATTATATAATTTTGTTTGGTGTTGGTAACTCAACTTTTTCTACCGGTTCCAATTGTTAAGAGTGCGCCGAGGCAACGATACGTAATTACGAAAAAAATGCGTTCGTTTGATCGCCTGCTGCATTGTTTTTACTGAAGCTTTAGTTATGCAATTCATATGTAAGATATTTAAGGAATCACTCTATTTATCATATACTTTAGAAACACGATTACTTGTACTTCCCTCGATAGAAAACACATCCAAAGATACCTCTACATAACAAAATAAACACTTAGTACGGCGTAATTACTTCACGGAAGATCATCAGTTTTGGATTTACAACAAAACTACACGTCTTCTATATATTCTATACTTTAGATTTGAAAATGTGTTTTTATTTTACTAATATGAAGGAAATACCTAAATTCGCACGCGTTTCGTCCATTTTAGCCAGAGCCGTCACGTTTCCCCCATGTCCGCATTAGTCAGGCTTCGGCCGTCGGACGTGGAGGCTGTGTCGCTTGGTGGTTGGTTGCGTTTATCGCCATTTTTGTGATTATTCACTTTATTTTAAATAGGGAACAAACACAACCAAGAAAGGAAGAGAAGGGGTTGGCAAAAGCACAATGCTAAACGCTTGCGTGAAGAAATGAAGTTAGTTAAAATCGTAAACCTACTGATAGTGGAGTAGTTCTAAGAAACCTGATTTGACAGTTGTCAAAATGCCACGCTAAGGGAGGAGAAAATAAATCGGTAGCAACATAGACTGATTTTCGAGATGTATCGATTTGTATTACTAAGACTTTGTAATCGTTTAGTTGTAGTCTTGATGTTTTGGGCCAAAATTGGTTTATTTACACAAGTAATTTTCAACAACACGCGAAGTTCTTTCAATTAGTAGGTAGGTATATAAAAAATACACTTCTATGGTGAATATTTACCAAGATATAAAAGTAGTTTAGCTAAAAAAACACATTTACAGGCAAAACAAGCTTAGAACGACCCGAGGTTTTTTTTACTATAATTAATTATATAATATTGTTACTTCTTGGGATGGTTTCAATATTTCTAGAGCAAGACATCTCCAGAAATCTGAATACAAAGAGAATACTCCGTAAGAATACTCAGTACCTAACAACTATATTTCAACAAATGAGTAAAATTGCAAAATTATTCATATTTTTTTATTTATAGGGTTAATGTTCCAGTTGTTGGCACTTCGCTACAAAGCGAAGAGTTAGGTACCTAATGAACCGGTGAGGTATGCGTAAAAATAGTAAGAGGTGTATAGGAAAACATTTTAATAAATTTAGTATGAATTTTCACATTATCTTTATATTTTTTCAATTTACAGAGTAAATGAATTGGTTGACATCGATTATAAAATTTACCACACAATGGAATTGTAAGTCCCAAATACGAATTATTTTTATAGAATGAGGATTACAAAATTTCATCCAAAAACTAATTCTGTTAATAAATAAATTATAGTTAAATCAAAACGTTCTGTTTTATTACAGGATGCCAATGGACCAAATTTTTTGTCTTTCAGTGGATGGAGAAATAGACAATGACATTGCTTACTCACGCAGACAAAATAATGCCGTGAAGTAAAATCCGATATTGATTATTGTTGTTACTTATGTCCTAATATTTTTTTCTAAAGATACCTGCGTACATTATTCATTACATTATATACATACAAACATTAAGTAGGAACTTCTAAATATGTGATTGATACAGCAGCTTTAAGTTTTTAGTTTTTTAAAACATCAATTTAATTTTATACTTTATAGTGATCAGAATCAGACATTGAAGTTTTTGCGGAAATAATCATGGATAAACTTTCGTACAAACTAAGATCCTTTTTTTTAAAGACGGTTAAAATACCAAAACCTTCTCCTATGTGAAACAAATACTTTTCTGAAAACCGCATTAAAAACGGTTCAGCCAAACGTGAGATAATCGCGGACAAACATACATACATACATACAGGTCAAACTGAGAACTTCCTTTTCTTTGAAGTCAGTTAAAAAAAATATCTTGAAGAAAGGGTCCATGACTGGGATTTTTGCCCTACTCAGCCGTTCTTATTACTTTACATTAGGTATTGAGTTCACTTTATTTTGTGCTTAGAATATTGTCAATAAAGGTAATTAGGTTTTATTTCATTTCAATATACAGTCACATTAAATCACGGGGTTGTTGAGCCACCATAGAACTCTGTCCTAATGACAGCGTCAAGTCACGCAAAAGAAATTATTTACGTCAAAATTTACCGTCAACTTTCTATGAAAGGGTTCTCCCGGTAACCTTCGGAGAGGGAAGATGGCCGATTGGAAGATGTACGGCTTTTACTTATGATTTATTCTCTTTAGCCGAACAATTTGCCCAATAAATATTATAAATAACTTAACACTAGCTAAATACACCATAGATGTACAAACGACATTAATTAAAAATTATCTATCTATCTGTGAGTGGGTTCTAGAGTGGCTCAACAATCTCGTGATGTGACTGTACCTCAACAATACAAGTAATTCAATCCTACCTTACCTACCGACAGTAAACAACAAATTTAAAAAAAAATGTAGACTGAAAAAAGTTTTTAACTTCTTATAGTCAATATTTGAATAAAAGTATTCGGAATCGATTATGTTTTTTTATTTTGTAAACATTGGTAGCAACCTCCGCGCCTAGTGGACCGGCGCACGGCTCGTCAGGCGCGGCGCGCGGCCGGCGCATGGCTCCAGCTCGCTCCTTGCTGGTGTGCTATACGCACACATACACAGAGTGCATAAAATACCTAAAGTTAATGAGCGCAAAAAGCTCGGTGCCCCCTTAAAGTTTATCTAGAATGTTTTTTTTTTCAAGATTATAAAGCATAGCCTACGTAACCTTTAAGTTCTTTACTTTTCTTAAATCGGTAAAGTTATTTACAAAATACGTTGGGTAACAAAAAGTGCTCCAATCATTACAACTTGAACATGCTGATTCAATAATCAAACTAACAACCACAACCTTTCTAACGTATCATGATTATGGCACCCTAATAAATCAAGTTCTGGGCAGAAAGTACCTCCCAAAATGTGGCCGCAACGATCGCTACGTTCTTATTACACAGTCTTAAACCAAAAAGTTTCCGTCAAAAAATTCCTGTTTTTAGGACAAGGTTTTGTTGCCGACTGTACTTTTTTTGCAAAGCCATTTACTGCTTTTCAAAACCCAACCTAATGAGTCCAAACATGGTAGGTCTAATGTAAGTATAGCGGAGATCCTGTCACCGCCTTCAGGTTCCATCATCAGACCGGTTTAATGATGCCATATTATCATCAAAGTTACATAGGTGATAAAATTCCAGCTTTTATTTGTCATATAAAAAACAAAAACCCGCCTTCAAAACGCAAAAAATAACTTCTTTTAAAATTAGTAACAAAAGAAGTTATTTTTTGCGTTTATAAAGGCGGTTTTTTGTTTTTAATATCATTTATTTTATTTTATACTTTTTAATGATCATAATACGCTGTTATGTAGTCCCACTTCTTAGTCTTCATATCAAGTTTAAGTTCAAGTTATTTCAAGCGCGTCGCAAGCAATGCCGCGGGAAAGTCATAGTCATATTTCAACATGACATGTCAATATTCTTCGTTGTAGTCGCTCAACCATCTTTGTCGAGATATCTTATCGCCACCCTTGAAATAGGTACCGTTGAGGAGTTCAGGTTGCCATATGTCTTGATCATCAGTTTCACTGTACGACGTTATACTTTCCGAATGAAAATGCTAGACTCGTTACTAAAAATACTAAAATCGCTATATATTTGCCTACAATATTTGAGGAGTTCCCTCAATTCCTCACTGATCCCCTCATCAGATTCATATTTGCTGACTATGGGACCACCTCGAAAGTATACTCTATCAAAAGAAAAAATAATTTTCAAAATCGGTTTACAATTGACGGAGTAATCGGTGGTCATACATAAAAAAAAAATACGCGTCGACTTGAGAACCTCCTCCGTTTTTTTCGTCGGTTAAAAATGCAACGTAGTATATGGACGGTAGACTCAAAATAAATGACTGATATCATTGATTTATTTTTTTGCTAGTAGATTTTCACACAAAAATCTCCCGGTTTGTAGAATGGTAGACCTCACGAGATTGTACCTACGTGTGCATGCATAGCGTGTGCCACTGTGAAATTCCGGTTTTAATGATTCGAGTGTATAAAATTACAATCGTATAAAAAAATTTATGTAACTAGTAACATAGCCAAGTTTAAAAATATCGCTCGTGAAGACAAGAATGAGTCATTGACATTTTTGCGGAACAGTTCAGTCTGTAGGTAAACATTTGTTTAGTGTTTTATTTTGCTAACGCCGTATAAATAACGTCTCCTATAGTCTGAAGTTGTCAAGAAAAATATTTATGTAAAAGGGAACCGTCAAATCGCAAACAGGCATATAAAAACTTTTCATTCGACTTTCTACGACTTTGATACATTGTTATGTGACTCTTAGTTGTAGGAATATCATTATTTCTTTATTTATTCCACGCCCAGACTACGCAAGGGTTGGTAGATATTCAAATGTCTAGGTATTTACTGAAATGGCTGTCTCCACAAAGATAAATGGCGTCGCACTCTCAGCAAATTTCAAATAGAAAGTTTTTAATGTATGCTGCTTTTGTGTTATCGACTATTGACTTTAGTTTTAGAAGTAACGAGATGAAAGTTGTTACTTAACTACTCAAAAAGGAGAATAATTAGCA
The DNA here is from genome assembly GCA_949316455.1 of Acleris holmiana. Taxonomy (NCBI): domain Eukaryota; kingdom Metazoa; phylum Arthropoda; class Insecta; order Lepidoptera; family Tortricidae; genus Acleris; species Acleris holmiana. The sequence continues at coordinate 16,770,702 of OX438767.1, forward strand.
GATAAGCCAAAAAGGTTATTTACCCACAGTGTACGCGATAGCTCTTAAATAAATCTTCGGGTAACCTCTCTCACTCGCTCTTATAACTGTGGCCCTAGTGAAAAAGGATACAATTCTCCTGAGGTTTATTAGAAAAACGGTATAAATCTAGTATACTCTGTACAAAAGGACTGTAATACCTCTTGCACTGTATTCATGTTTCTTTGTAACTGACTGTTGCCTTCAAACACTTTGAAGAATTTTAGAGTGCGGGGTATCGTTGGATTTGTATTTAACCAAGAGTGTCATAGACTTTATTAGAACCTTCTCAGTCTCAATGCTTTTTTTTTTAAATGCTAAAGGAGAAGGGACACGAGCACTAAGGCAACCTGATGGTAAGTGGAATCTGAGATCCATAGACATTTGAATTCTCAAGACTAATCCTAAGACCTCAAATGCGTTGCCAACCCTGAGGACTAAGTTGGAATGCCTCTATGCTAGTAATTTTGCTGCTGTCGGTCTTTCAAAGCCTTGTGCGCTAGACTTGTGTAAACACTTTATTGTGCAATATTTATAGAATAGGAATGTACAAATGCGAACTTATATCTCTTCCAGCTTTGGATGATTGATGAAAATAAGAAAAGCAAAAAGGGACGACGCGTGTGAAGCTATTAAGAGCTTTAGTTTAAAAGTGTGTACAATAGAGCTCAGTTGAGTTTCATTACTAACTTACACTCCTTTTTTGGGCGAGTCATGTAAAAAGATGACTGTCTTGATAAATAAATCATTTCTAATATTTATAATTCTCGTGTCACAGTGTTTGTAACAAAACTCCTCTGAAATGGCTTCACGGATTCTTATAAAGTTTGGGTTTATTCAGGGCCTCTATTCAAGATAGCGTTGTAACGATATCGCTTTTGACGTGTTTTAGAATCGTTTATGTCACAGTTGCCATTATTATAAATGAGATAAGAGTTATCAAAACGTTGACAATACGGAAACACGTCAAAGACGATATTGTTATTACCGTGTAGAATCCCAGCCCAGTAGGTCTGAGAATAGAAGTTTAACTATTTTTCGCCCTCCTACCCCTCCCTCCATTTTTTTTAATCTAAGTATTTTTGTTTATACCTATATGGCAGAACATTTGCTGGGTCAGCCCTACTATAAAAGTGTTGATTTTTTTGCCCTTTACGCTAAAAAGGTTGGGTAAAAAACCTTTACAAGTAAAAACCGACAAAGGAATGAAATATTACGGCCACGAAAACGATAATCTCTTCCAAATTGAGGTTAAGAGCGTCAAACTTAAGAGCCGTTTGGTCCTCAAATCGGGATGGGGCCGGACGTTGCCTACACCTTATCGATGGCCCACATGGCGACGTTATCACACGCCGCAGACTTGTTACGGTTATTGCGTAGCCTACCCTGCGTGTGGACTTCCGACAATTTAACATGTTACAAAACGGGGACAAGTTGGATAAATTGCACACAGATTCGATTGTGTTCAGAACTTTAATGTCCATATAACTTTGTCAAATTAGCACATACAATGAATTCTTAGTTATTCCCGAATTGACTCAAATATCAGCGTTAATTGTTGTTTTAATCGATGTTTTCTATGTATATATTTAAGTATGTATTTCTCTATATAAGTATGTTTATCGTTGTCTAGTACCCATAGTACAAGCCTAAAGCTTAGTTTGGGACTAGGTCAATTTGTGTGAGATTGTCCCCTGATATTTATTTATTTATTTAATTGTGGACACAATAAACTAAACGTTTCCTAGCAAGGAATACCAAAACGAAGCACGTTACCTGCGACAGTGCTGCTCTACACTCTCACCCTTGAATTGATTTAACTCTTACACGCAAGCAACGGCTGCTGCGTAAAATATATTACGAGTACTCTCAGCTTAAAACCTAGATATCGCGACTCGCATTCTAGCAAACAAGTCAACCAGTCAAGTTCGCCTTTGTACATTAATTTAGTATTATAATTGTAATATTTATATTTTTGTGCAATAAAGAGTTTACATACATACATACATACCAAATCCATCTTAATACGCCTACGGAGACCAGCAAACGGGCGCCCCCTGGAGATACTATGTTCCCCGAACTTGGTGAGTGTCTGTGATTTTCCCCCTGCTTATTTGAATTATCGAAGGACTTACACAACAGATTGTGTAATGCTGAATCTCCATTTTCAGACAATTCACGATTTCGTTTGATAATTAACTACAACTGTGACTCTAGCAAACATTGTTATATGTCCTACACAATCCCTTAAAATTTAATAACTCGAAATATTGTATTCGTAATTATTTAAGAGCTATTTAATAAAACCTCAATCGTTGTAGTAGTAAGATAAATAAAATACCCTCGCTTTACATGTATCTGAAATACCTAGAAATATGATTTTACAATTTTTATGTTCGGTTTTGGAAGCGTTACAGATATATACTTTTTTTAAATTTGAGATTATTGATTACGATTACGTGCAAGAGATAAAAAGTATCTATGTCTCACACACCGTGAAGGTTAAATTTCAAAAAGGCAAAAAAAAATAGTTATCCGAACCTTAAAAACAAAACAATACGAGTCCTATTATCTGTTAATTGGCAAGTTTCAAAAAGATTCAAAGTTCTGAAAGGGTATTTTTCTTTGTACCAACATTTTACATGGATCGTACCGATCCAAAAAGATAGAACAAACAAAACTGCGCTTACATTTATAACATTCATAATAATACTATAGTAAAGATTAGGATTTTCAAATCTTCGGTCCATAAACTCAACTCAATTTAATATGCCTACATCCACAGTTTCAGCAATACTTTCTCTCCGCAGCTATGACACACATTTGGCGTCGTGAAAATGACTCCTTACCGTAGCCATCTTGAGACCAGAGTTTGTGGCCTAAATGGCTCTTTAAGAGTGGCCATTGTAACGCCGTGTTAGCCTTTTATTGGGAAACCAATCGGGGTTAACTGTCAATGTTACGACGATGTAAAAATTACGAATTTCGCCCACTTTATGTAGCTCGTAATTTTTCTATTAAGTAGTTTGATTGGGGTATTAATAAAGCCGTTAATATACGTGCTGGCGCTTAATTGAAGGTCAAGGAAACAGTTCACATCTCTAATATAGTAATTAACGAAGAAACGCGTAAATATTGTGATTGTTCTCTTTGCGATATCAAATTATCTGCTTTAACTATGCTTAAAATGACAAAGGTGACTAAGGGAATGAAGGCTTCTGGTACTGTTAGGCGATGGGCTTGCAACCTGTCACTAATACACTGGTAAACATTTTGGCCTGTTTGTGCAAAATGTGGTTACAGAATTACCACTCTTTTTGTAGTTGTTGGTATTTCTGTAGCTTTGCCTACTCTGAGAATGAAGGCGTGATAGTATGTAAAATGACACAATGATAGTCTGTTGGTATTACAGCATGATAAAAAACTTTACGCGATTTGCAAATACATATATCCGTAATTTAAGCGTGACAATATTTTCACTACAAAAGTTCCACTCAAAGTTGTTTTCTCTATTCTATTCGAGATTTGTACAAAACAAAACAAATTAGAGGGTAAAGCAACGTGTTATGTGCGGTTCAGTAAATGATTTACGTTTCAGGATAACAGCTTCATACACTGACAAGATAGGCAGACCTTACCTGCGTAACCAATCAAGTGAATCTAATGCTTGGATTACCATCCCCGCGGTGTTTGTTGCAGACATAGTCAGGATATGTTTTTTTATGAAATGTCTAAATAATATTGGAAGGTTTGGTTAATATTACAATACTTTGAGGATAATAAAAATTCACATTCGCAAAATCATTGTAGTTTTTTGTATAAAATTCACGGTTAACCGTTTTTTCCGGTTTTTTTTAAGATGAATAAATAACTTGATTATGTTTTTTCTTTGTTAAGACATATTTAAAATATGTATGCCATATGACCCTCCCGCGAAAATTTGCTTTGAAAAGAAAGGTAAAGAAACTTACAATGGTTTGACAAAAAAGAGATTCTTTTCAAAAGCCCAAGTCAATGAAATCATATTTTCCGCATTACGTCAACTGTTTTAATATCGATATATTTTATGTTTACATATTCTATATTATTTAAAGACCGGTATTCAGTACATTAGTTAGTAATCTCGGTCTCAAAATATACTCTAATAATTGAAATAAAAATTGCAGAAATAATAGGTAATAATTATGTTGAGTAGAAACCTCCGGGAAAGAAAAAAAAAAAGAAACAAAGGTTCGCTCGGTATCCAAAGCAATCGTCGAACAGAACATGAGCCACGTTTTATTTACAAATAAATAAAACACGGCTCATGTTCTGGTAAAATTAATTTTGGCCGAAAGTTAAAAGACTGAAATAACCACGTTGCAGCTACCTGAGTAGGTAAGCTTCCTATTGTCAAGGATCAAGATATACGTATGATTTCTCATAGCAATAGAGGCTAGAGTTACTGGATTAATACAAATGAGTTATCTGAAATGGTAACATGGAATATGACTAGACATTATGAACTTGCATGGTAAATAATGTACATATTATATTTATTGTGACACAGTAAGTAACGCCTACAGTCAAATGTATAGTATACATAAAATTTAGGTCAAGCTCTACAACCACACATGCCTCCCACAGTGAAGAGAAAAAAATACAATTAATCTGCATGTACTTTTGAATGTGTCAATATTATTATAAGGGTATGGATATGAGATCTTTTTCAACTTTTTTTAAACTGTTTTGTGAAACTTTTTTTAAACTGTTTGGATGTTTGTTCAACGACATATTTTCTTCACCCTCTGATAAAACATTTGTTCATACAAACATAATTACCAATGAAATATAAATCGCAGCTGAGTAAATTTCAGGGTATGATCAGGAATAGCTTCTCATCATGAGAAAAAAGCAAACGGTAATTATTATTATTATTAAATAGTATAGACAATTTTATATAATTTAACGCCTATTTCACCGTCGTGACAATGACCCGTGACAGGTGATAATTCGGTGTCACAGACCACTTAACCTCTGTGTTCGGTGTACATTGCAAAGTTAAAATGCTGATACTGCGCCATGTATGCTGAAATGTCACGTGTCATTTGTCACTGTCAGGTTGGTGAAATAGGGGATAGATTGCTTGTATCTTAAATATTAGATAAAGAAAATTTACACCACAGGTTAACTCTAACTCTTGTTTTATGCTCAAAGGTCTTATCGCAATTGTAGAACTTTAAAATAGATCTTCAGTTCAAGTTTTCCAGAAATCCCATCGACCCCACTAAGAGCCGTTTTGCTACGTTATTTTAGTCATTGGCACTTTGACAGCAACCGCTAAATGCAATAAAATAATGTTACTGTCTGTACTTAAGGACAATAAGGAGTTAAAAGTTTCTTCGCCGAACTTTTAGTGCGATGCTTGTGTTATTGGTGCTGACGCTATGCTATTACACGTTTTTGGGTTCCATCCAACTGCGAGGAATTAGGCATGGGATATTTTCGAAATACAGTACTTACTAATCAATTATTTGAATATCAGGTGACGCAGTACAAACTTAAAAGGAGAAGGGAATTCTAAAGTGATTTCAATAAATTCTGAAGTCATTAAAGAGGTGTCTGCGATTATTGGATATTTAATTGTAATACCTGTAGAATTTAATTAGTACTAGGTCATTAAAGATTGTAAATCTCGAGGTTAAAGGATGATAATAAAATATATGTATATTGAATTTTAGACATGATAGTTATAATTGATATTTGTGCAGATTTGTCATTAATTATTTGTAAAGCAGTTCTCACTAACTTTATGTTACACAAAAATGTTTCATTTTAAATCTTCAAAAGGCTTGCAGAAACTTGCAGTGGTCGTAAACTTTCTCGCAATTAATTTAGTCAAGCATTACTAGCAGTAAAGCTCAGAGTCAAACGGCGAGGGGATTGTGGCGAATATTCTCCTAATTGCAGGGAAACGAGCGAAAATTTTTATTGAGCTGTAAAAGTCAGCTTCGTAATAAACGCTACAAGTTCGTTGCACTGTAATTTGTTAACATTTTTATGGCAGAACCATACTGTTAGTTCATTAATGTTTCGACTAAACACTGTTGGATAAAACCCTGTTTGAGCTCAATTGAACGGCGCTTAACACTCTGTTGTTCGTAGAGTCCAGAATAATTCTGGCTAAGTAATGAAGTCATAAACAAGAGAAAGCGTTGCGTACGACTTAATATATTAAATTGCGTTAAAGATATTATCTTCATATTGCAAAGATTATTCGCTTGAGTGGGTCTACTTGTTAGTAAAGATTGGCGCCCAACTCTGCATATTCTGTTTTGCTTTATTATCCGACTGAGCGAAGTCAAAAGAAAGGGTAATGACTTCAACAGTAATTCTTGGAAGAATCCATCTTAATCGTAGGTACTGCTACATTATTACAAATAATATGAAACATTATACATACTAAGTAAACCTGTGGACGGTTGTATAGATAAAATTTGGAATGAATATAATATAAATAACACATAAGTTATTTTGAAAAAAAAAGAGGCCCGAGGGAAGGTTAACAAAGACAATGTTGCAGGCAGCATCTAGGTATTGATCAATAGCCTAGTTCAACAATCTATAATTTTATTATCATCATCATCACTCCTAATATAAAACAAAGTCGCTTCCCGCTATTCCCTATGTATGCTTAGATCTTTAAAACTACGGACCGGATTTTGATGTGGTTATTCTCAATAGATGGAGTGATTCAAGAGGAAGGTTTATATATTATGTATAGTACTTTAACCCGGAGTGAAGCGAGGGTGAGTCGCTAGTTTGATTTATGTAGCATATTATCAATAATTCCATTCTTATTAAATAGGCTTACACTAACCGACGGTAGTCTGTGAGAGCATACTTCTATAATGTGAACTCAGGAACAATCAATCGGTGTCCTCTTTACAAAACTAAAGCTGACAAAATGGCCTCTGCGTGTTGACTTTGGCTCCAGATAAGCTCCAAACCTGGCTTCACTACATAGTATAAAACAAAGTCGCTTTTTCTGTCCCTATATATATTTATTTATTTATTTTATGTTAAGGAGAAGGCACACGAGCACTCAGGCCACCTGATGGTAAGTGAAATCTGAGACCCATAGACATTTGAATTCTCAAGATTATAATCCTAAGACCTCAAATGCGCTGTCAACCCTGAGGACTAAGATGGAATGCCTCTGTCTCTGTAATTTCACCGGTTGTCTTATCCCCACACCGGAACACAACAATGCGAACACTGTTGCTTGGCGGATGGTTAATGGATAAGATGGTGGTAGCGTATGTATGCTTAAATCTTTAAAACTACGCAACGGATTTTGTTGCGGTTTTTTTAATAGATAGAGTGATTGAAGAGGAAGGTTTATATATAAAATACTTTAATCCGGAGCGAAGCGAGGGCGGGTCGCTAGTCTACTATAATTATTAGAGAACAATAAACGAGTAAATACTTATAAAAATCCGAAAGGTGATATTAGTTTTTAGTTTTGCTGGTTGTGTGACCTGCCGTGGTGTCACCCAATGGTATCTGCGGAAGACCAGCTCTGGCCCGTAAACCGTAACTTTGTTTTTTGATTTGCTTTTCTATACTTGTGTTATATGTAAGCAAACGAACGATTTTTCTTTCTTTCTTTGTTTAAAAACTCAAGAAGAAACATTGCAAGCATCTCAAAATATCACAGCGCTGTGTAAAACGCTTTTTAATTCAGGAATTCTGTTATAAATATTTTTCGTTTTATAGACCGCGTCGAATGGGGACATCGCACACTCGGTATTCAGGTCCTTGCATAATGCCGGGAGACGTGTTCGTGTTCTTATAGCGTCGTCCGTGGTAACATGACCTTTCCTTGTTCCGTTGACCTTTGTAGTAGTGTGGTGAAAATTAGTTTACATTGGTCGGGAAAGGAACAGTTGCAAGTATGTTTCAATGGTTTTTGTTATGCGCAAATCATACTGCCCTCCTTCGAAAAAAGGGCGTTCGTCTCATAGAACCGTGTATAAGTGACCTTATTTCTTAAGAGGGGGGTTACATTTGCATTGATTATTAAATTGCGCATGTGTCTTTTTATCTAGAAGGATAGCATACGATATCGTATTTAGTCGGTAAAGCTTGTCTTGCTTTCTCAATTTGCTTACCGATGGGTATTAAAGCTACAAGAGAAATTAAAAAAAAAAAGTTTTTTTTGCCTAAATTGATTTTGTTATTTATAAACATCAGGGTGTCTGTTTCACGGGGAAAAGCGTTACTGTAGGTATTGTTTTAACCTCAGCCGTCATTACTGTCATGTAAATAAGAGTTTAAGCAATAACGGTTGTACAGTCAAGGTCATAAATATGTATACACTTTAGTACCTTGTCTATTTAACATCATGCTTAAACTGCCAAATGAAATTGTCACAGCGATTAATGTGACAAGGTACTAAAGTGTATACATATTTATAACCTTGACTGTACCGTGAAGAAAACATGGATTGAGATAATTGATAATTGAGGAGATGAAAGACCGCTAAGTTAGGATTTTGCGCTTATGTTAAAATTGGTTCAGCCCCCAATCCACGAGAACAGAACTGTGTGCAAAATACAAGGTAAACATTATATTCATTCAGGGTATATAGGTTAATTTTAATCTAATCCATCCAGCCACCCACCCTACACACATTGGCATTTATATTAGTGAATGAAATCGATAGAGTTCATACATAACTGACACTAGTAGGTTACTTCTCCAATTCAAGATAAGACAGCCTTTACCAAGCTTACACTACTAAATGAAATTTAAACCCAAATTAAACATCAATAGTGTAACGACAAAAACTTAAACAACCGTTGAACACGAGTAACACAGAAAAAGTCCAACAAATACTCAAATTTTACACCTTAGAAGATTCTCTAGAAATTTCGTTGCTGAAAATTCGCTGTGTAATTTTGCTCTAAGTCCTTACTAAAATTGGATTTATGAGGGTTTAATTTGAGTTCAATTTTCTTATGTAAAATATCTCAGAAACGTGTGCAAAATGCGACGCCTGAGGTCTAATTCGTTGTGAAGTTTGCGCGTTTATGCATGTACAAAAACGTGATATATTCAGTTCCAAAATATCAAAACTGAGTTCATTTTGTATCGAAATTTGTGACCGTTTTGCTAAATATCTAAGGGTATTGCCACTATCAAAGTCAAGACCATCTTCGGCTCGAAAGTGCCGGATACAGTTAAACCATAATAAAAATAGTTCTCAGCCTATTTTCATGCCAAGAAATGAATAGACATATACACGAAACAGCTGTAGGAAGTTGATACATGAGACGAGTTTTCTTAAAGTATTAATAAACACTTTATTTTTTTCATTAGCAAGACAAGAATATAATTGAATAACATTTTTATATTTGAAAGCGTTTGCCCACATAGAATATGTTTATTGCCATTCCCTCAAGATATACAAATTTACCGGGATAAAATACTCTATGTCCGCCAAGATTGACATAGCAATATATAGACTGATTGATTGATTCTATTAATACAGTCATAATCATAATCAAGATAAAAAAAAAAAAAACAAATAATAAAAAAAACCGCGGTTAATCTCACTCAAATTGTCGAAGTCCCAAACTAAGCTTGTATTATATGTATTATACTAGGCAACGAAAACATTATTTATTTTAAGATTTGAATTTATTTTTGGTATTTTTTAGGGTTTATACGTCTGAATGAAAAAACAAAATCCTTATAGGATTACTCGTGTGCCTGTCTGTCCGTCTGTCACAGACAATTTGCTCCGGGATATGTGAATATCTGTGACCTAAACACTACGCACGTATCTAACGTAACGTAAATAAATGAATCTCGAAACTAAATGAATCTTATATGGATCTCGAATTTATTTTTGGTTTAATTTTAAAATCAACAGTTTTATAGTTATTTAAGGAAATAGATAAAAATTGATCCCCCCCTTACATCCGAAAAAATTACGCCTAAAATTTTGTTTTTTTTTTATTAAATAGGTATACACCTATAGATTAAAGGTAAATCGATAAGAAGTCTATGGTGCTAAAAGTAACATAAGAAATTTCTCAAAACTTACGGAACGCTTTCCCGCGAGTTTATTTTTGTTTAGTTTTCCAGTAGGTACGTTACGGGTAACAAAATCTTGTAGAGTTCATTTTTGTCCTTAACTATAGGTACTTTTATTGGAAAACACCCATGTAAGATACTATATTGTATTATTTATGTCCTTAGTAAGATATTTTTAAGGAAAAAACTGTAATGTAAACTAATTGGTAAATAAATTCGTAAGTAAAGGATTTATTGTTTCTTTTTTATCTACAATAAAGTAAATAAATAAAGAAGTAAATAGACAGACATACTAAAATACGTAAAAGCATCTAAGAATCAGCAACAAATACCCTTGCGCTCATTACTCAGATGTTTAATCTTGCCCATACCAGGAACCGAACCCGGGACCGCTAGCTTCGTAGGCTACTCTATCAACTAGGGTAACGCGTTGTCGTCGACCTACAGTCTTCCCTTTCAATATTAATTAGTATCTTCTTTTGAGGGCGAACAAACTTTCAAGTAAAGAGTAAGACATTTTAATGTATAATTTTATTTATTAATTCTCACGACAGTTTCAATTAGTAATTTATGCAAATGGTAAAAGTTTTAATGACACCTAATCAAGATATTTCTTGAGATTTGTGTGACAGAACTTTAAACTTGACAAAAGTTTTTTCTGGATGGACCTTGTTTTTTAGTTTTTATCAAGAACTTATCTATGCTTTACTGATATTTAGATTTGATTAATGTTTAGTTAAAAACCAGAATTTGTAAATAGATGCTATCTACTCATAGGGACTTTATAAAGTAGGTAACTAAAATATTATTAATAGGCATTTCGTACTACCGGCAGGTTACTACATGTTCATAACAAGCATGTTCTAATTTTAGGGCTTGTAATCTTAAGACTGCGGTGTCCATTAGCCTCCCACTTAAAATTCGCTTCATGTAGGGATTGCCCTGGAAATATATCGTAATTTAAAACACTTACTCCCAATGATGTTACATATAAGCAGGAAGTAGATATGTTACTGCCGCGCCCAAGTTGAATATTCAAAAGACCCAATTAACCACTCTCGCTCTGTTTACGCCAAACGAGTCAACGATAGTTATCTCCCTTACTCTCGTGTTTTCCGTATCTTTCCATATTTCATTAGTGAAACAATTGAACGTATTCTGCCCTGCTAAGCCAAATAGCAGTATGTCAAATAAGTCTCCTGTAGCAATCAAAACCTTATTACTAACAAGAGAAGATTGAATCTACTTTGGCAATTGAATCTGACATACTGTGTTTTAGCTTAGGAGGGCAGTATTGTAGTTAGTATTTTTTCAAACGTCATTTACTAGGAAAGTAACATATCTATACTCTGTAATATCATTGCTTTATCCCTAGTTTAGTAAACGTATTCTTTCTCTCTTTTAGTCAAATTTAAATGTCATTTCAAGCACACTTTAGTTATTGCGTGTTTATAAATAAGGTAAGGCATATACTCCTTTAATGCGGTGATTAAAATAAAGCGTGTCGTTGCAATCGTATTAATGTTAAGTTCACTAAAGATAAAAATAAACAGGTGTAAATACTTAATACGTTTCTATATGGGGTATCTATCACCCTAGATTGAGCCAGCTACAGTTAAGGAGTAATATGCAGAGATGTTTACGCCTATATACCCTTGGCATCAGCAACGAGGATAAGGAAAGGGCGACCTTGTCCGCCCTTGACTTTCACAATCAATCCAATGCCAGCGCTAACAGGTTTTACTGCTTTTTTTACTGCCGGGTTTCCCGCATCTTCGCCTTTCCCGAAATCAAAACAACTTCTCTATAAATAACATGGCAGTGCAAAGATAGGGTTGTTTGAGTCACTTACTGTTTATGAAAATGTGTTTGTGAAAATTGTACTTACAATACAATACAATACAATACAAAAAAAACTTTATTGTCCACCAAACAAAAACATTATAGAAAAATAGGATAATTTGAAAGACTTATCGCTGATTAGCGATCTCTTTCTGACAACCTTAAAGGGGAAAAGGTGTCAAGTACTAACTTTGATATTTGAAAAAAAAAACGTTATTTTACACGTTCAAAATCAAAATTAGAAATGAAATGCAATTTTTATTCCAGCTTTTATACGTTATTATTAACAAGAACAAAAATGCGTGACTGAGGGAGATTGATGTCCTTCAATCACGCATAAACATCTGAACGGCGTTGGATATAATTTGGCACAAAAATGGTACATAAAGCCCTGGATTTACACGCATTTCGTTAAATGACTTCTACGAGGGTGCAGTTTAAAAAAATAAGTCTAAAAGCGGAGACCACAGTAATATCAGGGATTATTATCTATCTTAAGGGGCTTGGGCTAAGCATATATAGCGTCAGTCAAGTGAAAATAGTTCTGCGTATTTATTGATTTCTGATGATTGATGGCTTTTTCTTTTTTGGCAAATTCATGTTTCGACACAGTACATTCTGGCCTGGATACATTTTCTTTTGTCCAGAAATAGATTTGCATTATATTACTCTATCTTAGAGTTACTGGTAAATAAAATTAATAATTTTATTATCTAAACGTAGTAGTCTTATTGTTTATTATAACTGATACATTCCGATGAAAAAGGAATGCATCCAAACAAGAATGCGTCGAAAAAAATATGTTATGACAAGATGCCTAGCGCTAACGTAAATTATTTTTGAAAACTGACAAAAAGTATGGAATTGACATTTAACTCTCGTTGTGACCGTCCGGCAGCTTACGTTAATCTATACTAATATTATAAATGTGAAAGTACCTCTGACCGTCTGTTTGTTACGCTTTGACCGCTGAAAAGATTTAAATGAAATTTGTTATGGAGATAGTTTGAGTCTCGGAAAAAGATATACGATGCTAAACTTTTTATCTCAAAAATTTGGACGGTTCCTGAGGGAATAGCGATAAACGACTTCTATGCGGACGGAGTTGCGACAAACCACTAGTCCTATATATAATAATAATAATAATAATAATCACAGGACAATGTCACACAAATTGACCTAGTCCCGAATTAAGCTCTAGGCTTGTACTAAGGGTACTAGACAACGATAAACTTACTTATAATAGAGAAATAAATACTTAAATACATAGAAAACATCCAAGACTCAGGAACAAATACTCGTGCTCATCACACAAATATCTGCCCTTACCAGGATTTGAACCCAGGACCCCTAGCTTCGAAGGCAGGGTCACTCCCAACTAGGCTAGCGTGCCGTCCAATCACGATAACTTTCTTGCAATGCATCTTGTCTAGAGGGACAGGGCTGAGATTTAACCTTGATTTGACTTATATTTATTTGACTGTTATGGCGGCGGAGTTAAAAATACATAACACGTCAAAGGCAATATGGTATAGGCAATAGGTTTTAATGAGTTCAATAGACGCGCTGGATTATCTCAAAAATGTAATCAAACAGATAAATGTAATGATTTATAAGAATACACACTATAATATTGTGATTAATAGTACGAGTAATGAATATTATTATATTAGTAATGTATACTTGTAAATTTTCAAATTCAAAACCCTAAGATATGACAACAGTTCTAAAACTTTCTCAGCTTTAACTGTCTTTATGTTCCTCGTAATAAAACTTGACAACACTGCGAGTGACTATAGAAGTTCGTTGTGATCTGGCTGGATTAACAATAGTTTACGTAGTTGGCTTAAGGAAGAAGTTGGACAGTAAACGTGTTTTATTCCACCGGTGTCTAAAGTGCTTGGTGAATCGCACTTGGGGCGTAAGTACTATCCTTTTACTGGGTTTAGTCTAAAGCTTTCTAGTTGTAGCGAATTTAGGTTTTTTGTTTTATTTTGTGTTAGACTTTAATTTAATTTTCATTTGCTTGTTTGTTATTAGAAAACTCACGCGTTTTTTTTTCATTGCAAAATTGAAATTTCTTCTTGTTAATACTCGTATACCAATTAGCCAGAAGAGATCTCTAATCAATTGATAATTTGGTTGACTGGTAGCTAGTCCGCCATTAATACTTTTTTGTGAAATAGCAAATAAAAAGAGCATTTTATAAATAATTTTACTTTGAATTAAATTATACTTTCACTCCAGTTACTAGAAGCAAATGATATCAAATGATATGGTACTTAAGAAGGATTTAGAAGAATATTTTCCTACAAAAAAAGCCGTTTTATATTTGTTTCTTAAAACAAAGTGGATTCCGTTCTTCTAATGCTTGTCACGTAATGACTTTTCCTACCGGAATGGCTAGACCGATTCAATTTAAAAGTCTATTTAAAGAACCCCTTTACGTTAACTGGTGAAAGCTAAAAGCGTCTTCGAACCCGCTATCGGAATTTGCTTGGAAGCCCTAGGAATAAACAAAGTAGATAGCTGTAACTGCTGCAACAGAAATAAAAGAAATCAAGTGGAAAAACAAAGCGACGCTGATGGCGAATGTTTCAGATTTCGGCTTAGCTTATCACCGACATGTGGAATACTCGATAAGGTCGGTTTACAGGACAAGCTTGGATATCAAACGATCTGTTTAATTTTTGCACTGAATTGATAATGTATTTGAATAATTATATGTATTGAGCATGTATGATATTTTTAACTTAGGTGTGAGTTCAGACACAATGGTTTCTACGGATTTAAAAAAGTTAAATTGTACATTAATTACAGCTATAGATTTTCGTTAACTTTGGGTCACCCCTTTAGTTTTCTATGACGAAAACTGTTAAAATGCAGGTATCAGATTGGAAAAACGCATGACGCGACACCGTCTCGTCAATGCTATTATTTTTTTAGCTTTCGCGGAATCTATATCCATAAAAGTAAACACTCCATTTTTAATTTGCACACTTTCTTAATATTTAACCCATTCATCATGCACCTGCACCTGCTCAAATTGCGCTCATAAGTTTTAAAATCTCAAGGATAGCAATTTTTCAAAATGTTAAGGCAAGCATGCCGTCCATCCATCCGCCATTATTACAAAAATCTTGCGTTTAATATCTCAGCATGCACCGGAACCATATCTTATGGTAACACTTGCTTCAACTCATAACAGTTCGCGGCGTGAATTGTGGAAACGTGCTTCCAATCCTAAACAACATGCCCTTTCATCGTCTACTCCATCCTGCTTTGTTACATGTAGTGTGAAAGAGTCAGATGATTGAAACGTTGGTGATAATGCACGGAATAGTGACTTAGCAAGTAATAAACCGGACGAATGAGTCTGGAACTGCCGGAAGGATGATAGGAGTGATCGATACCCCTCGATTGCTCTAATACTTCCCAGTTGTCATGACATATGAGTTGTCTTCTGGTGTCATTGACTTTGCTGAAGAGATATATCTTGTATTCTGGCTATTTATGTTCGGGCAACTTGCACCTAATATATAAGTTTAGTTTGTGTGATGGAAATTATATATGGAATCGTCAAATAAGGAACAGGCTACTCATTCTTGGTATTTTGTACCGTGTTTTTTACGTGTTGATGTTCGTGTTTTCGTTTTCATAATTTCTAAGAAGTCCAAATAATTGAATTTAGGAAAATATTCGCACTGACGAAAATATTTTATAGCGATCGGTTTAGCTAGGCAAAACATAATTTGGAAAACATTACCTTTTCTTGCAGTACGTTAAAAATAAGTGTGCTGTTTGAAGTGAAATCTCTTTTAATCCCACTTTTATAGCTCTATACACACATAGCGTATTTTCATAAGGTATTGTGGAAACCCTTGTTACTCCGCTAGTAACTTATATTATGTAGGTCATTCATTAAGCCGTCTAATAGCATGAAATAGCGTCAACTTCTCACCAACAATCATATCAAATTACTGGATAAATGGCGGTACTTTACGAGGTTCCGTACAATAAATTGTGTTGTGGCAAACGCACTGTTTTGTTGGCAATGAGCCAAATATAGCTACAAGTTCATGCGAAAAGCCCAGTTTAAGAAGACCTGCCATTCTTCTTTACGTCCTCAGACAACGGAGGAGTTTTGGGATAAGAGGTGTCTAGTTACAGTGGATGTTAAATAATAACAATTATGATCAAAACGAATGGCGTAAAGGAATGTTTTAGGCGAAATGTGAATGAGACGGGTTTTGTTTGAAAATATGGACATTTTGAATGTTAAAGTAAATTTAAGCGCACTGAAAACGTTGTATGTAAATTTGTACGTTCATTGACCTGTTTTAATTTTTATAAAGTGTGTAATACTATTATTATGTCAATGTGGTTTGGAAATTTACTTTTTACTGTTAGGACAAATCTTCAAAATAAGTACTTTGAGCACGCTACTTAGAATAGAAATCATAAAGATGGCTTCCAAACGCTTTTTCCAATTTACCAACATTAAAACAAGAATCGTCGTCCCCGGAGAATAAAATCGCAATGCGATATAGCCATAGTTTTATTGTTATTGCATATTCCGCTTCTCCGTAATGTAATGCATATAGTGATTTTTTTACATATTTTTCCTTATTATTTTTACGAAGTTATGCGATTTTTAATTTTTATTCGTTGGTAATATTTTCCATTTTCTTTCCGGAAATAATACTGTAAGAATACTTTGGTTAAGCAAAACATAATCTTCATTTTGGTAAAGACCGTTTGCGATACTGTCACGGATACAAAAAGGCTCGCGACCTTTCGTAACAACCTTTACGATTTTATTCGTCTGAAATTTAATTACAATGACATCAGTAAAAATCTTAACTATTTAAAAGTATTTGTGTTATTTCTGTAACCATCATTTAACATATATTTATAGTAAAAATACAAAACGTAGCCGATCGCATTCGTACTTTATGAAATGTTTTTGAAAAGTTAAATATCGCAATGGAAAATAACTATTATTTTGTTGTAATCAATTACTATTACACAATAAATTACGTCAGGCAATGATATGAAACGATACTAAAACCTTAATGTTTAATAACAACATCGATACTTTACCGTTTTAAGTATCATTTTTTGAGTAGTCGTTACTCCCTACTGCTTTCTCTTTTCAACGTTATGCTTCTCAATTCGAGTAATAATGCTATTTTACTTTCATTCGGCGTCGCGAGGTGGAGGTGTGCGCTGCCGTCCTTAAACTAAAAGGCGACTAAAGGATCATACGACCTTTTTGAGTTATCTATACAGCGCGATTCAGCTAATTATTAGCTATCGATCTATCTAGGTTTGGTGCCAATATCTTTAAAAACCACCGAGATACAGCCTTCGCTCTAGCGGCTAAATGACGATTTTTTGGGCTATTGCTACTAAAAAGGCAGTTATTTGACATTTGCTTAACTTGAAGGTGATTAAAGGTTGATAGCTGCCAATTTTACGTAATAATGTACAAGACTTAAAGGCGGCTATTTGATTTTCAACGACTTAAAAGCGGCTTTTGGACTTTTGCCGCCTTAAAGCTTACAAACACAATACTCACCTGCAAAGAGGTCACAGATTAAAAGGCGGTCAATCCGTGTATACTTAAGAAAAAAGCGGTTAATGTCCAATAGCCACCTTATTGTTTTGTAAATAAAAATTAATTTTATCAAAATACATACCAAAAATGCCGTCACGGCTTTATAAGCTAGCAATAATAGTAATAAAAATATATCCCTGCTTAATTAAATCACAGCTACACGATATTGCCTAACTAGAAGGCGGCAAGGTGACCCCCGCGCAAGAGTCTCGTTTGAATTTTTCTGCAAGTTCCAAGTATTGTATCTCAGTAAATATTGGGTATTTAGAAATAATCCATAAACCGTATTGTAGCGAATTTAGTCTCTTTATTTTCTTTAAAGTAAAACTTCGCTGTTAAACCCAAAGTTTATAACATATAGGGTGCCCCAGATATTGACGTAAATATTATTACATTCCCATAGTTTTAAGTTTCTAATACGTTAATTAGTTTACAGGTATTAAGGTTTGAATGATTCTTATAAAAATGTTACCTTTGCCTCCCTTGGCTAAAATTACCTATAATTCGTAATTCTATTTGATATTCAATTCTCAATGACGTAAGTAAATTGCATTAAACTATTATTCCAAAATATTGACGTATTCAGAATAAATTCATACTTTCTAAGCCATCACTACATTTCTCGTTTTTCATTCAACATCTTTTGACTTTTCGTACAAGAAAAACAAATTCTTTCGACCAAGGTGGCATGTTCTCAAAAGTGGGCGCAGTTAAACAAAATTTCGAAATTGTGTACAAGTTCTACTTGATATGGGTAAAAAATAATGTTACAGCTTGCTTTTCTTCTAAGTGACCGAATTCAATCGGTTCAATTTCGTACCCATCCGAGGTACTCAGGAAATCTTGATTTGGGTCGTTTATTGCAATATTAAGTACTAGCGACCCGCCCTCGCTTCGCTCCGGGTTAAATTATTACACATATAAACCTTCCTCTTGAATCACTCGATGCATTAAAAAAAACCGTATCAAAATCCGTTTCGTAGTTTTAAAGGCATAAATAGGGACAGACAGCGGCAAGCGACTTTGTTTTATTATGACGTATGTATTTTGTTGTATTATGTAGTGATATTTTTAAACGTTCAGACCTAGTTTTAAATAATATATCTACGACATATTCAACGGTCATCGTCAGAAAATCGATTTCAGCCCAGAACCTTTTTAAGTTTAGGAATCAAAAAGAAGTCGCTGGGGGCCAAGTTTGGACTATACGGTGGGTGAATAATAGTTTAGAACCCAGATTCAAAAGCAACAGCCTCGACAATATGAGCAGTATGCACAAGGGCGTTGTCGGGCAGAAGCAGAACATTCCTGGGTAATTTACCCGCATCTTCTCTTTGATTACTTTCTTTAACTGCCGTTAAATATTAGCGTAGTACTGTCCTGTGATATTTACACGCTTTATCTCTATAATCGATCAGTAATATTCCTTCAAAATCCCTGAATGTTTTGGCAAAGAGCTTGTCAGCTGAAGGGACGACCTTGAACTTCTTGGGGTGAGGTGTTCCTTTAATGTGCCACTGCATGGACTTTTGTTTGCTCTTTCGGCCGTAATGATGAACCCATCTCCAGTAACAATCTTTTGGAGTACCTCATCAGGATTTTCACTGCATAGCTCAGTTAAAGTCAGATCAACAAGCAACAGGAATATCTTTCTGAAGCATTGTCAGTATTCGCGGCACCCATTTCACACTAACTTATGTATGATAATGTTAAGAGGGTCAAGGACGATATCGTTATACAGTAGAAGTATACATTAATTAATAAGAATTGATTGTTTGAGCTACCGATTTTACCTTCACTCGACCATTCTCCAGTATAATTTTCTCCACTTTTTTATACATTTTCCTGTGAAGTAGCTTTGACAGGCCCTGCAGGTCTAGGGTCGTCATCGTTGCTTTTCCTCCCACGTTTAAATTCACTTGACCACTTTTGAATTTTAGATAGTGAATAAGCAGACTTATAACATTCATAAACATAAACATAATCCATCCGTCTCCTGATATTTGTATTTAATTTAATTAACATTGCAAATCACTCCTGTAATCAAGTTTATTAGGTAATTGCAGAAAATCAAACCATCGAATATTTGAATTTAACTTTTTAAAATTTTAATGAATGATACTTAGCGGCCGTATTAAAAAGTTTTCTAAAAAGGTTGAAAAATATCAATACCGAGAGCTTATTGAAGGTCCTTCGCATTATTATGGTTATAGGTTGTATTTATTTATATATGGGTTCAGCTGAAAACCAGCGCTGCTGCTTCGGCTGCAGCACTGAGCATGTGCTGCAGCCAGAACAAAAGCTGGGTCCTATTTGACTTCACAGTGCAGTGCAACAAATATGGTCTAATTTTGCTTTTTTGTACCTAATAATAATATGTCTGTTCTGTTGTAGTGTATTTTTGACCAGTAAATTAACCTAGTGAGATATAAGTTTTCTTAGGACTGCATTTAAATTTCCAGCTTTACAGTTCTCAAGTATTAGAATTACAATTTACATAATGTTTTTAGCCAGCGGAAGCAAGGGCTAAAAACATCACGTACCGAAAGGTTATTTACCAGTATCATGAAAACCATTATAACTATTAAGTTAATTAATATTATTAGAAAGTTAAAACTAAATTCTTGACCGGTATGGAAGAGGTTTTCTTATACGTAATATTTGCGTTAAATTCTGGGACACCCCTCTATTCAATAAAACAGTAATTTTGCAGTTATTTTACGTATTACGCAGGTAGCACAACTTTCTTTTCCTTGCATAATGTAGTTTCACACTCCTCTAAGGGATCCAAATAACATTGTGGCAGTAACTTCCCCAAGTCATTGGATATAAAAACATATTTTGATTGCAATACATAACAAAAAAGCAGTTATTGTAATTTGTTCTGCAATTAACTGCCTTTTTCTCAAGCATTGAATATTAAAACTATATGTCAGATTTCACCTCATTTACCTTTTCTTAACTAGAAGGCAGTTAAAGTCGCGTGGCCGTTTTCTAGTCATGTATGTTTGCATAGTTTTAAGTAGACATACATAGCTAAAAAGTGGCTATGTCATATAACCGCCTTTTAGTTATGTTTTCTATATAACTTTTGATATATTTGTAAAATGTAACGCAGATAACCTAAATTACTGAGCTAGAAGGCCGCTAAACATACTTTAACCGTCATTAAGCTATGTAAAGTATTACATTAAATTCAACGGGTCCATAGCTAAAAAGGAAAATTAAAGATTTTACCAATAAAAAATGAGTAAAAAAATATCAGATTCATATAAAAATATAAAGCAACCCCAATTACTTAGTTTATAAAAAAAATTACATCGATATCGTGCACCAGTTTGTAGAGACATAGTTTCAAACGTTTTTTGGCCATAACTCAAAATGACCCTCTTGCATTTAACGGCTTTTTAGTTTGAGGACGGCAGCGCGGATGCTTCTGAGATTTATTAACGTTTAGGATCGATCCCAGGGACGTAATGAGTCATTACAACAGTGGGCCCTAGAAATAGAAAAATTGGTAAGAAAAGCGTACCAAAGCGCGTCGGCTTCATTTGTGGACAGCATGCTAGTACAGGCCTTCATCGACGGGATCCGTGATTTGGAAGTCAGAGCTGCTGTGCGACTAGGACATCACGGGAGCCTGAAAGATGCAGTTGCCCACGCCTTGGAAGTGGAAGCTGTACGCCAGGACTCGAGGCCTTTTAGGGTGCGAGAAGTTTCGACCAGAGATTCGACTGCTCCTCGCCGTGAATTTGGACCAAGGTGCTACTGGTGTGGAGAACGCGACCACTTGCAATCCAGTTGCCCGAAGAGAAATAGACCGCACCGAGATCCAGGCCCAACGGAGAGGCCAGCAAGCTCTGACGCGTCAGAACAGCACCAGGGAAACGAGTAGGAGCCAGGACTAAGGGACGAGTGCTGGCTGGTGGTCAAAATGTCCCAGTTATGATCTCACAGGTGAATGATGGGAATAGTCTGGTCGTCAAAGGAGAAATTGGTGGAATACCATGTCACCTTACTATCGACACCGGAGCTTCTCGGACTGTGATCAGTTCTCGGCTACTGAAGCACTTAACCAGGGATCATCTAGTCCGACCTAAGCATCTTCAGCTGCAAACGGCTACCGGCCAGTTCATTTCCGTCCTGGGGGAGCAAGAAGTGGCGGTGCAAATTGGTGAAAAGTACTACTGGCACAAAGTCATCGTCGCTAACATCATCGACGATTGCATTATTGGACTAGATTTTATGAGAAAACATGGCTGCAAAATCGACTTGAAAGGTGGAGTCCTGAAATTCGGGGTTGATGAAGTCCCCATGGAAGGTGGAGTGAGTGGACAAGTCTACTGTGCTAGAAGGACCATTCTCCAACCAAGATCGCAAGCCCTTGTTCCTGTGAAATTACCGCACTATACGGGACGGGGATCTCATCGCTGCGTATTAGTTGACAAAATTGAGGGTAGTCAACCGTGGATAACAGCTCGCACGGTTGTGACAACATCATCTGCCGCGTGTGTAAGGGTCCTAAACTTAGGCGATACTAAATTCGCCCTTAGTAAAGGAACCCTTATCGGGTCTTGAGAAGAAATTTCTTGGATAAGAAGTTGCCGGGTATCGAATGGAAGCGGAAAATCTGCAAGTACAGGAGTAGACATTACCGGATTATTAGATGGTTGCCAAAATGATTTCAACAAAGAAGAAATACTGAAGGCACGCAATTTATTGCTGCGTTATAGCAATGTTTTCTCTGCGCACGACGGTGATATTGGGAGAACTGGAGTTGTAGAACATGAGATCAACACTGGTGGAATCATGCCTGTCCGACAACGTCCTCGGCGAGTCCCAGTAGCTCGCGAACAGGAAGTGGAAGACATGATTGAAGATATGAGGAAGAACAGAGTTATAGAGCCATCAACAAGTCCTTGGTGTTCACCGGTAGTTCTGGTTAAGAAGAAGGACGGGACGATGAGATTTTGTGTTGACTACCGCCGTCTTAACGATGTGACAAAGAAGGATTCTTATCCACTACCTCGAATCGACGTCACGCTGGACACTTTGAACGGGATAAAATGGTTTTCCACGTTGGATTTGAAAAGTGGGTACTGGCAAGTGGAAATCAAGGACCAAGATAAAGAGAAAGCAGCCTTCTCGACTGGAAAGGGACTTTGGCAGTTCAATGTTATGCCATTTGGACTGTGTAATGTACCAGCAACTTTTGAGAGATTGATGGAACAAATACTTGCCTGGTTTATCTGGATGACATCATAATTGTTGGTGGAGACTTCGATGATCACCTTGGAAAATTGGAGCAAGTTTTGACTAAGCTGCAAGATGCAAACCTGAAACTTAGTCCAAAAAAATGCTCACTTTTTAAGCGTAAGGTGAATTATTTGGGGCATATAGTGTCAACTGATGGTATCCAGACAGATCCTGAGAAGATAAGCGCCGTTAAGGATTGGCCGACACCGAGGGACAAGACCGCAGTTCGTGCCTTTTTGGGACTTTGCTCGTACTATCGACGTTTCGTGAAAAACTTCTCAGATATAGCGAAGCCCTTGCACCAGCTGACAGAAGAAAAACGTCGATTCGACTGGAATGACCAGTGTGAAACAGCTTTGGCCAATCTCAAACAAAGGCTTTGTGAAACTCCTATATTGGGATATCCAGTCCCTGATACTGATTTTATTGTTGACACGGACGCGAGTAATATTGGTATCGGAGAAGTCTTGTCACAAAAGAAAGAGGACCAGGAAGTTGTAATTATTGCCTACTTTAGTAAATCACTATCGAAACCAGAGAGAAATTACTGCGTCACTCGGAGGGAATTGCTGGCAGTTGTCAAGACGTTGCAGCATTTTAGTAAATATCTGCTTGGGCGCAAATTCCGTATAAGGACGGATCACGCTGCTTTAAAATGGTTGTTGGAGTTTAAAAATCCTGAGGGTCAAGTAGCGCGCTGGATCGAACAACTACAGGAATATGACTTCATCATAGAACATCGCAGTGGAAAATCACACGGCAACGCTGACGCCCTTTCCCGAAGACCTTGTCCGGATGACTGTAAACATTGTTTGAGGCAGGAGGGCAAAGATTGTGTGAAGATGTTGAGAACTGACACTGTTAGCGACGAGTGGAGTAATGAAGTCATGCAACAAGCGCAGCTAGAAGATAAGGACATCAAACTCATTTATGATTGGATTAAAGCAAGCGTACCAAAACCAAATTGGTGTGAAGTGGCTCCGTTGAGTACACAAACAAAAAGCTACTGGGCCCAATGGGAAAGTTTGGCTATGTATAATGGCGTATTATGCAGAAAATGGGAGTCCGCAAATGGGAAGGATGCTCACTTACAGGTTGTTGTCCCTAAGAAAAGAATAAGTGATGTTTTGAGATCCTTCCTGTAAGGTTGTCCACGTTGACCGACTGGCCAGATACTACGGGTCTAATAATGCTCGGGACGAGCATGTCTTGGGAGGGGGTAGTGTTACGAGTTGGTATGGTTAGGTAGATAGGTAAATTAGAATCGACGCGCCGGCTCAAGGACATGTCTATTGTTAACGGGTACAATCGAGTTCAAGGCCAAGGCCGTCGCTATTGTAATACAAGGCCGCAATGAGTAGAACCTTCCATTATCGAACGTTCCCGGCGGGTCAAGGCCCATCGATCATTCGAGAAGGCATTCTGGAACAATCGGCGATTGGGAGTATAAAACGTGAGGCGCGCGCGAGCGGCGAGACATTCCTTACTTGGAGAGCGAACAGTGCGTACCTACGAGTGAACCGAGCGATCATCTAAGTTTATTGTGCGATAATTGTTTGTAACGATTAAGTGAGAGTGTTAATTAAAGTCTGCTCTTAATTATCGGTGTGTTCGTGCATTTCTATCAGTTACCTACCCCCACGTACGTAACAATAATTTAGATTAGATGTTTTAAGTATTTTTGATTTGAAACTAGATTAAACTCAGATCTCAGGCTGTTTTAAACTGTTATTTTGATGATTCTGTTCTGCGATTTAAATGCCATAATAAATATATTATATAAATTGATCGTTTTATTCACGCACGGTAACCTTACAAGTATATTTAAAATAAATTAGTAATAAATATGATATATTACAGTAATTGTATTTTTCCATTATTCTCTGTAATCATTCCTAACCGTTGTCAATCATGAGATTTATAATCCGAAATAAAATTGTACTCCGTCTGTAACGGTAATAGAAAGCAAACAAAAAACTAGAATAAAATGGTATTAATGTATTACATTACATGACAATCTGTTAAAAATCGATGAACATAATCACTAAGTAGTCTTACGATAGCCTCAATTGTTCGACATTTACACGAAAAAAGTGGTAATCAGTTAGAACAGAAAGCTATTTAAGGTAAACTTACCGTAATATACATTTTGGCTTATTACAATCAAACGAAACTCATATTAAATACATTAAAATACATACATAAAACATTCAAAAATCACAATGCTTTTTATATACGACATGTTGGTTAACTCTTTATAGCACCCAAGATATGGAACAAAATTGGTTTTTATATTTTCCTGTAAAATTAACTTTTTCCTATTACGGTTTTATTCTCCGGGGACGACGGAATATAGCCAATCATTCTTTGTAATTAAATAGGTATTTAAAAAAAACGTCAATGAGTTTTTAATGAATAGGTGCTCTTTAAAACATACTTATATTAGTTTCACCAGACATAACAACGTGGGTAATCATATCTTGAAAGTCGATTTTAATCCATTTCTAATAGTAAGATATACTTTAAAATTTTGCATATTTATGCAATTCCTATAAAAATACAATATTATTATGGTATGGACTCATAGAAGATGCATCTAGATAGACACATTTGACTGGTCTTTTGATACTGAGTTTATTATCAGAGTTAGAAGTACATTCTGCAACAAAAGAGAACAAAAACTTCTTTTTTTTTTTAACTTAATAATTCTTAATAATTTATTTCCAAAACTCGTAAAAGAAATGCAAATTTTACTAGAAAGTAAGATAAAAGCATCTATTATGGGCAGTGCTCCAGTGTTTATCATTAACATTTTTTTAATGAAAACTTGGCAATACCGAACATTTCATTCTAATAATGGTAATTCCGAATAATTCCAATATGACGTCAATTATTATTTATAGTTAGTATTAATAAACTTTTTTATGTGTTATTTGAAGTAAAACATTTCATACATAACATAATTTGAATATGACATCTAATTGTAACGCTAAACACATAATTATTTATGAGATTAAATATTAATAAGATTGTTCATATAACGGGATCACTGACCTTAATAGATGCTTTTATCTTGGCTAATACAAAAAAAACCTTCCAAAAACACCCGTAGTCACTAAGTGAGTTTGTTCCGTTTACTTTGAAAACAAGGTAAGGTAAAAATCTTACCGCATCGCTAAGTAACCGGCAATGTACACACATTTCTCGCACAAAAATACCCTGTCACCGGGAAATGTGTTACTGACACAAACATGAAAGCTCTCTTAATGCATTCAGTTGCATTTTCCTCAAGCTTACGCGGGATTTCAACGAATTTGTTTACCCTGAAACATTTTTCACGATACGCCGTTTACAAAACCAAATTAAAGGTCAATTTTTTTTTTCAGTATCTTGATAGGCGTCATACTCGTGAACGGGTGCTGTTTGTGGGGTCCGGTCTGTTCACGTTTGCAAGGACTGGGTCTTCAGTTAGTTATTCTAGTTATCGTCGATGAAACTGCAATACCGCGTAACCAACAATTGCCACGTAACTGACTTGTGGCAAATTTTACAGGGGAGCATTAAAATTTAATATCTTTGTGTTTACTGATATCGGACTTACCCAATCTTAAATTTGATACATTTGTTAGTTACGCGGCATCAGCCATTGTTAGTTACGCGGTATTGCAGTTTCATCGATGTCATGGCTTTTCACGTACAGACCAAGTCGTGTTGGTCTCCTATAGTCATTATTTTTAGTTTAATGTTATAATTTTACATTTGTAATGATTTTATGTGTGCTTTTTTAATAATTATACTTTATTACGTACTTGTAATTTAACTTACTTTTAAGTATTATTGTGCTTTATGATTGAAAAAATTACCTTCTGTTGGAGTTTGTTGCGGCGCTTCTTCTCCGCAATGATGGTCTCGTCCGAAGCGCTAGTAGATTCACTTCATATTACCGACATGTAAAAGAGCCCTCTTGTAGCCTATTTACTGCATAAACATTTTGAATTTTGTCTTTTTATAAAAACATAACTTTCAGAAACTAGGCAGTAACAATATATGGACGATGAATTTACTCGTATATAATAAAACACTTTGTTGTACAAACAATATCATAGTTATAACAATTTATGAAAGTAACTTTTTCAGTTAACTAGATTTTTAATTTTACTAAGTGTTGAAATGTAAAAAATAACTTTGACCCTTAACTTGAGACAATATTCCAAAAGTTTTCTATACCTATTGCTATTTTTGTCTACTGGTTAAACAAAAGTAAGACAAACCATAATGAATTATTTACAAAACGGTTAACGATATTGTTAAGACAATATTATTAAACTCTGCCTTAAATCTTACAATAATGAATATTAACCAATGTTTCTTAAGGACAAAGTCATAAAAAAAAAAATCGTACTTATAATTATTCTCTTGTTGATATTTTTGTCCAAAGAAGATTTGTTATCTGTAAACAGCTTCGAAGCAAAAGCAAATTTAAAATTTATAATTATTGTTGTTCCAACGGAAGATCAGCGCTGGTTTGAATGCCAGCGAAACGCTGAGTTGGAACCATTTCGTGACAACACAAGTCTTTTGTTGATGTCAGAATTTTGTTTTTTTTGATTGTCACGAATAAATGTTTTTTTTCTTTCTTGTTTTAACAAAATACCAAATTCTTACAAGCTTACCATATTCCGTAAATTAAAAGTATAATGGTCGTTATTGTAACCAGATTTCAGAGCTGACACGTTAGTTTTTATCGCGTACAAAGCATTCGTCCAGGGCCTCTATTCAACTGCGTTATAACGATATCGTTTTTGACCTGTTTCCGTATTGTCAACGTTCTGATAACTCCTATGTCATTTACAATAATGGCGACTGTGAGATAAACGATACTTAAACGAGTCAAACACGATATCGTTTTAACGCCCCTGAATATAGGCCCTGGGCTGGGATTCTACACTGTAATAACGATATCGTCTTTGACGTGTTTCCGTATTGTCACCGTTTGATAACTCTTATGTCATTTACCATAATGGCCACTATGACATAAACGATTCCAAAACACGTCAAACGCGATATCGTTATAACGCAGTAGAATAGAGGCCCTGCACGTATAGGTCAATTCACAAGAGCTGGCACGAATAGATTGAACGTAGTAGGTTCCCTGTGTGAGTGCCGTTCTTATACAGGAGCCTTGTAATATTTTGTAAACAACTGGACCTTTTTCGTTTTTCAAGAAAAAAGAAAAATTACATATAATCTGCACATGGCAGTATTTTTACTGCGGATTGCGACTACAGATTTAAATATGACTGCGGATCTAATGCTACGATGCTTGTTGCACCAGTCAAGGTGAAATTTAAACTTTTACCACGATTAAAATTTTTATTAATCTTTTTTACATTGTATTTGGGCGGCTATAAGATAGGATTGTTTAGAAACTTATATTACCATTTTGTGAAGCACACATACCTAGATATTATCATTTACTCATTCGTGCCAGGTCTTGTGAATCGACTTATACAAACAGATTCATCAAAAATTAACTTATCCTTTTTCCGGAGGATGTAAATACATCATGATTTGAAAAATGTATGGATTCATAATTTATCTTAATACAAAAATACTAATTAATAAAAGATTTTTCTTCTGTAAAAAGGTATACATGAAGTTTATTATAAAGTTCCGTGTGGTTGCCGGGTTAGAATAGTGCCACTCCATGTCTTCCCGTGGAGAATAAGTGAAAAAGGGCTTGTAGTATTTTTAGGCGGTGGGCTTGCGACCTGCCACTAATAATAATAAACATCTTAGCCTGATTGTGCAAAATGTGGTTACAGAGTTATTGGTATTTCTGTAGCTCTGCCTACCTCACCCTGGGAATAAAAGAGTAATGTCATGTATATATTTATTATAAAATCAATCATAACCAACAGTAATACTATCAGCGGCTATCTGGACGCGAGAGCTAAAAGGTCCAAATCTGAATAAACACAATTTTTTGATTAAAATACTGTTTGATTCTATCCAAATAAAAAAAGGATTTCGAAGAACGACAAACGACCTTAATAAAACATTCTTAATTTAGGCCATCATCTACAGTCATCATTATAATCAGTAATACAATAATAAAATTCAAATTAAAAACAAATTGCGTAATGTTTTACGGAAACACCAAAGCGTAACCCAATCGCAACGCAAAAATACTTATTTGGTCCAGTCTCTATCGCTACAGACGTTGTATGTAATGAAATGTCGAACATCTGCCAATAATGTAAGGAAAATAAACAGGCAAAGCAAATGCATTAGGTGACGTCACGCGGGGACATGGTAGTTTCATTCCGAACACTGTTGATATTGAAGTCTGTGGATTTATCAAAGGCTTTTCTGTTATGAATGGAGTTTTGAATATACAGGGCGTTTCAGACTATGAAAGTTTGACTCGTCTTTGCATTACAATGGCGTTGGAAAATTTTGCAACTCTTGCAAATAATATTCATAAGTAGAGGACAAAATGCCAGAAAGTATTTCTCATTTGGAACTGAATAAAACTTGCATTTTTAGGTTTCCGCCCCAAATAGTTACTAAACGGAAACCATGTAAGATAATTTTACTTTTCTGTCTGTTTGTTCTGAAAAGTTATAGGATAATCATACTTGGCCTAGTTTTAAACAAAGCTATATTTTCTATTCGCCTACCAATACTATTATTATCCTAAGCATCTAAAAGGTTTATTAGATTAAAATGGTAAGACCTACTTACTCGTATTTGTTGTATTTAAGAGTTTGTACAAGGTATCAGGTTATTTAATTGACTAGCGTGACATTTATTTTCATAATTTATGGCTGTTTTACACACCTATAAAATGAAATTAACTCAAACAATACACAAATTAAACAACATAATTATTTTCTTAAGTCTTTTTACTGGCGTAATAATTCTGCTAAATTTCGAACTTAGAAAAAATATAGTTGAGTACGAACGTGTGTCAACTAAAATACGTATAGTACTGAAAATGAGTAAAACATAGCTTAAACACGTCAATGACAACCGAAAGTACATTATTATGGATATTATTTTTGATGACTTTATCTTCATACTCAACCCTGGCACAAAACTGTTAGATAGGTCAAAAAGCCCATACGCATAAACAGCCCGCATAGGCATTAGTAGTGCAACCAGCACTCGCCCTCACGATAAAACAGCCGTTAACATCTCTATCAGTTTCGTCAATGTCCACTTTTATATAGTTCCAGGTCACTGAACTAGTCATGGTCGTGCGTAGTTTGTACTTTATGGAGTACGTGGGTATTTTATGGTTACGCGTCTCGTGTATAGTATGTTTATGCTGGTGTGACTGGAATGTATAAAACACTTAATTAGCCCTTAATAAAAATGAACTTAAGTTCCTCAGCAGGCCATTTCACCGCCAGCTTGTAATACAGTCAAACCAAGTTAATGTTGAGCCACTAGCATAAAATTGTAATGTCAAAACACGACGGACAAATATTATTTGACTAATTTTTTTAGCTCGGTGAATAATTAATAATTCATCACGTCAATGCAACCGACTCACGAGCATTTTTATATAATAATTATCCGTATCTATCGCCAGGGATAAAGACAAACTTCTGTTTTTGAATACATTTAACCATACCCGAAACAACAGCAGATAATCCTTTTCTTGATACTGAATTTCAATGACATATTGTATCACATTTTCTTACTAAGAATTGTAAAGAAATTATCCACAATTTAACCTTTAGTATCTTATACCCAGTAGCAATACAAAATCCAAGCTAGCGAGACGTTGGTCGAGCTAGTTTAAAATTAAACGTAAATAATAAAGTATTTAGCTTTTACAGTCTTAAGCCAGTCGCATAAAGCTGTTTCTGACGAGCTTAAGCCGCTTTCTCATCAATAGATGTGAGGAGACCCCAAGTCACCTAATAGGCTCATTTGAAATTCCCGATAGGAAAACAATTGCTAATTCTCAATGAAAAAATACAGTTGCCTGAAATTGCTTGGATCTAAAAACCTTTCACATGTTAATGCCATTTAGGGAAGCTTTTGTCAGTCAGAAATTTTCGAAGCTTAATTTGAAACAGGTAATGGAAAAGGGGACTTTAGTCCAGGAATGGAACACAACAGGCTTATATTAATGCAAATCGAGCCATAGGGCAACCCGGCGAAGGTCACACAAGGGGAAGGGCATGATGTTTGTATACGCATATTGCGCGTTCGTCAAAGGCAAATGCGTTGATATTTGCTACGTGTCTGGTATCGGAATCCGCAGTGAACTTTATAGAAAAAGTAATTTTCCTGGAATGAATACCCTCTGTAAATGTTTGAAGTCAGATAAAAGAGGATGCTGATATTGGATACGATCAATATTGTAACTATGCCTATGTATCGTTTTGTGTCGCATGGGATGGATAGGTCCGTTCTGAGATCCTTAGATAGGGGTGCTAACCCTAAGTACTAAGATATCGCACTAGTTGCAATACATTTGAAAAAAAAAAATCTAATTGGTTGTATTATCACCACACCATACGTAAAACAGCTACGCAAACAATGCTGCATCACTGCAAATTAATTATGACGCAAAAAATGTCACTTTCAAAACAAATACTCGATATTTTTTTATATCAAAAAGTGGCATTTTAAAATTTGCATAACTTTAAAAAAGTTACAGGAACATCATCTATTGCAATTGGTTTAAAATTGCAAAGCGTCAGCTTACCACTAACAAATAATATTGTAAGAGCAAGTGTCATTCAGGCATTAAACAAGAATCATATTTTTTGTGAAAACGTAATTTTCTGTTAAACCACAGATTATCAGTATCCTTGGAGACGAATGAGAAGTGGGTTGCTCAGCAACAACTAATAAAATTTTATCATAAAAATCGAAATGGTTTCAAAACACGCAATTTCAAACAAATAAAAGCCAACAGTCCGCTTGGCGTTCAGTTTTAGGACGTAATAAAGCAAAGTTCATCTTGTGAGACAATAGAAAGTTTACTAGGGGGGATTTTAACTTTTACAAGTACATTGACCGGCAATTTTGATTTCCTGAGAGCAACTGTGTAGTAGACGCAGCTTAAAATATTGCGGCAACGTCACTCGTAAAACAGTCAGTAAAGGAGATATGAAAGTGGAACCAGGACCTAGTGAAGGTTGCAAAATAGGAAGAAAAATATTTACAATAGAGACACAAAGATAAAACTAAAAGACAAAAGGCCTAATGATACGAATTTAGTGCTGGGGTTCTATTTTGCTCGGTAAAACCATATTGCTTTTGACATGTTATGGTATCTTTTTTAACTAGGTCGCAGCTGTCAAGTGAATAAAAGCTATCATAAATTAGAGCCCGGATTCTTGTCGCAATGACGTCACAATAGGGTAGTTTGGGGAATAAATGGAACAGTGTTAATTAATACAAAAAAAATACGGTTATAACCAAATATTTTTTTTATAACTAGGCATTGACGACAATAAATACCTAGTCAATTGATCAATATTATCTTTTGGTATATTATTTCAAACCATAAATTTGTACCATGTAAAAACCTAAGCCAGTTTAATGTACCAATGTACGGTTTGCAGTTATAATCTGAAAGATAGCATTGATCAATTGACTAGGTATTTATTGTCGTCAATGCCTACTTCTTAAAATTTATTCGGTTAAAAACCATATTATTTTCCACACCAATAGATACCAGTAGAACACCAGTAGACTAGGTTACCGTATTAATTAACACCGTTCCATTTACTCCCCAAACTACCCTATTGTGACGTCATTGCGACAAAAATCAAGGGTCTAAATAACGTTGACAATACGATAACATATCAAAAGCAATATGGGTTTGCCTAGTGGAAAAAGGGCCATGGTCTTCCGCTGGGACCATTGCTGAAGCTAGAGCAGGTCTAAGGCCAAAAACAATTTGATTATGAAAATAATATTACAAATTATAATGAATACCAATAAATGATGTAATTATGTACATGCAACAACGAAAATAACAACATGAATACGTACAATAAATATGGCTTAAAGTTCATTGTTTTTGGTGATGTTCATAATATTTATCTTTTGATTTTCATTCAGTTAAAGTTAAGCTTAAATACAAAAGCGCTGGCTTGGGTGCAAGAGACACTGCTCAGTTGGCCCGATCATTGTGGTCATCATTGAGAGTCATACTAACCTACTGCTGAACAAAACGTCTTTTGGCTCAATGATTAGGATAATAAAGGGATAAGACTCAATGTAGAAATTAGAAAGTTAGAAATAAACATAAGCTCGCAGTGCCCTTCACGCGGCTCCATAAAATAAAAAAACTCTTTTATGGGTAATTGTATTAGGTTCTATAATAAGCTCCCAAGTAATGTTACTGAACTATCAGTAAATAAATTTAAGAGTTACGTTAAGCGTAAACTAATTTCTAAAGCATATTATAGTATTAAAGACTATATTAATGATAACAATGCTTGGGACTGAATTGCTTGTAATAAAATGTTTAGTCCTTACGACAAAAGGTTGCGAACGTCGAAAAAAAAAAAGACATCCGACAGAGTTTCTTACAGGTTCTTCTCTGATCGGTCGCGATTTGAACCTGCAGTCAATTTAGGCTAAGTCGCTACTATGACGTTTCAAAAGAGTTTATTATTTGTAAACCTACTTGAATAAAGATTATTCTGATTCTGATTCTGTAATTTGTTTGTGTTCCACGACTGGTATCGGTTGAGAAAGAGCTCGATTGCTGATCGGTCTATTAAACAAATTATACTTCATTCACGCTAATAACAACAGCCGGTCGCTTATAAACTGTTGTGAATTCAAGGATTACGGTAATTGGTATAACAAATTTCCAGTGACAACCTTGCGGAATGAAATGAAGACATCTCTAAATTTTCCCTCAAGATGATAGCTAACAGTCGGGCCATAGCGAAGTTTCCGGCAATTTGTGTAGTACATGCGATACGGCAAACTGTAGGTAATGTTAAAGAAACGATAATGTTCAAGTTTTGGCAAGCACCAAGACTCTAAACCAGTCGCAATAACGTTTTATTGAGCAAGCGTTATGCTGACTTAGATTCAAGATTTTAAGAAGTTCGTTAGGTGCAGAAAGATTTTAAGACAACTAGAACTTATTTCATGGATAAAAATTTGCTCATTTGATCAAAGTTTTAGAATTAACAATAATTAGAAATACAAATGAATTCAGAACCTCCTTCTTAGATAAAAGATAAAAAGATCAAAAAAATTATTCAGTTAGAGTATTTGTATTGTATTGCAGGCCGCACGGGCACATTTATACGTCTAAATTCTACCAGCGATTCCCAAGAGGAGACCACTGCTGAGAAGAAGCGCCGCAAAAAACTCAACAGTCAGTATTTTTTTGAATAAATATGGCTTATGACAATAATAGATCTTAACCTAGCATTAAATAAAACAAAAAATGAAAAATAACAATGTAAATATAATTATCATGCGTAGTTAAGCAAGAAAACGTGTCAATACTTCTAATTAACACAAGAGCAAATGAATAAAATAATAATATTTATACATAAAAAATAAAGTTTCAATACGTTACAGAAACCGTGTACCCTAGACAAGATAGGTACTAAGCTATTGCGTTAGGTATCTTAGGCCAAGCATTTTTGTCAGTTAGATAATCCTCGACCCTATAGTAAGCAGTAGTAGCAAATGGTAACTTATTGTACTTACGGCTACGTGTGTCCATCTTAAAAACAATGAAAAAACTACAATCGTAACAATCACACAATCATACGTGGATTCAGTTTTCAACAAGAGACTTACATACATACATAACGTCACGCCTTCATTCCCAGAGTGGGGTAGGCAGAGCTACAGAATTAACAACAACTCTAAAAAACTTGTTGATAATTCTGTAACCACATTTTGCACAATCAGGCTAAGATGTTTACCAATGTATTAGTGACAGGTTGCAAGCCCATCGCCTAACAGTACTACAAGCCCTTATTCCCTTAGTCGCCTCTTACGACATCCAGGGGAAGACATGGAGTGGCACTATTCTAACCCGGCCGACAAGAGACTTGTTTTTCAAAATTAGCCTTATTAGAAATTGTATTTTAGTTTTTTGGTTATTGAACTGAATTTGAGTAAAGTTCTCGTATATTTAAGAGTGCCCGATGTTTATATCGACGGTTTCGTTGCATCAGGTAAGAAAATAAAGAAGTTTCTTCGATAGCGCCTCATTTACAAGCGATAAACGAGTTTAAAGTAGACAAAGTTTCTGCAAGATAAGAAGTCAATGATGACATTCTGTCAACCTAGTTGGATTTTTAACCTATTGTTTTGACTTGACAGGAGCGCGTGGAGCTAACCCCATAATATGCTTCTGTTTAGTCCACAAGAGAAAATATTATTGTACCGAACAATTGTCCACGCGTGTGATATTCATGGATGTATTTCTCTAATGAGTCCATGGGAGTGGCTATAAATAACCCCGACATTAGCTAAATACACCGTAACGGGAGTAAAAGCCATTAATTAAAATTAGAATTTGAACCTATCATTTTATTTGACCTTATAATTTGTACTGGGATGATAATAGTAATGTCAACTTGATATGTAGCAGTAATTATTGGTAAACAGTATACTTACGGCCGAACCCTATATTCAAACCGCAGAAAGATAAGATAATGCTTACTTCGGGTTGAAATTAGACATTTGGCCATACAAGATGTGTCAAATTTTAATCCGAAGTAAGGCTATCTGTCCGCGGTTTGAATATAGGGTTCGGCCGTTAGACAGCACCTAAAGTCAGAGTCAATCCGGCTACAATGGCCTATTAAATCCGAATCAATCCATGGCCGATAAGGACCCTATTTCATAGAGATAAGTCTGGTAGGCTGACAGTTTAATCAGCACAAAAGTAGCTCTTACGCTGAATAAGGGGGAATAGTCTAGAAAGCGGGGTTGGTTGAAAATCATTAGATATTGCTATAAGTTTGAAAACGGTACGAATATGAACGTTAACCTATTTAGCTCATCCATAAATGGTAAATTCAACAGAAATTTAAAAGAAATTAGGTAGGTGCGCGTAGCGCCGACCTAACCTAGAGGTAACCTACATAACTGATAGTATAGTATAGTAGTCATTGTTAATAGAATAATTTTATTTCAGGCAACAAGGCCCATATTAACAAATACCGTACAGAGAAACATACATAACAATAATAAAACTCAAAAATAACATAACTTTCTACTAAAACACTTTTAGTGTCAAGTAACCGGCGGCCACGAACTCATGAAACATGACACCCATCAGGCAGAATTCCCTCTTTAAAAACGTTGAAAGAACTTTGGTCAGTACTTTCACCACAGAGGACTTAAATTTAACCTGGCGTCAGGGCTCCACTAGTCAACCCTCAGGGTAACTTAACTCATACATACTTTACGAGCTCGTTTGCCTCCGTACAGTTATGTAATCGGGACATGTATAGCTTCGTCGTGGCCGTGCAGGACACATCAAGTGGTTCACTGATAACGGTATATTTTGTAATGACTGGAATGATGACCTCGTTTTACACTAATGATAATTTATTACAAGGATACGATATTAATTTTACTATGTTTGTACACCTGGCCTTATAATCAGTATAACTACTGAAAATACAGCCTTCGTAGTTTTAACTAAGCAGACCACGTTTGGGCGCCAACTCATTAAACTCGTAAATAGGCGCTTGTGGAGCAAGATAGTATCCGATACAGCCTTAAATGAAAGCAGAGGAAGTTTACTTATTTTACGTACGAGCATAGGATGCACTCGTGCTTCGCTAATTTTGGTATAAGTTGAGTGATGTTAAAAGCCTTTTAAAGGCATGTTAAAGGACGTTTTTAAACCCAGAAAAAAAAGTGGTGTTATCAGTTTACATGTGTATCGGTGGTGTTTGTATCGGTGTGTGTGTATGTGTGTTTCTGTGTCTGTCTGTGGCATCTTCACTCCTAAACGAATGGACCGATACAGACGAAGTTTTTTTTAATACAGTCACGATCCTGGTCCCGATTAAACAATCAGGATGGTTTTTACCTAGGTTTCATGAAAATCGTTTGGGCCGTTTAAGAGATATCAGTTCTCAAAGAAGAAGTCGTCATTATACACTTAAGAGCAATGAAAACGGGCACTTTCTATAAAAAATATGTACTATGTGACCCTGTGTTTGCAGTAATTTTCTTTAACAGGCTTTATTGTTTGATTATTTAAATTTATTTTGATCTTTAATGTGTATAAAAATAAAGCACAAATTTTAACCACGACAGCGTGAACAGCACCGCTAGCATATAATGGGTACAATGCTTTACTTTCTTATTCATAAACGCAAGAGTGCTTAAAGTATGCTTTGTCCTTAATGTGACATTAGAATTTGACAGAAAATAATAAAGAATACTTTTACTAAAATCTGTTTATTGTGCATTTATGTATAAGCGGATATGTATTTAATTAACATAACAATCAAATAAGTTTGGTATAATTTATATCTGTTACCGGCCCAACCCAATTTTAGGATAAACTAGTTTTTCCTAAGCCAAACCAGTTCATCCTTTATGCGAGAATAAACCGGTACAGACTAGACTAAACTTGTTCGTCCTGTGGCCGATGGGAAAAACTAGTTTTTGTGGTTGAGCCTAAATATGAGTACACTTCAGGATAGACTGGTTTGGTGTTGTCTATACTAATTTTGCCTCGTCAAAAATGTTTAAGTGAGAACATGTCGAAACCGTTTTATTATTCAATGTTAGTTTACCCTCCTGGATCCCCGCATCCTTTATAAAGAACTAAATGGACGCTCACTTTAAGTACTTTATAAAGTACATAATAGTTACCGCTAAAATCAACTTTTTTCTAGCGAAAAATGATAACAATTCTTAAATCAGCGGCGGAAGGTTCAGGACTCAAGTACAAAGTACTTTATAAAGGACTCTCGGTTATTAGGTTTTTATGACAAAAAACAATTCGGGATCCAGAAGGATATACTAGTTCAAACCAGTTTATTTATTTATTTATTTATTTATTAAGGTTTGCCAACAGGTAAAATACTATAAAACTTACAAACTAATTATGACATTTCGTTTATATTGATTGAGTATCCACCCAATTACAGGCAAACTCAGCATGCATTACAATTTAACGCTTATTATCTAGAAGTTAAACATTCTAGTAGCTACTACGTTATTCACTAAACAAATACAATACAAATTCTGAATAAGTCCAAGTGAAGAAACTATTTTGCAATCGGCACCCAAATTAGAAATTAACCTTGAGTTTGTATAAATATGTTTTAAACTTATTTAGTGACATGTTTAATATATCAACCCTTTTATCTTTAAACAATGTATTATGTTCTTTGCAAATTCTAGGCAAAACGCTGTGAGACCCGACATTAGTTCTGTACGTTTCAGTTGAGAATGGCCGAAGGTTGACAAGACGAGCACAATGTCGCGGGACGGTCAGTTTGTCCTGAAGTGTACTTATTACATACTAGGCTCAACTAGTTCAGCCTAGGTTAAACTAGTTTCTTCTATTGACCATAGGTCAACCAGTTTAGCCTAGTCTGTACCAATTTATTGTATCGCATAAGGGATGAACTAGTTTGGCCTAAGAAAAATAAAATACATATCCTCTTATTATTATTATTTAGTAAGAGTATTCTTTGTCATTTTCTGTAAAATTCCAATGTCACATTAAGGACAAAGCATACTTTGAGCACTCTTTACCTATCGCATTAAGGATGAACTGGTTTGGCCTAAGAAAAACTAGTTTCTCCTCAAATCGGGTTTGGCCGGTAACATATCTAACGCTTTGATTGAAGTCAGTATCAAGTAAATTAGGTAATTTATTGACTAAGTTTCACATGACTTTGCCATGGAGTAGTTTGCTTGATGTCAATACTTGGTTAAACACGTATTTACTCAGTAAAGCAACTAATAGGCATACGCACTACGCATAACTTCAAAGACGGCCTGTTTATTGGTATTAGGCGGTTATATTTCATTTAAAATTCTAGTCAAACTAGTAGTCCTTATCATTTCTTTATATTCATCTGTCCGTCTGTATGTCTCATCTGTCTCCATTTATTTATTTATTTATTTATTTAAAAATGTGTTTACATGGCTTTACAGAAAGATCCAATACGCCATGAAACATAAACTTAGTAAATAAAATAACATTGATTCATTGATCGCTCGGTTACATTACCACAGTTGTGGGCCTAGCATCCATCATCTCACAGAGTCTCAGGCATTCACTTCTCAAAACCGTCCATCGCCACGCAAACAGATCGCACTCTGGTGCCGACGCCAAGAGCGCATTCATCAGCGCGAGAGCACGAAGCAGCGGAGAGTTCTTGTGCGACACGGTGCGCGTCGCTGGCACAGCCAACAGCTCGCGTCGGCGCGGCCTGAGGGCAATCCTGGGGATGTCCGGTACATGCAGTCGCACAAGTCGGCTCACCAGTTCAAGACAGTCCGAGTCGCCACGTAGGGTCCGACACGCAAACGTTAGTAACCCAAGATTACGTCTCACCTCCAAGGAGTTGTAACCTAAGGTCCCAAGCAGATACTTCGTTGGGTAGAGAAACGGATAATACCCGTACCTTTTCTTAAATAAAAACCTTAAAAATGCTTTTTGGACCTTTTCAAGAAGCAGAGCATAAGTCGATTCGTGAGGATGCCAAATGATCGACGATGTCTCGAGCTTGCTTCTTACTAAGGCACTATAGACGAGCTTGATAGCAGTGGGATCATTAAAGTGATGGAGGTTACGGATAACGAAGCCCAGTCTTCGATAGCAGCTAGCAGCAAGCGAAGAAATATGCTCATGAAATGTGAGCCGCGTATCAAAGACCACACCCAGATCCTTAGTGGAGAGCACGCGGTTAATGGGCTTGGCCCCAAGCATATATTGAGCATACATCGGCTTATGAGCACGGCTGAAGGTGCAGACACAACACTTACCCGAATTGAAAAGCAACTTGTTTTCAACACTCCACCAAAAAACCGAGTCGATGTCCCTTTGCAACGACTCACAGTCGGTATCTTGCTCGACTCCATACACTAACTTCAGATCATCTGCGTATAAGAGACACTGAGCCGACTGAAGAACCGATTTGAGGTCGTTTATCATGATCCCAAACAGAAAAGGCCCTAATATGGAGCCCTGACTAACGCCAGACCGGGTATGATATGGGGCCGAGACAAAGCATCCATGTTTTACATACTGCTGTCGACCGCGCAGGTAACTAGCGAAGAATGACAACAATGCAGGAGAGAATCCGATCCGATCTAGTTTCGTCAGTAACACATCGTTATCCACACGATCGAAAGCCTTCCTGAAATCAAAATAAACGACATCGACTTGGACGCCTCTATCCAGGTGCTGAGATATACTGTCAGCCAAGATTAAAAGATTGGTGTCAACAGAGCGGCCATGTCTGAATCCATGTTGTGAGTCACATAAAAAGGGTTTTACCTGTGAGCATAGAGTTTGGTGGAGTATGGACTCAAAGAGCTTTGCCAGAGGGGAAAAGACGGCAATTGGCCTGTAGTTTTCCACGTCGGTTGGGTCATTATCTTTTGGAATAGGTTTTACCCTCGAGACCTTCCAGCGAAGAGGGAATGATCCAGTACTAAGGGCCAAATTAAAAATATAGTGTAACGGGACTTTTAGAAACTCTAAACATCCTTTCACCACATACGCAGGCAGGTTGTCTGGCCCTACAGCGCTATTGGATTTGAGACGCTTTATTCCAGACACAACCTCATTCATCGATATTGCGACTATATGGACATAGTTAGCATTGCCATTTAGATCAGATCCTAGCAAGTTAGGATCGAGAAGCGGAGTGTCAGGTAAAAAAACCCCAGAGAAATAGCTCGCAAACGCCCCAGCTAGCTCGGCTCCAGCAAATTGCTTTCCATCAAGCTTCATACTGCTGACGAACCCACCCTTTGACTTCAGGCTGTTTAGGTGCGACCAGAAAGCCCTAGGGTTGTTCTTTACTTTATTCTGAATTTGCGCAATGTAGTCGTCGTAAACAGAGGCCATTCGTTCCCTCACCTCAGACCTCAGTTTCGCGAACTTGTTGTATAGATCTAAGTTCTTTGTGCGTTTCCACTGACGATGCAGGTCACTTTTTAGTCTCAGGTCCTTAATGAGATCTAAGGTGAACCAAACATTTTACAGTCACTATATCAAAAACTATAAAAGTGATAGAGCTGGGGTTCTATTACCCTTGGTAAAATCATATCGCTTCTGACATGTTATCGTATAGTCAACGTTATGATAGCTCTTATTTACTCGACAGTAAGTAATGGCGGTGGAGTTCAAAATAATATGATAACAAGTCCAAAGCAATACGGTTTTACCGTAGAATACAGCCCTTAATATTTTTTTCGGTTTTATTTCTTATGTTAAAAAATAACAGCCTAACTAATAGACAGAATAGATATTTATTAAGTTCTGATATTTTAGCCTAAAAAGATGTAAGGCGAAAATATTTTAGACTAAGCATCAGGACAAACACTTTTAAGCGTTTAAAAAAAAAAGAAATTTGAAATAAATAAATATACAAACAGACCGTTCAGATTACACAATATTCTGACCCCCTTACTAATAAACGTTGAATAAGTTTGGAATAGTTATACCATGCTTTGTCCTTATCTGATGAATTCAAATGTCGCAATGACAGATAAGGACAAAGCATGGCATAACTATTCCAAGCTCATTCAACGTTCATTAGTAAGGGAGATAAAGTACTCATATAGCCAATAAAAATGCTTTCTTAGGGTGGAATCACATCTATAAGCACAGATTCGCATTTTGTCTATAGAAAATAGCTTCTTTGTATGAAGACATGTACACATCTATTCTCCTTCGCATGCGTATGCATCTTCATAGATAACAGACATTTTCTACAGGGTATTTTTTTTATCAGTGCACCAATTTTAACATATGATTTTGTATCGTTAATATAATATATTACCATTTTTTTTGTTGCAAATTATCTCTCTTTTACCTTCTCGTGTGGTCACAAAGTCACACTAGAAATGATGACATGGGTTGTCAAGCTGTAGGTATGCAATACACTGTATTGATATTCGAAATTTGAAATTTCATGTACAGCTTATCAGACAACAAGCCCC
This sequence comes from Acleris holmiana, assembly GCA_949316455.1. NCBI lineage: Eukaryota > Metazoa > Arthropoda > Insecta > Lepidoptera > Tortricidae > Acleris > Acleris holmiana. The sequence continues at coordinate 16,812,697 of OX438767.1, forward strand.
TCTCCTACTAAAATTCTAAATTTTAAATTTCATTTATTAACTTACTTAACAACACTCCCCTCTCCTCGCACCCCTGCTTTAGAGGGTCCATGAATATCGTTAAGTTAGTGGAATCATTGAATCGGCAATATGTCTAAAAAAAAATTAAGCTAGAGTAAAAATAACACAACATGTGTTGATTAAGAAGAGCGAAGCAAATATTAAAATTTGTGCACCTATTAAAAAAAATACCCTGTATAGACAAAATGCAAATTGTTGCTGATAGATGTGATTCCACCCTTAACAACATAGATTATAGTGGGTGTTGATTATGCTGATGAGTAACCAGAAGTATTTGATGAACAGAAACCGTGACACATCGGCAGCCTTGCCAACTTTTGTTTAACATCACATCAAGTAAATTATCCATAAATTCTTCTATTTAGAGAGGTGGGTATAAGAACTTAATGAGATGGTTTGTGTGACGCAGCAGTCAAAGTTTTTGGTATATAAAGACGTAAAAATATTTAAAAAACCGGTTGATAGCATGTCGGACCATGCTCAGTGTAGGGTTCCGAAGCCGTTAGCCGTTACTACAAACATTATAAATCAAAAGTAATGACTGATTTTCTATTTAAAGTCATTTGGTGCCGTCTAAGATGATTTTAGTAGGTATAAACACTTTAATCGCCTGTATCTCAAGAACGAATGATGTCTACTTAGTCGTAATATTTTTTCTTTTAAATTCTAATATGCGCTTCCATGTTAGCTTTTTTCAGATTTTTAGTATTTGTAGAGTGGGGGGACACTTGACTCTGACAACAACAAGCGCTTTGAAGCTTAATATTTCATAAACAGATCCTATAATCGATTTTTTTTTAATCAAACCCACAGTATTCTTGAAATACCTATCCAACGATACCCCACACGATGGGGTAGACGTAAATACATCCCCACGTTACGTGTAGGGGAGATACCCTAAAAAAAAATATTTTACACATTTATTTTTTATTGTACCATTTTGGTTGCGGGATAATATATATATTCATGCCAAATTACAGCTTTCTAGTACTAAGAGTCTCTGCGCTTGGTTGCGGACGGACGGACATGGCGAAACTATAAGGGTTCCTAGTTTGACTGTGGAACCCTAAAAATTCGATTGTTATGAATAAGTCTTTATTACAGACTCGCTTAACAAGATATTTACATCAACTCAGAAAAGGTACATCAGTTATACACGATACTAACACACTAACACATTGTTTTTACTATTACATTCCTTTGATATCTATAATTATCATTATATAATTTGTTCAATCTGAAATCAATAGGTTTGTGTATTGTTTTTGACCTTTTCAATGTAATTTCAGGTACTTTGACATAACATGCAGTGTATTATTGTGACTTACTTGGAAAATAAATAGGTATCGTATATTTATTCAATTATGAATTATTAATAAACTACTTACTTGCTTTTTAATTAGTTGTCGTATAATTAAAACCCGCGAACCTTAGGTGTCGCGTCGGAGAATTATTTTACATTACTTAGTGCATGTATTTTTAACTTGGTCTTTGGTCTTTGGCAACGCGGCGGTAATTACTAATTACTATCGAGGGATTAAAAAAATAACTGATTGGTAGGTACCTTGTCTTGCCAGGGTATGCCTCTACACTTTCCACGCGTCATTACCGCATTTCACTTCATCGAACGCTATTTTCTGCTGAAACTATGATGTTTTTAGGTATATCTTAAACATTAATTACCTATGTTAGGTTACTTTGCACTTGTGACCATTAAAATAAATTAACATATGCGGTAGAAAATAGCTTTCGATGAAATTAAAATTATGCGTAATGATACCGTGTTCGTTTAAAGGTGTTTCAAATAATAGGTACCCACCCGTAAACTACAGTTGATTTCTGTATTATGTCAAACTTAGTTTCTTATATAACTTTGACTTTAACATTTTTAATATTTAAACGGAACAGGAAAATTCTTCATACTTACTCTCAAATATTTTTGAGAACTTTCTCACGAATTTCCTGAGGAAATTTCCATTGATCTGTCTTTTTAGGAGCCCAACAACCGGTACTGATTTTTGCTAGAGACTTTTCGAGAACCTTCTGCCCCATTACAGCCTGTCACAAATATATTCAAATCCCGATGCTAATTGACAACGGCCGGCGACAGGTACCGCCTGATTGGATCCTGGCTTAATTACGGCTGATGAAGATTAATCCGTCGCCTTGGGTTGGTCGGGATTGTTTCCTTAAGCTTTTGTTTTGTTTAGGTGTGAGGATTTTAGTTTAGTTTTTCAGCTTTTAACTGTAAAGGTTTTTAATGGAATTTATTAATGTTCGCGTATCCTGCTGCTGGCACGTGTCGGACTGCCAACGCTCCAACTATCAGGACAATTTCACTCCTTAATGAGATGACTATGCATGATCCGGATGCTGATACGCCCGATTATTTTGAAAGGAAGTTAGAAAACTATTTACATCGTATTCTGCCTGTTAGTCAGTTAGTTGTGTATTTATTTAACATATTATGTGTACTGGGCCTCGCTTATGACTCGTTCGCCATTATTGTAAATGGCATAAGAGTTATCAAAACGTTGACAATACGGAAACACGTCAAAGACGATATCGTTATTACGGTGTAGAATCCCTGTTCTATTTGTTCTGTCTTAATGTAAGCGTTTTAATATTTGTATTTGTTGTTAGCTTGTATGACCCTGAACAAAATAAACCTGCTAACCTGCCTACCAACTAATTTAGTAGTTCCACTATCTTATCCATTTTCTTACCGCAAACCAGCAGTGTTTACATTGTTCTGTTCCATTTGGTAATAAGAAAACCGATGACATTACTAACTTAGAGGCATTAGTTACTTATCTAGTGATTGAAAATGTTTAAGATATCACTTACCATCAGGTGACCTGTGTGCTTGTTTACCAACTCCATACCATAAAACAGCCTATGAAGTACGAGTCAGACTCGCGCATTGAGGGTTCCGTACAAGCTAGAATATAAATTTGTATTAAGGGACAAACTTGACATTGCCGTTTGAAAACTGTTGTCTCCATACATCGACATAGGTCACGATTAGTTTACAACTGCAAATAATTAAGCAATCGCACTTTTTTAGTGATGGAGCAACAAAGAAAGGAAAAAATACGAAAACTGTTTCGTATTTTTTCCTTCCTTCTTGCCAAATTTCAGGATTCTAGGTTTATGGGAAGTATTCAATATTTTTTGATTCCCGTGAGAGTGTCGAAATGTAACGATTTGCGTCATAAACTACGTATCTGTCTTCTAACTTAATTGAGAAGTTTAATTTTTTCACAGCTTCAAAGTACTGTAGACCCGAGGTTTTAATTTCAACTTGATACCCCTCCACGCGTTCTCGAGATAGAGGGTCTTGACAGAACAACAAAGTCATCCTATAAGGGTTCAGTTTTTTCTTTTGAGGCAAGGAAACCCTAAAAGTGTTTTTTTTTGTGATCTAATGTGTGTAAAGGTGCTTTTCCTTCGGCAAGGTGAGACAAGAAGAGACAAGGCGGCTCGAAAAAAAATGGTTCTAAATGTCCATTTCCACCAAAAAAATGAGAGAAGGGTTATACAAATTAAGGGGTATACAAATTTAAATTCTCGTCTCGGTGGAAAAGCAGTTGGTAAATCGACACTCGCTTTGAGTCCTTAGACATTTGCAGTATTTTTAAGTGGGCAAGTATTTGTAAGCTTCAGAAGCCAGTGACCATTTAGGTGGCTTAAGCTGCCTCCTTTGCTAAAGAAAGCGCCAAAGTAATAGTTGGACTCGCACACGAAGGGTTCCGTATCATTATTGTATTGGGCCCCTTTTCAGGGTTCCAAATTCAACCAAGATGTAAATCAAGATTAAATTATTATTTTTACATTGTAACATCAAGTGTATGCACTTACTGTAACTGTATGTACCTACTCGTATGTAGATGTTATAATCAATATTTAGATTTGCGAGAGTGATTACGAAACGAAACGAAACGTATCAATACAACCAGAACTACAAGTAGTAAAAATCATTAAAACATTTTAAATGAAAGTATAACGAATTTTAAAGAGAAAATAATTGGTTCCTGTAATACAAGCGACTAAAGTGTATACAACGAGTTACAAAATAATCCGTAAAAAAGAAATTACGAAAGTAGCGTCAACCCTAGTATATTGTATACCTAAGATACTGAACTGACGTTATTTAATAAGGGTCGACACTACTTTTGTAATTTCTTTTTTACGGATTATTTTGTAACACGTTGTATACAATAGTGAAATTTTTAACCGTCCACATATTGCGGTTCCTGCACGGGTAGCACAATTTTTATTTTTACTTTTCGCTGAGTGCGTCTCTATCGTTACAGACTAGATAGAATGGGAGTTCTGAGCGACAAACAAGTCACGGACCACTTGTGCTAGCCCTCCTGAGTTACCGCCCGACAGAGGTTCGGACGGACGCCCTGACAGCAGGGGCTTAGTAATAGGATCCCGTTAGCACCTTTTGGACACGGAACCCTAAAAAATGCCGGTCTTAAAATCACAAGGTTCCTGCCAAATTAGTTACTGCCAAAACAAAAAACTATCAGCTAAAACTATATAATGTACACAAAAAAACTGCATCAACTTACGTTTATGATCGTCAGTGTAGATTTAGCAACATTTTGTTATGGATGACCCATTTTTCCAGCTGGCGTTGCATCTGATTATAAGAGCTTAAAGCTCGATAGGGTGTAATACATATTTTCCATAGGTAATTAAACCATGTCAAAAGGTTGAACAGACTGAATTGGATAAGCTCAAGTAGTATTAAAAGGCGTCCGGAGCTTAATCTCAAAGGCTTCAGGATACATGGCCAGTTGAGGTGAGATAACATTGAAGATTTTGCGGTCATCATTACAATGGAATAGAAAAGTTTACTAGTTGCATAACAACGTCCTCTAAAAGTCACACTCTCGGAACACAGTAAATATTATATCGTTTCATTGGAAGTTGGAAAACATATTTCTACTTAACGAACCTGTAACACATAAAAATACTTTCCAGTCAGTGTAATAACAGTCGCGATTCAAAAAGCATATTTAGGAATCTAGAAAATTGTACCTACTAAAAATTCATCTGCTGCTAAATTCAAAGTTGTATGTATAAAATCTCCAACCGTATTTATTCAAATGGATGAAAACTTTTTAACATTATGTATGATCGAATCAAAAAGTTTATTTTAACAAGCATAACATCGAAGTGCAAACGTCACTGGCATCTCATACTTTGATAGCTTTTAGCGTATCGTTATAAGTCTCGTACGACAAGATTTCCAACCGCTGGCAAACGTAGGGCGGCTGTTTTCAACGCGTCAGTGACTCTCTAGCCAGCTTTCAAGCGAGGCGCTCCGCCCGACGCGCGGCTTCAACCGATCGTGTTTTATTTCGAATTCAAATTTCGAACGCCGCCATCTCAAAATTAAAATAAAACTAAACGTGACCTAGCATCTAGTTGTTGGCAATTAAAAATAACATAGTATTAATATGAACTTTTTAATCGTAGGTTGATTAGTAAGTTTTGAAAGTTTCTTAGTGACTGTAAAATGGATTGGTGTAAAGTGTGAAACTTTTTCTGGTGAACGGAAGGAAGGCGGCAGATTAAAAAAGTTCTTGCTGAAGTGAGTAAATGCCAAGCTATTATTGTTAGACTACGGTTTCAATGTTTCTGTTTTAAGGCTTTTAAGTTTTAGTTTGATTTTTTTATGTGTAAAAATCGGCTTTTATGCCCTCATAAAATTTGTTTATTTTAATTAATGTAACATTTTTTGGTCTAGAAATGTTGCAAATGTTTTTGAGTCACTAAAAATCTACTATTAAGAAGAGGACATCATACACCATTATCGTTATAAAATATTTAGCCAATATCAATTTCAAGGTTCCATTTCTTATTTAGCATGAAATGATAATGAAGAAATGGTGTAATTTATCGGATTTCTCAAACGGTAATTGGCATATTGATGATTCGGTAGTTATCAAATTACTCATAACAAATTATTTAAAAACTAAAGTAAGTCAAATATGCTCCTGAAAATTATATGCAATTAATATTAATCTAACCAAAGTATCGTTAACGATATACTTAGGTGGTTACATAATTAGCAACGTTTCCGTTTTAAATATGACTTTTTAACTACCTTGTAAGGCCCGCTGGTTTTTTTATTGTTAATTGAAATTGGAACTTAGATATTTGTCATATGAAGTTCAACATAAATTTGACAGAAGGCCTTTTAAAAGGCCTTTGGGCGTTACGAGGTTAACACCTATCAAAGAATTCTTAGCTAATTTTATTATTAGTTACACGCATCATGAACTGAAAAACTAAGATTTACTACGAGTATCTCTGTTGAAAACAAAACTTTAATTTTATACAGATTTAAAAAAAGAATGCTTTCAACAAAGTTGTAAGTGCGTTCAACCTTTGTATGGACGCGTCAGCGCTTAGTTTTGAAATCCCTAAAAAATACAAGGTCCGTTAATAACAGAAATGTAAAGTAAATTATAACCAGCAATAAAATTGGTTAATACTTTTTATTTATTTCATTACATGGAGAAGGCACACGAACACTCAGGCCTACTGATATTAAGTGGAATCTGAGACCCATAGACATTTGAATTCACAAGACCTCAAAATGTGTTGTCAACCCTGAGGACTTACATGAATGCCTCTATGCTAGTAGGTAATAATTTTTGGTTAGCGGACAAATTCAATTTGTAAGCAATTGTTTGGTAAAAAACGCACGTGTTTTAAATATGTGACTTTGTTTCGGAAAATAATTTAAAGTATAGTACCAATAAATTTAATTTTTTCATTCATTTCGTGACGGTTTGTACAGATTAATTATTTTTTTCAAGAGCTACGCTCCTGTCAGTATCCTAATTGCCAATTTTTCCTATTTTCCGTCATAATATGTAGGGTTCCGTAGTCAAACTAGGAACCCTTATAGTTTCGCCATGTCCGTCCGTCCGTCCGTCCGTCCATCCGCAGCCTAGAGAAGAGACTCTTAGTACTAGAAAGCTGTAATTTGGCATGAATATGCATATTAGTCACGCCAACAAAGCGGTACAATAAAATGAAAAAAAACTTTTTTTTGCGTAGGTACCTCCCATACACGTAACGTGGGGATGTATTTTTTTTCTCGTGTACCCCATGGTCTGGGGTGTTTTTGGATAGGTCTTTTAAGAATGTTACGGGTTTGTGAAAACAGTTTTTCGTTTAAGTTTATGAAATGTTAAGCTTTAAAGCGCAAATTTTTGGTAGACTCAAGTGTCCCCCGCCCCAAACCCCTACAGCCAAAACCCCAAATACTAAAACTCTGAAAGAAATCTTAAATAAAAGCGCATATAACGAATTTTAAAGGAAAACTATCACGACTAAATACACCTCATTGGTTCTTGAGATACAGGCGATTAAAGTGTTTATACCTAGTAAAATCATGTAAGACGGCACCAATTGACTTTAAATAGAAAATTAGTTATTACTTCTTGACTTTTATATTTGTAGTACTTAACGGCTTCGGAACCTTACACTGAGCATGCTCCGACATGCTCTTGCCCGGTTTTGGCATTCTTCATTGGTGTGGCATTCTGTCTCTTTTTGCCAATAACAAAGGCTAAGTCTTCCTCTCTTCCTTCTTTTTTTATTTTTTCTTATATCTTTATTGTACAGAAATCCATTTAGCTTTTACTTCCAGAATGTTCATACATAAACTGTCATACCGTATCAGATCATAAAAATATTCAATTTCAGTCTAATCACACAAAATCGTACATAATATTACAAATATCAACCAATTTAAACATTCCAAAACAAATAACCATTTTAAATGTAATCTCAATTGGCTTACAATTCAAACTCAGACTACTATTTCAAACTCTTTGCTGATAAGATCAGGCTTGGCAACAACCACCAGACAAATAATACCGTCGGCCATTTTCTTCGTAAACTAAAAGTCGCAAATAACGCGAAGGTAATGGTCCAGAAATGCCAAATCCTTTTGTCTCCGATTGGACCGCAAAACAATCTCGGAATAAATTATTTTAGATCATTACAAAGAAAATTCGACGGAGTAAAACATAAAATTAACACCGTTAATTAAGTTTTCAATTTCCTCAATAAATTCGTTTTGGAATTTCATTGTAGTAATCGCTAATCGGAATTTATACAAAAGACGATGCTTATTTCAGTCATTAACTTCATTAGCTTTTTTATGCCCATTTAACAAATAAAATGAAAACTAATCTGGCTTAGCTAAATTGTTTACAATGTGGATTTTTTAAAGCTGAAAGAAAGTGTTTACAGCAGTGTTTTTAGTGTTTTAAAAAGGCATCTCTTTTCCGTAATATGTTTAGTTTTCATTTTCCTGGTAGCAACCTACTAGGACCCGCGTGATTCTAGTTACGTTCGTTATTGAGCGTTACCCAAAAAAACTACCTATAGTTAAAGACAAAAATTAACAACGGTAATTTTTCCATTACGTCACGATAAATTAGTCACATATTTATATACTGCCAACAGGCGGTATTTCAAATTAAATAAGCATATCAAATTCAACCCTCACCTGTTAGTAATATAGTTGAACTTGCTACAGGAGTTTTGTCTGAGATGCCATTATTTCCCTTAAAGCCGTAATAGTTAACTTTCGTGACGCAATGAAAAAATTACTGTTGTTAAGTTTTGTCCTTAACTACAGGTATTTTTTTTGCAAAACGCCCTTAATACCTGGCTTTTTAAATTCACGCGATTGTGTTGAAACGCACAATTGGCTTGTTGCAGAGCCACTCTTCCATTCACAGCATTAACAAACGAGATATCGTCATCATCATCATCCTATATTAGTCCACTGCTGGACATAGCCCTCTCCCATTGCACGCCAACGAGCACAATTCGAGGCACTCTCATCCAGCTCTTGCTAGCGACCTTGCGAAGATCGTCGCTCCACCTAGTCTGAGGGCGTCCTACATTTCGTTTGCCGATTCCCAGTCTCCACTCAAGAATATGATAACTCCAGCGATTATTATTAGTTCTGCGGCACAAATGACCGGACCACTGCCACTTCAAGCTGCTAATTCGATGGGCTATGTAGTCAACGATTAAATGAGATATACAACATGTTAATACATTTAATATCATATTAACTAATTTCTAGACTCAACGAAATGTTCTCAATTGCTTGTTTTAGGCATTTAATTTGATGTAGGTAACTATCAAATAGTTTTAATCAAGTTCAGCCACAGTCTTTATCACATTCCGTTTTGACTTGATACCCTTGTCAAAGCACTATATTCTCGACGATTTTGACGTTGTATTAAATTCAAAATAGACGTACGCATATTATTTTTGATATCTTCGTACAAGCATTGGCATTCAATTATTGTTAAACCATCATCACTACATAGTATAAAACAAAGTCGCTTCCCGCTGTCTGTCCCTATGTATGCTTAAATCTTTAAAACTACGCAACGGATTTTGATGCGGTTTTTTTTATTAGATAGAGTGATTGAAGAGGAAGGTTTATATGTATAATACTTTAATCCGGAGCGAAGCGAGGGCGGGTCGCTAGTATTCCAATAAAATAGATAAAAAAACCCGACATGATTGCGACCCCTATTAAGAGTGCTGGGGGAATACCACGACATGCCTAAGCAATTCAGTTTAGGATGAGCGTAAAGGACATAGCTATAGCAGTTATATTAACTGTCTCTTTTTCTCACCGTGAACTTGTGACTACCATAAATTTATAACTGTAACAAGTCCCACAATATAATTTACCAGTGGTTTAAATATGGTATAGGTAAATTGAACGATTTTAAACCGTCTTGATATTTTATAAGTTATTTTTTGTTAATTAACAGTGTTGATTTAACACGCATAGCTCTAAGCAAAATGATGATAAGCCTATTTTTTATCCAAATTTATCTAGGTACTTACTTATTGGACCGCCTTTTTTTCTCTTTCCTTCTATTTTTCATACAATTATCATCTTAATGTAGGTACTCGTCGTGCCTCAACAAGTGACCAAACATGCCTGCTAACTAAACCTTTTTTTTATGTTAAAGAGAAGGCACACGAGCACTTAGGCCACCTGATGGTAAGTGGAATCTGAGACCCATAGACATTTGAATTCTCAAGACTATAATCCTAAGACCTCAAATGCGATGCCAACCCTGAGGACTACGATGGAATGCCTCTATGCTAGTAGTTTTACCGGTTGTCTTATCCCCACACCGGAACACAACAATGCGAACATTGTTGCTTGGCAGGTGGTTGGATAAGATGGTGGTAGCGATCCGGCCAGACCCTTTTTTTTTTTTTTTTTTGATGACGAAGTGGAAATGCATTTACGCATCCCCCCGATGGCCTAAGGATGACCGTGCAATGGGGGGTATAACGGACTCTCACCTAAGCGAACTACCGTTTAAAACCACTCCGGCGTAACCCTCCTGGCTGGTTAACGGAGACGCCGCGGTACCGCCAAAGCATTGCCCGCTGGGCGCCTCCCAGCCCGCTCCGAAGAGCACACCGCCAAAGGAGGAGACGACTGCGTACGCACACAGCGATCTCCCCAAGCTGGGGGAGCCGTGCAATGTGGGCCCTTCACCCACGTGGCTCCCCATGAAGTTCAGGCGATCAGCAAAAGCTGGGTTCGCCTTCCCTTCACAGCCTGCATGGAGTGTAGGGTGTTTTCCGGCAGGCTATTCCCCCCAGTCGCAGTGACCGGGGTAAGTCCACGTTCCTTCAAACACCCACACTACACCTGTCTCAGGTCTAAAATGTCCTCTGAAAACAGAGGTCACTAGACCCGAGACTCACGTCTGGGCGAACCAGGGTCGCTTTCCGGGAACGGGATACGGGGACACCAACCCGAGCTCCGTCCCTTCAAACTCCCCCTCGTCGCCCCCCTCATGTGCGCTCTTTTGGGGAGTATTTGGTTCCCCGGGCCTGCGCTGGCCCTGGAAAGTGGATATCCCGCCACTGGTTCGGTGGAAAAGGGGGGAAGGATGGGAGCTGGGAAGGAATGGGAAATCGGGAAGGTGGGAATGGGACTGCACAGGGTCCTACAACCACTAAAAAGAAAGAAAGAAAATGTAAGAACTGCGTGACTCAGGTGATTTATTTATATCTACTATATGGTCACTCTTAACTTAAGTGGTCTTACTGAGTTAAGTCTAAGAATATACTAAATTTTTCTGCTGAGAATGAGAAAGTACATAGAAGAAAAGCAATATTGCGCCTCGAAACGTCGCGTGGTAAATATTTTTATGATTCAAAAACTGAAAAGAGGGTTCGATCTATATTGCTTGATAATATAAAAGATTAAAAAAGAAGTACACTTTTAAAAAATATATAATAATTTTAATTCATACTATTTACATGTTATAAGTTTCTGCAGAGTTAGATTTTTCATTCGAAGCGAAAAAGAAAAAACATTAAAATCTTATACAGTGTGTTACCGGCATGAGGGCTTTAAATGTAGGTATCGATTCTACTCCTCAAATGGAACTCCTTTTGTTCTACGACTTTCAAAAATGAGATAATTTTTATTTTTTATTTTTCATACAAAATACAAAATTTTCTTTTTTCTTTTCTTAATTTCACCTTAGATTAATTTGTTTAATACTATAATCATTTAGCATTGTACTTTATTTTTTATCGTTTTTTTTTTTATGAGTGCTTCGGGTGCTCACAGGTAAATTTATTTTAGATTAAGCATGTTCTCAATAAGTGAAATGTATAATTTCTTTTGGGAAATAAAGTTAAACCATAAAATAAATTAATTCACTGATTTTACTTAACTAGTAAAGTTTGAAAGTTTGATCACCTATAACTTACTGTAAATTAAGTTATTTTCTAAGTCGTAGAACAAAATATGTAGCATTTGAGGAGTAGAATCGATACCTACATTTAAAGCCCTCATGCCGGTAACACACTGTAGATATTTATGTAAAAGAACATGTTCTTTTTCATTAATTTTTATTTTAATAACACATGTTATTGCCGACTGTATCCGACAAAATACCGCTTCTATTCTAATGGGTAAATCCATATTGCCTTTGTCATGTTATCGTATTGTCAACGTTTTGATAGCTCTTATTTACTCATCAGTAATGGCGGTCGAGTTAGTAACAATTTGTATAAAACGTCATAAGCAATATTGTTTTACCCTGTGGAACAGAGGTCTATCTCGATGGTGCCGTAAAAAATATATTTATTGAAATTGAAGAAGATTATGACATATAGTACGATAAAAAACAGAACACGGAACAAAAAAAAAGAGTCGTGTTTAATATGGTTTAAAGCTTTTTTTTTAGCTTAATCTCCACGCTAAAGTATTACCAACCAACCCCCCCCCCCCCCTTTAAACCCAACCCTTTATCTGTCATTACAACAGACCCTATTTATTAATTTTAATTCACTTTTTTATTATTTGAGTTCCAAATGTGCGAAGTCACCATCATTAGACATGGCTAATTAAATTTTCGCTCCATATTTCACTGCCGAATACCGCCCAAATGTCGAGCTTTATAGGCAATGATTGAAGACTCGCTTTGATAAGCATGAAGACAGGTAATTATTACTGTGGGTTTAACCTGCCGTATAGTGAGATAATTACTGGGTATGGAGAGATTGTACGGTTTCAGGGCAACAAAGATCATATAAATATATAGGTACTTCAGTCTTAAACGCAATATTAATAAATACGGCAAAACAAAATACGATCTGTGATAGTTGTAACACCTTACAACTGAATCAATCAATAAACGATTGATTGACTCATTCATTCATATACCTATCATATTTAATTATTGTATTAAATTATTAATTACATGTTATTGAAAAAAATGATGAATATATTTATGAATAAATTAACAATACCAATGGCGGGCTTATTACTACAAGGGTTTTTTTTCTGCAAACTTGCATTAAACGGCATTCAACGATGTGATAAAACAAAAGATATATTTCCTCATACAATCCCAACTAATGCTATAAAAATATTTCGTCCATCTGTTAGGCTTTTCCCGCCGATCTAATTCTAATGATCTATATTTGATATGGTAATAACTTGACCCCTGTTAGAAGAAAAGGAAGGCCGATAGTTCCCGAGAAATAATCGATAATTTTATGAGTTCTACGTTGACGAAGTCGCGGACAAAGAAAAGATACACTAAATTAAAATCGACTACAGTTCATTTCCAAAAGTCCTTTCTTTCTCGCACTTTGAAACTATGGAATGGGCTTACCACCAGGATTAAACCTCAGCACTACGAGTATAACATAATTATGTGCCTCCTTTAAACGTGGCTTAATAAGATCTTCAAGAACTATTTGTTTGCCCAAATAAACATTAAAACATTAAATTCGGCTTGGCTTGATGCCCCTGGCATTTGATTGCTGATGTTTATAGGTAGGCGACAGTGACTGCTTACCACCAAGGTAGTTCGACTTCACTTTTGCCTTTTATGGCTACTAAAAAAGGTCACACGATTATTACAAACCGAGAAATTCTCAGCATTATTTTAACTCAGTCCAATATTCCTCACAACAATTCCCTGTAGTGATATATATCGTAAGAAACACTGCGCGAATTGAATCGGCACGATCAAGTAAAGTACGAACGCAGTAATCACCGACACAGTGCCTTAACTAACTCGCTACGAGCGCTGCATCTGTACCGAACTGAATCTATTGTAAGTAATTAATAACGTTTAAATGCGGTCTATTTTGTACTAAAATTGGAAGCACCCATAGTGTTATATTACTGGTTTAAATATAAACTAATCACGGGGCAATTGTGCAACTACACGCGAATAAAGGGGTAACTGAACTTCGTAACATCTTAATCACAATATATAATAATACACGTTAATGCAATAAAATTAGTCTGTAAAAAAGTCTAACAAGTAAAAACTAATAAGTAGTGGCCCTATAAGTTTAATTAGAAGTAGGTAATAATATTTTGATCCAAGCGTCGTCACGTACGAGTAAGGGCTGATTGTTTGATAAGTAGGTAGTTAACTGAACTGACACGTCGGGGACCGCTGGGATATTTTATATTATTTCATTTACTTAGCGGTCCCCCGCCGTGTCAGTTTAGTTAGTGTCAGTGTCAAGTCAAAAACCATATATTTTTAGGTGATAATAATATTGTCGGTTTGACGCACTTACCCCATAGAGGCGTTTACCCGACCTTAAATCAAAGTCTAGAACTTAGTTACTTCAATAAAAAGCCTAGTTAATGTTTGTTTAATATGCAAGCTTCTGTACTTACTTAACTTAACTTTACTTAACCTAAAAATAGCTACTTTATTGATTTGTCGGGATTTATATCGTGAGAAATACTGCTTAAATTGGATCGGCACGATCAAATGAAGAACGGACGCAGTAATCACCGACATGGCGCCTTAACTAGCTCGCTACGAGCGCCGCATCTGTACGAACTGAATCAGTAACTAAACCTATTGTTACTGGTAATCAAACGTTCAAATGGTTCTATTTTGTACTGAAACTAGAAGCTGCACTGAGTACCAATTTCATCATACGATGTTAAATTTAATCAATGTTAATCGACTGTTAATTTATACATTTTGACAACCTGTTAACGCTCTAATCGTCTGTTAAGTGGTTAACATCGTATTATTATGGTGAAATCGGTGCTGAATGTGTTATACATACGAGTGTATTAACTACCGGTATACATTTTACAGGGTGTCCCAAAAATCGACGTCAAGCCGGAAATAGGTGATAGGGCAGCTCATAAGCTATAGATTAAACCCCCATGTATGTTCAGCAATTTTTTGTACTTTCGGAGTTATTGATCATTTTATTCGGAATTATTGTAATTTTTCCTTAAGCCCATGTTTCGAAAAACCCGTAATTTCATGTATTATTTCAATATTTTTTCATTGGGTACCTACATCGGTAGAAAAATTATGAACTTAGGATGTTTTTAAAGCTACTACCTATGATTTAAATGAACTGTTGTGTGTTATAGTATTGAAAAAAAAATGCAATTGTTGCTACTGAAATCAACAGAACTTTAGGCTGCATGCACAAAGAAATAAGTTTGCAAGTACTTGTAGGCAACCAAGTTTAACGGTTCTTCTTCATCTACTGCCCGGCCTCCCCATTCGTGAAGGTTGGCCGTCAGCTTCTTGTACTCGTCTCGTTTCGCAGCCATGATTTCTTCCTTCGGCCAGCGCGTCTCTTTCTCTCCACTTTGCCCATCA
Organism: Acleris holmiana; assembly: GCA_949316455.1. NCBI lineage: Eukaryota > Metazoa > Arthropoda > Insecta > Lepidoptera > Tortricidae > Acleris > Acleris holmiana. The sequence goes on from OX438767.1 coordinate 16,827,975, forward strand.
TTATCAACTGCAATAGCGAGTATTTATCGTTCCTGAGCACGTGACCGAGATACTCTATCGTGCGCGTGATGGATGATATGAAAACGCTGAAAAAACGGTTTAATTCCTGACTTTCTGTGTCCAACTAATGCGGCAACATGCGATTATAGCACCACAGAACATCTCCTAGACTTAGTTAATTACTTACCGTATTCTGATATGCCCAAAACACAGTTGTTTTGTAACAATAATGTATTAAAAGACGTAATTCGAAATACTGCTAGAATTATAGCGGTATTATTTTATGAAACATGGACGAGGTAATCACCGACACGGCACCTTAAGTACTTGTTTCGAGCGCCGCATATGTATCGAGTTGATTCTGAAACAAAACCAATAGGTTTCTCGATAGAGGACGGTGATAATGTTTATTTAGTTTAACACATTGAATATTATTTAGAATGCTAAATATTGATTTGAATTATAGTTAGTTTATATAAATTTATCATTAACTACTAACGTGTACTTTATTTGAAGTCAATCAAAAGAAGTCAAAATTCACAGCTGAAATCTCTTCACGTAACGACGATAAATTTGTACACCTGCTTACTCGATGAATCTTTACACCGTTTTCTCAATCTCCCAAGAGTTACCTGGAAAAGATCCCTTAAAGGGATAACTTCGCCTTTGTACATGTTTCTTTTAATATTCATCGTATTGTTTTGATTTCTCTTTTGAACAATTAAGTGTTTACATATATACGAGTACTGGTATTTTTTGGAATGGGGGAACTAAGAAACACCTTAGCCTTAGCTAAACTAGCTTTCTGTTTAAACAAAACACGTCCAAATCGGTCCATTCATTTGAGAGCTACGATGCCAGTCATACAGATAATATGGACGCTGTTTTGCAATAATGTGTCAACCTACAAGTATTTAGCAATAAAGTGTCAACCTACAATGATCGCACCGAGGGTTGACACTTTATTGCTAAATACTTGTAGGTTGACACATTATTGCGAAACAGCGTCCATATGCAGATAGACATGTGCGTTAAGTTAGTACAACCCTTCTTTTCATTTTGGGGGTTAGAAGATAAACGTTAGGCAAGTTCCAGTTTCCATTCTGGCGTACAATGGAGTATTTATGGTATTTGAAACGCGGTCGAGTCTCTACATAAAGAAACAATAAACAGTGAGTGTACTAAGACTTATAACCCGCTGTACAGTCAAGTTCAAAAGTATGTATACACTTTAGTACCTTGTCTATTTAACGTCATGTTTAAACTGCCATATGAAATTATCCAAGCGATTAAAGTGACAAGGTACTAAAGTGTATACATACTTTTGAACTTGACTGTACCATAAGTGATATTAAGTACTCAATCATCTATTTATAATAGACATTTAAAAACACAAATATTTAGAGAAACCATCAAGTTTCCTTACTCAAAAAACGATAATAATTTAAATTCCCTTCTAAATAATACCTTATCTAAAATAGTGGATTGGTTGAGCTTCCACAACCTTGAATTAAATATAGAAAAAACAAAGATAGTACAATTTAGACCCCATCAAAAAGCCAGATTAAAAATAAATTTTGCGTTTAATAATCAAATATTGGAATGTGTAAACTCAACTAATCTTCTAGGCCTCGAAATAGACACAAACATGAATTGGAAATCTCATATCCAAAAGGTGTCTGCTAAGCTGTCTACATTTACGTATGCCTTAATGCAAGTTAAAAAACATGCAGACCTGAGAACTGCTCTAAGTGCTTACTATGCATTTGCCCATTCACGACTCCGATACGGCATCTTACTGTGGGGTAATAGCACTAACGTACATGATTTGTTTGTTTTACAAAAGAAATGTATACGAATCTTAGTTAATATAAAACAAACAGATAGCTGTAGACCCTACTACCGGAAACTTAAGATACTTACCGTAACCTCCCTTTACATACTTGAGTTGTGCAATTTTTTAAGAAAACATCGTAATTTTTTCCCACAGCCAAAAGATTACACACATTCAAATTTACGCCCAAGAAATAATATCCCAATCCCATCATCGAAATTGAAAATGCACAGTTCGAGTCCACATGTGATGTGCATTAAAGTCTACAATAAAATTCCAAATTACATAAAAAGCGAAGAGAGAAACAATATATTTACTAAAAAACTTACGAAATATTTAATATATAACTGTTTTTATTCCCTACAAGAGTTTTTTGAATGTAAAATAGAATAAATGCAATATATTGGTGCCATATGTAACATGCAACATGTACTTAGTTAGTAATAATAAGATAGTTCCTATTAAATAGCTAAGCCTAGTATTAGTTAAGCATAATAATATTGTAGTGCCCGACAGGGTTTCATGGCAGAACAAAATTGTACCTTAAACACCATTGTACCCATGAAAGCAATTAATAAACTGAACTGAACTGAACTGAAGGTGAAATTTTAATTTATTGGGGTCTTAACCGGTTTAGCTCGGTTCCTCAGAGGCATTGCATTTGCAGTGGGTTGCAGTCTTAACATTGTAATCTTGATATAGCAACTGGTTTTCAGACTCCAGATAACATTAGTTTGCGTGTGCTCGTTTACCTTCTCTATGCCATAGAAAAAAAACCTTTATTATTTTAAAAAGCAGCAGCTTTTAGTTGTGGTAGGACCTTGTGTAGGGTGCGTTTGGATCGTTACCTCCAATACCACTAACCCACCGCAAAATAGCAGTTCGCATTGTTGTGTTCCGATGTGGGGATAAGACAATCGGTGAAATTACTAGCATAGGGGCAGTCTATCTTAGTCCTCAGGGTTGGCAACGCATTTGAAGTCTGAGGTCTCACATCCCAGTTACCATCAGGGCTCGAATACCGGTTAAATTTTCAAACTGCTATTATGAAAAACCTTTTCATTTCGGTTCCGTTCACATAAACTGGTTTTCTTAACCGGTTTTTGGAGTAACCTTTATATAAAGTTCTTTTTGAATTAACCGGTTTTGAGTTAAAACAACCGGTTATTCCAGACGCACGTCACTTACCATAAACAAGCTCCACTTATTCTTGTCATTCAGTACATAACTTTTGGTTTCTCTACTCGCCTCTCGTGGAATAAACCGGTTAATTAAGGTTAAAATAAAGTTCTCAAAACGTTCGCGTTCCTTATAAAAGTTCGGATCAATACCGAAAGAAACCGATACTAACCGGATTTTTTTAAACCGATTCTGCTCCCTGGATACCATCAGGTGGCTTAAGTGGTGATATGCTTTCGCAATGCCTTAAAAAAACTCTAGGTCAGGACAACTTAAACTCGCCTGTTAAAGTTCGTCCGTCGAGTTGAAATAGTGTTTTGAGAAAAATATACGAGGCGCGGCGTCCGCCATCTTTGGCCGCTTTAGACCCAGGGTTTACGTGCGCCCGGGCCCTTACTCTAGTCTCATCACGTTCTAGTCACAAATGAAGGTACTACGAGGTATATTGAATTTATAAAAGGTGAGTCGTCATGTTTGACACATAAAAATCCCTGAAATGGTGACCCTTGAGAAACGAATTTTTAGTAGCAAAATACAATGTATTATTCGTATTTTTGTTTGTTCTTCTCCAGATTGAAGATTATTGTTTTTTAGCTGATATTTATTTAATAATAATTACTGTTACACAAAATAAGTGTAATAAAAAGCAAATTTTAAAAAGCGTTTTTATATTTTGTGAAAAATATGGCGTAAAAATATAATGTATCGTGGGATTATTTATCCTATAAGTGCCATTAGGCACTCTTAGAAGGAACAATCCAACCATACTGCACTTAAAAATCCGTAAAGCCGTTTAGCCTAAGGAAAAACATAGGGTGAAGCCAGATGTGCGTAATTTTTTCACTTGTGAGTCGTGTAATTTCGGTTGCGTAATTTATGTCTATACAAAAGTCCAACTCATTTTGCGTCGCCGTGTGAGCTAAACAGGAGTTTTGTATGAGACCAAATGTAGCAGAAATTACGCGACCGAAATTACACGACTCACAACTCAAAAAATTACGCTCGTCTGGCTTCACCCATAATTGAGCAAACACATATCCTTTCTAATAATAACACGTTTCAACGCCTCTAATCGACGTAATTGGTACAAAACAAAGTTTATATTGCCCAATCACAGACATAAATTAAAAAAGAAAGAAAGAAAACCGTTTACTTAGTGCCTATAAATAATACGTATATAGATTAAACTAAAAAGTTTGACAGTTCCAGAAAGAATAGCAATAAACGAGTAACTACTACGCGGATGGAGTCAGAGGTAAAAGGTATATTTTAGGATCAAACACAAATTTAGGTTACCGTCTTTCCTGTGGACATACCGAAAGTTAACGTTTTTAAGGCCAAATTTTCTGGCTAAGCCCATTCCCGCAAAAACGCCGTCAGGACTGCTTTAGACCTATCATATAAAAACATAACTACTATGCACACAAGCTGTTAACTATTGACCACAGGAGAGACAACTTTTGTTTTTAAGAGTGTGTATGACCCTTTAATACAAATGAATTTTCCGAAGAGTTAATTATAACTCTTCTTTCAGAATTACTGAAAGGATTGAAATCCTGAACTTTCATAATATCTAAAGTTATTTTTGTATACGAGACTTTGTCGTTTGAAATCGTTTATCTAACCTTTCTTTGCTATCTAACCTTTTTTTTTTATTTAGCCCGTGTCTAATAAAGCATTAAAGTCTACACTAATTCTTATAAATCTCCATATGAGAAAAAAGGAAATTAAAAGACTTGCGCGAATAAAGAGAAAAATAATTCGGAATTTTAGGGTAGGTAATCCCTATATTTAAGACCCCAAAAGCAACAATTTTTAAATGTATACGCTTATACAAAATAGGGATTATAATCATAACCAGTTACCGCAAACGTTTCAGTGGTTTACCCCGCAAACAGACCCGCAACCCATATCATTTCACTGAGGAATCTCGACGGGATATCCACTTATTCCACTCCACATTTTATAAAGTTGCATGCATTTAGACGAAATGAGATGGCTGATGAAAACTCTTATACATGTCGCATTTTGCTGCGTTAGGTTAGTTTATAAAAGAATGGAGTTCATCCATATTATACTTTAATGGTAGACAGTAACGGACAATTAGAATAAAACGCATCGTTGTCAATGAATTTAATTCGTCCACCTTAATAACAGTAAGTAACATAAAAATTTCAATCTACGTCTCGTTTTTGAATCGCCTTTACTATTCGAAAACGGTTTGACGATACGAAAATAAATTTTAATGTCAACTTGCTATCAAGTGCTAGTACTAAATACGAACACGAGGCGCTGATAACGTTACGTAAACGTTGATAGAAGGTAAAAGTTCGTACTAGGGGTACAGAGCCACACGGAATTGTGAGTTCTTCGACTATTAAGTCGTCCCAACTTAAAAATAATTTTATACGTTTGGTTTGGCAACGCATTTGCCAGTTCAGTGGCCATCTGATAGCCTCGTTCTTCTCTATGTCATCAAAAAGGGACGCAACTGATACAAGTCGCTATGCATCCCTTGTGCTTCGTAGACTTCGTCAACGCATTCGCGCCATTATTGCATAAGCGACTAACGCTACTGTTTCACACATCGTTGTGCGTTTGTTTTTGTTAAACAACGAGATATGAGAAGCAGTTTATTATAAGGTAAGGAAGCTTAAGACTCCGGAGTTACAAGAAAATATGGTCGCTATTTCCGACGTTCCTGGAAAAAATGTTTTAAAAAGTAGTGTATTAAGGCCGCCGTAGCGAGATTTAGTAAAATACGCTACATTATGTACCCAGATTTTCTGTCAGGTATTTTATACCTTTTTTTTGAAGGCATTCGAGTACTCAGGTCACCTAATGGTAAGTGAAATCTGATACCCATAGACATTTGGATTCTCTAACAATAATCTCAGTGTGCAATCCTAAGAGCTCAAATGCGTTACCATCCCAGAGGACTAAGATGGAATGCCTTTATGTTAGTAATTTCACCGGTTATCTTATCCCCACACCGGAACACAACAATGCAAACATTTTTGCTTGGTGGTAGATTAATGGATGGTGGTCCGGACGGACCTCGCACAGGGTCTTACCACTACTAAACCACCATCTTTGGTTCTGTTTTATTTTATCTTTCTAGCAAAGTAAGCTGTAAAAGTCAATCAAACCATACAATACATAACATCACGCCTTCATTCCCAGAGTGGGGTAGGCAGAGCTACAGAAATACCAACAACTGTAAAAAGACTAAACTTGTTGATAATTCTGTAACTGTATTTTGCACAATCAGGTTAAGATGTTTACCAGTGGTTGCAAGCCCATCGCCTAACAGTACTACAAGCCCTTATTCCCTTAGTCGCCTCTCACGACATCCACGGGAAGACATGGAGTGGTACTATTCTAACCCGGCTACCATACGGGGAAACCATACCATAAATAATAATTTTATTCGTCTTTAAGCAAAGGTATACCGCGCGGTTTGCATGTGTGCGTGCATCGACCGTACACGCCGCGAGCCCCTACAAGTAATCTCAACAGAGCCTATAGCTAAGATGCGTTCGCTTACTAGCATTTATTTTCACTTGATTTTTAAACCCATCGCGTCGCTGTTAGATCACGTGACTTTTCGTATTACGTGATCTACCAGTGACGCAATTGTTTTAAAAACAAAACGAATCGAAATGCTAGTTAGCGAACGCATCTTGACTCAGGATGCATCAAGCTGTTTTATCGTGGCCGCGGTCTCACCGCGTTTGGTTGCATGCGTAATAAGTATCGAAGCAACCCTAGCAGCTGAGCAGCAATAGGTAACAGGATCTCCTAAAGGACCAGACTCCTATTCCAGACTAATCTATCTCTGTGCCAAATTTCATCCAGACAGTCGTTCTGGCGTAATTGAGTAACATACGTCCATCCATCCATCCAATCTTTCACATTTATACCATTAGTGGGAGTAGTAAGATATGTAATTACATACATACATAACGTCACGCCTTTATTCCCAGAGAGGGGTAGGCAGAGCAACAGAATACCAACAACTCTAAGCTTGTTGATAATTCTGTTACCACATTTTGCATAGTAATTATATAATTTGTAATTATATACATATAAGTAAGATAAGATATTTTAGTTCTCTATTTTATTATGATTATGACAAATAATTATTCCCTAAACGAACATAACTCTACCTACACAAGAACGCACTATAATTTAAACAAACAATAGGCCACCACCATAATAGACTCATTCACAGGATCACTATTCCGGAAGTATTCGTTAATGCTCGGAAGAATTCGGAAGCATTCGGCAATTCCCGAGATTCCTCAGTGGAATAACAATCATGGGTTTCATAGAGGGTTCCACGCACGAACGGTTCTAATTCCGGCCCTATTGAGCCCTATTAGTATGGGATGCCTTTGGGTAAATATAATTAAGGTAACGTTTAACAATTGGTTGCTGTGAGAAATACAATGTGTTTAACAAGGGTCGAGATGTTCAATTAAACTGTCATGTATTCAGGAAGTGATGTTTTCAGTATTGTTACAATGCGGAGAAAAGCGCTATTAGATTAAAAATCCATATTTGCAAACAAGTTTACGTTTTGATACGTAAAGTAAGTTACGTCAAGATATTTCTTAAATTAAGCAGCAATAGAATCATATTATACAATGCGCCGTCGCAAACCGTAAATGGGTGGGGACCAAAAAGTTGGACCGTAGTGAACCGCTAACCATACACATAAAGTTCCAGTGTGCGACGAAATTACCTAGTTTTCGACACACAAAGGAAAAAAAACTTAGGAAAAATTATGTCAGTTAGCTGGGCATGCTAACTGACGTACTTCTTGGACCTTACCCAAATAAGCCAGAAACTGTTAGTTGACCTTTAATTATGACTTTTGGAGTCAACGGATTGTATATTTGCCTTTATTTTTAATATGACAAAAATAAATTTACTTTTATTTAAAATGATTACGTTACTCCCTAAAATTCGCCATGCTTGTTGCAAAGAAAAAAATTTATCTGAATTGAGCCTTAGGTTAAGCCCGGCGTGGTAACAACAGCCATAACTAGAATGATGTTTGTTGAAATTAGACAATAATTAGGCTCTAAAATTTAGAAATAAATTATATCAAGATTATGTCGTATCGTACTAAAAGCCAAAACAACAATAATTCTAAACAAACTTGTCATAAATAGTGGCCACTAAATACCGCAGCGTTGTAGGTGGGGATATCATGCTAAGTGGCACCCAGTTTGACACTATTTAATTCTCTCTACATACATACATAACATCACACCTTCATTCCCAGAGTGGGGTAGGTAGAGTTACAAAAACGCAGTCTAAAAAGGCTTGTTTATAATTTATGTAACTACATTTTGCACAATTTGGTTGCAAGCCTATCACCTAACTGAATAGTACTATAATCGCTTATTCCCTTAGTCGCCTCTTACGACATCCACGGGAAGACATGGAGTGGCACTATTCTATTCTCTGTTATCATAATAATCATATCTATTTTGTTTTTTTTTGTTTTATTTATTGTGCTAAATTTTTGACCATAAGATTGTTTCATACGCTACCACACGTAGCTAAGCAACTAAAGCCAAAGGGATTTCACTATTTTCCCTTCTTGTTTTGTAAACAGAACTCCTTAAGCCTTATATTCCACGGTACCCAATTATCTTAAGTAATAAACGTCGCTAAGTGTAATTTTATGTAAAATTTACTAGGGAGATAAGTAGTTTACTTTATTAGGGTGTAAATAGAGCTAGAACACCCAGGACCGACTGAATTTACGGGATTTAGTTTGTTCTTAACCATGTTTATTGCGTTGTAAGGAATATGCTCACAATGTTGTTCCATGTGTGCTATCTTTAAAGAGACGAAGCACTTAAAACTCTTGCAGATGAATATATTTACCCATGGCAATACGAGTGTTTGCTTATCGTAAGCATTTACATCTTACATCAATGGTTATTAATTTAAAATGAAAAAAAAAATAGTTTTTGTTTCATTCCAGCATTTTAACATATCTTTTAAAATAAAACTTTGTTATTTTTTACCATCTTACGTAATTCTAAAATAAAGGTAAAGTTTAAGTAATGACACATAATACACCTCTACATATCTTTGGAAATTAACGAGTCACTCGAATATAATATCTGATGATTCCTGGAAAATTAAGTGTATTTAAAAGGATTGATCCATAAGGCAAATCGCCATCAAAACAAAGTGTTTCAAAAAGTATTCTAAAATAACAAATTCAAACAATATCTAGTATTCACGGGCAAAACGTCTGTGTTCAAATGAGTTGCCCCGCGAAGTTGTTACCCGCGGGATTACTTCAGTGGGAAATGCGGGGCAAAACAGTATTTCCGGGATCCCGTAATTTTCGTAATATTCTTGGTTAACTTGCACTGTAAATTAGCGTTAAATAATATTTCTGGAGTGGTTTCTTATGGCAATGTAAGAGCATTGTTCCTGCAAATTACATTGTTAGAACCTTTCCTCCTGGGCCTATTCTTTTCTACTGGGTTAAAACGATACTGCGTTAGACGTGTTTTAGTTTGTCTTTTAACTCGGTCGCCGTAAGACTTATCAAAACGTTGACAATACGCAAACACGTCAAAGGCAATATCGTCTCTTTAGTTTTTTCAGGGCCTCTATTCAGGTGCGTAAAAACGTATTGTGTTTGACACGTTTAAGAATAGTTTATGTCACTGTCGCCATTATTGTAAATGACATAAGAGTTATCAAAACGTTGACAATACGGAAATACGTTAAATACGATATCGTTATTTACCGTGTAGAATCCCAGCCATGTCTTCTCATTCGTAATTGTAATTAACGGTTTTCGCTCCGTAATGTATTTCGCCAATATCGAGTTATGTATAGACACTCCCATGAACTTATAGAGAAATTTATCCTTGGATATCACACGCGAGGACAATTGTTCGGTAAAAGTGTATTTTCTCCTGTGAATTAAACAGAAGCACATGGGTAGACTCTATGAGTTTTTGTCAAGTCCAGTTTTTTCAGTCATTAGCTTGCGTGTTGCTTCACAAGTCGCCTAGTAACAATGACATAAAACTAATGATCCCTCAGTAGTTTGATTCTAACTAGTACCAATAAAACTGGGCCAAGATTCTACATGGTGTTATGTACGGTAGACCCGCATTTGTAATTTACCCACCTTTTTCAATAAATCCAGTTTGCGATAGACCGTGTTTTACTTTGCATACACTACATTGGCGCAGTCGGTAATTTAATTAATAACTTCGTATTATTTAACGAACGCGAGTATTAATTACAAGTATAATGCCGTTCGGAAAAATAGAAGCGTTTGAGATCGGTACACACAACTGGGACGCGTATTGTCGGCGAATAAAGCAATTCATAGCTTTGAACAACATTAACGAGGAATTGCATGTGGCTACTTTGGTCACGCATGTAGGTGTGGCATGCTATGAACTTATGTGTGATTTGTGTGCGCCGGATCATCCAGAGACCAAAACGTTCGATGCACTGGAAAGCATCGTTAAAAAACATTTGGAGCCGCAAAGGTCGGAGATCGCGGAACGACATGTGTTTCGGCAAAGGAAACAACAGCCAGCGGAGACCGTTAGTGATTACTTGCAGCATTTAAAGCATCTTGCGAAAACTTGCAACTTTGGTACTACGTTAGAAATCAACTTAAGAGATCAATTTGTCTCTGGTCTCCGCAGTGAGGATATGAGATCCAGGATCCAGGCGGCGGCTAACAGTGCCGTAGGCCAGGCCGAAGGCCTGCATTGCTTCGGAACGACGGGAACGCGCCCGCACCGTGCTAGCGGTGGCGGCAGCGGCAGCTGCGGCGGGGGCCGCGCTGCGTCGAGCAGGGTCTGCACCCGTTGTGGCAGGGAGAGCCACATACCGGCCAAGTGCAGGTTTAAGAATTACAATTGTGATCAGTGCGGTGAACGTGGCCATCTAAAAACGGTTTGTACCAAGAGTGATGGACGAGCAGTAAGTTCACTGAACTTGCAGCAGAGGAACAATAAAGGTCAGTTTTTCTTAAATGACTCAGATGATAGTGAGTTGGACTTTTACAATATAAAGTGTGACGGTGGTGATAGGCCTTATTATGTTAAGTTAACAGTTGATGATAAGGGTTTTCAATTTGAAATTGATACTGGTAGTAAAATCTCAGCTTTATCAAAAAAATGTTATGACGATTTTTTTCCAAAACATATCATTCATAAAAAAACATTGTGACTTAAATCATACACAGGAAATGTTATCGAACCCTTAGGATACCTGATTGTTAATGTTATGTACGAATCTATTTGTGTGCAGTTAAACCTATTTGTTATTGAGAACGGCGGCCCGCCTTTAATAGGCCGTACGTGGATTAGACAATTAGGTTTGGATATAACTAGTTTTAATAACATGACTGAAGGTGATGCAAATAAGTCGGTTCAAGCATTACTAAACGAATTTCCTGAGGTATTTGCTGGTGGATTGGGAACGTTTAACAAGAGTCGTATGCAACTGCACTTAGCGGACGTGACCCCCATGTTCGTGAAGGCGCGTGCGCTGCCGCTCGCGCTGCGCGGCCCGGTCGAGCGCGAGTTGGAGCGTCTACAGCGCGATGACGTCATTTACAAAGTCGACCGTTCAGACTACGGGACCCCTATAGTCCCGATAGTTAAAAAAAACGGTGACATTAGGATATGTGGTGATTATAAGGTTACAATTAATCCACGGTTAAAAGATTTTCATTATCCACTCCCACGCATAGAGGATATTTTTGCCACGCTTGCAAGTGGGGAACAGTACTCAAAACTAGATTTGTCCCATGCCTACCAGCAAGTACTTCTAACCGAGGACTCGCAGCCGATGACGGCGATCACCACGCACGTAGGAACGTTTGTTTATAAACGCGTACCGTTTGGGATCAAATGTGTACCAGAACATTTTGAAAAAATAATTGAAGAAACTTTGCATGGCTTGCCGTCCACGGTCGCGTTCTAAGATGACATTTGCGTGACAGGGAAGGATAAAGAAACTCACTTAAGGAATTTACGTTCTGTTTTAGAAAGATTGAAAGATGTTGGATTACGGGTTAATTTGTCAAAATGTGAGTTCTTTAAGGACAGTGTCACCTATTTAGGATATCGCATAGACAAGAGCGGTTTACATACAGATAAAAATAAAATTAAGGCAATTGTTGCGGCACCGACTCCCCAGGATGTTTTTTAGGAACGCCGACGGCTCGGAGCGGCCGGTCAGCTGCGCCTCGCGCACTCTCGCGCCCGCCGAGCTCAACTACTCGCAGGTCGACAAAGAGGCGCTCGCGATTGTTTTCGGTGTCACGAAGCACCATCAATATTTATACGGACGTCACTTTACATTACGGAGTGATCATAAGGCTCTCAGTTACATATTTGGGAAAAACAAGGGCATTCCACAGACGGCGGCTAGTCGATTGCAACGGTACGCGGTACGGCTTGCCGCTTACGATTTCAACATCGAGTTTGTGCCCTCAGCTCGCAACTGCTTCGCCGATATGCTATCCCGCTTGCCGTTGCAATCTATAAAGCATGAGGCAATCAGTAATAATGACTAGCCGCCGAATGAATAAACGACTAATGACTTGCCCATAACGTTCTATGAAGTAAAATCAGAAACAAAAAAAGATGCTCTTCTTAATAAAATTATTGGATACGTAAAATTTGGATGGCCACATAGTTTAAAAGATGATGCAGAGAAACCATATTTTTTACGAAAAGATAATTTATTTATTGAATACGATTGCTTAGTTTGGGGTTATAGAATTGTCATACCATTTACGTTACGTGACACAATATTAGAAGAATTGCACAGTGGCCATAATGGGGTAGTGAAAATGAAACAAGTGGCTCGTAACTACCTGTGGTGGGACGGCGTGGACGCGGACATCGAGCGCCTGTGCCGCGAGTGCGCGTCCTGCGCGGCACAGCGCGCGGCGCCGCCGCCCGCGCCGCTGCACAGCTGGCCCTGGCCCGAGGAGCCTTGGTCCAGATTAAATGTAGATTTTTTAGGTCCGTATCGTAATCGTTACTACTTTGTGATTATTGATGCACACTCTAAATGGTTAGAGGTAGAATCCTTGTCGAGTACTACGGCGAGTTTGGTTATCACATGTTTACGCAAGATTTTTTCACGTTTCGGTTTGCCAAAGCGTATCGTTAGTGACAACGGCCCACCATTTTTCTCCACTGAATATAATGATTATTTAGCAAAAAATGGGATCAAATTAGTGGCACCTTATCACCCGTCGAGCAACAGAGCAGCCGAAAACGCAGTGCGTACAGTTAAACAGGTCTTGAAAAAAGCAACATTGGATAATGAAGATTACGACGTAGCATTGTGTCGATTCCTGTTCACATATCGTAACACAGAGCACTGCACGACTCAGAAGGAGCCGGCGGTAGCGTTGCTGGGGCGGCGGCTGCGCGGGCGCCTGGACCTGCTGCTGCCGCGCACGGGCGAGCTGGTGCGCGCGAGCCAGGGCGCGCAGCAGGCGCGGCGTGGCGGCGCCCCGCGGGCCGCGCGCCCGGGGAGCCAGTGCTGGTCCGTAATTACAACGATAAAAACGTTAAATGGAAAGAGGGCATAGTGCTCGATCGAACAGGGCCGGTGTCGTATATTGTTAAGACAAATGATGACGTGACATGCAAGAGGCACATAGATCAGCTGATAAATAAAGATTCGAGAGCTCGACACTCTCTGTCCTGTATTGATGTTCCATGTGCCTCCAATGCTGGTTGTTCGGGGAACACCGGTATTCAAAATGATAAATATGCAGAAGAGGGTTGGTCGACGCCCGTACAGGGCTAGTCACCGACAGCAGCCAGTATAAGCGGTTCTCCCACCGTCGATACGATTAGGTCAAGGTCGCCGTCTGGGGACGGCGGCGCCTGCACCGTTGACGGTTTGGCAAACCCGGTTTGCCAGCGTCAGGACCCTGCTAAGCGTTATGAACCCGGTGTTAATTTACGACCACGTAAAAATCAAAATAAAAAAATATAGTGGGATGCACTAATTGTTTGTTGCCAATTGTTTCTGCTTTCTAGTAGTTCATTTGATTTTTATGCTTTACTTCAGAGATTCCTTTTAACAAGATTAAGTTAGACTTTATACCTACTGATGTTATCGAAAGGTCAAATAAGTAAGTTAACTATAAAAGCAACGGATATGTAGGTAACAACCAGCACTGACTGTACACATAATAATATACCTAGTACGTTTCCTGTAGTATAATAGTTGGTTAAATAATTAAGATACGTTATACATATACATAAGATAAAATATGAGACTTGGACTTAGTTAACAGTAGTCCTAGTTTAAAGGGGAAGTGTTATGTACGGTAGACCCGCATTTGTAATTTACCCACCTTTTTCAATAAATCCAGTTTGCGATAGACCGTGTTTTACTTTGCATAAACTACACATGGTAAAAACGATATCGCTTTTGAAGCGTTTCCTTATTGTCAACGTTTTGATAACTCTTATGTCATTTACAATAATGGCGACTGTGGCATAAACGATTCTTAAACTGTTTGACACGTTTATAAATATCGCACCTGAATAGAGGCCCAGGTGATTACACTGGAAGACAAGTGAGATACCATTTATGTCGTAAAAGGAGTATTAATTCTAAACTTCTCGATCCATTTAACTTATATGAGGATAAATATTTCCTTAACTACGCAATATATTTTGGAAACGACTTTTAGGTCCATAATTATAAAATAGGATTGTAGCAGGTGGAAAGAATTTGTAGTTAAGTCTGCCTACCCCTCTGGGAAACAGGTATAATTTAGTGTATGTATGTATGTAATTGTTTAATAAGACATGCTGTGTACATCTGTGTACACAAAGCTATAATTTGGCATAGTTATACATATAAATTACACCGACAAAGACTTAAAATAATGATTTGAAATATATTTTTTTGATGAAATTAAAGGCAAGGATTTTTACATTACGACATCGAGTGAGCTATCATTGGAAAGCTCTTAAAAAATCATTATGTTTCGCGTATATTGAATTCGAAAAATTAAATTTTTGCTAGAGTTCGTGCCCAGAATAGTCAAAACTACAAGTAATCTCTGAGCTAAGCCGCCGACAGATGGACTGAAGGACAGACGGACGAACGGGCATGGCAAAACTATAAGAGTTCCTTATTAACTGCGGAACTCTAAAAATGCATTCCTAACTAACTGTTCAGAACGAACAGTTTAAACTTAAGATTGGTAACCCTTCACAATGTGTAAAATAATGCTCTAACCACGAAGTTATAAGACCATTAAACCTATTTTAATTCACAAAGATAATTTGATAGTCTCAATTGTCACTCACAATACACATTACAACAAAGCAAACAAAGGACTTTTTACTATACCAACTTTTTGCGCCATTAGAATTCTTGTTGAGTATTATAATGCCTCAAAGACGGAGTGACAGTTAGTTCAAGAGATTTGCATTGCGGGCTACAAACCTTTTTAGCTTTATAAAAACGTGACTAGATATTATGAGCTAGCGATGTAATTAATGTTGAAAAGATTCACGTGGGCAGATTAATAATAATTATTTATTACTATATTTTTGTCTAATTGGGACTATTGTTGATGCTAATATGTGTCTCAAATGGAATTGCTTGCTATTGAACAAAAAAAAATGTGAGAAAGAGACAGTTACCTTAATGCCAGTTTAGTAGCCGTTACTAAACTACCGCCAAGCAAAAGTATTGTATTTTCCACTTCTGTTCTTTAAATATAAATGCAAAGAAGCACACTATTTTGTATCTCATGGTTATAATTGAACTCTCTACGGCCATTTGAAATCTTCAGAATGTTATCCCAAGACTGCAAATTGCCAACTTTAAAGGCCATATGCTTCTATTCTACTACTTTCCCTGGTCTTCTTAACCATACACCGAAACTCATCAATACGCTGCTCCAGACATGATCTAAAAAGAACCTATCACTAATTGAATACCAGATTTCTCTCGATTCGTCAACACTACATACACACTAATACTTTGATCGCAATAAATTTTGTACACTCGACCAAACAAGTGGCCTCGCAATACAGGCACATTTTTGTAAAATCAAAACATATCTAAAGATGTACTCGTATGCAACGATTAAGAAACGCGTCGTATCGACCTGATTTTTTAATGACGTGCATAAGAATTTCAACCTTAGAGGCAGACCACATATGCGGCCTACGTGTTGCGTTGGAAATTGAATTTTGCCGAAATCCTCCCCCGGGAGGGTAAAGAGTGTTGATTACTTCTTGTAACTCGGAGTTACTTAGTTAATTAGAAGCAACCATTGTTAATTTACAGGCGTAAAGTAATTAATTGTTGCCTTGTTACGGCTGGTTGTTTATCAAAAGTTGCTTAAGTGGTAAATGTGCCAAATTAAGTCGTTTTATAAATGTACGAGGAGTTGCTGTTAACGCAGTGGATATTTTACCGCGTCGTTTAATACAAAAAAAAACTCTGTCTGGAAAATATTTCATTATTTTCACTAGGTCATCATGCATTAACACACTGAGTTACACCTCGTGTCCTAAATTCGTCACTCTAATCTGAACAAATTTATTATGTGACCGTTGCATAAAACATGTGATTATGTCACTCATGAAACTGTGTACCGTAAAAGCAAAATGCAGTGTGCTAATTTAAACCCTCTTTAGGTCTAAAATAAACGCTTAGCAACTGATATGCAGTGAATACAATCGGGCATAATAACCGCTTTAATTGTATGCTAATGCAGGCTTAATGATACGGTTCAGCACGTGACATGTTTGTGCCCTTGCGTTTTAAACTACACTTAAGAGCCACTAAAACTGAATATGAATAGTGATTTAACTAAGCCTGTGAAATTTATCAAGGCTTATAATAATCTTGATACATGAATAATCTTCTTTGATTAGTTGCACACTTCTCAGTAAATTTTATGTAATACCAATCGGTACCACATTTTACCTATATGGCAGTCATATTATAAACTAAAACCATTTAAGGTTTGGTGTTTATTAACAGGTTTATTTCATTTAACCTTGTTACTTCTTTAGGACACAACATAAAAGACTAAAATTTAAAGCTTTTACTTTATTGCTAAACAAACACCTGTTTTCATTCGCCCACCAGAAAATTATCCTTGTGAAACCATATATCTTGAAACTCGTGTCATTGAAGGCTTCTTTAATGAATATAAAATAACATCACTCAACCACTCGTTATATCTTATCAATTTATATCAATACAGCTAATGAGCACAAATCATAATCTAATGAGCATAATCAATAAATAAAACTTCTATAATGAGAGAATAATACTATTTATAGTCAGCAAATATAGAAGTAAAAAAAATATATATGAATGAATGAATTAAATTAATGTAGTTGATATTTATAATACATACATACAAAAAGGCACGCCTTTATTCCCAGAATGGGGTAGGCAGAGCTACAGAATTACCAACAACTCTAAAAAACTTGTTGATAATTCTGTAACCACATTTTGCGCAATCAGGCTAAGATGATTACCAGTGTATTAGTGACAGGTTGCAAGCCCATCGCCTAACAGTACTACAAGCCTTTATTTCCTTAGTCGCCTCTTACGACATCCACGGGAAGACATGGAGTGGCACTATTCTAACCCGGTAACCACACGGTATTATGTATGTTACCAAGATTTTAACATTATATTTATAATATAATGTTAAAATCTTGGTAACATCACAACGAAGCAAAGATTTATAAAAGGTTGTATTTAACTGCTATGTATCAAACCAAATATGGAATGTAAAACCTGACAAGATTGTATTTGGCCCTATTATTCGAAATAGGGCCAAATGGAATCTTGGGCCCTAGCCAAGATGCAGACGCTCCTAACGTTTTTCTTTTCTATCGCTCAAAATGTATGGGATGACATTCTCGTGCGTTTCGATAAACCACGTGGTCTACTGTCATCCCATACAGGGCCCCAGGTCAGGCTTTAAAAAGAAATTGATGCTTGAATAATAAGGTTTGTTGCAACCTAACGTAATAGGTGCCAGTTGCTAGCCATCATTTAAAACATCTTAGTAACCCAAAACAAATACTTCATTTATAATTGATTATTGAGATATTCAGTTAAATAGGTCGAAGTTTAGAATAAAATAATAACTTAGGGATGTCTCATGACATAATATTATTATGGTTCATATTATTCAAAGATAGAAAAATAACGGTTTTTGATTTTGTAACATTATCATTGTAAAGGAGCATTAGGCACTAATATTTCGTTCTTGTCTCTACCGATTTATTAGTAGTAATCTAAGATAGCATAGGCTACCCATTTAGAAATAGGAATCTTAGATTTGCGTTTAGCTTAGTTAGTAGTGACCCTGCCTATGAATCTAGCGGTCCTGGGTTCGATTCCCGGTATGAGCAAATATTTATGTGATATATTTTCGTATATATGATCCTTAGCCATGGATTCTTCTACATACTTTCGCGTCACTGGTAGATCCCGTGATATGAAAAGTCACGTGATCTACCGTGGCTCGTGTATAGTGACGCGGTTGGTTTAAAAACAAAACGAATAGAAGCGCTTGGGCCTCTGGTATGATCACGATCTGCCCCTTAATTTTTAACTCTACACTTAAAGCAATCAATGAAACACACCCATATCAATTAAACCCTGCTTAGACCCAGATTAAACCAAACCTGTAAACTTTATCACATCCACCGTAATTGCAAGGAACTTACCTAACGTACCTTAGCCACCAAATGAATATAGGCTGGAGTAAAGAACCTTATGGGACCCTAATGAAGGGATCGCCGGGGCTAAGAGTAAACAAGTAGAAGTTTACGACGCATTCATTGGCCAGTATCAAGTACTTCTAATTATTCTCAATTAGAGTGAAGATAGGCTCTCCCAAGGCCATGGCCCCCATAAAGCGTCTTACACAAATTGAATTAAGTGTTACGATGGAAGAAATCCTGCGGCGTATTCTTTAACGTACAAAAACTATTTTCGAGTGTTTTGTTTTACCCGACTGACTTAGGAGGGATAGGTTTGATGATCATTATAGTCTTGAGAATTCAAATGTGTATAGGTCTCAGATTCCACTTACTATCAGGTGGCCTGAGTGCTCGTGTGCCTTCTCCTTAACATAAAAAGTTTCAGTCGTAAACTAAGGCTTGTAGGGTGTAATTTTAGTTTTTTAAACACAATTAACAAATAGCGGAATTAATGCCCAATTGCATTTGCTACCAGTTAACCAGTAGGCGAAAAAGGTAAAAAAAACTAAGGTTAGAGAGAAGAAAATAGCGTTAAAAACAAATATCCCTCTCAATAAAATAGTATATACACATAACATCACGCTTTAGGCAGAGCTACAGAAATGACAACAACTCTAAAAATAAGTTGTCGATAATTCTGTAACCGCATTTTGCATACTCAGGCTAAGAAATTTACTAGTGCGTTGGTATCACCAACATTACGTATTGCAACTGGCAATACTTATTAGTGACAGGTCGCAAGCCCATCGCCTAACAGTATTTATACGCCCTTATTTCCTTAGTCGCCTCTTACGACATCCACGGAAATACATTGGAGTGGCACTATTCTAACCCGGCAACGGGTTCAATAAAATATATATACATAAAATTATTATTACTTACTCGAAAACAGCCATTAAATAAGCATATACTCATACTTAATATACAAATATAATAATACGAATAAAATAAATGAAAGAAAAGTAATTGTGTTAAATTTTACGATATGCTTTTAAAATTTTTTGCTCAGCCCTGTGATGCTTTTTTATCCGATTTTCTGCTTCTAAGGGCCGTGTTCACCAACAATTAATCGGACGATTAGCAGTTTAACGGGTGTCAGATGTATTGATTAACAGCTGATTAAGACTTAACCGTCCGATTAATTGTTGGTGAACACGGCCCTTAGGATGTTTCTTGTTAATCTAAATATTTAATAATTTGAATAATACAAGGTACCCAAATATACCTATAATTAATAAAAACATGGCGTTTAAATGTTTTTTCTGTCAAACCTTAACCATCCTGAAAAGTTAAAAGGATTCAGAAAAAACGTTTTTATTTAAATTCGCACTATAGGGTGACCCGAAAGAGCGTCGGTGGCCTAGTGACTTAGGGGTTCGAATTATTATCATAAGATGCGGAATTCGTATCCCCGCGGTCTCCATGTACCAGTGAGTTTTTATAACTTTAGAATATAAACCGATGCTATTTTGCGTAAAGGAAAAACATCGTGAGGAAAAATGCGCATTTGAACAGCTGAGTGCGTAAAGGGGCAATTGCACAAAAAAAAAAACCGATAACGGGCCCTCTGTAAAATAAGATACGATAAGATAGGTAACCGTGTCTTGAGACGAATATCTCATTCAAAATCAGTTTGTTAATACAACCTTTAGAAACTTTGCTTGAGACAAGTTGTCTAACTCGATTGACGCGACACAACCATTCGACAATTCTTGTCTGTGATGTTGATACAGCCTCGCCTAGGGCAAACCAGAATCTCAGATACGAATCTGTTTCACGCTGCTCAGTAATTCTACTGCTAGCAGGGATCTTTTTATCCTGGTCCGACCGTACAAATATGCTGTCGCTGCGAAAAAGAATAACTCCCTGGAGGCAAAAGAAATGAGACGAGCAGTGGCCAAGTTTATGCGAACTGAGAAATTTAATAAGGATCTCAAAGCAACGGGGGATTGTTACGTTTAAGAATCTTTGTTGATTTAATTTTAGGGTATTTTATAAGACCCTTGAGTTTGGTTTGTTAAAATTCTATTGATGGTGCGCTTTGATCATGGTTTTTTTATTAATTTTATTTCGGTAAATCTTACTGTCGCTTGAGGGGATGATTATTTCCTAAAGAATATCTTTTCGCTGATACAATGTTTACAAAATGTATACCCAATGTTTGTTATTTTTAAACCCCGAACATACATACGTTTAACAACTAAATACATATAACGTGACGCCTTCATTCCCAAAGTGGGGTAGGCAGAGCTACAGAATACCAACAACTCTAAACTTGTTGATAATTCTGTAAGCACATTTTGCACAATCAGGCTAATATGTTTACTAACCTAACTATGATAATTATGTGGAAGGTTTTAGAATCCATCGAGTATCAATTCATTTAATAATAAACCTAAGCATTTATGTTTCATTTATTTAACTGTCAGAAAATGAAAAGGAAAAGTTCCGTTATTTTCGTAAAATATGTTTTTTTTTATTATTCTCGTAAGACCCCGGTGTGTTATGTGGTTACATAATCAAAGCAATTGAGTTTTAACTTTATTGTGGTGGATATAAAGTTAATTTTTATTTGTTTCAGGATTGTAAATGATACTTAAGATCAAAGGTAATTGAACCTTATTTCCTTGCTGTTAAATTCAAATTCCAATTTACAAAAATCTCCCTGTTTGTAGTTTGGCCTCACGAAATTAAGTATAAGAAAGTCCTTAAACTCCAAAAAACTTATAAATCATAACTAAAATCAGAAGTTACTTGTCGACGCTACAAGAAAATATTTAATTCAATGTACGAGTATTCATTCCAAATTCAGCCTGCGGACGCCCTTCAGAGTTTTTTATTCCTCAACTTTGTGGCGTCATTACGATCCCTTATATTAACGGTTCATAATTAGTCATGCTAAAAAATGGCGGTTTCATTTCACGAAATACTTACTTATACTTTTACGGGCTGATAAAAACGTAGAGCAAACAGACATTTTTTTATTTAATTAATAATAAGTATGCCAGTTATTCTTTTTAAAACAACAAAGGCCACACTATACTAATTTATAATATGTCAAAAAAATCTATGGGCTATTGTTGTAAAAACAAAATTATGCCACATAATGTTTGTCTTCCTGGCCATTATGCCAAACAAATTATGCGAAATGAGTTTTGTGCCAACCGAAGGTATGCCATAACTCTACTGCAACATCCTTAACGATGAGGTACGTGATTTAGATCGCCTTGTAGATCCAATGGTGACTTTGTATTGGGCTATCTGAATTAATTATCATGAGACACCCACAGGCAATATATTGTTTTCCGTCCATGATACACACATGTATAAATTTAGAATGTAAAGACTGAAAATATTAAGTAAATGTACTCAAATTAATTTCAACTAACAATTATTAAGTGTACTGGCGTTGAAAGATAGTTTAGGTTTTACCCTTTTTAGGGTTCTACAGTCAAACTAGGAAACCGTAAAGTTTCGCCATGTCCGTCCGTCCGTCCGTCCGTCCGTCTGCAGCCTAGCTCAAAGACTCTTCTTTTTTTTTGTGTAAGTACGTTCCCTACACGTAACTTGGGGATGTATTTCTTTTTTCGTCTAGCCCATAGTATGGGGTATCGTTGGGGTTTAAAAATATTGCGGGTTTGTTACAATACTTTTTTGATAAAAGAATCCGTTTATGAAATATTAAGCTTTAAAGCGCTAATTTTTGTTAGACTCAAGAGTCCCCCTCCCCAACCTACACCCAAATCTAAAAATACTAAAAATCTGAAAAAAAACTTGAATGAAGGCGCATACCTATAATGAATATCCCACCAAAAACATAAATGTAAAAAAGGAGAGTCAAGTTCAATACAAAAATTATTCTCTGCTGTGGGCTTCGCCGCAAAAAGAATGGAGATCTGAGATTGAGTGCCAAGTTCTATGCAAAATCCAAATATGTAGTCTAAGGGCTGACTTGGCTGGTTGTGTAAAATAGTTTTTGATTTATGAGGGGGTCAAAAGTGGCTCCAAATGTTTCGTGTAATATTACACACGGTGCGGCTCGCCAGTTCTGTTTCTTGAACTTGGCTTGACACGCTCCCGCGTGTCTAGATAAAAGGAAAACTATCACGACTAAGTACCTACACATCATTGGTTCTTGAGATACAGGCGATTGAAGTGTTTATACCTACTAAAATCATTCAAGACGGCACCAAATTACTTTAAATTGAAAATTAGTTATTACTTGTTGATTTTTATGTTTGTAGTACTTAGCGGCATCGGAACCCTACACTGAGCATGGTCCGACATGCCCGGTTTTTTTTTGTGTACTTTCCGGTAAAGTGGGAATGGTTTTTTTTGATACAGGTGATTAAACTGTTTATACTTACGAAAATCATCAGAGACGGATTTTTTGTGTTCGTAGTACTTAACGACTTTGGAACCCTACACACCTAGCATGGTCCGGCAAGCTCTTGCCCGGTTTTTTTAATAAATTGTTTGAACCATCAAACCGACAACGTGCTATAAGCGTACAACTTAATGGAGAACCGTAGTAAGCAAAAAACGAAAGTACGAAAAATCTCGACTAGTCAACATAGCCCTCTCCCTGCACTTCATGAATACCCCGGCTCGGCTCTCAATGAAATCGTACGCTATCCTGGTGAGGCCCACCACAGATTTTTGTAAGTACGAATTAGAACCTACCACAAATTTAATCAAGTTCAGTTTGCTTTGCTTTTAAATCTCATTTTCAACTTTGAATTAAATTCAAATGAACTTTATTTATACCCATTAAAATAAAGTTTAAACTTAATTGCCTGCACAACAGATTTCACGAGGTTAAAACTCCAGAATTCGACTTTTGAAAAAACGAACGATGTTATGTGTGTAACTATGTCTATAGACTTTAAAAGAAGAGAAAAGAATTAAAAATCAAAAAACCGTGTCCAAAAACGCAAAAAATAACATGTTGTAAAATTGTAGGCACCTACCTAATATGTAGGTTAGTGTAACCTTAGTTCTCTGTCGGATCACCTCATTATGGATCGAATCCTTTAGAGAAACTTCCATCATTGCCCTCTCAGTAGCTCGCTGAACATCATTAAATTTATTGACCAGCAACAACGTGAGCGCTCAAGTTTCGGCTCCGTATGTCATAACCAGTAGAGCGCACTGGTGGAATACAAACCAACAAACAATATTGGTTCCATTATAAAAATGTATTAACTATCATAAATAATAATATTTAGTTGGAACGCGGGAAGTTACGATTGTCTACTTATATTGGTCACAATAAGCAGTAGGTAATAAATTGTTTTCCCGTTCGTAAAGTGACGATAATCTTCTCGATGCTAGCTTTCACCGGAATTCCTTTCATAGTTTATCAAATAACTATTTCGTGTTCCATTGCTGACTAATGTGGCGAGTAATTATTTATTTTATTATCTTCAACGTTATCTTACAAATAATCATTCCGGTTCATTTTTTATGTTTACGTTTTGCATCAATGCGTTTCATTATAA
The DNA here is from genome assembly GCA_949316455.1 of Acleris holmiana. Taxonomy (NCBI): domain Eukaryota; kingdom Metazoa; phylum Arthropoda; class Insecta; order Lepidoptera; family Tortricidae; genus Acleris; species Acleris holmiana. The sequence continues at coordinate 16,852,298 of OX438767.1, forward strand.
AATCAAAAATGATGATGATGAAAATTAAGATTATGGTGATGATTACCACGACGATGACAGCAGCTGACTTCTGTTTTCTTATTTGTTTAGATTAAACACAAAATCATTTGAAGTTACACTGGCGTCAGCGTAAGTTTTTCAGAACGGTTTCTAGTTTCCTTCGTTTCAATTTCTCGAACATTCCATTCTATTCGGAATCTGAACTCTAATGGGCTAAGTGTTCAATAAATTGAACATTATCCGCTCACTATATAACTTTTATACATTTTCGCAGCCAACTGCGAACTAATGTTCGTAAAATGCAAATATATTGGAACCAGCAGCTGTATTTGACATTAAACGCCGATTTAAAAAAGCGAATTTTCAACTCAAAGTTTAGTGAAGTTCAATAAATTCAATAAACGCTAAATAAGTTTGCATTCATGTAGAACTGAAGTATTTTTTAATAAGTCTATAGTTGTATCTACTACTAATGCCTCCAGATTAGATAAATTATAAGCAATTTTTGGCTTTATTCATGCATGGCATTACAAGGTGAACCGAAAACTCGGTTAATATAATAAGTACCCAATGGGTTAATCAAATACGAATTTATTTTTATTATTGCTCCATAAAGAAATGTAGCTCTTGGAACTTTAAGACAGAAAATGCAAAGATGTACAAAAGTATTCAGTCGTCTGGACATATTTTACACTTTTATGTGTTAGTCACATCCAGACTCAATATTTTAACTTACTTCATATTATATACCTAGTCGATTTCAATATATTATTATTGGCACCTGGAGATCGGCAATTCTTTTGTCTGACACCACTCAAGGGACAACTTTGGGTAATTTTCTTCGCGCTAGACACTTTGTAGGAGAAAGCCAAATAACTTTTTCTTGGAGTTCCCATTTATAATTTAAAGAAATATTTTGAGCAGGAACCTCGAATAGTATTCTAATAAATAATTCTGAACTTCTTTGACCTATGCCTGAATGTCCCATGCAAAATATCTTTTCCAATTTTTGAGAAAGCAAACCTTGGTTATTTGACTTAGAGTAATCAGTTAGTAGACAAACGGTCAGACAAACATTTAGGGCATTAATAACTGTTAAGTGATTGAGTTGAGTGATTTTCTGTGACAAATTTTGAGATGGGTCTCACTCTACATGTGAAACCGGTGAAATTACTAGCGTAGTTGATCCTCAAGGATGGCGGCGCAGTTTCAGTCTTGTGTTTAACATCAAACACTATTTTCTGCTGAAACCATAATGTTTTAAGGTACCCTGAAAACATTATGGTTTCAACAGAAAATAGCGTTCGATGAAATGATACATTCGGTGAAGTGATGAGTTACCATTTTTATTTTTATTTCTATATTTTATAACTACTTAACTAGTACAAATACTAGTATACCATATAATGTAATCATTTATGTCGAAAAGAATGTGTCCAAACAAATATATGTCGAATCAGGAATACGACGAAAAGGAAAAAATCGTTGGCAATACGCCTTTCCAAAGCAATATTATTTAATTGCATAGATTAGAGCGTCACTAGTACAATAGGTAGGATCGAATTTCCTCGAACTCGTTTTAAAAGGCTACGTTTCTACTAACAGCGAGACAGCAAGGTGGTGCAATGAAAAAAAAAGGAATCTCTTAGAGTATTTTATTTTACTGATGAAAATGTAGCCAAACATTTTAAGGTTCATTACAATGGTTTTCGCCAAATCATCCTCATTTAATATTTCCATTAATAACTTTCTTAAAAACTTTTATTCAAAAATGTTTCTCTTATATCTCCAGACCACATAAAATTTTCAGACTTGTCATGTCACTTTCAACAAAAGACTTCACATTTTGAAGAACTCGCAAAATTAATATGACAGTTAGCTAAAAATGATGGCTTACGTCCTCATTAATAAAGTTTCCTTTCTATCATAAATTCTGCGGAATGAGAAGTAAATCCTCTGCCAGGTTAGCTTATCTTGTCGTTGATAAAAGTTCTACGGCCATTGTTACATAAGTTTAAGCTAGGTCTCAAAGTCGGCTAAGCCTCTTACTACGTCATAATTGTATATTGTTGTCGAGGGTAGAAAGTACACGATGTATAGACGAGTCATGAGGAGGGCCAAAACGTAGTCAATAAAGTGGACATTCCATCAAGGCTACTACTTATAGCGAGGAAATATAATATTTTAATTATTTATTATGTACGCAGGTACTTAGTATGAAATAGGCCATGAATATGTTTTTAAACGGCCCGTCATAAAAGTGACGTTTTCCGACCCCGAACCAGACCAAAAATGTTCATATTTCCGAGCAGTGTTGAGAAAAGACAATTATTTATACAGTCAAATAACAATTTGAACAACTATCTTAATTATTATTTAAACTCGAAAATCACTAACAAATATTGGTTGTTTACTTGTCGAGAGATTACATGCTGTGCAAATGTCGCGTTTTCAATTTCACTCATGTTACAAAATAAGATGTTATTTTAGGACATGTATTTGGACCAGTTGTAGACGCTTTTGAGAGACAAAATAATTCTCTCACAAAGTATTAACATTGATTTTGTCGTAGTTTGACGAAACTTTTTGAACATTGTAACGATAGGCTTAGATTGTGTTCCCTTAGATAAAGTATAAGCCTTGATCTTCAAACTTCATCAAGTTTTCCAACATTATTAGTGTCAGAATGTTGATAAATATGAAAAGGTTACCCTATTAATTGACTTTTTATTAGGTCATAATTCGAATTATTCCCTTTTACATTATATTATAATGTCAAAGCATTACGGGGATCTTTAATATCATTTACAGAGTTATTCGTTTGCTGCCCTCGCTTACTTCACTAAAATATAATAAATGTAAGCAGTTTACATTAAAAAAAAACCTTTAACATTTCTGAATAACTATCGATTTGTCGGTGAACATAACTAAGGTTTTTTAAATTATAATGTTTTTAATTGTAGATCATTAACTTTAGAATTAATAACAGTTATGATTCATAATTTTTATAACAACCTATTTCTGACTTTTAAACAAAAGGATCCCCGTAACGATCCTTAGGAGAACTTCGTGTTTGATGTTTTTTTTTTACCTACATTTTTAGAGTCCTGTACGTCCAAATGAAAAAACGAGATCCCTTAAGTATAGGGTTATTTCTGTGTCTGTCTGTCCGTCTGTCACAGCCAATTTGCTCCGGATCCACAGACCGATTAAGTTGAAATAATGTATTCATTATTTTAGAAAATTTCTCAGTACTTACGGAACCGTCTCCACGCTCACACTTATTTCTCAGATTTTTTTCTATTAACCGTTGTAATTGTACCTATCCTTCATATTGAAGCATTTTTGTTTTACTTGCAGGTTGACGGACAAGATGTGAATGTGTCATCATGGAGGATACGGAGTGCCTCGACTGCTTCCTCGCAGACAATGAAACCCTACTCTTCCTCAACTCTACGGCTAACGACACGTTCATCAACAAGTTCTATTTCTACCAGGTAAATATAAAAAGAAATATCTTAATTTTGATTGGAGCCAGCGACATGAATAACATTGTGATGCGTGTTAGTGAGTGTTAATGGTAATAAATAAATAAATACAATTGTAATAACATTTTGGGTATTTGTTTCATGGGTTTGATTCTACTCGGTATTAAAATATTGCCCAGCAATAAGACCGCCTTTTGTATACTCTTTTTAAATAGAAATTGTAAGAATAAAAATATTCAGTTTAAACGCTCCTATGCATTTAGTGCGACGTTCTTTGAGGCTGTAAGTTCCCTACCGTAAGAGATTTATAAAATTGTTCAAGAGCCATAATTTTGATCAAGAAACTATGGAAAATAATAAAAATCTCTTTGACAAATAAAACGATGACCGTTGACGAGCATTGGCCTTGTTAGGAATGACCCTGCCTTCGAAGCTAGCGGTCCCGGGTTCAAATCCCGGTAAGATATTTGTGTGATGAGCATGAGTATTTGTTCCTGAGTTTTGGGTGTTTTCTATGTATTTAAGTATATATTTATGTATATAAGTAGTTTATCGTTATCTAGTACGCATAGTACAAGCTTAGAGCTTAGTTTGAGACTAGGTGTAGGTGTGCTATTTGTGTGACACTGTACCGTGTTTTTTTTTTAAACAACCTATGAATCATAACTCCTATAACCTATTAATGGTTAAATGACTAGGCCTTTAAAAATAAAACCTCTTAACGAACGGCGTACTAAATGTATGAGAGGGTTTTAAGTTAATAGGTATTTGGGATAATTCTAGTTTTATTAAAAAAAAGTTACTGATTTGATTTTACTCATTGGATTATGAACTAGTGATAACATTTTAAAGTTTTTTGATATCTGTTATATTTACGGAATAATCGCCTGTTACACTTAACGATTACACTCTGTATATTTGGAAGCTGTAGTGTGTACCAATTCTAAGATCCATGTTACTTACCATAATATCGCACAGTTAATCCAACAGTGACACTATGCAAAAAAGGAATTTATACAAAACTTACTTCCTTTTTAAACGCAATAATGTCATTATTCAAACAGTCTTTTCAGAGTTGTTGGTATTTCTGTAGTTCCCCACTCTGGGAATGAAGGCGTGATGTTACGTATTTATGTATTTCTGTAACTTAGTGGCACTGTTGGATTTAACGTGCGATACGTTCTTGTTAATAACGATTCTTCATTCATTCATGCATTAAAGTATGTAAAATTTACGGACACTAATTTAAATACGAGGTCGTTTATCGAGAACCCCTTTGTATAGTAATGCCGTGCCAGCATTAAATGTTTCATTATACTGTTCACGAACTATCCATTCGTTATGTGACACAAGAGCAGGATAATTGCGTGAGACAAGCTGTGACGAACGGGTCTAGACGTCCTGTGTATAATCCCCTTCTCACAGGCTATGGCTAAATGGAAACTAAATTAGACTGTTAAGTGTAAAAGCGTTTCTAAAGAAATTAGCAATTAGCGGTAATGATCTGGAATTTGAGAATGTGGCATAGTCTTATAGATAGCGCTTATTGTTCGTTCCGGAATATTTAGGATTGAAGAACAATTATTTTTACGTAGTGAGTTCCACACAGGGCCATGAACCTGTAAAAACAAAATCTTCCGAGTTTTTAGTTAGAAAAACATGTCAGAAAAATTTACGTTTTACAATATTCAAATAAAGGTTCCACAGGGTTCTGTTCTAGGTCCTTTACATTAACTTGAATTGAATTCAGCAGACTATCAGTGTTTTAACAAAAATGTGTTGACTTAAAGAAAGCTAACAACAAAACGTATTACTATATTGTTTGAAATAATGTGCCATAAATACTATTTAGCTACTGTACACAAAAATTAAATTATTTTAGAAACCTCTGTATTTTGCTATTCGGGATACGTCATCGTTATCGATGTCGAAAATGTATAGAATTGACGTAAGCTGCTGGACGGTGTCAATTCCATACATTTTGTCAGTTTTCGAGAACCGCTTAAGTTAGCGTTAAACATTTTATCATTATACTATCCGCTATATTCTTTGCATTGAGACCTGCCACAAACTCATCAGTGGTATTTGCTTATTTAAATTCCTTATACGTCACTCGAATAATTTCTTATGTTCATTTAAAACAGATTAAGTATGCGTAACGGTACAAGTAACATAGCTTTTAAGAATGACAAATGACTCAGACCTTTTTATTATAACATTTTAAATAGCGAGATTATGTTTTGTACTAGAATAAATAATAAACATGAGCATAGCTTTATTGCCAAACGCCAGGAAAGTTAACAAAAATAAAAAAGAGACGTACCTACTAAGTGCGTAAGAAAATAATTAACATTTCGTATCTACACGCTTTTGTGTAGATACATAATGTTCACAGTAAAATGGGAAAAAGAGCTTGGACGGACGATGGTGGTACCTACTCTTATAAAAATTGTAAGGGTTGCAGAAGCTTGTAATCCAGATAAACCATCAACCAACCATCATCATACCTATAATGATGCTGTACGAGAATGAAAACAATAGCAATTCATCTTGACCCTCACGGTCTAAAAGATGAAAACGTCTACCAGCCCCCTATTTCACCATTCTGACAATGACGGGTGACAGGTGACATTTCATTGCACATGGCCTAACTTATATGAAACTCAGTGATGAATCAGCGTATTAACTTTGCAATGTATACCGAATTGTCACCTGTCACGTGTCATTGTCAAGAAAGTGAAACAGGGGGCAGATAGCCTATTCTCCATGTCATAAAAATGTATTAGACATGGATGTTAACAAACCAATTAAACATTTAAGTATTATGAACAACAATTCTTCTCAAATCCAGTCGTTGTTTTTTAGTAAATCTCGTAAGCTTTTCCAATAGGCTAGAACTAATCAGTGAAAATTACACCCGTGTGTACCATTACCCGAGTATCGACAGGCCGACCGATTTCCAAATGGTTAGACAAACACGTACGAAAAACCTTTCTAGAAAAAGCTTTAACATCTTATTTTCTCTCACCTTCGGCCCACAGTGCATGAATATATATTTCCTACGTGACAAAAATGTAAATGAAACTTCTGAGGCGAAAAATAATGTCAACTTTTCCAAGTACTGACATACTATTTCATGGAAATGCGTTTCAATTCCTGTTTTTATACACAAACAAAAACATCTGCTTTAATTTTTCTACTACGCAGTTTTGCAAACAAAGCTGAAATCAATTTCAATCCTATTTTTGCAAATGCAGTTTTATTTATTACACGCTGAACCGATCGAGAGTTTTTGCTCTTTCATTTAGGGCAACTCTTTTTTTTTTTTTTTTGGTAACTCATCACTTCATCGAATGTAATCATTTCATATTCTTATTCTTATTCTTATTCATCTAATTTCATTTCATCGAACGCTAGTTTCTGCTTCTTTATCTTCTTTACGTAAATAGTACTTATACAAATTTGCTTCCCGCGTCTGTTTGTTTTTCTGTCTCTGTATATCCGTTAGCTCATCCAAAACCACGCAACGGATTTTGATGCGGTTTTCACCTTCAGTTAAATAACTTTTCACGAAAGGTTATTCTGGAATAAATTCTGGTTTATGTAAGGGTGTTACAGAAAACTCACATGAGCGAATTTGATAATTTGTATGATTACTGTTAATTATAACCGTGAGAATTCTTGTTGCCAATATATTGGGCAATTGTTTTGGATATTTAACACACTAGAATTAGTCCCGAGCTAGACTCCTGAATTATGGATACCAGATAACGATGTCAAAAAAGAATTAAATAAGACAAAAGAAAGAGGAAATATTTTAATTATTTTATGAAGATCACTATTTTTACATGACTGCCCAAAAAACGATGTAATGTTTTCAGTATTCATGTATGTATGTTTGTGAGTTTCTTTATTCCACGATAACTTATTAATACCTGAACCAAACGTAGGTGTATGGGGTATCATAAGAATCGTAAAATTACCGCAAGTAAGCAAGACTAAGTATTGTTTTAAAAATAAACCTTTGTAGGCTAAGGTACCAAAATAGTCCAAAAATATTCAATATTACTTTGAGTCGTTTATTACAAGTAACGCTCATTAAAAGTTTATGTTGCCTAGTTCCGCTACCAGATAATAGATGGCGGTAGTAATAATTATTATCTTATCACTAAAAGTGCCCTGTGTGGTTGCCGGGTTAGCATAGTGCCACTCCATATCTTCCCGTGGATGTCGTAAGAGGCGACTAAGGGAATAAGGGCTTGTAGTACTGTTAGGCGATGGGCTTGCAACCTGTCACTAATAAACTAGTAAACTTCTTGGCCTGATTGTGCAAAATGTGGTTACAGAATTATCAACAAGTCTTTTTAGAGTTGTTGGTATTTCTGTAGCTCTGCCTACCCCACTCTGGGAATGGAGGCGTGATGTTATGTATGTATGCACTAAAAGGATTAAAATAAAAATCGAATTATTAAATATCATTAAAAAACAAACTCCTGCCATGCCTTAAATTGAATTTAAAAAAGCAACAAGCATCAAGAGATAACAAAATTTGTATCATAGTATTTTCAAGATAATGTTTCACAAAACTATCCCCCGACTGCAATACTGGCTTTTGATTCCCTTTTTTACATAGCAAATTATAAAATTGATGGCAATGCTTGTTGCTTTTTAAATTCCCTTTAAACATTTGCCATGCCTGGCAGACGTGGTTTTTAATTATTTTTAATAGTTTGTGATTTTACTACTAAAAAATAGTAAATTCTTGCGACAAACACAAAACAAATTCACACAACAACGCAATCAAAGGAACAAGATAACGACCATTCCGCCTATATTGTAATTTATATTTACCCAAGTTCCGGTGGTAAAGCGGTTTCCCGGCATCGTAGGCATTTGCCCCTGCCGTTTACAATGTGGTTCATTTATTACGTTTACCTGTAGAATTAAACTCAGCAGACTGTTGGCTCAATAGATTTATTGTCTTCTCCGCAATAGACGGCCATTTGTTAAGACATTACTTTCGTGTGTCGACGTTGCCCGATATTTCTATTTCCATTGCGTTTTTGTGAAGAATTCAGTTGTATTTTCTGATTAATGAACGCAGTCGTTTGTATTTTTAAACGTTCAACGAAACAATGTAAGTGATTTATTAAAAACACTACAATAACGTCTGTTACTCCCTTATTCGTAGAATCGTTTTAATTACTATTTTTGCTTCGGAAATTCACCAACATTTTAGGATGTTCTGTAGCTTTGTTTTCGGGTAACTTGTCCTCTAGAATTAAACTGGACAGTTGGTTTAGGGACCCCCTTTTTATAAGAAAAAAGTAATCTTGTTTAGGTTTATTATCTTTGCCTTGTATGTATGTATGTATATAATTGTAAAAACTTTATTGTAGAAACAAAAGACATAACAATTATAAACTAAACTAAAACAAAGCAAGCATGAACAAAGACGAACTTCTCTTTAAGGAATCTCTTCCAGTTAGCCTTTGAGAGATTGAAAAATAATAATTAATGATAAAAATAGCCAAATAAGTACAACACGAAATTAAATTTTAGTATAATACTCAAGTTGATATTGCTATAAATATCAATAAATATATAGATACAGATAATTATATACAATATATAAATATTCAAAAAAACGTAACAGGATAAAGTTTTAAACACAAGTGTCAAGCCAGAACTTCTTTGCTCTAGTTTTGAAAGAATCTACAGACCGAGACTGCCTAATGCCAGTTGATAACACATTCCACAATCACACAGCAGGCACTGAAAGGGATTTAGAACCACTTCTGGATTTGTTAGACGGGAAAGCAAAAAGATTGTCACTCGATCGTAAGCGATTTTCTGATTTTGTTACATAGTACCTTTCTACCTTTGGTTACGCAGTTAGAAAACTTTGATAGTTCAGTAACCCTGCCTACGAAGCTTGGTCGCTCAGGTATACAAACAAAAATATTGGTCGCTTCTAACAAAATTGTGATTGTTGTGCATAAGCGACTTTTTTTTTAAGAAGGCACGCGAGCACTCAGTCCACCTGATGGTAAGTGGAATCTGAGACCCATAGACATTTGAATTCTCAAGACAAGACTATAATCCTAAGACCTCAAATGCGTTGCCAACACTGAGGACTCAGATGGAATGCCTCTATGCTAGTAATTTCACTGGTTGTCTTATCCCCACACCTGAACACAACAATGCGATCACTATTGCTTGGCGGGTGGTTAATGGATGAGATGGTAGTAGCGATCTGGACGGACCCTGCACAGGGTCCTACCACCACTAAATTAATTGATTCCACACGAGCCTAACAAGACGCTAGACACATCAACTAAGATGTTAGTTGAATCACTAAAGAACTTGCTACTGTTGCTCTTGCTGCGGTGGATATAACAAATATCATGACTATTGTATTGATTGTATGTCAACTAAGAGAAAATCTTTCTTGGTTTGGAGTCAACCTCTCATTTTTTTGAGTGTACCAGTTCTTATATTAGTTATATCAACCAAAACTGTTAGTAGCAACAGCAGTTCTTTAGTGATTCAACTACGAGTAACATCTTAATGTTCTAACGTCTTGTTACACTCGTATGGAATCTAGAGGCTTATGCACAACAATTCACATTTTTTTAAGAAGCGATCAAGTGATTTTTCAGATTTTTCATTTGTTATATTTCTGTGCTGTTCTGTTATAGTTCCGTGTGGTTGCCAGGTAAGAATAGTGCCACTCCATGTCTTCCCGTGGATGTTGTAAGAGCGACTAAGGGAATAAAAGGCTTGTAGTACTGTTAGGCGATAGGTTTACAACTTGTCACTAATACACTGGTAAACATCTTAGCCTGTTTTTGCAAAATGTGCTTACAGAATTATCAACAAGTATTTTTAGAGTTATTGGTATTTCTGTAGATCGGCCTACCCCACTCTGGGAATGAAGGCGTGATGCTATGTATGTATGTAACCAATAAAATGTCTATAACAAAAATGTGTGATGAGCGCAAGCATTTCTTTCTATCATAGATGTATATCAAAACAAGAGCTTAGTATGGGACTAGATCAATTTGTGTGAAACTGTCCCCGATATTTATTTATGTCTTTTGGGTAACTCCGCCGTCATACTGTGCCCATTACAAACGGTTGCTTACGTGTACCAACAACAATTAGTTAATCAATCTACTAATAAATTGAGTAAGTTGCAAAATACTCCTTAACAAGGAAGTCAGTAATGCACATTTTGCTTATTGAATTTGTTAGTTACGCTCTATTATAGTTCCATCGACGAATCCTTACGTATGGCAACCACGCGAACGTGTAGGCTTGTACGGTCGGAATTATAAGTAGACGCACACTTTAGTGCTTTGTCACTTTAACGTTATCTTTGTACTGCTGTATTTATGTGCCAAAAACGTTAAAGTGACAAGGTACCAAAGAGTGCTACTTATAAAGCCGACTGCGGATTCCATTTGTTAGGAACTACACATATGTAAATCAAACCACACCACGTGGCTCAGTTAAATAGTCAGATTCTTCTATTATCAGCTGACGAACTATATCACAATAGTTTTTATGTTAACATAAAGTAGTGTACCTTAAAAAATGGAGTATAAATAAGTACGATAGTTATATTTTTTTCAAAGCTGACATGATATTTGTTATATTTCTTTTGTTTCAGACTGCTCAAGTCGCCGTGCTCTGGGTCTTGCTAGTAGCAATAGTGACCGGCAACGCTACGGTGGTTCTTGCTCTGCTTCTCACTAAGGCCAGAAAGAGCAGGATGAACTTCTTCATCATGCATTTGGCTATCGCTGGTAAAATTATTTTGAATTGATTAGTTTTGCCCGCGTGGTTACCGGGTTAGAATAGTGCCACTCCATGTCTTCCCGTGGATGTCGTCAGAGGCGACTAAGGGATTTAGGGCTAGTAGTACTGTAAGGCGATGGGCTGGCAACCTGTCACTAATTAATACACGCCTGGTTGTGCAAAATGTGGTTACAAGATTACCAACAAGTCCTTTTAGAGTTGTTGGTATTTCTGTAGCTCTGCCTACCCCACTCTGGGAATGAAGGCGTGATGTTATGTATGTATGTATGTAATTAAATTTTGCAGCATCATCTCTTCACTACATCAAATATTTTACGGAAATATTGCACGGTTTTGTACCTACCACGATTATAATATATACAAAACATAGGACCGCCAACCAACTTAGGTCTTGGCCGGATTGTGCAGAGTGTGGTTACAGAATTAAAAATAAGTCATTTTAGAATTGTGGGTGTTTCTGTATTCCACTTACCATTACGTGGCCTGAGTGCTCGTGTGCCTTCACCTTAACATAAAAAAACGCCTATTTGCCCGATTATACCATTTCCATAGTGTCATTCATTAGTCGTGTCACACAACAATCTAAACAATCAATTTCCTCGACTTTACATTAACTAGCACAACGATGTTACAGTCCCACCGCAGGTTTACAAGTCCATATTGGCTCACATAAAAAAAAAATCCTATTTTAGGGTTCCGTAGTCAAACAGGAACCCTCATAGTTTCGCCATGTCCGTCCGTCCGTCCGCAGCCTAGCGCAGAGAATCTTAGTACTAGAAAGCTGAATTTGGCATGAATATGCATATTAGTCACGCCAACAAAGTGGTACAATAAATTATTACGGAGTTGTCAAAACAGTTTGAAAAACAAATCTAACCTAACGTAACCTTATTTCCAGTTAGATATTTTTAAAATCCTGAAAATAAGCAGGTGTACCTTACCTGCTTGCTGTGTGTGTTTTACCTTTTATTATGAAGAGTGATCGCTATGATATAAAATGGTATGAGAAATATTTTTGGAGTTCCTATAATCTAATTTGCAATTTTATATGAACATTGGCGCACCCCAGGGCCTCGATTCTACTGCGTTATAACGATATCGCGTTTGACGTGCTTTAGAATCGTTTAGAGTTATCGAAACGTTGACAATACGGAAACACGTCAAAGACGATATCGTTAATACCGTGTAAAATCCCAGACCAGGTTTACTTCTAAATTAAATCCCCTGCTGCTATGAGGTAAAATAATCTTAAATATTTAGAATCAACGGTGCTTGAAATTTTGTGACACCTTTAAGTACTTACTTACTCCACGACTTAAGATATTTCTCCACAAAAAATAAAAGCTATTTTGCGCCTACTTAAAGCTAACTTTTTCACTTTAGCATAAACTTTTGGAAACCTTGTCAAGCTTGAAACACTTACCGTAACCTCACTCTCGAGACTTAAACTTCAGTAAGAGCGAACACGGCGTGTATTGAAAAAAAAAATCGGCCAAGTGTGAGTCGGAGTCGCGCACGAAGGGTTTATGTTTATTTAATAGTTTATGTTTAAAGTGAATACGAGTATACCACTAAATATTCTGTGAATATTATCAAGCGACTACCTGTTGCCGCTTTAACATTTAGCAATAAAACCGCAAAAATACATGATTGTTGTATGGGAGCCCTACTATTGCCTTTTTTTCGTTAGCGGTTATGTTTCGATAGACAAATGTATGGAATTGACGTAAGCCATAGTCACGTGGTACTATCTCAGTTGCTTAGATCAAATCCATACAATTTTGAATCGAAACAATCTCTGACGATTGTCGACTTCACCTTTAGTTCCACAGTTTATTTAATTAACGAACTCCCCGGCGAGTTGTCTCTGTGAACACCCAAACGTTCCATTATTTTAAGTATAAAAGAACGCAATTAGGTTTAAAAGTTTACAAATGGTGGTTGAGTCCGTTTTTTATGGCTGGCTTATTTGAGTTTATGCTTGCAGATTTATGGGTTGGCTTAATAAGTGTTCTGCCGGATTTGGTCCAGAGGATGACCATCTCGTGGCTCGCGGGCTCGCTGGCCTGTAAGCTGGTCAAATATTTACAGGTATTTATAAATCTAGCAATTAATAAAAACAATATCCTGTGTTATTTTCGTTCGTTTGATAAGGTTACCGGGCGAATTTCAACTACAGTGTACTTGCGTAGAGTGCTCCTATTTTATTAATGCCCCTCGGCAAAATTCGTTTTTCTATGAATCACGAGTGACTAATATACTGTTAGATGCAAGTGCGACTGAGAAAGCAGTAGTACGCCGAAGGGCATTAAGATAATAAAAACACTGCACGAACATTTCAACCTTACGTAACGTTTTAGAATCGCCTTTACTATTCAAAGACTACTCGTATAGCCATGTGACGATAGCGTTTGCGCTTGTAGAAGTGCGAATATGTTCACCCCTTTCTTAACTAGGAATCGATAGCGAGACGGATGGTGTCGTAGCGTTATCGTTTGTAGTAACGAATGCCGCTTGGCTCTGTAACCAACACACTACTACTATATTCTGGAATAACAGAGCCTATGCTCTGTTACCTATTAAAGCACAAGCCCCTAAAGCACACGTTTTAATACATTATTTTACGTTTACTCCACCTTTGTTGCTCGATGACGACTCGAAAGTCAACATCAGTGTCAATTTGTTGCCTAATAGGGAACAAGCATGAAAAATAGAATTGAGTTTCGTTGATACGATTTTGAAGAACATGTAAAAAAAAGCATTTAAAACGCAATACCTACACTAAATTTTGACCCGTTTATTAGGATGTTATATGTATAGAAACAAAACTTGTTTTTTTTAAACTTCTAAGGTTTAGATTGCTTTTTTCGGCATCTTCATTTTATTTAAGTACTATTTTAATTCAATGATACTGGCTTAAACATAGTTATTTAATGGTAATTAGTCCTTGATGTTGTATATTGTTTCTGCAGGGGGTCGGAACTATGACTTTTTAAAGCTACATACTCGTATCTTATGAAAAAAAAACACGATAATTGTTTCTCGTATATATTTATCCTTATTTTTTATAGAGCTTTAGAGACAACGTAATAAACAAATATACATACTCCCTATTTTGTAGTGAATGTGAACATGGAGCGCTGATACAAATTTCCATATTGATTTTCTCAATGACGATTTTTTCGGGAAATACAGTTCGATTCGATTTCTGATCGTATTCCCGACCAATTATGGTAACAAAAATGTTTTTCCCTTTTCTAAAATCAAGACCTAATAAAAGGCTATAAAAAAAAATGAGACCCTAGCCAAGATGCGTACGCTAACTAGCGTTTCTATTCTTTTTTATAACCAATCGCGTCTCTAGTATGAGTAGACCACGATTGGTTTTTTTTTTTAATAGAAACGCCAGTTAGCTTACCCATCTTCTCATCTCAGATTAATCCAAATTTTAATAGTTTTCTACCACCCCATACTGACCCATTTATATTTCTCGCTCGATACAGTAGCGGGCAATGCAGATTCTCTAGTAAAACACAATGTCGAATTGGAAAAATAAATAGAAAAGAGAGTCCGTATTTGCACGTATATTTGATGTAGAAAAAATAACTCTGTTACCGGAATCGAGCTCTATTTCTGCGCGCGGTACAAACGCAATGATGACAAAATATTCGAAAGGGTTTGTTGTAGTTTGCAGGGTTTAAAAAAACAGGCCAAGTGCGAGTCGAACTTGCGCACGAAAGGTTCCTTACAACATTAGATACCATATAACCTTCCTTTTAGTTTCACAGTCCCGGTGTCTGTCTGTAACCACGGTGTCAGTCTGTGACTAAATCGTGCAAAACGGCAAAAAATACGTTTTAGTTTTATTTGTTTATTTATTTTGAAAGAGAATATATATATATCTAAGTATTCTGTGAATATTTGAAGCGTCTACCTGTTGCAGTTATTAATATCGAGCAAAAAAACGGCTAAAAATCACGTTTGTTGTATGGGAGCCCCACTTAAATGTATATTTTATTCTATTTTTAGCGGTTACAGAAATACATCATCTGTGAAATCTTCACCTGTCTAGCTATCACGGTTCATGAGATACAAGCTGGTGACAGACAGACAGGTAGACAGACGGACAGTGGAGTCTAAGTAATAAGGGTCCCGGTTTTACCCTTTGGGTATGGAACCTAAAAATATCAGAATTAACCATGACAGATATTGTCTTATATAAAATAAAATTGTTCTGATGTTGAAGCTTATAAAAACAGCATGTTAATTTGTGATTTAATTTTCAACATCAAAACCTGACAAGGCAAATCCTGGCTGTAAAGAGGCCAGTATTACCCTCTTACCTTGAGTTGCCATTACTGTACTCGCTAGCGATTCAAATGCTCTGTCCCTCCCACTCTATAACAATACTGTGAGGGACAGAGCATTCGACTCGCTAGCGAGTAAGGTAATTGCAACTCACGGTAAGGGCTTCCATAATAGTTTTGACTTACTACCTAGAACAGGGCAGGTTTTAGTAGCTCATATAATACTGTCTCTTAAATACTAAATTGTGAAACTATACTCGCGAGCAAAAGTATCTAATCACTTTGCATTTTTTCATGTGCATCCAATATCTTTGTAATTTCCCACCCGAATCTGAAAATTATGGTACCAAATAAAAGCTAATAATGTAACGCATTGGAAAATGTGCTAATTTAATATGCCTAATTATTAATAATTTCCAGGTGTTCTGCACAGGATAATTTGCGGAGATGTGTACCGGTCGACTTCTGATAAGTGACTGATAAGGAACCCCTCTCTACCCCCGTTATATAGGGGTCAAGGGTAGTGCAAGTCGTGCACGTCGTAACGAGTAAAAGCTCACAAACCGGGAAATTGCCCATAATCTGAAAAATTCGGGGCTAATTTTTATATTTCATAGCTTTTTATAAAGCTAATATTTCAAGAAACGTAATTCATTTAAGTAATTTAGAAAAATAAACCAATTTACAAAGATATTGGGTTCACATGAAAAAATGCAAAGTGATTCGATACTTTTGCTCGCGAGTGTATTTCCCTTAGTTTAATTAAAGTCTTGGTATTTGAAGGAAATTCGGAGAAAGAAAGATAGCTTTGGTATAAAGAAGAACTTAGTCTGTGAAGTGTTCTCTAACTCAGGAAATTGCATATTTCCTGAGGCGGATATCACAATAAACGAATTTTAAGCTCAATAATATTAATATGAATAACCTAATAACGTGGTTTAGCCACTATATAACTCTGTCGTAGAAAACCAATGATTAAATTCAACGTAACTTTTTTCTCCTGGCTTTACGCTAATATTACGACAAGGATATATAATTAACAATGACCGCGAAACACTAAAAGAATTACAATATCATCGTAGAAACCTTTTGCAATAACCACATCTATCATACTTAATTTGGTCACAACTATCATACTTAGAGTGGCTAGAATAGTGCCACTCCATATCTTCCCGTGGATGTCGTAAGAGGCGACTAAGGGAATAAGGGCTTGTAGTACTGTTAGGCGATGGGCTTGCAACCTGTCACTAATACACTAGTAAACTTCTTGGCCTGATTGTGCAAAATGTGGTTACAGAATTATCAACAAGTCTTTTTAGAGTTGTTGGTATTTTTGTAGCTCTGCCTACCCCATTCTGGGAAGGAAGGCGTGATGCTATGTATGTATGTATGTATCATACTTAATTTGGTGGACAAGTTGCAGCCGAAAATCGTTAGCGATTATGTTTCGATTGAAACATGTATGGAATTGATGTAAGCCATCGAAAGAGTACCACGTGACTATCTCAGTGGCCTACGTCAATTCTATACATTTGTCTATCGAAACATAATCGCTAACGATTCTCGAATACAACTTGTCTAGCCCCGCTGACTGGTGGTAGACTACAAACTTTTCAACGCCATTGACGGATATTTCCGTCATGGTTGACAGCACAAAACAGACTTGAGTATCTATGAGGCAAAGTTGACATTCACTCCGGTTTTGTCTTTGACATTGGAAGGGTAAAAAGGGTCCTACCCTTGTATATGTAGTTGTATAGTTTTAAAAGACTTTTTTGTTTCAGGGTGTAGTTACTTATTCTTCAACTTATGTGCTGGTGGCACTGAGTATAGACCGGTGCGACGCCATTACGCATCCCATGAACTTTACCGGTAGCTGTAAGTATCGTTACAAGAATATTACAATAGTAGATTGTGTCACTAGGGAGAAAAATTACATATTACGGCGAGGGCGTACTTTGAATCCTGAACGAAGCAAAGGATTCTAAAATTGAATCCTGAGGGATTCAAGTGTTAACGCCCAAGCCTAAGGTGGAAATAATTTTGCTACCGTGTGACATATACTGCTTTTCACATCACATTTAAGGAAAAAAAAGGTCTTAGTGATGAAACGAATTTAATTATTTACACTCTCTAAAAGTGCTGAAATTATCAAATTTAACAAGAAAGTTTTGTGGTACCTATTTTTCAAACCGTACCGACCCTGTGACGGTGACAGATGTCACCTGATAACAGATGAACCTTAAAACGCCAAATTCACAAAACTGTATTAAGCTAAGCTAGCGCTGTAGCGAAGCTAGGGGTCCTGGGTTCAAATCCCGGTAAGGGCAGATATTTGTGTGATGAGCACGAGTATTTGTTCCTGAGTCTTGGATGTTATCTATGTATTTAAGTATATATTTCTCTATAAAAGTAAGTTTATCGTTGTCTAGTACCCATAGTACAAGCCTAGAGCTTAGTTTGGGACTAGGTCAATTTGTGTGACATTGTTCTGTGATTATTTATTTATTTATTTATTTTATTTATTTATCAATTATATTGTTTAAAAATACCCACTAAAAATCTAAATAACAATTATCTATTTAACCAAAAGTGCAAATTGTCCTTGAACGGAAAAGTACCACTTTGATCCCTCCTAGCACGGAAGAAAAGTCATCTTTCCGAATGGATGATGCGAAAGATAATTTATTCCTGCACTAACGACCTGCTCTCGCTTCGCTTCGACACCCACCCACTTTCTGTAACACCCGCATCAAAAACCGTAACCGTAAACCAGAACGACATATACATACAAAAACCTTGCCATTTCTAAATTAAATTATCCACTTACGTGATTGTGAAAACCGCATCAAAATCCGTTCAGTAGTTTTTCAGATCATCGTGAACATACATACAGACAGACATACACGGGATGGGACTTTGATTAATAATATATTGTATTAATTATAATAAATAAAGTCTGCCACACGAGTCTACATTGACTGACATAATTCTATTTTGCCATACCTAGGTAATGTGTTTTAAGTCATAACTTAGTTAGTGGTTTTTTTTTAAGAAGTTTTTTTTTTTATTCAGGATTTTTATAAATCAATCCTAAGCTAACCTAACCTTGTCTACACGTTAGATATTTAAGAAATTCTGAAAAGATAACGGTTTCAGCGATATAAAAACTATGACTAAGTGTTAATAATTGTCAAAAATGACATTATGACCAAAAAAAATATAGGAAAAAACGGGCTCCTCAGTGAAACACACCCAGAACAAATGAATCCACGTAGTTCACGTGTTGTGTGCGTGCGCGCATTCGCATTGGAATTCCCGTGTAATCCCCTTATAATCGTAGGGTAGCTGATGCCATGCTTTGTCCTTATCTGTAATCGTGACATTTGCAACGGACAGAAAGTGACAAAGCATGGCATAAGCTACCCCACGGCTATTCCACGTTTCTAAGTAAGGGTGTTACAGTTTAAAGTTGCAGGTGACATACGAGTGTTTCTTGGCAGGGCGGCGAGCTCGAGCCCTCATAGTCGGCGCTTGGCTGATCAGCTTCATGTTCTGTATTCCAATGCTCATCCTATTCAACGAGGAAAAAATCCAAGGTAACATTGCAGTTGAATATCTATTGAAATATTTTAAGAGGTTTTTAAATAAACCGGCCAAGTGCGAGTCGGACTCGCGCACTAGTAGCTCCTTACCATTATGTAGAACATTAGACACTATAATTATAAACATTAAAAAAAGGAAAAAAAATACGTTTGTTGTATACCACATATTTATTTTATTCTGTTTTTAGTATTTGTTGTTATAGCGGCAACAGAAATACATCATCTGTGAAAATTTCAACTGTCTAGTTTTTACAGATCCTGAGATACAGCCTGGTGACAGACAGACAGACAGACGGACAGCGGAGTCTTAGTAATAGGGTCCCGTTTTTACCGGGTTCTGTGTTATGAGATTTTATTGAATAATTTAAATTATTCTAGCATGTCAAATTTGGACACCGTAATTGTTGTTACGGTGCTTATGTCTTGCAGCTGATGTTGGAAATTGGCTGATACGGTGTTTATGCAAAATAAAATCTCGATAACAGAAAGATTAATTCAATATTTCTCAAATTGGAGTAGGTATATAGATCTCATTACGCTGATTCAAAATATAATACTTAACTCAATTTCGTCAAAAATGCCTGTTATGGTTTTTATGTTTTAAGTTTTTTAGGGTTCCGTAGTCAGACTAGGAACCCTTAATAATTTTGCCATGTCCGTCCGTCCGTCCGCAGCCTAGCTCAGAGACTAGAAAGCTGTAATTGGGCGTGAATATACATATTAGTCACGCCAATAAAGTGGTGAAATATAACCTTGTAAAATTTTTTTTTAGTTTACCTTCCCTATACGTAACTTGGGGATATTTTTTTTTCTCGTTTACTCCTAGTGGAGTGGGGTGTCGTTGGATCGCTTTAAGCTTTAAAGCGCTAATTTTTGTTAGAGTCAAGTGTCCAAAGCCGAAACTAAAAATCTTAGAAATCCTTAAATGAAAGCGCATACAACGAATTTAAAAAGAAAAACTATCACAACTAAGTAGACATCGTTCGTTCTTGAGATACAGGCGATTTAAGTGTATATACCTACTAAAACCATCTAAGGCGGCACCAAATGACTTTAAATAGAAAATTAGTTATTACTCGTTGATTTTTATGTTTCTAGTGCCTTTGGAAGCCGACACTGAGCATGGTCCGATATGCTTTTGCCCGGTTTTTAATATTCTTATAGACTAATTACTTTAATTATGAATACATTTGCATAGGATTTGAGCAGAGAAGGGTCTTCTGATAATTAATCAGTGTCCAATACCTGATTGTGAACGTAAATAATGGGAATTGGGTATCTTCGTTCTATGAAAGATGAATGGCCATGGGGCTCCTAGCGTTAATTACTAAGCCTTCCTTTGTTATGGGTGCTGAAATATTATCTTGTTTCAAAAGTAAGAATTAGCTAGAATAAACGCTCTAGTTAAGTATTACATGGAAATAGCGTTAATATGTACCTATCTATTTCCAACTTCAGTTAAATTGGGTAATAACAAGTGGTCAAAAAATATAGTAAAACAAAGCTGTTTCCCGCGACTCCGTCCGCGTAGTAGTCGTTTATCACTGCTTCCTCGGGAACCGTACGATTTTCCGGCATATAACTATCCTTTGTCCTTCCACGGGACTCAAACTATATCTATACCGAATTTCATCTAAATCGGTTCAGCAGTATAAGCGTGAAGAGGTAACCAACAGACAGACACACTTTTGAATTTATAATATCAGTGTTGATTTCCACCAGAAATAAACCTTTTCCGAAATAAGCAATCACAATACAAATAGCTCTTACTATCAAGTGAATGAGCGCTACCATGATATTAACAATCCTATGATAGAGAAGCAAGAGGGCTTAACCAAAAAGACCAGGGCCTCTATTCTACTTGGTAAACCCATATTGCCTCTGACCTGTTATCGCATTGTCAGATAGTTCTTATTTGCTTGACAGTAATGGCGGCTGGTTTAACCTTTTCAACGCTATGCCAAATACAAAAGTTGTCACTCACACGCCATTGACAGCGGAACCCCAGAGCTAATATCAACTTTACCTCATAGACAATCAGGTCTATTTTCCACTGTCAACCATAACGGATATATCAGTCTTTGGCGTTAAACCTGCGGTGCTGATATATGAGTCGTTGGTAGGGAATGCAAATAACCGGTTAAAACCGGTTATTAACCGTCTTTTGCCTACTAAATTCGGTTATTAACCGGTTATTTGCATTCCCTAGTCGTTGGCGTCTAAAAGGTTAAAAACAATACGATTTTTAACAAATGAAAGGCAATAATTATTTTTACCCAGTATACTCGTAAAGAACTTGAATAAAGGCCCGGAGAGGGGTAAACTAAGTATACATTTTGGTATGTCCATCCGACTTGAGAGGGAGACACGTAAGCGGCTTTACCATTCAGGATGACATTTTATCTTGCTATTGCGATGGCGACGAGGGAACGGTCTCAAGCTGTATTTATTATGTTCGCCACAAGAAATTCACACAGAAACCTTCGTCACTTTATTCCTGACCCAAAAAAAGAAAATTAAGACAGTCCAACATCGTGGGCAGTGCTCCGGTAATGATCTATAACAAATTTAACATACCGAAAGGCACTTTTAAATAGTAATAGAGGTAATACCGAACTATTTAAATCTAGTCTAATTGTAACGTTAATAGCGTGTCTTATTCTTATTTTTATTGGGATTGCTCATGACTGGATAGTACTCTGGAGCTATTGTTTAATAGAAGCATATCTAAACAAAAATTCTATTATGGGCTTGTTTGAATATTGTCAAAAACATCAGACACAAATTTTCCATTCGCATTCTTTCCTAATCTAAAATATTTTCAGTTGCATATTTTGCGGTACGGAATTCTCCTAGACATTTTCCCTACTTGTAATCAGGTCGAATTAGGTTTAGATTTAATATACTAATTCTGTAATATGCGCAAAGGGTAGCACTCAGGAATAGGAGCTCCGCAAACGAGAAGCTCCGTCAACACCATTAAATTTGATTTCTAGATTAGCAAAAAATGCGACAGAAAAGACGATTCTGTCCAAAACTACTATTAAAACTTAATTCGGGGAAAATGTGTACACAACTATAGTCCTAGACTTCATCAATAGTCCAATTTTCGTCCTTAAATTATCCTTATATTATGATAGCTTACTGCTATTATTGCTGGGTATATAATTATAATGTTAGGCCTAAAATAATTTTCTTTAAAGTCTAGCCATATAGCTATCATATTTTAAGGATAGTGTAAGGATGAAAATTGGGCTATTGTTACAGGCTAGGACTAGCGTTGTGTAGTTTTACGTATAGGAATTGTAAGCTCCCAAGAAACAGCGATTGTGGTAAATTGATGTAACAAATCAGTATCAGACCCTCGCCTCTGAGGTACCTACAGATTGTATAGTTTTAATACATTTCACCAACACCGCCTAAAGAGGCACGTGTGCGACGGCGTTAACTCTTAATAGGTTCTATTTAAACAAATTGAACCTTCCCATTAACTAACCATTTATTGGCTTCTGTCCAGGTACACTCCAATGCTGGTCCGGCATCAGCAAGCTTCAATGGCGGATATGGATGACCAGCGTGTTTGTGTCTCTATTTGTGGCGCCGGCGGTCACCATCTCGGCGTGTTACGGCGTCATCGTGGTCACCATCCGGCAGAAGAGCCGCCGCGTGCTCGGCCGTCGGGCCACGGCTAGCAGGCAAAGTAAGTTTTTGATGTCTCATAGTAAAAGATAAAATTTATTTATTCAGTTAGTAGACCGCATGGGCACTTTTATATGTCAAAATTCTACCAGCGCTTCCCAAGAGGAGACCACTGCTGAGAAGAAGCGCCGCATACAACTGAACAGTCAGTCATTTTTTAAATAAAGTAGTTATGCTAGACCTGGTCCTTCTCCATGTTTTTTATAAAGGCTCATGACTACCCATAAAGTAATGAAAAAAGCTAAGCAGTTTTTGAAACTGTTGCGGTTATTATTCATGACCAAGCCCCGTACATTTGGTGCCGGTGATAAAAAGTCAAGGTCACTGCATATAGGCTGATTCAAATTAGTTTTATCATAGTTATTTATGACATAATAACCTCTTTAGTTAATCTTTATCGTAATTAAAAATAAACGAAGATAAGATATAAAACGTCATTGATTGACTTTGATTGTCATTCACCTAGAAAATTAAATAATATAAACTAAAATAGTTACATTTTTATAAATAAATATATATTTTTATTTAAGTGTTTTTTTTATGCATTGATATATTTTAGAATATTACATTTTGGTAACTTAAAATACCGCTAGTATTATAAAACAACTTCCTGTATATGAAATTACGTCACTTTTACGTCAGCGGCACCAAATGTGCGGGGTCTGTTCATGACACAAAATTAATAGGCCACATAATAATAAACTCGGTAGTGTTCCGCGATCTGCATCTCAATAACTATAACGTCCAAGTGTCTGTTGTTTGGATATATTAAACTTGATCATATTCCCTTGAGACTGTTAAACGTGAAAACACGATTAGAAACAAAATCCTCGATAGTTTTATTTTCGAACGTGACATCTTTTTTGCATTTTTTAGTTGAGTCTTCGAAACCCTACAATATTTAACGATAATTTCTATAGTTGAGTTTAAATAACTTCTTAATCTTGGTAAACCATTTATTTATGAAATGTTGTCGTTTTAAAGTAAACAGCACTTATTTGAATTTGACGCTGTCATCAAGGCGCGCGCAAACTATGTCGATCTCATGTTCTTAGTAAAGAAGCACATAAAGCCATCCCTTTTTTATTCTTGTGTGGGCGGGACAACATATGTAGCTTTTAAACACTAATGTTGGCAGACCTTCATCTCTTGGAAGAAGGCTCTGATAAGGATCGCAGGATACATACAGTAACTAAGAACCAAACAGACCAATCATAGTAGAAATCTTTTGGGTAGTTGCGGACGTGATTCGGGGGTCATGATTATGATAAGAAGTGAAGTTGCTAGAGCAAGTAAACATTTCTTAGAGTAGCCATATACCTATGGTCAAACAAGTAAGTACGTGACCATTTTACGCGGGAACATTTGGTGGGAGTTAGGGGAAAAGAGCACTACGCTAGCAATTTTCGAAAATATACGAAATCTAATCTTAGAGTCTGGCAAACGAAAGCTGTCCCAGAGAAAGAGCGGCAATTTCAAGAAACCTGCAGCTTTTAACACTGAGTAAACGGAGTTGATACTCCAAAACTGATGTGAAAAGATCAGGATATCAAGTAATATGAACCCGGTTTATTCAATGTACAGTCAGTGTAAACACCTGCACGTTTTTTGATATAGCCGCTGTTTTTCTGGGACAGCTTTCGTTTGCCAGACTCTATCACTCCACCGACCAGTTGATCTTAGCTCCTTACATTTGGAGTCAGTAGAAAACGTTAGCGATTAGCAATGTAGCGGTTAGCCTAGCAGCGTTTGTATCTTGGTTAGACTAGTTAGTTTGGTTATTGATGCTAACTACCCTTTTAACTATATCGGAAAGTCTACTTGAATCACTGAACAAATTATTATCTGTTCTGTGGTTAGACCTACATGCATTGTAGCACTGGACGCTAGACTCACAAAACGTTCAATGGACTCAAATCATTTCTAAAAACAATTTGTAACATCTAAAATACAAATAAACGGCTTAAGATATATAAAATAGATTTCATGATAACATCAACATTAAATTGATATCATTTAAAAGTTAATGTTCTCTTCGAGTATTTTTTAAATGGCTTATTCTAAAAGAAACATTTATCTTGGAAAATATGTTCCCTTCACAGGTATTTATTTTGTATCAATCTATTGAATCGATAATAGTTTCAATTTACTTTGAAAACAACTCCTTATTTTTAGACCAATCGTATAAAATATTATTGGCCCGCATTTTATTAAAAATATACGAAGTCAAACGGCCGTTAGCGTCTCTACCCCAATGACAACATTATCACATAAAAAAGAAAGAACTCTAATCGAAACAGTATTTTATTTGGTTCTTTGAACATGCTCGCTAGGTTTTCAATTCCAACAATTCTACTCTCAGACTTACGCCCTTTTATTTTCAAACGTGCAACGCATGTTGCAATGGAAAAAGAACGAATATTTTGAACTTTACACACGTACCCTCAGGTCTCAAATTTGAATGACCATATTCTTAAACTTATTCCTTTTTACTTTAGCTTGGGTATACCAGCGTCGACATTCCCGAAATTGATGGGCAGAAAAACTAAAACGGGAATCACAGAAAATTAAATGAAACGTGACTTGACTCGGCGTCGGGTGGGGATGAAATATGAGCAGATTAGGCTGTGATTTTATGTGGGTTGCTTTATAAAAGTTAGTCGGGTAAAAAGGCCCATACGTGTCCGAACTGCGGTATTAAGTTTTTTATGGACACTCGTAGTTAATACTTTGGTCATTATAGCTTATAATACTTTCAATTCGACTTAAAGTAATAATTCTCATTAAACGAGCAGTATTTGTATTTAAATTTGTAATCACGATCTTAAATCTTAAATCTTTTAAGTCGTCATCTTTGGGAAAATTCGGGTTCCACCAAAAAATCAGGTTCCAAGGTATTTGACATATTATTATATAGACGACGCTATCAAAATGTGATTGAATAGTGTCATCCACATACACCCGAGTAGAGCTTGGTTGCCCAAGAGGGTTATTATGACATGTCACATAACTATGCAGTGGTGTTAGACAAGATGCATTCGACAATCGATAGCGATTATGTTTCAATAAACAAATGTACGGAATTGACGTAAGCCACCGAAATGGTCACGTGGTACTATCTCGGTGGCTTACGTCAATTCCATATGTTTTTCAATCGAAACATAATCACTAGCAATTGTCGAATGAAACTTCTCTAGCCCTACAGTTCATTTTACGGCGTGCGTAAACGACAGAGCTATAGCAGTTATATAGCTTTGTCCTTTTCTCGAAGCGTAAACAGAACTGCATAGCTATGTCATAATAAAGTTTTTGAACATTAAACATTCAAAAAGAGTTTGTTTATTTTAGTAATTTGTTTATTTGTGTTTTCGTACCTTCTAGTCTTTTTACGTCAATCAATATTTATCAATACACTTAGGCAATAAACAATTAGTGGCTTCCTCTTTGTTTTACTTTTCTCGTATCTGGAAGCCAATCGGGTTGACAAGCGACGCGTTTATTGGACGAAATCAATCAAGTTTATCTAAGGTTATGTTCCTACATGGTGTTGAGGAAAACACGACAAAACCTGATCGATGTATTTTCAGCGAAATCATGACGGACTGAAGGCTGAAGTAATATTTTAAATTCAAAGATATGCCTTTTTAAAAGACAGACGGCTATCTATCGTAGTCCGCATTTTTATTTTTACATGTTTTTTTTTTGTGTTTGCTTTTGTATCTAATATTATTGACGACACGTTGGCTTACGTTGGGAGTCACCCTGCCTTCCAAGCCAGTTGTCCTGGGCTCAAATCCCGGTAAGGACAGATATTTGTGTGATGAGCTCGCGCTCATCACACAAATATCTGTTCCTGAGTCTTGAATGTTTTCTATGTATTTAATTATTTATTTCTCTATATAACTATGTTTATCGTTGTCTAGTACCCATAGTAAGCCTAGAGCTTAATTTGGGACTAGGTCAATTTGTGTGACATTGTCCACTGATATTTGTTATTTGTTATTATTAGAAATGCATTTCTTTCTTGTTTTTGGAATGGTTCCTAGATATTTTTAAATAAAATTGCCTATAAAAAATAATCCCACTAACATTATAAATGCAAATTTTTGCGTGTGTGTGTTGGTTTGTTACTCCTTGACTCTGCAACGGCTGGACGGCTTTGGAGATAGCTTTGATCCTGGATTATCACATAGGCTATTTTTCATCCCGGACAATTTAAAAATTCCCGTGGGAACAACGATAATCTAAATCCACGCGGACGAATTCGAGTGCAGAAGCTAGTCAGCTATTAAAATAGGGACAACAGACCATTTGGGAGGTTGATAATATAGTTTATAATGACGATTTGGCGTACTTAGTCAGTGTGCTTGATGTAATTTTCTTTTTTAGACAGCGACGACCTGGACACTCGCCGAGCAAGCAGTCGGGGCATCATTCCAAAAGCCAAGATCAAGACTGTCAAAATGACTTTCGTCATAGTCTTTGGTGAGTGGAGTTACTACTACAATATCGTAATGATAATTAATCGTTTTTGCAGGTTGTAATACGTTGTGATGGGTTCTCGCGGATTGCTACCATTATTTTAAACAGACTAAGTTGGAGCAAAAATTAGTGATGATGTTACAAGTTTATGTAGTTAGTATCTTTGTATATTCATCTGTTAGTGTGTTGTAGCACCTAGAATTTCCATCATATTTTACAGTACAACACAATAAAAAACACTTTAACAAATTAAATTGTAAGTCGTTGGCTTCGTCTTAGTGTTCCACCTATCATAAAGAGGTTAGGTGAAGAGGTTTAGAGCCCATTTACCACCAGGGCCCGTATGATGGTCACATTAACCACGGTGGATAAAGCATCCACCACTCTCGCACTGTATTTGTCAGAAAGTGACAGATGTTTTATCCACGTTTAGTCACGCGATAAACATGGCCGTATTAAGCCCCCAGGGACCTTTTTTATGTAGCTACAAATTACAAGCGGAAGTCTCTTTCTAGCAAAAGGATTTAGATATTCCGCTTGTAATGTATATATTGTAGCTTTATAAAACCGGGCCCAGGTGGCCAGTGAACTCGTTTGCCCTAGTTTAGTTTCAATTTGTATTTAACTGATAGCCATCTTCATTATGATTTATGTATCCTGCGTCTATACACCTAATTAATAAACATCGTAGAGCAGCGCTGCGTTACAAAATTACAATGCGGCTATGCGCAAAACGATAGATCCGCTTACATACTAAAATAGCAATTTCCAAAGGATTGACGTTAGCTGATGACAGATGCGTCGACCCCTTGTGTCAACTTCGTAAATTTAAAGTCGATAGAAAATAAAACTTTAGCTGCGTTTGCATCTTGGCTTAGCACTACTAAATGCCTATGCCCACTCCCGCCTTAGCTATGGAATTATTTTATGGGGTAACAGTACATGTAGTAAAAATCTCTTCACAATACAAAAATAATGTATACGAATATTAGTTAACATAAATGAATCAGAAAGTTGTATACAACATTTTACTCGTTTAAAGATTTTGACATTAACATCATTATACATTTTTAAAATCTGTAAATTTGTAAGAAATAATCCTAATTTATTTACACACACAAGGGATAATTACCCTCGACACCACAATTTGAGAAAGAGGAACAAGCTCATAAGTTCATTCACTGACATGAAAATATTCAGATCAGGAGCCCATCACATGTCGGTACAAATTTATAATATTATACCAATGACATTAAAACTAGTAAAAAGAACAACATATTTTATAGGAAATTAAAAGGTTTTTTGACCATGCATAGTTTTTACACTTTAAATTACTTTTTTGAATATGAGGGATAATTTAAGTTAAGTAATTTTGTAATTTAGTTAATAAGTTAAGTAAATGTAATGAATATAAATGCAGTGCCCTAACAGGGTTTATGTTGGACATGTAATATTTTTCAAGATCTTTGTAAACACATAATGCAATAAATAATATGACTATGACTATGACTAAATTTAAATTGTTAAGCTACTTCTAGAACCATGACGAAATGACGCAATGAACCACGACAAAAAAACCCTAAAATTGATCATTTTAAGCTTTACTAAAAGATACTAAAGCGATTTAGTAAATAACATCCGGGGCCGTTCATTAATCATCTGCGGCGGATATAATATATTAGTTTCACGTCGAGAAGCGTCGCAAATTTTCATATCACCAGCTGTGTTGACAAGACTCATTTGAAGTTTCTAAAATCTCTTCCAAGAATCTTGTCATTGCCAAGTTTTTTGACAAGCTTTTAGTATAGACGTCTTTTCTTTAATTAAATATCTGCGGTGGAAAAATTGGAGCCATTTGACACAACACAACTTCCTTAAGTCCTTTCGAGGAATAATTAATCCAGTAATTTATAATGTTAAAGGATTTTTCTGCTAAAATGTTTAAGTGTAACTGAGCCTCTATTCAACTTGTAAAACCATACTGTTTTTGACGTGTTTTACTATTGTTTTTAACTTAGTCACCCTTACTGTCAAGTAAATACATGCAGAGGGGTAGGCAGAGACCACTTCTTTCCACCTGCTACGATCCTGACAAAGCTCTTTCGCTTCTTCCACATTCATACATCGAGTCATGCATGCACGTCGGTTTCGGGTACTTAAGATTCGCCCCTTTTCCAGTATTTCCCCGACTTTATTCAAAGAAGTACGCCTAGGGCGCCCCTTCCGACCCTTCCATTCACTTTAGCACTGTATATTTCTTTCGTCAATCGTTTTTCATTTTTTTTTTTTTTTTATGTTAAGGAGAAGGCAGGTAGGGCCCTGTGCAGGGTCCGTCTGGATCGCTACCACCATCTTATCCATTTACCACCCGCCAAGCAACAGTGTTCGCATTTTTGTGTTCCGGTGTGGGGATAAGACAACCGGTGAAATTACTAGCATAGAGGCATTCCATCTTAGTCCTCAGGGTTGGCAACGCATTTGAGGTCTTAGGACTGTAGTCTTAAGAATTAAAATGTCTATGGGTCTCAGATTCCACTTACCATCAGGTGGCCTGAGTGTTCGTGTGCCTTCTCCTTAACATAAAAAAAAAAAAAAAACAAAAAAAAACGTGTATTACCCCCAATACATTTTTATGTTTTTTCATTACCTACTATTGTGTGATGAAAGCCAATAGATAATAGAGAACAAGCATGAAAATCAGAAATAGGTTTCATTGATACGATTTAGGAAAAAATAAAACAAAAAAACATAAAACGCAATACACCAAGTTTTGACCCATAAATTAAGATTTTATATCTAAACTCAAAACTTGTTAAAATTTTAAAACTTTTTTAAATGTTTCGATTGTTATTTTCGGCATCCTCATTTTATTAACGTAATATTTCAATTGAACGATATTGGCTTAAACGTAGTAATTTACGAAAAAACGCAAATTTATTTTTCTAATCTTTCCTCATAGGTATTTTAAACATGGAACAACAGCTGTGCCGTCATACCTGTCGTTGATTTTTTATAGTGTTTATGCAGGGGGTCTGAACTATGACTTTTTAAAGCTTCTTATCTTATGAAAAATTACACGACAGTTATTCCTCTCTTTCATAGCACTTTCCAGAGAAAGTAAGAAACAAAAATATGCATGTTCCCTATTATGAATGTGAATACCTACTAATATGAGCTTTATAATTATGTAAGGACACACACTAGACTAACATTTATAAAAATACTAGCGACCCGCCCTCGCTTCGCTCCGGATTAAAGTATTATACATATAAACCTTTCTCTTAAATCACTCTATCTATTAAAAAAACACATCAAAATCCGTTGCGTAGTTTTAAAGATTTAAGCATACAAAGAGACAGGGACAGAGAAAGCGACTTTGTTTTATACTACGAGTATGTAGTGAAGTGGTTTCTATACATATTATACATATTCACGGTATCCTATCGCAAACACTAAAAACGTTTGCCAGCTGTTTCATTTGCCATAATTTTCATTTCCCATTATTTTCATTTTATTCTGAACCCAATAACTTTTCAAAAAAATTAATGAGATATACTTACAGAACGAGTAGGTTAGGTTAGATTTATTTTATAACAATTGAGGAAAGTTAAACGGTTTCAGAGAAAAATGACTTTTGGACAATGAAAATTACTGCAAAAGCAAAGCAAAGGTTTTTAGTGTTTCAGATAGGTAACCAACATTCACTTCAGATACCTACGGCTATTTGTTTCAGCTTTATAATAGAAGCCAAGATTAGATATTAACTTCTTAAACTATTTTCATTGTACTCAAAACTATTTAAAAGAGCTCAAAAGAAAACTAAAACCATTTGGCAAACGTAAACGTTCTGTCCAATGTCTTGTAGATAGTATCACTGAAAATATACGTCCATTTCCTTAATATTTAACACGATTCTAATAGCAAACACGGGCGCTAATGACCGGTTAAACACGTCTATGCTAACATGACACGGCAGGATTGGACATGTCACATCACAACAGTCACGCGTGTATATGCAAAGTTATTGCTTCAGCTATCCAAAACCACGACATGGCATAACTAAATCGGATTAGCCTAGCATTTATAAATGTGCGTGTTAGCAAGTTAACTGCAACAGGCTTTCAATCCTATGCAAACGTTGTTATGTGTGCGAGTCAAATTTTCTTCGAATTATTGATGTGTTTCAGTGACCACTCCACACAATGGCTGCATTCTTTAAGTGATTGAATTATTTCACTTTATAATAATGCATTAATGGTTTCGGCAATCACACGTTAAAGCAACTGAAAACGTAAGTTGGTCAACAGGTCAATTTACGTGCCAAGGTTTGCTGTTTTTTAAATAAAACAGACGTCTAATAGACGATGGTTTATTTTTAAATCCCCGGTTTCTTTATGATTGGAGTGACGTTGGAATGTACTACGTACGTAGACGATGTTACGGTCATTGGCCGGAACTTTGAATGGAAGTCCCATGAAACTTTATCGAACTCATAAACAATGTTTAGATAAAAGGTTAGACGCATTAAAACGTCGGGAATTCTGGATACTGACACGGCTTTGCATAAGTTATTTGAGTTATATTCAGTCAATGGCGTAATAAACGGTTAAAAGTTAGTTTTCTGCTAGCGTAAAATTAAAATCTTAATTTAAATATAATTCAGAGAGGTAGGGTGGAATTCTACGTCCAGAAATCAAATGTAGGTAAAAAATGTAGGTATTTCACGCTGGCTCGTTTACTGGACAAGCTATTTATTAGGATGTGGAACTCTCTTCCCCTAGAATTATAAATAAATAAATAAATAAATAATAAATAATAAATCACAGGACAATGTCACACAAATTGACCTAGTCCCAAAGTAAGCTCTAGGCTTGTAATATGGGTACTAGACAACGATAAACATACTTAAATAGAGAAATACATACTTAAATAAATAGAAAACATCCAAGACTCAGGAACAAATATTCGCGCTCATCACACGAATATCTGCCCTTACCGGGATTTGAACCCAGGACCGCTGGCTTCGGAGGCAGGGTCACTACCAACAAGGCTAGCGTGTCGTCTAGAATTAAGGCGCAAAAATTACTTCCTAGTTGTTTAAGTCTTTTAAATTTGCACCGGTGATCTCTTCCTTAACGATTCATAATATAAGATTCATAATCACGATCTCTATTTCATGAATATTACTATATCTATGTAAACATTTTATTTATTTACTTCATTATTATTTTTTAACTTCTTGGCCTGATTGTAAAAATGTGGTTACAGAATTATAAACAAGTATTTTAAGAGTTGTTGTTATTTCTGTAGGTCTGCCTACCCCACTCTGGGAATGAAGGCGTGATGTTATGTATGTGTATGTATTTTTTTAATTTAAGTATATCTGTGTAGGTTTATTTGTTATTTTTTTATATTTAATTTGTTTATTGAACCGCCTGCCAATTTATTTCCGTTCCTTTTTAATTATTATTTTTTGTAAGATTTTCTGGAAGAGATTACTATTAAGCGACAAGACCGCCTGTTGACTCATTTTGTGAAATGTTCTTTGCACTTTACTTTTCATGTTTTTATTGTATGTGGTATTCAATAAAGAACATTTGTATTGTAGTTACAAAATCGCCAATAAAGTATTTTGGATTTGGGTGATTCCGGTAAGGGCCGGTACAGACGGACAGCATTTGAACTGCAAAATGGCAGTTCGAGTACAGTTCTGATGCAGTTGATGTTACTTTTACTTAGTAACTTCTTCTTAATTTTGCAGTTCAAATTCTG
Organism: Acleris holmiana; assembly: GCA_949316455.1. Classification (NCBI taxonomy): domain Eukaryota; kingdom Metazoa; phylum Arthropoda; class Insecta; order Lepidoptera; family Tortricidae; genus Acleris; species Acleris holmiana. The sequence continues at coordinate 16,885,475 of OX438767.1, forward strand.
TCCGTCTGTACCGGCCCTAAGACTCACATAAAAGTGTATGAGGGTCGTTCTACTTTTTTACCGACAATACATCGTCATTTTTCTATATTTTGCTTTTTTCAACTATTGATTATTATGGTTTTAATTTTTGATTTTATAATACGTTGCGTGAATTTTTATTTGGACTAATTAATGATTATTTCGGTGGCGATAATTTTTATTTCTTTATAATGGTTTTTTTAGAATGTACTGTGACAGAGTGGCCGTTTTCAGAGGAGACTAAATTTTGTATTACCACTCTGTCACGCGATTCTATGAAAAACAAACTTATAAAAAAAACACTGGATAGAGAAAGTGAAAGATTATTTAGTATGATTAGATTAATAAATGTTTGGACGTATATTCAAACACTAAAACATTAATAATAAATACTCTAACTGATAACGTATGGGAAAATGAGGACAGGCGATTGTCGGTAAAAAAGTAGAATGACCCATGAGAGAAAAGTAAAAACCCCAAAGGCCGTTTGAAGAGATATTGCGTTGTACTGCTAAATGATACTGATTAGGTACCTACGATATTATATTTCATTTTTTATGGCAAAGTTGCACACGAGCACACGGGCCACCATCAGGTGGTAACAGGGATCTAAAAATACAATTATAATATAATAATATATATACGTAGACGTTTGAATTCTCAAGACTACAATCTCAAGACTGCACATTACTTTTTCTCTTGATAATAAGTTCTTGTTTACTGTCAATTTTAGGAATATAAAGATATGTGGTGTACTCTATTTTTTTTTGGAATATATGAAAGTGGTAATATGCGTAATCCATACCTTGCAATTAAATTGGGCATCGCTTGCAACGATCCAACCGGAAATGGTTGTCTTGTTTTGGTGTTGCCACACATTTTCTCGCTAGTCTTTGTTAATCTTTTTAAGTGAGTTCTGTATTGCTGTCGCTAGTGTTTGTTATGTTACCTGTTACTTGTTTAATGTTACCCGTTTTTTGTTAATACTTGGTTAGTTTTAAGTCAGGGTCCCTCTGAAAATCAGCGCCGCAATTTCACTCCGGCACAATGCTGAGAGGGGCCCTATTTAACGTATGTAGATTTATTTTTAACTTTTTAATTTTTGTTTTTTATTGTTATTTTGTTTGCGTTGAATAAATACTTTCTATTCTATTCTATTCTTAATTCTAATGGGCGTAAACTCGTCTCGGTTGAAATGCCCGTCTCAAAATACGTCAAAGTAAACGCCAAACCATAGACAACTGCAATTTTTGAAGTATCTTGAGATAGGCATTTCAATCAAGATCAGTTTATTAATACGGGCCTTAGACTCCAAATTCATCGCCAACCCTGAGGACTTAGATGGAATGCCCGTATGCTAATAATTGGTGCTTGGAGGTAAGTTAATGAATAATATGGTTGCGATCGAGACGGAGTCTGCACAAATATTGAACAGGAAAATAAAACAGGTGTACTGTACTGCCTTTTTGCCGAATTATGTTTCGTCAAATTTCATTTGGCAATCAACTTTTCGCCGAAGTTTTATTTGGCAAATCAATCTTTGGCATAATTTTACTTCGTAATTTTTTTATTTCGCTACATTTTTATATTGCAAAATTGTATGTAGTAAATAATTGTGTAGCAAATGATTTGCTTAGGCAAATAACATGTTGTCAAATTTTATGTGTTAAATTCATAATTTTGAAAGTTATATCAGCTGCGTACTTTTTTGCGTAACCTTGAGCTTGAACTTGTCGAATGAATTAAAAATGAAACTGCTCCCAGAGATAGGTAGGTTAAGGTTATTTTTTTTATGACCCTAAAAACGAAACTGCTCCTAGAGATAGGTAGGTTATGGTTATTTTTTTATGACCCTAAAAATGAATCGGCTCCCAGATATCTAGGTAGGTTAGGGTTCTTTTTTTATGACCCTTAAAACGGACAGACTCCGATTGATAGATGTATTTTTACATTTATAACTTTAAGACTTCATAATGCATTTCAATATGTTGCTAAATTAAGGTATGCCAAACAACACATTTGACGAAAACATAATTGACATCTTAAAAAAATCCCATGTAATAATTTGTCTAACAATAATTTATCAAATCATTCGTTGGGAAATGATATCAGTGCGAAACGTTGAACAGGGAAATAAAAATTTGACGAAATGAAAATATGGGATACGTAGTTTGGCGAGTTAAGAATTTGCTAAATAATTTTCGGCGAAACATTAGTAAACCAATAAAACAATTTACTTCCTGGTTGTTGAATGATAAAAAGTAATAATTTGTATGTACAAAATAAAACTGATAACTATTTTGGACTTTTGGTAGTAACCGCTTTTTAAACATATAACCTTGAATAATGATGGGTTATATACAAGGATCGTTAACTGCGAGCGAAATCCATTGAAGTACTAGGGTTGCTACCCAGTCAAGTCAAGTCAAAGGCAAAAAATATTTATTGAGTAGGCTTAGAAACAAGCACTTTCGAATCGTCAGTTATGCTACTTATTCATATGTATGGAGGAATGTGTTTATTTATCATTAATATCATTATATTATACTTATCAGTGTCTAGGTCACCTAGACACTAATAAGTAATAAGTGCTATCTATGACATTAAACTAAAACTTCTTGGAATTGATAAATATTTTGTCAATAGATAAATTTACGAACTAGTAGGTATGTTTTTGTCATGATTGTCAATGTGACTCCGTCAAACTGGTTGTGTTTGCTTATTATTGCATTTTCAAATAGTTTTGTAACAATAATTAATTTAAAGTAACAATGGAGCTACTGCTTGAAGAGCATAGGTTTTTAAAAAAAGAAGATATATCGGTTTTGTGTACATATTGTAATAAAAAACGAAAACCAATAAAAATTATTTTAGAAAGTCACATTAAAAGCAAGAACCAAAATACAAAAATTTACCATTTAACTGTAATAATAACATTACACTGAGATTCAGATTCTGTTCAGTTATATTTATTTGTATTATTTTAGTACATAATATTTTAGTTCATCAATTTAGAACCATCGCCATCCCTAACTGGTTGTCATACGTCATTTCAATGGATTTCGCTCGCAGTTAACGATCCTTGGTTATATAACATAATGGTTATTATTATTCAAGAATTGTTTCAACATTATTAAATTCAAATAAGTGCGTGAAGTCACATTTTAATAGCAGTTTTTTTTGATACAAAAAACACGTATAAAGACAAGCAATATTCAATAAACTAAACATACTTAAACCAGGAAAGAAAGTTGAACCATCACCATAATTCATAGGACGGACGTCTAAAATGGCCGACAATAAAGTTTACGAGGCAACCCATAACGTCAAAAGGCCGTTTATTGTTATTCTTATGACTTCAAAACTTGGCACATAAATATAACTATCAATCAATTAACCGTACTATTCTAAAAGTGATTCACATTGTAGTGACAGATTTTTGTGATCTTACATTTTGAGTACCGCTTACAGTTCTTATGGTGGCGAAAATTTTCAAGTCTTCTTCGTGCTACAGGAAAAGAAAGGGTATTTTATTCCATGAATAATAAAAAACAACCAACATGATATTAAAAATTAATTTACGAATGTAATTCCAAAAGGCAATTACATTATTATAATTTTTTATTTGTTTTGGGTTTATTTTGTTACAATAAAGTGTTTACATACATACATACATACATATAGACATTACATCACGCCTTCATTCCCACAGTGGGGTAGACAGAGCTACAGAATTACCAATAACTTTAAAAAATCTTGTTGATAATTAAAAGGTAATTACGTTCCTGGTATGCAGGCAGCCGTTTCTCGTAAAGCCCATATCTGGGATATCAAATCTGTCATCGCTATTTTGAACTTTAAACAACTGAAACAAGATTGAACATTTATCACAAGGTATAAAGCTGACCTAACAGGCATATGCATGCACGAGTATCTACCTACTAATGAATAGAAAACATCCACTACAAACTCACAATCAACAGCCTATTAATTAAACAGGAATGTACAGTCAAACCATCGAATTACTGTTCCCTATATTTGAGCAAATTCTTAAAACGGTATTCCTCATTATTCAGAAGTACTAAAATACGAGTGAGCACTCGCGAGGTAGCTACAGATTCAGTCTAAAACTTTTGCAATATTCCTGTACTTATTTGCCTAACTAGAAGTCGAGTATAATTTTCCTCCGTCAGATATTATATTAAACAAGATTTTAGTTTTTGAGTTGGGATGTTTGCTTATCTTTTGGGATTACTAACTTTTATTTATTTTCCTTCCCTTTTTCTCTAGTGTTTGTCCTCTGCTGGTCTCCCTACATGATCTTCGACCTGCTGCAAGTGTACGGCTACATCCCGGATACCCAGTCCAACGTCGCCATCGCATCTCTCATCCAGAGCCTCGCGCCCCTTAACTCCGCAGCCAACCCCGTCATCTACTTCATATTCTCCAACAGAATATTCCTCAGTCTCAGGTGAGATTTTAACATTTTCATTAACCTCAATAAAATACATCGTCCCATCAATATTTATTGTTGATCCACCATATAACCCTGTTATAATGATCGTTAATTCACAGCGAGGAAACGGCAAGATACCAATTTTCTGCGATATGGTGAATGGTGATGCAAGTCTTTAACTTTTATGCTTACTCTTAACAGAAAAATACTTATACACGTTAAAAATCCTGAGATTATATGAAAGCAGGTTTTTTGAATAAAATATTTTTTTACAAAAAAAACCCAATAATTACTTAATATGTGCACCATCTAATTTAAGCTGTAAGGGCAGCTGATTTTTATTATGATTTTTGTATTCCTATGATCTATTTCACTGATATTTTAAGTATTTTTTGCTGTAAAACTGTTAATTTTCAAGCGGAACTTAAACTAATGGACGACGTATGCAAAGACGATTTCCTCAAAATTAATCAGAGCGTTGGTAATGGCGATTTCCAGCGTCTAATTAAAAGCTAAAAAACTACCTAACCGCATAACAGAGCTGCAGATTAACTTAAAGCCAAACAATCAAAACACAAAATACATTTTTTAGAAATTCTCTTTGAATACGAGAATTGTTTGAACGAGGAACCCATAGATGATTAATTTACTTGAAAATTTTGCAAGTGTCCTCTTCCGACTCTTTTATGCCCTTCATTTAGGAAAGTTACTAAAGCGTTTTGTTTTAAAACTTTACGCCGATAACTTTTTAAACAAAGGAATCACTTCACTAAACAAAATAACTTTGATCCAAATAAGAATAAATTCTTCTGTTGACTTCAGAGAAATACTTTGTCATAAGCAATATTATATTGTGAGTACAAGTGTGTATACATTATGATAGTAATACATGGCAGTTGTTGTTTGTCTTAATCAAATTCTAATATTAAACGGACAAGTTTTTTCATAAATTTCCTGTGTCATAACTTAATCATCATCATCATCATCATATCAGCCGAAAGACGTCCACTGCTGGACATAGGCCTCCCCCAAGGCTCTCCACTTAGACCGGTCTTGTGCCTTCCGCATCCATCGCGATCCCGCCATCCTTACGAGGTCGTCGCTCCATCTTGTTGGAGGCCTACCAACAGCTCGTCTCCCGGTCCGTGGACGCCATTCGAGAACTTTCTGGCCCCATCGGCCATCAGTCCTGCGAGCAATGTGCCCTGCCCACTGCCACTTAAGTTTCGCTATTCTTCGGGCTAATCATCAGTATAAACAGAATTATTTAAAAGCCAATAAAAAACAAAAGACCTTAGAAGATAACAATAGAAAAGTTAATATAACGCTAAGAGCGTCGTTGGGGTCACTAATTCGATAGTAACATCCCCCGAGCCGGCTTTGAAGCAGTAAACGAGTGCACTTTAACTCCCAACGACACTTCGTGGCTCATAAAATGCTGGCAACGCTCTTAAAGTCGTGTAGTTTACAATAAACTACTAAAGGAAAGTAACGGCTTGGAAGAGTAATGTAGCTTAAAATTAAAGAAAATCATGAAAATTTCCTCATCTAAATCATCAAGACCACTACACTACGTTTTCTGCGGCTGAATTTTGGAAAAACATCTGTAATTAATGTAATTTGGTTTTGTTATTAGCAAAGTCTACTTAACAAATAAAGTTGATTGGTGCATATTAAATTTACGCTCCGATAATTTGGGGATAGGGAAACATTTTAATCAGATATTTTAAAACGCTTCCTTTCATCTCACTTGTATTCTAAAGTCTCTATATTTTTCTGTCCTCAGGCAATTTCTTTTTGAAATTTCTCTTATAAATTGTCAAACGTATTTAGAGATAATACTGATCTGAACCAATTTCATTCGCATTTGTCAGAACCGAACTAATCAAACCAATAATTCGGAAGGGCTTGGAGCCTTCATATGAAATTGGCGGAAATTTTCACTCGGATTAAATCTATTTTTGTACAAATTTCTGTCGAAATACAATTATTTTTGTGAAAGAGACTGGTATATAAGACTGATATTATTTTTTACTTGAAAATATTTTGACGTACATGTTTTCCTTGACATTTTTGCAAAGAGGTTTGATGTCTATTTATTTTGATGTTGTGAATTCATACGTCATATGAAATCGAACGTAAGTAGCTATGCAATATGTTTTTCCCACTCGCTCTTACTCGCGTTAATTTTGCAAAGTACATACAGCATGGTACTTTGTCTGCACCAGGAACATTCCTCCGTACAAATGGCTTTGGTGCTGGGTGAAGGCTAGTGACAGTCCCGTTGGCAACGAGTCCCGAGCGCACACCGAACTGCTGACCTCTTCGCACCGGAGGACCAGGCACGAGTTGACTGTGAGGGTACGTAACCGACAACAAAGGCCTCATTATAATCATCATCAGCCCGTATCAGTTCACTGTTGGACATAGGCTTCTCCCATTCGGGAATATAGGGTTACATATTTTTAATTGGCCAGTTACCTAGTTGTTTACCCCACACTAGTATTCCATTTAATAACGTCAATCTGCGGTTAGTTTAAAGTTAGAAAGCCTTAATTGTTTAAGTTGACAAAGTTACTGATTAGTTAGACGTATGGCAGTTCTAACTAGATTTCAAAGCCCCAGTTTAAAGTTAAAGTTCTACTATAGAACTAATACCCGTTTTAATAAGGGTTACTGGAATCTAGGTCAAGTTACTTTATGATGTTAGTACAGCTCCAGAAGCTTAGTTGGCAATACAAGGAAAAGAAAATACTCGCAAATCCGCTTACATTCTTTGTTATTTCATTCTAAAGGCATTGTTAAGATTATTAATGAAACTTAGAACTGTCGGTTGTTAGGAAACTTTACGCAGAATTTGACCTGAGCAGTAAATAGAATTCTATCAACTAAATGTGTTTGTTATTTTCTGTTTAGTGTCACAAAATTATTATAATTTATTTTGAATCTCTATACTATTGTTGTTAAGCATACTTTTAATTTTGTTTACTTATTTCTGAGCCTGATATTAAAACCGTGGATCAATTAGATTACTTCGGGTTAAAATCAAGAAATGACTGACTGTTGAGTTTCTTGCGGCGCTTTTTCTTAGCAGTCGCCTTCTTTTGGGAAGCGCTGGTATTTAAACATATTATGAAAGTGTCTGTGCGGCCTAATTACAAAATAAACACATTTTTTTCTCTAATTTGAACCAAAATAATCGAATCTACCCTTGGTTTGAATATTTCTATGCATTCCTACCAGTTCTTATGGATCCGCCGGATTTTCTTTTGGTTATAAACAAAAAAACATACCACACTAAACTTGAAACCTTCAATATTTGGACCAAAAGTAAAATATCAACTGAAATTGGCAGCGACTGCTTTGTGATGCGTGATACGAGCTGTCATTCGAGCCACACTACCGCGCTCAAACTAAAACGTCTCAACCCTTAGGCAGATCGTTGGATTCTCTACTCTAAGTGACCCAGTATACAATTAAAGTTTGAAGAGACTATTTCGGCGTCTATTTTCTTTTTCGCTTGACTAGTAGCACAGTTTTCTTTGTCCGCAAAATGTATTTTTAGAGAAAGGACCCGAAAGCTACGGGATATAATTCTGTATAAAAGTTTTTGTTGACAATACCAATATTGTTTTACAAATAGTTTAGTTGCTTTTGTTTTGTTTAACGAACTTAGGAGTGTCAAGTCCAGTATAATCGTATCGAGTCTGGTATTTAAAATTGGATATTGGAAATGGCGCGCAATAATGTAGGCATTCATTATTCACTCAATGATGAAACCGCAAATTTAACTAACCTACCTATAATGCATTTGCCATTAGGTAATTTTGGAACTATATTATATTTGTTCGCAAGATGACAGTTAATATTCGTGATACGTAATAAACCTTAATTATTTCTTAACTAAAAAAATGTTTCTTATTAAAGTTTTGACCAAGTATTTCTCATCCCTATTAGATGAAAGAAGACAGCATGAAGTTCCCAAAGCATCGGCTGAACCAGTGCAGCACCAACTCCCGCAAGGTTCGCCTGCACCTTCCCGACCAGCAGCTCAACAACAACTATCCTCCAAATCCTCAGCGTATAAGGGAGGACACTTTCTTGTAATTATAAGATGATAAAAAATCTTTAACAGTCTAACCATGATGACTTGGGACGACATACTGTTATGGAAAACAAAACAACGGTTCGTCATATAACAATGTATAAATTTCAAAATACCTGATGGGTCATAATCCATAATGGTTTTATTACTGAAACCGTTTACTTTTCAGGATTTTTACTGAGGTTAAGTTTGTTTTATAACAAACAAGATAAGACAAGATTGCTAAGATTGCTAGACAAGTTGCATTCGACAATCGTTGGCGATTATATTTCGATTGAAAAATATATGGAATTGACGTGTCACTTTACTATCTCGCTGGCTTACGTCAATTCCATACATTTATCAATCGAAACATAATCGCTAACGATTGTTGAATGCAACTTGTCTAGCACCACTGAGAAGTTTACGGTTTCAGAAATAAAACCATTATATATTATGACCATTATTTATAATAACCCATTCTTTATATTGAACCTTATATATTATGATACCTACCCGTATTAGTTCCATCGCAAAAAAACGAACGTAATTTATTTTAACAGTCGACAGTCCAGCTCGCTTAGGAGTGCACCGGTGTAAATAGACATTGTTTAACTTTGAACCTTATGGTTACTGTTAGTAAAACACTGTTTTTTACCAACCGCTTTACTTTGGATACTGTGGCATCCAACGACTATCAAAAGTACGGAGGAAGTTTTGAGGGGACATTGCTCTGATGCTGTCTTTCTTTCCCTAAGACTAGACTTAAGATACAGGTAAGCTTTTTTCTGTTTGAAATAACTAAAAACCACTTACCTATAATACAAAGTTCACAAAAAAAGTTTTACAATACTAGGCAGGAAACACAGATCTACGAGTACATATAAAACAATCTGTACATATTTAAAAATGTTTTAGGAAAATGGGGTTTTAAAATCAATGATAAAACGCGACGCTTGTTAACTGTTTTTGTTTTTTGTTGGTCCGTAGATTACGTCTGTCTGTTTACATAGAAATAAAAAAACATAACATGTTATTTTATTTCCTGAAACTACTAGTTCGTTTTATTAAAGGATACATCTTCACCTTTTAAAATTTAGACTGCCCCTTAGGACGTAAATCTGTCCTAGTACTTTGCATAAGTACTTTTGAAGTTCTAAACATAAATTTTGCATCATCAAATACCTGCTAATGTTATGTAATCCTTGTAAACGAAGTGAGCACGTAAAAAGAACAATGTAAAAATATTGACAAACATGGTATTCTTCTTTGTCGCGAAAAGTAATTGAAATGTATGGTAAGTAAGAACCGACAAAATTAAATTCCAATTTTAAAAGCTCTCAGTCACTTCGTTCGTTTTTTCATCATTTTACCTAAGTGTCAGAAACAGAGATTGTCAAATTGGCATCACATTTTCGCGGGAGTGGCACATTTGCATCTCAATTTAAAGGAAGCGTTTATTAAAGTGACTGTCATCTATGTTAAGATATTTTTATGTAAGTAATAAAGAATTTGGGAATCTAAGAAGTTTTCTGGCGAGGTATACGACAAATGTTTTGTTTCGATTACTTTTCTTGGGTTGCTGATCTAGAATACGGTGTGAGCTATAATCGGACTGTCGATTTTCAGCGAAGCTCAGTCCTCGCGCTAAGTGAGATGTTGTTTTTTCTAGTGTTTATATCAGGAATCCTTGGAGTTATTGTGAGAATGACCGAGATCTTGCTCGGTATAGTACGGCTATAGTTTTGGCTGACGATGGTGATAATGATATAAAGGAAAGTGTGATTGATTAAGGCATAATAAGCGTAAATTGATTTCAAAGTCCACTAGTTTAATAAATATTCATATTCGTTTATTCATTGCTTTATGTTGTTAATACAAGGGTTCTTATATTATAATTTAGGTCCCAACATAAACCCTGCATAAAAAATGCATAAATGAGTAGACCTACCCAAAACCTACATAAAGCCCACACTTCATGTATCTAATACCAACACGCCCGAGCACGCTGTACATACTGTTAAAAAGTAACTGATGACACGTTGGCCTAGTTGGGAGTGACTTTGCCTGCGAAGCCAGTGGTCCTGGGTTCAAAATCCGGTAATTGCAGATATTTGTGTGATGAGCGCGAATATCTGTTCTTGAGTCTTGGATGTTTTCATGTATTCAAGTATGTATTTTTTATATAAGTAAGTATATCGTTGTCTAGTACCCATAATACAAGCCTAGAGCTTAGTTTGGGATTAGGTCAATTTGTGTGAGATTGTCCCCTGATATTTATTTATTTATTTATTTAACTTAAAATACTGATATGATTAAAAGCATTTGATAAAACTTCATAAATATACCAACAATGGTCTGTCAAGCGGACACGGTCGAGAGTCATTATGTATTTTCACCATTCAAGATAGCAAATAGGCGCTGTCGTTATATTAAATATTTTCCGGAAAAGCTTTAGACATAATTGCGTCTATTCATAATTTTATCAGCAATTTGCGATATTTAAGATCCAAAAATTAACACGCGATTCTACCGTGTTGTAATTTTATTTTTCTTTTTTAATAAAAAAAAGTATTAAAATCGGACTTGCAGAAATAACGTATGATAGCTAGCGAGCCCGAAAAGTAAAAAGCTAAAACACTGAATTACCTATAAATATTAAATGATTCAATCGTCTATTTATGATCGAATTAATCTTGTTCAACAGTCTTCCCTATGACTGAGGGTTAAGAGATGAAATGAAAAGCGACGGCCCTAGCGGCCTTTTTAGAGTGCCATTGAATGACTGACAAGAGCCTAAATTTACAACCATTACAAACTTTTTATAATCAAAACCAAATTCTTACATTTTTGGCATCAAGTTCTTCAAGTTCTCTAGATTTGTTTTAACACGTTGTATCTATCTGTCGCGTGTATGTTCACGATGGTCTCAAACTACTGAACTGATTTTGATGCGGTTTTGAACATCAGGTAGATAATATTCACGAAACGTTTTTTGTGTATACATAATTAATTCTGGTTTATGTACGGGTGTTACAGAAAACCCATATAAACCGAAGCAAAGCGAGGGCTGGTCGCTAGTGTTGTATAAATTATAAATAACACTGACATGTTCGGTGACAAATTCTTGAAAGTTTAAGGTTAGACCGGATTACTAACATATGTATACGAGTATATAAGCCCCAATGAAATAAACTCCTCAAAGCAGAGGCAGTTGCTCCTGTTGCAGTTGGTCTTTTTTTTGTTAACAACTCAAAATTCGCAAATTATACTCGTACAAGATCATTTATAAATATCTTAAAAGTAAGCGTAAGCACATTGATAAATAATCATATTCAACCGGTAAAAACTTAAAAGGTTTAAATTTCGTACTAGATGTATAACAACTAAAAACTAAAGTTTACCGAAAATATAGTCCAGGGAAATTCCTAAATGATCCGTCACTACTTGTCTCTGTCACTTGCTTAAAAATATATTGCGGTCACACTCCAACAGGTGCGATGTGCGAGAACGAAGGCAATATACAGGGTGAGCAATCTAAATACCCCAATTTCTTAGAACAGGGGGGTTATTATGACATAACTATGCAGTTCTATATACGCTCAGGGAAAAGGACAGAGCTATATTAGTTATATACCTCTGTTCTTTTCTCTGGTATGCCTCGAGTTTGATTGCTCACCTTTGTGTGCGACTATGATAGTGACAAAAACGATATGCATGGAATTCTTAGGGCAACTTTTCGTTCTAAACATTCGATATTCACGCAAAGATCCAAATAAGTCCAAAAGTTTTAATCCAAAAAGTTGTACTTTTTTTTGCTTCAATGTCCAATGATACATCGTTAATACTGTATCTATGGTCCGAATTTGTGTAGTAATTTTAATAATAATATGAAGTACAGGGACTATTTAGAAGATGGCTACTTTTTCAGGTTTTGTCTACATTTTGTACGGCGAATAGATCTCTTACTTTAAATGTTGTTAGTGCCGTAAAGTATTATAATGTAAGTCCGTAACATAATGTAAAACCCGTTAGTAAAAAGAAAAAAAAAACTATGTAAGATGTATTCTACAGCATAACCAGGGGCCATATTCTGCATTGTTTTTACACGTTTTGTTTTTAACACGGTATTTATACCTGTCAAGTTAATCTATCATACAATATGATAACAATAGACAAAAACATAATGTAGAATAAGGCCCCTGCACATTGAATTATTTCAGCGTAAGGTATTTAACACTAATCAATCATATTTAAATTTAGAAATAATAACCTATACTCAATCTACTTGTGGTTACTATTTGTTATTTGTGACTTTTGAGGTGAACTATTGATTTTCTGATCGATTTTTAAGTCTTAAGTTAAACTAGAATCTATGTACGAATTAAGTGTTTTTTTAAATAACTGGTGTTTATCAGTAATCTTTCTCTAGTCATAAATATTTAATGTTAAATACATAAGGATGTTGCGGTGCCAAATGAGACCGGGGTTAAACCCTGCAGTTCGCGGAACAGTCGATTACATAGACTTGTATCCACTTTTAGTCCTTATTACAATGCAGTATTGTGAAATATACACCTCTTTGTAGTCGACTATACATGGGTGTACTTTTAATATCTACTGTAGTTAATGTAGTGAAAAAGTGTTAAATGAAATATCAAAATGATTTGGTCGAGTAATAAAATGTGATACAGGATGTTGTTTTATTTAATTTTTATACATCACTGGCTAGCAATAAAACGGGTCTCCTATTTTATTTTATTGGAAGTGTATTTTCGGATACACTTCAACCCTACGGGAACTTTTACGTAAAAGGAAGGCGTATATTAATTACAGCGTGACTCCGTTATTTTGTGTGCTGCTCTGCCGCGGTGCCACCATAGTGAGTATCAATTAATTACAATTTGGTGAAATAATGTACAGTCGACTACAAAAAGATGTATCTACTTTTGTACCTTATTACATTGAAATAAGGTGAAAAAGTGGATAGATCTCTTTGTAGTCGATTATACGTTGATCGTATGTTGTTTATGTTTGTACTTGAACTAGGGAATTTAATCGGCATTTACTGTAGGTCCGCTGTGGAGCATGCTGAACGTAGAGTCCAAATTTAGGAAAATTCAACACATTGGCAGCAGGCATCACCTCTGAGTGTAACTCGGATGGAGTTATTATTATGATCGTCATCCTGTCTACTAACAAGTTATTAAAAATATTGTTCGTAGTCGAAGGCCAAACTGCGATGCACATTGCTATAAGTAATAATTACTAGCATTCGACTATAAACAGTATATTTAATAGCTTGTTATTAAATATAGTGTTGATCATTATGGATGGATTTCCACTCAGAGGTGATGCCTGCTGCCAATGTGTTGAATTTTCCTAAATTTGGACTCTACGTGACCATACGAACAATAGCAGAGGTTCTATTCTTTATCAGATAGAAAATACCACATTTTGGTAAATACTCGTATGTAGTTTAAAACTTGTTTCATTATTTTTTTGCAGTCGGGATTTAAGTTTTTAAACTGATTTTTTATTTTGTACTTTTTATAGTCGGGTTTTAGTTTTTTAATTTATTTATAACTTTACTCCTGTTAAGGTGTATTTCGAAAATGTCAAGTTATTTATGGATACTCGCATGGACTTGTTAGAGAAATAAGTCCATGGATATCACATGCGAGGACAACATACATACATACATAACATCACGCCTTCATTCCCAGAGTGGGGTAGGCAGAGCTACAGAAATACCAACAACTCTAAAAAGATTTGTTGATAATTCTGTAACCGCATTTTGCACAATCAGGCCAAAATGTTTACCAGTGTACTAGTATTAGTGATAGGTTGCAAGCCCATCGCCTAACAGTACTACAAGCCTGTATTCCCTTAGTCGCCTCTTACGACATCCACGGGAAGATATGGAGTGGCACTATTCTTACCCGGCAACCACACGGGGGACAACTGCGAGGACAACTGTTCTCTTGTGGACTAAACAGAAGCACATGAGTTTAGCTTCACGCGGTTCTGTCAAGTTCCGTCGTACTATAAGTGCCGATGTTTTGATCAGTAGGTAATTAAAATTTTTGTCAAAATTCTAAAATCGAATTTGAAATGTGTATTATATGTTTTCAGAGTATTCCGATTGAAACAAGATTTAAAATGCCTACTTTTACCACGTTTTTAACAAACTTATTGCCAGTTGTTTGATCCATAGTTAACTCAACTAATGGTTTATAATCGTAACTAATTGTTAAATGTGTAAAATAAAGATAAATAAATATCAGGCTCAATCTCACACAAATGGATACTACTGGTTCGATTTTCGAACTTTAACCATTAGTTTAGTTAACTACTCATCAAACAACTTACCCTAAGTGTTTTAAAACCATGATAAAAGTATTTTAAATCTTAATTCAATAATAATACTCCGAAAACTAATTAAGAGCAGACAACAAAACTTCCTAATCCAATTACAGTGAGCCTGTCGCTTTAATTTTGAAACCAATTGATCAAATCCGTTAAAATGTCAATTTAACTGCTAACTTTATTAGCTTTCGTGGTCGTCAAAGGAACAGTTTAGAGAACAGTTAATTTTACTTAAGCGCAAAATTTTGTGACATTGAATTATGGTTTTGTAAGGCTAACTGCTTTTGCTCCATTTTTCTTTACAATAATTATGTTACGTATTAAGCTTCATTAATACATGTTATTATTTTTTATTATTTACTATTTTCCCATAAATAAATAATTTACAAGTAGGTATCGGTAACGAATTATAACTCTAAGGGCAGATTTTAAAATCTCCAGTTATCTATCAAACGGAAAAGAAAAAACGTGATAACTGTAACCCCTTGGCAATTCAAGAAAATCAAGAAATCCGCCTTCAACATTTTATACGTTCACACTTTGTATATATAAAAGTAATCCAAAATCCTAACAATATTGCAAAATTGCTTATAACTCAACACTTATATATTACATTAAAAACATTGAGTTTAGCAATGGTAACAAGAAAACTAAAACTTTATAGATAGACAATAGTGACTCTGAGTTTTCCAACAAAGTTAACTGGGGCGGCTGATGGATCCGCACGATAACAGTTGGGGTCTAATTAATGGCCTGCCAACTCACCAGATATTACTAAACACATTCAGTACAAAGAACTCCATTTTGGGTCTATTTTGCTGGGGCACCAAGGAGCACGGCACTGGTTATTTCAAAAGGGAATGTTCGTCTAGTTGCAACAACTTCCTTGTCACTTGGGGAAAGAGGCTGGTAATAGGAATCCCTTTTAAACTATTGTTAGATTACAGAGGTTTGGTGGACGACAATTATTTATAGTAGCAGCTGTATTTCCGCACCGCTACGCCTTGCGGACCCTTAAGAGACAAGCAAAGTGTGCTCAGAGGCCAGCTATCCATATTTGATTCATGTTCTCACCAGGGGCTTCGTTCTACTTAGTGAAACTACACTGCTTTTGACATGTTTTCGTATTTTTATTATGATAGCCTTCATATTTTACTTGACAGTATTGGCGGTCAAGTAAAAAACCAATAAAATTCAAGTACACTCATTATTTTGACAAAAACACACTGCAACACAACGAACATAGTTTGCTGCAAAAAAAAAAACAATAGAAAAATAAGATCAGATTCGAGATGAATAAATGAGATGAGAAATGCTGCACTCTAGTTTGAAGTCAAATAGGACTCAGCTCAACACGTGCTGCAGCCGGAGCCACAGCTCTGGTTTTCAGTCGCACCCTGGTATCTGGCGTCCTATTCGTAGCTGAACGCGAACGCGTGACGAGAGAAAAATATGTAAAAATAAATATCGCGTATATTATGTATGACATCGCCTTTAAAAAGGTGTAAGAATGAAATGATTTGATTTGATTTGAAGAAGCAAAAAGAAATTGCTACATTATAAATATCAAGTGGGACGCCCGCCGGCCCGCTGGACCGACGACCTGAAACGACTCGCCGGTAGCGGATGGATGAGGATGGCCGAGGATAGAACTCTGTGGCGTGCTCTTGGAGAGGCCTATGTCCAGCAGTGGACGAACATTGGCTGATGATGATGATGATAAATATCAAATTGATATGTGTTCAACTTAATATAAATGTATAAAATGCACCATCCCATAAGTTGGGACAAAACAGCCACCACCAATCGGTAAAAGTTTTGGTATTGGAAGAGGTACTTTCTTAAAATAGTTTTAAAAGAGTTTAAGGATCGAAGTTCACGTAAAGGAGGCGATAAGTTGTTCCAAAATTTACCGAGTAGAATTCTGCCCTTATTATCCAAAAGGTATCTCAGATAAAACTCCTGTAGCAATATCAACCTCATTACTAACGGAAGAGAATTCAAACTGCTTTGGTTATTGAATTTGAGATATAGCTTATCGGCTAAGGAAGGTAGAATAGAGTCTCTGGTATTGCAGGTGTCCCGGGGCGGTGGTAAACACTCTCATTCAGGTACCCGCTGGCTGGTTTGCTTTCTCCAAATATCGAATCATCAAGTCTTTTTAATAGTAGACTTTGTCAAAACTGGAAAATCCATAAACAGTCAGCCTAATAAATAGCTGCACAAGTGTGTGTGTATAAAGGGGTGATAAAGGAGCGCCCACACTGACGCATAAAATACGGAGACGTTCTGTAAACAAAAGAATAGGACATACTAACTACATGGTGTCAATTTTGATAGACCGTAACATACGCACTGATAAGCTCCGGCGTGGTCGCTTCCTAATGCAGTGGTTCAAGTAAACACAACGTTAAAGTGATAAAGCACTAAATTGTAATAAATAATAAATGAAAATACTTAGAAGGACGAGCATATGTGTAAGTGAAACCGAAAAAACATGTTCTAAAAATGCGTAAACTACACATTAACAATATTGATACGTCGTCGACTCTAATGATTTATAATAGTTTCTTAGAGCATAGCATTTCTGAAATTAGAAACGGTTTTCTTTTTCTTTACGCTCCTAAATCATGTCACTACATAAAATATTAATGGGTTTGATAAAAAATAGACTATTTATAATTAAGTGTCACAAAACTCCAGCAAAAATATTTAATTCACGGAAATCTGTTGCGACAGCGTAAACAATTTTCGCAATTATTTAGTTTTTGTTTTGAGTTAATGAAAACCAAAGCAACACCGATTTATTTTGTACAACGTAAGCAAATTAACGTACAAGTTCTAAATCTTTTTGTTTCTCAATTACATTATTACGCATAATTTATTATGCAATTTAGGTCCAGCCTTTTCACCATAAGATAATGGTTTTTCTTTGGTTACTGTATTCATAGAAATGTAACAAAACAAAAACAAATAAAGTATACCTACCCGGAATAAATGAAATATTTATTTGTAATATTAACAGTGACACATTAGCTTGAATACTTTCTACTACTCTCTCAAAATAACTCCAGCAAACATTGACTTTCCATAGGTCATAAAGAAAATAGAAATCCCCGATTGCTTCAGCGTTAAATGACGTAGGCCTTGATAAATTGCAATCTATTAGCGGCACACTAGTGAAATGGACCCAAGACGAATGAGATTTACTCAATCTATCGAAAGGTCAAGTATGCTACTAATACCTAGTCGCACATACGATGTGACTGAAAAGGCTTTTGAAGTGGAACAGGTGCTAAGTGTTCATTTTCTAAGTTTAAATAGTTTTTACCCGTTTTCAAGGTACACATTCTTTTCCTAACTTATGGCTTTCACTCCTTGTTTTAATAAACTTACTGAATAAACAACGTTTATATTTTTTTTATACATACAGTTCTGCGCTAAAATCTCTCTATATTATAATTTATTACATTGTACTCGTAGGTATAGGTAGTTCCACGAGATGGAGGTGAATGATTACACACACAGCTACATGAAGTACTGATTTATGTCAGTACTTCATGTAACAGAAACAGTAATGAACAGAACAGAACAGTAATTTCAAAATCCCGCTGTCATTACATGACAGTGTGTTGTGTGCGTGACCTCAACTCTCGTGTAACTACCTATAGTAACACAAGGCCTACAAAGCCTATTGGTTGTGTTTTTAATGGCACTTTAGGATTTGAGAGTTTTTTGTTGTATAAGTTACACTTAATACTTTTTTTTATAAAAAATTCTTGCACTAAAAAAAGTCTATGGAGTGTTGTCTACAATTCCACAGTGCAGGTTCCACCTAGGCACTAATTTTTTTAAAGTAATATTTTATATGTATTACATTTCATATAGTAACTGTGTTAGTTCTACGCAATGCAGGTAGGGTACCAACGGTGCCCTTTTCTATAAGAACTCACGTTTGTTCGTCCTTCAATAAAAAGACAAGGACATCCCCAGGAAGGGTCAGATCGGGCCATTACTCACCGCCCCCACACGTTTATCATATCGAACTACAACTGCCCGTAAATCAGAATACTACTTTGAGTTGTTTGCGACTCGTGTAACCATCCGCCATGGTGTCAAGTGCGGGACATAAATGCTATGTAAACATGGTCACATCCTTGGAATGGTCCGCAGAACTTCTGTTCTACGCGGTAAACCCTTTGACATTTACACAAACGTTGTTGTACAAAAGACAAATCAAAGCAATACATTTAGTAAAAGTAATCGGGCATATACAGAACAATTAATACAATACAACAAAAAAACATGGAAAGACTTAAACATGAAATTTTTACACGGTGTAAAACAGGCGGTCTTACCGCTATAAGCGATCCCATCCAGACAACCTTGGAGAGAAGAGACGAAGCAAAATTAAAATTAAAATAAAGTACGTAGTTCAAACAAGGATATTTTTAAAATAAATAAAAAAAAGCAAAATCAAATTATATGTATTATTTTATGTATATAACATAAAATAATAAGATATGTACACAGAAACTAAAAAAGTCAGCCAAAGGACAGCGGTCTCAGCAAATAAAAATTACAAATAAGGAAAATAAAATTACGGAAGTCATAACAAATGCTCTTTAAGCAGTTTCTTAAAAAATAAAATGGATTTAGCGCGCCTCAAGTCAGTAGGAAGGGAGTTCCACAGACGGATAGCTTGAAAGGCATATGTAATTTTTAAATAAAAATATTATAGACTGAAACCATTTAGGCTTAGTCCCCCAAACCTTAAAATCTGAAATCTGCTCTACAATCTGCTCGAAATTTAAATTGTTATAAATTTCAAGTCTAGAAAAATATGTCTCTACTTACATACTGTAAAACTAGAGTTTTTGTAGTACTACTCCTCAGTCTATCTCTTCTGCACTCTCTCTGAAGTAACAAATAACTGAAAGAAGCCAGAGCGAGTGTGACAGCGATGGACAGCTGCGTACTAATAATACTTAGGCTTCAATGGAAGTACCCTATAAATGTGATTTCCTTGAGAGTGTCAAAAAATACGTCTTTTACGGTACTATTTTTTTTTCACGGCTTCAATGGACTGTACACCTGAATATATGGTTTTAATTTCAACTCGATCCCGTTCCCGAGATAAAAGGTTTTTACAACCAGACGGACGGACAACAAAGTGATCCTATAAGTGCTCCGTTTTATCCTTTTGAACCCTGAAAACATATATAAAAAATATAAAAAAAAACGCCTGCCATGCTTTTCAAATAATCCGAGGTTCCAACTGCGTCTTCAAAGCAGACTAAACAGAGATATCGTATTTCGCATTTAGAGAACGATACTTGGTAACTTGGTACCTACTCATTACTCCTAGGAAGATAAATGACTTTCTGTCTAGGCAGGGCTACTAAAGTAAATAGTTTCGCTTTTCATGGCTCTTGTTTACAATCTTGGAAATATTTTGGGTATAAGTAAAATGGCTTTACAGGTTTACCCTTGAAATATCGACACTGATTTCATCGAATGGTTTACACAGGACACGACAGGCATTTCCACGTGTATAAGTTATATTTTTTTGGCGGTCACAGGTCTAACCTAACCTAACCTACGTAATCTATGCTTTAGATAACCTAAAAACAATAAGATTTCAGCAGAAAGTACCTTTCGATGAAATGAAATTCGTTGAAACATCGCATTCGATGAATGAGTATCAACATTTCACGGGCACCCCCTTTATATGTATACCCTTGAAATGACGACACTCATTTCATCAAATGGTTTACTTCGCCGAATTTCCACTTGCAGTACTTATAATTTTTTGGTGGTCACAGGTCTAACCTAACCTATCCTTCGTAACCTATGCTTAAGATTAACCTAAAAGAAATGAGGTTTCATCAGAAAGTAGCTTTCGATGAAATGAAATCGTTGGAACGACACATTCGATGAACGATGGCTTTATACAAAACTCCCAAAAAAATGGGCAATGATGCCTATATTTATATCACAGACTAATTTACGATATGAATTTGATTATGTTACCTGTCTGTCGTATTCCACGCATGATTTTAGAGTTTTTTAAGGCGATTACTCGAGACCTGAGCTGACTAAGTGTATTTTATTTGACCCGTAGTTAAATCTATGTTTAATTTAAATTTCACAAACGAATGGAAAAGGTGAGACATAAAAATTTAACAATTGGTTACTATTTTCAACCAATAATCGAGTGGACTACTGATTGATTAAAAACTCTTCCTTAGAATATTTTGTATCCCAGTGTTTTTTTTTTTAAAGGAAAAAGTAACAAACGAGTTTAATTTAACAAAATCAAATGCACTATTTCAGGTTTTAAAAACACGAGCGTTTGCGTTCTTCAAAATTTTCTGGTAGTTGTCGATAGATAGCGCTAACCCAAACCAAAGTCTATTTCTGGAACCTCAACAAAACATTTTTCAATTTATACCAAGGCCTTTGAGGTTAAGTGAATCTCTCGCCGCATTGGAAACCAACAGGCGTATAATGCGTGGTTTCCTAACTTACGCACGACTGGGCTTGTATGAAAACGTCTTGGCAAACTCTATTACGTAACTGAATCAGGCTTCAAAGGAGCTGTAGGTAATTGATAGAAAATAAATGTGTGAAAGGTAAAATTAAAAAGCACCTTCGAGGAACCGGTTATGTTAAGAAACAATTATCTTTTTAATATTGATTTAAAATGGCAACACAATTTTATGATTCGATGTCTTGTCGACACGTATCACTATTTAAGTATCAAAATGTAGTCAAGAGCAATGTAAACGGGTCACTTACTTCAAAATTTCTTTAACCTCGTAAGACCCGGTGTCCTATAAAAAGTACATAATCCAGGCAATTCAATTTAAATCTTATTTCAAGGAGTATAAAGTTCATTTTTATTTGTTTCAAAATTGAAAATGTCATTTAAGTGCGAAGGTAATTGAACTTTATTTCCTTGCTGGTAGATTCAAATTCCTACTAACAAAAATCTACCGGATTGTAGTATGGTGGGTCTCAAGAGGTTAAAAAATGACTCGTTTTCATTTCCCCTGAGGTAGATAAAGCCCCCGTCGTAATGGCGACCCCTTCTCTTAAAGCTGATATCTCTTAAACGGCTCAACCAATTTTCATGCAACGTAGCTTAGAACCATCCCGATTAAACTAGCTTTCTTAAAAAAAAACAAGGCATGTTTCTCCGTTTGGGAGTTACGAAGCTACAGACAAACGCACAGATACACGGATATGCCACATAATTATCAGGTTTTTTTTTTAGAAAACAGTAAAAGGGCTGCCCCAAACGAGTTTTGACCTGTAATTTGTGTGGCTTTACATTAGGGGTAGTAATTAATAGGCAAATTTTCAGCTCCCCAAACTAGTTTTTTGTTAAACAAAATAAAACTAAACATGACTTTTTCTTGCCAACCGCTTTCAGCGTGCGTCATAAATATTACACATTCACTAAAGATGATGAAATTACTTAAATTAAAATTTCATTATGTAATAGAAAAAGAAAAATGTTGACTAATGTTTTCAGTTTTTTTTTTACTTCTACGTTAGAGACCGCTCCAATTTTTTCACTAGTAATACACCCACCAACGAGCTATAAGATATATTTATTTCTAAATTATAGCTGTAGGAAAACATGGAGATATCTTTGCATAGCTTATAACCGTACTTTTACTACACCCCTATGCTTAAACAAAGGCTTAAACAAGACCTAAAAGAAAATGATTGAAACCTCTTTAGGGAATCGTGCACGTGGCATACTAAATACTGGCCACTTACGTTTCATTAGGTTTTTATAAGAAAAAACTTTTCAAACCCGATGGGTGCAGAATCACTTAACTTACTTATCCTGGCACGGCCTTTCATCAACGTACACTTTCCAGGTAAACCTTATACCTGTAGCAAAAAGCTTATATATGGGACTGGTGATTGCACGGTGAACAACGAATTGAAGCCAAGAAAAGTGACCTTGAATGACGTCGCTTATGATTTTTGTCCCTTTCTTTTCTTGCTAAAAAAGGGACAAAAAACGTTGCTTATGTTTAAGTCTCTTTCTTTTCATCCTAAAAAAAGGGATAAAAAACATAATCAAGGTCATTCAAGGTCAATTTTCTTGACTTCAAGGCGTTTGGTGGTTTGCCGTGCAATCTCCAGTGTCATATACCGGGTGTGGCCTGTAATATGAGCTATAAATTGAGGGATCCTTTCCACACCACAAACGTAACAACATTTATTCTACAACTTTTGGAAATAACTTGTTGTTAACTTAATATTAATGAATTTAGATTTTCCAAGCAAGCAATGTATTGCGAAAACTACGAAGTTTGTGGGCTGACAGTAGATGTCAACTAGACTATTGGATGGAGTACATTGAAAATCCTATTTAGTTTGTTCGAAAAAAACCCAAATAATAAATTACAT
Source organism: Acleris holmiana (assembly GCA_949316455.1). Taxonomy (NCBI): domain Eukaryota; kingdom Metazoa; phylum Arthropoda; class Insecta; order Lepidoptera; family Tortricidae; genus Acleris; species Acleris holmiana. The sequence continues at coordinate 16,908,835 of OX438767.1, forward strand.
ATTTTTTTTAAGTTGTAGAACATGCGTTGCTAAGTTTATAGAGTAGAAACGATCTCTCAATTTATTGCTCCTATTACAGGCCACACGTGGTAAATACCCGTGGTAATTTTTGACACGCTTCTATAAGTCAAGAAGCTTATTCTTGACTTATAGAAGCGTGTCAAAAATAAACATGTTTGTCTGTATGTTAATCTGTATCCTTCCGCTATGAAATCATAACAATAGTAGCACAAACACGTAATAAAACTCGACACAAGCGATTTGACACATCGCTGGTCCGTTCCGGTCCAGTATCGGAAATACATAACTGCCGGTATCGGGCACAACGACACGACTCGCGCCGTCGATTGCTTTCGATGGTCGGTTGGTCCACTTCGAAAGATTTCGCTAATGGTATTGATATTGCCTTCGTGTAATTCGGGAGTTTGTAAGTATACGACAAATGTGGCAGGCTGATTCGGTCATCTTTAACCTCGCGAGACCTACCGTACCACAAGCAGGAAAATTTGTGAATGATAATTTGGATCTACCAGTAAGGAAATAAAGATCAATAAACTTTGCTCTTAAATGCCATTTTCATATTTGAAAAAAAAAACTTTTAACCAGTTAAATGAAAGTTAAAACTAAATTGCCTTGATTATGTTACTATTACAGAACACCGGATTCTCACGAGGTTAAAAAACCGAACTTTATTTTTTATTCTTTTAACCGGCGAGCTTAGTTATCCCGTCAGGGTGTACAAAACACAATTCAGGGCGTGCAGTCTCAATTAGGTAGCTTAAAACTACATAGCTGGTCATTGCATATTTAATTTTTCCTAAAACACTTTGGCAAACAAATGAAGGAATTTGAATATTTAGCAGTTTGACATAAATGTGACAAGACTAGATACAAGGAAAATGTATAACCTGGCAAATTTAAGTAGACTTCAATTATTTTTTATGAGTGAATAAAGTTTCTACTGTCACTTTCTTTACCATAGAAATATAATAAGACAACACGTCATTTAACGACGAATATTTCCGTCATGGTTGTCAGCGCAAAATAGACCTCAGTATCTATGAGGCAAAGTTGACATTAGCTCTGGTTTTGTATTTGACATCGTCATCGAGAAAATGTGAACGTAGCTATGGAAATAGGTATAAGCATACTGTAAATGCATTTGATATATAAAATTAACATAGTAGTTGACTTTCGGGGATTCCTTTGTCATCCATAAACTGATTATAGCGAATTTTTAAACGATGAAATTGATCTCTATATTATTTAATGCTTATAAATAAGTCTTAAATAATTTCATGCCACAGAAATAAATTACTGCTATACCATCCTTGCAAACGTTACGTACTTGTTCAAAATTTATATATAGCAATAAGGTCCTTATAACTGTTGTTACAAGTAATACTTTGGACAAATTTAAGTGTAATTACGACATCAAAGTTATGAATACTTTTTTATGACTTTCGACAAATATGACTCGTGGAAATCGGAACTGCTAATTACAGTTTCTAATAATGTTATGGACTATAAAAAACGGAACTATAATTGTGCGGCAGACAATATACACCCTGGCTTTCGTGACATTATAATGTAGAGTAGTAATGGTGGATTAGACGTAAATGTAATGTAATAAAAAAAGATAAGTCTCTTTTAGGAATGGATAATTTCAGAACACGTTTTCAAATCGACTTTAATGTTCGAAAAAACCGGGCAAGACAATGTCGGACCATGCTCAGTGTAGGGTTCCGAATCCGTCAAGTACTATAAACATAAAAATCAACAAGTAATAACTAATTTTCTATTTAAAGTCAATTGGTGCCGTCTTAAATGATTTTATTAGGTACACTTTAATCACCTGTATCTCAAGAACTAACGATGTCTACTTAGTCGTGATAGTTTTCCTTTAAAATTCGTTATATGCTCTTTCATTTAAGATTTTATTCTGATTTTTAGTATTTATAGTTTTGGCTGTAGGGGGGAACACTTGAGTCTAACAAAACTTAGCGCTTTCAAGCTTAATATTTCATAAACGGATTACTTAAACTAATAACCGTTTTCACAAATCAGTAATAATTTTGAAAGACCTACCCAACGACACCACACTATAAGGTAGACGAGAAAAAAAAATTCATTCCCACGTTACGTCTAAGAGAGGATACATTTTTTTTTGCATTTTATTGTACCACTTTGTTGGCGTGACTAATATGCATATTCATGCCAAATCACAGCTTTCTAGTACTATGAGTCTGTGCGCTAGGCTGCGGATGGACGGACGGACATGGCGAAACTAGGAACCCTTATGTTCCTAGTTTGACTACGGAACCCTAAAAAGTGTTCTAGGGGGCTATTGAGACATGGCTATGCCGTTCAATTTACAGCTCGTCCTTTTCTCCCTGCGTAAACTGAACTGCATAGCTATATATTATCATAATAACTCCCTAGAACTTCTTTCTGACGTATAATGTTCGTGCGTACAGCAGGTTCCAGCGGTTTCACTAACTCACGTCAAGAAATAATGAACAAAGTTTCACTTGTTTAGGGAAGTGAATATTCGTGACTCTCATGACTTGAGAGAACTTGAGTACTTAGTACCTTAATATAATAAATGGAGGCGCGCATTAAAATTTAATTTTATGTTATAAATTTATAACATAGTAAAGTTTGTTGCCGATTTGACCTACTCTTATTATTTTTCTTTGCGCCTGGAATGGGCAAAGACTTATTTTATAGCTGGTAGGACTTTGTGCAAGGTCCGTCCGAAGGGTCCATATCGGGTTTTATCAAGTTTAAAGTCATGTTTTTGATAGCTAGTTTTGACATAAATGTTATAATCATCATTACGCATAACTCACAAAAGTCATAAATTACTTTGTATATATTTTTATGTAACCTAACCGACCTAGTTAGATATTTTTAAAATCCTGAAGGGATAAAACATGAATAACAATTTTCATAAATTTAATTCACATAAAAGATTTAAGCATAAATATCAATCGCCATAATAGTTTTGCGCATAACGTTTTCAAGTCATATACATATAAGACAAAGCTTTTATGTAACTAACCTAACCTAACCTATTTTTCGTTTTTTTTTAAAACAGACGCACAGCAATTATTTTAAGCTAACCGTAACACAGGGTGCCTATTTCAGGCAAGTCAACCCTAATTTAAACTACCAATAATCATTAAGGCATTTCTCACCACATGGTTTTATTATATATAACCTAACTTAACCTATAAATTCATGATTAAGATATCCTAAAAACATCAGTTTCAACTGAAAATAGCGTTCCATGAATTAATTCGATGAAGTGAAATTCGTTATAACGGATATTTTAAGTCACTACCGATAATAATAACAGTAAGAAATAATCACTGATGATCTTTCAGCATGTACTGAAATTAAATATGAGTTTTACCGATCCATTTAGAGTGTATTTACTGTGTGTCTTGTCTAGACAATTATTTACGTTTCAAGATCAAATGCCAACTGTTTGTTCTCATGACCTCGCCAAATGGAAAGATCTTTGCAAAAACAAAGTAAACGGTAAATACTTATCTGATTACATGGTTAGTTTAGGGTTAATGCAAAATTTTTTTTGCCTTATTTATTAACTGACAGCTATAGTGAGAGACGAAGTTTATTCAGTTTCACTTTTCAGGCATACGAGCACACAGGCGACTTGATTGCAAAACGCATCTTAGAGCCATAAACATTTGCAATATGAATAATAGAATAGAATAGAATACATTGATTGTATATCTGCGATAATATGTATTAATACTCAATAAACAATTTCATCAGTTACCCGTTTCGGGCATGCAACATTAAAATTGAACTTAGAACTTAGACTGCAACCCTAGTACTGAAAATCATTGCCAACCCTGAAGACAAAGATAGAATGCTTTCATGACAATCATATCACCGGTTGTCTTACACAAATCAGAACACAGTAATGAAAAAACTGTTGCTGGGCGATAGGTTAAAAGATCATTTAAGCTACTACCATAAACATTTTTGCAATATAAAGACTGCAATCATTGGACTGAAAATTGTTGCCAACCCTGAAGACTAAGATGAAATGCTTTCATGACAATCATAATCACTGATTGTCTTCCACAAATCAGAACACAGTAATGCAAAGCCTATTGCTCGTCAATGGGTTAAAAGATTATAAATTTTACGTAATTGAACATTTTTGTACCTTGTCGCATCTATTAATATACTAAATTCAAACCACTCACACTTTAACACGACCGTTACTACCACAAAGTTCGGCTGTACCTAAGGCCCACAAATGTATACGACTACTAACCGTGAACCGACATAGAGAATTAACCACTTTTTAAACACCGACAAAAAAGGGGTGTTATAAAAGTTTATCGTATACATCTGTGTATACGTGCATCTGTTTGTGGCATCGTAGCTCTTAGGAGCTACAATCCACAGACAGAGGGACATATTTGTATGTGGATTTAAAAAGAACTAGTTTAATGGGTATGATCCTTAACAAAGTTTTATGTAATAGCTTAGGCCGTTTAAGAGATATGAAAAGAGAAGAAGATATAAGTGTAAGAAGATGGAATACCTTGATGACAATCTTTAACCGGTTGTCTTACACAAATCAGAAAATAGCAATGCAAACACTGCTGCTTGGCGATAGGTTAAAAGATTATTAATTTCAGCTACTACCAATTTTCAAACTTAAAAGAGTTAATGCGTTTGATTTGACACCTAAAAACTACACAATTTCACGCTACAATCATTTTCAAATCATAGTTAGGAAATGATTTCAAGTTGCATTAAAATGGAATAAATTACCAACAAATTTATCATGTAGAATAATAATTTGGCGTGTGATAACACTGATGACTGATTTGCATTTCAAAGACTATACCAATATTTATGCTAACATACAATATTAAAATGAAGCGCGTTATAAATTGCAAATGAAATTGAAGAAAATATTTAAAACAACATTTTCATTTCATAAAACTTCGAATCTTCTTAAAGATTGCGCGCCCTTAAATCCATTTTTCGTAACTCCTGTTGATAACATAATATTAAGTAAATATTTTTCAAACTTCTTGGCAACTTTATATTCTTTAAAGAAATGCTAACTATTTCAATTGTGAAGACGTTTTGGTACGAAAGCGTAGTCCAAAACTAAGCTCTAGACTTGTAATATGGGTAGACCTACTAGAAAGCAATAAACATACTATAGAGTAACACGTATTTAGAACTAAACTTGACTCGTCCCTTTATTCGTAAACGTCCTGTTCTTCTGACTCCCTAAATATTTTTATTTCGGTATTTAGGTTATAATTCTTTTTATGTTTATAAATATACTACCACTCCATGCCTTCCCTGGATGTCGTAAAAGGCGACTAAGATAATAAGGGCTTGTAGTACTGTTAGGCGATGGGCTTTCAACCTGTCACTGAAAGTACTATGATTGTGCAAAATGTGCTTACAGAATTAAAAACAAGTGTTTTTAGAGTTGTTGGTATTTCAGTAGCTCTGCCTACCCCCACTTTGGAAATGAAGGCTTGATGATATGTATGTATATTAATTGGACTTATTTATATAATTTTTCGTGTTTTTTTACAACATTTATTGGTTTCTATTGTTTTCTCTCGTCTTATTTAGTATTTGTGCCCGAGAACAACAACGTAATTACAAGCCTAGAGCTTAGTTTGGGTCTAGTTCAATTAGTGATAGACAATTCTTACCTCAGATTAAATTACCTTTACTTTTTTACTTATTCGGGAAAATTTAAACGTAATCCAAAACAATGAACGTTCTATATAACAAAGGGAACGCAAACATGCGCGCTCTTTTATTGTGCCCATAAATCCTCATCACTCGTATTTGTAACTCATTAATTTTCTCCAAAGCGGTACGCTTCGTGTCCATTTATTCGTGAAATTTGGCAAAAGTCTCCCATCCCGTATAGATGTAATTGTCACAATTGTTTTCTGTACTTTGTCACTTTCACTTACTTAATGTCGTATGACAGTTTATGCTGTTAATGTTCAAGCTTCATGACTCAGGCAGGCAGGGGTCTAACTATTGGGTTTCTCGATAATGAATGCTTTATTTATGCGGTTTTTAAACAATATATTTTAATTAATATTAGGTAACATTGACATTATTTGTACAGTAGATTGAAAGGAGAAGAGAGCGCGGCGGCGTGCGTTGCCCGTTTTATATTGTTGACAGCGCCTCTCGCGGCCATCACGGGAAACTCGGTTAGTGACGTAGGTTTCGTCCGCAACATATCTGGGCCGCCTTGAGAGCTTCTGCTCTCAATAGGAGTAAGTAAGTCAGCGTAGCTCAGCCACCAGTCTTGAGTGAAGTAGCTCAGCCATCAGTCTTGAATGAAGTAGCTCAGCCATCAGTCTTGAGTGCCCGCCGCAGCAGCGCCCGATATGGAGATAGGCAGAGGGCAAATTTTAGAGAATGCCCTCTGGATGATGCCGGTCGCTGTACGAATTTTAGCGACTCGCGACGTATTATCTCGACCGGGGAAGGTGGTCAAGATTCTGCCCAGTTGCCATTTGAGTGGGGGCATGTTGTCATCTTTGATGAGTACCATTGTGTTTGGTATGATGTCATCTTTTTCTTGCTTCCATTTTGTGCGCCTCTGGAGCTCAGAGACGTATTCGGTTGACCAGCGTCTCCAAAAGTGCTGGCGCATCTGCTCAACGCGCTGGTACCGGGACAGAGCGCACGCCGGTGCGGTCAGGCAGCAGCCGGTGGCGGGCGCGGTCGCCGGCCGGCCCAGCAGGAAGTGCGCTGGCGTCAGCGGAGCTAGGTCTGAGGGGTCTGATGACAGAGGACACATGGGGCGGGAGTTCAGGACGGCTTCGATCTGTGCCAAAACCGTACTGAACTCCTCATAAGTGAGGTTAGCGTTCCCGACTACACGCTTTATGTGATGTTTACTGGACTTTACCCCGGCCTCCCACAAACCGCCAAAATGAGGTGCATATGGAGGAATGAATTTAAATTCAATTTGATTATCTGAGGCATAATCAATTACAGACTTTGAACTGCCTTGTAAGAAGTCCGACAGTTCTCTCGCAGCTTTAACAAAGGATCCGCCATTATCTGAAAATATTTGCAAAGGTTTACCTCTACGAGAAATAAATCTTTTTAATGCTAGGACGTAACATTCAGTTGATAAGTTAGTGACGAGCTCTAAGTGCACTGCTCTTGTAGCAAAACATACGAACAAACACAAATAAGCCTTTTCTAATTTTGCCCCCCTCCCCTTCCGGTTTAAAATGTACATGGGTCCGGCATAGTCGACCCCGCACCTCAAAAATGGGAAGCCCGGCTGTAGGCGCTCACTAGGTAGGTTGCCCATGATAGGTTGCAATGTCCGACCTTTCATGCGAGTACAAGTTATGCAACCTTGGACGGTTTTTCTTGCTAAGTTTCTACCACCTAATGGCCACCACGACTCCCTAATGTGAGATAAGAGCGTCTGAGGCCCTACATGTAACAGTTGTTTATGTTCGAAACGGAAAAGGAGCTGTGCAAAATGATGCTTGCTGCATAACAACATAGGGTGCTTTTTATTATAACTGAACTCAAGCGAGTTCACTAACCTACCACCGACGCGAATAATATTATTTTTGTCAATAAATATGTTTAATGTCGATAAATTTCGCGATGGTTGTACGGGTTTATTATTTATTAAAGCGTCATATTCATGAGGAAAAGATTGTTTTTGCACAAAGTTAACTAATAAGTTTAATGATGCGTTTAATTCGTTAACTGACAAAGCGTCGTCGGTACATCGATCTTTTTTACGTCTCCGCGCATTGTATATGAAGCGTAATACGTAAGCGAAAGCGCGTTGCATCCTTTTGAACGACGAGAATCCTTTAAAGTTAATTAGACACGACTCGGTATTATCTGCCTGCATAACAAGATGTGTAGTAGTTATGGGAACCTTTGATTTTATCTCTGGCAAATCTGATTCGTCTATTTTAAAATTCGAAGATAAGTTTAAGTTTAACTCACACTTGCGTAAAAACAATGGTCCCTTCCACCAAACATCATGGTTAGTCAGCTCGTCAAGACTTAAACCGCGCGATAATATATCAGCTGGGTTACTCTTGGTACTCACGTGTAAAAACATTGCATGTCCGGCCAATTCGTTAATTTCCACAACACGGTTCTGAACGAATGTTTTTAATAACTGCGGAGACGTTTTTAACCACCCGAGCACAATAGTAGAATCTGTCCAAATCACTATGTTGTCGAAATTAATTTGTAACGATTCCCGTATTTTATTTAATAATCTCGCACCGATAAAAACACCAAGCAGTTCGAGTCGGGGAATGCTAACTGGTTTTAGCGGTGCAACGCGGGTCTTTGAGCACAACAGATGAGTCGTTACGTAATCATCATAATCAACAGTACGAATATAGGCGCAAGCGCCATACGCTTCTAAGCTCGCGTCTGTAAAAATGTGTAATTCAATTTGTTTATAGTTGCTACCTATGGCGTGCCTAGGAATGCGTATGTTATGTAAATTAGATAGCGATTTAATAAATTTCTCCCAGCACAGCACTACGTCGCTAGGTACAGATTCATCCCAACCTACTTTGCTTAGCCATAGTTTTTGCAACATTATCTTTGCTATTATTACGACTGGGCTCAAAAGGCCCAACGGGTCGTATATTTGCGATACTATCGATAAAATCAAGCGTTTAGTGATGCTAGATGCACCTTGACTGATCGCAGTCGTAAAGTGAAGTTCGTCCGAGTTGTTGTACCAGCCGAGGCCCAGTGTTTTACTGGAACAGTTCTCGCCGAGTGACAAATACTTTGAACTAGTATCGGCTTGCGCTACACCGGGAGCAACGTCGGGCGCATTGAATATCCATTTACGTAATGGTAGACAGCCAGACATACATACATCGGCTACTTTATTGCAGATGTAAGCTAATTTCGATTTGTCATCGTGCCCAGTAACTAGGTCATCGACATAGAAATTATTTAATATAGTATCTGAGACTTCTTTATCCTCACATTCTAATCCTAACTGTCTCACACATCGAATACTAAGAAAAGGCGCTGACGCCGTCCCGTAGGTAACAGTGTTAAGCTGATACACAGATAGTGGGTCGGATGGACCTTTACGCCACAAGATTAATTGCAAATTCCTTTGATCCTCTTGAATAAGGATTTGACGAAACATTTTCTCTATATCGGCGCATGCTACGTATTTAAATTTTCGAAAGCGCAACAAAATAGCAAATAAATCGTTTTGCAGAGCAGGCCCGGGCATCTGTATGTCATTAAGCGATTTGGTATTTGAGGTTGACTGGCTTGCGTTAAAAACTACACGTAGCTTAGTAGTGAGACTGTGCTCGCGAAATACTCCATGATGCGGTAAAAAGAAATAAGGCAAAGTATAATTTTCGACGCGCGTCATGTGCCCCAGGTCTAAGTACTCTTGCATGAACGCGTTATACATTTGTTTGTATTGCGGGTTGCGTTCTAACCTGCGCTCGAGCGACATATACATGTTTAGCGCGGTATTGTAACTATCGCCCAAGACATCAGCTGATTCCCTAAGCGGCATGCGAACTGAGAAGCGACCGTCGACGTCACGTTTAGTTGTCTCGGTAAATAAGGTCTCACAAGCGCGCTCTTCGGACGAGTAGCATTGTTCCTTGTGCGCGACTTCTTCCAGTTCCCAAAACCTTTTAAATTGTTGTTCTAATGACAGAGTTTGAACTAAATTACATTGTACTTGATTAATGCGCAAGTCACTATGCTTATTAAGAGTATGAATGCGACCTGAGACTATCCAACCTAACTGAGTGTTTTGCAAATAAGGTCCGGTAGGTAACCTAATTCTACCTTCTAAGAGTAAATCCCAAAAACAGTCTGCCCCAATCAACAAGTCTACTTCGGATGGTGTACAGAATGTCGGGTCCGCGAGTTTAATATTCTTAGGAATGTCTATCAGATTCGCGTTGATACCTATAGCCGGTAAGGTACTCGTTATCCGCGGTAAGACCATACAAGTTAGGTTAGCGGTATAGTCTCCGTTGACTGATTTAAGTTTAATTTTACATGAATGAGTTGACTGCGCGACTGAGTTGCCAACTCCTGCAATTCGGTATGTGGACTGTATTGGTAAGGCGTTTAATTTTTTACAAAAAGAATCTGTAATGATACAATGTTGGCTGCCGTTGTCTAACAGAGCCTTTGCTTTATGATACTGATTGTCCCTATCTAATATTTCTACTAATGCGGTTGAAAGTAAAATAGGCTGTAAAACGTTAGTCGTCACAAAGCTAGTACTCGCGGCGCCGTGAACCTGCGGTTGATCAATTACATGAATGCTGGCCGTGGTGTCGATAGTGGAATCAGATGATGTCCGGGGCTCTAGGGCTGCACCGGGCAATAATGCGCTGTCCCTACCGCACTCGCCATGTAGCAAGGTATTATGCTTCTTACTACATTGTCTACATGGGCCAAAATAACACACACTGGATGCGTGGCCGAAACGCAAACAGTTCCTACAAAGTTTCTTGCTATCTACAAAGACTAATTTGTCCTTCGGTGATAATTCTAAAAACTTATTGCAGGTATAAAGCGAATGATTTGCGTTGCACATATTGCACACGCGGGGGGTACGTTTAGTAAATTTATTATTACCTTGAGTTGATACGAAACTGTGCACTTTGTTTTGAGGCCTTTTAAAATACTCTTGGTTGACCTTCGTATTAGTACTAGAATAATGGTTGCCGTTAGCTTTGACCATTTCTAGCATGTCAGCTTTGTCTCTAAGGAACTGAATAAGATCATTTAAACTAAACCTTTCTTTTGTATTGCTGACAGTCATTTTAAATTGTTCCCATTCTTTTTCTGTTACTGAATCTAATTTGGATACGGTAATATAGATCATTAGCGTGTCCCACGTGTCAGTAGGTTCACCCAATGATTTCAAAGATCTCAAATTCTTAAGCACTGTGTCTATTAATTTTCTAATTAGCGATGGGGATTCTTTACTTATAGAATGCATGCTAAACAAGGATTTTACATGATTGTGCACCAACAATTTGCTATTATTGAATCTACTTTCAAGGAGGTCCCATGCCGTTACGTAATTATCTGGAGTGAATTGAAGCGACTTAATAACTTCGGCTGCATTGTCTTTCAGAGCAGCTCGCAAGTAGTGAAACTTTTGTATATTATCGAGCTGTTTAGAATTATGGATCATGGAAAGATAAATGTTTCTAAACTCTAACCAGTTATCGTAGGACCCGTCGAAGGTGGGTAGCGTTATAGTGGGCAACTTTATCAAAGAATGAGATTCACTGCACTTAGATTCATCACTAGTTTTAACGTTATTGCGATTTATTAAATATTCTGCGTCCGTCATAGCACTAAAATAAATATTCTCGAAGGATTCACGAGCTTCAAGTTGCGATAAAAACTCACTATCGGGGGTAGATTCCTCTAAGTCACATTGAATGGTATTAAATTCTTGCAATAGACTCGCGTTATTGTTAACTCGTAATTTTAGCTCCATTAATTGCCTTTCAGTTAATTGAGCTCCTTCGAAAGAACTCACGTACTTCGTGAAGGAAGTTAGCCTGCTTTTGACTGTACCTCTTTTTTTCGTTAACTCACGAATTAATGCACTATTTGAATCCGTGGCAATTGGTTGAGGTGATTTACTACGCGAAATATCGGAACTAACACTCATTTTGACGATTAATGAAATTTAGGGGTACTCACGTAACTCGAATTGTCCAGCGGGTGAATCATGCGCACCACGTTGCACCTAGTTACCGCGTGTTGCTCTGTCTACTGTAATTTTGAGAAAGAAACGGTTTTAGCACACATTACGACACCGGGGTGTTGGTTGGAACGATAATGGTCAGACCCGCTTCCGCTTAATCACGCTGCTGATGATGCGCAGGCCCGTAGATGACGATCCGATTCGAAGGTCCAATGTTCAAGCTTCATGACTCAGGCAGGCAGGGGTCTAACTATTGGGTTTCTCGATAATGAATGCTTTATTTATGCGGTTTTTAAACAATATATTTTAATTAATATTAGGTAACATTGACATTATTTGTACAGTAGATTGAAAGGAGAAGAGAGCGCGGCGGCGTGCGTTGCCCGTTTTATATTGTTGACAGCGCCTCTCGCGGCCATCACGGGAAACTCGGTTAGTGACGTAGGTTTCGTCCGCAACAGTTAAAACCTGTGAAGTTTCAGGCAGTGAAAAAGACTGCGTTATCAAAATGACCATGGCGTTCTATAGGAGACAATGATATCGTAAGGTAAATAACTTTTAGTAACTGAAATTTCGAAGGGAACTCATCAGGGTTTCTAATTGGTTTTCATGGCTTGTTTTTGTCGTGCGCACGGTCGGCCTTAAGTAGCTATACTTTAGTGCTGTGTCACTTTAACGTCGTGTTCGAACTGCTGCACTGATCTGTTAAAGGCGTTAAAGTGACAAAGTACACAAAAACTTGACAGAAGTGTGTGGAGATAACCCAGTGTGCGTTTAGTCCACAAGAAAAAATACTCTTTTACCGAACAATTTGTCCTCACGAGTGATGTCCAGGGCCATATTTTTCTAATAGTTATTCCACGGAAGTATCATTGGAAGTGAAAGCCAATAATTAAAATTAGATATAGAATGAGAAAACATACAGAAGTATGCAGCTACTTATAAGGACTGAAAATGCACACGCGTTATTTACATGCGAAAGTCAAGTATTAGGGGACTTTTATTTGTAAATAGCGAGACTAAAGCTATCCACGTTTAAAACAGGGCAAGACCATGTTGGACCATGCTCAGTGTAGGGTTCCGAAGCCGTTAAGTACTACAAACATAAAAATCAACAAGTTATAACAAATTTTCAATTATAAGTCATTTGGTGCGTCTTAGATGATTTTAGTAGGTATAAACACTTTAATCGCCTGTATCTCAAAAACTAATGATGTCTATTTAATCGTGATAGTCTTCCTTTTAAATTCGTTGTATGCGCTTTCGTTTAAGATTTTTTTCAGAGTTGTAGTATTTGTAGTTTTGGCTGTAGGGGGCGGGTCACTTGACTCTAACAAAAATTAGCGCTTTAAAGCTTAATTTCTCATTAACTGATCGCTTAGTCGAAATACTGTTTTTACAAACCTGTAATATTTTTGAAAGACCTATCCAAGGACACGAGAGAGTAGACGAGAAAAAAAAATACATCGCCATATGTATATTCATGCCAAATTACAGCTTTCTAGTACTAAGAATCTCTAAGCTAGGCTAATGGACGGACGGACGGACCGACATGGTGAAACTATAAGGGTTCCTAGTTTGACTACGGAGCCCTAAAAATGTGACCGCTTTGATTTACAATATGATATTTGTTATGCTAACGCTAACGCTAAAATCTTACCAAAGTTTTTATTGTTCGAGTTTCGGAACAGACTCAGGGGATCGCTTAACTCCGACAAATCAAACGACATGTTCTGAAGTCAAAGGTTGAAAATATGTTGAAAAGTTAAAACCATTGTAGTAAATACGTAGTAAAAATCTTTGGATTTCAAAAACTACGTTCAAATTTTTTTATTTTTGATTGCGGCTTTAAACAATTTTATTCGTTTATTATGATCACCAAACTTTATTTGCGACATCGCCATCCCTGTCAAATTTATAAAATGGCTGCCATAAATTGGCAGTTAATGGAAGGCGGAAGTAAAACTTGTTTATGCATGCGGTGTATCATTTCCGTGAGTCATTGTGTCTGCGACCCGTTAAGGAATTTGGGTCAATGTTTGTGGTTATTCTCTTACGAAGAAAAGCCAAACTCGATCAAACAGAACCACATTAGAAACGGTTACTCATCCTCAAACATAGGTATATCGCGTGGCTTGCATGTGTGCAACAAACTCAACTAGACGGTTCAGACGGGGCCGCATGCGTTTCGTTCGCGCCAGCGCGGCATTACGTAATCTTAATATATATAAATCTCGTGTCACAATGTTTGTCCTCAATGGACTCCTAAACCACTTAACCGATTATAATAAAATTCGCACACCATGTGCAGTTCGATCCAACTTGAGAGATAGGATAGTTTAATTCTCAAATTATAGTCGCAATTTTAATTTATTGCTAATTATTTGTCTGTTATTATTTGACAGTCGCAATTATCTGTTAACTCCAAATGATTCTAACAGATGTCGATACCTTTCGACTGGGTTGAGTAAGTAATCAATAGATGGCGCTGCTATGGTAAATCTACGAACGTGTCATATAAGCTACATATAATTATATGTAATTGTCTCAGTGAATGAAAGTGGCGTGGTACTAAAGTGTAATCATATTTATGACTTCGACTGTACCACGTTCCATACATTTTAGCCCATTGCTCTTTGTACAGATTTTTTCGTTAATTAGCACAGGTTTTGCTGAAGTGAACTTTGTTCAATAATGACCTCAAAAGTTGGAGCTTAAGTTGGATTTACGAAGATTTGTCATGATTTCTTTCTTCACTACATAGTATAAAACAAAGTCGCTTCCCGCTGTCTGTCCCTATGTATGCTTAAATCTTCAAAACTACGCAACGGATTTTGATGCGTTTTTTTTTAATAGATAGAATGATTGAAGAGGAAGGTTTATATGTATAATACTTTAATCCAGAGCGAAGCGAGGGCGGGTCGCTAGTAAATATATATAGTAGAATTATTTCGAGTTTACCACTGACAGATGGATTGCATTCATTTAATTTCAGCTTTAAACTCATACAAATAAAATAGTTATTACTAAATTGGTAGATGTCGGTAACAGTATTCTGAACATTGCTTTATTTATATGAAATTAAAGTTGAAAATTACATGAAGACAAACTCTCTGTCAGTGGTATACTTAAAGCAATCGTACTGTACTTTGACTGAACTAGTTTTATTCTCGAGATACTGTTTTTTGCCGCTGTTGGGTAAAATTATCCCACCACTTTATGGTTTTGAGCAATATCCGGCCAATTTCAAAATGAGTCCATTTTACAAGTCTAAATAAGGATTTTTAAAAAACTTTGACTCTTAGGGCCTGTTTCACAATCGACAAGTAAATTTATCTGTCACATAAAGATGTCTATCTCCTTTTCTATTTTCAAGTGTCAGAAAGAGAAAGGGCTAAGTTTATCTGTCAAATAAGCTTTACTTGTCGATTGTGAAACAGGCGGTTAGTCTGTAAAAAAACCTCTAAAAAGTAAAAAGCAATAAGTAGTGGCCCTAAGGGCTGATTGTTTCATAAGTAGATAGTTCAAAAAACACTGACACTAACTAAACTAACACGTCGGGAACCGCTAAGTAGCTGGGGTATTTTATGTTATTTCATTTACTTAGCGGTCCCCCGCCGTGTCAGGTTAGTTAGTGTCAGTGTTCAGTTAAGTATCTATTTGTCAAACAATCAGCCCTTAGGGCCACTACTTCTAATTTTTTACTTTTTAGAGGTTTTTCTTTTGTTCGTTTCTTGAGCGAGAAAAATAGTCGATAGCTTACCGCTTCCTCGCCCTTGGTGGGACTAGTGCCTAATCGAGGAAGGGAAAAGTTCACACTCACAGCATTGTAGTAACATTTTCGGCTATAGCGTGCGGTTTACCAATCTGTTAATATTAATTGCTGACCTTTTGCTGTGGTTTACTTGTGACGTATTTGGGTATGAGTATAATTAATTTTAGGGTTCGCTGGCTTTTCCGGTTTCCAGTAAAATGATAATTTAATACCTATGCAAAAATGAGCAATTTATTAAATGCTCTACGAAAAATCATAATGAGAATGAATTTAAATGTTTAAAAAAATATAAAGTAAAAATAGGGAGTTATTAAATGTTTTATCAACCAAAATTCAATAGTTTTTTTTTTATGGATTCGGAGGCAAACGAGCAGACAGATCGCCTGATGGTAAGCGAATATTGTCACCCATAGACACCTGCAGCACCAGAGGAGTTACAGGTACGTTGCCGGCCTTTTGAGAGTACGTTCTTAGATGCTATAAAGTAAAGAAAACCCATTTCCTACTTTACCTTACCTCAAAGAAAGGTTAAATTCAAATTTAAATACATTTTTTTCCTTCGTACGACTATTATTAAACTTCGGGAACTGGCTTGTGTTACTTCTCACATAAATTTAACTTTCGCAAATATAGGACGAGAACGTCAGGATATTAAATTCAATAAAAAAAAGTTTCGAGCCACAGCCAAAGTGGCTCGATTTCTTTGCTCCCAAGTACATGATGGCCCCAAGAACAAACAAATCGTATGAATTTTTACTGACCTTTAAAAACTAAATGTCTGTAGTGTTACCCTAGAATATTATTCCGTATATTAATGTAGATGTAGAAAGTATTAAGACTTTTTCATAATAAACTTTAAACTGAACATAAAACGGCAAGCATGACAATTACAATGACAAGATTCTGAATATGCTCAACATTTCTACTAACTGAATGTACAAAACCAAGTTTTCGAGGTACTAATATCATATTCAATTTAAAATTTAATTTTAAACTTTTAATTTTTCCAATACCCATTTATATTGAACAAGCGGATAGAATTAATTAGAAATTTAAAACCGGCGAAAGAAAAACAGAGGAGTTGTGAAGTTTCAATTAAACTTAGGAAACGATCAATTTAGATGTCACGAGCATTAAATGAATTCCTTTATAGCGGGAAATAGACAAGGAACTGTGGAGAGACTTTATTTTACCGGAATAAATAAACCCGCATTATTATGTATGCGTCGAATGGGAGGGATGTGGGCAATACTGCCGTCATACCAAAGAAGGCGGCTATTGGCACTATGATAGTTGAAGCATACTCAACTCTGCATGATTACACATAAGGTTTCTTTTACAATACGATTCCTATAACATATAGCAGCTTTCTTTCGTATGAGGGCAGAATAATTAAATGCAAAGTACCTATGATGGACTCCATTGAGGATGTTAGTACCTTATTTCTATCACACGTTACTGCAGAAATGATTGGTATATTTTTGCCAGACCCATTTTAATACAACGATTGGTTTCCATTGGTTTCCATGTTGCTATTAACTACGTAATTTATAAATTTTTTAGACTTCCATACCTCAAGGGAGTCGAACAGGACCCTATTACGCCTACAATGTCCGTCTGTCCGTCCGTCTTATCCTAATGTTAAAGAACTGTATCAAAGATAGCGGATAACTTTTTTTTTAGAATATGTTTTATCAAAAGCATGTTGGATTTCCTTACAAATAAACATATGGACCCCGTTTAATTAGGATTCCGTCGTCAAAATAGGAAGCCTTAAAGTTTCGCCATGTCCGTCCGTCCATCCGTCCGCAACCTAGCGCAGATACTCTTAGTACCTACTAGAAAGCTGTAATTTGGCATGAATATCCATATAAGTCACGTCAACAAAGTGGCAAAACAAATTATGGAAAACTTTTTTTTTAGTGTACGGGAGGTACACTACACGTATCGTGGGGATGTATTTCTTTTCGTCTACACCATAGTGTGGGGTATCGTTGGATAGGTCTAAATATTGAGGGTTTGTGGAAACAATTTTTCGATTAAGGGATCTGTCTATGAAATATTAAGCTTTATAGCGCCAAATTTGTAAGAGTCAAGTGTCGTCGCCTTCCCCCTTACAGCCAAATAAATACTAAAATATATATATTTCTTTAATTGAAAACGCGTATAACGAATTTAAAAGGAAAACTATCACGATTAAGTAGACATCGTTGGTTCTTCAAATACAGGCGATTAAAGTATTTATTCCTACTAAATTTGTGGCGACCTAGCGACATCTAGTGACAAATTGTAACAAACAACTCGCCAGCGCCACCAGCGTCAGATAGCGCAACTAAATCTGACAGTGCGCTACATCGCGCTAACGAAGTTTCTTCAGTCGGTTGACTTATATACAACTTCCAACTTCATCCAAATGGACTTCGGTCCCCAGCTATAACACCCGCCTGGAGAGAGATCTCTCTATTTGTCCTCACTACCTACATTGGTGACCCACGACAATGGACATTTACGCAACCTGACGACCTTCAAGCACTATGACGCAGTCTCACAGCAAGCCAGACAACCCGCACTGTGCACCACTAGCATTCTGATATATCTCCATGCCTGGTGTCTACAGCGTGCACAATACTCTCATTCAGCAACGCGACTCACTGCGTCCTACTACGAGTACTTCACGGAGCAGATACACGACTCACTGTGTACTCTCCACTCCACTCCTCTTCTCCTGCTACGCTCGCCAACGCGGCTCTGAGCTCTACTGGAGACGTCACATCCACTACTGGCACTTGCAAGCGGCATTTTCAACGCACAGACTGCACGTCATCCATCACCATCAACCTCCGGTCGCAAAGGGGGGCTGGTGTGGCGACCTAGCGACATCTAGTGACAAATTGTAACAAACAACTCGCCAGCGCCACCAGCGTCAGACAGCGCAACTAAATCTGACAGTGCGCTACATCGCGCTAACGAAGTTTCTTCAGTCGGTTGACTTATATACAACTTCCAACTTCATCCAAATGGACTTCGGTCCCCAGGCATAACACCCGTCTGGAGAGAGATCTCTCTACTGTCCTCTCTTCCTACAAATTCATCTAAGACGGCATCAAATGACTTTAAATAGAAAATTAGTTTTAACTTGTTGATTTTTATGTCTTAACGGCTTTGGAACCCTATACTGAGCATGGTCCGACATGATCTTGCCCGGTTTTTTAATTTTCTTTCTTTAAAACTTTATTTTTTCAACTTATTTTTATTTTTGTTGCAACGTAAAAACGTTTAAACACTAGCGTCAAATTTGAGATGGTTATAGTGTAGACTCTAAAGGAAAACTTCAACAACGTTAAAGATATATTTTTTGCTTAAGATATGACATTTATATAGACATACTATCATAATACTAATTGTGCGACAACCCCGTGTGGTTGCCGGGTTAGAATAGTGCCACTCCATTGTCTTTCCGTACATGTCGTAAGAGGCGACTAAGGGAATAACGGCTTGTAGTACTGTTAGGCAATGAGCTTGCAACCTGTCACTAATACACTAGTAAACTTCTTGGCCCGGTTGTGCAAACTGTGGTTACAGAATTTTAAACAGGTATTTTTTGAGTTTTTGGTATTTCTGTAGCTCTGCCTACCCCACTCTGGGAATAAAGGCGTGATGTTATGTATGTATGCATTTACTGTGTGGAACTTTACCTCCGATCAAACGACGTGTTGCCGGGGCTGATTAAACAAAATTAATCAGAATCATTTATACCGCAAAGCTTATTTTCCCAGCAAGTAACTTTCCGTATTAGAAAAAAATATGTAGTTATGATGGAAACGCCTTAAATTTTCGTTTTTTTAATCCATATATTCATTGGACACGCCTTGCCTAGTTGGCAGTGACCCTGCTTTCGAAGCTAGGGGTCCTAGGTTAAAGGTTAGTGGTGGTAGGAACCCCGTGCAGGGTCCGTCCGGATCGCTACCACCATCTTATCCATTAACCACCCGCCAAGCAACAGTGAAATTACTAGCATAGAGGCATTCCATCTTGGTCCTCAGGGTTGGCGACGCATTTGATGTCTTAGGATTGTAGTCTTGAGAATTCAAATGTCTATGGGTCTCAGATTCCACTTACCATCAGGTGGCCTGAGTACTCGTGTGCATTCTCCTTAACATAAAATAGCCTAGGGCTTACTTTGGGACTAGGTCAATTTGTGTGACATTGTCCTGTGATTTTTAATTATTATTTATCCGATTTTTAATTTTTCCAAAGCTATTATGCCAGAGATATTTTAGATTAAATTCATTGTTTTATATCTATACGTATGTTTAATTTATAAGCGATATCAGAAAATTAAGTTTCCTATCAAAACATTGCAGTTGGAATTTTGGAATTTACCTAGGTTTAAATTCTGTTAATTTAGCAGAATTTATATACAACGTGTTACAAAATAATCCGTAAAAAAGAAATCACAAAAGTGGTGTCAACCCTTATTAAATAACGTCAGTTCAGTATCTTAGGTATACAGTATACTAGGGTTGACACTACTTTCGTGTTTTTTTTACGGATTATTTTGTAACACGTTGTATAAGGATTTTTTTTGACGACACGCTAGCCTAGTTGGGAGTGACCCTGCCTTCGAAGCTAGGGGTCCTGGGTTCAAATCCCGGTAAGGGCAGATATTTGTGTGATGAGCACGAGTATTTGTTCCTGAGTCTTGGATGTTTTCTATGTATTTAAGTATATATTTCTCTATATAAGTAAGTTTAGCGTTGTCTAGTACCCATAGTACAAGTCTAGAGCTTAAATTGGGACTAGGTCAATTTGTGTGACATTGTCCTGTGATTATTTATTTATTTATTTATTTAATGGCCAACCTTAAGCAATAATAGAAGCAGAAGAAGAAAAATAACTTTTCATCCAGAACCAAGAGGTGAGCAAAACCGGAGTCCATCGATATTATTTCAATATTCAAACCGGAATAACATAAACAACTACAAAGGTATAATTATGTGGGGTAAACCGTGAAACATGTAACCATCTTCACGTTTATTTTGCAAAAAAAAAATCTATATAAGAACTTACTCGTACCATAATAATAAACGCAAATTCTGTTGAAATATATTACTCAGCTCCTTCCAGAGATTGTATGTACCGGATGGCAAAACTTCAGGATTGAAGAGTTGAATGCAAAACTTTTAAAGTGTCGCGCGACCAATCTGAATACTGACGAGCCGCTATTATATTTCTGGAATATTCGGGAACTTTCCAAAAGTTTCACGGCCAAGTGACCTAATTCCGTCCCTATTCTGCAATCTCAAGAGGAATGCGAAGAATGCCATCGCCTTGAAGGTTCGGAACCAGGATTTCATTTTGGCTTTACCGCTAGTATAAACTGGGAACGAGTTGAAAGATGCTGAAACGTTTTATATTGTAACATTGAAAGTTTACAAGTTTAAAATGTTAATCATGATAAATTTTGTTTAGAATTTTGTACTGAAATACAAATATTGTTAATTCCCACTGCAATAAACCAGGGCTTCTATTCAGTAGTACCAGCAGTTGCAGTAGCGTTATAACGATATTGCGTAAGTGGTGTTTTAGAATTGTTTATGACTCGGCCGCCTTTATTGACAATGACATAAGAGTTATCAAAACGTTGACAATACGGAAACACTTTAAAGGCGATATCGTTGTTACCGTGTAGAATTTCGGCCCAGGGCCGATAGGGATAATAATGCCGGCCGACGCATAACGATTCTAAAACACGTCAAACGCGATATTATTGTAACGCGCAGAATAGAGGCCCAGAGCAATACAATGAAAAACGGCATTCATACCGACTTGGAATCAGTCCACTTGTTCGAGCCCTCGCTGATATAAGGTAAAAAATCCTATTATGGAGAGTGCTCGCAAACCACATAATAAATAAATCAGGGGACAATCTCACACAAATTGACCTAGTCCCAAACTAAGCTCTAGGCTTGTACTATGGGTACTAGACAACGATAAACATACTTAAATAGAGAAATACATACTTAAATATTTATAGAAAACATCCAAGACTCAGGAACAAATATTTGCACTCATCACACAAATATCTGCCCTTACCGGGATTTGAACCCAGGACCGCTGGCTTCGGAGGCAGGGTTACTCCTAACTAGACCAACGTGTCGTCCAATACATAAGCTTTCGAAATTAACATGCTTTTTACATTACCTACAGTTAAAATGCATTGAAATTATTCGGGATTACCACTATAAGAATGAAATATTCAGTACTAGCAAGTATTTATTTAAAACAAAAAAAACATCACTGGAGCATTATCCAATAATAGGTGCTTTTAACGAAAGGAAGTCCTTTGCTAAGAACCCTTTATCAACTACACAGGTAGGCAAAGGCTTTCAATACAATTTGATTCTTGATTCTGTATTGAGAGTTAAACATAGGTTTATTCTGGAAAAATCATCTTTAGCATGTGCGCTGGGGCCGTAACATGACTAAACCTGACAACATATTACATACCTAATTCCTAATACTTAGCTCTTTCACTGAATAGAAATTTAGTAGGTTGTAACATTCAAGATACGGCCTTAAATAACATTGAGGTAGGTAGGTAGGGTACCCCCCCCGATTGTGCTGCCACCTTGCCGTGGTGGGGGGGCTTGCGTGTCTCTATGATCCCCGTGGCTATACCGGACAGGGCTACCCATACCGGAAAGGCTCGGGGTGAGGGGCCAGACTAAGAGCGGCACGTCCCTATCCCATTCCCACCTTCCCGATTTCCCATTCCTTCCCAGCTCCCATCCTTCCCCCCTTTTCCACCGAACCAGTGGCGGGATATCCACTTTCCAGGGCCAGCGCGGGCCCGGGGAACCAAATACTCCCCAAAAGAGCGCACATGAGGGGGGCGACTAAGGGGAGTTTGAAGGGACGGAGCTCGGGTTGGTGTCCCCGTATCCCGTTCCCGGAAAGCGACCCTGGTTCGCCCAGACGTGAGTCTCGGGTCTAGTGACCTCTGTTTTCAGAGGACATTTTAGACCTGAGACAGGTGTAGTGTGGGTGTTTGAAGGAACGTGGACTTACCCCGGTCACTGCGACTGGGGGGAATAGCCTGCCGGAAAACACCCTACACTCCATGCAGGCTGTGAAGGGAAGGCGAACCCAGCTTTTGCTGATCGCCTGAACTTCATGGGGAGCCACGTGGGTGAAGGGCCCACATTGCACGGCTCCCCCAGCTTGGGGAGATCGCTGTGTGCGTACGCAGTCGTCTCCTCCTTTGGCGGTGTGCTCTTCGGAGCGGGCTGGGAGGCGCCCAGCGGGCAATGCTTTGGCGGTACCGCGGCGTCTCCGTTAACCAGCCAGGAGGGTTACGCCGGAGTGGTTTTAAACGGTAGTTCGCTTAGGTGAGAGTCCGTTATACCCCCCATTGCACGGTCATCCTTAGGCCATCGGGGGGATGCGTAAATGCATTTCCACTTCGTCATCAAAAAAAAAAAAAAAAAAAAAAAAAAGGTAGGTAGGGTATAATAAAATACCCAACTTTATACAGTACTAGCGACCCGCCCTCACTTCGCTAAAGTTATAATATTATATACATTATATACCTTCCCCTTAAGTACTAGCATAGATGCATTCAATGTTAGTCGTCAGGGTTGGCAACGCATTTGAGGGCTTAGGATTATAGTCTTGAGATAGAGAAATACAAAAAAAAAATACAATGGGTCTTAGATTCCACTTACCTTACTTCCTCCATCAGGTGGCCTGAGTGCTCGTGTGCCTTATTCTAATAAAAAAAAAAACTATCTAGCTATTGAAAACACATCAAAATCCGTGGCGTAGTTTTAAAGATCTAAGAATACATAGGGACAGTCAGACAGCGGGAAGCGTCCTGGTTTTATACGAGTAGGTACTATGTTGTTTACCTATTTGATAAGTGTTTGTCTGAACTTCTGATAAATAGATCTCTCTTCATCAAACAGTCACATGAAGGACCTAGAAATAAAGGAAATAACTAATAAATAGGTTGTAACTGTAATAAATCATAAGCCTGAGCAGTCGACGTCTGCAAATAACTTTCTCGCACTTTTCCAATAAATATTAGAATCATTCGCTACTAAGTAATATTTCTGTGTTAGACTAAGTGTGTAGACATAACGTGCGCTATAATAAAGCTATGTTTAATACAGTATCGTTATAGATTTAATGATATGGTAGCTGCTGTTTTGACGACGCGTTAGCCTCGTTGGAAGTGACCCTGCCTACGAAGCTGGCGGTCCTGGGTTCGATTCCCGGTATAGTGATGAGCGTTATATTTGATTCTGAGTTTTGGATGTTTTGAAAAGTAAATACCTATAGTTAAAGACAAAAGACCAACCGTAATTTTTCCATTACGTCACGAAAATTAACTATTACTGCTTTAAGAGAAATAGTGGCATCTCAGACAAAACTCCTGTAGCAAGTTTGACCATATTACTAACAGGTGAGGATTGAATTTGCTATGCTTATATAATTTGAATTACTGCCTGTTGGCTTATGAGGGCAATATATAAATATAATGGAAAAATCACCGTTGTTAATTTTTGTCCTTAACCATAGGTACTTTTTTTGGAAAACGCCCTTTCTATATATTAAAGTATGAATTTCTTTATAAGTATGTTTATCGTTGTCTAGTACCCATAGTACAAGCCTAGAGCTTAGTCAGTTTGTGTCCCCTTGATATCCCCTGATATTATTTATCCCCTGGGCTGAGATTCTACATACCTTATTAACTTGAAAACCATTATAATGAATAAATAAATATCACGTAACAATGTCACACAAATTGACCTAGTCCCAAACTAAGCTCTAGGCTTGTCAAACTATGGGTACGAGACAACGATAAACTTACTTAGGTAGAGAAATAAATACTTACATAGAAAACATCCAAGACTCAGGAACAAATACTCGTGCTCATCACAGTACACAAATATCTGCCCTTACCGGGATTTGAACCCGGGACCGCTGGCTTCGGCCCTGCTATATTATGACTTGTTAAAAACCAAGTTCCAGGAAAGGAAAGAGACAGTTATTGCAGTTATATACCTGTGTCCCTTTTGCTGACTGGAACTTGGCAGATTTTAATTTCATAACATGACCTCTGATGACAGTGATGACCTTAACCTTTGTGCCATTAAGCTCTTGAGGCTGACAACTGATAAATGTGTGTAACCCAATTAGCTACGTTTTTATTGAAGGAGTCGTATTTAAACCACTTAATTTAATCACGAGAATATCATGTTTCAAATTATTATTAAGTTTTCTAGACCCTTAAGTAATTGGGTGTGGGTAATTTTGTGTAAAGTACAGTGTTTAAACCAAACTTTTGAGTAGAAAAGGCAGATTTACGATAAAATTACCTTACTTGACCCCTGTGTTTGATTGAAATAAAAGAAAAATAGTGTCTGCTACGCTGGTGTACCGAAATTGCAAACACGTGCCTTTATTTTTTGTAGTACAGTCAAAAGCAATAATCTATAATATTCGGCCATCGTGCCAAATATAATGTATCCTTATTGTCAGTGATATAGGGGCGCGTGTATATATACATATATGATGACTGCGACTGTACCTAGCTTTAGATAGTTGAAAAAGTCAAAATGTACCTTTACTGTTCTTTATTGTCTTGATTGTACAAAATGTGGTTACAGAATAGCAATAATAAGTCTTTTTAGGGTTCCGTAGCCAAATGGCAAAAAACGGAACCATTATGGATTCGTCATGTCTGTCTGTTTGTCTGTCCGTCCGTATGTCACAGCCACATTTTTCCGAAACTATAAGAACTACTTTTGAAACTTGGTAAATAGATGTATTCTGTGAACCGCATTAACATTTTCATACAAAAATAGAAAAAACACAATAATGTTTGGGGATTTCTAATGTATTTTTTTCTAAACTGAATAGTTTGCGCGAGATACACTTCCAAAGTGGTAAAATGTGTATCCCCCAAACTAAAAAAAATATAATATGATGTACATCCATGCAAAATTCCACCGAAAATTGGTTTGAACGAGATCTAGTAAGTAGTTTTTTTTAATACGTCATAAATTGTCTTGCTGGTACGGAACCCTTCATGGGCGAGTCCGATTCACACTTGGCCGCTTTTTAGTGTTGATGATATTTCTGTAGATCTGCCAACCCCACTCTGGGAATGAAGGCGTGATGTGATGGATGGATTATCTAATGAATAAGCTATTCAACACACTTTCTAACAGACAGATAACAAAAGAAATAAAAGCAACTAAATTGGTAACAAAAAACCTCAAGGAACAAAAACGCGCCGTGTTAAAATTAATGACTTTTTAAAGTCGATACTTCACGTGGCAGTGTTTTTAGTTTAACATCCAATAAGTCCAATAGCTGAAATAACAATTTCGAAAAGACAATGTTTACTTTTATTGAAATATGAACGAAGTCGTCTCTAATTGGCATTATTTTCTCACAAATCTAAGTCTAAAGTAAACAAAATAGAAGCGTAATCATAATAGAATGTTCGCTATTTTTCATTGGCATTCCCATTCACTCAAGTGCATTATATTTTGTGAGTTACAGGCAGTTAGCGTCCCACGCTTTCATTGATGGGGTTCCTTAACACGGAATTACTGACTAAATAAAAAATGTAATTTTAGCCCTACATTATGCCTTAAGTTGTAGTTACTAAGATCTTAAATACAATGGATCAACATAAACCCTGTAAGAACACTGCAATTTCCCTGCTTAACTAAGTCCCCTGATTAACTTACAATACTATATGTTCTAAATTGAGCATTAGCTTTCTTATAATTTTTTTTATGGCATTGGAAGGCAAACGAGCACACAGGCCACCTGATGGTAAGTGGAAACTGTGACCCATAGACATTCGCATTCACAAGACTGCAAATGCGTGCCCAACCCTGAGGACTAAGATGGAATGCCTCTATGCTAGTTATTTCACCGGCTGTCTTATCCCCAAACCGGAACACGCTGTTTGGCGGTAATTTAATGGATAAGATGGTGGTTGCGATCCCGACGGACCGCACAAGGTCCTACCATCCGCAAATATTGTTGAGTTGCAATATAAGTAGGTACATATATTATACGTATAATTCTTATTCAATGTCAAAGCACTCTTGTAAATTATAAAAACATTTACAAATTAGAAAAAAAAACAACTTACTATTAAATACTAAGTCTTTTACAATAATTTTAATTGTTTTAGGTAGGTAACTTATTATATATTCTCACAGCCATATGCTGAGTTCCGGAGCTAACAATGTTAAGATTTGTGAAAGAACTAACTAATTTATTGCGTTTTCTAAGGTTGAAACGACTACTAACACAATTATATTCCCTATCCTTTGTAAATTGAGGTTTATTCGTTCTCACAAGTTTATTTTATTTGTGTCTAGTTTAACTTTTTGTAAAATGTTACTCTTTTAGCCCTTCTGAACATGTAAGAATCGTTGTCATTTAACTAATAAATAAAGCAAAAAAGAAGCCTATTAACCCTTTATCTTGGTGGCCAAATCATACCAAGTACGTTTTTAGACCTAGTGACAACATAATCAATATGAAGTTGACAACGGAGGTAAATGGGTAGCTGTAGATAGGTGGGAATTATAGCTTTGAAAATATAGAAACGGATATGCGGTAAAAAAATGCCAATACTTTTATTATTATTTTTTCCCCTCTCGATTAAAACAGAACCCACGCATATTCCGAGAAACAACACTTAGCTAAGTTTTTCAATATAGCCGTCCATTTTCATGGTCGATTCGTCGCCAAACATCTATCCTGCTGCCCGTAACAAAAAGGATACAGCCATGTATGAACCTTGTATAGTCATATTACGTTTTGCTTTTCAACGAAAGTGGAACGACCTAACACGAAATAGCCATTTTTCGTTACTGCTTGCAGTTTCTATTCAAATCCTGACGGGATCTTATTTTAGTGTGACCAAACTTATCCGTAGTTTCACAAATGTTTAAGAGTTAAAACCGTTTGAGTTGAATCTTAATACGTATACCATAGCTGAACTAAGACTACGTTTAAGGCAGAACACAATAAAATAATATCCATCAAATCGTAACGATATCAAATTTAATTGTATTATAATAAAACTTACTAAGTGACAGGCTCCAGGGCTCCCTTCTTTCACCGACACTCATTTCGTAGAACGTATCGTTTCACAGAATTTCACTTCATCGGAAGCTATTTTCTGCTGAAACCCTGTTGTTTCCAGGTTATCGTAAACATTCATTACGTTAGGGTTCGTTTCATTAGGTTAGACTTGCAACTATTGCAAAATCTAAACTCCTGCTCCTAGAAAGCCTATGATATACAAATTCTGTGAAGTGAGTGTCGATGAAACAAGGATAAACCGTAACGATGACATGGGGTATTGTCGCAAGTTGTCATAATTATGATTAAGCGAACAAACTGTATGGCGCCTGAAGAGAAACGTTCCACTGTGCACTGTCGGCTGCAGAATGCACGCCAAAGTTTTCATTACTCGCTAAATACGTTGAGCTTACACCCTACTTAAAAAACTAAATACCGTCTTCAAAATTTAAAAAATAACTTCTTCTGAAATGATAGGTAGGATCAGTCCAACTGAATTCGGCTTTTGGTTAAAAATATTGTTGGACGCCAAGTTCAGTTCGACTATTACCTGAATTAAAAGAAGTTATTTCTTACTTTTTGAAGATGGTTTTTAGTTTTTTAAGTATTTTATTTCATAACTTTAAGTGATCATTATAATAGTGTTATTTCGTCCCACATCTCAATTAATAAGAAACAAGCAACGCCGCCTGAAAGTCAAAGTCATATGTTTAAACCATTTGAAAGTGCTTCGCCATAGTTGCTCAACTATCTTAACCTTTTGAACGCCTTACGCCAAATACAAATGCATCACTCACACGCCAAACATTTATTAAAAGTTATGCAAAATTTAACTTAATCCATACGAAATAACGTCTCTTTAAACTGTACCTGTGACCTAAACAGGGTATTTTTTTTATCAGTGCACAAATTTTAACATATGATTTTGTATCGTAAATATAATATTACGACAATAAAACGATTTAAAAAAATATTCTTTTTTTGGAAATTATCTCTCTTTTACCTTCTCGTGTGGACACGAAGTCACACTAGAAATGATGACATGGGTTGTCAAGCTGTAGGTATGCGATACACTGTATTGATATTCGAAATTTGAAATTTCATGTACAGCTTATCAGACAACAAGCCAGAGGGGCTTGTTGAGGGGCCTACTGATATTCTAAATTTGAAATTTCATTTATTAACTTACTTAACAACACTCCCCTCTCCTCGCACCCCTGCATTAGAGGGTCCATGAATATCGTTAAGTTAGTGGATCATTGAATCGGCAATATCTCTAATTTTTTTAAGCTAGAGTAAAAATAACACAACATGTGTTATTGATTAACAATAGCGAAGCAAATATTAAAATTTGTGCACCTGTTAAAAAATTACCCTGTATAATGGTCGGTGGTGTTGTAGGCACGACAGCTCATGACCACTTTAGTGGTCGTTGGTGTTCAAAGGGTTAATCGAGATATCTTATTGCCACCTTTAAAATAGTTACCGTTGAGGAGTCCCGGTGGGCATCAGTGGTCTTCATCATCAGTTCGACTTCACTGAATGATACTTTTTGAATGCAAATGCTAGACTTATCATTGAAAATACCAAAATCGCTATATATTCCTATAATATTTGAGGAGTTCCCTCGATTTCTCCACGATTTCATCATCAAATCTTGAAGTGCTGAAAATGGGACCAACTAGAAGTATATCCATTTAAATGAAAAAAATATATAATCAGTCTAGCGGTCTTTGAGTAATCGGAGAACATACGTAAAAATCCCGACGAATTGAGAACCTCCTGCTTTGAAGTCGGTTATGAACAACGCTCCGCTTCACGCGCCGCCGTTCTGAAATCTAATTTGTGCTACTAGGATATGTTTTTAAACTTTTATTAAAAACAACGGGCCTTGCGTCTTTCACTGAAAAATATATCGTACTAACACATTTCAAAGATCATTACTCAATGTTTCACTTGGAACTGATCTGGTGGTGGTTTCGTATAGAATCAGAATCAGAATAATCTTTATTCAAGTAGGTTTACAAATAATAAACTCTTTTGAAACGTCATAGTAGCGACTTAGCCTAAATTGACTGCAGGTTCAAATCGCGACCGATCAGAGAAGAACCTGTAAGAAACTCTGTCGGATGTCTTTTCTTTTTCGACGTTCGCAACCTTTTGGCGTAAGGACTAAACATTTTATTACAAGCAATTCAGTCCCAAGCATTGTTATCATTAATATAGTCTTTAATACTATAATATGCTTTAGAAATTAGTTTACGCTCAACGTAACTCTTAAATTTATTTACTGATAGTTCAGTAACATTACTTGGGAGCTTATTATAGAACCTAATACAATTACCCATAAAAGAGTTTTTTTATTTTATGGAGCCGCGTGAAGGGCACTACGACGGTACGGACGATAATTTAAGTATTGTTGGTTCAATATTCATAAAATTGGGTATAAATGTAGTTTAGGCGAAGGCATGGTTAAGAAGTTCTGGCCTCATAACCCAATATGCAGTATCTCAAATTCAATAGCCAAAGCAGATAAAATCTCTTCCCGTTATTAATAAGGTTGCATTTGCTACAGGGGTTTTATCTGAGATACTGCCATTTGTCTTAGCAGGGCAGAATTAGGAGGAACTACGTTTGCCAAGAACTCTTTCTATTTGGTTTAAGAATAACGAAACCTAGTACAATATGTGGATCTCTGCCGTATGGCCAAATTATTTTTTATTTCCAAAAACATAATTTGGACAAACGCTTTTTTTCCAAAACTGTAAATATTTCATGATTTTTATAAAACTAACCTAACCTATAGGGTTCTAGTTACACGATGGTTCTGAAATAAATCTTGAAATATTTACTGTTTCGGAAAACATAGGGTTTGCCCAAATGATGTTTTTGGGAAATGACATTACACGAAAAATAATTTGGCCAAACGGCAGGCTCCCACAATATGTAAAGGGTAATTTTTAATGTTTTCCCAACGTGTAGCCACCCCGCCATCCCCTGTCGCCCATAGAATCTAGACAGTTTACAGCTCGCAGTAAGCACCGCTCGTAAATACGATTTCTAAACTCGTGATGGCCGATCGGTCGAATTCCTACGTTTACGACATCGAAGTTTTTCTACCGATTTTTTACTGATTACATTACGTCTCACTGTTTATTGATGTTTGTGACTCGTAATTTAAATTATTTATTTTTCTGTATTAATAGGGCAGTTAGAGTCATAATTATAAGATTGGTCTTGAGTGAGATGCCCTTTTCAAGGCGTGTCGAAGTAAACGTCAAGACAGGAAAATGTCAGATCTAGATCGTAGAGACTAAAGGGTTAGCTGGAAGAGATCCCTTAAAGGGATAAGTTCGCCTTTGTATTTTTTTAATTAATTGAATAGTTTTTTTTTGTATAATAATAAAATAGAGTGTTTACATACAGTACATACATACAAATACGCCCGTAGAATTGAAGTTTATTGTGATATGTCTTGAGGTGGGCATTTTAATTAATATCTGTTTATTAAATGTTAAGAAACGGAACCACACGTCTTTGTGAGCCGATCAAAACTGTTTAGACGAGTTTTGACGTATCAATGTTCTGCCCCTATTGGCTGACACGTGGTTTTATCATTAACCCTTAAAGTCCTCTCACTGTTAAAGGCCGGTTTTGACAGCTGTAAAATCACTACAAAATATAACCTAGCTTTTGCCTGTAACTCAGCCCGCGTAGAAGTCGTTTATCGCTGCTCCCTCAGGAACTGTACAATTTTCCCAGATAAA
The DNA here is from genome assembly GCA_949316455.1 of Acleris holmiana. Taxonomy (NCBI): domain Eukaryota; kingdom Metazoa; phylum Arthropoda; class Insecta; order Lepidoptera; family Tortricidae; genus Acleris; species Acleris holmiana. The sequence continues at coordinate 16,940,279 of OX438767.1, forward strand.
AAGTATACCATGTCCTTCCCCGGGACTCAAACTATATCTATACCGAATTTCATCTAAATCGGTTTAAGCGTGAAGAGGTAACAGACAAACAGACAGACGGACACGCTTTCGCAAGTATAATATTAGAATGGATATGGATAACACGCCTCAAACACATATTTTGTACTGGTTGACAGCTGTCAAAACATGCGTTTTAGAACGGCGAAACTAGAGTCTGGCAAACGAAAGCGTGACCTGAGAAAGCGCAGCAATTCAAAAAATAGACATGTGGTATTACTAATTTACAATAATGGCGACTGTGACATAAACGATTCTTAAACGTGTCAAACACGATATCGTTTTAACGCACCTGAATAGAGGCCCAGGTCACGCTTTCGTTTGCCAGACTATAATAACATTTTTGACCTACTATAATTAGTAATACCACATGTATATTTTTTTAAATTGTTGCGCTTTCTCTGGTCACGCTTTCGTTTGCCAGACTCTATTATTTAAGTACCTAAACAAATGAAGCATAGTAAATGATGCCTTTAACCCTTCTTTAGTTTTGCGCGGTCGGGTAGGAAATCTCAATCGCTTCTTTCTTTGGTCAGCCTTAACCTTTTCACCGCCCGTGATGGCTAGGAACCATACGTAATGTCAACCTTTCTCAAAGACACTAAGGTCTATTTTACGTTGTCAACCATGACGAATACAGTCGGCGAAGAGGTTAACTACCTAAAATACGATAAAATAGGATTTACGAGCCATGCGTTTACTCAAGTGTTATGAAACTTGTGGAAATTTCCCCATTAAATGAATGAATAGTATTTTATGTGACCACTAGAGAACGCCTTAGAGTTACTTTTCCACTTCTACCCCAATTTTTCCCATTTGGGTTTTATTTTCGAAAAAATATGTATCGCACCAAAAACATTTTCATGTAAAATTTTGCCAAGACGAAACCAAATGGCTCGCACTGTCAAAAAATTATCAGATCTTTTGTAGAGTTAAGCTTCTAACTCTACACGCCCTGACTTCACAAACTCTACACCTTAGTCATAATATGGGGCATGGCCGTTTCGTTGCTACAAGAACTATTTATATAAAGGAAGAGTAATGACAGTGAATCAATTTTTCACCTTACGCCCATGTGACGGTAGCGAAGCGGCCATGCCACATAATATTTTGTCTAAGGTGTAGACTTTGTGAAGTTAGGGCATGTAGAGTTAGGGCGTGTACAGTTAGAGCTTGTAGAGTTAGGGCGTGTAGAGTTAAGGCTCGTAGAGTTAGGGCGTGTAGAGTTAGGGCGTGTAGAGCTAGGGCGTATAGAGTTAGGGCTTGTAGAGTTAGGGCGTGCTGAGTTAGGGCGTGTAGAGTTAGGGCGTGTAGAGTTGGGGCGTGTAGAGTTAGGGCGTGTAGAGTGAGGGTGTGTAGAGTTAAGGGGTGTAGAGTCAGGGCGTGTAGAGTTAGGGTGTGTAGAGTTAGAAGCTTGGCTCTACATGAGATCTGATAGCTTTTTGACAGTGCGAGTCATATGGTTTCGTCTTGGCAACATTTTACTCATTGCAAGATTTTTTTGAAAGTTATAATATATTTTAGTACCTATAGTAGCGAAATGTTTATTGCATTCCATATAATTTGCGTGCTCATTATTTTGTTTACCTATTGTATATAGGAATTAAGAGATAGCCTCAAGCTGTTGTAAATTACCTAACTGCTTGTTTTAGTTATATTAAAACACGTCAATCGGGGCCTTGAAAATGTTTTTGGTGGGATTTCACTTCTCTTTGTGAGTTTATTTTTTATGTTTTTTTCGAAGGGTGTGTGTATTAATACTAGCTTACATACCAAATTTCAGCTTTCTAGAACTTCAGTACCCTAACCATGAGTTGCCATTACCGTACTCGCTAGCGAGTTGAATGCTCTGTCCCTCCTACTCTATAACAATACTGTGAGGGACGAAGCATTAGATTCGCTAGCGAATGTGGTCATTGCTACTCATGGTAAGGGAACATGAAGTAACGTGAGAGTTTTGATGATGATTTCATTAAGTGGGTCAATGACGAAATTGGAGTTATTTAAATATCAATAAAATCTAAAGTACACAAGCTATGCACTTGAAACTAATATTATAAATGTGAAAGCGTGCTGCCCTGCTAACATAAAATGCAGTATCTGAGACAAAATTTCTGTAGCAAATTTAACCTTATTACTTAGGGTTGAATCTGCTTTTGGCATTCTGAGATACTGCTTTTCTGCTAAGGAGGGCAGCGTGGATATTTGTTACGCTTTCACGCAAAAACTACTTGACGAATCATCATGAAACTACTAATATGTAACCTATTCTGGGAGGTACTAGAAGTAACATAGGATACTTTTTATTGAAAAAAATATATATTTTTTACAAAAATAAAAAATAAAGTTGTATCGGGTGAAGCCGCTGGCGAGTCGCTAGTATTTAATAAGTCTACTATTGACATCATGTCCTGAGAATTTTGTTTATCTGGTATAATCCAAACCCAAGTTATGAGGGTTTAGAACAACGACGAAGCGCTTCGAGAAGAGGTATTTAGTACCCTTGCGCTTCACTAGGCTTGTCTTGGCGGGGCACGACGGTGCCCCCAGATTCTCTGTGCACACCTAGGGGACCCCGATATTTACCCCAAACTACTCCCAAGGCTTAGCGAATTATACTGTGCTTTATCTGAAGGAAAGTTAGATAATGTCGGAATAGTTTTATATTAATAAGAATATAAGACCCCGTGTGGTTGCCGGGTTAGAATAGTGCCACTCCATGTCTTCCCGTGGATGTCGTGAGAGGCGACCGAGGGAATAAAGGCTTGTAGGCGATGGGCTTGCAACCTGTCACTAATACACTAGTAAACATCTTAGCCTGACTGTGCAAAATGTGGTTACAGAATTATCAACAAGTTTAGAGTTTTGGGTATTCTGTAGCTCTGCCTACCCCACTCTGGGAATGAAGGCGTGACGTTATGTTATGTTATAAGTTAGAATAAATAAATATTCCAACTATTGAACTAACCTAGTTGGAAGTGACTCTGCCTTCGAAGCCAGCGGTCCTGGGTTCAAATCTCGGTAAGGGCAGATATTTGTGTGATGAGCGCGAATATTTGTTCCTGAATCTTGAATGTTTTATATGTATTTAAGTATATTTTAATCTATATAAGTACGTTTATCGTTGTCTAGTACCCGTAGTGCAAGCCTAGAGCTCAGTTTGGGACTAGGTCAATTTGTATGAGATTGTCCCCTGAGATTTATTAACCTAATATTAAACATGCAGTATTAAAATACCTCCCTTCATCAGCATAAAATATCCAATATGGCTTCCGGTTCATTTTGCTTACCAAATAAAGTAATAAAATTGTCGTATAAAAGCAACGTAAGTAGTTTGGAGACGTTAAAATGCTTTATGAAGAGCCACACGGGACTTTAACGGCGCCTTTGGTGACCCGATTAAAAATGTATTAGGTTTTTTGTACGGGACTATAAGAGTATTTTAACTTATAATTTGTGTCTGCTACTCGTAGCGAGTGGTGAAACTAGATAGATCACGTCAAGGCGTATTCTTCATTAAACGAACAATGTAATCAATTCTTGGACGTTAATTTTAACCGACTTTTGATTAATGGGTCGTTTTCAAAAAAATTGTACATAGTTAAGGGCTTAATGAAAACAAAATCACGATCGCGTCCTTTGTATAACGAAAGTTAGTCATACAACCTGTATGGGTAACTTTCGTCACACAAAGGAATCAATTAAGTTTTCTTTTAATTAAAGCCCTTAACTATGTACAATTTTTTTGAAAACGACCCTAATATGATAATATCGTACCATTGAGTTGGTTTGATGGAGACGGAAGGCCATAGAAACTCCTGAGTGGCTTAAATAGTTAAGTTCGATGAAATGAAAATTATGCGTACTGACACATTCGTTTAAACGTGTTTTGATGAAATAATTGACCAGTGAAATTACTAGCATAGAGGCATTCCATATTCGTCCTCAGGGTTGGCAACGCATTTGAGGTCTTAGGATCATAGTCTTGACAATTCAAATGTCTATGGGTCTCAGGTTCCACTTACCATCAGGTGGCCTGAGTGTTCGTGTGCCTTCTCCTTAACAGTGACTTAACTCCTTCTCTTTAAAGTGGACATGCGAACTCGCGGGCAAAACCATACGCGTTTGAAATGTGAAAGCTAAAAAATAAAATAAAATCATCGTTGGCTTGCAAAAAGATACTGTTTTATGGCGTTTTTACGGACCCCTCGGCACTTTTGGGACCCAGACCCATATTGTTCATGCGAAGTGATAGGGCGAAGGTCAGTGTCAACTCGTAAACCGAGGGGCAACAAACGAGCTTAAATTTTATCCGTGTTTGTGAAAAACAATACAGATAAATGGTACGGGATTGTGATAAAGTTTCATAATTAAAAAGAGAAATGGGATTGAACGCGAAAAGATTACTGATATGCTAAAGGATACTATGCGAAAGGTAATTTTGCCCAAAGGTATTTCTACAATACAAAAAAGACAGTAAAATTTCTGCTACACATTCATCATCATTCTCCTGCCCTTATCCCAACTTATGTGGGGTCGGCGCAACATGTCTTTTTCATCCATACTTCTCTATTAGTCTTGATCTCGGTAGTCACTCCCTTTCTAGCCATATCATATTTCACACAGTCCATCCATCGTTTCTTTGGTCTTCCCCTACTCGTATAGCCATCCGTATTCATACTTAAAACTTTCCTGACGATATTTTCTTCATTCCTCCGCATCACATGCCCGTCACTTCCTCTGATATACCTACTCATTTTTTATTCTATCCATTCGCGTAACACTACACCATGCCGCTTAGTGTTATCATTTTTGCTACACATTAGTAACCCTTATATTTACCTAAGTAACGTTCATTTTCATACGAGGCGAATTTAGACGTGTGCGCACGCTGTTATGGAATTCCGCCTTCATGGTAGCATCACCATCAAGAGGAACTTTAAACATTTGGAACTCAACCTTCTTTTTTAATTAAATGAAGGCCCTTTGCGTTTTCTTCTAAACTTCTTAATCAACGTCATTGTAAAATGACAGACAAAGTTACGCTAAAATGCTAAAACTTATTCAAAATCTAACCAAATTTAAAATTGATAACTAAACATTACAAAACTCATCATTAAGACGTCTTACTTCTCTGGGGTTTTCACGCCCTTTGCATACAATTGTTCAATACTGTTTATTATTCTATTTGCATTTGTATTCGCTATGAGCTACAGGTCCGACAGCAATAAGAACTCTACAGAAGATGAAACCGATCCACGTGAGTTTATTATCTTTTTTTTTTAATAACAAAAAGCTCTCTGTTAAATGATAACTTAAATTCTTAGATTCTCATTTGGAGACTTGTATTTGTGGTTTTTGAGCTTTACTTATTTTACTGCTAAGGCCCAGTCGTTTTCTGATATCAGTGTGAACCAAAGCATTTGTCACGCAATAGTAGCAAACGCCAAAGCAATCTTAAAATCTTTTTACCTCTTAAATCGAGCAGTCGTGTTCTTAAATATGTATAAGCATTTGCACATTATATAATATATATCTAATAACTTAACTGTATAGTCAAGGAAATATGTATATTCAAATCTTCTTTTTCGTATCTTACGGCTGAGAAATATGACTATAATACTTATGGGTGTGGCCTGTAATAGGAGCAATAAATTGAGGGATCGTTTCCACACCACAAACGTAACAACATTATTTCTACAACTTTTGAAAATAACTTATTGTTAACTAAATATTAATAAAATTTGGTTTTTCAAGCAAGCAATGTATCGCGAAAACTACGAAGTTTGTAGGCTGACAGTAGATGTGAACTAGAGTATTGGATGGAGTACATTGAAAATGCTATTTAGTTTGTTCGAAAAAATCCCAAATAATAAATAACATATTTTTATAAAGTTGTAGAACAAATGTTGCTACGTTTATAAAGTAGAAACGATCCCTCAATTTATTGCTTCTATTACAGGCCACACCCGGTAGTGTGGGTATACCATCGTAGAAATAGCAAAACCAGGGTACGTACACCCAATAAGGTGTGTTACTTGCTTTTAAGTGTGGCGACCGTTAAAGGACAAAGGGAAATGTCCCCTGGTTTAAAATGTTTTTTTATTATTATTATTAGGTTTGGACACTCTTTCAAACAATCCCGTTGACTCAATTGACGATCTCCTCGATCTCACAGACACCGAAGACTCCTCGTCATCATCCAATACCCAAGTGTACGTACGGAATGACCAGTTTGTACTTGAGCTCCGCGAGTTGACAAGAGACGAGTTACCCGACAATCCTCTTCCAGAAGTGAAAACGAGGAAGCTAATGAAGAAAAAGAAACGCTCGCAACAACCGCCAAACCAAGGGTCAAATAGCAATCCTTCCAGTAGCCCTTCTGAGAGCTCAATTTCCGCTCCGGGACCTGAAGAAACTCTTGGCAAGGAAGAATTTTATGATGCGCATGAAAGCTACCATGCACTACCCGGTAGGTGAACATTCAGATTAGGAATATTTGGGTCAATTCAAGGGAAGAACATTATCAAAACTGTAAACTTTATAGATAAAAAAAAGTTACGTACGAAGTCAGAATTAGATATTATACGGATAGATAAATCAGGGCTGCCATCAACATCGTGAGATTCACCTATGAGCTTTGTCGCTGTCATGCCAACTTTGTACTTAGTTCTTACTTCTCAATAATTCAACGTATGAATAATTAGCCGGCGAGTTAAAGTGTTTGCGTTAGAGCGTAAAAACAACACTTTAGAGAGCGTATTTTTTATAAGGAAGCATGTTAGGAGGTTAAGTCGCTAAAGTCAATCACTAGCACATTGGACCATGCATTTCTTTCTATTTTCTATGCAGATTTCAATTGCGTTGTGTAATCGTATAGCGACCTTTTACGTTCACCAAGGCTCTCACATAGATTGTAATTTTTCGAATAGTTTTCTAGTATCTTTTTTTCTTGCGTCCAGACAGGCTATTCAACCCACTGGTATATGCGAGGTTGAGAAGCGCGGACTCATTTCGTGACGACGTCCAGATAAAAAGTGAGGTCCCATTTAAAATGTATTGATCATACTTTGGGTCATAAGGTTTAACTTGAGAAATACAAAGCGACAGAAGTTTATACTTGAGTTTAACCCTCAGTGCTCAAGTCCGGCTCTCAATACGGGTTTAAAACAAAACTAGACAAAAAATAGATTTATTTATCGTTTTACTAACAAAGTGTAGCATGTCATTGTGACGATGTAGTTATAATTATTAGAGTAGTACATTTTGACTCCAAAATATAATATTTCATCGTGGGTACTCGTAGACCTTAAGTAAACTGGACCCACGACGTGACTAAGGTTTGAAGGAACCCATGGATGCAAGCGGCGCAGGTTCAGTTCTTGGCAAACCTTGGGGGAGGCCTATGAACAGCAGTGGACGTCTTTCAGCTGAAGATGTTAAATCATTTCAGAAAACCAGGCTTCAGCCGCGCTGGCTTCCGCAGGCATCGCACAGGTGCTGTCTGAACACGGCAACTTGCCCAAGGTGGCAGCGCCGGCGCAGGACCCGGATGCTGTCGCGCAGGGACCAGCTGCAGCAGACCAGGCCGTTGCACCGCAGGAACAATCCACCACCATGACGGTAAGAGTATATACATATTTTATAGTAATTATGAAAATAATCACACCAACAGGCTCAGAGCAGTGTTTAATATAAAACTAGAGGCATTAGGTGGTAATGCATAATGTGTAAGTTCAATGGTAATCAGTAGTTTGAATTAATATTTATGAATCTTTTTTTTATTTATTCACTCTTCATTATCTCACATACCATTTAGTTACGTTAATAATATCCTTATATCAAGTCATTTAAATTAAATTAAATATGTATAGGAATTGATTAAGTAGTGAAAATAACTAGTATATCAATTTTATTATACGAGTCCCTACCTATAACGTGCACCCAAACTGAGCGTCAGATATCAATAATAATTTCTGATTGCTTATTTGGTCGACTGGTAGAGAATGCCATTAGGCATGAGGTCCGCCATTTGTACTTGTTTTTGTGCAATAAAGATTAAATAAATAAATAAATATCAGAGTCTTCAAATGAGTTAGTAGCGGGAAGTAAAAACAGCAGGATTTTTTTGAAATTATGTACAGTCGAGTAAAAAGAGATGTATCTACCTTTGGACCTCATTACTAGACCCCGGATTTTTGTCGCAATGATGTCACAATAGGGTAGTTTGGGGAGTAAATAGAACGGTATTAATTAACAAGGTAACCTAGTGTATGGTGTTTTACAGAATTATAAATTTATAATCAGGTATTCACGATATTTTATATCTTAGGTCAAAACTTAATTAGATTAAAACTGATAAATTGATAAAGTTAATTCTAATATGTTTTATTATGTTCCACTGTTCCATTTACTGAAAGGAATGGGCATTCACGATAAAAAATCCAAGTTAATTGATCAACGTTAGCTTTCGGTATAATATTCTGCCCTGCTAACGGAAAAGGCAGTATCTCAAATTCTATGGTCAAAGCATATTCAATCCTATATTGTTGGTAATAAGGTTGCATTTGCTACAGGTGTTTTGTCTGAGATACTGCCTTTTGTGTTAGCAGGGCAGTATTGCAAACCATACATTTTGCTTTGGTTTTCTCAGTCGCTCACTTTTTGTTCGTCAAAAGCCAGCTTAACGTACAAATGTATGGTTTGAATGATATACCAAAAGATAATACTGATCAATGGACTAGGTATTTTTTGTCGTCAATGCCTAGTTATTAAAACTTATTCGATTCGTAATTTTTTCGTATTAATTAACACCGTTCCATTCCCTCCCCATACTACACTTTGTGACGTCATTGCGACAAGAATCCGGGATCTACTCATTACAATGCAATTAAGTGTATGTATCTCTTTGTCGACTACATAAAATATTCCACTTTTTCTAACTCAGTCTGGCTTTTTTGACGTATACTGAGGCCAGCATCTTAACCGAAATTGATTTTTTAATACGGCCGTCAGCAACTTATTTATTTTTGGGTGGCCATAACGATTTAAAAACCGGTTAAGTGCGAGTCGGAGTCACGCACCGACGGTTCCGTGCCACCTCACTGTAGGTATTACAATTTGAATTCGATTTCGAATCGAATCAGAGCGAGCCCAACTTACCTATACTTGAGCATTTTTTAGTATTTGTTGTTTTGCTTCAATGTTTGTGTTACAATATAAAATCGACTTACCAAATACTTGTATTAGTTTCTCGTTTCTAGTTACTGTTCTAAAGTAGGTACCAGGTGTACCAGGCCTTATTTCATTAATTTTAAAATCTAAAACATGACATGTTTGTATCCTAGATTTGTTTTATAATTCTATAAGCGAATACACCATTTTATTGATTTCGCTGATGAATAGTTTAGGCAGATGATAACATTGGTAATTAATCAAATACTAATATTAATCTTGTCTAGCCATTCCTTTTAGCCGAGTAGGTACTTGATGATTGATTGATTGAAAATATTTACCAAAAAAACCGTTTATGTAGTAGCAAACTTATTTTTTCTTGTAGATTTTCAACTTAGTATTGAAATATAGAATCTAAGTTTACTAATATTATAAGTGTGAAAGTAACTCTGTCTGTTTGTTACGCTTTTCGTTTGAGTCCCGGGGAAGGACATAGGGTACTTTTATCCCGAAAAAATGGACGGTTCCTGAGGGAATAGTGATAAACGACTTCTAAGCGGACGGAGTCACGAAAAACAGTTTTATTAGTGTATGATTAATAAAACAAGTTTTTCCTGTTATGTTTTTTGTTCAGTCAACCCAATTTCGAAGGCTTTGCGTTAAGTACTACGGAGATACAGGGCCTCTAATCAACTCTGTTAAACTATATTGCCTTTGAAATGAATAGTACGGTATTGTTTTTAATTCCGCCGCCATTACTGTCAAGTAAAACAAGCAATGTTGAAGATACGATAACTAGACCCCGCTATCGCAGGTGCAAATTGGTAGCTGTCAAGTTCTTAGGGATGAGTTAGAATTATTTTGAAATACTAGCAATGTCGATAATTATAGCTATATGTCGATATTTTTTATTAACCATAATGAGGGTCTAGGACTTTAATTAAACTTTTTTATTTTATAAAACAGGACTATATAATTACAAAATGAATGTGTTAAATATTTTTCATTAGTATAAATAAAAATCTTAAATTTTTCATCATTACTAACAAATTATCGTTATCTTCATAGCACGAACCATTCATAAATGATTATGATTAAAATTTTAAATAATCAATAAATCTCTTTTATGTCGACCAAAAGGGATATTGATTATCGTGTTCTTAATGAACGATCAGTTTTCTTTCCAGTTTATCTGCAGTAATCTAGTGGAGTCATGATATATTTAACAACAAACCCAATACCTTATCTATTGATTTTTAGTCATGGATCCCAAAAAAACTTGTTTAATTGTAGTATTTAAATGGTATAGGTACCTATACATAAAAATAGTTGTACAGAAAAAGTAAGAATATCGATATCGACATCATATTTTTTTTTACTCATCCCTAAGAACTTGACAGCTACCAATTAGCACCTCCGATAGCGGGGTCTAACGATAACACGTCAAAGGCAATATTGTTTTACATAGTAGAGAAAGAAGCAAGAAATTGACGTGTTTCCGTATTGTCAACGTTTTGATAACTCTTATGTCATTTACAATAATGGCGGCCGAGTCATAAACGATTCTAAATCACGTCAAACGCGATATCGTTATAACGCAGTAGAATAGAGGCCCAGGTCTCCTTCCTGACTCCATCATCGCAATAGTTTTATGTCACAATCATTTTGCATTCACATCTAGTTTACTTGATAACTCTAAAATCTATAGTTTGTACCTAATACTCCCTTTTTAATAAGAACTTGTTATGTTTTACAACTTTGTATTGATATATTTTTTCTTTCCAGAAACCAGTTACTAGGCCGGATTGAATTGAATAACTACTATGTAAAGAAACCAAAGCAGCAGCAATTGCAACAATAAATAAACGAATCATAAATTAATTTTTAACCACAACAAAAAAAAACGTAAAAAAATCCGCTAAATAAAAATATATAAGTACATTTTGTTATTAAGACCAAGAGTTTTTTTTTCTATAAGTGCGTATTTTAGGTCACATGTTTTAGGACGATTTCCAAAAGTGTTCCCCCTATGAATTCTTAATTTTGACCTCGAATGGGGCAGCAGTCTTCTTAAAAAATGCATAAATTTAAAGGAGCGTCCTCACTGAAGGCATTAGCGTGTAATGAGCATTCGGCGTGGAATATTCAAGTGGTGTGGACCACATGATCAGTGATCGGAATAGGTAGTGCAATTTCGGGTGAATGACCTTAAACATTATACTTAATATGGATAAGACCCCAGATTCCGGGGGTCTTATTTATCCAGACTCGTATTATTTCACAGAATATTTTCTTGGCATGACCTGAATAGAAGTTAAATGGGAACATGCGAAATATCTAAAAAAATAATGTTATTGTAAATATTTTTTTAACTTTTTGTCATTGCAAGTGTCTACATATTTCGTCAATGCGATATTCTATGCTAGCAAAATAATCGTTAAAATCATATTTTAATAACATTTCTGAATTAAACACAAACCTTAACACTTTGCAAATGTAATCCCGGGGTTACAAGCTATATCCATACTAAACTTACGTACCGAAGTCTCGCGAAATTGCACTACCTATTCCGATCACTGCACATGACAGTAACATTCGGCTCAATGTCCACACCACTCGAGTTTTACACTCGAATGCTCTCAGTGGGGACGTACCTTTAGATAATAAAACATTGGAATCATTTTGGCCCACATCTTAAACAACAAAAATGAGAACTAGGTACCTACTGTATCTCACTTAAGACATCGTCCCCCGCCCGTTTCACTTGCAAAGCTTGTAGCTTGTATTACAATGGATGTCTCTCTTTAATGGATTTTGTTTAAAATAGATATTCGTTTAGTTACACATCTATGTATTAATGTTTCAAGTACAGAAGGCGCACTCCTTTGATCTTTACAAAAGCCGCTTTTTTCTTAGCCAAAACATTATGATTTATGACCCACTGATGTCGTAGGCGCAAGCCAAACGGAACGTTAAGGCTGTGTACGAATGGTAAAACTCAATTGGCACACTCGCCACGTTGCCGATAATGTATTGCCCGAATGATAATCAATTAGTTATACTGCTTAGTATGTATTAAGTAGGTAGGTTAGGTTAGGTTCGTTTTTATATCGGGCTCGGAGGGCCAAAACAACCCAGAAACAGGAGCTCTGCGGACCAGAGCTCCGTCGACTCTAATGCACACAGTGCTTTTGGGAAATTACGACCCATCCTCGACGGAGTATAACTAATTGGATTTTTTTTGAACATTTTGTTATATCGTATAACTATTAGTATATCTAGATGGACTAACCCAAACAGACGAATGCGGCACGCTCACTTGCTATATAATAACGATTTACGTAAGTGTGTGCGCGCGTAGTAGCGTGCGCGCGCGATCCGATGTACGGCGTGGCAGCCACTGAATAGTAACCGTCACATGGGTAACCGGCATGTTATTGTAGCGATAAACGTAACTCGCGGAGTGAGCCGAGCCTGCTATTACTGAGGTGCCATGAGCATCACCGGTGACCCGTTAACATTACACACTACATAATAAGCTATAACTCCGGTGATGCTCATGGCCACACAGAGTAGCTTACGTGATACTATCGGTGATGCACAGATAAAAAAACCGGGCAAGAGCATGTCGGACCATGCTCAGTGTAGTGTTCCGTCGTCGTTCAGTACTACAAACATGAAAATCAACATGGAATAACTAATTTTCTATTTGAAGTCAATTGGTGCCGTCTTAGATGATTTTAGTAGGTATAAACATTTTAATCGCCTGTATCTCAACGACCAATGATACCCGCTATGCGCTAGGCTGCGGACGGTCGGACATGGCGAAACTATAAGGGTTCCTAATTCGACTACGGAACCCTAAAAAAGCGTCTTTCCCAAAGAATAAAAACTAAAGGCATAGAAGGAGCCTTAAAACGAAAGCGTTAAATTTCCGAGACAAGTATAGATTTGATACTTGTCTCGAAAATTTCACTATGAATGTTCAATAAGTTAAAAAAGGAAAGAGTGTGTAAGGGCCTCTATTCAACTGCGTTATAACGATATCGTTTTTGACCTGTTTTCGTATTGTCAACGTTTTGATAACTCTTATGTAATTTACAATAATGGCGACTGTGACATAAACGATTCTTAAACGTGTCAAACACGATATCGTTTTAACGCACCTGAATAGAGGCCCGTTCTTGCTAAAACTAGCCGTACACACCAAGGTGTTGTCAACTCGTGCATACTGGACTACAACGATACCAATTCGATATATAACTCTTTTTGGAACACTGAATTCCAATAAAACTGTGCATTCAAAGTCAAAGTCAAAGTCAAATTATTTAATGCAATAACATACATCAAATTCACAATAAAAAAATTATTAAAATTAAAAAAGAATAAAATACAAAAACATAAAATTAAATACGAGTATACCCATAAAAATCCTTAATACTATAAAACGCTTTTTCGCATTCTTAATGTCTAGGCTCAGTTTATTATAAATACGAACACCCACCGCCCGCAGCGCATTTGAATTACGCCCCAAACGGACCAACAAAGGGTTTAAACATTATCTGCTATCTGTCTGTTCCTTTTTATTTTAACGCTCATTCTATGCCTTTAAGTTCTTAAAATCTCCCTGTTTGTAGTACGAGGTTCAATAACAATTACATTTTTAAAATGAAAAAGCGAGCAACTTTTTAGGTTTATCCCAATTAGGAAGGAATTTGAATAGGTACCTAGCCAGCTCTGGGACCTCAGATTATTAAGTACTTATACTAATTAGTCTGAGTCTATTATCTAGACCTGGTGTTCTTGCCATACGGAAACATCCGAATGAAAAAGGAATGGATAAATGTCTCAGTAAATGTTTTTTTGTGTAACTTAGCTCATGAATTTTGTTCATTCTCTTTATGAAACTTTAATAAAAAATAGTTTACATACACATACATAAACATCACGCCTTCATTTCCAGAGTGAGGTAGCAGAGCCACATAAATACCAAAAACTCTAAAAAGACTTGTTTATAATTCCGTAATCAGATTTTGCACAATCCGGCCAAGAAGTTCTTTAGTGTATTAGAGACAGGTTGCATAGAAAATTTGAATTATTTTGTTTAATCGGGTTTCTGCTATCTTATTTGCCTTATTTACTAAACGGCTACCTAAACGGCACATGAAAACCAGCCTCAAAAAAATATTGCACTTACCATGCTCACACTCGTGCTTTTGACATTTACTATATGCCTCATTCATTTCATCTTCATCCATACTTTTTTTAGTTTATGACAACAAGCGTCAGTGTCAACTTTCGCAACGATTACTTTTGTATTGGAAATTAAATGTGATTTCATTGCGAATATTTGTTTTTTTTTTAGTTAATAGTTCATCTTTGAAGCATTTACAGTAATAATAATGTTAACAGAGGCTAGACTATCTAGGCTTGTAACGTTACAAAGGCAAGTACTCCGATTTTAGTTCCTAGTGGCTTCAGTTATTATTCATTTATAAATAATTTAACATTAAACTCCTATTAACTAACCATTCCTAGCCATGGATAAGCAATCACGGAACAAAGTTAAAAACAAAAAGCCATTGACAAAACCCAGGAGCAATAGAAAAAAAAACTCGAATGAGGGTAAGGTGTTTGAAGTTATTTACTACCCGATTTTTTGTGATGAGCGCGAGTATTTGTTCCGAAATCTTGGATGTTTTAAAAGTAAAAATCACGTGTGTTTCAATAAATAAATAAATATCACGGGACAATGTCACACAAATTGACCTAGTCCCAAACTAAGCTCTAGGCTTGTACTATGGGTACTAGACAACGATAAACTTACTTAGATACAGAAATAAATGCATAGAAAACATCCAAGACAGGAACAAATACTCGTGCTCATCACACAAAATATCTGCTCTTACCAGGAATTGAACCCAGGACCGCCGGCTTCGGAGGCAGGGTCACTCCCAACTAGGCCAACGTGTCGTATTTCTCAATAGATACTTATGTATGTTTATCGTAGTCTAGTACCTACCCATAGCACGAGCCTTGAGTATAGTTCGGGATTAGGTCAATTTGTGTGATATTGTCCCCTATTATTTATTTATTTTATTTCATCTTTATATTATTACTTAGTCTTAGTACATAAGTCTCACACTAAAAGTTAGCATAGCTTCGGTAATAGTTCAATAAGTAGGGGAGAGTGGGTAACAATGGATCACTTTTTTTTTCAAGCTCCACAAATCCCAAGTTTATGCGTAAATAATTAATCTATGATAATTAACCACAAGATATGTCCCTAATCTACAAAACCAGGTGCAATTATTGGTAAAAACGGCATAAATTTACAAGTTATAACAAGTTTTAAAAAAAATGGGAAATGATCCACTGTGACCCGTGGATGGGTCACTTTGGATCTTTTCATGGGTGACAGGGAATCGCTTGAGGTGCACTGGATCTTTTAAAAAAAAATTCAATAAAATACCAATTTTCTTCATAATTATTTATTTATTTATATTCTAAGACAGCCTTCTATCACAGTCTTATCAAAAATTAACAAGTCTTTCAAATTATGCTGGTATAAAGAGACCTAAACTAATCAACATTTTGTTTAAATAAACAACAGTTCTTCGCCTTTCATTTCCTCAAAGTTCTCTTCTCTATTCAAATAAACATATTGGTGCATAATTAGGTGTTAGCCTCACTGGTTTTGCAGGATCAGGGTTTTTTGTACTCTTGACATAGTATCGATATAGCGTTGTGTATGGAATAGCAGTTGATTTAGCCGCAGATCTTATTGTTCGGCCATCAGATATGAGTTTTAAGGCGTTACTCATCTGTTCTTCAGTATGAAGACCGATATTGGTTTTTCGTGCCCTATTGCGAGGCATTGTTACCTACGAAGAAGAACAAATCCATTTTAATTTTACGCTATTTATGTAATTTCCACTTGGGTCACACTGGATCACAGTCCGCTGTGACCCAAATGAAAATTATTCACTGTGACCCATAGGCCGGTACGACACAAAAAAAATATTCAAAAAATAACTACTTATACCCAAGCCAAAATTACATTACCCACAACGGATTTATCAAATAACAAGTTCAAAACATACGACTATCATTTATATTTATTAAAGGGTTGGGAATACGACAAATTTCTAAATTACGTAAAAAAGTACTTTCGTACTTACCTACTGGTCTGCGTGTAACAGCACGTGATTCCGCTCGATGAGCGCAGCGGCGACTGGCGTGTGAGAGGGGGGTATCGACGAGCAGTAGCCACGCGTTTGCTTGTGTGCGTAAAGCATCAGACGTAAGAATTATAGTGAATAATCCGCTGTGACCCGTGATCCACTGTTACCCACTCTCCCCTACTGCGAAAATGGGTAAGGTCCAAATGTGTCGTGGTAAGCTATGAGATGCACCTGGAATAACCCCCGACAAAAAAAGATGATGTCGTCGGTGAACCTGCAATACCGCGTTACTAAGAAATTGAATAAGTAGCAAAATACTCCTTAACAAATAAGTCAGTAAGGCACATTTTGCAACTTATTGAATTTGTTAGTTACGCGGTATTCCAGTTTCACCGACGATGTGTATTTTTTGTAAACTCAGGTCCAACGTGCTCGATGTTTCTTAATAATTTAACCAAGAAACTAGCCCAAAAAAGAAGGCAGGAAGAGGAAGAAGACCAAACAGAACCGAAGAATATCGTGCGTAAGTTGATGCACAAAATGGTAACCCATCACTTCATCGAATTTCACTTCAAATGAAACTTCTTCTTCGAATGTATCATTTCATCGAATTTAATTTCATGGGACGCTCTTTTCTGCTGAAACCATAATGTTTTCAGGGTATCTTAAACATTCATTACGTAGGTTAGGTTAGATGTTTAAGATATCCTGAAAACATTATGATATTAGCAGAAAATAGCGTTCGATGGAATGATACATTTGATGAAAGGTATTTCGTTGAAATAATAGATACCCGCACATAATACTTTTAAAACAATCAAATACTTGTATATTGGAATAAAACAATTTATTTGGTAATGTAAATGCGCGACAATAGTAAAACGATAATTTCATAACGAAAAAGTAGACGTGAAATGTATTTATTATTCCCTTTCAGAATCAATAATTACTAGCATAACAAATGCGTTGCCTATCATATTCTCTAAAAAACCACTTGCAAGAAACGAATCTGTTGTAGAATTTCAAAATTTACAAAACCTTGCTCCTGAGTTACTGCCAAATGACTCAGTAGTTATTGTACAGTCTGGCAGCACAGCGGGGCAAGATCCCGATGCTCTTCCTGAGATACGTGTACCTGGTAAAAAAGGGAAGCATCATCTAAAAATGCCAGTGATCAGCAGTGAAGTTCTGAAGCTTAAGGCTTCGGTGTTGAAAGAAGATGCAGCAGTCAATACAGGCAGCGACCACGATGTAGCCAGTGAGATTGCGCGGCACGTCGGAACATTGAAAAAGATATCACTTATTGCTGAAGAGTTCAATCAGAAAACCGGTAAGGATTCAATGCATGTGCAATGGATGTGCAGTAAGATCAGAATATTAATAAAGTGTGTGTCAATGTTATTTATGGATCATGCAAACAAACCGATTTTGATAACATTGCAACACGGCCTTTCGCTAAATAAAATAAGAAACAGTAGTTTTTATTTCAAAATTTCGACTTCGGTCATCAGTTTCTCTGACATTATTCGTTTGATAAGCATAATTATTATTAGGTATAATTTTATTAAAATAACCGTTTTACGAAATTTTGATTCGGTTAGATAAGGGTCGCAGGTAGTAATAAATGCTAATAGGTGGTTAGAAATATTCGAGATCGGACAGGTGTGATAATGAAACTCAATTATATCAATCAATCCATTAATCATTTTATTTCAGTCGACTTAGGATCCATGTTAACACGCCGCGCTTAAATCGCTTTTGTTAATTTGTCCACAAATTGTTCAATTTCTTGCAACCGTTCACTATTATCTACTGCCGCACACATTGTCTATATTTTTCCTAATTAAAGTTTTGATGCGCTAAATCTTTCTACGCGCGCCACGTCGCGCGCCTGGCAGGATCGCCATGTAATGTGGGGCGCAACAGGAGTCATGAAAGAAAACAAGTGTTCACGGTGGCCGCCGTTTAATGACTAACTCAAAGGATGATAGTACACTGCCTTATCCTAAGTACTATGCTAATTATAACTATATACGTAACTACGACATCTCCCACTACAGTTAGTCATACAATAAAATAAATCTTTAAAATTGTGTTAGAAGGAACTCAAATTTTTTTTTTAATTAAAAACAAGTTTTGACGTACGTGATTCTGGCAACAGTAGCTTACTTACAGACATCAAGCCTACTGGCAAATATTTTTAAGATGCTGTTGGTGCTAGCCCTAAATCTGCATGCCAGAGATGCGCACCGCTTGCGCATCGTGGCGTAGAAGCAGTCTACCCACGCCTCCGCAAACATCCCTGATGCGCTGCAGAACCCAGGCAGCCTCAGCACCCTGAACGCGTTATTGTATTGCACGCGCCGAATGCTGTACTACATTTGCGTATATTTTACCCCCAGGCTGCTTGTATAAAAGTTCGTGCTGTAGGCTATAATATAATGACTGACCTTTACTTCCTTGGTGCAATGAGCAAACCTGCGGGCAATCATATTGATTCGTACGGACAACGCGCTGAGCTCGCGTTCAATATCAGCTCCGTGGTTGAGGTCAGGCAATAGTAAATGCCTCAGATACTTAAATTCTCCCACTATTACAGTGGTATTACTGTTTTAGTGGTATACTGCTCAGTCTAACTGGTGGAACAGTTTGTGGGCATTTATTCCAGACTCCAAAGACCATACATTCACTTTTTTACATTATACATTAGGCCATGGCTAGCAGCGTACCCCTCACAAATGTCCACAAGCCTGGTCGCACAGAACATATATTATATGGTAACATGATGTGCGTTAAACGTACACGATCAACGTATGCTGTTTATGGCTGTACATGTAATACGTAACGAAATAATGGGCATTGACTGAGGATCCGCTGTGGAGCATACTCTGTAGTAGAGCCACTTAGAACTAGCAGGTAGAAATGAAATAAGCTGGAAGTATGTGGAAATTAATGTACAAGTGCTGTATACTGTGTACGTATTAAAAATAATAATAATTAATTATCTAGTTATCAAGCTCTGCCACACCACACATGCTCCACAGCGGAGCCACATGACAGTCAATGCTCATTATTTCGTTCCCTGGTTCAGGTACAGAAATAACCAGCGTACAGGGATCGTTACCGGTATCCAGCCTACCGGTTTTAAATGAGGTATAACCGGTTATAATTGACTTTCACTATTTATACCGGTATAATCAATACCGGTATTCAAGTATACTCGTATTATCGGTTTAGCCAATAACAACAATACCTCTTTTTGATACTTTACCCTTAAAAACCATAACCAGTAAACCTGGCAGTGTCTATATATTCGTTTATTTGTATCTGTTAATGTTTTCGGTGTTATTACAAAAAAAGTCAGAGACGCCTAAGACAAGTCTGAAATTACAATTACTTAGTCTAAATAGTCTAATTGACATCTTACTTATCAGGTGCAAAGAATAGCGGTATTGAATACAGGTATTTAATACTGTAAATAGTGTGTGTATACATAACGATAGAAACAAAAGCGGAATGACATCAATAACCCTAATTCGAATGTACATAGGTATCAGTTTTAGCGATAATAATTGGACAATGTAAATACAGGTATTGAATAAAACCGGTTTCACAATCCCTGCCAGCTTAAGTACATTGTGTTCGATCAACGTACATCGTTTCACCATATTATTTATTTATTTTAATCGAGCGACACAGTTGGCCAGCACCCGCCACTCCTGTCAATTCTCGTATATTTCTGAGCCAAGATTACTGCCTGCGACCCTAAGATCGTTTTCACAGCGCCAGTATATAAAATTTACCAGTAAATTACATTTTCTTCACTGGCCAGTTATTTTTTATTATTACCTTTACACGACAAGTAACAAAAATACACACACATACATAACATCACGCCTTCATTCCCAGAGTGGGGTAGGCAGAGCTACAGAAATACCAACAACTCTAAAAAGACTTGTTGATAATTCTGTAACCACATTTTGCACAATCAGGCCAAGAAGTTTAGTAACAAAAATAAAAAATTAAAAAATATGAATCCATATTGCCGTATATTAATATTTACGGGTGGTACGGAACCCTTCGTTTGCGAGGTCGACGAGATCTTGTTCTTGCTTTTTAGTGACAAACAAACACACATGACGCCTGATGGCAAGTGGTAAGTGATCCATAGGGGTTTGCATTCTAGAGACGACGATCTCAAAACGGCAATGCTAAGACTAAAATTGGAATTCCTTTTTGTTAGTAATTTTATGTGTTGTCGTGTAAGCTTGGCGGTCGGTAGGTAGAAGAATTAAAATTGTGCTAGACCCTGGACAGAACCTGGATAAGACTCTACAATCACTTGAGGGCTAATATATTTTCATCGCCAAAAGCGTATGTATTTTTGCTTTTGAACTGCAGAAAGCCACAGAATGACGATGCATGATTAGGTAAAACAAAAGGGGAAGACATGTTGCCACAGTACAAAATACTAAAATAATACATTACGCGACACCTACATTCGCAAACAACACATACACAAATGTATAAAAGTGGCATATATATGCACTATGGAGCAATGTATCTCGTAATATCGACGCGATAGGACGCGTATAATGCAATGGTGTTACTCGCGTAAACTTTATACTACGCTCAAAAAAGTGTTTATTGATCGGTGGCGGCCGCACAACTGACTCGGATTAGGCGCTCAGCGCCTATATTGAGTCGCTCAAGCCCTAGCTCCTGGTCACATAATATCTTCCTCTTTTTGTTTTCATTTAAGTTGCCTAAATTTGTTTTAGCCAAAAACCTCAAAGAAATAGTTGACAGCGTTCAAGAAGACCTAATCAGAAAATTGGAGGAAATACAAACGGAACAGAAAAATAGCGTGTCAAAAGTAGAAGAACCCATGCAGGTCGAACAAGAGGTCATAATAGGAAGAGCGGAAACATCGAAATAGTATATTTGGTGACATTTGTTACCCTATGGTTGTCTAATGATTTGTCAAAATGCGAGACATTAAATTTTAGATTGTTTTTAATTCAATAGTTGTCTAAATTTTCAAACAACAGCTAAAAATAACAGAAATATAAACTACTTTGTATTTTTAGTTTTTAGGCGTTATGAAACATTTTCAGAGATTTACATTGGTTTTTCGTTTTGGTAAACTTTCCCGATCGAAATTATTTTTAAACGGTTGTGGTCTTATTAGTAAAAACGTGTGGAGGTATATTTGACGGTGGGAGTTTCCCCTGAAAGATCAATATGCAGGATTCTAAACCCACTACCAGGAAAAATTTAGGTTTTCCCCGTAAGCGTGAACCCCTATCACCGCCAGGAAGGACAACAGATTGTAAGTACTTACCGGCCTTTGCAAGTGATTAATTATCTATAACTTTGGCAAAATTATACTCTTTTATAGGCCGTGCAAAAGTCGATCAGGACTCTAAAAGCAAGCTTCCCAGAATCGTGAGGATCAAATCAACGACGAGTTCACCTAAATGTTTGAAAAATAATGAAAAGAAATACAATGAATCTGGTAGCGATATGATTTATGAATTTTAGTAGCTATTAGTTTATCACGCCATGAAGACTACTACGGGTTAAATACCTACGTATAATGAAATGTTTTCTACGTATTTAACCTATAGTAGTACAAACTTAGAGCTTAGTTTAAGAATGAGATCAATTTGTGTGCGAATGTTTTGTATTATTTATTTTCCTACGTTTGTGAAGGACGGGCAATACCATCGAAGGGGTTAATATAAACGAAATTTTACATGATTTCAATCGGTACTCTACATTTTACGAACTTGCTTTCTATTACTTTGATAAATTAGGGTGTGAGTGGTGGTTCCCTGACGTTTTACAAATTCTCATTTGACAAACTATATCAATTTACATACTTACATTTGGCAATGAGGTACTTCCCGCCGCAGTTTTTTTGTGGGTAAAAGTCTAACTTAACCCAACATATTTAATAGGGCCATGTAACATATATAATATGTAATGGTTTAAGCACAAAGAGATTATGAGTGAATGATGCCTCAGTAACAGACCCCGCAACGGAGGTAGCAAAACCGTAGCATATGACAGTTTTATATCAGGGATTGCTTTTACGTATGATTAATACAAATGAATGATAACCAAGGAAACTGTATTTATCATATCATCATCATCATATCAGCCGAAAGACGTCCACTGCTGGACATAGGCCTCCCCAAGGCTCTCCACTTAGACCGGTCTTGTGCCTTCCGCATCCATCGCGATCCCGCGATCCTTACGAAGTCGTCGCTCCATCTTGTTGGAGGCCTACCAACAGCTCGTCTCCCGGTCCGTGGACGCCATTCGAGAACTTTCTGGCCCCATCGGCCATCAGTCCTGCGAGCAATGTGCCCCGCCTACTGCCACTTAAGTTTCGCTATTCTTCGAGCTATGTCGGTAACCTTAGTTCTACTGCGGATATCATCATTTCTGATTCTATCCCGCAGAGAAACCCCGAGCATAGCTCTCTCCATAGCCCTCTGAGTGACTCTGAGCTTTCTTATGAGGCCCATCGTTAGCGCCCTGATAACTGATATTTGAATAAATATAAAGTCAAAATAATTATTCAAAAAGATGTCGAGATTTAGTACGACACTTATTTAAAAGAGAAACAGGCCAGGGCTGGGATTCTACACGGTAATAACGATATCGTTTTTGACGTGTTTCCGTTTTGTCAACGTTTTGAAAACTCTTGTCATTTACAATCATAGTGACTGTGACATAAACGATTCTAAAACACATCAAACGCGATATCGTTATAACGCAGTAGAATAGAGGCCCCGCGATATCGTTATAATATAACGCACTAGAATAGAGGCCCTGGGCTGGGTTTCTACACGGTAATAACGATATCGTCTTTGACGTTTTTTCCGTATTGTCAACGTTTTAGTAACTCTTATTCATTACTTTTATGGATAAGGACGACGTAATAATCATACAAACACAGTTTATCTCAAAATGACGTCGAAGTAAATGAGAGACATTAAAAACAACATTTTTTTCGTAGTACATAGTGACAATCCTGACGTACATCTGCTACAGATTTGCTAGTTCGATTGCGGGGTATATACCACAGTAAAAACGTTAAGGTGGGTACGAATTAGAGCAGTCTCGGGTTGAGGCACGCACGGCTCACCTATTTTGCTCAAATTCCTACGCGCTCACGTGCTGTGCGCGAGCAGCGGGCGAACGGCGCGCGGTGAGCCGCCGAGAGTCAGTCTTTTGACAGTGCTCAAAGGTGCCTCGGTGTGCGTGCCTCGCGTAATTTGGACATGTATCCGATCGTGCCGTGGACAGAACGACAAGTTCTAACTTGTCTGTGGGCGAGACGCGTACAAATTTGATAATGTTGCTGAGCCGTTCCAACACTGAGGTGATTTATTCTTCTTTTTGTTAATAATTCGGTGAATTATGATAAACGCAGCCGCGGCTGTCATAGTGTCCGACGCCATTTTGAAATGTCGGGTCGCGGTCAAGCACGCTGCCTCACCCGCGCCTGTTTATGTGCAACAATTTGGCTCGTGAGCAGCTCGCCGCGCAGGACGCCTCAGGCTGAGGCGCTCATATTCGTACCCAGCTTTACAGCAGCGGTTCTCAAAGGTGTTATAATTCGACAATGCTCCCTGGAGCTGATCTTGAGAATAGCTTCGTTATTGTATTTTTTGTATTTTCTAGATGACAAAAGACCTGTTCCATCTGGTGCCAGTGGATTCCAAGGATCCAGTAGAGCTGAATTCTGTATAGTAACTTTGTTAACTTTTCAATTTGGTAGTCCTATTAGAAGTAGATGTAACAATGCCAATGGTTTTAGATTGTGATGGAGTTAAACCAAGCCAGATTCCACGACGAAGATCGTTACTGAAAGAGTCAACTTTGAGAGAGATATTAAATATTAAAAATTATACCAAATCTTCGTGCAGGACGGACACCAAGAATGTGCAAAGGATTCAAGTTTTGAATAGCCTCCCAGGTACATTTTATGGTAACCCTATTCCATGATTTTAAGCCACCCTTCTATCAAATTATGACTAAAGCGTTCAATACTTTGTCATAATATTTTTATGTAATGTTATGACACTCGTAAGTTCTCCAAGCTGACAGTACGGTTTTGTATTTATAACACGTAGAAAGCCAATGACTGATAATAGTTTAGATGTTCCGTTGAGTACTGGGTTTGATCATCAGGGCTCTGATTTTTCATTCTCATCACGTTAAGATGAAAGAAAATTATGAAGTCGATATCAAACTTTAGTCATATTCATACTCGTACTCACTCATATTCATAGTCCCGTCTTTTATATTTATCATGCTGCACCTAGTTTTACAGACTATATTGTTGCGATAGACCTTTATCAAACTGGGCGCTTTATCAAGATTAATTTATTTACCTTGTCAAGATTTTGAAACACTAATTCCTGTAGCTACATGCTCTATGAATATTACAAATTAGGAGCTTACTTAATGTTCATATTATTTTTATTATTTGGCACATAAAAAACCAAGCCATGTTTTATGGCTTGGTTTTTTTTAAATTTATAATGTAATATTTTGGTGTTATTTAAATGAATGAGTATGAGTATTAATATGACTACAGCTTAAATTTTAATATCGACTCCATAATTTACGTATTTTGTGATGAAAAATCCGAACCCTAATGATCATAATATCTGAATGGTTTATCATGTTTTATTTTTACAGATTATAATGCTGATCAACCAACAACATCTTCGTTAGTGTCTACCAGACCAATACCCACCCTAGGACACATTTACCGGAGAAACGTTGATAGTAATAGAGTTACTAGTTTGTACAGTCCGCATCGAATACAGGCCTAATCCAAAGAGAAATAAAATTTATTCACGTGCTGGCCCAACATGACAATTCTAAACAAGAAACCAGTATTATCTAACTTCAAAGCCACTTTGAAAACTAAAATATGTTTATTTCAGACTGGATGCTGGAGGCGGACACAAATTTTATACCATCGGCCGGGCACTCTTTGTCGAATGATCAGGACAGCATATTAGAATTCGGAAACAGTTTGGTTGCCTCCCACAGTCACGAAGAACCGGGTAGGTATCTAAAGTTTATAAAGAAAGATTTACTTATAACACGTTCCCAATGTAGGATCAACAACCTTTTTTCAGGAGTCCGTGCTTCCACTAAATTTTTACTCCGTAGACTAAAATGACATTTCATAACTTGCCTGTTTTTTACAACTCACAAATAGTGAACTAATAGAACCGGTACTTAAAGATAAAAAAATATAGGTACGTACTTGTGTTTATTGACATAAAAGTGTCTGTAACGCAATGAGTGGATAATAATATGCATATCAAGATAATAATATGATACAATACTTTTGGTAAAACTGCCACCCTTTTGTAGATATAATTTCTAATATTTAAAGGTAAATTTAGGTAAAAAATATAGTCATTAGCACCAATAGCACGAGAAAACGCACTGAAAACATCCGATCACTATACGATATGAGGAAAGTAACGAATACCTACGAAAAATAAATGGCGATGCGTTGGCGTCAATTCGGTGTACTTTTTTATGTTGGTACTATAACATACATATATAGTAATTTTTATTATATCGGTTATTAATAATTACCTACACCGCGACCCAAAGAAAAGCAAACAAAAGCACACAAATAAAGAAAAGCACTGTTGCTAGCTGTCATTTTAGTCTACGTAATACAGACATTATGGAGTCACAACTTACAACATACTGCCGGCGGTTCGCGCGCGAGCCAGTTCGCGCGGCACGCGTACTGCAAAAGTGTACGTGTAGGTACGGATAGAGCGTTCCACTACACGCGTAACCGACTACGCGTAGCACGGTACGCGCTATCTATAGGCAGCTTCAACATGTCTCGAAAAATTATCTTCGTTTGCGTTACTAGTTACATTAGTTTTGTTAGGTAATTTTAAAAGCCCGCAAGGCAAATCGCCCAAGAATAGCAGCCTCGCCGTGCCTTTGAAAGAACTGAATAAATTTTGTAATTCTATATTATTTTTTCATATAGGTGACATTAACAGCAACTCAAATTTAGAGAAAACTTTTGAGGAACTCAGTGCACTATCTCGAGAATGCCAGTCGGTGCCTCATAGTAATCAGTTGAAACCTACTACTGACAATGTCACTGATTGGCTCTCATCGGACATAGAGTATCCATCCAAGGACACCGAGTCAGGTAAAAACCCCGTGTATATATTTTAATTAGTAAATGTACTAATATTAGAATAATACTTTACTACTAACACTAATTGTAAGTATTGGATAGTCTGAAATAAAATTAAAGATTTTGAATTTGAGAACTGCTCGTTTACACTGCTATAGTGTACAGATTCTGTGTCAGTAGAGTTTTGTAATTTTTGACAGTCGGAAAGTGTCATTCAGCCGAAATAGTTTACGAAAATTATAT
The DNA here is from genome assembly GCA_949316455.1 of Acleris holmiana. NCBI lineage: Eukaryota > Metazoa > Arthropoda > Insecta > Lepidoptera > Tortricidae > Acleris > Acleris holmiana. The sequence continues at coordinate 16,967,150 of OX438767.1, forward strand.
TAATATTCTTATAAATGTCATTTACAAAACTGGCGACTGTGATATAAACGATTCTAAAATACGTCAAACACGATATCGTTATAATGCAGTAGTATAGGGGCCCAGGTCCACGGCTCGTAATACTTAGTTGTATCTAAGGTTGTGTTGAAAAACTACTATAAAAACTGCACAAATGGTGAAGGTGGCATATCATTACATCGAAAAGTGGAATTAATTTTATGATAACCCCTCAGGTGCCCGCATAACAAGACGTGTGCGGAGATTTTTTGACATTAAGTGATTTATTCGTTTGCCATTGAGTATAATTTTGATGTACAAAAACTTTGACATATCGCTCCGGGTTCCGGGCTCGGGCTCCGGGAAACTAGGAAATGAATAATAAAAAAAACTATCTTTTCTGTTATAGTGGTATTTTAATAATCTGGAAATGGCGCCGTACGTTTTGTCTAGTTAAGACTCGCACTCATTTGATCTACATTAAGTCATAGATTGCACTGGAACACCAAAAATAAAAGTCAAATATTGAAAATAATTTTATTCTAGGGATAAAAATTATGTAATTTAATAAAAAGATTTCTTAATTCGTAATAAATAATATTTATATACTTATTTAATCTCAATAATAAACCACAATCTGACTTTCATTACGTTACTCTGCTAATTTGAATGTCGAAAGGTACATTACAATACGTGGTAAGTATCGACGCTATTTCTATAAGAACTCCTCCTCCTATATCTTTTTATATCAAAAATAAAAAGGTAATGAAATCAAAATCGTTTTTGAATTTGAATCAGCGAAAACAATTAACAAGAAAATAATGAATAATAAGTGTGTTTTGGAAAATTTTCATTACCATGCAAAGAGCTAGAAAGACTATACTGTAAAAATGTGTTTAATCTCAATAATGGTATTTCATGCGAGACTCAATTTACCTTTATACTCTGCAACAACAAAAAATCATAATTAAAGTCAATATTATCGTACTTTATTGTTTTAGGATATCGCTCCGAAAGTCCCGACCACGTGAGAGATAATCCCCTAAATTTAGATGGATTGGCCATTACAAACCAACCACAAAATAAATATTACAACGCTTCCAAGGAAAGTTCGTTCAAATCACTGTTTGAAGACGACAGCAGGGAAAATAGCACTGGTATAACAACATTACTATTATGGGTTTTCGCTTTGACTTCTACGTTTCATATGTTCATGAATAGACCCTTAGGGCATGTGTTTACGGAGATGCACACACACACGCACGCACGCACGCACGCACCCACGCACGCACGCACGCACGCACCCACGCACGCACGCACGCACGTACGCACTTGTTATCCTAGTTGGTAGTGACCCTGCCTACGCAGCTGGCGGTCCCAGATTCAAATCCCGGTAAGGCCAAATGTTAGATCTCATAAGCGCGAATATTTGTTTCCGAGTCTTGGGTGTTTCCTATGTATTTATCTATACATCGTGGTCTAGAACCCATAGTACAAGCCTAAAAAGCGTGACACTGCTCCCTGATATATGGCGTCGTATGAAAGCGTTTATACAGCTTTACTTGCAGCGTCACCCGCTACTCTCTACGCCCCGCGTCACGTCTCGCATCTACATAAACCACATTGGAAAAATCGCCCGACGCGCCTTGCGACGCCAAGCCCCATGCCACGCGCGACGCCCCGCGTCTCCATATACAAGCCCTCAGGGTTTATTGGTTAACCTTGGGTTCCTATACTCAAAACGTCTCAATAAAACGTGACGTCTCGTTTAAATTTGACATTTGCTATATACAAAATGTGTCAAATTTTAACGAGACGTTTTGAATATAGGGACCCCCGGATTAATATGACAGATGAAGTTTAAATTTATCGTAGGGATACGGCTGAAATGTAATTACAAGATACTATCAAATGAAATTATAGTGACGCCATTTACAGATTTGTATAATACAGTGTGTCTCTGGATAAGGTGCACAAACGAGTAGGGATGAAACTAAATGTAATTTCACCGAAAAAAAAGTATAATATTTTTCAAGTTTTAAAAAACACATTGATTGCTCTCAACCCTATAGGAACAAAGTGAATTTATACGTATGGAACTTAAACCCTATTTCACTTGATCTTCAGAAGACTTGTACCCTTTTTCACTAGGACCCCATTATTCAGCAGAACAATTCTTGAGTTAGGACTAAAACGTAAAAAGGGTATAAGTCATACCGGAATAAAATGAACTTATGCCTTTTCACTTGATCTTAAAAAGACTTATACTCTCATTACTAGGACGCCAGTTTTTTTTTAACTAAATCTTATTACCTTTATTCAAGGCACAAATATCTCCGAGCAACCGACAGTAATAATCGTTGAGAAAGTACAACAGTTAGTGCGCCCATCGAATCCTGACACTACCGTGGCTCCTACCCAAACTTCCAATTTAGGTAACAAAAGTTAGATTAGTCATCGCAAAACAATTACAACTCGAAAATGGACACCAACAATGGATGTAATAGAATCGTATCACGAAGAACATTCTTAATTTCTGGACATCAGAGCCAATAGGTCGGATGTCCATTTTTGATACTTTACAGGACGAGCAAAAGTAACTTTAAAGCTTTTATTACTGACTTACTGTATTAAATTTAAGAAAACTAGTAATTAATAGAGAAAAAGCATATAATTGCAAGTATTTTCTGCAGTACAAGTTCTTTCTTACGCGATCAATAACAATGCAATTCAAATTCAATTATCAAAAGGGTGTTACATCCGACCTTAAATTATTAAGGCATAATGCTATTCTGTGGTCGGATATTAACATCGGATATTTTACTGTAAAAAAATATATTATCACGCAATTAGTACAGATCAATCAGATAAGATTTAATATCATCGTAGAATATTTTATTTCGAGTTCAATGTTGGTCACGTATAGACGACATTGGCGTATGAGTCTTGTCATTGGCTGTCATGACTAGATGACTGGAGCGGTGAAGAGGTTAACGCTAAAGGGGACCTATTAAACTACGCGATATGTCTGTCTTTAAAGTCCACGCGTAGTTTAATAGCAGTAAGTCAGTTAAACTAATTAGTCTGTTAGTGGTTTCGGCTACGCTATTCGGTATTTCTGTCTGTGTTTTACTGTTAAGCTGCGTACGGATAGCGCGTACCCTGCTACGCGTAGTCGGTTACGCGTTTACATTTGTTAGTCCTTTACCTCAAAAGCATGAATTCCTTGTAGCGATACACCGAATCGCATTTCACCTCGGATGAACAAAACTTTAATAGAATATTTACTTGAAGCAATTTCTCGCGTGGCGTTTTACATCAGTATAATTATTTTGTAGCATTTAATTTTTCGTGTAGTATTTTACCCTCGACGCATTTCGTCGCGATCGATGTTTGTTTGGGACTCTATTTAATTTGACGCATTAATGGATGTTCGCACTAAATTTCTGTATCATTTTCTTTAAAACGTGTTTTGTGCTTGTAGTTTCATGTCTTAAATGCTATCAAATTCATTGAAATATTATCATCATCGTTTTCTTACGCGACGCGAGCGTCTCCTGCAGCGGGACCGTCGCGCCGCGCCGTAATAAGCGCGCGAAGACTTTGACTAAATAAAACAATTAGATTTTATTATAGAGGTAATTATAGTAGATTGGCGAACTATGATATTAAGCGATCGCAGCGAAATACTATTACAAAATATGCGATTGAGGTATACTGTGATTTATAATATTTGCTAATAATAAAATTTACGATCGAGACCAAATGAAACAGTAAAATAAGCGATCGAGGTGAAATGCGAGTAAAGCTATTAACGAACAAAAAAAATTACGACTTTGACACAAAGCGAAAATGAAATACACGATCGAGGTGAAATGCGAATCGGTGAACCGCTACAAGATAATTATGCTTTTGAGGTAAAGGACTAACAAACGCGCGTTTACGCGTACATTGGAACGAGCGCGTCCTCTTTGACGCGCGACCTAGATCGACTGCCGGTGGTTCGCACGCGTGCTCTAAAAGTGTACGTGTAGCTGCAGGTACGGAAAGAGCGTTCTAGGACACGCGTAACCGACTACGCGTAGCAGGACTAGTAGGGTACGCGCTATCTGTACGCTGCTTTAGTATTCAGTGCGGTGTAATAGCGAGCTTGTATAGTTTGTAAGACAGTCTAGTTAGGCGAGACTCAATATCGCATTGTTTAACAGGGTCCCTGTCCCGAAGCAATGTGCACCGTTCTTTCGACACGTCCCCATAGTAATAATAAAATCAATTTAGTATTTTGTTAGTATAAGACACGTCATTGCCTTCAAGTATTTTATGATACTTTGTGTCATAGTGATTGATAGATAGGTATACATATGTATATATATTTATAGATAAAGAAATCTGCTTTATCTTTATTCCTGGCCCATGTGCCTCATGGGACAGGAAACCTGTTAACATAAAATAAGAACTAACTTTTTTTATAACAATAAATTGCAAACTTTTGTAGTACGCACATTACAGATTATTTTTTTGAAGAGTTTTAGACAAAGATAAAACTATTTGCGTTCTCATACTTCACGAGTTACAAGACGGAAATATATTTACCGCTGTCCGTCTACGACACATTTAAGCATTGAATTTGTGTTGAATTGCATTAATTTACAATGGAACTTCAATTTCAAATAAATTAAAAATCTCAAAACTTTATCCTCGTAAGACCCGGTGTCCTATAGAAAGTATTTAATTTAGGCAATTCAATTTAAACCTTACTTCAATGAGTATAAAGTTCATTTTTATTTGTCTCAAAATTGAAAATGTCATTTAAGTGCAAAGGTAATTGAGCTTTATTTCCTTGCTGGTAGATTCAAATTCCTACTGACAAAAATCTACCGGATTGTAGTATGATGGGTCTCAAGAGGTTATACCGCCTAAATTATCTCTGAAATAGTAGTGTTACTGTTGTAGCTAAATACCTGAAGTCATGTCGAAAATCTACCATATATTTTTGTAATTGAATTAGTAGGTTTATAATTTTGGTTCTTAGTACTTAAGAAACAAAAAAAAACGGTGCTTTTTTGTTAATAAATTAAAATGTATGACGGCAAACATATCGCCGTTAACCACTAAAGGGTTAAAACGAAAGCGTCAGATCTATACCTGTCTCGAAAATTTCAACATGAATGTTCAATAAGTTAAAAAAGGAAAGAGTATAGAGTCCAGTTCTTGCTAAAACTAGTCGTAGACATCAGTTCAGTCATACATAAAAGTAGTTTATAATGCAAGTGTGATTTATTTCAGATCGGACAAAAGCATTCCAATGTCCTTCAAAATTTACTAAGAATAACGGCACTATTGCCGTGTCGTACGTCGAGTGTCCCTCGGAAATTTTACAGAAAACTACCGATTTCGAAGTAGCTGGTAAAGGCAATTTTTATATTTACAAATGTAGAATAGTTATTTGTGCAACAAGAGAGCAAAGTTGGTTTTTGCTGCAAGTGTTGATTTTGTTTCCCGAGCAAGCAAAGGATTCTAGGATTGAATGTGAGCGAGTCTAAGTTAGAATCCTGAGTTCAGCGAGGGATTCAAAGATACGAGATGCAAAAAGCTTGTTGCACCAACAACTTTTCACCTCAGCAGCGAGAAGATATTACCTTAAGGTAAAAAAGGCGGAAAGGCGCAAAGGTTCTAGAGTGGCGACCGCGAACCGGGAAACGAAGTGTCGGCAGGCCTTCCACAAGGTGGACCGACGATCTGATAAAGGTCGCGGGAAACCACTGGATGACAGCAGCAGACGACTGGTCGTTGTGGAAAACCTTGGGGAAGGTCTTTTTCCAGCAGTGGACGTCTTCCGGCTGATGATAATGATCAGAACCCTTTTGATAGCAATTTTGAGCTGTCATAAGGACTTCTCGTTTATCGACTTCCGAATTACATATTTTATCGATAAGTACATTATAGAACACAACACAACATATGAATGAAGATTAAAAGTAAAGGTAAACAACCGGCGGCCTTATCGCTAAAGAGCGATCTCTTTTGAATAAGTTTTGAGTGGCTGAAAATGTTACATGTTTTCAATTTGTTCTCGAAGGAAATTGCAACAAGAATTGTCAACGAGTGATTGACATAGACACATATGCAGATAAAACTACAAATCAAAGGTCATCCATCAGATTAAAGGCTAGTACCTACGAGTAATGGGTCGTTCTTGCGTTTCGTTCAAATCACGTTTCCATGGCCAAAAGCGGTATGATTTTAAGATTTATTAACGATCTTTTTCAATCGAGTTATTACAGCCTAAAAGTACTTTCGGTACCATCTAACGAGTATAGAATTTAGTATTAATTAAAGCAACTAAATGATAAAAAACATGCCATTATCTCATCCCCCTCCTGTTTCCAACGAGCATTCAGAGGCTTTGATATTTATTTATTCTCTAGTTTTGCAAGTAGTTATTATTACTGTTTCTTTATCATGTTAAGCAATAAATAAACAATATATAATTAGGATTGACTAATTTTTAATAGTGTATTAACCTTGAAAGAATCAAGGTTTTAGTTTTGTCAAATGAAAAAACTCATTCCCGCCCGACCCCGATGAAGAACGTGCAAGTTTTAAGTTACTTGTGGTCACCCAAAAGCGGTATGAACCTACCGCTCGCCCCCCTCCCGCTCAGTCACGCGCCACAGCTCTGAGCGGACGGACGCTAGTCGCCGGGTTAAAAAAATAACGACGATATTGTGGCACGGAGAGAACTTTGGTATCACCTAAACTTCATCGCCCTCCTGCATTTTATTGAGTAAGTAATTTTTTTTTAAATATTGGTGTTAGATTACCATGATCATTGTATTGAATTGTTATTACATATTAAATCTAGTAGAACAGGTACACAGGCAACATAAGCAAATTAGGATCAAAGGGCAAATATTCATTACCTTCCGATTCATTACCTTCTATTTTGCGGTTTTTTTTTAATGGAAGGTAATGATAACCTTTGGAAGAGAATGAATACCTTTCTGTTCCCAAAATAAACAAAGCTTCCCAAGTGTATTCTAATATTATAAAACCGAAAGTGACAATGTATGTTTATTTCTTTGATCGCCTGAGAAATAGCGTACACACGTTTTAAACAAATAGTAATGCGAGTTACTTTCAACTTAATATATCATCCTTTTTAGGTTTCCGTACCTCAAAAAAAAATGAAATGGAACACTGATAGTATCACACGCTTGCCTGTCTCTCGGTCTGTCTATCTTTGTGTGTGACAGCTCGGGTTTGGGTAAAAGTGTTGTCATTTGTAAAATTCATATATTTTCAAGGTGAGCGGCCATTCGTAAAAGTGGTAAATTATGATAGAATTATTAAAAATAAATACATTTTGTTATATAATAAAATATAATACTTTTAAGTGCATACGAGCCAAAATATTTAAATATTCATACTATTGTTTAGCGCCATAAAATATATATATCTGTGTATTTAGAGGTCCTCTAAATAACTATGTAAAAATCATCCGTGGCTTATCTCAAAGGCATTTTTGTGACAATATGCTTGAATGAATGTTCTTTGAATTTATTAATTATTTCATCTTTCAGAGACTACAATGGTCAAAACAAAAAAAACTTACAAAAGAAGAAAAACTTGCGAAAGATAGGTCAAGAAAACGCCAAAAATATGAACAAATTAAAAATAACACAGAGCTTTATAAAATTCAAAAAGAAAAAGAGCGATTAAAATACTTAAAGAAAAAGGAAAAGAAACAAATTTGTAGCATTAAGGATATGAGTGCAAGAGCACAACGTGAGCAAAGAAAAAGATAAAGAAAAAATTCTCAAAATTATTTAAACAAAAAGCAGAAGGAAAAAGTACTTGAGAAGATTTTAATAGATAATTCTCCCCTGAAAGTGAAACTGATGCTGAAGGTGCTCCTGTGTTTCCAGACCCCAATCAGATTAAAGAACATGACCCTCTTGCTCTCGATTCAACTCCTAAAAACGATGGTCAACTGAGGCGTGAATTTAAAATGACCCCATCTTCCTCTAATCGCAAATTTCGATACAGGGCAATGAAAACAATAAAAAATCTACACACCGAAATTGAGCAGATGAAAAAAGAAAAAACCTTCTACAAAAACAAACAAAATACCTGCAACTAAATCTAAAGAAAAAATTAGAAGATAGCATGGAAAAAAGTAAACAGTGTTATTAAAAACATCCAAGGTGGCAAGGTCACAGAAGTAAAAAAGAAATTGTTGTTTGACGAAACTCTGTCTAGAGGATTAACCACTAAGTATAAAAAACTGAATAAGAAAGAGAAAAGAAATTTCGCCGAAGATATTGTGCTTCGGAACACGCCGACATTGACCAAACACAAAATTTTGACTAAAGTTCCATTTGCTATTAGAAAAACAGTAGCAGTAGAACAAAAGACTCGACTAGATGAGAGAAAACTACAAATTGAAGCATTTTTCGAAGACGATGTAAATAGCCGTGTTGCAGCAGGGAAGAATGAATTCGTGAAGGAAATATTAAAAAACAGAAACGTTACCTTAATGATATTTTGAAAAACTTGTATGCCAAGTACTGTAAGGAACAAGAAAACGTAAGCTACTCGGTATTTTGCAAGTATCGCCCGTACTGGGTTGTTTTTCCAAAAGACGAGCGAGATACGTGCCAATGCAAACGTAAATCTATTAATTAAAGCATTAAAAAAATCCAAGATAACATTAGAAGGATCAGCAACAGACATTTTAAATAGCATATGTTGAAATCCATATAAAGAGAGATGCCTCGGAAGATCTCGTGTTGACTGCAAAGAAAATATCCCGAGAGGGTTTTCTATTGATCTCATTTGTAAAATGTGTTAACTGTACAAATTTGATATATTATTAGTTATGTTTGTGTTATCTATTTTAGAAAAAAGTTATAGAAGCTATAATTATTTGTTACGTTAGATTTAAAAACCCTTAAGTTATAACTTAATTGTGGCTGTCTTAATAAAGATAAGTAACCCTATTTCTGTTTGTTATAAAAAGTTGATAATTGTAAGTAGATTTCGATATTCCAAAGAATAACTTGTATGTCTTTTTTTATATAACCCTAAATCTTACATTTTGTGTTTTGGTTTTGTTTGATTTATACTTATTTCAAAGGCTGATTAAAAATAATACTCACTAATGTTTTTTTTTTGATACATTGAACACATCCAATCTTATTATCAGTCTCATTTTCCATTATGATCATACTTTCACTCTGATATCATTACCTTCCAAGCCTAGTTCATTCCCTTCCATACGGTTTTCATTACGTTCCAAGTGGAATTCATTACCTTCTAGGCAATTTTCATTACCCTCTTAGGGTTCATTACCTTCTGTCACATTATCATGAATATAATTAAGTTATAAAGGTGCCTTTTATTGGTTTCTATTGTTTTTAAATACATGAAACTTCCTAATTTTTTTTTATTATAAAAGAACAAAAAAAAAACCATTCCCAAATTTGATGAAATTTGAACGAAACGCAAGAACCACCCTAATACATAACATGACGTAACTAGGCTCGATATTCATTCTCGTTGCAATTTCTCTCTAAAATTGTTTAAAAGGCATTAGAAATCCACGAATATTTATAAGAAACAATAAAATATTATTACTTTAATTTCTATTTATAATTTCCTAAAAATTGGTATCCAAAGGTTATCTCGAAGAAATCGCTCATTCGCGATAAGACTGCATATTGTTTTAACTCGTAATCATATTTTAAAAGATGAATTCCTTATTTATCGATATACATATGTATATCGGAAGTCGACGAGTAGACTAGAAGTCCCTATGGCAGCTCAAAAGTGCTACGAAAATTCCGGGCTCTGATGATGATGAAAAAATACAACATAGTAAAAATAAAAAGACATCCCCAGCCTTCCGCTCGGTGCCACACCACAACCTTTATACATTGTAAAAATAATTACTTTGGCTCAGGCTTCCAGCAAAATCGATTTTTGCTTACTGTCTTTACTGCCGTAATACCAAAGAAGGCAGCTAACTGCAATGTAGTAATCGAAGCATTCTATACTCTATTGGTAACCACATGAAATGTAAAATGATTATACTAGGTATTAATTTGCAGTTGGCCGCCTTCTTTGGTATAACGGCAGTTTAAACAGCAAAACTGGCCTTTCTGAGGTGCGCTGGTGAAAAAACAATATTCGTAATCGAGAATACTCGGAAGTCGACTACTTCCGAACACTGGTGATGAGACTATGAATTGCTGTTTTAATTACTGGCGAGTTTATTAATTTTCAGTAATGGCTTTCACTTCTGTTAAGGTGTATTCCGCCAATATCTTCTTTAAATTTCTTCACAATATCCACCACCGCCACGTGCACGTGGCACCACGCGGGCGGCTGGGTGGCCAAAAAACATGTCTCGTTTATTTTTTGTCATGTTGTCCTTTTTATCATCATTTTGTTGTTATGCATTATTATTATTGTATCATTAAGCAAGGTCCGTCTGGATCGCTACCACCATCTAATTCTTTACCCTACCACCAAGCAGCAGTGTTCGCATTGTGTTCAGGTATGGGAATGAGGAAACAGGTGAAATTACTAGCGTACAGGCCTATCTTAAGCCTCAGGGCTGGCAACGCATTTGCAGTTTTTGTATTTGCAGTCTTAAGATTATAGTCTTGGGAATGCAAATGTTTATGGGTAACAGATCCCACTTGCCATCAGGTGGCCTTTGTGCTCGTTCGGCTTGCGCATGCCATGAGATACGCTGGCCTATACGTGTGCTAACTCGGGGCCCGTTCTAGTGATTAGATATCGATAAATAAGATGTTGATATAGGTACACTGTGGAGAAATTAATTTCCATACCAAAAGGCGATAACGTTTTTTCCCCTTTAACGTGGTCTGATTTTTACGGTTTTTGAATATGTTTTAGATATTATGAAAATCTAGGTCTGTACGTTTTCCGTCCAAGAAAATATTTATTAGAGAAGAAAAAAACAAAAAAAAAACATAAGCGGGAACGTACATACATACCTACATTTTCATAATATCTACAACATATTCAAAAATCGTGGAAACCCGATTAGATTTAGGGCGTAATAAACTTTGTTATCACCCGGAGCTAAATTTGTATGGATTATTTTTGACCGCTACCTACGCGATTTTAGCATCGCTTCACAATCCTCTTAAGATAAAAAAGTCTATGTCCAAAAGTCTAGTATCATTAAGTCATAGATCTTGTAGACTATGACACATAGTCAAAAAGGTGAATAAATCATAAGAATCATAACATTCATAACATCGTTCACGGTACTAAAAACGGGTATTAGTAATTTTAAACAATTGAATAATGCCCCGTTGGCCACAGTGGACGTTGAGAGACTGTTTAGTAATTTAAAGTGGAAATTTAATCTAGACGGCAATCGTTACTAAGGACAAATCTGCTAATTATTGGTTTTATTTTTAAATGTGGTGAGGAAAAATAATATTTATTAATGTTAAACATCTTGATCTTGACAGTAACATCGTTTTTTTATAGCAAACATATTTTGCTACGTCACTTTAGCTTTCGTCCCCTGAGTTCGCACACGCTATGCTTATGATATATGATAAACGTATTGAGTCAAGGCAATTTAGTTTTAACTTTATTTTAACGAACATATACCTAGTACATTTTAAGTTGTTTCAAAATTGAAAATGCCATTGAAGAGCAAAGGTAAATGAATTTTATTTCGTTACTGCTAGAAATTACCAATCACAAAAATCTCCGTGACTTTGATATGGGCGGCCTCACGACGTTAAACTATCACAAGAAATATACAGTAAATTCTTCATTGATATTTTATTTTAGGTTACTGCTCCTCGGAGAACTTGAGTAGCATTCTTGACACAGACAGAGAGATCTACTCCAGCAGAGGGACAATGGAGCTGCCTGATGATAACAGCGTGTTAGAGGAGACAAGTCGATGGTCTACCCGAGATCAAGATTCCAAGTCCTTTTTTAGTTCGAGCGAACATCCTGACAAAACAGAACAAAGGACTACAAGCATGAGCACACAGCTTTGTCAAGAAGATAGTGAGAACGACATCACTGATGAGGGACCGCTGACACCTGGTACGTGATTCTGAACTCGCTCTTGATTTCAACGGACCAATTATTAACCGGGGAGTTTATAAAGCTGTTAAATAGTTTAAACTGGGTGGCATTTTTACTATAAGTTGGCCTAGTTGGTAGTGACCCTGCCTACGAAGCTAGCGGTCCTGGGTTCAAATCACAATTTAAGAGCCAGGCTCTTGTCGGTGGAGTAATTGCCACTTTTCTCTATCTGTGCCAGCTTTTTCATCCCCTGGTACGACACGACATTGGCCTTCTGTTTTATTTGGTTAAAGAAAGTAAGCCTAGGTCTTCCACTTTTTCCTGCGACTTTACCCACCTCCTCATGTCTTTTCTTGTTCACCATCTTCAAAACCTCTTCTTTGGTTTTCTTTAACTCTGCCTCTGAAGCTTGCGGTCCTAGGTTCAAATCCATGTAAGGGCAGATATTTGTGTGATGAGCGCGAATATTGGTTCCCGAGTCTTGGATGTTTTCTATGTATTTATGTATGCATTTCTCTATATGAGTATGTTTATCGTTGTCTGGTACCCATAGTACAAGCGTAGAACTTAGTCCACTTGTGTGAGATGGTCCCCTGACATCCCCTGATATTTTTTCCATCACGGTATGGGCAGATATTTGTGTGATGAGCGTGAGTATTGGTTCCTGAGTCACGGTTGTCTTCTATGTATTTATCTATATAAGTTTTTATGTCGTTGTCTAAAACCCATTGTACAAGCCTAGAGCTTAGTTAGGAACTAAGTGAATTGGTGTGACATTGTCCCTTGATATTTATTCTCAGTTAGGTTGCTTTAGCAGTCGTGTGAGCCCGCTTGTGTGACTTTCCTCACTCGATCAGCTGTTCGGCTATGTTTAAAAAAGAATATAACACTTTTAGTAGCTCACTGAAGTTTAAGGGTTCTGTTTCCTAAGAGGGTCAAACGGGACCCTATTACTGACTAAGCCTACGCTGTCTGTCTGCCTGTCCAACTTTACTTCAATTCACCAACAAAATAAACAAAAATAAATAAATTTATAAAATAAAGGGGTTAATACAAGAAACATTGCAACGTATTTTTTTTTGTATTGTAAAAGTGGTAAAACATAATAGCTTCAACTTTTTATGGTTACTCTAAAGAAAAACAAGAAATATTAAAAACCGGACAAAAGTGAGTTGGGTTCGCACTGATTCGATTCGAAATCGAATTCAAATTGGAATATTATATTAGTACGCTAAAGTTGTGCCGTCACAGCTGCAATCATTAGTTTTAGCTTTCTTTCATGTGGTTTGGCGCTGTCATTATGACAGGATCCATAGTGGCATACCAATTAAAGTCCTTGACTGTACCTACTGTGCGGCGGTACAAACAGCAAAAAGTTGGTGAACCTTATTACAAAAGGCATACAGTCTACCGAGGGACAGGTTAACAGTGAGGGCGATGGTACGGAACCCTCGGTGCACCAATCCGACACTGGGTGGTTATGGTGAATAAGCGTATGGATGAAATTTGAGTTCAACAAGAGTTTTTCTCAATCTCAAAGAATACATTAACAATAATATGGTAAATAGTATTTGTAAGTAAACTTCTTGTTATTAACCTTTTTCTAGGCATATTAATGTCGCTCGAAATTGAGCTTAACTACCTACATTTTAAGACACAAATTAAATTGAACTTTCCTGAAATATGACTTCATGGATCAGTATTCCTCAGGAAGTTACGAATTCGTGGCTCTATTCCATTTCTTATTTGTATCCTTACTTTAGCAAGGCCTGGAACAGGGTTAGAGTAACTTTCGTTGATATAACTACAGTCTTAGTCAGTCAATTATAATTAGACGTGTCCACTTTTGAACCTTGCGAAATTGTATACATCTCTTTGTAGTTGACTGTACATACTCAATTGTGATATTAATAATTCAAGGCTACGAGCAACGCCTTCTTTAATTCTTATGATTATGACATTCAACCCGACTATTAACTAAATTCTCATCCGTTCTGAAATGACGCCACTGACCACAAACGAATCAACGATTTGCCAACACCCTTAAAACAGATCGTGATGTCATTTTACTTCTTTAACGGTTTTTAAGACATATTTCATTACAGGTTATTCCATTGCCGGGAGAAATTACCTTCGATGTCAGTGTACAAGACGAAGGTTCAATCAGATTCACAGCATCGCCAGTGAAAACAGCAAAACATACCATAAAGGACGGCCACTTATTATTAAAAACAGTAAATATAAAGGTAAAAACTTAAGCAAGCAAACAATCCTATCCTTTTAATGTTATAAACAACGACCGGAATTCTTCATAGCAAAAATCAAACTGTCAGAGGGTTTGACCAAAGTGTTTTATTGACTATCGATAAATAAATGTCATTTAATGAGTCATTAATTACCATGACATCGGTAGATGAAGATCGATCATTTTCCACTCATAAATGGACTCGCTAGGTGACTTTGAACGCAATGTTTCTTTAGCTTATTTAAATGAAAATCACATTTAGATCAATATATCGTGGATGAGTCTTCTTTGTAACTAAGAGAAGAATCTTTTGTTATCCATTTGTTAATGGTTTTTCTTTTAGGGTTAACCATTTTAGTAACACGGCACGGAAATAACTTACGACAATCAAGCGACGTAAATGACATATGTGACGTGGGCACCATTTTTATAATACGGAGATGCAGGTTGCTTATCAAAGAGGTCAAATGTTACAGAATTATCGTATAAGTCGATATGCGATAATATTCCGTAACATCGATATCCCTCTGACAGTTTGATTTTTGCTATAAAGAATTCTGGTCCTTGGTTATAAATGCGAAAGTTTGTGTTAGTTTGTTACTCTTTCACGCTGTTACGGGTGGACTGGATGAAATTTGGAAATATAGCTCACACCCTGGATCAAAATAGGCTACTTTTTATTTAGGTTTTTTTTAAAGTTCCCGACGGAATAACAGGGAATAGTTAAGTTTATAATCGTTTTGTGAAAATCTGTAACTCATAGACATTCGCATTCACAAGACTGCAAATGCGTTGCCAACCCTGAGGACTAAGATGGAATGCCTCTATGCTAGTTATTTCACCGGCTGTCTTATCCCCACACCGGAACACAAAAATGCGAATACTAATAGTTTGGTGGTAGGTTAATGGATAAGATGGTGGTAGCGATCCGGACGGACCCTGCACAAGGTCCTACCAGCAAGGTGACGAATAAAGAAAAGCACCGTTAGTAGGTAGACCTTCTACCGGGTCTCACGAGGTCACGTGGCTGGTTTTCGCTATCACACTTACACTGGCAGTATAATTATCACTCATGTCTCGTAGAAAAACAAAAATTGCTAATCTGCCGTAATACCATTTTAAACATAATGTGGTTGTCAATTAGAGTATAGAATGCTTTGACTGCTACAATGCAGTTAGCCGTCTTCTTTGGTATTACGGGGCTATAGGTCGATTCACAAGAGCTGGCACGAATGGATCGAATGAGTGAATGATAATATCTACGTGTACTTCACAAACTGGTAAAATACAGGTTAATGTTTAGGTGTTTTTAGACAATCCTGTTTTATTATCACCCAAACACAATGTAAAAAATCATAGTACAATTTTCAATGGTGGAAATTCAAATGACGCTGACTGGAACAACATGCTTTGTGGAATTAGATACACAATCAGTAATTAAATTTGTAGTCGCAATCCACAGTTCAAATTTAATATTGTCATATACCTTACGTGCTCGATCCTAATAATGTGCAGATTAATGTTTTTTTTTTCTAGAATGTCGAAAAAGTTTCAGTTGTTTACTAAATAATTAGGATTAGGAAGAACAGTATTCACACATGACAGTGACAACTAACGTTACTTAAGTTCATTCCATTCGTGCTAGCTCTTGTGAATAGACCTATAATATCTATCAAGGAACAGCTAGTTGTAACTATATTCGATTTTCACTTAATTACAGAGAGGAGGCCGTTAGAGGTGCCGCGCAAGCGCCTCTCATTTCGGCGCTTGTGCCAGCGCCGATGGAACCACGTATTCCAGAAAACAGCAGAGCGATGGGCTAACTGGTCAAAGCCCCCCAAAGATATGAAAGGTTAGTAATAAACTTTAACACTTTAACGAATAATATGGATAAGTCTGTGTAGTTAAAAATAAAAAAAACTAACTGTATTTAATTTGTCGTAGTAAATTATCATATTTTTCTGTTTCCTTTCCTTTTAACATTAAGAATCCATTTAGTGACTTCCCACTGCTCAACTTATCCAAATGTGTATTATAAATATGAGGTAGGTTTAGGTTATATCAGATGTTTACCTAGCCCGGAGGGCCAAAACACTCGGTAATAGAAGCTCCACATTAGCAGAGCTCCGTCGACTCTGCTAAATTTAACCTTGATTTAAAAATGATGGGTGCGCCAAACTTCATATAAAATTGCAAATTAGATTATTGGAACTCCGAAAATGTATCTCATACCATTTAACATCATTAAGATCACTCTTGTTCTGTTCATAATCAATATTAATCATACACCTGTGTATTTTCAGGATTTTAAAAATATTTAACGAGTAAATAAGTTTAGGTTAGGTTAGGTTTGTTTTATAAACGTCCTTTCAGATCGGTTTCAGTAAAATTCACTTTAGGAGTTACGATGATTATGAATAACAATTATGACAAAAAAAATGAGCTATTTTTTCGGAGAAATTATGTTTTGTATAAAAAATCGAAAGAGCAATTTTATATGAGCCAATATGGACCCAAAAATCATCGGTCAGTTGAGTTGGTTGAGCAGAGTTTAGTTGAGCAGTGGGGAAGGAGGGCCATTTAGTGACTTACCCACTGCTCAACTGATCCAAATTTGTATCATATGAGGTAGGTTTAGGTTATGCTCGATATTCAGCTGGCCTGGAGGGTCAAAACACTCAGGAATAGAAGCTCCGGAACTCCGTCGCCTCTGTTAAATTTAACTTTGATATAAAAATCATAGGTCAGTTGAGTTGGTTGAGCAGTTTAGTTGAAATAAAGTTAATGACCTTTCCAAACCAACAGATGTGAGATGTGCGTAGTTGTAAACCGATATTTCATCATTACCAGCTACAAACAAATTCGTAATGGGGAACCCTGTCGATTTCCGATTCCATTTTATTACTTAATGAAATGAATATGAGAATGACATAATTTAACACAGCCTTACTCATCTAGTTACGAAAATGATTCACTGATTGATAAACTGCGCGTTTCCAATAATGCTATTATGTCTAGTTATTATATCAAAACTTTACTTCAAGTATGTAAGTTTGTTTTTCAAGTAAACATCTTGCATTGGTTGTTTGGCTTGCGTATTGATACTGCCCCGTTACTGTTGAAACTATTCATCACACACTTAATTTGGTCAAAATATTATATGTAGTAAAAGGATGTTTTTGAGGGATGATCTTGTTATCACGGGTTTTGGCGGTAAAGGCACATCGGGGTATAATTATTTTCGTATTTTTTCTCTTCTAGGGCACTTCAAATGGTAGGTACATTTTGATGCAAGTGCGGAAAGTTGTCATTTTACACGAGGCCCGAGGTGTCTTGGTTCCAGCTGCATGCGAGAGACAACACTCGGGACGAGTTAAAATAACAGTTCCGCACGTGTATCAAATGACGTTTTTAATACATTTGCGAAAAAATAATCAATAACACAAGAATAAATCAGTAAATAAAACTATGACAAGAGACATTTTTACTTTAATTGCCACAGACTTTATAGTATATCAGGTTGTGACCATTAGGCCAAATAAAAGAAAAAATAAATCACATAGTAGGTAATTTAATAACATATAATTAAAAATCAAAAAGACATAAATACTCTATTAACCAGCGGTAACGCGTAAAGGTGTATTCACATAACGCAGTTCTGGGCTGGACCCGGTTTTGGCATGGTATAATGTGACTCATAACTTAATACTCATTAATTACTGTGTGACTTGCATTAATACCTACTCTTTTTGCCCGCTCTAATGTAATAAATAAAGATCAGGGGACAATTTCACACCAATTGACCTAGTCCCAAACTAAGCTCTAAGCTTGTATTATGCTATAATATACAAATAAATACATAGAAAACATCCAAGGCTCAGAATCACAATACTCGCGGTCACCCCACAAATATTTTTGCCTCAACCGGGACTCGAAACTGGGACGGTTAGCTTCGTAAGCAGGGTCACTACCGGTTTAAATGTCCGTCTCAAGATACGTCAAAAATGACAGCTTTCTATGGTTTGACGTTTACTTTGACGTATCTTGAGATGGGCATTTAAACCAAAACGAGTTTATTAATACGGCCATTAGTTTCTGCACTTAATTATCTAATATAAAACCCGCACGTTTTCAAGATCATAGTCTGATGAAGGTGACCGGATAAAGGTCTCTTATAAATCCAAACACGAATCTTCTAAAATGGAGATTCAATTCAATTTGCTTTCTCGCAAAGGGCGAGGAATCAACTATACGCTCGTGTGATCAATTTGTAATGTCCTGAAAACCCTACGAATGTCAGTGACCTGTTAAAAGATGCCTTTCTACCCTGTATAGGCACTATCTTTTTTTACATAACCTCGTGAAGTCGAATATTTGATTGACGACTACGGGCTCTTTTAATAATTAGATATATTTTAATTACAAGCTTTTATTTAACTTGCACTATTCGTATTTCATATAAGTATATTTTGTAAGTATGTACCTACAAGTTAGATACACATACACAACATCACGCCTTCATTCCCAGAGTGGAGTAGGCAGAGCTACAGAAATACCAAAAACTGTAAAAAGACTTGTTGATAATTCTGTAACCACATCAGGCCAAGAAGTGACAGGTTGCAAGCCCATCGCCTAACAGTAGGGGAAGATGGGGTGGCTTCGTACACTTTTTACTTTAAGAATTATTAAAAAAAAACTAACCGCTGTTTTAAAATGAGATGAATGCTACTGTATCACTCACTTATTTGGCTATAATAATTGTGTATTTCAGTTTGGATACAAAGCAACTGTGCCAAGATATAATCGTTTTCCCAAAAAGTGGGAATCGTACGAATGCACCCACACGTGGGGTGGCTTCGTACACTATTCGTTTTTCCCCAGGATTCATTGGATTTTCAGCTATCTCACCTGTTTCAGTCACCTTTCAGGCATTTCTTACTCACCTGGTTTTGTAATTATAATTATTCTTGATATGAATTTTTTTAACTTTCATGGGGTGCATTCGTACACAGTATGAAATTACATACATTTTGACTGTACGAAGGCACCCCAACCAGAACGATCCGAAAAGAAATAAGAAAGAAAAAAAACCGTTAAAGTAATCCCAAAACCATTGTTTACAAATTAATGTCAAGCGTCTAATTACAAAGTATACAAAAATATTTTTTCAAATTTGAGTAAAACTTATTAGAGATGGAAGTATTCAAAGGAGAACCAAAAATTACTTTCGGATCGCGAAAACACATATTAATTATTTCCGGCGAAATCTGCTGCCGCACTGCCATCACTTTTTAAGGGTAGCCTATGCATATATGAGCGGCAGTGACACATACAAATATGAACGCTTCAGCATGTTGGATAGTCAAGATATGACCACTGTACGAATGCTCCCTGTGTACGAAGCCACCCCATCTTCCCCTACTACAAGCCCTTATTCCCTTAGTCGCCTCTTACGAAATCCACGGGAAGACATGGAGTGGCACTATTCTAACCCGGCAACCACACGGGGGTTACCTATAAGTTGTCCGTCAAAATTTCCAGTCCATCCATTTTTTTTTGTTAGGTTATTTATTATTTTATTACTATGATGGTTGGAAACAATTAAAGATCAATCATCCGTAATCTTAAATTCTCGTTCGTGAAAAATGCGCGTACAACGTTTGGTCCAGTCAGTATATACGATGAATTTTAATTAGTATATAGGAATCGGGGGGCACGGCAGTGCCCCCGCCAAGTTATTATTACTGACTACTTCGATAAAAAAAAACTGGCAAGAGCATGTCGGACCATGCTCAGTGTAGGGTTCCGAAGCCGTTAAGTACTTACTACAAACATAAAACCAACAAGTCTGAGATGATTTTAGTAGGTATAAACACTTTAATCGCCTGTATCTCGAGAACCAATGAAGTCTACTTACGGCCGAACCCTATATTCTAACCGCGGACAGATAGCCTTACTTCGGATTAAAATTTGACACATTTTGTATGGGCAAATGTCAAATCTCAACCCGAAGTAAGCCTTATCTATCCGCGGTTTGAATATAGGGTTCGGCCGTTAGTCCTCCCCTACACGTAACGTAAGTTTTTTTTTCCTCGTCTAGCCCATAGTGTAGGGTGTCGTTGGATAGGTCTTTTAAAAATATTACGGGTTAGTGAAAACAGTTTTTCGATTACGTCATCCGTTTATGAAATATTAACCTTTAAAGAGCTAATTTTTGTTAGACTCAAGTATCCACTCCCTAACCCTACAGTCAAAACTGCAAATACTAAAAATCTGAAAAAAACTTAAATAAAAGATATAACGAATTTTAAAGGAAAACTATCACGACTAAGTAGACATCATTGGTTTTTGAGATACAGGCGATTAAAATGTTTATACCTACTAAAATCATCTACGACTGCACCAATTGACTTTAAATAGAAAATTAGTTATAACTTGTTGATTTTTGTTTCTAATATTTAAAGGCTGGGGAACCCTACAATGAGCATGGTCCGGTATGCTCTTGCCCGGTTTTTTTTAATTTTTATTATCTTTACAGTCTGTGGGAAGTCGGAACCAGACGGGTTCGGGGAAGATATCGACGTACAAACACCAATTGCTGCGCACGAAGATACCAGTATGTCTCTCTTGATTTTTAAACACTCTTTGATTTTTAAACACTTCAGGGGCCCCCTAGCCAGGATCTAAATGCTATTTTCGTTTTTCTTTTCTATCACTCAAAATGTGATGACATTCTCGTGCGTTACGATAAACCACGTGGTCAACTGTCATTCCATACATTTTGAGCGATAGAAAATATAAATGTTAGGAGCGCATCGTTGGCTAGTGCATCAGGGAGGTATCACAGCGCTGCGTCGATCTCAAAGTGAAGTTTTATCGGGCAAGTTTAAGAAGTCCCGTCGGAGCGTACAAAACACATTTTAGCGCGTGCCTTATCAATTAGGCAGCAGGCAGGGGGGTCGAGTTCAGTGTCGTATAAAGCTGCCTAATTAAGAAGGCACACGCTAAAATGTGTTTTGTACGCTCCGACGGGACTTCTTAAACTTGCCGGATAAAACTTCACCTTTGACATCGACGCAGCGCTGTGTTGAGATAATTACCCCCTGTATCGTTATGGGTTTAGCAGACATAGGAGTTCTTGTGGCACGAATAAAAAAAATCTAGGGACTTCCGAACGATATATTAATTTATCGATAAATTGTATTATCTAATGACAGATATGACTATACATATAGATAACGTATAACATGAACATGCAACTTACTATAATGCTACACAATTTCATACAATATACCTGAATAGGCTTATGTTGCAAGGCACTCTCGATTTAGTTTAATTTGAATGGAAATCGATTGAGTACCGTTTTTATGTAAGAAACCCGTTCATAATAAAATCTTATTTATTGAATTTGATGTTTATTTCAATTTTAAAATCCCTATAAAGTTTGCCCATGAATTATTTAAATTATATTATTATCACCTATCATTATATATCATCGATGGGTAGTAATCAGCATGCAAAGCAACTCGGCTAGAGCCTTCGTTGTTCAAAAATATCTGAACTAGACTCTATTGTTACAGGCATAAGAGCGCGAGCAGATATTTTCGAGCACCTTATCACCTTATGCTCTGATATTTTTGATGGCGACTGTACAGTCAACCTATGTTTCACTATGGACTATGTTAAAGTGACGTTGTCAACCAAAACTTAAGAGACTTCATTTAATTTGGTTACAACGTCACGTTGACATAGTTAATAGTGTCCCAGGCATCAAAGTGGTTCACTTTACCTACCTAGCCTAATTAACTTTGTTTTATTTTGTTTAACTTGAATAGATAATCATAATTAATGATCCTAAATTGTCAAGACTTTACGGAAATAAATTACCGTTTGACACCCAAGCTTGCAATTCCGCAAAAGTTAAATTTTTGTTTCATTCTAATGTATCTCCTGTTAAGCTGATATGAATAAATATCTTAATGATAGGAAACGTTACAAGTGACGAGGGGAAATGGCTCATTTGGCTTTAGGTGGTTTTGGGCGCTTAAGTGTTAGGTATTCTTTCAAGAAAAATGAACATCGACGATGAATTGACTGCCATGCTCCATGACATGAGTCACGTCATGGTTGCAAGAAAGATACCACGAGTAAGATGGTTTGGTCCTTTACATTTACGTTTGATAAAGATTTTTTACGCAAGCTGAATTATGAACCCAAAGGTATAGCGTTTGACTTAAAAATAGAATACAAGCAAATTCTGTGTCAGAAATCTCTACAGCTATATTATAGCACCGTTTGTAAAACAAAGCGTTTGTACATCGTTATTAGACTTTGAATATGCAAACAGCTGCAGCTGGCAACAAAAGGTTTTCATTAAAACCACTAGAAAAAGCGGCCAAGTGCGAGTCGGACTCGCCCATGAAGGGTTCCGTAGCAGCAAGTAACATAATATAAAAGTTCGTTGTAGCTTTGATCAATGTTTTTATGACGTATTAAAAAAAAACTACTTACTAGATCTCGTTCAAACCAATTTTCGGTGGAAGTTTGCATGGTAATGTACATCATATATTATTTTTACATTTATCATTCCCTTATTTTAGAAGTTACGGGGGGGGGGACACACATTTTTCCACTTTGGAAGCGTCTCTCGCGCAAACTATTCAGTTTAGAAAAAAATTATAATAGAAACCTCAATATCATTTTTGAATACCTATCCATAGATACCCCACACGTATGAGTTTGATGAAAAAAAAATTTTTGAGTTTCAGTTCTAAGTATGGGGAACCCCAAAAATTTATTGTTTTTTTTCTATTTTTGTATGAAAATCTTAATGCGGTTCACCGAATACATCTACTTACCAAGTTTCCACAGTATAGCTCTTATAGTTACGGAATAAAGTGGCTGTGACATACGGACGGACAGACGGACAGACATGACGAATCTATAAGGGTTCCGTTTTTTGCCATTTGGCTACGGAACCCTAAAAAGGGAGAAAAAACTTAATGTCAGCTGCGTTCATACGGGAATATTGCAACGTTCACAGTTTTTAATCGCGAAAATAAAACTTTACTAATATTTTTTTCCAAAGCTTTTACTTAAAAACAAACATGTTATGTTATGTTAATTGAAATTGCACGATTATCGTCATGATCGTAAGGTAAATAAGTCTAGGCAAAAACGGATTATCATTTGTCTGCGCGTTTCGACACAGGTTTCTAAGGTCTTACAGCCTTACAGGCCTGGCTTGAAGATGTGGATGACAGGAGTAAAATGACTTCAAATTTTGTATGACAAATAACTCGTATAATAAAGTTTCTAGTTACATTTCATAAAGGTTAAGATAAGTAAAAAAAATGTGCTCTTAAGTTCTCACGAACACGTAGCGAAGTAGTGAAGTCTCCAGTCATCCTTCCTTTTGATTGGTTCTCGGTGGGGTTCAATGGCTGGCTCGTCATTGGTTGTCGATGACGTGATAGATGCAGCTGATTGGTCGCGTATGACGTGATAGTTTTGTCGCCGCGGTGTTTCCCAGGTAGCAAGCCACCCAAGGTTAGCTGCAACTGGCTTGTATGTGTGCGCAAAGCCGCAACATCATTATTATTTCATCGTCCGCTGTCAGACTGTCTATGAAAAAGATGTCCTTAGGCGTTCATTAAGGAACAATTACAGGCAGAAAATACTGGGCAAGAGTCGGACTATGCTCAGTGTAGGGTTCCGAACCGGCTTAGATGTTTTTTTTGTAAAAGGACACAACAACAAACCTTCGGTAGAACAAGGGCACAATGTACGATGTGACTACAGGGGAAATTGTGCCCTTGTCCGGTAGAACAAAGGCACAATGTACAATGTTACTAAAGGGGAAATTGCGCCCTTTTCCTACCGAAGGTGCGAACTATAACAAT
Source organism: Acleris holmiana (assembly GCA_949316455.1). Taxonomy (NCBI): domain Eukaryota; kingdom Metazoa; phylum Arthropoda; class Insecta; order Lepidoptera; family Tortricidae; genus Acleris; species Acleris holmiana. Next base: position 16,991,384 of record OX438767.1, read on the forward strand.
TTAGTCGCCTATCTCAGGAACCAATCAAGTCTAAATAGTCGTGATAGTTTTCCTTATATCGTGTGCTTTCATTTAAGATATTTTTCAAATTTTTATTACTTGTATTTATGACTTTAGTTTTGGCGGTAAGCATCTCTGGCAAAAAATCCATCTATAAATTTATAATGATATGCTCATAATGATTTTTAAGCGTTATCGTATGATACTTACCTCACTCGATGTTGTTACCTATTTTTTACATTATTAATGGGAGGTACCGGGAAAAAACAATCAAGATTTTTTTTTACAACTTTGTCGGCGTAATTTTAACTTTTAACTATGCCAAATGACATCTTTGTAGTACCATGGAAGAGTCTTTATATTAAATTATCTCAGTAAATGAAAGTGACAAGGTACTAAAGTGTAAACATCTTTATGATCTCGACTGTGCACATGGTTATACACCATTTTGTGAGTGTTACCGCGGACAGACAAACCGACGGACATGGCGAAACTAAAATGCTTCCTTGTTGACTATGGAAATTTTAAAAGTATCAATGCCAACTAAATACAAATACAAATAAATTTATTTACAAAAAAAACAGTTAATGCAGGATTAACAGGAAAGCAGTGACTCCCTCGCTAGGCGTAGCCTGTATCGTGGGAATCCGAACATACATTTATTTATTTATTTGCTATCAAATTTGAAATTTGTAGTCATCCCATGTCATCGGAATGGTCAATTATTTGCTTTTCTACTTTTTAGGCATGGAGACGATTAGTAAAATATCGGCTAACACCACGACATCAGCAAAATTGTCCTTGACTCCTAAAGCAAAACTAGCGGCGGACGCAGGTTTGTAGGCGTTTTCTTTTTTTATAAAATGAAGATGGCAGGCGAGCACGCGGCCCACCTGCTGGTAAACGAGCATTTTTTTGTAATCGCGTGTATAGGTCGATTTCCAAGAGCTCGCACAAATGGATTGAATGAGTGAATGATAATATAAATAAATAAACATCACGGGATAATGTCACACAAATTGACCTAGTCCCAAACTAAGCTCTAAGCTTGTACTATGGGTACTAGATAACGATAAACATACTTAGAGAAATAAATACTTAAATACATAGAAAACATCCAAGACTCAGGAAAAAATATTCACGCTCATCACACAAATATTGCCCTTACCGGAATAATGAAAAGCTGTGTAAAAATTATTAGTAATATTTTCAATCATGATGAAAATTCAGATTTGACGATGACTGGTACAAAATGCTTCGTGACCATAGATTCGCAATCAGTAATTAAATCCGTAGTCGCAATTATTTACTGTAATATATTTTACCTGCTTAGTCCTAATAATGTGCAGACTAAGTGAAATTTTTATTTTTTCTTGATTAACGAAAAAGTTCCTATTGTTTACAAAATATTAGGTGGCCCCTGTATAAGAGTGACACCCATACAGTGACAAGTAACATTACTTACGTTCAATCCACTCGTGCAAGCTCTTGTGAATAAACCTATAAATTACATTACAGCGAATACGTTGTCAACCCTTTATGTGATGACCACGATGTTATTATGAGGCCACATATGCTGTCACGCCCACACAAGATTGAAAAGGGATGGCTTTATGTTCTTCCGCGCGAAGAACGTGAGATGGAGATAATTTTCGCGCGCCTCAATGGCAGCGTCAAATTCAAATCATTGCTGTTAACTTTAAAACCATTTACGTTGATTAAATTGAAAAAATCGTTTACCAGGAATAAGAAGTTATAAATACTCAACTTTTGAATTAAAAGTCATCGTTAAAGATCTTAGTGCTTCGAAAATTCAACCAAAAGTTTTTTTAAAAATAAAACCGTAGCGATTTTTTTTCTAATTTTGTTTTCACGTTACACAGTCTCGAGAAAATATGACCAAGTTTAATAAATCCCAAGAACAGACTCGTAGGCGTTATGGTTATTAACATGAAGATGGCAAAACACTGCCGACTACATCAAATGAGGCTTCTTAAGGTGGGTACGAATTAGAGCAGCCTCGGGTTGAGGCACGCACGGCTCAAATTCGTACGCGCTCACGCGCTGTGCGCGATTAGCGGGCGAGCGGCGCGTGGCGAGCCGTAGAGAGTCCGTCTTTAGACCGTGGTCAAAGGCGCCTCGGCGTGCGTGCCTCGCGTAATTTTGACGTGTATCTGAGCGTGCCGCGGGCAAAACGACAAGTTCTAACTTGTCTGTGGGCGAGGCGCGTACAAATTTGATAAAGTTGCTGAGCCGTTCCACTAACGAGGCGATTTCTTCTTCTTTTTGTTAATAATTCGGTGAATTATGATAAACGCAGCCGCGGCTGTCATCGTGTCCGACGCCATTTTGAAATGACGGCTCGCGTCAAGTACGCTGCCTCACCAGCGCATGTTTATGTGCAACAATGTGGGTCGCGAGCAGCTCGCCGCGCAGGGCGAGCATGCCTCAGGCTGAGCCGCAGCGCTCAGATTCGTACCCAGCTTTAGGCTGCATTTCCACCAGAGCGAGCAGTGTGCGAGAAAAAAAACGACCAGTAGGAGAGCTGCGCTCAGTGAAGTTAGGAATCCTATTGGTGGATTTTTTCCTCGTCCACCGCTCCACTACCTCGCACAGCTCTGGTGGAAATGCAGCCTTAATACTTTTATGAAAATCACTTCACTCCTAGTCTTACTCATTAAACCGGAATAAAACAATGCAAAAACTGCTCCTTGATGTCAGGTTCAAGGGTAAGAAGGTGGTAGACTAATAGCAATCTGGACGTACCTTGCACAAGGTCTTACAACCACTTCTGAACAGGGTCTGTGGACTCTGAAACCTGCGAGCAAAATTTAATTTACACGGGGATATTGTATTTCTCTCGATGTCGTATTCTTTTTACATGCAAAAGACAAGTTGCTTTTAAACCCTCTTCAAAAAAGGCGGGTCTTTTTTTATGATCAGGAGAAGGCACACGAGCACTCTGGCCACCTGATGGTAAGTGGAATCTGAGACTCATAGACATTTGAATTCTCAAGACTGCAATTCTAAAACCTCAAATGCGTTGCCAACCCTGAGAACTAAGATGAAAAGGCCTCTATGCTAGTAATTTCACCGGTTGTCTTATCCCCACACCGTAACAATTAGTTGTATAACACAGCTAAATGGGTAAGTTACGTTGATTTTTCGATTTGACACGTAAGTCGCTTTCGACACTGATTGAAGATTGATATTTCCTTTTTAAATTTTTTGTTAATTTATTACTATGTATGAATGTATATATACTGTTTGGATATTGGCTGATAATAAACTCGCAGGCAAAAACTTGGATCATCCATGTTTTGACATACGAGTGTTAACAAATCGCACATTGAGAATCAAACCGTCACTAAACAAAAAAATACTTTATTTGAAATCCAACTTCATTTTGATGGCAATATTGTCATTATTCGAACTCTTATATATTTTGTTTAGTGACGGTTTGATTCTCAATGTGCGAAATATAACTTTTTATCAGACAGGAACATCAAATTCTAATCCAGATTGAATGCGGCTTATAAATTGTGTTTTTTGCCTAAGTGCTGCAATATTCTGATTTTTTGAACCCCTTTTCTGTAACTTAAAATGTATGGAATGTCTTTCTCGTGCGTTGCGTTAAGCTAACTTACTGTCATCCCATAAACTTTGAGCGACAGAAAAGAAAAACGTTGAGTGTTTGAATCTTGACTAAGGCATCTGGGGTTCTATTCAACACGGAAAAACAATATTGCCTTTGATGTGTTATCGACCGTTTTGTTTTTAACTTTGACGCCATTACTGTCAAGTAAATAAGACCTATAAATACGTTGACAATATTGAGACACGTCAAAAACCATGTAGAATTTCAGCCCTGTAGCGTTTTTTATTTTGAATGATCTTTACAGTCTGTGGTAAGTTGAAACCCGACGGGTTCGGGGAAGATATCGACGTGCAGACACCAATTGCTGCGCTCGAAGATACCAGTATGACCCTCTTAATTTTTAAACACTCTTTGATTTTGAAACACGTCTGGGCCCTTATTTAATTATGGTCATGTTTCGGCTGCGTTTCCACTTGAGCTGTGCGAGGTAGCAAAGCGGTGCGCTAGGAAAAAAACCACCAATAGGAGAGCTCCGCTGAGCAAGACTAGGAATTCTATTGGTGGATTTTTTCGTCGCACACCGTTCCGCTACCTCGCACAGCTCTGATGGAAACGTAGTCTTATTGCGGGTGGATAAAGCATCCGTCACTCTCGCACTGTACTTGTCAGAAAGTGACGGATGTTTTATCAACGTTTAGTTATGCCGTAAATACGACCGTAATAAGCCTTTTCAGGGAAAAGTAATGGCTTGTTAGTGTTAGATGTAGTTGTATTTTGGGTGTGTGCATGTGTGTCTACGTATTCGTGTGTGCGTGTGTTTTAGTTTTTGGGTTTATCCAAGTAATAAATATTACCTTAATATCTTGACGGTGTTAATTTTACTGATATAGTAAACTGAGTATGTTTTTTTAAGGTTCTGTAGCCATTTCCGTCTGTCCCTCTGTTAGTTGTTTTCCATAGTTTAACTCAGAGACTGTTGGTAATTTAAATGTATACTAAATTACAGCTATGTAGTACCAAGACTTTCTGAGTGATACCACGGGCAGACAGACGGACATGGTGAAACTATTTAGTGTTTTTTTTTAACTACGGGCTCTAAAAGGAGACCTTGCTTCCTACATCGGGATGGTCAATTATTTGTTGTTCTACTTTTTAGGCATGGAGACGATTCTTAAAAAGTATGCTAGCATCGCGACGTCAGTAAAATTGGCCTCGATTACTAAATCAAAACTAGCGGCAGACGCAGGTTTGTAGGCATTTTTTTTATAATTTGCATGGTCATAGCAGGTGAGTCCACTTACTGGTAAACGGGCTTCTGATACCCTTATATATTTTTAATCGCATATAAATCGCATTGCAGCGAATACGTTGTCAACCTGGTCAAACCTGCCAAATCTGTTGAGTGCTTTTTGAGTAATTGGGGAACATACATAAACACGACGAAGTGGCCTCCTTCTTTTTTTGAGGTCGGTTAAAAAGAGTGCCCCGGGTGTATTCAGGGTGCTCTTAGTCCTGTGGACCTACTTGGACGGCTTGGTTCCCCCGACCCTGCTGCCCGGTCCACTATGGCATGGCGACTGCGCATAGCGCCGTCGTGCTCGCCCCACTTGCCTCCTAAGGATTACGGAAGCAAGTGGGTAATCCTCTCGCCGTCGTTCCGCAGCCTCTGTCCACGTTAATGTTACTATTCTAAATGAGAAGTTTTATTGACTTTTCCACGAACGCATAACGTGAGGACCATTTTTTTTTGCCTAAGTGCCATACTGACTCTTTCAGTGACCTCAGGACGGCAAGTGTTCAAATTAAAAAATCCCTTAGAAGAGCAGAATATGTTGGATCTTTCTCCATGTCCCCTTGAAGACACCGTCTTCAGTAAGTGATCAATGTAATATTACTAATTATTATAATGTCTAAGGAGAATGCAGTATTTCATTAATATATTTAATTGTGGTTGCAGTAAACAAAAATGCGTTTGCAATAAATCCGGAGAGTAAATCGTTGGTGCCACCAGAAATACAAGTTCTTACAAGTGGAGCCTCGCGAGATGGAGTTAATTTACACGACACTTCAAATGAAGAAAGAACGGCTAAAGCTTGGGTTCGGCCTGGAGACAAAGAGGATGGCCAACTGAAGTCGATACCCGAGATCAGGCTGAGTTCCATTTTTAAAAGGAATCCACAAGAGCACAAAGCTACTTCACGGAGAGCGAGTCACACGGTTGGTCTTTGTGATACAAATACATCGGCAATAAGAGATGACGAACTATCACCATTCGTTAAAGAAGCAAAACTTGAAGGTTTAACGTGTTTGCGGCGCTATAAGCGATATTCGTCTAACCGCGCAATGAGCATGGGTAAGAAATAAATATAATACTTATAATAGTAGATTGCTGAACCTTGCTAATATTAACCCTTTGAACGCCAAGAACCCATAAAGTGGTCGTGAACTGTCGTGCCTACCACGCCATCAACCGTTATAGTGGTCACAGATACAGTGCAAAATAGACCCGAGTTATTGTGACGTAAGGTTAAAATTAGCTGTGGTTTTCAGCTGTCATTGGCGTGTGAGGACCACTTTTGTATCAAGCCAATGGCGGCGAAAAGGTTAAAAAAATGTATGGATTTTTGTATCATTCATGACGCCTAAACGGCTGAACGAATTTGCAAGTAAAGCGGCTCCTTAACTGAATTTCGCTTTAAGGTACACCTCTTGAAAAGTGAGGTGCGATAATTTTGTAAGTAAAATCAACGGGCCTTGCTTCTACTGAAAAATGTTCTGTACTAACACAAATCAAAGTCCATTTTTCAATGTTTACTTTCAGCTGATGTGGTACGGGGCATTGTAGTGCACATAGGATGCTGTTTATCCTAGATTTTTGTATAGTTCCCTAAGAAAATAAAAAACGACTTCTGCGCTAATAGAGTCGCGGGAAAGAGTTTGTGTTATAATTATCATTGCACATGCATGACAAAGAGATCCTTGGGGAAGGCCTATGTCCAGCAGTGGACGTCTTTTGGCTGATATGATGATGATAATGATGATGTTTCATGACATTTGTCCCAATATATTACAGACATGAGGACCTGTTTACCCCCAGAGTCCTCTACGGTTGTGATGACGCCAACTAAAATCGAAGAAAAGAATACTTATTCTATAGGAACAGGTAAAATTCATTATTTTTACTATTACGTGTATAAAAAGAATACAAAATAAAGCGATTTACATAAATGTAGATAAACAATACGTTATCAATAAAGTACCTGATGAGTTTTTGACACCACGATAAAATAATAAAAATGTACACCGTGTCCAATAAGTTGGCATACAGTTTTAAACTCTCGTTAAAGCAATGTACTAATAAAAAATGCAATATAAACTATATTTTATGAAAGATATGATTGTTATATACAATATTCATTACAACTGTTCTGTCATAACTCCACGGCACGCACTGCCTCTATCGGCATTTCGTCCCAAATTTCAACGATAACATTTTGAAATGCTCCAAATTCTTAAGTTTTGAGAGCATGTACAACCATGCAAAAAAGTCCAGTACATTTAAATTCGCAGAACTATTCATTTTTGGCAAGAAATCCGTTAACACGTTCACTATCCCCATACAAAAGATCTGACAATGTCACAAATCCAACTGACAGTTTTATGCCCTTTCAGATGGGGATGTAACCCCATAGTGAAATCACGGACTCCTAAAAAAAAATTTCATGACCCCACATTGGGGGCACCCGGACAGGGAACGTGTTAAATTGGCCTGACAACACTTCAACTGAGTGGGATGAAGCTCCGTCTTGTTGAAAACAACAGTAGTCGTTTCCAAACATCATTTTTAAATTTGGAGTAATATTTTTTCCAAGACTTTAATTTTATAGTATTTGGGTTCCCGGAATTTCTTCATCATGGATTAAAAGAGAACGACGACAGCTAAATATTTATGAAATATTGTTATTTATTCATGACAATATAAACTTCAAATTGTAATGATAAAACTGTCTTTCTGTCTGTTTATATTTTTCAAACCAGCGCTATAAAAAGTGTATTCGAATTTATTGGACACGGTGTAGGGTAAATTTCTAGTTACTAGCCACCCCCCAATAACTGGCCACAGTATACTAAAATGATTAAATTAAAAATTCTGTAACATATCCACACAGTTCAAGTAAACCATCTGATAACAGCAGTTATCTCAAGTATTATTCAAGTTTTATATACATCGATTACCGTAAGAGTTCATAATAAAATGAGTTTGACTTTGACGAGCAGTCGAACTGGCTAGTTGCTTATGTTTTCTATTAGCGGACATGCATTTCAAATTACGAATTTCTGATATAAATTTGACTAATGATGTTATGTCAGTGTAGTAAATGTGATCACAAAAGGTAAGAGAATAATTATTTCACTATTAATTTACTTACTAACTTCAAATTCTTTAACTTATTTGGATGGCTAGTTTCTGAAATTAAATTCGACACCATTTTAAATACTAGCCACCTATGCCAGATACTAAAATTACTAGATTTAAATTATTTAGGTAGGTATGAGAAAAAAATATCTCAGCGAGTCATCTAGGAAGTAGGGGAGAATGGGCAATAGTGGATCACTTTTTTTTCAAGTCTTGTAACTCAACTATTTCTACATTTTATTTAGTTTTTTACGCAGAATGTGTGCCAACGATACCACAATGCTTAGAAATAAAGAAAAAGTGGAAAAAAATCACTGCCTCAGGTGAGACTCGAACTTACAATCGTGGATCTTTTCCGTTTCATCCTTGTTAGTTCAAAAATGTATTTTTTTCTATAACTAAGCAATTTATCTGATTTAAAAATGTTACCATGTTAGACTGGCCTGCAAATAGTCCCGATTTAAATCCTATTGAAATTTTTGTAGTACGACGTTAAAAAAAAAGTCTCCGTTAAACGTAATTCCAGTCAAAATGAACTTTACGAAGTCTTTGTTGAAGCATGGAACTCGATCCCACTCGATAAATGTATGAAATTACTTGAATCAATTCCACGTCGTGCAGAGCCGCCATTAATAACAAAAGCTATGCAACTAAATATATTTTTTTAAGAAATTTTGTAAACCAAACATTATTTTACATAAATAGTTTGAAATTGTTGACGTTAACATGTTAATAACTTTGATTTTACCTCATTTCTTTAGTGTTTCTAATTACTTGTCCATGACGGATGGTACTGCGAATGTCGTTTGGTTGTTTGTACGTAACTAAATATCTAAATGGTAGTTGTAAACTCGGATATTTATTTGTTTTTTAATTAATTATAAGTTGTTGAACGTATTCTATGCATTTTGTTGTTTTATTTCCAACAACAAAAGTTTTACGGCAATGTGCCTTGTATAATGTGAAGTACGTCGCAAGTGTTTCTAATTATATGTCCACCACTGTATGTCATATTTGTTATCATCTTCACCAGACAAGTTCCTCTTCGGATAATGAGGAATAAAGGATCAATTCCTAAAGAGTTTTTTGTTTATTTTTAAGTTAAGAAGCTGTTATTACCTTTGTTATTTTTTTTGTTGGATACATAAATACGTGTCAATTTTTTTCAATTTTTTACCGACTGTGACCGCCCGTAGTACCTATATTGCCAAGACCCCACTCTCCCCTCTAGTTTTCACGTAGTAGGTATCTATTGTACCTAGGTACTTAGGATTAAAACATAGTGGCCAGTAATTGAAAAAAAGTGGCTAGTATTGTAAATAGTGGCTAGTTACTAGGTTAACAGTAATGTCCAATAAAATAATTACATATTTCAGGAAATAAATAATATTATCGTCTAGTAAACACTTGTTATAATTAATCAACATTCACTTCTTCCCCTAAAATCATAATATGAGCGATATCACTTTACAGGTAATCACTATACACATTCTAAGCAAGCAAGGTAGTAAAGTGGCCAGTTACTAACAATTTACCCTATACAAGAATATGCTAAGCCATTTGGTTATATAGGCTAAACTTAATTGATTAAATTATTTTTAATTTTAATTATTTGTATTCGCAATATAAGTTTTAAGGCATAACTCAGTGTCCAGTCATATTATTTTAAATATTATCAGTATAGTATAAATCTGAATCAGTTTTTATTGACATTTTAGATACTGCTGACATCTGCCAATTGAAAACCTCGGCCGCAGTATCAGGTATAGATTGTTTTTGTATGCTCAAAAATTAATTTATCCTTAATTTTGCTGAAACAGCACTCTAATTTCTTCGTTCCAGGCCAACGACATATACTAAATTTCTTTATTTCACAGTCATTTTACTTGTTAAAACGATATTTGGACTAGGAAAACGAGCTCCAAACAGCCAAATACTCGTACAATAAAAAGTTTCCCAAGTTTATTTTACCTTTAAAATGTCATAGACTAAAAAGGGTAACCTTTACGATCGGCGTTTACTTACAGCATATTTAACGGTGTTTGAAGTAGCTTTTTTATATTATTCAAATATAAAAAAGCTTAATTTACACGCGTTAAATGTTAAATATATTATGAAAAATAAAACAAAGATTTATTTTTATAACATTTTAATTCTAATTTATTTAATTTGGAAATACTTATTACAATAGTATATAAGTACTTACCAGATTTTATTTAATGGTATTATTAAGTTTTTTAGTATGTCAAACCTATTTTTAATGGTAAACACGACATCACTCACAATGGCATGTGAGCGATGTTTCCGAGACACTACAGTTTAGTAAATCAATTGCTAAATATACCTTAAACCGTACTTATTTTTTAGCCACACTAATCGGCGAAAGGAGCAAGAGAGATGTGTCACTAGAAACAAATTCACCAAATTTGGGATTTAACGGTACTAACACTACTAACGTTCCTTGTTAATTTAAACTGTATAATTCAATTCTGTGGTATTGTTTAACTAAGACATTTTTTTTTGCTTTTTTATAGGCCCCAGTATATTATCAATATCATCTATTAACAATGCTACTTCGTCGCACACTTCAACACACAGGACTCTAAATACGAGTAAACACATTTTAAATTTGCTGCATAATAGTTTTATTTATATATTTTTGCTAAGCTATATTTCTTGTCTCAATTATATTTTCAGTGTCTTCATCTACCCAAGATTTACTGAAAGATGTCTCTGTTATCGCAATGCCTTTGCGTTGTCGTGCGTCGCAACTAAATTGCTGTGGTAGGATGAGGAGAATTATATATTTTTAACCTCCTTAGGCCTCTCGTACATATATTTGTACATAATACGTTCATTAGAAAATAGACCTATTGCAAAGGAAATAAAATAGGTTTTCCTTTGTTTTTATGAGGGACAATAAAACTAGAAAATTGACTCTATTGCATTTTTAATAGGTTCATATTCCATTGGCAAATTTCGTTGTATGGTGGGTCTTGGGAGGTTATAATCCCTACCTTTGATATTTAGCAATGCACTGGCGATATATAGCGAATAATCAAAATAATGTAGAGATGTTCTTGTACCTTAGACATTTTGGATGTGTGCGTTGTGTACAAAAGTAGTATGAAAGTTACGTCTTATTTCAAATATAGAATGTCAAACGGCCTATACAGATGTGTTACTACAACATACGACAGGTTCTTTACCTAAGTTTTTCATCTATACTTATTTTTATTTTTGTTTGTTTTGGTACAGGTACCGATACAGTCGGTGATATATTGGAATGTTCTAAATCAACTTCAATTGATCATATGAATACAGGTATAGGTGATATTAGCGCATTTTTAATTCTGATAGTATAGTTTTTTTTATCTACACGCATTATCATAAACCCCCCTCTATGGTGCGTTCGAAAACCGCAAATTACGACTAACATAAAGATAAACAGTTTTGTTAGAACAAATTTCTTATGTGTGAAAATGTTTTATTGCTTAATAATCACATCAAATTCGATATCATTATTACAGTCAAACTTCGAACATCTTTGAAATTCAAAGCAATTTTGTTTGATCTCAATTTTAATATCACTCGAGATGACATTTTGTTCGAAATGAGTCAATTGCATACAATTTTGACTAATCTCGCATCTTACTTGATCGAACGATATAATAGTAGAGACCGACTCTACTTTGTCTTTGAATTTAAAAAAAACTATGGCCGCCATTTTTAACTTTATATTTGTCTTGTCTCGTCGCAAAAAATAGTTTAGTTAGTTTTGTTGTTTATAATATATATGTAGATAAAGCAGTGTATGTAACTGTACTAAATTAGGCATTAAAACACTCGTGTTTTAACTCTACTATTATCTGAAAACATGTCAGTGTGACATACAGATAGAAACATGTTGAACGATTATAAGCATACATCGCAATTTTCGGTGCGGGAATTATTTGAGAAAGAATGGAGATAAAAAGATAGGTTAGTCTGAGAAAAATCGTATTATACCAAATGAATAACTACCTCTCTGCGCATTTATAAACTTTATGATACAGTTTTATTTTAATTAATGTAGTACTTTAACTTTACTATCAAGCCTTATAAGATAATAATAAAAATAACTTTAACAATTACCTGTAGTACAGTCGAAGACACTGTTAACTGTACATTTACAATCGAACATAAACCTTATCACATCGTGTTAAAGTCTATGGGTGTTCAGTTAACAGTGTCTTCGTGTGTACGTTGTAATAGTAGTTGACGCGATTTTCAAAATAAATTATTAATTTTTTTTATATTTGGAACTGTTAATATGCACCAATACACTGGTAAACATCTTAGCCTGATTGTGCAAAATGTGGTTACAGAATTATCAACAAGGTCTTTAGAGTTGTTGGTATTTCTGTAGCTCTGCCTATCCCACTCTGGGAATAAAGGCGTGAGTTTATGTATGTATGTATGTATGTAGTTAATATGCGACGTCTTGCTGTAAATATCAATTTCAAGGAACTGAACAATCTTTCCACAGCGGCAGTTGTAATATGCATATTTAATAAAAAAAAAACAAATTGCGATGTATGATTATAAAAAAAAGAAATTTAGTTTTAAATATACGGGAGTTACCCACATTTTTTTTACATATTATTATACTAATCTTTTGACTTAGATATTTTCTGAAAATGATCCGTATGGCATTCAGACAGTTATCTGATAATGGTACTCTAAAATCCATCAAAAATGTGCATGAACGTTACACATCAAAATCATTGGATTGGTATATTTCGCTTTTTATTTCAGATATAACTTTAGGTAACGAAGTTTCAAAGATGTCTTTCAACGCAGGTTCATTTGATGTCCTAAAAGTAAAAGGTAAGTATAGCCTGACAAGATTCTATTTGGCCCTGAAATAGGGATGCTACAAATAGCTTACATATGGCAATAATGTGTGGACGTCATGTATAGTCGGTACATTGGCTTCGTGTTAATATTTCGTATGTTTAGAATTATAGTGACCAAATCCAAATATTTTGAATTTCAATTTAGGTCTCTATAGTACTAAATTTATGACTCGAAATCGAAAGCTGAAAATGTTTGATTTAGTTCACTATAATTCTAGAAGTGCGATTTGTAGAATGTCAAAACATTGTTTTTGGGGAATCGAAGTTAACATGTTTAGCTTTTCAATCATTACGTATTAATAAAATCTGTTTCCCAAGATTAAATATTGAAATATTCTTCAGATGCGGACTCCGATGACGTTTGATTTTCGTCAGTTGGTGTGTCGCTGTTAGGACCACGATAATTCATGAATTTTATGCCTTATGGCACTTTAGCGAAGTCATCTATGTTCATTCTATTTTAACGTGGGACCTTATTTTGTACTGATAGCAATAAGAGAGCTTGTCATTATTTTTAGTTTTTTTTTTATCGTAAAACGTATATCAGAAAAAAAACCTATTAAATTAAACTCAAACCAACTGACCAGTTAAATACAACCGCACTAATAAATGTCAGTACGGGTCATGTCAACGACCAATTTCTAAACATTGTTTATCGGAGTGCTACACAATCCCTCGTCTTTTTTTGATGTAAATAATTTATTGTAGGATTCCATAATATTTTTCTTGCATCATTGAAAATATTTTGTGGAATTTTTGTGCTAAAATAGTTTATATCTAACGTTGGTAAACATACACCAAACCGACGGTTGTAGGCCACATTTTAAAAAGCACAGTTTACTCACCTTACCTTGCATACACATCTTAGAAAATTTATACGGGAACACCAGGAATTCTATAAAAAACGAGAAGGTTTACCCTCATCACGTTCAATCCGTCACAAAAATCTGGGGTCCTAGTGAAAAAGGGTATAAGTCTTCTGAAGACCAAGTAAAAGAGGGTTTGACCCTTAATAAGACCTCGTTAAAGTAAAAATACTAGACCAAAATGAAATAACAGTCATGGAATCGCAAGGCTCTAAAGAGTAATAATCATACCTGGGATAACTCGGGGCAAGTTCTAGGGATTTGATATCGATAAAAAAGATGTCGACGTAATTAAATACTGGTTATGACACCATGAAAAAAGTAAACAGTCTTATAAAAGGTGAGGAAATTTCAATAACCAACATAAATGAAAAATTGACTTTGAATCATTATAAATATTTAAAGAATGCCCCGTTGACCACTGTGGTCGTTGATAGAACGTTTACAGGTTAAAGTGGATATTTTCATCTAGACGGCAATCATTAATACCATCGAATATGGAAAAAATATTGAATGTTTATCATGAAAACTATTTTAAAATAAACTTATAAATAGATACACGTTTTAATTTTTTTCATTTTTTATTTAAAAAAGAGGAGAAAATAAGTAATATTCATTTATGTCGCATAAAATTTAGATTTTGGCAGTGACATCGATATATTTTTCTGTCGATAAGTAATATATTTTGCTACACCACTTTCGTATAGATGCCCCGAGATATCCCAGGTATGGTAATAATAATAATAGATGATGTTATAGTTCAGGAAAATACAATTAAAATTGTATCGTAAAATGTAGGTAGTAAATTCAATTTCAGCTTATAGTAATGTGGTAAATATATAGCCTGTGCCTTATAAAGGGTTAAGTCTAGTATACCCCGTTTATGTATGTACCGTTCTATATTACGAGTTAAGTCGACTTATACCCTTTTTCACTAGGTCCCCAGAAATAAGCTCATTGCACTACCTTCTAAACTCGAACTTTGATCTCCGGGCCCCTTTACAAGCTCCGTCCGCCCCTTAGGCCGCTTCCTGACTTGTCGGTACGCTTGCAGTACATGTCTGTTGTGAAAAATACTCTTCGCCAGTAAAATGAATTATTACCACAAAAAATTCGCTACATGGCCAAATAAAATCTTGTCAGGCTATAAATATACTAATATAATACTTATATGAGAACATGAGGCAGTTATACTATTCAGTTTGGCTGTATTTGACTGCAGCCCGTATCGTATACCACTGACTAACTGTTTTTCCATACTGAGTAAAAAATGTGGTGAAACCGCGAGCGGTCGACGCATTTAATTTTGTGCAACGTCCTAATGTAAACGCAGCATTACAAATTATTATAGCGAATTCGTTTCGTCAAAAGTTGTAAAAACGGGACTCCACTAGCGGTCTGTCTGTATGTAACCAGGCATGAACCGTAATAGCTAGACAGTTAAAATTTTCACAAATGATGTATTTCTGTTGCTGCTATAACAAGAAATACTAACAGAAAAAAAAATAAGGGTTCCCGTACAACAAACGTGATATTTTGGCTTTTTTTCTCGTTTATCATACAGACACCATGGTTACAGAGAGACACCAAGACAGGTGAAACTAAAAAAGAAGGTCGTATAGTGTCTAATGTTATAATTATAGATAATGGTACGGAACCCTACGTGCGCGAGCCCAACACGCACTTGACCGGTTTTTTTCTTTAGCATTTAGTCCAATGCTTCCTCCACCCCTTCCAGAAAGTGGATGGTGGAGTGTTGGTGTATTTATGATGAAATTAAGAAATCGAAATGATACCTTCTCATTTTTATTTAGTGCCAGCAATGTACACATCCGCCTGTATTAATACTAACATCGAAGAGGAATTTTCGAAGTCGATCAGAGTGGGACTGTCGCAGACTATCTGCAATAACGCAAAAGCTCATACCGGTGTTCAACACGAACCAGGTAAATACTTTACCCGACAAAAAGAAGGGTGGTTTATGTTGAACATGTGTATAGGTCGATTCACAAGAGCTGGCACGAATGGATTGAACGTAAGTAATGTCACTTGTCACTGTGAGTGTCGTTTTATACTGGTGATTCCTAATATTCCATCATTCATTCATTCATTCCATCCATCCATCCATCCATCCATCTTAGTCCTCATTGTTGGCAACGCATTTGGGGTCTTAGGATTGCAGTCTTATATTTATAGTCTCAAAAATTCAAATGTTTATGGGTCTAAGATTCCACTTACCATCAGGTGGCCTGAGTGCTCATGTACCTTTTCCTTATCATAAAAATTTTTGTTAACAACTGGTACTTTTTCGTTATTTAAGAAAAAAAATATTTTACACACAATCTGCATATTATAGGACTAAGCAGGTGAAATATATGGCAGTATTTTTACTGCGGATTGCAACTACGAATTTAATTCCCTACTGCAAAACGAATGCTGCGAAGCATGTTGTACCAGTGAACGTAATACATATTTAAAATTTCACCATGATTGAAAGATTCTACGATTTTTTACACTGCATTTGGGCGGACATAAGACAGGATTTTCTAAAATCACGATTATAACTTATTGAATCGACCTTTGCGCGACCGTTTTGTGAAGCAAACATAGATATTATCACTCACTTATATTCGATCCATTCGTGCCAGCTCTTGTGAATCGACCTGAAACTGTATTATCAAACCGTGGTTAGAATGGGATTGGGCACATATTTCGTTTTGGAATTAATACATGAAATGACATGATACAATGAAATTTTCTGCGTAACTAATCTCTTTATGCTGACCGTACAACTCCGCCGTCGAGTTATTCCACTTTTCTTATGACGTGTTCGAGTGCTAAGTTGAACAGCATTATGTGACCAGTTAGGACTTCGATTTCACCCGACAGCCCTCCCCCTACCTTGACCATGATCATTCTCACAAGTTAAACAGGAATTTTACTTTCAAAGCATAGAGAAGAGTGACTCTCTGTCTATACTCTCGTAGGTTTCGTGAAAATCACGGTCGACCAAACAATTGCTTACTATTTTTATTTTTTTTGGCAGAACTAAGTAAGCTGATGGAGTATCGGCCAGCTTGCATCGCCTGCGAGAGCCCAACGATTGTAACTATTGCGCAGCCGCCAAAAAAAGGTAATATTTGGGCATCAGACAAAGCCCAAAACCCAAAGTTAACGGTCTATAGTTGGTTGGTAGATAGTTAGTGTTCTTATTTGCTTTCGCCACCTATTTCAATTGTTTCTGCCTTCATATCGTCTGTCGCCCATTTCTAGGTTCAAATTAGACTAGAAATTAGATTAGAATTAAAAATAAGAGCAGAAAATGTTATTTTGATTTTTTCTTTAATTTTTTTAATTCTAATGCGATGAACTGAGAGCCTATGGAGCTTTGGAAGAATGCATTTTTACTCCACCGGAGAAAATATTTACTAATAGAATAACTGCGCTGTGCGAGGGCAGGAAAATACTGCTGCGCATGGCTCTGCCCTTATAAGTAGCTGCAGACTTTAGTATCTTGTATCTTTAACGCCTTTTGATATTTTAGTGCAGTAGTTCAAACATGATTTTAAAGCGACAAAGCACTAAAATGTGGCAGCTACTTATTTTTACATAACATTTGCTAGATATAATTCTTGTTCACCCTTAGCCAGGCCTAGCAATTTTTTTCCTATTGAATATAGATTTTGGTAGATCAAAGCTATCAAAGTGTTATAAAAAAAATCTTGTCTTTTTTTATTGGTATGTACCATGTGGTCCCTTTGTGACCTCTGGCTGGCTTAGGGTTAAGCTGCTAAAATATGACTTATCCAATTGAATAATGAAACAATTGCTATTTTACGATTATACAAAAAAGCAACTTAAAGATTTCAAACCAAGTTGGACATTTTCGTCTAAAACGTACGTTTACATTTTTTTATTAAATACTTTTACTACAACCGTTACTTTGATAAAGTAAAAAAATGCGTTGTAAAGGATATACAAAAACAACATGACTTAACAAAAAAAACATAACTCGCATTTACGTCTTTTTTACACTAGTGTTTCAGCCGTGTGGTTGCCGGCTTAGAATACTCCATGTCTTCCCGTGGAAATCGTAAGAGGCGACTAAGAAAATAAAGGCTTCTAGTATTTTTAGGCGATGGGCTTGCCACCTGTCACTAAATATACTGGTAAACATCTTAGCCTGTTTGTGCAAAATGTGGTTACAGAATTATCAACAAGTTTTTAGAGTTGTTGGTAATTCTATAGCTCTGCCCACCCCACTCTGGGAATGAAGGCGTAAGGGTATGTATGTATGTTTTAATAAAATACACAATGATATTTTAGAGTAAAATCACTTACATTTAAGTCAGTGTACCACTAGAAATTTGGATAAAACATAGACGCAAATTTTCTAAATGAGTAATTATTTCGCCAAATTTGCTTTATCGTCAAAGGAAATCGATCATGATATAAATCATCTCCATCTTGAGGCTATCATTGGGATTACAGTTATGTCACAAGCAAGCATTCAAAACTTGACTACCCCTGCAGCATAAGAAATGATGAGGTTTCCATTGAGCCTATGACACTCTTTGTGTGAACCAATCCCACGATACCATACATTTTAAAGGTTGACGCACACACATAACCGCTCGGCAACTGACCGGTACAGCCTCGCCTTATTTATATAAGGCGAGGGAATGCCGTTACGGGGCCGATAAGTGTGTGTTACAGTATGGAGTTTCATACAAAGAACGGCTCGAGTTGAGGTGGTGCCGACCCGGTGCCAAGCGCTTATGTGCGTCAACCCTTAAATCCGCCATTAACCCGCGGCAAGTCACCAAGAAACATGAATACATACATACGCCCGAAAAAAACTGCCCCCCCGTCTTGATTAGTTGAAACACTAGCTGTTTCCCGTGACTCCGTCCGCTTAGAAGTCGGTTAAGGCTATGGGGAACTATGCAATTATCCGGGATAAAAAGTATCTTATGTCCTTCTCCAGGACTCAAAATATCTCCATACCATATATAAGTCAGTGCCGTGGTTTAACCGTGACATAGTAACGAACAGACAGACAGATACAGTTAATTTAACATTTATAACAGTGGTTTCCCGCGACTCCGTCAGAGTACAAGTCGTTTATTGCTATTCCCTCAGGAATTGTTCAATTTATCGGGATTAAAAATAGCCATAGCACACAGACAGACTATATTAATCTCTGTGCCAAATTTCATCTAGATCCGTTATTCAACAAACATACATCCATTCAAACTTTCGTATTTAGAATATAAGTAGAATAGGATTAATTAATATGGGTGGCGGCTATTTTTAACCGACCTCAAAAAAGGAGGTTCTCAATTCAACTGTAGGTATGTGTTTTATTTCGGTATTACCAATATGGTTCAATAATAACTACCTATGTCAAGTATGGGGCGTTTGCTTGTCAGATACCGGATGACTTATACGCCTGTGCGAATTACACAAGTGCAACTCTTCTGGTAGGAGTGCCTCTGCGTGTTAAAAGCTTGATTTATTTGTACCATAAATAGTGCTCCCGTTTGTGTAATTAGTGCGTCTTCCCGTGGATGTCGTGAGAGGCGACTAAGGGAATAAGGGCTTGTAGTACTGTAATGTTAGGCGATGGGCTTGCAACCTGTCACTAATACACTGGTAAAAATCTTAGCCTACTCTTGCAATGTGGTTACAGAATTATCAACAAGTCTCTTTAGAGTAGTTAGTATTTCTGTAACTCTGCCTACCCCACTCTGGGTATGAAGGCGTGACGTTATGTATGTAAGTATAAAGAGTGCTATAATTGTTTTAAAAAGTAAAAAGTAGGTTAATGGGTTTTATGTCCATAGCTTCTGCTCGCGACTTCATTCGCGTACATTTCGATCATCGTTATTCCCTCGGGAGCTTTTATTTTTTTCGGGATGAAAAGTAGTTTATGTTAAAACACGTAAAAATCCGTTTAATCACACTGAGATGATCCGGTTCGAAGGACCAAAATGTAGGGTGCAATGGTTCATCACACCTTACATGTAAGATGCTTTAATGTTGTTTTATTTGACATGAACAAACACACAGATTCACAGACAGACATACACATATACACACACCTTCAACTGATATCACCCCTCTTTTCCTGTAGCGTCACGCCTTCATACCCAGAGTGGGGTAGGCAGAGTTACAGAAATACCAACTACTCTAAAGAGACTTGTTGATAACTCTGTAACCACATTGCAAGAGTAGGCTAAGATTTTTACCAGTGTATTAGTGACAGGTTGCATTTTATGAAATGAGTGTCAGTGAAACAGTGTAGGTAGGTACAGCCATTCTTTACCCACAGAACGTATAAATAATCTTCCCAGTTAATGACGAACGAATAGCGTCCAATCAAAATTGGCATGTAAAAATTACGTCGAAAGGCCGGGCACTGTTGGCGATTTTTCACTTTATGCCGGATCTTTTTCACAATTTGCGAGTAATGGCTTGGAATGATGGAGATTATACGCCGCGCGCGCCGGGTTACGAAAGTGATTTTTCATTTATCTTGCTTTCGTGCTTAGGATGTTTGGTATTTTTAAAGGGTACAAAGTCTGATGTTTTGTTATATGGGACTTTGTGTGTACCGGGTATAAATATAGATTTGATTTTTAAATGATATTTTTAAAGGGTGTTTTTAGGGTTCCGTAATCAAACTAGGAACCCTTATAGTTTCGCCATGTCCGTCCGTCCGTCCGCAGCCTAGCGCAGAGACTCTTAGTACTAGAAAGCTGTAATACAAGCTGCTGCTGTTTGACATGAATATGCATATTAGTTACGCTAACAAAGTGGTACAATAAAATGTAAAAAAAAACTTTTGGGGTCAAGTGCAAATACTAAAAATCTGAAAAAAAACTTAAATACAACGAATTTTGGTTCTTGAGATACAGGCGATTAAAGTGTTTATACCTACTAAAATCATCTAAGACGGCACCAATTGACTTTAAATAGAAAATTAGTTATTACTTGTTCATTTTTATGTTTGTAGTAGTTAACGGCTTCGGAACCCTACACTGAGCATGGTCTGACATGCTCTTGTCCGGTTTTTTTTTTTTGGATATTATCTTTCTTTTACCCTCTCGTGTAGACACAAAGTCACACTAGAAATGATGACATGGGTTGTCAAGCTGTAGGTATGCGATACACTGTATTGATATTCGAAATTTGAAATTTCATGTACAGCTTATCAGACAACAAGCCCCTCTCCTACTGATATTCTAAATTTTAAATTTCATTTATTAACTTACTTAACAACACCTCCCCTCTCCTCGCACCCCTGCATTAGAGGGTCCATGAATATCGTTAAGTTAGTGGAATCATTGGAACGACAATATCTCTAATATTTTTTAAGCTAGAGTAAAAATAACACAACATGTGTTATTGATTAACAATAACGAAGCAATAATTAAAATTTGTGCACCTATTAAAAAAATACCCTGTAGAGACCTAACTCGAAATTTAAAATTTCTCAATTAAGTCACTATTGTTCTGAAGGTGCGATGTATGAACTAACAGTCGATTCATTGATTAAATTTAACTTCGTATGTTGAAATTGGTAATTAATCTCTGCATGTGTATATTGTTAAGCAGGAAAACGTGTCGAAACTTATATGTAGATACAATCACAAGAGCAAATAAAAAAAGACGTTTGTTGAATAAAAAAAAATTCGTTGTGATATTACGTTCTTTGATACATCATGTGTTTTGGAAGTTGTGACCTTTACTTTTGTTAAATTGAATTAGTTTCATATGGTGACCATATCAAAATGAAATAAAATGTTAGTCAATTGGATTGTATGAATAAATGTCAGGTGCAAATTAATATATTGACCATGCACAGTCAATAGATTTATGAAAACATTATGTATGTTCATAAAAACATCGCTAAATTTAGAAAGAACTGAGACATACATAATGTTAATACCAGAAATAAACATAAGCTCGCAGTGCCCTTCACGCGGCTCCGTAAAATAAAAAACTCTTTTATGGGTAATTGTATTAGGTTCTATAATAAGCTCCCAAGTAATGTTACTGAACTATCAGTAAATAAATTTAAGAGTTACGTTAAGCGTAAACTAATTTCTAATGCATATTATAGTATTAAAGACTATATTAATGATAACAATGCTTGGGACTGAATTGCTTGTAATAAAATGTTTAGGTAGTCCTTATGACAAAAGGTTGCGAACGTCGAAAAAAAAAGACATCCGACAGAGTTTCTTACAGGTTCTTCTCTGATCGGTCGCGATTTGAACCTGCAGTCAATTTAGGCTAAGTCGCTACTATGACGTTTCAAAAGAGTTTATTATTTGTAAACCTCCTTGAAATTCTGGTGCTTTAAATCGAAAATAAGTTATTTATTTTAAAATTGGCGTTTAACACGCCAATCAACATATTTCTCATCGCTAAAATGAGGTGGTGATAAAAGTGATGTTGATCTTATTTCATTTAACGCAAATTAAAGTATGGTGTCAAGCACTAGTACAGCGACGGGCACTCGGACATCTACCTTACGTAACATCACGCCTTCATTCCCAGAGTGGAGAAGGCAGTCTACAAAAGCTTGTTGATAATTGTGTAACAACATTTTGCACAAACAGGCCAAGAAGTTTACTAGTGTATTAGTGACAGGTTGCAAGCCCATCACCTAAAAGTACTACAACTGATCGACCCACCATCATCATCGTTATCAACAGTACTCCAAGCTCTTATTCCCTTAGTCGCGTCTTATCCTAACCCGGCAACCACACGTGAATACCCAAAAAAAAGTAAAAATCACAGTTTTCCACACTGAAAGATAGAAAACATAAGTAAATGAATGAAATATCTGGAGACAATTTCGAACAAATTGACCTAGTCCCAAACTAAGCTCAATCGAGGCTTGTACAGTCAACAACAAAATTTGATGATTTGGTTTTACTATGCCTATAATATAACCTACCGCTAAGCAGCAGGGTTTGCATTATTGTGTTCCGGTATGGGATAAGACAACCGGTTACAATACAAGCATAGAGGCATTCTTGGATGTTTTTTATGTATTTAAGTATTTATTTCTCTTTCTTAGTATGTTTATCGTTGTCTAGTACCCATAGTACAAGCCTAGAGCTTAGTTTGGGATAAGGTCAATTTTTGTGACATTGTCCCGTGATATTTATTTATTTATTTATTCTTGGTCCTCAGGGTTGGCAACGCATTTGAGTTCTAGGATGTTTTGAGAATTGAGAATGTTTATGGGTCTCAGATTCCACTCACCATAATTTTTTTAATTTTCAGTTTTGGAACAGGAGACTTGCATGACAGAAATGCAAGGGGAAACCACATGCGACGAGGATTCCTTCGCTTGCCCTGGCGTAGTGCTATCTAGCAACTTGAACGCGGCGAAGTGGATCAAAAAATGCATCTCTACCATGGAAAAGAGTTTGTACTTATTCAAATAAATCTTGCTTTAGCTAATCATCTAACTGCAAGAGGGTCGGACTGAGGGTTTCGGCACCAGAAAGAAAATATGCAGTAAAATTTAATAAATGGGTCTTACACACTCTTAAAAACAAAAGTTGCCTTTTCTGTGGTCAGTAACAAGCTTGTGTGCATATAAGTTTTGTTTTTTGTATGATAGGTCTAAATCAGCCCTGACGCCGTTTATGGGTTTAGCCAGAAATTTAGGCCTTAAAAACGTTAACTTCCGGCGTGTTCAGATGAAAGACGCTAACCTAAATCTATGTATGGCCCAAATGTATTTTTATTGTTTTTGTGTTCATTTACTTTCAAAGTCGTAATAAATTATTGCTCTTAAATTTCACGGGATAATTCCATTTTCAGCAGCGACTTAAGGATATCTAAAAACAATTGAAACCGAACCATTGCCGTTTTTGTGGCTAGTATATTATTATTGCATGCTGGACTACAAAATCCTAGCCTACTGATATTATTATAGTGCGTGTGTGTGTGTATGTTTGTTTGTTTGTCACTCTTTTACACTGCAACGGCTGGACGGATTTGGTTGAAATTTGGAATGGAGATAGCTATTATACCCTCGATTAACGCATCTATAGGCTACTTTTCATCGCGAAAAATTTAAATGTCCCCGAGGTAATAACGACAATTGAAAACTCGCTAAGTTATTGGTAATTTTTATGAACTTAGTGAGTTTTTCCTCTATACAGGCGATTTGAAGTCTGTTGTATTGAGTGACTGACTGACAGATATCGCAGTCTAAGCCGCTGGATCTATACTCGTAGACGGAATATTCTTTGGGAACGCTAGGGGTGCACTAAGAAAGGGTTTTTTTAACGTTAAGAAAGTGGGGATAATTTGAATCAAATTCTACACGTGCATGGTCGGTTTTTCGATCAAAATAGGAGATACATAAGTACCTATCCATCGTTTCCCGAGCAAACGTGATACGGTAGAATTGATACACTTAATTGGAGGTTTTCTATGTATTTCTCTATACAACGTGGTACAAAATAATCCGTAAAAAAAATATATACGAAAGTAGTGTCAACCCTAGTATACTGTATACCTAAGATACTGAACTGACGCTATTTAATAAGGGTTGACACTACTTTTGTAATTTCTTTTTTACGGATTTTTTTGTAACACGTTGTATAAGTATGTTTATCGTTGTTTAGTACCCTTACTACAGGCCCAGTGATACGTTTGGGTTTAGTCCATTTGTAAGACTGCCCCCTCTTTTTTTCTATAGCCCGTGCTTTAACCTCCCCCTTCTTTTTTTAACGACACGGTGGCCTATATAGTTGGGAGTGACCCTGCCTCCGAAGCCAGCGGTCCTGGGTTCAAATCCCGCAAGGGCAAATATTTGTGTGATGAGTGCGAATATTTGTTCCTAAGTCTTGGATGTTTTCTATGTATTTAAGTATATATTTCTCTATATTAGTATGTTTATCGTTGTCTAGTACCCATAGTACAAGCCTAGAGCTTAGTTTAGGACTAGGTCAATTTGTGTGAGATTGTCCCCTGGTATTATTTACATTATTATTTTCGCCACTCTTCCGTACTGGTTGTATGCTTCCCCCATGCTAATCGCTTTGAAACTCGTCCAGATCATCCCCGCACCTCCTTTTTAGGGTTCCGTAACAAACTAGGAACCCTTATAGTTTCGCCATGTTCGTCCGACCGCAGCCTAGCGCAGAGACTCTAGTACTAGAAAGCTGTAATTTGGCATAAATATACATATTATTAGTCACGCCAACAAAGTGGTACAATATAGGGTACCTCCCCTACACTTAACCTGGGGCTGTATGTTTTTTTCTCGTCTACCCCATATTATGAGGTGTCGTTGGATAGGTCTTTTAAAAATATTGTGGGTTTGCGATTTTTCGATCAAAGGATCCGTTTATGAAATATTAAGCTTTAAAGCTCTATTTTTTGTTAGAATCAAGTGTCCCCCCCTACAGCCAAAACTATAAGTACTAAAAATCTGAAAATAATAATAAATGAAAGCGCATATAACGAATTTTAAAGGAAAACTATCACGACTAAGTAGACATCATTGGTTCTTAAAGGCGATTAAAGTGTTTATACCTACTAAATTCATCTAAGACGGCACCAAACGACTATAAATAGAAAATTTATTATTACTTCTTTGTAGTAAGTACTTAACGGCTTCGGAACCCTACACTAAGCATGGTCCGACATGCTCTTGCCTGGTTTTTATTTTATTTATTTATGTAAACATTGAATCTTTTTCAGTGCCAACATATAGCCAGCCGCAGAAAGACCAACAAGACAAAGCTTACAGTTCGGAAATTTTGCAACAGAAGTTGCCGTTCGCACTAAAAGCGTTGGCGGATGGTTCCTTGAGTGTGACGCCGTCGTCGCTCGCGTCGCAGCTGACTGCCCTCACGTGTGTGGCGTGTCTCAAACCACGTAAGTATTTGTTTATAGGCTAAATTACTGTCGAAGTAACAATACTTGACAGCAAAGAAATCAAGCCACTTTCTATGAAAATTCAGTACTAAGTGGCTCGATTTCTTTGCTCCCAAGTGTATTTGTTTATTTTTAAGCTGCGCTGCAAAAAAATAATGGTTGTATTTTAATTAGTATATCTGTGTATATGTGTGTGTGTATACGAAAAAGAATCCGAGAATCGTTAATTTGTTGTTCCATCACAAAAAACTATTGTGGTTACAATGTAATTGGCCGTTGGTTAACTTATTGCTACCTATAATATTGCATGGAGACCACTGTTTTTCAAAGTTTATCACTTAATCCAAGTTTATAGGAAAGTCTTGGTACAGTCAAGGACTTTAATTGGTATGCCACTAGGATCCTGTCATAATGACAGCGCAAACCACAAACCACATGAAAGAAACCTAAAATTAATGATTAACGCTGTCATTATGACAGGGTTCCATAGTGGCACAACAATTAAGATCCTTGATCGTACGAAAATCTGACTCGCACTTGCCCGGCTTTTTTTAGTTGTAACCAGTTACCAATATTTTAGAACAATCTTCGCCTTCGACAAGCCCTTCCGAGAGGAAATGTACAGAGCTAGCCACGAAAGAGGTACCTTACAAGAAGAGTTCAGTAATGAAAGAAAAACCTAGCACAACCTACATCCTATCTGCAGGTAAAGAAATTCATTATAAATAAAAACACAATAGCAAAAGTATGCTGTGACCTTTTTAGGGTTCCGTAGTCCAACTAGAAACCCTTATAGTTTCGCCATGTCCATCCGTGCGCCCGCAGCATAGCTCAGAGACTGTTATTACTAGAAAGCTGTCATTTAGCATGAATATACACATTAGTCACGCTAACAAAGTGATAAAATAAAATCTTGTATTTTTATTGTTCGTACATACACTTACAAAATAGTGTGGGGTGTCGTTGGATAGTTCTTTCAAAAATATTGCGGGTTTGTGAAAACATTTTTTCCATTCCTTAATGGAAAAATTGATCCGTTTATGAAATATTAAGCTTTAAAACGTTAATTTTTGTTAGAGTCCAGTCTACAGCCAAAACTAGAAATACAAATAATCTGAATATTTTTCAGATTATTTGTTAATGAAAGCGCATATAGCGAATTTAAAAGAAGTCTTCCTTTTATACTTTTTATATGCGCTTTCATCACGACTTATTAGACATGTTTATACCTACTAAAATCATCTAAGACCGCACGAAATGATTTCGAATAGAAAATTAATTACTACTTGTTGCTTTTTTATGTTTGTAGACCTTAACGGCTTCGGAACCCTACACTGAGCATGGGCCGACAGGCTCAATTCAACAGGGCCTCTATTCGTTATAACAATAACGCGTTTGACATGATTTAAAATCGTTTATGTCACAGTCGCCATTATTGTAAATGACATAAGAGCTATCAAAACGTTGACAATACGGAAACACGTCAAATACGATATCGTTATTACCGTGCAGAATCCCAGCCCAGCTGTGTGTTGAGGCATGTTTGAGGTTATAGTTTTTACTGGTAAACATTTTAGCCTACTTGTGCAAAATGTGGTTACACAAGTCTTTTTAGAGTTGTTGGCATTTTTGTAGCTCTGCCTACCCCACTCTGGGAATGAAGGCAGGAATGTATGTAATTTGACTGAAATTGACAGAGAAAACATTAAAACTAAAATGTCTTGATTATACGTTTATAAATTAGCGGTTAGGTGTCATTATCTATCACAGAGTGGTCAGCACAAGTTGTCTTAGTAATATGCAAGAAAATACAACTTGTACCAGCCGTACAGGTTTACCGACAATGACCAATAAATCCGTCCCGCGAAACAGGTGCTCAGCCTGTACCTACCCGTTCCACCACCACCTTAAATGATTGACCCGTTTGTTGTTAGGTAATACTGCCCTCCTAAGAAAATAAGACGCATCTGCGAATCATATACAGAAGCACATCAAACTCTGTAGCTCTATAAAGTGGTCGCATTTGCAATGCCAATTCGTTTGCACATGTTCCTTTTCTGCTTATGAGGGCATAACTAGCTTTCATCTTCATTTAATTAATACGCCCAGTTTAGATATTAAGTATGGCGTTTTTTTTAATGTTATTACAGAAGGATTAGAGCCAACGAAATCAACGAATCTGAAAGAAACACTCGGTCAGACATTTTTTGGAAAGCAAGACGCATGTAAGTACCTACCACATACTTATGCGTGTTTCAGTAGTTTTTTTTCTATTAAGATACTTCGTAAATACTAATGTTTAACCGTAGTGCATTTTAGCTAGGTTTTATGAAAGAAATCGGTTGTACCGTTCAAGAGATATCTAACTATCTCACTCTGAAAGAATGGGTTTTTATCTATTTCATTGTTAGTAAGATATTGTAAAGACTGTTTTTGATAATTGTTTCCCTAGCTTTCTCATCTACCAACTGCGTGGAAGGCAGCGGCTCCAAGTTTAGTATTATTTTAAAATTGGACAGAAGCCTGAAGAGCAGGTGTGCTCTTACCATAAGCATTGAGTCCCGACCAAAAAAAGTGAAATAGGTAAGAGTGGGGGTAAGATTGAAAAGTAGCCATTTGCAATGTTATACAAGAGTATTTGCAATTATTAACTCCACATTTACATGAAAGTAATGTTAGTATGAAGCTAAGTTGCTACTAACAACTTAGCTTTGCAACTCTTGAAACATTTACCTATAAATTGATGAATTGGGGGCAAGATGAAACGGTAAAAGGGGTCACGTTGGTAAAAAATAGAACATTACGATTTTAAAATAACACGTTTTGCGCAGACTTAAGAACAATCGCAAAAAAAAACAAATTTTTAACTACGGTTAAGCGCTATTATTACTTTTTTAACTTGCCCCCTGTTTTTCATCTTGCCCCCACTTACCTAAGACCATATTTACTACGGACATAAGAACCATAATTATAATATAGATACAAGGTGTAAAAACTGATCCAGTTGTTCCGGACCATATGTATGAAAAATGGAAAACTACCTTTTTTGCCGCGGTTTCTTTTGCGTTGATTTTTAAGATTAATATCGTCGTCTTAATTACTCAAACTCATATCTGCATATTTTGTTTGCCGTTGGTAAACTTATTGCCTCTAAGTAATTCTGAACGAAAATGAAATTACCAACCGCAAAATAATATGCAGATATGAGTTTGAGTAAGACGACGATATGAAACTAATGCCACTCGAGAATAATGCAATGGCCAATGATGACGATGATTTCATTGTGATGCAATGAAAAAATTACAGTACATTTGCAATTATTATGAAAAACGCCCTAACATAACGGCATCAGGGTGTTCGACGCTTTTGGATATCAGGCACCAATAACCGACAAACGCTTTTAATTCGCCCAGACCCTTTGCCGCGCCCAGATAGATATACTTAGCTTAGTTTTTTTTGTAATATGTTTTTTTGTTAGTGTTTTTTTCCTTTTGTAATATTTTTTTCTGTGTAATAATTATGCTAAGACCAGTGAGGCAATAAATGTGTTTTTCTTTCTTTTATTTATTTACTTACCTATCCCTATTATTATTTGACTAACTTATACATAATCTCGTTTGTTTTAGCGACCGAGCCGTGTAATTTAGGAAAAAAATCGGAAAACACTTTCACATCCCGCTTCGTGCTAACCCTGCCGCAGCAGTGCCGCCGCAGGGGTCGCCACCCATCCACAGGTTAAAATACAATGTATTTTAAGAGGCTTGGTGGTTTCTATGCTCTTTTTTTTTCGGTTTATTAAAGTTGTTTGGTGCATGTTTAAATTGGCGTTAAAACTGGCCAATTTATGTGGTGGAAGATATTGTAGAAAAAAATGCTTTTATTATCTACAGAGGTAACAGGACTGAAGAATACGTTTGTATAGATTAGACGCCGCTCTTTTTACACAGCATAAATAAGGCATACCGGCCACCTGATAATAAGCGGGATCTGAGACCCATAGATATTTTCATACTCAAGACTCAAAGATCTCAAGATCTCAAGAAGTCTCAAGATTGCAATCTCAAGTTCCGTTTTAATAAAGTGATCTTGACTGTGACGCTCGTCTCAAGATGTGTCAAAAATGTCAGTGTTCTATAGCTTGATGTAGCCAACCCTGAGGACTAAGATAGAAAAGCTGTATGTAATCTCACCACTTGTCTTATCCCCCACACCGGAACATAAGCGATCTCTGTTGCTTGGTGGTAGTTTAACCTTTTGAACGCCATGGTCGGCTGCAACTTTACGTGCCCTAGGCGCCAACGACGTCATATTATCGTCGTCTTACTTACTCAAACTCGTATCTACATGTATTTTTTGCTGTTGGTAAACTTATTGCCTCTAAGTGTTACTGAATGAAAACAAAATTACCAACAGCAAAAAATATATACAGATACGAGTTTGAGTAAGTAAGACGACGATATGCCACAACCGCGCCTATTGAAAATGTTTGGAGCGTACTGAGCGCTCGGCGTCCCCGGCACGAAAATCCGATGACGTGTTTTACCGGCTTTGACGTTGAAAAGGTTAAAGTATAAGATGGTGGTAGTGATCCGGACACTGCACGAGGTCCTAAAATATCCTCATATAAAGTCATATTGTTGGCAGAGTGCTTGTATGTCTACGACCGTCCACACTGCCTGATCCACCGCTCTTTGACGGACGCCACCGTCCAGATGCAGTCTTTCCCACAGAACATAAATGGTATGTATAATGGGTATCTTGGCATTTCACCAAGAACCGTTTCACACTGATTCATTTCACAAACATATCATTTGACAACCGCTTTCTTTCCGAAATTGTAAATATCTCAGGGTTTATTTCAAGTCCAACGTTAGTTTTATAAATTGGTAGAACATTGGTGAACCTATAAAATGCCATGAAAATTTTTAACTAAAAAAACTATCAAGGTTACCGTTTATATTTTTATGTAACAATCCTTCACTATAAGAATTATTTACATGTTGTTATACAATTAAGTTAGAACTGGGAACCGCTAATAATCAAATTAATTGGAATTTTCTATGTAGGTACTTGTTTTATTTGTGTTGCAAAACATTACAGTAAAACCAGAGTACTAAATACTCGGCGGTCGATCACTGTCACTCACCTGGCATCTGTTGTATATGGGTAAGTTGCAAAAAGTTGGGCGTGCTAATGGACGCAATTGAATTTTCTTTGAAACTTTACCATTGTGCAATGAAAATTAGCCATACAATGTAAGGTTACTATTCATCGCACAACGAAACTTTTTTCGCCTTCGGTGTTTGGACGCGCTACGCCTAACTTTTTTTTTTTTGGATCGGGGGAAATGCCTTTGCATACCCACCCCGACGGGAGCCAGGGCGGGTTATCTCCGGCTTGCACGGATTAAAACCTACACCTAGCGCTTTAAGAGGAGGTTACGGGACCGCTATAGCGCCAAAACGTAGTCCCCTAATAGCGAGTGCCCTGTGGGCTCGCCTGAAGGCGGGGAACTTTACTAGCTCCCTCGCCGCGGAGTAGGCGATAGCACCCTGGAACACAGCAGGGGCGTTCCAGCTCAGGACCTCTTACTGCAGGTGATAGACCCCCCGATCTATAACCCGCAGGCGCTACGCCTAACTACGCTAACTGCGCTTAAACTCTGGTTCAACATTTTGGTCTTCGCCTATATTCAATATGTCTGAAAATTAAATTTTGTAAATTTTGCTCTACCAGAGATTATGAAGCGATTGACAGCCAAGTACTATCAACACTGGTTTAACTGTACATACAGTCAACGACTTAAATTTGGAACCCACCTTAGGTCCAAAGTCAATCTGACATTCTACAACAATAAAGTTGAGTTTCCTCTAAGTTAAAAGAGACTTGGCATCTCTAAGGACATTGACAACTTCAAGCAGTTTTTTTTATTGGTCTTGAATTAACGTCCTGGACCATACCCAGCGTTAGCGTCAGTTAATTCTCATTAAGTCATACATTAGTGACGATTTTTCGTACATAAATTTGAAAAAGGAAATAGTTCAATCTGTTTTTTATGATAAGGAGAAGGCACACGAGCACTCAGGCCACCTGATGGTAAGTGGAATCTGAGACCCATAGACATTTGAAGACTAAGATGGAACGCCTCTATGCTAGTAATTTCGCCAGTTGTCTTATCCCCACACCGGAACACACAAATACGAACACTGTTGCTTGACGGATGGTTAATGGATAAGCAGGTGGTAGCGATCCGGACGGACCCTGCACAGTGTCCTACTACCACTAAAATGTCTCTGTTTGCGATCGTTAATCCTTTATTTTTATTCCAGAGTATTTTTACAAATCATACGGGCCGCTTAGTTCACCGTGGCACCGGTCCGCGACAGAAGTCAGAGTCCCAAAACAGGACAACACGGGTATGTTAACCCTTCCAACACTATATTTATTTTAACCCTTAATTTGATAGTGTCCAATATACTTGACATAACATAATTTTCACTTTTTGTATTCTTTCAATAGATAATTTTTTATGCTGGTTTTAAATCAAATAGGGTTTGAATTCACGACATTTTTTTTAATTTTTGCCAAATTAACGGTTAATGAAGCACGGTTATTTTGAGTGGTGGGGCGGGTGGTTATATCCATTGACAGCTTAAGCCTCCGTATGTATAGTTGCCGATATAATACATAAAGAGCAATAATAGTACATTGTGCATCAAGGGAAGTAAGAAGGGGATAACCAACGAGAGTATTAGAATATAAAGTAAAATTGGTTTGTAGCCAAGTTTTGATTGAAGGAAAAATTAAACCTTGACTGATTTTACACCTCCTTAGTCTGAAATGATGCACTATGGGTTCTATATTTTAAAACTAAGCCCATAACTCCCTTGGGAGGTAAATAGGCTATAAATGCCCTAAACGCCTGTGTGTTATAACACCTTTCCGAGCAAGTGTGATGAAAAATAACTTAAATAGAATTCTGAACATGCTTTAAGGCATTTAACAATAGAAACGAGTTCAGATATTTTGAGCACTTTATTCTGTTCCAAAATTGTATCTCGGGCTTCTCCATGTAGTAAGATTTTAATTGTGTATTTTTTGCATGAGAAGGTTTTGTAGTGTGAACCTTAAAAGTATAGTATAAACAGAAAAGTAGCTCGACTTCAAACAAAGGTACAGCGCGCGGCTTGCATGTGTGCGTACGCATGCGTACGGTGCGGCAGAGCGAGCCACCCACACGAAACTACATCTTGGCACTGATCTGTCGGGGCTGCCACGTCATTGCGTTCGGTCACGTTTGATTGATGGACGCGTACCTGTTTAAAACTTCGAGTGTCAATGTCTTATACTGGGTGATTTTGGAGCCATGATCAGGAATGGCCAGAAGTGAATAAGATGGTCATACCGAACAACTTTTCCGATGGGACCAACCACGAAATCGCTAACAAAAAAACACCTGTTCTATACATTAACGGTGAATTAATTGAGAGTTAACGTATAGAACAACTGGTTTTTTTTTGCGATTTCGTGGTTGGTCCCATCGGAAAAGTTGTTCGGTATGACCATCTTATTCACTTCTGGACATTCCTGATCATGGCTCCAAAATCACCCAGTATATTGTTCAGTATACAGGGTGCCTAAAAAATGATATACCGAGTGCTGCCTGTAATAGTAACAATAAATTGAAGGATCGTTTCCAACAAACTAAATGGTTTTTTCAATGTACGTCATCCAATAGTCCAGTTGACATCTACTGTCAGCCTACAAACATCGTAGTTTTCGCAATACATTACTTGCTTGGAAAATCTAAATTCATTAATATTTAGTTAATTATAAGTTATTTTGAAAAGTTGTAGAATAAATATTATTACGTTTGTGGTGTGGAAACGATCCCTCGATTTATTACTCCTATTACAGGCAACAAGGTCCTAGGGCCTAAATGCAGTAAATTTTGTTACCTTTTACCTGTAATCCTGGTTTATCTTTTAAAAGAAAATCTAAATGTGAAGGGTAACCATCTTTCTTTTCTTAGTGGCTTCTACAAGCAAAATGTTTGACGACGTTGTCTTTCTTTGATTTTATATTTACTGCACATACAATACAACAAATATTTTGTCCGTTTTTTTGCAGTACACCAATGTTTTCAAGTAATAAAGATTTCATATTAATATTTGAAATGACATGGTAATGTAAATGTAAATGTCATCAATGTTAAATGTGTCTGTATGATTAATAAGTACAATTTAATGATGTATTGACATATTACTCTAAAGAGGGTCAGTAAGGTTATTAATACTTATCATTAAATTGTACTTATTAATCATACGTACAATAAAGTAAGTAAATTATTCATCGTAATCGCCAACCCTAAGATCAAACTGTCAAATGCTACGGTTTTGCTACATCCGTTGCGAGGTATGTTTATCACGCTTATGTTATAAATGTAAAAGTCAGTGAGTGTATGTGAGATACTGTAATACCGTAATACCAAAGAAGGCGGCTAACTGCATTGTAATATTATAAGCATTTTGAATTTAAAATACTTATTAATAGAGTTTAAAATGCTTCGTTAACATCATCGTTGTTGGTTACCTTTGGTATTACGCACTGTACGCATTAGCA
Organism: Acleris holmiana; assembly: GCA_949316455.1. Lineage (NCBI taxonomy): Eukaryota > Metazoa > Arthropoda > Insecta > Lepidoptera > Tortricidae > Acleris > Acleris holmiana. The sequence continues at coordinate 17,025,704 of OX438767.1, forward strand.
CAGGAAAGCGCGGGAAAAAGCTAGTAAGCGTGATTAATAATAATAATAATGTCCTAGTCGTAGTAGCTGCTGGCAAAGTAGAGCAGAAACCAAGGAACAATACCGTTGCTGTGTCATCACCTCGTCGACAGTCGCTCACTTCATCCGACCAGCCAACTATAAGCAAGCTTGTCAAGTTGGAACATCCAGTAAAAGGTACAGTTCACACACACAGGTATAATCTACCTATTTTTTCCAACACCTTGTAATCACACAACGCCGTTTTTGATCGAAAAAGATCGTATTTACCTTGATTCCTCAGTTAGATTCAACATAGTAAGTAACTAATTGAGAATAGGTACGATTTAATCCAACAAAATAATATTATGATGTCATTTAATAAGGGTAAGGACCAAAAGTTGGCCACTCTAACTCACACAATTAAATTTTCTATGCAACTTTTCCGTTGTGCAACGAAAATTAGCCATACAATTGTAGGGATACTTTTCCTCGCACGACGGTTCTTTTTTCGCCCTCGTTGTTTTTAGGGTTAACCTTTTCAAAGACATTGACAGATATTTCCGTCATGGTTGACAACGCAAAATAGACCTGAGTATCTATGAGGCAAAGTTGACATTCGCTCTGGTTTTGTATTTGACATAACGTTGAAAAGGTTAACTGCGCTTAACTTTTTGGTCCTCACCCATAACTATATCTGTACCTTGTAGTTCATTTCAGTACATTTTATACACAACAAAAGAGGTAGAAACTAAAAATATGGAACATTATTTTTCTTAAATATCGTAGTATATTTTTAAACCCCCCTTTTGATGAAATAATAGATATGATACTTTTTATTCCGGAAAATTTGATAGTTCCCAATAATACAACATAGTACAACGTGGACAAAATCGCTGGGAAAGTCCATTTATTACCGTTAAATCAAGTTACTGCAGCCTCCTAATGTGGCAGCAGTACGTGTTTCAATAGGATCTGACCGATTTACGACGTGTTTGCCTACATTGTTCCGGGTGTCTAATTAATTCGCCGTATGACTCACACGGGTGGCACTAACTTAACTTACACTGGTGCGCTCGTTGAGGGAACAATCGCCTCATCCGGTCAAATCTTTTCGTGTTCTTCATTCACACTAACAAAGCGATCGTATCTGTCTGTGTGGATTTGACGACTAACGACGTCTCACGTACACCGACCGTTGAGTTTGTACGAGTGCATAGTATTCAAGTATGCATAGACAGAGTTCTTTTAGATTGTACTGTGCTTTGTTTTCCTCGGCTGAGCAAGGTCTATAAAATTTTCAAACATATAAGAACTACTTTTAAGGATCGAAAGGGTAAGTAGGAAAAATAAAGATGATCCGAAAATTGATTTATATCTTGCAACGAAAACTGCAACTTACGATTTTGTCAAGTAGTTTAAAATTTTGATTGGAAGGAAGTGAGGAGATTTTATGCTCCAACAGGGATAAAATGATATTTATAAAAAAAAGAGTATTGTATAGTTACTAATTGAATTATGTTTATACGTCGTTATCGCGGCGGGTGCAATTACCAATCAGATAAAGAGCAGATAAAACAGAATGTCTATTTGGTAGAACCGGACGTATTCTGCCTACAGCTACTAAACATCTAAGAAGCTCTTTACATGTGGAGAGTTTCAATGAAAAGATCAATAAAGAATACAGCCGCAAAGGGGTATGGGTTAAACTGTTGTCATTTTTCCATCTGTTTAGTTAAGAAGTTTATACATAGGAAATAAGTAAATTTAATTATATTTTAACGTCTTTTTTTAACAATTTTAACAATAAATACGTACTTGTGTGAAGATAACTGTTATCGTTTACTAATTAAACGCTTACCTACTTAAAAGAAAGTCTATTTAAAAAATAAGAAAACAACGTGTGTAATTTTTACTAACGTGTATTTTTCACATGTATTATTTGGTTTTCGTAATAGATTACAAAGATATTTTCTGAATTTTCTACAGTCAATTTGCGGCGTCTAGTAGTAAATATCCATTTTAATTGACTAAATGATCTTCCAACATCAACTGTTGTTGTAAACTAACATTGCACTTAGTGCAATATAATTTTGTATCGCGAGCCTGTAATTCAGGATAATCCTTTGTCCACAACTCCACAAATTCATCGCACGTTTTTTTCCTTCGCGGCATTTTAAAAGCACTCGGCAATAAATACAGTTATCAGTACGGATAATTGATAATGTACTTACTAACAAATGACAATGTCAAATAGGAAAAAAATATTAAAGAGTTTGCATTGCGACTGCATAGTTAATCTATATAAGTTGTATTGGTACTCAAGTCAAGTATGGAGGTTGGGTATTAGAAATACCTAATGTGTGATACATTTTAAACTCGTAGGAGTAGGCATAGATGTTCCTCAAACTGAGTTTCGCGTCTGTTATTGCTTGTTTTTCATAATCTTTCTGTACTGTCAAATCGTTTTTGTACCCGCGATAACGACGTATGATTATGTTGCATAAAATTGCATTTCCTCACACTATATTTTACGAGTAACTATTCGAAATAATCCTAAGTGTCCGTTTTCTTTGCAATACTTTTTGTATAATGGTACCTTTAACGGTACCTGTAAAAAATCAAATATTATTATATTCTTCATATTAAAATTACGTATAAATTAAAAAGTAGCTAAACATTTTCTTTAAATCGACATAAACTTAACTAACTAATTAAGGTAACTAACTTAGGATGTTTCCAGTATTTATCATTATTTGAGTTGGCCATTTTGTATGCTGTTTCAACCATTACTGATTCCTGGTGGGTCCTTTATTTAAACTACATCAGCACGTTGCGTCCAGGAACTTACTAATGCTTTTAACCTTTTCAACGCCTTTGTCGGATATATCCGCACCACTGGTTCAACGCTAATGACGGATATTTCAAGCGCAATGTAGACCCTGTCTATGAGACAAGGTTGACATTAGCTCTGGTCTACTGTGCTTGACATAGCGTTGATAACGTTAAATCCACCGTCCGCATAAGTATGGCGGCGTTCCCCTATTATCTAAACCTGCATGCTCAATTTTTTTTATAAAAGTGTGTGCTAACTTAAGCGGCAAAAACTTTCCAGATTGCTAACGCTTTTTTGAGTGCTCATAAGCATTCACCCTTTCAGTTAACGACAGCGAACAAAATAAAGTAAAAACGCAAGAGTTGCAGAAAGAGAAGATTGGAGCAGGCAAAAGCACCGATTCTAGTTCTGGTACACTGTTATCAGGTAAGGTTATCTGTTTAATTAATCATCAAAATTATTAATAACGAGAAGGCCTCGACATATTATTATTGATTCCGAGACTCATCACATCAGTCATTTCGTTGTTTTTATCAAAAATACTTAGATCCGTTTCCATGAAACGCATTGGTTTCTAACATTATATATTATGAATAAGAATACAAGTTATTTTATAAAAAAGATTTCTAACATATATTTCAATGGACGCAACAAATTTCCGATTGGTAAATGATTGATACTTATCATTTTCAGTTTACAACAGACAGCTAAGGATACTACTACTTCGCGCAGAGTCACCGGAGATGAAAGATCACAAGATTTGTGCAGACAAGCATGCCAGTGTCACTCTTATTTCAGGTGTATTTTCAGAGTCTTTTTAAATCTTGTACTAGTTCTGGTTACAAGTTTTGCCATACTTTATTAACTACGACTACGAGTGGTCCGTATGAGCATGACAGCTCCCGTGTGTCTATTTCTACTTTAAGCGGCAAGACCTTTCTAGATTGTTAACCTTTTTTGATTGCTAATGAGCACTTCACCCTTTCAGTTAACGATAAAGAACAAAGTAAAGTAAAAACGCAAGACTTGCAGAAAGTGAAGATTGGATCAGATAAATGTACCGATTCTAGTTCTGGAAAATTCTCATCAGGTAAGGTTGATCATCTAAATAATAAATAACTAGAAGGCCTAACAGATTAACTTCGAGACTCGAAAAAGTGTAATTTCGTTATTTTTATCAAAAAAACTTGGATTTATTTCCGACAAACGCATTGGTTTCGAAACCGTTTTAAGAAAAACATTAAACCGCCGAAAAAACTGAAAAGCAAAAATAATAAACCTTTTTATATTTAACCATAATAAAATGATAGGTAAATAGGTCAGCCTTATTACCTATCATTTTATTAAGGTTAAATAAAAAAGGTTTATTGTTGATTGCTATGAGCACTTCACACTTTCAGCTAGCGACAAAGAACAAAATAAAGCAAAAACGCAAGAGCTACAGAAAGAGAAGATTGGAGCAGAGAAAAGCTCCGATTCTAGTTATTCTGGTACATTGTCATCAGGTAAAGTTGATTGATTAAGCAAAGCTAATTCGTTATGGTTATCAAAAATACTGGGATCCGCTTCCGTGAAACGCGTTTGTTTTTTACTTAATATGAATAAGTGAAAAAGAAATGGTTTAAAGATTTGTAGGACATCTTTTTAAGGATGACGTAACGATTTCCCGATTGATAAATAAATGATGAGCACTTATCACTTTCAGTTTACAGCAAATTACAAAATATATTACTACCTGGTACAGAGTTGCCAGAGACGAAAGATAACAGGATTTGTGCCGACAAACTCTCCAATGCCAGTGCTACTCTTATTTCAAATGTATTTTCAATCATATCAGGTAATAGAATTTTCTCAATTAATAAAATGCCGATATATTAAATCACAATTTTGCACTTTCCTTAGATATTTAAATTAAGAAAGAGATAAATAATTTATTCAAATGAAAAAAAAGCATACCACATAATAAAATGACACATTACATCAGCAACAGCCCTAACTAAGCTCTAGCCTTATAATATGGGTGCAGGGCAACAATAAACTTACTTATACAGAGAAATATATACTTAAATAAATTAAATTTAAATTGATTGCAAATGAGCACTTCAACTTTTCAGTTAACGACAAAGAACAAAATAAAGCAAAAACGCAAGACCTGCATAAAGAAAAGATTGGTGAAGACAAAGGCGCCGATGCTAGTCCTGGGACGTTGTTATCAGGTAAGGTTATCTGTTTCATTAATCATTAAAATTATAAATAACTAGAAGGCCTAATCTAGAGACTAAAAAAAGCGTCATTTTGTTGTTTATGGGAGCCTGCCGTTTGGCCAAAATATTTTTGGTGGTTCCCAAATTTTAAATTTGCCAAACCAATCCTTACTAATATTATAAATGTGAAAGCATGGATGTTTGTTACGCTTTCACGCAAAAACTACTTGACAAATCATCATGAAACTTTGTACACAATATTCTGGGAGGTATTAGAAGTAACATAGGACACATTTTATAAAAAAAAAAAAAAAAAAAAATTGTCAAGAAAAAAATTTTGCAACGGGCGAAGCCGCTGGCGGGTCGCTAGTATTATCTTGTACTATTACTTATTCTGTGGTATTATCTCGTATAATTTTTTCAGAATTTATTTTAGTACCATCGTGTAGAACGCTTTAGGTTAGGTTAGGTTAGCTTTTATAAAATCCTGAAATATTTACGGTTACAGAAAACAAAGCGGTTTGGCAAATGAAACATTTGACCAAAAACTTTTATTAAAAAAATGATATTTTTTTTGGTTAGATTTTTATTATTATTAAAAATACTTGAATCCATTTCTGTGGAACGCATTGGTTTCTCTCATTTTATTATTATGAATACAAGAAATTTGTAAAGAAGATTTGTAAGATATATTTTAGTGGACGTAACAATTTGGAGACGCGACCCGTGGTCCCACTACTTCGTCCCTCTGCTCTTTTCGACGGAGCCCTGCCTCGTGGCAGGGCTTCTATTTCAGGGCGGTTTACCCTTCGGGCATTTAAAGATACCTAACGAACCTAACCTACCTACTTTTGCGGAATAAAACTGATTTCTGACGAAAGCGAATGGAGCAGTGGTTGAAGTAATGGGACAACGGGTAGTGCCCTAAAATCTGCCGATAGGTAAATATTTGCACTCCACTTTTAGTCTACAATAGCCTGCCAAAGGTATTTATTACTATTTCGCACATAGTTAAAAACAACAAACAAAACATGACACGAAAAAGATAACAAGATTTGATCATACAAACACACTAGTGCTACTCGTATTTCAGCTGTTTTCAGATGCTTTCAAATCTTGTACCAGTTCTAGTTACAAGATTCGCCGTGGGAATCTACTTTTTTAATCACGAGTGAGCATGGGCATGATACCTCCTCTCGTCTTTTATTAGAACCTGTATCCTTATAATTTTTGTGAACGAGTGTCTATTTCTACCTTAAATTAACTTTTATTGATTGCTAATGAGCACTTCACCCTTTCAGTTAACGACAAAGAACAAAATAAAGCAAAAACACAAGAGCTGCTGAAAGTGAATATTGGAGCAGACAAAAGCACAGATTCTAGTTATTCTGGTACATTGTCATCAGGTAAGGTTAATAATCTTAATAATTAACAACTAGAAGGCCTAGAAAGCGCCTCGAAAAAGCATTATTTGGTAATTTTATCAAATATAGTTGGATCCGTTTCGTGAATTGGGTTCTCAAATGATATTGATAAGTTTACAAGAAATGCTCAAAATATTTGTGGGATATCTTTTTGTGGACGTAACAATTATCCAATTGATAAATGATGGGCACTTATCACTTTCAGTTTACAGCAAACTACAAATTATATTTCTACCTGGTACAGAGTTGCCAGAGACGAAAGCTAACAGCATTTGTGCAGAAAAATACACCAGTGCCGCGCTTATTTCAAGTGTATTTTCAAAAATATCAGGTTAAGTTGGTTTTTTTTCTAGTAATAAAATGCCGATACTTTAAATCACTATCACGCACTTTCCTCAGAATTTTTAATAAAGAAAGAGATAAATAATTAAATATCACAGGACACTATCACACTAATTGACGTAGTGCTAAACTAAGCTCGACTTGTAATATGGGTACAGGGCAGCGATAAAGTTACTTATATAGAGAAATACATAGTTAAATACATAGAACACATCCAAAACTCGGGAATAAATACGCGTGCTCATCACACAAATATCTGCCCTTACCGGAATTCAGCTTGGATGCCCTAGTCGTGCTGACTGCACGTAATTTCTGCTACATTCGGTTTTTACGTTTGTGTTCTGTTCACACGCGACTCACAAGTCAAAAAATTACTAGAAGAATTTTCCTACAAAGTTGCTTTAAAAAGAATAAGTTAAAAGTTTTTGTTGCCAACAGTATTCTAACCCATTCCAATAATCGGAACCGTAATTATCACAAACTGGATTATAAAGTCCCTCACTCAAATATCTCATTATTTTTAGCATGTAATAAACCTCCCTCATCTTATACCTGTATCTGACGCACTCAAGTAAATCACGGAATCCCCTCTTGGGGTTTCTATGCAGTTTTCTTTAAATTGTTGCAAAATCGTCAGTCAGTCTTAACCTACATTCACATCGATAAAAAACCATAAAGACCCCTGCTGCAAATGATGGGCACTTATGGGTCATACACAAATTTACGTTAGATTCTTTCCTGTGGACACACCTGAAGTTAACATTTTAAGGCCCAATTTTCTGACTAAATCCATTTCCGCATAAACGGCATCTGGGGGTTATCATGAGCTAGCTTTGCAGTTCTGTTTACGCTCAGAGAAAAGGACAGAGCTATATAACCGCCATAGCGCTGTCCTTTACGCTGACCGTAAAATGAACTGCGAAGCTAGCTCATGATAACCCCCCAGGACCGCTTTATAAAAAGATAACTTATATGCACACAAGCTTTAACTATTGACCACAGGAAAGACAACTGTTGTTTTTAAGAGTGTGTTATCCCTTTCAGTTTACAACCGACTACTAAAGATATTAATGCCAAATAGTGGCCAGAGACAAAAGATAACTAGACTTGTGCCGGCAAACAATACCAGTGTTACTCGTATTTCTGGTATATTCACAGATGGTCGTACCAGTTATTATTACAAGATTCGCCATGGGAATCTACTTTTTTAACCACGATTGGTCCGTAAGAACATGACAGCTTCCCTCGTCTTTTATCAGAACCTGCATCCTTTTTTTTGTAAATGAGCATGTATATCTACCTTAGCAAGGTAAAACCTTTCCAGATTAACCTTTTTTGATTGCTTATGAGCACTTCACCCTTTCAGCTAATGATAAAGAACAAAATAAAGCAAAAACGCAAGAGCTGCAGAAAGAAAAGATTGGAGTAGACAAAAGCACCGATTCTAGGGCTGATACATTGTCTTTAGGTAAGGTTGACCATCTAAATATTACATAACTAGAAGGCCTAGGCTGATTGATTTCGCGACTCGAAAAATCATTATTTCGTTATTTTATCGATTTAACCACGACTGGTCCGCGAGATCATGACAGCTTCCCTCGTATTTTATCAGTATCTGCATCCATTTTTTTGTAAATGTGTGTCTATATCTACCTTAAGCGGCAAGACCTTTCCAGATTGGTAACATTTTTTTATTGCTAATGAGAACTTCACCCTTTCAGCTAACGATAAAGAACAAAATAAAGCAAAAACGGAAGAACTGCAGAAAGAAAAGATTGGAGCAGACAAAAGCACCGATTCTAGTTTTGATGCATTGTCATCAGGTAAAGTTGATCATTTAAACATTAAATGCACGACGCAAAGGAGAGTACTTACTGTGTTTCACAGCCTATACAGGGTGTCTCATTTAAATCGGTCAGTATGGGAAATACTGAAACTATAAGACATACGAAGATCTGTTCTTAGAAACCATGACATCGATTTTGATAAGAAGAAAAACTGCATTCATAATATTTAAAAAAACCTGTACTCAGCTCGAGAATCGAACCCGGTTGTTTTGAAAAAAAAACTTACACTATTTCTATTTAGATATCGATTGTGTAGGTCTTAAGCAGTTAATGGCTCTATGAAACATGATGTCTAAAATGAATAAAATGCATTGTTTTCACATACTTTAATTTATTTTAGGAGGTGTTCGAAGTGACTACCGTTACAATATTCAACAAGTTCAGGCATGTAAAATTGTCTCTCCTAAAATAAACACCTACTAAAATAAATTAAATTAATGTAAGTGAAAACATTGCTATTTATTCATTTAAGACATCATGTTTCATAGAGCCATTTACTGCTTAAGACCTACACAATCGATTTCTAAATAAAGATACTTAGTGTAAGTTTATTTTATTCAAAACAACCGGGTTCGATTCCCGAGCTGAAAAAAGGTTTTTTTTTAAATGTATGAATGCAGGTTTTCTTCTTATTCAAATCGATGACATGGTTCCTAAGAACAGATCTTCGTATGACCTATAGTTTCAGAATTTCCCATACTGACCGATTTAAATGAGACACCCTGTATATGTATTTTTGTTCCTTTGTGGCACTCTAAAAACTAAACATGTAGTCCGATTTTAATCATTCTTATGTCAATCGATTAGTCTTAATCTGGTGTCACTGAAGATAAAGAAAGTAATCAAAATTCAATATGGCCGCAACCAGACGCCATTTTGTGAAAATTTAAAAAATAAAAGTCGGCCGAGTATGGCAAATAGTGTATTATTGAATAGGGTGTTGAAAAATTAATTTATTATTTTTTATTTTAAATGATCATTGAGGATTTAGGATTATACAATTTATACAACGTAATTTTTTGCGCAGTCAGGTTTTTTGATTTTATAAATTTATTATCAAAAATGCTTGGATCAGTTTCCGTGAAACGCATTGGTTTTTTACATAATATGATTAAGTATACAAGAATTGCTCAAAAAAATTGTAGAATATCTTTTTGTGGATATAACAATTATGCGATTGATTAATGATGGACACTTATCAGTTATCACTTTCAGTTTACATCGAACTACAAAAGATATCGCCAGAGGCGAACGATAACAGGATTTGTGCTGACAAACACACCTGTGTTACTCGTATTCCAGGCATATTGACAATAATGACAGGTCAGGTAGAAATCACTCTAAAATTAAAAGGTTGACATATTCAATCACAATCACGCACTTTCCTTAGACGTTTTAGTAAAGAAATGAATAAAATATCACACGAAATTGTCATAAAAATTGACAATGTTTTGCTATTGAGTGTCTATCTACCTGAAGCGGCAAGATTTTTCCAGATTATTATCATTTTTTAATTGCTAATGAGCACTTCCCGTTCTTCATGTGGTTGCTAGGTTAGCATAGTGCCACTCCATGTCTTCCGGTGGATGTCGTAAGAGGCGACTAAGGGAATAAAGGTTTGTAGTATTTTTAGGCGATGGGCTTGCAACTTGTTACTAACACTATTACACTTCTTGGCCGGATTCCGCAAAACGAGGTTACAGCATTATAAACAAATAATCTTAGAGTTGTTGGTATTTCTGTAGCTCTGCCAACCCCGCTACTCTGGGTATGAAGGCGTGATGTTATGTATGTATGAATGTATGAGCACTTCACCCTTCCAGTTAATGACATCGAACAAAATAAAGGAAAAACGCAAGAGCTGCAGAAAGAGAAGATCGGAGCAGACAAAGGAACCGATGCTAGTTCTGGTTTATTGTCATTGGGTAAGGTTATCTGTTTAATAAATCATCCAAATTATAGGTCACAGAAAGGCCTTGACATATTGATTTCGTGCCTCGAAAACGCGTTTTTTTTTTTAAAAGGACTTTGAATCGTTTCCGTATAACGTACATTGGGTTCTCACATAATATGAACAAGTACACAAGCAATGGTCAGAATATTTGTAGGATATCTTTTAGTGCACGAAACAATTTCCCGACTGATAAATGATGAGCAGTTATCACTTTCAGGTACCGGCAAACTACAAAACATCCCCCCGGTACCTGGCCCAGATTTGCCAGAGACGAAAGATAACAGGATTTGGGCAGACAAACACACCAATGCCAGTGCTAATCTTATTTCAAGTGTATATTCAATAACACCAGGTAAGGTAGATTTTTTTCTAATAATAAAATGCCGTATAGTTGCAGTAGACAGGAGCCTTACGCCTCTCTCCTTGGCAAACGAGAATTGGCGCAGACCATCGGTGATAAGCACTGAGGACCGGAAGAACGTATGGAAGAGCAAGGATTGTACAGTTAGTGTAATAAGCAATGTGAATAGATAGATATTGTATTCCTTTCTCTTTTACACATATCATCTTCTTTGTATTTCACTCAAACTTCTTATCTTAAATAGTACAAAGGACTTAGTTTTACCCCAGACACGACTTAGAATGCACTTTTTAGGGTTCCGTAGTCAAAGTAGGAACCCAATATACATATTAGTCACGCCGCGTAAAATAAAATCTTGAAAAAGCCCCCCACTCTCATTTTCCCACCACCACCACCACGATACATATCTTACCTGAATATGGTGGGATCATGAGAGTGGGAGCATAATGGAATTAGCCAAACCTTCGCAGTTTATTTTTCAAGTGCTCAACATTTTCAGTTAAGAAACAACCCATAATGATAAAGCCTCGATCGCCCGGTCAGCTGAAAAAGTGCAGTGATAAGAGAGATCGGTGTACGTGTATCAATTCAGATGCATTTTCAACGGGTAAGCAGATGCATTTTGCAGGCATAATGATTTGTGAATAAGTAGTTTAAGTGCCCTACCTAAAACTTATGATAAAGGCGTTATACTTTTCCAAGAGTAGATTTAATTACGACCTATCTTATCTTACAGATAGTACCTTTCGGCTACACTTCGACATACTTGTTTTTTTTTTAAAAAGCAATTCCCTAATAATTATGATTTACACATTAATTCCAAAATGCCTGAATTTTCCTGTTAAGAGGTATTTCGCCAATGTCTAGTTATTTACAGACACTTTCATTGACTTATCAGAGAAATATGCACCTCAAAAAGGGTGGTTTTGCTTTTTAAAGACAGTGAGCAAAATTCGATGTTGCTGCGAGCGTGAGACAAAGTAACTTTTGAATTTTTGTTCACTATATATAAAGGTGGTCGTGGTGCGGCGCGGGCGGGTAGGGGATGTCGTTTTATTTTACCTTAACCTTTCGTATGCCGGGCTATGACTCAATCGGTTCCTCGTTTCGAACTACTGAATAATTATTATTTAGTCAAATTTAAAATAACAAGATTAATTCCCATGTGGATGTATACGATACTAGGCACTCTACTGCGTCGGGACAGATACGGCACCAGGCATATGAAGGGTTAAGCTTATATTTTTTCGCTGCTGTGGTGACAAATTGTAAGTGCAATACGAGACCAAAGTAATTTGCATCTCGTCTTTGAATCCCTCGCGGCACTCAGGATTCTAACCTAGAATCCTTCGTTTGCTCGGGATTCAAAATCGACACTCGCAGCAAAAACCAACTTTGGTGTCTTGTTGCACAAATAATTATTTTTCTTGTGGACTTAACAGAAGCATATAGGTAAGGTGAGCCCCATGTACTTCTGTCAAGTCCGCCTGAAATCTAAAACTACTTTATTTTAATCTAAATCTAAAACTACTATATGTTCCCAAACACCTGTGAAATTTGAAAAAGTTTAATAGCCTTCTACGATGTTTGCTACAGAATCCTGTAATTATTTATTTATTTGACATGAGAGCAGAGACAGACATTTTGCCTTTGAGATGTTTTGGATTTAAGTTATTCTTTCAGTCGTAAAAGTCGTATTCGTATCTTGTATTTCGCGGGATTGACATTTTGAAGCAATAATTGTAATTTTTTTGGTGTTTTAACAATAAGGCAATTTGAAATTTCAGGCATTATGGGACTAAGTCAATTTGAGGTTTAGGACACTTAGAGATCAAAGCATTATAGAATTCAATTGTAAAGAAACCTATTCAAGACGTTTGAAAATTAAATTAAATAAGTTTTCCTAATAATTTATGAGGTTACATATTAATAATAATTAATAACAATATAACTGACCCCGTTTTGTAATTTTTGGAAAGTTCCTCTTACTGTACACCGGGTAGAATCTTACGGCTTATATTTTTGGAAACACCGTGACCATGTTCGCTTGCGGCAAGACCTTTGAAGATGAGTTTCCTTTTTTCAATGATCACGTAATACTTTCAGTTAACAAGAAACTACCGAACATACCATACGCTCCATCACCTAAGCCGAAGGAAGAAGTTAAATTTGCAGATAAAGAAACCAGTACTAATTTAGGTGCATTTTCATCAGGTAAATATATTTTTTAATTATATCACTTGAGTTTTTTTAATCAAGTAATTCAATTCTCACATCAAAAATGGGCATCAAGAATGTCAAGGGTTGATCCTTGGTCCTTTTTGATGTGTGTATTTAGAATTGGTCACTATTGAGCAATCTATACAGCTCAATGCTCTGGAGTTACACAAGCGTCATAACGCAATGCTTATTTTCTATTGTATGCGCTTCAGTGATGGGTGGTTATTCGGCGTTTTAAAAGCCGTAATTATCATCTTCGCTTATTATTCCAGATAAAGTTAACGTTTCTTCAGTGAAATAGAAACTACCCTCGCTTCTGCTTCTATTTGGTGATAACGCTTATAACGATCAGCTTCTTCTTATGTGTCTAAATCCACCAAACTAGCTAGTCATTAATACTATTTTAGTCAATATATTGAAACGGCAAATTTTTTGCGTTGATTCGCATGCGGAGAGGATGGTGCATTGGTCCTGTCAGCTCTGTGCAGAACCTGCACGTTTAAATTTTAGGGAAATTCGTCTTGCTGATTATGTAACCTTTCTTGGGTGGGCTATTGACTTTTCAGATTCCAACATACAAGCTACAACACCTCAATCACTAAAGCCACAGAATAGACCGATTTTTGCAGGTGGAGATCTATGTATTAAATTAGAATGCTTGTCATCAGATGGTAAGGATGAATGATAAATTTACGCCCCCTAAATAAATAAATTCTAGTTTGTGAAATTCATTACATTAATCGTATTTAAGAACCCAACCTTTATGTTTCACTCATTTCATTCATTCAGTCTGTGATTCCTAACCCTATCAAATGTCGAATTTTATGGATACGCCATATTTCTTCCCTATTAAGGTCTAGTAAAAAAAATAGATAGTAGTAAGTTACTTGAAAAATGTAAGACGAGAAATATTTCACCAAAACGGTAATACGCCCGCCAAACAAAATGTTGATCTAATATGAGGTTACTATGTGTCGATACTTCTCTAAGATGAGCACTTAACACTTTCAGGTGCAAATGTTAAGCACTTGCCACTCTCAGTAAACAGTCAACTAAAAACGACAAGAACTCAATCGCCAGAACCGCAGGAAAAGGTGAATTCTCCAAAAAAAGAGACTGATACAATTTCAGAAGCACTTTCCCCACTGTCTTTAGGTACTGTAAGAATGTTATTTAACTTATTCATTTCAGATAATTTCTTGTAATTTATGTAAATGGGAAAAGTTCATTTTCCTTTTCACAATGTTCAAGTTTAGTATAAATTTAAAGAGATGGGTAGACATATAAAAACGTATTTGTTGGTAGTCACTGGTGCGAGTCCAAATTTTACTTTTAGAGTATTTAATGAGCATGTCTTAATGTCAATAATCTTAAAATTTTAAAATCTTTGTATTATTAATTAATAATACTTATGGTAAAAATAAGATGTACTGTGCGATTTTAGTAAGGGGTTCCGTAACAAGATGGTAAAAAAGAACCTAAGGGAGACTAAACGACGACGACGACGTCGACGAGGGAGGGTGAGACTTTGGTGTCTGTCTGTGTGACAGCAGTTTTTCTCAGCAACTACAGTAACCCACGAAAATTTGTGAGCATTTACAATACGACTTGGTTCTTTGTCACTCGCTCTTATTAAGAGCGAGTGAGAGAGAATTACAAACCAAGTCTTATTGTAAGTGCTCAGACTTTCATGGTAGCCCTCGATTAACAATTTCAAGAACAAACCCATTTTGAAAAGAAATAACTCTTTATATTATTTATTCACAAAGGTACAAATATGCGCCTTAAAGAGCGTCCTCACTGAGAGCATTCGCGTGTAATGAGAATTCGGCGTCGAATATTTAAGTGGTTTGTGTAACGCTCGGCTCAAAGTCCACAAAACTCGAATATTACACGCGATTGCTGTGTAGGGACGCTCCTTTATAGTTAAACACGTATATTGCGCAACGGTATTCCTAAACAAAACGCGTGCAGCAGCAGCAGCGCGCACATTTACCTCCGTCTTCTGCCTGGGCCTGCACCTTTTCATTTTTATCATCTGACAATTGGGTAACGTTATCGGAGGCTCATCTATTATCACTTTCAGCTTCCCTCAAACCAGGTGCACCTCTAACGCCAGAACAGAAGAATAATAAGTTCAGTGTGGACAAAGAAACCGACACTAACTCTGGTGTATTGCCATTGACACGAGATTCATCTTGGTCACGGGGTAAGGCATAATGTTCGGGATAAGCGCCCTGGTTTTCTTTGATCTACATATAAAACACTGAATGCCATAGTAATGTCCATTGGGGAGGGTACCACATAATTACTGTCCACATAAAGAATATTATTAATATTAAAATTGAGATGTTCTTTCTTTAAATTGTTTAAGTAAGCAAATTGCTGCATTCTGAAATTATCAAATGCCTCGACCAGGAATATGTATTGCCCTATACTCTG
Organism: Acleris holmiana; assembly: GCA_949316455.1. Classification (NCBI taxonomy): domain Eukaryota; kingdom Metazoa; phylum Arthropoda; class Insecta; order Lepidoptera; family Tortricidae; genus Acleris; species Acleris holmiana. The sequence continues at coordinate 17,041,331 of OX438767.1, forward strand.
TTTTTTTACATTACAATAATGACTTGGTTTTTGCACCAATTGAAATTTGCACCAAGTTTCCTCAAATAACCCAGGTGAATAGTGGTCTAAAATGTTTAATGAATTACTTATAGAAGATATAAATGTATTCCACTTCTACTGTTAACCTCGTTTTAGGTGAAAACGTTTATTAAATATCGGTCATTTATCCTAATCAGAAAAAAAACTAAGTATAGATCGCCACGTTTTTGCGCATTAGTGGTCTGTGTAAGCAGAGGATGGCAGTTTTCTCATGTGTTGGCAGAACCCGCATGCTTAGTTTTTTGGGTGCTCATAATAAACTTAATTCTTTCAGTTTATCTACCTAGTTCAACGAGAATTGAATCACCAAAGCCGCAGAACAAGACAATTCGTTCATCAAGTTCATTATCATCATCATCAGGTAATATAGATTTTTTTAGATAAATAAATGTCCTAAACAAAACCAAATTGGATTGTGCAAAATGTGGTTACAGAATTATCAACAAGTCTTTTTAGACTTGTTGGTATTTCTGTAGCTCTGCCTGCCCCACTCTGGGAATAAAGGCGTGATGTTATGTATGTAAATGTCTTAAACATTTTCTATACGTCTATATTCACGTTAAAATCAATATCATCACCATTACCGTCATCATCAGCTTACCATAGCTTGCTTTATCTCATTCCTGCTCGCTACTAGTCGTAAGTCATCACCGGAGGCCGGAATTTTCATATCACTTTTCAATAACGATAGTGACTTCCATTTATCGACTTCCGTTAGACTGTATCAATTCAATACAATACCTACAAATTACAAACATAAAAATAAGATTAAAAGTTGAGGTCTTATTACTAAAAAGCGATAAGCGATATAAATATAAAAGTTACTTGGAAAACAATGTATTTTATAATTATTAACTTCCCAAATACGGTAACCAATATCTAAGCCACTGCAGCTTTTTAAATTTTATGTCCGAAATTTGTGTTAGTGCTAACAATATCTCTCTAACGATAAGTGTTTCTTAGGCATATACATACATATAAATCAATCAAAATCATGTCGTCCAAACCGTATCCGGCGACGGCAACTCCTATATGTCCATCACGGGTTGTTATTGTGGTGGGCTCTGATGTGGCTAGCGAAACCGAATCCGATCACTCGGCACACAATAAAACTGGCCAGCTGAGTTTAGTGTTTAGTTGTAATTGGGCTTTGGTCGAGTCCTCCGTATTTGGCGCTTCGCATCTAGTGCTACTAGACGCTTTTCTTCATATAAATCCACACTTTTTTTGACGGCGTGGCGCCGTTCCGGTCTAAGACGAGCACGCTCCTCCCTACTAACAGTCGGTATGTCACCAGCCACAAAATTGCGTTTGAGCACGTCTTTGTAACGCAGATATTGTCCACCCTGTTTTCGTTTCCCGCTAGAAAGATCGGAGTAGAAAACTGCTCTTAGCAATCTGCTATCATCCATATATAAGTAAATAAATATCAGGGGACAGTCTCACACAAATTGACCTTGTCCTAAACTAAGCTCTAGGCTTGTACTATGGGTACTAGAGAACGATAAACATACTTATATAGAGATATACATACTTAAATACATAGAAAACATCCAATTCTGGAATAAATATTCGCCCTAATCGCACAAATTCGAGTAAATGCTCTTACGCGGGGATTTGAACCCAGGAGCGCTTGGCTTCGGAGGCAGGGTCACTCCCAACTAGGCCACGTGTCAGATATTTTCCATATTTGATAAATGAAAAGTTGTTTTTGTGGTCGTCAATCTATTGCAACAAAAATCGAATAGTTAGCCAGCGCTGCGTAAGTAACGCGCATTGCAAGTTTCGTCTCTTGGTAGAGCACGAACCCCGACGGCGAAGAATATCGTACATTGACCTTAACTACAACGCGCTATAGAACTATGCAATATGGATTGTAAACCTACAATCCATGATGCCCGCGGTTAATAGCCGCTGTGCGAGCGCAACGGCAGTATCGTTTGTGCGCTAGTGACAGAGACAAGTATAATGGTGAGTATATGTACGAAACTCTTCGCGTTCAGCTCGGTAATAGACCAATGATGGCACTTGATTCTTATTTTACTGAAGATAAGCGTTAATTAATTTGTTTTGCCACAATCAACTTAGGACCGTATGGTCTTTGTATTAAGGGTCAAGTTATTGAAGCCCGTGAGCTTAAAGTGTCCAACACTGGTGCCGTCTTCACCCTATATCCCTCAGGTGACGTTTGCAGGTTGGTAACCTATCTAAAGTGTACAATTAAAACTTTCAGAATTCAACCAACAAGAATCAGTAAAAGCACCAAAGATACTAAAACCTGCATTTAGGACCTATGCTAACATTGATCCTCATGCCAGTGCATTGCCATCAGGTTAAGTTGATTGTTTTCTTATAAACCCCTGTTTCCTTCTGTCCACGTTTATAGAGGCGTATTCCTTATACGTTCAAGAATAAATTTTAACCACTTGTTTATAAAAGATAGCTGATAACGCCCATTGTTCCCAGGAATTTCCAGATGCTTAGGGCAGTGAAACGTTGTATTTGGGTACACGATTTGTCGCTTATACCTCATTTGCGCATGGCATTCAGAGTGTGTGCATTGCAATTTCCTTAATCTTTTAGCAGAACCTTAAGGCAATAGACGTTTTGTAACATAGCGTATCTTAAGAGGCAGGAGTTTTGCAGATTGGTAACACATTTTCTATAGCTAATGAGTGAGTGCTCATTTCAGGATACGTCAACCAACAACCAAGTATAATAATAATAAGACGATCACGAGAGCCGCAGGAAAAAAAGATTGGTGCAGGTAAAACACTTGTTTTAATAATGGTATGGCATTTTTTATCTCAGAGATTTTCTATTTTTATCCACATAATTACAGGCGTTAAACTTATTTTAAACGTTCAGTTCAACTATGCTCCGCCGCCGGGACGTACTCGAAGAATTTAAATTAAGCATTCCAAAGATCATAATATGTATTAACGCTTATTATTTCAACATACAGACTTGGCCAAAAGTATTGAGCACCCCACGTTTTCGTTTATAATTTATAAACAAATTATTTTTCAATTTAAGAAATACACACAGGCGTAAAGTAAAATATAAAAGTGTTTGACCATGTGCAAATCATCAGTAGATTCGTTTCAAAGTAGCTATTTGCGTGTTAAACTGAAGCTAGAAAAACCGGCCAAGAGCATGTCGGACCATGCTGAGTGTAGGGTTCTGAAGCTGTTAAGTACTACAAACATAATAAAAAACAACAAGTAATTACAAATTTTCTATTTAAAGTCATTTGGTGCCCTCTTAGACGATTTTAGTAGGTATAAACAATTTAATCGCTTGTATCTCAAGAACCAATGAAGTCTACTTATTTGAGACAGTTTTCCTTATAAATTTGTTATATGCGCTTTCATTACAGATTTTTAGTATTTGTAGTTTTGGCTGTAGGAGAGGAGGGGAAACTTAACTCTAACAAAATTTAGCGCGCTTTAAAGCTTAATATTTAATAAACGTATCTCTTAATCGAAAAATGCTTTTATAAACTCGCAATGTTTTTGAAAGACCTATCTAACGACACCCCATACTATAGGGTAGACGAGAAAAAAAATATATCCCCAGTCTTTATCCACGGGGAGGCATACTAAAAAAATTTTTTTTTTTCATTTTTTTATTTTACCTTTTTGTTGGCGTGACTAATATGTATATTCATGCCAAATTACAGCTTTCTAGTGCTAAGAGTCTCTGAGCTAGACTGCCGACGGACGGACAGACGGACATGGCGAAACTATAAGGGTTTACTTTGACTACGGAACCCTAAAAACGGGTCAGGCTCGCTCTCTCTATTTCCTAAAATGTCTGCTTCTCAAAATGGCTTTCTTCCCACTTTGTCAGTTTCCTATGATGACCACTTCTTACATCGTTCGTTTCCTGTAAAGTCTGCTTCTCTTATTTTTCAACTTCCTAAGACGTCTGTTTCTCGTATTGACAGTTTTTAATATGACTGCTTTTTATAGTGTCTGCTTCTCTTTTAGTATACTTCTTAGGGATCAATTTTAACCCTCTGCGACTGACGTGACGTCTATCAGACACCGCCGAAAAAAAAACACCTTATGTATGTATATGTATTTAAACACTTTATTGTACAAAATAAAACAAAATAAAACAAATACAATGAAGATACCAAAAAATATTGTACAAAGGCGAACTTATCCCTTTAAGGGATCTGAAGGGATTGAGAAAAGTGAAAGGTTGTGCATCGAGTAGGCAAGTTTACAAATACCGTGAAATAGCTCTGTATCGCTCAGTAACTTCTTCTTAAGACTCTGGGCATTTTAAGTTAACCTATGTTAAAAAAAACCTGTTTTTTTTTTACTTTATTCAAGTTATTACAACAAGTCATTTATATTAAATTTTTTCATTTAAAAGCCCATATCCATGTTAATTATAAATTCCATATGAAAATTGGATAATCATGCTATACGTTAAATGAACAATACTTATCATTGACCCTTTGGTATTTTTTCTATATTTTATCAAAAATTATGTCTGACAGATTCCACCTCAGTAGAATTTTTCTAAAAAAGTCACGTCAGTTACAGAGGGTTAAAGAAGTTTCATTTATTATCTGCTCCACCTCAATAATTAGAAGTGTTACAACCATTTTTAACAGACTAAAAACAAGGCATTATGGGAAGCAGATATTGTACGAAACTGAATTGTAGGACACAAATAGTGGACATTATAGGATAGGTACACACATTGTGGGAATTAGAAGCGAACATTTAGGAAAATGTTACAGTTGGAAATAAATAGCAGACATTATAGGAAAGAGACGTTTGTTGCACGTAGGTCAATTTGAGATGCAGAAATTTTAGAAAACAGGCAGTACGAGCGTGAGCCGTTGGCCAAAAGGATTTTACTTCTTTTTTATGTCCGTGTGGGTGCCGGGTTAGAATAGTGCTACTCCATGTCTTCCCGTGGATGTCGTAAGAGGCGACTAAGGGAATAAAGCCTGTTAGGCGATGGGCTTGCAACCTGTCACTAATTCAGTAGTAAACTTCTTGGCCTGGATTGTGCAAAATATGATTACAGAATTATAAACAAGTCTTTGTAGAGTTGTTGGTATTTCTGTAGCTCTGCCTACCCCACTCTGGGAATGAAGGTGTGATGTGATGTTGTATTTTTTTCATACAAATTTAATTAATGTTTTTCGCTAGTCCAGGAAACAAAGCCTAAGGATAAGTTGGGAACGCTAATCTAGTAATTTCCAGGTGTTACGGGAAATTTCCTAGAATGTTATTAATGTTATTATTTTTTTCCCTATCCGACTTGCAATCTGGTTTTAAATAATGCGATTTTTTTTCCGTCCCTTGGCAGAACCTACTAGCTTTTTTTTTGGTTATTTATGATGAGCACATGTCATATTCTTTCAGTTAACAATAGAGAACCAACATTGATACGACCTGAATCAGTAAAGCGGGAAAAGAGGGATCACACAAATAGAGATCAGTGTGTTTGTACCAAGTCAAGCTCATTCATATCAAAAGGTAAAATGTTTTAGATAAATAAATCTTTGATATTGTTTATCCCCTTACTAATAAACGTTGAATAAGCTTGGAATAGTTATACCATGCTTTGTCCTTATGTCATTGCGACATTTGAATTCGACAGATAAGGACAAAGCATGGTATAACTATTCCAAGCTTATTCAACGTTTATTAGTAAGGGGGTATGTTTCCTTCTATTAACATTTATTTATATCCATTCTATGTATGTATATGGTTGATGTAACCTATATAATAAGTCTCTTTCCCATAACACACACTTACACTTCTATATCTAAAGTTTTTTTTTTTTTTTTTTTAAGGTCTTATATTATTATTATAATAAATTATAGTTATATAATTACACAGGAATAAAAAATATAATAATCTTAACTACGTAATAAACTAAAATAAAATAATATAATTAAATAACTAATCTAAATACAAATCAATTAAAACTAAATAAAAAACTGGAAAAGTGAGGGCCCCCGTGGCAAAGTACCACAGATGCTGGCAGCATTTCCTCGTTGTATAGCAATGCTAATACGCTGTCCGAGGAAGCTGCCAGCTCTGTGGTCACCGGTTGTTTCAATTAGCCTTTTTGTCATGTCTTTAAAAAGGCTAATGGCACCGGGTCCCCACGGACCAAGGGTCTCGACGCCAAAAGGAACAAAGTTATATTCTGCGCCGAGACCCTTGTACTTATTATTTTTCATTGTTTCGGCCGCCTTAGCCGCCGCGCCTGGTTTATTTACTGTTCCGCGGAGGTGTGACGAGGCTAGGGTGTCTACACAAGTAGCGTCCCACACCAGCACTCGCCCCATACTCCACGGAATTAAAGACATACCGTCAGGCCTCTTGCCGTCGTCCCTAGCGATACCGGTTGGCTCCAGTAAAGCGGGAACGTTGACGGATGCAAGAGACCGGCGGATAATGTCATTGAGCGCGGCGTGTCTAGAGAAGCGGCCTGCGCTTTTTTGGCATGAAAGTCCGTGGTGACCCAGAAAATCAACTTCATTGCCACAGGGGCATATGTGTGGAGTGCAGACCCGACACCAAGACGTAAACAAACAGAAATTCGGAGAGTTTCAGGATCTAAGAAAGTACCAGTATTTGGCGATGGGTGTGCATGGAGCCAGTAACCAGCCTCTTTGGTTCCCACCGCCAAAAGCCTGGCTCGCTCAGATCCTGAGTTGCTACTTACAAGGTTGTTAAAAGTTATATTACAGGTTATTTCATCCCAACTCCTCTGAGACTTTAAATTTTCTGGATAATTACTGCTTGGGTAGGCAAGATTCCAGGCATTTTTGGCTTCCTCCAAGTCGACAGTCTTGTAGTTTGATGGCAAAGCGCAAAGGATTTTACCTACTAGACTAGCCGAGCTATGAACGGAAGACAAAAAAGCTGGAAAAGAAACACAAGAAATTTTGCGGATCCCTAGTCCACCAAAGCGGATGGGGAGGGAGGCCTGAGTCCAGGATTGCTCGCTTAGCTGAATGTTCAAGATGGATTCCAAATTTAATTTAATAATGTCATCAATTTGCGTAAGGAGATTTCGAAATTTCCAAAAAGGGCAGCAGCGAAGCAGGTACATAAATTTAGGTACAAAAAGACAGAATTTAAGAACCGAAAGAGCATAATGTGGACTTATTTCGAGAAGACGATCCACATAATTTTGAAATTTTAAAACAGTATTTTGAATGAAAGTTGGAATTGCGTCTTCAAAAACAGGGGACCCTAGGAGGCTGAGTGATTTTTGGTCAACTATTTTTATGTTTGGCGTTAAATCTTCAAATTTTTGTTTTATAACAGACCAATTTAAGGAAGAATTTTGAATGAAAAGTTCGCATTTACTGAAATTTAGTTCCAAACCTATTGTTTGGAATTTAGTTTGAATGGACGAAAGGTCGGACAAAACGGTATCGATATCACCTCCTAAAGTCCCATCATCTAAATACCAAACGTTAAATTTTGACTTTAAATTTTGAATGATTGGATTTATAGCTAAACTAAAAATTGCCGGCCCAAGAGGGTCACCCTGCTGGCAGCCGACTTCTGAAGATAAAGCGTTTCCGCGGTATAACAATTTAGTTGGGTCTGCGTAACAATGTAAAAGGTAATTATAAATTTCCGGGACGTTCTGTTTTATTTCAGCCAGTAGGGTGTCCCTGTTTACCGAGTTAAATGCGTTTTTAACGTCAATTTTGATCAACACTTCACAATTTCCGACGGAGAGGTACGTGCGTAAAGCATGGACAGCTGCTTCGCACCCTCCTTTTATGCCAAAACCTAGCTGAATAGGTTCGAACTGAGCCTGTAATTTTGAAGAGATGTGCCGAACTGCAATTTTGGAGGCTAGGCGACGAAGTGTTGATCCAACGGCAATCGGTCTCACTCCTCCGTCTTTTTTGGTCAGGGCGATGAGGTTAGCACCGTATAAAATGGGAACAATTTCTTGATTGATATTGCCGGAGTACATAGAGTTAATTAAGTTGGTGATAGAATTGATGAGCAGCGTCCCCGCATCGCCCGCCGAACGAGAAATTAGGTATTTTAGGTGTTGGGGTGAGATTCCGTCCAGACCAGCAGCAGAACCAGTTTTAAAAGAATTAATCGCTTGAACTACATGATTACTTTGAATTTTTAAGCAAGCCTGGATTGCCGTTGGAGGATCGAAAAAATAAGGAGTTGGAGGAGCTGAATATATACACAAGTCGATTTTATTTTAAATTCAAATTCAATCATTTATTCAGTAAATTGGCCACATGAGGGCTCTTTTACACGTCAATAACATGGAGTGAATCTACTAGCGCTTCGGACAAGACCATCATTGCGGAGAAGCGCCCAACAAACTCCGTAAAAAATCAAAATAGTAGTACTTTAAGTGTTTTTTGTAGTGTGTTTAGTTTGAGGTCTAAATGAAATAGCTTGCACCGTCTGCCATGTATTTGTTTATTAGTCCTTAGCTATTTCTCTGTCTAAGGTTGTCAGGAAGACCGCTATTTAGCGGTAACAACGCCTGTTGTATACCTATAATCAAAATGTATTGTTTCGTGTTTTGTTTTTTTGGAGTTTAATAAAGAGTATTTGTGTTGTTTTGTACTCTGCCGGGCTGTTGGTAGAACCTACACACTTTTTTATAACTTAGTGTGACGACTACGATTACCTTTTTTGGGTGCACTTGACACTTTCAGGTAAACGTCAAAAAATGACAATAACACCTCAATGCCCAGAGCCGCCGAAAAAGCATGCAGATAAATACACCGATTCTAACTCAGGTGGGTAAGGTATCTAGTTATGTTATGAATAATAATCAAAAATTTATCTATGCATATAAAACTGTTTCTGACCAACAAACAACACAGCCTAAATCGCTGAACCTAATAACTTGGAATTAAGAGTAAATATTCTTTGGGTACCCTAGAAAAGGGAACAATAAATGACCACCAAAATTAGTAAATGACCACCAAAATTAGTAAATGACCACCAAAATAAGTGGAAGATAGCTCCAGCCAGTACTCTCATTCGTCGCTCGCTTTGGATGGGAAGACACTGGTTCGCTAAAATCAAAAATTCGCAATAGAGGGAGGTACGGAGTGGTGGGCGTCCATAAATATAGAATAGGTTTCGTGAATTACTCGTAGGAGTAAAAAAAGGCTGAAGTCCCGGCACAAGACAAAATTTGTTTGATATCGGTACATTTATTACAAAAATACATAACGAACTTTAAACATGATCGGTCAATTATAAAGAAGGTTTTTTATCTAATTTTCTTGATCTTTTCGCTGCCCGTGACGGCTAGAAACCATAACTAATGTCAACCTTCCTCAAAGACATTTAGTCTTACCTATAGGTCTATTGCTGAATCTTTTAATATTTAAAATCTTTTAGGATTACTGTAGGACCTTTTGAATACTACTTCGACCATTATTCATCTTTTTTGACGACCCCATATTTTTAATCCATGCACGGGTCATTGTTGTATCTCTTCTGAAGTATTGCTCTTGGTACATGTTTCATTAGAGAGCAAGTCCGCGGCGTGAGTAGAATGTGCATTGCATTTTCCAGTCTCTTAGCAGAACCTGGGCCCGTATTATGGTCGCCTTTATCGCGGTGGATAAAGCATCTGCCACCCGCGCACGTACATACTAGTCAAAAAGTAACAGATGTTTTATCCACGTCAATACATACGCCCTTCATTTTTCATAATTTCATTTGCACTAATTTCATTTGCCATAATAGCTATAACCTTCATTTTCCCTAACTATATACCATAATTTAATTTGCCATAAAGACATTTTTTTCTGAAATCGTAAACCTTTTCAGGTATTTTTTACATGACATCGTATAGAGCTTAACAGGTTAGGTTAGGTTTGTTTCATTACAATTATCAATAGTTCACATTTTCATTAATATTACGGCACATGATCGTTATGGCATATAAAATTATGTCGTAAAATTAGGGAAAATTAAATTATTGCATATGAAACTCGGTCAAACGATAGAGAACCATTTTGTTTGGGTGATCATGATGAGCACTTGATTTTTTCAGTTAACAACAAACTACCACAACTAATAAGATGCGGATCGTCACAGTCGCAGAAAAAGTCGATTCTTAAAAAGATAGATCGCTGTGTTTGCACCGAGTCAGATCATTTATTACCAGGTAAGGTAATATTTGAGATGTTTAATTAATTTCTGGATGTCATAAAAAATAAACAGATAAATGATCCTCTTGTTATTTTATATTTTCTTCTATGCACGTAAATTATAATATTATGTACTGAGGCATGATATTTTTTGGAAACTTTTGGAAACTTTGCCTGAAAGCAAAACAAAACACAATTTTTTTTTGACTTTAAGCAAAAGCACATTTGAAGATATAACCTTTTTTATGCCCACTTTCAGTATACAACACACAACCAATAAGAAGAAAAACTCAATGTAAAATGTGCGCACAAAAATGCTTCGATACTAATTTAGTTGTTTCATTGTTATCAGGTAAGATCTTCTCATACAAATAATTTAATTTGTGCACATAATTAATACCATGCGCGATTTTTTCCCTGTGCAAGATGAATTTTCAATTGCAGTAATGATGTTGATTCAAAGAATGATTACCTTCAAGTATACGGTTACCCATATTTTCTTAAGGATTAATTTGTCATAAATTAACAAAATCCCTAAAGGAGCGTCACTAAGAGCATTGGCGTCGAATATTCAAGTGGTGTGGACTACAGTAACGCTCGGCTCAACGTGCATACCACTTGAATGCTCTCAGTGGGGACTGTCCTTAATAGATAGGTTACCTTCAGTTCCTCTCTGTGTAGATATTTTGAAGTACCTAGTAGTTTATATTATACGGATTCTAAGATGGGCCTTCTGAATGCCACTTTTACCTTTACTGTTTTTTTCTGACAGCTTTTTTTTAAGTTTATGAAGTAAAGTAAATGGTTTTAGATAAATAAATATCTAAAGCATTATCTATTCGCTTCTATAGGAGTGATTATGAATGTCCACCTAGGCATTAAACTTTTCTTTTATTTTATATAAGTAATCTTTATTGAGGTCACTTCACATTTTCAGTTAACAAGAATCAACCAAAAATAACACAAACTCAATTACAAAAGCCGCAGGAAAATAAGACTTGTGCAGACAAGCACATCGGTGCATATTCTGTTGCATTGTCATCAGGTAAGATAAAATGTTTTAGATAAATAAATCTCTAACTTTCTATTTTCTTCTATCAAAGTTAGTAAAAATATCTAAGTATTGTTTTAAGTCTTGAGTCGGTCGCAGATCCTTCGTAGATTGCTAACCCCTCTCGGGTTTACTGAACATTTTCAGACAAATCACCAAAGAGCACAGAACCTCGATCAAAAGGTCCTCAGGAAAATAATTATCGTGCAGACAAAAAAAACGATACTTATTCAGTTACAGGTAAGTTTTAAGTTTTTTTTTTCACGTAATTCTTAATGTAGGTTTATTATTTGACATTCTAGTGTATAAATAACAGAATTCTCCTACGTGAAATTTTCCCTGTGCCAAGGATTTTTACCAGTATCATCTGGGCTTGCCTTATAGTTTTTGTCTCGTTCAGTTTCTTTGGACATATTTAGCTGTAAGCTCGTCTAATTATTTTTGTCTTATTTGCTTATCACCTTATTCATTATCAGTTATCACGTTCGCCGTTCGGTCACCTTCGCAGTTTGTCTCATTCATTTAAAGTCATGTTGGCTGTTCTTCGCGTATTGGCTATTTGTATAAATGTATGTACACACTTTACTGTACCAAATAAAAACAAAAACAATACAGTGAACATAAAATAAGAATGTACAAAGGCGAACATATTCCTATTTGTCACTTTATTTTTATTAAATCTTGAAGAAAGACATTCCGAATTGCACGATGCCTGCGGGAACGCAGTAAACGAATTCTACGAGTTTTATATTTCATGCGTAAAAAAACGATATGGATGTTGGCAAAAATAACGTGTGATGTAAAACGGATGATGACGAGTTCAACTGAGACCAAAGAAGAGAGTAACGAACAACGAATAAGTACGAAGACGATATAACGACAAGCGAATGAGACGAACTGCTACATGTGATCAAAGTGACCTGAGGGCTTATTGTCTAACGCACTCGCAATCACGATCGTTTTCATTTTGAAAATCGAACGCTCGTCTGCATACAATATGAAAACAATTGCTCCACTTTGAAGCCGGTTGCGATTGCGAGTGCGTTAGACAATAGCCCCTCTGGACTTCTAACGAAATAAATGAATGTAGAACCCGTGAATACCTAAAGAATGAGACGAATACAGAATTAGACGAAACACGAATGAGGCGAGGCAAGATGATACCTTTTTAACACTTTCAGTTTACAATGTCCAACCAATGATTACAAAAGCACGATTGCCAGAGCTGCTGGAAAAAGAGAATCGAGCAGACAAATGTAGCTTTGTTCAATCAGTTGCATTGTCATCAGGTAAAATACGAGTGTATGTTTTTTGATAAATAACTGCCGTTTTTTAAACATTCAAATGTAAGTATTGAACAAGTTGTCTAAAGAAATGGATTGAGATACTTTTAATAACAAAAAGACGAAAATTAACAACAATCTCATTAAATTGTACTGCTCTGTTTCTTTGTTATAATAAAATTTAACTATAAAATTGTTTATTAGAATAAGGTTTAATGTCTCTATTCTTTTTGTGTAATGCAGGTAAGGCATATGAAAGTATTTTGCTTGTTTTGAAACACTATGATATTTTTCATTTCTCCTGTTCGAAAAGTACCTCGGTATTTCCTTAACTCAATAGAAGGATGAAAGTGGCATTTCCATCCCTAACGTAATTATTAGCAAACACTTAGCCATTGACTCGTTACTAGACCATGGAAGAAGCTTTACTAATTTATTTCTAATAAGCGATATCACCGTTGGCTTATCTTATACTATTTACTTCGAACTTGTTGTTGTCCTCTGTGTCTGAAATTAGTGTAGAAGTGATTTTTTTTATGTTATTGCCTTTTGCTATCTAGAACAACAGCTTATTCCTATCGCTTGACTTATCGTTTTTCTTCAAGGAACTATCAGAATTTCCCGGACAAAAAGTATCCGAGTAAGGACCATATAGTTGGACTATAGTTAAGCGTAGTTAACCATACAAACAACAAAAGTGAAAAAAGTTCCATTGTGACATGAAAATTATCCCTACAAATGTATGGCTAATTTTCGTGTCACAACGGAAACGTTTCATAGAAAATTTAATGAGTGAGTTAGCGTGGACAACTTTTTGGTCCTTACCTATCCTTTGTTCTCATCCAGGACATGGCTATTCGTAAGCCGAATTATATCCCAATCAGCTGTTATCCCAAACACAAATATCTTAACACATCAATACTATCACAAACATTATCATGTTTTATATTAGTATTATTATTTTTAGATATCGAGAAATCTATGTGCGTTACTTTCTGAAGTTACTTTTTAAATGTATTTTTTTCTTTTGTCAATATTTGTATACGCGGTAATGTTTATTTTCGAGTACTGCGGCAAGAATGATTTAACTAAAAAAATGATTTCAATTAGTTGATAAGTTTCGCATTTTTTGGTACGTTCACAGGAATGAAATAGTACAACCACTCTTCAAAATACATAATAAAGTTTATTTGTTTGTGTGTCTCTAGGTAATTATTACTAACTGACATTTGAGTACCGTTCCACAGGGGAATCCAGATCGATTTCTAGCGATCGGCCAAGTGCTTTGATTGCACAGATCGATCTCAGACCTCCGACTGCGTTTAAGAACTGCAGAGCGTCCGGTACCCATTCTTATAACTCAGGTATTTTATATTTATGTTTTGTTTATTTGACATGTTGTTATTTAATCGCCGTTGGCATCGTATTGATAAAAAACCGGCCAAGTACGAGTCGGACTCGCGCACGAAAGGTTCCGTACCATTTTCTATACAACATTAGACACCTATAATTATTACTTATACCTTTTTTTAGTTTAACCTGTCCCAGTGTCTGTCCATAACCGAATCTTGCAAAAACGGCAAAAAATCACGTTTGTTTTATGGGAACTCCCTTAAATATTTGTTTTATTTTAGTTTTTGTAACCACATTTTGCACAATCAGGCTGTTAGGCGATGGCCTAACAGTACTTAACTACAAGCCCTTATTCCCTTAGTCGCCTCTTACGACATCCACGGAAGACATGGAGTGGCACTATTCTAACCCGGCAACCACACGGTTTTTTTTTTTGTATTTATTTTTGTTATAGCGGCATTAGAAATACATCATCTGTGAAAATTTCAACTATCTAGCTGTCACTGTTCATCATACAGCCTGGTGACAGATAGACAGACAGACAGCGGAGTCTTAGTAATAGGGTCCGGCTTTTGCCCTTCGGGCACGGAACCTTGAATACTAAGTCATCTTCGAACCTTTAGGAGTTTCTAGTAGATGAACTACTTTTTATACTGTGCCAGGGGTCTTCTAGCTGTAGTCTTATATCAGCTCAATGTGAAATATTGAAAAACCAGGCAAGAGCATGTCGGACCATGCTCAGTGTAGGGTTCCGTACCCGTTAAGTACTACAAACATAAAAATCAACAAGTAATAACTATTTTTTTATTTATGTCAATTGGTGCCATCTTAGATGATTTTAGTAGGTATAAACACTTTAATCGCCTGTATCTCAAGAACCAATGACGTCTACTTAGTCGTCATAGTTTTCCTTTAAAATTCGTTACATGCGCTTTCATTTAATATTTTTTCAGTTTTTTAGTATTTGTAGTTTTGGCTGTAGGCAAGGGACACTTGACTCTAACAAAAATTTGCGCTTTAAAGCTTAATATTTAATAAACTGATCATTTAATCGTTTTTTTTTTCCTACGACACCCCACAATATGGGGTAAACGAGAAAAAAATACATCCCCACGTTCCGTGTAGGGGAGGTACCCAATTTTTTTTTTATTTCAATATTTTATTTTACCACTTTTTTGACTTGACTAATATGTATATTCATGCCAAAGTATAGCTTTCTAGTACTAAGAGTCTCTGAGCTAGGCTGCGGACGGACGGACGGACATGGCGAAACTATACGGGTTCCTAGTTTGACTACGGAACCCTAAAAATGAGATTTGATATCTGTTACCGATACATTTTTCAGTGCGTCCGTTGTTTTTACTTTAACTTTTAAAATGTATCGTACTAACACAAGTAAAGCTTACTTTTCAATGTTTCACTTTGAGCATCTGGTGCCGGGGCGTTTTAGTGGCCGCTTTCTGACTTGTCGGTATGCTTGCAGTAATACACGGAATCGGCAAGGGTTGCTACGGAACCAGTGGCATCTACAAATCAATACGCAGCGTTTACGCCGCCTGTACGTTATACTGCAAGCATACCGACAAGTCAGGAAGCGGCCTAAGTGTGAACAGGGTGGTACGGAACGAGTCTGACTTGGACATCACCGTATTTGGTTTGGTTCTCTATCGTTTGACCGGATTTCATTTGCCCGAATTTCATATGTCATAATTTTATATGCCATACGAATCATGTGCCATAATATTCATTTGCCATAAAGCTATTTTTTCGTGAACTATTTAGAATTGTAATAAAACAAACCTAACCTAACCTATTGGGCTCTATACGATGACATGTAAAAATAAAGTTTTTCGATTTCAGAAAAAATGTCTATGGTAAAATGAAATTATGGTATGTGATAAATATTAGGGAAAATGACGGGATACGATTTGTTTTACTTGTTACAGCCTCTAATCTTATTTCGCAACCACTGGAAATGCTGCGTGGCACTGAGTTGCCAGGCGTCAACGGCAGTTACCCAGCGGGAACCCTTACGTCCACCTTTAGTCGCCAAGAGGAGATGACAGCGGGCGATGCTCCATCTACGAGTTCGTATTTGACATTCTTTACCTTACTTTGGCATGATACTGTTTGTAATAATTATTATATTGCATAATACCCTAAAGCATAAGGGTGCTATGGCACGAATCGATCGACGTCGATAGCATCGAGCGACGGTCAATTGTAAGTGACTATTAGCTTTAACTCTCATGGCATAGTCAAGCTTCGCATACATTTCCTGCGTATGAATTTATGTCAAATACATTTCGAAGAATAAAAACGGTTACGCGGGTAAACAACCCCTTCCCCCTCTTGCTATACTGTCAACTCATACTATGAGTCAAACGAATATACTGTATAGTTTTGGATATAATTATGGCGGGGCAAGACTAGAATAAGTAGAGGTTTATTAACAAAAAAAAAGCTTAATGTAAATAATAACAAATGCCAAGCTATGCCTAAAGGTTAAGTTAACAATGCTTAAATTCAAAGCAATACTTTACCTTGTTTTCTCTAGCTATCTCGCCAATCTATAAATTGTTGGTGTGCTTCACAGCGTACCTAAGTATAATAAACTTAACTTTTTTACATTTTATTATTACCATGTCGTCTGTGTGGTTGCCGGGTTAGAATATTGCCACTCCACGTCTTCCCGTGGATGTCGTAAGAGGCGACTAAGGGAATAAAGGCTCGTAGTATTGTTAGGCGATTGGCTTGCAACCTGTCACTGATGCACTGGTAAACATCTTAGCCTGATTGTGCAAAATGTGGTTACAGAATTATCATCAAGTTTTTTTAGAGTTGTTGGTAATTCTGTAGCTCTGCCTACCCCATTTTGGGAATGAAGGCGTGACATTATGTGTGTGTGTGTGTGTGTGTGTGTGTGTGTGTGTGTGTGCGTGTGTGTGTGTGTGTGTGTATGTGTGTGTGTGTGTGTGTGTGTGTGTTATTACCATTTTAAATCTCAATTGGATACCGGTTTTGTTTTACTTGTTACAGTCTCTCGTCCTATTCCTCAAGCTCAGTGTAATCTAGTTGGAACTAGGGTCCCAAGTTTAAACAACAGTCACTCGGCGGAAACCCTCAGGTCGGGGTTTGCTCTCCGACAGGAGACGGCATCGTACAATGAGCCATCCATGGGTTCGTTTTTTGACATCGTAATATTTATTTTTTTATACATAAATACGCTTACATGACATTACAGTAATAAGAACTAATGCGTCCATGAGACATAGGCTATCTGCAAAAATAAATTAGAAATTTAAAAAACCCCAACTCAAAACAGTCCGTACAAAAACCTCTAAAGAGTAAAAAGTAATAAGTAGTGGTGGCCCTATAAGTTTAATTATAAGAAGGTATTAATATTTTGATCCAAGCGTCGTCGCGTTGGAGTAAGGGCTGATTGTTTGATAAGAAGGTAGTTAACTGAACACTGACACGGCGGCGGACCGCTAAGTAAATGAAATAGTATGAAATACCCCAGTTACTTAGCGTGTCTGTTTGTGGCATCGTAGCTCCCAAACGGATGAACGGATTTGGACGCAGATTATTTTTAAATAAACCTACATTAATCAGAATGGTTCTTAGAAAAGATTTAATGAAAATTTGTTGAGTCGTTTAAAAGATATCAGCTCTGAAAGTAGGTGTCGCCTTTAAACCCCTAAAAGCTCAAAAACGGCTGGACCAATTTTGTTAAAACATGTCTATAAGAACCACCGCTAGAAAACTTGGTTCGGGGGAGAGTGTATAGTGTACTAGTGACCCGCCAGCGGCTTCGCCCGCTGCAATTTTTTTTTCTTGCCTTTTTTTTTCTGTAAAATATATTTTTTTATATAAAAAGTATCCTATGTTACTTCTAGTACCTCCCAGAATTTGAGTACAAAGTTTCATGATGATTCGTCATGTAGTTTTTGCGTGAAAGCGTAACAAACATCCACGCTTTCACATTTATAATATTAGTAAGGATATTGTGCGACTTTAGGTTAGACCTGTAAAGGGAATATTGTCCTAACGATTTTAACTTGGATAAAGTGAATTTGAACGTTTTTCATCAGGTAGGTCTTGTAGCTGCTGAAACACAAAATTAAATTACCGAGATCCATGTGATTCCAGGTTTGAACTACAGTCACTCGGCTGGGACCCTCACGTCCATCATCGGTATGCAAGAGAAGACAACATTGTGCAATCTATCCAAAGGTTCGTATTTGATCATTTGTAGGTTGGTAATTCTTTTTTTTTAAACTTACGCGGCGTTAGCCTTGTTGGTAGTGATCATGCCTATGAAGCAAGCGGTTTTGGGTTCAATTCCCTGTATTAGGATATATTTGTGTGATGAGCGCGAGTTCAGTCTTGGATGTTTTACGATAACATATCTAAACTTGTCATAAAATGCTTTAAATTGATAGCTAAACTTGCTGCTTGCTTTTTTTATATTTTATTGATACGAGTACCATTTGTGGTGCTTGAGTGCGGCCCGGTTTACTCTTATTTGTTACAGTCGCTGGCCATATTCCACGGAAACTCAGTGAGCAAGTTGAGACAAACATGCCAGCTTTGAACTTCAGTTACTCAGCGGGGACCTTCACGTCCAACCGTGGTCTCCAAATGGTTACAACGTCGTGCAAAGATCCATCTTTGGGTTCGTATTTGACATCTTGTATTCCGTTAACTTCATTTATTCAATGTATAATTCACGTTTAAATTCAATCGGTCTCTTTTAGCTATCTCGCAATTATTTAAGATGGCGCCGAGCGTCCAGTGGCGCCCTCATTACTTTTATTGTGTTTTCTAAAAAACTAAAGTATTATCTTAAAATCAAAGAGCGCTTTACTGTTGTACGAATGAATACACAAATTATAGAGAATATGACATAACTAATATGAGTGACCAACTAAACGGAAAAAGTGGCCACCTTTTTACCACTCGTACACAACGATTAACCACTCGTACACAATCAACAACGCCTTTATTTTGTAAAGGCGACATTGCAATTTCGTGCAACCGCGCGATTAAGGTGACCAAGCAGCCCCGCTACATTTTATTCTTATAATTTATAAACTTGAGCGCAGACCGTTTTTGTATTACTTGTTACAGGCACTGACCATATTTCACAACAACTCAGTAAGCTAGTTGAGGCTGACATGCCAAGTTTGAACAACAGTTCGTTGGTGGGAACTCTCAAATCCAAATATGGTCTCCAAGAGGAGACGAAATCAATGCTCGATCCATCTACTGGTTTGTCTTTGACATTTTGTAATTCGTTATAGTTTGTTAATTATAGCAGTTTAAATAATCGTCTGGAAAAGAACCGTTTAGTTGATTGTATAAGTTTTTGCTTGAAAATTCGCTCTCATTTGCATTCCTTAAATTGGCGGTGCACATCACTGTGTACCTAGGTACTTTAATGTTCACTTTTTTATATTTTATTGTTACTACTTTTTATGCCTTAGTGCGGACTGGCTTTATCTTACTTGTTACAGGCACTGGCCTTAACTCACAACAACTTGTTAAACTAGTTGAGACTGAGTTGGCAGGCTTGAACAACAATTATCCAGCGGGCACTGTCCAGTCCAACTATGTTCTCCAGGCGGTGATAGCATCGTGTAATGATCCATCCACAGGTTTGTATTTGACATCTCGTATTCCGTTTACCTCCTTTATCATATTGTTACACATTGCTAAACTCGTAGCATTTAGGTAGCACTTGACAGTTTCTAACAGACTACGGATGTGACAATGTTCTTCCTGTATGAGTCGAGAAAAGAAAACCAAACAGAAAAAAAAAACAATCACTTAATATTATGACATTCGTGATAAACAATTACTGTCCTTTATTTAATCTAATTATATATAAAAATCCATTGCTGTTCGTTTGTCTCGCTAAAACTCGAGAACGGCTGGGCCGATTTGGCTGATTTTGGTTTTAAAATGTTTGTCATAGTCCAGGGAAGGTTTAAAAGTTGCGAAAATAATTGAAAAATCCACCGGGAATGTCAGACACTTACAGCGGGGCGAAGCCGCTTGCGCGCCACCCGTAAATAATAAATATCAGGAGACAATCTCACACAAATTGACCTAGTCCCGAACTATGCTCTAGGCTTGTACTACAGGTAGGAACTAGACAACGATAAACATACTTAAATAGAGAAATACATACTTAAATTTATAGAAAACATAGCAAATGATTCTCTGATGTGCTTTGTGGACTTCAAGTGCTTGTACATATTAAAATGTCTTGCAACCGATATAAACATCGCAATGGGTGCATTTTACCTTGTCACCTTGTAGTAGAAGTTCTGAATGCCTTCCTCCATTATTTGGAAAAATCAATGTTTCGCGACACGTCTCGTAATAATTATTACGAGTAAATGAATGACAACACCATTAACATTGACATTGATGTTTTTAAACCAGTGATCAAACCTACTTCGTCATAATTATGTTACGACCATGTATGTAATATTAATTTATTATTTTATCTTATCTGGAAAGACAGAAAAATTGTCTTATCACTAATCTGTCAAGTGCTACCTAAATGCCACGAGTTAGCGATGTGTACATATTATTTACAAGTACAATTCACGTTTACTTGTCATATACACCTTTAAATTTATAGCTATATGGCTAAACTTCGATCTTTTTTACCTATACTTACCGTGATGTTAAACTTTGGATATTTTATTGTTACCTTTTTTTATGCTTAGGTGCGAACCAGTTTTGTCTTACTTGTTACAGTCACTGGCCCTATTACACAACAACTCAGTAAGCTAGTTGAGACTGACATGCCAAGTTTGAACAACAGTTCCTCGGTGGGAACCCTCACCTCCAATACGACGACAATATCAATGCTCGATCCATCAACGGGTTTGTTTTTGATATTTTGCTATTCGTTATAAGTAGTTAGTTAAATAATAGCAGGACAAATTCACTTATTACTTGTCAAAATCAAACAGTTTAATGCGATAACTTTTAAAAAAATACGTAAAAATAACCGTTTAGTTGAATTTATACATTAATGTTGAAAAATAAATGATCTACAGATGAATTTTCATACGAGTAGCTTTGGTCTCGTTTGACTGTCTTTACATTGGCGGTGGACATCACAGTGTACCTAAGTACGAAAATGTTATTTTTTTTATATTTTATTGTTACTACTTTTTAATGCGGATCGGGTAACGAGTATCTCACTTGTTACAGGCATTGGCCTTACCTCACAACAACTTGTTACGCTAGTTGAGACTGAGTTGGCAGGGTGGAACAACAGTTATCCAGCGGGCACTGTCACGTCCAACTGTGTTCTGAAAATGGTAACGACGTCGTGCATTGACCCCTCTATGGGTTCGTATTTGTCATCTTGTATTTCGTTTATCTCATTGATTATAAGTACAATTCACGTAAACTTGTCATCTACAGCTTTACATTAATAGGTGAACGGCTACACTCCCGCCGATTTTGACTATCTCGCAATTCCTACATTTAGGCTCATCAGTCTCATCACAGTGCACTTAAGAACCACAACGTTCACTTTTTAGGGTTCCGTAGTCCAACTAGAAACCTTATAGTTTCGCAATTTCCGACCGTCAGTCCGTCCGTCCGTCCGCAGACTAGCTCAGAGATTCTTAGTAGGTACTAGAAAGCTTTTATTTGGCATGACTATACAAATTAGTCACGCCACCAAAGTGGTAAAACTAAATCATACTTTAAAAAAGTATACTTTAGTACAAACCGGCTTTGTGTTACTTTTTACAGTCACTGGCAGTATTTCACAACTTAGTAAACAAGTTGAGACGGAGGTGGCAGGTTTCAACTACAGTTCTGCAGCGGGCATTAACACGTCCAAATTTGATCTCCAACAGGACACGACATCAATACTTGATCCTACCACGGGTTCGTTTTTGACATCTTGTATTTCCGTATAGTTAATTTATTGTACATACATACATACATAACATCACGCCTTCATTCCCAGAGTGGGGTAGGCAGAGCTACATAAATACCAACAACTCTAATCTTGTTGATAATTCTGTAACCACATTTTGCATTCAGGCTAAGATGTTTACTAGTGTATTAGTGACAGGTTGCAAGCCCATCGCCTAACAGTACAAGCCTTTATTCCCTTCGCCTCTTATGACATCCACGGGAAATTAATTAATTATTCATTTATTGTAGCAGTACAAATTTATGCAAAGTTGTCAAAATCAAATAGTTTAGGTAGGTATACTTTAGTACATTGTGCATCAATAGAAGTAAGAATTGGATAAGTAACGAGAGTATTAGAAGCCCGATTCGAGTTTGTTATCCCCTTACTGCCTGTGGTACACACAATGTTTTTCATCACATTTGCAAGGAAACAAAATAAACTACTATCTATTAAAGAAAACAACAATCACAGAATTTAATGGCACTCGTCTCGCTTAAAGAGATTGTCAACATGTCAACTTTTTCAATATAGTCTTCCACGGATAATGCTAAGAATTGCCATTAGTTTTCAAACTTGACAGGCCATTCTACCAGATTGTACAGATATTTCAAATTTAATTTAATAAATATAATTGCAAATGTTTCTGAAATAATAGTAAAATATAAATAAAATGCAGATAAATGTACCGTATAAGTTTTATATAAGTACTTACAGTAAAATTAGTTTGTATACAAGTTTTGAAAATAGGAAATAAACCTTGGCTGTTTTTAAACCTCCATAGTCTGAAATGACCAAGTACGGTAGTGGGTTCTTTATTTAAAACCTAAACTCATAACTCCCTTGGGAGTTATACAAATCCATAATCCTACGGGAGTTAAATCGGCTATTTATAATCTCGATTTTTTATTTAGCAAACGTATCAAACGGTAGAATAGTTTTTTAACGTACCTATATTGTTTCTTCGGTGTATTTTTCCATGGTATTTTATTTCAATGAAAATGAAATGCCTGCTACCAGAAACGTAGCTTAGGATACGTTGAAACTGTGACCCCACCAGAAAACGAATCGCCATCAGAAACGAGCTGATACCTGAATAGTAGGTTAAGTAAGATTAGAACTGCGATCTCAACAGAAATGACCTCAGCCTCAGTCTCCCTTAAAAATATTTTACTTGATAGATAATAAATTTTATGAGAACTAAATATAATGATGATAAAGAATATTTGATTTGTTATTCTATGATATTAATATCAAAACTTTAAGTCTTATTTGCAACAAAAATCTTTGATTTAAATACCAACATACATATGCATTTTTTAAGCTTGAGCCGGTTGTTTTACTTTTTTCAGTCACTGGTCCTATATCACCACTAATCAGTAAATCAGTTGAGTCTGAGGTGCCAGTTCTCAACTACAATTACTCAGCAGGGACCCTTACGTCCTACCATGGTCTCCCAATAGCGAAACCCTGTGATTCCCCGAAGGGTAAGTTTATTTATTATTCACGTTGAACTCGCGTGGAAAGAGCTCCGTACGGTTTGTTTCTTGTAATGTAATAAATATGCAAAGATCTTCTTTCTGTATTTTTTTCTTTTCTTTTTTAGACTCCGAATTTCCGGAAATAAATGGGACCCCGGAATGCTCAATTTTTACCTTAAATAACTTTAAAACTATTTATTGTATGATAAAAAACTGTTAATTTGATTTATTATTTAAAAGTTATTTCAGAAAATATATGAAAATTGTCCTCCCCTTATCGGCTTAGGGCAAAATCGATGAACAATTTTGAACCGAATATAGTAAATTAGAATATTTTTGATGACGTTCATTTGGCACCTGATAGAATACACCGTACGATAATAAAATAATGACCTAAATCTACCTACTTTATGCCACTTATCAGCCAAACATCGCCCTTCTCTGCTGCGACTCTCGTTGATCCTACATCATCATTATTAAAAAAAACTGCACAGTCTAAAAAGTACATGTGGTGGTCTTTAATACCTAAGGTTCGCTGATCAAAAAACTATTTATGTCTACGCAATAAGAGCGAAAACATGTCGATCGGCTCCACCAACCCCGTCACCGTTTAAATATCTATTTATTTTTAACTTGGACTTCTTTTGTTTTACCTTTTACAGTCAATGATCCTATATCACAACCAATCAGCAAACCAGTTGAGACTGAGGTGCCGGGTTTCAACGACAGTCTCTTAGCGGCGACGCCGGGGAACCCTGAACTCCCTATTGCGAAACCCAGTGATTCCCCTAAGGGTACGTAATTTTATTTTTTTTTAATTCCGGGAAAATGCGCTTTGAACTCACGTGGACTCGGGTGGACCCGTAATTTTTTTTCTGTAGTCAATATGATAGGATTTTCCAACAGATTTTTTTCAAAATTTACAGTACCAGCCAATAATATATCATCTTTGTACTTGCAATCTCATACGGTGACTTACAAGTGTGTCTCACTAAAATTGATAACCAATCAAGAACTGAGGGCTTATTGTCTAACGCACTCGCAATCACGATCGTTTTCATTTTGAAAATCGAATGCTCGTCTGCATACAATATGAAAACAATTGCTCCATTTTGAAGCCGGTTGCGATTGCGAGTGCGTTAGACAATAGCCCCTCAGGTTGGCCAATTGTATTGTTATTATTCAAATCATTATATAGCTGATTAAATAAGTTTCAAAATGGTATATAACAAATGTTTGTACATATCGTAGTTTAAAAAAGTTTAGTATTTAAAAAACCATTGCCGACGCGTTCATACTAAATTTACGAGATGTGTACGAATACGTCAGCAATGATTTTTGAAATATTCTTACATATGAATTCATCAAATCGTCCCTTTACTTTCTCAACCTCTTATCTGATCGAATAGTGAGATAGAACAGCAGTCTTAATTTTTCTTGGAACATGAGTGCTTTTCCTACTAATTAATTAGATACGATATGAAGTTGATAGTAAAGGGACGATATATAGAGAAAGAGAGTTATTTGAAACATTACCTATATTCCGCAAGGTTTCCTAGATTCCAAATGCACAACCAGCGTGCAGACGTCCACCTATTGGGTTGTCTCCGGGACCCTGGCGTCGAGGTACAGCTGCAGTGTCGGAGTGCAGACATGCACATTTGACATCGCTGTTGGGACGATGGACAATGAACCCTGTGGTACTGTTGCCATTTTTATTGAAAACATTTATTTGTTACAAACTTTTATTGAACTTCGTTATATTGTGTGTTAAAAAGAAAATGACCAAATTTTACAGGGTTTCATTTAAAGTTTTGTGTATCACTTCCTTTAGCGAATTTTTGTCTATTATGTTGGTATTAAAGTAAAATTTGAAAAGTCATGTAGTCATGAAGTTCATGAAGGAAAATTTACAGACTGTTTTGAGTCGAGGGTTTTTTAAAATTGTAATTTAATTTTGTATTAAGAGAGTCTATGACCCATTTATGTAATTTCCCTAAATTATGTTTAAATAAACATTTTTGACCCACATTTGCATTCGCCAATGTAAATCTTACATCTGTATCCGCATCCCCATCTGTCGATGTCAAAAAACATCCATCCGCAACAACCCTGGTAGGTATTTACTGAGCAGATTTTATTTTTACTAACACTCGTTGCTTCAGGAGTTTGCAACATGCACTCTGCCGAGGTTGCGACGTCTTGTTACTACCTAGAAGTTGGCACAGTCACGTCTGAACTATATATCTCTCCCCAAGGTACATTTTTTTTTTTATCGCACTGCGTAAGAGCGACGTCGTAACCACTACATCACATACAAGATAAGAAAAGACCAGGAGCCCGTTGAATGCATAAAATTGTTTGACCTATGTATGTTTCGTCGAGTTTTTTTTCTAACACCATTTTAAGGCGAAGGATTTAATAAATATCTGCAAACCTTGAATCGACTATTACAACGTGTTACAAAATAATCCGGTAAAAATAAATTACAAAAGTAGTGTCAACCCTTATTAAATAACGTCAGTTCAGTATCCTAGGTATACAGTATACTAGGGTTGACACTACTTTCGTAATTTATTTTTTACGGATTATTTTGTAACACGTTGTATATTAGAAATAAATTATCAATATTCCAAAGTTGTTACATCAATGTTGTGGTTTATTTATAACAATTAATAAGATGATATTATACTTGTATACCAAAAGTGCATTATATCAATTGAGAGTTTATTGACAAATAATAAATCATTGGTTAATATAGGATCGCTGCGCACCCGAGATTAAGTTGAGGAGTGACAAACCCTTTCATCCCGCGACTATATTTTCAACTTTTGCGCCGCTCTTTCGAATTATTGGCTCCAACACACATTTTATCATTAAATAAATAAATAAAAAAATATCAGGGGACAATCTCACACAAATTGAACTAGTCCCAAACTTAGCTCTAGGCTTGTACTATGGGTACTACACAATGATAAACATAGTTAAATAAAGAAATACATACTTAAATATATAAGGTAACGGCCCCAGTAGGTACTCGACAAAGGACCAATGTTCGACACTGACTCTTATTCAAAGAAGATAAGAGTTATTAATTTGTTTTGAAACAATCAATTTATAACCCTATGAACTTAGAATTAAAGGCTTCTGTCGATGACTGGTGCATGTCAACTAAAAGTGTCGAACACTGGTGTTATTACCTACAGAAAACATCCAAGACTCAGGAACACATGTCATATTCGCGCTCATCACACAAATATCTGCCCTTACCGGGATTTGAACCCAGGACCGCTGGCTTTGGAGGCAGGGTCACTCCCAACTAGGCCAACGTGTCGTAATTAATTATTGTTGCCAGGTACTGTTGCTGATCTGATACAGTCGTGCTCCTTGGGTGCAACCCGGGTGCAAGAACAAAAGACCACACGGGGCGTTGTGCCAGTTAAAAGCCACAGCGGTGATAATCAGGGTTTGTTTTAATAGCAAAAGATGGTGTCCACCAAACGGCTGGCATCGCATCGTATCGGAAAGGATACGAACGGATGCGGCAACAAACGATCGCGTCTATTAAAATATTCCGGTCGCGCGGTGTAGATTACATTCGGCTATTTGGAAGACTCCCGCGGGCAAGCTGCTGTACGCAGCAAGATAATAGAATTTAAATACCGTGTACATGATTGAAAATCGTTTAAAGATGGCAAAATCCGTTCCGATCCGATGCGTGCGAGACGTTGGGTGGAAATCATCGTTACTGCCCTGCTAACACAAATGGCAGTATCTCAGACTAAACTCCTGTAGCTAATGCAACCTTATTACCAACTGATTAGGATTGAATTTGCTCTGTCCATTTAATTTGAGATACTGCTTTTTGACTTAGGGGGCAGCTTAAGACAGGGTAAGATTTTTCTAGTTTTAACATATTATCTCTTTATTCTTGTCTTCCTATGAAAATTTCAAACCCTAGTGATAGTGCTCTCTTTATATTCAAATTATTTGCTTACGTAGCTTGTTAAGTTCTTCAATGATATTATAGAAACAAAATTTTAGCTAATTGAGGTACAAAAACAAAATTTGTATGTATATGAAACAATTGGGAATAACACATATCGACGGTTCTGTGACTCAACCTCGTATATTTAATTTTGTCCAGTATAAACTGACACGCACTAAGTATGTACTCGCGTACTTAGTGAGTGTCAGTTTATACTGGACAGTATTCTATATACGAGGTTGAGTCACAGAACCGTCGATATGTATTGTGTTTTGGTTACGGAATTATAAACAAGTCTTTTAGAGTTGTTGGTGTTTCTGTAGCTCTGCCTACCCGACTCTGAGAATGAAGATAAAACCTGGCCACTTTTTAAAGGTCGTATTTTTTTGACTGAAATTATGGTCAAGAATGCCATATACTACGAGTAAATAAACGAAATAGAAAAGCCTTTTTTAAATGTATTTTATATTCTTTTTCAACTGTACTAACGATTAACCTATTCTTACCGTCAAGTGTTGCCTAAATGCCTGATGTCGATCTAATTATACCATAATAATAAATAACATACCTATAGGCATTACAGACCTTCTGTACAATTGTATGTTTGTTTAATCAACCGAGTATTGTTTTAACTATTTACAGCAGATACTAAGCCTGCTACGCGAATCCCCAAGAAGGTCAGCCTACATTCAGTCGGGATACTTACAGCGGCATGTGCCATCGAGAGTGTGCCAAAGGTCAACCAGAGCAGTTCCGTTGCCCACCACACGACCGAGGCTTCAACGTCCAACAGTGGTCGTCCTGCAATGCTGCCATCTCAGCCTTCCAGCACCGGTGCATATTTTTACAGACTTGTACACTCAGGAGCAAAGAAAACGGGTTGTTTTCTATGGAACTTTTGTACTAATTGCCCAATTTTCATTGCTATTGACTATATTTAATTCATGTGTTTGTGCGTTTGGCCCAATTCAATTTTTTGAGTAAATTTTGAACCAGTTTCCGTATTGTAAAGGGTTTAAGTTGAAATATGTTTTGTAAACCAGGTGAAAATGTAATATTTTGATTTTGATTACGATTTTGATTTGTCTTGTACTGTTAGGCGATGGGCTTGTAAGCTGTCACTAATACACTGGCAAACATCATACGTTTTTTGTGCAAAATGTAATTACAGAATTATCAAGAAGTCTTTTTAGAGTTGTTGGTATTTCTGTAGCTCTGCCTACCCCACTCTGGGAATGAAGGCGTGATATTATGTATGTGTGTATTATAGTAGTAATAGTTAATTTATTAGTACAGTCAAGTTCAAAAGTATGTATACACTTTAGTACCTTGTCTATTTCTGCCCTGCTAAGCCAAATAGCAGTATGTCAAATAAGTCTCCTGTAGCAATCAAAACCTTATTACTAACAAGAGAAGATTGAATCTACTTTGGCAATTGAATCTGACATACTGTGTTTTAGCTTAGGAGGGCAGATTTAACGTCATGTTTAAACTGCCATATGAAATTATCCAAGCGATTAAAGTGACAAGGTACTAAAGTGTATACATACTTTTGAACTTGACTGTACCTATGACTAGATACACTTTTTTTATTCACGCGCATTTACTATCTGTAACATTATTAGGTATCCGTTCTTTTACTTTTGACTTGTTTTCTAGTCTACAGAAATATTTCTTATTCACCAGTTAATGCTTGTGTGCAAGACGTTCGCTCCACTCACTGCGCCAGGATGACGACGGTCAATCAATGCTCAGGATCAGCTGGGCCACTGACGATGGAAGCGAAAGAAATAGCCAGGGTACAGACGTCCTACCATTGTTGCTCAGCTGCGGTGATGACGTCTCCAGGTACCAACCTAGTTTTTGGTAGCACCACATTGAGTCGAGTTGAACTTGACTACATACATGCTCTGGTAATATGGATTGAAAAGCTGGACAACAAACAAAATCATCAAAATTATTTATAGACATAAGACCTCAGTTCAGACTTTTTTTTAATAAATTACTTCTATTCAATTTTTTCCGTGTACGTCCATTGTAATAATAATAATTAACATTGAACCAAGATGACTCGAGATGATGATGAGTTTGATATAGTTTTAAATACAAAAACGTTGTTATTGTATTTTAAAATTTATCTAAAAGAAAATGCACATTTAAAGATTCAACAACCTACCTGAAGTTTTAAGATTTTATTTAAAAAACATCAAAAACAAAGTGAGGTATCCTACCTACACAGAAAGTGGTCTTCCTTAACCTTTTCAACGCCATTTAGATATTCAGGTCTATTTTGCGCTGTCAACAAATAAATAATCGAATAACAGACCTGCTGCGCAAAATAGACCTGAATATCTATGAGACAAAGTGGACATTCGCTCTGGGCTGGGATTCTACACGGTGATAACGACATTGTCTTTGACCACTTTCCGTATTGTCAACTTTTTGATAACTCTTATGTAATTTACAATAATTGCGACTGTGACATAAACGATTCTAAAACACTTGAAACGCTATATCGTTATAACGCAGTAGAATAGAGACCCAAGGCCTCTATTTTACTGCGTTATAACTGGTTTGTATTTGACATAGCGTTGAAAAGGTTAAGACAATGATATTTTAATCTCAAAATGAACGCAACTATTACTTACCGATATAATAAATCTTAACAAAGGTAATTTTTACTTTTTTTACTTTTATTAAGACCACACTAACTTTCCTACCTCTCAAAGTCACTAAGGTGCCTATACATGTTCTTTTCTGCACCCTTCAGTTTGTATGTTCCGATGTTTTTTTATGTATGTTCGCAAATTTCTCCGTAAATCGTGGACCGATTTTGATAGATAGTTTATAGGTTACTAGCGACCCGCCCTCGCTTCGCTCCGGATTAAAGTATTATACATATAAACCTTCCTCTTCAATCACTCTATCTATTAAAAAAAACCGCATCAAAATCCGTTGCGTAGTTTTAAAGATTTAAAAGCATACATAGGGATATAGGGACAGAAAAAGCGACTTTGTTTTATACTATGCTTTGTTGTATGAATAAACGATTTTCATTTCATTTCATTTCATGTAGTGATACTCCCGAGTTGGTCCCACTGTCGCAAAGTTCGTATCTGATGAGGCGATCCGTGAGGAATCGAGAGAACTCCTCAAACATTATAGGGTGTATTCGACTAATGTCTATATTGAAAAATGACGAGGTATAATAATGCCGATTTTCCAAACATAAAAAAGTCGAAGTATAAAAATGTCGTGTAATAATAACGACGAAGTAAAACAATGACGAAGTATAATAATGTCGAAATGGAATTAAGACGAGGGGGGATTGGTGGAACAGGGGCTAGGTAGGTTTAGGTTATGTTAGTTTTGCAGCAGGCCCGGAGGACCAAACCACCCAGAAATAGGAGCTCCGCGTGAGCGGGGCTCCGTCGACACTGTCTAATCGATTTGAAATAAGAGCGTTGACGGAGCTCAGCTACCGCAGAGCTCCTATTTCTGGGTGGTTTGGTCCTCCGGGGTACTTCGACAAAAATCAGATGGTCATTGTTATAATATGTCGACATTTTTATACAGCGACAAAAATAATTCTAGTCTTTATCATTTTTCGACATTATTGATGTCGACATTTTTATACCTAGTCATTTTTCAATATTGACATTAGTCGCCTAACACCATTATAGGCATACACAGAGCGATTTCAGTAGCAGGCCTAGCATTTTGCATTTAAAAGCATCATTTCGTGAACTGGAACTGATGATGAAGTCCGCAAAGCCACCGAAACTCCTCAATTGTACCTACGTCAAGGGTGGCGATAAGATATCTGGAATAATCTGGATTAAGATAGTTGAGGAACTAAGTAACGACACCAGTGTTCGACACTTTTAGCTGACATGCACCATTAATCGACAGCAGCTTTTAGTTCAAAGATCATAGGATTATAAATTGATTGTTGCAGAACAAATGACTCTTATCTTCTTTGAAAAAGAGTCGGCGTCGAACATTGGTCCTTTGTCGAGTACTGGTGCCACGTTAAGACGAATCATGTTTAAATGGTTTATAAATATGCACTATTTGTTTCCTGTGGCGTTGCTTGCGGCGGCAAGCTTGAAATCTCCTATAGTTTATTTTCAAAAAGTTCAACATTGTAGTCAAATGTAAGAGCATAATTATAATCACTAAAAAGTATAGAATAAAATAAAAACAGTTTTAACAAACAAAAAAACAGCCTACAAAACGCAAAAAATAACTTCTGAACCATTTGAAAGGTATAGCTCAGTCAAACTGAAGTCTGCTTTTGATTACGTAAAAATATTTTGGGACTTCAGTTTAACTAACCTATAGACATAAAAGAAGTTATTTTTTGCGTTTTGAAGGCGTTTTTCTTTGACCATCGTTGTTTTCAGACGCCTTTCAACCTGACCACAACGACCGCTGCACCGAGGCGACGACGAGTATCTGGGGCAGGCCGACTTCCGCCAGAACGTCGAACGTTAGCGTGCACTCGACGGGAATGCAGTTCGCTGCTCGTGGCGTCTCGACTGGAGTCATCACGTCTAATTGCAGCGACGCGACCAACTTGCGACACGGTACGGTTAGCCTTATAAACTGCACGCTTTAGACCCTTGTCACTTTAATGTCATGTTTGAACTGCAGCACTGACCTGTCAAAGGGGCGAAAGCGATAATGTACAAAAGTGTTCAGCTACTTATAACAGTCATTGATGCCGCTAACCAAGCCTAATTGGTAGTAACCCTGCGTAGGAAGCTAGCGTTCCAGGGTTCGATCTTGTCTAGGAAATAACGACTCCATAGATTCTTGAACTACTATTTGCCACCAAAGGTCCTAATTATACAAAGTCCCGCCCCACTGCTTATTTTTTTTGTACATGGACGCAACCGTGATATGTCAATTTGAATGGCGGGGCGCGCCATCGTGAATTCGTGGTCTGTTGGCGAATATTTGTTCCTGACTCTTGGATGTTTTCTATGTATTTGAGTATGTATTTCTCTATATAAGTATGTTTATCGTTGTCTAGTACCGATAGCACAAGCCTAGAGCTTAGTTTGGGATTAGGTAAATTTGTGTGAGATTGTCCCGTGATATTTATTTATTTTAGTTTAATAGACCCATTATAAGTTTAACATTTGTATCCGTGTATCGGTCTGTGTCATCGTAGCTCCCAAATAAATAAACCGTTTTTTTTAAGGAAAGCTTGTTTGATCGGGACGGTTCTTAGCTAGGTTTAATGGAATTCAGTTGGCCCGTTTAGGAGATATCAGCTTTGAAATGAAGACCCGCCATTATTTCCTGGTTTATTTATTTATTTAATAGTTATTTTACCTGTTCCACACCACACCACAAACAGGGAGATGGGATTTTTGTGAGTGGGAACTTTAATCTACTAGCAAGGAAATAAAGTTCAATTGCTCAAAATGCCATTTTCAATTTTGCACGAAATTAATATGAACTTTATTGTTGTTGAAATAAAGTTAAAACTAAATTGGCTTGATGATGTACCTCCTATGACCAACGGGGTCTCACGAGGTGTAAAATCCAATATAATGAATTAGAAATAGGTACTTTTTCAGTTTCAGCGAGTAATCACAAACCCACGCATTCCTCTGGAGTCGTAACATCGAAATGCAATCTTAGATCTCTGTGCAGCAGCCGCCGATGTCCTTGGAAACTGTGCCCAGGCGTTCTAGGTGCAAATTTATATTCCTATAATAATAATAACTGGGTGTGAACAAAAAATAATATGCAAAAAATAATAAAAAACAGGTATTACTTTCAAACATTAAAAACACATGATGGCCTAGCGGGTCTATCATTTCATCGAAACACCTTTCATAGAATGTATCGTTGAACAAGGCATTTGAGCAGATTTTGATTTTATAAGTAATAAATAAGCTTCGAGATCATAATGTTTACATTAAATGAGCATTATAAATTTTAATCGTTACACATTTTGATGAAAGTATTTAATTTTAAAACGCCCTTATGTGTAGATTCTGACATAATTAACACATTAACCGTACCTATGGACAATATTTCAATTTCCTCGTACGTCCAACACGTCGAAAGTGCGTACCGGGTCGGTTTTTAATAACCCATATGTGGGGCACGGACTTTTGAAGCTAGTTCGTCGAGACGCATGAGTACATGGGGCACTGGACTGTGAAGGTGTTAAGCCAGGTAAATATCTCTTCATCGAAACACCTTTCTTCGAATGTATCGTTTCATCGAATTTCATTTCATCGCACGCTATTTTCTGCTCAAACCATAATGTTTTCAGGGTATCTTTAACATCTGACCTAACCTAACCTACGTTATTAATGTTTAAGATACCCTGAAAACATTATGGTTTCAGCAGAAAATAGCGTTCGATGATATGAAATTCGATGAAACGACACATTCGAAGAAAGGTGTTTCGATGAAGAGATATTTACCTGGCTTAACACCTTCACAGTCCAGTGCCCCATGTACTCATGCGTCTCGACGAACTAGCTTCAAAAGTCCGTGCCCCACATATGGGTTATTAAAAACCGACCCGGTACGCACTTTCGACGTGTTGGACGTACGAGGAAATTGAAATATTGTCCATAGGTACGGTTAATGTGTTAATTATGTCAGAATCTACACATAAGGGCGTTTTAAAATTAAATACTTTCATCAAAATGTGTAACGATTAAAATTTATAATGCTCATTTAATGTAAACATTATGATCTCGAAGCTTATTTATTACTTATAAAATCAAAATCTGCTCAAATGCCTTGTTCAATAATAGCCGAAATATAGAAAGAGATATGTTGATTTAGGTTAGGTTAGTTTTTGCAGAACACCCAAAGATAAGAGCCCCGCTCCGCGGAGCCGACGTCAAAAAATTATTTTTGTACACATTAGGCCACACAATCTAGATCCACAAGTATCTTATTGACACTTCATAATACGAGGGTCATGCGAAAAGAAATTAGATATTCAAAAACTATAAATTTTATTCTTTATTATTGTTATCATTTTTTTCAAAGTATTCACCGTGAGCACGTATACACTTTTTCATCCGGCTAAACCACTTGGAAAATGTCAATGACCATTCTTATTTGGGTAGCTCAGAAATTTCATAATTATAGGCAGCCAGGGCATCTTCTTTGGTTTCAAATCGCTTTCCTTTTAATTTTTCTTTAATTTTAGGAAACAGGTAAAAATCACAGGATGCCAGGTCAGGAGAATATGACGGATGAGGGAGTATAGTGACATTTTTCGTACTAAAATAGTCAAGTGTTCTGGCAGAAGTGTGCGGGGCGGCGTTGTCGTGGTGCCAGAGCAGTTGCTGTGTTCCTGACTTTGGCCGCTTTTCACACCCAGCTGACAACACTAGCACAAACTGTCACATACCATTCTGAGTTGATCCTCTAGCACCACAGTCGCAATATGCCCTGTCTTGCAAAAAAATGAGGCAACCATTTGTTTCTGCGTGCTTCGTGCTCGGCGACATTTTGTTGGAGTCGGTTCATCTTCAAAGCACCATACCGTTGACTGCCGCTTTGTTTCAGGATCGTAGTTATACAACCATGTTTCGTCACCTGTCAGTATGTCATACACAGTTTTCTTCTCGCCAGCGTCGAATTTATTTATCATAAATTTACACCATTCCACGCGGCATTCTTTCTGCAAATCATTGAGTTTATGTGACGACACGCTAGCCTAGTTGGTAGTGACTCTGCCTTCGAAGCTAGGGGTCCTGGGTTCAAATCCTGGTAAGGGCAAATATTTGTGTGATGAGCACGAGTATTTGTTTCCTGAGTCTTGGATGTTTTCTATGTATTTAAGTATTATATTTCTCTATGTAAGTAAGTTTATCGTTGTCTAGTACCCGTAGTACAAGCCTAGAGCTTAGTTTGGGACTAGGTCAATTTGTGTGAGATTGTCCCCTGATATTTATTATTATTTATTTATTATTTTTTATGTGGCACCCATCTAGAACAACGCTTATGGAGGGATAGTTATCCATGAATTATGGTTTGCAGTGCTGCTGATCCAATGCCTAGATCTTGCTCAAGCTCTACGTATGTAATTCGCCGGTTCTCACGGTTTTTTTTTCCACTGCTTGAACATTTTCTTGAGTAACTGTGGTTGGCGGTCGCCCCGACTTCGCCACATCTTGAAAGCTCTCCCACCCTCTTTTAAATTCAGCAAACCAATTAAAAACAGACAGCACGAGAACAAGCAGACTCACCAAAAGTCGTGTTTAAAACCTCAAAACATTCTTGGGGCTTTAAACCTTTTTTAAAGTCATAATAAATCATAACTCGAAAATCTCGTCGACTAAATTCCATTGTAACCGCAAATTCCCGCCAGATTCAATCAGAAAAAAAATATTTAAAAAAATATTACGCCGATTTCCAGAATATTCTATTTTTAAATTTATAGCTATTTAATCACCCTTCACGATGGTGTATAACTGGCCAGTATCAATCAAATGTGCATGGTAATTAGCTGTTGTGACCTGTCATCCACCCTTTAAAAAAAAAACATTACATTTTGGAACCGTACGCGTGATGTTACGGATATTTTAAAACATATACTTTAATTGAAATCAGGTCTTAGCTCGATAACAACAGTATTTATTGTGGTTAACGATGCTCTTACGATTAAGGAATGGTAACGTGAGGAAACCTGCACATTCGAACAAATGGGCGTGTAAGGGTATCCACCAGAGCTGTGCGAGGTAGCGGAGCGGTGTGCGAGGAAAAATCCACCAATAGGAGAGCTGCACTATGCTATGCTAAGAAAATTAAGTAATCCTATCTTCCTAAGGCCCAACGAAAAATTCAGCATGTAGTTACTACGGCCCGTAGTCCTACCAGTTGTACTATTGTTTTATACTCAGTCAGACCCAAGTAATTAAAAAAACTTTTTTTAAGTTTAGAGTGCTTGTGTAATCATAGCGTACCACGGTCTTACCAGTAGGATTTCTAGTAAGTCCTACTGGTAAGACTGTCGAAGGAACTGGGTCTGAATGACAAAGTTAGTAAGTACTATGGGTAGGACCTTGGGCCTTAGGATGCTATTGGTGGTTATTTCCTCGCGCACCCCTCCGCTACCTCGAACAGCTCTGATGGATACTCACCCTAAGAAGGTAGTACCACAAACATGAGAAAAGACGATCTCCATTTTTTTACCTTATTGTATTGTAATGAGGTCCAAAAGTGGATACATCTCTTTGTAGTCGAATGTACAACTGTAGACCACCTAATGGTGGGATCAGAGATAAAAAATTGGATTGGATTGGAATCAGAGACCCATATAGACCTTTGTATTCTCGTCCACAATCTTTAGAGTGCATTTGCACCGCTAAACAGCAGTGTTTGCATTGTTGTTCATGTGTGGGAATAAGACTACCGGTGAAATTACTAGCATCTACTTATATCTACTTCTCAAGTTGGCAACGCATTTGCAGTGTAGAGATTGTAGACTTGAGAATACAAATCTGTCCGTCCGCAGCCTAGCTCAGACACTTAGTACTAGAAATGGCATGGATATACACATTAATCACGCCATCAACGTGGTAAAATAAAATCTTATAAAACTTTTTTTTTTTGGCACCTCCCCGACACGTAACGTGGGGATGTATTTTTCTTTTCTCGTCTACTCCATAGCGTGGGATGTCGTTGGATAAGTATTTCAAAAATATTAAGCTTTAAAGCGCAAATTTTTGTTAGAGTCAAGTCTGACAGCCAAAACTATAAAATACTACATTATAATTAATACTACATATAAATGTATACATAACACCACACCTTTCTTCCCAGACTGGGGTAGGCAGAGCTACAGAAATACCAACAACTTAAAAATACTTGTTTATAATTCTGTAACCACGTCAAATACCACTATATTAAAATACTAAAAATCTGAAAAATATCTTTATTAAAAGCACATATAACCAATTTATAAGGAAAACTAGGACGACTAAATAGACATCATTAGTTCTTGAGATACAGGCGATTGAAGTTTATACCTACTAAGATCATCTAAGACGGCGGATTTTATGTTTGTAGTACTTAACGGCTTCGGAAACCTACACTGAGCATGGTCCGACATGCTCTTGCCCGGTTTTTTTTATGGGTTTTCTAAAAAACTTTATCTTTGTTGTCTCCTAAGTTTCGGGACAGAATGACAACAACAAAAAGTTGATCCACCGTACTAAAACTCTTTCCAGAGGCAAAGTCTGTTGAAATTGGAGTGAAAGTTTCCATGTGCTCGGCCGGAGTGATGACGTCTGACCGTGACGATCCTGACGGTAGGTCCAACTGTGGCTTTGACACCGAATTTCTATCGACCTTAGCTGGCCTGCAAGATTCTAAAGGTACGTGTTCTTTTTTATTAAAACTTTTATTTAACGTGCTGTGTTCGTATGGCTGTAATTCTGGTTCAAATTTTCCAATTTTAAACCACTTACCGTTATGTGGGCGCCACATTACGATAAATGTGGCGCCTGAAGAGTTTAAAAAAAAATAGCAACCGAATAATTTTTACTTCTGATCTGAGAAAAAAAAATGCACGTTACTTTGGACCATCATTCTGAACAAAGAAAATAGAATTCCTGATATGTCCCCAAAAAGATGTATATGTAGAATTGTCCGTTTTGTTACCTAAATCCAATACATTTCTTGGTAACAAAAATGACAATTTAATACATTGTTTTATAAGCCAAAGCACTATCGTCTTTAGTCCTATTGATATAAGATCGACATTATTTAACAGTCGTACTCAGATGACGCTTGTGGAGACTATTGGTGTAAGGGTGTTAATTAATTTCGAGCTTATTTTAGCTTGTTAAAGATGATAATGCTTTGTCAGTGAAACAGTCACTGCGCTGCTCTTTGCTGTATGTACGCCGGCCCTAATTAGCTACGTCTGTAGCTACACGACAAAAAAATGCTATTTACGGCATTTAATGAATAAAAAAAATCTCGGACAGTATTTTTTTTAAGTGGGTTCTTGAATATGTATCTTGAGGGTTAGTCTAAGCCCTACCGCATGGATAAATTACGAAATTGACCATTATTTTGACACAGGTACAGGTAACTTAAATTGTTATTATACTTAACGGGCATTTTCCAGAAAAGATGTTCCATCTTGAACAACATCATCGCTTCCCGTAATGTAAGATTGTGGTCAAAGCAGGTCTATGGTTTTATTGTAATCCTAGTTTCGTGTCAAGTAATTGTTGTTTTTTTAAGCTCACTGAAACCAATATAACATAAGAATACTTTTAAAAATGTAGAATGAAAAAGCTTTCCAGTGTTAGGGTAATTTCAAAAGATATGAAAATTGAATTTGCGTTTTTTTGTTTGAAAACTTCAAAAATGAATTCAATATGTTTGATTTACACAACAATGATACCAAACATGACCTTAGCTATACAGATAACATTAGGGGAAATTTTTATGGCTTCGCTTTTAAATCAAATTTTGGTTATCAAATTCTGGTAAAAAGAATATCATTTTTTCACAAGCACCATAAAATTAAACCTACAGACGTGACTAAATGATACGATTTTACCGAATAATTACGAGTATAGTAACAGTGTATGTATATATATTCACAGCTGACCCTTACGTCTATACGCACAACGCCATGTCACCAAGCAGGTGCCTAACCGCAGCCGATTCAATGCTATCCGAAACACTGCTTCCCGAAACAATGATGCCCGAAACACTGGTGCCCGGAACGCTGATGACCGAAACATTGCTATCCGAAACATTACTACCTGAAACACAGTTGACCGAATCAATGCTGGGCGAAACACTGTTACGAGAAACATCGTTAACTAAAACACCAGTGCCAGAATCATTGGTATCCGAAGCATTGGCACCCAGCGAAGGAGGTTCGTTGCTCAAATAGTAGTTGCCCGAGCTATCCGAGCTTCGGCGCCTCACAATGGATACAAATACGAATTAAAATAATGTGGCTATAGTAACAAAAGTGAGAGGTCTAAGTATCTATAAGCTAGCTAGACGATCACCATTTGTCGTTACATCATTCAATTCTATGACAAGTTTGCTGATAAGCCCTTAAATCCGACTTGTAGTTCTATTTCCACCTTTTTACGGTTCTGTAGCGATCAAGGAACCCTTATCGTTTCGCCATGTCCGTCTGTCCGTGAAATATATCTCAGAGGCTCTTGGTACTATAAAGCTGTAATTTGGTATAGTTATTGAAATTACACCGAGAACGTTACTTATAAAATTGAAATCTTGAAAGATTTTGTTTATCTGGTACCTACAAACAACAGACCTATCCTACGGCCTACCACGCCTGCGAGGTACCTAGCCTACGGCGTCGGTCTTCTAATACTCTCGTTAGTTACCCCCTTCTCACTTCCCTTGATGCACAATGTACTATTGTAGTGCCGTTCCACGCGATACCCCGTCAAACTTTCACCTTACTTTGCGTACCCCGTATGGGTTGATAGCCTCGACAACCACTTGCTTTGTTATATTGACCAAGTTTTTTTTTACTTTCAGAGCCATTTGACCCGAGTTCGTGCCGGTACTACAGATTTTTTACAAACCAATTGAACCGTGTTCGGGATAATTGTAAGTATTTTTCTCTAATTCTTGAATTAATGGTGGGTATATCTATATAGCATACTATAAACAGGAAGATTTTAGTGAGTGGGAATTTTAATCTACCGGTAAAGAAGTTCAATTGGGTTATCCCAAAAAAAAATACCACTAGTTTTTAATTTTTTTTTCGATAAAATAGACTAATTGAAGACACTAATTTCACGGTTTTTGCATTTAAATCAATATATTAATTTATTTTAATTTTTAAAGAAAATGTTTTTATTACGTCACTACAAGCTGGTTTGTTTGAGAAATGCTTTAAAACTATTGAATTCGTTTGAGAGTACGCATTTCTGTCAGATCACGTAAAATGTCAATGTCAAGTCATGTCAATATAGGTAAACAAAAGTATTAAAAAAAAAATGGTATTGTGAACATTATATTCTTATACCTAAATCAT
This sequence comes from Acleris holmiana, assembly GCA_949316455.1. NCBI lineage: Eukaryota > Metazoa > Arthropoda > Insecta > Lepidoptera > Tortricidae > Acleris > Acleris holmiana. The sequence continues at coordinate 17,081,693 of OX438767.1, forward strand.
ACTTAAATTAGAGCTTTAGCTCCACGTATTTCAGCTACGTTGTGATTGGAGCTGTCTCCCAAGTATGTCAATATCCTGACTATATCCACTTTGGGTAGATTAGTGGAATCAGCCCTTACAAAGTTTAATAAATGTACAGCGTTGGTCGTCATTATAAGCAAGAATATCGATATCCAAGATCTGGCGATGGTCAATATGTGTAGCAGGATCGTCAGATTCCGTAGAATTTGAAGTAATGTTGTTAAAATGCAGAAAATCAGAAAACGAGTAGTTATACGTTGCACACCAAACAAACCGAAATTTTATTTTTAGTTTGTTGAGTTTGACAATTTCACCCACAGACTAGCCTACGGGCGGAGGTTCCAAAACGGACTTTTATTTCAATCATACCATTTTTTTAAAGATCTGACCTTGTCATGTTTATATACAGTTAAAAATTGTCTTAATTTTAATAAGCGTTAAAATAAAACAGAAATATATAAGACAAAATTCAATATACATTATTTATTTATTACTGCATTCCGGACTCATATTATATGCAGTACTATGGTTGATCACAGATTAGACACAACTTACCAATGAAGATCGTGACGTCACTAAATTACAGGTCAAATAATGTCAAATGATAAATCAGAAATAACTATTTAATACTAATTTTGTAAAATAATCTGATAACAGGGAATGGTTTTACAACCCTTTTTCTCGAAATGGTTTTTGAATCACTATACATTACAAAATTATGGGATAACCCAATTATATTTGCACTTAAAAAGCCATTTTCAGTTTTGAAAAAAAAAAATATACTCATTACCTACTAATATAGAAGTTAGCACTGAATTGTCTTGATTATTAACTTGAATAGCACACCGGAGCCTATACTGCTCTCCTTACAAAAAGTGCAATAACTAGGTTCAAATTATAGTAGAGTTATTGCACTTTGCGTAAGGAGGGCAGTATAGCCAAGCGGCATACGTTTTTACAAACGTTAACGCCATGCCACCACCCGTCTCGCTCTCGATTGCTAGTTAAGAAAGAAAGAACCTATTACTTTGGAAACAATTTTTGATTTAAAAATGGAGTACGTTTGTTCGTGTTTTATTTTTATTTTTAATCGCTATTTGTACTATATAACGAAAGTTTAAGTTAGATACCCATTTAAATAATAGCTCCCAAACGGTAGTTTTCCTTTTAGGTACTAGATGGATACTTTGTACTGTATTTTGACCTGTTGCGTTATAGTGGGTTTCCTTTTTTATATCCATTTGAGCAAGATCAAACATGTGGACCAATTAATATTTAGCTTTATCGCTCGATATAACTTGTTCATAGAACATCACGCCTTCATTTCCAGACGGGTAGGCAGAGCCCTTCCAGGGCACTATGTCCAAGGGTCAAAAAGTCCAAGGGATCAATACTTAGGTCTGCAGAAATACCAACAACTCTAAATATACTTGTTTATAATTCTGTAAACATATCTCTTACAGTAACAAAACACTTAACGCCATCTAGAGAGATGCTGACCGAAATTGCTAATCATTGCGGGGAAGCGTGCACCATGATACCCAGCGGACGAGACGAATTCACTTGTCAAACCGACATCCCTTCAAAGAAAACTCTGAAATCAAAGTCCACGCGTACGTTGAGTCACGCTTACAGCGTCACGGACATACTCCGTGGCCACGAAGCGGACAACTTGAATGCTGTCTATTGTATGCTAACGGCGATAGAGGGCAGGATTCGCAGAATGAAACACAATTACGTTTAACCTCCGGTAGATGCCGTTGTAAGACTTGTAATTTTTATAGTTGTCTTGTTACCTTGTGTCATGTTGCATCTGTATTTTTGCAAAAAAAGGGATGATTTTTAACCCTTAAATTGGCAAAAATTAAAAAAAGTCGTGAATTCAAACCCTATTTGATTTCGAACCAGCATAAAAAAATATCAATCCAAAAAAAGCAAAAAGTGAACATTATGGTATGTGCCCTACAAGGCACACTGCCAAATTAAGGGTTAAGAAGTGTCCTTGTTTTCACTGTATTTGGAACAGATCCATTACTTTTCACTTTTGTAATTGTATTTGTTTTGTCGGTAAAGAAAATGTAAAGTAGGCCTGGAAAAGTTGCATTCTACTTACAGCTAACGACTGAAACTGTCGAAACGTATAGAATTGAAATAAGCGCCCGTCGCTTACGTCATTCCTGTACGATTTGTTTGATTTAGATGGCCGTTAACGTTTGCAGAATACATCTTGTCTTGACTTGAAACTTCGTCGTATTTTGTCGGATGAGTTAGTTTTCTCAGTCACCACATCGTCACGACCAAATACGATGTTCTTGATTATTCTCTAAGTGTCTGTACCTACCTACAAGTCTTGTTAAACTTTTGTGCTTGTCTTAATTTAGTGGGTGTTTTCGCGCATACGAGTTAGGTTCATTTATACTTTTGACCCTTTAACCGCCAAAGCCAGCAGATCACCGCATCGGATTTTGGTACCAGGGACGCCAGGCGCTCGGTATACGCTCCTTCATTTTGTAACGGCGCGGTTGCGGCATATGACGTCGTTGGCGTCAGGGGCACAAAAGGTAGCAGGCAGCCGTGGCGGTCAAAAGGTTAAAATCATTTCGTTACCGACTGGTAGACAACACAGCCGAAACTACTGAACGTTTAAACGTGAAATTTAAATGACCACTTACGTGAAAAAAAAACGAGAATGGCAAGAAACCCAACAAAAAAGGAGTTAATAAATTGAAAAGTTAGTAGATATTAGATAAACTCGACAGGCGACAGCATAGTGATCTCCTTTCCTACCGTAACGGGTAAATTAAGAATTATGACAATGTGTTTTGAAAAAATAATGTGGCTAATTTTATTAATTTGTCAACGTTTGTAATTCAACATTAGTTTTCCGCATTTTTCAGTTAAATTTTATAATATTTTCCTATGGTGCATCTAGGTGGTTAAAGAAAGCATTTTCAGTATTTAGCGAAGAAAGCTCGTGTGTCGCGTGCCGTACCTATTACATTGACTTTGTTTAATTCCTTTGTTTTTGGATTTATCTATACTATATAAATGTCAAAAGTGAAAAATTACGGCTATATGCCAAACAATAAGCAATAGATTTTACTGTAGAAGCTCTCGTTTTCCTTTTCAACGCTATGTCAAATACAAAACCACAATGTCAACTTTGCCTCTTAGATACTAATGTCTATTTTGCGCTGTCAACCATGACGGATGTATCCGTCAATGGCGTTGAAAAGGTTAAAACTTTTTATTTGCACTCTGTTGTTCGTCGTGGTGGAAAGTATGTGAATAAAATCACCTCTAACAGTTTATGCATTTTATTTCATAAGTATCAAGGTAAGATCGTTAAGTTGGAAAAAGCTGGGCTGATATTCTACACGGTAACGTTTGAGGTGTTTCCGTATTCTCAACGTTTTGATAACTCTTATTTACTGCCATTACTGGCGGCAGTGGCGGCCGAGTTAAAATCAATACTATAACACGTCAAAGACAATATGGTTTTTACCGTGTAAGAATCCCAGCCCTGGGCCTCTTTTCTACTGCGTTATAACGATATCGCGTTTGACGTGTTTTAGAATCGTTTATGTCACAGTCGCCATTATTGTAAATGACATAAGAGTTATCAAAACATTGACAATACGGAAACACGTCAAAAACGATATCGTTATTACCGTGTAGAATCCCAGCCCTAAGCCCGTAGCATGGTCGCCTTTATCGATGTGGGTAAACGTGAATATCACATCTGTCACTCTCGCACTGACATACTGGTCAGAAAGGGACAGATGCGTTATCCACGTTTATCCACATCTATAAAGGCGACCATGCTACGGGCCCTGATGTAGTTTACTATGAGTAAAGATATAGTATTTTGTCGAATAAATTCGTATATCTCCTGTCTCTTCAGTTAGTTTATTGATGGATAATAAAGCTAACTGCGAAAGCAGAATAGGCGCCAGTAAACACTTCACATCACATCTGGGCCTCTATTCCATTGGGTAAATCATATTGCTTTCGAGATGTTACCGTATTGTTTTTAACGCTGTTAGTCCCGTGGTCCGGCTGACCGAAATTAGTGTCATAAATATGAGGTAGGTTTAGGTTATGTTAGTTCTTCAGCTGGCCCAGAGGGCCAAAACAGCCCAAAAATAGGAGCTCCGCTTTAGCGGAGCTCCGTCGACTAAGTTAAATTTTATTTTGAAATAGAAAGATTGGTCAGAAGGACCACGCGATCGGATCCAGTAGAATAAAAGCCCGCTAGCTCGTTTGCCAACTTCCGTAAAGCGAAGTACGAACTTAACGAACTAAAGTTAAAAAGATTCCGACGAACTGAGAACCTCCTCCTTTCTTTGTAGTCGGTTTAAAGAACGATGTCTTTTTGAACATATTCACAAAGGCCTCTTGCAGGAAAACTTGTAAACATTTTTGTTTAACCTTTAAATGCATGCATGCACGTTAACAGTCCCCCATACACAATGTTTCAATCTCCTCTTACGTTCAGCACGTCTTGGATGCTGCGTATCTGGTAATTTCTCACTGTCCCATAGGTATGTGGGGCACAGACTTGTGGAGCTAGTTCGTCGTGACCCATATATGGGGCACTGGACTATGAATGTTTTAAATTGTAAATCGTTAAAAAAATATATTCGTCGTAATAATGATCTATTTTAGGTAATGTTTTTTGGGTGTGTTCTACGTACATCATGCATTTAAGGGTTTATATCTAGATTTAAACCCTCGTATGCGAAAGGTGAAAAAAAATACAAAGTTACCCTCTTACTTATAAACGTGGAATAAGCTTGGAATAGTTTATGCCATGCTTTGTCACTTTCTGTCAGATGCTAATGTCACAATTACAGATAAGGACAAAGCATGGCTTAAACTATTTCAAGCTTATGCCACGTTTATAAGTAAGGGGGTTAGTGTTTTCCGATTGCTATTTACTTGTCCAAAAAATATGCTTGATGTAATTACAAAAAGGTCATCAAACATCTAAATTTTGAGGACAGATTCGTCCCTAAGCATACGAGGGTTTTTAGTAGGGATGCAACGATTCTGCCACTACGACTACGATAGTAATCGTTATTTATTACGATAACCAATTATTAAAAAAAAGTTAAAATTCATAGTTTATTTCCCAAGTGTTTTATTTCTCTTTATTTTAGTGATAAATGTTTAAGCAAAACGAAAAAGAGAAAAAGAAATTGTTTCGTAATAACCTAACCTAACCTTGGCCTATCTATTCTACTGCGTTATAACGATATCGCGTTTGACGTGTTTTAGAATCGTTTATGTCACAGTCGCCATTATTGTAAATGACATAAGAGTTATCAAAACGTTGACAATACGGAAACACGTCAAATACGAAATCGTTATTACCGTGTAGAATCCCAGCCCTGGGCCTCTATTCAGGTGCGTTAAAACGATATCGTGTTTGACACGTTTAAGAATCGTTTATGTCACAGTCGCCATTATTGTAAATGACATAAGAGTTATCAAAACGTTGACAATACGGAAACAGGTCAAAAACGATATCGTTATAACGCAGTTGAATAGAGGCCCTGATCTCTTTCTTTACTAGTCTTACTATTTATAAATCTTGTGAATCTAAATACCTAGTTGAGACATTATTAAGTGCGTTCCGACTACTTCCGATCAGGTAAGTGGCTTGTGATTCCAATTAACACTGTTTAGTTTTGTTTTACAATATCGTGACGATTCTTACTACGATGAATCGCTTTGTATTAATCTTAATTATTAATTTTACACATGCAAAACGATGCACCTTTTCGTAATCGTTGCATCCCTAGTTTCAAGAGATATTTTCATACAGTATGAAACCGCTAACTCTAGATTTATAGTTTTTCTGCAAGTGGGTCCGAACCTGTTCTTGAAGACTCCATACCTTGAAATCTTACTTAACATCAAGCCAATTATTAAGTACTCTCGTTTACAAACATTTAAAATAAGAATGAACAGCCTCCCATTATAATTTATTTACATAAAACATTAAAATACCCTTAAACATTGATAATAATATTTGGCTTACAGTGACAGTTATATACTAAAGCATATAAATAATGTATTTACACTCAAAAATATAAAAGGAATATTATGTACAAAGTATAAAATCTCTAAAACAAAATAACAGAAATCCTTAAATGAGATGATATTAATAATAAAAATAAAATACATTTTACAGGTAAAGACCCCATAGAAAACATCTATGTAGGTAGCACGTGATTAGTTTTAAAATTATTAACTTTTTCAGTACGAGATCCATCATTTCATAACCAACTTTTCACAAATGATTTATGTCACAAACATATCATTTGACAACCCGTGTGTTTTCGAAACTGTAAATAATTCTGGATTAATAAATAAACCTTTATGGTCCTGAAATATCATAAAGGTTAGGTCAGGTTAGGTAAGTTTTATAAAAATCCTGAGGTATATTTTGTAGTTACAGAAAAAAAAGCGGGTTGGCAAATGAATAGGTTGCGAAACGATGCATTTGTCAAAGATCTGTCGGCAGAACCTTATAAGTACTCAATGAACTCAATGACCTATTTAATTGCAAATTATTATATTACATCACTATCAGGGCTCGGATACCGGTTTTTTACCGTTATTATGTACGTGACGCAAAACCTTTTCATTTCGGTTCCGTTCGCATAAACCGGTTTTGTTACCGGTTTTTAGAGGAACTTTTATATAAAGTCCTTTTCGAATTAACCGGTTTCGCGATTAAAAACTGGTTTATCTAGACACGTCACGCACGATATACAAGCGCCGCTAAGTGTTTTTATTCAGTTCAAAACTTTTGGTTTCTCGACTCGCCAGTTCGCCACTCTTGAATTAAAACCGGGTAATTAAGGTTGAAATAAATTTCTCAAAACGTTCGCGTTCCTTAGAAAAGTTCGGAGCAAAACCAATATAAACCGGTATTTTATAAACCGGTTCCGAACCCTGATCACTACTGCATACATAATATATTTTCCAAAGTTTTTAGGTGACAGGACAATGGGCATTTTGGTACCCGCTTATAGCAATCATGGTGATGTCGAGGAATAGGTCATACAAATAGGAACAGCAAATGGAGATATGCGCCCTGATTATCTTTGCTCTACATAAAATTACCTTTCCATTGATATATACTATTGGGGCGTGTACCACGTTCCATACATTTTTGCCCATAGTCCTTTATTAAATATTTTCAACGCTATTTATAATACAAAAAACGTCACTCACATGCCAATGACAGCTTAAACATTTCAACGCCTTACGTCAAATACAAATGCGTCACTCACACGCAAAATTTAACTTAATTTATACGAAATAAAGTCTCATTTAAACTGTACCTGTGACAGCTACAAGTGTCAGTGGCATTGTAGGCACGACAGCTCATGACTACTTTAGTTTACAGAGCAAATTTTTAACCTTGCCTCATCACACTCAGGTCTATTTGCCCTGGCAACCATGACGGAAATATCCGTCGTTGGCTTTGAACCAGTGGTGCGGATATATCCGTCAATGGCGTTGAAAAGGTTAATAACTATGCCTCCGCTGTTCGACCGTCCGTCAGTCTGTCAGGTTGCATCTCATGAACCGTAATAGGCAGACAGTTCAAATTTTCAGTGTTTCAATTGCCGCTATAACGAATAATTAAATATTAATATTGTATATGGTAAGGAACCTTTTATGTGCGATTTCAACTCGCACTAGGTCGGTTTTTTTTTTATATTAGTGAGACTCGCGTGTCAAGTATGGAATGATACTCTGAATAAATTTAGTCAAAGTTTAGTTTAGATATTAGCAACTAATTAAAACTACAATCCATAATTCAGTGGACTAGACTGACAGACAAATAAACCGATAAAAACAGCACTAGCACTGTGGCAACATTTATGCATGAGCTGTCAAAATAACCCGTCAAACTATGAACTGTGTACACTTAGCTAGTATATACATAAGATTATTGATCGAATAACTTTATATTTGCAAGATTCGTAAAAGTACCTATCTAAAGATAATTATATTTTCAAATACCACATACGAAAACAGAGTTTTATATAGCGGTAAGCATAACTTGTGCTCGTTAATCGTCTATTAAGAAAGCGACCACGTCGTATTCCTAATTGAATTCGTGTTTTCAATCCACGACGTCACCCCACATGGGTGAGGACCAAAAAGTTGGTTCATAGTTAAGTGTAGTTCACCATACAAACAACGAAGGCGAGAAAAGTTCCGTTGTACGACGAAAAGTCTAATCATACAAAAACGACAAAGTATCCTTACAATTGTATGGCAAATTTTTCTCGCAAAAAGGAAAAAGCTTCATAGAAAATTAAATTGCGAAAGTTAGCGTGCCCAACTTTTTCAACCTAACCCTTATTTTTCGCACATTGACACATCCGCGCAGCATCAAATTCGCATAATGAATATTGATAATTATAGAAAATAGACAACTAAAACAAATTAGCATGGAGCCCATACAAATACATACATAGGTGGTCACATAACTCGATGCACAACACTACTAATCATCTCTATAGCTGGAAGAGATCCCTAAGGGCTAAGTTCGCCTTTGTACATTCTTTTGTTATTTTCATTGTATTATTTTTCTTTTTGTTTATTAAATTCTCATTTTCTGAGATTTATCATAGTAATGTATATTTATTTTTATACCATCGGAAAGTAGAGATTTCAAGGAACAAAAAGCACACCAACTTTTTATAAAAAGCAGATATTATGACGTGAGAATTTTGCAATATTATGTCGAAACAACAAAAAAAAAATTGAAAAAACATAATCAAGTTTTTGATTATTTATTTTTACCTTTTTATCTGAATTTTTCACATACATTTTGAGGTTATGTGAAAAAACTGTAAATACAAATGATTACATTAAGATTTAGATCACTTTATTACCTACGACTTTGCCATTTAACTTTTTTCCCTATGACTTGTAATTTTTCCGGGAATTCAAACCAGTTTGGTTCAGAACTTTTTGATTAGTTTTTAATGCTCAAAATCCATATTTACAGTCAGTTCTATGTGAAAAACGCATTTCTAGTATGTGACCACCTTTGTAGATACCTAAAAATCTGTTTCTTTTTGGCTCTATTAATTCAATTACTTATTAACTGATTATTTATTAATTTGGCATTGAAGAATTATTAAAAAACAAATCCACACAATTGGCATTTTTGGCCGCGAAGATAACCATATCTCTATCTTACTCTAATGGATAGCTGTATCTATTGGCCTAGAGCGAACATATGAAGCAGGCTTAAGATACACTTGACATAATACATCGATGACATACCAAAATCTTAACATTTCCCTGTTTGATCCAAAACGCTACATCCGACTCGCTGCCACAAACGAACATAACCCTTGTCCATATAAGAATAAGAGTCAATATCACTTTCAGCACTTAACAGTTCTTTGGTGGAATCCTGTGGAAAAAAAATTTTTTTAAGACCTAATAGATCCTCCTCCTCAGTGCTGATTTAATAACCCGATCATGGTTGAGATGTACCCGAGATTTTAAGTTGCTTCAGAAATAATTAATATCAAGAATATGTATGTTCGGGTCAAATCTTGCAAGGAAGATTCGAACCACTTCCCGGGGCCGATTGAGCTGAAATTGGTATATGTATTTAGCTTCAGTTACATACAACATAATAATATGGCACCATTGAGCTGTTCTGATGATGGAGTCGGAAGGTGGCGACAGGATCTCCGCTATACTTAACGAAGACCCACTGAGTTCGGACTCATTAGGTTGCTCTTTAAATGACAGCAAAAAATATACAGTCTTCTGCTTAGTCCATAAGTGAAAATAGTTCAACACCGCTCGGAAATTTGAACATTTGGTCAGAAGAGAAGATTTGGGGTCACCTTTATGACAGGCCGTTTTCATACAAAATAAAAATATTGCCTATTTCATACTAATTACAATACAATACAATATAATATAATACGCTTTATTAAGCACCACAAAAATAAACAAGGAAAGACAAAATCATGAAATTCTTATACGATAGACAACAAGCGATCTCACGTAAATATTTCTTGTCTGCCTCGACCCTCTATATGACTAGTCCATAAATCCCGTACTTTCTACCCCCGGCAACAATGTAATTATCGTCGCGTGATCGACTTATCAGGGAAATAAGTAATAGTCTAAAATTCGTCATTAGCGAAATAACCCGTAATGCTTGCGTTCTTAGCTCGTAAGGATTAAAAGCCATAAAGAAAAAAACTTGTTGAAATAGTGATAAGTAGGGTTAGGATTTTGGTGGGAAATCGTGATTCAAAATACCATGGAGTCGCTATTTCCTAATTATTACATACATACCACTTTGATTTTGACCTTCAGTATTATAATATTTTTCTACGAAGGACATTTTTTGTTCAGTAATCGTACCTATAAATATTTGTTTGTTCGGGACGAAATTGGTTCAGCGGTTTAAGTAATTAATTCATTTTGAAATATGGCAATACTGAAGATCAAAATCAAAGTGGTATGTATATAATAATTAATCCATGGATTCTTGAACGGGGGATAAGAAGAAAAAAGGGTATTGACCTCACGCGAGCGAGCGCGGCGTGAAGACGTGCACCAGCGAGTCCCAGCCGCAGTCAGCGAGCTGGTGCGGGCGGAGCGCGTTCCAGTCCAGCCCGTACGTGAACTCCGAGTGGTGCCGGATCGTCTCCAGCGGCTCGCAGCCGCGCTTCAGGTCCCAGATCCTGGAGGGACAGGGGTAAGATAAGATAATTTATTGGTAAAAGTAATATTTTACATGTCACATTTACAAAATTCAAAACACACAGTCACTTTTGATAATAATTTCATTTCATTTAAAATACAGTTTAAATAATATGAAAAGATTATAACAAGATATTATTATATTGTTGTTTCACGGGTCAATGATCTCCTTGAAGGAAGTCGTCAATATTGTAACAAGCCAAGTTGATAAGCAACAATTTCAGTTTGTTTGAAAATATTGCGTCACTTGCGGATAACTTTATGATTTGATACCATGTTATATATTTTAGGCCCACTGAAGCTGAGCGACGCACGGACCTTTGAAATGAAGTCGATGTGTGATAGATTCAGGTTAGTTAACAATGATTGCTATTATTGTTGCTTAATAAATAGTTTAGTCCCACTAAATCCTACCTTAACAGGTGTACACACTTATTATCCTAAATTTATACAATGTCACTGAGTAACAAAAATAATAATAATAATAATATGTAACATCAAACATAAAATTATAATCACTAAATTAAAATAAATTAAATTTATGTATTTGTCAAATCTAAATATTATTACTAGTACCTACGATACCACTGGCATTTCATGCAAAAAGAACTATTGAGACGCCTCATTCAACAAGTAGTCATTTAACGTATAAAAACATTTTTCAGATAACCATTGTTTCGTAAGTTTTAAATTTAATAAAGTTGTGATCTTTAAACGAATCAGGTAACTTGTTAAAAATCTGAATACACATCATATGAGTATTTTTGGTGGAAAGTTTTAACTTAACCAATGGTTTGTACATTTTATGCCTGTATTGAGATCTGACCTTGCGAGGAACAGTGTCCTGTTTTAGTGTAAATAGGTATTTATGTTTGTAAACAAATACACAAACTTCTTATATATACAAACATGTCATTGTCAAAATACAGTTCTTCTTAAAATATGGACGACATGAATCTGTTCGGCGTAGAGAGAAAATTGCTCTAATACAGCGTTTTTGGATTAAAAATACCTTATCTTTATCCACAGTCCTCCTTTGGCAGTCGTTTCTTAGGAGCCAGCAGCAAAGGTTGCCTGCGGCTACTACTTCTATTAAACATGTGGGTGTCAGGGACAAGCGCCAACAAAACATGGGCCGATTCAACTTTTGTTAAGGTGCTTTTTCACTTCTCATGCTCAAAATGTGTGTCGTTTCAGGCTTATCAAGCGGGACTAAAGTAGTACATGGACTAGGGAAAATATGAATATTGAAAATAAAATAATTTACATTTATAATAGTAGATTGTTCGACAAGAGAATATTGGCCATTATGAGACCAGATATTTATCCACTCGAGCAAAGCGAGGGTGGATGAAGTTAGATGTCATCATGTCATTATGGCTTTATAGTCTCGAGTTTTACAAAAAACTGTTGTCTGTAAAGTGCGTTTACGGACGATAATTTTACGTGATAACGTCATAAGAAAACCTTGATAAGCCGAACGCCTAGGCCGATCGCGCCTCTTTATCACTTGTTCCGCGCTCTCGCTTGCACGCTCGGCTCAGGCGGAACGTGACAATGAGTCGTGCTTTTTCATGCGTGCAGCCAGCGTTCATCGATTTATAAGACGTTATCACGTCAAAAAATATATTTACCAATTATAAAATACCCGTGAGCATTGCTATAATCATGCCCAATTTGACGCTTGTTTTTACGATAGGACAAAAATAATTTCTTTATTTATCCGATGTAATAACAAATTCTGAAAAGACGACAATCCGTTCTCTTACGGTATAAAAGTACTCTTTGAAGTTAGAAAAAGGGTACCATTTAACAACTTTTGGGTGCAAAACCCTAATAATGTTTGTTACCTCGTAGTAAAGTCGTAAGAAACAGCCGCTATGACCGACGGCGCGTGCGGCGAAAACTGCACTCTTCTCACTGCACATTCACATCCTATAAACAATGAATTAATAAATCGATTATTAACAAGAACATTGTGAGTTCAGCATTTGACGTTACAGGTTACAAATGATGATATAAGCAGGGTGCGTATTTTTGATGCCGCTGGCGACATAATGACGTAATAGGATATAGGATGCTTGGAAACTAGCATTGCGACACCCCCATTTTAGTGCGAGATCCGGTAAAGGAAATATATACCCTCATCTGTTATTTATTAGTGGTAAGATATAAATGATAGATAATATTAATATCTTGACAAATCCCAAATAGGTTGCATACTGCGCGCGTATAATACTAAATAATCAAATTTTTTATTAAATTTATTTAATCTACTTCTCTCATTGTTTTTTTAAATTGTACACTAGTTAAGGGAATATGCCCAACAGAATTGAAAAAGTGAAGGTTGCCTGCTTTTTCCCTTGCGTAACAAGTTGCCTATACACCGTGTTTTTTTTGATTTACGATAACTTCGGCATATTGTTAGGTACACGTATAGAAACTACGTGGTACATTAGATTTTAAAATATTGCAAAAAAAAAAAAAAATTTTTTAGGACAAAGTAGTTAAATGTTGTGTCTTCAATCATTCTAAAAGGGTCTTTAGAGTTAACTCATAGTTAGTGTCAAATACGTCAAGTCAGCGTGACATACACACACACAAGTAAAGATAACACTTGACAGGTGCACGACCTAACAATTGAAAACTCTTTACTCATAATAGGTAATTAAAAGAAAATTGTTAGGTATCAATTAAAAGAGCCTTTTACATTAGTTTAACGTGATTAACTGATTAATTTTAATAATTGAATATCTTTATAACCGTACGAGTTATCATATGTCTGTCTTCGGGAAATTAGCTTAATTTGACTTGAAGAAAGTGCCCTTAAAGTTATCGTAAATCAAAAAAAACACGGTGTATATATATATATATATATATATGTATCAGTGAGTATGTTCATCTGTTCCCTCATAACTTCTAAACCACTTTTTTTTTTGGGTTCCGTAGTCAAACTAGGAACCCTTATAGTTTCGCCATGTCCGTCCGTCCGCAGCCTAGCGCAGAGACTCTTCCTAAAAATCTGTAATTTGGCATGAATATGCATATTAGTCACGCCATCAAAGTGGTACAATAAAATATTAAAAAAAAAACATTTTCAGGGTACCTCCCCTACACGTAACGTGGGGATGTATTTTTTTTTGGCGTCTACCCCATCGTGTGGGGTATCGTTGGATAGGTCTTTCAAAAATATTATGGGGTTGTAAACACAGTTTTTCGATTAAGCAAACCGTTTATAAAATATTAAGCTTTAAAGGGCTAATTTTTGTTCGACTCAAGTGTCCCCCCTCCCCCCTCCCTACAGCCAAAACTACAAATACTAAAAACCTGAAAAAAACTCAAATGAAAGAGCATATAACGAATTTTAAAGGAAAACTATCACGACTAAGTAGACATCATTGGTTCTTGAGATAAAGGCGATTAAAGTGTTTATACCTACTAAAATCATCTACTACGGCACCAATTGACTTTAAATAAAAAAAATACTTATTTGTTGATTTTATGTTTGTAGTATGTACTTAACAGCTTCGGGATCCTACACTGAGCATGGTCCGACATGCTCTTGCCCGGTTTTATTCTTAATCTATCCCTTGCTCATTGTGGCTCTCCAAGAGCGTTTCTTTTTGTCTTATTCTAATTATGGCCTCAACTAAAGTAAATCAGCCTCTTAGGAAGTTGATGTTACCAAGATGTGGCTCAGTGTTTACTCTAGTAAGTTACCTTTGAGGGTAAACATCGGCGAGGTGAGCCTCCGGAGGTCCCAGCCCCGCACCAGCCCGTCGGAGCCCGCCGTGGCAATCGCATGCGTCTCTATACGACTCCAGTCGCACGATAGCACCTGCAATCATATATTTATTTATTTTATTTATTCAATAAACCCACAGCACAATATATCAAACTAAATATGAAAACGAAAATGAAAAAGTTTCTTGGTGAAATGTGAACGCAACTTAACATTAATAAAACCGGCCAAGTGCGAGTCGGACTCGCGCACGAAGGATTCCGTACCATTATCTATACAACCACGGTGTCTGTATTAAGATCGAGCAAAAAACGGCAAATAAATCACGTTTATTGGATGGGGCCCGCTAAAATATTTATTTTATTTTAGTTTCATTGTGTATTTTTATAGTGAATATACAATTAAATATTCTGTCAATATATCAAGCGTCTACCTGTTGCCGTCTCGATATTATCGAGCCAAAAATGGCAAAAAAATCACGTTTGTGGTATGGGAGCCACCTTTAATATTTATACCATTTTAATTTAGTTATTCTTAAAGTGAATATACAACTAAATATTCTGTGAATATTTCAAGTGTCTACAATGTTGCCGTTACCTAATAATATCAAGCAAAAAACAGCAAAAAAAACACGTTTCATCAATGGGAGCTCGATTTAAATATTATTTTTATTCAGTTTTTAGTATTTGTCGGCAGTAACAGAAATACACCATCTGTGAAAATTTCAACTGTAAACAGTTTCAACACCGCAAGCTTCGAAGGCAGGTTCACTACCAACTTGACCAACTTGTCGTCGTTTATACCGACCTTTTACCTTATTTATTTAAAGCATCTGAATCTGAATTTTACCGCGATAAACGCGTGTGCTTCCCATCCCCGATCATATCATCAAAAAAGAAACTCACCTCAGCATCATGTGCCTTAACCACCGCCGCAGGCCTGGAAGGTTCCGAGCACGACCACAGCTTGAGGTGCCCGTCTCCAGACACTGATGCAAATGTAGCTGGGGAATGCGGTGAGAATGCTGCCGTGTACACCAGTTGAGAGTGACCCGCGAATGTGCTGAGACACACCTCGGCTTCCGGGTCCCACTATAATGGTTTTAAAATTTACATTAGACTTATGATAGCCGTAGCTCGTTCTATTTTAAAATGTGTGTGTGAAAAATCATCAGTAAGAAACGACATAGGCCGAGTTGTTATAATTTTATTTGTAAAACATAGGTGTAAACATAGATGTAATGGCTTAATTTGGATCACTATATTTTGCCATTAGGCATACAAATAGCTACAATTAGCATGCAGCATGCAACCTAACAGACTAAATATACATATTTTTTGTTTTACACTTAATCATTTAAATATTCTTGTATGGATTATTTATTTATTTACTAAAAACGTATACAAGTCCTTTTTAAATAGCCACATATCGCACCTTCGTTAGAACAAGGGCCAAATATACGATGTGACTAAAGGGGCAATTATGCCCTTGTCCACTAGAACAAAGGGCACAATGTACAATGTGACTAAAGGGGCAATTGTGCCCTTGTTCTACCGAAAGTACGATATTATCTTGCAGATTTTAAACAGTTTTCGGAAATTTATTAAAGATCTTACGAGTATATAGGTACAGTATTGATCAGTAGTTAACTGAACTAATGTTTAAAAACCGTAACTTATGGTTAAATCTCAAGGAAATGTGTCAAATTTTCGATTCTTTTTTCGAATTTTAACAATTAGGTAGTTGAATTAACTGCTGATCAAACAACAGGCCTTAATCGTCATTAACTGACTCTCACACTGTCAGGTTCATTAAAAACTAAATTACAGTACGAAAATGTTTTAATTTTTATATGAAAATTGTTTGTAAATTAACATTTTCCCAAAATTATAAACAGAACATACATACATAAATATGTATATCATGATGTGATATCATCAGCCTTCATTCACGGAGTGACGAGTGTGGTAGGCAGGGCTATAGAAATACCAACAACTCTACAAACTTGTTTATAATTCTGTAACCACATTTTACACAATCAGGCCAAGAAGTTTACTAGTGTATAAGTGACAGGTTGCAAGCCCATCACCAGCAGTACTACAAGCCTTTATTTCCTTGGTCTCCTTTTACAACATCCACGGGAAGACATGGAGTGGCACTATTCTAACCCGGCAACCACACGGGACCAGGCAAAACACAACACTGCTATAAACAGAAACACCACTTTAAATAGGAAAGATAATGCAATAATGATGCACAACATTTATGACAGTTTCAATATTCAAACCAGTTAGATTTTATTACAACAGAGTTTATTGTATCTACATGTTCAATTATTATAACATCTAGTAACCAAATCTATATACGGAAAGAATATTGGGAACAAACATTAATAGGTGCAAATTCAATATTAGATAACTTTCTTATTTAGTTCCACCACAGACTGCCATTCGATTAAAAATGGTAACTCATCACTTCATAAAATTTCACTTCATCTCATGTTTCATTTCATCGAATTTCATTTCATTGAATTTCTATTCATGAAATTTCATTTTCTTTGAATTTCATTTCATCTAATTTCATTTCATCGAACGCATTTTCTGTTGAAACTATAATGTTTTCAGGGTATCTTAAATATTCATTACGTAGGTTAGGTTAGGTAAGATGTTTAAGATACCCTGAAAACATTATGGTTTCAGCAGAAAATAGAGTTCGATGAAATGATGCATTTGATGAAAGTTGTTGTTTGGATAGTATTTTTAATGGGTATCTATACCCATTAAAAATACTATCCAATGAATTCACTCACCAGTTTAACCGTAGTATCCCAGCTAGCACTGAGTAGATGAGCTCTTGGCCAGTCAACAGAGCACACTTCGCTGGTATGTCCCCTTAACACTCGCAGGGGGGCAGCACAGCCTATCCTGAACACTATGACTGCTCCATCTCCCGCACCACAGGCTGCTGCTCCATCTGTCACTCCCGACCAGGTCTGAAATATGGTGCTTGTGCTTAGTTAATCAAGAACCACATCATATTGACAGCCAAATGTCATTTTCAAAATCCAACCTCTGCACAGTGTTGCCATAATGAATTTTTATTCACTTGCACTGGTTTAATTCTAACTAGACAAGTTAAATAATAACAAATAAATAGTAGATTCACATGATACTAAATTATATTATTAAAAACTCATTATATTATAAATAAATAAAATATAACACAAGTTAATGAATATAAAAATACAGTTTATGTAAACTGTAAATTGAACAAAATAGTTTTCAAAAGTGAGTGAGCCCATAATACGACACGCTAGCTTAGTTGGTAGTGACCCTACTTTCAAAGCTAAGGGGTCCTGGGTTCAAATCCCGGTAAGGGCAGATATTTGTGTGATGAGCACGAGTATTTTTTTCTGAGTCTTGGATGTTTTCTATGTATTTGAGTATACATTTCTCTATATAAGTACCTAAGGTTATCATTGTCTAGAACCCGTAGTACAAGCCCAGAGCTTAGTTTGGGACTAGGTGAATTTGTGTGACATTGTCCTGTAATTTATTATTAATTTATCAAATAATGATCAGGAGATAAACATTACAACATAAATTGACAGTGACAGTTTGAAAAGATTTGACTGTAGCCAACTTTTATACATTGATTTGTGGGTTTTGCAATTAATTATTAGTATGTATGTAAAATACATTATTGTACAAACAGAAAAATAATGAACAACCAAATAGACAGACACTTAAAATATGTACAGAATCCAATTCCGTATTTCTACAGTAGTGTTATTTTTCAGTGATCAGCACAAGTTACAAAAAAATTGTAGAGTAAACATAAAAAAACCTAGAGTACAGTAAACATGAAAAAACTTAGCGAAAGAACTGACCATACTACTTACGTAAGAAAACATTGGCTTTCATTTCTCAGTTCTATATAAACACGTAGGTCTTAAGTCAATTGTCTATCTATAAATACATAGATCCAACTAACATAAGTCTATTAACGCTGAAGCAGGCAAGTTCGCATGTAACACACTTGTAGGGCTTCAGCATATGACCCATGATATTTGAATACTTCGCTCATGTAGAAACCAGACGTTGAATGTTCAAGGTGACTGAAGCTATCAGCATAGGTTTAGAAAATCCAGTTATTTTTTTAACCAAATGCTCATGTTTATTGTATTTAATTATGTTTTAGTGTAGGTTATGAAGGAGTATATTCTTAGCTAGAAAACATCCAAGACTCAGTAACAAATACTTGTGCCTATCGCACATATATTACCATGAATCAGACCCCAGACAGCTAGGCAAACCATGCCATTAAGTCCTTAATGATAAAGCATATTTTGGAAAAATGATGCATTAGGACTAACAAAACTAGTATTTGTATATATGGATCCTACAAATTAATGCAATTCTTATAGAAATGCTCAGATTCGAAGTTGGTTACAGAATGAGGGCTAATATTTGGTTATAGATTAATATAACAAATCCTTCAGCTTGATACTCTGACAAGAGTACAAACTGTTGAGATCAACAGAACCCAAAAGCCGGGTTTACAAATGTTATAATTTATATTTATACTACATATGCCTTTACTAAATCATTAATTTGTTATTTTAGTTTTTCAAAATTAAAGGTAAAGTACTTTGTCTCAACTATTCTTAAACTTGTTAGCATCTAGAGCTCACAATTGATAAGGAATTGAAGAAAACTATTTTTTTAAATGAAATTAGAGTACCTCTAACATTTAAGCAAACACGTTATTAGAATGTCAAGTTATCTAATCACATGTAGGTATACTCTATAATAAATGCCAATTAACATCCTTGAAAATATTACAAACTAATTTATATGTAAGTGGGTAAGACATTTAGCTTATTACAATAAATCCAATTTGACTGCCCTAGTTACATTAATTGCCTTTAATAAGATTCTTCCATTTCTTACTTTTGTCTGAATCTTACACTACACTACTTATAAGCAGTGATTAAAATATGTAGCTAGAGTAAATTTTAGCTAAAATGTATGCACATTGACATAATGATTGTGACAAGAATACATATGTGGATGAACTTCATTCATTTTAGGTATTTTGACTGCCAAAACGGCACAGAAGTTAATAAACAACTCCTTAAGTATAGTGGGATGATCCTTGTAACTGATTATATAAACATGTCTTACACTTGTTTCTTTAACTTTCCTTAAATACCACATTGATGCAAACCCAGCAACAATGTTTAGTAATTTAAATTATGAATGCCAGAGTAGTTATTAACTTAAATGATGAATCAACAGCATGTTAGCCTAAATGGTAGTGACCCTGCCTTTGCATGCCTGCCTTTTATAATCATCTGATACCCATAGTACAAGCCTAGAGCTTAGTATAGGACTAGGTAATTTTTTTTGAGATTGTTCTCCAATATTTCTTAATATTTAACCATCTTTTTTGATGAAATAAATTAATTTGAATGTAATTTTGTATTTACTTTACTAGCGAGTATAGTAATTGTTTGGAATTACAAAATACTGCTGTCACAGGGATTATTCTACATCAACTGAATTATAGTTGTAAACATCAGTTGTAGGGATATTTATAATTGATAATTTACCAGGTCACTTTTACTTGTTGGTATTTCTGTAGCTCTGCCTACCCCTATGGGAATAAAGGCGTGATATTATGTATGTATTTACCAGGTCGAACAATCCGTCGCTCCATTCTAGCTTCTGTAGCTCTACTATCGTAGTTCCGTCGGGAGCTAACTCCAGGAAGAACAGGGTTCCACCGCCAGCTAATCCGTAGTATTGACTGGTCGCGACCGCCAAGGCGTCCGGCCGAGTTCGGGAGAAACGGACGCTATAGCCATGCCGGCCCGGCGTCAGGAACGTGGGCATACTGATGGTGTAGCTAAATCAAAAGGAAAAACTAAATAAAACGGTGTTTTTTATTTTACCGCAGCATATTAAGATTATAACTCACATCGTTACATATTTCGCTACGATAGGCTATCAAACTACAATCTTGTTATCCTTACAAGATACTTATAGGATAATTTCATTGTTTATCTGCATAAACAGCATAAAAAACCACCAATGCAAAATCAAATCCAATATTACTAGCCTAGCCTAACCTAGTTTCGGTCTTTGTCAAAACAAAACGTCAAGTGTGACGTTTGCGGCTGCTACGACATTTTGCTCATTTGACGAAACAGGTACCTACTCAATAGTGGTGTGACATCCAATCGATACCTTTGCGAGTATGCGTCATAAGATTTTAATCCTATTTGTACGCCTACAGTACAAATCCTATTAGAATGTTGTTCTTTTCTGTAAGAAACCTCACATGTTCCTATATAAATGAAGAAATTCCTGCCATCAATCATTTCTGGTGAACTCCTTACAGAGTAAACATTTCGGACTGAATACAGAGAGTCTTTCAAACTCCGTTACATTAAAATCTTATACATTTTTGAAAATGGTGGTCGCTGTTAAAGTGTTTAAGAAAACTACCCCAAATGGAAAAGTCACTGTTTACCTTGGTAAACGGGACTTCATTGATCATATAGATTATTGCGATCCCGTTGACGGTGTGGTGGTTGTTGACAATGATTACCTGAAAGGAAGAAAAATCTACAGTCAGGTATCAGTGCAGTGATTATGTGCGTGAATAGTGCAGTGAAATGAAATATGAAAGGATTTAACGTGTGTGTTTGTCCTTTAGCTCGTGACAACCTACCGCTACGGTAGGGAGGAAGATGAAGTAATGGGAGTGAAGTTTTCGAAGGAAATGGTAATCGGGCAGGAGCAGGTAGTCCCTATGGTCAACGCGAAGATGGAACTGACACCCGTACAGGAAAAACTGCTGAAGAAATTGGGCCCTAACGCTTATCCTTTCACTTTCAACTTCCCTGAAATGGCCCCTAGCTCGGTAGGTAAATTAATATTTAGTAAAATTATTTCAATTCTTATATAACTTACCTATTACAAACTCTATAAAATAAACGATTCCTGTTTAGATAACTCTGCAACCTTCCGAAGAAGATCAGGGCAAGCCGATGGGTGTAGATTACTGCGTCAGGACCTACGTCGCCGAAAATGAAGATCAGAAGAGCCATAAGCGAAGCTCAGTAGCTCTTGCTATAAAGAAGGTAAGGTTACAATACAATATAATCCATGTAATTTTGTCTTGATATACCTACGATTAGATAAACCTTTACTAATAAATATGTCTTCTTTAAAGCTGCAACATGCTCCAGCTTCCCGTGGACGTCGTCTACCCAGCTCTCTTGTGAGCAAGGGCTTTACTTTCAGCAACGGAAAGATCAACCTTGAAGTGACTCTGGATAGGGAGATCTACTACCATGGCGAGAAGCTAGCTGCAAACGTGATTGTATCAAACAACTCCCGGAAGTCAGTTCGCAACATCCGCTGCATGGTGGTTCAGCATGTTGAGATAACGATGATCAACTCTCAGTTCAGCCGCCATGTTGCTTCTTTGGAGAGCCGTGAGGGATGCCCTATCACCCCTGGAGCCAGTCTCTCCAAAACCTTCTATTTAGTGCCTTTGGCGCGCACTAACAAGGATATCCGTGGTTAGTTGCAACTTAATTGAGAAAGTTTTTTCAGGAAACCTAGTCTCGTCTATTTTTGTGATCAGATCATGCATTCAAAACTCTACTAGAAGACTTAGAATGACAATATTTATTTTCTATCATTAGGGGTGGCTTTGGATGGGCATCTGAAGGAGGATGACGTTAACTTGGCAAGTTCTACTCTGGTTGCTGATGGGAAATGCCCAGCTGATGCCATTGGTATCGTGGTCTCATATTCTGTGCGCGTGAAGCTGAACTGCGGAACGCTCGGTGGCGAGCTGGTTACCGACGTGCCTTTCAAACTGTTGCACCCGGCTGAAGGTAATTACGCATAATTTATCAACAAAATAGGTCAGTCGCATGATTTGATGTTACGCCCACGCGCCCGCAAGGCCGAGCAAACGGTTGAATTGATGTGTAAGGCGAACGCGTAAGATTATGCGGCGGTTCGTATCTTTTACTATGGCACTGGCAAACGTTAAATGAATTTAAGTAAAGAAACCTATAAAAACGTAGTACTTGCTATTCGTTACGCGCTCATGAATCAAGTTGGGCTCGTCACGCTGCTCGTAGGGCAGATTGTTGATGGATGATGGTTTTCACAAAAGAATAGCCTCCAAATCAGATTTTTATAGGCAGAGTTTTATTTAGTTTATCAAATTAAGGCTTATCATCACATTCAACAGAATCTTCCTACAGATTTAATATATATACTTATTTGCTTTCATCAAATTCCCAGGCACTGTTGAACGCCAACGCTTCAATGCGATGAAGAAAATGCAAAGCATCGAAAGACACCGCTACGAGAACTCTCTTTACACCAACGAGGAGGAAGATAACATCGTATTCGAGGACTTTGCTCGTCTTAGAATGAATGAACCCGAGTAAACATAAACAAAAACACAAAAAAAATGTAAAATACTAAGAAAATACAAAAATATTGTAACCAATCAAGCATCGACTAAAGAATCATCTCATCGCGTACTTTTTTTTATATTTATTTAGGTACTTAATTATTATTTTGACATAAAGTACGCTAGTAAAAGTCTATTTATAGGGTAGATTTCAAGTATCACTTTAGTAAAATTAAATTATAACATAATATTTGATATGGTATCGTTATAAAAATGTTTGCAATCATAATGAGTTAACAAAATTAATTAATCCTATATTTAACTTCGTAATACAATTATAATCACTTACCCTTTTAAATGAATGTACCTAGTTTGTTTTTATTTATTAAATAAACATCACCAGAAACAAATTACTTATTTCACTATTCCTTATTTTATATAACTTCTTTTTATGACTAAGTTCAAAGATACTAGAAGTACTCACTAGAAGGACCTTTGCTGGACTGACATCAAAATAAAGATGGTCTGTAAAGTCATGTCGCACTTTGCATATTCCATTGTACTCGAAAGAAGGGTACACAGGTAGCAAAAGGGTTTGCATTTCCCCGCCCTATTTGATACGTTCCTATTTACGGTAGCACCGTTTGATTGTAAAAAGGCGTTACTATTATTGTGAACCCGAACCCTGACCCAAGAAGATAAGTAAAAAAAAGGCACTTTGTTTAGGGTTTTTACTATATTAATTTGATATGATAACTTACTTATTATTTCCAAGCAACGTACACTGACTTTTTTATAGATAGCCAACCTCTATCGCTAAAACACTTTCTTAAAGAATTACCTTTATATCTAAATCTAACTCAGCCGCATAACATACCTACAATAATGCGCTGTCAAAGCGTAGCAGTGGCAATTTTGGATGGAACCACGACACATTGCGCGGCCTCCGCTCTCAATGCGTTTGGCGCTAAACGCCTAGAGGGATATTCTGTCTAGTCTACGTAAAAAGGCCTTCGGATTCTTTTCTGCTTCTCTCTCGCTTGATCTTGTACGCGAATCTAACCAACTTTACCCAAACCCGAAAGACTTCTTAAGACCCATTTACAAAGAGCATATTACCTATAGCACAGAAGTCGGACTGTAAGATCAACTTTATAGTAGCTGCTCGTTTCGAAACTACCTACAAGTTACAAATTAGGACCGGAAGTCTAAAAAGGTAGGTATAAAATCTTAATCTAAACGGTTCAAAACTCAGTGTATTGCGTTTTATAAACTTTTTACATTTTCTCCTAACTCTGATCAATTAAACTCAACTCTGTTTTTTATGCATGTTTCTTATACGCGGAGACGGTGCCGAAAAAAAAGGACATGTGCGAGTTGAGCTCGCGGCCATAGAAATACACACTGAAAATTTCAACTGTCTACCTATTTCGGTTCTGGCTGATAGACAGACAGACGGACAGCGGCTTAGTAGTAGGGTACTATTGACACTACTTGGGTATTGCATCGCAGCGAAAGTTGGTAATTTACCTATCTAGATTATGGGCCCTTTCGCTACGAACGAAAAGTCATTGTTTAAGTACCTACCTTTACCCTTACCATGTCTTACAGTGACCGTACTCGCTAGAGATTCGGATGCTCTGTCCCTCTTAATACTACACTGTCGTATTTCGATACTGTAAGGGACAGAGTATTCGACTCGCTAGCGAGCGGTCACTTTAACTCGTGGTAAGGGCATAGTAAACAAGGCGCCTACTTCCGTAAATAGTGTCTGAGCCGGTAGCTTTGATATTTATTGGGTCAGTGCGAAACTTCAATCAGTGAAAGCAACGAGTCAATGGCCGCATTTCCTTCTGAGGGATCTACTTTCTTTTAGGACAGCGTTGTTCTTAAAGTCTAGCGGTGATAAGTAGCCATAACGCAACAAGATGCAACGCTACTTACGTTTTTCTTTTCTATCACTCAAAATGTATGGGGTGACATTCTCGTGCGTTACGATAAAACACGTGGTCATATGTTATGCCATACTGCCATTTTGAGCGATAGAAGACAAATTTCTTATTTGTTAGTCTGGCAAACGAAAGCTGTCCCGGAGAAAGAGCGGCAATTTCAAGAAACCTGCAGCTTTTTACACTGGCTGTTTATTCAGTGTACAGTCAGTATAAACAGCTACAGGTTCTTTGAAATTGCTGCTGTTTCTCTGGGACTGCTTTCGTTTGCCAGACTCTAGTAGCGATTGCATCTTGGCTAGGGCCCTGCTTTTAGTAATAAAAAGAATAGGTACGTTAGTGGTTTGTTGAAGCTTCTAAGGTTAGTGGTGGATATACAGTCAAGGTCATAAATATGTATACACTTTAGTACCTTGTCACTTTAATCGCTGGACAATTTCATATGGCAGTTCAAACATGACGTTAAATAGACAAGGTACTAAAGTGTATACATATTTATAACCTTGACTGTACCTTCTGCCCTCCTAAGCCAAAAAACAGTAGGTATGTCAGATCCAATTGCCAATGTAGATTCAATCCTGTATTCTTAGTAATAAGGTAGGTATTTGGTTAGCAGGGCAGCCTTGTCCACGGTCCATCGGGGTCGCTACCACCATCTTACCCTTTAACCTACGGCAAAACAGCAGCGTTTGCATTGCTGTGTTCCGGTGTTGGGTAAGACAACCGGTAAAGTGCCTAGCGTAGAGACATTACATCTAAGTCTTTAGGGTTGGTAACGTATTTGAGGTTTTAAGATTGCCATCGTAAGATTGAATTCTTGAAATTGTAAATGTCTAAAGGCTTTAGAGTTCTTACGATCAGGTGATGTGTTTGCTCATTTGATTTCTCCATGCTGTAAAAAGTCACACTGAAGATGCGCTAGAAGGAATTATTTTTTAAATACAGCCTAGCCTTGTCTGGCCTCACCTCACTCGTGGAAAAGCATCTTTATTCTTGACTAACGGGAGATCAATTAAACGAAGTCATGCGAATGCACGCGCTAAAACTTCTTTGTGCACTTTGACAGCTTAAATTTGCCGTTTAATAATTCGTCTGTCGAGCTATAATGCGAGTTATGTTAAGAATCACCTACTAATCTTGCTATTAACGCCTAGTGACTCGTATCTTTCGCTCATGGTATGTAAAAAAAAAACAAAAGGTATCATTAAAATAACTTTCCTCAACTTAATAAACGACAGTATTTTAAAATGAAGTATTTGTTATTGTAACAAAAAAATAAAATGTAAAGATTATTATTTTTAGGATAACTCAGTTATTTTTTTCGTACCTATGTGGGTTATACACACTCTTAAAAACAAAAGTTACCTCTCCTGTGGTCAATAGTTAAGAGCTTGTGTGCATATAAGTTATGTTTTTATATGATGAGTCTAAAGCAGTCCTGACGGAGTTTTTGCGGGAATGGGCTTAGGCAGAAAATTAGGCCTTATAACGTTAACTTTCGGTGTGTCCACAGGAAAGACGGTAACCTAAATCTGTGTATGACCCATGTAGTCACCTAGTCGGCTTAAAGTTTTTTAAATTAATCTTAATTTTCTCTCAGTGCGTTTAATGTTATAGACTTGTGGCATATATGCCTTAGTTATAGTATAATTTAAATATACTGTTGCGTGTTCTGTTTTTTATGTCCAATAAATAGTAATTTGTATTGTTTTGTTAGGATAATCTCACTCAGTGCATATAACTTACTAATACTTGAGTTTCTCCTCTATACAGGGTGTAAAAAAAACGAAAGCCACATGAAAGGCAACTACCTACATTAAATATTGGAATTAGCTAGTTCTACGCAAAGGAGACTTGTTTTTTTTTTTAAAAACAATATTTTAATAAGTACCTAGGTACTGCATTCATGGATTTTTGGTAAATCGTCTTTCGTAACCGGGAATCGAACTGGTCAAATACGACAAAACAGTAAAATCGTTTATTATGATAAAGATCGACAGGGTCTTTGATATAGGGATCATTTATAAATATTTATATCTACATACAACGCATCACCTTTCAACTAAATAAATACCGTAAAACAAACCTAAAAACAGGTAAAAATATTGACCGATTCAATTCACTGTTACGGATGACAAATTTTCAAAAAATCCATGAATGCAGTAAATATTGTTTGAAAAAATAAAATAAAGTCTCATTTGCGTAGAATTCGCTATTTTCAATATTTAATGTGGCGTTCGTTTTTTCCACAGTATGTATAGACAGGTCTCGCAGATCTTAAAACGTAATAAACTAATAATTATTTCCCAATCCCACCCAGCAAAAAACAAACAAAATCAAAACCAAGAAGTTTCCCATGACCTCAAACTGGTCAGACTTGTTTGGACAAAGGACCAGGAAGTCTCCGAAGACACCATTGTCCTTCCATTGTCAGTTGCGAAAAGGGTGATTCCAAACAGGTTTGACCATTTCCTCGTGAGAAAGGACAGTAAATGACCCTTTATTTGCATGCGAATAAATTTGAGGGGACACAGTGTTGTTAAGTTTGGAGAATCCTCGGCTTTGTGTTAAATTTTTACAATGACCGAAAACTGGATAGAATATATTATTACTTTCGGTGACCGTACTATAATTTAATAAAAAACCTTTGGATAGGTTTAGATTAATTATTAACGTTTTAAAATAAACATAGACAAGCAATTCATTACTTATTTTTTCGTATAGGTACTCATACTTCTTGAAATAAACAAACCAAATATTTAATATTTCTTAAACTTTTTTTAATGCACCTTTGCACCACTATCTCTGATCACTATGTGGTTGACTTTTAAAAAATATCTTTAGGCAATTAGTTCGTCATTTCTCTACCTACTTATATTTTTAATGTACTCTGAAAAGAACTTTAAGTAGATAAAGACTTCATTTTTATTTCTACATTCTGCTCAAATTCCGCTTCTTTGTAGCTCAACTGGTTTCAAGAAAATGAGTGTCTTTCTTTTTACGTGTAATCGTGTGTCTCCGTAAGATTGGGTGTTTACTTAACTATTAAAATTATTTACGTAATCAAATACATATATTGTGATAACAAAAGAGAACTACGATATTTTTTTTTATTACTATTAAACATTTGCCTACCATAAACAAAAAAGAAGCAAACAAATCTTCATTACCAAACCAATGAGGTATATAACCTCCAAACTTAATTAACCAAAATCTTTCTGCCATCCTTAAGGTCCCTATATCACCCATCACAGGACACGTCATTGTGCTCTTCACCCTTTCACAACAAGTGTATCGTAACCCTAAAGGTCTACGATTCTGGACATGTTCCCACGTTCAAACCGGTCAAACTAGTTCCTGACTAGTAAAGGGTGACCCTTACGGCCATTGCGAAACGTGAGGACACTGGTTGCTATAGGATTTAGTTTGGTGGGAATCGCGAATGCTATAGACATAACGGACGATGCCAATTCTCGAGGCTCTTGTTCGTTGATTGTGACCCGTTTAAGCGGAAGATGACAGTAAATATTCGAAAAATATGGATCTATTTTTTTTATTCCTATGTTATTGAAGGAACTTAATTTTAATTATGTAGAGGACTCGCTATATTCGTGTTTAGAAGACAACGTAGGTAGACTTTTACAAATGGTACCTACTTTGTAGATTTCAGAAAATAATTCAATGGTAAAAGCTTTAAACTCATCAATAATAACGAACTCATCAATCATTTAAAGACAAAAAAAACATTTTTGTTGCCAACTGTACTTTAGTTTTGCAAAGTCATTTATTTACTGCTTATCAAGACCAACCTAATGAGTCCAAACTTGGTGGGTCTACGTTAAGTATAGCGGCGATCCTGTTGCCACCTTCCGACTCCAGCATCAAACCAGCTCGATGGTGCCATATTATTATATTATCATAGAGGTTGAGTAGGTGTACCAAATTTCAGCCCAATCGGTCCCCGGAAAGTCGTTCAAATATCCTTGCAAGATTTGACCCGAATATACATTGCAAGTTAATAAAAAGCTTGTGTAATCAACGGTATTTTTTACCGATCCAGAAACCAGCGAAATTTGATACCCTATCGCTGGTCACGGCTGTTTAATAAAATTATGCAAACAAATTCACAGATTCACGCTCAACATCAATGACCCGATGAAAATATGAAGGACAATGCAGCATCACTGCCTCTCCACCTTTTTTTCTTTCGTCGCGTGCCGTATTTGCATCTTAATGGACCCTAGTTGTGTGCTCCGTTGGGTTCTTTTGTCATCTCCCCACTTGCTGAGCGTTGTACCTGTTATTTTTGTATAATTCTGAATTTAAATTGCAATGTAGTTTAAGAGTGCGCCGAGGCAACGATACGTAATTACGAAAAAAATGCGTTCGTTTGATCGCCTGCTGCATTGTTTTTACTGAAGCTTTAGTTATGCAATTCATATGTAAGATATTTAAGGAATCACTCTATATATCATATACTTTAGAAACACGATTACTTGTACTTCCCTCGATAGAAAAAACATCCAAAGATACCTCTACATAACAAAATAAACACTTAGTACGGCGTAATTACTTCACGGAAGATCATCAGTTTTGGATTTACAACAAAACTACACGTCTTCTATATATTCTACACTTTAGATTTGAAAATGTGTTTTTATTTTACTAATATGAAGGAAATACCTAAATTCGCACGCGTTTCGTCCATTTTAGCCAGAGCCGTCACGTTTCCCCCATGTCCGCATTAGTCAGGCTTCGGCCGTCGGAGGTGGAGGCTGTGTCGCTTGTTGATTGGTTGCGTTTATCGCGATTTTTGTGATTATTCACTTTATTTTAAATGGGGAACAAACACAACCAAGAAAGGAAGAGAAGGGGTTGGCAAAAGCACAATGCTAAACGCTTGCGTGAAGAAATGAAGTTAGTTAAAATCGTAAACCTACTGATAGTGGAGTAGTTCTAAGAAACCTGATTTGACAGTCTGTTGTCAAAATGCCACGCTAAGGGAGGAGAAAATAAATCGGTAGCAACATAGACTGATTTTCGAGATGTATCGATTTGTATTACTAAGACTTTGTAATCGTTTAGTTGTAGTCTTGATGTTTTGGGCCAAAATTGGTTTATTTACACAAGTAATTTTAAACAACACGCCAAGTTCTTTCAATTAGTAGGTAGGTATATAAAAAATACACTTCTATGGTGAATATTTACCAAGATATAAAAATAGTTTAGCTAAAAAAACACATTTACAGGCAAAACAAGCTTCTTAGAACGACCCGAGGTTTTTTTTACTATAATTAATTATATAATATTGTTACTTCTTGGGATGGTTTCAATATTTCTAGAGCAAGACATCTCCAGAAATCTGAATACAAAGAGAATACTCCGTAAGTATACTCAGTACCTAACAACTATATTTCAACAAATGAGTAAAATTGCAAAATTATTCATATTTTTTTTATTTATAGTGTTAATGTTCCAGTTGTTGGCACTTCGCTACAAAGCGAAGAGTTAAGGTACCTAATTAACCGGTGAGGTATGCGTAAAAATAGTAAGAGGTGTATAGGAAAACATTTTAATAAATTTAGTATGAATTTTCACATTATCTTTATATTTTTTCAATTTACAGAGTAAATGAATTGGTTGACATCGATTATAAAATTTACCACACAATGGAATTGTAAGTCCCAAATACGAATTATTTTTATAGAATGAGGATTACAAAATTTCATCCAAAAACTAATTCTGTTAATAAATAAATTATAGTTAAATCAAAACGTTCTGTTTTATTACAGGATGCCAATGGACCAAATTTCTTGTCTTTCAGTGGATGGAGAAATAGACAATGACATTGCTTACTCACACAGACAAAATAATGCCGTGAAGTAAAATCTGATATTGATTATTGTTGTTTCTTATGTCCTAATATTTTTTTCTAAAGATACCTGCGTACATTATTCATTACATTATATACATACAAACATTAAGTAGGAACTTCTAAATATGTGATTGATACAGCAGCTTTAAGTTTTTAGATTTTTAAAACATCAATTTAATTTTATACTTTATAGTGATCAGAATCAGACATTGAAGTTTTTGCGGAAATAATCATGGATAAACATTCGTACAAACTAAGATCCTTTTTTTTAAAGACGGTTAAAATACCAAAACCTTCTCCTATGTGAAACAAATACTTTTCTGAAAACCGCATTAAAAACGGTTCAGCCAAACGTGAGATAATCGCGGACAAACATACATACATACATACAGGTCAAACTGAGAACTTCCTTTTCTTTGAAGTCAGTTAAAAAAAATATCTTGAAGAAAGGGTCCATGACTGGGATTTTTGCCCTACTCAGCCGTTCTTATTACTTTACATTAGGTATTGAGTTCACTTTATTTTGTGCTTAGAATATTGTCAATAAAGGTAATTAGGTTTTATTTCATTTCAATATACAGTCACATTAAATCACGGGGTTGTTGAGCCACCATAGAACTCTGTCCTAATGACAGCGTCAAGTCACGCAAAAGAAATTATTTACGTCAAAATTTACCGTCAACTTTCTATGAAAGGGTTCTCCCGGCAGTGTTGCCAGGTCCAAACTGAAAAAAACAGTAGACATATGCCCCAAAAAACAGGAGATTTGGAAAAAAAACAGTAGACAAAGTTGATTCCATAAAACTCACCTAAATATATGTCTTTCTCATGTTTTTCCTCGGTTTATTCATTTTCTGATTTATAATCTTTATTTTCATTTACTACAAAGGATGAATATTATTTTTTATGTTGTAGGTATTTATTTACTTGGATTTACTCTTATCAAACCACTCAGAACTGGACCTGATATAGTTAATTTATTTAAAGTGATAATATAAAAATAAGAACTAACTGCCACACTCTGCTGACATTTAATGATTACTTAAGTATACAAAATCTCTACTTAGGAGTAACTTTAATATCCATTAAACGTCTCTAACTGTGGCAGCTAGAGACTAATTAGCTTACCTAATCAATCAATAGCCACAATATATGTTCATTATTTTTATCCTTTTGCAAATTGAATTATCTTATTTACAAACACTTGTTCATTTTCTCATTACTCATTTCGTTTCGTTCAGAAATTGGCATTAGATGTTACACTCTACGATAGAATTTAAGGCCGCCATACACTCGCATCAAGAACATTGACCAGTCATGAGTAAATTTTTTTTTACGACAGGAGAAATTCTAAAATCCAGTAGATTTTATGGGAAAAACAGTAGAACAGTAGACACACCCCGAATCCAGTAGATCTCCTGTAAAAACAGGAGACCTGGCAACACTGTCTCCCGGTAACCTTCGGAGAGGGAAGATGGCCGATTGGAAGATGTACGGCTTTTACTTATGATTTATTCTCTTTAGCCGAACAATTTGCCCAATAAATATTATAAATAACTTAACACTAGCTAAATACACCTTAGATGTACAAACGACATTAATTAAAAATTATCTATCTATCTGTGAGTGGGTTCTAGAGTGGCTCAACAATCTCGTGATGTGACTGTACCTCATACAAGTAATTCAATCCTACCTTACCTACCGACAGTAAACAACAAATTTAAAAAAAATGTAGACTGAAAAAAGTTTTTAACTTCTTATAGTCAATATTTTAATAAAAGTATTCGGAATCGATTATGTTTTTTTATTTTGTAAACATTGGTAGCAACCTCCGCGCCTAGTGGATCGGCGCACGGCTCGTCAGGCGCGGCGCGCGGCCGGCGCATGGCTCCAGCTCGCTCCTTGCTGGTGTGCTATACGCACACATACAGAGTGCATAAAATACCTAAAGTTAATGAGCGCAAAAAGCCCGGTGCCCCCTTAAGTTTACTACGTTCGTTTTTAAATTAAAAAACTGATTTTTGAGTTGCGTGTTTTTGCGTAATCGATTTCTCAATTGTATATTTGAGTAGTATTCAATCGATTGACATTAATTATTACGTGTGACATATATACAACACATACCTGTAGGTCTAAGTATAATCAAATTAAGATTTTGAAAACCTAGAATTGCTACAGTTTGCTTTTTTAACGGCGAATTGCCATAGAATATACCCACAGTTGTTAACAATCAACAACTGTTTCTGACGTGAAGGTATTTTCTTACTGAAGGGACATTTTAATTGACAAACTTAGTTCTTTTAATTAAGGTTTTAAAGATCTAAAAGGTAAGAGTTTCATATTGCGTTGCGTTTCAGTTTTGTTTTGCTTGGTAGGTAAGCTTCGTAGAGCTACGTGAAGGCATCTGCTCTGCCCTCCCAAGCCAATAAGCAGTATCTCAAATTTAATAGCCAAAGCAGGTTCAATCCTCTCGTCTCAGTAATAAGATTGTATTTGGTAAAGGAGTTTTGTCTGAGATACTGCCATTTGTGTTAGCAGAGCAGTGCTTAGTGAAAGTACTGAGAGAGTAGCAAAGTATGTACAACTACTTTTATTGCATTCGGACCTAAAATAATATGAATAAAGTAGTTGGAAACTGAGGGATTTTTAAATTTAAATGGTTGGAATGGTAATAAATAGCT
This sequence comes from Acleris holmiana, assembly GCA_949316455.1. Taxonomy (NCBI): domain Eukaryota; kingdom Metazoa; phylum Arthropoda; class Insecta; order Lepidoptera; family Tortricidae; genus Acleris; species Acleris holmiana. The sequence goes on from OX438767.1 coordinate 17,115,182, forward strand.
CAAATTACGAGTAACCAGGTATTTTATAATTATAATTAATTAGCCCGTTACAGAATATGTTTTATCTCTTCTTTTATGATTTTATTTGTGACGGATATGAGAAACGGGAGAATTTTAAATTTTTAACAACGCTTTAGTTTTCATGATTATAAACATTTAAATCATCAATAAAGTGTCCTTACTTACTTTGTGCTGAACTTTGACTTGAAAGATAATAAATAGATAGATATGCTGGAAGACATTATAATAAAAAAAGCGATCAAGTACGAGTCGAACGGGTTCCGTACCATTTTCTATACAACTTTAGACACTATACATATATTATAAGTATTATAACCTTTTTTTTAGTTTGACCTGTCTGTCCGTAAACAAATCTTGAAAAAACGGCAATAATAATCACGTTTGTGGTATTGTATGGGATCCCTACAAGAAATTCATCCCCTAAATATTTATTTTATTTTTAATACGACACGACACGACACGTTGGCCAAGTTGGGAGTGACCCTGCCTCCGAAGCCAGCGGTCCCGGGTTCAAATCCCGGTAAGGGCAGATATTTGTGTGATAAGCACGAGTATTTGTACCTGAGTCTTGGATGTTTTCTATGTATTTAAGTATTTATTTCTCTATCTAAGTATGTTTATCGTTGTCTAGTACCCATAGTACAAGCCTAGAGCTTAGTTTGGGACTAGTTCAATTTGTGTGACATTGTCCCGTGAAATATATATTTTTTTTAATTTTAAAAGTGAATATACAACTTCATATTCTGTGAATATTTCAAGCACCTGTTAAGCATCTACCTGTTGCCATATTAATGTCAAACGGGAAAAATCACGTTAGTTGTATGGGTGCCCCACCTAAATATTTATGTTACTCTGTTTTTCGTATTTGTTGTTATAGCGGCAACAGAAGTACACCTTGTGTGAAAATTTCAATTGTCTAGCTATCACGATTCATCTATCATTGGGTCCCGTTTTTACCCTTTTGGGCACGGAACAAATGATGTTTCGGGTCGTAGGTATATTGGAGAAACGAAAAACAATAAGGAACTAATCGATACAATCAGCAATTAAAAGCACAAACTATAAAATGAAGAGTGAATTGGACTGAAGTTACACAAGACGCATACGAACCTTTCACTTATTATGAATATCGAAACCTCAGGCGAATTTTGTTAAGTATTTTATCTAGATTTACATAAGTTCTTTATGACTACAAATCAAAACTTCACTCACTTATCTAAGATTGCTTTTATGGAAAGTAACGGTTGCTGATTTGACCGGAGATACCTTACCCGCATGATTAAAGGGGTACCTATTCTAATAATGGAAACAATTAAAGATGGATAAATGAAGACATTTTACCCTCGTGTACTTCAAACGTGTTTGAGCAGCAAAGCAGGACCCTACGTGGGAAACGCACGATGACCCTTAGCCATTGTTGTAAAATAATGATGTAATGATAGTGTTGCAATAGCTACAGATTTTAAAAAGATAAATTGATATACTTACGATGTCCTTAGAATTTTCAAATACATTTCGCCATGCTTCAACTATTCGGGAAGTTGTCAGAAATATTTTTCAAGGAACTTATTAAGAAACGGTATATCTATATTCTGATAGTTGAAACCAAGGAAGTTCAAGTATCAGCTGTCCGTCGGAAGATAAATTCTAGATTAGTTGAACCCAGTTAGCAATATTCCCAACCACATCTGGCCTCCAATTAGGAGAAATCGTTTCATGGAACCGCTTACAAAATGCCAAGTGCATTGCCAGGTACTCCTATTTCAACTCGACGTAGAGTCAAACACAGAGCTTAGATAATTACCATCTTGCAAGAAGCTAGTTGGTCTGTTACAACACTGTGAAACACAGTGTCAGAATTTTGTCCTATTTGAATTTACCTACGTTTCCCATATACAGGTTTAACTAGATTGAAAACTAACTTCCTCCTAATAAGGATGTACAAGTCCATTTTAATCGCAATTTTCTAATTCTATTAGGTGGTTTGACATAACATAAAACGATGTAATTTAATGATAATTTTATTAACAAAATAAATACCTAACAAAACTTATTTTAATTTTGATATTAATTATATTTATTCACGGCTATGGGTTGTAACACATAGGCTTGTCCTGTGGCTCTATCTACCACATGTCCTGTGGTTGGTTCTAAGAATAGTCTTGGCACTGATGCGGCAGCGCTAAGCTCAGATTTATGATGCTGTCTCACACCTGCACCGTGTTCATATGGAACAAATTGTTTCTCTGGTGGCCTTTCTGTATAATACTGTGGTTGTTGCTCTTGTCGTGTGTTTTTTTCAGGTTGGTTTTCCTCATGTAATTTAGAAACACCGGCGTTTATTTGAGTATTTGCTTCTTCTTTAATATTTAAATTATCTTCCACAGGTTGTGGTCGTCTCTGTTGTCGCTTTCGTTTAAGCAATTGCTGAGCTGAGTCAGGTTTTTCATCTGCTATTTTCTCAACTTGTTCTGTTGGAGCTGTTTGTAAACGCTCCTTAATCTTTCTACTGAACTTCTGTGGTTTTATTTTCTGCGGTTCATCGTACATTTCCTCCCGTATTATAAGTTTTCTCTCAGATTTGACTCTTGGGTGTGCCCTCTTGGATCTACCATTTTCATCATCATACTTAGCCGCTTTTTCTGAATCATATTCTTCTACTCCATAAGAAGGTGACTGTTCACTGGGTTCATCGTATGCGTCATGAGTGCTATGAGTGTCATGACTATCATGATCATCATGAGCATGGTCTAGATCATGATTGTAGGAGCCGTCGTCATCAGAGTGACCATCGTATTCATCACTGCCGTGATCATTGCCATGCCCAGCGTGGTTCAAGTCCCAATAATGTTCTCCGTACCCACCCTGTTTGTCACCCCACCGTACCTGTATTTTAAAAACAAATATTAAAAACTATTACTGATTTGTAAGGCTAACTTTTTAGTCTGATTAGTTTCGAAAAAGTTAGTGGAAAAGGAAATATAATACAGTTAAACTAATAAACTTTATAACGACTGTTTTCAGACATTATCAATCGCAATGTTTAAGTCAATCTTTCAAATTTCAAAGTAAATCTAGACTAAGTTCGATTGATATTATTAAAATTAACATAGAACATATTGAAATAAATCTTATTAGACATTTAATACTAAAATCAAAACATTTAAAACATTCTTATTGGCATTCTTATTATCTTAATTAGAAGCAAAGCATACTTTAGCAGAGAACAGCCCATCAGATGGTCGGGACCGCTCATGCCGCTCTGTGAAGTGACGTTCACTTCCCTGCCTGTGTCCCTGGTCGTAATCTTCATGCGTCGGCAGGTGCCTATACCTTCAGCCAAGCAAGCCAAGCGAGAGAGAGAACAGACAAGAGAGATGTTAGAGACAGCAGGAGTAAAGGCTGCGAAGCGAGACAGATAGATTAGATGGACAGATGAAGACGTTATGTAGAGGAACGAGTTAAACGGTTTTTGAATTTGAATTTTTAATATTTTTTGGTCAGGGTAAAAGTAAGTATTGAAGTTAGTAATGGTTTAATAATTAGTTGTAGGCAACCATTCAAATTTTTAATAGCGCTATATTGATGACTGAAAACGTTACTTCATAAAGTTTAAACTTTATTGTTAGCCGCATGGTTGCCATTATTATGCTGAATTTATCATCATTTTCATCTTTATCTTTATGTTTATACTATAACTCGTTCCCCTACTAATTGATATCGATATTAAAGTTCTAGTTACTTTGCCCATGTCCCTGTGGTTCTTAAAGTCTTTCTTCTCGTAGCGCTGCTCCCAAGTGTTGGGGTCTTCGCATACATGACCAAACTCAATGTTGTACGGACTTAACTGTACCGAGAAAAAATCCCTATAAAGCAAAGTTGTTTGTTCAATTATTTTGCGTTCACAGATTCTTATTGTCACAGGAGATTGTTTATTTAATTGGAACATCTGAAGCTTTAATCTTTGAAGTACCTTATGAATTTATCTATCTAGACGTAATTTTCAAAGTCACAAACTTGCATTTCTCTAGAAATTATGCAGAATAGTTTTTGCCTATATCAACAAAACAATAGAGATAAAGTCTTACGGTGCTATTCCATTAAACTTAGACACGCTGCAGACATGTCTAAAGTGACAGTTTTCTATGGATATGGAAGTGTTCAACGGTTGTTTAAGTTTTTGTAATAACACCATTAAGTTTGACAAGAAAAAGGCCACTCTTGTCTTGTTCCAATGGCAATTTTCGTGCACGATATTTACTTGTACTTTCTTCTAAGCTAGCGGCGTGGCGTGACCAATCTGTCACGACAACATTTAGTAAGGTACGCAGACAAAATAGGATAAGTATTCTAAGCTACTGGGATTATTATTTAACACTAAATGTCGCCCGTAACTTTGTACGCGTAGAACTACTCCTCCTATTTATTTTTGTTACGAGTCTATTTTAGAAAAACTGTTTATTCCTACCGGTACCTACATAAGGAATATTCCTTTCAAATTGTAGGTATCTAGGTTGAGCAAATTGTGCTGTGCGTTGTTTGTTAGTCAGTCAGTCATTGACGAGTTTTATGTAATATACTAGCAACCCATGAGTTGATCATACGATCACGCCTTCATTCCCAGAGTGGGGTAGGCAGAGCTACAGAATTACCAGAAACTCTAAAAAGACTTGTTGGTATTTCTGTAAGGAACCACATTTTGCACAAACAGGCTAAGATGTTTTCTAGTGTATTAGTGACAGGTTGCAAGCCCATCGCCTAACAGTACTACAAGCCCTTGTTCCCTTAGTCGCCTCTTACGACATCCACGGGAAGACATGTACTGGCCCTATTCTAACCCGGAAACCACACGGCAACACACGAGTTGAATTTTGGAAAAACAAACATTGAAAATCATCTCGTCAATTGGTGTAACCTTAAACATTGTTCTATAAAGTTGAAATTAGACATTTACATTTTCTCTTCATTATAAAGAGATAAGGGCGTAAGCGAAGTCTGCATAAAATATAACTTTTTTTAATACAAATGTGAAACACCCTTTGTTGTTGTCTATTCCTTAAAGTACTTACTGAAAGAATTTTGCCTGCGCCTCGATGGTGGTTGGATTTTTGGGAGGGGATCGGACGTTGACACTGCCCGCGGGGTTCCAGGCCGGACCCGCCAGCATCGCCAGGAGACACCAAAGCCATTTCTGTGATCACAAATTAAAATTATGTAAGAAACATATTTATGTAGAACATCAATAAACAAACACTGTCCTCGCGGCCGTCAATCGAAAGGTAACAGCATCAGGATGTTGCAGATATAACAAGTACTACTATAAAAACAAACATAATAGATATAGTTAGTTATTGTACAGTCAGCATCAAAAGTATCTAAGCAGAATAACATGCTCAAAATGATCTAGACACGACGTATTCTCTTGACAATAGAATCGAGTGCAGATCATTTTAAGTTTTTCGTTTGCGTAGCTACTTCTGCTGCTCACTGTAATTTAATGATAGTAAGATAATTGCAATTAAAAAAATAATTAAACAATCATTGGAAAACTAAAAAAAGGAATAAGATGGAATCAAAAAATATTTTACCATCGACAAGATACGCAAACAATCCAGTAAATTTACTTAGCTAATGTAAATAAATATTGAATTGACAATAGCTAGATTCTTGCAAAGAACACTTTTTTTCACAATCATTAACATGAGCAAAAACACAACACAATAAATACGCTAATGAAGTCGTCAATGTAAATGAACTACAAATAAAGATGCGCCCTTGACCAGTATTGGTTTCACAAAAAAGTGACCCTAATATAGGTCGATTGCAGACTGGTTGCTGGCGTTCACGGTGTTAAAAACACATCAGTTTTTTCACATTAGAAAATGTTGTTTAAGTTTGATGGTGACTTGACCAAAATACCGTTACAATAATTATCATTGTTGAATTTGTGAAAAGCTAAATTTCTGACAAAAAATTATAATTTGAGTCTCGCTTTTTTTAATGGAATTGCAAAAAGTTAACGAAAATTTGCAAAATTCAATAACATTAATCACAAATTCTATAAAAACGCAATTAACACGCTTTTACTCAAATAAGAAAACACTCTTAAGTCACTGAACTCCACATCACTTCACAACTTCAAAATCCTGAACGAAACCATCTTTTTTTAAAGTATTTTTTAATTATGCTTCTATATTTAAATTCCAAATAGCCAGTACCGTAGCGTCCGGACGTTGTGACATCTTGAGTTGTTGACAATGGGTGGTGGTGAATGTTAACGGAATGTTCTTTTATAGAAACCACAAGAACGGCCATTAGGTGCCGTGAACCATTGAGCACGGGTTAAGATCTCGCTCATTCATTGCTCGAATTTGGTGTATGTAGCAATAATCTGAATAGGTAGAGCTTTTTTACATCAGCATCGATAACATCATCGAGCGATTAATTAAATAAGTACACGTGTATATGTAGGTATATTTTTTTCTTCTGTAACTCTCATCCTGGCTGCGTTTTTGTAAAGGTAAGCTTATTTATTGTACCCGAAACCGACGTATGTGCATGAAGAGGTTGATGAATGCAGAGGAAGCGTCAGTTTTAGGTATAATATGTTTAGACCGGTGCACCTGGCGTTCCCTAGTCTATACCTACCCCATTGGGAGACAGGCGTGAAGGTATGTATGAATAATGTATGTATGTGTATGCTTAGTTATTGTACAAAATTTGACGCAAATTCAGATTTAGATAAACCCTGCAGCAACCCTGTGCAGGGTCCGTCCGGATCGCTACCACCATCTTATCCATTAACCACCCGCCAAGCAACAGTGTTCGCATTGTTGTGTTCCGGTGTGGGGATAAGACTACCGGTGAAATTACTAGCATAGAGGCATTCCATCCTAGTCCTCAGGGTTGGCAACGCATTTGAGGTCTTAGGATTATAGTCTTGAGAATTCAAATGTCTATGGGTCTCAGATTCCACTTACCATCAGGTGGCCTGAGTGGTCGGGTGCCTTCTCCTTAACATAAAATAATAATAATAATAATAAGCTTAGCCTTTTTAGATTGCGTAGTCTTGTAATATAATAATTAATGTGTTTACACTATTTGAGAAATATGAATCGTGAACAGATTTTTTTACTACCTAAACAAAAGTGCTCAATTTACAATGCATTTTATTGTTAACCGTACCTACATACGATTCCTGTAATAGTAAATCTAATAAGAATTTTACTTCCTGGCAATGCTCTGCGAAAATAACTGCTTTTGTATTATTTTTCAATCGTGTATGTATGTATGTATTTTACTTGTTTCTAATTCAAAATATTCTTTACAATCCAAGAAATATAATTGACAGAAAGATAATTATTCTATAAATTTATACAATTAATTTTATTGTCCTTTTTCGCAATACCTACTATTTCAACAAAATTGAAAAGTAAAAATACTTTGCAACGGCTTAATTATACGCTGCGGGAGTTCGCACTTTGTAGAAAAGTTGCACAATTTTCTGCAGAAAAAGGCTGATTAGTTTCATTTGCATAATACTTATCTAGTTTTTGTTTTCCTCTCGAGCTCCTTCGCACTTTTACTCTTCTATATAGTTTATATTGATTTATTTGTAATGGTGTTATTTTTTTTATACCTCTTTAATTTAAGGTACGCACCTATCTTCTCGTCACGAATACAAACAGTTAATACAGCCCTTAATTCCTAAGAATTCTCTTAACCTATAGTTGAATTGTTGGCACATCAGGCTAGCTAGCACATCTTGTCCGCGACTTGATTGTCGCTCGGACCTCCCTTTCTATCTAGTCTGTAACGATAGAGACGCACTGAGTTACAGCGAGAAAATCAACTTGTGCTAGCCGTACTGGTATATCATCGGTGTAATGGCAGTTCAAGTTAAAGTGATAAGGTACAAACGTATGCAGCTACTTATAAGGCCTGTACTCGTACGTTGGGTCTCGAGAGTTATTCATGAATTGACATTATATTGGACGTATCTTAAAATATTACCTCTGGCCGTATTAATTAGCTGATCTTTGTTAAGATGCCCATCTCAAGATACCTTAAAGACAAGTGAAATCGTAGAAAACTGACATTAATGATGAAAAGACTCTTTAGACGTGTACCTTAGCCAAGATTTATTAATACGACCATCGGCTTATGAGCCAATTTTTCAGTCGAGTTACTGCTTTTTCCCTTTCATTTGTTATGCATATAAAAGAAAGCAACAGCCAAAATTTATCCGACAAATTGTAGAATCTGAAGATTCAAAATCAGCCCTAAGTGTTCTAAATTCTATGAAAAGCACTAGTTGGATTCCACCAACATACCTTCACCAATCCTTTCAGGAACACCTACATCATTCTTATCTACAACTTGCGCTTGCGCACCTAATCAGCAGGATTCCACCTCTTAATTATCTATTGCGTGCCTTTCATAACAGCTAATTAAAACGGACGTAATAGCAGCAAATGGAGCGTTTCGGGTTACTGGGCTGAGTCGGAGAGAAAACAAAAGACTAATCGGTACAGAATCCGCGTAATGACGGCTCGATCACCTTACGTAATACTACGTAATTGCTGTCATCGCTGGAGTGAGCATCATCGCAACTTACATCGGAAACAAATTGCTGTGGCATTTCAGTTAGGAAGTCGCAAAACCAGTTCCCACTTGAAAACTCACTAACAGGGAACTTCCTCTGACTAATGAGTAGTTTGTATCTTCAGATTAAAACGCCTTTTGTTTAACTCACAAGAAACTATAACAACTTTATGCACCTTCACAAGAGACGCGTCATGCGCGCCAAATCGCTGTCCGATACAGAAAAACCACAGATAAAGTTAGTTATAATTACTACTAAAGAGTCTAACAAAAAAAGAAGCACTTAACAGTGCTGCGAATCTAACTATTAAATTATAAGTAAATACTATCGACTAATAAAATCAATACTACGTCAATATGTAGAACCTAGGTACTTAGATGAAATTGCTAACACATTTTTTATGGCGAGGAGAAGGCAAACGACCAAACAGGCTATCTCGTGGTAGATGTCTACACATTTGCATGAGCATTCTCATCACTACAATCTTAAGACGGCAATTCTTGCTCTGCAAATGCGATGCCTACCCTGAGGCAGTGGCGTAACTATAGGGTGGCAGTGCTGGCAAAATGCCACGGGCCCCAGACCCGAGAGGGCCCGGCCCAAGAGGCAGCCGGCTCAGAAATAACAAAAAAAAATGTAGCTATGGTCTGGGGCCCCATCCAAAGACATTGCCACGGGCCTCAGAAGGTATAGTTACGCCACTGCCCTGAGGACCAAGATGAATGCACGGGAACTCAATACGAAGGGTAAATTAAAGGTGGTACACAATTTTAAGTTACTTCTGACGTTAATTTTGCGTGTGAATTAGTTGTCGATTTTTATTTTTCTTTTATATTCTATTTTAGGAACAATGTCATGAACTGCTTGTGATGTCAGCGTTTACCCAATTTTAATGTTTAGATTGAATTTTTCGACATCCTCATTTTATTTGATATGACGACACGCTACCCTAGTTGGGAGTGACCCTGCCTTCGAAGCTAGGGGTCCTGGGTTCAAATCCCGGTAAGGGCAGATATTTGTGTGATGAGCACGAGTATTTGTTCCTGAGTCTTGGATGTTTTCTATGTATTTAAGTATATATTTCTCTATATGTATAAGTAAGTTTATCGTTGTCTAGTACCCATAGTACAAGCCTAGAGCTTAGTTTGGGACTAGGTCAATTTGTGTGACATTGTCCTGTGATTATTTATTTATTATTTATTTACCTAATATTTTAATTCAACGGTATTGGTTCAAACATTAATTTACGAAATAAATGAGAATTTATTTTTAAGGTCCTTATATTTTTAACGTGGAACAACAGATGCGACATTCCTGTCATCAATTTTGTATAGAGTGTTTTTGCAGGGGGTCTGAACTATGACTTTTTAAAGCTTCATATACTTATTATGAAAAAATTACAGAATTATTTTGCGTATACAGTTATTCCTCTCTTTCAAAGCACTTTCCAGAGAGCGTAAGGAAATAAAGAATATATATATTCCCTATAGTCAAGCGAATAAAGTGACAAGTCACTAAAGTGTGAACATATTTATGACTTCGACTCTGTACATTGTAGAGCTGATCAACAAAACCAATGTGTTGCATTACTTTGGTAAGTCTATTGATGTTTGAGACTTGGTAAATATATTCATTCTTATTAGATTATCTTCTAGTAACCTAGTAGTGAGGAAGGCCCATTAGTATCGATTCCATAATAAAATAAGTACGTAGTTGCAAAGTCATAGGTCTTCCTTGCGTCACATTAAATCTTGCCATTGCTTTGCGTACGTCGTAAACAACACAAACATACACCTGATTTTTTAAACAGTATTTTTATTTTATCTCAAATTGTTGTTTTTCTTGACAGGAAATCGGCTAGCTCTAGAATAATCTAGACCACAAAGAACAGAACAGTCTATGCTTTCTCTTTGGCATAAAAAAGGTGAATCACTTAAACAACTAGAGTCTAACAAACGTTGAGACAGCTTCAAAGTAAAACAAAAAATTTAGTGTATGTATTTTTAATTTTGTCGTAGGTCTCGTTAACAAAGCAGGACCCACAAGTTGTCTGCGACTCGTTTGTCGCCCGGATCTCCTTTTCCATCTCGTCTGTAACGATAGAGACGCACTGAGCGACAAGCGAGAAAATACAACTTGTGCTACCCGTACAGCTCTGCCAAAGCGGTAGATAGCTGGGCGTTTTCCAAAAAAAGTGTACATCGTTAAGGACAAAGTCAAGAAAATTTAACTTTTTCCATTTCGTCACTAAAATTAGCCATACATTTTCGTGACGAAATGGAAAGAGTAAAATTTTCTTAATTTCTTCTTTAACGATGTACACTTTTTTTGGAAAACGCCCATCTAACTGCCTAACGAGCCAATGCACAAGGGAACTTTAGATTGAGGTTCACAATTTAAGAACGAATTAAAAAGTGAGATGTTTAAGAGAACCCCAGGAGCTACGAGTACTTAAGCGTTAAAATATGATTACGATAAAGAAGCAAGATGATAATAGCTCATCTTATGTTATAACAAAGCCTCAGCAAAAGGTCATAACTTTGAGTTTGAATAAAGGAGCTTCCTCACTGTGAGCATTCGCGTGTAATATTCGAGTGGTGTGGACGTTGAGCTGAGCGTTACTATCGTCCACACCACTTGGATATTCGACGTCGATTGTTCATTGCACGCGAATTCTCTTAGTGAGGACGCTCCTTATTAGACAGCATTGGGTTGTCTTATACCCATAGCACAGAATAGATAATAGTACAAGTACCCATAGTAGCTTAGTAGCTTGTCGCCACTTTCTCGAACACATGGTTGAGAGAGGTGATGGCTGAGATACGCGTCATACTCGTAAACGGGTGCTGTTTGTAAGGTCCGGTCTGTTCACGTTTGCAAGGACTGGTTCTTCAGTTTATTATTCTAGTTATGGCATTTGACGTAGAGACCTCGTCGTGTTGTTCTCCTAGACTTAATTTTTTACTTACTTTTAAGTATTACTGTACTTTATGTTTGAAAAAATGACCTTCTGCTGGAGTTTCTTGGCGCTTCTTCTCCGCAATGATGGTCTTATCTGAAGCGCTAATAAATTCACTTCATATTACCGCCGTGAAAAAGAGCCCCATAGGGGCCTATTTACTGAATAAACATATTGATTTTGATTTTTTGATTTAGTTTGTTTGGTCCATCTGTGAGATTGTTCCCTGACGGAGTTGAGTAAGAAGAGCCCTAATTCTAATAAAGAAATATCAATCAGCGATAACGTTAGGACAATAGACCATTGCGTAACATGGAACACTCACAGGGCGAGAAAGTATGTCAGTTCTCATTTCGTTCGTAGCGCTATTACAGGCTGATATGCAGACGATTAAACAAACAACATAACGTTACCTGCTTCGGAATATACCAAGCTTTGATTTTACTTTTTATACTTGTTAGTCATTTAGTTCTGAACCAGTTCCAGTTATGGGAATGGGCTGATAATTGGAACACATTGTGTAAACCTGGTGACTATGCAATATTGGTATCTAAGAGTTTATCTATTTTTTTTTCTTTTTTTTATGTTAAGGTGAAGGCGCACCTGATGGTAAGTGGAATCTGAGACCCTAGACATTTGAATTCTCAAAACTATAATTCAAAGACTTCAAATGCGTTGCCAACCCTGAGGACTAAGATGGAATGCCTCTATGCTAGTAATTTCACCGGTAGTCTTACCCCCACACCGGAACACAACAATGCGATCACTGTTGCTTGGCGGGTGGTTAATGGATAAGATGATGGTAGCGACCCGGACGGACCCTGCACAGGGTCCTACCACCACTAAAACACAAACACAAACACCATCTGATGATGGAGTCGAAGAATTCCAAATTTGATTCCACTGTTCTTAACATAAACCCTACCTGCCCTTATTAATCAACGTGAATCAATCATTGAGTAGGTAAGCTATGCTTTGTCCTTATCCGTCGAATTCTAATGGCATAATGACAGATAGCTCCAGCACATGCCCGGTTCTTACGAAAAAAAAAAACTATGCGGTAAGCACGTGTATAATTAACTTTTTTTTAAAACAAAAGGCTATCACATATAACTATTAAAAAGTGCATGCAGCCAGCTTTATAAAGACGATTGGCGCGAGGAATTCAATTTGAATTAAAAAACTATTTCAACCGAAGATGCGCGAGAGAGAATTGATTTTTTTTAATGCTAAATTTTATTCTCGTTTTGTTTTAATCGCCTGGCCTGGCCGGTGAACAGCACCTTAAAAGAGGTTTGTACATAAGGTCAAATAGGCCATATTTGGCATTGAACTTGGCGCTTAAACTCTCTCTAACACATTTATCTGCGAAACTGTATCATTTGTTGCTGAATAAGCTTTTAAAGAGATTTCCAATGACAAATTACAATTCGTTACATTTTCTACGTGCAATATGGTTTACGCGTGGTAAATTGTAATTTGATTGGAATTGTGGTCGGTTCATTATCCCACGCACAAACGCCGGACAACTTAAAACTGCGTGAAACTAAATAAAATAAATCGTAATACCTACACAGAGAAAAGCTTTCTCAGTTACATTCATATAACTTATTTATTATCAGCCACCTTAGACTGCGCTTTAAGAGTTATAGCTCATCTAGACATTAACCCTCTTACTTATATATAAACGTGGAATAACCGGGGTGCTTATGGCATGTTTTGTCCTTATCTGTAATTGTGACATTTGCATTTTTGGTATCTGAGACCCATTATTTTTGAATTCTTAAGACTATAATCATTAGATTGCCATCCTAAGACACCAAATACGTTGCCAACCCTGAGGACTAAGATGGAATGCCTCTATGCTAGTAATTTCACCGAATATCCCCACATTGGAACACAACAATGCGAACACTGTTGCTTGGCGGTTGGTTAATGTATAAGATGGTGGTAGAGATCCGGACGGACCCTGCACAGCCCTACCACCACTAAAAACACAGACAGAGATGATCTGAAAGTGACAATGCATGGCATAAGGTACCCCACGGTTATTCCACGGTTTTAGGTAAGGGTTAAAGTTAGCTTAGCTACGAGTATTGCTAGTGACGGTGTTAAGAAATCTATTTTTATTTTAACAAAATATTAATTGTTTCATCACAGAACAACAATTGTTACATATATTATAATAAGATTTATAAGACGACTCTGAGATTAATGACGACTTTTTTTTTTGAGGAACCTACGTAATTAGCCTCTGATGGCTTTGAGTACTTCGCCGGAGAGAGGGCGGACTCCTGATGGGAGTCCACGCGGTAAAGGGTTTTTACACTAGCATGCCTAACGGCGTCCCTATTGGGCCGACCTCGGACTTGGACGCTAGGGGAGAATTTCAATCGAATTGGATTGATGACGACTGTGATGTTCCGTCTTGACGAAAATTAAATTCTTAAAGAAAACCAACGCATGAAGCTAGGCGAAAAGAACGACAAGTGAACTATGAATTAAATATTAACAAAACTTTCGAAAAATAATCTTATCTCGTCATTATCAAAATATTTTATGTATAACTGTAACAACATTTTATTGATAATGAATGTTGTAATTTAAATTTAAGCGTCGCAAATGTTTGAAGGCAGCTAAATTCACGTCTTACGCACTTAGCCCTTAAAAGCATTTTTAATGTCGAATTGGAACATGTTTATATACTTAAAATAAAATGACACCGTTTCGCTTAGTAAGATCTACCGATCAGGCATAAGTTTTTTTTAATAGCTTAACAGTAATATGGCAGCGGACATCGGAAGAGCATTGTTCAATTAGCATCCGAACCGGCGCGGGCGCGTCCAACCGTTAAATCGCGCTAGAAAGTGTTCAAAATCGTTTTCTTCCTTTATAAGAGATTGATCGACTACTGGGTCGGCATTGGTGCTGTGACAGTCGTACAAGCCTAATTGAGATTTAAAATGAGGCGAACCTTTTTTGTGAGTATTTATTAATTGCTGAATTAATGTTTTTGGGTAGAAATAGACAAACTCATTATAACAATGAAATCTAACTTTGATTTGAAATATGATTGTAACCAAAAAAAGCCTATTAACGTCACCCTAACCCCTCATCTAAGATTATAGAACGCTTTCGCATATTTTATGCGCACAGGCATGTTTGTAACGCAAATTGAATTTAGCATTTAATTTATTAACCCTAATGCATTATGTGAAGGACTTGTAGTACTGTTAGGCGATGGGCTTGCAACCTGTCACTAATACACTAGTAAACTTCTTGGCCTGATTGTGCAAAATGTGGTTACAGAATTATCAACAAGTCTCTTTAGAATTATTGGTATTTCTGTAGCTCTGCCTACCCCACTCTGGGAATAAAGGCGTAATGTTATGTATGTATGTATGCATTATGTAACGAATTGAACCACAAATAATTTAATTTATACCGAATTATTTAATACTCATTGACACATATTGGTGTTTTAGGTCAGACATAGGTCTAGGCTAGGCACTAATAGCTAACGATGTGAATGTTTAAAATATTATACAAAATATATATTTATACATGAACGTAAATTTACCCGACATGTTCCCAATTTTATCATTATAAACTTATTTTTTTGACACGCTTTACTCGTACTGTATTTTAGTACGTATGTGAGGAATCAAATAAGTCGATTTTACTCCTCAGACATAGTACATGACAAGCTTACATAGGGACTAGGGTAAAATCGACTAAATAGATTTCCCACATATTAAAGTTCATACAAGCAAAACTGAAACCGATGTAATTCTTAGTAATAGCATTGCTACAATGTCATAATTAACCCTCTTACTTAATGCTTTAATAAATAAAACAACTGCACATAGAGGTTATTCTAAAAAGCGTAAAAAGTTAATAATTGGCTTCATTGTAGTAATTAAAATAGCTACTAGATTTTATGCACCATTTCCCCTTGCCCTTCCGGACACAAAGTAACAGGTTGTTTAAATAATAAAGTATAGAGCACATACTTTAATGAGCCTATAACAGCGTTTTATATAACATTGTAATTAGAACACTTGGTTATAAGTGACTTATAAATACAATTTGTATTGTAAGTGTTACGCAATTGCTGTCAAATCAAAATCATTCGCTGATATATCTATCTACAAAAACGTTGATAGACGCAATCAATCGTGATACTCTAGAAAGTTCATTGTTTGATTTAACTGGTTAAGTGCGTGTTGGGTTTTGTGGAAGGGTTCCGTTTTCCAAAGTCATGCGATTCGTAAAAACAACTGTGATTTATAGACAGTTAAGGGTCGTTTTCAAACAAATTGTACATAGTTAAAGGCTTAATGAAAACAAAAATCACTATCGCGTCCTTTGTGTAACGAACCATATATGGGTAACTGTCGTTACACAAAGGAATCATTTAAGTTATGTTGGATGTGTATGTTTTTTTTTTGAAAACCTCTCTTGAGTAGGTGTCTATGAGGTGAAAAAAATACACTCCTTGGCAAGCTGGACTAAAAAGTAAATTCAATGTATCTAACATAATTTTTTACTACCTACTTATGATGATATTATTCCAGATCTGTACAACTTAGTTGTAATAGTGTTGGATAGCTCTTAAATAAGCCCTACCATAAGGGGTTGGTTAGTGGACGGGGACCTACCGTTACAAAACGGATAATTGGATAAAGATATATGAAAAGAATAACCCAGCTTTATTGAAAACATAAAGGAATTTCTTAATAATCTAATTTTATATATTTTGCATTGCATTGACAAACAAATGTAAGAGACAAAAAAACTTCAACATTTGACAAGTAAGATCTTTATGACTGCTAGATTTGTTTAATCTTTATAGTCTAAATAAAGCCCAATTAGTACCCGATGATTGATGATGAATGCTTGTAGTAAATACGACCTAGGAGGAATGTGACGTTATGCTAAAATCGCGTAGCTGTCAAAAATAATCCATCAAAATTTAGCTCCGTGCGAAAACGTTTCTCACCCCCTAAATGTAATCGGATTTCCACGATTTTTGAATATGTTTTAGATATTATGAAAATCTAGGTCTGTACGTTTCCGATTATGTTTTTTTTTCTATTTTTTTTTTCTTGGAATGGAAAACGTACAGACCTAGATTTTCATAATATATACAACATTTGCAAAAATCGTAAAAATCGGACAACGTTTAAGGGGAGAAAAACGTTACCGCATTTTGTATAGGTTTTTTTTTTGCTTCACAGTCCTCTTAACCCTCTGCCTGAGGTGACTTTTTAGAAACATTCTACTGAGCTGGAGTCTGTCAGACGTGATTTTTGATAAAATGTAAAAAAAATACTAATGGGTCAATGATAAATATTGTTTATTTAGTGTATAGCATGATTATTCAATTTTCATGTGGAAATTATAATTAACATGAATATGGGCTTTTAAGTTAAAAAATGTAACAAACTTGAATAAGGTAAAAAAATCAGGATTTTTTAACATAGGTTAACTTATAATGCCCCGAGTCTTTAGAAGAAGTTACTGAGCGATAGGTACAGAGCTTTTGAACGCTATAAGGCGATTTTTTTTGGCGGTGTCTGATAGACATCACATCAGTCGCAGAGGGTTAACACAGACTCAAAAGAGTTTGTCATTAGACTACTGAACCCTACAAATATGGTCCATTAACTGGGAATTTAATTAAACTCTTCGCGCTAAAGACTTATCAAATTAACGAATCTAACCTAACCGTGACTGACTCTATGGAATAGTGCAGTGGTGATGCAACCTGTCTAGTGTGCCGCGGATTCAAATCCTGCTTAGGTAGGCCACACTTTCTAAACTCATAATGTTTCACCTCTACTTAATAAATCTCTAACATTGACTGATAGATAATGCACAGAATAAACAGATAGCCATGGAGACAAGGGAGTAGTAAGAAAGGATTTCTGCAAATTCATTAATAGGTGTCATCATTGCCATAGGTAAGGTTTGTAAGGATTTTTTCGAAGTCTAATAAAACTGATAAAACTGACATAAAGGAGAACAAACAACCAAGAAAAATAAGAATATTATTGGCAGATTAGTGTTCAATTTAACTCTATTTCATAGTTATTAATATTTTCGTGGCTGTAAGTTTTGTTAAGGTTTAGCACTGTTTTAGCCGATCACTGCTAATGGTCCTTGGAATTCTGGAAAATCGGTACGCTTAGCACAAGTTGTATTTTCTTGCTTGTCGCTCAGTGCGACTCTATCGTTACAGACTAGACGGAAAGGGAGATCCAAGCGACAAACAAGTCGCTGACCACTTGTGCTAGCCCTCCAGGCATCCTATGTGATTATTACTTTTTTTAAATAAAAATAACGGAATATGACAGTTTCGGATCCAGGTATCGATCTGTCAAGCGGTCATCTTCGGACAAACTTGTTTACATCCTAGCCTCCTAACGACCAGACGTTAAAGATGTTTAATTATTATTGCAACACTATTCAAATCTAATTAAGGCGGCATATCGATTATTTTTTATGTACTTTGTAAATTTCATGAGTCGCGTCGTCACGAGGCCCAGATGACCCTATGAATATCATCAGTCGCAGTATTAGTATCTTTGTTAAGTCTGCCCTGCAAATGACGTATCTCAGACAAAACTCCTGTAGCAAATGCAACCTTATCACTATCGGAAGAGGATGGAATCTGCTTTGGCTATTTAATTTGAGATATTGCCTTTTGGCTTATTAGGGATGAAGTATCCAGAATTTCCTAGTTTTGGACTAGATCAATCGGTGTGAGATTGTCCCGCGATATATCATTAAGGATTTATCAAATTAACGTATCTTACCTACTTATTATTGTATGTTATGAATACCTATTGTTTCAGATCCTAATAGCGTGCTCTATAGCAGCGGTCCAAGCATGGTCGGGGCCTTTCTACCCAGTCCAAAGAGCTCCAATGCGGTTTACTAGATACGCTCCGTTCCCGCCTCAGAGACCACCCAGTAAGCATCCTCTGCTAATTCCTCATCAAAGGCTAGGAAAACAGCAAGTTTAGTAAGAAGGATACCGAGAGCGTCGGTGGCCTAGTGGCTTATGGGGTCGACTCGTGATCGTAAGGTACCGAGTTCGAATCCCCGCGAACAACATGTACCAATGAGTTTTTATCCCTTAATTACCTTACCTATGCTCTTACGGTGAAGGAAAAACATCGTGAGGTAACCAGCACATTCGAACAGCTGAGTGTGTAAGAGGATAATTGCACAAAAGATCCTAAAGGGGTCGAAGAGTATCCGAAAGGGCCCATCTGTAAGATAAGATAAGATAAGAAGGATATCAGGACAATTGATCCAGATTTTGTATTAGTATCAGCTATCTTTTCCAATCAGAAATATAAATAAGGATTTCGGATAAGAAACCCTTGTTAACTTTTTCCCCTCACAAGTTGTTTATAACTAAAGCGCCGCCTCGCTTCGCTTCGCTTTATGTGTGTTTTCTGTAACACACGTATACATCAGAATTTATAAAACATAACAACCTCCAGTGAAAAAATATCTCACTGATGGTGAAAACCACACCAAAATCCGTTGCGTGGTGTAGGAGCGGTATACAGACAGACTTTATTTTACTCGTATAACACACCCAAAACTAACACACTAATACACTACACTACGTTACTGTTTTTACTAATACACTAGTAAAATTCTTAGCTTGATTGTGCAAAATGTGGTTACAGAATTATAACCAAGTATTTTAAGGTTGTTGGTATTTCCGTAGCTCTGCCTACCCCACTCTGAGAATGAAGGCGTGATGTTACGTATGTATGTATGTATAACGACTACGTAGAGATGTTCCTGCTAAGTGACCCTCCTTTCTTGATTCTGTGGTCCGGACGAGCATCTTATGTCGCTATTAGTTTGCAAAACCGCGAATGCGAATTTCAAACTTTTCACACAGCTCACAATTGTTTTTATATTTTCTTATGCGTTAACTGCGGCTCAATAGGTCATAACTATTCTACATAGGCCCAGATTAAACCTATTTCACGTCTATTAACCAACACAAGTTGCGATACATCCATAAAAATATTTGTAACATACTATCCAAACGCAGCTAACAATGCTGAGAACAAATATTGCGTTGAGGAAATACAATGAAATTGTGCTTTTGTTTACAGTTCGGGTATTTTCAAGATCACGACCTCAGGAGACAAGTGAGTTGCGGTCCAATTTCCACAGACAATCGAGTTATTCTTAAGCAATAAGGTTTTCTAGTACCTATATATTTCTTACACTTTACAAGTTAAATACTCGTATAAAATACAGTTCATTTCATATGCAATAATTTCGTTTGCCCTAATTTCACATGATATATATATATGCCATAAAAATCATGTGCCATAATGTACATTTGCGATAAAGGATTTTTTTCTAAAACTGTGAACTATTCAGAATTGTAATAAAACAAACCTAACCTAACCTATTGAGCTCTATACGAATGCAAACCAAAATTATGGTAAGTGATATCAGGGAAAATGAAGGTTATAGCCAGTGACCATTATGGCAAATGAAATTATGAAAAATGAAAGGATACGAAGTTACAGCTCTAAGTCAAAACGATGCGCCCCTCCACCGCAATTTACATTATAAGCATTTAAAAAATTCGGTGGAAAGGCGCGTCATTTTAGGACGAGCCTTAGTTACTCATGTTAAGGAGGCCTTCTGGCAATCTTCCAACATCCACCCTCGTAACTTCCTATGTTATAACATGTCTGCTTAAAAGTGTAACCAATACATTTTTTGCGTTCTCTGAATTAATCGTGACCATCTTTCCAGTACCAGTAAAAGAGTCCGACGAATCGGAGGTCCAAAGGCCGAAGCGTGGCCACGATGACTACAACTATGACCATGACCACGAAAGTCGTGACCATGGGACCCGCGGCGTGACCGGACCAGTCCATACTTTTGTGAAAACGGACAAGAATGCCAACTACAAGTGGGGGGTGCGACACCACGTTGGGAATAAATACGCGTCGTAAGCTCGCTTCTCTTGGGCATTTCTGCTTTGTTATTTATTTAGTTGTAATGTCTAATTTAATTGTTGTTTTGGTTATGGAATAAATGTGTTTGTGCTAAACCATGTGATTTTTTTGTTTGGACTATTACTTCCCTAACCCTAGCTTCTTTCGAAGGAATAATATGCCAATAGAAATGTGCTAGAATTTTGCATTTGTTTTGAATGCGTCCACTCTTACAGCAGTAGTTGCAAAAGTCGGGAATGAATAATGAATTATAGAATGTCGTTAAAAGGAGCTCCAGAACTCATTTTTGAAAAGTTTATTATAATAAAAAAAAAGTGAAGATGTTTATTTCGTAAGTCAGCCGCACGTGCACTGTAACCGTCAAAAATTTACCATACCGAATTAAAAAGTAGAATAAGTTCGTGTTGGTATGAATTGTTAAAATTACCTTTTAATCGAAATAGCACCGCACGACTTTTTAGAAAATAAAGTTACGAGTAAAGGGTCAGTTTCATTGGTCGCCCGCCCGCATGCTAGTAGCAAGACATTGAGTGAGATGGAAAAAAAATATGCAATTTAATTAGCACCTTATAACTATTACGTCCATGTTTGATCGTGGGTTTTAATCGTGCTTTTGGAAGTCATCGGAATCGTTGTTCGTGTCTGCGCGAACGAAGATTCACGACACGCCGTATAAATTGTGTTCTATTGTACCTGAAGTTAAGTTATCACCATCACCCATGACCAATGTTATAGTAGGTATAGTCAAGGACTTTGATTGTTATACCACTATGGAACCCTGTCATAAGGACAGCGTGAATCATTAATTTTAGCTTTCTTTCATGTGGTTTGCGCTGTCATTATGACTGGGTTCCATTTTGGCATAACAATTAAAGTCCTTGACTGTACTACGGCATTATTAATATTTAAAAACTTCATGGTTGTGCAATGCCTCAGGTGTGAATTATTATCAGCCTAGTAGCAACTCATATCGGTCCATGGTTAGAGTTATACAATTGTTTCCCTTAACGGAGATGGTACCTACGTCCACTAGCTTCGTAGGCAGTCTACCAAGTAGGCTAACCACAACGTTAATAACGTTAAATTAATGTTTACTAGTGTTACAGTCTCGTTTCACATATCAACTTAGGCACTGGTCTACCTAATGCAACATATATCGTGTCGCAACCGCGTTACATACGACTGGATAACCACACCCTTCATATATATTATAACGACCTCATTAGAAGGATAACGCAAGCCAAGCTATGTTAACTCTCGTCAGGGCTTACTTTGTAGCTCAACGGACGAATTATTAAAAAGTTATCCCGTAAAAAGCGTACACAAAATATTTGTTACTACAATAGGTAAGGTCTTAAGGAGCGTCCCCACTGAGAGCATTCGCGTGTAATGAGCATTCGGCGTTGAATATTCAAGTAGTGTACACCACAATAACGCTCGGCTCAACGTCCACACCACCCGAATATTACACACGAATGCTCTCAGTGGGGACGCTCACCTGGGTCATGCACAGATTTAAGTTAGCGTCTTTCCTGTGGACACGCCGGAAGTTAAAGTTTTTAAGGCCTAATTTTCTGGCTAAGCCCATTCCCGCATAAACGGCGCCAGGGCTGCTTTAGACCTATCATATAAAAAAAAAACTTATATGCACACAAGCTTTTAACTATTGACCACAGGAAAGACAACTTTTATTTTTAAGTGTGTATGACCCACCAACCAAATACTACAATGTAATTAAAAGTTATTGTTACCTAATTATCTATTTTATCTACCTGTGTAGTGGGCATTTTGCGAATATTAACCAATTTGAATGTTAGTCGCATAAATGTTATTTGGGGTAAATGTATTATTAGTCAAAATTTTTGCAAGTCATAACTTCTTTCAGGCTGAAATTAAAGGATTTAAAAAACATCCATCGTGTAGATTAGTTAGAATAGGATAGGTTAGTATTTTAAAATCCTGAAAAACAAAATAACGATGTCGTGAAAACAATGCATTAGAACTTGCGAAAATTATGACTAATAATACATTAATGCCAAACAACATGATTGCGACCCGACCCTTACCGTAACGGAACCCATCCTATATTTGCCTGTAATTTTACCATTCATTTTGATAATTTAAACACAAAATATGTTTTATATCAAGTATGAAATATAGTAACGTCGAGTTACACTCTAAACCCCCTTGTTCATGAACGTACAATAAACGTACTTCAGTTTAGGTATGCTTTGTAAGTTTCTGTCAATTTCAAATGTCATACAGATAAGGACAACCCGTACTTTAATAATTGTGTGTATGACCCACCTACGAGGTTAAGGTGTGATTCGTACGGTATGAGTTCGCTTGCAAGTGGTTCGATGGTGGAAATCAGCGGCCATTAGAAGTCTGAATAATTCTTTGGAACACTCCCCGTTATAAAGCGTGAGTGCACTCAAAGTGAACTGACGTCCCCACGGATAGAGAGGAAATCCAATAGTTTGCCAACTGGCTCAATTGTCTTTATAAGTTAGATGTTGAAGTAGAGATTGTGAAGCAGTTATTTTTTTATTCTAAAATAAACCTAACCTAAATTTATGAAATAAATAAATATCTGGGGACAATCTCACACAAATTGACCTAGTTCCAAACTAAGCTCTAGGCTTGTAATATGGATACTAGACAACGATAAACATACTAATATAGAGAAATACATACTTAAATACATAGAAAACATCCAAGGCTCGGGAACAAATATTCGCCCACATCACACAAATATCTGCCCTGACCGCTGGCTTCGGTGGCAGGTTCACTCCCAACTAGGCCAACGTGTCGTCAACCTTATAACCATATAGGTGATCTGTTTTACAACACTGCAAAATTTATATTTTCTAGGACTCCATTCTACTTATTAAGGTACTTGTCAGTAAATTGCAGCGCGGGAAGTAAAATACAATACCATAACAAATCAAAAGCAATATGGTAATCGTACTCGGTATAACCTTATTATGGCTTTATTAGAGCTTGGTTTGGGGTTTGCTTCACTTATGGTTTGGAAAATAAAACAGTTGGCAAATGAAACTTCAGACTTGCTGGGTTGATTTTTAACAATTTTGTTGTGCATCCCTAAACTCTGAAGTTTTTTTTTAAATATAATTATGTCAATACAAATATTGAACAATTCTGCAACGATCTTTCGTGCTCTACTTACGCATGTGCAGGGCTCACATGCAATAATGACACAATCACAACCGGTTGCGCGACAAAACCACAAAACCTCGTATCTTACCAACCTGTACAACGCAACAACAAACCTTAAAGCGTTGAAATAAAGTGTAAAACGTTGCCTTGCGCATGAGTATCTGATGGTAATACCAAAATGTCGAGCAGGCTAGAGGCGACATGCCAGGTGACCTAATGATATTGGTGCAATTTTGAAACGGTGTCCTTTCACTGAGGTATTTTGATAATGAGTGCGAAAGTAGGCGTTAGTGTCGCGGTAGGGTCAGTGTAGGATGTGATGCAGCTTTGCCGCAAGTTTCTTACTTAAGCTCGCATGTTTGTTGGTTCGTCAAGTGTTTAGTTCAAATTTAGCTAAACAATTTCAAACCAGATCTTCTATTGTACCATATTACTTTTGTTTTATCGAAACATCTTTTAACAAACACCCAGAATTTTCATTCCATCGAAACGTATTTCTCGCCGTTTGAGTTTTTTTTTCGGTAGATTGTCAAGGCCTAAACTAACCTACGTAATTAATATTTAAGATCTCCCTCTCTCTCTCGCACTGACAAACTGATCAGAAAGTGACAGATGTGTTATCCACGTTTTTCCACATCGATAAAGGCGACCATAGTACGGGCCCTGAAAACAATCAGCACATAAAAAAAACCCTGACTAAATAGTCTGTAGAAAAACCTCAAAACGGATGAACGGATTTGGACGCAGGTTTTTTTTTAAAATAAAGCTACATTAATCAAAATGGTTCTTACCAAGATTTCATAAAAATTGGTTGGGCCGTTTAAGAGATTGATTAATTTTCAAGCTCTGAAATTAGGTGTCGCCGTTATTTTGGGGGCTTTTTACCTTCTGAAAGCACAATATCTCAAAAAACGGCCGAACCGATTTTTATAAAACAAGTCTAAGAACCACCACTACAAAACCTGCTCACATTTAAAAAAAACCGCATTCAAATCGGTTAATCCATTTAAAAGCTACGGTGCCACAGCCAGACACACACACACACACTTACACGTCAAACTTATAACACCCCTCTTTTTGCGTCGGGGGTTAAAAATAGCATTCGATGAAATGATAGAATCGATGAAGTAAAATTCAATTAAATGCCGGGTCACCTTGCCTAAAACATGCTATCGTATTGGCCGCCATTATTGTCAAGTAAATAAGAGCTATCGTAACGTTAACGATACCTACTATAACATGTCGAATGCAATATGGTTTTACCCAGTGGAATAGCCCTATTCCCGTCATTGAACGGCCTGACATTTCAAACACATTATGAAAACCCAATGATATTGCATAGGCCTTAAGGTTGTGAACTTGTGGCATACGTATTGCGCCTTGTGGATCCGGATAGAAACCCGTTCCACCACTTGCGCTAAATAAATACATCACTTCATGCCTTTATTCCCAGAGTGGGGTAGGCAATACCAACAGTAACAGAATACCAACAACTCTAAACTTGTTGATAATTCTGTAACCACATTTTGCATAGTCAGGCTAAGATGTTTACCAGTGTATTAGTGACAGGTTGCAAGCCCATCGCCTAACAGTACAAGCCTTTATTCCCTTAGTCGCCTCTTACGACATCCACGGGAAGACATGGAGTGGCACTATTCTAACCCGGCAACCACACGGGGTAAAAAATCATGACTATTTTAAATACGTAATGAAAGATCATTACGTATTTAGCGAAGACGCTTTTAATGAACCTGGAAAATTGAGCTTAGCTTTGGTAACGAACGAGTTTTCATGAAGATGATTAGATCAGATGACGGATCTATAACGTTCAAAAAAGTTGGACTAGGTATAGTTAAGCGTAGTAACCATACAAATAACGAAGGCCAGAAAAGTCTAGTTGATGAACGGGAATGTTTCATAGTAAAATTGCGTGAGTTAGCATGCCCAACTTTTTGAACCTTTACCCATATATACCCATATTATGGGTAACATTATTACCTTCATTCAAATCAGCAGTTTCCGAGAAATCAAATCAAACCTTTTCAAAAAATCAAACATTTTCAAATGACCAGCCTTGAAAACTTATGAACAGCTGTATTTTTTAAAATCTGTGTTCCGAATCCAAATTGGTCTCATTTTGTTTCAAATTGAGTCTACTTTAAGGTGTCCATAGTTAATTTTCCCATAACACAGGTGGTAAAAGTTTAGAATAATTGAAAAAATATAGCAAATTTGGGCTTTTTAATTGGAAAAAACTTGGTATGGTCGTAACCAATTCTTCACATAAAACATAAAAACCGAAACAACCTCATTCAGTGCAAGGCAACACACCCATTTTCTTATATGATTTCCATGGGATACTATCCCTGTAAATCTGAATGAACATCTAATATTATGAATGTGACAGTACCTCTGTCTGAAGCGATTGAGATGAAATTTGGTATGAAAATAATTTGACTCCCGGGGGAGGACATACGGTACCTAGGTACTTTTTATGCAGGAAAATTGCACGGTTGCAGGGAGAATAGCGATAAACGACTTCTACGAGGACGGAGTCGTGGGAAACAACTAGGACGTTATAAGACCTATTATGGATATCTCTTCTTGTACAAAGCAAGTTACATTGTCAGAGCATGACGCTGATGGGCGTTAGCGGCATCCAGCTAAAGCAGTGTTTTTCAAGATAGAGAAATAAAATTTAACGCCAAGTGTGCAGTACTAAGATATAAATAAAATTAAACCTTACACCCCGAAATAAAAAATTATTCCCTAGGGAAATTCCATGACAGAGTTCTACATTTATTTATGCAGGAGAAGGTAAACGAGCGGATGAACCCTACCAAAACGAGATTATGAGTTGGCAACACTAGAGTTCCCCGCAGACGAAGTCGCGGCCAAAGGCATACCACCTACCTTTCGAAATACATCTCTAAACAATTCGTAGTTGCAAAAATTACTTCCAAAACCATGCGAACTCTACCCATCTTCACTTTCCAGGCTTATATTAAAGACGTTTCGCGCCTGCAAGGCCAATTGCATTCTTTACACTGCACTTAACATTATGTTCATGCAAATTTTCCAATACGTGGTAATACTGGCTGGCAATTAAATAAGACACGAGCTGTATTTCAGAAGTTTTTTAAGGTCAGACAGACTTGCCACTGGCTATTTAAAGAGCAACTTTTATGTAGGAGTTTTGTTTAATAAACTTTTTCATTCGATTTGATATTAATAGTTCCTCTTGATCCTTTCGGGGAAACTACCATTCCCCGAGATTACACTACAGGTAACATATGTCAAACCCTATCCTCACAGCTGCGTAAAAGTCATTAGCTCTGCGACACCCTAATACAAGAGCAAAATAATTTTTAACACAGTTGCTCAAAAAGTGGTACTTTTCGTAGGTGTATTTCGTGCGGAAAGTTGGATATTACGCACTAGTGCGTTATAGTTTTCCATTTTTTTTAAATATAATTTTGTTTCAACTTCCAAGCCGTGCATCCAACCAAAGAGTTTGCATGTTCAACCACTTTTTGATTTCGTCATTTAGCATTGAGACTATACATAGGTAATATAATTTAAAATATTAAAATTAAATACATACATACATACACACATAAAATGTATCTAGGTAATATAAAAAAAAACAGCTCTCATCAAGATGGCTGAATCTGAATTAGTATTACGAATGATTAGATAGTTGCGTATTAAGGTGAATTCACATTACACCATGCCGAAACCGGGCCCAGCCCAGTACGGCGTAATGTGAATCCACCTTTATGCATTACCGCTGGTTAATAGAGAATTATACTTTTTGATTTTTAGGTATAGGTAAAAATTAAATTAAAATTAAATTAAATTACGGTGACTTTTTTTATATTTGGCTGAATGGCCACAACCGTTGCCATTTCATAAAGTCTGTATCAATTAAAAGTAAAATTGTCTCTTGTAATAGTTTTATTTACTGATTTATTTTTGTTTCATTGATATTTTTTCGCAAATGTATTAAAAAACGTCGTTTGATACACGTGCGGAACTGTCATTTTAACTCGTCCCAAGTCTTGTCCCTCGCTTGCAGCTCGGGCCAAGATACTTCGGGACTCGTGTAAAATGACATACTTTCCGCACTTGTATCAAAATGTACTATTGTATAGGTCCTTTTGTCACGTCAATACGAAGCAACGTATATATAGCTTCCTTCGATAGTTGAAAAATAAGTAAGTTTAACAGTTTCACCAAGAAATTAGATCTGACAGCGTCCAACAAATGTCACGTAAACAATATGTCCATTTTACGATTCACCCTGAAACTGATAACGGCGTAAGCAAATTAAAGGCATACCTACTCACCTAAATACACACTTTTAAAACTCTACTTCGCAATAACACATGACAATCGCAAGCCAGTTTATTTTAGGGACTGAAATGCCCTGTCAGAAACGCCCCTTTCAGTTATTTTATTTTCAAAGCACAACATCAACATAGTTGGTTCCCAAACAAAGTCCTGCTATCGCAGTCTAACTCAAAACTGATGTTCCAATTTAAAATCTGAAACCGATCCAATACCTCGTTTAAACCGCTCCCGCCTAACCACCGGCTACTAGTAGGGGTGTCTCTATATAAAGTGAAAGAGTAACTTCACACGCATCACATGAAACGTAATATTTAAGTAGCGCGCGTGTGTTGTGGCTTTATTTTTTACTTTTAAAATTTTCGTGAGTGAAAATGTTGCGTAAGTGTGTTACGTTAGCGGCATTGGGGTGTGTTTTGGCGGGAGTGAGGGCACAGTACCAACCTCAGCAACAAGTAAGTATTTTCGAGTTTTAAGTTTAGGGATATGATCGTTTTAATAAAGTATTTAATAATTATTATGTAATAGTTTCTCAAGTAAAAGAAATGATAGTTTATTCATTAGGTATATTTAGCTTTAATTAGTAATGACAACAATATATTTACTATACGTTACTGTAAATTCAGGAAAAATAACGGTCGCTTAATTAGAGCGGTTTAAAATACAAAAAATAATGTACTTCAGTAAAACATATTTTTATTAAATTGTCTGAAAACAATGGCATTTAATTCCGTTGCCATTTATTTTATGTTGTCACAGAAATTCAGAGCATTTCTTCTTTATTTTTTTATTATCTATGGTCGCTCAAATGATAATTATTTTACAGTAATATTCACAGTAAAAACCGTAACTTTCTTAGTTGATATTGCGATTAAAGAACTAAATTGTAAAGAGAAATAAGATTTACTACTCTTACCTTGTTCCGTGGCATATTGTTTTTTTTTAAATTAGAATGAATGACTATAAATGATAGTGTTGTATTTTATGTTGTTATAAGTACTTATTAAACATCAATTAGAAGATATAGACGAATATTTTTCAGTACCTACGTAAATATAACGTGTGCGAATTTTGACGTGAATTGATTTAACATCTTTTGTCTTTTTTATTTGATCGTTATTATTCTTATGTCAAAAACGTAGTACGAGTATAAATAATGAAGTAATACAGACACAAATACATTAAATCAGTACGTATAAGAGTGGCAGAATCTGACGACAATCGAATCGACGACCGTGGTTGCGTCGTCTAACGTGTTCGTCACCGGACGTATGGAAATTTATGCGTTAAATCGAAACAATTAGTGTTAAAAACACCTAAAAAGGGATTTTAAAATATGTTCAATTTTCTTAAAGAAGATTCTGTTAAAAAAAACATGACATTTTTTTTTTCTGTCGATGTTGTTCAGTTATGCTGAACTGTGTAACAGTTCTAAGTTCTATGAGATTTTTACTACGGAAATCCTAGTGTGGCACCTGAACATCAAATCAGCTCTAAAAAACGCAATATTTTAGATTCAGCGCGTATATAAATCTTTCTAAATGATAGCCCCTTTTGATAATCAAAACTAATTCAAAGAACAATAAAAATAAACGTATACCTAAGAAATTTTCTAGTTGTAACTCAAATTGTGGATTGAATTGTGAATATTTCCATAACTCTCTTTAATTACTTCAATATACTCCAAGTAGCAAAGGATAAATTTAACTTCCTAACGTAACTAGAGCTAAAACTGATACAGGATATACACTATACATAGCTTGGGAAGTTTACCAAAATACACGCATACTAACGGCCGAACCCTATATTCAAACCGCGGATAGATAAGCTTACTTCGGGTTGAAATTTGATATTTGCCCATACAAAATGTGTCAAATTTTAATCCGAAGTAAGGCTATCTGTCCGCGGTTTGAATAATAATATAGGGTTCGGCCGTTAGTCGTCGAGTTGCGCAAAACTGGACCGCTAAAATATAACTTGGGAAAAAGAGTGGAATTTGCAACACGGTTCTATTTGCATCCAAAATTTGGTGGTTACCACTTCTTTTAGAAACGGTACTGCAATAGTTCGTTCGTACTCATTCCCAAAAGGCCCACAACGGCCACAACGCGCACCCGAGTTCTATTGTAAAGTGATTGCTTAACGTCTTGTAACCAACTAGCTCATTTGCATCCTTACATACCTATTAAAGAAAGCTAGTACATAGTAATTTATAATTCCCTGAAAGCCGCTGTCAATCATAAATAATTACCCTAATTTATTTCCTTAAACGGCAATCAATTCACAAGGAAACAGACCGGAAAATGGGAACAGAAATGCAATTTAAATAACTAGTGTCGAGTGTGTACAATGTTTATCCAAGCGAGACTGTTCTGGTAAGGAATACATTGTAGAAGACTAGCTGGGGCTAGACGAGTTGCATTTGACAATCGTTAGCGATTATTTTTCGATAGACAAATGTATGGAATTGACGTAAGCCACCGAGATAATCACGTGTTACTATCTCGGTGGCTTACGTCAATTCCATTAATTTTTCAATCGTAAAACAATCGCTTACGATTGTCGAATGCAACTTGTCTAAACCCGCTGACTTGATCTCTAAGATCGTGAAGGCTTTGTGTTTATGCGTATATTACATAGAGATCACAGTCATTATGTGGAGAGAGTATAGTCCTAACCTGGCATGTTGGAAGGTAATAAAAAATCAGTTTTTTTTTTTATGTTAAGGAGAAGGCACACGAGTACTCAGGCCACCTGATGGTAAGTGGAATCTGAGACCCATAGACATTTGAATTCTCAAGACTATAATCCTAAGACTTCAAATGCGTCGCCAACTCTGAGGACTAAGATGGAATGCCTGTATGCTAGTAATTTCACCGGTTGTCTTATCCCCACACCGGAACACAACAGTGCGAACACTGTTGCTTCATTGGTGGGTGGTTAATGGATAAGATGGTGGTAGCGATCCGGACGGACCCTGCACAGGGTCCTCCCACCACTAAACTGACTATCCGACCGAGTTTAAGAACCTACTCAGAAGCGTTTTTATGTCATCGAATAAAACTATCTACCGCCATATTACTAAGACCTTGACTAACCAAACATTTACCATCCTAGTTTTGCCACCGTTGGCCTAGCAGTAGGTATATATTTTCTATCCGACCTATTTTATCTAAGTTTATATTGACGATGTTACCATACTGAAAAACACAACTAACGGACGGTCGACACTCGCGGGCGCGATGGCAAAAAGAGTTTGAAAAAAAGGAGGGCGCTTCGGCGTGAAATTGGCAACATGATCCAATTCTTTACCCAAAAACTTTTTTAAGAGAAGGCAGTTACCATTTACGAATATTGTAGTGTTTCCCAACCAAATTCAAATTTCATTTTTGGCAAACTTTAAGAGACCAACCAGCTGACTACGTAGCTTCAAATGTTACAATTTCGTCAGCTCGTTACTGGTATTATGTAACGGTAAGTGGCCGATACATGGCCGCTGCGGCTTTTCGGCTAAACGATGGTATTTTGGAACTCGTTTCACGCTCTCGTTTTGTATTTGGGTGACCTAGTGGTTGCTACATAGGATGTGCTTAGTTTGCGACAACATTGTTCGAAACCGTCTGAGCTTGAAAATTTTAAGTGTCTTCGATGGTTTTTTTACTGGTAATGTAAGGTGCATGCAAAAGTAAATGACTGTAGAGATCTGTAGTGAATGGGCGTTTTCCAAAAAAAAGTCTACATCGTTAAGGATAAAATTAAGAAAATTTAACTTTTTCCATTTCGTCACGAAAATTAACGAATCGAAACGTAGCCATACGTTTCGATGAGTGAAAAGTTTTTTTTTATTTTGTCCTAAACGATGTACACTTTTTTTGTAAAATTCCCGAATACATGTTAACCTACGTCAATTTTATTGTACTTATGAATATTTTTTATTTCTTCAAACTTCAACGATCACATAGAATATAGGTACAACTTGTGTAGCCCTAACAATTTTGGAACTTGTCTCCTTGATGAAATTAAATATTGCTGCATTGAAATAATTGACGGAACGGTTTGGTTTTGTTTTGCCCTTAGGAAGTAATCAGAGCTTAGGTATTGACTGGTCCTAAGTTTGATTCTCATCCGAGTCTGACCCGAGTCCGATCATCGCGGATTTCCCAGGGTCTCAACGGTTTTGCCTTCATGTGTGTAACAGACCCCAAATCTTTAGGTCACCGTGGTTTTTGCCTTGGATAGACAGTTTTGATTTTGAGGCATCTTAATGTACAACTTACTTAGAGAAGACGGGGTAAGGCCGTTTAGCTTAGAATAGAAAACTGTAATATATTTCGATTAAGAAATAAGTAATAAAATTAAAATACCTCATGATCGGTTTTAAGTTAGCTTACTCATTTATGTCTTTGTCCAGCAGGCAGAAATCCCGCCCCACCTACTGAGACAGTACCTCGCTCATCAAGGCCAGGCGCCCGCGCAGACCCAGGTTATCTCCAGGCCCCAACATATCGCCGCAGCGCCGGCGCGACTCGTAAGTTTGTAATAATAAATAAACGTTACTTGATGCTTCTAATGTCGTAAGTAGAAAAGAATCAATATCAAAAAAACTTGTAAACTAGGAAAAATCTCAATCGGATGTGTGCGTTACAGCAGTACAAAATGATCATGGCTTAGCGTAGGTATATCACTGCTATTCTGCCTTTGTTTGATACTATTAGAAGACTAACCTAAGACCGCCTGTTGTATACCTATGATTTAAATGTACTGTTCCATGTTCTGTTTTTATTTTTTATTTTTGGTGTTCAATAAAGAGTATTTGTATTTTGTATTGTTAACCTACACGGCCCTATATTCGCCTTGCAGTATAACGGACCCTTTTTTGGAATGCGTGCAGTCTACTCGGGGTTCTTCCATCTTTCCTAAACGCACTATCTTGACAAGCTGCAAATCACTCACGAAAAAATTACGCAATGAATAAAAAATAACCAATAATAATAAAATAACTAGCTTGCTAGAGAACCACTAAATCGTGTAAAAAAATATTATTATTTGAAGTGACCTTTGCTATCAAAAGATTCTTAAGACACCAAATTATAATTAAGGAAAGACACTTACGAGTACTTTAAGTGTCCTTCCTTGAATGAAGACGAACGTCATGTATCGCTTGTTACAACGATAGATAGCCTCAATTTGTTAGGTTCTTTCTACAATTAATAATCTATTTTCAGCCTTACCAAGTACAAAGCGAGCCCCAGTACCAGCAGCAATACCAGCCTGCTCCTCAGCAGCCTCAATACAGACCACAGCCAGCACCGCAGCCTCAGTACAGGCCTCAACCCCAATATCAGCCCGCTAGGCAGCAGGAGACGCGCGAACCCCAGGAAGACTATGACGTAAGTATATAACAGCTATAATAACATAACTTCCTAGTACTAACCTGCTCTTCAGAGTAAATACAGACCACTGGCAACACCGCAAGCTCGTACAGGCGTCGAACCCAATATCAGCCCGCTAGGAAGCAGGAGCTGACATTATGTATGATACCTCGTTTTAACCCAGTATAAACTACAGCCTGCAGTATGAACTCCTAGTGCCAACATGCTCGAGTCTTAATACTCGTAAATAGCACCAGGCACAGGCCATGTTTAGGCACTTATCCGAAGAACCGGCCAGCCAATCAGTAGGACACAGGAGCTTCATGCATGAAGAATATTATGCAACTATTCGATTAACAGCTGTAATACTATGAACTCCTAGTACTAGCCTGGTCATCAGAGTCAATAGCCGTAGCATCAGTACAGGGGGGTTATCATGACATAACAATGCAGTTCTGTTTACGTTCAGATAAAAGGACAGGGGGGTTATCATGAGCTAGCTTTGCAGTTCTGTTTACGCTCAGAGAAAAGGACAGAGCTATATAACCGCCATAGCTCTGTCCTTTACGCTGACCGTAAACAGAACTGCAAAGCTAGCTCATGATAACCCCTCTGATCTATGACAGTTATATAGCTCTATCCTTGTCTCTGAGCGTAAACAGAACTGCATTGTTATGTCATGATAACCCCCCAGACCTCAGTTTCAGTTCCAGCCCAGACATGGGTATGCAGCACGATACACGAAACCCTGAAGGATTACGTCAGGCGACAGCTATTAACTTCTGTTATAGTATGAACTCCTAGTACCCACCAGTTAGTGTCTCAGCTTTTCGCACCAGCTCATACAAAACTTTACAACAATATATATATATATATATATATATATATATATATATATATATATATATATATATATATATATATATATGCATATGTTTAAAAAATAACCAAAACACGGAAACTAGGGCTTACCTTCAACTTACCAATTTAACTAAAGTCCCAGTTCCGATCTAATTCTACTTAAGTGGGTAATTTATAGACTACGCAATCCAATTCAAGTTTATACACAACGTAATACACGCGGATGGATCATATTAACAGATAGCAACTTTCACTGGGAACTGGCCAGGTAACTTGATATAGACTCAAGGCAATGACCTGTAGAAGTCGATCCGTGTAATGGAAACCTGTAACTAATATAATTAAGATTAGATACGTACCAATTGAATTAAGATAAATCAGGGGATGATGTAACAGATTATCGTTATTCTAAATTAACAATGAATGAAGATGAATTTATTCCTTAAGTGACAATAGAGAACATGCATGAAAATCAGCATTGAGTTTCATTGATACGATTTAGGAGAAAATGTAAAAAAAAGCCCATAAAACGCAATACACTAAGTTTTGACCCGTTTATTAAGATTTTATATAGAATCAAAACTTGTTAAAATTTTAAAACTGCTTTTAATTTTTTCGGGATCTTCATTTTATTTACGTAATATTTTAATTTAACGATATTGGCTTAAACATAGTAATTTAAGAAATAAATTCAAATTTCTTTACAAGGTTCTTATATTTTAAACATGGAACAACAGCTGTGACGTCATTCCTGTCGTCGATTTTGTATCTAGTGTTTTTGTAGGGGGTCTGAACTATGACATTTTAAAACTTCATATCTTATTAAAACAATACACGATAATTATTTCGCGGTTCTTCCTCTCTTTCATAGCACTTTCCAGAGAGCGTAAGAGAAATTGTACACAAGTTTGAAAAATGAATTGGTTAATTGTCTCTAAAACGTCTCTGGGTGCGTCGGTAAGGTGCTTACGTATACTACTATTACTACTATGACTCGTACTAAATTAAGCTACTTACTCGTTTGCATACGAAGATTTTGTTTTTTCTATAGACTACCTCAGCATTCACCTAAGTTCTATAAAACTCATATTTGTGTTATGGTGGTATGGTAAAGATCTTTACGTCAGAGCTCGCAATGCATAGAGGACGAATTCCAAGATTAGAGAACATAACAAGGTATTTAGTAATGTTATCAAACAGACATGATTTGACTGCAATTTTACGTGCCCCAGGCGTCGGACGTGTCGTTTGCCGATGCAAATAGAAAACGTAGAACAAATTACAATTTATTAAAATTCGTTAATATGACATGCCAATTGCAGCGATCAAATGGTTAAAGAGTTCTTTGAAGAATATTTGTTTTGTATTTGTTTATAGATACACTGCCGTGATAAGAGTAACTAATACATTTCTACTTTATCCACAGCCGAACCCATCCTACCAGTTCGGTTTCGACGTGAATGACGACCAGTATACGAACTACCAGAACCGTAAGGAACAGAGGGATGGTGACGTCATCAAGGGCTCGTACTCCGTCGTTGACAGCGATGGCTTCATCAGGACCGTCACGTACACCGCTGATCCTAAAGAAGGATTCAAGGCTGAGGTAGGATAATCTTCTTCATACTACACCGTTACACCATAATCATACGCCTTAAAAAATATACATAAGTTAGTTGAAGATTCTACATACATACATATACATAACATCACGCCTTCATTCCCAGAGTGGGGTAGGCAGAGCTACAGAAATACCAACAACTACAAAGAGTTGTTGGTAATTCTGTACCCACATTTTGCACAAACAGACTAGGATGTTTGCCAGTGTATTAGTGACAGATTGCAGGCACATCGCCTAACAGTACTAGAAGCTCTCATTCCCTTAGTCGCCTCTTACGATATCCCCAGGAAGATATGGAGTGACACTATTCTAACCCGGCAACCAACGGTTTCACGGGTCACGGGTTAAGATTCTAATGATATGGGCTGGGATTCTACACGGTAATAACGATATCGTATTTGACCTGTTTCCGTATTGTCAACGTTTTCATAACTCTTATGTCATTTACAATAATGGCGACTGTGACAAACGATTCTAACACACGTCAAACACGATATCGTTATAACGCAGTTGAATAGAGGCCCTGATAATTTTCCTTTCTTTTTCTTTTATCTTCCCTTCTACTTTCTTTACATATATTTATACACATTACGCAAGCATTAAAAATTATAAGATAAGCAGGCCGATTTTAGCAGTTACCGATTGCTAATATTTGACCCTTTACCTAGTCCTATGGGAGCCTTAAAAGCTTTCACTTTGGTATTAACATTTAATTATAATCTACGTTTCAGGTTTCACGGCAACCTACAGACATTGTGGTGAAGATCCCCACGCCCAAACCTCAGACGCTGCAGCCGCAGTCGCACGCGCCGCACGCGCAGACACATGCGCAAGCGCAACAGGCGCCGCAGCAGTATTACCGCTACCAACAATAAGCACCACAGATCAGTCTTTCCCAAAGTGTAGGTCCCTAAGGCCCGTATTAATAAACTGATCTCGGTTTAAATTCCCGTCTCAAGATACGTCAAAAATGACAGTTTTCTACGGTTTGACGTTTACTTTGACATATCTTGAGATCGGCATTTAAACCGAGACGAGTTTATAAATACGGCCATAAAACTGATAGAACGTCGGCCGGACCGAGTCGCTCAATATATAACGCTGCTTTTGCTAATGTTAGGCACGAAATGAACCCCGAACTTTTTTTGTAGGGTTGCGGTTATGGCAACTTTGGGAACTTCCTTTTTTCGGGTTCAATAGGGATCTGGACCAAATCTGCTACTTTTTATGAAGTGATTTCTGGGAACTAAGTCCAAGTGTCGTTATCAATCAAATTATAACAAACTCTTTTGGTTTGACTTGTTTTAAATTATATTGCGTCACTTTGACATAGTTCCTCAGTGACCCTGAAATCCATTTGGTTCAATGTATTACGGCCACTTCGGATATGGCTACAATATTTCTCGGATACGGTGCATAACGCTCTAACTCTTATATTGTCAATGTCATTCGAGAGAGAATCAAAACGAAGATTCTAGATTTCTTAAACTTTTAAATGGCTACAATTTTATTCGCTTTTGGGTGACATTTTTCAAATTACGAAACTAAGAAATTGATGTCCAAAACATCTATTTCAGTATTCATTTCGATGGAAAACTACATTAATAAAGCATGCATGTGCAAAGCTTACCTTTTTAATAGTGCTGAGAAAACCAAATATATCTCTGGTGCCTACGAATGAGATTTTGAGGCATGTCCCTTCATTTTAATTTCCACTACGTCTTCTTTCTTATGTTTTTGATTTTTGTTTGAATTTCTAAACTGACCGACAATTGAATTTACTATGATCATTATTAACACTTTACCGTGCCTTAGTTAATTAGAAAATATTTTATACTTTAATAAACTATTATGTAAATAGATAAGTAGTTGTGTAGGCGACAAACTGTTACCTAATAAAATATTTAAAATGATTATTTACTTTATTTATTTAGTCTAGGATGAACCCCGTGGAAGCTTATAGTGACATATGTTACACTAGTTTCTTTTACTTTATCTTAATTCTTGATTTTTATCAACTTGGCGATGCGATGTTCAGTAATTTAGAAGATTAATTACCTCATTTCGATGTCTTGCTTTGCGAGTCTAGTGTTTGAAATTACGAAATACCTACGACTGTCACAGGGACCATCCTACATTGACTCAACTATAGTAACATTACCAGACATCGGAATATTGGGAGCAAAATTGAATTGAATTACACGTTGGCCTTTCCTATATCGATAAACTCACTTATCGGTGCTTTCCCGCTACACTAGTGATCGCTCCAAATGTTGTTTGTGAATGAAAATTGAACAAAATACATAATAACTTTTTTTTTTAAATGCTTTTCGAAATTCTCATCATTGTGTTTATCCTCAGTGTGCATTTCAGAATTATTATTCTCGCGCTGTGTAACATACTATAATAATATTATCGTCTCCAAAATACTTAATACTTAGGTACAAATGCAGCTGGTAGCGATCACTAGTATAGGGGAAAACCATCAAGCAGTTTATTGATATACTAGGAACTCCCTACTTGTCATTTAATTTCGCTCCCAAATTTCCGATGTCTGAAGATTACTATGTTGAACCTCAAACTAAACTCGCATAGATTTTGATTGTCGTTATTCCCCCAGGAACTTTTAAATTTTCCGGGGTGAAAAGTAGCCGATGAGTTAATCCAGGTTATAAGCTATCTCTTTCCCAAATTGCATCCAAATCCGTGAAGCCGTTGGAGTATGGAGTGGTAGGTAAATACATTATTGGTAATCTATCACGTTCACGAAAACGGCTCTATTGATTCGATGATATGGCGGTTTGTCAAGTTGTTGAGTTCGAAAAAAAATGTGTCTAACACAAGCGACACTCGGCAACACAATCAAATTATCAACCAACTTTGCTGCTTAAGAGGACTGTGAAGCAAATCATTTCCATATAAAATCCGATAACGTTTTTCTCCCCTTAAACGTTGTCCTATTATTACATTTTTGTAAATGTTGTAGATATTATTAAAATCTAGGTCTGTACGTTTTCCTTTCCAAGAAAACATTATTATAAGTATTGGAAAGGAAAAAACGTGCAAACCTACATTTCCATAATACAACATATTCAAAAATCGTGGAGATCCGATTAGATTTAGGGCTGAGAAACGTTTTTTTAATTTTCCTTAACTAGGGTACACTTTATTTTGAAAATGCCCATTTGGCGTGCGAGTGACGTAATTGTACTTGACGTAAGGCGTTGAAGAGGTTGTCTCTGAAATGTCTCCGAATACGGCGGTAACAGTAATCGTTACCAGACGTCCCGAGAAGGAGGGTAATGTTGACCTTTATAAGTAGGGTTAGGACCTTTAGTGGCAAATCGTGGTTCAAGAATCCATGGAGACGCTATCTCCTAATTATTATACACATAACACTTTGATTTGGACCTTCAGTATTGCTATATTTCAAAATGAATAATTCATTAAACCACTGAACAACTTTGGATAAACCGAACAAAAATGACCTTAGTAGTTTAGCTGTTTATTTTGAAATATGTTAATACTGAAGGTCCAAATGAAGTTGGTATGTATATAATAATTAGAAAATCGCGACACCATGGATTTTTGAATCACGATTTGCCACCAAAATCCTAACCCTAGGTATTTATAAGGTTCTTAATTCCCTCGTAAAGGCTGACCAGATGGATCGATTTCGACAAACGAGTTGTTATACAAGGTGTGTTTGGCCATGAGGCTATAAATGTAGGGATCGATTCTACTCCTCAAAAAGAATTCCTTTTGTTCTACGACTTTAAAAAAAAAAGATTTTTTTTTATTAAAAATAAATTAATTCACTTATTTGACTAGCAAAGTTTGAAAGTTTGATCACCTATAACTTACTGTAAATTAAGTTATTTTCTAAGTCGTAGAACAAAAGATGTAGCATTTGAGGAGTAGAATCGATACCTATATTTTAAGCCCCATGATTAGACACACCTTGTATTCGTCTTAGCGTTGCGAGTGTCAATGGGATTCACACATTAAATTCTCAAGACTCCAATCCTAAGACTCCAAGTGTGTTGCCAACAATATCAAAAACTGCGGTCCGGTTTTTAAAGTTTGCTGACAGTGGGTTTACGGCACATTTATCCGCTATCGTGCATTGTAGACTACTGTGGCGACTCTAGAGTTTCATTAAAGGGTGGAGAGGTATTTCTTCTGAGTCAATATATCTACAATGTAAACCTGCCTAAATTTAGGTCTCCGTCGAAAAATTTGGCCCCTGGGCGCCCTCTCTGGCTGACTGGCGCGCCTTAGTAAAGCAGGCAGTGACAGCTGACAATTCAGTACCTATCCTATTTAAAGTTCCTACATCACTGGGCCTTAGGAACTTGACTAACAGGGAACACCTTAAAAATTAATAGTCATAATTCCGAATTATACGAATTTTCATTTTTCCAAAAGCTTTGTTACGTTGGAGCTATTTTGAATAAAATGCATTATTTAGTTGGTATACAATCGCCCACACAGCTTAGTGACCAATGAAGATAAATAGAGAGAAACTGTCTTGGTCGTGCACATGAGATTCATATGTCAAATTTATATTCATCTCTTTCTAAATTTTCTCACTTCCGTCTTTAATGGGCAGTTAATTGTGTGGCTGTTTGTACGTATAGGTTAGGTAAGGTTTGATTTATAAGCGAAATCAAAAAATAAAGTCGTCTATAAAAAAAACATTCGGGATTATGAAATTCAGAATTTTGTACAATTTGGAATTGACTCTTCGGAGTAATGTCGATTGCCCCCGACAAATATTGTGAAACTGAAACCAAAACCACTATCCCCTAATGCATAGCATATCGAAAATGAAACGTTGTCTTTGAAGTACATTTCTAAATTTGAATATTGACAAAGTTACAAATCTTACTGCATAAATTATAAGTTTGAAATTTACTTAACATGTGTATTTGATAAAAAACTTTAAAGACATTGCATCGTTTTTCTTACTTTTTTTCATTTATTATAGTAGAAAACATCAAAAGGACCCATTTCAAAAATATAAAACATGCACGCAATGACGTCGCTTATGTTTTTTGTCCCTTTCTTTAGGATGAAAAGAAAGGGACAAAAACATAAGCGACGACATTCAAGGTCACTTTTCTTGGCTTCAATTCATTGTTCGCCGTGCAATCTCCAGTGTCATATATAAGCTTCTGTTACCCAGTAAAATGAGAATGAAATTAAATGGAATTCATTTATTTCCTAGAACGCAGCAGCAGCAGTGGCGCAGATATATTCTTCAACGGCGTTGATAAGGCATGATAAAAAAAAATAGTCGATAAAAATATATTAATCTGTCTGTATATTGAGGGTCCTAATTTATAGGTAATATATTGAGTCGTTTGGTATGTAGGATGCATCCTACATTTAAGAGTTAAATGTGAACTACTTTTATAAAATAACATACGGATTTCATATTTCAATTTATTGTTCTTTGTTACATTATTTGTTTGAAGTTTATATTACAGGTAATTTTCAAGACGATAACAAATCAATAATAAGTCAACTTTAAACGCAAAATATTCTCATAAAATACATTCAATTTCAAACACATTTCCACAATAACAAAAATAAAAATAAGAAGAAATAAATATTATGATTCAATAAGTTAACATTAATAAATTCAGTCTATTAAACATAAAATATAGGTTAATTAAACGTAAATTTCAACCACACAACCGCAAAATGGCCGATAAATAAAATCTTATTATTTAAAGACAATTCCTCGGCAATTTTACAGTAATTTTATACTCAACACAATACCCATCAAGAAGTCACTAATTAATTCATAAATGCAGTTTTTCTATAAATGCGTTGCTTGTAAGAAAGCAAATAACAGTTGTCACTCGTCATCAGCAAAATAAATTAATCAAATTTTAAATACGATCAAAATAATTATGTTTATGCTTAATGCATAATCACAATAAGTACCTATTACGTTTAATCGTTAAATTTAAAACGAGAAATAAATATCTACCTATGCGTACAAACTCTAATAATAACAAATTCGAAAGCACGTGATTGAAATACTAGATAGATGGGTATTTAGTCACTTTTAAAAAGATACCTCATTCTAACCAGTTTCAACCAATCATGTTAGTTACTTCAACTATTAACTATATTAAATTATGGTGTAGGGTCCGGTCGACACACACAACCGGACTCCACCAGTACGTAATCCTGTCCGGTTAGAGTAACTGGTCCAAGGGGGAGCACGAGGAATAAATACGGCACGTAGGTCTGCGTACAGGAACCACGGACTACTGAGCATTCACTTGATCTGAAAAAAAAAATTATATTAATTATTTCAGATTGTTCCTGAGTTAATTTTAAATGGCGCCATTTTAGTTTGGGGGATAAAAATCGCGCCATTTTTAATGACATTTGCATTCGTTTGTCAATGGTTTGACAATACAGAACTAGGGCGGTGAAAACCGATTTTTATCCTTTTAGGTCGAAAGTGTCACAATACCATTCGGAAAAATGCGTCCGCTGCGCCGTGTTTTCGATGTTTTGAAGCAGCTAACATGTTTTTCGACCAAAAAAGTGGTGTGGCCAAAATGTTTTTTATTTACAAACACAAACATGTTTTCCGTCACGGATGGAAAACATTCCCCGGGTTCGTCTGCGGGCGAGGGGTATTT
This sequence comes from Acleris holmiana, assembly GCA_949316455.1. Classification (NCBI taxonomy): domain Eukaryota; kingdom Metazoa; phylum Arthropoda; class Insecta; order Lepidoptera; family Tortricidae; genus Acleris; species Acleris holmiana. The sequence continues at coordinate 17,157,833 of OX438767.1, forward strand.
TGAGTTCAAGTGAAGAACTGTCAAATAGGGCATACATTATTAATTATATTAACTCATTTTGATTCCTTTGAATATAAATGAATATCCTACAATCCTATAAAATATGACTAATTGTACTGGGATGACAGCAGTCAAAAGAAAAGTGAAATGCTATGAGTGACAAACAATACGTTGTTAACTCCAAACTCGCAATGGACGTGCAGTTGTACCTAAATATGTTTTTTAATATGATTTGCAAACATGTTTTGTTAATTTTTCAGCGCAGCGGACACGCCTTAAAACTTTAGATCCCATATTCTTGTGAACCGGTGACATATTTAAAAGCTCGTTTTGCAAATGAATTCCTTATTTATAATCACGTGAAGAATAATAATAAAAACGGATTTATCTTTGCAACTAAAATATGAAATAACATCAAGATTAGAAAATAGATATATACTCCAGTATTCCAGTAAATAAAAAAGTTTGAAAAAACCAATTATTTCATACTTACTTACTTATTAAAAAACACATCTATATAAAACGTTTATAAAAGCGTTTTATTCTTACTACCTACTATTGTTTGTTACGTCGTCATCCATCGCCTTTACCGATTCACATGATTTTTAATACAGAAGTAGTTTAAATCCCGGTGACGAACAATGGATACTTTTTATCTTGGAATATCATACAGTTCCCGAGGGAATAACGATAAATAAAAACAAATAATAAATAAATGTCAGGGAACCATTTCACAGAAATTGACCTAGTCCCAAACTAAGCTCTAGGCTTGTACTATGGGTACTACGATAAACATACTTATATAGAAAACATCCAAGACTCGGGACCAAATATTCGCGGTCATCACCAATATCTGCCCTTACCGGGATTTGAACTCAGGACCACAAGCTTAAAAGGTCACAACCACCTAGGCTAACGTGTCGTCAAACAATGATTCGCTCCAAAAAAGTTCAAGATATCCAACAACATTGATGGTTGTATGGATATGTTAAATTTATTTTATTTTATTCGTAAGGCATTAGTTACAAAATAGGCATTACAATACAGAGTGATTAAAAAGGATTTTTCATGTTCTGATAGATTATTCGTATTTAATAGGCAAAGATATGTTACTTGTGCAGGGTCCGTCCGGATCGCTACCACCATCTTATCCATTAACCTACCGCCAAACAGCAGTGTTCGCATTGTTGTGTTCCGGTTTGGGGATAAGACAGCCGGTGAAATAACTAGCATAGAGGTATTCTAACTTAGTCCTCAGGGTTGGCAACGTATTTACAGTCTTAGGATTGCAGTCTTGTAAATGCGAATGTCTATGGGTCACAGTTTCCATTTACCATCAGGTGGCCTGTGTGCTCGTTTGCCTTCTTAATGCCATAAAAAAAAAAAACTTGAATAGTATAATGGCACTCACTCGCAAACTTCAAAAACAACTTGCTGCAGAAGATCAGGGAACTTCTGCACAATGGTGACCGGTTGTCCGGACGTCAGCGACACGCCGTACATAGGCGCCGTCGTGTTGTACCGGGTGCGGCACAGGCGGCCGCCTCCGCAAGAATTAGTCGAGGCCGGGGACAAGCCGGGGAGGTTCGAGACACGACCTAGAATTAAAAAAAAACTAGATAAATAAAAAAAAACTTGCTGGAAGCTTGCTTTATGGCCTTGTATAATTTCGCAAAAAAGAGTTTGACATGGTGACAGGTATCGTGACACATGAAGTAGAAGTGTTTGGGTAAAAATTGGATCATGTTGGCAATTTCACCAAAGTGAAATTTCTTTTTTTACTGAGCCATAAAACCATATGCGTTTGACCAGATTAGTCTGATATAACTACAAATCCATGTTTGTATAAGAAAGCTAAGCCGTTTATGAGCTTGAACTGAATTGCTTGGAACTTAATGGTAAAGGCTAATTTGCATTACGCCTACAGAAACATAAAATAAATAAAAATACTAAATATTATTTGACTTAAACAAATATTCCTCAAAATTAGTATTCCTCAGCAACCGGCCGGAAGACATCAAATAGTTACTCATGGAGATCAAGGGGAGAGGGTTTTCTCCTGCTAAGGGGCAGTCATAATATAGGCTAGTAAAAAAAGACTTAAAAGTGTAACGTGTGTACGTGCAAGTACAAAATTTTACTTTTTTTGGCGACACGCTAGCCTAGTTGGCAGTGACCCTGCCTTCGAAGCTAGGGGTCGTGGGTTCAAATCCCGGTAAGGGCAGATATTTGTGTGATGAGCACCAGTATTTATTTCTCTATTTAAGTATATATTTATCTATATGTATTAGTAAGTTTATCGTTGTCTTGTACCCATAGTACAAGCCTAGAGCTTATTTTGAGACTAGGTAAATTTGTGTGACATTGTCCTGTGATTTATTTATTTTTATTACTATTTGTTCATTTATTAAATAAATAAATGGTTTACTTTAGTTTACTTACGTTCACGTTTTGACATGCCGTACATTATTGGCGCTTATTCCACTAACATAATATATTTAATTAATGCAAGCGTTCTGTATTAAATGATTGGAATTTTAGATGCTCGGATGTTTGTCGAAACGGACTTGGGTAATATTCGAAAGATAGGTTTGTTCATATACGAGTATCCTGGGCCTCTATTCAGGTGCGTTAAAACGATATCGTGTTCGACACGTTTAAGAATCGTTTATGTCACAGTCGCCATTATTGTAAATGACATAAGAGTTATCAAAACGTTGACAATACGGCAACAGGTCAAAAACGATATCGTTATAACGCAGTTGAATAGATGCCCTGATCAGACATATAAGTTTATGTGGCGCGAATAAAATTGACCTAGGGACTTCCGAACGATATTAAATTATCGATAAATTTTTACTTTCTTATTACAGTTATGAATATGAGATAAAATATAATGTAACGATAAAAATAAACGATTATCTACCTAAATTATTTTAAATTTTTGAGACTTACTTATGGAAAAGCCTCAAACATTATTGTTTTCCGAAAACTAAGTAGGTATACTATTATGCTACACAATGTCATACAACTTAGGTACCTTAATAAGCCTCTGTTGCAAGGCACACTTGGTTTCAGTTTACTTTGAATGAAAATCGACTGAATTTATAGAAATAATTATTTATAAAAAATCATGTTTAATTGAATTTTAAAATCCCTAAAAGTATGCATATAAATTACTTTAATTAAATATTACCTATCATTATGTAACATCGATGGGTCACCATTTTAATTCATTTGTATTTTATCCTTAGTACTTTGAAATAATAATTTGAAACAGTTATCGATAAATTTAATATCGGGAGGAGGTTTCTAGTTAACTGACGTTTTTGCCACAAAAACTTCTATGTCTGATCCTGATTAAAACATTGGATACCTACCTACTTACGTTTCATCTGGAACTTTGGTTTTCTTAAAACACCGTTCGAATTCTACACAGATGGAGTCACAAGCAACGGTCTAAATACGTCTTTAGTATTTTTTATGCAGCTAAATCATACTGTGGCTATTTGTTGTAGTTTAAAATCTCCGACGTGACGAGTTGAGAACCTCCTTCTTTGTTTCTTTTTAAAACTACACTAACCAGGGAATTTTATCAACAATTAAGTAAAAACGCAACACCATGTTACCATTGTATCTTTATGAGATGATCATAGTGGGTTTGGGAACTAGGGCACCCCGTGGGAGTATAGGCTGACGCTGTGTTTTGCAACGGTTCAGTATGTTATTAGATATAGCACATAATAGATAAATTATTAAGTATTTACTTAATTAGAGTAAACTTACGCTTAGAGAGCTATTGAAGTAAACCAATGAACGAAACCACGGCAAAAACTTCGAGAAAATGCATAATGTGTTTATATGAACAGGACAACCTATTCTTAGTTTTTTAATTAATTAAATTTCTTTTTTAATTTCTTAATTTATTTTACTACTTAATAAGAGTATGCTCCGTTAGAAAAGGGAGCTAGAGGGCTAGAAAAAAGTATTAATTACTTCTTCAAATGTTTAGATTAGAACTTATTCATTATTTAGCGTGAAGTGAACTAGGTAACTAGTATTAGCTAGGTAGTGACTACAGTACCTACAGTCTGTGAGCACTTAGGAATCGAATCAGTGCGAGCCCATCTCACACAGCATTTTTTAGTATTAGATATTTTTCGTTAGGGTTTGTACTATAACCCCTCCCCCCTCCTACACGTAACGAGGGGATGTATTTATCGTCTAACCCATAGTGTGGGGTGTCGTTGGATACCCGAGGTCTTTCAAAAAGATTACCGGTTTTTGGAAAAAAATCTTTCGATTAGGGGATCCGTTTATGAGATATTAAGCTTTAAAGCTTTTATTTTTTGTTAGAGTCAAGTGTCCCCCTACAGCCAAAACTACAAATGCAAAAAGTCTTTAATGAAAGCGCATATAACGAATTTAAAAGGAAAACTATCACGAAAAGAAGTGGTCTCTGCCTACCACTCTGGGAAACAGGTGTGATTTATGTATGTATGTATGTAACTATCACGACTAAGAAGACATCATTGGTTCTTGAGATACAGGCGATTAAAGTGTTTATACCTACAAAAATCATCTAAGACGGCACCAAATGACTTTAAATAGAAAATTAGTTGTTACTTGTTGATTTGTAGTACGTAACGGCTTCGGAACCCTACACTGAACATGGTCCGACATGCTCTTGCCTGGTTTTTTTGGTTAATTTTTAGTTAACCCGTATTAATGGTAAAGAACAAATCCGGTATCTCTTACCGTTCAAAAAATACAGCTCTTTAAACTAGAACGGACAGACAGACAGCGTAGGCTTAGTAGTAGGGTATTGTATGACACCCTTCGGGAACGGAACCCTACAAAGTTACTCACCAGTTCTAGTGCCATTCTGCGTCCGGCTTAGTCCCTCGGAGTACCCGACATGTGCGTCCAGCAGGGCCCGTCTCATAACAGCAGGATCCACGGTCCTCATGTTGCGAGCCTGCCGGGTAGACTGCCCCAGCGCACCTGATTTTAGTGCTCGGTTCACTAGATGCCTGAAAATTAAAACATTACGTGTTATTAATAACTATTGTAAACAACAACTTGGCCTCTATTCTACAGCGTTATAACGATATGCCTGGATCCACGGAAGATCAGCGTCGTGGCGCTCACAAGCGACTCGACTTCATGCTGAGTGGTATCCATTTTTGCATGCAATTGTGTCCAATTCTTATGTATTGTAGTTTCTTTAGGTTTGTTAATTGTTTGCAAAATAAATTAATTTCTTTCTTTCTTTCTTTCTTTCTTTATATCGCATTAATGACACAGTAGCCATTATTGTAAATGACATAAGAGTTATCAATACGTTGACAATACGGAAACACGTCAAAGACGATATCGTTATTACCGTGTAGGTACAATCCAGAAGAGGAAAAGCCATTAATTAAGAAACAAAAAGTTCTTTCGAAATAGGGACATAGCGGAAAGCAATATTTCTGTTGTATAAGTATTTTGGTAACTCTTAAAACCAATTATATGTAGATTACCTCAATTCTAAAAACTATTGACAATTATTAACAAAAAAATACGTTTTACAATTGACACTATTATAAAAATTTGTAAGGGTAGGTATGTGGATTTCAAGACTGTAAACCCCTAACGTGTCTACCTGCATACATATTTGATTTCAAACACAATTGACATCTACGATAAGTATAAATACATATTTTGTAAATAGCTAATGTCAATTTTTTACCTGCTGTAGCGTACCTAACCAAATAGGTATATCCCCAACCCCGTTTTGAATATTTGGAACCACCATTAAAATTTGTTGATAAGTACAGTCAGCATCAAAAGTAGCTAAGCCGAATAACATGCTCAAAATTATCTATCTAGACACGACGTGTTCTACGGTTGCGTAGCTACTTCTGCTTCTGACTGTACCTACCTAGTCTAGTTCCCTATCAAACTTAACACGTTATAGGTAAGATTAGGGAAGTAAAGTTGGGTACGGTTTTTAAAAAGTTGTGGGCAGAGAGCATCGCTTTTTATCGATATTATCAGACTGCTAATTAACAGACTGTTCAATAACTTTAATATATAATTATAAATATGTTTTTGATTGGAATGGTATTATAAAATACTTTATAAAATAGACTATCATCGAGTACACCGATAAACAGTGGTATTCTTCCCTACAACTTGTCACAAGCCGCCCCCAAAATGCCCGACCCTAACAATTCGTGACATTTTGTGTCATTCCTTACATGCCAAAATCTTTTTAAAATCAGCGCCATCATGTAGCGAAATTCGTGAAACCAAAGCCAAAGGCTTTATAATTTATAATTAAAAAATTTGATAGACTGCTATAAGCTGTAATAGTGCAAGCCCTCGCGATGGCGCGAAACAATGTAAAGCTCGCATGTGCCGTTAGTAGCCATTGTAATGTAATGTAATGAGACCTAATAATGATCATTTTGAAATTATATTGCAAGCGTAAAGAAAATTGCTTGAGGCATACAACAGAGTTCACGGCGTGGTGAGAAAATTCTCATGGCATTCACGATACAACATGCTTTGTGCCGACAAGAATTATTAACGGTATGTGCCTATTTATGGTTATTTATGGTATACTTGAAAACACATTAGCGATGTTAAAGGTCAATGTTCGAAACATACCCACATCATTTATAACCTTAATTGCTTATTTATTGTTGGTTCCAGAGGATTTGTTTAAACTGTGTTAAGTAGTAATATTAATAAAACAACGGGATATATTTTAAAGAATATTTTATTTATCATATTAATGGCAAAACTAAATATGGAAATTAAACATTTATAGGTCTTCATCTTCCATCATATCCGCTTCAAGTTTTATAAAATCACTGGGTAAAATTAGGGATTCCTCCGTTAACACCTGCTCCTTTTGGGGGTTTTCTTTGTCTTCCAGAGCTTCTCTTAAATCCATATCGGTTAGCAAATTTTGGCATACGTTGAAAGGCAAGTCTGAAACAATACCTTTTCTAGGATTCACACCAAAAAACATTTCGCTTGGTGTTCTACAAAGAGTTTTATTGAACATTGTATTTAAAGAATGCTGAACATGTTTCAAACCTTTCGGCCACGTGACATTATTATTTGCGTCAAGCCATGCGTATAAGTTTCTAAGGATGTCTTCATTAGACTTTGCTTCAAAATCTGATTCGCTAAAATTGCAGTCTGATGCCAGAACTATCATTTCAGGATATGTCAATAATAAACGTCTGCAAATAGCATTTGTTAAAGTTATGCCGTTCTTTGATTGCAAAATATTCGGAGCACCAAACACTAGAAAAATGTCTAGTAAATTGTCAACTGTCTCTTCAATACTTAAGGTTTTTAAAGCTCTCAAATGAATAAATTTAGTTGTATAGTGCCTGTAGATCAACATACTTTTGTATTCATCGTTTTTACCAGGAGACATAGCTAAAATATCCACTTGACCTCTTGAAAATAGTTCGGGATGTACTTTTTTATCACCTGAGAAATAATGTTGTTGAGATAAATTCGAATTTGTAACCAATAGTTCCTCCTTCAAACTGACCACCTCCGAAACAATTATGTCCATGGAATAATTATCACTTTCTGTGCTATCCTCTTTATGAATAGTTTTTTGAATAATAGGTTTAGGGTTAGGCGAAGGCACGCCTATTATTTTCCTAATTCCAGATGGTTTCTTCCTGAATATCTTACACGATTTGCAAAGTGACAAATATACACAAACACACTCTGCAGTTACATTTTTATACTTCGGCTTTAACACGAGCATCATCTTCGTTCTTCCGCCATGATTCAGTTTTAAATGATACTCGCGTATAATGTCATAAATTTCATCCATTGATACAAATACTTGATGTTCATTTTGACCGGGTACCGACGCCATAATCAGCCTTTCTCCGTCTTCCGTTTGAATTACATCGTACCTTCTTCCACGTCGATAGTCGGAGGAGGTCTTCTTTAATTTAGTTTTTGCCGCTTTGACTTGCCTTACAAGCAAATCATATTTAGAACGTGACAGCAAAAATGTATTTGGCGCTCGCTTACGTTTGAACACTTCCTCAATTTTGCGATTAAATTCTTCTTTATCAACCTCCTCTATCTCCAAATATTCTGACCTGTCCTTTTCAGATTCAACTGTTACCATATTAAAACAGTAGTAGAACTAATTAACACAATATTCTATTAAATTCTAACCTCTTACTGTTGCTTTAATAACTGACGCTTAATACGTTATCGTTTACAAAGCACAACCATCCACCGATACTTCCACGAAATGTGATTATTGGCGTCATCAAAATGCCCGACCAAAATCACCCGACAATACCCGACCGCCAGTTGGATAAAGCCAGACAATAGCCTCCTCTCGCTCACCCAGTAGAAGTGCGGTTTGCCCACAATAAACCGGTCGAGCACCGCGTAACTCCACATTTACCGCCCGTTCGGTATGTCCTGGTTGGCGTTATCTAAATAAGAGGCGACTAAATATTTAAATTAAAGTGATGCAATTAGCTTTCGGAAGCTTTATTTTAAACTAGGTAAAATATTCGTGAAAACCTGGCAATACAACCAAACAAACTAAGTATAGACCCAATTCAATAATTATCCCTCTTCGGTAAAATACAAGTAGTTATTTAGTTTGAGTTCTAACGAATTCGTTTACACCGCCTACCATGAATTTGTATCATCAGTTATTTCTCTTACAAGGTTGTCTGGAAGAGATCGCTATTTAGCGGTAAGACTGCCTGTTGTATACCTATGATTTAAATGTACCTACTGTTCGTGTTCTGTTTTTATTTTTTTATTTTTGGTGTCAATAAAGAGTATTTGTATTGTATTGTATTGAACAATACCTATGCCCTATTTATGAACAATAACTAATACCTACTAGTAAATTGATGTAAATAGAAAGCAACCACCACCATAATAAAGAATGCTCTTTTTTAAATTAACTACAATGCACATTATGTGTCGATTTAAACTCGTAATGAAATAACTAACTAGATAATAATCTGAAACACAGTTTACGGCTATAAATCCCAAAGCAGTTAATGATCATTAACATGCGACGGCTTATTTGTTAAATCATTATTTATCTCTCCTAATGGAGTTCCATGACTTTTAACAAAAAACATGTAAACTTAACAGCCGTCGTGAATGTACACGGAATCCAATTACCTCGGATACGGCGATCCGTCCGGGCCCGGACAGTCGGCGCCTTGCAGAGCGTCGCCCCAAGCGTACTTTAATCTCGGACCACAATCAGCGGCCGCAAGCCCTGATATCAACGCCTGAAACAAAGCACGATTATGTTTCAAACAAAACAAAGTGTGTAAAAGATGCTCGATTTGAGATATTACTAAATTTTATTCGTGCCACCGCGACTTCTATGTCTGGTTATTATGTAGTTCATCAATTAAATGGCTTTCAAAAATGCTACGGAAGTTACGAACGCATCCTACAGTGCAAACCTTATTACTGGTGCAACCCCATAGTACGATTTAACCTTTCTTACATCTGCAATAAGAAAAGTTCATATTATACTGTTACTTGTTGGAAGTTGGACCAGACTTCGTACGGAAGTACCTATGTTCCTTTGAAATTACAATCCAAAACTTCTACAAATTCCGTTGAAATTTGAACTAACCGTGATCAGCTGAGCATTCGATTCTCAAAATAATATCGAGCTCCTTTTATAATCTGTGACAATAAACCGACAAAAATTATTGATTGTCGCACGACTCTATCGAATGCGTGAGCAGTCAGGGCGGTATGTGTGTCGCGCCGTGGCCGAATGACATAGTTTCCGTAGCCACTGGCACTATCTTCAACGACGAAACCCGTCCCCTTTCTTGCACGAATCTGGTATCCGACGGAGCACCGACATTCCCAGGTTCGGCATAATGGCTAGGTCACGATACGATGAATCAGTTATGATGGGCGTGACTGGACAAATATTTAGTTTACTTTCAATTTGTTATATTTGGACAAGAGATTCTTTCATTGGTGTCTTTAATAAGTTTTTTGAGACCTTAGGTTTAAATTCATTGAAAATTCTTAAGATATGTAAATATCAAAATCATTCCACTATTGGGTAGATATACCTATAAGAAGAAATACTAGAAATAAAGTAGTGAAGTAATTGTGTTAATATATTCTGTTTCCGGTCTTTGTATTCATAAAGGGAGGGTCAATTTAGTGATGTGTGGCGAATCGGAAAGATCCCCAAGAAGAAAGTGCCTGTGTCAGCTTTCTGGGTCATTCGCGTATGACTGTCATTGAACTTTGCAGGAACCTTTAAACAGATGGGTGTCAGGCAGGTGTAACGAAGACATCTGTTTAATGCTTTCTATATTATTCATTTGATATTCTAGCGAACCTAAGCAAGAAAGTTACTTTCCATTCCTACTTTACAGTTAGAACATAACCTTTTGAGGGTTCCGTAGTCAAACTACCAAACCTTATCTTTACAAAACAATCTATATTTATACCAGGAGCAAACATGTGTGTAAACATATGAATTGGAGGACCGTTTAGGAAATATTAAGAACTCAAAAATCCGGAAAATATCTTAAGTTAAAGTAAATAGATAGATAGATTATTTATTGCTAAATATTGTTTTAGCATAAATTGTACAGCATGCAAAATTATCACAAAAAAATAATAATTAAGTGAACAAGTTTGACATTTATTCATAATAAATATAATAATTAATTTAAAGGAAAGTTAACAAGACAGTAGACTGACTTCATTGTTTCTTGAATGTTAGCCGTCTAAAATGTTTATACGCACTAAACTCATCTAATATCAAAAGTTACTTGAATTTATTGAAAATAGATTTTTGTGTATGTAGTAACGGCGATGGAACTCTAAACTGACCATGGTTTGAAATACCCTTGACTGGTTTTTACTTTATCAATGTCAAAGCGAATGCATGACAATATTGATAATGCAGTAATTCCGCTGTATGACAGATGCCAATCACTTTGCTGGCTTTCTCAGATTATATTTTTATCAGAACCTTTAGTCAATATGACTTAATAGATACAATAATTTCACTCGATGCAAGACTTGCAACATCAATACTCAAGGGATATCGATTAATTACTCGGGTTACTTTATCATTATGTATTTCGCTGTCGATCCCAGCGGATCCATAACTAGGAAATGATTCAAAAGTGAAATTTGCATTAGGAAAACGTAGCGAAAGTGCTTAGTGGTCTCTAAGGTCTATTGTATGGGCATCACGTTCTTGGACGACATTTTAATACTTGATTTCCGAGCTGATCGCATAGTACGTGATTTTAGTGTAAAGGAGAAACTTTTGTCATTTACGCCAAAAACAAGTTTTACAGTACACAAAGCACAATTTACGCTTTGATTTTTCGCTTTGACGACGTGTTGGCCTAGTTTGTAGTAAATCTGCCTACGAAGCTAGCGGTCCTGGTTTCGATCCCCGGTATGGGAAAAAAAATGTGTGATGACTGTGATGAACGCAAGTAATTTGTTTCTGAGTCTTGGATATTTATTGATGTATTTAAGTATTTATTTCTCTTTATACTAAGTATTTATATCGTTGTAAGTACAAAGCTTGAGGTTAGTCTTATTGACACACAAAAGGTGAAACTTCGACTTCCCCGAAAGACGAATAACGATGATAAGTCTTTTACAGACAGAAAGTAGGAAGATATTGTTTTATTTAGCGTAGCGAGAGTCGGACTCATGAAGTACTTATTTTGAAATAGGTAAGTAAATGTATTCAAAATAGATCTTAATTTAAATTCCTACAATATTAGGCAAATAAACCGAATATTAAAATCTAGGCAAAGTCCCAAACTATATTTTTCCATAAGTAATATAGGTAGATTGTATGTAACGTACCGATTTTATTTTTTTGATTTACCTCCGGAAGTTATATGTATGTCCGATTTAGCGAGTGCCGCGATTTTTGGGTGCACGTTTTTTTTAAATTAATAAGTATTGGGTAGGTACCGAGATCACACTTACGGTTGGAGTAAGGCAGGGTAGACTAGGGTACCTATACGAAAATACTGCACTGACATATCTACCGGGTGTTGCCTGTAATAGGAGCAATAAATTGAGGGATCGTTTCTACTCTATAAACCTAGCAACATAATTTTTTTCTACAACTTTAAAAAATATGTAATTTATTACTTGTGATTTTTTTCGAAGAAACTAAATAGCATTTTTAATGTACTCCATCCAATAGTCTAGTTGACATCTACTGTCAGCCCACAAACTTCGTAGTTTTCGCAATACATTGCACGCTTACAAAATCTAAAATCATTAATATTTAGTTAACAAAAAGTTATTTCAAAAAGTTGTAGAATAAATGCTGTTACGTTTGTGGTGTGGAAACGATCCCTAAATTTATTGCTCCTATTACAGGCAACACCCGGTATGCATAAATAAACAGACAGAGACCGAAGTATGATTATACATTTTCATTTTTAGGACTCCCTACCAAATACTGAAAAACAGAACCCTAATAAGATGGCGGTTTACTAATGAATTGGCGAAAATTGTATTGCAAAGTTATCTATCATTTCCCAAACAATTTACCTATTGGCAAAACAACTTTTTGCATATTATGCTTTTGCAACTCAATGTTTTTCCAAACTGTTGTTTAACAGATAAAAACCGCGGAACTTTAAATTTTTTCAATATGCCATTTAACTTTTCGTCGCATGTGTTGATTGGTACTTTTCGCAAAATATAGTACCTATGGCATATTAATGTCTAGATATATGTAGATGAGGAGCTACGCGCCTTGACACAAGTCTAACCTAACCTAATCTAGCACTTGGTTCTGTTGTGGTCACATACCTCACCTTACGTTTAATTTGTACATTATGGGATAAATTAGTACCTGTGTAGTGTAACTAAAAAAAAAATTGCCAATAAACTTGCTGTGCCAAAAAGAAACGCGTAAGAGGGACCTACCTATGTCTGTATGTTTTAACGAAAAATGAAGGAACTAAAAAATTACGTAGACTTGGAAATAACGTATACAACATCTATACACCCATTAAAAGACAAGTAAAAGAATGTCTCTATGACCTACCTATGGTTTTTAGGATTCCGTAGTCAAACTAGGAACCCTTAAGCTTGTGCCTAAGTACTTACAGCTAAAACTACGGAAACTAGGGATACTAAAAATCTGTAAAAAATCTTATCTGAACGCGAATACCTAGGAACCTTTAAAAAATTTAAAAGGAAAACTATCACGAATTAAACGAAATTATTCGTGAATGGTTCTTGAGATACAGGCGATTAAAATTATTTAAGACAGCCCCAAATGATTTTAAATAGAACATTAGCTATTAATTGTTGTTTTTTTGCATTTGTACCTAGTAGGTACCTACTTAAAGGCTTCGGAACCCTACACTGAGCATGGTCCGACATAGGTACTCTTGCCCGGTATTTTTGAAAAAAAACGATAAAAGCTGTCACAGGGCAAACTTTATACTAGGTAGGTAGGTATGAAAGTTACTAGGTTAGGTAGGTATACCTACCTTTCTTTATGTCCTGTATGAATAGGTTCTGAAGTATGAATTTGAAGGCAGCGAGCAGCATTAGGATTTATTGGGTTTTTAATATTTTACACAAATAGGTAGTTACGACTTAGGTGCGGAACTCTCGATGCTTAAGTCCGCTTCGCACTTGACTTATTTAGTGAATTGGTAAATTTGTTGTACATTAAAAACATACTGGTAGGTATATAACATTTTGTTAAAAATTTGTTGATCCTTAAAAAACAAATTAATAAAACAAAGGGCGATCAAATGAGATTGATTACAAGGCAAGCCGTGAAGCTTTGGCGTATTAAAATTCTCGATCGCAACCGCTCAACAACAGCACAAAACAAACCACAAAAACAATTTGACTGCCTGCACTAGTTCCGATAACTGGTATCATTAAAAAGTTGAAATAGCGGTAAATAAGACTGGGTGGCATTAGCAAACATTTAGGTGCTAACTGAAGCTTTGCGAATTCATATTGTGCTGTTATGTTGATAGCTTTGCCCCTTCCTTGTGTATGATCAGTCTCGCTTGAATATGGAAGATGGCACGCACCGGTCAGCAACCTTCATCTAATGACATGTTAATGTGCTTAGACAACGAACGGGTGCCTGGTAGGTAACAGTAAATACTGATAAAACTTTGTCTATAACGTAGGTAGGTACCTATCATATCTTTTTTTACTCAGAACGTTCCGGTTGCTCTGAATGCATAGGCAATGAGTCAGTGAAGCAGGACATCGACTTTTTTACCTTACAATAACATTAGTATATAAAACGAGGCTTTTTGAAGTCTAGTACTTATTAATCAACACGAATAATAAGGAAGATTTCTGCTTTAGTAGCTTACTGACGTTAATTGACGTCAGATTTATCTTAAGTTGACGATAAATTCATGAATTTAACATCATACCTATTTAATGTAAGTAATCATTCGAATTTGCCCCTTTTTAAATACTTACCTACCTAATTCCAGTTGATATTTTAAAACTTTTCGTCAATCCAAACTCTGAAACCTATACCTTACGTAGGTAGGTAGTGAGCTTTAGAAACTTTACGTTTGTTTACATACTTGTGACATCTAATGCGGAAAGTGGATGGTTATTGAATTGAAATAATTATGATTTTCAATTAAATTACTAATTAGCCGTGGAACTTATCAGTCACTTTTGATTTATAACTACGTAATATGCAACGCAGTTAGTTCTTTTAAATCATAGCTTACAACTTACAATTAAATTAATAAAAACTTACCAATTGTACGTATATCAATACATTTTTTAAACACATTTTGATATTTTAATTATAACAATTGCACTAGAAATAATGATAATTTGTTTATGTGGCACACTTCTTATATGCGAAATTTTGTTCCGAGTGAGGTATGACACATTCGCGAGTATGGAAGGGCGTGCGGTCGGCGCACTGCCCGCACAAGACAACAAGTGTGGTGTTCATTATAACGGGAGTTCGGCCAGGAGTCTTCAGTGCGGGCGCCTACTTCGCCTTCAAAGCGGTCGCTCTCTCTTAAAATAATTTTGATAACAGCGCCATCTATTACCAAAGGTGTCAACTACTTGATAGTTCGTCTCGAGTTACCGATTTTATTTTACCGATTAATCCTTCGCTTGAAATCAACACTACAATCACTATCAACATAATTAATTTCAGTAAAGTGACATCTTCGGTGTTGTGAGATAGTCGTGAAAAATAAATAGTGATGTGACTTATTGAATGAATGATATTATACGAATAATATATTCAATCAAAAAATAAACAATGAAATCGTTTTAAACAACCTAACCTTAATAATATTTTACTGATTTAGTAATTATTAGAGCAAGTTATTTTCAATTTAATAATTATGAAACAATGACATAGTTGCCATACAATGTAACTCACTCTACGGCTTTTAACCAAATTAATAAAAAACTGGATATCAATTGTATAAGTAATTGATTAAATTATGTTAAGGGTGTCGTAGAAAAATCTGGTGAAATTCTAAAATCCTTATAGGCTAATTAATAATTAAATCATTTAGTCAATCGGTTCGTTCTTTGATTAAAATCATTCACTACGTGAACAAAGTTCTTCACTAGTTACAAGATTAAAAGTCAACACCATAGAGTAACTTTTTATACACCTTAGTTAGTTTCGAAACAAACATGGCCGCATGGCCCGGTGACAGTAGTGCCTCCGATATCATTACTCTTAATAATAATGTGCCTAGTTATTTAGGATCTAGTTTTAATATAAGTATTAATTCCGATGTCAATTACGAAGACTTCAACAAAAGTTTGAAAGTGCCGGTGTTTAATTTTGAAAGTAAAGTGAAACGAAATGACGTGACGTCGAAAAGCGGAATAACTCCCAAGGACACCACTTTGGTCAATTATGAGGAATCGTTGTCGTAAGTTGTTCCTAAATAGCCCATGAATTAATACACATAAGACCCATTACAATAAAAACTGCTTCGAAGCGCTTTGCCGCCTAATAATCGTCTGCCACTTGTTATTCAATCAGCTGTTTGTCAATATATAGTCATCTCACTTGCGCTCGCGTGGTTGTATATTACTGACCTTTTTCGACGTTTTCATTTTTGGGCATGCTATTTTGGTACATTACCATCATGGATAACCATGATGCAATACTTCATATCATATTAATAATTATCATATCATAAAATGTGGTCAGTGTTTTTTTTTTCCATTGGTGCTTCTGATATAGGCCGTCATAGTAACGTCTCTAGTATGTTAAGTTGGTGTCAATTGAAATGGGCAAAGCTATAAACAACTAAACAAACCAATTTACCATTGTAACTCCATAATCACACACGATTTACTCTTTACCATTACTACCATATTAAGTTTAACATTAAAC
Source organism: Acleris holmiana (assembly GCA_949316455.1). NCBI lineage: Eukaryota > Metazoa > Arthropoda > Insecta > Lepidoptera > Tortricidae > Acleris > Acleris holmiana. Next base: position 17,174,268 of record OX438767.1, read on the forward strand.
AACTATTATAACTACGTTTTTTTAAATAAAACTATGCTGTATGAAAATTTGAGGTTATCTGTCAAACAGTACTAATTTGTTTTGTTTACATCTTTGCCCATTGAAATTGACACCGACTTTGTGTAAAGTTTTATCTTTTATTCCTGACACAAAGTTTAAATAAAAATTACGCGTATTAGGTCCCTTGTAATTACTATGAGGTCCTAGTATTAATCTGTGGCCAACAAAAAAACTAGGATTCAATAATAATTATAATAATAATCTGACATAAAATAATACTTAGAAAGAACAACATACACTCGAATTGATAACCCATTTGTCTACCCCATACTTTGGGGTGTCGTTGGATTGGTCTTTCAAAAATATTGAGGGCTTGTGAAAACAAAATTTTGATCAAGGACTCATGTGCCCCCCCCCTCCCCCCCTACAGCCAGCCTAGCTCAGAGACTCTTGGTACCTACTAGAAAGCTGTAATTTGGCAAAAATAAAATGTTGAAATAAAAAAATTGTTCCTCCCCTACATGTAACGTGGGGATGTTTTTTTTTCTCGTCTACCACATAGCATATAGCGTGGTGTCGTTGGATAGGTCTTTAAAAAATAATTTTTCGATCAAGGGATCCGTTTATGAAATACCTATTAGCTTTAAAGCACTAACATTTTGTTAGAGTCAAGTGCCTCCACTCCTCCATCTTACGCTGTCTAGAAAGTGCTATGAAAGAGAAGAATAACTGTATTCGTGAAACAATTGTCGTGTTATTTTTTATAAGATATAAGCATTAAAAACCCCCAGACCCCCCCTGCAAAAACACTCCATACAAAATCGAAGACAGGAATCACGTCACAGGCGCTGCCGTGTCATGACAAAACACTGTAACTGAAGTTACAGTGTTTTGTGCTAAAATCAATAATTGAGCTTTTCGGGTCCATATTTATATATGCCTGCTAACAGATCACTCATTTTATACCAAAACCAATGAAAAACCTCAAAGCGTATTACACTGTAACTTTTAAAACTTAGAGTCTTGTTTTGACTAATCTGGAAAGAAAGAGTATCGCTTAAATGTGCCAGATATTTTTTATGTTAATATATCAATGAAATAAAAAAATATATCGATGTTACTGCCAAAATCTAAAAGTTATGCGACATAAATGAATATTATTTATTTTCTTCTCATTTTTAAATAAAAAAAGAAACAAATTAAAACGTGTACCTATTTATATGTTTATTTTAAAATAGTTTTCATGATATACATTAATATTTATTTCCATATTCGATCTGTTTCGGTCTAGATGAAAATATCCACTTTAAACTGGCTAAAGGTTCTATCAAGGACCACAGTGGTCAACGGGGCATTCTTTAAATATTTATAATGACTCAAAGCCAATTTCTCATTTATGTTGTTATTGAAACTTCCTCACCTTTTATAAGACTGTCTTCTTTTTTCACGGTATCATAACCAGTATTTAATTACCTACATCGACATCTTTTTATCGATATTAAATCCCTAGAACTTGCCCCGAGTTATCCCAGGTATGCTCATGAGGCAGGTATGAATGTCAATTACACGCTAATCTTCATCTGATCACGCCCAACTGGATACTATCCTAGATAAAAGATAGTGATTAACTTGAACCAAACAACAGCTTTAAACCACGAAGCTAATAAAATTCGACAAGCTACGTTTATCCGATGATAATGAAATATTTTTTTACGGATAACAGCTGTAGCGCACAAAACAAAAATAGTCTTCTTTCGTCTTTGGTGCGAGTAGTCAACGATCGATATTCAATACCTCGATCCTGGTCATACATATGGGTGCAATGAAGTGCACGCTAGCATGACCAATAACCAAAACAGATCATTCGAAATATACGATTTTCATGATTTTGATAAGAAAATAAAAGAGTCGCGGAAAAATAATGAGACGCAAGTTCAGACGCCCAAATTGTCTATTTATTCCAGAATGATAGTAACCTTACATATTATCTTGATGGTTTTAATAAATATAGATTTAATATCGTACAACTAAGAAGAGGCTGTCGGTTCCAAACAAGGAAATATCTTTTCTGAAAAAAAACTGGAATTTGCATTGAAACAGTTAATGAAGCTAAAGAATACCCGGAATTGGCATAGAAAAGAAGATAGAACTTCTGAAATTATGTCAGTTTAGTATGTTATTAATCGAGAAGACATATTTTTGAAGAATTAGTTGTATCTGATGTTGCTGATTTGGCAATGGAACGAGATATCGATTTTTAGTTACTACGGATTGGTAAAACTTTAATGATGAGAATATAAAAGATAACCTAAGCTTACCCTTGCTAGTTTAATTTATGTTTATCTATTCCTTTGTTCTCTTTCAAATACTAAGGCCTTATTGACCAAACAAGAATAAGCCTACTTAATCTAAGGTAAAACGTCAAAATAGTATCTAATCTTGGCATAAACATTATTCTTGATTGGTCAAGATTGGTCTAAGAAGAATTGATGGTGTGTTAATATGACCAATAACTAAAATTTAAAGTAGAGTTTTCGTACTTATAAGTATTTATGAAGAACACTGTTATATGATAGTTACAGTGTTTTGTCATAAACTTAGTACAAAAACGGTAATTTGTTGTGACTAAACACTGAACATAATTGTTATAAGTGTTTTGTCACGTTGATTTATATAAATATTACCAAATTATGACACGACAAACACGTTTTGGTTTTTAAATATAATAAAGTTTTAATTTTTTTTTGTGATTTGTATACTATAAGAACAACATTATCAATATTTTGTAAAAAAAATCATCAAAATCGGATAAATATTCAGTTTTATGGCCAGAAAAAAAAAATGCGATTTCTGGAAAAAGACATTTTTCAAGTTACAGTGTTTTGCAATGACACGGCGGTTCGATGTTTAATTAAAATATATGGACCATATAAATAAATATGCATTTTATTTTAGAAATTACTATGCTTAAGCCAATATAAACATATAACGTAATTTAAATGAGGCTGCAGAAAAAAACAATCTACTTGAACGTTATTAAGTTTTAAATTTTAACAAGTTTTGGTTCTATATAAAATCTTTATAAACAGGTCAAAACTTAGTGTATTTTTTTTTACATTTTCTCCTAAATCGTATCAATGAAACTCAGTTCTGTTTCTCATGCATATTCCCTATTGTGCCCTTGCTTGTCCTATCAAAGGTGCAAATAACGAATTTTTAAAGAAAATCTATCTCGGCTAAGTAAGTAAGTTTTCTCGCCAACCCTTTTGTCGATTAAGTAATCTGTTTATGAAATATTAAGCTTTAAAGCGCTTTTTGTTAGACTCGTGTGTCCCCCCCCCAACCAAAACTACACATACAAAACATCTGAAAAAAAACTTAAATGAAAGGGCATATAACGAATTTTAAAGGAAAACTATCACGACTAAGTCATCATCTAAGACGGCACCAATTGACTTTAAATAGAAAATTACCTAGTTATTACTTATTGATTTTTATGTTACTTACTTAACGGTATCGAAACCCTACACTGAGCATGGTCCGACATGCTCTTGCCCGGTTTTTAAATTACAAGACTTTGTGGACACACTTTGGTCACCCTATTTTTTTTTTATTTTTTATTTTTTATTTATTTAATAAGTACAATATTAAAAATAAAATTACATATTAATAAGGAAACTAAACGTAGGGTAAGCATTATCATTCAAAATTGATAGTTTGTTCGTTTGTTTTGTGCAACTGAACTCGAAAATCTATTTCAAGACCCAAAAAACTACGACAGATACCTATATCACTGTCTTAAGTCTCAAAGTCATCTGTCATTGTCAATCGAACATTTCAGATTTAGCCAACCTTTTTGCATTGATAATCAAATCTTTGTAAATATTTGTAGATATGAGTATCATTTTCAATATCAAAAGTTATATTTAACAATAGGAAATATGAATTCAATGTTTTTTCTACCCAATATTCAAAAACATTTAGTCCCTATCCCACGGCAAATATTTTTAGATATAGTGTGTTAAAAGTCATTAAATGGCGTTAGCTAAAACTATCTACAATGGTATCATGGCTGATAAAATGGCGGATGATAGTAATTATAAAAAAAAAAAAAGAAAAAATAAGGTTATAAAGTGAGGTACATACTTTTGGCCTGTTATTTTGTCAAATAGCTAAACGCTTGTAATTTGTAAATTGCATCTTACGTTGTTCACATCTATTGCTTATTACATGTTCCCAAATGTCATTAACACCTGAAGTATTACGTGCAATAACAGATCTGTTATGCTACCAAAAAAATTCTATGGTTAAATATTTAACATGGCATCTTGTATTTGTATTAGGAACTTGAATTAACTTGTTTATTTAAATCGAACTTTTAAAACTACCAATAAATAAATATACTCACTGCAATCTTTTAAAAAGTGGAAATATACTAACGTAAATTTGAAGTCTGAAAAAGAGATTTCTGCTTACGTCTCCTACTTCACCTGTATATGCAATCCTTTTTTTGTTGTTAAAACATTTTTAACCCCCAGCACAGTAAGTGGGGTATTATAAGTTTAACGCGTGTAGTTATCTGTGTGTCTGTCTCTCTGTGGAATTGTAGCTCCAAACGGATGAACCGATTTGGATGCGGTTTTATTTAAATAGAAATCTAGTTAATTGGGGTGGCCGTTAAAGAGTCACCGTTATCAGCTTTGAAGGAGGCGTCGCCATAACACCTAACGGTTGTTTTTATCAATTTCATTTATTAGATTATAAAGAGATAAGATACTACCTACTATAAAATATATTATATAGTATGTATGTAGTAAATTATGCATACAACATATCTTTTTGGTTGTGTTTGTAGTAGGAAGGTGTGTGATTGTTATCACTGGTCGAATAATCTTTAAATATCTATGTGGTTGCCAAAACACTGATTTCATGTGTTCACAGTAGGTATTTTTTCCTTTTGTCGGTATTGTCGGTAAGTCAATTACAATTTGCCAATTTTAATTTACATTTTACCCGAAACCCATGCCCATTACTAGCATAGAAGCATTACATCTAAGTCCTCAGGGGTTTTTTATTATAGTGCTAAAATATAGAAATTGAAATATATTTGCAAAACTGTTTGTTGGTTGGAGATTTTTACATTTTTCCAATTATTAATCTAACCAACCAACCAGAACCAACAGCTTAATAATACCAATAGTAACTGAAATAGAGTTACAGAGCCAATTACAGTAACTCACAAATAGTTAAAGTTTAGGAAATATACACTTTACTGACGCGCACAATAGCGCTACAACCGCAAAAACCATGAAAACAATAAAATGATACATATCTGTAACCTTAGAGTACTTAAGAGGCCGTATACGAAATTTTGCCAGTTTTGCTTATTTTCGTGATTTTACAGTTAAAATACTGCTTTTCTATAAGTTTTAATGCACATCATGATATATCATTTCAGTTATGATCGAATAAATGAGTTACGAATTAATGAGCTACTTTTTTATCTTTGTCGAGAATTCAAATTCGGGATTTAGGTTATTTTAAAACATTATGTATATTGCTATTTAATTTTTAATTTTTGGGTGTGTTTTTAAGGTAATGGATTTATTTTGAACTGAAGTTTATTACTGTTCTTTTAATTTTATTAACGAGTGTTTTAAGAAGCCGAAATTTATAACGATTTTTGTCCATTTTCTATAAAATTTTACCAAGTTCATATTTTTTTTACACAAAAAATATATATAAAGGTGGTAAAAAGTAATTCATACATTTTTTAGACAACTTTTACAGCAATCAATTGCTATTTTTTCATACCTTTATGACGTCAAAACGATTCGTGAATATGCGATATTCTAAACCTCTTACAGCAAAACTCACGAAACAGTCGCCGGTTTCAGGTCGTTTAATCAAAACTAAATAATAAAAACAAAAAAGTATTTCATACCTTCGTTGAAAATTGAAATTATCTTTCGTGTTGCGTATTAAAATTTGTAGAAGTAAAGTATTTCAACAGTAAAATCACGTCTGTAAAATCACGAAAGTCAGCGAAATCGGCAAAATTTCGTGTACGGCCTCTTAAAGGAACTGTGAACATTCATACATAACATGCCCGACTCATCATCAGGCTCGTTTATTAGTTAACAATTTGAAGATCGCTCATTCAAAACACATATCAGGGGGTTACCATGAGATGGTTAAGCAATTCAGTTTACGGGGAGAGAAAGAGACAGAGTTATATTATATGTGACATAGCTCATCCTAAACTGAATTGCTTAGGCATAGGGTAATGTCGCCTGTTCGCGCTCATCCTAAACTGAATTGCTTAGGCATAGGGTATTGTCGCTTGTTCGCGTCCAAACGACGGAGCACTCTTAAAAAAGGGTGGAAAATATATTTACGGAAACACTAACAAAAATTAAAGCCCTTTCCAGAAATGCCTAGATATATCCTAGGTTCACATACATAAACAAAAAATCCTGGCGTGCTACCCTTACTGCGTAAAAAATAACTAGTTTCGCGTGTAAAACAAACAAGCGAAAACGTGCAAAATTATAAAAAAATAAATATTGGCAGCTGCACTTTATACGATTTGTTTTTAATTTATATACCTACTAGCGACCCGCCCTCGCTTCGCTCCGGATTAAAGTATTATACATATAAACCTTCCTCTTCAATCACTCTATCTATTAAAAAAAAACCGCATCAAAATCCGTTGCGTAGTTTTAAAGATTTAAGCATACATAGGGATATAGGGACAGAAAAAGCGACTTTGTTTTATGACCTTAACCATTAACCGTACAATAAGGATAGTGATTTTTTGTGCTTGTCTATAATATAAAAATGAATTGCAAAATGTGTTGGTAAGCGCATAACTCAACAACGCCTGGACCAATTTTACCAATTCTTTTTTTTAAATGTTAGTTGAAGTCCAAGGATGGTTTTTACGGCGATAAAAAATTGAAAAATTTCCGGGAATGTCGGAAATTTGCAGCGGGGCGAAGCCGCCGGCGGGCCGCTAGTTTTCTATAAAATGACAGTTAAAATAGGGTGGACGCGAATTACTACACCAATTTTATGAAATTTCCACTTTTGCGCCCGCATTGGACGCGGTCTGGTCCTACTGCGTCTAAGTTGTATTTTATTATCACACGGTTAAGTATGAAAAACAATATACGTTTTATATACTTTTAACCATTACTTGCGTGCATATTATAATAGCCAATTTGCTTCCATATTATCACGATTATAGAAAAAGATACAGATGTTGAAAATTTACTTGGACGCTAACTGTATCTATAGTAGAGACCATAGAACACATCGCATCCACATCATAATGAGATTGGGTTTTTTCCTAACCAAATATATTTAGGTGATTTATTGGAAATTTACAATGAATTAATGTTCCAAGAGCTTAATTTTGATATTTGTGGTTGAGTTTTATTACTTACTTATAGTTAAAAGAAAGTGGACGCAATCTGCTACATACAATATATGAACCGAGCTTTTTACGTCCAGACTAGTCCAGCTATCTCCAATGCTGCGGTTGAGCATTATTATACGTAAAATATGTTTTTTAACCTATTCATTTGTGAACATTATTTGTCTGCACAATACAACAACAAACAAACAAATATATATTGAACAATCTGATCACCAATGGCAATCACCAATTTGTTATCCACCGGTTACCACTGGTAACTACAGGAGAAAAAACCCTTTGTATAATTTTCGATAGCTTGTTGAGTTTTTTAAGTTTTTTTTCGGACTATCATATTCGAAGAAACTAAAACTTGGTATTATTTTCCCTCCGACGTGCGAGGGGCTAATGTTAAGAGGTGGCCACTACTGCGAGAGATGAATGTAAGAGCCACCTTGACCCGTCATTACACCGAGGAGATCATCGGCAGATGCCAGAGATCAGCCTCGACGACATTGAGACGGCTCGCTATTGATAGCTATCGGTCCTGGATCCACGTGCTCGTTTAACATGATCTCGGTTTGGTCTAAGTCAATCCTGAGACCGGTGCGTTTGGAAGATTCAACGAGGCTGTTCATCATCTGTTGTAGGTCCTGTAGGGTTTCAGCCATGATGACGATATCGTTTGCAAATCTCAGGTGTTCGAGGTACTCTCAGTTTACATATACGAGTATGCCACGTCTTTCCCAGTCTACCGTCCTGAATATATACTCAAGCGCAGCGAAGAACAATTTCGGGGAAATAACATCCTCTTGTCTCACGCCTCGCAACAGCAGGATGGGCTCAGTTGGCCAGTTCGACAAGGACTTTAGCACAGACTAGGTTTCGATAGACTCGAAGGTTGATCATTTCCCCTGTGTAAACTGTTAAACGTCAAAAGACGATTAGAAGCAAAAACCTCGGTACTTTTATTTTTCCGCATGCTTCTGGTGTTATCTTCGAAACTCATGCTCATCTCAACGATGATTTTTGATTTAAGTACTTTCTAGTAAAGTACTTATAACTTTATCCTGGTAAACCCTTTTTTTAGGGTTTCGTAGTCAAACTTTCAACCCTTATAGTTTCGTCCAATTAGTATGTTAAATAGCATAATCGCAAAACACGATATTCGCAAAATATATTCTCATAACATGATATTCTCAAAACATCATTATTAACAAAACATCAATTAGACAGTGTCGTCGGAGCTCCGCTGGTTTGATATCCTCAGATACCTATTTATTTATTTTCATTTTTATTTATTTATTTATTATAAGTTGTTAAGTCGTGATGAAGGCATCATTCAAATTACTTCATCTACTCCTAAAGCGGCTTTTAACTTTTTCATACTTAATATTTATTTACTTAATCTTTATTGCACAGAAATACAAAATTTGAGTTCAAAAGGTGAACTTAATGCCTAATGGCATTCTTTACCAGTTGACCTTAGGGCAAATCAGAAAATTAAAATATTTTTATTTGTAAAAGAGAAATATTTTTATTTGTAAAAGAGACATTGGAAACTTTATTTAATTTAGTTTAACATCGTCATTGGTAGGAATAAATATTATTATTATTTTATTTATTTGCTCTTGTGTTTATTAGAAGTTTCGACTCGTTTTCCTGCATATTTTGCATGATATATATATTTTAATTTTATATAATGCTAGGTTAAGTTCTATCATTGTCATAAGCAATATAAAAAAAAATGACTGACTGTTGAGTTTCTTGTGGCGCTTCTCAGCAGTGGTCTCTTTGAAGCGCTAGTAGAATTTAGACGTGTATTAGTTTCCGTACGGCCTACTTTGAAGAAACAACTTTTATCTTTTTGTATCTTATCTTGAACATTCTAATTATATTTTTCAACTTATTTCGTAGGCAAAATGACACCGCGACGGATCAATCTGGCATCAGTGTACCGATGGACAAGAGCAAGAAGAAGTCTGAAGACCACGGTGCCCGGTACCGGTGTGAGTACGAAGGGTGCGCGCGCACATACAGCACAGTCGGCAACCTACGTACACACATGAAAACACATAAAGGTGAATATAAAGCTGGGTACGAATCTGAGCAGCTCAGCCTGAGGCATGCTCGCTCCACGCCCCGAGATGCTCGCGAGCCAAATTAAAAAATAAAGTAAAAAAATATATCACAGGACAATCTCACACAAATTGACCTAGTCCCAAACTAAGCTCTAGGCATGTACTATGGGTCTACGATAAACTTACTTATATAGATAAATATATATATAGAAAACATCCAAGAATCAGGAATAAATACTCATGCTCATCACACAAATATCTGCCCTTACCGGGGATTTTGACTCAGGACCCCTAGCTTCGATGGCAGGTTCACTACCAACTAGGCTAGCGTGTCGTGAAATTGTTGCACATGAACATGCGCGGGTGAGACAGCGTGGTCGCCGCGAGCCGACAATTCAAAATGGTGTCGGGCACGATGACAGCCGCGGCTGCGTTTATCATAATATTCATAATTCACCGAATTATTAACAAAAAGAAGAATAAATCGCTTCGGTGGTGGAACGGCTCAGCAACTTTATTATCAAATTTGTACGCGCCTCGCCCACAGAAAAGTTAGTACAGTTCGTTCTGCCCGCGGCACGCTCGCATACGCGTCCAAATTACGCGAGGCACGCACACTGAGGCGCCTTAGAGCACGGTCAAAAGACCGACTCTCGGCGGCTCGCCGCGCGCCGCTCGTACGCAGCTCGCGCACGACGCGTTAGCGCGTACGAATTTGAGCAAAATAGGTGAGCCGTGCGTGCCTCAACCCGAGGCTGCTCTTATACGTACCCACCTTAAGGGCGGTTTACGTCGAGGAGACTACGCGAGAACGTGTCGCTGGCAACTGTGGCCCGAGCCATTTACGCACCAATCTAGTAACGGTTTAACATAGAATGTAACGTGTATGTATTGGGAATTAATTTCAGAGCAACTATCTTTTCGCGTATATTGCATCAGATTTGAACCCTAAGCTAAGGTACTAAGGTTGAAATTGTAACTAAATCTATGTTGTTAATATAGAGCCTCTGCCTGGAAAAGGGTTAGGTAAGCCAAACAAGAAATCGATCAGCCCGTTGGGTCCGAAAGATGAAAACATATGATTATCAATTTACACAGTCCAACGTAAGGAGTAGTGGAAGTATAGGATAGTTGGACTTAGTTCTGCAAACAGGAACCAACCCACAATTATTTAGCAATCAAATATCAACCCTAAGTATTCATCTAGACAGTTTACATACCAAATAATTGTGGGTTGGTTTTCGCTTGCTGAACTACGTCCAGTTAAGGGGTTTTATTATAAAAACACACACGTCCACAAAAATAATCTATCTTTTAAGATACCACACATAATAGACTCGGTAGTGTTCCGCGATCTGCATCTCAATAAACATAACGCCTGTGTGTCTGTTCTTTGGATATATTCAACTTGATCATATTTCCTTGAGACTGTTGCATTTCCTACGTCAAATTCAAATAGTTACTGCTTACCTAGTTAGTTACTAAGTTATGTTACTGTAATGATCCTTTTCTATATAAAATATACTAACGAAAGTTAAATAAATTATACACTCATGGACAAAATTAGGGGAACGCAAAAAAAAGGTTTAAGAACTACTTTCATAATTATCTTAGGTACTGGCCACTAATATCAGAGGATGCCATTAAATTAAATGTTCTTTTGGAATGTTTTTAATGTTTGATTTTCATTTGTTTTTTTCGCGATTTTGTCGTATTGTGTCATCTCAGTAATAAAAAAGTCTTCGTAATTTTAAGTTTTTGATGAAAATTTATGTTTTCTTCGAGTTTATGTGTTGAGTTTATTATCAGTTGTGTTTAACGTGATTGATTGAAGGATATTAAGTAAAAATGCCAGATCTAAATGAATTTCAAGTGGTTAAAGCTGTCACTTTAATTGAAAATGGCTATACTTACAAAGATGTGGCCCAAACATTAAGAGTTTCGAAATCGGTGGTACATCGAGTGGTCAAGAGGTATCGTCAGACCGGCCAGTATAGCAGACGAGCAGGTCAGGGGCGAAAACGAAAAACAACAGCAAGGGACGACCGGTTCATTGTGAACAACGTGCTCAGAAACCGAACCATGACTTCTTCCGAGGTGCGTACGAAGCTGCAAGAAGTCAGACAAGTCTCAATAACCACAAAAACGGTAAGAAGGAGACTGAATTCAGCTGGGCTGTCATCCCGTTTGCCTGCTAGAGGCCCTCTTCTTGCCACAGGGCATAGAGTAGCTCGACTTGAATTTGCCCGATATCACGCAAATTGGGACGAGGAACACTGGAGCGAAGTCTTGTTTACCGACGAGTCAAGATTTTGCCTGATGCCAGATGACGGAAGGGTTAAAGTGTGGAGACGACCAGGAGAAAGGTACGCTCAGTGTAACATCATTGGAAAAGAGGCATATGGTGGAGGGTCTGTAATGGTATGGGGAGGCATTTGTATGGGGGCACGTACAGAGCTTCGGGTCATAGAAAATGGGTCATTAACAGCTGCACGATACGTAACTGAGGTTTTGGAAGAAATTGTTGTGCCTTTTGCCCCATTCATAGGAGAAAATTTTCTTTTGATGCATGATAATGCACGCCCCCATACCGCAGCTGTGGTTACCGATTATCTTCGAGACGTTCAGATCAATGTTATGAGGTGGCCAGCACGTTCGCCGGATTTAAATCCGATAGAACATGTCTGGGACAAGTTGGGCAGACAAATTAAAAAAAGAAATCCTGCCCCCACTAACTTGAGGGACCTAAAAAACGCATTAATGGAAGAATGGGAAGAAATTCCCCAAGATTTCATTGATAATCTGATCAGAAGTATGCCGCGGAGAATGGAAGCAGCTCGAAGAGCTAGAGGGGGCAACACTAAATACTGATGGATAACTCACAAAACAGCGATTAAGAAAAAGATAAGAAAAAAAAGGAAAATTTAATTAAATTCTTAAATGTTAATTTCATTTACAATTTCTTTAGACGGGTTGTTTTCTAAAACTGGTATTAATTTTACATTTGATTTTGTGTTTTTGTTTTTAAACTGATCAGTTACAGCTACTAATAATATTATTAAAGTTAGTTGTTAAGAATTTTTCATGATAGTTTCATTTTATTGAATCTTTTTTTTGCGTTCCCCTAATTTTGTCCATGAGTGTATATTAAAATGAAGTACACACAATCAGGATTTACATTTGTCAATTTTATTCAAAATGGCCTCCTTGGGCCTGAACACAGGCCTTCAGACGACGAGGCCAGTCATCAATAGCGGCACGCACGGTTGTCATATCTAATTCCGTCACTGTCTTGACTATGGCCCGCTTGAGGGAGTCAAGATTTGTGTGGGGTTTAGCACAGGCTTTCTCCTCAATAACCTGCCATATAGCATAATCCAGGGGGTTGAGGTCCAGGCTGGAGGAGGGCCAGTCTTCGTGGGCAATGAAGTCAATTTTGTTGCTTCGAAACCAGGCTTGAGTTGTTTTTGCCTTATGTACAGGGGCTGAGTCATGTTGAAAGACCCAGGGCCGTTTTTGAAATAGAGAGTGGCTTAAAGGCTTCACTATTGGTTCCAGAACGGTTTCCTGGTATACTTTAGCCCCAGTTTTGACACCTTTTTCACAGAAATGGACCTGTGTTAACCCTGAGTATGACACACCTAACCAAATCATGACATAAGAGGGATGATGGCCTCGTTGCACTCTCGGAACAGCTACACTCGCTTCTTGACTGTTTTTTGCATATACTCTGTCATTCTGGCGGTTACAACATTCTTCAATGATAAAAAATTTTTCGTCTGTAAATAATATATTTCGGTGGCCATTTTGTGCGTACCGCTTCAGTAGCACGCGACTTCTATTCAGCCTCATAGTCTTCAATCGTCCATTAAGCAAATGACCTTTCCGTCTACGATAAGCGTGTAGTCCAAGGTCTTGATTGATAACTTTTTTAAGGGAGCTTCTCTTCACAGACATCTGAATTGCCAACAACTTTTGCTTCCGGACGGGGTTTCTTGCGATTCTCGCCTTCACTGCCTTTATTAGAGCTGGGGTCCGAACGGTGCGTGGTCTTCCAGACCTCTTGCGGTCATCAAAGCTCAGGGTACTATTGTACCTATTAATGGTACGATAAACGAATTGTTTGTTGATTTTCAGATTTTGAAGCAACTTCAAAATCACGTTTGGCGGATGCCCGCATTTGTGCAACGCAATTACAGCGACACGATTTTCTTTTAGACCCCAATCCATTATAAATAAGACGAGATAAGTGCTGTGTGTGCTATAAAATTATAACTGACAACCCGCCATATTATGTCATTTTTTATTTTTTCGGTAGCATTTGTTTTAACGCAAGAAAAGAGTTTGCAAATCGAGTAACAGAACTTAGTAACCAACTAGGTAGGTACTATAAAACTACAATATTTATTAAAAAGAAGTTTTACCACGATTAAGAAGTTGTAAATACTCAACTATTTAATTAAAAATCAACGTAAGGTAAAGACACCAGTACTCGACAAAGAACCAATGTTCGACACTGATTCTTACTCAAAGAAGATAAGAGTTATTCATTTGTTTTGCAACAATCATATATTTATAACCCTATGATCTTAGAATTAAAAGCTTCTGTCGATTATTGGTGTACGTCAGCTAAAAGTGTCGAACATTGTTACAAAGATCGTAGGTTTTCAAAGATTTAACCAAAAACTTGTCAAAAAGGTATCATGTTTGAGAAATAAAACTATCGATGATATTGATTCTAATCGTGTGTTCACCTTAAACAATCTTAAGGAATTGTGACCAAGTATATTATATCCAAAGAACAGACATGAAAGCGTGATGGCTATTGAAATCCACGTCACGGAACACTACAGACTTTATCATTCGCACCTTCAGAACAATAGTGACCTATTTCAGAAAGTTTAAATTTCGAGATAGGTCTCTATAGGAATAAATTTATGACTTGAAGTTTGAATGCTGAAATTTTGAATTGGGTCACTATTGTTTTGTAGGTGCGAATTATGAGACCTCTTAAGGCGACAAGGTACAAAAGTGTGTAGCTACTCATTAAGCCTACTGTACACACGGCCTTCCCAACTAATTTCAACAAAACTAATCTCTCAACAAAATGTAATTTCAACAAATTTTAACATTTCTTTTGCAGGAGAGTACAGGTTCAGTTGTCCTATGCAAGCATGTGACAAGGCATTTTTGACTTCGTACAGTTTGAAAATACATGTGCGGGCGCATACAAAAGCGAAACCTTTCGCTTGCACGATTGGAGCTTGTAGGAAGGCATTTAACACACTCTACAGGTAATATTTGTTTTCATTATCCATACTTACCAATATCCATACTAATATTATAAATGTGAAAGTAACTCTGCGTCTGCCTGTCTTCTGTCTGTTTTTTACGCAATCACGGATAAACCGCTGCAGCGCTGAACCGATTTATATGAAATTTGGTATGGAGATAGTTTAAGTCCCGGGGGAGGACATAGGGTACTTTTTATCCCGGCAAATCGGACAGTTTCCGAGGGACTACCGATAAACGACTTCTATGCGGATGGAGTCGCGGGCACCAGCAGCTGTTGCGCTTTCACGGTCAAACTTCTGAACCGATGCCGATGAAATTTGAAAAAAAAATTTTTTTTTATTATTTGAAATTTATAATTTGGAGATAGCTTAAAACTAGCCTTGTAAGACCCAACGGCCTAAATTTAGGACTTTTGTCAAAGTGACTTTAAACTTTAGCTGAATGACATAAGATTCTTTTTTGAGTTAGCAACATTTTACGTGGGCCTCATAGGGTACTATTTACCGCGAGTAGCGATAGACGTGAAATAAAACCAACACGCGGACAGAGTTGCAGGCTGCAGCTAGTATTGTATAACAATAAAGTAATATTCATTGGATACTTAACGATGACGGCCGCGATTTTTCAGGCTTATCGCCGACAGCAATATAAATAATATGTACCTAACCAAAACATATTGTTAAATGATAAAAGTTCTCGTCACCTTTCAGCTGTGTGACTCTGACCTACAGATTGTGGATCTCGTTATAACCATGTTTGAACCGGTTTTAATATCGCATGGCAACAATTACTTAGGTTTATCTTGAAATGTTATCTAACAAGTCAGATAAGGTGAAGCTACCGACCATTTTATTTGTTCTATGCTAATCGCCAGGTTTTAG
Source organism: Acleris holmiana (assembly GCA_949316455.1). NCBI lineage: Eukaryota > Metazoa > Arthropoda > Insecta > Lepidoptera > Tortricidae > Acleris > Acleris holmiana. The sequence continues at coordinate 17,189,942 of OX438767.1, forward strand.
TCAATTTCGCGCACTTAGGTTCCTGTTCCGTACAAAAAAAAACCTAACTTTGTCACACAAGTTGACTCTATCCCAAACTAAGCTCTAGGCTTGCACTATGAGTACTAGACAAAGATAATTTTACTTATATAGAGATATACATAGAAAACATCCAAGACTCGGAAACAAATGTTCGCGCTCATCACACAAATATCTGCCCTTACCGTGATTTCAACCCGAGACCGCTGGCTTCGATAGCAGGGTCACTACCAACTAGGACATGATGTAATTTTTTTTGCGAACATTTTAGTGGCCATTTTAGTGGTTTTTGTACTGCCGTTTGGCCAAATTATTTTTCGTCAAATGTATCATTTCGTCAAATGTTTCATTTCGTCAAATCTTATTTAAGCAAACGCAATTTTTTCCGAAACTGTAAATATTTCAGGACCATCGTGTAGAACCCTATAGGTCAGGTTAGGTTAGTTTAGTAAAAATCGTGAAATATTTACAGTTTTGGAAAAATAAGCGTTTGCCCACATGAAACATTCGACGAAAAATAATTTGGCCAAACGGCAGAGATCCGGCCAAGTAATTACAAAAGATTTATTGTATTTTTTTCCAATAAGAATTATGCGGAAACAACTTTATGGCTATTTTAAGGGAATAAGGGCTTGTGGTACTGTTGGGCGATGGGATTGCAACCTGTCACTAATACACTAGTAAACTTCTTGACCTGATTGTGCAAAATGTGGGTACAGAATTATAAAAAAGTTGTTGGTATTTCTTTAGCTCTGCCTACCCCACTCTGGGAATGAAGACGTGATGTTATGTATGTATTTTATGGCTAGCTATATTTGTGAAATACGGGTTACTTTGTGAATGACAATCATAACAAAATACTAAAAATGTGAAAATATCAAAATATCATTTTAAATCAACATATCACTACAATGTAAGGACGGTTGGACTCTTGCCAGTAGGCCAGTCCAGTACATTTGAGTCGTCGGTGATATTTCAATACCGCGTAACTAACTAAGTTCAGGTGCAAAATACACCTTAGCAAGCAAGTCAGTAAGATAAATTTTGCAACTTACTGGATTTGTTAGATACGCGGTATTGGAGTAGGTATCACCGACGATATGAGAACATTATTGAAATGGTAACAGATAAGTAAACAAATACATTAACAAACATGTTTTGTTCCTTTTTGAATTATCGGCGTGAGATTAGAATAAAAATGATAAGACCAGATTGCATTAACGGCGCTTTCCGTTAATCGCGAACCGATAACAAAAGTTTCCACTTTTTACTTGAAAAACGTGTTCAAAGCGGTCCTATCCGGAAACGAAGTGACTTGCTATTTCTACGGCTATTTTTAAGAAAATATTTGTTTTTGTATCGTCATCAATCCTCATGATTTATAACACTAATACCTATTATGAATGCGAAATTATACAGGGTGGCTCATTTAGATCGGTCAGTATGGGAAAGTCTGGAAGTACAAGACATACGAAGATTTGTTCTCAGGAACCATGTCATCGATTTGAGTAACAAGAAAAACTGCATTCATACATTGAAAAAGAACTTGTACTCAGCTCAGGAATCGAACCCGGACGTTTTGAAACATAAAACTAAAACTATTTATGTTACAATGAAACATATGTCTAAAATTAATAAAATAATAATAATAAATTCGATACAACATTCAACCCGTTTAGGATGATGATGTCAGATGTTATAAGTACTCAACTATTAAATCATTTTGAAGACTCAACCCAAAAATTAACCTATTATGTTGTAAATTGTAGTGTTTTGATGCTAATTAACTTAGTTCCAAAATGGGCACCAAATATTCTTTTTTTAAGGGCGTACCTCTTTCAAAAGGAACCTAAAAGAGCTAATTAATTATTAGCTGTTTTTAGAGAATTATTGTGTTTTGTACGACTTTGAAATTTATGGACCTATTTGTGAGCAGTTGTATGAACAAAAGACGGGTGGGTGAGTTTTTTTTGCCGGTGAGTGTATTTTAATACTTTTTCAGGCTTCGCGCTCACCAACGCCTGCACAGTGGCGACACCTTTAACTGCCAAGCTGAAGGCTGCTCCAAATTCTTCACCACCCTCAGCGACCTAAAGAAACACATCCGCACGCATACACAGGAAAGACCTTACAAGTAAGTTACAGGTACAGTCGAGTTCAAAAGTATGTATACACTTTAGTACCTTGTCTATTTAACGTCATGTTTAAACTGCCATATGAAATTATCCAAGCGATTAAAGTGACATGGTACTAAAGTGTATACATACTTTTGAACTCGACTGTACACCATGAGGACTGCATACATACATACATAACATCACGCCTTCATTCCCAGAGTGGGGTAGGCAGAGCTACAGAAATACCAACAACTTAACCTAACCGCAACCTAACGTAACCGCATTTTGCACAATCAGGCCAAGAAGTTTACTAGTGCACTAGTGACAGGTGGCAAGCCCATCGCCTAACAGTACTACAAGCCCTTATTATATATAGTCGCCTCTTACGACATTCACGGGAAGACATGGAGTGACACTATTCTAACCCGGCAACCACCACACGGGCATGAGGACTGTGAACCTAAAAATTTCCATACCCTCTAATCTCCCTACAACCTTACTTGTCAGCCTTGTCAGCTAGCAATATTGATATATATGTATAATGTTAACATTAGATAAGCAATAATCACGCCATAACCTTGTCACTTCACTGATGGCAACAGCCAACAGATTTACAGTCCGTCTTACGCGAAATCAGTAGTCAATCAGTCGTGATTTGTATAAAACAAATGCGCAAAATGAGGAAATGCGTGAGCGAGTGCTTATCAAGTCTTCAAAAACATAATAAGGCCATTTAGATTTGATTGTCTTTATGTTAAAAATAATGTAGATAGCCCAATACATCATAAAATATCAGATACTAATTTAAGAGGCCGTATACGATTTTTTACGCTTTCGCTGATTTTACAGTTGAAATACATTACTTAAACAAATTTTAATGCGCAACGCGAAAGATAATTTCGATTTCCAACGAATGTACGTGCTACTTTTTAGTTTTTATTATTACATTTTGATTAATCGACCTGAAACCGGCGACTGTTTTGTGAATTTTGCTGTAAGTAAGAGTATCGCATACTCACGAATCGTTTTGACGTCTAAAAGGTTTGAAAAAATACAACTTTTTACCACCTTAACAAAGAAAATTGTGGAACAAAAATATGATTAACTTGGTAAAATCTTATAGAAAATAGTAATAAAATTGTTTTTGATTTCGGCTACTTAAAACTCTCGTTCATAAAAATAAAACAGCGGTAAGTAATAAACTTCAAAATCAATCCATTACCAGTACATCCAAAAAATAAAAAAAGCAATTTATAATATTTTAAAACAACCTAAATCTCGCATTATAATAAACGACAAAAATAAAAAAGAAACTCATTCATTCGTAACTCATTTATTCGATCGTAACTGAAATGATATTTCATGTTGTGCATCAAAACTTATAGAAAAGCAGTATTTTAACTGTAAAATCACGAAAAGAAGCAAAACCGGCAAAAATTCGTACCCCGGCCTCTTAAGTGCAATGTTTGCTAATGAATTTCCCCATGTTTTTGGGGAAATTCAAAACTGTCATAATAATGCTGATTATCGAACTTGGGTACAGTATTAACATACCAAGTTTTTATGTCTGTGTGCGGTGTTTGTTATCTTAATAAATAATTTGACCTAGTCCCAAACTAAGCTCTAGGCTTGTACTATGGGTGAGAAATAAATACTTAAATACATAGAAAACATCCAAGACTCAGATACAAATACTGTCAATACCGGGAACCGAACCCGGGACCGCTAGCTTGATAGGCAGGGTCACTACCAACTAGGCTAACGCGTCGCTAACTTATATTATAAGACAGTGAGTGAGAAATCTGCTGGCGTTACAACACTTACAACAAATCATAAGTAATAATTATTTAAACACAATTTATTATCTTCAACGTTTCTTGTTTACAAATAATGAACTAATTTCAGGGGGAATTTTCATACTGTATCAACACCGACCTTATCTTTAGGTTAGGTCGACGATCCCCATGAATTTATTAGGGTAATAAGTCCATGGGTATCGCACGAGAGGACAATTGTTCCGTTAATAGTAATTATCTCTTGTGGACTTAGCCAATAGATATGGTAAAACAAACTGTTAAATTCGACCAAGTGCAAATTAAAATGCGCCTAACAGTCTATACATATTGTCTTCCTACATGCGACAGGTTCGACGGAGCGACGTGCTACTTATGTATGATAATGCCAAAAAGGTAAGTAGTAGGTATATAATGATGACCTTAGAATAATAACCAGAGATTAGCGTCATTAGCAATGATCGGAATAGGTAGTGCAATTTCGCGAGACTTCGGTGCGTAAGTTTAGAATGGATATAGCTTGTAACCCCGGGATTACATTTTCAAAGTGTTAAAGTTTGTGTTTAATTCAGAAATGTTATTAAAATATGACTTTAACGATTATTTTGCTAGCATAGAATATCGCATTGACGAAATATGTAGACACTTGCAATAACAAAAAGTAAAAAAGTGTTAACAATAACATTATTTTTTTAGGTTATTCGCATGTTTCCATTTAACTTCCATTAAGGTCATGTCAAGAAAATATTCCGTGAAATAATACGAGTCCCGGAATCTGGGGTCTTATCCATATTAAGTATAATGTTTAAGGTCATTAACCCGAAATTGCACTACCTATACCGATCAGGTCATTACTCGCAATAATGTGGATATGACTCCATAGATTTTATAAAATTAATTTACTTTAAATGAGTTAATTTTGATCATTTGCAAGACAGTAATAAATTAATAATACAAACAATTGTTAATGATGTAGATTTATTAAAGGTAAACAACTGGTATTTTTTAATTCATTGCACATCTAAAATAAACTTACGAGCTGAAAAACTCCTTTCGCAATCCACTGATGTTAATGGAGCAAACTTAAGTACCCTAACGGGAATATTGTCATGCCAACTTCATTGCCAGTTCATGCCAGTTTCATTCAGAGTGTATTTTCTATTGTAATTAATGGATGACAGTCGCAATATTTGGATTTATTTGAAGGATTGCTTTAATTTTTCCTTTCAAACTTTTTTCTTATTTCTCCTTGTACACTGTCCACATCATTCAATATAATATATCGTCCTTTTTAAAAGAATATTCGATAGTATTCGAAGAAGATTGCAAATTGTTACGTCTATTACGTACGGAAATGATGAAAATGTTGTGAAATAAATTTTAATTGCGATAAAACGTTATCTGATTGTATAATCTGTTTACATTTTCAGATATACACTATCACGACAGTTAAATGTTTCTTTAAATCTCTTGACAGTTCCCTTTTTTTATAATAACATGCCGCGTGGATCAACAAGTGACCTATCGTGTAATTATGGGCTACGGTGGCATGAGAACATGTGTTTTTTTATTATTGTTGCAATCCTGGAAGGACTTTTGAGAATATTTATATACCTACATAGATGATTGATTAATGTGTGTTATTTATTTGTTTTATTATTTATTCATGCCTCGCAAAGCATCAAAATTTAATTTCAGTTAAAATATCAATACATTTAATTTAAATAAAATCTTGAACACTTGGCAAAGAGGCGATGGCAGGTGGTTGAAAGCTGTTACGGAGTGGTGGCCCAGGTTAAGGTGGACTTCTCACCAGCGCGGCTCCGGCGTCACTAACACAGCGACAGTGACGCGGCGATAGAGCGATAGTATTATACAGTACGGAAATGTATGAGGGAACGTTCGAGCGCAGCGCCACAGTCGCTGTTGACAGTGACGTTGCGCTCGAACGTTTCCTGCTTTCCTGCTTCCGCTGCGTTCGTGTAGTCATGTCCACATTATTGCGAGTAATGACGCCAATTTATCCGATCTCTGGTTATTATTTTAATTTGTATCCTACGAGGGTTGAACTGAATGTTTCGGGAAACTTATCTCTGTAGTAGGTATCTTAACACACTAGCTACGTAAAATTCAAGAGCTCTGTGGCCAGTGTGTTAAGATAATGAAAATTTTGAGATTGTTGTAAAGTATGTGTCTAAAATAAGTGGTGGTTAGGTTACCGGAACTTTCAGTGCAGCACTCGTAGCACTTATTACAAAAAGATAAAAACCAGGTTTAATGTTTTTCAGAAATGTACTCCCAAGATTTTGTATGGAAATTTGGTAATTAAATGACTAAATTATACATAGAAAATAAAACTTAAGTAGTGCGTTTTTAATTTCGAGGTACTAAAACAAACGAAGGGCAGTGAAATTTTGTTGTTTCAAGATTATAGCTGATAGCCATGAAATGAAAGTTGTCCCCGTATTTTATAAAGAAGTCATTTTTCGGTAAGTAATTTCTTAATTAAGTCTAATGACTTAATAAAGTAATCTTTATGATGGAATTCTTCAGTACAACCTAATTCTATAGTAATACACGTTACTTACCGCCTGTTTCACAATTGTCAAGTAACGCATATATCTGTCATATAAAATTAGCCCTTTCCCTTTCGTACACTTTAAAAAAAAAGACAAAGAGAGGGCTATCTTTATTTGACAGATACATTTTCTTGTAGATTGTGAAACAGGCCCTTAGTTAAACAATTTCTTAAGTAAAGTGATGTAAACTATATCAGTACCTATTTTTAACTGAAATTCTGACTCCAAACGAAGTCGCGGGCGGAAAAATAGTGTTACATACAGAAGTAATTTGACGTATAATGATGAAAATGCTCTCTTGTCCATACAAGACCCCATGACCCCATGGTCAGGGAATCGTTTTAGACTGTACCAAGCAGACGTGGACCATACAGCGGAGCGCTCATTACAATTAGCTTGGACTATATTTTTACAATGTAAGGCCATTCAAAAACCATCAGTCAACTTTTCTCTAATGAAGATTGATGAAAATTGGTTTGTTATATGGGCGTCACGGAATACTAACAAAATGAGTGAAGACCCATATCGATGTCACCCTACCTACCGCACCCAAAATTTTAAGCTTAAATTAACATGTCATTATAAGTTTGTGATATTGATTAAATATTTTTCATTATTCTCAGATGCCGAATAGAAGGTTGCGGCAAGTCATTCACAGCGTCGCACCACCTCAAGGCCCATGCGCGTACGCACTCAGGATCTCGGACGCACGCGATAGCTGCGCAGGGCGGGAAACTTTTCTCGACGCCGAGCAGTCCGAGAGCGTTTGCTAGGAAGCATCAGGTAAGGCCACAGAAAATTGGTAGATATAATAAATAAAAATAAATAAATAAATATCAGGGGACAATCTCACACAAATTGACCTAGTCCCAAACTAAGCTCTAGGCTTGTACTATGGGTACTAGACAATGATAAACATACTTATATAGAGAAATACATACTTATATACATAGAAAACATGCAAGACTCGGGAACAAATATTCGCTCTCATCACACAAATATTTGCCCTTACCGGGATTTGAATCCAGAACCGCTGTTTTCGGAGGCAGGGACACTCCCAACTAGGCCAACGCGTCGTAAATATTATGCCAATGTTATGTTTATATTCTGGTTCTACACTGGAACTCCATTCACGTAGAGTTCAGGGCGGCAATATCCTAATTAATAAATTATTATACTAAAATAGTTTTAAGAATATATTACTAATAAACTATAGAAAACAAAAGAGCGCTGTTTTAATAGCCTATATTAGTGTCCCCACTGCTGAGCAAAGGCACCCCGGTTTACAACCCGGTCTGTCCGTAGCAATATCTACCCACTATCTACTTGGCTTTTTTTCTTTAAAAAAAATATTCCATTTGAACATACAGGTTTAAATTAAATTTATAAATTTTAAATAATAAGTATGAAAGGCGCTCTTTTTATAATGAATAAATAAATTATCAGGGGACAATCTCTCACAAATTAACCTAGGGCCTATTTCACGAAAGCTACAAATCTAGTAATACCCGTTCATGGATTAATATTTTGTACAAGTTCACAAGACGTTTCACCAAGCTACGATTGTATGTTACTAGGTACTTGTTTGTAAAATAGTAAATACTGGGATTTTACTATTGTCCGTTTCTCGAATCTTCAAATATACGGCTTTACTAGTAAGTATTACAAGTTAATATGTACAGGTCTTGGTAAATCATGTTTCATTATTTTTTTACAAGAGTTGTAGCTAGTAGCTGTAGACAGATTAATACTGGTTAAGATTTGGCTGTATACGTTATTATCATGGCTGTATTATTTTATTTATTTCAAGTACCAGTCAAGTGAGTATTGAGCAAACATTATTTTGAAGTTATGTGTCTAAATATTATGATTTAATTATTATTTATACTTGTATTTCTTTACCAAACTCTGAACTAGCGGAGTCCCGGACCTTTGTCTTTGGAAGGCGTACATGAAGCTGAAGCCAACACGCAGAGGCTATTTAGACAACTTTAATTTAGTAAAGTGTTGGGACACCAACCTCCTCACTATAGAAGTATGCTCCCACGGACAACCAACGGTTAGTGTAGGAGTATTTAAGAAGGATGGCAACATTAATAATAGGTTATATTAATGAAATGATATGGATTGGTGAACTAGGATATTGATGAAACTATGGCGTCTGCCTTGCCAATGGTTAATTTAATTACTTTCGTTGAAATGGCAGACGCTGTCTCGCCAACTCAATGGAATGGGCCTCCCAATATAGCCGCAAATACATAGCAGCAGAGAGGCAACAGTTCCAGAGGGGCTAAGGGTGGAGAGGTGCTTCTGGACTTTAAAACACCATAAGGTGCCCACTCGCTACTTAATTGTATTAATTATATTGTGTGTGAAACACACCCAAGAGCTTATATGGCAACACAATTTTTTACTGTCTGTGCCCGTGCTAAAATATGTTGCGATTTTAATGTTTGTCGAAAAGAGACTTGGCTGTATGTCTTAAACCCTTTGCCGCTGTGTGATGAATGTAATAAACAACTAAAAATCCCGCCTTTTTCATTACCTGTAATGAAAAAGGCGGGCTTTTGGGTTGACCACGGCTAACCTCTGAACTTCACTGGGAATAGCGATAAACGACTTCTACGCGGACAAAGTCGCGGGCAACAGGTAGTAGACAATAAATATTGAATAAATTGTTCATAATAAATTTCAGATTACAATATTTTCTTGTTTTATACTTTTTAGTGTTTTTTTTAGTAGTCGGGTTTTAGTTAAACTTTTTTTTTATTAACTTTCATGAAACAATAACCAGTTTACCATGGTGAAACAAGCTAGTGAGCAATAATAGTCCATAGAATAGCAAGTAATACTACACACAAGTCTAACAAGAATTGATAGTGAAACAGGATTTACTAGCACTTGTAATTGTAACACTGGTTACAGGTAACAAGAAAATCCGTAGACTTGTATATACATGAAATACGCCCCTAGTCTCAAACTAAGCTCTAGGCTAGTAGTATGGATACTAGAGAATGGTAAACAAAAATACGTAGAAAACATCCAAGACTAAAAACAAATACTTGCGCTTGTCACGCAAATATAACTGCTTTCACAATTGATGGTCCTTACCCACTAGACTAACGTGTTTAACGGTGTTATGAGTGTTATGACTGTGTATGGGCAATATAAATTTGTTTTAGAGTGGTGGATGATTTCTATGTATTTCTCTTTATAACTATCTATTTATCGTTGTCTATACCATAGTGCCTAGAGCTTAGTCTGAGACTAGGTCAATTTGTGTAAGATTGTCCCGTGATATATTTATGTTTGGACTTGAATCGTATTATCATCAATGTATTATTAGTGAGTAGACTCTCTACAAAACCCCTTTTGTCTGTTGATAAAAATCTAAACCGGATTCCATTTTGTTTTCAGATTGAAGCTGAGACGCTGTCACAAGAGGTACATCCTGCTGTAAAAACCCAACCAGCTAAACCGACGGACGATGCTATGAACTGGGAGAGCCTCCTCGAATCATTCGGCCGCATCACTACAGAATCTAACTCCACGGACGGCAGCTTGGAAGATATTGCTAGCGTAGAAACGCTTTCAGCTACGAACGTGGACATTACAGAACTCCTCTTCGACAACGCTAGTGACCCGAGTGATCTTAACGAAACTGCCAACTTAGCCGTGGACTACGACCTGACCCTTGATGTTACCCTCTCTCAATTTGAAGATAAACACAAAAATGATCTTAAAGATCCATGGGTTGACATTACTCACTTACATCCCTTGGAAACGGTGCCCACGATCAATGGCAGAACGGAAGTTAAAGAAAAAGCTATGCAGTTGGCTCTCGCTAATGAGATTGAAGTACAGGCACCATGGGTAGATGTAAGCGCTTTAGCAGCATCTATATCAGAAACTCCTGTCTGTATAAAAGAAAAAACGCCTGAAAGCATATTTACAATGGCGACGTTCGTTCCAACCCATATGCAAAGTTACATGGATTTAAATCCTGAAATGGCTCCTACGGCTAATATTATGGTTCAAAGCGCCTTCGATTTAGCTACACCAAACATAATGGATGTCGGCGACAAAGTTTTCAATGATAGCGAATTAGTCTCAAATATGGAATCAACTAAAATTGAAGTTGACATTGACAACTTTCTTAAAGGTCCTGATCCAGATGATGATAGGTCATTAAATACGCCACCACCATCCAAAGTGCAGCAGAACATTGAAATTAATCCGGCTAATTCCGTTCTATTCAACTCTGACTTGGATTTGGAGGACACACTGCTATTCGACAATGAACCACCATCAGACATGTACGTGGTTAGAACTGAAAATATTTTCGGAAAAGAGATTGCAAAACGTCGGAATGCGTTGGAACAACTGGCAGCTGATGCGGGTATTTGCACTTGTATTTCGTGCGAATGCGACCCATCTCAAGGAGAATGCAGGGGGGATTGCGGAGATCATGAGTCAGAATTTGAACTCGAACCTGAATATGAGCCACCAGATTTGGTGCCACAAAAATCCAAGTGCCCCATAGACACGTGCTCATGTGACGACGATTGCCAGTGTGACCACGCAGCAATGAGATGCGTTACAGGATGCGGCAAGGCTACAGACTTGAACCACAACACATTCTTAGATTACCATCGAAGACATAAATTAACAAGCTTAGAAGAACTCGGAGTTTATACTGTACAGGATGGCGATGAAGAGATACCCACAGTCGATCTGGTTGAACAATTGAAATGCTCATGTGGTGATACGAAAAGTACAAACATTAAAGTTCAGACAGAGATAATATCTAGCAACGATAATTCCTCCAATTTTATTGGTAAAAAGGAATCGAGTTGTTGTCAAAACAAAAAAGAACCTAGTTGCTGTGGAAAGAAAGAAACAAGTTGTACTAAAAAAGGATCAAATTGCAATGGGAATAAAGAATCAAGTTGCAAATGTGGAAAGGAATCTAGTTGCAAATGTGGAAAGGAATCCAGTTGCAAATGTGGAAAGGAATCTAGTTGTGGTGGTAAAAAGGAATCGTGTTGCAGTGAGAAGAAGGCCTCGAGTTGCAGTGGAACCGAAAAATCCCATTGCGATAGGAAAGGGACACGTTGCGGCAGTAAAAATGAAATAAGTAAAAGTGAAGATGATGAAATGTGTTGTGTCACCATCTGTTTTAAGAAGCTTCAGGCATTTAGGCAGTTTCTAACCGATCATCAAGTGTTGCACGCTCTAAAAGCGCACAACTTGGATTTGACAACAATTTAGTATTGTTTTGCTTTATTTATTATGCATTTAATTTTTTTAATGCCCAGTTGCTTTTCCTTAACAAATCTAGTTAGTAGTAATATTGTCACAAGCCGTGTATTAAAATAGAAATACGCGTATTATGCAGCTTTTATGTGTGTCTGCTCAGCAGGAAAATGTGTGATATAAATGCAATAATATACCCAAAGATGTCTATTTTATGTACATAATTATAAATATTTATTCTGTATACTATACATACTTGACAAACCACTATAACAAATTAATAAATAATAAAAATGTGATTGTTGTATTAGATCTTGTTATGAGAAATTATATTGTACAAAATGTAAGTATTATGAAAGAGATGAAAACACTAACTTTTTTGAAATTTTTTGTAGGAAAATGTGCCTTAAATGTTGTTACTGTACTTAATAAAATATAAATAGTGTTGGATTTGTAAGATTTTATTATTTTTAGGGTTGATAAGCAATCATGATGATAATGCCATAATTCTAGTCCATGTAACAATTAAAAGCTTTTTAAAAAGAATTGGTTATATTTTATTTTTATACATATAAAATTACTACACATTTAACTGCTACAATATCTATAGTATTTCGAGATCAATAGTACATAAATACAGACAACCTTATAAATGTACTAAACGTTACTTAAAATAATACCTAAATTTTACATACTTTAGTACCTACATTACATCGGGTTTTTTACCAATATTCAACATTCAACTATTTTACTATTGAAATCTACCCACACCTTGCCGAATGACTTGTTACTATTATTGTATTTTCTAACAAACTAAAGTAATTGTGACGGTGGCCACTTTTTTCGCGAAGTCACTTTGTCATAGGTCAAATGTTATTAGATAATATCATATTATGCTCATTGCATATTCATGTGTATAACAAAAAACCATTCATCAATTTCAAGACTAGTTTATTGGAAAACCATAATAGTAATGAGGGCGCTACGGGATTGTCGCCATCTCCCTTTTAAACGCCACAGTCGGCTGCAACATTACGTGCCCCCGTCGCCAACGACGCGTCATATTCCACAACCCCGCCGATGGAAAGTTTCTGGAGCGTATTGAGCGCTCGGCATCCCTAGCACGAAAGCCAGGTAAAGTGATTTGCCGGCTTCGGCGGTTTAAGGGTTAAAAACCTTATCCTAGGTGTTTCATGCCATTATCTATTCTAGTAATAGTGTAATTCAATCCAAAGTATACTATTTGAATTCGCTATTTACTTACATATTATTATATTTTTTATGTTGACCAAGAATAAGAACTGTGTTGTTTTTTTGGTGAAATCTGACATTTGTGGGGTAGGCTGACCTTAGAGTATTCTAGGGGATCTTTTTTGTCAGTTACAGAGCATTGCCTTTTTGAAGTATCAAAAAATATAACATCAATAAATTTAAAATCCACTGCCTTGCCACCTACAGGTTTACACCGGCCCTAAGAGCATGTTATACATAGCATGAATATTGATTCATATTCAGAATAGTATTCTGGTTGACAAATAACCAGTGATTGGGGAAAACGGTGCAAAACTTTAAAAAAACTTGTAAAGCTGAAGAACTTACAACTAAGAAAAATAAGAAAATTAATGAAAAATAAGACTTGTTGGCAGATTAGTGTTTAATTTTACTCTGTATCAGAGTCTTAGATTTGGTATAAAAATATTAATATTTTCATGACTGCAACATAGGTCTTGTTAGGTTTTGTAAAAGCTTTGCACATTTTTCGCCAATCTTTGCAAATAACCAAGCATATATTCTAATGTACCTACATTAAGTACAAAAATTCTGCCTTCATGTTATGAATGTATCATGTAACTTAAGAATTGACATGATTATAACAATCACTCCACGTTTCTAGCTTAGGTGGCAGAAAACGTGGTCAAGTTAGCAAGCTATACTTGGCTCTTTCAAAATAAATCACCTGCTTTATCTACATTTGTATCAAATGTATAAATAATTGAATTGTAGTTGTTGATAATATTAAAGTTGATCTCAGTCGATCTACTTAGGAGATAGCAATTTTACCTCCAACTCTTGCATCTGAGCTAGCGTCTTTTCTTCTTATCATGTCGACGGGTACGGGACATGGTTGCTCTGTGCCCAGGAGAAGACTGTTCGGAACTGCATTCATCGCTGTCAGTGTAAGCCTAAAAATCAATTTTTTGGAGGCTTTAGTACAAATACATGACTGTCAGCATCATGGAGATCCAGAGTTAAAATCTCTGAAAATAAAGGAGTACTTTACAAATTTAAAAAACAGACTGCCATCATTAGACAACGGGTGTGTCAGCACTGCATTCATTTTACCATTAAATAGTAAGTTTAGGGGATGTATTTATGAGTATTTACAAGCTTCTTTTGTCATCTTTAAAAGTAAATTTAAGGTAACGTGACACATGTCATAATGCTATCACAAGTAAATGTAATATAAGCATGGGGAGACTGGCCTGATTGGTCCTGTGCCAGATACCTTTTGTTACAGATGGCATCAGAAAAGAAGGAAAATTAAAAAGGTTTTTTCTCTAGTTCCATCAGTGCCTAACAGGTCCAATCTAATGATAAATTGCTAAGATACAAATCATTATTAATCTTGACTCTACCACTCCAGTGGCTGGCATCTATGGAAACAAAACAAGTGATGTGACAGCTGCACAAATCTGTAAGGAGCTGCTGCGGGTTAAGCAAGTAAAATTCCGCTAAAACAATAGCTTCGCTGTTTTTAGCTACGGCCTAAGTTAATGATGCTGCCTCGCACAGCTCCGGTGGAAATGCAGAAGTCTTAACAGGTATTGAATAAGCATTACGCAAGCAAAGTTTACCTTTTCGTACGGATATGGTTCACAGTTTTCATCACTCAATGTAACGCAGGCCAAAAGGCAAACCAATTGGAAAGCAGCGCCAATGTACAGGCCGTATCTTATAACAGTGCTCATCACATCTTCAGCAAATATTTCATTTGGAATCATCTTTGTTACTTCCATGCAGCGTATTCAATGCGATCAATACACACTACAAAAATGTTTTATACTACTGCGTGGGGTACGAAATTGCTAAATAATTAATGCAATTATATAATAAACATAGAATGGCATCAATTTTATTATAGAATCATTCAATTTAGTTTAGTTTTTTCCCTGAGCTCAAGTTAATGCTACTTTATTTACGCTACTCGTCTTTTGATTGATTTGACATAACAACGCCGTCAACGGCGTCAACACCGAAAACCATAGTGTTACCCATTGTAAAAAAAATCTTTGTAAATGTTTTAAAGTGATGTAAACCGGTAACGAACCGATGTTCTTCATTTGAGCAATTTATTGGCGGTTTTGACGGAATCATAATGATATACCTATTTTTGCACTTGATAAAAGCTGCTTACCAACCAAAGTCTGGCAAATGAAAGCGTGACCTGAGAAAGCGCGGCAGATCCAAAAATATACATGTGGTATTACTAATTATTATAGTAGGAAAAAAATGTTTTGAGAGAGTCTGGCAATCGAAAGCGTTAATTTTTTTCCTGCTATAATTAAGTAATACCACATGTATATTTTTTGAATTGCCGCTCTTTCTCAGGTCACGCTTTCGTTTGCCAGACTCTACATAACCTATATTAAGTGTTAATATCGGTGCTTCCGCTTCTGATTTGATATTAGGTTGGGCTCTTATTCTAAAGTTACTGCAAAGCATGACTATAGTGTATTCAATCCACATATTAAAACAAAATGAAATATTAAAATTACAATTGCAGATAGTTGCCTATTTCAGATTTAAAAAAAATGACACGCGTGCGTGATGATTTATTTAAGTATTCTTGTTTTTTGTAACGCCAGATTAAGAACCTATGATCATTGTAATAAGTAAGTATAAAAAAAAATGATAATGATTATATAACGTTTATTGTATGGGAAACCCTTTATTTTTAAAATTTCTTCATTTTTATTTGTAATTAAATGCGCCGTACCTAATACCTACTTAAGACATGTCATATTCTGAAAAAAAAAACAATTCGCTACCTGTTTCTTACGGTTCATCATACAGCTTTTTTTTTGGGGTTCCGTAGTCAAACTAGGAACCCTTATAGTTTCGCCATGTCCGTCCGTCCGTCCGGCCGCCCGTCCGCAGCCTAGCGCAGAGGCTCTTAATACCGGAAAGCTGTAATTTGGCATGAATATGCATATTAGTCACGGCAACAAAGTGGTACAATAAAATGTAAAAAAAAAATATTTTTAAGGGTAGGTACCTCCCCTACATGTATAGTGGGGATGTATTTTTTTTTCGTCTACCCTATAGTGTGGGGGTGTCGTTGGATAGGTCTTTCAAAAATATTACGGGTTTGTGAAAACAGTTTTTCGATTAAGTAATCCGTTTATGAATATTAAGATATTAAGAATACCCCACAGCCAAAACTACAAATGGCATATAACGAATTTTAAAGGAAAACTATCACGACATCATTCAAGTGTTTCATTTCATTAAAGTGTTTATTCCTACTAAAATCATCTACTTAAGACGGCACCAATTGACTTTAAATAGAAAATTATTTATTACTTGTTGATTTTTATGTTTGCAGTACCTAACGGCTTCGGAACCCTACACTGAGCATGGTCCGACATGCTCTTGTCCGGTTTTAAATTTAGGAGAGACGGACGGACAGCGTACGCCTAATTATAGTGTCCGGTTTGGCACCCTTCGATGTAATGCCCTTCGGGTACAGGACCACTGTTGGGTTTCTTGCGGTATTTTCTCTCAGCAGTGGACTTCTCTTGGCCAGCACTGGTAAATTCTGGCGTGTCTATTTACAGAATAAATATTTTTTATTTTTCACTGATGGAGTCAGGCTGCTCTGCTAAATCGGATATGCAAAGCCCTTAAAATATGGTGTTCCACAAGGATCTGTGCTTGATACTTCTTTCATCATCCATCGTCATATCATCATTATCATCGTCATTGATATTGTGGGGACAATCACTTTTACTGATATTTCCTTCTATTTAACGCAGATCTGGGTTTAAGTTAGGAAGATTGCGTTTTCTGTAATTAATTGGCTTCCTAAATATTTTAACTCATCATGAAATTAATGTATTTTTCATCTTCGTGTAACGTAAGGTACCTTATAAGATAGTTAGTGACCGCGAAATCAATTAGCTGCCATTATAATTGCATTCACATGGTTTTCAATGTAGTGATTGTATACGAAGACAACTGGATGGTGAAATTACAAAGCATTTACATATAGGTACCTAAACTAGAGGTTATAGATAAAATTGAGAGATAAAAAATTGCGATGAAAACGAGTATTGCCTGTAAGTTCGACTACTGGGGAAGACTTTAACAATCATAACTTTTTTGACTATGCGTACCTAGTACCTTGAAGACAAGACTTATCAACTTGTCTAAAACAGTGCGACATTACCCGAACACGTCTTAAGTAGTGTTAGCATCCAATCGATTTTAATGTTAGGTATTTATTTTCCAAAAAAATACGAATAGGTGTCTACAGGCGAATTCAAAAGTAGCTGTACATTTTTGTACCCTGTCGCAATAACGTATTAAACTCAGAGTACTCTTTTGTTTTATTAGTTTGTTTTGTGATTTTTTGTAGGTAATCAAATTTCATTTCGTCGAACGCTATTTTCTGCTGAAACCGTAATGTTTTCAGGGTACCTTAACATACACACATACTATCACGCCTTCTTTCCCAGAGTGGGGTAGGCAGAGCTACAGAAATACCAACAACTACAAAAAGAGTTGTTGGTAATTCTGTAACCACATTTTGCACAAACAGGCTAAAAATATTTACCAGTGTATTCTAACCTAAGCTAACCTTACCTACCCATATCTTACCTATCCTAACCTACGTAATAATGTTTAATATACTTACCCAGAAAACTTTATGGTTTCAGCAGTTTCCTGCGTTCGATGAAATGATTTGATTAAGTGAAATTCAATGAATTGATGAGTTACCAACTAAAGCACTACTTAAAAAGTGTACAGAAACTTTCAAATGAAAATTAAATTTAAAAGTAAAATTAGGTCAACTAAAACTAAAAAGCTAAGTCTAAAAAGGGCCCTGTGGTATTGTAACGAAAATGCTGGCAGCATTTCCTCGCTGAATAGTTAAACTAATGCGTTGACCGAGGAAACTGCCAGCTCTTCGGCCTCCAGTGACGTCAATGTGCCTCTTCGAAATTTATTTGAAGTGGCTTAGAGTGCTCGGACCGCACGGACCTCGACGCCGAATGGGGTAAAAAATACTCCGGGCCGAGACCACTATACTTGCAAACCTTAATGCTTTCCGCCCCTTTAGCTGCCGCACCAGCTATTACAGTTCCGGTGGAGATGTGAGTTGTGACGGGGCTTTAATTTTATACATCAATAGCTGCAACAAGGTACTAAAATACTCAGTTACTTATGAGCTTGTCCGTACAGTCATCGCGCTAAACATGAATATAATTTACCTTATTGCCAGTAGCACAGGGCGTGTATATATTTTTGACGTATTACCGCCGTAAACAGAGAATTAAGGTAAATGCAGCTATTAACAAACCTCCTAAGGCAATTTTGAAATTGATCATTTACTTATTAAGAATACTGGTAGCCGTCACAGTATTTTTATTATTTTTATATGGTAATATTGAATATTGGGTTTATATTTACTACGTTAAATGCTTTAAAATAAAGCATTTTCTTGTGAAAAATAATTAATAAAGTGGGTAAGTCGATTGTTTCTATTACCGACCCATAGTAACAGCTGTGAAGCTATTAACGTTTTTTTTGCAGCTATTAACGACTGTCAGAAAATGATACATCTGTAAATGGTGAAAAATACTTTTAATAAAAATACAAAAGATCCCTTATTCGACTACTTTCAGAAAAAAAACACTGTTATAAACCAATCGAAGACCATCGCAGAATTAAATAATCTGTTTTTTGTTGAAATATCCCAAAAGTTTCAAATAACTCAGAAACCAATGAAAATCGCTGCACATACACGGGGGTGTTTTAGATTGGTCTAGGCATGAGGCATCTAGATTCTCAATTATATCGTCAATTTTTGGACCACCAATGTACACCAATATAAATAATATTACTTAACATGAAATACTTGAGTCTAATAATTTGTGTAGGGTCGCTAACTAATAGTTACCCATCGTTGCTATTACCGACCCATGTAGGTCGGTAATAGAATATGTAGGTATAATAGTAAAATGTATTACCGACTCATAAAAAGTACATAATATTTATAATCCGTGGTTTCCTGACTGTAAAAGAGACCGTGATTGATTAAAGTAATACAACATTTAACTACGAAAACAACTTTTTATTAAATTATGGTTAGTTAATTATTGACGAGTTATGAATAATGTAGTCATTTTCAATAAATTTACAACGCAAAAAAAAGAAAACTACATAAATTATTGTATAACGCTAATTGATTTATACAAAGGCTGATTGTTTGTTATTAAAACAGTTTATACAAATACTTGGATAATTGTTAAATTTCAACAGAAAAGATATAAAAATGAAAGTCTACATGGCGGCCATTACCGACTCATGGGTCGTTAATGGCTGCAACTAGTAAAATTGAAGAAGCTATCACCGCCCTATTTTCAGTTAAAGTTTTATCATATAAAGTGATGTTTTATCAATAAAATGCATTACAAACTCGAGAATTTATAAGTAAATGAATACATTTAATACTACACGATAATTGTAGGTATCGTTTATGTGCATTAAATGTCTTAAGCAGAAAAATTGGGTACTTACCTGCCGGAACAAGGGCCAATACGACAAGACCTGCGTCCACGCCGGCCGCACAGAAACTGATGTATTTTATCTCCTTTTCGCACTGCCACGCAAACTAAAGTAAGTTTATCCGATGCTCAACAAACAAACGCGTGTATTTCTTCTATTACCTGTGGCTCAAACAGTTGCAGAAACGTTAAAATTTAGAATTACACTAATGGGTCGGTAATACCTGCAGATTTTCGATGGGTCGTTGATAGGTGCGTTTACCTTAAATTATAGAGATAATAAACTCGTTCCTTTTTAAATTGATGCAAAATCGTTACTAAGGAACGACTTAGTGGATGCCTAATGGCTAGTAAGACAATGTTTGCTGCTGCTAACAGCATAAATGTAACGTTCCTAAGAACGTTATGTATGAATTCAACATTTCTTGTGCCAATATTTGTGAAATTTGAGTTTTTAAAATCCGTCGAATTGGGTTTGTTTAGTAATCGTCGATCGACGTCGACAAATCTATAGTTACCATTGATCGACAATCAAGGAATTGGTGTAACAATTTTAAATTAAATAAAACTATTGTATAATATCTATTGTTTATTAACAGGCTCTCTACTGTTTGTAATATCACTCTGTGATCCATCCAGAGAGCAACCTGGCTATAAGGATTTAGATTCTGACGAATGGGATGAGGAAGTCGTTGTGGAAAATGCACAGAAATTTCTGAACTTGCAGGGTATACTGAAGAAACAATTTGCTTTGGTAAGTAAAATAAAAAACGGCTCAAGTAGAATACAGAAACTCCTACTGTCACTAAAATTAGAGTAAAACATTATAAAAAAACTAAAGCCACACCGGATGCGTGCGCGTCACGTGCACGTGCGCTTTCGCATTCCACTGCGCCGTATAGTATGAATCCTCATACCATATATCAAAGTAACTATACAACGCAGTGGAACGCGAACGTGCACGTGCGTGTCACACGCACGCATCTGGTGCGCCGAAGCCTTTAAGGACGTGCTACACTTTGTACCCCACTCCTCCCGTTAGAAATGGCTCGATTAGAATCCCGACCCTTTGCCACAACAATCACAATCTTGTTGGAAGGAACTATTTTTTTTGTATGCAAAGAAAGTGCCTTTATGATTTAATTAATCGTGTGCTATGGACGTTCTTGTTCAATGAATGTTTAACCTTTTGAAAGCCACGGTTGGCTACAACTTTACGTGCCCCAGATGCCACCGAAGTCATATGCTGCAATCGCGCCGACGAGGGTACTGAGCGCTCGGCGTCCCTGGGGCGTAATTTTTGAAGCTCACCGAAGAAAAAATAGTAATTTTAAAATCAATTTATGCAGCGATTTAATCTATGAGCGGGCCCACCTTTTGGATTTGATGTCATTACGCCTTTATCATCATCAAGCCATCCCTTTTGATTCTTTTGTGGGCGTGGTAGTATACATATGTGGCCTCCTAAATACTGTTGTGTGAATTTCAGGATGCAGCTGTCATGGACTTAGAGAGGAGTACGGTGTGTTCTCCTGTCTCTGCACTATTCTCTCTGGGCAAGTTAGCTATAGGTTCAAGGGGCAAATGTCTGAACAATATTCTCACCGCGATTGGTTTGAGCTCAAAGTCACAAGTAAGTGAGCTTGAGTAGGTCTTATAGTTCCATTTTTGTCAATGCTTGGAGTAAATATTGAAATTATTAGGAGTGAGTAAGTTAAATTGATTGATTAGGCTGAACCGATTGGGCTAAAATTTGGTATACGGGTGTATTTTTTAGGCGAATTTTTAGACGTCCCAAGCTCATTAAAAGAAAAGCGAATAAAATTAACACTACAGTTATTTTTTTACACATTGAAGACACTAAAATACATTCATGCATTTCATTTTTGACATTGTTTTAATACAAAAAAAGTCCAAAAAAATATACAAAAAAATCAGGTTTCATAATGCACTAAGTCTGTGAGCATTGTCCCACTTGCGGTTTACTTCAAACAATTTAGCATAACTGCATGTCTAAGAAACGTATTAATAAGTATTACACATATTTAGAAACTAAAATAAAAGACGCATTTCACAGTGTTTCGTTTATTAGAAATGCATTTTGATATTATAATATATTGGCTAATGTAATCTTGTCCCACGCTTAGCAACTAAAATCATAACGCTCAAACACCCGCAAATAACTCTTTACTCGACAGTTGTACCGTCATGTTTGCATTACTTTAGGTAAGTACGTTAGTTTTGCTTCGGTATTCAAGTGGAGTAGACGCGTTACAACGGATTATTAAGTGTCTGGAGAGGTAAGTCTTTTACGGGACGTAGTTTGGTTCACTTTAACGTCATTTCCGTGGGATACTATTTGAGGGTCAAAAAAAAATTGATCCCAGTTTATCTTTTGACACTTAAAATCATATTTAGTTATTATGTCTAGTTAAAGTCTGTATATTCATAGCATGATTGGTTTAGCAGTAATCGTCAAAATACTCGATTGTCATCATTTCGCTGGCGTCATTTCCATGGTGATTTTACCCACCGAAATGACGCAGTGACAGCGAAATGACGAACACAGTTTTATTTGATACAATAAGTACAGAAAATATTGATTAAATGTAACTTTAACACGTTCAAAATGTGTTATTACTAAGACAAAAACGAATTGCGGTAAAATTACTCAATATGAATACTAAGTACTATCAAAAGGTAGTATCAAAAGGGTCCAATATTCAATACCCGAACAAACTGTAGTATACAGCTAGCAAAAACCGTTTAAATTATGTGTAATCTGTTAGCATACAATTAGATAATTAACAGTTGCGTTACATTTAAATATTTCTAAGGGCAATTGAAAAACATAAGATCAAAATGAAATAATCTATACATATACAATTAACGAACTCACAAAGCTTTATAACTACTTCTTTTTTTTCAAGTTAAAACATGAACAATGGCCAAAACAAAATAAGATAAAAAAGAGCAGTTAGAGAAAAATAAACTTGCTGAGAGAATAAGGAGAAATAAAATAAAAAGTGATCCTGTTCAGTATGAGTTAGTAAAAAAGAAGGATAGGGAAAGATATTATGTAAACAAATCAAGAAAAAAGATTCTCAATATCACAACTTGCTTGTTTTAATAAATAATGCCGAATGAATATACTTACTTTGTTTTTTTGAAATACGTGCCCCAGTAGATATCGAATTGATATGATTTTTACACTAGTTATTGATATGATTCGTCATTTCGGTGTTGCCCACGTCATTTCGGTGGTACATTTTTTTTTCAAAATTTATTTACTGCTAAATTATTAGCTTCTGTGAAGTGCCCTAAAAAGCATAGCAACCCTTATGTTAATCTTCATCCAAACCAGTGACTTTAGATGCTAAAATCTTGAAAAATAAAAACCCCACCGAAATGACGTGAAAATATTGTTTCAAAAATTCACCCATACATGCGTAACTTCGATAACAATACTATAATATGGTATCATCGAACCGGTCTGCTGATGGAGTTGGAAGGTGGTGACAGGATCTCAGCTATAGGCACTTAAAGAAGACCCATCGTGTTTGGACTCATTAGGTTGGTCTTAATGAACAGAAAATAACGTTGCAAAAAAATAGATATAGTTTTTGTCAATTTTTGAATCTTTTTTTCCATAGTCTTGGATTTTTTCTATGTTAAATTATGTTTATCGTTGTCAAATCTAAAAACCTAAAGAGCATAGTGTTTGGGGCTAGGTTAATTTGTAGGAGATTGTCCCCTGATTTATTTACAATAACAATTACGTAAAAAATCGTAACTAAAATAATTATAAGGACGGCAAAAAATAGTTGTTTTGATTGTTTGTCACAAAATATAATTAGCTTTTACTTATAGTGCCCAGCCAATCAAGCCAATCGTGACACCTGTCATTGCAGTATAATTTATGACCTATTCTTAGGTTTGAGGTTATAATTTGTACAATAAAGACTGGTGTCAGGGTGGATGACCGGACACTAGAGTATTTTTTGATTATACAGTTGCCGAAAGTCTTGAAACCAGTTGTAGAAAAACTAAAGTACGGCCCCGGTGTGAACCTTAACGTCTTGAGCAGAATATACGTTTCAAAAAAATTTAGCATCGCGCAGAGATTCAACGAACGGGCAGAGAGGCTGTTCGGCACGAGCCTGATTCCTGTGGATTTCCATAACACTAGCGTTACGAGAGGCATTAATGATTTTGTAAGTAATATTTATACTACGAACAACATTTTTTTGTACACAGTTGTTTTTTTTACGAAAACAGGTGGGCTATAGTTGTGTGCGTAGAGTGCGTAGCTGTCGTCGGTAAGCGTAGCTGTAGTGTGCGTGTCTATACGCGTTACAACTACAAGTAAAGCTCACCGGGTTTCGTGAGATAAATCAACTTTAAATCAAGTATAGTGAACCTAATTGATTTTAAGGCCACTTTATCAAAGGGACATTCTAAGGCCTTGTTGTTTTTTAGGAAAAGAGGACTTAGTTAAGGGCTTTAATGATTGTTTTCATTGTTAATTAATTCCTTTGTGTAACGAAAGTTACCCATATGAGTTTGTATGACTAGATTTCGTTACACAAAGGACGCGATCGTGATTTTGTCTTCATTAAGCCTTTAACTATATATTTTTTTTTGAAATCGACCCTTTTATCAGTAGTTAACTCAACTAATTTTTAAAACTCAAAAAAAAAAACTAATATTTGACACACTTTCTTGAGATTTAACTATTCGTTCGTCGATTTTTAACAATTAGTTGAACTACTGATCAAAAAACTCGCCCTAAGAGACTCAAAGATTTGACGTACTGCTTCACTTTGACATACGTTCTTATCCTTACTTACCACAGTAAGTACTCATACATTTTAGAACTTAAAAACAATTAACTACTTCCTTTTTCAAACTTGGGTATGAAAAATCGTCACTAAGGAATGACTTAATCGTTAATTGGTATAGAGATTGTTGTACTTCTTATCCCGGAAAATTGGTCCGGAATAGAATAAGGATGAACGATTTCTACGGAGTGGTACATTTGGTTTAATGTACAGTCAGCAGCAAAAGTAGGAGGAGAGTCGAAATGCTCACAATTAACTATAAACGACTTTATTGTCAAAAGAATAAAAGTGTGTGTAACAAACACTCGATTTTGAGCTCTTCGACTGCCCACCTAAAGGTTGGCGCAGACATAACCGCTCGGCAACGGACCGGTACCGCCTCAATTTGAGCCTTTTTTTAATAAGAGAAGCAGGCAAATAAGCATGCCGGTTAGCTGATGGGAAGTAGAAAGAGATCGCTGGGTCGTTGACGATTCAAGCCGCTCTACATTGTATCTGGTCAAAAGGAAGAAGACGGCATTGGGGTGCTCCAGCCCAGAGATGAGAACAGTGCTCCATATGCGGCTGGACCTGCACCTTAGAGTTGGAGGCAGTGGTCAGCTACGAGTATGAGGTACCGTCTCGCTCTACTAAGCACACCAAGCTTCTTGGAAGCCAATTTGGCTATATCTTCCAAATGACTGCGGAACTGAATATAATGCGATGTCATGTCAACACCCAGGATTCCGACAAAAGGTTTGATGACGAGGGAAGTGACTTCAAACATGGCAAAATAGCTTTTATTGGCAGATTGGCACACTTGTGTCTTGTCGGGGTTAAATTGGACCATGTTTAGTCTGCCCCACTTTGACATCGCCTCCAGTGATGTGATGATTCAATTTCAGACACAAGCTTTGCTCGGCAGTCTTCGGTGTCTATGTATTATTAAAACTTATTATTTAGTAGTTTTGTAGTGATGGTAGGACCCTGTGCAGGGTCCATCCCCACCACCATCTTATCCATTAACCACCCGCCAAGCAACAGTATCCGCATTGTTGTGTTCCGGTGTGGGGATAGGATAACCGATGAAATTACTAGCATAGAGGCATTCCATCTTAGTCCTCAGTGTTGGCAACGCATTTGAGGTCTTAGGATTATAGTCTTGAGAATTCAAATGTCTATGGGTCTCAGATTCCACATAACATCAGGTGGCCTGAGTGCTCGATCCTTATAATAAAAAAATGTTATTTTTTTTGACTTTCAACAAATATGACTCGTGGAAATTGTATTTTTTGTATAAAACTCTCAACTGTAACGCACACTATTCAGCACCGTAGGGGCCCACCGCCTCGCCCTGTGTTAATGAGGCGAGGCGGTGCCGGTCCGGTTTCCGAGCGGTTATGTCTGCGCCAACCTTAATTCTGTAGCTGCCTGTATTATACACAAGCTTTGAAACCAGCTTGTGTGGGTTTGTACATTGTATGTGTTGGGGTTTATCTTTAATTCATTGTTGTTTCAGATTAGGTCTATAACAAATAACCACATGAATAACATTATTTTCTCAAGTGAAGTATCGCAAAACAGTTCCATGGTATTGGTCAATACTGTGTACTTTACGGTATGTTTAACAATATTTAATTCCATTTACACAAATATGAAGAAAAATAATGTGTAAACTCCCATGTTTACAAACAAACATAATTTCGTAACGAAAAATTGAATTTTGAATTACGCACAAAATAATTTCTGCCCAGCTTTATTTCTCTGATTGATAGATGACGCTGTGAATGCTGTGATCGATAACTTAACCCGCCGAATCAAAAAATGCCGGTTACCAGCCGGTCCCCTCCGCCCTTCTCCCCCGTTTTCGCCTCCAAAGTGTCCCTCACCGTGTTTTTTTTAATTTTACAGAAAAACTAACTATGAAAGAAAAAGTGAATCTACATAAATTAACTACACATTTTTGCTAAAATTAAACCGATGTGATGAGTAGATTTTGAAGAACAGCCTTGGGATATTTTGGAGGGGATAAAGTGCGGAAGGGGGAAGGGGAGCGGTTGGCAAATGGGTTTTTTTATTCAGCCGGGTTTAATTAGTTAGAAAACGTCGTTCCGTGTGGTTGCCGGATTAGAATAGTGCGACTCCATGTCTTCCCGTGACTATACTCTAACAAAAATTAGCGCTTTAAAGCTTTAATATGTGTTTTCATGCCAAATTACAGCTTTCTAGTACTGAGAGCCTCTGCGCTAGGCTGCGGACGGACGGACGGACGGACATGGCGAAACTAGCCGACTAGCTGGCGCAGGCCGTGTGGAATAAACCACGTTTAAAATTCCACACAATACAGTCGTCTACATAAAGTTCATTGTTTGTATTGTCTTTTAATTATTTAATGGCGACCAATAGCGTAAGCGTTGCTACAAAGTACATTGTTCTGAGGTATAACCAGCCCTTAGTACATTGTTATTGATAATGCTTCGAAAATGAAAAGTTACTTTTAGGCATCTCTGATACAGCGACAAGCTAGTGAGAATTAGGTGTAAAAAAGAACAAGTTAATTGTCTCTTAAATATCTCTGAGTACGGCGGCAAGAGTCTTCTTACAAAAGCTATGCTAGCTAGGTACATGTGTATTTATGTATGTAATGCATTATTTTCGTATGTTTGGGTGAGGACCAAAAAGTTAGACCATAGTTAAGCGCAATTAACCAGACAACGAAGACGGAAAAAGTTCCGCTATGCGACCAAAAGCATCCTTTCAATAGTACCTACCTATGGCTAATTTTCGTCGCACGCAAAGTTTCATAGAAAATTTAATTGCGTGAGTTAGCGTGGCCAACTTTTTGGTTCTTACCCATTCAGGGGAGTTTTAATTAATGCACCGTGTAGAAAAAATAATCCGGCGACACATCACTTGGCAGTATTTCTCAAATATTTGTACAAATATTTTCTACATTTGACATACCACACTCACTTCACAACACTTCACTTCACTTTCTTTCACTTTTATCAATCTCTCTAGGGTTAGCTGGAATAGATCCCTTAAAGGAATAAGCTGGCCTTTGTACATCCTTTTTTTTCTATTGATTGTAATATTTTGGTTCTTCTTTTGTACAATAAATTGTTAATCGTCAAATGAAGTCTCCATGAAGAAGTCTATGAGCTCCATCAACGCATGCGATTATTCTCGCTTTTTTTTATAGGGACTGTTTAAGACGAAGTTCGATCAAGTTAAATATGGTAATTTTTTCTCTCCAAATGAAGTAGAGAGAGTGCCGATGATGACCAATGTAGGCTTTTACCGTTACAGCAGAAGCGCCGATTTGGATGCTCAGGTATAAGTTTTTTTTTTTATTTAATTAACATCCTCTGTTACTACCGTACGTTACGCTCTCAAACAGTAAAAAATCGCTGAACATTAACGGTGGTGAAATGGATAGATCTTGGTGTCCTCTAACATTCAGCTTCATGTGATCCTCAGCCAAAGTTACACCATGTACAAGAGGATATACTTATAATTCAACGGCCCAGTTTGACCATCTTATTTGTGTTTTTTTGGCAAGTAGTTAACGTCATAAAACATTACTAGGTATTATCTCCATAAATTATCTGGAGGCGAAAAATACCTTCAATGTATTTACTGAAAACGTAATGGCCAGCTAGGGGGTTTAGTATCAAGGATGTATCTAAAAATATTCGTTTAAATATGTCACACTGTGTATTGATTTTAAATTGTAGGTACGTTATAATCCATCCTTAATACTTTTTCGCCTTAAAATTCCAGTGCGTTTTTACAGGTAGTAGAAATTCCATACGCGGGAGATACAGCTAATTTGGTGATATTTTTACCAAATTCAAAACATGGACTTCCGGTGCTGCTCCAAAAACTGAAATTAGAACCAACGATTATTCTGCAGGCCTTAGAAACGCTGGAAGGGGAAAATATTGCAGTGACTATACCTAGGTTTAGAATAAAGACGCGACTGAATTTGAAAAATCTTTTTACATCGGTGAGATTTCTTGCTTTTAATTGTATTGTTGAAATTCGGTTTCTTATGATTGAATGACGACCGATTTTTTGTTCCATAGCTAACCTTTGGGTAAAACTCTTTCTTTCATTTCCAGATTTACAGTTCTTGCCTGTTTGGATTTAATTTACTTAAATCGTCTCTCCATATTCCATACGGAGACTTACCTATTCTATATTGTCTTTACACCTCTTTTTATCGTATTGTCAACTTACTCGACTGTAATCGCGACCGAGTTACATGATACCATAGCAATACTTGTAGAGTCAACGTAGAATAACGCCTTGTGGCGAGGTAAGGTGAAGCGGGAGGCAGAGGTATTAAAAAATGAACACGTCCATTAGGTACAGTGATTTAATGAGACTGAACTTACATGTAACGCTTAAACTGATACTTGTATGCTATGCTTATATCTACTTATGAGTACCGCACTACAGCCTCTAATGTGGTGAAAAAACATACGATATTGTAATTTTGTTGAATAATTTCAAAAAAGGGAAAGCATGACAAATACGGGTTTTCCGACCTGATATGATATTATGTGGGTGTGAGGATCAAAAAGTAGGCCCATAGTTAAGCGCAGTCAACCATACAAACAACGAAGGCGAAAAATGTTTCGCTCTGCGACGAACAGTGTCCTTACAATATTGTATGACTAATTTTCTTCGCACAACGGAAAAGTTTCATAGAAAATTTAATTGCTTGAGTTAGCGTGGCCAACTTTTTGATCCTTACCAATATTGTACTTAGGTACCCCAAAGCAATGAAAATTTAAATCAATCATAATTTGACGTTTTCAGCTCGGCGTAGCAGAATTATTTCAGCCTAAAAATACATGTTTCAACGATATTAAGTTAAATTCATCACCAAAATCTCTTTACCTGTCGATGGCCATACAAAAAACTGTGGTTGAAGTCGGCGAATTCGGATATGACCGCAATGTCGGAGCTTGTAAGTATTTCGGCCAACCTAGTAGATTCAAATTCCCAGGCACAAAAATCTCTCGGTGTGGCTCACGAGGTTTGGTTTAAGTCTGGGGATAAGAAATAACTACTAGAGACCATCCATTTTAGTTCTCAGGGTGGGAAAGGTATAGGCAATCTTAAAATTACATCTTCCCATGGGCCTGGAGAAGCGGTGGTCTGAGCTTGGGGTGCCTCGCAATCGTAAGGTAGTAGTCGTGGCCACGTACCAATGACTTAAATAAAGGAAGGAAACGCTGAAACTCCAAGATTTTTGCTTAATTAGGAGGTCAGTTTTCAACAAATTAATTTGTGCAATACCTTTATAACTTCTTTCTCCTTTTTGACAGAAATATCTTTGTCCGTCATTGTTTCTATATCCTCATATTTAAGAATAAATAAGTATATTAATCATGGAAACAAATAAACAAAAGCAATAACATGTGCTCAATTATCTACACTACCCGATATTCTAACGGTGAAGGCAAATTTCGAGAGGAAACGTGCACATTCTGACATCTAAGGGCTTCAAAGAACAGTTACCATCAGGTAGCATATTGGTGCTCTTTTGTGCACATGTTGTTGTTATTTTGTAACTTTTTAATGTCACGGACTACTCCACCCATTCAAAGACATGATGTAGGATAATATCGAAGCCACTTTTGATTCAATTTTCTACTTCTGTCACAAATAGTTAAGTGGCATCACATTTCACCAGATAGTCAGTACACTCCTTGCGGTCGGAGTCTTGTTTTTATCTATTTAATAGTTATTCTTATTTTGGTAGTTAAACATACTCGTAATAATTTCATATCAGAAATTTAAGTAACTATGCTGCGTCCCTGATACTTATCTCAGGCAGACGTATCGTGGAGCTACCGATGCAAGCCTACTAAATTATGTATTCTTAGTGAATACGGATACAAGTACAAGACATGCCGTTTTTCACTGCCGAGCAGTATTTGCATTTTTGCGTTCCGGACATAAAATGGCCGGTGAAATTACTAGGATAGAGGCATTATTCCATCTAAGTCTTAGGATAGCAGTTTTGAGAATACAAGTTTCAAAGATCCCATTCAGGTACTATCAGGTGGCTTATGTGCTCGTTCGCCCTTCTCTATGCCATTAAGCAAAACCGCGGAAGACTTTGTATCTTTTTTTACTAGGGCCACAGAATTGATGTGGGCTGGAACTAATAAGTTTTTAATTTTCAGTTGCCGCACCTCCATCTAATATCATCCAAAATTTACGTTCGGATGTATTACATTTTGAAGCAAATCGACCCTTTCTCTTCTTTGTAAGTTTTAAACAAGAGCAAGTCATTTATGGGTCTTGTGTCAGTTTTAGAGATGGGAATATTTTACGAATGTAACAGCAGCAGCGAGAAAAATACTTGAAAAAACGAATTGTACCAACTAATTTATCTTTAATCAGGCCTCGGATGTAGTGAAACTTGAAAAAAATGGGTAGGTTTTACTAAAATGTCAGTGATCAAAGAAAAACGCTGAATTTAAATGTAGGTATTTTGTTAAGATTTGCATGACACATCAAAAAAAATGCTTTTTTTATTAGTTTTTATCGAAAAGTAATTAACAATAGTAGCAATTAAGGTAAAATTATAACTTTTGTAAATATAATTGAGTACGAGTTTCGCTTGCGTTTTTATTTAAACATGCGAATATTCCTTAGTACCTACTTATAGACTGGAATTGCTTAGTTTAACACCCGTATTTATAGACACAAAAAAATTTACTTAAAAGTAATGACTTAAGAAACCATTTTAGTATGATTTATGACATTACTATTACTCAAGTAATTACTTTTCTTGTCTATAAATACGGGTGTAAGAAATATTTAGGAGAGTAAACAAAATACGAGCACCTTTATATAAAAAAGGAAACTAATTAACTGATAGACGTTAACTTAACTTAAATCCTATGTCCTAAATATTCCTAAACCTCCTTGTTTTCTTTTTCAAATTTTCGAAATTATATAAAAAATGGCAGTCGTCTGTTATCGTGACCCTTTAACAGAACCGCCTGCGCTACCACACCACCGCCGCCTTATATTGCGTGTGCGCACACTAGCGCGGTATTATTTCCGATAAGTACCTACTTGAAGCATTTTATCACAATTTTAATTTCTAAGGTAATTGAATGAACACCCTGTATTTCTAAAAACGTGGACCAGAAAAATAGAAACTACTAACGTAACTACAACAGGGGCTCTAGCCAAGATGCAAACGCTATTAATGTTTTTCTTTTCTATTGTTAAAAATTTGTATGGAATGACAGTTGACCACGTGGTTTTTCGAAACGCACCGGAATGTCACCCGTACGAAAAACGATAGTAGCGTTTGCATCTTGGCTAGGCCCTCAGGTAATACACTCAGGAGCAGTGAAAACGGGTCACTTTCCATGGAAATTCTGTATTTTCGTTGCTCTTGACTTTGATGGTAATTCGGCATACATTACCCATGTAATGTATGCCGAATTACCATCAAGCTATGCATCATCGTTCATCAGAGTTTGTAATGTATATCGAAATTTCCCTTATCTCCTGACATTGACTTTCATGCAGTAGAGCCACGCATATTAATAAGCTAACCGAATAACAGTAAAGAAAAAAGGTTGGACGTGCAAAAAACGATTTTTTTCTACCGCAAAATCAATCAGTTATGGTTTTGATTGGTATCGCAGCGTTCTATAATTTAAATACAAACGAAGCGCGAAATGATAAAAGTGGACGCGTTTTAAAAGGATTTAGAGTAAAGTAAAAATAATTGTAGGTTAATTATGATTGATAATGCGTGTAAGTCAAACGTTTAATTAAGGAGTCACTCCTAAAAAAATATACTAGGATTTTTAGTGCATTTGTGCAGTTAAACGACTCAAAAATTCAAAATGCACAAATGTTTCGGCATTATAGGTAGTGCAGAGTGTGTGGATTTGAGAGACGCTTATATCAATCGTTGGACGTTCTAAATCGATCATCGAGGGACGCTTGTGTCCAGCTGAGCAGTGGATGCTCTAAAGCACTTCTCGAGGAAGTCTTGTCTAGCAGTGGACGCTCTAAAGCGCTTCTCGAGGAACGCTTGTCCAGCCGTGGACGTTCTAAAGCGCTCCTCAAGGGATAGTTATGTCTATTAGTAGACGTTATCAAGCGCTTCTCGAAAAACGCTTTTCCAGCAGTGGACATTCTAAAGCGAGCCTCATGAAACGCTTTTGTCCACTGGTAGATGTTCTAAAGCGCTCCTCAAGGGAAGGTTATGTCTATCTTTAGACGTTATCAAGAGCTTCTTGAAGAACGCTTGTCCAGTAGTACAGTCAAGGTTATAAATATGTATACACTTTAGTACCTTGTCTAATTAACGTCATGTTTAAACTGCCATATGAAATTGTGACAGCGATTAAAATGACAAGGTACTAAAGTGTATACATATTTATGACCTTGACTGTACCTAGACATTCTTAAGCGAGCCTCGAGAAATGCTTATGTCCACTAGTGGATATTCTAAAGCAATACAAGCTCTACAACTCTAAAATAAACTAAATATTGCAACACAGGTACTCTGTTGTTTATAATAACAGTTTCAATAATTGCAATATCCAGTGAGAATAAAAAAGGTGAGACTGAAGAATCAATTGAAGATGACTTTGCACCATACAATGTTGACGATGTATTGGGTCCCATTAATATGAAAGGCAAACTAAGGAAACACTTTGCTATGGTAAGGAGTATGAGGTAATTGTTCATAATTCGCATCATTATCCTGGTAGTTATTTTTACCATAAGATCCATATCATGCTCAATTTCGCATGATAAAAAATCGATGAAAGTTTTACAAAAGAGACGATAGAGCTCCATAACTCAAACCTAGCAGTATGCAAGTTTCAAAGCATTGCCAGAAATCTGGAAATCTTGACAAGAAATCACTGACAGCATTTTTAGAAACGTTCTATAGCATTGAGAATTCAGAGTTTCTACACAAAAAATAGTAATATTGTTACCAATATTATCTATCTCATAAGAAAGTTTTTCTAATTAAATAATTTCTCGTCGGCACATCTTACGGCCAAACCTATACGCCTGCTTTTTCCAAATAGTCTCACTATACTGGTCAACATCTCAATCCTAAGGAGCACTTTGGCTAGTCCAGCTACTATGAAATGTCATTCTACCCCATTCTTCGCCACTTTACATATGTTGGTCTATATACCCATTGTCTCTTCTCTCTTCTTTCTTCTACATTTTATTTGATCGCTCACTTTTAAGTATACAGAGTTAAGTAAACTGCTGTTCCATACAAACTTTGAAAACTAAACACCGCAATGTATGGAACAGATTATTTTTTGCGACTTCGTTGTTGGTCCCATAATAAATGCTGATGAGTATGACCTACAGAGTTAGTCCCTGAAGTTTGGACAACCCTCTGCCAAACATCCTGTATACCTCTCCAAGATTTCTGCAATGTTCCAGGATATAGCGTTATTAAATCCAGTGGATAACGTAGTATGCTCTCCGGAGGCAGCCTTGTTCCCCCTCGGGAAGCTAGCCTTAGGGGCAAATGGCGAATGCCTTAATCAGATTCTTACGGCCGTCGGTCTTACATCAAAAACACAAGTAAGTTCACCTAAGTTCTTAAATATTATTGATTTTTTTAAACACTAATATTTTTTACACGTGAAACATCGAGTATATACGGTACAAATGTGTTCAAAATATTTGATACGCAACTAGATGTAACTAAACAATAGAAAACTAACGAATAATGTGATATAATTTTGAAAGTCATTTTTAAACTACTTCATTGTCGAATTGACTTGAAATTTGGCATACTTATGCAATTTTAGTGTCAACACTATAAGGTACCATCCAGCTCCAGATCCTACGAGTTTGGACTCTTTTGACACTTAGTTTATTATCAGAGTTAGACGTACAGCCAGTTACAAAAAAGCGATATTTTTATCCTTAAAAAAAGAAAGTTGAAACTCAAAAGTACCCACAAGAACAAAACTACAAACAAAAAGATAAGTTGCTCTTTGCCCTATGTTGAAACATTCTTAATATAAGATGTTCTACAAACCTCTAAGGCCTCGTTCAGAGGCCCTGGCTAAGATGCATACGCTAACTAGCGTTTCTATTCGTATTGTTAATAAACCAATAGCGTCCCTGGTAGATCACGTGACTCTTCATACTCTTCGTGTTGCATCCTTAACATGTTCGCCAGTAGGCTTGATTGCTACTGCTGCCAGCTTTACGTACGTCCAAACTTGTTTGTATGTTTATAAATAATTGTTTTATGAGTTCCTACTAACACTATTTTTAAGAATTATTGTAGTGCATAACTAACACGATGATCCTAAGTTGATTGAAATAAAATTATTTATTTATTGATTGATTACTTGATTGATTACGTGATCTACCAGTGAACCGGCGACGCGATGCGTGAGGCGTTGGGGGACGCGATGTACGTCCTGAAGCTGCAGAGTTATCTTACAAAATTAATTGGGATGTCAAACCTTCCTTTGTAATAAAGTTTCTTGCAGCTTTGGAGAGTTTTTTTAATTGGAATGTGAAAACTAATATGAATTTCATATATGACTCGTTTTCTTTTTTTAATAATGACCAGCCGTCTATTTCACCATCCTGACAATGATAGGTGACAGATGACAATTTGCTATACATTGCAAAGTCAACAAGCTTTCTCGTCAAAATGTCACCTGTCACCTGTCATTAGTAACAGGGGGCAGAACTTTGGTGCTAATGATTTTTATGACGATAATGTTTGCACGCATAAAAGTTGTAATTTCTGGGGTCAGAGTCAACTAATCGAAGACTTATGACAGTTCTCACTTGAACCTCCAAACATTACATTTATTATTCTTCAGATACCGAAAGCTTTCAAGCCCCTTATAGAAAGGCTCAAAGGAATCCACGGAGTAACACTCACTGTCGTCAGCAAGATCTTCATCTCAGACAAGATTAAACTCAAGAAGAAGTTCATAGAAAAAGTGCACTCAATTT
This sequence comes from Acleris holmiana, assembly GCA_949316455.1. Taxonomy (NCBI): domain Eukaryota; kingdom Metazoa; phylum Arthropoda; class Insecta; order Lepidoptera; family Tortricidae; genus Acleris; species Acleris holmiana. Next base: position 17,225,331 of record OX438767.1, read on the forward strand.
TTGAATCAACCGTATCAAAAATAAACTTTACTTCGCCTAACCAAGTTGCGAATAGTATTAATACATATGTAAGTTTTTTTTCTCATATAAGAAATGTTGAATGGGTTAAACAAATTGTCGCTTAACCCAGCCAGGTTTTGTGAGGGGTCAACGGCTGCTGTCTTAACTTACGTAATAGTAGTTACACGCTATATCTAATTAAAATGAAAATATATTACTAGTGGCATGAAGTGACCCATAAGTTTATATTTAAAGTTCGCTATATTAACCCTTAGGGTCGCAAAATAAAAAAAAGAACTGAAATCTAGCCTCATTTAGTTTTTAGGGTTCTTAAAAGTAAATTCATAAAAAATAGGAAAGCAGTGAAAGGGACAAAGCTATAGCAGTCGATACCTTTGTTCCCTTCGCTACTTACTTGACAACTTTTGGGCGACGACAGATAAACAAACCCTTGCATATTTAATCGTCTTATTAATAGCGTAGACTCGAAGTTACGCAAGAAAATTAACCCGTATATTGTATAGTATCTACAGGGTGACATCAAAGATGTGATCAAAATATGACTTAATTAAGTTTTAAAGAGGGATCCTAACAATATAGGTCTGTAGGTGTTTAGATGTAGTATTCAGACTTAATCACGCAATGATCAAAATTAAATAATTTATTGTAAACAGTGTGGTTACCCTACTTGACAGAAAGAGATGCGAAGATAAACATAGAAACAACAAAACAAATAATTGACAATTACTGACTTGAATTGTCACTGTGACTGAAATGTCATTAAAGTAGAATAGTCTGAATAGGATCCATAGAGGGTATGATTCTAAAAATAGGGTAACCATGATTTGGGTAGACAGTTTATGTTTTCGGCTTATACACGGAAAAGTTAATAATTATATTTTTTGCAGATTAGTGCAAAAACTGGAAATAAGATTACAGAATTGCTTGTGGCCGATGAAATAAATATTAATAGCTCTATGTTATTGATCAATGTTGTATGCTTTACGGTAAGTATAGTATCTTGTCGCATCGCACACATTTGTACCTTGTCGCTTCAACACCAAGAAATATATGTATGTGTTCAGTCGCAAAGTTCAAAAATATTTATTACTCAAAGTACTAATCATTATTACATTTAAGTAGTATGTTATTTTTTACATTATAGTAGAATATATAAACATTAAATATTATAAGCAAAACAATTATAAAAATCAATTAATATAAATTAGTTTTCAATGTATGTTGTATTTATAGTAAATAATGCATATGCGGCAGAATATTCGAGCACTGTTTCGTTTTTAAGACCTAAACTTCAATACAATAATACAGCAGACAAACAGAATAATGCAGCAGTTCAAACATGAAACAAATTATTTTTCCTTTGTGAAAAATAAATTATTTTTCGTACGCGCTCACGCGCTGTGCGCGAGCAGCGGGCGAGCGGCGCGCGGCGAGCCGTCGAGTCTTTTGACCGTACTCAAAGGCGCCTCGGTATGCGGGCCTCGCGTAATTTGGACGAATCCGAGCGTGGTGCGTGCAGAACGGCAAGTTCTAACTTGTCTGTGAGCGAGGCTCGTACAAATCTGATAAAGTCGTTGAGACGTTCCACCACCGACGCGATTTCTTCTTCTTTTCGTTAAACCGCGGCTGTCATCATGTCCGTCGCCATTTTGAAATGTCGGCTTGCGCGGGGCATGCCTCAGTCTGAGCCGCTCAGATTCGTACCGAGCTTTAAATTAACATCAACTAAATTTAAAAAACCATGATTTTAGGGAGAATGGAAGTACCATTTCACACATGCCAAATTAGCCGAGTTTCATTCACCTAACGCAACAGAGACAACCGTCATGTTTTCAAGAGAAGGCTTTTACTATTACTATGAAAGCAAACAATTGGATGCCAAGGTAACAAGATTCTGTAAAAACAAAAAAATGGTATAGAAAGGTGCACGAGCACTCAGGTACGTGGGATCTGATACCCTCATACATTTGCATTCTCAAAACTTGAGGACTAAGACAGAATGCCTATATGCTAGTAATTTCACTGGTTATCTTATCTGCACACCGGAACACAACAATGCGAACACTGCCGCTTGGTAGGTTAGGATAAGAAATCATAAATTAATAAAAAACCTCAATAAAAGCGACGACTAATTTTCGAACTGATATCGCTTAACTTATATCCGTGTGGTTGCCTGGCTAGAACAGTGCCACTCCATGTCTTTCCGTTGATGTCGTAAGGGGCGACCAAGGGAATAAGGGCTTGTAAGTACTATTAGGCGATGGGCTTGCAACCTGTCACTAATACCATAATAATAGTAGGCCTGATTGTGTAAAATGTGGTTACAGAAATTATAAACAAGTATTTTTACAGTTGTTGGTATTTTTGTAGCTCTGCCTTCCCCACTCTAGAAATGAAAGCCTGATGATATATGTATGGCTTGTGTGCTTGTTTGCATTCCCTATCTATGAAATATTCTCGTGAGTGGGAACTTGAATCTACTTGCAAGTAGATAAACTTTAATATCATTTTCTCTTGAATGCAATTTTCAATTGTGAAACAAATTAAAATGATATACACCGAGTCTCATGAGGATATTTTTATTTTATTGCACCTATTGGACGACACGCTAGCCTAGTTGATAGTGCCCCTGCCTTCGAGGCTAGGGGTCCTGGGTTCAAATCCCAGTAAGGGCAGATATTCGTGTGATGAGCACGAGTATTTGTTCCTGATTCTTGGATGTTTTCTATGTATTTAAGTATATGTTTCTCTATATAAGTAAGTTTATCGTTGTCTAGTGCCCAGAGTACAAGCCTAGAGCTTAGTTTGGGACTAGGTCAATTTGTGTGACATTGTTCTGTGATTATTTATTTATTTAATTCTATTTACAGTTAGTAGAAATTCCATACAGAGGAGAACAAGCATCGCTGCTTATAATTATGCCGAATTCAAAGATGGGACTGCCAGTGTTACTAGAGAAGATAAGGGATGCTCCAGAGAAAATGCAACACGCCATCCAGAGCATGGTGTCGACGGACATGGTCCTAACCATACCGAAATTTACTATCGAGGCTCATTTGGATTTGAAATATTTGTTCACAGAGGTATTTCTGGTTTTGTGGTTCTGTTAACGGTCAACGCTTACTCAACTTTTTCATTTTTAACCGATTTCATTAAACGTTCATCTTATTTTGTTTGATCCGTCAATAGGGAACATGCATGAAAAACGGAATTGAGTTTCACTAACTTCTTATAAGGTTTAGATTGCTTTTTTCGGCATCCTCATTTAATTTACTGCGGCTTAACATACAACTTCTGATTTAAATGCAAATTTCTTTTTAAGGTCTGTATATTTTAATCATGAAACAAACAGCTGCGACATCATTCCTGTCGTCGATTTTATATTGAATGTTATTGCAGGGGGTCTGAACTATGACTTTTCAAAGCTTCTTATCTTATGAAAAAACAACACGACATTTTATTGTTTCGCGTATACAGTTATCCTTCAATTTCATAGCATATTCCAGAGAGCGTAAAAAAAAAAATATACATGTTCCCTATTGCGGCCCGATTTAGAAAATAACTTCCTCATTTGTATACCCTACTCCCGAGGCAGTTCCATTTTAGTCAGTATCTGTTGAGAGGATCCGTGAGGTATTGAAGGAACTTGAATGTTATAGGCATACACATAGCGATATTGGTGTTTTCAGCAACAAGTTCAGCATTTGCATTCAGTATCATTTGGTGAAGTGGAACTGATGATTAAAACCACAAATGGGTAACGGAAGCCCTCCATTAGACCTATTTCAAGAATGGCGATAAGGAATCTCGATTAAGATAGAGTGACAATGACTAACCTCATTTAAATGGTTTAAATACATACACTAAAACTTTCCGCGGCGTTGCTTGAGGCGAGCTTGAACTATCCTATAGTTTATTAATGGTATTTTAAGTAACAAAAGGTTATTTTCCAAAACGTACAGAGCCCTATCCACACGAGCTTAACTCGCAGCTGTTTTTTTAATTTATTAAAGTAAGCAACATGTCATAACCTCCATTACTTTCTGGGTCATTTCATTTTGTAGGTGGCAGAATATCATATATGCAAAACATGATATTTGCAAATGAAGTTAGGTTTAGGATGTAATAGTTGTACATGGAGTTATTATGGTATCAAAACCAACATATCCGGAAATTCCAAAATTCGGGGACAACGTTTTATTTTTAATTTAAACTACTTTTAAATTACTTTTGACGTAAAAAAAATTTTGTCGTATAAAACAAAGTATTTTATACATAAAACAACAAAATAATTCTAGGTTTCTAGATCATACAACACGAATAATTCAATCTGAAGTTTTATAAACATGCCGGGGACATAACAAAATTAAGCGGATTCTTGGTAAAAAAAAACTACTAAATTATAAATGTACGTTTTTTTTTAAATCGTTTATAATGTTTGCTTTTTTCAGTCATTAAAAGTTTAAAATTTGTTGCACAGATTTTAGAATAAAATTTCAAGGACATGCCAATATCAGGGGTGTGCTATTTTTTGAAACTCCCTTACAAGCAGGCCCGGAGGGCCAAACCTCCCATAAATAGGAGCTCCGTAAACACTGTCTAAATGATGTCTTGCTAATAGTGTTTTGCGAATATCATATTTTGGCAAAATATTATATTAACATACATAATGGATTTCGTTGCATGGGGAACCCCTTAAAAATACGAAGAGTCATAATTCCGAATATTCATTTGTCCGAATTTTCATTTTTCCGAAAGCTTTGTTACGTTGTAAATATTTTAAATAAAATGAAAAATTTAGTAGCTTATTCGTATAGGTAGGTTAGGATAGGTTTGATTTAAAGCTATATCAAAAAATAAAGTCGTCTACAAAAAAATACAATCGGAATTATGAAGATTCGGAATTTAGAACCATTTGGAATTATGATTTCTCAGAATTGTGCATTATTATGTAATATTGCAAGATATATTTTGTAACATAATCGTTTTACCTACTCGTGGCGTTAATATTCGTTTCAGCTAGGAGTAGAAGACATATTTAAAACACAAAAATCCGGTTTGGACGCTGTAGCCAGAACCAACAAACATAAAGTTCACGTGTCGTTGGCCATCCAACGAGTTCTTATTGAAATTGATGACTACGGTCTGGTGAAGCATCTCGAGCAGGGTGGTAAGAAAATACGCATTTCAAAGCGTACTAGATCGTAATATTGTTAATTTACCTACGAGTAAGTTTTGCCCACAGATTAACTGGTAGAGAATGCCATTAGGCATTAAGTTCCTTTTGCACTCAAATTTGTATTTTAGTGCATTAAAGGTTAAATAATATAAATAGATTAGTTGTTTCCCGCGACTCCATCCGCGTTGAAGTCGTTTATCGCTATTCTGCAGGAACCGTCAAATATTTCGGGATAAGAAGTACCCTTTGTCCTTCCCCAAGACTCAAACTATCTCCACATCAATTTTCATCAAAATCGGGACAGCGGTTTACCCGTGAAAGCGTAACAAACAGACAGACAGACATAGTACCTTTCATATTATAATATTAGTATAGATGTCCTACTACGACGCAGTTAGTTTCTAGTGGCACTACCTACCTACCTTTGAAACTAGCGGTACCAGGTTCTATTTCCGGTATGGCCAAGTATTTGTTCTTAAATCTTGGATTTGTTTTCTATATTTTTAAGTTTCTGTTGCTCTAAACAGGGTGTTCCAGAACTTGACGTTATTATTAAGAGATATGAAAACTCTTTCCTTACCGGTCCAGATTAAACTTTTCAATCTGTCTGTTTAGGATTTATTAACGTTTTAATGATACTGGCAAAGAACGCTGCCTTGAGGTACACCTATGCTTTTCTTGGCTACAAGTAGGTACAATGCGCAATTAGAAAACATGTTATCAATAACGTTATATAATTCTCAATAACGTGGCAATGTATTGAAAATTGAAATACATTATAGTTCCAAAATATCAACACATCCATACTTTCTAAGATACTAAAGTATTTCTCGTTTTTCATTCTACAACTTTGAGACGTCGAGGAAAAAAAATGCTTTAGTTAAATAAATATATGAGAAATGCTTCAGTGGCTTAGAAAGTAAAGATTATAGTGCAATTCAATACATTGCTACGTTATTGATAAATATCAAGTTTTCGAAATACGAATTATGAATATTTTTGGCCAAGGGATAGGAGATAAATAACTCCTAAACTAATCAACAGTTTGAAAAGTTTAAAGTGTATTCTGGATAGGTAAGGAAAGAGCTTTCTTACTATGAGTTAGTATGAAAATAGCTTTCTTAATAAAACTATATTCTGGATCGGTAAGGACAGAGCTTTCTTACTCCTTAATATGTACATCAAGTTTTGGGATTCCCTATATAAGTTAGTATGAAAATAGCTTTCTTAATAAAACTATATTCTGGATCGGTAAGGACTGAGCTTTCTTACTCCTTAATATGTACATCAAGTTTTGGGATTCCTTATATAAGTTAGTATGAAAATAGCTTTCTTAACAAAACTATATTCTGGATCGGTAAGGAAAGAGCTTTCTTAATCCTTAATATGTACATCAAGTTTTGGGATTCCCTAAATAAGTTAGTATGAAAATAGCTTTCATAACAAAACTATATTCTGGAACGGTAAGGAAAGAGCTTTCTTACTCCTTAATATGTACATCAAGCTTTGGGATACCATTTAGGTATAAGTTAGTATATTTTAACTTAATTTGGGACTAAACATATTAATTTGTGTGAAATTGTCGCCTAATATTTATTTATTGATTACTACCTGGTATGTAAACCCTTTGCAAATAAGAGTAACTTTAATATTATTACTGTATTTTTCTTTCAGAAAATATTTTACGAGGTATCACAGATATGGATCCGACACTCAAACTAGACGTGGATAGCCCCTTTATTTTCTTCGTCAAATATCAAAACGAAGAATTATTGTCAGGAGTTCTAGCACAAGTAGATTAGTCGTCAGGGAGGTGATTCTCTCAACACAGCGCTGCGTCGATCTCTAAAGTGAAGTTTTATCCAGCAAGTTTAAGAAGTCTCGTCGGAGTGTACAAAACACATTTTAGCGCGTGACTTCTCAATTAGGCAGCAGGCAGGTGAGTCGATTTCAGTATCGTATAAAGCTGCCTAATTAAGAAGGCACGCGCTAAAATGTGTTTTGTACGCTCCGACGGGACTTCCTAAACTTGCCGGATAAAACTTCATCTTTGAGATCGACGCAGCGCTGTGTTGAGAGAATCCCCCAGGAACATGCAGGGCTCTATTCAACGCAAAATACAAATATGTTTATTTCACATAAAATGTGGTACATTAAGATATCAATAAAGTTGTACAAGTTTCACACATTCAACCAGAAACTGGCATGCAAGATTTCAATGTCAAATAAATTCTAAATTGAGCTGAGAGTTGAGACTGCATAATTAAAACGAATAAAAAACAATGACACAACTAGTAAGAACAATAACAACTAACACAATAATCAATCAATAAACTTCACATGTCCTGATTTTTATTTAAAATTGTCAAAATATTCTTCTACTGAGTAAAAACATTCCTTTATCAACCATTTCTTGTCTACTTTTAAATAAGTTCAGAGGTAATCTGATCATGTCAGCTTGTAGACAGTTATAAATTTTAACTGACATGCTATACGTGTTCCGACCATACAACTTCGTTTGTTTGACAGGTATCACGAGTTTGTTGGGATGTCGTGTATCGAATTTACAAATGTCTTTTTTTGTTTTAAATATCGAGTTGTTTACTTTTACAAATAAACATACCTCGTATATATACATACATGGCACTGTGAGTAGTTCTAGTTTCCTGTACAGTGGCCTGCACGAGGTAAAAGTATTGACGTCGCAAATAGCTCTGATGCACTGTTTTTGTGCTAACAACACTCGTTTCGCTTGATATGAATTTCCCATTGCAGTTAAACCATATTGCCTTTGACTTGTTATGGTATTATGGTGATCGGAATAGGCAGAGCTAATATGTATAGTTCGCAAAAGGTCATAATAGAGTGGTTACAATAGAGTTAAATTATTCATTTTATGTATGGCGAAAGTGTGGTTTTTCAAAGTTTATACTTTATCTGCGTAAAATAAGGTTCTAAACAAAAGTTTTAAATCACAGATACTCCTATAATTGTATTGTAAAAGAAGAAATAATAAAAAAAATATACAAAATTTAATTTACCAGAAACTAACATAAAATATCCCATACTATGAGTAAATATACGTATAATAAGTATTACGAGTAGTACAGTCAAGTTCAAAAGTATGTATACACTTTAGTACCTTGTCACTTTAATCGCTTGGATAATTTCATATGGCTCTTTAAACATGACGTCAAATAGACAAGGTACTAAAGTGTATACATACTTTTGAACTCGACTGTACCAGAAAAATAGCAAAAATCCGGAATTAGGTTTTTTTTATGTTACGGAGAAGGCACACGAGCACTCAGGCCACCTGATGGTAAGTGGAATCTGAGACCCATAGACATTTGAATTCTCAAGTCTATAATCCTAAGACCTCAAATGCGTTGCCGACCCTGAGGACTAAGATGGAGTGCCTCTATGCTAGTAATTTCACTGGTTGTCTTATCCCCACACCGGAACACAACAATGCGAACACTGTTGCTTGGCGGGTGGTTAATGGATAAGATGGTAGCGATCCGGACGGACCCTGCACAGGGTCCTACCACCACTCACCAGGTAAAAATAAATTAATATTTTTCCCGGTTTTAACTAGGTACTTTACATTATATCCTTTGCGACTTTTTGATAAATTAGCTCTACCTGTTCCGATCACTGTTAACTAGTTGAAAATATAGAAATACGTACAAGGTTTTACTGTGTAGACTCTCAGCCATGAACGTAAAAATGGGTGAAATTATTACCATTCAACTTACGTTTCACAAATTGTTAAATTAAAAATGTACCAACCATATTGCGATACTGTTTTTGGAATAAAAAAATCAATGCGTAAAGTAACCAAAACACGGGCCTTATTCTACATTGTTTTTACACTTATTGCTATCGTTTTGGTAACTTAGTCGCCTTTACTGTCAAGTAAATAAGAGCTGTCATAACGTTGACAATAAAATAGCAATAGCAGATGTGGAATAAAGCCCCAGAAATATTCGCCGTTAGTAATAGACGTAATAGTGAGACTGTTTATTCGTATTTTTATGTTAAATGATGTTAGTTGGCATAATATCTCTAAATGCAAAAAATAAATAAATGTTTATTTTCTTTAAGGAGAGTTTTGATAAAAAAATACTCAACATCCTGCTTAAGTAACAGAAGGTTTATGTAGGTAAGTTGTTATCTGTTAAAAACGGGTATCTACTCGTAACTTAAAGCCTATTTACATTATACAATTTTCTTGCACATTCCATACAATAAAATTGAGGAAATCGTAAAATTGCTCAATCTTAACCTTACCCTAAGTATTGGCAGGAAATATTTGCACACAATTCACACGCACGCACGTTGGCCTAGTTGGGAGTGACCCTGCCTCCGAAGCCAGCGGTCCAGGGTTCAAATCTCGGTAAGGACAGATATTTGTGTGATGAGCGCGAATATTTGTTTCTGAGTATGTTTTTCTCTATTGAAGTATGTTTAACGTTGTCTAGTACCCATAGTACAAGCCTAGAGCTTAGTTTGTGTCAGATTGTCCCCTGATATTTATTTATTTATTTAATTATTGCCGATTCTTACACAAGTAAGTTGTAAAATGTAAATGAGCCTTAAGTTAGTAGATTAAACCGTAAAGAAATCATTGCCAGCGAAGAAAAGGGCCAGGCTCTTCGCCCAAGAGCCAAGTGGTTTAAATCTCGGGTTATTTTTATTTTATTGCATCAGAAAGGCAAAAGAGCACACAGACCACCTAATATCCCATTGGTTAGTGGACTCTAAACCACATAGATATTTGCATATACAATTCAATCAAAGTCATTATGAAATTATGTGGGACCTTTCAGGATTTTCGCTAGTGTTACGTGTCCCTCTTACAGTTAAAACTACAAAATTGAAAAATATTTAAAATGCAAGCACATTATAAGATATTTAACCTTTTGACCGCCACGGCCGGCTACAACTTTACGTGCCCCAGACGCCAACGACGTCATATGCCGCAACCGCGCCGATACAAAATGTTATTTTGGTTCTTAAGATACATGCGTTTATACCTACTACAAATCATCTAAAACAATACCAGATAACTTTAACCCTTCAACCGCCAAAGCCAGCAAATGAAGTTATCGAATTTTTGTGCGGGGGACGCCAGGCGCTCCATAAATTTTGTACTGGCGCGGTTGTGGCATTGAGGTCGTTGGCGTCAGGGGCACAAAAAGTAGCAGGGGGCTGTGGCGGTCAAAAGGTTAAATAAAAAAATCGTGCATACTTGTTGTTTTTAAGATAGTTTTATTGTGTTTGTAGTAATGGTGTCGGCACCTTACACGGCATTGACCGACATGCTCCTATCCGGTTTTTTTATATTGCGTAAACACACAACATAGGCCACGACGTACAAAATATAATTTCACACAGATATTTTATCATTTTTTTTATAGTTGACAAAATAAGAACTAAATAAAAATGCAATGCAATATTTGTTTTAGCGATAGCTACTTAGACACTGTTTGCTATCGCAAAATCAATTTGCTGTGGTTTTAATTGATTTTAAAGATGAATCTAATGTTGTTTCCGATAAGACACTGAAAATGGTCTGTAATACAAAAAATCTGATGAGCTTAAATAAGAAATTGACATGTATACTTACTGAAGATAAACTGCTATGAAGAGGATTTTTAATTGTAAGTATATATATAAATATTTTAAGTGCTGTGAGGGCTTCACTAATGTTTTAACGAAATTTGTTACACAAATTTAAGCTGCTCGCTGTCCTCTACACAGGAAGGAAGCAGGTTACTGAAAGGAACTGACTTTTATATTTTGCATTTGATTGCACTGTGTATATTATTTTAAAGATTTTCGGGTTTAAATAAACTAGAGGTAATCCGCGACTTCAAACGCGTTTAATTACATACATACATAATGTCACGCCTTCATTCCCAGAGTGGGGTGGGCAGAGCTACAACAACTCAACGCAACGCAACTCTAAACTTGTTGATAATTCTGTAACCACATTTTGCACAGTCAGGCTAGGATGTTTACTAGTGTATTAGTGGCAGGTTGGAATTCCATTAGTTCCCCGCTATTCCCCCTTTAACCTCTTAGGCGATGAATTTCCAAAAATCCCTTCTTAATGCACCCCTAGTATATCCGGGATAGGACCAGTCCAATTTTCAAGTCCCTAGGTTCAGCGGTTTCGGCTCTGCGTTGAAAAATTGTAAGGCAGTCAATTTGTTAATTTATATAATTCAATATTCTTAGATAGATTGATTGAAGTATAGAGTATAGATGAAATATTGCATTTTAAACAGGCCCAAGTATTTTGTTACTAATAATAAGCGGATCTTTTTGTGAAACGTCGTTCGAAGACGTCGCATATGAGAACTATTTCGAGAAATACGACGACCACGACGAATGGAGGCAAGACAGCAGCGAGATGTTTGAATGGGGCCCCATCAATGTAAGAGGAAGACTTAGAAAACGCTTTCCTTATGTGAGTATGTAACTTTGCACAATTATCAATCTGGTTTTAGATAAAATTCCGAATTTTTTATTACCGGGTATTCATATATCCGAGTTTCTTTTTTCCTAAATCTATGTTCTGCTTGAACTATTTTAGATTGAATTTATCAAAAATTAAGTCTTCAATAAACAAATTTAACTAAAAGTTCAAGTTTTTAAAACCCGACTGCGTGTTTTGATAATGACATGTCGTCTATATACGTTAGTTGCCCTATAAATATTTTTGTGACAATTGCGACGTTAAGACGAATCTAACGAGACCTCGCTTATTTAAATCAGCCCATCCATCCAGCCTCTACTAGGGAACATAGAGTCGGACATACAGGTCAAACACATAACCCTCCCTTTGGGCTTTGCCGCTGTCAGGAAAAAATGCGAATATGAAAGTTTGGGTTTTCGATCACTTCGGAATTATGACCCTTCGGTAGTATGTAGTATACCACCTTTTAAAGACCAATCTAATAAAACCAAACTTTCCAACTCCTTTTACACATACAGAAATTTCAGTTGTTTTCTCTATAAATTTCTTTATATAAAATGCAGCAACTTCTGCAGTTCTGTTAAGTACAATCACATTTGATAACAAGAACATTTTTAAAAGTTGTTATCAAAAAAAATGTTCATGATTCGCTGAGAAAATATGTAAACAAATTTCTGCTAATGCCTAAAGAGCTTAAACGCTACAAATGCCGTTACAAAAAAAATACTTCATTTCAACCACTAGTCTAAAGGCGTAGCTAACACTTACAATATTTTTTTCTCAGTAAAACATACATACATATCATCACGCCTTCATTCCCAGACCACATTCTGGGCAGCGCTACTAAAATACCAACAACTCTAAAAAATCTTCTTGATAATTCTGTAACCACATTTTGTACAAACGGGCTAAGATGACAGTAAAGTTGCAAGCCCATCGCCTAACAGTACACGCCTTTATTCCCTTAGTTGCCTCTTACATCCACGGGAAGACATAGCTAATACTATTCTAACCCGTCAACGTAAGGTATGGTATGTTTTGGGACAAACCTCTATAACCTTGATTACATTTAGAAAACCGTTTCTAACAAATCTTGCTGTCAAATGCCATATCTTACTTGTGTTCCAAATAAAAATGTTGTCTATTTGTTACATATCTCAAATAGTTTACAACTGAACATATTGTTACAGGATGCAGCCCTAATTGATACCAAGAAGAGCCTGGTCTGCTCGCCTTTCGCAGCCCTGTTGCCTCTAGGGAAGCTAGCATTGGGGGCAGATGGTGATTGTCTGAAGCAAATACTCCAGAGCATTGGTCTCGAAGCAAGATCAGAAGTAAGTCAATCCAAATTAACTGTGAAGTTATACAGGGTGGCAGGCACAAAGTACCTGCAACTTGGTTGTCACTCGCTGGAGGTTGCAACTAAACTTGGTAACGATCTCCTAAATGAATTACTCTGGATTGACAGGTATTAGAGCCAAATATTTTTGGTCTGCCTGAGGATATTGGTTGCATTATTCGTGTATAGCACCTGGTCTTTATTTTTCGCAAAAAATAACGATAGAGTAAATGGCTGAAAGTTTTTGAAACGTTTAGTCACGTCTCATATGCAAAAAACTGAGCAAAGATATGGTTGGATATGGCGCTATGCCCTTTTAAAGTTACTGTCTTATTCCCAAATAGAACTTTAATCCAAAACAAAACAAAACAGAATCGACTAAAAGACACTTTGAATCTCTTTTCAATTGTGAAATCGCCGATTGTGAAATGAAGGAAAGGTTAAAAAAGTTGTGGCTAAATGAACAAGATGAGTCTGAATGTCGATCCTTAGCTCTGCTTACATTATGTGGTATATTTACTTATCTATGTAAGTATTTTATTTTATTTTTTGTTTCTCAGATGAAAGTTCGAACCGAGTTCCTATTATGGACAGTGCTCCAGCACGGCTAGCACATGACGGCGCGCGATAATGTATAATAATAATGAATATAATTGACAAGCTTTCATTAAAAAAATGTTAATGTTCATTCTTGTAGCATTGTCTAATAGGTGCCTTTACTTTATGTACTATTTGTATTTATCTGTTATTCTATTAATAACATAAGGGCTTGTAGTACTGTTAGGCGATGGGCTTGCCACCTGTCACTAATACACTAGTAAACGTTTTGGCCCGATTGTGCAAAATGTGGTTACAAAATTACCAACAAGTCTTTTTAGATTGGTATTTTTGTAGCTCTGCCTACCCCATTCTGGGAATGAAGGCGTGATCCATGTATGTGTATGTATGTATGTTATTCTATTAATTTGTCTATCCTCTTGCTTTGGCTTTGCTTACTCTACTACAAAGCCAACTTGAAAAGATAAATTCGCCTATGTACATTGTCTGTATCGATGCAAACGTGTCCAGGGCCTCTATTCAACTGCGTTATAACGATATCGTTTTTGACCTGTTTCCGTATCGTCAACGTTTTGATAACTCTTATGTCATTTACAATAATGGCGACTGTGACATAAACGATTCTTAAACGTGTCAAACACGATATCGTTTTACCGCACCTGAATAGAGGCCCTGTAATTGTTTTTGTGCAATAACGAGTTGAGGTACATAAATACATTTAACCCATTAAAGACATAGCTAAACTGATTTCGAATAACTTTGAGTATTCAAAGCGCATATGTAGCGGATTTAGAGAGAAAGAAAGAAAGAAATACATTTAGTCGTGACAAACATCAACAAATATAACAGAGAAATACGCACCAGAAAAATGTAGTCACAAAATGGTTCCAACTCAGCATAATGATGGCATTTGTCAGCGCTGATCTTCCGTTGAAACCACCAGGTGAGACCACGGAAGGTTAATTTAAAAGAAGAAAATTAATTTAAATTTAAAACCCTAATGGTCAACATGGTTTATAACAAAAGTGCATTGCGAGTATGGACAATTCCGTTTAATGTTTAATATTAAATTGTATTTTTTACAGTTAGCAAGAGGATTTAAACCAATATTAAAAAAGATGCAGAAGATCGCCGGAGTGACACTAGCCTTAGCGAGTGCGGTCTTCATTTCAGACGATATCCTTCTCGAGCCAAAGATAACAAATAGAGCGCAAAAAATATTAGACTCGAACATTTCTTCTGTGGATTTCAAGACACCGGGCAAAGCTGTCGGGATAATCAATAGCTTTGTAAGTGCATTTTCTAACGGTGGCAGTTCAATTAGCGTTGCGAATTCGCGTAGACGGCTTTAGTCAAAATATGTAACTTGGCCGTTTTGTTACCGCCACATGGGCGTAAGGTGTAAAAATATTCACTGTTCATTAGTTTTCTGTTTTACTAGTAGTGTTGCTGTGTTATCAGGCCAAGAGTTTTACTAGTGAATTAGTAACAGGTTGCAAGCCCATCGTACTACAACCCTTCATTTCCTTAGTAATAAGAGATAAATTCTGGTTTATGTACGGGTGTTACAGAAAAATCACATAAACCGAAGTGAAGAGAGGGCGGGTCGCTAATATTTCTATAAGTGGGGTTATCGTTGTCTTGGACCCACTGATACAAAGCCTAAGGCTTAGTTCGGAACTAGGAAAGTTCACGTAAGGTTATCCATAGTTTTTTTTTGCAGATTGGTTCTCATACCGATAATTTCATCCCTAACATCGTCACTGATAAGGACATCCCCTCTGACAGCTCTGTCGTGTTGATCAACGCTGTGTATTTTACGGTTTGTATTGATGACAAGCACAAAAATAACGACGTTTAACCACTACGCTAGTGATGTATATACCTTTTACGAAAACAGATAGGATCACCACCATAACGGATTTTTCTGACACAGTTGTTACTCGTAGCGTTAAAATGACCCACACGAAGCGTTGAGAGACGAGGTATACACCCAGGCAAGGTGTTGAACATCCCCCGTTTTTCTTTATAAATCATCGCTGTCTAACTGTCCGTATGTAGGCTTAGATCTTTAAAACTGCGCAACGGATTTTGATGCCGTTTTTTTATAGATAGTGATTGAAGAGGAAGGTTTGTATGTATTATTCTTTAACCCAGAGCGAAGCTAGGGCAGGTCACTTTTTACGAATAAAGCATTATTTTTCAATTTAATAAGTACCTAAAGACGTAAAATATAAAAAGTGTTTGAACATGTGCAAATCATTACTAGATATATCTTTTTGAAGAAGCTATTTGCGTGTGAAAATTGACGCTAGAAAAAGTCGGGTTTAACAATAAAATGACTAACGCACGACTAAGTAGACATTATTGGTTCTTGAGTTACAGGCGGTTAAAGTGTTAATACCTACTAAAATAATCTAAGGTGCCGTCTTAGATGATTTTAGTAGGTATTAACACTTTAACCGCCTGTAACTACTAAATGACTTTAAATAGAAAATAAGTTATAACTTGTTGATTTTTATGTTTGTAGTACTTAACGGTTTCGGAACCCTACTGAGCACGGTACGAAATGCTCTTGTCCGGTTTTATTATCTCATTTAAGTGTATCAAGTACTAATGGCTAAATTAATTTTAGGGTATTTGGACCGAAAGGTTCGATCAAGCTAAGTTAGATCAGTTCATCGCCCCGACGACCACGAAATTGGTGCCCATGATGACAAGGCAAGGAATATTTCAGCACACCACAAGCAAAGATTTGGAAGTCCAGGTACTTATGCGGAAATTTAAAGACGTTATGCCCAATGAACAGTCAAGAAAGTAGTTTCATAAATGTAATTTTTGAATGAACCTTTTTTTTCCGACTGTCTTTGTTTTTTCGCAGTTATTAACCGCTCCGATGGACCACCGCGATCTATCACTATTTGCCTTCGGTTACGATCCCCCACTAAAATGTATGGTTATAAAAAAACGGCTGAACAGAAATAAACTTTTTTATTTACTGGCTTTAGAATATGTTACATTAATACCATTTTATACAATACAGTACAATATAAAACACTTTATTGTTTACCAAAAAAAACATTACAGAGAATTAGCACAATTTAGAAGACCTGATTAGCGATCTCTTCCAGACATCCTTAGAAGGGATAAGGTGTGAAGTTAAAACAATTTACACAGTAGGTGGTGCAGACTAATTTCGAACAATAACAAGGAACTATGCTACCTTTAAAATACAATATCCCCATAAATACACGCTTACCAAACGAATAAATAGATAATCAAATACATACTAAAACAAATTAATATATTATAATGACTTACATAAATAAATAGATAATAATAAATAAATACATAAATTAATATCAATACATCCACAACAGGTAAAAAAACACAGACTATGACTCCATTCATTCTTCATTTTTATGACTCCATTTGAAGCGAAACGTACATCTTTAATGCATTGATGCCGACTACCTCAAAACCACATCTAACAAACTCTTTGCCAGTTACTCGAATGCAGACTTTGTTCGTTCATCCTGAAATTTTTAAATATTATTTATTTTATTAATAAAACACACACAAAACATAATAAAATAAAGTACAAATGGTGGACTTAAGATTCTAAATTTTGGAAATATATACGTGGCAACGAATTTTGCTCGATTAATTCGTAATTAGCTGTCGTACCCGTAGATAAACTAACTGAAAAGGCAAAATAAAACGAATTTATCTAACATACAATTTTATGGCGATTGTGAACTACATCTGTAAGAATCTCGTGTTTCTTTTGACGTTCAAAATATTAATATTTTACAGATTGTAGAGATCCCATTCTTAGGAGAAGACGTAACGTTCACGCTATTTTTGCCGAAATCGAAAGATGACCTGCCAGAGTTGCTCGAAAAAATTAGGTTGTCCCCAGAGCTTATGCAACAAGCTCTGTCGATGACGCCAACGGAGATGGTAATAAGCATGCCTAAGTTCAAAATAGAGACCCAGTTGGATTTGAAGGAGTCTTATAAATTGGTAACAACCTTTTAGTATATGGAACATGTTCATGCGCGAGATAAAAAATGAGACTTCTTAATACCATAAAACCATGTTTGTCCTTAAATTGGCTTTCAACAAGATGTATTATGCAGGGAAGTTGTGTGATGAGTGAAAAATATCCTAGCCTCGCGGAGCGTATCCTATTGGTGGTTTTTTTCTAACATTAGTTCTACTTGCTTAATACAAAGCTTGTTAGGTTTCTTAGTAGAGAGCCGGCTTACAGAGTATCCACTTATCCGCTTAAATGAAAACAACCACCCAGTTGATTTGAATTCGATATCTTTAATAGATCAATTGTCGCGTGTTTCTCATAAATTATGAAACAAACATGATTTTCTTTATTCCATTCTTTTCTACACATACCCTTCAAATATGTTGCAGCTTGGCCTAATAGATATGTTTGAGGTTAAAAATTCAGGTCTGGAGAGTATTTCCAATAAAAAACTGTCAGGAAACCAGACTATTTACGTTTCGACAGGCATACAGAAAGCTATTATTGACATAAATGAGCGAGGCGGAGATACTGGCTATACTTACAAATCCGGTAAGTTTGTTTTAAACAATAGTGTTGCTTAAAATAATACTGAATCTTCACAGGAAAGTATTGTGTTAATTCGAATCCTGCTAGGGGCAAATACCAATAGGATAAGAAAACTATCAAAAATACATGTGACGATGTCATCATTAGTCTCGTTGGTAGTGATTCTACCTACAAACCTGGCGGTACCAAGTTCGATTTTATAGGCAACAAAAAGTACTGTTTTGTATTGTATGACTTTTGGCGACACATGACCATTTAAGTTATGGTACCCTATGTCCAGCAGTGAAGCTTTTGACTTAAAGACCTGGTTGCGTTGGTCTCCTATAGTTATTATTTTTAGTTTAATGTTATTAACTAACATTTGTAATGGTTTTATTTGTTCTAGTTTTAATATTTTTATTACTATATTAAGTACTTGTAATGTAATGTAACTTACTTTCTGCTGGAGTTTCTTGCGGCGCTTCTTCTCCGCAATGATGGTCTTGTCCGAAGCGCAAGTAGATTCACTTCATATTACCGACGTGTAAAAGAGCCCTCTTGTGGCAAATTGACTGAATTTTGAATTACTTACTGAGGTAACATTAGTTAAAATAACACCTTTCTTCCCACCATGCAGGTATTACGTTTTACTCATAAATTATGTAAAAGCATTTTTATCATCACCTTGAAAATCTATCAATCTACTATTGACCATAGGCCTAATTTCCTTCATTGTTTTCCAGTTGGATATCTCTCTTTCAATTACGGCTTTTGCCACAGTGTCATCAGATTTAGGTCTGGCAGGTCACTCACAACTAGCAACATGAAGTAAATAAACTTTAATAGCCATAGCTTTAAATTCGTAACTATGTCTTAAAAGGAACCGTCAGATAATTGTATTTCCTCCTTTTCCAGATATATTTGGCGGTGATCCAGAAAGGGATGTCTCCAAAAAAATTCTTCTAGTGAATATTCCGTTCATGTTCTTCATCAAATTCCAACACGAGCAAATATTTTTTGGAACCTGCGTAGCAGATAATGTTTGAAAAATATAGATTTTGCCATTAAATGTTTTTTTTTTAGTTGAACAATTTCAGCATTTAGTTTAGGTAAACACTGGTTTGAAATTTAACAGGCAAAGATCTGCTTGATTCTGATTCGTAGTAGTTACCCTGCCTTAAAAGCTAGGGGTCCTGGGTCCAAATCCCAGTAAGGGCAGATATTTGTGTGATGAGCTCGAGTATTTGTTCCTGAGTCTTCGATGTTTTCTATGTATTTAAGTATATATTTTCTCTATATAAGTAAGTTTATCGTTGTCTAGTACCCATGGCACAAGCCTAGAGCTTAGTTTGGGACTAGGTCAATTTGTGTGACATTGTCCTGTGATATTTATAAACAAACAAAATTTCGGTTCTAAAACCAGGATTACTAAAGGAGAAAGTAACATATTTTCTGACATTTCACAAAATAAAAGATACACTTATCTTGGAATTTTTTAGGCACAGAGTATATTTATCAGAAAAACTATACCGTGTAGTGATGTTAGATTTTAAAGAAATTAGGTCACCCCATTCAAGGCTTCAAAAGAGGAAGAGGTATTTAACACATAAGTCTTACCAGCCTCTCTTTTTTTATTAAATATTTTGGCATATCGATCATTACTGGCACTTTCATTTGAATAGAAAAATATTTTTTGATGCAATCGATCACGCATAAGCAGGATGAAGAAAGTGGGTAACAAGACATCCTTGGGGCACGCCTGCTTTCTGCTGAAGCCACGGCCGATTTAGTGTGTAAAATCTTTTTATGTGGCATGAAGAGGTACACAAGCCTGTTGATGATTATTTGGCTCAAAGGCTAATGGAATGCCTTTTTGCCACTTATTTCACCGGTTGTCTTATCCCCACACCAGAACTCAACAAAGCGTACGCTACCGTTTATCGTTAAACGATAAGATAGTGGCAGTGATTCGAACCGACCCTGTACAAGGTTCTATCAGACTAATGGCCGTATAAACTCGTCTCGGTTTAAATGCCCATCTCAAGATACGTCAAAGTAAACGTCAAGCCAAAAATTACAGTTTTCTATAATTTTTGACGTATCTTGAGACGGGCATTTAAACTGAGATCAGTTTATTAATACGGGCCTCAGTGCTAGTGCCAGAGATGGTTGACATTTGTTAGTATATAATGTAAAGTCAAAGCTAAGGTAAACATTTCGCAATTAAAAACCTTTTCAGTATCGCAGAATCAATTATCTTTTTTAATTGCTTACAAAACTGTGCCCAATCGTCAAAAAAATTATGATGATGGGTAAAGTTAATTAAAGTAACAATAGATTAGTCATTTAACGAATATTCTTTAGGCAAATCGGTACTATGAAGCGAAATTTTGGCTGTAAGTACTCGTAAAATACTCGGTAATCCTTTAGTTATATTATGTTAAGAAAACGAAACGGTAGAACAATGATAATATTTCTCTAATAGATAATATGCAAGCGTGCAGTAAATTCAAGCCAAACATAGAATTATGAATTATAATTCAAAACATTGGCTTACACTCTTACAGGGCCTCTATTCATCTGCGTTATAATGATATCATGTTTGACATGTTTTAGAATCGTTTATGTCACAGTCGCCATTATTGTAAATGACATAAGAGTTATGAAAACGTTGACAATACGGAAACACGTCAAATACGATATCGTTATTACCGTGTAGAATCCCAGCCCAGGATAGGTAAAGAAAAATCAAATCTTAATTCAATTATCGCAACGTGTGTTTAAAGAGATGTTTACTGGGAGATGCCAGCATCTGAGTATCGTAGCAAAGGAAACGTTCGAAGGGCTTATTCGCAGTAATTTCTTTAGCAGTACCATTTTGGTATATGAAAATACGATTTATATTTCTTTCAAAAGGTACTGCAAAAAGAAAAAACCGTTCGAAGCTCTTACTAAAATTATGTCTAAAACAGGTATTTTGCTGGTATTAATAATAACAGCTTCGTTTTGTGAAACCTCTAATGAAGACGAAGATGATAACGATTACGAAAAGATATTTTACACGTATAATGATCACGATGAGTGGATACAAACAAGTGAGGAGCAGAGCGAATGGGGACCTCTGAACGTGAGAGGGAAAGTGAGGAAACGCTTCGCTATAGTAAGTGAAATTTCAATGATTAGTAAGGATTACAAACCAATTAATATCTGAAGATAGAGACAAAGGTAGGCGTAATGATGGAAAGGGTATTTTGTTTATGAACTGAACTGAACCTTGCAGAGCAATGGCCGATGTAGCCGAAACTCAATTAAGTTGTCTATGATGGACTTTAGTATAAAGGCAATAATGGTCAGAACTCTGAAGCAAGACAGGGAACTCGTGAACAAAACCATTGCAAAAAATATAATGGTCCAGGAATCTTTTTACGATGTGAAGCTACATGTTAAACAGTTTATAATTCAGGTTCTTGAAATATTACTGAGTCTGACTTCAGTTTTTAATCGCTATACGTTTTTCCAGGATGCCGCCTTGTTTAACCCTCAAAAGAGCATGATCTGTTCGCCAATATCAGCCCTCCTGCCTCTCGGGAAACTAGCTATAGGGGCAGAGGGTGACTGCCTAAAGCAACTTCTCAGCGCTATTGGACTGAGTAAAAAGGCGGAAGTAAGCTAATTATTTTACAAAAACCCTAGAGTGATTGTACTTCAATATTATAATGAAAATATGAGTTCAAAAGCGATGTTTCAACTGTAAACCCTATTTTAACTTTCACGCAAGAGTATCATTTCGTGCCCACTATGCTGGTCTAATGTTAAACTACAGATGAAGGCATTTTTTATTCTTTCGAGAATATTTTGATATCCGCTTCCAAAACGACGCTTAAATAGTTTATTTAATAAGTATTTTATATTAGAAGAGTAAAACGGGAACCCTGACACTAAACCTTAAACTACATTTATAATACATACAATAACCCCGGGTCGCAATACTATTTTTATCTATTTGTTACATTACTATTTTTACATTTTTTTACCCTGTGTAGTTGACAAAGGGCTTCAAACCATTATTAAAAAGCCTAGAGTTCATGGCTGGTGTGAAACTGAGCATTGTGAGCAAGATCTACGTATCGAACCAAGTAGAACTCAAGTCCAAGTTCAAGAAGAGGGCGAAGTCGATCTTCAAGTCGACCGTGGAAACTGTGGATTTCCAACAACCCAGTAAAGTCGCCAAGCAAATTAATGATTACGTAAGTAGTGGTTTATTTGGATAATGAGCGAATTCTTCAATTGTTGGACAAAATGATTGTGTCCCCTTGTTTTAAAGAAACTCATTTCATAGAATGTATCACTTCGCAGAATTTTCATTTCATAGAAAGCTAATTTCTGCTGAAACCTTAATGTTTTCAGATTATCTTAAGCATGAGTTACGTATGTTAGGTTAGGTTAGACCTGTGACCACCAAAAAATGCTTTCTATGAAATGAAAATTCTGCGAAGTGATACACTCTGAAATGAGTTTCTGTAAAAGAGTGTACAACCCAAAATTATGCATTGTTTTCAAAAGTGCATACATAAGGCGACGGTTAAAGCAGATGCATATAAAGTAGGTAAAGTTCTGGATGATGAACATTTTATTACATTTACCAATATTATCAATGCAAAAGTTTCTAAGTTTCGTTTTGAATGTTCAACACCTCAAGCTATTGGCGTACAAGGTACAGTCAGCCTAGCCAAGATGCAAACGCCGCGACCTTTTCTATTTAAGTACTATCGACTTGAAATGTATGGATGTTATATAAGCGATCGACGCGTACTTATCATAAGCTTACAATCCTATAAAATTCGTCGTTTACAAAATCGCTTACTTAACGTCTTGCGAGTACAGTATAATGCGGTCAGGGTGCTGTTACGGCTGCCGCACCATTGCAGTGCGTCAGGCATGTTCGCGGAGGTGGGCACCGACTACTTCTACACGATTCTGCGCAAGCGGTGCGCGTCCATGCTGTGCGCCATCAGCCTGTGCCTTGTCTCTCTGTTTGGTACTTTTTAGTTAATTTTTTAACAAGCTTTCCGCTGACCTATTTGTATACTTAAAGCTTGAAACTACGTACGATGCAATAATATTTTTACTAATTAGGTTTTTTTCATTAATTAGGTTTACAGGACGTGGTTAAAAGGAGACTATATCGAGCGGCATAATCATTGTTTGGTCAAAAATGGTTGTTACAATAGTATTTTTTTTGTTTAGATTTATTATAAAACTAATCTAACCTAACCTAACTAATCTGCACATAGATATTTACCTATTAAATCCTGAAATTTCACCTTAAAAGGGTGTTAGACAAAAAGATTTTCGATCAAACAATACATAGGTCAAACAATTTTATGCATTTTAACGGGCTCCCGGTTAAAATACTTTTAACCTTTTTTTAAATTACTTTTTATTCATTCCTTAAGGTCCGTGAAAAAACAAATAGGATGATACAGTTCCTCATCAATCCAAGTGAAATTTCGCCGCATAGCAGCATGATCATCGTTAACGCTGTGTATTTTTCGGTTTGTACAAAGTAACTTTTAAGGTAATTCTTAACTTGAGTGAAAGGTTAAAATAAGAAGAAGATTTTATGGATGGAAAATATGTAAAGCCCAATAGAAATACATCTATGAACCTTTTTGCCACGCACATTATCTATGTTAAATCAGATCTCAGCGTCTGTAATTCCGAACCCGATCTGTAGGGTGTGGTAAACTATTACACCCTACAGTCAGGTAAAAAGATGGGAAATGTAGAGCTACATATCTACGTGATTGTATGATAGTGTCTCATTTTTAGGGCACATGGGAGCATAAGTTTGACAAAACCCAAGTGGATAGTTTCTTCACACCCGCTGCCACCCGCAAAATACCCATGATGACGAGGGAAGGTAACTACAAATACACCAAGCACGACTACTTGGATTCCCAGGTAAATAGGTACTATATACTATTTTGGGTTCCGTACCCCGAGCACGAACTTTTACCTTCTACCGGGTAGTTACGATCGTATCCTACGACATTGAGAAAACGTGTAAGACGATTGATATCAGCGCCCTTTGGTCTGAATATATTTAGTACTTAAATTGATAGCAATTTCACATTGACGTAAAATTTCGTGTCGTCGTTGAGTAGTAAAGGTGATGTATACGTGATGTAGTAAGTTTGTTTAAAGCGTTCGTGTTACGGATAGGTTCTGAGCTTCTATTCTACAGGGTAAAACCTTATTGATTTTGACATGTCATCGTATTATCAACGTTACGATAGCTCTTATTTTACTTGACAATAATGGCGGCCGAGTTAAAAACAATACGACAATAAGTCAAAGGCAATATCGTTTTACCTCAGTAGAGTAGTCCATGCAGTACATACTGTTAAATTGTGTTTCTATATTGTAATCAAAATAATAATTATCAATTAAATTGTTATCGTGTAGCTAAAGTCACGACTAAATTAGCGAAGCGATTATACCATCGATATATTCACTTCTGTTACAGCTAGTAGAGATCCCATACACAGGAGGACAAGCATCTTTCGTCATCATTTTGCCAAACACAAAGGAAGGTCTACCAGTGTTGCTCCATAAGATCAGGCTGGCCCCTGAGCTGCTGCAGCAGGCTCTGTCGAAGATGAAACTACTGGACATTATTCTGACGATACCAAAATTTAAGACTGAAGCGCAAATTGATATGAAAACTTCTTATGAAATGGTAATAGTTTGTCAGTAATCTTGACGTTATACTTTGTATCTTTTTTTTCTGCTTGTTTATGTAATTTTATCTTTTAACTTTTTCAACGTTCCACGTCTAATATAAATCGATGCCTTAAATTTCATTTTCGTTTTGAATTTACGCGAATTGAAATTTTAAGTAACGACTCGTTGGCGTTCATAGGTTAAAAGTAAGATAATTCATAGCTATCCTAATAATTATACATGAGGTCGAAAAAAAAAGAATATTATCGTATTTTTTGTGTAAGAGGCACGTCAAGAAACAAGTCTCAGAGTTACGCAATGATGTTGTTCCAGATGGGATTAACAGAAATATTCGAAACTAAAAAATCCGGGCTAGAGGGTATAATTAAGAATAACAATAACATTCACGTGACAAAAGCTATACAGAGAGCCGTCATTGAGGTACACGAGGAAGGGACGCAGGCCGCCGCAGCTTCTGGTAAGTCATTTTGTTTAGCTATTAAAATAAATTTGCCCTTCTACAGAAAAAGGACGGTAAGAAATCAATCCTTTACCCGTACAATTTCTTAACTTTTAACCTATTCAAGTTCAATTCTTTACTATGCATGTTATAGTATAATATGGCTTTGTCCAGTTGCACATTTTAACCTATACTTGAATAGGTTAACACAAGGGTTTGCGGTTATTTTTTGTACTGGTATGACAGGTCTCAGTATTCAAAGACAAATATTAAAAGGGCGCATCACTCAAAGTTTAGACAGGAAATAGTTGCGTTTTATATGAAGGGTAAAAAGTCAATCAAAAAACAGTAGTTCACTGTAAGAAAAACCTTCTTTATAACCCTATGGCTGTTTACGAGGTGCCGTGGGCTACGCAGAAAATATAGCTAGATAGATACAACTACGCACGAAATGACGTCAGTGATACATGCGTTGCCTCCGATGTATTATCCATACATGATGCTTCGTGTATAACGTACGCGCGCTTCGCTATGGAAGTGTTGACACACGCAACTATAAAGTAAAACAACAAAGAAGAGCACTATAACGCGTCCGCACCGTACAAGAGACAGATGTTGACTGGTTTCGGCCGACACGTAAACCAATCATTTGTGTGCAAGTTGTGCCCTTAGCGTTAACCAATTAGTTGCATTGTAAGTTTTTTGGTTTCTGGTTTTCTCACGCTCACGCTCACTTTCAGCCTCATTCAGTCGACGATTGACACTTCGATACATTTATCTTTGGATAGGCACATAAAACGACAAGAAAGTTTTCCTTATTATGATTGAGCTAACTAGTTTTTTTTTATTAGTTACCTAGTTTTCAATGCGTGACGCCGTTGAGTCGCGTTTTTTACGCCGTAGTCAAATCAGTAACCGTGTATAAACATTGGCCTTTATAATGTTTTTTTTGGAGCTGCTGAGATTAATAATTTGAACTATTATTTAAGCTTAAGAAAAACAAAATTAACTCAGATAAAATCGTAAACCAAACAAAACTTTTTTTTAATTTGTGTTTTCTGTGTGTTTCACTATAATATTGAAGTGAGCTGGCTCCAGCTAGAGTAAAATTGTTTGAAATTAAGATAAGTATTGCTTAAAATAATATTTTTACTCTTTAATACTAATACAAAACCTCAAATAATATTTACACCGTGAATTACTTAAATACAAACTAAAGATTTTATTTATCGAGACATATTATCATTTTAAAAATGTTATTCATTCTGATGTTGAAGTATATACTATACTATAGTCTGGTCTTCGCATGCGCGCGGGATTTTGGCTGTCATAATGACATATAATGTCAAGCAAGGACTTGACCGAAGCGCGAGAAGCTAACCTCATGTGCTTCTATTTCGTCCACCAGAGAAAATACTTTTTACCAAACAAATGTCCTCGCGAGTGATATCCATGAACTTATTTTTCTAATAAGTCCAAGGGAGTGTCTATAAACAACTTGAATTTGGTGAAAAACACTTTAAAAAGAGAGAAAGCCACTAATTAAATTTATAATTCCTTGAAGCTTGTTATTATTAGGTTCTATTTACAAACATTGTTAATATTTTTATTATAAGGCAGCCTGTGTGGTTGTCGGGTTAGAATAGTGCCAATCCATGTTTTCCCGTGGATATTGTAATAGGACTAATAGGTGACTAAGGGAATAAAGGCCTGTACTGTTAGGTGATGGGCTTGCAACATGTCACTAATACACTGGTAAACAGCTTAGCCTGATTGTTGGTGATTCTGTAACTCTGCCTACCCCACCCTGGGAATGAAAGCGTGAAGTTACGTACGAATATTATAAGGAGAATGTAATGTTATGTTCTCGATTACCTAATTTCAATTCAATTGAAGGAATTATTATTAGTAGCCACAGCATTAACATGAATAGTACATTATAATATAAATCAATAAATTTAAATATCTGGGGACTATCTTAAAGAAATTGCACTAGTCCCAAACTGTATTCTAGGCTGGTAATATGGGTACTACATAACGATTAACATACAGACTTACCGTCAAGTTTCATGAAGTGTTTCTTCTCAGCAGCGGTTTCCTTTGGGAAGCGCTAGTAGATTTGAAAAGTAAAAGGGCCCGTACGACTTACTGAATAAGAATCTTTTATCTTACAATACATAAATACATAGAGAACATCCAAGACTCAGAAACGGATATTGATTGATTGATTTTTTATTGGTAAAATATTTTTACACGTCATATTTTCTATTAATAAATCAATATTATAGTTTTTACCTAATAATATCAATTTTTT
Source organism: Acleris holmiana (assembly GCA_949316455.1). Classification (NCBI taxonomy): domain Eukaryota; kingdom Metazoa; phylum Arthropoda; class Insecta; order Lepidoptera; family Tortricidae; genus Acleris; species Acleris holmiana. Next base: position 17,252,985 of record OX438767.1, read on the forward strand.
AACCTTTTAACCGCCACGGCCGCCGGCTATATTCTTGCCCCTGATGCTAACGACGTCATATGCCGGAAGCGCGCCGATACAAAATGTATGGAGTATGGAGCGTACAGAGCGCCCGCCGTTGCCGGCACGAAAATGTGTGATTTGCCGGCTTTGGCGGTTAAAGGGTTAGTAATTATTATTTTAACATTTACAGTTATAAAAAAGTATTATTAAAACTCGCGCTCATCGCTAGCTTCGTAAGCAGGGTCACTAGGCTAAACGCGTTGTATAGGTAGATTGTATATTATGGAGAATTAGAAAAAAAAACTGCACATATGAATTGTTACGACAATTGTATTCCTGTGGTTTAGTAGATTTGTAACAAAAGGGAATAAAAATTAGCTTGGAACTTAGGACTTAAATGATAGATAAACTAAAGTCGGTGTAGCACAATATTATGAACCAAAAGACCAATTCAGTTGAACTGACCTCTAATTTTATTAAGGTTAAATAAAGAAGGTAATTTTTTTTGGTTTCTAGTTTTTTTGGTGTTTTTTTTTTAAGTTTTTATTTTATAATAAACAATTTAGCTGAAATATCCTATACTATTAAACGAGTAAATATTTCTAATCACGTTCTCTAAACGGCTCTAACGATTTAAATGAAAATTGCGGAATAGCGACTTTTTGTGTCAGAAAGGCGTTCCATCAGGTCGTCTCGGAAAAAATCGAGTCCTCCTGAAAAAACGAGTTCCGAGGTATTTGGGCGTTTTCCAAAAAAAGTGTACATCGTTAAGGACAAAAGTTAAGAAAATTTAACCTTTTCCATTTCGTCAAGATCATTAGCCATACATTTACATACGTTAATTTTCGTGACGAAATGAAAAAGTTAAATTTTCTTAACTTTTGTCTTTACCGATGTAAACTTTTTTTGGAAAACGCCCATTTGACATATTATATTAATACAGACGACATTATTAAATTGTGATTTAAAAGTGTTTGTTTAGTATTTATGCAGGTTATGAGCAATGAGTTATATTAAGACAGAAATATAAACAATTGAAACGAATCAAATATGCTTTTTTTAATTTCAGCGTTAATTGCGATGGCTGCTGTGCCATTTGCCAACAAAGTAATTTTGACTGCAAATCGTTCTTTTATGTATTTTATTCGGTATAAAAAGGAGAATATCTTTGTCGGAACCTACGTCGGCATTTGATGGCAAATATAATGAAAAAGAAGAGTGAAATAAACGTGATTCAAAGTGTGTTCGGTATAAAAATAATTTGTAGTGAATAAACTTTAACTATTTATATTTGTGAAGTTTTTATTTGCCAATTGAATCTTAAGTGTTATATGAACCCTACTTGATATCAGCTTAGAACTTAATTGCTGATTTGTAACAACATTGGGTGGTTACTTATACTAATTCTTTGCCGATCGTAGGATCCGAAATTTTTTTCTCGAAAATTTAAAAAAGAGAATATCTTTAGTTTAAAAAACCGGACAAGAGTATGTCGGACCATGCTCAGAGAAGGGTTTCGAAGCCGTTAAGTAATTTTAATCGCCTGGGCTGTCTTAAATAATTTTAATCGCCTGTATCTCAAGAACCAATGATGTCTACTTAGTCGTGATAGTTTTCCTTTTAAATTCGTTATATGCGCTTTCTTTTTTCGTTATTTGGCTGAAGAGGGGTGGGGGGGGACACACAAGACTCACAAAAATTTGCGCTTTAAAGCGTAATATTTCATAAACGGATCCCTTAATCGAAATATTTATTCGACAAACCCGTTATATTGTACTTAACTTATATGTATATTTTTGACTACGGATCCCTAAAAACATTTCAACACAAAAATAAAAAGGTACATTTATACAGTGTTGGCCAAATAGGTAATTGGTAATTATAATAATTATTATCACTAAAAGGAATTAATTTTTAGTAGGTATAAACACTTTGGTCGCCAGTATCTCAAAAAATATAATAACGCGTGGGTACGTGTGTAAAGATTTTGGACAAAGTATATGAGAGTGCCCAGTGCCCACTGAATAGAGTCTATATCACTTTGTTCGGTCGGTTATCAATGATCAATTTTTTTTTATTGCTCAGCCCCGATGCCATACATAAAAAAAATCTCGCTGCAAACAAACCTTTCTTGTACTTAATCCAATGTAAAAAAATAACAAATTTTTACCTGGACTTATATTGGCGTTTAATGGTAGATACAATCAATCAATAGTAGATGGCAGTAAAAAAAACAAAAAAAAAATATATATATATATACTTTTTCCTGGTTCAGATTTAGAAGTTGTATTCAATCCCTCACGCCTTTTCTCGATTTTACACAATTTTCACACTAATTATACTTGGGGTAATCAGGGTAAACCCCTTTATGTTTTAAATTAATAAAATCCATGCTTAGTGTATGGAAAGAAGAGCGCTTGGCAGTCAAGGTGTGGAAGTCCATACATTTTAAAGTACAAAACAGAACATGACTAAAATCTTGATTTAGCTTTTACCTGCAAGTGGTCCTGAATAAGGCAAAGTATGGAGGGTATTTTCCACATACTCGAAGATTTACGCTAACTTTAAAAGACTAACAAAAACAAATGTAAAAGTTAGATCCAACTTTATTTTTTATTTTTGTTAGGATTTCATAATTATTTAAACATATTTTGTGAACATTCCAATTAGTCACTTATTACGGGTTAAAAGATACAGCCTTAAAAGGTAAGACAGATGAACGGACGGACGGACGGACGGCACAGGATCAATAATAGCGTCCTTTTGCTATAGGTGGTTCCTTGATGCAATGGTCATAAAAACATTCTAGTTTATTTTCGACCTTGCCAATATATTACCAAAAAACAATGAAGAGTTTTTACTTTCTTGAATAAAAAATATATTCCAATTGAAATATGTAATAAACAGAAAATCTAATATTCTACTATCAGAGTCTATTTAAGTTAATTCCCCAATAGGTTTTTAATTGTCTGTTTCCACATACGTACGCACCTCAAAATATGTATTCGCAGATAATGACAATAATTCAATTTTTGATTTCAGCCGTGCACTTTATCATAAAATCCAGTTTAAAAAAATACAAAGCTATATTCACCGCGGACCACCCTTTTATGTACTTCATCAAACGTAACCGAGAAGTTGTGTTTTCCGGGACATTTTATTAGAGACGGATTTAAAGTTAAAGAAACGAAAACACTGGAAAATAAGGGAGTTGGTCAAAAGCAAAAAATTGTTTTTCCTCTATTAAAACTTAAATCACTAGATGTTGAGTTTTCTTTATCTTTATGTCGGTCATTTTTAAACTTTAACATCAGCGTCTAAATTCCACTTTATTTTAACTCGTCTCGCACTCTCTAATTGAAATAAAAGGAGTGAAATGATTTTGTTAACAAAAAAAAACATTTTTTTATTTTGCATAACACATACATAAGTAATGTCACGCCTTCATTTCCAGAGCGGGGTAGGCAGAGCTACAGAATTACCTACGACTCTAAAAAACTTGTTGATAATTCTGTAACCACATTTTGCACTTACCAGTGTGTTAGTAACAGGTTGCAAGCCCATCGCCTAACAGTTCTACAACCCTTTATTTCCTTAGTCGCCTCTTACGACAGCAAAAACATAACACAAATTGCATAATTAAAGATGTGGGCCAATATATTGTTTCGGACTGCCAGCACTCTCCGCTCCCGTTCTACGTCATCGTCATCACTTAAAGACTCAGAAATCTAGAGGCTCAAATATTTAAAACGAGAGACTCTTTGTAGCGGTGTACCGCGCAACTAATAATAATCTAATCTAATCTACGGCACCCTCGGGAATTTTAACCTTTTGAAAGCCACGGTCGGCTGCAACGCCTGCAACTTTACATGCCCAAGACGCCAACGACGTCATATACCGCTACCGTGCCGATAGAAAATGTATTAAGCGAACTGAGCGCTCGGCGTCCCTGGCATGCAAATCCGATGACGTGATTTTCCAGCTTTGGCGTTCAAAAGGTTAAATTTTCCGGGATGAAAAGTGGCCTATGTGTCAATCCCGGGTTTGAGGTATTTGCATTACAAATATTATCCAAATAGGTCTAGCCGTTGTAGCGTGACAGAGTAACAAAGTAACAACACACACACAAAAAAAAATCAATATCACATTATTTAATCAAAATGCAAAAAAAATATTGCAAAAAATGCAACGCTAAAAGTTTAAACTGGCCAAATTATATTTCATATTTTAAATTAGCTAGGCAGGTCTGGGGCATAGTTATAGCAGTAATGTAACATGATCAAAACAATAACACATGGTCTCTATTCTACTCGATAAAACCATATCGCTTTTGACATGTTATTGTATTGTCAACGTTACGATAGCTCTTATGAAGCTGTAATACGAAAGAACTGCAATTTATTAGTCAAAGCATTTTATACTCTATTGGTATATTACGAGTATAATTAAAATAATCATATATTACTAAGCAGTAAGCAGTCTACTTTGGTCTTGGTCTCACGGCAGAATGGTGGCTGGGTTTAAAACAATACGATAACATGTAGTAATATGTGATTGTGAAATTGATATAAGCAGCCGACGCGACAGAACGTTAGCTGTCAAATTCAAACATTGTCATGCAGTTCACGCTCCCAGCTAAATTACTGTCACTGCAATAAGGTTGCTTTTCGACAATTACTGATGATATCGATTGGTTAACAGAAAAAATAAAAAGTTTCAGGTAAAAACAATGATTTTGGGACAAACTTTTGTTGCCGACTGGATTTATTTTGCAAAGTCATTGACTGCTTATCAAGACTAACCAAATAAATCCAACCAAACACGGTGGGGCTACTTTAAGTGTAGCGGAGATCCTGTCGCCACATTTTGACTCTATGATCAGACCAGCTCGATGATGCCGTATTATTGTATTGTCATCAAAATTACGTAGGAAAATAAAATTCAGCTCAATTAGTTCCCGGGAAGTCGTTCAAATCTTTCTTGTAAGATTTGTCCCGGACACATTGCAAGTAAAAAGCTTAAAAACAAACAACCTTAAAAAAACAACCTTGAAAAGCTAAACAAACTTAAAAAGCTAAAAAATACTAGTATTTCTAAAATAAACTCTATTTTATATTTTCTTTTTTCTTATTGTCATTGTATTGTCAAAATTATGACAGGTCTGAACCTTTTCGCCGCCAGCGACGGCTGTAGCCGTCATGGTTGGCAGTCTAAAATAGACCTAAGTTTGTGTTGAAGAAGGTTGACATTAGTTATGCTTTTTAGCAGTCACGGGCGGTTATATAACTTGTCAGTAAAGGCGGCCGAGTTAAAAACAAAACGATAACAGTAGGTGTAAAAAAATGTAGAATAAGGCCCCTGTATGATAGCTCGACAATGGGTATAAGCCAAGATAAACATAATTATATGTATAGATAATCTAGCTGTTGCCCGCGAGTCCGTCCGGGTAGACTAACTATGTGACTCAAGAATAATCATTTCAGTCATACAAATATCGCTCTTACTCGAATTCGAACTGTAAGCGGCAATTACACCAGTCGTTCGCATAGTAAACAACTAAAGGTACTTATGCATAATTCGTTAGGTGGTTTTTGCTCGATCTTAATATTGTACAGTGGAACGGAACCCTTCGTGTAAGAGCCCAAATCGTAGGGTCGTCGGGTTTCAAAAGGGACCTTTCAAATTTAGTATTTTGCCGTGTGTTTCAAAATAATGCCATTTGCTTTTCTATTTCAGCATCTAAATGCAATAGAGGACAACAATGCAGTTTATCAGTTGATTACCCTTTTTATTATATGATCACATTTAAAAAAGAGGTTATTTTATCCGGAATATTTTCGTAAAAAAGATGACATACTTACTGGGAAAAACTAATTTGCGGACCATCCGTTATTCGTTTTACATTAAACAATTCGTTGCCTTGTCTTTATTGCGTTTTCTTTTAATTTTAATATCCCGGTCTGGCATTGGCATTTGTGTTTTTGTAAAAGTTTCTATCCCAATTTCATTTTGTTTTTGTATAAAAGAGAAAAACAAAACTTTTATTGAGGTCACAAGATAATATCATATTTATATAACACGAAACATTCCTAGTCTCACACAACAAAATGTTAAAATTGCTAAAAATTACAAAGTACTCAGATGGATAAAACGAGGGATATAACTTGCAACGCTTAGGTATTTTATAAAAGATGAACAGAAAGCACCAGGACTACGTTAGTAATGTGTTTTGTCAAAAAAGTCCACCGGCAATGAAAAATCATTAGTCATCATATATCTTGATATATTTTCCAGAAACCTTTTTCATATAAATTGTTATCACTTTTACATTCTTTGTTGTAATAAATAATAAATAAATATAAGAGGACCATCTCACACAAAATAACCTAGACCCAAATAAAGATCTTGCACCGGTTTTCAGCAGGCCAGAATCACTTTCGGTTGGTCCATGATTTGATTTTTAGCGGTAATTATTTTGTTCATTGGAAAGGAAGTTCGGTCATTTAGGCTTAGTCTATATAAATACGTAGTGTCAGGACTTAAAGCGGCTAACCATTTTGTTCTTTCTAAAGGATCTAGGGATCCAGAACGTTATTGGTGGTAGAACCTTGTGCAGGGTCCGACGGGACCGCTACCACCGTCTTATCTTTAAACCTAACGCCAAGCAGCAGTGTTTGCATTGTTGTGTTCCGATGTCGGGATAAGACAAACGGTGTAAGAACTAGCATAGAGGCATTCTATCTTAGTCCTCAGGGTTCGCAACGCATTTGCGGTCTTAGGATTGTAGTCTTGAGAATGCTAATGTCTATGGGTCACAGATCTCTCTTACCAACAGGCAGCCTATGTGCTCGTTTGCTATCTCCATGAAAAAATCTTGTTTGATTATTTGAGACAATTAATGAAAACAATCAAATAATTGTTAATATCGTTGATATATTGTAGAAAAGAATAAACACCGCTTACTTTTTATTTCAGCCGTTATTATTCAAAAGTTAATGCATGTGCGCCGGACCATTTTCAGGGCCAATCGGCCATTTTTTTACTTCATCAAAGGTAAAAACGAGATAGTATTTGCTGGATCATTCATGTATTAGTGACCGAAGTAAACTAAAAATATACATGCTGGGAAACATAGAAGACGCTGTTTCAAATTTATAAATGTAAAGTTTCTTTATATCTGATTAAAATTTTATTTTATTAAAGTATACCGAGTTTTAATTTATATATTTTAGGCGTTCCGTACCGAATACCGTAAATAAAACTCTTTACAAGATAACATTGTCGATTTGGCTGTATATCTACGCCTTTATATATATATATAAAAAAAAAAACAAGATAGGTAGCAAAAAATAAAAGAAGTACTCAAAAGCAAAAAAGGTTACATACATACATACATAACGTCACGCCTTTATTCCCAGTGGGGTAGGCAGAGCAACAGAATACCAACAACTCTAAAGTTGTTGATAATTCTGTAACCACATTTTGCATAGTCAGGCTAAGATGTTTACCAGTGTACCTATTAGTGACAGGTTGCAAGCCCATCGCCTAACAGTACTACAAGCCTTTATTCCCTTAGTCGCCCCGTGTGGTTGCCGGGTTAGAATAGTGCCACTCCATGTCTTTCCGTGGATGTCGTGAAAAAAGGTTAACGCACGATTAAAGTTAAACATCCTATTAATACAAGTGTTATGTATTAGAGCGTTTGGTGTATGTATTAGAGAGTCTTGTATACTCATTTCGAAATAACTCTGGACTATTTTACAAGCTTTTTATTAACTTACAATGTTTGTATTTCAATTGACGTTAAATCTCGCAAGTCAATTTGTATCAGTTCCCGTTAATGGAATGGGCTTAAATTTTGACCACATAGTGTATACAAACTGACATATGTATGCAATATTATGGTATCTAAGAGCTGGGTTACCTACGAGTATCTAAGTCGGAAAAACGTTTGGCCGCTGTTTCGTTTGTCCGAAATTTCATAACTTAGAAAATGGTTTATTTCTGAAACTTTCCTAGATTTTTATAAAACCTACCCAACCTAACAGGTTCCATAGATCCATAAAATTTTGAAAAAGAAATGGGTTCAGAAAAAAATGATTTTTTTACTTATGCAAATTCGGATAAACAAAACAGCGGCCAAACGTTTTCGAACTTGTGATAGGTTACCCTAAGAGCTGATCTGATAATAGAGTAGGAACGTAGCGGCAGGGTCTCCGCTATACTTAACGTGGATCTACCATGTTGGAACTCATAGCTTTGGAACCATAATTATACCTTACCTTACTTACGTACCTTAATTAATTATTTGGTATAGTTACAGTCGGCAACAAGATCTTGTCCGATAGTGAATTTTTTGACATAAACTTATTTTAACGCTCGTTTTTAAATAAAATCGACGGTCCCTACCAACAAAGTCGGATCTGCAAAACTGTTACTTTTCAGTACGATCAATCTAAGACGTTTTTGTCTATATTATGGACATTTTATGTAATATTGACATGAAATTTGGCGAGAATATATATTGATAGGTTACTGTGAATTATGCATAAAAATATACATGTTTTTCTTTTTGGAAGCTGTTGAAACGTGATATGTTACATTCTTAACCGGAACATCATGAGCATAATTTGTCAGAAGTGACACATACGACAGTTTTGTTGGGGTTTCAAACTGTATAAATTGTCGGTTGTGTCACAAATGACATTTTGAAATGGATATAGTGACCGTATAACTTGTCGGTTGTGTCACAAGCGACATTTTTACACGGGCATAGTGAATACTTTTTTGTGGTAACTATGTGTGATCACTTAAATTCTACTTTGTAAAATCAAATTTAAAACAACTACCATGACAGATCTGACAGTACAGTCAAGGGCACCGATATTTGTCTCAAAAATATGTATACAGACCTTATTATTTCAGCAATAAAGTTAACGTGTGCATACTTCTGGGACTTTGTGCGGGTATATTTATTTTTACCCTTGACTGTACTATAATAAATACCTATTAGCCATTACGATTTAAATTTAACTTCCAGATGAAATAAGCATTGTTTTATTAATTTATTACACTAAACGATTTCTGACTTATTATAATAATTCTGGATATTTATTTTAAATCAGTAGGTTACGTTTTTTACAATAAATATTAAGATATAAAAGTAAAAAAACAATACTAATGAAAAAAAAACCTTACCTACGAAACCGCCGGCAGCGGGGCCGGGCTCAAGCTACCGGTGGTTAGGGCTGCAGAGAGAGAAAACCTCTTCACTAAACGTGCCATGTCGAGGAGTACTGCTTTCTGTGGCCCTTGATCCAAACCATCAAGTGAGAGTCTCTTAAGGTGTTGGTCTCTTCGCTATATGACCTTTCGCCGAAACAACTATCGGAACAATGATCGTCAAGTCAACATCCCACATAGCAGTCACCTCGTGAGCCAAATCAAGGTTCTTGCTGAGCTTGTCCTTGTCAGCCGGATCGAGACCTCGACGAGCACTGCCCGATGTTGACATTGCTCTGTCAATACGTTTTTGGTTTATTTATTTAAACAATTTCTTGCGGACTTACAGCGTCAGCTAAGGCGCCCAGCAAGATAACTTAAGAGCTTAAAAACTTAAGACAAGGAATAACATAAACAAAAATAAAATTGGCGACAATAGTCCTGTCCGTGATGGCAGACCGAATCCAATAGAACGTAGCACGACCATATTCGAGAACTGGCGCTGGTGTGTACTTATAGCACGGTACTTCGGACTCAACATGACCATATTGAAGAGCAAGTTATCCTCGCTACGAGGTTACGTCTGTGCAAGTATTCGCCGTTGGCAAAATGAGAACAACCGGAGATGATAATGTTTGAGGGACTCACCAGGACGACGGCACGCTCGACAAATTTCGACGGTACTGACCTTCAGAATATATTTCCGGTAGTTGTTTGTCATTATGACCTCGTCAGCAATTGCACAGACAAAATCTTTGGTTTCTCCAAAGGGGTCACCAAATCGTAGCCAGTTCGCGGACGCTAAAAAGTCTACGTCAGGCCCTGTAGAAGCGCTTATGCAAATCCTTCCTCTTCTATACGTTCTTGCGGTTTTCAGTGCTAAGCACCGTTGATTTGCGCCAGTTCTCGTTTGCCAACGAGAGAGGCGAAAGGCTTCTGTCTACTGAAACCACATGACGATGCACCCCATACTCATTGCCAGGGAAAAAATCCCTGAGATTCCACAGCTTACAGTTATAGAGATTCTTAGCATTCAAAATGCCTCAACCTCCACACTTCCGCGGGTTGTATAATCGCATAAAAGATGAACTGAACGTCGGTGCTACATGCGTTGTGATTTAAACAGTAGACGGACCCTTCTATCCAGGGCGTTCAGCTGAGTCTGAGTCCACCTGTGCCAAAGGAGTAAGTGAGCAGTGGCATCACCCACCCATTGAAGGCGCGCACCTTTTTGCCATCCGACAAACGACTGTTAAGAACTTTTGTTAAGAGGTGATTGAATAATGGTGCTTATATTATTATCTGAAGACATTTGGGGTGATTTTTCTATCAACAATTCCAAATTTTATCACACCACTGCGGTCTGGTTACCATCACTTGGTGAAATTAACCCGGAAATCATAGTTAGTCTTCTGGCTCTGGACGTGGACGATTTCCTGGTGTGTCGCATTTAGAAAAAAAGTCCGTGTTATAAAATTATCCAATTCATCTTCATCTGGCACGGAAACTTAATTTTCGTTATTAAAAACATCGCCTAATAAATCTTGTAATTGAATAAACTCTTCCTCCTTGTGTTTCAGAATAGCTTTTTCACGGTTACTTTAAACAAATAATAACAAATAATATTTTTAAAATTATTATTAAAGCATGTTCTGAATCTAATCAAAAAATACTCCTAATTAGTTGGTTAATTTTCTGTAAATTTAATTTAAAATTTATGTTTAGCCTACATTTGTCAAACAAACAAACATTTTATTGTGATATACATACAAGAATCATTTACTTTTCTTCTTAACAATCAAACTGCATCGGTTAATGCACTTACTACATTTATAAGACAACGTACCTACTAATAAAATTGTTGGTTGTGTCACTACCAACCAAAAAAAAATCCAATATACAATGAAAACTGTGGCATGTTACTCTTACGACATTGACGCAGCAACGAAGCGTCCAATTAAAAAAGTTGGATGTACTACTTACGACGTATTAAACGTATTATCATGCAATTAATATAGTCATAACTACCACTACCAACATTAGGAACAATAGAGTTTCCAAGCAAAAATGTCGGATGTGCCACATCTGACATAAAACACCAATAAATGTATTTAATCAAAAATGTCGTAACTTCCTTATCTGACAGTGTTATTTGGAGATACCCAATAATGAAACCAAAGTAAAGAAAGCCCCTTTTTTTAAACAAAATTATACACTTTGATATAAGTCAATCAGTAATTATTAAAAAAAAAAACGAACTCGGTACGTAGAACAATTATTTTACCAAGTAACTCCTTGAACGATCGTTGCGATTGGAATTTAAATGTAAGATTTTCCTTTTTCCACGGCGTGGAATTCAGGTTTGCAACTTAAGCCGTTCGCAAGATCCTTTTTGACCTATTGCTTGCCATTGTAGAGTATAAACCGCAGTTAAACAGTTTTTTTGATGTTGCGTGCAAATCGTCGTCTCCTCCGTGTAACATAGTGGTAACTGGCAGTTCCGCGGCGTCGCTCCCCCTCCGTTCCCCGCGAACAATGTCGCAACGTCACAACCGACTATATAAAATGGAAGCTTTATTAACATCCGACATTTTTACCTTGAATATCTTAGAAAATAAATAGAAAAATATAAAAAATTGAATGTGATATGAAAAAAGACACTTTTAAAATAACTTTACTGTAATAAAACGAAAATGGCAAAAATACAGATCCGACTTTGTTACTAGGGACCGTCGAAATGATACTCATATTTTTAATACTATATAACATTTATGTTCCTCTTAACACATTTATTTCTTTTTTTATTAGTTATGTAAATTAATCAATCGAACTACAGGCGCCGCAATATCTCGGGATGAAATGATCTTTTTTATTAACAATTTACTATCAAACTTAGTTTTGGGGTGGTAGAACCGGGTCAGGCCAGATCGCTACCGCCATCTTCAACTACCGCCAAAGACCAGTTTTCACATTGTGGTGTGGAATAAGATAACCGGTGAATTTACTAGCATAGAGACATTCCACCTTAGTTGTCAGGGTCGGCAATGAATTTGCAGTCTTGAAGTCTGCCCGTGGGTCTTAGATCCCATTCACTATTAGGTGACCAGTGTGGTAGTTGGTCTTCTTCTTGTCTTCCTAAGTATGCATTAAGGCTGTTTCACTGGTTGATAGCGCGCATGCTTGTCGTGGTAGGTACATTGCATCGCTGCAATAGCTTCTGAATCAATAATGTTATAACAACTCGTCAATGGATTGCTACAAGCATGCGGGCTGATGTTCAAGGAAACCGAGTCTTTAAGCGTCATGTAGCGTAGGTACACATTACTCTAACGACCTGTACGGCTAGCACAAGTTGTATTTTCTCGCTTGTCGCTCAGTGCCTCTCTATCGTTACATACTAGATAGAAAGGGAGATTCGAGCGACAACCAAGTCGCAGACAACCTGTGCTAGCCCCCAGGGATCGAAAAATCTAAGGCTTATTTGCCTAAACTATGGCTTCGCCGTATGTATGTGAAATGTATGGAGGCGGACTCAATATAAATTTGTTAATGATTTTCTCGGGATTTCGGAATTTGGGTTAACATAAACACATACTTATTAAAGCATTTAAATGAATTATTTGAAGTAATATTCCATATACAAATCTACCAAATGTTATTTAAATTAGGTACTTAAATAATCATGGTTTCAGCAGAAAATATCGTACGATGTCGCATTTTTAAACAAACAAAGAATTAACTCAAAACCAAATTCAGTTTTAAATAAAACTCTACTAACAGAAGTCAGGTTTGAAATTACATTGTATTAATATTTCACAATATTTATTTGTTTGATTAAAAGTGCGATCTAATTAAATTCGATGAAATGATACAATCGATGAAATGAGTAAATGATGGGTTACCCTGCGAAACACTAGCGATTTCTTCGATAACCGTCAAATATTCCGCCATAGAAATAAGTTCATCTTTTGGTTCGACTGAGCGCCCTAAAATAACTTTTATTTCATTTTATTTCAGTCCCATGGCTTAAATATATGGTGCGAAATAAATTGAACGCACCAATATTCAATGCGAACCGACCTTTCATGTACTTGGTCAAGTTACATCAAACGGATCTATTTTTAGTGGGAACCTTCAACTATTAATAGCGGGCTTAAATAAAGTTGTAATTAATGCATACAAAGTGAGTTTTCTTTCTTTAAGACCGAATTTTAGTGCAGTATCAGCCTAGATAGCCTAGCCTACTATCTACAACAAATTACCTGATAATTTAAAAAATGCCGACATTGTTAGTTTTAAGGTAAAGCTAATGAAATTACTGATTGAAAAATGTTATTATTGTGTTACTGAATTTTTAATAGACAATTTTTAATATATTTAATGCAATCAGATTTCAACAGTTACATTTTATACTTTATTCATGTTATATTATTGACATTTATTATAGCATTAGTTGTATTTCTTTATAAATTGGTACGCCTACCGGCAATTTACAGTGATACTATACTTATTTTACCAACTTTTGTAATTACCTGTGAACACAAATAAATGATTGATTGATTGATTGATTGATAGAGCTTAGTTTGGGACTAGATCAATTTTATTTGAGTGAGATTGTCCCCAGATATTTATTTATTATTTATATAAAATAAATATGTTCATAAATATATTGCAAGTGGGTTGACTAAAAACAATCAGTCCAGAATATGAAAAAATAAAAAATATTTTATTTCAACATCACCGTTTTGGCTAATAGACAAATGACATAGCAATCAAAAGTATGAAGCCTAAGAATATGCCAACGTTAGGTTGACTATTTTTTCCCGTCATAACTTTTATGTGGGTAGGTATAAACAGGTAAATCGATATTAGTAATTTGCATTGGTCTGGTTAATTAATAAACTTTATGTCAAAATAAACATTAAAATTTTATTTACAAGAAAAATATATACCTACTTGCTTTAATATCACGTAAAATATATACTCACATACATCCATCTATTTATAATTAAATAAACAAATAAATAAATAAATGTGACGGGATAATATTGTTACGAGTAGGTATGGTTAGTTAGTTAGGTAGAGTAGAATTGAAGCGCCAAGCCAAGGACATATCTATTGTTGACGGGTTCAATCAAGTAGGCCGCAACGAGTAGAACCTTCCATTATCGAATTTCCCCGGCGCGCCGGGTAAGGTCCATCGGTCATTCGAGAAGGCATTCTGGAACATTCGGTGACTGGGAGTATAAAAGGTGAGGCGCGCGTGCGGCGATTCATTCCTTACTTGGAGAGCGAATAGTGCGAACGAGTGAACCGAGCGATCATCGGAGTTTATTGTGCGATAATTGTTTGTAACGATTAACCCGTCGGAACCCAGTGACATCAATGTCAATCGATGTCATACCCTTAAAACTAATTTCGAACTGTATCGTTGATTGACAAAAGATTTAAAATTAGAATTTTACTGATTCAATTAAAATGTCTCACGGGTTCCGAAAAGTTAAGTAAGCGTGTTAATAAAGACTAGTTCTTAATTATCGGTGAGTTCGTGCATTTCTATCACTTACTTAAGTATTTATTTGTGTGATATTGTTACGAACGTGGGGGACGTTCGTAACAATATCACACAAATAAATAATACATTTAAAAAAAAACTGAACTGATTTTTATTTGTCAGCCCACTTGCTATATATTTTTAACGTAATTTAATATGAAATACTTTTCATCCTTTATTTCGGTGATGGACGTTTTATACTCGGATCTAAGACTAATATTTCTAGGCGTGCGTCACAGGCGTCATATCGTACTCGGACGTGTGCCGCTGTTAGAGTATCCACATACGTATCTAATTATCTACCTATTATTACCTAGGTACGCAAAATTTTCATCTCATCGAATGGCATTTCTCGCCGCATGAGTTAATTTTTCTAAGTATTCACCAGTCTAACGTAACATAACTATAATTCTGATAATGGTTCCAGCTGAAAATAGCGTTCGATGAAATGAAATTCGATAGGATGATACAATCTATGAAGTGAAATTCGATGAAATGAT
Source organism: Acleris holmiana (assembly GCA_949316455.1). Lineage (NCBI taxonomy): Eukaryota > Metazoa > Arthropoda > Insecta > Lepidoptera > Tortricidae > Acleris > Acleris holmiana. Next base: position 17,268,264 of record OX438767.1, read on the forward strand.
TGGTAACCATTTTGATTCGAAGCAAATTTATAACCGCGTGTGCATGCGTAGTGCGCTGTGAAATTCAGGCTTTATACTGGCATAGCTCTCATACCTTCTATTTCAATGACTACTTTGGAGATAAGATAATAGAATACAATACAATACAATGCAAAACAAATACTCTTTATTGAACACCGAAAAAAAACAAACAGTACATTTAAATCATAGGTATACCACAGGCGGCCTTACCGCTAAAATATTCGTTAAAAGCAGATACGAGTAGATTAAGTTACTTCGGGTTGAAACATTTGTCATTTACCACGTATTTACAATTTAAAATTGTCTTTTAATCAGTAATATAAAATCCATCCGCCGTTTTAATATCAGTAAAGGACTCTGGCAACTCTCTTGTTGACTTAAGCCGCAGTAAAAACCGTAAAAAAACATTGAGCGAAATTTTTTACGAGTTAGTTTTATTAAAATAATGTCACACAATTCTCTGAACCCCACCAAATTGAAAAAATAAATATTACAGTCTCGTAAATTGAAAAGTAATATATTCTTAGAGAGTTCCATTTTCAAATTCTGTTATTGCTTTTTTAATTTATTTATTGTAAGTGGCCAGTTCCAGAAACTTGAGATGGTCCCACTCTAGTAAAAGTTAAGGTTTGTTGCAGTTCAAGAGAAATGGTCAGAACAAATATTATAAGCACATTAAAATTTATGCTTGTATAGCAATTAAGATATCATCTATACTAATTACTCTTACTCATGTATTTGCTCTTGGTGCCTACGATTTGGTGAAGTGAACTAAAGATGATCTCTAATGATTATCAGATTTCCTAAATGGTAAGGTTTAACGCTTGGTTATGTCATTTTTTATGGCATACTACTTTTTAATTCACGCGTGAATGAACATGCGTTAAGTGACGCAAATTCTCTGTACATACTTTATCATGATCGCTGTTTCATGCGAGTCTAAAAATGGACTTGAATCCAAGTTTTTTGTTTCTATTTCAGTTTCGAATCTTCAATCAGTGATTAAGAGAATTAAAAAACATTTCGAGGCCAATCGCCCTTTCCTGTACTTTATCAGATGTTTGAAAGAGCCTGTCTTTATGGGGACCTTTATAGGTTGACTATGGATGAGTTCGGAGGAAACTTAAAAAAGGTTATCTAATGTTTTAATTTTATTTTAGCTTAATTTTAGTTTTTGTTTTACGTGTCTATCAAGTTTTTATTTTATGGCCTTATTTCAAATAAACATTATTTTCAGTTTACCTACATGAAGCCATAGAATAGGATATTAAAAATATATACAAATCATATCAAGTATAAGAAAAGAAAACAACAGAAAGCTGATCAATAAGCACTTAAATAATTTATAATTTTCAAAATAAAATTGATTCATTCTTATTTATAGATAAATATAAAGAAATGGTACTAGTTATTTATTTTATTATTTGACATTATTTTACACAATGAATTAGTTATTAGGTTATTTTTGGGACAGATTCTGCGTAGGATTGGTATAGTAAATAACATGCGGTTAACCCGAAAAAGACCGACTTTGGTCACCGACCGTTAATAAGTGGCATAATTATATTTATTTATTTTTCAGTAATGTTAATGGACCAGCGCAGCGACATTAATTGAAAACATAAAATAATACAAAATATTAATAACCGAAATCATGTTTATGAAATTAGTATGTTGATAAAAGTTGCAATAAAGTTACTCCTAATATGAATTGAACTATTGTTGTCTTTTATTTATCACTCAATAAAATTGGAGTCGCCAACGAGTGGTGACTCCTTATAGAAAATTTAAATTATAGTTAACATTATATCGAATGTACTTTAACCTAGAGGCGTAGGTGGGTATTTTTCAAAGAAATTGAACCTAATTAAGGACTGAAATTAAGAAAACTGTAACTTTTACATGTGAGTCACAAAAATTAACTGTATAAATTAAGGACTAATTTTCGTTACTCACATTAAAAGTTACTGTTTCTCACAATATCAAAATATGTTTACTCAAAAGTTGGCCGCTTTTTACCTTTTGAAATCAATCAATTCAATCAAATCATTAAACTAACCATTAAATTTTGTCTTTAAGCGTTTTTACATAAACTTATTTATATTTTTATTTCAGTCGTAGTAGTAGCAGTTTCTCTTAAGTTGAATGAAGTTGTTTTCGATGCCAATCGTCCTTTCCTGTACTTTATCATATGTCACAAGGAGCCAGTCTTCATCGGAACATATCTCGGTTGACGATGGAGTACGAGAAAAGCTAAAAGGTGTTAGAAAAGGTAATGTAATAAACATTTTTGAAAATGAGATGCGCCTACGTTATGGATAATAATTACATACATTCATACATAACATCACGCCTTCATTCCCAGAGTGGGGTAGGCGGAGCTACAGAAATAACAACAACTTTAAAAAGACTTGTTGATAATTCTGTAACCACATTTTGCACAATCAGGCCAAGAAGTTTACATAGTGTATTAGTGACAGGTTGCAAGCCCATCGCCTAACAGTACTACAAGCCCTTATTCCCTTAGTCGCCTCTTACGACATCCACGGGAAGACATGGAGTGGCACTATTCTAACCCGGCAACCAAACTGTAACACAGTAACGGTACGGTAACGGTAACGGTACGGTAACGGTAACGGATAATAATTAATTTCATAACTATAATGTATTTAAAGAGCGGTGTACTGCCGTATCGGCGAATTATTTTTTGCCTAATATTATTCCCCAACTAAACTTATCGCAGTACTTTTGTTTAACAAATAATTTGGTATGTTTTTCTTTTTTTTTTTATCTGGCAGATCAAGACACTCGCCGCGTTTAATAGCCAATTAGCAAACATTTTACTAAAGATAAATAATCAGTGATTGGATTAGGTAGTGCCATTCCACGGGACTTCGGTGCGTAAGCTGAGTATGGATGTGTCTATTAACCCCGGGATTTTATATGAAAAGTTTTAAGTTTGTGTTTAGAAATGTTATAAATGTATAATTTTACAGTTAAATTGCTAGCATAGAATATGACATTGACAAAATATACACTCATTTTGACTTTCATGTCTTATCTTTTGCTATTCTCATGTTGTTTTTCTAAGGGCTTTATTTAGTTTTGCTTCTTTTCGTGATTTGACAGTCGAAATACTGCTTTCCTATAAGTTTTAATGCACAACATGAAAAATAATTTTAGTTATGATCAAATAAATAAGTTACGAATGAATAAGCTACTTTTATATTTTTGTCGAGTATGATCTAGATGAGATTTTGGTTGTTTTAAAACATTAATTATAATCAAATCAAATCAAATCATTTATTTCAGATTTCAATCCATATAACTATTCAGTACAAAATAAAATCAAAATTAAAATTAAACCAAAATCAAAATTACTATAAAATTTAAAAACTAAAATCGAAATAAAAATTAAAGGGACTATTTGTCACACTGCTGGTGCAAAAACAAGCAAACAACAAAATCAAAATAATAACAAAATTTTATTTTTGCATTACCTTATATTAACTACTTCTATTTTTGCATTACCTTATATTAACTACTTCAATTAATGATATGCCAAGAAAAAATACGAGCCCTGGAATCCCAAGTCTTATCCGTGTTACGTGCTATGTTTAAGGTCATTCACCAGAAATGGCACTTCTATTCCGATCACTGTAAATAGTTTAGTGTCGAAGCTTTTTATTCTAATTAAAGCTTTGCATATATTTATTTATTTCATACTTTACAAGTTCTAAGGTTAGGTTAGGTTAGAAGCTAGTCGCTGAAAGTAACATTACTGCTAGCATTTTAGGAACAATGCCTACAGGAAGCGATTTACCAAATTATTTAGATTTAGGTTAATTGTCGGTGTTGATTATAACATTTATAACTATTATTTTAGTACTTTTAAATATTTTGATTTTGATTTATTGTTTTATTTCAGCAATCACTGGTGTAACTAACGGCGGATATCGCAATGAAGTTTACAACGGATCTTCCTTCCCTCATAAAAAAATATGACAAAGTTTTAATTATAGTTCATATTCATTCAATTACTGAACGTTTTTATTAACTTGTTTCTAAACTCGGCTAAAGTGTCTCCGACAAACGCGTTTTAGATTAAGTAATTTTCAGTAGGCAGAGCTACGAGAAATACAAACAAATTCAAAAAAAGACTTGTTGGTCATTTTGTAACCACATTTTGCGCAATCAGGCTAAGAAGTTGACCAGTGTATTAGTGACAGTTTGCAAGCCTATCGCCAATAGCACTAAAAGCCCTTATTTTCTTAGTCGCCTCTTAAGACATCCACGGGAAGCAGTGGTGGATTTACCAGTAGACAGAGTAGGCTGGAGCCTAGGGCGGTGGATTTTTGGGGCGGTCGATTTTGGTTTTTTCACAAATTTTGGAGTAACTTACCTTTTTACGTCCCAAATACACTGTACTTTTTTTGGATTCAAAATAATATTTTTTCACCTTATTTTCGAAAAATCACCATAATTTTCCGTTCCCTCAGATCTAGAGATTGACACAACGATCCCCTGTACACAATTATGCTAATAACAGGAAAAAGATGACGTACCTAATGAAGACGATGTGGCACAAATCATCCAATCGCAATTTAATTGACAGAATAAATATAATTACCTAATATGATTGCGAACTAGGGAATAGAATTTCAGAGGTCAGTAGGGGCGGCAAAAATTTAAAAGCCTACTGCCGGCAAATTTGTACATCCGCCACTGACGGGAGGATATGGAGTGCCGCAGCATTTTGTTTTAATTTTGTTTAATTTAGCTAATAAATATTTTGCCAAGCTTGGATGCGTCGATGTTGTAGGTATGTACAGAACAATATATCATGGTATCTTAAACTGTAGTTCACATAGAGGGACGTCCACTGCTGGACATACGAGTAAGCCTAAATGTAAGAAACTTGTCTAGGAAATTATGTAAGGACTGGTCTACAACCATTGATTTAAAAAAACTCTACGGTTCTTGAGAATATACGAAAACCATTACCCATTAATATATAGAAAGTATAATTTACTTATTTGGTGATGGTGACTTATTTCCACAGTTTAACTTTAACTAAGCGTAATTCGAAAACAATGCCATCTAACGACTCCTACAAGAACTAAAACGAAAACCGCCTTACTTGGAAGAAGCTGGTTCAAGTAGTATTTGTAGAGGACGCTACTAGAACTGAACCTATTGTAGTACCCTTATTGCATACTAGGTGTCGCATTTGCTGTTAATTGTTTAAATTCAAGTTAGGAAATGCGATGGAACTCTTCGACCATATCGGGCATCTCTTATGATGCGAGCGATATGCTGCATAACCTCTATTTCAGCCCCCCTTTCAGCCTACTAATTTGTATTTTTTATTTATAATAAATACATACATAAAGTCACGCCTTTATTCCCAGAGTGGGGAAATTACCAACAACTCTAAAAAACTTGTTAATAATTCTGTAACGACATTTTGCAAGCCCATCGCCTAAGTAGTCTATAAACTAATTATCATGTTAAAAACTTAAAAAATAACGAAACCAACTTTAGAAAGAAAGAAAGAAATAAAAACATTTATTCGTGACAAACAATTCGTGGTAATTAGGTCAGTCCAACTGAATTTGGCTTTTGGATAAAAATATAGTGGGACTCCAACTTCAGTTGGACTGACCTGTCATTTTAAAAGAAGTTGTTTCTTGCTTTTTGAAGACGGTTTTTTGTTTTTTTTTAATTATTTATTTTATTTTATACCTTTTAGTGATTTATCATTCTCCTGCCCATATCAAACACACACAAAAATAATTAAATACAACATACAGTCGAATTGGTGTTGAATCTTTTTGAAGTCGGTTAAAAATAATTTACATGCCCTAGTTTGCTGTTTATTTGAGCACAAACGGTACAATGAGACTGATAATACATATTATTCAAAAATACATTAAACAGTAAAGTTGACACAGATTACTATAACATAATATCAAGTATGTTTTGGAAAGAAAATACAATAAATAAATAGTAAATATCAGGGGACAATCTCACACAAATTGAACTAGTGCCAAACGAAGCTCTAGGCTTGTAATGTGGGTATTAGACAACGATAAATATATTTAAATAGAGAAATACATACTTAAATATATATAGAAAACATCCAAGACTCAGGAACAAATATTCGCGCTCATCACACAAATATCTGCCCTTACCGGGATTTGAACCCAGGACCGCTGGCTTCGGAGGCAGAGTCACTCCCAACTAGGCCAACGTGTCGTCGTATAGCTACTCGTATGGTTATAAGTATTTAACTATCTAACTTACGAAATAACTGAATGGGAAATAATAATTACTAACAGTAATTTTCCAAAATTAAGGACGTAATCTTTTTAATTCACAAACCTCTTAATAATTTTATGATGAATTTATACGTTGACTTCAAAGGTGACCGATTTTTATACAAACTTCCACCACAATTTTAACCCCAAGGAAGTCCAATGAAACAATCCCTCTAATTACTTGTCTCAGTAATTACTTACATACTTACGCAACTTTCAAGTCAACTTCAGTTTCTAAAGTTTCAATCATGCGCAGAACCACCCTAACAAAGTTCCTGCCTTCACTCATCCCCCGTCGCCAGTTGAGCATGGTTCGTCGAAAGGGTACCACCCTTGTCTCTCGCCCCAGAGTTACCGCAAACTTTTACGACTTGCAAATCGATTTACAGTTTTAGTGCAGTGAAGTTCAACAAAATTTACATATTTTCTACCATAAATTCGTAGTTTAACATAATATGAAAAAGAACTCTATAGGAACTATAATTACGTTTGCAAGTGTTTTGGTTTTTAATTGTGTTCGAGCGAAATGTAATATTGTGATATCGTAGTAATGGAACATAATGTTAGTTTTGTGGATGATGTTCTAAACATTACGATACAGTTTACGTGTATAAATGGAAGTGAAATTTTGGACATACTTTTTAGTAATACAGATACAATTGGCATTTTGTGTGAAAGGACAAATTACGTCAAGGAGTAAGTAAAATATTAATAAATTTATTAGGATAATATTACATAAAAAACTTTAAATTTGTATTTAAACTACAAGCCTTGTCAGTTAATGATTTATATTTATATTAGTAATATACAGTGTGTTACCGGCATGAGGGTTTTAAATGTAGGTATCGATTCTACTCCTCAAATGGAAGTCCTTTTGTTCTACGACTTTAAAAAATGAGGTAATTTTTATTTTTTATTTTTCATACAAAATAAATTAATTCACTGATTTTACTAGTAAAGTATGAAAGTTTGATCACCTATAACTTACTGTAAATTAAGTTATTTTCTAAGTCGTAAAATAAAAGATGTAGCATTTGAGGAGTAGAATCGATACCTACATTTAAAGCCTTCATGCCGATAACACACTGTATATGTATTTAGTTTAGTTATATTTCAAGCAGCTCACGGTTTGAGAAAATGTAAAATAACTTAAAAGAAACATGGCTAAAAACTATTTTCTTTGAAAAATAACGTTTCAATTAGTCACACAGACAGAAAAAAATATAAATTAACATGTCAACAATGTTTATAGGTCCCCGTGTTCAGGCAGATGATACGTCGGCTAAAACAGAAACAAATGATGAACTAAACAAGCCACTTGATTTCCTAACACAACCAGTTGCAGCAGCAAAAGACTACTTTCTTTCCCCAGTCTTTACTAACAACGAAGAAATTGAAGATTTAGACGATGAAGACGACAATTTATATTCTGACTATGATTACGAGACCAAAGAGTCCAATTACAGGGACTCCCCAGACAAATTACCAGTGAAACCTAAGGATAATTCAGAACATGTTTCAGACGATAAGATACCGTTACACACAACGAAAGACAATCTGCCTATTTTTCTTTTGGAGCCAGAAAATACGTACGTAGTGAAGAATAAACCTGCTACTTTAAAATGTCGGGTTGCTAATGCTTTGGAAGTAAGTATAATACTTAAAAATATAAAATGCACATTAAATTTACAACTCGCTACCTAATAATTGATTCATTTCGCGAAGAGGAGGCCCTTCAATCAAACTAATAGCGCGCGCGTTAGGGTCGTAAAGAGGGGAGTATTTATAAAGAATTTTACAAGGTCATGATATATTCATCCAGACCCCTTGTATAACACAAGCACTAACAAAAACGTGAGGTGTCGTTTAGGGATGAATTTCTATTCAAATGCCATGCCATTTTCAAAGTTTGGAAGTAATTACGAGACTAGTAAAAATATATTTTATAATGCAGCAGTCTGAAACTTATATTATACGAACGTCTCAGAAAATGCCCCATTCTTCGAAGAATATGAGAAATAAATCAACGTCTAACAACTTTTGTTCCGACACGGGTGTCAGCGAGAGCCATTCTGTAAGAATGATGTCGCCCTCGATGTTTCTAACGACGTCTGAACAACCGGCAGCGTGGGTGCTTTTTGTTCAATAGCTTTTAGTGGATGCTACCCTCGCTGTGGAACTAGGGTTAGGTTATGTATTATGGACGATGTAAAGTTAATGACTCGGTTGTTTCAAGGAAGAAATTCTTGATAATGTAAACATAATTATTAAAGTACGGGTTGTCCTTATCTTTATGACATTTGAAATTGACAGAAAGTTACAAAGCATACCTAAACTACAGTACGTTTATTGTACGTTCATGAACAAGGGGTTTAGAGTGTAACTCGACGTTACTATATTTCATACTTGATATAAAAAATATTTTGTGTTTAAATTATCAAAATATATGGTAAAATTACAGGCAAATATAGGATGGGTTCCGTTAGGGTAAGAGTCGGGTCGCAATCATGTTGTTTGGCATAAATGTATTATTAGTCATAATTTTCGCAAGTTCTAATGTATTGTTTTCACGACATAGTTATTTTGTTTTTCAGGATTTTAAAAAACTTAACTGTCCTATTCTATCTACACGATGGATGTTTTTTATATCCTTTAATTTCAGCCTGAAAGAAGTTTTTTATGACTAATAATACGCCAAATAACATTCGCAGCTCCTTTAGTCATGTTGAAATTTTTAACATTCAAATGGGTTAATATTCGCTAAATGCCACAAGGCCCACTACACAAGTAGATAAAATTGATAATTAGGTAACAATAACTTTTAATTACGTTGTAGTATTTGGTTGGTGGGTCATACACACTTAAAAATAAAAGTTGTCTTTCCTGTGGTCAATAGTTAAAAGCTTGTGTGCATATAAGTTTTGTTTTTATATGATAGGTCTAAAGCAGTCCTTAGTTCCCGCCGTTGTTCATGCGTGAATAGGTTTAGCCAGAAAATTAGGCCTTAAAAACGTTAACTTTCGACGTGTCCACAGAAAAGACGCTTATTTAAATCTGTGTATGACCCTGGTACGATTTATCATCTATCGCAGGGATAATATTATTATCCACTTCAATCGCTTCTCTAGGTGTACTTCAAATGCAACGGCGTTAAAACCCACGCCCTACACTTCGAATTTGTGGACCCTCAAACGGGAGTGCGGATTATAGAGGGGGAGTACAACGTGACCAGAGAGCATGTGGAAGAGTACTTTGGAGGCGAGAAGTACCAGTGCTCATGCTTCGCTTGGACTAGCCGCGGGCATATCAGGAGTCAGCCTGCTACTGTTGAGCTTGCTTGTAAGTTTTTTCATATTTGTTAAAAAAAAACATCACGGCACTGGGAACAAGATGAATCTAATATCGCTTAAAATTTGTTTTATTTCTTATTAGGGCGTATTAATTTAATTTTGTACGTTATGTAACTTTAGATCCTTTTATCGACAACTTTACTGTTTATCCGTCTGTTTTTCCTAAAAGCCAATAGAAACAAATATTGCCTATTAAATTTCTCAATGTTTGTTTTGCAATTGTTGCAAGTCACAAGACAGATCAAAATAAACGTCAAACCATAGAGAACTGTCATTTTTGACCCATCTTGAGATGTCGACATCACTTTATGAATACGGTCCTGAGTCTCTTCGGCCCGTATTAAAATAATGATCTCGACTTTAATGCTCGTCTCAAGATGCGTCAAAAATGACAGCTTTCTATGACTTGACGTTTACTTTGACATATCATGAAGAGGGCATGTTAGCCAAGATGAGTTTATTAATACGGGCATTAGGTTCCTGTTTTAATATCATCGTAATACATACATTGTACGAGTTGATTGGTGGTTGCCTAGCAACCCTACCAAATTCGGGTTTTACTGCTTGCATTCCGACCCGTGAGCGAGCGGACTTAACTTAAATGAACCTCTTTCATCACAGATATCAAGAAGCATTTTACAGCCACTCCTCAATCACAGTTGGTAAAGCAGAATTCCCCAGTTTCATTCCGTTGTGAGCCACCACCAGCAGCGCCCTTTGCTCAGATCTTCTGGCTGAAGAATGGCGCCCCCGTCACTTTATCAGATAATGTCCAAGTATCCAATGATGGGGAGCTGGTCATCAAGCAAACATCTCTCCTGGTATGTCGAAAACTGTTTAGGTCATTCATTATATGCATATGAATCAGCAGGATCCACTTACGTGCGACTATTGCTTTGCTTGAGAAATTGATGGTTTAAAAATATGTTTTCATAAATTTACTGTTTTCAGGATATGGCAAATTACACTTGCGTGGCGGAAAACTTGGCAGGGAAACGAATTTCTGAACCGGCCTTGTTGACTATTTTTGGTAAGTGCAAGATATATTTGAGTCAGGGACGAATTCGATAAATCAGGGTTACAGAATGCTATAGGTGAAAAACTTAAGTAAAAGACGGTTGTATATAGTTGTAATACATCTGTGTTGCTAGACAAGTTGCATTCGACAATCGTTAGCGATTATGTTTCGATTGATAAATGTATGGAATTGGACACTTACGTCAATTCCATATATTTTTCAATCGAAACATAATCGCTAGCGAGTGTCGAATACACCTTGTCTAGCCCCACTGTATGGACCGTTCGACATTCTATATTTGAAATTTTACGTAAGTTCTATGTTACTTTTGAACACAACTACATGTTTATCACTTATATCTAGGAAACTGTTTAATTTTCTGTAATGATAAAAAGTAACCACATTTTGCACAAGTAGGCTAAGATGTTTACCAGTGTATTAGTGACAGGTTGCAACCCCATCACCTAACAGTACTACAAGCCTTTATTCCCTTAGTCGCCTCTTACGACATCCACGGGAAGACATGGAGTGGCACTATTCTAACCCGGCAACCACACATTGTCAGAATTATCACCAAGTCTTTTTAGAGTTGTTGGTATTTCTGTAGCTCTGCCTACCCCAGTCTGGGAATGAAGGCGTGAGGCGTGGTGTGTATGTATGTATAAAAAGTACAGGAAGTAACTTTTATGTATATTATTAATTATACAGGGTGTTAGGTAATGACTGGATAATCCTTGAACTACGGATAGAGGGCACTTAGGACGTTATGTAAAAGCTAAAATAGGTCTAGTAAAAGTCGCACGGTTTTCGAGATATTTGGACTTTTAATCGGATTTTTTGTCATTTTCCCTTGTGTCCATGTTACGAAAAACCCTTATTCATATTTTTTTCACTTTTTTCTTACATGGTTAGAATCACTATGAACTAAGGAAGTTTTTAAAGCTACATGCCAAGTTTTTGAGTAAACTCACTAAGTTACTTTTTCCATACTAATAAATCCCCGCGTTTGCTTTTCACATAGTATGCAAAAACAAACTTTGTGCGTTAACTCAAAAAGTTGTCATGAAAAAAAAACTGGGCATGTAGCTTTAAAAACTTCCTTAGTTCATAGTGATATTAACCATGCAAGAAACAACGAAAAAAAAATTTAATTAATACATGATATTAAGGGTTTTTCGTAACACGGACATAAGGAAAAATGACAAAAAATCCGATTAAAAGTCCAAATATCTCGAAAACCATGCGACTTTTACTAGACCTATTTTAGCTTTTTCATAACGTCCTAAGTGCCCTCTATCCGTAGTTTAAGGATTATCCACTCATAACCTAACACCCTGTATATTAGCGCAAGCGCTGCGCCGCGACTCCGCAGGGTGCGCGAGAGTCGCCAGTCTCCTGTCCGTCGTCGCTGAGAGATGGGACAGTGGCCTGATCAGGCACTGGTCCTCTCTTCACTTAAGTTTAGGCACTAACATAGTAATTTAAGCTCTGTGTAATACTAACAATCTAAGTATTTATTTCTCTACATAAGTAAGTTTATCGTTGTCCAGTATCCATTGAGCTTAGTTTGGGACTAGGTTAATTAATTGGTGTGAGATTGCCCCGTGATATTTATTTATTATTAATTAACTAGGCTATTGCGTCGTCGCGTCGTCGATTGGTCTTCAATAGTTACTAACAATAGGTCTACTTTAAAACACAAACTAAATTTAACCATCAAAACCAGTTTTCAAAAGCCTTATCATTACACTGTTTTCGACATCCTCATACAGTCAACGGTGGCTGGTCTCCCTGGTCATCCTGGGTCGACTGCTGGTGCAACGGCCAGGGTCGAGAGGGTCGGTCGGGCCGGCGCCGGGTCCGCTCGTGCACGGCTCCCCGCCCGCTGAATGGAGGCCAGCCGTGTCTGGGCTTCAGTGTGCAGAAGACGCCGGATTGTTTGGACTGCGATCTCGGTAAGTAGACCATTGGCGCAGTTAACAGGTTAATGACAGAGCTGGTGTTCTTAAAGAGCTGCGAGGAGAGCATTTATATGTTTGTTCAAATTCTCGTTATTTGGTTCTAGTGCAAGTACTGTGATCAGTCTAGGTTCACTAGAATAGAAAGCCAATACATTTATTTAAGTGATAAATAAGCTGCTTGGTATGATGAATCTCACGAATTAATTTGCACAGAGGATTCTAGTCAAGATGTTAAGATAGCGATTTTAGAAAATCGTCTAATTGTCTAGGACTGACGTAAGCTGTTGACCAGTGATCGGAATAGGTAGTGCAATTTCGGGTGAATGACCTTAACATTATAAATAATAAAGATAAGGCCCGGGATTCCACGACTCTACTTTTTCATACAATATTTTTTTGACATTACCTTGATGAGAAAATGCAAAAAAACAGTTTTTTTGACATTGTAAATACTTTTGAATTTTTTGGTTATTGTGTCTACAAATTTCGTCAATACGATATTCTATACTAGCAAAATAATCGTTAAAATTGCAAGTTAATAACATTTCTAAACAAAACACCTACTTTAAAACTTTGCAAATGCAATCCCGGAGTTACAAGCTATATCCGTACTAAGCTTACACACCGATATGTCGCGAAATTTCACTACCTATTCCGATCACTGCTAATGACAGATCACTCGACCGCTTGTCAAGCCCATACATTTCGAGTCGATAGAAAATATAAACTTTAGCACTGCAACATTTGCATCTTAGTTTGCCCTAGGGCTTTCTGTTATGTTTTTGGTGTGGGTGGTCAGTGTATCCATTAAAATAACTAATATAAAGGCGACATCTTGGTTCAGCAACTCATAGGATGGTAACACATTTGGAATCTTATTATTGCACATTTTCTTGAGCCTCAAAAACCACTTACCATCAGGCAACATTTGCTATCTTAATGTCATTAACAAATCGAGGCATTCATCAATATTTTTGCCATTTTTCAGTTGTACTTTAGGCAAAATAGAATCAGGAAATGACATAGAACTGTGTCACACTGTCATTGTGTTTGATTTTTCTTACGCTTTGATGTATACCGTCACTGTGAAAGGGTTCTTTATGGGTCAGGGTTCCATAAAAGAGTTTGTAAAAGTTTGATACAGATTAAGTTATACCAATTTAAGGAAAATTACTGTACCATGTCAAATTATTTAAATCTAATACTTTCTTGCAGATATGTATGTTGATGGTGTAGACGAGCTAGCAGATCAGTCATCAGATGTTCTAATAGGTAAGCTTACCGATCTTATACCTATCTTGTTTGTGCAATGTAAGGGTTCTAGCGCATGGAATTTTAAGCGTACGTGGTTCCAGGTCGTTGGTCCCAATGGTCAGAGTGGTCCAGGTGTGACTCCGATTGCCTCCAGACGCGGAGGAGGAGGTGCCTCACCAGTTCTGCCTGCCTCGGGAAAGACTATCAGATGGCTCAGTGCCCCATGTGTGTCAGGACCTCCAAGACTGACTTGAGCGATGGTAAAATTAGAGATGTATTTACTAGTATTATCTTTATATTAATTTTTATAGAAAAATTACTGATTATTGAAAAGTATTTGGTCCTTCACTGATCTTTCTGTTTTTTTGATAGTTGTCACGGTTTTTTGAATAACTAACCTCTGTAAGAAATTGTTGAATTTGACTCTCTAATATTTTTTACAGCATCTTCATACTGGGCTCTTCTTGTTGCGTTATCGATTGCGTTTTTAATACTCATTGTTGTTGTATTGTTGGGCGTTAAGTATATGAAAATAAAGATGACGGAAACTTCGCCGTATGTAAAGCCACCTCCAGGTAAATTAATAATAATTAATTATATACTTACTCCATGACGTCGGTCACAAAATTGCTTGCAAACTGAAAAGGTTTTACATACTTTTGGTTTTTCGACAGGTACAAATTATTTTGGTAACGTTATAAAAAGAACTTTGACCAACCAGCCTGATTTAACAATACATGAAGAGTTTCAAACAATGGACTCAAGGAGAACCCAAAGGCAAATGAGCACGTCTATTAATTCTAGGCCAGAGCACTTATACGAAGTACCACAATTAGCTAGTAGGTAAGTATCATGTTGAATAATGTCATAATTTCTAATGACATCTTTTTTGGGATTGAGTTTACGCAGTTGGTGCAGTCGCCATAACTGCATAACGGAGGCGGCTATGGCACTACATATGTGGGCATCTCCGCTCAAATTCTATTGACATCACACAATTGTTATTTTATACTTAATTTATAACCAACATACAAATTATGCCGCCAGTTGGTTTGGTAGTGACACTGCCTTCGAGGGCAGATTTGTTTGATGAGCACGAGTATTTCTTCCTGAGTCTTGGATGTTTTCTATATATTTAAATCTTTATTTCTCTAAATAAGTAAGTTTATCGTTGTCTAGTACCATAGTACTAGCCTAGAGCTTAGTTTAAGACTAGATCAATTTGAGCGAGATTGTCCAGCGATATTTATTCATATTTATGTATTTATATTATAACATTGACAAATTCTGCCAGATGATGTACAGTCAACCAATTTGATTCATAGGCCACTATATAACTATGTAAAAGTGACGTAATGATTAAAATTGTAAGAAACTACTCAAGAATTAAAGTAAAACGTCACTTTGACGTAGTTCCATAGTGGCTTATGAATCAAATTGGTTGACTGTACCATCAATGACTCGTGGTACTTCGTTTGCTTTAGAAACACAAGAAATATAATCAGTATTTCTAATTACTTTTAAAAAGTGATGTTAGAAGACCGGCTCCAATTTTAAACAAGCAACAGACCAGCCCCGTATTTGACCATCCAGACAATGACAGGTGACAGTTGACATTTCAGTATAGCTGGCGCAGCTTATATGAAACGTAGTGATGTATTAGCGTGTTAACTTTGCAATGTATACCGATAGTCACCTGTCACTTGTCATTGTCAAGATGGTGAAATAGGGGGCCAACCTCTTAAGAGCATCAGACACTAAGTCATTCTTGTTGTTTTGTAATTGTTTGTTACTTTTATCATATTGTTAGATTTATGATAGTAACCTTATTTTATTCCATTCTTAAATTTTAACATGTATAACCTTCCCCAGTTACATGTCCCCGATAGACCACGAGGTAAGACCGGAGATGGGCCGCGCCGAAGGGGAGTCAGACCGCTCTGATTCCAGCTGCTTTTTGAGCTGTGAGTCTAACCTTCTAATGCACGCTTGCATACAAACGAAGACACTGTTAACTGTACATTTTCAATCGAACATAAACTTTATCGCAACGTATTAAAGTCTATGGGTGGTCAGTTAACAGTGTCTTCGTTTGTACACTTGCTTTGTATATAACTAGATGCTTTATTGAGCATGTTTTTGACAGCACAGTATTTAATAATTGTTTTCTTTTCAAATGTTTGGTTACTTTAACTTCGCCGCTTATAATTTCTGAAATTATACTTGTAGTCTTGAGATTTGAAAAGATGTTACTTTAATTATGATGTTTTATATTCATTATCCACGCTAAATGTTTCACTTTATAGTCTGTGAGACATTATCTACGTCATTCAATATGTTATACGATATTTTTCACGGAGTAAATGTCTGCTTAATAGTTTATTCCGGTAATTTTCAAAGTGTTATGCTTTTGTCTCCTACTCGCACTTATATTTAATTATTTTCACCTAATTATCGACAATATACTACCATTATACTACTCACAATCTTAGGCATCACAGGTTTGTATTTTCATTGATTTAACATATCATTCTATTATTTTAATTTTAGAGATTCGTATAGTTAGGTGACATGATATTTAGAAGTATTAGGGGCGATTTACTAAATGCATAATTCAATTTTAGCGGGCTCATCATATGGCAACGAAACTTTAGGAATATCCCCATCACTAAAGAACAACGCTTCACTTGATTCTAAGTTACTAAGTTCAAATTTTGAAACGACGGCATCAAAAATCATTACAAGTGACGGTGATTGGCTGATGATGGGAAAATGTGGAGTCAGCCTGTTTGTCCCTGATGGTGTGGTGGAGAAGGGTGAAGAATTGTTTACTGTTGAAGTTACGGATGAAGAATGGAACAGACCCGTATTGCAGGAAGGTATATGCACTTCATTTTATCAAAGTTTATGATATGGTAGCGTTCAGAGGCTCAAAAAATATCCTATTGTCAAAATTTAATCTAGAAATTTATATGGCAAATATATGTATATTTTTGAGTCCTATGTGAAGTAATGTCTGGTTAGTTACATTATTGATGGCTGTTAGCATAGCAAGTGGCTAAAATATAGTTCTTAGAATAATAGTTATGTAGCCCGTTGAAATAACAAAATAATTAATTTGTAATTAGAAATAGCTATTACCCAAAAGTTTCTAAATACGTTTCTAAGTGATACCTATTTTTAGTATACTAAAGCCCACTTGCAACATGCTGGGTTATCATCATTAACTCAGAGTTAGATATTAACTCATTTCAGATTCATACCAGTGGGGCTAGACAAGGTGTATTCGACAATCACTAGAGATTATGTTTCGATTGAAAAATATATGTGGCTTACGTCAATTCCATACATTTATCAATCGAAACATAATCGCTAACGATTGTCGAATGCAACTTCTCTAGCACCACAAGCTGTCAGATTAACTGTATGTTAAGCCTTAACTCTAGATTAAAATTTTGGTGCAGACGCGCCTAATTTTTTTTTTATCGTAGCACATAACGAGTGTAATGTTTTAAATAGCTTTAATGCAGACGTAAAACAGTCAAAATACTTGGTAAGTACTCGTTAGGTAGAAACATGTCCTAGTTAGTTTTCTATAATAACATTTAAAACACAGTTGGGCCAGTTTTACAATGAACTTTTGACCTAGATTCTATTTACTACTCCATATCCTCGGCTAAGTTTTATATTTATCCAGGCCAGACAGAACGAAATAGAATGAACCAGTTTTCAATCTTGGAATAGGTATTCTGGAAATTGAACACCAAAATAGGATGAACTTTGAGAAGATGGCCTGAATTTAAAATGTAAATTCGTGTTTGAATATTTCAGATACTTTAGATACAATTGTATTTTTCTAAAGCGTTTTCGCATTGTCCAGATAAAATCAGAGAAATGATCATAAATCTACAATGACTGAATGTACCTAGCTTACATTTCTGATCCTATATTCTTGGAAGAGATATATAACCTATATACTCGTAAAGCTTCTTTATTTTATTTTAATAAAATCATGACTCAACAATTTTCTACAGGTGAAACCCAGCTGAGTCCAGTCATTCGCTGCGGCCCCAAAAATATTCATTTCAGAAAAGGGGTGATCCTGTCCTTCCCGCACTGCGCCTCGCTCAAAAACTCCAGTTGGCTTTTATCAATTCTTCAGAAACCCGAAGAAATAAACACCCGAGAATGGCGAAAAGTCCTTACCCTCGGCCAAGAGACCCCCGGAAGTCCCATCTTCGCACAAGTGGACCCCAACAAAGTTTACCTCGTATGCGAATTTCTAAGCGACTTTGTTTTAGTTGGCCGCAGCTTTAGTAGTCTCGATGCCAAACAGCTAAAACTAGCCCTATTTGTATCGAAAAAAATAGACGACAGCTACTATAGTTTGAAAATTCACGTGATTAATGATACGCCATACGCCTTGCATGACTGTGTTGAAAATGAAAAGCGGTTGGGTAGTACGTTGCTGTGTGAACCGAAGACTATTTATTTCCAAGAAAGTTGTTCGGATTTGTGCATCAATCTCAGAGATTTGGGTGTCGGATGGAAAGTAATATCAGGTGGCAAATACCAGGAGCTGTCGTATACACACGTGTGGAACTTAAGCGTTCGATCTTTGCAATGCAGTTTCATATTACAACAAACTGACGCTATCAGCTGCTTTGAACTGAATTTGTCCGTGTACCAAAAGCAAAACCAATCGAATTCAGTCACATTCAGTTTGAAAACGAACGACATTAATTCAAATCTGAATTGCAATAAACGTTTCAGTGCTGCCAGTGTTGATTACAATGTTCATATTGTGGAGAACCCTTTTAATTATTCTTCTCTTTCTAAAAAAGAGGGCAGATACGATTTCGTTTATAAAGGTAATCACTACAGAAGTAATTTAAGCGTGGACAATAATTATCGTATGAATGTACTAACAAAGTCTGACCGTGTGATTTTGTGTAAACTGCTGGATTCTCAAACTCCGAAAGGCAACGATTGGAGACTTTTAGCAGAAAAGTTAAGGATAGCTTCCTACTACTATTACTTCTCAAACACATGTTCACCAACTGAGAATATACTGAACTTGTGGATGTGTCGCAACAACGATTCTAACATGTTGGTGAATTTGTCGAAGATATTTAGAGAAATGTCTCGTATCGACTGCGCCACTGTAGTGGAAAGACGATGTTTTCCCAATTGAAGTTTATACCACTTTTTGTCCCGCTTCGGCTGATGATACTAGTTTTAGAAGTAGATTAGACCAGAGTAGAACACGACACATAAGCTAATTTTATACGAACAAAGTTAAAGTTAAAGAAGAATCACTTTTAAATGATTATATAAATAAAATTAAAAGCATAATATATATGTTTTTGAATCACTAAAATAACGATAGGTTTTGTGATATCGTTAATATTATTGCAATGTATTTTAATAATTTAGAAGTTAATGTAGCAAAGTTATAATGACGTCTTTACACAACTTTGAAAATTGTATATAAATTGAGTCAAATTATAATTCTTTTCAATAAATTGGTAGTGTTTACTTTATTTAAAGAATATATTTAAATGAGTTGTATCGGCCGGTCATACTCGTAGTAAGAAAAAGTTTAATAAAGTTTAAAAAACGTTACGGGCTTGTAGGTGACGACCCAAAGAAACGTCTAGTTTGTATTTTAAAAATGAAAATGATCACTTTAGTGTAAGGCGTGTCTCACAGAGTTGTTTTCGACGCTAATACAAAATCGCTGTCGCTTCTACATTTAACAGCAATACTGATTTTAATTCAAACAACAATTAAGTTTAACTCTATAAATTACATATTTATATTATATTATTAAGTAACTTTTTTGATGAGTTAAAGCAGCGTTTGAAGTAACTAGCCGATAAAGTAACTTTTAAATAGTGCCGAACGTAATTGTAATGACCTATTGAGGTAGCAATTTCCTTTTTTATTGGAATAAAATATTAAGCAAATACCTATATGTTTTTATTTTAACACAGCCATTTTAAATAATATAACATCATGATCATGAGTGTAGCCTAGTGATGACAGTCAATGTTAAAAGTCAAAAACCTGTTGAAAATTATGATCCTTATTCGCGTATTTGCATGGTGTTTTAATTGAATTCGAGTAAATGATAGCTTTAGACTTTTTTCACACCTACTGCTTGAAATCTTATTTCACTGACCCTATAGTGTAATAATAGTATTGTAGTTATGCAGTTGAAATGAACTCTTTGCGTAGTATGGTGTGGTGTGAAACTGTTTGATAGAGTAAGTAATGAAAAGATTAGAGAGAAGTGTGCACTGAAAAAAGGTGTAGTGACTAAGATTGAAAAGGGCATGCTTCGATGCTTCGGTCATTTGGAAAGGATGGATGAAACACGATTAAGGAAAGAAATATACAGTGCGAAAGTGAGCGGAAGGCCGCCGAAGGCGTACTTTTTTGAATCAAATCGGAGAAATACTGGAAAAGTACCCGAATCTTAAGTACCCGAAACCGACGTGCATGCATGACTCGATGTATGAATGTGGAAGAAGCGAAAGAGATTTGTCAGGATCGTAGCAGGTGGAAAGAAGTGGTAACTACCTACCCCTCTGGGTTTAATGTATGAATCTATGTAGTATTGTAGTGTCTTCGAAACCAAAAACGGTCTAATTGAAATGTAGTTCTTTATCAATTTCCTGAGCTTGTAATGTTTATGTTTAATCATTTGTTTTGCTTGTCCTCTCATTAGGATCAATTAAATTTAAATAAGGAAGATTAATTCTTGGAACATTATGTTGATTAGGTGGCAAATAAATTCATATGACAAATCATCTCAGCGGTCGTGTTTATCGAGGTGGATAAACGCTGATAAAACATCTGTCACTTTCTGAGCAGTGTGGAAGTGCGAGAGTGACGGCTACTTTATCCACCGCGATAAAGGTGATCATAATACGGGCCCCGTGGGGCTAGAATAGATGCATTTGACAATCGCTAGCGATTTTTCGCTAGCAAATGTATGGAATGGACGTAAGCCAACGAGATAGTACCACGTGACTATCTCGGTGGCTTACGTCATTTCCATACATTTGTCTATCGGAACGTAATCGCTAACGATTGTCGAATGCAACTTCTCTAGCCCCACTGTACGCTTAGCACAAGTTGTAATTTCTCGCTTGTGGCTAAGTGCATCTCTATCGTTACAGACTAGATAGAAAGGGAGATCCGAGCGACAAACAAGTCACGGACCACCTGTGCTAGCCCTCCTGGAAGGTAATCATAGCAAAGCAAGGCAATATTGATCCTATAGTAACACGTTTAAAAGTCATTTAATGCTTGATCGCCACTTTCATTTAAAAAGTGGGAGCCTGCCGTTTGGCCAAAATATTTTAGGTCAAATGTATCATTTCCCAAATTTTTCATTTTCCAAACCAATGTTATGTATTTTTTTGTGAATTTATTTAAAGTACATCATGTAGAGCCCTATAGGTTAGGTTAGGTTAGCTTTTATAAAGTCTTGAAATATTTTCGGTTACAGAAAACAAAGCGGGTAGGCAAATTAAAATTTGGGAAATGAAACATTTGAGCAAAAACTTTTTGACGAAACGAAGGTAACCCTTGGAAAGTATCAAATAGATAACATACTTAATAAAAACTTTAAAATAACGATAGATTCTTCGAAGGTTTGTCATTGAAATTCAGGTGAGGAATCTTCTCTCGGAAGCAATCATAGCAAAGTTCAGTGAGGCAATATAAGATCCCAGTTGCACCTCTAAAATTTTCAAGAGAACGCGAGACCGAGCACGTTTGCGATTTTATGCATGCTGCGAGATGGAATGTTGAACTAGGTCATAAAAACATGAAATGGATTTTCATCTGCAGGGTTTTCTGGACTTCTTTGGGTTAAAGTAATTTAATGATTTGAATTCTATGGGAATTCGGTCGCTAACGAGTTAAAAGTAGCTTGGAGCAGAATTGATAATACATTTTAATTCTTCGATCCGCATTAACGATCACACACTGAATTTGATTCATTCACAAATCATTATAACATTGATAACACTGATTGAATTCTTACCACATTTTACTATAAATAGGTACTATAGATTAAGTATCTAGTATTTTTTATATTACTTTGTGTGTGGGTATCCTCTATTCTAGTATCAAATGAAATTCAGTAAAAATGTGTGGGCCCTTGCTAAGGAAAAGGTTCCATCGCAGTACAACAATGATAAAGAAATTTTTCTCAAGCTCTTCGAATGGTTGAGAAGTATTAAATCTTACTTGAGTTAATTTCCTTCAATGAATGCTGGACCAATTCCACCATTAACCTCGTAGCGCCCAAAGGCCTTTTAAAAGGCCTTATTCTGTCAAACTTATTTTGAACTTCATACGATAAATAGTTATGTTCCAATTTCAATTAACGACATTTCTTCAGCGTGCCTTACGAGATGCAGAGCGAGGCAATAATGTAGGTGCTAACTCTTTAATACATTATCTTTAATGGAATCCCTTTCATACATTTATCATCTAATGGCAGCCCAACCTCATCATATGGCAACGAAACTTTAGGAATATCCCCATCACTAAAGAACAACGCTTCACTTGATTCTAAGTTACTAAGTTCAAATTTTGAAACGACGGCATCAAAAATCATTACAAGTGACGGTGATTGGCTGATGATGGGAAAATGTGGAGTCAGCCTGTTTGTCCCTGATGGTGTGGTGGAGAAGGGTGAAGAATTGTTTACTGTTGAAGTTACGGATGAAGAATGGAACAGACCCGTATTGCAGGAAGGTATATGCACTTCATTTTATCAAAGTTTATGATATGGTAGCGTTCAGAGGCTCAAAAAATATCCTATTGTCAAAATTTAATCTAGAAATTTATATGGCAAATATATGTATATTTTTGAGTCCTATGTGAAGTAATGTCTGGTTAGTTACATTATTGATGGCTGTTAGCATAGCAAGTGGCTAAAATATAGTTCTTAGAATAATAGTTATGTAGCCCGTTGAAATAACAAAATAATTAATTTGTAATTAGAAATAGCTATTACCCAAAAGTTTCTAAATACGTTTCTAAGTGATACCTATTTTTAGTATACTAAAGCCCACTTGCAACATGCTGGGTTATCATCATTAACTCAGAGTTAGATATTAACTCATTTCAGATTCATACCAGTGGGGCTAGACAAGGTGTATTCGACAATCACTAGAGATTATGTTTCGATTGAAAAATATATGTGGCTTACGTCAATTCCATACATTTATCAATCGAAACATAATCGCTAACGATTGTCGAATGCAACTTCTCTAGCACCACAAGCTGTCAGATTAACTGTATGTTAAGCCTTAACTCTAGATTAAAATTTTGGTGCAGACGCGCCTAATTTTTTTTTTATCGTAGCACATAACGAGTGTAATGTTTTAAATAGCTTTAATGCAGACGTAAAACAGTCAAAATACTTGGTAAGTACTCGTTAGGTAGAAACATGTCCTAGTTAGTTTTCTATAATAACATTTAAAACACAGTTGGGCCAGTTTTACAATGAACTTTTGACCTAGATTCTATTTACTACTCCATATCCTCGGCTAAGTTTTATATTTATCCAGGCCAGACAGAACGAAATAGAATGAACCAGTTTTCAATCTTGGAATAGGTATTCTGGAAATTGAACACCAAAATAGGATGAACTTTGAGAAGATGGCCTGAATTTAAAATGTAAATTCGTGTTTGAATATTTCAGATACTTTAGATACAATTGTATTTTTCTAAAGCGTTTTCGCATTGTCCAGATAAAATCAGAGAAATGATCATAAATCTACAATGACTGAATGTACCTAGCTTACATTTCTGATCCTATATTCTTGGAAGAGATATATAACCTATATACTCGTAAAGCTTCTTTATTTTATTTTAATAAAATCATGACTCAACAATTTTCTACAGGTGAAACCCAGCTGAGTCCAGTCATTCGCTGCGGCCCCAAAAATATTCATTTCAGAAAAGGGGTGATCCTGTCCTTCCCGCACTGCGCCTCGCTCAAAAACTCCAGTTGGCTTTTATCAATTCTTCAGAAACCCGAAGAAATAAACACCCGAGAATGGCGAAAAGTCCTTACCCTCGGCCAAGAGACCCCCGGAAGTCCCATCTTCGCACAAGTGGACCCCAACAAAGTTTACCTCGTATGCGAATTTCTAAGCGACTTTGTTTTAGTTGGCCGCAGCTTTAGTAGTCTCGATGCCAAACAGCTAAAACTAGCCCTATTTGTATCGAAAAAAATAGACGACAGCTACTATAGTTTGAAAATTCACGTGATTAATGATACGCCATACGCCTTGCATGACTGTGTTGAAAATGAAAAGCGGTTGGGTAGTACGTTGCTGTGTGAACCGAAGACTATTTATTTCCAAGAAAGTTGTTCGGATTTGTGCATCAATCTCAGAGATTTGGGTGTCGGATGGAAAGTAATATCAGGTGGCAAATACCAGGAGCTGTCGTATACACACGTGTGGAACTTAAGCGTTCGATCTTTGCAATGCAGTTTCATATTACAACAAACTGACGCTATCAGCTGCTTTGAACTGAATTTGTCCGTGTACCAAAAGCAAAACCAATCGAATTCAGTCACATTCAGTTTGAAAACGAACGACATTAATTCAAATCTGAATTGCAATAAACGTTTCAGTGCTGCCAGTGTTGATTACAATGTTCATATTGTGGAGAACCCTTTTAATTATTCTTCTCTTTCTAAAAAAGAGGGCAGATACGATTTCGTTTATAAAGGTAATCACTACAGAAGTAATTTAAGCGTGGACAATAATTATCGTATGAATGTACTAACAAAGTCTGACCGTGTGATTTTGTGTAAACTGCTGGATTCTCAAACTCCGAAAGGCAACGATTGGAGACTTTTAGCAGAAAAGTTAAGGATAGCTTCCTACTACTATTACTTCTCAAACACATGTTCACCAACTGAGAATATACTGAACTTGTGGATGTGTCGCAACAACGATTCTAACATGTTGGTGAATTTGTCGAAGATATTTAGAGAAATGTCTCGTATCGACTGCGCCACTGTAGTGGAAAGACGATGTTTTCCCAATTGAAGTTTATACCACTTTTTGTCCCGCTTCGGCTGATGATACTAGTTTTAGAAGTAGATTAGACCAGAGTAGAACACGACACATAAGCTAATTTTATACGAACAAAGTTAAAGTTAAAGAAGAATCACTTTTAAATGATTATATAAATAAAATTAAAAGCATAATATATATGTTTTTGAATCACTAAAATAACGATAGGTTTTGTGATATCGTTAATATTATTGCAATGTATTTTAATAATTTAGAAGTTAATGTAGCAAAGTTATAATGACGTCTTTACACAACTTTGAAAATTGTATATAAATTGAGTCAAATTATAATTCTTTTCAATAAATTGGTAGTGTTTACTTTATTTAAAGAATATATTTAAATGAGTTGTATCGGCCGGTCATACTCGTAGTAAGAAAAAGTTTAATAAAGTTTAAAAAACGTTACGGGCTTGTAGGTGACGACCCAAAGAAACGTCTAGTTTGTATTTTAAAAATGAAAATGATCACTTTAGTGTAAGGCGTGTCTCACAGAGTTGTTTTCGACGCTAATACAAAATCGCTGTCGCTTCTACATTTAACAGCAATACTGATTTTAATTCAAACAACAATTAAGTTTAACTCTATAAATTACATATTTATATTATATTATTAAGTAACTTTTTTGATGAGTTAAAGCAGCGTTTGAAGTAACTAGCCGATAAAGTAACTTTTAAATAGTGCCGAACGTAATTGTAATGACCTATTGAGGTAGCAATTTCCTTTTTTATTGGAATAAAATATTAAGCAAATACCTATATGTTTTTATTTTAACACAGCCATTTTAAATAATATAACATCATGATCATGAGTGTAGCCTAGTGATGACAGTCAATGTTAAAAGTCAAAAACCTGTTGAAAATTATGATCCTTATTCGCGTATTTGCATGGTGTTTTAATTGAATTCGAGTAAATGATAGCTTTAGACTTTTTTCACACCTACTGCTTGAAATCTTATTTCACTGACCCTATAGTGTAATAATAGTATTGTAGTTATGCAGTTGAAATGAACTCTTTGCGTAGTATGGTGTGGTGTGAAACTGTTTGATAGAGTAAGTAATGAAAAGATTAGAGAGAAGTGTGCACTGAAAAAAGGTGTAGTGACTAAGATTGAAAAGGGCATGCTTCGATGCTTCGGTCATTTGGAAAGGATGGATGAAACACGATTAAGGAAAGAAATATACAGTGCGAAAGTGAGCGGAAGGCCGCCGAAGGCGTACTTTTTTGAATCAAATCGGAGAAATACTGGAAAAGTACCCGAATCTTAAGTACCCGAAACCGACGTGCATGCATGACTCGATGTATGAATGTGGAAGAAGCGAAAGAGATTTGTCAGGATCGTAGCAGGTGGAAAGAAGTGGTAACTACCTACCCCTCTGGGTTTAATGTATGAATCTATGTAGTATTGTAGTGTCTTCGAAACCAAAAACGGTCTAATTGAAATGTAGTTCTTTATCAATTTCCTGAGCTTGTAATGTTTATGTTTAATCATTTGTTTTGCTTGTCCTCTCATTAGGATCAATTAAATTTAAATAAGGAAGATTAATTCTTGGAACATTATGTTGATTAGGTGGCAAATAAATTCATATGACAAATCATCTCAGCGGTCGTGTTTATCGAGGTGGATAAACGCTGATAAAACATCTGTCACTTTCTGAGCAGTGTGGAAGTGCGAGAGTGACGGCTACTTTATCCACCGCGATAAAGGTGATCATAATACGGGCCCCGTGGGGCTAGAATAGATGCATTTGACAATCGCTAGCGATTTTTCGCTAGCAAATGTATGGAATGGACGTAAGCCAACGAGATAGTACCACGTGACTATCTCGGTGGCTTACGTCATTTCCATACATTTGTCTATCGGAACGTAATCGCTAACGATTGTCGAATGCAACTTCTCTAGCCCCACTGTACGCTTAGCACAAGTTGTAATTTCTCGCTTGTGGCTAAGTGCATCTCTATCGTTACAGACTAGATAGAAAGGGAGATCCGAGCGACAAACAAGTCACGGACCACCTGTGCTAGCCCTCCTGGAAGGTAATCATAGCAAAGCAAGGCAATATTGATCCTATAGTAACACGTTTAAAAGTCATTTAATGCTTGATCGCCACTTTCATTTAAAAAGTGGGAGCCTGCCGTTTGGCCAAAATATTTTAGGTCAAATGTATCATTTCCCAAATTTTTCATTTTCCAAACCAATGTTATGTATTTTTTTGTGAATTTATTTAAAGTACATCATGTAGAGCCCTATAGGTTAGGTTAGGTTAGCTTTTATAAAGTCTTGAAATATTTTCGGTTACAGAAAACAAAGCGGGTAGGCAAATTAAAATTTGGGAAATGAAACATTTGAGCAAAAACTTTTTGACGAAACGAAGGTAACCCTTGGAAAGTATCAAATAGATAACATACTTAATAAAAACTTTAAAATAACGATAGATTCTTCGAAGGTTTGTCATTGAAATTCAGGTGAGGAATCTTCTCTCGGAAGCAATCATAGCAAAGTTCAGTGAGGCAATATAAGATCCCAGTTGCACCTCTAAAATTTTCAAGAGAACGCGAGACCGAGCACGTTTGCGATTTTATGCATGCTGCGAGATGGAATGTTGAACTAGGTCATAAAAACATGAAATGGATTTTCATCTGCAGGGTTTTCTGGACTTCTTTGGGTTAAAGTAATTTAATGATTTGAATTCTATGGGAATTCGGTCGCTAACGAGTTAAAAGTAGCTTGGAGCAGAATTGATAATACATTTTAATTCTTCGATCCGCATTAACGATCACACACTGAATTTGATTCATTCACAAATCATTATAACATTGATAACACTGATTGAATTCTTACCACATTTTACTATAAATAGGTACTATAGATTAAGTATCTAGTATTTTTTATATTACTTTGTGTGTGGGTATCCTCTATTCTAGTATCAAATGAAATTCAGTAAAAATGTGTGGGCCCTTGCTAAGGAAAAGGTTCCATCGCAGTACAACAATGATAAAGAAATTTTTCTCAAGCTCTTCGAATGGTTGAGAAGTATTAAATCTTACTTGAGTTAATTTCCTTCAATGAATGCTGGACCAATTCCACCATTAACCTCGTAGCGCCCAAAGGCCTTTTAAAAGGCCTTATTCTGTCAAACTTATTTTGAACTTCATACGATAAATAGTTATGTTCCAATTTCAATTAACGACATTTCTTCAGCGTGCCTTACGAGATGCAGAGCGAGGCAATAATGTAGGTGCTAACTCTTTAATACATTATCTTTAATGGAATCCCTTTCATACATTTATCATCTAATGGCAGCCCAACCTCGGTGTGACGGCTCATAACCAATTAAATAATTATTGCTACTATCTGGGAACAGCTGAGCGTTCCCACGTCTGCTGACCCACATACTGCGTTCAAGTATTAAAGCCAGGGTTGGCCAGGCTTCGTTGTTTAATAATTGAGACCACGCTCCGACCTTTCACTATATTGAATACTGGTTTGAGACGTAAGAGGAAGGCGGTTTTGTTAAAATAAAGCTAAGTACTTGCAGCCTTTATACCTAGTTAGTTCGTGATTTTGTGCGTGAAAAGAACCGAGAACATCCCTATAGCGGAGTCCTGGTTAAGTTTACGGGAATTCTCTAAATGCGGACTATGCATAAAAAAGAAAGAGTTCAACGTTGTAACAGGAATTAGAGTGGCAACCTCCATATAAAACGTAAAGATTGGATCAAATCTGATTTTTAGGGTTCCGTAGCCAAATGGCAAAAAACGGAACCCTTATAGATTCGTCATGTCTGTCCGTCTGTCCGTCCGTATGTCACAGCCACTTTATTCCGTAACTATAAGAGCTATACTGTGGAAACTTGGTAAGTAGATGTATTCGGTGAACCGCATTAAGATTTTCATACAAAAATAGAAAAAAAACAATAAATTTTTGGGGTTCCCCATACTTAGAACTGAAACTCAAAAATTTTTTTTTCATCAAACTCATACGTGTGGGGTATCTATGGATAGGTATTCAAAAATGATATTGAGGTTTCTATTATAATTTTTTTCTAAACTGAATAGTTTGCGCGAGAGACGCTTCCAAAGTGGAAAAATGTGTGTCCCCCCCCCCGTAACTTCTAAAATAAGGGAATGATAAATGTAAAAATAATATATGATGTACATTACCATGCAAGCTTCCACCGAAAATTGGTTTGAACGAGATCTAGTAAGTAGTTTTTTTTTAATACGTCATAAAAACATTGATCAAAGCTACAACGAACTTTTATATTATGTTACTTGCTGCTACGGAACCCTTCATGGGCGAGTCCGACTCGCGCTTGGCCGCTTTTTTTCTTATTTTTCAAACTTTACGATCGAAGGAGCGAACTTTTTTGTTTCTGGTTTCATATATCGCTACCAACAGTATCCAAGCTTTTTTTCGGTTACATAACCATCAGTACTAAATGATCTTTGCTGAACTGATCATCATTGTAATCATAAATTATATTATTAATGTTTTTTGTCATTTTTTTTAATAAACACTTTCAGATGTTATTTGTATCTAGTTCTTTCTAATGTACTGTTTTAATAAACACATTTCACATATGCTATGGAAAAGCGAGTTCTCCTGGCACAGGTATATCGTTGCTTAAAAGTCCTCAGCCAAGGATGTGATTTTATGTAAGCAGAAACAAATAAATATATTTTCCAATTCTAATAAATATTTCTATTAGTAACCCCAAGGTTTCTTAGAACTATAAGTATGTCAAAACCTGCCAAATTCTAGGCAGTTAAAGGGACAGCGCTAAAGCACTTTCATATGTCAGTCTCTTCTAGGAGGTACCTAGAACTTAAGCAGTGTTCACTACGGCCTCTGTTTAACGCATCAGTTCATCACATGTACCGTGGAAGAAAGCTGTAGTATCCGTCCCGCTCTATTAAAGAAACCCCTTAATAAAGATGAAGGTGTTATGTGGAGCCTTTCAAACTGCACATCAGTCGAAGAGGGGCACAATTGAAATGGTGCATTATTGATACTGGCGGAGAACGTCGCCTTTATCCATCTGGAATAACTGAAACATCTCATCTGCTCAAGATAGGTAATGATATCGGTTAAACAGAGGAACCAATGGATATGGATCAATCTATATTATATATATATTTATAAATTCAATCCCTATTTCCCTTGGTCACGGCATCACGCGTGAATGGCTGGACTTGATGTGTTTGTTATTGTCAAGAGAAGGTTTATATATATTCTGAATTGTGACATTTAAAATTTTATTGTATTTTTTACATTTTCTGACTGTAGCATTTGAGCTATCTATATATTTTTTTAGTGTTTTATTTTTATTTTAAAATTGATTACTTTTTGCTTTTGTACACTTTGACATTATTTATTTTTTACATTTTTATTTTTACTTTATTTTTTACACTGACGATCTTATTGTGAATTCATTATAACTATGCGACATGTAATAATGTAATTTCCAATACGAAATAAATGACTACCTACCTACCTACCTATGAAAGAAAAAAAATTAAAAATACACCGGGAAAGTTAAATTTTTTATTGACCTGTACCTATGTATTGTTCTTTGTTCCTTCGTAGAGGCTGGATGGATGGGCCGATTTCAACAAGCAAGGTGTCGTTACATTTTGTCTTAAAGTCGCAAGTGTCACTGGAAACTAGTTTTTTGGTAGACTCGTTTTTACATTGTATTTTACAATCCTTCTTTATTATCAAATTACTTAATGCAAAAGACAATTGTAGTTGTTGTTGTAAATAAGAAAACTTAATCCATACATAATACCACGCCTTAATTCCCAAAGTGTGGTAGTCAGAACTACAAAAAATACCATCAACTCTAAAAAGACTTCTTGAAAATTCTGTTACTACATTTGTCACAAACAGGCCACGATGTTTATCAGCATATTAGTGACAGGTAGCAAGCCCATCGCCTTATAGTACTACAAGGCTTTATTCCCTTAGTCGCCTCTTACGACATCCACGGGAAGACATGGAATGGCACTATTCTAACCCGGCAACCGCACGGCTAAATAATAATAAAATTCGATTAACAAAGCAGACAGGCTTAATCATAAGTATTAAAGTAAGTATTAAAAAATACAGTACATTACCCATTTCAGAATCCAAAACAAACATTAACAACTAGAAAATAATAACTAATTAACCTTATCCGAGTACCGGTAAAATCCAAACATTAACACCTTGGTACAACCAAATGATTCATTATGTGGTACTTTTAATTAGAGTTTGAGTCGAATAAAGCCATTTAATGGAACGACCGGATTTCCTGTTAAGTTAGCCTAGATCAAAGGTCATTATTACTTCGAAAGGAAATTGTATTGACTGCTTTGTGAGTGCTATCTTCTTTTGTAGTGGATTTAAATCTGGATTTTGTATTTTTAATGAAACGTTTTTTACTATTGCCGAGCTCGGTGCAAGCTGCACTCTATACGACTTTTGTATGGGCTGTGTTGTGTGCAAATAACTTTTTTGTTAGGAAAAACCTTATGTACTTGTAATACTTGTTGCCGGGTTAGAATAGTGTCACTCCGTATCTTCCCGTGGATGTCGTAAGAAGCGACTAAGGGAATAAAGGCTTGTAGTACTATTAAGCGATGGGCTTGCAATCTGTCACTAATAAATACTATGGTAAATCTTAGCCTGATTTTGTAAAATGTGGTTACAGCATTACCAACAAGTTTTTGAGAGTTGTTGGTTTTTCCGTAGCTCTGCCTACCCCACTCTGGGAATGAAGGCGTGATGGTATGTATGAATTTATTTTAAATTTACATCTAAATTTCAAAGAAGACTGGGTACATTCATGTTCTTTCCGTATATCTTTTCCCTATTACTAACGTAAGTAGCTAATTAATCAATAACAAACTAGACACATACATTAAAACTCAAACACCGCATTCTTTTAAACATTCTCTCATTTGTCTGAGTCCATAAGAGTAAGGGTGCCTCCTAATTGGAGGGCACTCGCCTCACGAGCCCTCTAATCTGTCTCCCGGAGCACCCGCTTGTTCGGCTGTGGTTTTAAAGCCCTGATTTTTAGAGCTGCCTGTTTGATCGCCCAACCATGGAATAACTTCGCAACTGTGAAATGGCAAATTGGAATGCTCGGCGCATAGACATTTTGAACTTGTCACTGGTTTTTGATTGGCTAAAAAGAATTGACGTTAAAAACTAAGCTGAAAAATTCCAATCTCACTTTGTGTATCTACTTAATTTTTCTTTTATTTATGTAGTCGTTCAATGTTCATTTTAATGCCGTCATTGATTTATAACACAATGACATGTAGACAGAACAACGAAATAAACGACGTTACTTAAGCTTTTGAAAGAGACATCTAAAATCAAATTATAATAAACAGCCAGAAACTACATAGGTATTAGGTATTTTGAAGTATTTATTTTTATAAAATCATTCAGAAATAGCTAATGTCTGATCGATTACCCTATTGATGATAAATTACTGCTGAAAATGCAAGAAATACACTATTACTAGCTGTTTCCCGCGACACCGTCTGCATAGACCTCGTTTAGCGCTATTTCCTTAGGAACCATCAAATTTTTCGGGACAAAAAGTACCCTCTGTCCTTCCTCGGGGCTCAAAGTATCATCATACCAAATTTTATCAAAATTGGTTCAGCGGTTTATCCGTGAAAAAGTAATACACGGATAGACAAACAAACAGACAAAGTAACTTTCACATTTATAATATTAGTATAGATTTTAACGACATGTTGGCCTAGTTGGTAGTGGCCCTGCCTTCGAAACTAGAAGTCCCGGGTTTTAATCCCGGTAAGAGCAGATATTTGTGTGTTGAGTGCGAATTTTTGTTCCTGAGTCTTGGATGTTTTCTATGTATTTAAGTATGTATGTTTATCGTTATCTAGTACCCATGTACAAGCCTAGAGCTTAGTTTGGGACTAGGTCAATTTGTGTGACATTGTTCCCTGATATTTATTTATTTTTATTTATATATCCTTATAAGGTCCGTATATTTTAAACATGGAACAATAGCTGTGACGTCATTTCTGTCATCGATTTTGTATAGTATTTTTGCTTCAAAATGCTTCAAAAAGTAAGAGTTCAGATCCCTTGAACCGTAAACTAAATTACAAATAACTGCTGTCAAATTCAAATAATTGCTGTTCACTATAAAACCACAACATTCAACTAATCAAATACTACTAATATTATAAATTACTCTTTCTCGCTGCAACGGCTGGACGGATTTGGATAAAAATTTAGAATGGAGATAGCTTACAACTGGATTATCACATAAAGACTTTTTATCCCGAAAAAAATAAAAGTTCCCGAGGGAATAACAATAATCGAAATCTACATGGACGAAGTCGCGGACAGAAGCTAGTTTAATAATACAACGGTTTACCAGGATTAAGAAGTACTTAATAAAAACTATTAGATCAAAAATCATCGTTAAAGACCATAGCGTCGATGAAACTGCAGTACCGTGTAACTAACTAATTCATTAAGTTGCAAAATGTGCCTTACTGACTTGCTAGTTAAGGAGTATTTTGCAACTTATTCAATTTGTTAGTTACGCGGTATTGCAGTTTCACTGACGATAGAGTTTTGAAGATTCAACCAAAACACGCGAAAAAGGTGCCATGATTGAAAATTCAACTATCGTGGATTTTGTTTCTAATCGTGTTTTCACGTTTAACAGTCTCAAGGGAATATGATCAAGTTATAAATTCAAATACATCCAAAGAACAAACACACAGGCGTTATGTTTATTGAGATTGATCGCAGGACACTACCAACTTTATCATAATGTGGCCTCTTAACTTGGTCCTGTCGAAGCATATTGTCATATTCATTTAATACCTGTTTCCTGCAACTCCATCTGCATAGAAGTAGTTTATCGATATTCCCTCAGGAACCGTCAAATTTTTCGGGATAAAAAGTACCCTATGTCCTTCGCCGGGACCCAAACTATCTGCGTACCAAATTTCATCTTAATTGGTTCAGTGGTTTATCCGTGAAAGCGTTACGAACAGACAGACAGAGTTACTTTCACATTTATAATATTACTACAGAAGTAATTATCAAGATCCTCTCCAAGTTAAAAATTGCTTACTTAAAGTGTTAAACTTTAGGCTGTATAATGCTTTTAATGGCAGTTTTTACCCACAAATCAACTCAGCTAAAATAGTAACTCGTTGGTGAATTTAAAGGCGAGGCATTTAAGAGAATACCTCCTCCGTCGGTGCCGTCGTCGGCCCGCCGAGCCGTGAGAGATGCGAGGTGGCAGCATGATGGCAACGGTAATGAAATGTGAATGATAAACAGAAAATGAGGTCATGGTGGAAATCGGGTTTGTTAACTAAGCTAAAGGAAGAACGAGGTTCTAAATATACTAAATATTGAACAACGGAACCTTTAATAGAAGTCTTCTACTTCTAATTTTGAATAATGTCCTTCGAACAATAATAAATGCACCTTGGTTAACCAAAACAAGTTAAATCCATGAGTATTTGCAAATGCCTGTAAAACAAGAAGTTACCACAATAAGTATGACGTACTCTGGACAGACACTGCAATGAACTCGTCCAAAACCTGTTAAAGGACCAATGTCTAAGTCGTCAGAGGAGGCAATCCCTGACGCTTGCTCAGGAATATACAATGACGAATCTGCAGTCACTGGATTTCAGATCTACAATGCCAATAAGCTCACCGAAAAGATTTGCTTTTAGTCCTCGGACTGATTGCAAATTAAAACGGAAAAAAATATCTTACACTCCTGTTAAGGTGTATTTCGCCAATGTCTAGTTATTTATGGACATTCCCACGGAGTTACTAGAGAAATAAGTCCATGGATATCACATGCGAGGACAACTGTTCGGTAAAAGAGTATTTTCTCTTTTGGACTAAACGGAAGCACATAGGGTTAGCTCCAAGCGCTTATGTCAAGTCTATTAGAAGACTTTACTGTGTCTGCCTGTCTGTCTGTCAAGACTCTTCTTCTCTTAAACGG
This sequence comes from Acleris holmiana, assembly GCA_949316455.1. Taxonomy (NCBI): domain Eukaryota; kingdom Metazoa; phylum Arthropoda; class Insecta; order Lepidoptera; family Tortricidae; genus Acleris; species Acleris holmiana. The sequence continues at coordinate 17,303,323 of OX438767.1, forward strand.
CTAGTTTACGTGCTGAAGGTATCTTTGTTGTATTTAGTGTTCCAAACAAAGTAACATCTTTAGAAATTAGAAATTTGGAACTAGGCATTTATTTTGAGTGTAAAACAGACTGCAAAAAATATGTTTTACTTCTCACATGATATAGTTTTTAGTGTTTATTTTTTTATATTTGGATAATTAAACCCCCCCCTCCCCTTTATGGAGGTCTCCTTTATTTCCGAGACTACTGAAGATAAAAATGTAAAATAAATACAACTAGGGAACACTTTATTTCCAGTGGTAACAAACTTTCTTCCCAAGACAAAACCATCAATAAAGTGTATAAATAAACCAGACGATACAATGGCTGGCATGCAAATCTAACCCTTATTGCCTCAGCCGCTTTAATCGCCTGAATTTCCTCAAACTTGCGAGAATTTTCCCAAATCGAAGGGTGAATAAATTTAAAAACCTCTTAACAACACGCTTAGTGGGTGCCGAAAACTTTACGTTTATAAAGAAACTCTACGTTTTCCCGTTAATCTAACGAAGTGCTTTGCAGTTCTTCGCTTTTTTTAAGTAAAATGTGTAGGTATCAAGAAGAGCAGACTTTTTTTCTTACATAATATTTATTAATCCCGGTTTACCCCGGGCGACTTACGATTTTTTTCGAAATAATTCGATATTCGGCTAAATGTTTTGTAAACGGGCATAGAGTATTATTTTTATGTAGGTACCATGTTTTTGAATTCACCAAAATATCATACGGAAATTCGCTAAAAAAAGTGTATAAAGGTGTATTTTTCAACAAAAATGCGTTAGCTATTTTTATGGTGAAAATGTTTTGATTGTCACCAGACACAAAAACCAAAACTAAAACCCAAAAGAAAAGCAGTATTAGCAGTATTAGAAAATATAAACAAATAAGTGGAAGTGGCTTTTTTTTGTTGTATTCAGTTCAATTTAAAATTAGCATAACAAATCTGAACTGATATGATTTATTTTCATTAATACGATTAATTGCATTTTTTTTGTGTTACAATAGGTACCATAAATAAGTGTATATTATATGTATTTGTATGCAAATTAAATTAATACATTTCATTTTAAATAATTTTATGAACGAGAGTGTATTTAAACACTGTTGTAAAAAAAGGAAAAAATAGGAATTAAGATGATTTAAAGTATTTCTTTTAGTTAATTGTGTACAGCGCTGGTATACTTCTGCTGTTGTTATCTATATAAAAAACATAGAAAATTTCAGACAACTTTTTTAATTCGCAACATGCATTTTAACTTTGATCAACTGGTGATGCATCATCCAATTTACTTCTTTCCAAAGCGACGTATCTACCGCCATAACACTCATATACAAACGCCATTGTAATTTACAACTGCTTTAGAGGCTTCCCAACGTATTCTAAAACAACATATGCACTAAGAATTAACTTGTATTTACGTCGTTTTACAAATTGACGTTCCATCGGAGACCAGCGAGCCTCCCAACACGGGTTGTTACTCACTTCCCTCTTGCATCAAACGTTCGCTAAAACAACTGTCAATTTACGACGCAACACTGAGTGGCATTCGCATGAATGATAGTGGAACCGATTTTAGGGAGGCGAAAATTTGAAGGGTTGCATTATAGGCTAGTTTAAAAAGTTGGTTGTTTTGTATGGTAAGTAGTTACTTAATAAACTTAAAGGAAAATTACAAACAACTAGTTACAACTCTATTTATGTGATAAGGAGACATTTATTCGCAACAATACAAAATAACATTACATAGATACAAAAATAACAAGACAGAGAAATTGTGGCAAAACGGTCCCAACTCAGCATTAGCTTGCCATAAAGCCAGCGCTAGTCTTCCGTTGGGACCGTTTGATGAAGAAACAGAAAGTGACACACTTAACACTAAACAACGTAAAAAGAAAAACAACATGGGTTATTATAAAATTTGCAACTACTTATAGCTACCATCAAGGAAAAAAATAATAATAATATGTAAATACATACATACATACAAAACATCACGCCTTAATTCCCAGAGTGGGGTAGGCAGAGCTACAGAAATACCAACAACTCTAAAAAGACTTTGATAATTCTGCAACCACATCTTGCAGAAGTAAGCTAAGATGTTTACCAGTGCATTAGTGACAGGTTGCAAGCCCATCCCCTAAAACCACTACACGCCTTTATTCCCTTAGTCGCTTAGGAATCTATCTACAGGAAGATATGGAGTGGCACCATTCTAACCCGGCAACCACACGGGCTAATATGTAAATAATTAGATTTAAAACCAGAAATATTATTTGATACACCAATAACTAGCCAGATTTTTGAAGTTGGTAAAATTGTGCAATCAATAAGTAGACGTCGAAACTTACCCAAAATAAACTTAACTCCCATAGAAGTGAGGCCCAAACTGCAACAATTTTGCAACCGAATGTAAAAATCAAACTGCAAACCTTCGACACTAAAAATACTCACCACTTACATAGTCAGGGTTTGGCTAACTTTCAACCCCTCGAATCAAAAAGTTGCAAGTCTTTCTCATTGTTCCACAGATACAATAGAACGCATACATAGAACAGAAATATTCAAACGTAACGGACTAGAACATTATAACGACTCGCTCATCTAGCTACGGCGTTGCGAATCTTTCGGAACTTTACGATTCAGTGCGCCCCTAGGAAACGGGAGCCATGGATATTTTATGTATGAGGATGGAGTGTTGAGTTTTTTTGCATATTTTTTGAAGAATTCAGAGTGGAAGTTCAAACCATTCATATTATAAGAAAAATGGCGTAGCCTTGAAACATCGATGAACGCTTCATTTTGGCGACATACAATTTTAAACCAAAATTTTATATTTTGTCGAACTCACAAATTTAGCTTAACCTCGGTAAATTATCAAAAATAGCTTGTATGACTTAAGCAGCTATGGCTTTTTATGACAGAATTATCGATGGTATAATACATAATTATTATCTTTTACTATTCGTGTAATACAAACTACTACTACGCATCATAGCACCCCTATTAGGTACAATGATAACAACTTATATGAGACCATCACCACCATTTTACACTTGAAAACGAAATAACGACTCGTAACACAAGAGGTTTAATGGAGAACATGCATGAAAATCAGAATTGAGTTTCATTGATACTATTTAGGAGAAAATGTAAAAGGGTGTATTTCTAAAAATAATTAATTTAATTATTTTTTAATTTTTAGACGTCCCAAGCTCATTAAAAGAAAAGCGAATAAAATTAACACTACAGTTATTTTTGTACACATTGAAGACACTAAAATACATTCAGGCATCTCATTTTTGACATTGTTTTAATACAAAAAAAGTCCAAAAAAATATACAAAAAAATCAGGTTTCATAATGCACTAAGTCTGTGAGCATTGTCCCACTTGCGGTTTACTTCAAACAATTTAGCATAACTGCATGTCTAAGAAACGTATTAATAAGTATTACACATATTTAGAAACTAGAATAAAAGACGCATTTCACAGTGTTTCGTTTATTAGAAATGCATTTTGATATTATAATATATTGGCTAATGTAATCTTGTCCCACGCTTAGCAACTAAAATCACAACGCTCAAACACCCGCAAATAACTCTTTACTCGACAGTTGTACCGTCATGTTTACATTACTTTAGGTAAGTACGTTAGTTTTGCTTCGGTATTCAAGTGGAGTAGACGCGTTACAACGGATTATTAAGTGTCTGGAGAGGTAAGTCTTTTACGGGACGTAGTTTGGTTCACTTTAACGTCATTTCCGTGGGATACTATTTGAGGGTCAAAAAAAAACTGATCCCAGTTTATCTTTTGACACTTAAAATAATATTTAGTTATTATGTCTAGTTAAAGTCGGTATATTCATAGCATGATTGGTTTAGCAGTAATCGTCAAAATACTCGATTGTCATCATTTCGCTGGCGTCATTTCCATGGTGATTTTACCCACCGAAATGACGCAGTGACAGCGAAATGACGAACACAGTTTTATTTGATACAATAAGTACAGAAAATATTGATTAAATGTAACTTTAACACGTTCAAAATGTGTTATTACTAAGACAAAAACGAATTGCGGTAAAATTACTCAATATGAATACTAAGTACTATACGAAACTATATCAAAAGGGTCCAATATTCAATACCCGAACAAACTGTGGTATACAGCTAGCAAAAGCCGTTTAAATTATGTGTAATTTGTTAGCATACAATTAGATAATCAACAGTTGCGTTACATTTAAATATTTCTAAGGGCAATTGAAAAACAAGATCAAAATGAAATAATCTATACATATACAATTAACGAACTCACAAAGCTTTATAGCTACTTCTTTTTTTTCAAGTTAAAACATGAACAATGGCCAAAACAAAATAAGATAAAAAAGAGCAGTTAGAGAAAAATAAACTTGCTGAGAGTATAAGGAGAAATAAAATAAAAAGTGATCCTGTTCACTATGAGTTAGTAAAAAAGAAGGATAGGGAAAGATATTGTGTAAACAAATCAAGAAAAAAGATTCTCAATATCACAACTTACTTGTTTTAATAAATAATGCCGAATGAATATACTTACTTTGTTTTTTTGAAATACGTGCACCAGTAGATATCGAATTGATACGATTTTTACACTAGTTATTAATGATTCGTCATTTCGGTGTTGCCCACGTCATTTCGGTGGTACATTTTTTTTCAAAATTTATTTACTGCTAAATTATTAGCTTCTGTGAAGTGCCCTAAAAAGCATAGCAACCCTTATGTTAATCTTCATCCAAACCAGTGACTATAGATGCTAAAATCTTGAAAAATAAAAACCCCACCGAAATGACGTGAAAATATTGTTTCAAAAATTCACCCAAAACGTAATGACCCATTTATTAAAATTTTATATAAAATCAAAACTTGTTAAAAAATTAAAACTTCTTTTAATTTTTAGATTATTTTTTTCGCCATCCTCATTTTATTTACGTTATATTTTAATTCAACGATATTGGCTTGAACATAGTAATTTACTAAATAAATGCAAAATTAGGTCCTTAATTAAGGTCCTTATATTTTAAGCGTGGAACAACAGCTGTGACGTCATTCCTTGTGTCGATTTTGTGTTATGAAAAAAATACACCACAATTATTTCGCTTATACAGTTATTCCTCTTTCCTAGCACTTTCCAGAGAGCGTAGGAAATAAGATATACATTGTCCCTATTATGTTAGTTTCGTAAATAAATCTTAGCAATTCTTTTAAATGCTTACTAACGAAAGGCACCGCAGACAAAGGCCACCGCGCAACATCCGCTTGACATGCGGAAAGAAGAAGGGAGGTAATTGTCAGACGGTGATTGATTGTGCATCTATAGAAGTCGATATACGAATATTAAGCTATTATATAGTTTTACGTACGTAATGGGCATTTACTAAACCCAACTTGATTTTTTCTGGAATTTAAAATCTTAAATACGATTGCCGGTAAGTTACAACGATTATTAAATGTTAATCAAGCAGTGAAAGGAAAAGAGCCTGATTATCGAGTAATTCTTTCTTCCCTGAAATAACGAAATATCCTAGCAATCCTTTTAAACGCTTGCTAGCGAAAGGCACCGTAGACAAAGGCCACCACGCGACGTCCGCTTGACGTGCGGAAAGAGGGGCAATTGTCAGCCGGTGATTGTGCAGTGACAGACGTTGGCGGAAACGTGTGCTCAAACAGCTTGCCTTTTTAAAGTACAGACTGGAAAAAATAGGATTGTGTGCATCGTAAACTGTGATAATTTTGCCTACCCATAGTAGTTTTCTCGTAAAAGAAAATAAACTCTCTAAAGTGAACTGTGTTTGAAGTTCATATAAACTTTATTTAGCCGTGGTAACTGTCTTAGAGTTAATAACAAAACTATAATTAATTACCAACTGGATAATTATTGTACATAAGAACAGTTCAAATTGATTATTTAAGCGCCTGCACCTGGTATTTAATGCTTAATGGCATTAAGGCATTTGCACTTGTCTTCATGAAATTTCACCATTAAAATAAGATTGCATTAAATTGACTTTGTAACTATTATAATTTATTATTGTTATCAATGAGCAAATACAATCCCCACTACCTATTTAATTTTACGCATATTTAATCAAAATTTAGGTACTAAATAAGTTTTTATATTAGTTATATGACATAGCAGTTTTTTTTTAAAACCTTTAACGGCTTAAACAAATACGATTACCGGATTTTAATTGCAATTTTTACGAGGAATCTTACAAGAACATTTTAATTGTTTTTTAACGAACTGCTTTATAAAAATGTTTACTTATTATGTATACTTACTTCATAAATAAGAAATACAATAAAAAAAGTCTTTCCTGTGACATTTTAGTATGAATATAGCCTTGATAATCCTTACCACAGATGAGAACGCACCTTAATTTATGACGTCTTGCGATAATATTTCTTAATTTCACCGCTTTTCCCCCCCAATCCCTTCCACTACATAACTTCTAGGCGATAAATGATAATTATTTTATTGTTCAAGTATTTCGATGTAGTTGAATAAAAGATACGTGGGGCAAGTTAGAGAGGACCAGCGACCACTGTTTAATGTAATTTACCTCCACTATAGACTTCTAAACAACTATTTCATAACTTAGCACTTAAATTATGTCATTTTTTAAACTAAAATGCACTGCTAAACTTTACCTTCGTTGCGTAGGTAGCTTATTACAGTAACTTACCAAAAATATATTGAAAGCCGTTCTATAGTGAATCTTTACCACATTTTTTTTATTTAATTTTACGGAGATTTTATGGCGTCAATGTATTTTAGTTACTTTTATTTTTCATCTGTAATGATTAAACGGGTTAAATTGGTACGAGTATCTAGTTGATTAAGACTGGCATTTCACTAAAGTATGAAAAAGATCTATAAATTTTCCAGTCTTACAACAAACTTAATAAGCATTTTTTTTGTCTATAAGCACGGCATCACGTGGGTTCTTCATACTGTTGCAGTATATAACATTACCGCTTCCACCCGGCGCCTTCCTCATATTTTCCACTAATAGCGGCTAAGCCGCAGCATACCTTGATAAACTGAGCTTGTAGCTAAGGTCCGTTCGCTAAATAAAAAATACATACATACATAACATCATGCCTTTATTCCCAGAGTGGGGTAGGCAGAGCTACAGAAATACCAACAACTCTAAAAAGACTTGTTGATAATTCTGTAATCACATTTTGCACATTCAGGCCAAGAAGTTTACTAGTGTTTTAGTGACAGGTTGCAAGCCCATCGCCTAACAGTACTACAAGCCCTTATTCCCTTAGTCGCCTCTTACGACATCCACGGGAAGACATAGAGTGGTACTATTTTAACCCGGCAACCACACAGGGCCAATAAAAAATAAAAAATCAATCTTGGTTTTTAAACCAATGGCGTCACTGGTAGATCACGTGACTTTTCGTATGACGTGATCGAGGCTTATATATGACTTGTGATCGGCACGGACGGAGCAAAACTTTAACAAAACGTACATCGTAGAAACGTAGAAACGCTAGTTAACGAACGCTTCTTGGCTTTAGGCTCAAGGTTTAAACACGCTTCAGCCTGTGTCCTGCACCACAAAGCAAGGTTGGCAAGAGACTGTCCGCTCGGCTCACCGAGCACGGCCCGGGGGGAATATTAAGGGGGCTCGGGGAGTCCGGGGAAATTTGGCGGAATTTGGGGGAATTTGGGGGAATTTGGACACTTTAATGCGAGTTTTGATGTTTTATGTTAATATCGACTCGGCAACTTTACCCAATAGTCATTGAATCGGTGCAATGGATGGAGTTCAAGTTTTATGTCTGTTATTGGATGGAGATTATAGAAAATTATAGATGAAATGGTTAAAAGGTCTTCAAGTTAACGAGAGGAAGTTTTCGTGTTCATTGATATTATTATGGGCCATCTTTTAATTGATATTGAGTTCTGTTTTCACAAGATCTGACCATAATAGTGAAGTCTTTAATAATTGAGTTGTGGCATGTGCCATAGAAAACCAATATATATTATACTATGTATCTAAGACAGTGAGTCGGATAGATATTTAAGCAACTTACATTTAAAACTTTGTGAGGTTCTCTTTATATTTAGTTCTTTGTACTTACGTTGGAATATGGAATAGACGAATTAAACTTGCAAGCTTATGTCAAAAATTTACCCGTGGCAGCGTGCTCGGCCCACTGGTGATCAGTGTGCCCGTCTTTTTCTACGCCAGGCCTTACACTTGATTCCTTGTTACTTTTCTAACGAGAACTTTGCAACTTCTGCCTCGATAAACTCTTTCCAAGTTTTACTCCTGTCAAGTACTTACGCTGAAACTAGGACATAGTTAAATAAGAAGTGCAAGAGTTGTTTGCAGACTATGAACTAAGTGTTCGGAACTAGAAATAAAGTTTTCATTATGAAATACTAGCGACCCGCCCTCGCTTCGATTCGGGTTATAGTATTATACATGTGAACCTTTCTATTGCATCACTCTATCTATTAAAAAAATGCATCAAAATTCATTGCGTAGTTTTAAAGATCTAAGCATACATAGGGACATACAGCGGGAATCGACTTTGACTAACTTATTTTGTTCAGCTGTATCCCGCGAATTATTTTCTCTTAGTTTATTTTTTTCTAAATATACTCAGCATCAAAAAAAAACGCAATTTTAAATTTTGACATGATTACTATAAACGCGAAAGTTTGTAAGTATGAATGTTTGTTATCCTTTCACGCAAAAACTACTGAATGGATTTTGGTGAAATTTGGAATGCTGACAGCTTATATCTTGGAACACATAGGCTACCTTTCATATCGCTATTCCCTCGGGAACTGATTTATACGCGTACGAAGTCGCGAGCGGAAGCTAGTAAACAATATTATATGACTGCGAGGACTCTTTTGAAAAATTCAAAACGTGCGATTTTTTTTGACGCCGAGTCTATAAAATTCCCTACATACTTTTCTTTGGAAGAACGTTTATAAAAACATCATTAGAAGGATAAGAACATGTTTTTATTTTGTCAAAGGCCAGAATAAATACGTAGCGGTGAAGTTTTATGCCCAAAGTAACCCATTTTAGAGGGTTCACATCAAACGTATAAAAATTTATTTGTGCTCATTTGAATTTCATACAACATGACAGGGCTCATACATAGTAAGCAGTTCTTTAGCTTTTTTTTAAAGACTGGGAAGAGGGTTTTATGAAGGCTCAGGTGTTTTAAACTGGGTTATTTATACTTTAGGAATCTATTCGACAACATTTATAATTTATTTTATGATCTCTTTCGTATTTCGCAAGCAAGTTATACAACTATACAAAATTTCAATTTGATAGCTTCTTTAGTTGCTGCTGAACCTTCGTGAGTACTTACTACGGCAGGTATAGATACCGAAGTCTCACTGTATTTATATTACCATACCATTTTGTACAGAACCGTACAAATAAACAGGATAGATGTTTAAATTATGTAAAAGTTATTTTTTAGATAAAAAAACCTTTAAAAAATTCATTACAAAAGGAGATCACCTTATCGAATAAGAGTTTCCGTTCGTTTGGCGCGAGCCCGATCGGTCCCGCCCATGCTTTTACCCGGGACTATAAATCCCGGGCCGGGAATCTCGGGATCCCGTATCCCGGGCTATGGTTGCGACGAAGTGGCGCCAGCCAGGATTTATATGGAACGACCTGATACAAGGAACAAAAAGGCATCGTGTAAAAGTGCAAATGTTACATATACAATATTCCTATTTAATTATTTGTCTTCTGTCTCAACCTTGGTTAATTTTCATTTAAAAAATAATAATATAGAGGAATTTGACGACACGCTAGCCTAGTTGGGAGTGACCCTGCCTTCGAAGCTAGGGGTCCTGGGTTCAAATCCCGGTAAGGGCAGATATTTGTGTGATGAGCACGAGTTTTTGTTCCCGAGTCTTGGATGTTTTCTATGTATTTAAGTATATATTTCTCTATAGAAGTAAATTTATCGTTGTCTAGTACCCATAGTACAAGCCTAGAGCTTAGTTTGGGACTAGGTCAATTTGTGTGAGATTGTCCCCTGATATTTATTTATTTTATTTTATTGTCCTGTGATTATTTATTTATTTATTTATAAGGATCTCTTATTATTTTGAGAGGGTATGTTATTTTTATGTAAATTAAGGTTGTATGATGATGTTTTGGGACGCATGCATGCAGGTTAAATGCATTTGAAATTTGATAATACATAATACTCTTTATACAAATATAATCAAAACAAAAAAAGTACAAAACATTGAGAAATATATGGATTTTTAATATAATAATTATCATTGAAAGAAATAAACATTAATAATTTCCAAAAGTCAGTGTTTATTTACTTTTTTGTACACAAAGCAAATTTCAACTCTAAAGCTCATTCGTTTTAACATCTTACTTCCAATTCCTAACATAAAATACTTCTTTACCGAGTAGAAAAGTGGATTTATCTTTGAAACCTTATCTCTTAGCAATATCGACTCTTAATGGGTAACTTGATAAAACATGTCTTTAGAAGCACCCAGCGTTTTTTTTTTAAGACACTGCGTCCCCTAAAGATTACTACTCGTATAATCCATTAAGTTGTCAAGGAAGATTGATAAAAACGATCTCTGGCTTTCTCACGCGGGTGCATACCTAAATAGTTCGAGGGGGATCACAAATCAAAGTTGAAAAACTTTTTAAAAACATTTGAAAAACAACGCTGCGTTTGAAAAGTCTGGCGCCCAATATGTTATAAGCGCGCTTTAGTTCGATTTAGCACTTTTTTGATTTATACTTACAAACATACATTAATTTACGTCTGTTTCCCAGAGGGGTAACAGACGTAAATAAAGAGGCTGAGACCACATCTGTCCACCTGCTATGATCCTGAAAAAAATCTTTAAGGTCTTCCACATTCATACATCGAGACATGCATGATTTATAGAACAGAGATAGGGCGTTTTTTTTTCAAAAAAAGTTTACATTGTTAGGAACAAAAATTAAGAAAACTATTTTTTCCATTCGTTACGAGAATTAGCCATATATTTAGATACGTTTAATTTCGTGACGAAATGGAAAAGTTAAAGTTGCTTAATATGCCCGATTACGCAAATAATATACGAGTATTTCATTCAGTGTATATAAAATAACATGTCCAAGTGCGTTTCTTAATGCGATATAATACTCCACATTGTTTCTAGACAACATTCATAAAAACTTCGCATCGGTAGCTGAAACGAACTCGGGATCCCGATCGGCTCCGCCGCACGCGCACATTATCGGTGCATACTCCCGTCGCTAATTAAATATTCATACAGCCGTTAACCGCTACCGAGATAAAAATAATGCCGTATAATTAATATACACAATATTTATTGATTTTATTGATTTGTTGACTCTCTTTGTAACATTTTCTTTGTATTTACTTTCCATGATGTTATTGTACTATGTATGTAGTGTTCAATGAAGAATATTTATATTGTATACAAACGTTCCTACCTACTTTTTACCCGACTACGGCGAAGCAAAAAGGAGGTTTATGCTTTTGACCGATACGTATGTATGTATGTATGTATGTTCATCTATTCCCTCATAACTTCTAAACCACTTATCATAATTTAACAAATGGGGTATCGTTGGAAGCGTTTTGATGGTCCGCTGGTTATAGGCTATGTACACACGTCATAGCCTATAACCAGCTATAATTGAATATAGCGCCCCCTAGGGGACAAAAAGTCAGGAATTAAAAAAATAATATTTATTCATGCCGTGTAGGATGTCAAATGAAAGGGCATGATTAGCACATTTCAAATATATCTAAAACTAGACGGTCCAAATTTTTTTTTTTTTTTTCTAAAGTACTTTTTTCTAAATGGTAGTTTTATTTCTTGAATTGTCAATGCTGTGTACTAGCTAAGTACGTATCTTTTACTGTTTAAAATTTTTTATGAAGGGTTTATTTATTTCTCTCATTATACCTAAGTATTTGTTTAATAGTATTTACATTTCATTTATTTCTTAGTTTGTATAACGTTCCATCCATCTGTTACACTCGGTGGTGGCTAAAAATCAGCGCTGCAGGTGCCTAGCACCTCAGCATTATGCTGAGCCAGTATCCGGTTCACTGCCACGAAGACACACCCACCACTTTGTTTTTTTAGTTAACTGTTTAAGTACTTTTTTGGGACCCATATTGGCTCACATAAACTTCTTATCCCTTTTTTGTTTTACTACCGATTTGTATTCATAATAATCAGCCGTCATATATATAACGTGTATGATTAATATGAAAAATAATAATAATAATATATATTTATTTAATTTTGTGATGTAAAATGATTTTGTGTGTCTTGTGTTTAGCGAATAAATGCATCTTTTCTTTTTTACAAAAATATATCATTTCACGGATCACAGCGCGGTATAAGCTTGTGCATTTGCATCGCTTGTGAATGCAGGGCGCCTCCTATTTTGCTACTGGCTGCTCGCTGCACTCCCGGTCCCGACTTTGATTAAGAACGCGCCACCGAGTTATTTCATCCCACGGCTTAACTCTGTAGGTTTCTTGTTCATATTGAGAGGGAATTTTGTAATCTACACTCTCGTCTGTACTAGAAACCACCTAGAATCCGAGAAAATTGGGTTTCACATTCGTTTTATGAGATAATATAGACGGCTATAAACTATCGGCGTAAATAAACATCCTGCAATTTTATACGACTGCAAAAGATTAAAAAATATGTTTAGTACATTAAAAAAATAAAAATAACATCACGCCTTCATTCCTAGAGTGGGGTAGGCAGATCTATAGGGCTGGGATTCTACACGGTTATAACGATATCGTATTTGACGCGTTACCGTATTGTCAACGTTTTGATAACTCTTATGTCATTTACAATAATAGCGACTGTGACATAAACGATTCTTAAACGTGTCAAACACGATATCGTTTTAACGCACCTGAATAGAGGCCCAGAAATACCAACAACTCTAAAAAGACTTGTTGATAATTCTGTAACCACATTTTGCACAAAAAGAATCGAAAATTTGACACATTTTCTGAGATTTAATCATCAGTTATGATTTTTAACAATTAGTTTAACTATCAAACAACAGGCTCTTAGAGTTGAAATTTGTCACTTATTATAAACAAAAAGTTTTTATTTTATACTAATGTACCTAAATATTGCAAACGGGCATCACATTCACAAACGGGTTTCATATTATGATATATTACTACAGTAACGAATTACACAACCTTCGTAAAATGCACCTTGACATACCTAACCAGAATTACTGCTCATAATTCACCGTTTTTGGGATACAAAGCGATGAAACATCGTCTTTTTCCATGCCAGCGTCTATCACATTTTTCGTAGCTATGCTCCAACGGTTTCACAATACATATAACAGAATGCTTTCCTTTCAAGTCGCCATTTTTTTTTCTCCGTTGCGTACATTTGTCGAGGAGACAGGACGCACAAAACAGCGTTCTTTCACTCCGATGCATACAATCAGCTCGCCGGAACAAGGCAACTTTTGAAAAATTTCCTCCGTATCCTGGTATCCCGCCTTTGTGAGTCAAAGACTAAAGAATACATACGAAATATCTAGAAATATTGGACATTAACTTTGCAGAAGTTCGTAAAGGCATCGATATTCAGGAAATAAGTCAGAACAGTAGCGAACTTAGTTCGATAGTTTGAAACGAACGAAGTTTGAAGCGAGTTTCGATATTTCAGATCGAGTTTAAATATCGGGGAGATTTGATTCGGGGTGTTTACATTATATCGGTTTCTGATTTGATAAATATGTTCTATACTTAATACAAGTAAATAAACTCTTAGTAATATCGCAAAGTGACTAGATGATTTAAAGGTTATGCATTAGGTATGACCAGAATGATGAGGAGGGACGGTAAAGACCGGCCAAGTGCGAGTCGAACTCGTGCATTAAGGGTTCCGTACCATTATCTATACAACCACGGTGTCTGTATTAAGATCGAGCAAAAAACAGCAAAAAAATCACGTTAGTTATATGGGAGCCCTAAATATTTATTTAAAACGGAAACAAATCAAGTTTGTTGTATGGAAGTCCTACTTTCAATTTTTAGTATTTGTTGTTATAGCGGCAACAGAAATACATCATCTGTGAAAATTTTAATTGTCTAGCTATGAAACTATAACTGTGATAGACAGACAGACGGACAGCGGAGTCTTAGTAATATGGTCCCGCTTTACACTTAAAGGCCCTGAAAAGAAGTGACCACACTAGTCTACGTTGCTTCATCTATGGGCATCATTTCCACTCCCCAGGAGGGTAGTGAGACAACGCCGCGGGGCGCTGAGTGCCCCTGATATTTTCATTTTTCACTCACTTGCCGGTTGAAGTCCTGAAGAGACGGTTTGTGGCGCTGTTGCTCAATTGTCGGTTCGAGCAATTGTTTAACGATGACGGTGGCATTATGCAGAAACTTAAATTTAGACATAATTATCACTATTTTAAATAATGTGCGCATAATAATTTACATCCACTCTTATTTGTTACCTAGCGAGTGCTCATGTGTAGAATTCGTTTTTATCGCTATTCCTTTGGGGAACACCTTAAAATTCCGAACTATGATTTTCCGAATATTCATTTGCCCGTATTTTCATTTTTCTTAGTTACGTTGGAGCTATTTTATATAAGATGTATAAATTAGTTGCTATACGTAGGTTAGGTTAGGTTTGATTTATAAGCGATATCAAAAAATAAAGACTTCTGTAAAAAAATGCATTCGGAATTTTGATCAATTTGGAATTATGACTCTTCGGAATTATAACTTCGGAATTGTGCAGTGTACCCATTTCTTTGGGCTGTCAAATTTTCATATAAAAAGTACCTTTAAGTGTCAGATTCCGGGCTATAAACTATCTCTGTACCAAATTTCACGTTGTTGTTAAACAAATAAACATACTTAGGCATTTATAATATAGGTATAAGTAAGGATTAGTAACGATAAGAAAAATGATAACTTCCAATGCTAAATTAGTACCAAAACATCATTTCTAGGTTACCTTTCGACGTAAGTCAGTGTGTGTATCCCTAACCGCCGCGCCGTAATCAGAGACATTTAGAAACAATAAAGTCGTTCCTTTTTCAAACGTATCTATGAAAAATCGTAACTAACGGCCGCACTCATCGTCATTAGTTACTGAGAATAGGGAACATACTTAATTTTTTTTTGTAACGCTCTCTGAAAAATGAGAGATATACGAGAAACAATTTTGTGTTATTTTTTCACAAGATATGAAGCTTTAAAAAGTCATAGTTCAGACCCCTGCAAAAACACTATATACAAAATCGACGACAGGAATGACGTCACAGCTATTGTTATATGTTTAAAATAATAAGGACCTTGTAAAACAAATTTGCATTTATTTCGTAAATTACTATGTTTGAGCCAATATTTAATTAAAATATTACGAAAATAAAATTAGGATGCCGAAAAAAGCAATCTAAACATTAAGGCCCGATTCGACCAAACTTTTATACCGGGGTAAACGCTTACTCTAAGATTAGTAATGTCAAAAAATGACAGTTTTCTATGGCATTTTGACATTACTAATCTCAGAGTAAGCTTTACCCCCGTGTAAAAAGTTTGGTCGAATCGGGGCTAAAAGAAGTTTTAAAATTTTAACAAGTTCTGATTCTATATAAAATTGAAATAGAATAGAATAGAATAGAAAATATAAAAAAAAAACATTTTAAAACTTAGTGTATTGCGTTTTATATGCTTTTTATTAAATTTTCTCCTAAATCGGATCCATGAAACTCAATTCTGATTTTCATGTAAGTTGTTACTCAGTGTCGATTATTCACACACAATTTTGAAAATGCCAGTTATTATCTCTTTCTCTGAGTACGGCGATAAGCAATAACTTAATCAGCAAGTCGAATAGTTAAGTTTGCGACTAAAATCACCTTTTAAAATAAAATCAATTTTATGCACATATTTCTAGTTGACATAGCTACCATTTTAATTTTTTCCTTTATTCAACCCTCTCCTACTTGATACAAAAAAAAACCCCTGAACAACTTCATTTAAAAGTTAATATTTGCATCAGAGTCATTATTCTGAGCTTTGATCTTTTTAATACAGAACCCCAACGAAGAATGTAGCGGGAGCTCCGCGTACCTATTCCCTTACGCGGGCTCCTCGATCATTATGCGTCAGTAAGGTTAGCACAACTTGATATTTTCTCGCGTGTTGCTCAGTGCATCTCTTTCATTTCGTACTAGTTAAAGGGAGAAGTTCTGAGGGAAAAAATAAGCCATGTGTAAGGTTGTGATAGCCCTAACTCTAATTGTTCGAACCCCGTTTCGTATCAATTTGCAAGCAATTTCCACCAGTAATAGAGCCAAAATGTACTATTTACCGCATCCTACTGGATCATCGACGGAGTATATTCGGAAGGATAAATTGGGAATTTAGGTAATTTCTCCCTGGGTGTAGGGTACTAACTTGCACCCTTAATATAAGAGCTCAAATCGCGTAGCATTTCATTTTTTTCTTCACTAATTTAGCTCCTAGCGGTAACGTTTCTCAACCCCTACATCAAGTCGGATTTCTAATATTTTTGATTATGTCTAGTTAAAAAAAACATCTTAGGTTTATACATCATCATCATCATATCAGCCGAAAGACGTCCACTGCTGGACATAGGCCTCCCCCAAGGCTCTCCATTCAGACCGGTCCTGTGCTTTTCGCATCCACCGCGTTCCCGCGATTTTTACAAGGTCGTCGCTCCATCTTGTTGGAGGCCTACCTACAGCTCGTCTCCCGGTCCGTGGACGCCACTCAAGAACCTTCTGTCTCCATCGGTCATCAGTCCTGCGAGCAATGTGCCCCGCCCACTGCCACTTAAGTTTAGCTATTCTTCGGGCTATGTCGGTAACCTTATTTCTACTGCGGATATCATCATTTCTGATTCTATCACGCAGAGAAACCCCGAGCATAGCTCTCTCCATAGCCCTCTGAGTGACTTTGAGCTTCCTTATAAGGCCCATTGTTAGCGCCCACGTCTCAGATCCGTAAGTCATCACTGGCAACACACACTGGTCAAAGACTTTTGACTTCAAACACTGCGGTAATTTGGACGAAAAGATGCTGCGAAGCTTCCCGAACGCTGCCCAGCCGAGTCGGATTCGACGAGTGACCTCTTTCTCAAAGTTGGACTTACCTAACTGGACCGTTTGTCCCAGGTAAACATAGTCGTCAACAACTTCGAGCGCAGAGCCTCCGACCATCACGGGAGTTGTCGCGACATGGACATTGGACATGACTTTCGTCTTGTCCATGTTCATTCTCAGGCCAACTTGGTCGGAAACTCTACTGAGGTCAGCGAGCATTGCACTGAGTTCCTCCATGGTCTCAGCCATGACTACGATATCGTCAGAAAATCGAAGGTGAGTGATGTACTCGCCATTGATGTTGATGCCTCGTCCTTTCCAGTCCAGAACCTTAAAAGCATCTTCCAATGCAGCGGTGAACAGCTTTGGAGAGATCACATCTCCTTGTCTGACTCCCCGCTGCAGAGGAATAGGCTTCGTGCTCTGGTCCTGTAGTCGGACGGACATAGTGGCGTTTTCGTAAAGACACTTCAACACTTCGATATATCGGTAGTCAACTTGGCACCGCTGGAGAGACTGCAGCACAGCCCAGGTCTCGATCGAATCGAAGGCTTTCTCGTAGTCCACAAATGCAAGGCAAAGGGGGAGGTTATACTCTTCGGTCTTCTGTATAACCTGCCGCAACGCATGTATGTGGTCTACGGTACTATAGCCTTTTCGGAAACCGGCTTGTTCAGGAGGCTGGAAATCGTCAAACCTGCGCGCGAGACGATTTGTGATGACCCTCGAAAACAACTTGTAAACATGGCTCAGAAGTGAGATGGGTCTATAATTCTTCAGCAAGGTTTTATAGGTTTATACGACACCGATTATTTATTTAGTTTTGTTTCTGGAAAAATAAAAAGTACATGTTCAAAGATCTTAAAAATCGGACTACGGTAAGGGGAGGAGAACGTTACCGCATTGCATTTCTTACATCTCGTGAGCATTTCTCAAAAATACAGATTTAAAAAAAATATGGCAGGTAATATCAAACTATACCATAGTTAAATAATATTCTAGTGTGTCCCAAAATATTTGTATGGAAAGTTCCTTTTGTGTTACCGATATTCATACATTTTTGGTAACACAAAAAGGAATTTTCATACAAATAGTATAGGACACATTAGAATATTATTTATTTATTGCATAGTTTGATGTTCGCCACCTACCTACCATTTTTTTGAAAAAAAACTGTAGATGTCACTCAATAAGGCAAAAAAATAAGAAATACTCGTCTAGCTGTTAAACCTGACTTTAGTTAGATAGTACATTACAAACGTAACTTAACTATAATAGGTACTCAAACTATATTTATATTCTTGTTGTGAGTTTTACAATTAGGGCTCCCTGTACAGTCAACAGCAAAAGTAGATGGACGTTTTAGTACGTTATCGCACTAGCGTAACAATACTGCGACAGTTGGGATGTGGCAAAGTAGTGAAAGTGACAAGGTGCTAAAATAATCATTTGCTGTTGACAATACCAAATATCGGAAAACTGAATTTTTGAAATTACTTCTGTATCCGGCTGTCCGTCTGGCTGTTTTTCATTTCGTCGAAATGGAAAAGGATTTTTTTTTAATTTTGTCCTTAACGATGTAATTTTTTTTTTAAAAAACGCCCGTGTAAGAAGAGAATTGCATAAATGATCCTAAAGGAGTCGAAGCGTATCCAAAAGGGCCCATCAGTAAGATAAGATAATACAAGATATGGTCGTGTTTATCGATGCAGATAAACGTGAATTAAATATCTGTCACTTTCCAGCCAGTGTGTAAGAAGTACAGGGCCTCTATTCAGGTACGTTAAAACGATATCGTGTTTGACACGTTTAAGAATCGTTTATGTCACAGTCGCCATTATTGTAAATGACATAAGAGTTATCAAAACGTTGACAATACGGAAACAGTTATTATTTTACCTTCTAGAATTCCAGCCCAGACGCTTTATCCACATCAATCCACCGCGATGAAGCCCATTATAATACTGGGCCAGGCTTTTACTTGAATAATCTGCGTGAATATTGTTATGTGCTTCGTCGATAGCTGATGAAACGAAGGGCAGAGCCCGCCGACAGGGCGCCACGAATCACTGTTGGAGACAAACCGCCAGGCAAAGTTGTCCGATACATCATATTTAGTCGCTGATCAATCAGGCCGCCATTGCCCATTACTCAATTAGCTTGGGACGGATACGGGGGACACTGGATATTGCAGTGCTCCTTTAATAAATCCATTCTAATATTATAAATGCGAAACTGTGTCTGTCTGTATGTTACCTCTTCACGCTTAAACTGCTGAACCGATTTAGATAAAATTCGGTATGGAGATAGTTTGAGTCACAGGGAAGGACATGGGATAGGTTTCATCCCTGGATATTGTTCACTTTCCGAGGGAGCAGTGATAAACAACTTAAGCAAATACGAAATGAACACCGATAAATAAACTTTCGTCGCCATTTAGTATGACGAAGCTCTAGGTGTAGAGTGCAATTCTATAGGCGGAAACGCTACTAACGTTTCTGCGGGCTTAGTGAAGATTCAGGGGCCCTAGCCAAGGTGCAAACGCTCCTAACGTTTTTCTTTTCTATCGCTTAAAATGTATGGGATGACATTCTCCTGCGTTTCGATAAACCACGTGGTCGACTGTCATCCCATACATTTTGAGCGATAGAAAAGTAAAACGTTAGGAGCGTTTGCATCTTGGCTAGGGCCCCTGAACGCTAAAATAGCGGTTTTCGAAAATTGACAAAATTAACGATGGTCGCAAGCTCTGCTCGCGTCGAACGCTTATGTCAACTCCATACATTTCGAATAGCCAAGATGCAAACTTGCAGCGTTTGAATCTTGGCTACGCTTACGGTTTTCTATCGAGTTGATATACCTAAGCCGTCGACGAAATTTTGTCTTGACTAGGCCCCTGTGGCTGGAGTTAAATAATACTTTAAGTCTTTTAAGGTTCAAGTTAAAAAGTGTAGTAAAATATTTATTATGATTTATACCCTTTTATTACTAGCTAAGTCTACTTATATCTCTGCTCGAGCCACAGAATAAGGTCAGTTTGGCGATATTTGGTCAATTTGTGTGAGATTATCTTCTCAACAAAGTGTTGCTTTCCAACTTTATTAAAGACGTCTAGCGTTCGTGAATACTTTATGAAAATTACAATAAAGTTGTAACATATTCGCATACTCAATAGTTCCACTTGAAACTGTTAAATGTTCTTGAATAATTGAGGAATGGGACGGTCTGGTAAGAACAAAGAAGCTTAAACTAATACGATTAATATACTGTATACATATACTTAAAATTGTCAGTTCTTATAAAGATAATTTAAATAAAGTTGATAAAACACTGAAACTTTTCTAAGTATAGTAACAGAAATATAAATACCATCATTTATTCGGCTGCTAACAAAAACAAAACACGTGCAATTGAGACAATAGACACAAAAGTAACCAGTGTAGTAAGTATTCATAATTAAGACAAAATAACCGAAACGGTCTGCCAAAGTGAAACGTAAATCGCGAATAAAACCTCAATAAGGTTCCGTTTTAAATCGGTACCACAAACTTACAGAAGTCATACATAAATAATAATAAGCACAATTGGTCGGTACTAATGTGTGCCACATGCTATTTCGTTAATTAAAAACTCGATGCCGTGTACACTAGTTTCGTTAGACTTATTCAACTCCTCTCGTCGCAAAAGTTGGTCGAACGGACAGGTTTAGCCCATGTTTGTCCACATTTGCCAAATTCGCGGGCAAAAAGTTAGATAGTTATTCAGTTGTTACCAGACGTAACTTTGCCCTGAAGCAGCAAATATTTGATCAAACTCCGACGAGGTGGGTATTGGCTCAATTTGGCGGGAGCACGCGCGCGATGTCGCCTCCAGATAAAATTGTTGTATATAATTATTTTATTATGACTGGAAAAAGATCGTGCGTTTCCAAAATGGCGTTGTTAAAATGCGCTGTGGTTGAGGCTGAATATTGTTTTTAGAGGTAGGTTTTATTATGTGACTGAACGACGGTTGAGTGGTTTTTTAACTTAAAATCAAAATCAAAATGTTTATTCAGTCAATAGGCCACCATAGGGCTCTTTTACATATCGGTAATATGAAGTGAATCTACTAGCGCTTCAGACAAGACCATCATTGCGGAGAAGAAGCGCCCAAGAAAACCCCGCAGAAGGTCATTTTTTCAATCATAAAGTACAATAATACTTAAAAGTAAGTTACATTACAAGTACTAAATAAGGAATAAATAATAATTATGAAAGCTAGAACAAATAAAATCATTGCAAATGTAAGGCTTATAAAATAACATTAAACTAAAAATAATGAGTCTAGGAGAACAACACGTCGAGGTCTCTACGTCAAAAGCCATAACTAGAATAATAAACTGAAGAAACCAGACCGGAACAGACCGGACCCCACAAACAGCACCCGTTTACCACCATACTTTATTTACAGCATTTTTGTTGTGATAACATTTACACTATTTTTTTGTGTGTTTATCTTCGGTTTTAGTCCAAAATATAAGCACTTTAAACATTAATTTACTTAAAATATATTTAACAAAACCGCTGCTTGACGTTTGGACTGGCCTGTGTTGCCACACATCCTCCAAAGGAAACTTTCGAAGGAAAGTTATTTATCCTGATTAAAAACTCCTGGTTTAAACCTGACTCTTATGCTAGTTAAACTAGTAAACCTACGAGTCACTATTTAACTAGTAGACTTAGTGAAGAGCAAAAGAAATGCAAACGTGCAAGTCGTTCTAACATCCCAAGTCCCCAGGTTCTCATAATACCAAATATAAATGGTACCCTATAATCAATTCGACAAGGTCTATAGGGTTGTATTGTTGCAATTACAATGTTAGTAAAATAAGTATTGGGTCTTACGAGGTTTAGACCTATTGCACTGTGCCACAGAATAGATAATAGTACAAGTACAGAAGGCACATTCCTTTGGTCTTTACAAAAGCCGCTTTTTCCTTAGCCAAAACATTATGATTTATGGGCCCTCTGACGTCGTCGACTCCAGCGCAAGCCAAACGGAATGATATAAGATTGTGTACGAACGGTGAAAATGAATTGGCTCACTCGCCGCGTCGCCGATAGTGAGGGCTGTCAACAACTTAAAGTAAAATAATAATGTATTGCCCATTTATTATTCATACATTCGTTATATATATTATCTCATTATTGATCATTAAAATAATAAACCTTACAATTTGGACGAATTGAACACACCAAGACCGCCAGGCTACATTTTATTGGCTTTGCTGCATTCCACAGTAATGCAAAATCATGTTTGTATATATATATTTTTTTTTAAATAAAATAATGCAACGAATGCGTTACGTTACCATGCAACTTAACGAATAGAAAAATAGGGATAGTACGGCGTGATAAGAGAGATAACTATCGTCGACTCGTTTGGCGTAAAGTGGAGCTAGACAAGTGGTATTCGACAATCGTTAGCGATTATGCTTTCGATAGACAAATGCATGGAATTGACGTAAGCCACCGAGATAGTACCACGTGACTTACGTCAATTGTATACATTTTTCAATCAAAATATAATAGCTAACGATTGTGGAATGTAACTCGTCTAACCCCACAAAGCGAGAGTGGTCTTTTATAAATCTTCTACTTGGGCGCGGCGGTAACGTATCTAGGTACTTCCTGTTTCTATGTAATATCATTGACTGTGTAGGTACATTAAGCTTAAAAATATTTTTCAAGTTATTTACTTTACAGTAATCCTACTTATCTACACCCCTCTATACGGTACTCAGTGGGTTGTAAAAAATATTGCTTTTTGCAAAGAACCGCATGAAGACATGAACCAATAAAACAACGCATTTTGAACACTTTTATAGTTTCGCAACGTCTACGCTTTGAACTTGGTTTTATTTCTCGGCAGGCGTTTTTATGGCCACTTAAAATCGAATAAAGATATCATTGGCGTGTTACGGCTACTCGTGTTTCTGTATTCTTTCCGAGGTTTCTTATTCGGTACCAGTGACCCAAGTGGTGAGTTAGAAATCTATTTGAAACTTGTCCATGGGCTTTGAACGGCTTAACTGTGCTTTTATAGGTTAGACGAGACGGTGGTGACTTGCTATAACCACGAACTGTCCTAAAAGACATTAGTTTGATTGCTTCACTGACAGTTTATTGGTGTTAGCAATAGTAATTTGAGATAGAAAATCACGTGAAACTACTATGAAAGACTAGGTACTATTAGATACTTGAAATCGAAGAGTAAACCAATTAACAGTCGAAATGTGCCATAGGATACGAGTATTGTAGATATCTATTTACAGGTAAGCACAATCATCAAACTACCACAGAATAGTTGTAGACTGCAACTTCAGCCATTAACTAATGCCATTATCCATCGAAATCCCGTTATTGGCGCGTTGCCGTCACGAATCGACCAGACGTCGATATTGTGCCTATTACGGATGGCGACATTGGCGACTACAAGGGCTGGAATTCTACAAGGTAATAACGATATCGTTTTTGACCTGTTTCCGTATTGTCAACGTTTTGATAACTCTTATGTCATTTACAATAATGGCGACCGTGACATAAACGATTCTTAAACGTGTCAAACACGATATCGTTTTAACGCACCTGAATAGAGGCCCAGTACGGCTAGCATAACTTGTATCAACTCGCCTGTCACTCAGTGCATCTCTATCGTACAGACTATATAGAAAGGGAGATCCGAGCGACAAACAAATCGCGGGCCACTTGTGCTAGCCCTCCTGGGCCTCTATTTTACAGGATAAAACCAGTTTCATTACTCACAACTATATAAGACTGCCCTCGTAGGCCAATAGGCAGTATCTATCTCTTAAGAAATAAGGTTGCATTTGCTATAGGAGTGTTGTCACTGTCAAGTAAATAAGATGGCTATCTATTATTTTATCGAAACATCTATCAACGAACGTATCATGACGCAGAAATTTTATTTCAACGAAAGGCATTTTCCTACGTAATTTCTTGTTTAAAATATACTGAAACAACATAGTTATAGAAAATATAGTTCGATGACATGAAATGGTACAATCGATGAAATGAAACGTCTTCCTTTAGTCCCATCTC
Organism: Acleris holmiana; assembly: GCA_949316455.1. NCBI lineage: Eukaryota > Metazoa > Arthropoda > Insecta > Lepidoptera > Tortricidae > Acleris > Acleris holmiana. The sequence goes on from OX438767.1 coordinate 17,327,626, forward strand.
GTAGCCAGATTTGCTAGCTGGCTTCCAAATGGGAAAAGTGGTTTCTCGCCTAGTAGCCAGCTCTGAAAACCTAGCTACAAGATGGGACTAAAAATCCCGTTTCGTAGCCAGCTTCGAATCGGGAATATCATTCCCATTTCGTAGCTAGCTACCAAATCTGGCTACGAGATGGGACTAAAGGTTACTTATGCCGTTCAACGCCAACCGCCTCCTTTCCTTTGCAAAGTTGACTCTATTCCGAGATTTTGGCCCAGCTTATGTAACTTTACCTACCACGACCACAAACTGGTATTTTACGGCTTCGCCACTCAAGCAGTTTCGGTATGGCTGGATTTTACAGTCGCCCGTCTCAAACCCACCGCGGGGCAAAGCCGCTAAACCTCATAATTCAATTACGTCGTAACCCAGAAATAAGAAAAGCGGGGATATTCGCTACAAACTTACGTGATTTAATTGTAGCCGGGAAACGATGTTAGACGTTTTGTTTACAATGTTGCTACATTTTTAGACGAATGATGGTTGTGAACACTTTTTGGTTTTATAGCATCTCATTTTTAATACCTATTTGCTTTTGGGGCTTGGTTTTTAAGAATTCACTTGAGCTTGCATGGTTTATATGGCTTGTAAGGATTAAACGTTTTTTTTCCATTTCTTTGCACCTTATACGTTTGATAAACCTTAAAAGTTCGAGTTTAAGATGCTTTAATTTGCCCATTGTAAATTCTAATGTAAGAAAAATCTTCTTTTAAAATAAAAATCGAAAAACACTAATGAATTTATTTTATCAAATTATAATACATTTGGCATGTACGATAAAAAGACGCCGTCGCGCTCTAATTCTTTACTTAAAATAAGGAAAAATAAATCATTAAAAAGCAGATCGATGAAACTAGGTAGTTCCTTGAATCGAACAAGTTCCATGTTTTTAGAGGTTTCCCAATATCACGAGTAATTCGGGCGCAAAAGAGACGATTCTTAACAAATAATCTTTGCTCCATGACCCGGAAACCTTTCCTCTCTCTAAAGACTTAGAACCGTCTCCTTAACACCGAATAACTTCTGTCCACTTTCTAAATTATTCCGTTATTCCAATTAAAGTTTTTGACTCCGGTAACGAATTTTTCCCGGGACTCAAGTTACAGTTTAAACGACTCTTTAATCCGTTTACGGTCCGCGATAAGTCTTTGATCCCGTTAATCAAGACTCGGAGTTCCGGGAATTAAATAATTTAAGAGGCGAGAAGCGATACCGTCGGTGATATGGTTTTAGGATGTTTTGAAGTGTTTTTCTATTTTCTTTGGTTGGTATAGGGTATTAAAAAAACTTAAATTTAAATACTACATAAATTTAAATCAAGACAATCTTACTCATTATGAAGGCTTGAACTATGGGTAGACGACCACGATAAAATTTACATAAAATGTGTAATACATACTTAGGAACAAATATTCGCGCTTATTACATCGAACCCAGGACCACTAGCTTCGAAAAACAGCCAAAATGTTAAATAATTTCCAAAGTGATAGGTTTGCTTTTGTTCATCCTTCTTATACGAGTATATTTATTGTATTGTTTTTGTTTTGAACAATAAACTACATAATTATACAATATAAAATAACAACACATACATGTACAATGTGCAGCGATTCTCTCTCAGTTTATAAACCTAATTGAATTTGTTCAAAAGTTCCTGGAGCTTGAAACTACAACCATATTACAATACATTATCCAACATGAAGCCGCGCGCTTCCACTGCCCCTAGGGTAACCAGATCAAAATCCGGTGAAATTTCGAGAATTTATTAAAAAGCACCCCCGCCTTTTTACACGGTGACAGTTTTTTTACAAACGTGATCCTATTACCAAGACTTCGCTGTCTATCCGTCCGTCTGTCTTTCACCAGGCTGTATCCAAGAATCCTGTAGATAGTTAAACAGTTGAAATTTTCACAAATAATGTATATCTGTTGCCGCTATAACAACAAATACTAGAAAAAAAAACATATTTTTTTTTGTCGTTTTTTGCTCGATCTTAATACAGACACCGCGGTTTTATAGATAATGGTACGGAACCCTTCGTGCGCGAGTCTGACTCGCACTTGGCCGGTGATAGAGTTTCTTCTCGGAGACATAGTGATAGAGTTTCTTAAATAATATACTCGTACACTACACTATACTAGGTACCTATACTTGAAAGAAATCCGATAAAAAATGGGCTTGTATAGTAATGTCGGAATCCCTAGTACATTCTCTGAAGTGAATTCCGACCTAATTGCAATCCAATGTAGGTCGGAATTCACTTGAGAGATTGTACTAGGGATTCCGACATTTTATAAAATTCCTATAAAGTATGTTAGGAAGATTTATATACCTACAAATCATGATTTTAAAGAGTGACCCAGGTGACGACACCGTAGCAACGAGGTACAAAGAAAAGCAGATTAACCCTTTTATTAATCATCAGTTTATCACCCATCTACTTATTTTTTTTTTAATTCATGAAATTTTCCGGTCACCGTTGAATTCTACTGGAATTCCGGAAAAAACTGAACGTATGGCAACAACTGCACCCGTCCTCATTTCACCCGTATTATGCGAAATATTCGCATAGTTCATCCACATGTTTGCATGTCGCTTTTACCTTTAACAGCATCAGAACCGAAACGCTGCATATTCAAAATATTTTACAGCTAAATTCAACGCTATGTTATGTTAATACGATTCTAAATCTATTTTAAGGACTTGGCGCTTACGGTTTTGTGGTCTTCGAGCAGTTGTTGTGCCTGCCCGCATTGTTGCAACAAAGCGGGAATTTAAAACGTCAACAGGTTTAGATTTTTCAACTTAGTTTGCTTTGGGAATGTTCAAAGTTGGTCAGGGTGGAATTATGCTTTGGAAATGGGATTTTTTAACCTTACAAACGACCATAGTACAGTCGGTTTTAGGTAGTTGCAAACTTATGTACCTTGTCGCTTGGAATATACAGTATCTTCATGATTGTGGACGAGACGGGATAAACTTCTGATCTGCCTAAATACTCTAGTCGCATACATCTGTATAAGTATATGATTAAACTACTTCGTATTTAAAAAAAGGACTTAAAACAGGAGGTTCTCAGTTTAAACTGTATGTATGTGTATGTATGTTTGTCAGCGATTATCTCGCGCTTGGCTGAACCAACTTTGATGCGTTTTTACAAAAAGTATTTGTTAAACTTAGGAGAAGGTTTTAACATTTTGCCGACTTAAAAGAGGAGGTTCTCAGTTTGACCCGTACGTTTGTCTTTTTAGACATCTTACTCATAATATGCTGTTATGTAGTCACGTAACAGCATATTCTGTTATGTAGTCACATAACAGCATATTCTGTTGTGTAGTCGCATAACAGCATATTCTGTTGTGTAGTCACATAACAGCATATTCTGTTGTGTAGTCGCATAACAGCATTTTCTGTTGTGTAGTCACATAACAGCATATTCTGTTGTGTAGTCGCATAACAGCATTTTCTGTTGTGTAGTCGCACAACAGCATATTCTGTTGTGTAGTCGCACAACAGCATATTCTGTTGTGTAGTCACACAACGTTCGTTATACGATTTTCTATAATTGAAATAGACTTTTAAAAAACACCTAATGATTTTATAAAAAATAATAGACAATTTAAGAAACTAGTTTTGTCTCTTTTAAACGACTGGCCAAAAACTGTGTAAATTTACTATTTGTAATAAAAAAGGGTTGAATTTACGACTTGTTTATTTTGGTTAGGTAAATAAAAGGTCAAACAAATGTGAAAGACAAAGTCACGAATAACTTTTTGAAAAAATCATATTATATTAAAAAGCTGATAATTTAATTTGAGTCAGTAAACCTTGAAATGGATTTGGGATAAGACTTTCCGAAAAAAAACGAATTTTGTGCACCATAATTGCTGGTTGAATTGAACTCTATCCGCTATCCGCTAGTAACATGTTATTACTTTAGTCATTTATTTGGATTTTCAAAAGTCAATAAAACGTTACTCATCCAGAGATTAACACGTCGTTCCAATTAATATGTAAATTTCGATGGGCACCGTCATTTCCACTATCCACGCCATTGCGTAGGCGGCAATAACGAATTTTGACGTACTTCGTAAGAAACTTGGTCATTCAAAATATGAAACCTAAGGGAGTAAGGGCTTGTGTACTGTTACGGCCGAACCCTATATTCAAACCGCGGATAGATAAGGCTTACTTCGGGTTGAAATTTGACATTTGCCCATACAAAATGTGTCAAATTTGAATCCAAAGTAAGGCTATCCGCGGTTTGAATATAGGGTTCGGCCGTTAGGCGATAGGCTTGCGACCTGTCACTAATACACTAGTACACTTCTTGGCTTGATTGTGCAAATTGTGGTTATACAGGGTGACTTCAAATTGGTAATACAAAATCAATGTTTTACACACATTTCCCCTAAACTTAGCCCTTCAATTAAGTCTCATACTTTTAAAATAATCAGAAGTATTTTTTTTTTAATTTTTAAATTATCCCATTTTTGTTGGCTGAACATGGTTATCCTACCATAATAATTAACAAAGAAGTTTAAAGAATTTCAAATGAACACTTTCCTCTTTGGTTATCCGTCACCTGTCGCAATTTATGAAGAAAACGTGTTTTGATTAGTAATTGTCACTTGTCAAAGAAAATAAGATTGTATTGTAAATGTAGTGTAACCACACTTTGGGACTTTAATTATTTGTTTTGTTCGAAAATTTGCGTTAATTAAATACAGTTAGTTTTAACAAAGGGGTTAATGTATTATACTGTGTGGCATTAACAATCAAGTGTTTTGTATTACCAATTTGAAGTCACCCTGTAGAAGTCTTATTTTCTAGTGATTAAGGTTTGTTTTGGGTTCTGAAATGGGTAATGTAGAGTAAATTTTAATACTTACTTTATGACCAAGCCTGTATGCTTTGTTAATCGAAGTTTATTATTATTTAGCCGTGTAGTTGCCGGGTTAGAATATTGCCACTCCATGTCTTCCCGTGGAAGTCATAAGAGGCGACTACTTCTGGTCTTCGCTCTGGTTCAACAGAATGAAAAAAAATTACAAGAGATGAAGCTCCCTACTAGTGAAAGAATATTTTAAATCGTTTCAGTGGTTCCAGAGATTACCCCTTATCTGTTTTATTAGAAGGACTTTTAATTTGTATTGTCAGTCCTATTATAACCGATTATGCCGAAAAACTTATTGAAAAGCCTATCAAGTGTGTGAATTAATGAAATTAATAAGTATATTTAGCATGTAAAAAGAACATACAAATAGTAAGAATAACATTACAAACCCTAAAAACCGGGCAAGAGCATATCGGACCATGCTCAGTGTAGAGTTCCGAAGCCGTTAAAAGTACTTACTACACACATAAAATCAATAAGTAATAACTAATATTCTATTTAGTCATTAGTTTGGTGCGTTCTTAGATGAGTTTAGTAGGTATAAACACTTTAATCGCCTGTATCTCAAGAACCAACGATGTCTACTTAATCGTGATAGTTTTCCTTTAAAATTCGTTATATGGTTTTTCATTTTAAGTATTTTTTCAGATTTTTAGTGTTTGTAGTTTTGGCTGTAGGGGGGGGGGGGGGACACTTGAGTGTAACAAAAATTAGCGCTTTGATGCTTAATAATCAGAAAATTGTTTTCACAAACCCGTAATATTTTTGAAATACCTATTCAACGACCCCCCACACTATAGGGTAGACGAAAAAAATAATACATCCAAAAAAAAACCTTATTTTATTGTACCACTTTGTTGGCGTGACTAATATGCATATTGGTACCAAATTACAGCTTTCTAGTACTCAGAGTCTCTGCGCTAGGCTGCGGACGGACGGACATGGCGAAACTATAAGGGTTCCTAGTTTGACTACGGAACCCTAAAAAGGTTTTGCATTCACGACTTTTTTTTGGTCAAATGAAGGGTTAATGATCAAAGTCACGAATAACTTTGTGAAAAAAACATACATAAAAAGCTGATAGTTTAATTATCGAATGATATTTTTCTTAATATTCACATCTTATATTCTCACTCTATATTTTAAGAAAGTATACTGCGATATTATATTATCTGCCCTATTGTTTGCCACCTACCGAATATTGACTCCATGAACTTTATTATAAAAGGTAATAAAACAATAATTCGACAATCACTAGGGATCGACTATTTTGGGATCCTAGCATAACCAACGTTTCACAAATGATTCATTTCACAAACATAACATTTGACAATCTGCGTTTTTTTTTTCAAAACTGTAAATAATTCTAGATTCAGGACCTTCGTGTAGAACCCTATAGGTTAGCTTAGTTTTATAAAAATCCTGAAATATTTGTAGTTACAGAAAAAAAAGCGGGTTGGCAAATGAATCGATGCATTTGGATTTGTCGGCGAATAAGCAGAGAACCTGTTATTTTACATGGCAGTAATTATATATTTTATCCAGAATATTCACCCCTTTAGACTTTCATAATTTAAACATAATATAGCAAGACAAAGGCAGAGAAGAGCAGTAAAATAATGAAACACTTTTGTCACAAAGAACAAGACTGCATGCCCCGCTAGCATAAAAGATAGCCCGCGTGAAATATTCAAGATTAAAAACTTGAAAATGCATATAAAATAATAGAGGCATGACGTTTATTTTAAGTCTCATAGGCATTAAAGATCGTCGGAAATTTTATTTTGAGTTATTACCTACTTCAATTTCATAATTACAAATTCACTGAGGAAAATTATTCAATAGTACATTATTTTGTTCTTCAGATTTCTCTGTGTGTTGTTAGTATTTTTATGTACTTAAGTTGGATTTTTGGATAAAATTGAATTAAAATCCACATCGCAATTTAACTTATCGCCAGTAAATCTACCTATCCTGATCCTTATCCTTATTTAGTTATATTAAATCCACACCACGGTATAAAACAATTATCACTGGCCAATTACGTTTTTTAATAGACCTTTTATCCATACTTATAATAAAAAAACTTACTAATATCGACATGAAATTTAGTACAAAGTCATAGAGTTAAACCCCGTAAACGATAGGGTAGTTTATCCCGGAAAATTTGAGAATAGAGATATAGCGATAATCGACTACTCGGACGGAGCCGCAGGCCGCTAGTCTATAATATAAAAATGAATCGCAAAATGTGTTGGTAAGCGCATAACTCAACAACGCCTGGACCTATTTTAACAATTCTTTTTTTTAAATGTTCGTTGAAGGCCAAGGATGGCTTTTACGGCGAGAAAAATTCGAATAATTTCCGGGAAAGTCAGAAATTTACAGCGGGGCGAAGCCGCTGGCGGGCCGCTAGTTTCTAATAAAATGACTCAAGTCGAGTACAAAGATATTCCATTGAATTTAAGTGCAAAAGTCACCACATCTACACACACATCTTTTTACTCGAATATACCAGCTTAAAAGTTCAAACATAAAGAACGTAATTTCATAAACCTGAAAGGCTCATTTTGGACAACTACGGAGTTCCGCACAACTACGTAGAAGTTATAGTGCTGCAAATTCGTGCTCGTTTGCTCTTAAGTTCAGAAACTACCTCCGCTATGACCCACGTTCTTGCATAATGCTTCACATTTCCCTGACTGACCAGTAGGGACACCAGGTTTGCCATGTTTTTGGTTTTATGGTTGTCAAAAAACTGTCCAAGATCTAAGCAGTGAAAGGGATAGAAATGTTACTTGACATGTGCTATTTGTCACAATAAATAATCGTATCTACTCTAATCTACCATTATGTACAACATGCCAAGTTTTCAAATTCATAATACGAATTTAGAAGGGCAAAAATTACACAAGGAACTAATATTCATGCAAGGGAAAGAAACAGTGATGAAGTGAAACACATATAATATTTGGATTACGGTTATTTAACAATGTATTTTTTTCACTACTTACTGGATATCCACGATGGAAATGCAAAAGATTCTAAATGTCAATGGCGAATATAGCAAACAATGAAGTCGGTTAAGGACGCTGATATTTATAATTTACTACCTTTAGCGCATAGAAGTCGTTCATCGCTATTCCTTCGGAAACTGGTCAATTTTTAGGGATACAAATTAGCCTATGTCCTATTCAAGACTATAATCTATCTGTACACCAAATTTCGTTCAGATCCATTCAGCCGTTCTAAAATTATTGAGTAACAAACATCCATCTATCAAGTTTCAATTTAATATTAGTAGGATTAGTAAGATTAGTAATGCAAGTTTATGCGCATTCAATAATACTTCCTTCAATAGGATATATCCTTAATGTTTCTGGCCAATGTAATTCAAGTTTTTAATTGCTATTAAACGAGAATGCCCAATCTCTGGAAGACCTTTCCCATCCCTCAACCTAAAAATGTTGGTCCTAGAAACCCAATAACGATTCTGCGAGGGGTCACCAATACTTAAGACTTTTAATCTAATCACATGGTCACCCTAACCAAGGCATCATTAATGCAGAACTACTGGTAAAACAAACCATAACCTTATCTCGGAGAATCGCAGACGCAGCCGACCGGTGACCGAGGGAGCGAGAGATAACACCTCTAATTGAAACGGAATGTTGGGGCGGAACAATTGGATTGCGGGATTTATGGTTAACCGAGTTAGAAGAGTGTGGTGTTGTGTTTTGAGGGTTGGAAAGGGTACGGTATCACAAAATGTTGAGCACTTTAGTACCTTGTTATAAAGAACTTTAAACTATACTTAGAACGTTGGTGACGCGCTTAGCCTAATTTGTAGTGAGAGACTACGAAGCTAGAAGTCCTTGGTTCAATTCCCGGTATAGACAAATATTTGATTGATGAGCGTATTTGTTCCTGAGTCTTGGGTGCTTTTAAATTTAAGTTTGTATTGATCTTTATTAGTATATTTATTGTTGTCTAGTCCTAGAGCTTAGTTTGGACCTCGGCCAATTTGTGTGAGATTGTCATATGATACTCGCATTTATATATCATTGAATAACAAGTACAGGTTTCTCAATCTCTCAAGAGTTAGCTGGAAAAGATCCTTAAATAAGTGTTTAAACATACATACATGTGGTAAATAAGCACGTTTTTAGTAAGTTTGTATTTATCTTAATTTCTCAGTCAGCTTTTAGTTCCCATCTACTAATGAAGTATCAATGGAGGATAGTCGTAGGAAACATTATTGGACATTGCTCGTTTAACAAACATTTATATGTATGACCGACAGCCCCCTATGCAGGGGATGCTTGTCAGCCGACGAAACAGCTCCCCACGTAATCCTGGAATGCGCAGGTGTAGCTACTCTACGGGCCAAAATCCTCAAAACACCGAGGTCACTCCGGGAAGCCTGTGGAGATGCCAGGAGGACCCTGCGCTTCTGGTCGGAGTTCGGCTGGCTAGACTACTAGCTGGTACCCCTACGCACAATGGTCTGACATATACGGACTAAGTGCGGAAAAAGGAGGAATATTACCATAATATTGCACTGTACAACCGTATGACGGAAAAATATTTATTTTATTTCGTACAGTAAAAATCTTGCCTTATGTGACAGCTCGTCCACGGCCGTTAATTCCACAATCGTGATGTGTCACAACACGCTTCGTTCCCCTTTCATGGGCAGTGCATGAGATCCAGGTTACCTTCTAGCTTTTGCACATACTAGATGGTTTTGTGGTGCGCATGACGGGGCAGAAGATCGCTTCACTGTAATCCTATGAAAAGGTTTTGGCTGTGGACAGAGCAACAGTTCTGTCACCGTAAAAAGCATCGGCTGCAGCCGTGGTGTCATACTTATAATGAGGGTTTTTATTGACATCTGTGACCAAAGTGCCCGTGAACCTATTATAAAAAGAAACTATGAACGACTAAAGTGACTGTAAATAGCTCCCTCGTGGTAATTACAGCTTTACTCTTCTAAGCCGAGTTCTGCTCCGAGTAATCTTTCTAACTTTTAGCGGCTCAAAGGATGTGTTTTCGCAGCAAGGAGCTTGGTCAGTAATTAGTGCGGCAAACTTCCGACTCATTAGTCCGCTCGGGCCGTAAAGCGCTAATTGCGGTCCGCTTACACCCTTGCTTTTGCACCCAATTACTTTATTATACGTATTAGGAATAATAGTTTTGTTGCCCGAGTCATGGTTTGGACCGGAGTGATTACGCGACGAAATGGGGTGGAATGTTCTGTTCATTAGCTCTGCCGGTTTTTGGGGTAATATTTGCAATATTGGTTAATAGCTTTGACGCCAAGGTATAATTTTGTAAAGATTGTAAGAAAATGATTACGACCAGGTTTAAGTAGGCTAGGAAGTTTTTGAGAAAACATAACTGTCCTATCTCACCCAGCAAACTTTTATTGGGAACCTGAAAACTACCGTGATGAAATGAATGTGAAAAAGTGCAACGTGCAAGGTGCAGGAAATTCCAGGTACAAAATTTAGTTACACCCAACAAAAGGTAAATAGTAGTTTTCCGACTAGCTATTTATGTTTCATAATACATTTTGAAAAGTTTCAGCTTACTAGATAGATTAGAAGGTCAAATCAAAGATATATGGAACATAGCCCTTTCCATTTTCAATACCTACTGCGAAACAACAAATAGAATAATGTGAACGATAAAAGATACTTTTCTTTAGCGTTGTTAATGCCAAACGCAGCTATACAATAAATAAATAGGCAACCAGACAGCGCGGTGGCTGCCCCTTCCATTCACGGCCTGTCCATTCATCTGTCCGAGCTGTTCTTTGTTTAACGAGATTTGTAGCATATGTGTACTCTCACAATGGGCGATGGGTGTGGGATAGGGCGAACTTTCTAAATACATCGCCCATGCTGTAATTCAGTAGAACACTCTTACAGAACCAGGTTTTCTGCTTTTTGAACTAATGCCGAAAATCCACCATATTTAGTGATGCTTGCGACACGAGTAGGGGTTTAACTATCGCGCAAGTTTTCATCGTGTCGAGCCCTACCATAGCAATTAGTGATACGCTTACGATTTTGGTGTAACATCATTTTAGGTAACAAAATCCAATACTATTACCCATATGGTCTTAAATTAGAAAATAATCATAGGCGTTTGCTTTCTCAAGACTACAATATTAAAACTGCAAATATGTTGCCATCCCTGAGGTCTAAGATTGAATAAGGAATTCCTAATAGCATAGTAAATATATCAAATATATCCAAAATCGTACATATAAATAGGAAAAAGCATCGACATGGCATGATTCAGATGCATGCACGGCGGCGCGGGCGCGGTCGGAGCGCGTTATTTAGTGTTATGTTCCGGAAACGCCTTCTTGGTCTGCTGCGTCCATACATTACTGGAGGAAACTACACGGGAATCGATGTTGGAGCTGAATTGCGGGGTCGTATTGATGTAAGTCGAATCCTCAATTTGTAATGGGTTTTGCTTCAGCGGAAACTTAGATGTAAAATTAAAGTAGGATACCTTCAGAGGGCAACCATGCACATAATAATCTAGCTCTTGACACAAGTTAAAGGTAGGAGGTAAGAAAAATGAATACAATAAATATCTTCCCTTGTCGGGAATCGAACCAAAATTGACTAAGTAATTTAATTTATAATATTCATAATGATTCCTTCTCATAGTCCATTCGTATCCGCAGGGTCGAATTTCATGATCATGAGTAACCTTTTCATACCTTGGTGACTTAACTAAGTCAAGAATGACCAGGTGTTTTTTAATTGAACATGCTCCAACATCCTTTCCACCATTTCTTAAGATTAAGATGAGGCTTTGATAAGTAGAAGATTAAAAAAATAAAAATTTAATTATTTATAAAAGCCTAACCTTTTAGAATTCCTCATTGTGATAAATTAACTTGTTGCGATGGCACACTGCCATTTTGTGAATGAATTTGGTTAAAGTTGTGTAGTCTTTCGGATGCTGTTAAATATTCGGCTAAAAACTAAATCACAAACAGATTCGAGATTCTGCATCGGGTGGATGAATGCCAAAATGGCACACCCAATGATAGGTTAGAATAATTATTTATATTTGTTTAGTTTTTTCTTTTATTTGTGTTATATATTTATATAGATTTTTTTATACATACCTACCTACTTTGCGTCGCTGATGTTTGCGTGTCACTTGTTTCTTTAGTTTTAAGGCTTGCCACGACATAATGCTGACAGACGCCCTTTTTAACATTTTGTATATACCTACAGTTAGTTTTGTTTGTTTTTAATTGTTTTTTTTTTGTTTGCATGTGTTTGTATATACTTTTGTTGAATAAATGTATCTTATCTAAATACTATAATTTTTACTGTAATTATAATTTGGAAAAAACGTTTTCGATTTAACTGCTTTTTTTTTTTTTTATGTTGAGGAGAAGGCACACGAGCACTCAGGCCACCTGATGGTAAGTGGAATCTGAGACCCATAGACATTTGAATTCTCAAGACCATAATCCTAACACCTCAAATGCGTTGCGAACCTTGAGGACTAAGATGGAATGCCTCTATGCTAGTAATTTCACCGGTTGTCTTATCCCCACACCGGAACACAACAATGTGAGCACTGTTGCTTGGCGGGTGGTTAATGGGTAAGATGGTAGCGATCCGGACGGACCCTGCACACCGTCCTACCACCACTAAAAATCAAGCTTAATCATGGACAACGTGATGTTAAGCTACCATTATTTAATATTTTCTTTCAGAACCTTAAACACTTTAAATACATTTAGTAATTAAAGTAATCAAAGTCAAAATTAACCTAAGAATTGAATTTACATATAACTCCTTAAAGCAACAATACCCACCCTTTTCTAAAGATCCATATTACAATACAGCGTACTACATATTCATGCGCATCAAAAGCCAAGCTGTCCCCAAACTTGTCCTACTTTCTATGCGAAGATGTCAGTTTAATCCATTTCGGACCCTTGCCACCGAACTAACAAACTATTTACTACGCCGAAGTTTTTGAAAAGGCCGGCTAACGGTCCGTATTGCGACAAAGCCGCGATAAGGCTTCACACGGCCTACCATTAATTTCAATCACCGCATGTGCGTCAGGGCCTGTCTATACCTAAACACTGATAAGAATTTCTATAGGGCCCGGGTTTTGTAAAAATTCAGTGTTAGAGCATGAAATTTATTGCTTGCTTCCTCGCGAGGAAAATGATTTTTGGGAGAATTTAACGTAGTTAATTCCCTAGATGGCGCTAATCAGAGTGACTGCCTTCAGAGATGACGTTAATGCACAATTTGACAGTTAACGTAGCTAGAAATTAAACAAATTTGGGTAGGATTTCAATGGAGTATATTTTTTTCTTGTGTTTAACGAGCTAGTACGAGAACGAAGTTATAAATATTTGCTTTATATAATACGCGTACAATTAAATCTTGAAATGGTTTTTTCCTTGGAAAATCTAGAACACGCTGCTAATAAAAATGTTTCAAATTAAGCATACTTATATAAGTAAATTCCAAAAAAATATATAACACATAAATCTATTCAAAAATTAATCAAATTAAAACGTCAATAACAAAATAACTGGCGATAAAACAACAATTACTGAAATTCAATACGTTTGAGAACATCATTAAACGTTACGATAAGTCGTAAATTGGGTCGCAAATACCGCCCCTTATTAATCTGCGCGCTGCTTCGGTACATATTGCGTTCATAGAAAGGGCGCATGTGATTTGTTATCCTCTTGTAATTACGATCTTCGACACGCTTGGTAGGGTTGAATTTTCAGAAACATTATATTTTACATTCATAATTTTTCCTTTGGCGTTAGAAATCTACTCGATATGGTTTAACAAAAGCAACACACATTATAATTGGTTAAATCAGGATGGATTTGTACGTTAAAGATAATTACAATCATTATTTGAGGAAATAAATTATTAATTCCGTCAATATAAGGAAAATTTATTGTAAGTTTATTAATAACTAAAGCCATTTCTTTATTCCCGTAAAAAGTAAGTAAGTATGAGATTTATTACAAGCGACCAAATTGATCTTAACCCTTTAATTCGCAAAATATAAAAAAGGCATGAATTCAAACCTTTTTTGATTTTGATAGGGTACTTAAAATTAGTTATAAAAAAATAGAAAAAAGTTATTCTAAAATTTGTTGAGCGGGCTCAACATTGCGAAAAAAAGGGCAATTTCCAAAAGAAAACTCGAGATATTTTGGTAACTTTAATAATCAAAACGGCACTACATGACTATTTAATGAAAAATAGAAGGGAAAAGAGGTAGACCAAGAACTTACCTAGACCAATTAAAATAAAAAGTAGGCATCGTGCCGTATCAGTGATTTAAAGGCTAGGAATAGGACATAATGGAAATCACTCCACCGACCCACAAGAGCTGAGTAAATGATGATATTGATGATGAATACCCAAAAACTTATTCCCATCTTAGCTACTTTAGTCACCAGACAAAGCCCATCTGACAATCACGATTTCCATCCATGATACGAGAGCAGTGAATGACAATTGCAAAATTGACAACGCTACAGATGACTGCGTGAATATTCGCATCGTATTTCATTTCACGCTAAGTTTATTCAGTATCTTAACCGTTGCACTGCGCACCTATCAATTCGCGGTGCAAGCCAAGTCATAGAATAGTATTTATGCGTCTGTGTACCAAGCTCGCTACATTAATAACGTTCAATGGGCCGAAACAACCGCGAAGCAACGGGTAAGCAATAGCTCTAGTTTGCATCGCAGATAATTTGAGAAACCTAGTAAAAGCTATGAAAAACTACCACCACATCAGTGAATTTAAAGAAATAAAGAACATTTTGTAGTGAAAATGCTTTGAAAGTAAACGGAACCAAACCGCAAAGTTCATCACATTTGCTGTCAGCTGTTGTTACTTTATTATGATTTCAATAAGTTGTGTTAAATTCCAGCTACCTCTAGCAGCGTTTATTAAATCAATAAAGTAAAATAAAATATAATTTATTTGCGATACAAGTAATTGAAGTACACATTACCCAGGACCACCCCACTAGGCCACACTGTCTCGTGGCGTCCGTTTCTAACATTTACCAAATACTAGTTTACTCACTACTTAGTGTAGGTACTGTTGGGCTTGCAACCTGTCACTAATACACAGGTAAATATCTTAGCCTGATTGTGTAAAATGTGGTTACTTATCAACGAGTATTTTTAGAGTTGTTGGTATTCCTGTAGCTCTGCCTACCCCATGTATTTAGTACACTTAAGTCTTGCACTATTACTAATTATCAATATTATCATGATCTTTAATAATAATCCTCCTTTATCTCCTCTTTCCCTCAAATTTCAATGAAATTTGTTAGATTTTAGACGAGAATTTAGATTTAATTTAGAAATAAATTTTACAATATTTAACACAAAATCCATTTACAGTAACGGTCTGAAAAGCCTATGGTTTATGTGTAAGTTAAATCTGTTAGAAGTGCTAGAAACCGGTATACCTACTTGGCACAACTTTGAAATGAAAGAAAATAGGTTTTAGACATTTCTTTTCTTTTTGAATTTTTTACCATGCACTGCAAGCAAGCAATGAATGGTGATTATATCAGTTACTTTCCCAAATTTTTGCCCGAGCGCAACCCAGGCGGACATACCGGATCCGATCCACCCCGGCTGTCGTGGCTAATGCCGGCCATTATGCAGGCTTTTATGTCGTCCGACACGGCCGTTTCCGGTCGTGTCGCCGAGCCGGAACCCACGCCAATAAGTTGTCTTGTCATTAGCCTAAGAACAAGAATGGGATTCCTTGAAGGAAATGCGCGGAGATGTCGTTTGTTCTCCGGGCGTGATGGGATCTTTGTGCGACTTGGTATTTAGAATTTATTTTTAATGCGATGACCAAGGTTTTTGTAGCTTTCTTTCTCAACTTCAATAACACTTAGAATTTTGATACTTTATTTGAAACTCTTAAGAATATGAAAAAAAGTATAAAGGTCTTACCAATTCTAGTTAGAAAAGTTCCTTATGTAAAAAAATAACTAACCTAAGCTTACCTTAAGCTAAGCTTACTCTGCGCAAGAACGACAATTTGTCAATTATTTATTGTGACATCTTCGTTTATTTTATTACATAAACCCTCTCCAAGCTGAACAATACAAAGACAAGCAAGCAAACATCGTCTCACCGTTTTGTTGATCAAAATTGATGGGCATGAGCCTCTCTCGCTGCACGCCAATCTGCGCGGCGTGACGCGGCAGTTCGCGGCCAATAGAGCGTTCACTCGCGTCACTGTGACAGCGGGAATGGATGGTTCTAGAATTATCACGATTGGCGTTTGTTTTTGGATAAAAATCGCAGAGTTTTTCAAACCTTTGAAGTTGGTCTCCGTATAACGAATGCGGTGTTTAGCGTCAGCGTTATGCCAGCGTTAACGTTTTGGTCAGTTTGAGTGAAAAAGATCTAGGTTGTGAATTTTTGTAGTGAAACTGTTATTAATCCACGGCGTAATTAGAGATCAAAATCAAACTCACAACGTTTAATTATCAAAAATACATTGCAACACAACAAACATAGTAAAAAAAAAGAACATAGACATATTAGGGAGCGACCACACCGCTTATCGATGCGTAAATTACGGTCCGTCAAAATTGACGTCATGTAATTAGTATGAGCCAGTCAGTGTGGTCGCTCCCTTAATCTGTATACCTATGAGTGGGGAATTTGGAGACGTTGCTCTGTAGTGTGAGGTCAAAAATAACTCAAATAAGCATTAGACGTATATAAATATTCTTAGTAAACGTTTCAGATTTAAATAGATTTAAAAAAATAAGCTACCAAACGGGTATTTGCATCCGACAAAAAAGCATAGTCTTACTACGATTTGCGGTTCATTAACTGAAATCACGCTATTTTTTCAATGTCACTGGTCATTAACAGTTGAAATGTGGTATAATAGCGGTGTATTCTGGCAAACCTAACGCTACAAATGCGACTCAACCCCATAACTAACGAGCAAAAAGCCTGCTGTACTCAACGTCCCGAATTACCCTGATTCCGGGTAATTACAGAGTGGCTGCCCTGGCAACACCGTGTCATCGTGACGTCATTAGCGGTAAGCAAAATTGTTTCGCCGGTAAGTGTCCATGTCAGCTCGCTGGTCTTGTCTCGACTTGGAGAGGCTTGGCTTTGTACAAATCCCGCACCGACGCCGTAGAGTGAAGCATCTGAATCATTGTGATATTTCTTTTCGGTGTAAAGAAATACATCTAAAGTAAAGAATACTAGTATTACTATAATCTGTTTAACACAAGAGGTTGACGAGTCAGTTGGGTTTATAGAAATAAATGCACATTGCTTTTATACTTTAAAAACGGATAACTGTTTTTAAAATAACGTTACTTACCTACTTGGATACAATAACTTTCCTTTTTTTGCAACACGAAAATCAAATCAATAAATCTGTAATACCCGCATAACCTGTTAAGAGTGGGTGGACCTTTAAAACTTTTCAAAATCGCTTATCATATTATATTTAATTCATAACCACTCTCAAGTGATTTTTGTTTCACAATGTAATTTTGCAATAAACTGGAACATTTTTCATGACGAAAATCCACAGCGCCTCTTTTTACCCCATTGTTCGCATTATGATAGCTCTTATAAACATCACAGTAAGGGCAGCAGAGTCAACAATACAATTGCAATAGGGGTAAAATCGCAGTACTGACTAAAGTGTGTATTTTAAAAATTTGTAGCACAAACTGGACAGTATTTGAAAATCTAAATATCCATCGGTTAGCAGAACCGTTGCTTGTTCCTGTCCAATTAATAAAAACTGTCCGATAGACACGCCGAGACTGGAGTGATTTAGCGTTTTGTTTTCCAATTTCCAAAGCAGCTTGAAAAAACATTAAAACATAGGATTTCAGCTGTCTGCTTGATACAGACCGAGACATGAATTATCAGAACCTAATTTATGGTTTTTCCGAAAATGAATGCTATTATTATTCTTTTTTTTTACTAAATACTGAAGTAAACCAAATAACAAATATTTGGTCCTTGTTATTTGGTTTACTTCAGTATTAAGTGTCAGTTAACAATTTTGGAAAGCAGTAACCATACGAAAGTTTTTAGGTAATATGAAGGCGATCATTTAAGAATGGCCTTTGATGCTTTCGGTAAAAATCTGAAAGTAAACTATTTATAATCTTCGGATTTTTCAAGCGTTTGTATTCTTGAAAATATATTTTCCTAAAGCACACAAAACTGCAGCCTGCGATAAGTAGGAAACATGATAAAACAATTCCACAAAGAAGACTACAAAATGCATACATTTAAGTACTTTATTCATACTTCATCTGTACTAATGCACGACTAAAACCCTCTGTTCGTCCAAAAATTGAGCGATGCGGCGGTAGTTATTATTTAACGTGAAAACATTCAGCGTCGAACTAAAGTCGAGAACGCTAAACACTATTTCCATCTCTGGGGGTTATTATGACAATATAACCCCCAGAGACGCTCGCTGTAAAATGAACTGCATAGACATGTCACAATAACCCCCCTGGGCCTCTATTCTACTGGGTAAAACGATATTACCTTTGATGTACTGTGGTATTGTTTTAACTCGGCCGCCATTACTGTCAAGTAAATAAGAGCTATCAAAACGTTGACAATACGGAAACACTTCAAAGGCAATATCGTTTCGGCAAGCCCTGTAAAATAGAGGCCCAGGGCTGGGATTCCACATGGTAATAATGATTACGTCTTTGAAAATGTTTTGATAACTCTTGTCATTTACAACAATGGCGACCGAGTCATAAACGATTCTATGATACGTCAAACGCGATATCGTTATAACGCAGTAAAATAGAGGCCTTGTAACAAAATGGGGCTTAAAATAACACGTATTTAGCTAACCAAATGAACTTATTCGAGTTATAATACTAAGAATGCAAGATCCAGGGATTCAAGTTTTTCTCATACTATTATAATAACACAGTTGTGAATTTCACAATGCTGATAACATGAGAATAATTTTATCGATTTTAAGGGCTGCCATAGCGAACTTAGTCGATAAAATCGACGTCGATTTCAGTAATGTAGTGTTAGAATAGACCACAGCTCCAACATAACATGAGCCGTACATATGCAAGTGCATTTTAATTAGTGCAGTCCAGACGCATCTCCGGTGCGCGCGGGCGGGGGACCGAGATGGCAGACAGAGATAGCGTGTTGTCACGTCCGATTTATTTATTTTACTAATTGGAGGGCTTACAGGTCTGATAGATAGGTAGTGTATTTTAGGGTGATATCTGTTATATGATGGGCTTGAAAACTGACACTAATATACTAGTAAACCTCTTGGCCTGATTGTGCAAAATGTGGTTACTTGTCAGCTCGTGTAAACTGATCTCCAACGACACCAACTGGATACCATGGTCGTAGATTATATATGTAACAGTGTGCGACAGCAACAGTGTACGACCATGCTATTTTAGCTTATAGAACTGTCTCTATGTATTCTATAACATAGGATAAACGTGATGGATAAAAAAGAGCCATAACTCAAAGCTAAACAAACACACTAAGCCTCACAAATGAGGTTAAGCACCCGGGAATTATGAAAATCCCCAGATAATTGTCGCGCTCTGAGGGGTGCGAATATATCGGGTGTCCAATGTCACATCTTTGACACCTTACTTAGCGACATGAATCATTCATTCAATGAGATTAACATTTTTGGGAGTCCTAAATAAATCTTTGAAAACCCATATACCAGGCAACCTATTAGTAGGAACTGGATCAGCTAGTTAACTTAAATATCGCATTTTATATAGACAGTATCCCGGCAGCATCAATATATGAGTGAAAAGTATAGAAAAAATATATTTACGAGGCTTTAAGAAGTGCGAGTCAGACCAAGGGTTCCGTACCGTTAATCACGGCAAAAAAAACATTTCTGTTGTATAGGAACCCCCTTATATGTGTTTTATTTTGATTTCATATTTAGTTTTAAAGTGAATATATAACTAAGTATTCTGTGAGTATTTCAAGCGTCTACTTGTTGCCGTTATTAATATCGAGCAAAAACGAGCAAAAAATCACGTTTGTTGAATGGGAGCCCCCTTAAATATTTTTTTTTTCTGTTTACGGCCTCTTAATAAGTGGGTCCCGTTTTACCTTTTGGGTACGAAACCCTAAATAATGTGTGTTAATATAATAGTTGAGAGAACCCGTATAGAGTCCAGCGTGATTTTTTATCCACTAATATTACCTAAAAAGATCCCTTAGGTACAATAAAAAATAAAGTAAAAATATTAGACTATCCTGTTTAAAGAGATTGCAGTAGTTATGACGTTTTCTAGGGTTTCTATGCTATGCTTCAGATTTGTACAAAAAACGATGCCAGCAAAATTATCATAAGAAAACTCTTTTCTTCTCATATTTTTCTCATTTTTTAATCTAATCGTCGCAATCACCCCGATTGGTTTTAAAGATTCTATCTACACACCACCAAAGAAGATTTTTTTCCTAAATCCCTCGATAAAATCCCTCATTCACACTCAATGACGCTAAACAAAGTGTCACACAAATCCTCCCTAGTTCGGCACATTCGTCCACCCCTATTAGGCTATTACACATCCTTACCAAATACTTTTACAAACATACACTTCACTTCGGGAAACCAAAACCCATTGTAACTTAGCCCTCAATGGTTTACACATAAGGATCAAGACAGTTCTTCGCAACGTTCACATAAATTGGTTTTAATAGTCTCTGAATGTAATCAATCCGTTTATTGTAGACCTCTTAGTTGGTACACAGCTTCCCTATTAGAAGGTCTTGTTTTAATGGTCAGCTGGTGGAATATCACGTGACATTGACCTGACCTAAGTCGGGAACGCGATGACTCATCGTTCCAGGAAAATGTCAGAAAGGGATCACGCATTGCTAAACAGAAGGAAACGACTTCGGTGGTAGGTATGGCTGTGTGTGATTTATGTAATTACGCACTTTGTTCATTAAGTAATAGAGGTATTACTTCCTTTGTTTTTTTTGGTATATGTAATCCATGAACGTCTATACCTATGTGTTTATTTAATTTCATTAGCTTCGTAGGATTTTTTGGAAGATCTTAAAAATGTTTAAACAATGATTACTCGTATTTTAGTTAACAGATGATAAAATATCACAATAATCATTGTTGAAAACATTTCTAACAGAAAACAAGTTTTAAAAATCCTGACTGCATGTTTTGTTTATATGCTCTACACGAGTGTCTATCATTCCATAGAAATACCTTTCATCGAATGTATCATTTCACCAAATTTAATTTCATCGAACGCTATTTTCTGCTGAAACCATAACGTGTACAGGGTATCTTAAAGGTTCCCTACCATTTATAGATTTAAAACGAATCTAATGGCTCCTCACGTGACCTCTTATAAAAAACGGTCAAGCCGTTTAAGCCACAGGAGGTCATAATGAGACGGACATACATACATACGCGCGAAAAAATTTACACTCCTTTTGGGTCAGTCGTGTAAAAAAACTAACACTAATTACATCACAGAGAGAAATGTAATGAACCCATTCATCCATCATATTTTTCTGAAACCAGTTAATTACAACCACGCCTTAACTTCAAATTTCACTTTCAATCACCACAACCTGTTCCAGAAACTCATTACCCAAACGAAGTATCTATCAAATTGTAATTTCTATTCATGTAACGACTCGTCCGATCGCCATCGACATCTCATTGGAATCTGCATGCCGTAACAGTCGGCCATTAAACAGCGCTGACAATAAAATGCCTACGTAACGAGCTATTCCTTCCCTGTTACACGTTATGACTTATTTTATTACAAGTAACAAAACCGAGCATGTATATTTAAGACAAGCTTTTTTTGCCGACTGTGACTTTTTTAAAGTCGACATTTGCTTATCGAGGACAAACTTACATCCCAATTCAATGGGTCTAAGTTATTATATTTACTTTTCGGATCTGCGATCAGTCTGATCGGATAGACCATGAGCAGATGAGTTTAGTGAGGCTATATCTCGGCAAATAGGGCCACTGCCCTAATTACCCTCAAGTACAGAACACATCGGCTCTTTTGAGTCTCTTGCTCGGGTTCTTTTGTTAGTGGGTTTGGGTGGATTTTAAGTTGACCCCTGTAGTTTCCCACGCAGCGTTTTACTTCTTCGACAGTTGGAATCTCGAGATATTCGTGAATTTCTTGGTTGCGTGCAAACCAGGGAGCAGCTGATATGACTCTTAGTATGTAGTTTTGCGCTCTTTGCAGGCTTTGCTGGATTTGCTCGCAGATGACCACAATTGAATGCCGTAATTCCAAATCAGTTTAATTATGGAGCAATACACTCTAACCTTGATGCTCAGAAAGAGGGCCGACTGCCTTCTAAGGAGCCAGAGAAGATTTTTAAACCTGATGTCTACGTTAATTACAGCGGAGATTCTGTTTTCATCGCACTCCATCATTAGATCAGCTTCTAATTACTATAATATTGCATTGCTTTTAAGTTTGCTAATGAATTCTAAATTTTGGCCCATTACGATTACGGGACGAGCTTCAAAATAGACTTGCAGGATTTGAATGGAATGAAATGAAATGACGGACACACGAACGAAGCTAGTTCTGGAATGACTGACTGACAAAGGAAGGACGTTCCGGAATGACAGACGTACAAATGAAGCAAGTTAAATAAAATCGCACAAATAATCAGGGGCGCCGCTGTTTAGAAATGGTTTTCACATTTCTCTCCTATTTGGTTGCCCGTTAAATAATTATGTATGTTGTTTTTACTATAAATGACACAAAAACATTGATCACTAAACCTCACCTACTGTTAAATGTTTGTGAGGATAAAGGTGAATTTTACTGATTGAATAACTCTCTGGCATTTCGGTCAAACAAACAGATTCCATAGTAAAACATTTCAATTCAATTCTTTATAAATACACTTTAATCTCAAAAGTAGTTGAAAAATTGTTCAGCTCTTTAAACGTAAACTAGAATACAAAGAAAAGAACCCTTTTGTAGTTACTTTGAAACTCCTAAGTAGTATTTACCGTCCCTTCGTTTGCCATGACATGTGTACGCTCAAAGTTCAGTCAGGTTTTATGACTAAGTCTAAAGTTCTCGCTTTTTGTCTTTATGAAAAACTGGGCAAGAGCATGTCGGACCATGCTCAGTATAGGTGTAGGGTTCTGAAGCCGTTAAGTACTTACTACAAACATAAATCAACAAGTAATAACTAATTTTCTATTTAAAGCCATTGGGTGCCATCTTAGATAATTTTAGTAGGTGCGAGTATAAACACTTTAATCGCCTGTATCTCAAGAACCAATGATGTCTACTTAAACGTGATAGTTTTCCTTTTAATTCGTTAATGCGCTTTCATTTAAGTTTTTTTCAGATTTTTAGTAATTGTAGTTTTGGCTGTAAGGGGGGGGGGGGGTCACTTGACTTAAACATAAATTAGCGTTAACGGATCCCTTGATCGTTTTAACAAACCCCTAATATTTTTGAAAAACATATCCAACGACACCCCACACTATGGGATAGACGAGAAAAAACCAAAAACCCTAAGTCACGTGTAGGGGAGGTAATGTTTTTTTTTATTATTTTATTGTACCATTTTGTTGGCGTGACTAATATGTATGTTTATTCATGGCAAATTGCAGCTTTCTAGTACCAATAGACTCTACGCTAGGCTGCGGACGGACGAAACTGGCGAAACTATAAGGGTTCCTAGTTTGACTACGGAACCCTAAAAACAGTATCAGTAGCAACTCATTAAAGAACATTAATCTTAAGCTCTTAACCATAGGTAATAATTAATTATACTTATTTACTCTTTCAGAAATTGTCGCAAAAATTTAGTATATTTAATGAGATTAGAAGACGTAACGTTACCCAAAAAAAAACTATTTTTGACCAAAAGTTTATATCAAGTCAATCCAACGATTGTAAGATGGATGAAAAAATTATTGGTATTTACACAAAACAGTGTATGCTCCTATTTTATCCCATGATTTAAAATATTCACGACAATAAACTTACGATCAAGTACTCAGCAGCTTAAAAGAACTTAAGAATCACCAAGGGGAGACTACAACAGAGTCCTCAAAATAATGACGCCTAAGTTTATTACAACATTTGAATTTCACCACGTCATTGTTCCCCTTGCGACAAAACCCACAAATGATTTGCAATTATGCGTCCTCAATGGACTTATTACATCAATAGGGGGTTTTGAGATGGACCCCACGGGCGGCCGCAACAATTGAATTTTAACGACCTTTAATACGGGGGACATAGAGATGGAAGCGCTGATAAACTCATTGAAACCTGTGGCGGACTTTGTAGAAGACAAATTGAAGCAACTGTTGTTGAAGACAAAACGGTGCATAAAAGTCGTATTAAAGATTAGATTAAAGACATACACTAAAATAAGAGTGAGAAAAATAGGCACATGTCAGAGTACTTATATAAAGATTACAAAGTTACCAGTCATTCTGTGAAATTCAAAAGATGTTCTGAAACATTACCCTGGAGAGAACATCAATATTTTAGGTAATGAAAAAGAAATGGATTGGTAATGTTACGATGACACCTAACAATAATGATAGAGAGAGTAACATTACGCTCAAAAACCGGACAAGAGCATATCGGACCAGCATGCTCAGTGTAGGGTTCATTATAATAATATGCTCTTTCATTTAAGATGTTTTTCAGATTTTCAGTATTTATAATTTTGGCTGTATGGGGGACACTTGCGTCTAACAAAAATTAGCGCTTTAAAGCTTAATATTTCATAAACGGATTACTTAATCATAAAACTGTTTTTACAAAGCCATAATATTTTTGAAAGACCTATCCAACCATACCCCACAATATAGGGTAAGCAAGAAAGAAAAAATACATCCCCATATTACGTGTGGGTACCGGTTTTTTTTTTCATTTCATTGTTCCACTTTTTTCGACGTGACTAATATGCATATTCATGCCAAATTACAGCTTTCTAGTACTAAGAGTCTCTGCGCTAGGCTGCGGACGGATGAACGGACGGACATGGCGAAATTATAAAAGGGTTCCTAGTTTGACTACGGAACCCTAAAAAGTTCAACAATCACATTTACTCTAATAAGTAAATTTAATGTAAGGGGACCACCTCACACAAATTGACCTATAGAAGAAGATTGAGAACTTGCCTAGCTAACAGCCAGAAGTCTTAAAGATTTCCAAACGCTAAGACTGTGTGTTCCAATTGAAGATTCAGGCACAGATGGCTGGTCAGATTTGTGCCGCCGCCGATGGAAATCCTATTTGAAGCGAAAGAAACGCTGTGGTCTGCGAAATGTGAAAACGGGCTTACTGTTGATAAATAATTTATATGGACGACTTTGTAGGCTTCAGGAAATTCGATTTCGACCTTCGGACAGCTTATTGATACGTTAGGCGACGTTTTGTGTTACGCTTTCTTCTTTTAGACTCGCACTGGTTTATAGTGGTTAAATATTAATGAAGTTTTTATTTTTATTTAATGGCTCAGGTATCAGGTATTATCATTGTACCGTGGACCAATTTTAACCACCATCCTTTGGTCTTGCTTGGAATTTCTAGGCTTGTATCTTATAAAACAATTAGTTAATTAAATGGCTTAGATTAAAATGGTTGGCTTTAGGTATATGAAATTTTAAATTTCTAACATTGAGTAAATAAAATAAATCATAATCTTTATTTGTATAAACATGGGTTATAAAGTTGATGCTGTACACAATTAAATTTATTGCGCTACGTTTCGCCATAAGACGTAGGTACAAAATAGCTTGCCTCAGTCGCTTGGCATGCAGCTTATGGAAATACAAATGTCAAGCGTGACATAATGACTTAGTTTTTATTTACTAAAATATGAATATCATTTTTGTGATCACACCGTTTAGTAGAATTTCAATGTTGTAATATTAGGCGTTATTTGAATGTGCTGAAATATGGGTAGCATTATATAAATCCGAAGACATAGAAAAGTATGGTGTCTGAGAGGTCATTTTGTTGAAAGAGTCAAAGTGTGGTTACTAGGTTTCCGCTTTGAGCATTGGTAGATCTACCATGTTAGGACTGGATAGATTACTCTTGTTAAGCTACTGATGGCTGTACAAAAGATTTTCCAAAATATTTGAAGAAGGTTGTTTTTTTATGAAATTATGAAGACATTTCTCATTGAGTATTGAATGTGAAACATGTCAATGTGCAAATACATCGTCATAAACCCATAGTTATAACGTGTGCAAATAATAATTTGTCATTACTACAAAAAACACGACTCACAAAAATTATTATAAGTACGACGCAATTAGACTCCGATTCTTTCACCCTATCAAAAAGGGGACAAATGGGGGCTAAATTATTATCAATTAGTACACTCGGCGACGAAACACGCGTCAGGCACGCGCGTGATAACAAGCGTGTGACTGATAAGATCACATGTCAAAAGAGTCGCGAAAATGACGCTTTTCGGTCCAACGGTGCGTTCATAAAGCGCGCCTTTTTAGGGTGAGATTAGAGAAGATTTTGCTATTGGTTCTGTGGTTTTCGTTAAAAAATAATCCCAGTAAAAGAAACAACGCAGCAATGCTGCCAGCTTTTTGGGATTGATACATAGGGCTAGGTACTGTGAGGGTGTTATTAAATTAACTTTTATAAAACTGAAGGCCCGCTTGCACTTAACTATAGCCCAAGGTTATCTCCAGGTTAAATTATTTAATAATGTCAGATTAATATAAGATCTAGGGGTACGTTGGCCTAGTTGGGAGTGACCCTGCCTCCGAAGTCAGCGGTTCTGTGTTCAAATCCCGGTAAAGGCAGATATTTGTGTGATGAGCGCGAATATTTAATCCTGGATCTTGGATGTTTTTTTATGTATTTCTCTATTTAATTATGTTTATCGTTATCTAGTACCAATAGTACAAACCTAGATCTTAGTTTGGGACTAGGTCAATTTGTGTGAGATTTTCCGCTGTTTTTTTTTTTTTATTTGTCACTTTTTTCTAATTTACCTGTTAACCTGGAGTTTACCTAGGGTTAACATTTACGTGCAAGCGGGCCTTATCCGAATAATCATAGTTGCTCATTTATATAAACATTTCCATCTAGTCTTATGAACTTATGTCAATGACAGCTACCTGTTATTTTCGGAGTGTTCCCATTTAAGTGGGGCCATAGAGGCGTCGTGGAGGTCTTCAACCTTCACAGTAAAGAAAAAGCAGAAAAGTAATTCTACGCGAACCAAGTCAAAGGCGTCCTCTAGTATTTTATAAAGTATTTGTTTATTTTTGGTCTTCAAATAGTATTCACTAAAAAGTTTTAGAAAACAAAAAACCGCCTTCAAAACCGCAAAAAAATACTTCTTTTAAAATTGTAGGCACCTACTTAATAGGTTAGTCCCGCTGAAGTCGGCTTTTTGGTGAAAATATTGTGGTCGCCGACATGGAGTACTTTTTATTCCGGGAAATGAGACATTTTCCGAGGCCATAACGATAATAGAATTCTGCAAACCTGCAGAGACGGAGTCCTTGGAAAAAACTAGTGAGTCATCAATTCGTCTACAGTTCAAACAATACAATATTTTATTTCAAGTTATTATTTAAATTTTATGTTTTTCTAGTCACAACTAGAGTGCAATTTGCCATGCAAATAGTAAAAGTTTATCGCAATAATTATTCAAATGCAAACCATTATGTGCCTACATTTCAAATACCATTTTATGTTTCGGCAGTTTAAAAACCATACTTTTCCTGCGAAATGGTCGGTAGTAAAACCTTTGCCATAAAAAATAATTAACTTTGCGTTTTCGAATGAACCCTAAAAGATCATTTAATGCATGTTGAAATTTCATTTTACAAGCGCTGAGAGAACTTTAAACGTTCAAGTAACTTTAAGTCTTAACGGTTTAGTTTAAGGATGGTTCTAGTGTAACATTTTAGTCTCTTTGTTGGTGTAAAGGCTTATATGAGCGTCATGCACAACTTGCAGCGGAGTTATGCGACGTTGAAGTAAATCTCTGCGCTAAGTTAGAGCTAGCGAAGTTCCCTCGGGCGCCTTTATAATGCTTCTGGTGTTACTGAAGCCAGATTACAGTTTTAGTTTCAAATTTTACAATTAAGCATAAAGAAGAAAAATTGTGTTTTTTCTCTTAGTCTGACAGGTATATATAACAAACGTTGCCTCTGCATTTCTAGTTTTCTATAGCTGTCTGCCTTTAGTAAGTATTAATTCTAATATTAACACTAAGCGTGGCGTGGCTAAAATATTGAGTATAAATTGTCAAACACTGAACGATTTTGAACTTAACTAATTATTCCATATTCTACTCGTAAATTCTACACTGAAACATAAGCAAATATTACACATATTTGAAATCAGTTATCACGTTCTCGAAAACGGCACGATACGATTTCGATGAAATGTGTCATACAGGGGTTTACCGGGGGCGAAAAATCTATCTGTCGAATTGTCATTTTCGGGAAATTCGATTTGAACTGAAGCGATACTTCATCTTCCAGGTACCTACTTATATATATATCTGTTTCCCGCGAGTCCGTACGCGTAGAAGTCGTTTATCGCTATACGCTCAGGAAAAAATAAAGTTTTTAGATCTTTTACCGCCATTTAAAAAAGAAAAAATAATATGGTATTAATTGAATTTAAAAGAAAATATTTAAGTTAACATTTATAAATAAACTGTTTATTAAACCTTTATTATAAAACCTTTATCATGCCTTCTTCATTAATCCAATTAATTACGACTCGTTGTATTACTTTAGTAAGGTCACGTGAGCAGTCTTCATTGAATGCAAAAACCATTTGATTATAAAGCCACCGGGTGGCGACAGAGCCGATGACTATTTATTCGAAAACGAGGATTATGTATGAAATACATCTATGTTGCCATGTTATTCAAGTATTAAGGATCTCACTCTACGGATGTATTATAAACCGTCGACTTTAAGAGGTTCCATTTGTGGGCCGGACTTATCACGCTGAAACGGGAACGCAGTCAAATACGTCAAACGGGAACTACTACACATTATAATGAAATTATTAAAATAACAGCCACCGGGGTTTAAGTTGCTTAGTAATAAAAGGATTTAAGGCACACAAAACACACTTGTATTTTAAACCCTAACTCTTTATTCTTACGTTGGAATATGGAATAGGCGAATTAAAGTCCCGAGCTTATGTCAAAATCTTGCCCCGTGGCAGCGTGTTAGGCCCACAGAGTATATAGCTCGATCGATCACTCGATCGACCAGTCAACGAGTAGCCGATTTTAAGAAAAAAACATCTTAGTACCAATTTCACCATACGATGTTAAATTTAATAAATGTTAATCGACTGTTAGTTCATACATTCTGACAACTGTTAATGTTCTAATCGACTATGTTTACATCGTATGATAGAATTGGTACTTAGTAATTCAACTGCCTTCTAATTATTGTGGTTAAAATTTGAAAGAGCCCTGCAAAAGGTTGTAGTGATAGAACCTTGTGCAGGGTCCGTCCGGATCGCTACCACCATATTATCCATTAACCAACCGCTAAACAGCAGTTTTTGCATTGTTTTGTTTCGGTGTGAAAATTAGACAACCGGTGAAATTAGAGGCCTTCCATCTGACCAGGTTTTGCAACGCATTTGAAGTCTTAGGATTACAGTCTTGAGATTGTAGTCTTAAAAAGTGCCTTCTCCTTGCCATTAAAAAAGGTTAAATTTCACACTGATTAATTTTGTAGATATAAAAGACTTATTCAGCCAAATCTTAATAAAAATACAATTTAAATCATCACCCATAACATTTCTATTGCCTTATAGTCTTAAACAATCACCATTTCCATTAAAATACGCCAAAAAATAATCAATCTTTGATTAAAAAGAGTAAAACATGAATTCCGAGTAATTACGGAATTTCTTTCTCCGGTAGAACGCGACATTTCCGTCCGGGTTCGGCCTTTGACTACAATTAAACGGGTGGAGCGGAAAAATAGCGGGTCGACAGGTCTGCCGGGAGATTGGATCCGGGGGAATTCATATTCAGTTATTGTGGCGTTGTAAAGAGATTTGGTGACGTACCAATAGATGAAAATACTTCGAGACAAGCTGTCAACCAAATAATATGATAGGCTATTTAATTTTATCATATGACGTGAGAATTGCCACTATTTATTTGAAAGCTTCAATTTCATCGACATAACAGACAGACAGACAACATTACTTTCGCATTTAAAAACATTATGGATCTGGATTTTGGTGAAGAGCTTCACTAAATAAAAGAATAATAAAATTGTATTTATTTTACTTAAATCCATCCAAATTTGTATTGTAAGGGTGGAATCACATCTATCAGCACCGATCCGCATTTTTTCTATAGAAAATAGCTACTTTGTATGAAGATGCGTCTATTCTCCTTTCGCATGCGTACTCATCTTCATAAATAACAGACATTTTTCGGTGCTGATAGATGAGATTCCACCCTAAATGCGAAAGTTTAAATTACATTAAAATTTCTGTCCATCTGACACGCTTTCACGGCTAAACTTGGTTTGAAGATAGCCCGAAGTACAAGGGTACTTTTTACCGAGTAAACGATTCCACGCGGACAGAGTCGCGGAAAAATCTGCACACTCATTTTATTTTTTCTAGGACGAATTCGGGTTAAACCAAGTGCATGCGGATTCTGTACCCCCATTTGTAATCGACACTACAATCGCTGTTATACGAGTTGAGACTTTTATACGTCGATGTAATTAAAACGAAAGTATAAATCAACTTGGTTTTTTTTTAAATAAATGCTTGATTACCAATACGCTCTGGGTTATTTATGAACCTAACTCTTGCATTTTCCCTATTATACTCATATACATATATCAAAAAGTCTAAGCTAAATTCTACCTTACTATCACTATATATTATGCTTGGTTCAGAGCTCAAATTACATTAAAGCACTTGGTCGGTTTTATGCAACCCTTTGCAAAAAAAAAGAATTAAAACGACTTTCCAAATAGTTAAAACATAAACATGCTACAAAATGAAAAAATATTATTTTCGAAAAGTAATTAACATAACACATTGAGAATCGCCGGTTGGTACCCCACACACTAAATTAGTGTTGTCTAAAGGGACGGAAATTGGTTTCTGCTCCATGTACGCCTTTCAAAGGTTCGAAACTCGTAATCCCGTCATTGGTAATTAGTTAGTTATTTTGTAGCGTAAACATACCAATTTCTTGCACTATAATTATCTAAACAACTCAATAAAATAAACCCGTTTTCTATACAAAGGGGTTTAAACTAAAGACTTCTACACACTACATAATTATTTTTCACAATACACAAATGACTCGCGTAGAACAATGAACAGACGTCCCGTGGCGCTTTTTGCCGCGTGCCTCGCACGAGTCAGTGAGTGAGTCAGTCAGCCATGAATAACGAAGCAGTGACGTCACGTGACGTCATCACGCTCGACTCCAAATTGAGCGAATGCGCATCGAGCTGTTGCCAAGGGCGACGCATAGTGAGGCGTGATGCCGCATGCCTAGTGTGCTGCATGCATCAACGCATAGGCGATGGAGAGGTTCGATTAATATTATATCAGAGTTACATCTACATGTTTGCTAACCCAAATTACAAGCGGAAGTCTCTTTCTAACTCCTTTTGCTAGAAAGAGTTCCACTTGTAATTTGTAATTTATAGCTTTATAAAACAGGGCCCAGTTAGCAAACGCTACCATTATGAAGTTGATCTCTCTTTCTTATCGGTGTAGGTTAAATAAAGCAGGCCAATTTATCTCGGTTCCAACACTTCCAACCAAGCTCTTGGACCATTTTGGTACAATATAACAGATAATAGTTGAAGGCATGATCTACTTATTGAGCGCAAGTGTTGCTATGTATCTATGTCTCAACTCTGATTGTTCTCCAAAAATAAACATACAACATGACTTTATTTTCTTTGTTCTTCTTCGTCTTCGCTTGCTTTCTTTCGAGTATTGAATGAAACAGTTATGATTTGGAAGTTATTTTATGCCTTTAACGTGTTGAAGATATAATTTCTAGACAAATGGCGGCATACAGTTATTTAATCTAGTACCCATAGCACAAGCCAAGGGCTTCATTTGGGATTAGGACAATTTGTGTGAAATGGTCCAGTTTTTAACTATTTATTCACCTTGCTTCGTACAATTATTTTTATTGTTAATGTAATGTTATCTATATTTATTATCACATAATATCACGTTGGTGCTCATTGTGCAGAAAAGGTAAGGGGGCCGAGACAAGAGGCATAAGGGGTCGTCCTAATACGACGCGACTACGCGATTATCGCAAATTCGCGTATTTTACTCGTACAAACGCGCGATCAAACATAATTGAACTCGTATATGTGCCAATCTGATTGATAATCGCATTATCAATTAGATTAGTACCTATTCGAGTGTATATTCGAGTACGAGTACGACCCCTAACACTAACGTTAGCGATTTTCGAAAACTGATACCAATCTATGGTGTTGACGACGTAAGCTGAATCTATCGCGTCGGTCACTTATGTCAACAAATATTGGCAGCTGTCAAAAATTGCTAATGTTATCGTTATGCATCTTGTCTATGCTCTGTAAGATTATAAAAAACCCCAAGATGGTTACAGGTAAAAAAACTATGCGCAACCCGATATGAACCCTGTGGGATGATATATCCCATCCCTTACGACCAACGGTGTCATGTTCGAATTCGGAACGCTGCGGCGGTCCGAATTATAATGGCGGAAGCGATCGAGTGGCGTGCGACCCTGTTGAGGTTGATTGGGACACAATGCTGCTGGAGCGCTGAAACGGACTAATTGAGTGCCCACGATGTAAAGGTAGTGGAAACAGGAGCCGTTATTTGCTGTAATGATGGTTTTAACTATTTTGATTAAATCCTACACGTGTTAAAATAGGTTAGCGGTTATATGTACAAATTCTGTGTAATGTTTTTGTTTGGTGGACAATAAAGTGTTTTGTATTGTATTGTTGTATTGTTAGCGAATATTTTGACAGAGTAACTTCGTTATTAAAACTAAGCAAGTAAAGTGTTTTTTTAATGATTTTTAACGGACCACCAGGGCTGGAATTCTACAAGGTAATAACGATATCGTTTTTGACCTGTTTCCGTATTGTCAACGTTTTGATAACTCTTATGTCATTTACAATAATGGCTACTGCGACATAAACGATTCTTAAACGTGTCAAGCACGATATCGTTTTAACGCACCTGAATAGAGGCCCTGGTGCTTACCAGGGCCTCTATTCAGGTGCGTTTAAACGTGCGGTGTGACTGCTTAGTCACCGTCGCCTATTGACATCAGCAATGCTAGGGGCATAGCTCTCCCTTCACCTGGGAGTCCTATGGTGGAAAGGTGAATACACGTGTAAGTCATACGAGTATACGATTAAGAATCAACTACCAATAAGAACTAATAGCACCAGTAAGTAGTAACAATTTATTTAAATAACAATGCAAAATCAGCTCGAGAAGCGCGATCTCGCCAACTATTAAATAAACCCCCGGGGTTTCCAATAGTGGCACATTTATACACATATGCATTTTTATCCCATTATTTCACTGTTTGAGGCTATAAAGTTTTATCCTCTCCACCACTATCAACCACTATTCTTTGGAGGAAATTTGGTCATAAGTACAAAATATAACAATGTTTTAATCTAAAGTTATCAAAGTATATCCGCGGTATTAATAAGACACGGTGGGCATAAATCAACTTCTTAACGGGTTACAAAGTTGCTGACAACCCGTATTTTACTTGTAAAATATAAATAACACTCTAATCAGCGCGGTATTGTGCAAACTCCGCAGACACCAATATTCTGTAAAATTATAAGCCTCCGCCACCGCGCCATATTTTCCCGGCCGTTGGTCTCGAAAATTACTCGAATTAGACGTGTGAAGTGAGACGCGACCAGTCCATGTGGCCCAGTAATAAAGCTATTTTAAACCTAATTGCGAAGGCAATAAAGTCTTTGCAAATGGCCACATGGAGCTGACGTGGGAACTTAGCGATGTACAAGTTGCAATACATTTCCAGAAGATTGGAAATCTTCTCAAGAAATTACTGATCCCGGGGCCACACTATCGAGATTTGGCAAAGGTTTGCGTAAGACACTCTTTCTTTCTCCATGATAATGAAAGAGAGGCTCACGTGAACCTTCGCCGAATCCCGATAATGTGGCCGTAGCATGAGAACAATCTCAGAGACATTTGAGAGCAAAGAAAAAGATATCTTTCCATACAATAATTAATAATATTCTTAGAAGTGACCAAGAATTTCTCATAACAAACTTTCACGATTTCGGATTTTTTCTGTTGATACACTTTTGGAACTTATTACAGTGCAATAAGGTGAAAAGTAAAAATCATAATTAATACTAGGCTGGCTATGTTTTGCTGACTTTTGTGTCCTTGTCTAGGGACACCATTTTATCCAAAACGTTGCGGTTGGTACAATAACAACAGGGTCTTATTGGCATTATCTACGACTATAAGGTTCAATTTTGAACTATTTCTAATACCACATCTGCACTCTGCTTGCAAGACTGACTGTTAAGTGCTAAGAGTGAGATAATTGACGGCACAGTTACCCAAATTGGCATCCGAAGAAAGCGATCCCGTGTAAGATTCCCGGAAAGTTTCATCAGCAAGGTTTACGTGGACAAGGTCGCGGGCAAAATTTATTATATTTTATGTTCTTATTATTCCTGTTGAACTTCCGAAACTAACATAAAATTATCCAAATAGAATTTTGTGCCACTATATGGTACTATGTCAAAGTTACGCGATAAGCAAATCCTTAACAATCTTAAATGATTTCATTGGTTACGTCACAGTAGTCGTTTCTGTGGCTACGAAGGGGGTAGGCCGCTTATCTTCACGATGTTATTGTTTGATACTACCCTCACAAAACTATGCGCAAGCGGCGTCAGTTCCGTGTTCGTTTCGAAGCGAGTGCTTGTTAAGTAAAGTGTTACATCATTTAATTGATAAAAAAAATGTCTCGGCGAGAAAATTTACTTCTGGACAATCTTGAAATGTTTGATATGTGTTTGTTTGATTTACTTTGTGAGTGGTCAAAACAATTTGTAATCCATACCGTTATCTGTAGTTAAATGCAATTTCAGAACGATTTTTAACAACAAAAATCTTTTTTTTTTTACCTAAACCGTGTTTGTAATCTTTGACGGTCCTAAGCCCGTAACAAATATGAGGGGCACATTGTGCACGGTGATTACGTCATTAAAGCCTCGGTAAACACGGCGCATGGTAACCACAATTAAGTAAAATAATGGGAAAAATTTAAAATGCTATTTCTCTGACCTCCTCCTCAAATAAGTTATTCGGATTCAGCATTAATTGCACTATCTCTCCTGTTTTGGAAGTTGTCGACCAAAAAAACACCCTGAATATCATAGACTGTGCAATACAATACGAGTATTAATATAAATGATACAATACTAAAGATAGCAAAAGTCTTCGCGCGCTTATTACGGCGCGGCGCGACGGTCCCGCGGCAGGAGACGGTCGCGACGCGGTAACAACACGATGATGATAATATTTCAATGAATTTGATAGCATAGACATGAAACTACAGGTACAAAACACGTTTTAAAAAAATGTTACAGAAATTTAGTGCGAACATCAATTAACGCGTCAAAATTAAATAGAGTCCCAAATAAACATCGATCGCGACGAAATGCGTTTAAGGTAAAATACTACACGAAAAATGAAATGCTACAAAATAATTATACTAATGTAAAAAGCCACGCGAAAATTTGGTTCAAGAAAAAGATTATATTGAAGTTTTGTTCATTCGAGGGGAAATGCGATTCGGTGAATCGTTACAAGGAATTTATGCTTTTGAGGTAAAGGACTAACAACTGACCAATATAAACAAATAAAAGAAGAAACTGACTGAGTGACTGAGTGACTGACTGACATATCAACGCTCAACCCAAACCGCGGGGTCTAGAGATTCCAAATTTGGCACGTAGGCTCCTTATGAGGTCTAGGGGTGCACTAAGAAAGGATTTTTGGAAATTCATCCCCTAAGAGGTTGGGAAACAAATTCTATGTATACGAAGTCGCGGGCATCTTCTAGTATTTTTATAAATTAAGTTTAAATTTTGAAAAGGTTCACTGCTCTAAAAAATATTTTTAAACCATACGTACAACTTTTTAGAGCGCTACTAAGCTTTAGAATGCATGGTTTCATTCCCGTAAAGTACAGGCGTCTTACCGCTCTAAACTTAACAAAGAAACCTCCCTAAATAAAGAAGTAGGTACTGAAGTTTCCGACGGGAAAGCCTCGGCCATGTTTTCCTAGTGCGCTACAACCATAAATACTCAGTACCTTTTTAAAAATTAAAAAGACTTCTTGTGCATACAAGGGAGTTTTTTTTCTTTTTTTTTTTCTTTTTTTTTATGGAATAGGAGGCAAACGAGCAGACAGATCGCCTGATGGTAAGCGAATATTGTCACCCATAGACACCTGCAGCACCAGAGGAGCTACAGGTACGTTGCCGGAGCATGCTCAGTGTAGGGTTCCGAAGCCGTTAAGTACTACAAACATAAAAATCAATAAGTAATACCTTTGAGTATATTTTACAATAACATTCTGGTAATGGTTGTGTTGTGACAGATTTAGAATCGTTTCTTATTATTTGCTCATGTAATAATGCTGAGTCTGACAAGTTTTTCTGCTTATCTACGCATGATGATTTATATTAAATTCATAGTTTTATATAATGCTATATTAAACATTTTCATTGCCTTAGACTAGGTAATATGGTTAAAAAATGACGGACTGTTGAGTTTCTTGCGGCGGTTCTTCCCACCAGAGTGGTCTCCGTTTGAGAAGCACTGGTAGATTGTTGACGTGTAAAAGTGCCTGAACGGCCTACTGGTTAAATAAATATCTTCTTTATATTTGGTATCAAAACTAACTGGATATGTCCCATCCCCACGTTACGTGTAGGGGAGGTAAAGTAAAAAAAAAATGTACCACTTTGTTGGCGTGAGGGGGATGTATTTTTTTTTCTTGTTTACCCTATAGTGTGGTTGGATAGGTCTTCCAAAAACATTGTGGGTTTGTGAAAACAGTTTTTTAATTAAGTAATCCGTTTATGAAATATTAAGTGCCCCCCCCCCCCACCTACAGCCAAATCTACAAATACTAAAAATCTGAAAAAAACCTGAATGAAAGAACATATTATAACCAATTTTACAGGAAAACTATCACGACTAAGTAGACATCATTGGTTCTTGAGATACAGGCGATTAAAGTGTTTATACCTACTAAAATCATCTTTTGGCACCAATTGACTTTAAATAGAAAATTAGTTATTACTTGTTGATTTTTATGTTTGTAGTACTTAACGGCTTCGGAACCCTACACTGAGCATGCTCCGACATGCTCTTGCCCGGTTTTTATTTATAGTTTCCGAGGGATAAAGAATAGTATAGATCTACGCTGATGAAGTCACTGGTAGTGGTTTCTGTTACAGTAACAACAGAGAGTAATGAAATACACAACATTTTGAAACTGAATAAAACTGTTTACGTCAAAAAAATATGTGTTCTAAAAAACACAAGGAAACTATATTAAGGTCCTTTGTTTCGTTATTTAAGCGTCTAAGCTCTGTTTTATATTTAGTAAAGCTGCCCTGCCAAGGTAACTAGATAGCGAGGTAGTTTGTTAAACAATTATGATAAAGTTATAACTAAGCTGTGAACTAATTTATACCCTCAGAGGCTGCATAAATCACCAAAATGTTTGAACTACTCCATTGCCTACAATAACTCTGGGGATTAATATACTACCTGTTATCATTAATATGTAGAGGTGTGGAAATCAAGGGAGGAGGTCTTTGCTCAGCAGTGGGACACTATGTTAGGCTAATTATTATTATTATGTATAATTATAGTCCTTCTACATTGTTTACTCTGGTTTTGAAAACTATTTACGAGTGAAATGCTATTTTATTGCATATTTTCTTGTTGTTACAATAAATATCCTCACCAATATTATGACCAGAGATCGGGCAAATGGGTGTCATTACTCGCAATAATGTGGACATGACTCCAATTTTAATTAAACAAATTTAATTATATTAATTTATTTCTTACCTGAATTTTAATCTTGATCCTTTGCAGGATAGTTATAAATAAATAATACAGGAGTGGCCATTGATATTATATGAATTTAAGTACATAAGTTTGCTCCATTAACATCCGTGGATTGCGATAGGAGCTTTCACCTCATAAGTTTCTTTTAGCCGTGAAAAGGAATAAAATAACCACGGAAAAATTAATACAATACCTGTTTATTTGCTTTAATAAATATACCCAATAACAAATCTTTGTATCATTTATTTATTAACTACTGCCTTGCAAAGGATCAAAATTATTCTTAGGATAAGTAATCAATTAATGTAATTTAATTTGTTTCATTAAAATCTATGGAGTCATGTCCACATTATTACGAGTAATGACACCCATTTGTCCGATCTCTGATTATGACTACGAAAGTGTGATTGTTTGTTACGTCTACGATTCAATACGCTAACTGACCATGCATATATTTCATTCTTTCGCTCTCTGGAAAGTGCTATGAAAGAGAAGATCTGTATTCACAAAACAATTGCCGTGTTATTTTTTCCTAAGATATGAAGGTTTAAATAGTCATAGTTCAGACCCCCTGCAAAAACACTCCATACAAAATCAACGACAGGAATGACGTCACAGCTGTTTTTCCATGGTTAAAATATATGGACTATATTAAGAAATATGCATTTGCTTCAGAAATTATTATGATTTAGCCAGTATCATTGCATAAATATATTAAGTATATTAAATGAAGATGCCGAAAAAAACAATTTAAACCTATAAAAAAAAAAAAAACATGTTTTGGTTCTATATAAAATCTTAATAAACAGGTTAAAACTTAGTCTATTGTATTTCTTGCACATACAAGAGATGTGAAGATCTCCAGGTGCTTGCAATTAAGAGCACTAAATGACGGTACATCTTGTTGATTTTGGTTGCAGCTAACGTTAATACCTTTTTTATGTTAACTGTAGTTCTTGATATTGTTAGTCGGTAAGGTACTTTTTAATGTATAATTCAGGTTTACATTTTGTTCGGGTACTTTTCATTAGTCGTAACATTATTTATTAATCACTAAAATGATGATATGTAAATATACGGTAACCATGATTTACTAGATCGGTGATTTAATTATGGGGAAAATTAACAAAAAAGAAATAGCTTTTGTTTCTTGCAACTAATATTACTTGAAAATGGCCATCAATTACAGAGTCTGAAAAACTGATTTCTGATCACGTCTTCGGTGTCACCCTGTGGTCATATTATGACCATATTGACCATTATGTATTATGACCCATTAGGGTATTTTTTTTATCAGTGCACAAATTTTAACATATGATTTTGTATCGTTAATATAATATATTACGACGATAAAAAGACTTCAAAAATATTTTTTTTTTGTTGCAAATTATCTCTCTTTTACCTTCTCGTGTGGACACAAAGTCACACTAGAAATGATGACATGGGTTGTCAAGCTGTAGGTATGCGATACACTGTATTGATATTCGAAATTTGAAATTTCATGTACAGCTTATCAGACAAGCCCCTCTCCTGCTGATATTCTAAATTTGAAGTTTCATTTATTAACTTACTTAACAACTCTCCCCTCTCCTCGCAACCCTGCATTAGAGGGTCCATGAATATCGTTAAGTTAGTGGAATCATTGAATGGGCAATATGTCTAATATTTTTTAAGCTAGAGTAAAAATAACACAACATGTGTTATTGATTAACAATAGCGAAGCAAATATTAAAAATTGTGCTATTAAAAAAATACCCTGTATATTATGATACGGTTCCTGTTCTTACACATATTGTTATTTTGACACCAACGACCAGGCTCGAATTCTACAAGGTAATAACGATATCGTTTTTGACCTGTTTCCGAATTGTCAACGTTTTGATAACTGTTATGTCATTTAATAATAATAATAATGATAATAATAATAGGGTTAGGTTTAGGTTTTTATAGTGTTTGTTTTTTTATACGATTATTGTTATTTTACTTTTATATCTTAACATTTATTGTAAAAAACGTAACTTACAGATTTTAAATAAATATTGACAATAATAATAATAATTTTTACAAGATTGAGTTTTCGGTAATGGCGACTGTGACATAAACGATTCTTAAACGTGTCAAACACGATATCGTTTTAACGCACCTGAATAGAGGCCCTGTTTCCGTATTATCAACGTTTTGATAACTCTTATGTCATTTACAATAATGGCGACTGTGCCATAAACGATTCTTAAACGTGTCAAACACGATATCGTGTTAACGCACCTGAATAGAGGCCCTGTTGACATTAGACACGCAAGAAAAATGTTCGGTGGAGATTTTTTACTATTTGTGGGAGAACGTCTATTGTCATACTTTGTACTGTCAACGCTGTGATAGCTTATCAACGCGACAGTAATGGCGGCCTATACGATGACAATATGTAATATAAAACCCCAGAGAATTACAAATTCAGCGCCCGTGCGGGCTGTTTCCAAACTATGAATTTTCATTTTCAACTAGCCACCATAAAGCCTAGCACGTCCGCTCGCAATTTAAATGCATTAGTAATATCTCAGTCAGCCAGTAGTTTTGATAGTGGTGTCACGACTGCAGAAGCCGCGGCGTATCTTGATCGTAATTACCGTGTAGATGCAGATTTGCATTTAGATTAGCGCCCATTTGCATGCACTGGCAATAATTCAGGGCAGCATAATGCAGAACCGTTAGATGCCTGATTAGCAAAAACCATCGTTTGCATACAAGCCCTAGTAGATCAGGTTGTAGGACGGAGGGGATAGTGCTGAGCCGTCTGGTACAACTGTTGAGTGGTAAATAAATAAATAAATATCTGAGAACAATGTCACACAAATTTCACGAGTCCCAAACTAAGCTCTTGGCTTGTACTAAATAGTACGTCGGAATATGTATTGGATTCTTGCTTCGATGCCATCGACTGCCCACAGAACAGTTCTTAGAGTTTTTTAATTTTTCTCCTTAACGATGTGCACTTTTTTCGGAAAACGCGCGTTTATCTGTAATTTCTATTCGCGCTCTGAATATTGGGCGCGCATCAACAGTTTAGCGTAATTAATGGGTGATGGATTGAAAACGATCCTCACATCTCTACAAGCTTATACCACTACTGTTCACTGGAGTAAGATACATAAGATATAAAAAAATACACTTTGTATTTAGGAAAGTATCAATGTAAAAACTAGCTTTGCATCTGTTTCTTTTAAATCATTGGTATATAAAAGTATTTATAGAAAATAAAACTAAATTGTTGACGCGTAGGACGCACACGTACCTACCGATCGTACTTTCCTTTTAAATTTGAATGCCTCGTCTCTCTATTTAAAATAAATCAGGAAAAGTGAAAGGCATTTTAAGAATTTCATATTTTACTTAAAACTGCTGTTATTTA
The DNA here is from genome assembly GCA_949316455.1 of Acleris holmiana. Lineage (NCBI taxonomy): Eukaryota > Metazoa > Arthropoda > Insecta > Lepidoptera > Tortricidae > Acleris > Acleris holmiana. The sequence goes on from OX438767.1 coordinate 17,369,243, forward strand.
CTTCTGTATATTTATTGGGTTGAAACATTACTTAGTCAATTTCGGCAATCAACAATTGCTATTCCATTATAAGTGCGAAATTGTACCTCATTTATGTACACGTACCTATGCCATTTAATAATTCAAATGAACCTACGTTTGTATGATGACGTACCTCTCGTTCTTTTTACTTTGGAAAATAAATTTCATTCATTCATTCATTCATTCATTCTTCAGCACACGATGAGGTACAAAATTAATTTATATCATGCCCATACACAGGAGAGTAATTTTAGTAATTACCATGCGGCACTGTCTGTTCCTAATATTCTAGGAACATAATCCACAAAGAGAAATTCGAGTCGTTATCCGCTGATCTAACTCCGGGCTATTGGTCTGTTTGTTCGCAGTTAAGATCGCGGTTGCGATGCGTGGGCGGCGCGATGCGGGCGCGTGGAACAAACAACGCCATGTGCAACGCGAAGCACATCAGGATTGGGCTGATTAGCGTGAATTAGGAAGGATAATGGCCCAATAGCGGAATGTTAATATTACAAGCTAGTACAGCTTAGTTCAATTTTGAATTCGTAACAGTTTTCTAATTTCAAATGTGTTCTAAATTTTCAAGTACTTTCACCATACGATGTTAAATTTAATCAATGTTAATCGACTGTTAGTTCATACATTTTGACAACTGTTAACACTCTAATCGTCTGTTAAGTGGTTAACATCGTATGGTGAAATTGGTACGTCTAACAAGAATAAACTTTAACGTTTATAAGACGTTTGTTAGTCGAATTAGACGTATATTACATTTATTTACTAGCTGTTTCCCGCCAATCCGCGTAGGTATCGTTTTTTTAATGGCAAGGAGCACACGAGCACTTAGGCCACCACAGCGGTTTGCTACTCAGGGTAAAAACTACCCTATGACTGCCCAGGGGGGTGATTCTGTCAACACAGCGCTGCGTCGATCTCAAAGGTGAAGTTTTATCCAGCAAGTTTAAGAAGTCCCGTCGGAGCAGGCAGGTGAGTCGAGTTCAGTGTCGTATAAAGCTGCCTAATTGAGAAGGCACGCGCAAAAATGTGTTTTGTACTTCTTAAACTTGCTGGATAAAACTTTACTTTTGGGATCGACGCAGCGCTGTGCTGAGAGAATCGCCCCCCATTACCAGGTAGGGTTTTAAGCTATCTCCTTAAAAGAGTACCTAACTAACAAACAAAGTTACTTTCACATTGATAATATTAGTGTAGATATAATTTTAATGTACCGGATCACATCAAGGCTATGTCTATAATTTCCGTTAAATAAGTTTAATATAAATTACTTCAGATGAATAAATATTGTGTTGCTAATTAATTTCCTCCCTTTCTAGACACGACAACATAATTTAAACTCACAAAATGTGCAAAAAACACTCCAAATACTTCTAACGAGCTTCAATATCTTCAGGAAACTCGTTTACTTCAGCTCCCAATGTACACCCACTTGGGAAAAAATCCACTCTCCTTCACTAGCGGGACTTTAAAGAATTACGTACTTTTTATTACCTTAAACGTCTGAGAGCGTCGGAGGAGATCAAAGTCGTTGTTAATCCAATAAGGTGCGTTACTGCCCCTGCAGGCGGATAATTTGGGCCCGTAATCAGGGGATAAAAGATCTTTTACACAGCTGCTAATCTAAAAATGTGACGGCTTGATGAATTGGACGAATCGAAAGTTCCAGAGCCAGATAAAAGGAGGCTTTCAGAAGTTAATTAACTAGGTGGCCGATGGATTTTTGAGATGTCTATGTTTGGGGGGCGAGATCGTTGAGATGAGTTAAATTACTTTTTAAGATTATAAGTGCCTTTTAATACATAAAATTTAAAAAAATAAACAATTTCTTTCTTGAAACTCCGCTTTTGAAATTAATTATCCAGAAAATCTTTTTGTCACAATACTAAGTCTCCAACACTAATATTGTCGATCGATCTCAAAGGTGAAGTTTTATCCGGCAAGTTTAAGAAGTCCTGTCGGAGCGAACAAAACACATTTTAGCGCGTGCCTTCTCAATTAGGCAGCTGGCAGGTGAGACCAGTTCAGTGTCGTATAAAGCTGCCAAGTTAAGAAGGCACGCGCTAAAATGTGTATTGTACGCTCCGACGGGACTTCTTAAACTTGCCGGATAAAACTTTACCTATGAGATCGACGCAGCGCTGTGTAGACAATCACCCCCCTGATACGAGTACCTATTTAACTGAGCTATTAAATACATATCAGCTCAACCAAAGTCATAACAAGCTACTTAAAAGTGTTAAACGCGCATCAAACTCCTAGAAATTCTCAGCCAATCTTCAACAAGAAGTCACTAGTACTTGAAAAAGTAATAAAAGCTGTTCCAGTCCAGTAAAGTCAGTAATGCGACTAGATCGAGACTAGTCCCGTCGGCGCCGCGGCCTCGCCGCCTTCCCTCCTGCCCTCCGAGATGTTATCTGCCAACTGTATTGGATTCACCAGATTAACGACATTATGCTGAATTGATGACGCTAACTTATTTATATCTGAATGAGACTGTCAGTTGGATAAATTATAGGTTTTTCTATTTGAGCTTTGCCCTGTCTTTATCCTGTCACTTTGGAATTACAAATAATCTAAATACTTTAGAAAAAATATATCTAAGAGTCACCAACATGATCATACTTTGTCTTTATTCTATTGCAGCTACTTTTGTCAGAAAAAAGGAAAGTCTCTTTGTTCAACGGAATTTCAAAAACATAAAAGTACATACATACAAACATAAAGTCACGCCTTCGTTCCCAGAATGGGGTAGGCAGAGCAACAGAATTACCAACAACTCTAAAAAAGTTGTTAATAATTCTTTAACCACATTTTGCATAATTTTGTACCAGTGTAGGTATTAGTGACAGGTTGCAAGCCCATCGCCTAACAGTACTACAAGCCCTTATTCCCTCAGTCACCTCTTACGACATCCACGGGAATACATGGAGTGGCACTATTCTAACCCGGTTACCACATAAAAGTATGACCGCTAATAATTTAAAATATTACAAACCACAAAGCTTGGTAAATTTTTCCGTTTGTAGAATTTGAATCGAGTAAAAGCTATCTGAAACATAAATGTCTGGCAAAGCTTCGGAACGGTCGCCATTAATACCTTTGAAAACGGGGAAATAACGTTTAAATTCCCTCTTAGTAGTATTTTGCGGTCTGAGTACGGTACTAACCGACCGCAAAAGTAAAATTTACTTCACGAGTAAGTGGAGTGAAGCCAGCAACACTGCGGCGTAAAGTTTTGAAACAAGAAAATTCATAAATTTATATATGTAAGTACTAAACATTCTAGAGATTATACACAATGATCTTTAAAGGCTCTTAGACCGTATTGTAGGCAAAGCTTTCAAGAGAATAACGCCTAATATTTCGAAGGTACTCCAGTACATACATACATACATAAAGTCACGCCTTCATTCACAGTTGCCTCTTACGATATCCACAAGAAGACATGGAGTGGCACTATTCTAAGTGGTAACCACACGGAACACACACGGATGGTACTCTAGTAACATTGATAATTAGAGGTATTTCGCATGATCCCCCTAAAGGCAGAATATTGGACTGTAAGTAAGAACCATACGAAATTCTCGGAGCCTATTTTCTCAGTTCCGAATCGACGTGTTACAAAGTACTTTAGTTCATGTTAGACCTTGAGACGTACTCCAATACCCCGACTGTAATATTTAATGGTACAAACATTTATTACGCTGGCTGTTTCCGTGCTTTTTGCTCCGGCCGTTCAGAAATGTTTAACGGGCGGAGTTGCGGTTTCTTCAGCCGGCGACTGCGCGGTCGGGAACGCTCGGGAATTCTCGGCAAATGTCGGGAATGGTCGAGGCTCGGCGGCCGAATACCTAGGAATTCATGTGCTCCTGTGAGAAGCTAGAGATAACACGGACAATTTTTTTTGGATTGTTTTGCAAGGTTTTGGTTTTGGTTTTTGGTTTGCCTGTTTAATTGTATTACTGTTTTCTCTTGTCTTGTTTAAGTTAGCTTAGTGCGTGTGCTATGTGTTTGTGATCTGCCGTGGTTGCGCTGGATGGTTCCAACGGAAGATCAGCGCTAGTTTTAATGCCAGCATAGCGCTGAGTTTGAACCATTTCGTGACAACACAGGTCTTTTGTTTATGTCAGAATTTTGTTTGTCACGAATAATTCTTTCTTTGCTTTCTTTAAATAAAGTTCGTAAGGAAGTACCTACTCGTAGGTACTCTTATTGTAGTAGCCTAATAAACTCAGCATCACAAACTCTCGTATATTCTGTACAGTTGAAAAATTAAACTGTTGTTTGCATTCTTAGTACGATCGAGCTCGAAAGTAACGGTAGGTACATTTAGTACCTTGTCACAGCTATTAATATAATAATTTTAAGGCGTTACTTTGCCAATGTGCTTAAATGTACAGAAAAGGTACTTCTGAGTTCGAATGCACTAGCTTTGAAACATAGCTTTATAAAGATCAAGAAAATAATTGACTTTTTAACTTTCTGTTTTAATGTACTCAGAGGTTAGTACTAATTTGTAATGTAGTTTTTCAGACCAAAACATGTTGTGATCACTTTTCCCTTGTTCGTTTTTTCAACAACTCTATTTTCACCCCCTTCGGATTTCATTTGTTCTGCGTGACAGCATATTTTTCTTAAAAAAACTAGGCCACAGTAAACTCAATTGCGAAGTTATCAAACTTTTTAATCGCCTCTCCATCTAAGTTAGGCCGCGGAATGAAGGCGAACAGCCTGTCTATTGATTTCATTTACTTTTTTCGCGGGAAACGGCATCTGTCACGTCGCTTTACAATTGATGTTTTGTTTTTGTTTTTATTCGGAGGCCCTCCATTATATTTGGAACGTTTCATTTAAGGAGTCAAAGTAAAAAATGTTTGGATTTAGTTTTACGGGCATTGTTGCTGGAAATTGAAATGAGAAAATTCTCTTCTGTCCTAAACAATCTGAATAGTACTTGGTGATTGAGTTTATTGCTTTCACAAGATGTAGCTTGTTTCTGGGGCCAGATTATTTATTTACTCTTGAGTTGAGATAGTTATGCTAAAAGTCTAAGTTAGAGTATGAGTAAGTAAGTGAGCTCTGAGAGACACCTGGGTGTACGCAAACAATGTTTACAACTTTGTATTTGCCACGTCAACTGCGTTGTGAACAATGTTTATCATTATCAATGATCAATTTAAAATTAACTAAATTATTCATTATCCGTAGGCATTGAAACAAAATTATGCAAAAGAAAAAGAAGAAATACAAATGCGTCTTACTCACGTACCAGACAGGATATGGCAAAAACATGTTTTATTTACTAGATAGATTTTATCATCTATAACAGTTCACGCAGTTAAAAATTATGTTACACATTTTGTATCTGTTTAAAAAATAAAGATTAATCGATAATTTAGAAGCTAGATTTTGTTTTAATGTCGTACCCAAGTCTGCGCCTACCTAATTAACCTAAATATCTCGAATTCAACCTCCATCCCAATTGAAACGTCTAAAATTTATCACAATCCCGGGCAAACAGTCCAAATTGGCATTGTCACAGCACAAAGGCAAATAAAAAGTCGGCTTCGCGAACAAATGGGGGCATTAGCGGACAAAGCCGGGTAATTGATTTAATTTGTAGCGGGTCGAAATTCAGAGGTGTCGCGACGGGACACCGCCGGGGCCACACTGGGTTTAGACCTTTAAAAGATAAAAGATAAAAAAGATCAAGAAATAACTGATCCTGGGTTGTGTTAGATTCTATTATATAAAAAAATGTACACGTCGGTCGTGTCTGTGGTAAATTTACAAATAAATAGATGGATTTGCCGTGTTTAACCAATCACAATATAAACATCATTGTTTTCAGACAAAAGTACTATCACAAAATTACAGGATGCTGAAAATGGCCTGAATGGTTTCGAGAAAAGGATGGTACGGCCGTGCCTCTTTGTTGTGTTCGACTTGGCGGGGGCACTGCCGTGGCCCCAGATATTGTGCGGCTTGTATGTGAGCGTGCCTTGACCGTACGCCTTGCGAGCCAGCACACTCATCAGGACGGACCGAGCCGGATTAGTCGGGGCCGCGAAGTCCCTGCTTTTGGTTATTAAGTATCGAGAGAAGCGCAACGACGCACCTCTAGCGTCCGCGCGGTATTAGGTAACAGAAACTACTTTTCTATTTATAGTTTGATAATTTTGCCTAACCACCCAACTAGCTGTCCTTTACGCTAAACTGAATTGCTTAGGCATGTCATAGTAACCCCCTAGAGCAAAGTTTGAGACTAGGTCAATTTGTGAGAGATTGTCCTCTGACATTATTTTTATTTTCAAATTTTCTAAGTAAAGTATCCCCAGTGTGGCTACACCCTGTTCGAGACTGCTCAGAGTCGCGTCGTTTTGGTCTGCTGCCGATGTTTTATTGCCAAGGTTTAAATTAAACACCAAAAACACACAAACATACCGTCCGCTTGGTACCTATAAGTGTATGGAGTATCTGTCAACATTTACACCCTCTGAACAAAGAGTAAAAGATTAATATTAAAAAGTCTAGTTATTTTGAATATTCCTCGGTAACATTTGACATGATAGAAGGAGACATTATAATACTAGCTGTTTCCCGTGACTTCGTCCGCGTAAAATTAGTTTATCGCTATTCCCTCAGGAACTGTCCTATTTTTCGGGATAATAATTCCACTTTGTCTTTCCCAAGGACTCAAACTATCTTTGTAACAAATTTTGTCTAAATTGGTTCAGCGGTAGTTGATTGCCTGCTTTAGGCATTTTATCGTGTTTTCAAAGTTATCATAGTTCATAATTATTTACTTAGCCGAGTTAAAAAAAATACGGTACCATGTCAAAAGCAATATGGTTTTACCGAATAGAATAGAGCCTCTGGCCAACCAACCATAATAGGCATAAACATTAATGGAATTGACGTAAGCCACCGAGATAGTACCACGGGACTATCTCGGTGGCTTACGTCAATTTCATACATTTGTCTAACGAAACACACTTAATAGCTAACGATTGTCGAATGCAACTTGTCTAGCGCCACTGCATAGTTATGTCATAATAACCCTCCTGGCCCGGTGTCTGTAATGAAATCTACCAAGTTAAATTCGACCCACTTCCCGATTGAGCTGAAATGCTTGCATTATGTATATCGCGTGACAATGTTATATTATGATGACATGGAGCTGATCTGATGCTGGAGTCAGAAGGTGGTTACAGGATCTCCGCTATACTTAATGTAGACCCATCGAGATTAGACTCATTATATTTGTTTTTGATAAGCAGTAAAACTTTGCAAAGAAGAAGTACAGTCGGCAACAAAAGCTTGTCTCAAAAATGAAATTATTGACCGAACCACCTACATTTCAACCTACGATGTAAGGGTATGAATAATAGGGGGAGGGAAGGGGGCAGGGTACTCGTGATGTGACGTGATTCGACAGGATATTGAGCGCTCGTCACTGGCAACTAACGCTGCACTTCCTACTAGCATGGCGAATATTACAATGGCGTAAATTAAGCATGAAACGGCCTTAAAACCTGACAATAATCCTTCGCGAACACCTGACCAAGATCAGTATGTTTGATTATGATCACGCGTTTGTACGAAAATATGCGCGAATTTGCGATGATCGCATGATGGTTGTGGCAATCTAGATAACGTCATTACTTTGAGAAAACCTCGTATCTCATATGTCGTGATGTGCTATTTTAAACTTTTTGTTGTTACTTTTTGAGTTTTAATTGCTATTTACGTATGTGATAGTATACAACGTGTCCTTGCGTGTGATATCCATGTACTTATTTCCCTAATAGGTTCATGCATGGTGATTTTCTAAAACTCGACATTAGCGAAATGCACCTTATTAAAACAAGGAGTAACAGCCATTAATTAAGAAAAGAAAAGAATACAATCTGTCAACTTTCTCGTCGGTACAGTAGGTCTGTTTTACCTCCTCTAGCATAAAATAAACAGTGTGATTAAAATAACACTTAAATCTCGAGATATCATACTCGTACAGCAGCGTGCTAGCCGCGCGGCGCATTTTATTGAAATCCTGCGAAGGAGCGCTCTTTGTGATGTAAAAGATTGATGTGCATCTCGCTGCTTGCACCACGCGAGCGGGCCGCTTGCCGGTCGTGCGCGAGCTTTGTGAGTATTTTCGGTCTTTTGGAGCATGGTTTGTTTATTCCCAGTCCTTTATTTAACAGGTCAAGTCAGGATTAGTCGTGGTAGGACTCTGTGCAAGGTCCGTCCGGATCGCTACCACCATCTTATCCATTAACCGTCCGGATCGCTACCACCATCTTATCCATTAACCACCTGCCAAGCAACAGTGTTCGCAATGTTGTGGGGTAAGACAACCGGTAAAATTAATAGCATAGAGGCATTCCATCTTAGTCCTCAGGGTTGGCAACGCATTGAGGTCTTAGAATTATGGTCTTGAGAATTCAAATGTCAATGGGTCTCAGATTCCACTTACAATCAGGTGGTCTGAGGGCTCGTGTGCCTTCTACTTAACATAAAGAAAAAAAAAGTAAGGTCAGCTACTAGAACCCTTTCCGCTCCGCAAAAGTGATCTAAGGAGTTCTCCTTACTTAAGTTTGATTTTTGTTGTATGTAAGGATGGGTTAAATATATAACTTTCTCAAAATCATTTATTTCCTGTTGCCAATCCTGAGGATTATGATGCTAGTTATTTCACAGGTATATCCCGTCACCGGAACACATCAATGCGAACAATGCTGCTTGGCGGTAGATGAATGAGGTATTTATATGGAGAGCAAAGTTAACCAGTGCCCTTATTTCTATTTGCTGTTCCTATGAAAATTTAACGACACCACCATGATTGTTATAATATTGGAGCGAGGGCCAAAATGTCAATTTTCCTTCGGCAAGCCAAGTCAAGGATCTCGAATGTTCTGCGGACGCTTACAACGCAACGAGCTGAGACGAAGCGCTCGGAAATTGTTTAAAAGGCAGTCCTAAGTACTTCCCCACTCACTGAGCGATGTATTCTAAGCCCCTGCGTACGCTAACTAGCGTTTCTATTCGTTTTATTGTCAAACCAATCGCGTCACTGGTCCGCGTGGATTAATAGTCTCAGGGACATAAGATCAAGTTTTATATATCCAAAAAACAGACGCATAGGCATTATGGTTGTTGAGGTTCAGATGCAGATGCGTCATGTATCTTGTCTATCGTTCCTGATGGCCTAGCCAAGATGCAAACGCTACTAACGTTATTCTTTTCTATCGCTCAAAATGTATGAGATGACATTCTCGTTCGTAACGAGAAACCACGTGGTCAACTGTCATCCCATACATTTTGAGCGATAGAAAAGAAAAACGTTAGGAGCGTTTGCATCTTGGCTGAGGCCCCTGGTTATGCGAGCTAGTTTGTTATTCAAACGAAAACCATTAAAAAAAACTAAAATATTCATGTAATGGAAAGCAAGCTAAAAACCCGGCTGTTTTTTTTAAATTACTTTCTTTAAAATATTTAATATTCCTAAAATAAAATAAAACCACGCGTCTGAATCCATCCATTCATTTGAGAGCTACAATACCACGTTTCAGATACGCAGATACATACACTCGTGAACTTATGAAACCTGAGGGCTTATTGTCTAACGCACTCGCAATCACGATCGTTTTCATCTTGAAAATCGAACGTTCGTCTGCATACAATATGAAAACAATTGCTCCATTTTGAAGCCGGGTGCGATTGCGAGTGCGTTAGACAATAGCCCCTCGGGTCTACAAAAGAGGTTAAAAATTGGACCCGACCAAATTTTTCCCATTTTTTTGCCACCAAACATAGTTATAACACGGAGCAAATATTTTCCTCTTTTAACTTATATCATGTACCTATAACTCACCCGCATATCTACTGCGGGTGCAACTGAATGCATTTACTCCCACACCTGGCCGTTTCCAAAAAACCGCGAGCAGACTGAAAGAGGACAAAGCACACAATTTATCGTACACCTCGTGCCCGAAACACGCGGCCCAGGACCTAAGGTCACAGCTGGAAAAGGCGCTTGTTATCTACCTTATTTCAACCTTTTGAGCGGCACAGTCATCTAGTGACAGCCAACGGCAAGGGTTACACGTCAACGTCATCAATACATGACCAACATAATCCTTCTACTATGCAATTAAATTAGTTATTAATTAAATGGTTTGCTCCGTCGCGTACAGAGCACGACACTTTTCGTAGTTTGGTGGTCAAGAGGTTAACCAACTCGATTTTCACACATACTATAGCTAAAAATTGGGACTTAATTGTGTAATAAAATAATTTGACTGAATAGCTCCGTATCCACTAGAGGCAGTCTCGGGTCGAAACAGCCGCTCGACCCGTGGCAGCGCGAGTGTAGACGCTGTCTGAGGCGGGCCTCAGGTTGAGAGGTTGCCTCTAGTGAATACGGAGCTTTAAAAATATGTGGTTCTTGTAATCTATTGCAAAACCAAGACTTTAGGGAATTCATTTTCATGAAATGCTTAAAAAAAGAACACTAGTACAAAATAACTGACAAAGCATGCTGTGCTCATCTGTAATTGGTGGGATAATTATATTTAAACCAATTCTGATGTAATGCTTTGCTATTGGCGATGCTAATAAATTAATTAAACTCTTTTCGGCACAGATTCTGGTTACAAATGATATGGACGTAATTTTTGGACCAAAATAGGCATAACAGTATACGTATTAAGGTGATTTATTTATTTTATTTTATTTTTTGCCGTACCCTTTTCGCTGCCAATGACTTAGTAAACAAATTTAAAATTTGAGATTACTCACGCAATTTATCACGTTACCGCTAGGTGGCTCTGTAACCAAAAACACGCCTATATTAGGTGGCCATTAGGTGACCTCCACGACAAAAAGAGTTAAGAAATAAAACAGATATTCTTCAGTATAGACTCTTCCAGTAGAATTCCACTCTGCCGCAAACCGTTGTCCGCGATAAACAATGCGCGGACAACTTTCCCTTTGTGGTGGCTTTTTCAGTAATGTACTACATACCGCTGCTGCGCTAAAAGTGCCGCTTTTGGCTCAGCGCTGCGCTTCTTGCTTTTGTTGTGGGTTTTAATTAATCATGTACATTCTAGAATTATTTTATAAATGTTTTTGGATTGCGCCATTACGTTGAATTTATAAAATACAGTCATAAACTATAACATAATCTCCCTTCTACAGCGCTATAACATGAGCTCCTTTGACGTGGCGTCAAAAGAGTAGGATCATTAAAAAGCGGAATCTTTAACATGCTGCTGACATTACTTAGGTCTTTGAACGATGGTGAGCGCTTACAGGTACATAAATCACGCCTGTTTCCCAAAGGGGTAGGCAGAGACCACTTCTTTCCACCTGCTACGATCCTGACAAAGCTCTTTCGCTTCTTCCACATCAAACAGTTTGCCTTTAATTAAATATTCATGTTCAAATGCAATATATTGCATTCATAGTATTTAAAGTGGCCTAACAGAGTAATATAGTGCTAAACATATACAAACATATAGTGCTATTAGGGTATAGCAATCTTAAAAACTAAGTAAAAGATATTAACCTACATATAACGGAGTTAGTATCCATACTACTTTTGATTGAAATAATAATTCTAGCTGAAGTTACAATAAACAAACTCATTGCAGAGAAAATCCGAAGAAATGTGTCTGTTTTCTGAAATATTTAAAGATTTCCACCATCTTTGGCACCCTTAAAGCCAACCAAACACTCGTTCTGTCAATCTTGAAATAAATCATCCTATTCTAAGTTAACTTTGTAAGTCTGAAACGCAAGTTGGGCGTCGGCGCGGCAGGCCAGGAGTGTAATCCCTTAAAGTGCTTAAAACGGGAAAATAAGGGTTAAGTTTTAAGAGCACTCGTCGTCTGGAATGAGCGGCGCAAGGGACAGGATGAGAGGAACCTTTTAAGAAACTATTTAAGATAATTATAGTGTTCTCCACAACGTCGCACTTGACTACTTTGTGGAAGGTATGTAAATACTTGTACAAAAACTTTACCCTTTTTCTTCAGTAGTCGGGACCTGTGTCCCGTTATTTAAATTCAAATAAATATTTATTTCGAATGACTTAGATTCATATTTGTTTGTTAGTACATACCATAAAATCACATAAGGTATAAGTTTATTTGTGGTAAACGCATGCAAACCACAACAACGGTTCATGTATGGACTGTCAAACCTGTCAGCGATCATTGCCAGGATACTGTTGGAGCTGGCCCGCACTCTGCGCGCCAGAGAAGTAAATCGCTTGTGGAATGTTGCGTAAGAACAGTCAACCCTTGCCTTTGCAAATATTCTCGACACACAGCAAAAGCTAGCCAGACCCAATAGCACCCTGAAAGGTAACCTCTCATAAGTCCGTAAAACGTTTGCCCGCTGTTCCGTTTGTACGAATTTTCATCCATCAACCATCCATTACATCGCCTACATTCCCAGAGGAGGGTAGGCAGAGATACCGTTAACTCTAAAAACACTTCTTGGTGATTCTGTAACCATATTTAGCACAACCAGGCTAAGATATTTACCAGTGTATTGACAGGTTGCAAGCCCATAGCCTAACAGTACGACAAGCCCTTATTCCCTTAGTCGTCTCTTACGACACCCACCGGAAGAATAAGGAGTGACACTATTCTAACCCGGTAACCACACGGTTAAGTTAGGTTTGTTTTATAACAATCCAAAAAAGTTACAGGGTTTCAGAAAATTCATATTTTCTAGCTTTTTAAAATTCCGACAAGCGAAACAGTGGGCTAACGATTTGTCTGCCTAGCTTTTGCAGTTCGTCGGGAATGATCGCGGAGACAAGGGTTGTGTTTTTACGTTTTTAGTGTTTCTGATAGGTAACGACCCTCAACGCATTATTGAACTAGACGTGAGGGGTGCTTTTATACTAATACCCATTATTTTTGCTTGTTAATGCGCCCGTATCATCCTTCAATAAAGAGCCCCGCAGGTCGTATGAAGCGATTATGTCATATAATGGTGTCGATAATATATCAACTGTTACTCAAAGACTACTATTGTATGCTAGGGATATATAGGTAGACTGGTAACTCTGCACTTTTTTCTGTTGTTGCGATACGTGCTGCCATCTAGTTCGTCTAGTAGAAAGCTCATCTATGCGTATGTGTTCGAAGGCACGTGCTTATACATAACCACATACGTAAGTTATTCGCTGACCCCTTTATTCATACAATATCACAACTGTATTTAAAGACCACTAATAGTTAAGATGCGTTGTTGGCACACATTAACTACCTATTGTAGGTTTAAACACTGTTAAAATATATGAAAAAGGGGTGGGTAAAGGTTGATTTAGTGTAAGTAATACAAAAAAGAACATATCAGGCGTGATCAAAATATGCTACTGGTTCGTTCATGTTCTGTCAAACGTCAAATCTGTCAAGTGACAGTTAAGAGGACCAGCGTTGCGCGCCCAAAAAATTGATTACGACCAAAATCGCACTAAAAATACGTCTTTGAACGCATTTGTTCTAACCTCCTTCAACTGCCCCCCTCTCCCCTATTTTTATAAATAACAATAGTAAATAAATTTCCGTTTTTGTGTTATTATTCAGCATTGAATGGTTCCTAAAGTGTTTTTTTTTTAATTCATCAGCAACACTAAAGTTTTAGGCAAGTCCATGCAATACAAAAATATTAATCGCATAGCGTCGAAGGAGAGGTTGAGACGGACGGGGTGGCGAACCACCACTAATGTACTAAGTTGCCATAGCATGCTGTTACTTGCACCAACCGCCAAGTGCCGACACACGACAATCGCATCTCTTAATAAGTAATAAGGGAACCGGCGCACGCGGGGCTTTTTAATAACACCCCGTAACCGCCCATCTTGGAATTCCAGGGACAGTTTCAAAATGTAAAAGCATAAAACAGTTGTCTAAGAACAAAGAAATTAAAAAATGAAGCATAATGCACCGATACAAAGGTCAAAATAAAGGATGATTACATTTAGAGTTGTTCCCCTTTTGTTGTCAACGTGACAAGTGTTATGGGATTAATTTTTAACCGGCAATCGGAACGGTTCACATGGTTTTTTGACAGTTTAAAATGAAGGGTGACAGTTTTAGTAATGTCCGTTTGATGTTTTGTACGTCTGTGATTATACGTAAGTGTATTGGAAGGCCGGATAATGAATATATTATAACGTAGGTAAATTTAATTTTGACGTAAATTGTTAAGTATTTGTTTAAAATAAATAAGTAACAAAATATCGAGTCCGTTTTAAAGGATTGTTGTTTATAATAAAACAGACGCTAGCGTCATTAACTATTTTGTCCTTTATGGTGTGATAACATGTTAAATAACAACAGCACTAAGCCTCATTAAAGTTATCAAAGTTAATCATAGTAAGATTATATCAACAATTAACAGTTATTTAAATTCAATCGTTACTTAACCAACTTCTAACGAAGAAATTGTTTTACCAATATGAAAAAGCTTTTTCCTTCGACCCTATTACAATCCTAGTTATTCCACAAACCATATTTTCATTCGTTTCGCAAACAAACACGTTCACTATAATTTACCCGTCTTTCTTTTGTCTTTTACAATCACATGTCTCTGACAATAAAGCTATTATTCCTCGTGAATAATCTATCTTCAAAATTAAATTCTATAACTCGAAAATACTGGACTCTTCAAATTGGACGCTATAAACCTGCGCATAAAGTTACAAAAAGCTTGGCTGAAATCTGGAGTTGAAGTGTTACATTTCTAAGGTATATTTATTGAGGCATTGGTATGAAACACGTACAATTTCCTCTAAATACACGACTGTCCCACTATTACTTAATGCTATTTCAAACGTATCACAAAATAATTACACATTCTAAACGGAAAATACATTTCTATTCAATAAGGTAGCATATTTCGTGTCGGACGTCGTGTTCTACATTAATTATGAAACTTGCAGTTGCTGCTTTTCATGCATTGAATTGGTTTAAAGTTCCTTTGTCTTTCGGAATTTTTGTAATCACTGTTAAAGTTTTATCAAAAAATTCTACAAATTCTTACAATTGTCAAAAATTCTAGATCAATTCTCGGTCATTTATAACTGAATATGTTCAGTTTTAAATACATATAATCTATAAAGTCCCTGACGTAAACCGCATAGCAATGTTGTCCAATCGTAGCGTGCTACAGATTTCTCGTAGACCCATCTACGACTATACGACAATATGTTTGTATAATATACAGGGTGGAAAAAGGCCGGATGGAACGCATTTTCCCACAAGGGATACATCCTATGTCATAATTGTCATAAAAGATATTGAAGTGAGCTTGTTTTATTTAAAAGTAAAAGTTAACAGCATTCAATAATACAAAATAAAAATGAAGCCTGCTTTTATAGTTATGGTCTTTTACTTCCATTGCCCGCCTAGTTTCCACACATCCTGATTTTAACATATCGACGGTTCTGTGACTCAACCTCGTATATTTAATTTTGTCCAGTATAAACTGACACGCACTAAGTATGTACTCGCGTACTTAGTGAGTGTCAGTTTATACTGGACAGTATTCTATATACGAGGTTGAGTCACAGAACCGTCGATATGTGTGTTTAAAGTCTTTTATATAGCATTGACTTTTATACTACATAGATTGGATGACTTAAGATGATTAAACCTCTTTTCTTGTTAATATAATAGTCCAATTAGCCCAATTTCTCTGTAAAAATACTTAAACCACCAACAACAAAAAACAAACAAACTTCAAGTTGAAATTGCTTTTATTAATTACGTATACTTATAAACAGTTCCTTCGATATGCTAAAGAAAACGAACAATGGCGCCAATGTTGCTTTGAATCAGACATTAAATCTAAGAATAGTCACTAATAACTGCATCGTTGCTTCAAACAGCACCGTTTTCTGTCGGTAATTGGCGGAAAACACGCCACAATAATCAAAGGCCATAACTAACAATATCTTTAGTAAAACTTGACTAATGAGACTGCTAAAAGAGGTAACAGACAGTGTTATAAAGGTCCTTATGCCTTCTCAATTAGGCAGCAGACAGGTGAATCGAGTTCAATGTCGTATAAAGCTGCCTAATTGAGAAGGCACGCGCTAAAATGTGTTTTGTACGCTCCGACGGGACTTCTTAAACATGCCAGATAAAACTTCGCCTTTAAGATCGACGCCGCGCTGTGTTGAGAGAATCACCCCCCTTAGCGCTCTTGCCACTAAAGTAAAGAATTTCGCGTCCATCACTAATGGTGTGCGCTGGAGTTTTTTTATTTTCTTATACCTATTAATTAAAGCCTGGTAATACGAGTAGGTATAAACGCAGAATAAAATAAGTGTTACTGCCTTCTGTGGGATCTTTACGCAGTGTTTTGCTATAACAACTTCTTCAATTCTTTAAAAATACAGAAAATTGTTTTTGTTTACATTATAAATTTCTACATCGCTACAAAGTTTTTTTGTTATTATAAGGAGAAAGCACACGAGCACTCAGGCCACCTGATGGTAAGTGGAATCTAAGTACCATAGACTTTTGAATTCTCAAAACTATAATCTTAAGACTCCAATCTTAAGACCGCGATGCCAACCCTTAGGACTAAGATGGAATGCCTCTATGCTAGTAATTTCACAGGTTGTCTTATCCCCACACCGGAACACAACAAAGCGAACACTGTCGCTTGGCGGTAGGTTAATGGATATGATGGTGGTAGCGATCCGGACGGACCCTGCACAGGGACCACTAAACTACACTTAATCTCTTTACTACACTTAATTTTCGTAAATGGCCCCGAATTACTCATATCCTTAAAGTTCAACAATTCCCGGCAATAATAACTGTCCTAATTTATTTTTGTATAATAGAACGAGACGTATATTATGTAGATTGCCGCCTAAAAACTTCACATATATGCACTTTTACCTGTTACACACATTCATCATCATTTATTATTACTGTTCAGTTTATTGTGGCGCTTCTTCTCAGCAAGAGACCATCTTTGAAGCCAGTAGAGTTTTGATGTGTAAAAGTGCCCGTGCGGCCTACTACTGAATAAACAACTTTAATCTTTTTTTTTTTATAAAAAAAATGGCTCGTGTAAGTGAACTTAGTCTCTCGTGGTAACTTGGCAGACCACCCTTCCACTATCCCACTCCCACTTCATGCTCGGATAGCTGACGACTAAATCTCGGCCTGTTTTGAGCATTAGTCGCTAAACTACGGCGCATTACCCGCCACTTGTCTGGCCGTAGAAGTGAGAGAACAGTAGCTTAAATTATAATCACAACATACATACATACACAACATCTCGCCTTCATTACCGGAGTGGGGTAGGCAGAGCTACAGAAATACCAACAACTCTAAAAAGACTTGTTGATAATTCTGTAACCACAATTTGCACAAAACAAATAAAATAACAATTCGTCAAAAAAATTATAACGTCTATAGTTTTTTGTATGAATGAATGTGTCTAAAGTCGGTAGATCCACGTGAGGAACCGTAGAGCCTGTTGCCACCTTCCGATAGATTAGACATCAATCGATTGCATGGTCGTCAGGTATACATACGCATTTCAAATTCATTTTTAAAAATAATCCGCTAGATTAGAACTAAAATATGAAATGTTAAATTAAAGCTTTCAAATCCTTAGTAATATTATAAATGTGAAAGCGTGGATGTTTGTTACGCTTTCACGCAAAAACTACTTGACGAATCATCGTGAAACTTTGTAGAAGTAACATAGGATACTTTTTATTTTAAAAAATAATATACTTTATATACAAAAATTTAAATTAAAATTGACAAGAAAAATATAATTGCAGCGGGCGAAGCCGCTGGCGGGTCGCTAGTTTAAAATAAATACACTCTTCTCCAACATGGCTTCTATTCAACTCGATACATTTTGACATGTTATCGTATTGTTTTTAACTCGGCCGCCATTACTGTCAAGTGAATAAGAGCTATCGTAACATTGATAATAGGATAACACGTCCAATGCAATATTGTTTTGAGTGACTTTTGGCCAGTAGAATAGGGTCCATGAAGTTAACAAGTATGCACAGTGAAATAAGTAATTCCAACGTAGGCACCCACTACTAATTGTACAAATGCCAAAGTTCGTGTGTGTGTGTGTTAGTTAGTCACTCTTTCACGCTGCAACGGCTGGACGGATATGGGTAAAATTATTACTGAAGAAAGCTTAAACCCTGGATTAACATAGGACTACTTTTATACCGGAAAATGTTAAAGTCCCGAGGGAATAGCGACGCGACTAAGTCTGGGGCAGAAGCTATAATAATAATATAAAAAAATCTTGTTTACTATAGAATATTTAATTAAATAAATAACAACCACGAATTTATATGCTGTTTGTTCTACTGAATACTACATACGCTACTGCCCTACAACGTCTGCGGGTCCGTGGGGGTTCTCACGCGCCGCTTATCTCGCCAAAAGTGGTGCGTCCGTAATATTTCATGCCTTCCACCCGACTGCGCCGGCGCCTTCTCACTTGCTCCTAATGGAATATTAAGGTCTGCGTGACCGACATGTGACCTGGGCCTGTATTCTGCTGGGTAAAAGCCATATTGCCGTTGACATGTTACCGTATTGTTAACGAGATAGCTCTTATTTACTTGAAAGTAATGGTGGCCGAGTTAAAAACAATACGATAACATGTCAAAGGTGAATATGATTTTAGCTGTAAAATAGAGACCCTGAAATAGCATAAAATATATTAAAGTAAGCTTGTAAGTATTAAGAAAAATAGTCATACAAATTCGTTGCCATTATCGACGTAATCGCCTAAATTGACAATAGGTACAGTTTGTCTCAAAAGTAAACTATTTTTATGGTCATGATCTACTGAGAAAATAAATAAACAAATTTCTGCTAATGGCTAAAGAGCTTAAACGACACATGGTCTTTTCTACGTCATAGGTAGCGCTAGGCTTAACAAAATAAAACACGGTTACAAACAAAACGTCATTCCTACCACTCGTCTAAAGCGGGCGTAGCAAACATTCATGAGATTAAATGTTGTTTTCTCAGTAAATAAAAAAACAAAAATAAAAGAAATGGTATGCTTCTGAGAAAACCTCTAAAAGCATGATTATTTAGAACACCACTTCAAAATAATCCTTTTATCAATTTCTTAACAAGCTCCTACTCCTCGTAGATGCGTGATTTAAAATTATCTCTACTTAATTCACGGTCTCGGTGCCAGAAACAATAGAATTGAGAACCTTCTCCTTTATTGATAAATCAACATGGTTAATTTGGAAGTGATTTCTCGGTGCAATTAACATTAAGTGATCATATTTTTTGTTTGCGAGTATATGTGTATTATATGTACCTATATACATACATAATGTCACGTCTTCATTCCCAGAGGCAAAGCTACAGATTTACCAACAACTCGAAAAAAACTAATAATAATTCTATAACCACATTTTGCACAATCAGGCTGAGATGTTTGCAAATAATAAATGTGCAGTAAACATGCCCGAGTGGTTGGTTGCCTGGTTAGAATAGCGCCACTACTTGTCTTCCCGTGGATGTTGTAAGAGGCGACTAACGGCCGAACCCTATATTCAAACCGCGGACAGATAGGCTTACTTCTGATTAAAATCTGATACATTTTGTATGGGCAAATGTCAAATTTCAACCCGAAGTGAGCCTTATCTATCCACGGTTTGAATATAGGGTTCGGCCGTAAGGGAATAAGGGCTTGTTAGGCGATGGGCTTGCAACCTGTCACTTAACTTTACTTAACTAGGGTACACTTTATAATGAAAATGCCCTACTAATATACTAGTAACTTATTGGCCTGATTGTGCAAAATATGGTTACAGAATTATAAACAAGTATTTTTATTGTTATTTCTGTTGCTCTGCCTACCTCACTCTGGGAATGAAGGCGTGATGTTATGTATATATGTAGGAAACGTTGTTTTTTTTCTTATATAACGTAGGGAATCTCTGCCATAACCCACATATTTACCTACGTCAAATATCGTTGTTCAAAGACCGCGAGACAAATCGCCCCACCATCCCCCCTTACCCGTCCCCCGTGGTCAGAACTTGGTGAAATATCGCACCTTTGTCCCGCCGTGCGTCGGCGCCGCGCCTGGGCCTGAAGTGTGACAAATAGCCAAATATTCCCTATTAATAAGGGGTGGGTTCGGCTGGGAATTTAAAATAAAGTTAAAATAGAAAATTTGGTTACTATAATGTGATTTAAACACTTGGAGAGAATTAGTAGAAGTAATAAAGCTGCTATGTAGCTATTTCTAATACTTTTGTAAATTACTGATGAGTAACTTAAAAGTAAACAGCAGTGTTCGCATTGTTGTGTTCCGGTTTGGGGATAAAACAGCCGGTGAAATAACTAGCATAGAGGCATTCCATCTTAGTCCTCAGGGTTGGCAACGCATTTGCAGTCTTGTGAATGCGAATGTCTATAGGTCACAGTTTCCACTTACCATCAGGTGGTCTGTGTGCTAGTTTGCCTTCTAAATGCCATATAAAAAATAAAATACTACCTTGTTCTTGTAAAACCTTCGTAGGAAGTACTTTTGTCACTATTCCGTTTCATTCTGTTCTTTTCTTCCTCTTCCCATTTTTTTTCTCATTTCCCAAAGGCTGACAAAGCATGCGATTCCTTTAATATGGAAAATCGTTAGTTCGGCTTTTACAATAAAAAAATAATAATTAAAAATAGGTACTAATAAATAATTAATGGTAAATACTACTGTTAACTTAAAAAGATCATTTTCTATTCCTACTTTAATCAAATTGAAAGAAATAGCGTGAATACTCGTACTTTTAAAAAAACTTCAAACCTTATAGAAAAACATGTAGTAAGTGCTATTTTTAAGCCACTTTCGATAACCCAGTTTTTTAGTTAGTAAATATGCCTGAAACGTGCAACGCTGCGATATAACGTAGTATAGCCCAGCGGGAGCCAACCGTCTCTGATAAATGTCCTCCCAAACAAAGATTTGCGTACATTTCTGTTTACAAGTGTTTTTCATATCGCGAAATGTCCCCGATATATTTCTGTAATGGACAGAAATAGTGTGACCCTTTATATCAGGGCAGGTATGTTTTTGAAGTAACAACCAGTTAGATTTATGGCGTAAGGAAAATAAATTGATAATTTTTTTTTTGGTTATCGTTGGAAATTCAAACCGAAAACCAGGTTTATTGTACACACATGTTTATCATACTTTACCAGTAATACACCCATCCGATCCATCCATTGCAGCTCTTGTACCAACCAACCTATAATTAGCGTTATTCCTATTATTTAGGTAATGGTGCTTAGCTAAACAGGTTGATCAATTCAAATTAGTCTGTTTGGGGAGTTCGGAAACTATAGGAGTTTGAGGTACCTACCTGCTCTTAGAAGACAAGGCCCCGAATTCAGAAAAAAATATATTTGAAAAAAGAAAACAGTTACTAACCGGAGATCGCAGCAAGTCTTAAACCTTATTTTGATTGTGCCCAAAATAAATACATACGTACATACATAACATCACCTCTACATTCTCAGAGCGGGGTAGGCGGAGCTACAGAAATACCAACAACTGTA
This sequence comes from Acleris holmiana, assembly GCA_949316455.1. Taxonomy (NCBI): domain Eukaryota; kingdom Metazoa; phylum Arthropoda; class Insecta; order Lepidoptera; family Tortricidae; genus Acleris; species Acleris holmiana. Next base: position 17,390,890 of record OX438767.1, read on the forward strand.
AAAAGACTTGTTGATTCTGTAACCACATTTTGCACAAGTAGGCTAAGATGTTTACCAGTGTATTAGTGACAGGTTGCAAGGCCATCGCCTAACAGTACTATAAGCCCTTATTCGGTTAGTCGCCTCTTACGACATCCACCGGAAGACATGGAGTGGCACTATTCTAACCCAACAACCACACAGAATATATATATAAATTATACATATTATATATATATAATAAAACGGAAATTTCGCAAAAAAAAAATAGGTTCGTTTCCCGGTTAGTAATTAATTACATACTAGTGATTGTGTTTTTTTAATATTAAAATGAAAATAAAGAATTGTTTTAAGGCTAAGGCTCTGGTTTCGAAGAACAGGTTACCTCCTACGGTTTCTTAATTTCCCATACCGACACATTTGGATTAATCATCCTGGGCTGAGATCCTACACGGTAAAAACGATATTGCCTTTGGCGAGTTTCTGTATTGTCAACGTTTTGATAATCAATCGATCTTTTTTATTTATGGCATCTGTCACATAAACAATTTCGCCAATGTTGATTTACTTTTGTTTACTTGTCAGTAATGGCTGAGTTAAAAACAATACTCGTACACGTCAAACGCAATATCGTTTTAACCCGGTCGAATAGAGGCCCTGAATAGTGGACAAAACTGTTTAAGAATTGAAATTACATTTAAAATCTTCAAATTTTCGATATTATCTGCTAAGTACTCCCTCGGCTGGAATCTAAGCGCCCTCTAAGCACTTGGAACATGAGGAATCAGTCTCCAACAATGGCGACACAGTATTTGCCGAGAGGGCCGGAGTAGCGCCAAATATTGACATTTCACCGTTTTAATGCCGACGTCAAACAGCCCACGATTTGTGGGTTCCTGGTACTGTCAGGGCGTTTGCTTTGCTTTATTTTCATATACCTGGAATCGATGGGCCGGTATTTTAAAATGTCGAGGTGTGGAGTGAAAGAGACGGGAGGGTGACTTTTTTACAGCTCTGCTTGAGTTAAACTTGTTTGTCATTGCACTTTAGGAGAAAATTCTACAGTAAAAGAAGGCCCCAATATAGGTGGATGTTTTAATGCCGCTGAACTTATTTTTGACAGAATAAAACTCATAATTTAAATAATAAAATAGTTCAGTAAATTACAAAATATTTAAAAATGGCGGAAACCCGATCTTTTGCAAGGTAAATGTTTAATTTGACTGTACTTATTTTAGTATTTCCTGAGAACCAGATAATGCAGTTTAATTTTTAACAGACAGTATTTCAATTGTAACATTTTATTTCAAAAGCCAAGGTTTTTATTGTTCTTTCTTTAAAATTAAGGCCTTCCTGGGCGTTTCCAAAAAAAATTGTTAAGGACTAAAATTAACAACGATATCTTTTCTATTACGTCACGAAAAATAACTATTACTGCTTTAAGAGAAATAGTGGCTTCTCAGACCAAACTCCTATAGCAAGATCAACCATATTACTAATAGGTGAGGTTTGAATCTGCTAAGCTTAATTTAATTTGAATTACCGCCTATTGGCTTATGAGGGCAGTATATAAATATCTGTAACATTTTCGTGACGTAATGGTAAATTACCGCTATTAATTTTTGTCCTTAAGTATAGGTTTCTTTTTTGGAAAACGCCCCCTGCGAATAAGTTTAAGACAAAATTGTTTATTTTATAGTAAGCGTATGGAACTACTCGTGAGCGCATGCAGAAACAACATCTCATAGCTCCTAACGAGGCCATAATACTAACTCTTAAAAAGATATTTTAGGAAACTTGCCGCACATAACAATTCCGTAACATGAAAACTGTTAAACGAGGCATTCATGGGTGCAGCATGCAAACTATTTATTGCAAGCCATGTTGTAACGAATTTTGAGGATAAGCGAGTTTCCATTCCGCCGGATCTAATTTTAGCGGGTCCATATTGGCTCATATAAAATAGTTCTTTCGATTTTTTAAACAAATAACGCTTTGTGACTATACTCATCATTTCTCCGAAAATTTGCTCGTAAATTATTGTTCATAATTTGTTATTCATAATCATCGCAACTCCTAAAGTGGATTTTGCTGAAGCCGTTCCGATTTTAGGACGTTTATAAAACAAATCTAACCTAACCTTATTTACCAGTTAGATATTTTTAAAATCGTGAAAATAACGTGTGTATGACAAATCATTACATCGCCGTAATTAGTATCAAACGCAGCCACTATACAGCGAGTGGCCTCGATGGAGCGATAGCGCACACCGCAAATAAGAGGGCTCTTTTGTTCCCCGCGATTTGCAATACAGCCTTTTCACCCCGACTTTTTGTGCATCTTAATACTCGCACAATAGCAACCCTGTTTACTTTGTCGCCAACAGATGAGCCCCCGGCCGCCATTTATATTTAAAAGAAAATTATTCCGCCCTCCGTGGTGTTTCAATTTGTAATATTCTGTACACATTCAAAATTCTTCCTTCAGGCTATTAGATCCTCGAATTTGCAGCACAATAGTGCTAGAGACGAAACGGGCGCGTTGGTTGGTGTTTAGGATTGCGTGGTGTATCAGGATTGGTTTATTGAATCACCACACTCATTTAACAGAACGTTTTACTTCGCCGAATTTTCATATCATCAGCAAACATTTCCACGTGTAATACATAATTTTTTGGTGGTAACATGTCTAACCTAACCTAACGGTTCTCTGCCTTTTCGCCGACAAATCTTTGACAAATGCATCGTTTCGCAACCTATTAACCAACCTGCTTGTTTTTCTGTAACTACAAATATTTCGGAATTTTAATAAAACTATCCTAACCTAACCTATAGGGTTCTGCACGATGGTCCTTATTTACAATTTTTTACAGTTTCGGAAAAAAACGCGGGTTGACAAATGATATGTTTGTGAAATGAATCATTTAAGAAACGTTGGTTATGAAAATGATAGGATCTCTAACCTAACCTATGTAATTTATACTTAAGATAACCTAAAACAATAAAATTTCAGCAGAAATTAGCGGTCTATGAAATGAAATTCGGTGAAACAACACTCATTTCACAGAATATTTTACTTCGCCGAATTTTCGTTTCATCGACAGGTATTTCCTGGTGTATTAGTTATAATTTTTTGGTGGTTACAGGTCTACCCTAACCTAACTTTTGTAATCTATGCTAAAGATAACCAAAAAACAATGAGGGTTGAGCAGAAATTAGCTGTCAATGAAATTAAATTTGGTAAAACGACACCTTCGATGAAATGAGTTTTGGATCAATGGGATCCCATCAAGATTAAATTTAATGTACAGTAACTGTTTTCTTCTTTATAGACCAACAAAGCTGCATTCAGCATTCATCATGCTGTCCTAAACATCCTATCAACGGGTCCGTTTCGTTTCGAGCGCAATATCCTTATTCGTAATATGTATGTATGTATGTATGTAAACACTTTATTGTACAAAAGAAAAACCAAAACAATACAATGAATAAAAATAAAAAGACGTTCAAAGGAGAACTTATCCCTTTAAGGGATCTCTTCCAGCTAACCTTTGAGTGATTGAGAAAAGTGAAAGGTTGTGCATCGAGTAAACAGGTGTACAAATTTATTTAGAGCACCCAAAATACAAAAAGTAACCAAAAAGACCATAAAAATATATAAATATGTATAGCAACATAATATCCTGAAGGAAGAACTGTACAGACTGTGTATAAAATATAATAACTAGTTATTACCTTAAAATGCGTCCTACAACTTCCAAGAACACCGTCCCGCTTGCTCTTTCTTTATACTAAACTTTACCTCCGTACTGCAAGTTCTACGTAAACTAGATCATAAAGCTTCAGAAAACAGGCAAGAGCAAAGAATCAACTTTAAAATCTGAGTTCTACAAAATTCTTTCCGAAGTTCGAGATAACTTCCAAACTCGATAGTGGTCCTCTATCAAAGGCTTCGTTTGACGGCATTTATATTTATTTATGCAGATGTTATAAAACGTTCCCGCGGGTCAGGCGCAGAAATTATGCAAATTCCGCCCTTCGGCGGGGTACAATTAGAACTGATTATCGCTTGGAATCGAGTTTGAGAGTTGCGGATTAAATTTTCTGTTGCTCACAAGAGAGCGTCGATTACGTTTTGTTCGCGTTTTACGTTTTGGTGATGAGGGAGTCGTTACAGTGTTTGGAATAGGGACTTTGGCGGTGTGTCGGAAAGGTTGTGTTGTGCACACAGCAAGAAACTAACAACAAACGTAAGTACAGCATCACATCGCACATAGTTACAGACTACTTAGATCCATGTCCAGTCCACGTTATTTCATAAGAATACGGTGCAAAATAGTATTTGTAGCCGATTGTCCAACGTATCAAAAAACCACTTGTAAACAAGTTGACCAAACGCTGATTAGTACCTAGGGGTCGGAATAGGCAGTGCCTATTTGCCTAAACTTCGCGGGAGGACGTAACTAAGAGTGGTTAAAACTACTAAAAATAATGATTTATTTTTATTGAATGCGGGAAAATAATAATATCACAAGTTAAAAACATTTATTGTATACTTTCGTGCACTTTGTTATGGAGCGTCCCCATTATCAGCGGGGTCGCATAATGCAGGTAGTAAGTACACGGCTAAAGGAGTAATGAGATAAAATATTATATATTACGAAACACTTTGTTAGTTTAATTACATCAGAAATAAACCAGAAATGTCATTTGTTCATGTTAAATTGTATACGATAAATGTTTTTAGCATGTAATATTGAGTTTTAGTATCAATTTCCACATTTATGTATTATTAAAAAATCCCGCATTCACTAAAAATAAATCATTATTTTTGGTGGTTGTAACCACTCTTAGTTACGTTCTGTCGCGAAGTTTAGGCAAATAGGCACTGCCTATTCCGACCCCTGCTGATTAGCACTAATGTCGTCATTAAGAACAATTGTCACAATATAATTCGGTAAGACGTAAAAATGTATAAGGATGCCAAATACAACAATACAAAAATGCATAATGGTATGAATGTTACAAATGCTATAAGCATTGTAATATTTTTAGGTTTAATGTCTCTCTGTCTTTTTCATTTTCACTAGAGGACGCCTGTGACATTATAAGTGTAGAATCAGTTTTCCGCTACGCCCCCTATTCTTCCTTAGTGTCCTTTCTTAGTGCACGTATAAAGATAAATAAAAATAAATTAATGATTTTTTATTTCGGACCACGCATATACATGTCCATATATTCATCGTTTAAATTAAATTAAATTACATTTTAAAACAGTCAATTTAAAATTAAAATCAGAACCGTAAACTCGGGTTACTTTAGCCCTAGGGTAACATTGCCCACCCTTAAAACTATAAGTATTTTAGTGGTAATCATCTTCAATTGGTTAAATATTTTTAGAACCATATTATTATAAGTAGCTTAGTCCTGATGTATCATTTAACAAAATAATTAAATATTAAAGATGGTTTTTGGGGTGGGCAATGTTACCCCCTAGGGCTAAAATAAACCGAGTTTACGGAAACTAAAATCAACATCAAAACTAAGGTAAAAGTCATAATTAAAATCCAAAAACCAAAATAAATAAATTACAATTATATACACATTACAACTCATTAATATACAATAATAAAAAAAAAAAAAAAAAAAAACAGACCATGAAGTTTACTAGTATTTAAAAATTTATAGAATGATTTTTTTTTCCCGCTGCAATGATAATTCATACCAAAACCGTGTTTCTTAATGTTTTGTGTTTTCTAATTTCATATATTTTTTTATTGATAAGGGAACGACGAGTTAGACTATATTTTTACTAAGACACGAAAAAAAATAAAATGTAATATAATTCAGATGAAAAAAACTATTACCCATCCCACATTACTCTATACCAGATGTTCAACAAAACACAATTAAAATAAACCGATTTGCTTTTGCGCATAGATGGCGTGAAATTGGTCTGGAGATTATGACGTCATCATCTGCCGGCCGCGCAATTATCCTTTGAACCCCCCCTCCATCCCCCTCCATCCATCTCCTTTCCTCATCCCGACCCCTGATAACATGCGAAAAAATCATTCGAATCTAGAACATCTGTGACTTTAATTTGGGGTCTGTGAATGTCTGAATATTATTTTGTATTGGATTTATTTTAATGGGTTTTGTAAAGTTCGCTTTGATTGATTTTTAAATTTAAGTGTTGAAATAGCCAAGCCATCATGTAATCGTGACAATAACTTGATCTCGTCTTGGTGACTGCGTTGACGACCATACTTCTCATGAGGAGTGTTCTCAGCAGTGGTCTCTTGAGAAGCGCTGGTAGATTCTGTCACGTAAAAGTGCTAAAACATCTTCTTGATCATAATTTCGATTAATTGTAATTGAAAGCAGGGGGTTAAAAAATGTGTACATCGTTAAGGACAAAAATTAAGAAAATGAAACTTGTCCATTTCGTCACGAAAATTAGCCAAAGATTTAGATACGTTAATTTTCGTCACGAAATGGAAAAGTTAAAGTTTCTTAATGTTTGTCCTTGAGTAACGATGAACCCTTTTTAGAAAACCGTCCAGTTACGACCGCGTTAAACAAACTTTAATACAATGTTAAGACGTGACTTAATCATGTTTGCCCCTTTATAACGGTAACCGAATGACCCCGGCTGTAAAACTGTAAATTTCAATGAAAAATGTAGTGGCGTGCCTCCGGAAAAGTATTGTTCCTTTTGCGTCTCATTGCCCGCGCAGGTTTTGTTTAGAATTGTTTTGTAAAGATATTTTACGGCACCTTAATTACGGTAAACGAATGTTGGGTAGTTTTGCTTTATTCTCAGTTTAAGAACGATTATACAATAATAGACTTCCTGTGTAATAATTAAAGTCATAAGACATTATCTAAAATAAGTCCGAAAAAAAAACCACAATTGCTTTATTTGCTATGTGATAAAACGAGCATAATTTAAATATATAAACTATGAACATATATTCTTGAAATTTTAAAAAACGTTTACACATAATATGCACACATTAAAAATAGACTTATTAATTGGACAACCACAGTGGAACTATGTCAAAGCGACTTTATACATCAAATCTTTAAAAGTCTATTTACGATTTGATTGAATAGTTGCGTATCTTTGATTTAGTTCCATGATGGCCTATATAGGAATTAAATTGGTTGACTGTACTTAACAATGCAAATTAAATATTTCCTTATACAGACACGTTTTGAAAGTAAAGTACGAGTATCATCAACTTTGATACAACAAACATTAACAGTTTTCCCGAACACCGCCATTTCACACACGTCACGTAAACTGTAATTATACTCTGGAGCAATGGAAACGGGTCACTTTCTATCGAAGTTCTGTACTAAGTGAACAATGTATAAATGTATGGCTAATATCGTCACGAAACTGAGAAAAGTTAACGTTTTTTAACTTTCCTTAACTTGGGTACACTTTATAATGAAAATACCCACTTGCGCCCAACGCTCAGTTCGTACCATTTAGGGAAGTATTATCACAAGTTTCATTACTAAGTTTACCAAGTCAAACAAGATTAACCGAAACAAACAACCCGCGGGTTCCGTCACGCGATCACGAACAACAGGTTGGTTTGTATTTATGGAACCCCTGGTTTATGGATCCTTTATGGTTCAAAGTGGAACAAATGAATAAGCTTATTAAGTTATTTAGAAAATTTCTTAATGACTTAAGTGTGCAAGTTACGTGGTCTCGTTAGCGAGTATAATGTACTTGCTGTGTTTTCCATGGATACTTAATTTGCTTAAAAAGGGAGGTAATACGTGGAAAATATAACACGATATCAGGGTGTTAATTAAAGGTAAGTAATAATCAAACTTTTCGATTTAAGTGGTAAATATTTTGATAGAGATTAAGATGGGCGTTTTTAAAAGTGTACATCGTTAAGGACAAAAGTTAAGAAAATTTAACTTTTTCCATTTCGTCACGAAAATTAGCCATACATTTACATACGTTAACTTTCGTGACGAAATGGAAAAGTTAAATTTTCTTAGCTTTTGTCTTTAACGATGTACACTTTTTTTTGGAAAACGCCCAGATACAAATTGTTTTTAAGTACTTGTTTAATAATGTGTGTATAGACTGGAAACATACCTACTTACATACATACATACATAATATCACGCCTTCATTCCCAGCCTTCCGGCTGATTTGACACTACTCCAAAAACACTCTAGTCGTTAATAGACTTAAATTTCAAAATCACCTTCTCTCAAAAACCTCTTTTTTCAATGTACACTACTCACGATGCAACCCAAATTCAAGTGGACTGCCCCCCATTGCGAATGAGTGTCAAAATACTCTATTTCCAAAATACCTATGAGTGGCGAAATAACCGAATGTCACAATCGCTTATTCAAAAAAGAAATAAAAGAAAGAAATAGTTTGTTTCGTGACAAACGACAAGTACAATTTGTTTAACTTTAATGGTTATTGAAACGTAATTTGTCACGAAATGTTCACAACTCTGCGTGATGCTGGCAGGGCCAGCGCTGCTCTTCCGTAGTGACCATTTGTTGAAGACACGGCGCAATGACGCCACGATCGCACATGCAATAGGTGTAGAAGGGGAAAAAAAGTCACAAAACCCTCTAATCCCAAAATACCCTAAAAATATTTTTCGTGAATTAATGCGACTTTTTAATCGATTTAAACAGAAGGAGGTACGCATATTAGGTTTATCCCTCCATCTGAAAATATACGTGAAAAAAATTAAAAAGGTAACATACTCCATCCGTTGAACCGATTTAGATGAATTTCGGCATAAAGATAGCATGAGCTCCGAGGAAGGACGTACGGTAATTTTTATCTCAGAAAAATGAACCGTTCCTAAGGGAAGAGCGATTAACGAATTCTGCGCGGATGGAGTCGTGGACAATAGCTAGTGCAGATATACATATATTGTTATTTTATACAATCAAACCACGGTTAAAACAGCTAGTAAACCCTTCAAGAACCCAATAAACTAGTTAAGAGCGCTTTTAAAATTTAAAACGTTCATAAAGGAGAGAAGCGTATTGGAAATGAATTAAAAACCGACTCTAGGGTAATAAAAGCATACAGGAGCTATAGACGCGCTATAGAGGCGCTATAAAGCGCTGTAATACAGCTGGGTGCGATGGCGGCCGATTATACCGCCGGCGATAAGTTACGAAGCCTTTGTAGTTTCTTTTTGTGCTGGTTTCTTTGAACTGGTATTACAGTCGGTAGAATAAGTGTTTAGAATTTTTATATTTTGGATATGTATTACATAGTGCATATTACAGCTGGTTCACTAATGTTTTACCAAATCATCATTTGACAAACTTTAATTTCGCAAAGAGATACTTCCCGCCGCATTTTTTTTTTATGGTAAAAAGTCTAGCATAACGTAACTTAATTAATAAACCTATGTTACCTTTTTAATATGTAATGGTGTAGGCACAAACACGTTTTAACGAAATTAAATTTTTTAAAAAATATTTTTTTATGGGGAGAAGGCACACGAGCACTCATTCCACCTGATGGTAAGTGGAATCAGAGACCCATAGACATTTGAATTCTCAAGACTATAATCCTAAGATCAAATGCGTTGCCAACCCTGATTACTAAGATGGAATGCCCCTATGCTAGTAATTTCACCGGTTGTCTTATAGATATAGTTTGTCAAATGATCATTTGGTCAAAAGTCGGATTACTATTACAGCTGCTATACTGGCTTTATACTTTATGGGCATCAGCCAGCCAGCCCATTTCGACACTGTAACAAGTTATGTTGATCACTGTATGTTTAATGTTTGTAGTAAAAGATTTTCATTTTCATTTTCACTTAGTCCAGCAACGCTTAAAAAAGTCCAATATTCACAACTATCGGGTCGATTCTTAGCTCAGACTATTTCACTTTGGGGCCAAAAAGGATTCTGCTGTCACCTAGTTTCTAAAACCCTAAGGATTAATGCCGTGCTATGTATTTGTGTCCTTAGCTATTTATCAGTCTAAAGTTGTCTGGAAGCGGTCGCTATTTAGCGATATGACCGCCGGAATTGTATTGAATCAAGATGCAAAACGCGAAATTAGCGATTTTCAAAAATTGTTATAATAGGTTGATGACAGGGGCCTTAGCCAAGATGCAAACGCTCCTGGCGTTTTTCTTTTCTATCGCTCAAAATGTATGGGATGACAGTCCACCACGTGGTTTATCGAAACGCAGGAGAATGTCATCCCATACATTTTGAGCGATAGAAAAGAAAAACGTTAGGAGCGTTTGCATCTTGGCTAGGGCCCCTGATCGCTCGAGCGCTTATGTGAACTCCATACACTTCGAGTCGATAGAAAACAGAATCGTTAACACCGATTGCATCTTGGCTACGCCGACTGAACCGTGTTTTGTTTTTTGGTTACCAATAAAGAGTATAATGTGTATTGTATTGTGGAGACGAGTTCTCAGATACATTTTTGCACCTCATCCCATTGAAATAACGTTTAATGTAGGGATAATAACTTACAATCAATATTATTGAAAACAAATACAGTGACTGGTTAAATATTGCACATTAATTGTAACAGTACAACGATTGTAAAAACGTTAGACGAATCCTTACTAATATTATAAATGTGAAAGTAACTAGGTCTGTCTGTCTGTTTGTTACACTTTCACGGCTTTAGCAGGTTTACCGCAGAACCGATTTCGATTAAATTTGGTATGGAGATAACTGAGGTTCCGGGGAAGGATACTTTTATCCCGGAAAATTAATAAATTGCAAATGAAGCTTAATCCATGACACAATACTTATTTATCTAGCCGTTTCTGTCTCACTGCTGGGTCAAAACCCTCCCCTTACATCTCTCCACAATACCTTATCCAGGTTACTCCCAAGAAGAACTGGTCTAGTTCATCCCGCCGTCTCATTTTCTTGGTCTGCCTTTTCTTCTCTTGTGGCTTGGCTTCCACAGGGTAAAAATTGGCAACACTAATATACTTAAATCTGGAAATCTGCTATATATCCATAAATATGGAAATCTATAGGTCCTATGGCATTGTGCAGATGTCGGCAGCGTTCCTTCACAGAATGGCTAAGTTGTATCTGCTTAGGAAAACTTTTGAACTCACCTGTAGCAAGTGCTTCAAGGAGTAGTAATTAAGTTACCGGCTTACAGGAGCCTAGGGAGCTGGGTATAACCGGACCATATTAAAAACATGTTGACTGTTATGGTTTTAGCACTATGTCGGTGCCAATTTTATGTCGAGGCTCGCAGGATAATCACTGCAACCAACCATCGTATATCATAGAATATTCAAACGTGTGGCATCTAATGTATGTACTGAAAATAACCTTACTACTAACTTACACAGAGAAAAAAACAAGTGTAACTAAGAATAAGAATAAGAATAAATTTATTTAAACAAAACACATGGTTACAAACATAGGCATTATCCAAAGGATATCAAACTAGGCTGAGCCTGAATCGGTTGACAAACTGCCCAGAGACCACAGTAGGCCGTGACATAAGATTTTTGAAAAGCATACATTATTGTGTGTGTGTGTGTGTGTGTGTGTAAGAAAAAAACTGACCTAAATTAACTGACCATGATAAATATCATCAAGTGCTTCAAAAACCGTAAAAGATAAAACAGATCATTAGGCTCATACTCGTACAGTATGGTGCAGTCCTGTCATACTAAAGAAGGCAGTTACTGCATATGAGTTGTATTGTATCATTTGAAGCTTAATGTGGCAACCAATAGAGTATAAAATGCTTCAACTACTACATTGACAGTAGCTGCCTTCTTTGGGATTATGGCAGTGCGAAACACTGAACATTCATGTGTATCCGGTTTTGTATACTGTTTTTTAAGTGCGGCCGACCGAAACACGTCTCAAATCAAACGAGTCATAATTCCGTTTTGTGTCATATTTCCGTGACAAAATCCCGATTTATACAACTCCAAGCGCAATTTTTTGTTTCACCACTTTATTTTTTGATATCCTTTACAAACCAAACTTAACCCAACCAACGTATAGCACTCAATCAAATTATTCATTTAGTCTAAATATTTTTTTAGGAATTTTATGGTATATCTGGAGCGAAAAGTTGAGGGAATTAAGTGAGGCAGTACCATTTTTATAGTAGCGTTCCTCCTAATAGGCATACCATAACATCCAGCCTTAAACGTCTTTCGATCCATATGGATGTCTTCCTGTAGAAATCAGTGAGCTGACTCGATAATAATTATGATAACAAAGCCGTATATTCGTTAGGGTAAGGTTAGGTTAGGTGATGTGTGTGAACACATCTGACTGATGAGATGAATGGAGGTTTCAAATTCCGGAACCCAAGTATCGTTTACTTAAATTAAATAAAAACACAATTTGACCTAGTACCAAACTAAGTACAGGCTTATACTAGACAACGATAAACATACTTATGTAGAGAAATTATACTTAAATACATAGAAAACATCCAAAACTCAGGAACAAATACTTTGCCGCGATGTAGCGTTGTAGAAGAATTCAAACATAATAATTAGCTTTCATCTTATGAAATATCTCCGTAAAATTTCATCCTCGAAATTCTACATATTTATTGTAATATTTACGCCCTTTTTGTCTTAACACGGAAACATGCGAATACGCAGCTTTTGTTGTTAAAAGGATTTTTGTGTTTGCCGTTGTCGTGGTGCTATTATTACCCGTTTTGATTTTCAGTTCATGTGCCCGGGTTATTGGTACCATACTAAACGGAGCCAACATGGGGTACTTGGTCTGGAATGCGGTAATGAACGACAGGTGGGTTAGTATAAAAGTTATGAGAGCTTGTAATTTACACAGATCATAAAATATTAAAGTATGAGTGTTGAAAAAAGTAGTTAATCATCGCTCATTGTTAATGTACTAATTATTTGAGTTTTGGATGTTTATTTAGTATAAAGAGTTATGCATAACATGAAGATAATAACAATGAACTATAAAACTCTTGCGACACAAGATTCCCGTTGAGTGGAAAAATATTCCACGGTGTAGTTAAATTACAATAGTTTAATTTTATCGTTCTTTTGTAATGGGTTATTGTGGGCCATCGAGCACACAGGCGAACAGAATATATATTCCACTTTGTTTTAGCTTGCGAGATGGGCCTATATCATTATCATTTTGTTGACTGATGTAATGAAAACTTTAATCCACCTTAGCAATAAGCTACCATAAAATCAACGATATGATTATGATATACAGGGTGTCTCATTTAGTCGTTTTTTAAAACAACCGGGTTCGATTCCCGAGCTGAGTATACGAATGCAGTTTTTCTTCTTATTAAAATCGATGACATGGTTCCTAAGAACAGATCTTCGTATGTCTTATAGTTTCAGAATTTCCCATACTGGTCAGTTTTAAATGACACACCTGTATAAACAAGATGCTAAAACAAAGTAGGATAGAACTCTTGACTACGTTTTGAGTTTATATTTTGAATCTAGATCGGAAATGCTTTGCCAACCCTGAGAACAAAGATGATGCCTTTCAACATTAATTCCACGGGTACCAGGCGATCAGAAATGTAGGCGGGTAGTTGCAGAGATCTCAGACATTTATATAATTCAGCAGACAGTGGAATCCGTGCCGCTGTGCATTCCCACTCGGGATAGCATTCAAATTGCCGCTACTATTCAGGCAAAACCCCATTTCATTAACTTGCCTAACATTGTACTCCTGATTAAGTAGGTATATAAAGCCAGTAGACTAGTTATAGGACTGTTATAATATTATTACTTGATATCCTGTGGAAAGTTGTAATAATAAAAAACCACCGTCCTCGACCATTTTCTCGTAATATTTACATATACATAATATTTAATAGTAACATTACGGTATCATTTATCATTTATAATGAAAAATATTTCCAGGAAAATCTTACAATAAATTGACATAGTCCTAAATTAAGCTCTAGGTTTTATCAATACTATATGAACAAAAAGAAAGTCAGAAAAATACTTCGCCTCACCCAAGAACGAACCCAAAACCGCTGGCTTCGTAGACAGGGTCACTGCGAACTAGGTTATCAGCGTCTTCCACAAACATTTGCCATTAGATGTAATAGACGTGGCGAAACCATAAGTTTGTTTTAATAAAACACAGCCTGAATCTAAACGAAGAATGTACCGTGAGACGTTTATACCTACTGTCTTAGTGGAAACCGTTGAGGAGGTTGTTGAGGACGCATGTTGTGTTTTAGTTCTTAAAAGTTACGTTAATATATGTACGTTTTACTCTGTTTGTTTTCTAAATAAAAACATATAACTATAAAATCAAGACAAAGAAGTGTCCTTCATGAAAAAACTTAATAATTTCTGGACTTTTATAGAAGGTAAAAGAGACGTAATAAGTGTTTTTTTATGTTAAGGAGAAGGCACACGAGCACTAAAATCGAAAGCGTAAAAACTTAGCTTATTTGTTCACGTGAAATCACTTCACTTCGACATAGTTCCATAGTGGGCCAGTACCTAGTCTGTACGCTGTGCTTATTAGTGCTTAAGAGGATTGTGAAGCGATGCTTAAATCGCGTAGCTGTCAAAAATAATCCATACAAATTTAGCTCCGGGCGATAACGTTTCTCACCCCGTAAATATAATCCGATTTCCATGATTTTTGAATATGTTGTAGGTACATATGAGAGAGTAGGTCTGTACGTTTCCGCTTTTGTTTTTTTTCTTTTAGATATTTATTTTCTGAAAACCTACAGACATAGTTTTTCATAATATCTACATGAAAATCAAAAAACGTTAAAATCGGACAACGTTGGAGGGGAGAAAAACGTTATCGCATTTTGAATAGTTTTTTTCTTAAGCAGTTACCTAACTCGCGCAGGAACCGGCCGCGCTAGTAAAAAATATAATCATAAAACGTAATGCTCTTTTTAATGTGACTTTAAATCCTGTACCTGTACCCGACGGGACAAGATTTGGACATAGGCTAGGGACTTTAATCCGTCTCTTTCATACTCCAGCAAGAATAAAGTGTTAACGTTCAAAATAAAAGTGTGTATTGTGTGACTTGAGTGTATTTATTATTAAGCAATTTAAACCCCGGGTGGCTGTCATTTTAATAATTTTATTATAATAGCTACTTTTTATTTGACACATGTCATGTTCCCGTTTGAAGTGTTTGATATTAGTTCCCCACTGGTGAAGAAACTTCAATTCGTTCCTCATTTTGTACTATATCAAATTATTTTCTGGACTTCTATAAAACGTAAGAGACGCAATATTTGAAATCATAAAAACTCCTTCGTTCCATAGTGGTCTAGAATATTTTTGGTAGTCTGTAGTCTGTACTGTACACTGTTATTAGTTTATAGTTTAAAACAGCTAACTCGCGCAGAACGCGGTCGTGCTAGTTAAAAATATAATTATAATACGTAATGCTCTTTTTGATGTGACTTTAAATATATTACCTGCTAATATTATGGGTTATTTGCGGTAAAATGGCCTATTTGCAGGATTACGCGTGACGTATTATGACGGAGGGCCGCAGATTTAGATTAAGCCGTTAGAGGCGTTGTATAAAGCTACTTAAGCTGTTAAACTGAGAGTTATACAGCCCCATATACAACCACTTACAAGAATAAATTCTTTGATTCATAATGTATTTATTAAATCATGTTTGACCTAAACATTCTAACATATTTATTCAAATAAAGTAGCGTCACCACTGAGAGCATTCGCGTGTAATATTCGAGTGTGGACTTTGAGCCGAGCGTTACTACGTCCACTCGAATATTCGACGGCGAATGCTCATTACACGCGAATTCTTTCAGTGGGAACGCTCCTTAATAAGTATATTTTGGTGCCAACACCGTAATCTCTAGGACTATTGTAGCCTCAATGTCATGAAATGTTATGTGATGTGTAGATCTAATTTGTTAGTCTATGGCACTCGCATGTTTACGGTAATTTATTGTTATATTTTGTACTAACCAGATTTATTAAAACGGGGGACCTAGCATGTATAGTGTAAGCTTGCACACAGACCACCAGTAGGCCTAGCATGCTGCCACGGGAACTAGTGTCAAATACTATAATGAAGTTGTTCCTGAGTCTTAGATGTTTTCTATGTATTTCTCTATATTAGTATCGCCGTCTAATACCCATAGCACAAGCCTAGAGCTTAGTTTGGGACTAGGTCAATTTGTGTGAGATTGTCCCCTGATATTTATTTTATTTTTGTCATTAAGAATGCTTGAAGTCAACACGCTTCGTGTGAAATAATATGAGGAGTCGACCGGCTGCTTGATGCGCTCTTTGGCGCTTGTTCTGCGCTCGCGCAGCCGACCGGCTCCGGTCTGTGTGCAAAGAAGAGCGCGGGCCGATGCTCTCCGAGCCGGTCTGTGTGAACGGACCCTTAAGCCTACTGATAGTAAGTGGGATCTGAGACATGGGTCTTGTTTCGGTTGGTGATGGGGTTTGCTGTTGGTTATTGTTAGTTTTTAGGGTTGGCAACCCATTTGCTGTCTTCAGGTTGGTAATATCTATGGAGCAAATGCGTTGCCAACTCTAAACACTAAGATGGAATGCCTCTATACTAATTATTTCACTGTTTGTTTTCTCCTTACACTATAACAAAACAATGTGAGCACTGCTGCTTGGTAGGTTAAAGTACGAGTATGAGATGGTGGTAGCGAGCCGTCTTACCACCATTATAACGAAATACAAGTTATATATCCCCACGGGACCTAAAGAAATCATCAGATACATATTATAAAATAACTGACCAAAACCGCAAAACAGAACCTCTATCCTAATAGTTTAAAACGATATTGCGTTTGACGTGTATAAGTATTGTTTTGTTTTCTAATAAACTAAAATATTATCTTTACTGTTGTACAAATGAATACGCAATATATAGCTTATGACAATTTTAATAACCTGTAACCTTCGTGTAGTCAACTTAATAGAAAATGGTGGCCACTTTTTTCCGTTAAGCTCCCTCATAGTTTAATAATTGTAAAGTTATGTCGTATTCTCTATAAATTGTGTATTGATTAGTACAACAGTAAAGCACTCTTAGATTTTAAGATAATGCTTTAGTTTATTAGAAAACACAATAAAAGTAACGAGGGCGCCACTGGACGCTCGGCGCCATCTTAACTCGGCCGCCATTACAGTCAAATAAATAAGAGTCATCAAAACGTTGACAACGGACACACGTCAAAAACAATAATCGTTTTTACCGTATAGAATCAGCCCAGTAGGGCTAAACAAGTTGCATTCGACAATAGTTAGCGATTATGTTTCGATAGACAAATGTATGAAATTGACGTAAGCCACCGAGATATTAACGTGACACTTGTCTTACGTCAATTCCATATATTTTTCAATAGAAACATAATCGCCAACGATTGTCGAATGCGACTTGTCTAACCCCACAGGGCTGAAATTCTACACGGTAATAACGATATCGCATTTGACGCGTTTCCGAATTGCCAACGTTTTGATAACTCTTATGTAACATAACATAACATTACGCCTTTATTCCCAGAGTGGGGTAGGCAGAGCTACAGAAATATCAACAACTCTAAAAATACTTGTTTATAATTCTGTAACCACATTTTGCACGAACCCGACTCTTGTGTCATTTACAATAATGGCGACTGTGACGTAAACGGTTCTAAAACACGTCAAACGCGATATCGTTACAACGCACAAGAATAGAGGCTGAACGCATTCAAGAACAAACTCTATTCAAAGTGCAGGTGCATTCGACACGGATTTACCATTACAGCCGGGATCTTGTGAAGTCGGAAACCGGATCGCAACACCTGATACCACAGACGTCTCGCCAGCGTAACACCTTCGCGGTTTCATATTTATACGTAAACTTGAGGAAGACTTGAGGGACGTCTTTCGAAGTAGGTAAAGTCAACACAACAATAATTCAGAACCGAACGGGATCCCTTTTACATAAAATCGTTTTGTACACCTAACATCCTTTTAGGCTGAAATTGCAGAATTTAATAAACATGTATTGTGTATATTAGGTTAGGTTAGCTTTTTATAATAATTAAAATAAAACTGTTTCTACTGTAGCAACCGTTTTCTGCCAAATGATTTGATGCGAAAAGATACAGTATGAATAAAAAAATGCCATCCAACAGTAAACCTGTACAAACATGCTTTATTCTATTATTTTGTAGCCCTAGACTAGATGCATTCGTCGAACGTATTCGCTGTCAAATTATAGGATTTTAAAGGTTTGTTTTTACGGTCGCGTCGACCACGTTTCGAAAAAATCGTTTGCGTTAGCGTTAAGTATCTTTTCTATAGTAAATTTTGTTATTACATACTTCTCGTAACTATACCAATATATGAAGACGTCGATTGGATTGGTTCCACACACGGAAAGTGCCCCCTATTGGAGAACTTTTAAACGGTCTAGAATTTTAAAGCAGTTTCAAAAACATGTCTAAAAATCTGTCCTACAAGTCATAGACCGGTGCAAAAACTAGAATTGGGTAATAAACATATATCACCTTCCTTGGGCGAATTCTAAAACCACACACGCAGTGCTTGTGTTAGATGAGAGACAGTTTTATTTTTATACTAGAAGAGACATACGATTTATAGGGTCACCTGTACGATTAGCACAAGTTATATTTTCTCGCGTGTCGCTCAGTGCGTCTCTATCGTTACAGTTGCATTCGACACACGGAATTGACGTAAGCCACCGAGATAGTCACGTGGTACTCTCAGTGGTTTCTTCAATCCCATACATTATTCAATCGAAACATAATCGCTAACGATTGTCGAATGCAACTTGACTAGCCCCAGACTAGCCCCACAGACCAGGGGGGTGATTCTCAATTAGGCAGCTTTATCCGACACTGAACTCGACTCACCTGCCTGCTGCCTAATTGAGAAGGCACGCGCTAAAGTGTGTGTTTGTACGCTCTGACGGGACTTCTTAAAGTTGCCGGAAAAAACTTCACCTTTAAGATCGACGCAGCGCTGTGTTGAGAGAATCATCCCCTAGATAGTAAGAGAGATCCGAGCGACAAACAAGTCGCAGACAACACGTGCAAACCCCTCTCATCACCGCTATCGATGGACATCCGCAACATCTGTCGCCTTTTCGCGGCAGATAAATGTTGATACAATATCCATCATTCTCACACTTACATACTGGTCAGAAAGTGACAGCTGTTCTATCCACGTTTATCTACAACGATATACACGACCACAGAAAATAATCAAAAGCGCTGCCGGCCGACTCTTAGAGAACCCTTAGTCCTCAGTTATAGGATACATGCATATTTTTTTTCTTAAGCTGTCAGGAAATTGTTATGAAAGAGAAAAATAAATAGAAATTGTCTTATTATTTTTTCATAAGATATAAAGCTTTAAAAACACATAGCTGTTGTTCCATGTTCAAAATATACGGACCTTATAAAAAATTGCAATTAATTCAGAAATAACTGTGTTTAAGCCTAATTTCTATGTGGTTTATGTATATGTTTTTGTTGTTTTCTTATGTTTATAATGAATTAAAATATAACGTTAATAAAATGAGGATGCCGAAAAAACAATATTACCTTAAAAGAAGTTTTAAAGTTTTAACAAGTTTTGATTCTATATAAAAATCTTAATAAACGGTCAAAACTTAGTGTACCTATTGCATTTTATATCCGTTAACGTTTTCTCTTAAATCGTATCAATGGTACCTACTCAATTCTGTTTTTCATGTATTTTCCCTATTGCATTTTATATCCGTTAACGTTTTCTCTTAAATCGTATCAATGGTACCTACTCAATTCTGTTTTTCATGTATTTTCCCTATTGCATTTTATATCCGTTAACGTTTTCTCTTAAATCGTATCAATGGTACCTACTCAATTCTGTTTTTCATGTATTTTCCCTATTGTATTTTATATCCGTTAACGTTTTCTCTTAAATCGTATCAATGGCACCTACTCAATTCTGTTTTTCATGTATTTTCCCTATTGCATTTTATATCCGTTAACGTTTTCTCTTAAATCGTATCAATGGTACCTACTCATTCTGTTTTTCATGTATTTTCCCTATTGCATTTTATATCCGTTAACGTTTTCTCTTAAATCGTATCAATGGTACCTACTCAATTCTGTTTTTCATGTATTTTCCCTATTGCATTTTATATCCGTTAACGTTTTCTCTTAAATCGTATCAATGGTACCTACTCATTCTGTTTTTCATGTATTTTCCCTATTGCATTTTATATCCGTTAACGTTTTCTCTTAAATCGTATCAATGGTACCTACTCAATTCTGTTTTTCATGTATTTTCCCTATTGCATTTTATATCCGTTAACGTTTTCTCTTAAATCGTATCAATGGTACCTACTCAATTCTGTTTTTCATGTATTTTCCCTATTGCATTTTATATCCGTTAACGTTTTCTCTTAAATCGTATCAATGGTACCTACTCATTCTGTTTTTCATGTATTTTCCCTATTGCATTTTATATCCGTTAACGTTTTCTCTTAAATCGTATCAATGGTACCTACTCAATTCTGTTTTTCATGTATTTTCCCTATTGCATTTTATATCCGTTAACGTTTTCTCTTAAATCGTATCAATGGTACCTACTCAATTCTGTTTTTCATGTATTTTCCCTATTGCATTTTATATCCGTTAACGTTTTCTCTTAAATCGTATCAATGGTACCTACTCATTCTGTTTTTCATGTATTTTCCCTATTGCATTTTATATCCGTTAACGTTTTCTCTTAAATCGTATCAATGGTACCTACTCATTCTGTTTTTCATGTATTTTCCCTATTGCATTTTATATCCGTTAACGTTTTCTCTTAAATCGTATCAATGGTACCTACTCAATTCTGTTTTTCATGTATTTTCCCTATTGCATTTTATATCCGTTAACGTTTTCTCTTAAATCGTATCAATGGTACCTACTCAATTCTGTTTTTCATGTATTTTCCCTATTGCATTTTATATCCGTTAACGTTTTCTCTTAAATCGTATCAATGGTACCTACTCATTCTGTTTTTCATGTATTTTCCCTATTGCATTTTATATCCGTTAACGTTTTCTCTTAAATCGTATCAATGGTACCTACTCATTCTGTTTTTCATGTATTTTCCCTATTGCATTTTATATCCGTTAACGTTTTCTCTTAAATCGTATCAATGGTACCTACTCATTCTGTTTTTCATGTATTTTCCCTATTGCATTTTATATCCGTTAACGTTTTCTCTTAAATCGTATCAATGGTACCTACTCAATTCTGTTTTTCATGTATTTTCCCTATTGCATTTTATATCCGTTAACGTTTTCTCTTAAATCGTATCAATGGTACCTACTCAATTCTGTTTTTCATGTATTTTCCCTATTGCATTTTATATCCGTTAACGTTTTCTCTTAAATCGTATCAATGGTACCTACTCATTCTGTTTTTCATGTATTTTCCCTATTGCATTTTATATCCGTTAACGTTTTCTCTTAAATCGTATCAATGGTACCTACTCATTCTGTTTTTCATGTATTTTCCCTATTGCATTTTATATCCGTTAACGTTTTCTCTTAAATCGTATCAATGGTACCTACTCAATTCTGTTTTTCATGTATTTTCCCTATTGCATTTTATATCCGTTAACGTTTTCTCTTAAATCGTATCAATGGTACCTACTCAATTCTGTTTTTCATGTATTTTCCCTATTGCATTTTATATCCGTTAACGTTTTCTCTTAAATCGTATCAATGGTACCTACTCATTCTGTTTTTCATGTATTTTCCCTATTGCATTTTATATCCGTTAACGTTTTCTCTTAAATCGTATCAATGGTACCTACTCATTCTGTTTTTCATGTATTTTCCCTATTGCATTTTATATCCGTTAACGTTTTCTCTTAAATCGTATCAATGGTACCTACTCATTCTGTTTTTCATGTATTTTCCCTATTGCATTTTATATCCGTTAACGTTTTCTCTTAAATCGTATCAATGGTACCTACTCAATTCTGTTTTTCATGTATTTTCCCTATTGCATTTTATATCCGTTAACGTTTTCTCTTAAATCGTATCAATGGTACCTACTCAATTCTGTTTTTCATGTATTTTCCCTATTGCATTTTATATCCGTTAACGTTTTCTCTTAAATCGTATCAATGGTACCTACTCATTCTGTTTTTCATGTATTTTCCCTATTGCATTTTATATCCGTTAACGTTTTCTCTTAAATCGTATCAATGGTACCTACTCATTCTGTTTTTCATGTATTTTCCCTATTGCATTTTATATCCGTTAACGTTTTCTCTTAAATCGTATCAATGGTACCTACTCAATTCTGTTTTTCATGTATTTTCCCTATTGCATTTTATATCCGTTAACGTTTTCTCTTAAATCGTATCAATGGTACCTACTCAATTCTGTTTTTCATGTATTTTCCCTATTGCATTTTATATCCGTTAACGTTTTCTCTTAAATCGTATCAATGGTACCTACTCATTCTGTTTTTCATGTATTTTCCCTATTGCATTTTATATCCGTTAACGTTTTCTCTTAAATCGTATCAATGGTACCTACTCATTCTGTTTTTCATGTATTTTCCCTATTGCATTTTATATCCGTTAACGTTTTCTCTTAAATCGTATCAATGGTACCTACTCATTCTGTTTTTCATGTATTTTCCCTATTGCATTTTATATCCGTTAACGTTTTCTCTTAAATCGTATCAATGGTACCTACTCAATTCTGTTTTTCATGTATTTTCCCTATTGCATTTTATATCCGTTAACGTTTTCTCTTAAATCGTATCAATGGTACCTACTCAATTCTGTTTTTCATGTATTTTCCCTATTGCATTTTATATCCGTTAACGTTTTCTCTTAAATCGTATCAATGGTACCTACTCATTCTGTTTTTCATGTATTTTCCCTATTGCATTTTATATCCGTTAACGTTTTCTCTTAAATCGTATCAATGGTACCTACTCATTCTGTTTTTCATGTATTTTCCCTATTGCATTTTATATCCGTTAACGTTTTCTCTTAAATCGTATCAATGGTACCTACTCATTCTGTTTTTCATGTATTTTCCCTATTGTATTTTATTCCTACACGGTTACGCTTACGTACGTAAAATAATCCTGAACTTTAGTTACCTTTCGTCTGCAGATTACTGACACAGACTAATTCCTCCCCTCACTCCTAAGACTTCCCTTCGAACCATGAATACCATCATCAGCCGCGATTATCATATTTCACCACAAACCAACAAAGCTTCACCCTTCGTAAAAACGATCTCAAACCATTTTATACCCTATAACTTCCACAATAAAGATGTGGTGGTAATTTAAGGGGTGTAAAAGCGGGTCTTGGCCCTGTCTAATCCACCCTCGGCGAGGTTTGTCTCATACACGTCAGAATATTTGCTGAAAGTATTACCGCGTTGAAGTGCTACTGTTTCCATTGCCACGTTAAATTAAACTTTTTTACTAAACGTCACGTCAAGTTTATTTTATATGGAAGTATTTAAATAAATAAACAAATCGAATAAATCACAGGACAATGTCACACAAATTGACCTAGTCCCAAACTAAGCTCTAGGCTTGTACTCTGGGTACTAGACAACGATAAACTTACTTGTATAGAGAAATATATACTTAAATACATACTCCGCTTATGTCAACTGCATACATACTCGAGCGATCTGTCATCGACTTACGTCAATCCTATGCATTTAGTAAACATAGCGTTATGTATCTTGACACGAAATCGATAGGGATTCCTGCCTACTAACAAAAAATGACACTTTAATATAAAACCAATCCAGTGCAATGGAAACAAGCATATGGCAAGTGACTTCCGTTGTTTTGAATGGCGCAGGGTAACGCAGCGCATTGTTGGCACCACGCTAAGTGCGCCCAGATTTAACGTTCGACGGGAACTGATTTATTCGTCTACTGCGGCGTTTACCCCACCACGGGTATGGCTGCGGAACGCTGTGGCTGTGGCAGCCGATATTCTTTTTATATCGGCTTCTTATAGATCCGTGGTTCGATGAATGAGCTAACTTGACGGATAAGCTACTAAATTGAAAAAGAACGCCACACGTAACTCTAGAAAAAAATAAATCTAAAAACTGATAGAAACATGTACTTACATAGGTAATATTTTTTTATGAGTAAGTATATACTTTAGTGGCGTAATTAAAATGTATAACCCTAGTTATACATTTTAATTACGCCACCAAAGTATGCCAAATAACAGCTTTGTAGTACCCAAAGTCTCCGTGTTAAACCGCCGCGGACAGACGGACAGACACACATGGCGAAACTGTAAGGGTTCCTTGTTGACTACGTAGCCCTTAAACTACTTCTTAGATCGATCTCTGTTTTCAAAACACCCCTTTGTCGATATTTCCATTAAAATCGATGTATCAAAGCGAATTATAGGACAGCAAATGAAGCATTGAATATACCTCCTTAAATAAGTAGTTTCGACTCACGTTTCATCAATATCCACGTAAAACCAAAAATAATACCAAAACATTTCATAATTACATGGTATCAAGTTCACTGTAATTTTGTATCAAATTTCTATACTCGTCCACTCTATAGAACCGGTGTAAATCCCCATCGTTCAAACGTAAAAGGTAGTAAGAGCGTGGCATCCTTACTGACTTTTACTGCTTTTCTCCCCGGGGCTGTAAAACCGACGACGCGACAAAGAAGCTTTTCTTCAGAGGGTAGTTATATCTGATCAGAGTTTAATTAACTCAGCAGTTAAGCACAGATATTAATGCACTGTGAGCAAAGAAATTACATTTTGTGCTTTGCATCACAGGGAATATTTAGATTGAGTGATGGTACGGGAAATTCTCTAGTATACTATTACTGTAACTAATGGGTATTAAGGAATTTAAAGGGTAAAAGGGGTTGTCTGAGAGAGATCGCTTCGCAAGCCATAAGATCATCTACCTATTATCCAACCCGTATTAATCAAGAAATTAATGTGACGAAGACGAAAATGGTTAATAGTAATTTCTCGAGACTAAGGGTATATTAATTTTGCCTATTCCCAGAATGGCAACTGCAGTCCGCTTTATTGAAAAACGATATTCCAAAAAATTAAATGCACATTCAATTCATTTATTTATTGATTAAAATGTATATCAACTGCTGCTGTAATGAAAAAGGCGTGAGCATATTATTTTATTTCAATTCACAAACTAATTTAAAAATGATTCATAGAGCTAAAACTAGCTTCTGAGAAGATTAAAGTGCCTTCCAAGTAAATTTAATTTATTCCTTCAACAAAACCCGCTTCTGCGCCCCGAGATAACACATTTTTAAGAATGG
This sequence comes from Acleris holmiana, assembly GCA_949316455.1. Taxonomy (NCBI): domain Eukaryota; kingdom Metazoa; phylum Arthropoda; class Insecta; order Lepidoptera; family Tortricidae; genus Acleris; species Acleris holmiana. Next base: position 17,416,228 of record OX438767.1, read on the forward strand.
AACACAATCGTCGCTTTCCCATTCGTGGACTCCAGCCGCAGCCACAAAGGAGATTATCACCCAATTAGGTTTTGTTTGCTCTGTTGCTTGCTCTATACCATTCAGCATTTTTCTCCCGTGAATAGCCAGCCGTAATAACCGAGATTTATGCCCACAAATAACGGAGAATTACCTGAATAACAAATTGCGGGGAAAAGTGATGAATTGTTACAAAAATCAGGACGTTTTGTGACGTTCTTGATTTTTCCTTATTAAATAACTTTGGTGCTTAAGAGAGTAGCTGCGGCTATTTACTTAAGTCCAAGTTTTAAGTTAAATTTATTACGTCGTTTACTTTGTTGCTTTAACTTATAATGATGATGGATAAGATCTTATGAATAAGTTCTAATGAAATGTATGGTCGTGAAAAAAATGGTCCGTTATTATTCAGGTTCTCTCGCTCCTTTTACACATAGATCCTGAATAACATCATCGAGAACGCAATGCTGCTTAATGATTTCTTTATACCTAAAATAGAGTCCTTTCTACAATTAGTAATGTCGAAACACACCGGCAACCAAAATAAGATTGGCTGAAACACGAAAATCGCCATTATCAATATATTTGTTTTACACGAGGTGACGGTAACGTTTTTCCATTCTAACTTTGTGCAGGTTTTTTGTTTTTTTTTCCGCTCATAAAGATAGACAAAGAAAAATAAAGATATCTGCGAAAAATAATTAACGTCAGCCTAGTTTTATGGTATTTTTATCAAAAGTAAAATCAAATACAAATGAAAATAACATATTAAAATCTAAAATTTAGGTAGACGCACAATTTATTTTCGATTTTAAACCCCAAAAAAAAACTCGAATAAAAATAGTATGGAAACACGATTGCCCAACCGGTCGCCTTAAATCGACAGCCCTTTTATAATATTTCTTAATAAATTCAGATTATTTGTCTTATCAAATAATTAAACGCCACCATCTATAATCTATACCGACGTATCTGAACTTACCAAGCGCTTAGAATCTACTTTGATAATGCGCACAGCCAGGATTAGGAACACCCTGCTGACATCCGTATTTCCGTGTGCGTTTGACCCGGTGTCCTTCAAAAATAGGATCAATATGTACCTTCTGGGTAAGCTCGCTTCATCGTCGACCCTGTCCTGACTCTCTGGTCTGGACTTGGGTCAAGAGCAAACCCATTTTGTATTAAAAAAAAACCGGGCAAGAGCATATCGGACCCTGCTCAGTTTAGGGTTCCGAAACCGTTAAGTACTACAAACATAAAAATCAACAAGGAATAACTTATTTTCTATTTAAAGTCATTTGGTGCCGTCTTAGATGATTTTAGTAGGTAGGTAAACGCTTTAATTGCCTATATCTCAAGAACCAATGGGTGGACGAGAAAAAAAAAACATCCCCAAGTTAGGGAAGGTACACTAAGATTTTTTTTCAACATTTTTTTCTTCCACTTTGTTGGCATAACTAATATGTATATTCTTGCCAAATTACAGCTTTCTAGTTCTAAGAGCCTCTGAGCTAGGCTGCGAACTTACGGACGGACGGGCGAAACTATGAGGGTTCCTAGTTTGACTACGGAACCCTAAAAAAATCTTTAAATCTTATAAGATTACATATTTCTATCATCTTCACGTCTAAGCAGAGTGGCCTAGCCATGTACTGACAGGTACATAGTTACAAGCTCAGCCGTCCCGATACGGGTCCCCGCTGGCTGTCTCTAAAAGCTCAAAACTCAATCCCCTGCATCAAGGATTCAAGTGCCACCGTAGACAATACTACGCACCTGCCACTCGAGAGCGTGGCGCGAGGCATGAGAGGTAGCGGAGACGTTAGCCTAGTTGGTAATGACCCTGCCTACGAAGCTAGTGGTCCCGGGTTCGAATCCCGGTAAGGGCAGATATTTCTGTGATGAGCACGAGTATTTGTTTCTGAGTCTTGGATGTTTCTTTGTATTTAAGTATATAATGTCTCTATATAAGTAAGTTTATCGTTGTCTAGTTCCCATAGTACAAGCCTAGAGCTTAGTTCGAGACTAGATCAATTTGTATGACATTTTCCCTATTTTATTTTTAAGTTATTTCTACAATTTAGGGTTTTGTGCCCAAAGAGAGCCCAATAGGACCCTATTAATATGCCAGCGCTGTCTGTCCGTCTTGAGTTTAAAGAGCTGTATTATTTGGATAGATAGCGCGATTTTTTTTAAGCTTCCTTACGTCCGAATGAAAATGGAACCTTTTTTCCTAGGATTACTCGTGTGTCTGTCTGTCCGTCTGTCACAGCCAATTTGCTCCGGATCTACTGGACCGATTAAGTTGAAACGACGTGAAACGTAAATTAATAAACTTTAAATATGGGGGGTCACGTTTCAGGTATAAATGAGAAAATTGTAAGAACAATTTCTCAAAACTTACGGAACCCTCTCCATGTAAGTTTAACTCGCATTTGTCCGGTTTCTTTCAACAGAATATGTATTACTAATATCATCCGCTATCTGTTGATTTAACACCCTATTCTAATACAATATTCCAGAATGATTTGGCTACTAATTTCGATTAGTTTGCTAGCACTTCTCCCTTACGTCATCCCACAGCGTTAATTATAATGCTATTTCAACAGACACTTTACTCGCCAAACAAATGTATAAACTGGCTGATGCAAAAGGCTTAAGTAGAAGACAAGATACTTTCTGTAACAAACAATTGAACGGCGTGATCACAATAGTGACGTAGCTCTTTAAATAAAGTATAAAAAGAACTTATCCAAAAGAAAAATACACATAATAATATTACAAATATTTTATAACCATAACGCTAAGATCTAACCTCTCGGCCCGCCGTTACTCCTTTGTTTGGGGTCCTCACTTAGTGCGGGGTCCAGGTGTGGCCCGGGATCGTGCCCAATCAGAAGACAGCCCTTTGACGGTGTTTGCTCACTCAGGATTATCGCCGAGGAATGTCCACTGTTTAAATATCGAAAACAAGGGTCTTAAAATTAATTTACGTAGAAAACATCTTAGAATGTATTACTATTTTGAGGGCAAAGACTACTTGTGCAGAAAACATTTTAGGTTCGGTTTTATTTAGTGTAAAAAACAAATATTGTATAAGTACAATAGTCGTAGTAGTAGTAGTAGTATTGTAGTCTTAGATGTAGCTGCACACTTTAGTACCCTGTCGCTTTAACGCCTTCGATAGACTAGTGCAGTAGTTCAAACATGACGTTAAAGTGACAAGGCACAAAACTGTGCAACTACTTATCAGGCCTATCAGGCCGACCGTAAAGACGTCTAACCGACTCGAGTCTTAAAGTTACTGTTGTAGAATTTAAGATACAAATAATATATAATAGTCTAGTGTATTGTGATTCGTCGAATACCTTATATATTGTGTTTTTTTCTTTTTTTATTATGGTATACTTGCAACATTGACGAACAAATTAAAAAAGCATTTCAGAAAAAATAATCAAGTAATAATTATGTACATAAATAGGAAAGAACAATTTCATGCCCAAGGCTTCCGACATTAAGATTTGTCATTGTAGTGAATAAAACCAATTCTATTCGCTTTTTAATAACCATAAACCTCCGTTCACAGGGATAGATAACTTACAACGTTTACTAACAAATTAAAAAAAAGTCTTTCTGAATAAATAATCAAGCAATAATTATGTTAGAAAAGAACAATGGTTTCATACCAAAGGATTCCGAAATTAAGATTTTTCATTTTAAATGAAACGTCTTTCATTGTCATTTTACGTATTAATGTAACTACTCTTCTTTTTTTAGAAGATATTTAATGGGTATGTTAAGCCTTAAAAATGGACAGCGTAGTTCCATCCCTCAAGAAACATCTTACGTCTCAGATTCACGCGTCATTTCTCATCAAGTTTCCCGGTGATTTCTAAAGATTTAATATATCTTATGATAAGCAATTAATTAATCCCGAACAAAATGCTTCTTGACATCTCAAATGGATTTGACATTTTGGTCTTAATTCACTAATCACAAAATTACAGAACCCAATTTTCCTTAACGCAAAAATCGTAAGTTACAATTACTCGTTGAATATTTTGCGCCCTAACACCAGAGCCTATAACTTAGGTTATGTGTTTAAGACGTTGACTTAAGATGTTCTTGTAAAAGGGCGCCGTTACACAGACTATAACATTGACAGAGAGAGTTCAAAGCATTTTTAAAAGTATTCTGCTGATACAGCGTAATTTTTGAAAAAAAAGAAAATACATTTATTCACAATAACAAATAAAATATAGCAATAAACTAAAATTGGCAGTTGTTGCAAAACACACACAAATTAAAGTGTTTCCAATCCACGACGTCCCGTCGCACGTCTTCATTTGCCATAACCTTGCTGTTGTGTTTGAATACACTATACTAATTTACGAGCGTAGGGTAGGTGGCAATATTGACAAAGTGCTATTAGAATAGGATCCAAAGAGTCTTCTCCAATTTATTTATTTTGGTTTACCCTTGTTTCACCGATTAACTCGTTTCATAGTATGTATCGCTTTGCAGAATTTTAATTTCATAAACAGTCTTTTCTGCGCGGGAGTTTAGACTATCAGTCACAAGTCTAAGCTGACCTAACCGGGTTTCAGCAGAAAATAGCTTTCGATGAAGAGAAATTCGGAGAAACAATACCTTCTATGAAATAAGTGTCGGTGAAATAAGGGGTCACCATTTATTTTGCTCACATTACCAGAACTCATTTCAAAACTTTTAAGTTTTAGTTTTTGGTGTAAAAATGGTGTTTTTAGGTTTTAACCATTTTAATATCCCACATTCCCAAAAATAACAAATAGCATAGATTAAGAAAAGAACCTATGTTACGTTTCTCGTAAAATATTATAACAGAATTCACAATAAACAGTCAGATAATACCCTGTGGCTGTCTACAGACCCCCAATTCAACGCAATGCATCATTAGGCAAGTTTGAGTTTGGCATTCAAGGTCCCCCGCAGGGACAATCTGAACGATTGATATTTCCGTTCATTCACGGAGCGACACGGTTCGCAAGCTCCGCCGCCATTTTCTCAAATGTTACCTATTGTAGATAAGTGGGGGGACAACGATGAAGCGTTGCTTTTAGAGTGTGGTGGTTTATCATAGTATATTATTATCCCCCGAGTGGTTACCGGGTTTGAATAGTGCTACTCCATGTCTTCCCGTGGATGTCGTAAGAGGCGACTAAGGGAATAAAGGCTTGTATTAGTACTGATAGGCGATGGGCTTGCAACCTACTAATGCACTAGTAAACTTCTTGGCCCGATTTTGCAAAATGTGGTTAGTGTGGTTACAGAATTATAAACAAGTCTTTTTAGAGTTGTTAGTGTTTCTGTAACTCTGCCAACCCCACTCTGGGAATGAAGGCGTGATGTTATGTATGTATGTATGTATTATTATCTGAATTATGAGTGCAACGTCATGGCTGTCACTCGTCATGACATCTAGGGCCTTATTCTACTTTGTCTCTTATACGTATTGGTATCGTTTATTTTTTAAGTCAACCGCCATTACTGACAAGTAAATAGGAGCTGTCATAACGTTGAATATTCGATAGCATGTCAAAAGCAATTAGGTTTTACCCAGTAGTATAGAACTCCTAGGGAATTTACGGTGAAAATGCGCAGTAATGCTAGAGTTGCATTTTTCTAAAGGCTGTAAAAAATATAAAATGTATTTGCATTTTCTTAAATTTCTGCAATCATAGTCCCATTCTAGTCGTTATTTTATCAGTTGATTTCTTTTCATATTTTAATCTTTTATTGATTCGATTTACATCAATTACAGATTGGAATATTTTCAAAGCAAAAGGGTGTTTTTCGGTTTGTATGCATTCAAGTTTAAAATAAATAGACTTGTCCATTTATTACTCCGTAAAATGTATGCCCGTCAATGGAATAACCAATATTTTGGGCTACCACTGGTGTAAGGCAAAAAAAGTAAACTAGTTTTTGCTGGCTAATTAATTACTTCTTGTCAATTTATAAGCTATGTATACATTTTAAGTTTTATTGATATTCGGATATTTATGTATAATTGTATTTGTGTAGTGTTTACTTAAAAAATATTTAGCTGTAGAATTATTTATTGGTATATTTACTTTTTATACACATCTTGTAATATTGCCTACAGTACTATCCTCTGCTATGCCTACTATCCTCGTACAGTTACCACAGTCATGGTCAGGTTAACTGGAAGAGATCCCTTAAACGGATAAGTACGCCATTGTACGTATTTATTGTAATTGTTATTATGTGCAACGAAGAGTTTACGTACATACACACAAAAAAATATATAATTGGTCAATTTACTTGCCCGTTTTTTAACTACGTCTGAGCCTGTCTCTGCCTTACTTGAATACTTTCCCCCCAAAACGAAAAAAAGCAGTCTACAAAAAGTACTTCAATTACGCGAATTGTATCAATCTCACTGTCCGAGTATCTACACTCTCAATCTAATCTTCAAAGTACGCCCGGCACTATTCTTTACCGCCACCGATGAGATCTTGGGCCCTAGCCAAGATGCAAACGCTCCTAACGTTTTTCTTTTCTATCGCTCAAAATGTATGGGATGGTATTCTCCTGCGTTTGGATAAACCACGTGGTCGACTGTCATCCCATACATTTTGAGCGATAGAAAAGAAAAACGTTAGAAGCGTTTGCATCTTGGCTAGGGCTCCTTGTCGTCAATACATCTTTACCGGTATACGTTGACCTCAGCTCTCGAGAGTAATTCGTAGGTCTTTCGCATCAAGTATACTGGTCCATTGCGCTTTCTCACATCGCCCACACTGTAGGATCCAAATGGTTGACTACCAATATAAAAATATATTGTATCTGCCGTTGGGAGTTGAGTCTCTTGGGCCAGAGCGGCCAGGCGTGAGGAAACTCTCTAAGGAGATTTCCTCGCGTTTCAATGACGTCTCGGGTGAGCAGAGGGCTGGCAGCTACTTTGGCCAAAGGATAAGCCTTGCTGCTCAAAGAGGCAATGCTGCCAGCCTCCTGGGCACCATCAGCAGTGACAGCGATTTGACCCATATGTTTTACCTATAGTTAGTTTAGTAATTTAATAAACAAGTGTTTTTAGAGTCGTTTGTATGAATGAAGGCGTGATTTTATGCGTATATGTATGTAACTCTTTTCTTTATCGTAGTTTAGTTTTATGCTCATGAATATTTTACAAATGAGTGTATAGTCATGGTCATAGTCATAGTCATAGTCATATATTTTATTGCCTTATGTTGTAGTTACAAAGATCTTTAATACTATTACATGGATCAACATAAACCCTGTAAGGGCACTGCAATTTTTCTGCTTAACTAAACTTACAATACTTACAATACTAGCTTTCTTATATGGTCTAGTTACAAATAGTTATTTAGGTACATAGAGAGAGAGTTACAAATACAATTTTATTATTATTCTTATTCAATGTCAAAGTACTCTTGTAAATTATAAAAACATTTGGAAATTAGAAAATTATTTAGCTTAATATTAAATACCGAGTCTTTCACAATCTGTTTAATTGTTAGAGGTTACTTATTATATATTTTCACAGCCATATGCTGTGTTCCGCCTCTAACTATTTTAAGATTAGTAAAAGAACTAATTAATTTATTGCGTTTTCTAAGGTTGGTCCGACTACTGCTACTGTTTATATCTCTATCCTTTGCAAATTGCCCTGTATTTGTTCTTACTAGTCTACAGATTTCGTAGATGTATATTGATGTCAGTGTATCTTTAAGGAAGTAAAATGTGGTATACATGTCTTATTTCTTACCTTACGCAATTACAATAGTAGTAATCTAAAAAAAACTTACATAAAGCGACAAATAAAGATCTATTTACTCTTTCGGATACAAAACTGCTCAAGACAATGTGGAAAAGAGATTTTTTTCTATTTCAGAACTGAAGTTACACTAGTCTAACGTAGAACTCGATGAAGAACCTCGTGGTTATAATCCAGGGAATAACCCCGCTGTCTAGACTTCCGGCTGTGCACAGTGCCCCTCTGTCTATTACTTCTGTAAGGCTTAAGAAATTTGTGAATCTCATCTCGTTAATGCAAATACCGTGTCAATGTAGTGATCCTGGGTTCAGATCCCGGTAAGGGCAGATATTTGTGTGATGAGCGCGAATATTTGTCCCTGAGTCTTGGATGTTTTCTATGTATTTAAGTATGTATTTCTCTACATAAGTATGTTTATCGTTGTCTAGTACCCATAGTACAAGCCTAGAGCTTAGTTTGGGATTAGGTCAATTTGTGTGTCATTGTCCCGTGATATTATTATTATTATTATTTATTACTTAAAACCCTTCCGATCTTTTTAAACAGTAGGTTGGGTGGATGATTTAAATCATCTCCGTGTAGGTACTTCTTTTAAGTTAATTGTTGACTGAGTGGCGGAATGATTTATCATCGCTCATTCTGACGATTCTGTCAGTGTGCCCAATCTTAACTAATGCATTTATAGCATGTGTCATAACAAAATGTAAATAAACAATTGTTCCTCGTGAACAATGTTTCTAATCATAGCAATTATTCCAATATTTTGTATGGACTTTTAGCCCTTAATTTGAGTGTTCATCATGTTCTTTGTTCATAATAAAAGATGTTCTATACACTCACTCTTCATTGAACACAACACATCTAATTCATTTGTATTGCAAATTATTATCTTTTTAAATCTTCTAAAGCACAGCCTAACAGATATCGGCGTATCATATCGTATTAGGACACAGACTTTTAAAGGTTCCAAAAATGTATCTCAGCTTTTTTACTGTCAGGCGCCCAGACTTGCAACTACAACTTAAACTGTAAGCCTATAGTATATTCTCGACAAAGATAAAAAAGTAGCTCACTCATTCGTAACTCATTTATTCGATCATAACTGAAATGATATATCATGATGTGCATGTGTTATAGAAAAGCAGTACCTATTTAAACTGTAAAATCACGAAAATAAGCAAAACTGGCAAAATTTCGTATACGGCCTCTTAATAGCCTAATGACTAACATTCACCCTTCGGATGCGTATTGACAGACCAAATTCACCGCTACGATTTATCCCAACATCAACTAAAACTAAAGAGGCACAAACTTAAACCATCCCATTGCTTTATTAAACCGTATACCGTTCAGCTATGGTCCAAATTGCAATTTGTTCCTATTAACACTTATGATATTTCATTATAAATTGTGTGATGTGTTCGAGGCCCGCCTATCCCATGTCTCAGGTATTGTTCCTCGATATTGGGGTTACGTAACGGTGGGTAATGCTGAATTGATTCCGTCAAGGAAACGCTGGAGTGTTATTCTATTACGTTATATTTCGCTCACGAACTTACCAACCCTTTTTAGGATTCAACGGTCCAAAGGCAACAGTCCTGGGCTGGGATTCTACACGGTAATAACGATATCGTCTTTGAGGTGTTTCCATATCGTCGTTTGATAACTCTTATGTCATTTACAATAATGGCGACTGTGACATAAACGATTCTAAATCACGTCAATCGCGATATCGTTATAACGCAGTAGAATAGAGGCCCTGGTGGATTTATTTTTGTCATAGAAACCTTGTCCTGACAATAACGAAGACAACTAAAAGAGAATTATCCAATTTGGTGGAGTCGTCCGGAAGTTATTCGCGTACACAGACACCGATATACATACTCACAGATGTGTCTGAATCTGTGAGTATGTATATCCGTGTAACACAGTTACACGGATGGGCCTCTATTCTTCATCGTATTGGTCAATCTTGCTTCGATATCGTTATCATATTGTTGATGTTAAGCCGCATTCACAATTGCAAGTTATTGCTGTACCTTGTAACAAAGCTATATACAAGACTGATATGCAGACATTTGCCACTAACTCTTCCCCATAGTCTCAAAACTTACAGCAAATTATTATTTTTATCCACTTGACTGTCATAATGTCAACAGTGCGATCAGGGGCCCTAGCCAAGAGGCAAACGTTCCTAACGTTTTTCTTTTCTATTGCTCAAAATGTATGGGATGACATTCTCGTGCGGTTCGATAAACCACGTGGTCAACTGTCATTCCATACATTTTGAGCGATAGAAAAGAAAAACGTTAGGAGCGTTTGCATCTTGGCTAGGGGCCCAGGATATAAAAGCAAGATAGCCCTAACCAAAGCGGAGTGAAGGCCCATGTTGAGATTGATAACTTGATAAGTAATCAAAAGCACTCCGTCTAACTTCATTATCTTTAGACAGTTTGAGAGCATAGCAGCCGCTGCTGCACCGGCTACAGCGCTCTGTAACCCCGGTGCCATCTAAAGGGTTATTTATGCACTAATCCAATTACTAGTCGGATGCGGACGACATCCGACTGGATCGGTAACAACATTTGATTGCCTTGCAGAGTTGTTAGTCGTTTGTGTTTGGTAGTACAGTCATCAGAGGCCCATTTTTTTCCTTGTTCATCTGCGATCAGTCCAAGAACTATGAGCAGATGTATTGTGCAGATATTTAGCAGGTGAAGTAAGATTCCCCATTGGGTACCTTCTCCTTGTGTTCAGTCAGCGAGTTCCAATATTGTCCTCGAATGCCTTAATCTTCCCGCCTGGGAAGGAACTGTCTTAACCTGCAGCGCAACTTTGTTCGGGTGTCCGCAGAGTCTCGTTTGTATCGTCTGGTTAGTCTCTTGGACAAAAGTATTGATATGTAGGTGTTTTTGCATCTCTGAGTTTCTTATGAACCATGGCGCATTGCTTAACCTTTTTAAAATAGCGTTATGCCTTCTTTGTATTATTAGGATATTGGAAGCGCTGGCTGTGCCCCAGAGTTCTATGCCGTAGGTGCCATTTTGATTTGAGTATTGTTGTTAGTTAGGCGGTATTGCAGTTTTTCCGACGATTTGTATTCTCAAGACTCCAATCTAGAAAGAAAATATATTTATTGACATAAAAACGACACGGTTTACAACAAACCAGAAATTAAGACATTCGTTTTCTGTGTCAATAAGGGACTTGCTGAAGAAGAACGATGCTGACCAAGATGAGGGCCACGGCACTGATTTTTAGTGGAGCCCTTTACCACAGCGTTAGTACAATCTAACGACTGCAACTCTGAGGTTGCAAATGCATTGCCAACCCTCAGGACCGAGATGATATATCTCTAGGTATGCTAGGAACTTTACCGGTGTTTCCACACCGGAACACAACGATGCTTGACGGTAGGATAAAGGATAAGATAGTACGTAGCGATACGAACGGACCCTGCACAAGATCCTCCCATCACTACGGCCCAGATCTCTACCGTGATCAGACATGTACTACAAAAAAACCTTTTAATTTTAGAACTACCATAATACCAGTCCTAGGTATCTGTAGATTCACTAACCGATACCGTTATTGAATGCTTATTTGGATTTAGAACAATGATCAACAAACGTTCAAATTACGATGCTCGTGTAACGCGCATGTAAATACAAAATACTGGAATGTTTGTTTGTCTGTTGCAACTCTGTTCTAATAGCGAAACGGGGCCTATTATTCCCGATGAATATGTGTACAACTGTTGTTTACAATGGATAGAACCCGCGTCCCAGTTAATTGTGTGAAGCACAATAGCGGACATATGGCGCTGATGTATCTAGAATCTATTGTTAAAAACATAGCTCGGTTTGGCTATGACAGGTTTCTGTCTTAATGTTGGCCAAGACTTCGCTTGCTCGGAACTGTATTGTTGTCGATGTTGGGCTTAACGTTTAATTTTTCTTTAAAAAGTTACCATCCCATTTTTCCTGAAAAACATGATAAACAAGGTGTTTTATTTCATAAAGATAATAATAGAAAGTCAGGATAACGATTGTTCCTAATAACTTTGATGTTTCTAAGAATAGTATACTGTTTTGACAAACATTTCAAGGCCTGTAATCTATTTTAAGTGACAGTTGACAATGTTATCGTTTTAGTTTAGTGAAATCATCTACTTTTCTCCTATATGTTGTTATCTTATCTTATCTCACAGATGGGTCCTTTTGGATGCACTTCGACCCCTTTAGGATCTTTTTGCAATTACCACAAACTCAGTTGTTCGAATATGCGGGTTTAAATATCACGGGACAGTAAATAACTTCCTCACTATGTTTTTCCCTCACGGTAAAAGCATCGGGTAATGTACTCAAGTTAGAGAAACTCATTGGTACATGGTGACCGCGGGGGTTCGAACAAGGCACCTTACGATCTCGGTCGATCCCCTAAGCCACTACCACCGACGCTCTCTTCTCCTATAAGTTACTTCCCCGATTATCGTAAATATTTGTCGTTCTTACAACAATTCGCACCTTCTAAACAATAGTGACCTAATTCAAAACTTCAGCTTTCTAACTTTCTGAGTTAGGTCACTATTATTCTGAAGGTGCGAATGGGCAATAATATATACGAGGTTGGAAACATTTTAGGTTCGAGATTACTTCCATATATCATCCATCACTTATCAGCCGGTGTCAGTCCACGGCTCAGCTCGATGCCTTATATTGCTAACTATAATAATCCTATTTTAATATATGTTATATAACTAGATATTTCGCGTAAACACATCTTTGGTAGGACAAGGGCACAATTTCCCCTTTAGTAACATTGTACATTGTGCCCTAGTTCTACCGAAGGTGCGATAGTCTTGTCGAATATGTACCTATTACAGTCGAATTAATAGTTTATAGGTAATTGCAGGCTTCGGGCAAAGAATTATTTACGCCTTGGATGGCTTTCACAAAGCACTCAATTCGAAATTTACTATTCACTTTCCTAAACCCTTTGAAAAAAAAACTTACGTCAGCCCCCTATTTCACCATACCGACAATGACATGTGACAGGTGTAATTTTTATGAACATGTCGCATTTTATATGAAACCCAGTGATGTATCAGCGTATTAATTTTACAATGTATACAGAAATGTCACCTGACACGTGTCATTGCTAAGATGGTAAAATAGGGGGCTGGTCTCTTGAAATTTAAACCATAAAAAGGATAGAAAATGAAGAAATCGATCGAAAATATTGGCCCGAATTTAAGTGTCCGAAAGGTTAATCTTACTCATACTTCATCCGATGAATAGGGCTACACTATGACAGGTGTGTCAGGTGATGTCACATGGCGTAAATGTAACCTTAAAATAATGACTGGAAGTGAATGATTTTCTCAAACTTTCAGCCACTTTTAGGTGCGTTAATCTTTTAGTTCTCACTCAGACCAACTTTTCCGACACTGTACCTTGCACTTTATCGTGATGTTATATGACGTAATTATGGAGCGGGATCACGGACCATAACGCATTTTCTGTGCTGGAACCAGCTTATAAACTGGTTGAATAACGACGTCACTTACGATGCAGCTTGCAGCCTTGGACAAGCGTTCCCACTCGGAGTTGATAGCCGGTACGCGTGCGTATGTGATTTTTAGCTTAGTTCGATAAAAACATAAAACTGAAATAAACCAGTGGAATACTGACCATTTTTTCTAAATACAAACCGTTTTGTGCACGGTAATGTTTACGGGAGCCAGTTGTTTCCCATAACTTTTTTGGTCATAGTGTGATCGTTGACATAATATTTATAGTCATAATTTCTATAGCGCTGAAACTGTAAACTTTTCAGAATTTCTATAATATCTAACGTGTAGATAAGGCTAGGGTAAGTTAGATTAAATTTATAAAAATCCAGAAAAAAAAATGTTTTTTAAAAAAGTATGTTATGACTTGCGATAAATCTGACTAAAAATATTTATGGCAGACTATACAGACCCAATGTTTACGCTTTCTGAATAATAAAACAGTGCAGCCTAAATATCAAGTATTCTGTTTCACGGCATGCATGCATACTTCATAAATATGAAATTAACTCTGTTTGTTACTCTTTCAAAACTAAACCACTGAACTGATTTAAATAAAATTTGGTATGGAGATAGCTAACACTTTGGGTGAGGGCTCAGAGTACTTTTTATCTCGGATTACCTATTGAACATTTCTCAAGAGAACAACTGCTATTTTTGATGAAGAAGGGATTTTCCAAGCCGCCAAATTAAAAACCTTATGCTTCTTTTAAACTGTCTATTTTACAAACCTTGTGAAAAGCATGCATTCCGCCTTCTTAAACGTGTGCACAATGTAGACAGTGCAATCTCTATGCCTCTGGCTAAGACCCTCGCATTCATCTCGCAAACCGCGACACTTAAAACGAAGAAACCTCTAAACTCTAGAATTCTTAAGACGCAGGTATCTGTGGAGTGTGTGCCTAATGACCGCGGCTCCTGAGGGCCCTACAGCGCTGTGAAGCGCATTGTGCGCTGTTTGCTGTCTGCACCGCTATTTAGTTCATTGCAAAGCGCTGAAAGCATGCAGTTTTTTTTCAAATTAGGGTTTGATTCCGTTTCTCTGTTGTGAAAACCAAGAAGCTTATGTATGACTCTGGAGATTGCACGGTGAACAACGAATTAAAGACAAGAAAAGTGACCTTGAATGACGTCGCTTACATTTCTGGTCCCTTTCTTTTCATCCTAAAGACAGGGACAAAAAACGTCGCTTATGGTCCCTTTCTTTTCAGGTTACACTACATAATTCCAAAGAGTCATAATCATAACTCTAAATTGATCAAAATTACGAATTTTCATAATTCCAAATGCTACTTTTGATAGAAGACTTTTTATTTCGATATCGCTCATAAATCAAACCTAACCTAACTCACGTATAGCCTTTTAATTATGCATTTAATTTAAAATAACTCAGCATAAAATAGCTTTCGGAAAAATTTAAATTCGGACGAATGAATATTCGGAAAAAAGCACTTCGGTATTTTAAGGTGTTCCGTTCTTTTCGTCCTAAAGAACATAAGCAAAAACATAAGCTACGTATTCAAGGTCACTTTTCTTGGCTTCAAGGCTTTGTTCGCCGTGCAATCACCAGTGTTCAGTATCAGTGTCAGTGTACTTAGTAAGAGCGCATATGTATATGGAATTAAAATATTTAACCATTTACCTGAACATATTAAATCGTTAGATGGGATTAGATTTAAAACAAAGCTCAAAAAATGGCTTTTAATTGAAAGTTTCTACAATTTAAATGAATATTTCAGATGTATACCTGGTTAAGACTTTTTCAATAATAATATATTTACTTGTTATTGTACGCCCGAAATGGGCAAACTGTTGGACCTTTTATATGATGTGACCTAATTGTACACAGTTTCTGACAATAAATGAATCTTATCTTATCTTATCTTATCTTGTCATATCATATATAAAGTTCTTGGTGAAAAGTTATAGACTGCTACTGTACATGATTAGATTAGATTAGATTATTTATTGCTCAATATAAAATTACGTTACAAATTGCACATGTCAAGTTATAAGATTTTACATTAAGGTCGTCATAAATGAAAATACATGAAAGAAACACAATATGGGGAAGTTAACAAGAATATAAAACAGATTTACATAATAACAAAGATGTCGAAAGTTAAGAAAATAAAATCACAATAACAAACAATAAATAAAAAATAAAAAATAAATTAAATTAAAACTTTAGGTCCGTGTACTCTTTAACTGAGTACAACGGGTTATCTAACAAAAGGTTCTTAAGTTTGCGCCTAAACGTTTCGTCAGATGTTTCATCTTTGAGTGCGGCGGGAAGGTACTCATAATATGTAGGGCCAATGACACGTGGATTTTTTCCTGCAAGCGCCATGCGACGAGGGACTGTGCGCAGGCGGCCCGTGCGCCTGGTTTGTTTGCCGGGAATATGGTATCATGGAAACATGTTTATGTTTTGCCTTACGTACATCATGACCTCATACAAATATCCTGAGTAATGCGTCATGATGCGTTGCGAAACAAATAAATCCCTGCAGGAGTGTCCATGCTTCACCCCAACTACTGTACGCAGGGCACGTTTCTGCAAGACCATCACTCTTTTGGCATCCGTTGAGTTTCCCCAAAGAAGTGATCCATACGTCATCAGCGAGTGGAAGTGAGCAAAGTACACTTGTCTCAGCGCATCAGGAGAAATCAGTGGTTTCAATTTTCGCAAGGCAAAAGACGCACCACTCAGTCTATTACACAGCCCGTCGACATGGCTCTTCCAGGTAAGGTTCGAATCCAGTGTGAACCCAAGAAACTTACATTCAGTGCAAAGCGGCATGGGACTGTTCGCCACACATGGAGGCACTGTGATATTCCGCCCGGTAAACAACATGATATTCGATTTGTCCACATTTAACAATAAACCATTTGAAATAAACCACTTTTGCAGTTGTGTGGTCGCCTCGTTAATCTTTTTGCCAAGCTGTTCATATGTAGGTGCGCTCACGATGACAGTGGTATCATCCGCAAACAACACTGACAGGCCAGTGGTCACTGATGAAGGAAGATCATTGACAAAGATTAAAAATAGGGTGTTTCCCAATGATGATCCTTGGGGAATACCTAAGTTAACGGAACTAGTATCCGATTCTACCCTCTTCCCATTTATCAACATTTTGACAGATTGCTTCCGGCCGGACAAAAATGAATGAAACAATCTGTAAGCGGCTTGCGCAACGCCGTATTTTGACAGCTTATCCAAAAGTAATTTGTGGTTTACAACATCGAATGCTTTGGACAAGTCGCACAAAATGCCAGCCATCTTAAACTTATCATCCAAACCAGTCACAATACAGTCAAATACCTTATGCGCAGCTTCAGTAGTAGACATTTTTTTTTTCTATATGCAAATTGTCGGTCTGTCAGTAAGTCATTTTCTTCGAGGTGAGACATAAGGTGAGATGATATAATAGATTCCACCATCTTAGAAATAGTTGGGACTATAGAAATGGGTCTGTAGTTATTAATATTACAGCTGTCACCCTTTCCTTTATATACGGGACACACTCTATTAATCTTCAGTGCATCAGGGTACACTCCCGCTTCCAACATTTTGTTAACCAATACCACTATAATATCAGAGATGATCGGCCATATGGATAATATTATATTTAGGGATATCTCGTATGTATCAAGGGTTGTCCGTGTTTTCAGCATTTTCTGCAGAGCTTTATCTAACAGATCACGCGTGACTGTCGGCAGTGTGAACGGGGACACCTCCGCGCCACAAAGGTGATTTTGCACATATTTTGAGGAAAGGGATTCATCGCTTTGTATGACATATTTAGACGCTAGGCCAACAAAATGAGAGTTAAAAACATTCGGAACTTCGCTATCGGGTATATTTTTACCAGATGTAACGTCTTGTAAACAAATTGACTGAGACTTCGTTTTTATGCCAATTTCATCATTGACCACTCTCCATATTTCCTTAGCTGCATTACCACTATCCGTGAGTCTATTTTCTATATGCGTTTGGCGCGCTCGCAATGTGGCAGATTTAATGAGATCGGAGTAGTGTCTGATGCATTCGAAAATGATCGGATTATTTGGATGTTGACGTCTTATTTCATGAAGGTCATTGTGTTTTCGAATATATTCGCTCAATTCGTCAGTCATCCATGGAACCAGTTTCTTTTTATTTATTGTTATATTTCTGAGTGGAAAATGAATATCTGCATAATATGTCAAAATTTTAAATAATTTATTGAATTTAGAATTTATGTCAACATGTTCATCATATATAAAACTAAAATTATAATTATCAATGTCACAATAAAATGAATAAATGGACTCATCATTATAAAGCCGGCGCTCAACGAATTTAGTTTCTTTGTGGGTGTGTTGTGAATCTTGCATCCCAACCTCATACCGCTGTGCGTTATGATCACTGATAGCAGTGTCCAACGGCGAGACAGTAAGACGGTCGCAGGAATGGTTCGCTATACCGCAATCGATGGATGACGAACATTCAGCAGTTTCGCGAGTGGGAAAAGTAACTGTATTTATACATCCATAACTAAATAATAAGTCAACAATCCGCCGCTTTGAACTGCCATCAGATAAGTAATCCACGTTTTGGTCACCAACTATAAGAAACCTTTTGTTTTCGTCCGATAACTTAATTAATAACATTTCTAAATTCTTTACATATATTTCAAAATCACCATTTCCCGTCCTATATAATACAATAATTATCAATTTTATACTAGTGATTTCAACAGCCGTAAATTCAAAGTGATATTGAACGGCGACGCTAAGTAGGTCATTGCGCTGTCTATATGGCATACCCTCGCGAACATATAGCGCCACACCGCCATGAGCTATGCGCGTGCGGCAGTAGGAGTTTGCAAGCGCATACCCACTTAACCTCACTCGTTCAAGTTCACTTTTTCGGCACCAGACCTCACTTAATCCTAGTACATCAGGTTTTTCTGTGTAACATAACAAATTTAATAATGAAGTTTTACCACATATAGATCTTACGTTTTGATGGATTACAACAAACTTAGTGTCTACTTTTTTATTAGTGTTGTGGCTCGTGGTGCTGTGTAGTTTTTTGGCTGGACGACATTAAATAACCGTACAGAGACCCCATCCGGCCAATTTTGGGAATTTCGTACGACCTTCTGCTTGTCAGCTGGCACGTCCAGGCGAAACGACGCATACTCTCCCCGCGTGACAACCAGGCGTTCACACAAGGGGTTTAAAATGCCCATCTTTGTCTGGACGTGGCGCACGACGTCCTCGACAGTTGTATTTGCACTCAAATTAAAGATATGAAGGCTGACAACACGCGGGGCAGCCGCACGTAGTCCTATGGGAGACAAAGGTCTCGGCGATGAAACCATTTCCGATAATGGTGCTTGGGTTCCAATGTCATTAGCCGGAGAAGAGGTGATGGGACAATCCTCAGCATCGACCTCTCGCCGACGACAGTTATCTCGAGCAGTATTACCAGTGACGACGGTACGCTGCAAACGTACTCGTCTCGGTTTGGGTGCAGGCGCAGAGGCCACCAGCACTGATTCAGGGTTCGCGGGCTGCGCGGGTAAGGACACGGGCGGCGCCGGTGGCTGCTGGGCCTCTGAGGCAGCGGAGGGTCGAGGCTCATCACTTATAAATACAATGCCCTGAGGGCCGGACTCGTTCAGTGATAAGTGTTGTAGTGCGTTTAAAGGATGACCAGTTTTTGGTGTAACTACGCTGAGAATCTTGTGGATACATTCATTTTGATCCGTAAGTACCATTTGCTGTTCACGGATAATATCATGACAAGCCTTTATCTCTTCTTTCATATCTGTTATGTCCGCTCTTAAGTTCGAAATAACGTCCACCAACCTGTTAACCGCCGCCGCATTTGTTGTGGATTTCGCCTTCGATGGTGCCATATTTCTCCAATACTTTAATTTCACTATGCACAGTGCTTGTAAAACCTTGATTATTTATGTATAAAAACACAAATAAATTAAACAAATATAAATAAATAAGTAATTATTTCGGTACAGTCTTAAATCAGCTGCTTTAGCACAGCAGCGCCATCTACATCTACATCATGTCATCGGCACACAGTTACACGGATGGGCCTCTATTCTTCATCGTATTGGTCAATCTTGCTTCGATATCGTTATCATATTGTTGATGTTAAGCCGCATTCACAATTGCAAGTTATTGCTGTACCTTGTAACAAAGCTATATACAAGACTGATATGCAGACATTTGCCACTAACTCTTCCCCATAGTCTCAAAACTTACAGCAAATTATTATTTTTATCCACTTGACTGTCATAATGTCAACAGTGCGATCAGGGGCCCTAGCCAAGAGGCAAACGTTCCTAACGTTTTTCTTTTCTATTGCTCAAAATGTATGGGATGACATTCTCGTGCGGTTCGATAAACCACGTGGTCAACTGTCATTCCATACATTTTGAGCGATAGAAAAGAAAAACGTTAGGAGCGTTTGCATCTTGGCTAGGGGCCCAGGATATAAAAGCAAGATAGCCCTAACCAAAGCGGAGTGAAGGCCCATGTTGAGATTGATAACTTGATAAGTAATCAAAAGCACTCCGTCTAACTTCATTATCTTTAGACAGTTTGAGAGCATAGCAGCCGCTGCTGCACCGGCTACAGCGCTCTGTAACCCCGGTGCCATCTAAAGGGTTATTTATGCACTAATCCAATTACTAGTCGGATGCGGACGACATCCGACTGGATCGGTAACAACATTTGATTGCCTTGCAGAGTTGTTAGTCGTTTGTGTTTGGTAGTACAGTCATCAGAGGCCCATTTTTTTCCTTGTTCATCTGCGATCAGTCCAAGAACTATGAGCAGATGTATTGTGCAGATATTTAGCAGGTGAAGTAAGATTCCCCATTGGGTACCTTCTCCTTGTGTTCAGTCAGCGAGTTCCAATATTGTCCTCGAATGCCTTAATCTTCCCGCCTGGGAAGGAACTGTCTTAACCTGCAGCGCAACTTTGTTCGGGTGTCCGCAGAGTCTCGTTTGTATCGTCTGGTTAGTCTCTTGGACAAAAGTATTGATATGTAGGTGTTTTTGCATCTCTGAGTTTCTTATGAACCATGGCGCATTGCTTAACCTTTTTAAAATAGCGTTATGCCTTCTTTGTATTATTAGGATATTGGAAGCGCTGGCTGTGCCCCAGAGTTCTATGCCGTAGGTGCCATTTTGATTTGAGTATTGTTGTTAGTTAGGCGGTATTGCAGTTTTTCCGACGATTTGTATTCTCAAGACTCCAATCTAGAAAGAAAGTAAGAAAATATATTTATTGACATAAAAACGACACGGTTTACAACAAACCAGAAATTAAGACATTCGTTTTCTGTGTCAATAAGGGACTTGCTGAAGAAGAACGATGCTGACCAAGATGAGGGCCACGGCACTGATTTTTAGTGGAGCCCTTTACCACAGCGTTAGTACAATCTAACGACTGCAACTCTGAGGTTGCAAATGCATTGCCAACCCTCAGGACCGAGATGATATATCTCTAGGTATGCTAGGAACTTTACCGGTGTTTCCACACCGGAACACAACGATGCTTGACGGTAGGATAAAGGATAAGATAGTACGTAGCGATACGAACGGACCCTGCACAAGATCCTCCCATCACTACGGCCCAGATCTCTACCGTGATCAGACATGTACTACAAAAAAACCTTTTAATTTTAGAACTACCATAATACCAGTCCTAGGTATCTGTAGATTCACTAACCGATACCGTTATTGAATGCTTATTTGGATTTAGAACAATGATCAACAAACGTTCAAATTACGATGCTCGTGTAACGCGCATGTAAATACAAAATACTGGAATGTTTGTTTGTCTGTTGCAACTCTGTTCTAATAGCGAAACGGGGCCTATTATTCCCGATGAATATGTGTACAACTGTTGTTTACAATGGATAGAACCCGCGTCCCAGTTAATTGTGTGAAGCACAATAGCGGACATATGGCGCTGATGTATCTAGAATCTATTGTTAAAAACATAGCTCGGTTTGGCTATGACAGGTTTCTGTCTTAATGTTGGCCAAGACTTCGCTTGCTCGGAACTGTATTGTTGTCGATGAAATTTAAACCATAAAAAGGATAGAAAATGAAGAAATCGATCGAAAATATTGGCCCGAATTTAAGTGTCCGAAAGGTTAATCTTACTCATACTTCATCCGATGAATAGGGCTACACTATGACAGGTGTGTCAGGTGATGTCACATGGCGTAAATGTAACCTTAAAATAATGACTGGAAGTGAATGATTTTCTCAAACTTTCAGCCACTTTTAGGTGCGTTAATCTTTTAGTTCTCACTCAGACCAACTTTTCCGACACTGTACCTTGCACTTTATCGTGATGTTATATGACGTAATTATGGAGCGGGATCACGGACCATAACGCATTTTCTGTGCTGGAACCAGCTTATAAACTGGTTGAATAACGACGTCACTTACGATGCAGCTTGCAGCCTTGGACAAGCGTTCCCACTCGGAGTTGATAGCCGGTACGCGTGCGTATGTGATTTTTAGCTTAGTTCGATAAAAACATAAAACTGAAATAAACCAGTGGAATACTGACCATTTTTTCTAAATACAAACCGTTTTGTGCACGGTAATGTTTACGGGAGCCAGTTGTTTCCCATAACTTTTTTGGTCATAGTGTGATCGTTGACATAATATTTATAGTCATAATTTCTATAGCGCTGAAACTGTAAACTTTTCAGAATTTCTATAATATCTAACGTGTAGATAAGGCTAGGGTAAGTTAGATTAAATTTATAAAAATCCAGAAAAAAAAATGTTTTTTAAAAAAGTATGTTATGACTTGCGATAAATCTGACTAAAAATATTTATGGCAGACTATACAGACCCAATGTTTACGCTTTCTGAATAATAAAACAGTGCAGCCTAAATATCAAGTATTCTGTTTCACGGCATGCATGCATACTTCATAAATATGAAATTAACTCTGTTTGTTACTCTTTCAAAACTAAACCACTGAACTGATTTAAATAAAATTTGGTATGGAGATAGCTAACACTTTGGGTGAGGGCTCAGAGTACTTTTTATCTCGGATTACCTATTGAACATTTCTCAAGAGAACAACTGCTATTTTTGATGAAGAAGGGATTTTCCAAGCCGCCAAATTAAAAACCTTATGCTTCTTTTAAACTGTCTATTTTACAAACCTTGTGAAAAGCATGCATTCCGCCTTCTTAAACGTGTGCACAATGTAGACAGTGCAATCTCTATGCCTCTGGCTAAGACCCTCGCATTCATCTCGCAAACCGCGACACTTAAAACGAAGAAACCTCTAAACTCTAGAATTCTTAAGACGCAGGTATCTGTGGAGTGTGTGCCTAATGACCGCGGCTCCTGAGGGCCCTACAGCGCTGTGAAGCGCATTGTGCGCTGTTTGCTGTCTGCACCGCTATTTAGTTCATTGCAAAGCGCTGAAAGCATGCAGTTTTTTTTCAAATTAGGGTTTGATTCCGTTTCTCTGTTGTGAAAACCAAGAAGCTTATGTATGACTCTGGAGATTGCACGGTGAACAACGAATTAAAGACAAGAAAAGTGACCTTGAATGACGTCGCTTACATTTCTGGTCCCTTTCTTTTCATCCTAAAGACAGGGACAAAAAACGTCGCTTATGGTCCCTTTCTTTTCAGGTTACACTACATAATTCCAAAGAGTCATAATCATAACTCTAAATTGATCAAAATTACGAATTTTCATAATTCCAAATGCTACTTTTGATAGAAGACTTTTTATTTCGATATCGCTCATAAATCAAACCTAACCTAACTCACGTATAGCCTTTTAATTATGCATTTAATTTAAAATAACTCAGCATAAAATAGCTTTCGGAAAAATTTAAATTCGGACGAATGAATATTCGGAAAAAAGCACTTCGGTATTTTAAGGTGTTCCGTTCTTTTCGTCCTAAAGAAAGGGACCAAAAACATAAGCTACGTATTCAAGGTCACTTTTCTTGGCTTCAAGGCTTTGTTCGCCGTGCAATCACCAGTGTTCAGTATCAGTGTCAGTGTACTTAGTAAGAGCGCATATGTATATGGAATTAAAATATTTAACCATTTACCTGAACATATTAAATCGTTAGATGGGATTAGATTTAAAACAAAGCTCAAAAAATGGCTTTTAATTGAAAGTTTCTACAATTTAAATGAATATTTCAGATGTATACCTGGTTAAGACTTTTTCAATAATAATATATTTACTTGTTATTGTACGCCCGAAATGGGCAAACTGTTGGACCTTTTATATGATGTGACCTAATTGTACACAGTTTCTGACAATAAATGAATCTTATCTTATCTTATCTTATCTTGTCATATCATATATAAAGTTCTTGGTGAAAAGTTATAGACTGCTACTGTACATGTCATCGGCACATAGGTTGTAAAAAAGTTAGCGGTCGTGGAATACATGACAATTAAAAATACGGAATCATAAAATTAAGCGAGAATTAGTGCCTTGGCTTGTCATGGAGGTCAATGAAACACTCTAATTTTAAATTAATTATAAGCAGGATAACTAAAAAAAAAGTTTCAGATGTATACACTCCTAAGTAGCATTATGTATGTCCTAAGTATTATTTTGGATGTAAACTCTTCATTGTAGATAAACAATAAAATAATGTATATCACTATTTGGCATTTTAACTTAGATTAACCAAGTTAAATGTAGCCTCGATATTGAAGTGGTCTTTATTCCACTTTGTCTTAAAGCATATATTTATAACATTATTAACAATACGGTTGCTCTTAATCACTAGACTACTGTCAACAATGAAGACGGTCGGCGGACAATTCTTTATTGGTTTGAAAACCAGATGGATTTAAAGAAAGGTAAATTAAGGCTTAGATTTGGTTAATACGCACTCATACACGATAAATTCAGCGAACAAGTGGATCTTAAATCCGAATTACATGTAGCAATACCTATAGCTTAATACTTTAAGAGCTCGTAGTCAAGAGACTTAAGTCAAGTCTCCTCAAGCGGAGAACCAATGTACCAACAACGGCAACGACTCAGAACAAGTTGGAAAGTAGAAAGATATTATTTTACCGAACCACGTCGCTATGCTATCTAAGCAGCTTATGGGAAAAATCAATTTCGTGTTGTCGGGCAGGATAGGGGTACCATGCTTTGTCCTATTAGAGACCCTCTGACAAGTTGACAACTTTTCCGAACGAAAACGGAAGTGAAAATCGAAAACTCGAAACAAAAAAATGTTTGAGAGATATGATTCGAGTGTTATTGAGAGGAAACTCGGTATCGTCTGCCCATACCAATATTTTCCTTATGATGGAAACAAGTGTCTAGATTTTAGAGATGAATAATTTGCTTTAAATCCAGTTCAATTCTTTTAATCGAATAAGAAAAAGTGAGATATTTTTTACACAGATTCGTAAATACCATGAAGAAACCTCAAACCTCAAAATCACCCTATAAACCCAATTCCTATCCCATAAATAACGCCACAAAACACTTTCTAAAGCAATGAAGCCATTTACCAATTCAACGCCCTAAACTCTAAAAGGTGTCTATCCTGTATGTAAATGAAGTCTGTGGGCACTATCAGCGAATGTGTTACAAAGTCTCTCGTCCCCAGCATTCCTGGGCACCCTTAACCCTTGTGCCACCGAATTAATTTCCTGGTCTATAACTCTCTTATATTGGCGGCGGCGACAGCGCCGATTTATAGCTCGTCGCAGGTAGGGGTAAGGGATCCACAATTCCACATATTGGATAACTGAACCCGATATTGTAATGGCTCTTGTTAATAGTGTTACGGGATTATAAGAGCTTTATCGTGGTAAGTTTGTGGTGATTTGCTGTGTGTGCTGAATGTATCACTAAAATACAAGTGTAGTTAATATTTAATAAATAAATAAGAGGGGACAAAATAGGCTTGTACTATGGGTACTAGACAACGATAAACATACTTAAATAGAGAAATACATACTTAAATATGTATAGAAAACATCCAAGACTCAGGAACAAATATTCGCGCTCATCACACAAATATCTGCCCTTACCGGGATTTGAACCCAGGACCGCTGGCTTCGGAGGCAGAGTCACTCCCAACTAGGCCAACGTATCGTCGTTTATTGATGAAATGTAGAAAGCCAAGACTGATGGTTATGAAACTGCGGATTTTGAGCCGTTTTTAAGTCATATAATGTCAGAGATGGTCAGTTTATTTCAGCTGTCCCCATAGAATAATTAGTAAAATTCCTTATGAAATATTTTTGCTTTAATTAAAAACTGGGTAGTCTGAACATCACTTTGTATTGAAATAGGGCCAAATAAAATCTTGTCAGAATAGTCAACTTAACAAAAGCGTGAAGCGTGATAAGACTGATAAGCATTATTTATTTTAATTCAAATTTATAGTTACAGTCCACCTATTTAATTCCTAGGCCACTAAGGACTTTGTAAAACTGTCGTTGTCAACCAGAATGTAAGAGACTTCTTATGATTTGGTATACAACGTCATGTTGACATAGTCCAAAGTGGCCTGGGAATCAAATTGATTGACAGTACAAAAAGATTCCGAAAAACTAATCAAGCTTTAAAGACCTGACTGCATGTTTAGGTATTAACGTGTTTGTTTGTTAAAAAACCCTGTTTCAATTTATAATTTTTCTTAAATTTATAAGAATAGCAGTGACACTCGCACCGCTAGGATAGGACGAACGAATGACACCTTACTTGTAAAAATCGGGACATTCGTTCAGCTTTTGCGAGGAAACGAAGAATCATAATACACACAGACCAATGATCAAAAATAATTTCAACCTTCATCTGCAATTAAGTAAAAATAATTATAACGAATAAAAATGCCACGTTTGCCACAACCCCGAGGAACTCGTGAACAGCCAATCCCAGCACTTCATAAGCCGCCAGACGGCACGTGTCCGTATAATCTCGGGCACATTAATTACACAATTAACGAAGCAGCTACAAAGGACACGCTGTCTTTGAGGGAGGAATGCCGCGTAATTAGCAACTTACACAAGCAGTGGGTCATCAGAGAGTTTGCTGCATGCAGGAATTTGTGTAGGAACATTTTCACGGGAAGGTATCGTTAGTCTGAAGTTTTGTTAGCCGTTTCATTTGTCCAAATATTCAAAAGGAAACCTCGGAAGGTAACGCATAATTATTCTAACACAAAACAAATTAGACGTAAGAAAAATAAAATGAATCGCACCCAACCTTCTGTACTTTTTGATTGAATGGGCAAAGAGATATATCAATAGAACTTATTAGTTATATTTGTTTTATATCTAACATACGATTAATAGTATCAATCCAACATCTTCTCGACTCACTCATAATATCTCTCATCGCATTATAAACTCTGAGCGTTCCCCATTCGCCAATTAAACAGAATAAAGGAATCCAAAGAATACTGACACAAACCCCTAATTGGGTTACCGGTGTTTGCGCGCCCTCACCCGTGGATAATTGTTCGTCTTCCGAGATATTCTTTATTAATGATCTACAAAGATTCACATTTTTCTTCCCTTTGAGAGCTTTGTTCGCGTTTTGAGAGAGATTTGTTAAAACGTTTATGTGCCGAGCGTACATAGAACTGGGAACACCTTTAAATGTATTTGTATTCTTGAGAAACTCTGTCGCTATGAATGGTCGTGGATGTCGCGAATCATTCAATTTTGAGTGACGTGGCGTTACATTTTTCTTCTCATTATGACAAAGTTCTGGGGCTGTACGCAAATACATTTCATTGACTATGCATATTTTTGACGACGCTACGATGCGGTTAGTCTAGTTAATAGTGACTCTACGAAGCTAGTGGTCCCGGGGTTAATTCCCGTTATGGGCAAACATAGTATGTTCTATGTATTGAAGTAAGTTCTTGTTTCTGTATATCTGTATGTTTATTGTTGTCTGTACCCATAACACAAGTCAAGAGCTTAGTTTAGACGAGTAAAATACGGTGTGGTTGCGTAAACAAAAGAAAGGGTCATACTAATTACATGGCGACAATTCAAGTTTAGAGCTTAGTTTGGGACTACGTCAATTAAAATTTATAACTAAAAGTCTTCTTATGTATAGACATTGTGCACAACTAAGCTTCTAGTTAATGTTACTACATATACTCGTATATATAGGGAGGCGACGGGTACATAATGCTTTAGGGATGTCTACACGGGTGATTGATGCTGATTCCGCGGTAACAGAACACGATAATGCACGCGGACAGGTGACAGCCCTTGGAAAAATATTTTTTGGAACAAGCAGTTGACGACTATTGTTCCTTTTAAAATAAAATTACCATAGAGTTAGAGTGAGTATTTATGTACATATCCCGCGGCTATTTTCAACAGAATTAAAGAAAATAGGAGGTTCTCAATTCGAATGTTTTTTTTTCAACACAGTAGACGGATGAAACTATTACAAACAAAAAAAAACAAAGTATTAATATTCCAGGCAGTGGGTCTAAACGCCTTTGCTTTACTAAAGGTGGAGTAGAAACGGTTTTGACTAAATGTTGCCTAGGTATGGCGGCCGGATAAAAATCCAAGTTTTCGAAGTTACCAAAATGTTGTATTTTTTCAACAACGTCTCAACAGACTTCTTTATGACAAAAATGTCTATGAGAAGTATAAAGAAAACAAAATTACTTCCAATTTTTGGATAATAATATATTGATTCTGTAAGTCTTTATTTTTATGGAATAGGAGGCAAACGAGCAGACAGATCGCCTGATGGTAAGCGAATATTGTCACCCATAGACACCTGCAGCACCAGAGGAGTTACAATTATAGGTAAAAAGATACAAGAGACGAAAAAAAAATATTTACAAAAAAACATTCATTCTACTTTAAACATACTCTAAAATCTCACGGCGCGGGTTGTGGGAGACAAACCGTCGTTCCACGACACTTAACGACCGACAGCAAAGGCGCATGAGACGTGGACATGGAAAACAAATCCTGAAGAAATCCGGTATCAACGATTCGCAAAAACATCGATAAATCCGACCACCGACAAAGGACACTGCACAGTATCATACTTTTACGAGTAAGAGATATCACCAAGTAAATATAACAGAGAAAGCGACACCCAAGACGCTTTTTTTTTTTTAATTTCTTGCCACCGTAAAAAAAGATGCAGCAAAGCATGCTAGTTGCAGGAAAGCTATATTACATTGCTCTGTTGTATGTGCATTCTGTAGTGGTTGCTCCTGCGTAAATGCCTTGCAGATTCGCATACGAAACGAGGACAATCATGACGAAATTTTATAATTAGAAAACCCAATTTTTTTGACCATGGATAATAAGACGGAAAATTCCAGCGAGGACAATGAAGTAGTCAACATTAACCTACCCGGGCCATCAAAAGGATAAAATGATAATTCGATGTAATGATACAATCGATGAAGTGAAATTCTATAAAATGATTGGTAAACTTATTTAAATAATACACACTACTTACAACGGACAAGCAAACTTAGAGCAAATTTCAAAACGTTGCGCTGTAGTGAGACTTTAAATAGTACCCAGTTCAGTGTGCTGCAACTAGAGCCACAGTGCTGGTTTTTACTATTGTGTAACACCTACCCATTACCCTCCATTTCGGGTAGCTGGATAAAAAAAGTTAACGTGCAACGGGATGTAAAACCATTTCCCAAGTCTAATCAGTTTATACCCTTCGACACTTTTAATCTGTGTTCTTTGTCATACAATTTGTATTCGTCCGCGTGAAGGCTATTGGATTGAACCGACGATAATGGAAATGAATAGTTCAGCAATCAGAGCCCTCGTTGGGCGCCAATAAAACTGTTAAAGACACGTCGGGTTTAATTAGATTTTCTCTTCTTGTCTCCAATCGGAGCCGTATTTCTCCCCGTTATTAATCGGTCATAGTTGAAGAGCAAGCGTTCAATGATAATAAGGAAATATAGTAATAAATAAGTTAAAAAAAATAGTGTACTTAATCAATGACTGTGATATTGCAATAGATATTTTTCTATATACCTTAATAATATTGAGCCTTATGTACCTATACAAAATTACATGTAATTTATGTTACCAAAAATAACGAATGAATCTGAAGTTGCATAAATGTACCTTTTAACCTCGCAAGATTCAATACCTTGTTTAGTAACATCGTAATGGCAACCTTGTCGAATTAACAATAAGTCGCCTTTTATATTTGACATTATGTTCTCAAGCAAAAATCTAGGGACTCGGGAGGTCAAGAAGTTCTTTTTAACCCCTTAGGCAACAAGTCTAACAAAAATGAAGTTTTTAAAACACGACTGCATGTTTTGAACATATATATATATATATATATATATGTTAGTTACCCTTTACATACACTGTGACACTTGCTACGTTAAGACAAATCTAACGACACCTCGCTTGTTGAAATCAGCCCATCCAACCAGCCGCTACGCGGGAACATAGAGTCGGACATACATACAGGTCAAACACAGTCGGGTAAAAAAGGGCTGTAATAAGTTTAACGTAAAGTTGTATGTGTCTCTGTGGCATTGTAACCGATAGATCACTTCGGACATAGTTTATTTTTTTTAAAGCCGGTTTAGTTGGGATTGTTCTTAGATAAAATTTATAAAATCGGTTCGGCCATTTAAATATTTTCAACTCTGAATGTAGAGGACGCCCGTAATATCGGAGGGTTTTATCTACTAAATAGTTACGAGTATTAATTACCCCGTGTGGTTGCCGGGTTAGAATAGTGCCACTCCATGTCTTTCCGTGGATGTCGTAAGAGGCGACTAAGGGAATAAGGGCTTCTAGTACTGTTAGGCGAGGACTTGCAACCTGTCACTAACACACTAGTAATCTAAACTTGTTGCCCGGATTGTGCAAAATGTGGTTACAGAATAATGAAAAAGTCTTTTTAGAGTTGTTGGTATTTCTGTAGCTCTGCCTACCCCAGTCTGGGAATGAAGGCGTGATGTTATGCATGTATTTAATTATTAAGCCCATAGACAATGGAGCTCTCAAAAGCCCTAGATCATCTTGTATAGGCTGAAGCGCAACATTTCAAAAGAATGTAGACCGTTCTGGACACTAACGTTATTAGCGTCCAACGTAAAATTTTGAAATTAAAAAGAACAGAGATTTAAACATTTGTTTATAACCTAGGGAAAAAAGACAATATTTATACACACAGTTATTATAATAAAAAAAAATTATGCAATAATTTGCAAGAAAGAACAAAGAAATTATAAGAAAAAATAAAAATTACATGTAGATTTAGTTGTTAAAAACCAAAGGGAACATAAAAAGATGGTATCAGCGAAACTCGCAAGGTTTTAACGCCATCCTTTCAGCTCTATAATAATATTCATAATGCCACATGGAAACAGCGCTAAGAGCCTTGACATTTCTCAATTCGAAACTTGAACAAAAAAAAAAGACAAGTGCAAACCCGAAAGAGTTTAACACCTAAAACAGTCGGAAAACCAAAGAGGTTAAAAGTGAGAGATTTTCTCGCAGCAATAATGCTGCTAGGCCTACAAAACTGATATCCAGAATTATATCAATGCAGGATTTTGATCGATTCGGTATTACATAGGACTTGACTTACTTATTTCCTTCCAAAACCGCTAGAACATTTTACTTAGATTAATTCGAGAACACACCAAACTCCGCACTCCTTTGTTCGTCACGCGCGTGAGTGGCTGTAAGACAGGTCGCACCTGGCCGCTCCCGGTAACTCGTTAACTCAAGGGCCCGGCGCGGGATGTACGCTACAGAGTTAGAAGCATAGCAGACAGGCTCGAAGCTACATACTTTACAAGCTTTTTATTAACTTGCAATAATCGTATTTATTTTCGGGGGTAAGTCATCACTTCATCGAATTTCACTTATTCAAATGTATCGTTTCATCGAACGCTATTTTCTGTTGAAACCATAATGTTTTCAGGGTATCTTAAACATTTTACCTACGTAATGAATGTTTAAGATACCCTGAAAACATTATGGTTTCAGCAGAAAATAGCGTTCGATGAAATGATAATTTTGATGAAAGGTGTTTCGATGAAATCATAGACACTCATGTCCGAGTCAAATCTTGCAAGGAAGATTTGAACCACTTCCCGGGGCCCGATTGAGCTGACTTCGATGACAATAGAATGGTATCATCGAGCTGGTCTCATGATGGAGTTGGAAAGTGGTAACAGGATCTCCGCTATACTTAACTGAACCACCGTGTTTGGAATCATCAGAATAGTCTTGATAAGCAGTAATTGAGTTTGCAAAAATAAGTACAGTCGGCAACAAAAGCTTCTCCCAAAACTGAATTGACAAAAACTTTTCTACGAAAGGAATGGTGAATTCCTTCAAATCCATCAACGATTGCGGGTTTGGCGCTTCGGTGTGGCAAGACAACCGGTGTAATGACTAGCACAGATGCTATCCATCTTACCCCTTTAAGTTAGCAATGAATTTGTAGTTTTGAGATGAGGTATGTTTTATCACTTTCCATCAGATACAAATGTCACAACAACAGATAAAGACAAAGCATATGTTGAGCACACTTTAGCTATTGTGCGTTTATGCATAAGAATAATATTCTGTAATTATTGCAGTTGTCAATGTTTGCCTAGGCCCCAAGATCAGTAAACCTCGATATGGTTTTTAAATATCCATACATAGTATAACCCATCCCTCTTTCACCAGTCGTTCTTCCCAGTTTTTCGCCGCCTATCTAACACTTCTCAAGTCTACGGCTGCAGTATAGGGCGCTATTTGTCTCTGGGTAGATTAGTATAAGTGTTCCCGGTGTGCCCCGCACCTGCGCGCGGCAAACGCGTGCCAACTTTACTGACGTAGGGCTCGTCGTGTAACTTGTGGTTAATGGCATCCTTTACCGGAGAAGACGGTCCATGTGTGGCTGAGTTATGTGTATACAGAGATGTAAGGCAAATGTAAACTAACCAGTTTTGGTGGAAATTTCTAATGCAGGATGTCTCGGGAGCTTAGATTTGGATGTTCCGTTTGTCCTTCAATCTGTCCGTCTGTCTGTCTGTCTGTTTGTCTGTCTGTCAGTGGGGTGTACATTGACGATATGGTTTAAGACAAAGTAAAATTGTTAAATTGTAGCAATAATAATTCTAATATTCTGAACATAAATGTTAACTACGTCATGACATTACATCCAAAAATTTGTCCCTTTTTAACTACTTTAAATTAAGCTAGCCAGTGAGACTCCCTTCCTTTTAATTCCAACCTCTTTCCCACTAGGGTATTAAAGTTTTACTTCGTTTCCTGACCACAATAAAATTCTCTGGATTAATCACCCCAGGAACGGGAAATTTGCATAAAAAACGCCCGGGAACGAAATCTAAATAATAAATTGTCCATTGTGCTAAACGGCAAGTTTATTTGTACAGAAATATTTAACAGAGTCCTGGTGGAGGCGCTGGGATCGTTAAAGTATACAATAATGCTTTAAAGAGGTAAATTTTGTACTTTGTTGTGTTTCTCACTTCAACTTTGCGGGTCCGTCCGGATCGCTACCACCATCTTATCCATTAACCTATCGCCAAACAGCAGTAGTGTTCGCATTGTTTTGTTCCGGTTTGGGGATAAGACAGCCGGTGAAATAACTAGCATAGAGGCATTCCATCTTTGTGCTCAGGGTTGGCAACGCATTTGCAGTCTTAGGATTGCATTCTTGTGAATGCGAATGTCTATGGGTCACAGTTTCCACTTACCATCAGGTGGCCTGTGTGCTCGTTTGCCTTCTCAATGCCATAAAAAAAAACTTGTTTACTAACTTCGTGAGTATTATGCTGTCAATTTCAACTTGCTTTTTAGCTAATTATTCTTTTTATAATTGGTGTACTTATTAGGCACGAAAAGTAATGTAATGGCATATAATATGGTACAGGTTACCATGACTTGTATCATTTCACGAATATTATAAATAATGTTAAATAATAATGCTTCGTAAAAAATTGCGTCGTCGCAAAAAAAATATCTCGCCATAGAACAAAATATTTTTTAATACGTTATAATTATTACTAATTTGGCTCATATGTCCTTGTTTTTTTTTTTGTTTTTGGTTACAGCGCCACCTAGCCACATGTTCCTGAAACCGAAAAGGAAATAGGCAAGCACATTTTCAGTCAATGCAGCTTTTCTACTGACCTAACATTAATTATGGTTTACAAAATTACTCAGAGATGGCGTCACTTGTCTTAACCTTGATTAAAAAGTGCGCGTCCTAAGGTACCGAGTTCTAACCTCCGCGGTCGCCATGCATGGACCCGAACGATAATGTTAATATGCTTTTTAGTGAATTGGGTTATCCCAAAAAAAAATACCACTAGTTTTTAATTTTTTTTTTGATAAATAAGACTAATTGAAGACACTAATTTCACGGTTTTTGCATTTAAATCAATATATTAATTTATTTTAATTTTTAAAGAATATGTTTTTATGACGTCACTACAAGCTGGTTTGTTTGAGAAATGCTTTAAAACTATTGAATTCGTTTGAGAGTACGCGTTTCTGACAGAAACGCGTGACGCGTGATCACGTAAAATGTCAATGTCAAGTCATGTCAATATAGGTAAACAAAAGTATTAATGGTATTGTGAACGTTATATTCTTATACCTAAATCAAACTTACATTAGAGCTTTAGCTCCACGTATTTCAGCTACGTTGTGATTGGAGCTGTCTCTCAAGTATGTCAATATCCTGACTATATCCACTTTGGGTAGATTAGTGGAATCAGCCCTTACAAAGTTTAATAAATGTACAGCGTTGGTCGTCATTATAGGCAAGAATATCGGTATCCAAGATCTGGCGATGGTCAATATGTGTAGCAGGATCGTCAGATTTCGTAGAATTTGAAGCAATGTTGTTAAAATGCAGAAAATCAGAAAACGAGTAGTTATATATTATGTTGCACACCAAACAAACCGAAATTTTATTTTTAGTTTGTTGAGTTTGACAATTTCACCCACAGACTAGCCTACGGGCGGAGGTTCCAAAACGGACTTGTATTTTAATCATTCCATTTTTTTCAAGATCTGACCTTGTCATGTTTATATACAGTTAAAAATTGTCTTAATTTTAATAAGCGTTAAAATAAAACAGAAATAAATAAGACAAAATTCGATATACATTATTTATTTATTACTGCATTCCGGACTCATATTATATGCAGGACTATGGTTGATCACAGATTAGACACAACTTACCAATCAAGATCGTGACGTCACTAAATTACAGGTCAAATAATGTCAAATGATAAATTAGATATAACTATTTAATACTAATATTGTAAAATAATCTGATAACAGGGAATGGTTCTACAACCCTTTTTCTCGAAATGGTTTTTGAATCACTATACATTACAAAATTATGGGATAACCCAATTGTCATAATAAACTTCAAGCTAAACATCAAATTTAATGAAAAGCCTGATAGTGACAATGACAAAGTTCTAAGTATGTTTAACATTTTTATTAGGTGACTGTACATATGAGTTTATTTATAACTTAATTACATTTCCCGATGCTCATACATGCAGAAAGACTTAACTTTACTATATTGTTTTCTTTTTCATGGCAAGGAGTTTTGTTTTTTATGTTAAGGAGAAGGCACACGAGCACTCAGGCCACCTGATGGTAAGTGGAATCTAAGACCCATAGAAATTTGAATTCTCAAGACTATAATCCTGAGACCTCAAATACGTTGCCAACCCTGAGGACTAAGATGCAATGCCTCTATGCTAGTAATTTCACCGGCTGTCTTATCCCCACACCGGAACACAACGATGCGACACAGATGCTTGGCGGTGGATTAATGGATAAGATGGTGGTAGCAATCTGACCGAAACCTGCACAAGGTCAGATGAAAGTAAAAAAAAAGGTTTTAACATAGTATCTATTGTTGGATAAATAATGGTACGGAACCCTCGTGCACGAGTCCGACTCGCACTTGGCTCGTTTTTTATTTACTTAAATAATGATAATGTCGTACATGATTTAACAAAATGGTCATCACTGCGCATATCATTTGAAATTACAGCGAAACTCTAATATTATTATATATTGTTGTGTGTATTTCTACAAAGAAACATTTAAAAAAAAACATCCTACTTTATAATAAACTCTGAATTAACTGAAATAAAAAAGAAGTGAATTTGCCTAGCATTAAAACTAAAGTTATTAGAATAAAAAGGAAACTAGGCTACCTTCTAAAATACAAAAGAAAGAATTTTAATAAGACCTATTTATCATATACAGAGGTTACTTTAAAAAATGCGTTTCAGTATGTTAAACGATTTCCGCCGTCTATAAAAGGATGCTGATATGAATATAACATTATACATTTGAATTAATATAATGGCGTCATAAATCACGACTTAGGGACGTTACAGTTGGTTCAGGAACAATTAGTCACGCGGGTCGAAACCGATCCATTCACGCGAGTAACTTTACCGCTCGCCTCAATGGACCTCGTTGCGTGCCCATTGCTTCGTCCGATACGACATCGTTTTGAACATCAGTAGGACAAACAAGTTTAATAAAAAGTAAGATTTAAAAACCCGACTGCATTTTTAGATAACGTCTTCGATATACGCTATAAAATGTCTCGTTACTTTATCCCTTAATCAAGACGAATCTAAGGACACCTCAAATGTTAAAATCCATCAAGCCGATATTTTTTTTTTACTTCTTAAATTATACGATGCTTGCAATTTATACGAGTATTTAACGAGTTTATCGTTGTTTAGTACCCGGGTCATTCTACTTTTTAGCGCATAATAATCATTGGTGAAATTAAAGGCATTTTTAGACATTTTTTTCACGTAAATTTGACTTATATTGAAACTGGAACAATTAAATTTAATAGTTCAAAACAAAACACTTTAAATTTATTGATATTTTATCAGGAAAAGTTGGTAACACAGCGGTAAATACACTTTTTCCATACAAATGGCGGGGACATGCGTGACCATGCACTATGTTACCTACTTAAAAGTTAATTATAGTGACTTTTTAAATGTAGTGATAATTTTAAATGTAAGCCAAGTTTTGTAACTATTTCAATATTAAATTACAAAACCGAGCACTTTAACGGTTTTATAAAAATATTATTTGAAGAGCACTTGTCAAAAAATCGACCTGCGCTTAAAAGTAGAATGACCCACCCATAGTACAAGCCTAGAGCTTAGTTTGGGACTAGGTCAATTTGTGAGACATTGTCCCGTGTATTTTTTTATTTACATACTAATAACACACAAATTGGTTTACAAGATTATAATTATATTTCGAAATAAACCAAAGATAATCTACCAAGAGCACAAACAAAAGCGTGTTTCATCTGTCAAACGCAATAGGGATGCGTTATGAAATTAGTGATGTTCCCAATCCATATTTTTCCCGTCTAACAGTTCATACATACATACATAACGTCACGCCTTTATTTCCAGAGTGGGGTAGGCAGAGCAACAGAATACCAACAACTCTAAACTTGTTGGTAATCTGTAACCACATTTTGCATAGTCAGGCTAAGATGATTACCAGTGTATTAGTGACAGGTTGCAAGCCCATCACCTAACAAAAAAAAGGCTTGATTTTTTTATTTATACTGCAAAAATCCTATTAGCCGTCTATTTTCATGGCTATAACTTCTTTTTCAGTTGGCTGATAACGTTATTTTTAAATGGAAAGTCACACATCACGAAGAAGTAAAAGATAAAATTGCAATAATTGATCACAGAAAAAACTTGCCTTAGAAACGGAAATAGTTACTTGTGCAACAAGAGAGCAAAGTTGGTTTTTGCTGCAAATGATTCAAAAACGAGAGGGATTCAAAAACACGAGATGCTTATAATTTTGACGTATTTTAGTATCGTTTTTAAATCGATCGCCCTTGCTGTGGAATACATAAGAGTTATCACATACATACCTACATAAAGTCACGCCTTTATTCCCAGACTGGGGTAGGCAGAGCTACAGAATTACCAACAACTCTAAAAAACTTGTTGATGATTCTGTAACCGCATTTTGCACAATCAGGCTAAGATGTTTACCAGTGTATTAGTGACAGGTTGCAAGCTCATGGCCTAACAGTACTACAAGCCCTTATTCCCTTAGCCGCCTCTTACGACATCCACGGGAAGACATGGAGTGGCACTATTCTAACCCGGCAACCACACGGATAAGAGTTATCAAAACATAGATAATACGAAAACACGTCAAAGATGATATCGTTTTCACCGTATAGAATCTCAGCCCTGGAAAGGATTTATAAGTTTTTAGGGTTTCGTAGTCAAACTAGGACCTAAATAAATAAATCACATCACACAAATTGATCTAGTCCCAAACTAAGTTCTAGGCTTGTACTATGGGTACTAGACAACGATAAACTTACTTATATATATATATATATATATATATATATATATATATATATATATATATATATATATATATATAGAAATAGAAATATATACTTAAATACATAGAAAACATCCGAGACTCAGGAACGAATACGCGTGCTCATCACACAAATGTCTGCCCTTAGCGGGATTTGAACCCAGGACCCCTAGCTTCGAAGGCAGGGTCACAACCAACTAGGCTAGCGTGTCGTCAAACCTATCTTTATAGATTCGCCATGTCCGTCCGTCCATCAGCAGCCTAGCTCAACGACTCTTAGTATTAGAAAGCTGTAATTTGGCATGAATATACATATTAGTCACTCCAACGAAGTAAAAAAAAAAACCTTGATAATATTTCTTTTTGGGTACCTACCTAGCTCCGCTACACGTACGATGATGATGATTATGGTTGAGGACGCCCGGCCGAAGCAGGCGGACGGTCAGTCTCCCGGTCATTCCGCTACACGTAACGTGGGTATGTATTTTTTTTCTCATCTACCCCATAAATTGGGGTGCCGTTGGCTACTGCCCTGCTAACAGAAAAGAAAGTATCTCAAATTCTATGGTCAAAGCAGATTCAATCCTATCTTGTTGGTAATAAGGTTGCATTTGCTATAGAAGTTTTGTCTGAGATACTGCCTTATGTGTTAGCAGGGCAGGATAGGTCTTAAAAAATATTGCCGGGTTTGTGAAAACAATTTTTCGTTCAAGGGATCCCTTTGTGAAATATTAAGCTATAAAGCGCTAATTTTTGTTAGAGTCAAGTGTCCCCCTCCTCCAGCCAAAACTACTAAAAATCTTAATTGAAAGCGCAATAACGAAGTTAAAGGGAACACTATCACGACTCAGTAGACATCATTGGTTCTTGAGATACAGACGATTAAAATGTTTTTACCTACCTACTAAAATCATCTAAGACGGGACCAAAATTTGTTATTAGGTACTTGATGGTACTACTAATGTATGTAGTAGGTACTTCACGGATCCGGAACCCTACACTGAGCATGATCCGACATGCTCTTGCCTGGTTTTTTTTATTCAGGGTGCTAAAATAATACCAAGATATCACCGTGTGATAGTGGAAACGCGTGTTCGACGTATCACAAGACAGCGCGCAAGCACCTGTTTTAGCGGAAAACAGAGCTATTTTTACGTTGTTTGGCGAATGTTATGCCAATTCTTTTTAGATTCTCGTAGGCGAGCCCCGGACGGTGACGACACACTTAACGGGAGTACACACTGACGTGGTCTGAAGGCACGAATGAATGAGTATCTCGTCATAGTGTGATACAACCTTTATTTATATCAGCCCAGCCCCAGTATTATGGTCGCCTTTATCGCGATAGATTCAGCCACCGTCACGCTCGCACTTGGTGGGTAAGTGTGGGTTAGAAAGTGACAGTTTATTTACCTTTAAACACGACTATATTAGGCAGGCATGACCCCTATTCTACTTTCTTTTTATCCTTATTGGAATTGTATTGTTTACGACTAAGTCACTTTTACTGTCAAGTTAATAAGAGCTATCATAAAGCTAACAAGAGGGGTAAAGATAATGTAGAATAGAGCTCCAGAGCCGTTGTCTCACTTTAGCCTTAAACTTAAGACGATGGTGAGCCTGAAAATTCCTATTCAAGATGCTGTAGCGTTTTCCTTAAATCTAGTCCGACGATGATGATTTTTGGATATGCTGTAGATATTATGAAAACATAGGTCTCAACGTTTCCTTTTCCAGCAAAATATTGCTTGGATAACAAATAAAATATGCAAACCGAAACATTCAAACCTAGTTTTTCATAATAACTACAACATATTCAAACATCGTAGGTAGAAATCGGACTCAGGGGGTGAGAATCGTTATCGGCCGCAGCTAAATTAGTATGGATTTTTTGACAGCTACTCGATTTAAGCCTCGGTTTACAGTCCTCTGAAACAATTAGCCCGTGTGGTTGCCGGGTTAGAATAGTGCCACTCCATGTCTTCCCATGGATGTCGTAAGAGGCGACTCAGGGAATACGGGCTTGTAGTACTGTTAGGCGATGGGCTTGCAACCTGTCACTAATACACTAGTAAACTTCTTGGCCTGATTGTGCAAAATGTGGTTACAGAATTGTCAACAAGTCTTTTTAGTCTTTTATGAAACAATTAATTAAAATATTGTTTGTAAATTTTGATGCTTTTTCTCAGCAGTGTGGTCTCCTCC
The DNA here is from genome assembly GCA_949316455.1 of Acleris holmiana. Lineage (NCBI taxonomy): Eukaryota > Metazoa > Arthropoda > Insecta > Lepidoptera > Tortricidae > Acleris > Acleris holmiana. The sequence continues at coordinate 17,456,282 of OX438767.1, forward strand.
TAGGAAACACTGATAGAAATGTGACGTGTAAAAGTGCCCATGTACACAACTCGTACTTACAATAAGATGTTTGTTGGAATTACGCGTTTTATTAATATCAATATACAAAATTAAGATGATTTTTTATTCGTTATTTTATTTGAAGTTAATAAACATTAAACTATATTCTTCAACGAGTGTATAATTATCTTAACGCAGCAGTCATGTGACGAAGGGGGCGTCGGTACGGTGTTTGCGCGGAACTGACGTACGCACATACTGACGAAAATGACTCGCGAGCGGTCAGTTAATCACACAAATAGATTTTACGGGCAAATAATGTATTTGTTATGGTGTGTTGTGGACTTTTTAATTAGCGGGTAGATTTACACCATGGCAGTCTTTGACGCTTCGGGATAATATGGTTCTAAGCTGACACATGTAGTCAGCAAGATTGGAATAGCCTAAGGACTGAATAGGGACTAAAGGGTGAATGGGGACACAACCTAAAATGAACATGAGGGGATCATATTATCATCCTTACTAATATTATAAATGTGAAAGCGTGGATGTTTGTTACGCCTTCACGCAAAAACTAGGTACTTGACGAATCATCATGAAACTTTTTACACATATTCTGGGAGGTACTAGAAGTAACATAGGATACATTTTATAAAAAAAAAAAAAAAACTAAATAAAGTTTAAAATACATAATGGGTCATAATACATAATGGTCATAATATATAATGGTTTTATTACTGAAACTGTAAGCTTTTCAGAATTTTTAAAAGGTCATTACATAGAACCCATTAGGTTAGGTTAAGTTTGTTTTATAACAATTTTGAAAACTTTACGGTTTCAGAAATAAAACAATTATATATTATGACCTTTATGTATTATGAGCCATTATGTGTTTTGAACTTTATACATTATGATACGTACCCGAACATGAGACATAATTTCCAATAGACCGTAGGTAACGTTATTTTCATTTAATACTTATTCATATTTGTAACAAGTTATGACTTATTTTAGGTTCTGTTCCTATTCACCCCTTAATAACTATGCACCCCGTTTTACGATGTATGTTTTTAAGCCACGCATTTTCACCCACTGCTTAGTATTTCGTAAAAACACTTATATTACCCTAGAAACAAGGTCTCTATTGTACCCGATAAAACCATATTGCTTTTGGCGTGTTATCGTATTGTCACCGTTACGAGATAGCTCTTATTTACTTGTCAGTAATGGCGACCGAGTCATTAACAGTACTTTAACACGACAAAGGCAATATGGTTTTACCCAGTAGAATGGAGACCCTGTTGATAAAAACCAATTCAGTCGTACCTTATATTTAACGTTGTAATTAAAAACATCCACATCAAACCCATAATTATTTTGGCTTCACAATTTAAGGCCCGTAATTTGGTCTTCCATACAATCTAGTCTGGGTCGTGTGAATGCTGGTTAAATATGGAGCAGATCCGTGAATTTCATTAATACTTAGCTAATTGAGTTAGCTACATTAACGCCTTCAAAATAACTGAGCACTGAACCTTATTAGAACATAATTGGTGGTTGAGTCAGTGCAAAGGAAATCTAGAAATTCTGAGTAATCAGACTAATCAGCATTAATATGATAAGTATTTACTGTTCTATGTTTTTTAAGTACCTAGATCTAAACATTAAATTGGCATCAAGTCTTAACTAACGTATTCAATCGAACAACAATTACATTTTAAAATATATCGTACGATAATCGTCGAAATACTATGGAAATAAGTTAATGTCTCCCATCGACAATTTTGGATTATTTTACCTCTGATTACTTGATGGACGTTAACTTAGATAATAGCGCTTCAACATAAATATAATGTCAAAATCAAGCCAAAGAAATTAAAAACAAATGCCTGTCTTAGATTCAATTTCTAAAAACAGCCACGTGGCCATAACATGAGACTGTAAAGTTTTAAGTACCCCATATACGATGTCAATAACAGGGTGCTTAAATAAAATATTTGCTAAGAAACTGCGCGACAAAACGTTGGCAAAACAACAACACCCTTTGTCGGGAGCCGAGCCAACTCGCATTATCGTAAGTTTACGGATTAATTATAAAAAATCTCACGTAATCATCTGCAATTTATTAAAAGTTTCTCGTCTATTTATTAATGTTTAGAAAACGTTGAACTCTGGATGACATTGGGAACACATATTCATGGGTTATATTTACGTAGTTTACAACTATCGCAGAGTTGCGATTTCACCGTGTAGGTACTGTGTGTCATTGAACATACGTAGTCGAATAATGATGACCGCTATTACCTGTAGAGTAGTTGTAGATATTTGAACGTTTCTGTTTTCTATCGATACGAAATGTATAGAGTTGATATAGAGGTCCAGCGATCTGTCATCAGCTTACGTCAATCCTATACATATTATTGTCTATTTTCTAAAAGCGTTATGCATCTTTACTAAGCCTTTGCACAGTTCATTATATTTTTACAGTCAATTTAGTAACAAATGAAAACAAGTTATACGAAACATAACTTTCCAAATTAAATCATGGGCAGCATTATACAACGTGTTACAAAATAATCCGTAAAAAAGAAATTACGAAAGTAGTGTCAACCCTAGTACACTGTAGATCCCCTAAGATACTGAACTGACGTTATTTAATAAGGGTTGACACTACTTTTGTAATTTCTTTTTTTACGGATTATTTTGTAACACGTTGTAGGTATAACGAAGCCAAAAAATTGGCTCTCACCTGAAATAGCATAATTCCATACATGTGAGACTAAAGTGGAAGTAAAATATCTGCAGTAATCAACAGACACACCACATTGCCTGTGTTTGACTGCTTAAATGTCAACATAGTTCAAGTTAATATAATAATAAACTCTTTTAAGCGTATGAGCACAATAACGAATATGCATTTAAAAAAGGCAAACTCAAACTTATTGTTCCCAAAGCCAGATGCATCCCCAAAACCTCTATATTACCAGGCCGGTGACACTCCGCGCTAATAGCCTACTCAATGTGCGGCCTTTTATACAAGGCTAATCAGTTGAGTGTCACGCGAGCGCTCGTCTTGAAGCGCGCCGCCCGTACGCCGCTGCGAAAAAAATTCGAGTTTTTGTTTAAATAAATGTACCTATGGCTCCTCGAAAAGCCAAAAGGTACTGTATAGCATACGGGTGCTTAAATAATGACAGGAATGGCGATCTATCATTATTTACACTGCCAAAAGATATCGAAAGGTAAGATTATTATTAATATTATTTTATAAATTATAACTTCGATCGAGGTAGGTAGTTACGAGTAGCTGTACTTAATTAATGACACAATGATTACAGTTTTGAATCCTCGACACAAAAAGAGCGGAATAATATTATTTATTTTATTAACTACCTACCTCAGTTTCGCATTTTCGACTTATTCACATCAAAAATCTAATACCTACCTTACTTAAAGAGCGTTCCGCGTAAGTAGATCTCCCAGTAATAGTGACTACCTACTAAAGCAAGGTCAGCATATACTGGCTACCTACCTTCTTTCTTGAGTAACGGAATAGGTAATAATAGTGCTCGAGTTTATAATTTTGTCGTGTTATACGAGTTGCATAGTCCAAGAGCCTGATGTAAGATTAGTTTTTAATTTAATATATAAATACTAACGTTTTAATTAGGTTTTTCTTTCTTTTCTTTTAGATTCTGATTTTGTTTTTTTTTTTATTTGTTAGCCCTGTTAGGGCTTGACTTGTAAATTTGTTTGACTTTTAATTATTAATATTTTATTTTATTTTATTTTATTTTATCCTATTTTATTCAATTTTGTAATGTACTTTGTTTTTTGTGTTGACTTTTACTATTTTTACTATTATAATTTAATTCTATTTCTGACGATCTCAATGTAACTGCATATAATTTGACATGTAATGTAATTTATACTGTGTTATATTGAGTAATAAAATCTGAATCTGAATCTGAATCGAGGTTGAAGGAAATTGAAGTCGGTTTATTTTTTGTTTAAGACTTGTAATTATTATAACAATATGTAGATAGATATTTTCGCTAAAACATGACCCTAGTAATGAGTTACCTATATAATATATAAGAAAAAGTTAAGAAGGTCCGCTTTGTGACTATTTTCAATAAAATTAAAATTATAAGTAACTTTTGTTAAAAAACTGTAATTTTTCATTTTACCTTTTACTTAACTATAAATAAATAAATAATAAATATCAAATATATGAAAAAGGAGTTAAAAAAATATGTAAAAATTAAACATTTGTAATTGTAATCAATCAGTCACAGTTACAAATAATTATAATGTAAATTTTATTATTAAGTATTGGAAGGACAAATTTATCTGCCATTAAAAATTGGCTCTCTCCTTGTATATTTTTAAGTGTAAGAAAGAGTAAATTTATGTCTCACATAAGCTTTACTTGTCGATTGTGAAACAGGCAATAAGACTAATAGGCTTTCCATCGCGGGTTGCAAATGTTGATTAAATGTTATTGATGAAACATAAATATTGTTATAAGATATTAATAATTATTGTTTTTAAATCAAAAATATATTAAACTTTTTTTTGAAAATTCACCAATCTGACTTTTTTTTTTGTTTTTTCATGTACTAACGATGTAATGTTAACATTTGTGGTGCATCAACACATACAGGGGGCCTAATATGGCTGCGTTTGTCGCGTGACAACGTGTGGATAAAACATCCTTCACTTTTTGACACGTGTATAAGTACGAGAGTGACGGAAGCTTTATCCATATTTTGTCTTGCAATAAACGCCACCATACTAAGCATGCAGGTATTTTGCGATTTTTGTGCTATACCCTTTCTTATCTTTCTGTATTCTATATACCTATTTCATCTTGTTACAGATAAACAAAATGTTTTAAGGTCTATATCGAAACTATTATAGTATGTTAACAACAAATATTTAGTAATACAACTATTACAAAATGAACCTTCAAAGTCCTTAAAATAAATGATTGTTTATCGAAAACGTGCGTCAGCTTCTAGACTAACATTAACCTACCTATTCCAGTACGGGTAGCACAAGTTGTATTTTCTCGCTTATCTCGCTTAGTTCGTCTCTAGTTACAAACTAGATTTATTTATTTCATTTATTTATTCAATTAGACACACTAACAGTTGCACAAACAAATACAAATATAAAAGATAGGTACAAAGAAAATAGTCCTGTTTGTGTACCAAATGCAACAGTATTAGCACAATTAGGGATGAATAAAACTAAAACTACATAAGAAAACTACAATTAATAATAAGTTTAATGCAATTTGTTTTCTTACAACTGCCACGGAATAAGTATTAACGTATTAATTAGTACAAGTAACTGCCAGCCCTGCGGAGTGGGCGGAGTCAGTAAAGCTCATGGCGGGCGAAATAATACATACTCTCGCGGCGCAGATTTAAGCTGCATTTTGCCTCGTTTGGGGCGCCCCCACTATCGATCGCAGAAATGTAACCAAGGTCACTTCCGGCCGTGCACTTGTTTTATTATCGTTAACGCGTTCTGTTTAGGTTTAAATTCGCATGTTTGCTGTCACGGAGTGTCGCTTCTGTACTTGTACTATTACTTATTCTGTGATATTACCTCCTTTTTCTGCCCGATAACACTTAGTCGCTTTTATGTTATTGGTTGCCCGATAATCAGTCAATCGTGCCTTGCATATTTTAACTGGAACATATTGATAGGCTCGGAATCTATTCCCCATACAAAAAATGCTAGAAACCGTAAAAATTAATCTTTGAGCAACAGCCAGAGATTTAATTAACGGTCACATCTGAAGCAGCTTCGAGCGGATTTGCCGGACACGTGGATTCCGACACGAATCCTTCAGAAAATGTGCCTGTGAGTTCACACGCGGAAGACACAGAAATACACGCTCATGGTCACGTAGCAGGTTTTATTCCTAGTTTATTGTTTTCGCGGCGCCGATCTTTAGCTCATTGATTCATTAGAATGTTAGTTGGGCAATAAATGACGGGGCCATTAAGCAATATCAGATTCAATACAAAAATCCGGCCGAGTCCTAGTCTCGGACTCGTACCACCGTACAGTAGTGAGAACGAGAAAAGAACGCCGCAAAATTCAGTTCGTTTTCAGTTTCTTCCGCGTAAATTTCGATTATCCTTATTGTCTCTGGAACTTTTACATTTTCCAGGATAAAAAGAAGCATCTCTGTTAATCCTGGGTATAAACTATTACCATTCCAAATTTGCATTAGTAATACACACTCTAAATGTCATGTGTCTTGATACTAACGATACAGTGGTGCTAGACAAGTTGCATTCGACAATCGTTAGCGATTATGTTTCGATTGATAAATGTATGGAATTGACGTAAGCCACCGAGATAGTAACGTGACACTTACGTCAATTCCATATATTTTTCAATCGAAACATAATCGCTAGCGAGTGTCGAATACACCTTGTCTAGCCCCACAGCCCTGTTGCATTTGGGTACGGAACCTTAACTAGTTCCATAGCTGTGTAATTGCATTCAGCACACAAGCGTCGCTACGTGAATTGATGTACAAATCATTAGGAACAATAATTGTTTTAGCAATGTCGAATAAAGGCCCAGGGGCGCAATTCGGTAACCGCCCAAAGTTATTGGAAGGACAACATTGCATTGAGATGCCAGTTGACATAGAAAGATACACCGTTAAGGTTCGGGCATAATTATGTGGCCCTAGAAACGGATACAAGATGACTTACCAAGTAAAAAAAATCCTGGCCAAGTGCGAGTCGGACTCGCACACGAAGGGTTCCGTACCATTATCTATAATAACTGCAAAAAATCATGTCTGTTGTATGGGAGCCCCCCTTAAATATTTTTTTTATTTTAGTTGCATTATTTATTTATAAAGTATATACAACTAAATATTCTGTTAATATTTCAGCGGTTTACCTGTTGCCGTTATCAACATCGAGCAAAAAAAAACACATTTCAACCGTCTATCACGGTTCTTGAGATACAGCCTGATGACAGACGGACGGACGGACAGCGGAGTCTTAGTAATATGGTTCCCGTTTTACCCTTTGAACCCTAAAAACAGTAGGATACACATACCGTTTTACATTGGCTCGCTCTCTCACGCATCCTTTAGGCAAGAATTTAAGTGTCTTGTAAATTTACAACGGCGCGACTGAACGCTCGACACTTGGCTCGGTTTCTGTAACTTTATTGTTTAAACCAGTGAATTAATGTCATACGTGGTTATATTCTCTTTGTTGATGACGAAACTTGTGTTTTATGCATGGGAGTGTCGCCTGTCGCCGTATATACTCGTATCGACTTGCTTTTACCCTTGGGCGCCATAATGTTTAACAGTTCAATTTATTTATTTTTAATGCTCTGTTGCAGCCCTGCGAAATAGCTGTTAAATACATTTGCTGCGACAAACAGAGCCAACACTACGCTATATAATAATGAAATAACAGTAAACGCTTATATTTCATTTCGCCGGTAGCTTCGTAAAAACTGCGTCCTTGCACCCCTGCCAAATTCCATGGCAATGTGCTGTCCCCGAACGTATAGATAAACACTTCATATTATTCAATGAGCATTACAAATAGCATTTTATTTTTGTAACAATTTAAATGTGAAAATATAACGTCGACAAAAACAGGCCGATCAGTAAGAGAGGCTGTCTGGAGACGTTCACAAACAGTTTTTAAATTATAGTTACCACATTCGTAAACAAGCCATTAATTTTTCTTTCGGTTTTAAGGGCCATGTTGTGATGATTCAGCTGGTATTTGGAACAAGGCATGAAATTCGTTATTTTTCTATTGTTGTCTTCTAATTCTTATTTTAATTGATGGCTTTCACTCTTGATTAGTTTTATTTCGCCAATGTCGAGTTATTTATAGACACTCCATTTGAATTATCAGAGAAATAAGTCCATGGATATCACACGCGAAGACAATTTTATTTGTGCGGTAAAAGTCATTTTCTCTAGCGAACTAAACACATGGGCTTATCTTTAAGTCCAAGCACTTCTGACAAGTCCCGTTATTTTTCTATTGTTGTCTTATGTCGTTTTGTATATTTCAAATTTCGAATATCAATACAGTTTATCGCATGCCTACAGCTTGACAACCCATGTCATCATTTCTAGTGTGACTTTGTGTCCACACGAGAAGATAAAAAAAAGATAATTTACCTACAACGAAAACAAAATTTTTTTTCAACTCGTTTTATATTATATTAACGATACCAAATCATATGTTAAAATTTGTGCACTGATAAAAAAAATACCCTGTATACAGTGCCAAGTAAATAATATTTAAATTTGATAACATTTTCACCTGCTGAACAGTTAACAAGATTCGTTGGCGCGAAGATATGAAAATTGAAATTCATGAGAAAAAGTAAATAGAACAAGGCAGTAAAATTTTAATTTATTAGACTACATCGGCCACTAAAAATTCTTGTGCATTTTTTTATTGTTTGTGCATTACATTCAACCGCGACGATGTGTTTTTCGTCGTGTCTCAAACAAGATGGCTACTATTTTAATTGGGTATGCGACATCAATTTGTTCTGAAAAATGTTACTCCAAATAATGAATTGCGTTTTTATGCATTTGACGTTCCATTGTAAAAAAAAACTACAGAACGTATGCTGTCAAGCTTGACTTAATTTCATTTTATTTAAGTCACACACAAAACGTCACTATAAAATCCTAACGTAGGTACTTGACGGAATTCATACTTGTATGAGTAACATTATTTAATTGATTGTAATAGGTATAGGATAGTTATGTTAAGTTTTTAGTTATTATCTGTCTGTCTTATGTACATTTCGGATTAGGTCGGCCATTTGTACTTATTTCTGTGCTATAAAGATTAAATCAATAAATAAAATTTAAACTAACTTTTTTTAATTACACAATAATACTGTCGAATACGAAAGCTAGTTTAATAAAGGCAGCTGATACTAATCTTTAGTTACTATTATTTTATTATATTATATTATTATGTAAATACTATAACAACGTCGCTTTCTGCGTCTATTTGCCTGTCCGCTTTAACCACACAACGAAATTTGATGTGGTTTTTAATAATAATTAGATAATTTTATACGGAAGGTTTTTATATATAACAAATTCTGGTTTATGTCCGTGTGTTACAGAAAATCACATACTTGTACCAAAGCGAAGCGAGGATGGGTCGCTATAGGTATTAGTTTATATCAAATACACCCTGTATTTGTCGATAACCTGTAACTGTCTCAACTGTAACTGTCCATCTTTTCTTTTAATACTAACCTTGACTCTGGCGTATACGAGTTATTTGTATCATAAAATATTTATCGATCAAAGATCACTTCATTGACATTCAATCCTGCGCGGGAGTTATTTTGACGACAGCATTCTTTGGAAGGCGCGGTATGCGTGACGTCATCCTAGGACAGCTGAAACATTGTTGACGACATTTTTACCTTTTTACAGTTGTTTCATTTTACCGCGCTTGGTAACGTTTTATTATACATAATATCCAAATTGATATTTGGATGTAGTTGTAATGAATAGTTTAAAACATGTAATACACATACAGGGAGAACATTAGATAAATATAATTGTGTCTAATAAAGCAAAGCAATATACGCATTTAATAGGTAAGTATACTATTATTTTATTAGCACAAAGTACTTGTAACATGTTTTCATAATAACTTCCAAATACAATCACATCTTCTGTTGATGTTATAACTAGAGCCTAAACTCAAATATCTGCATCTAATTATGCATATTTTTTCCCCACTTAAAATCGAGACTTGTAATTAGAAACGTAAACCTCGGTAATATTTAACAACAATTAGGTGACCTAAAATAAAACCTGTCAGCAGTTTTGTAGGACGCGATTTCCTTTGTCTTTGTAAATTGTATTTGTATTTTGATGGCAATTGATCGACGTGGCTTTTAAAGAAATAGGTTATTAGTAAATATTAGTTTTAATGAGTCCTCAATTAGCTTAGATTATGCATATTTCAGTATCGTACCTACTAGAATTAATTTTCAAAAAAAAAACCACTAAAATCGAAAACCGCGTTTTTGACGGTTATCTGCCTTTTCAACGACAAATCTTTGAAAAATGCCTCGTTTCTAACCTATTCATTTGACAATCCGCTTTGTTTTCTGTAACTACAAATATTTCAGGATTTCTTTAAAACTAAACTAACGTAACCTATAGGGTTCCACATAGGGTTGCCACCTTTTTTTTTAAGAAATTATAGTATTTTTCTCAAAACCTTGACAAAATATAGTACTTTAGGGAAATTTTGGAAAAAAAATAGTACACATTCATTCATTTATCATGTTTAAACATTATATACAAATTACATTCCTATAATAATGACGTTTCGTTGCATAGCCGTAACTAGGCTTCGTGAGTGCGTTTCGTTCTAAAATTCACAACGCGTCACTACGGGTACGTTCCAATTTAGACGATGTTTATACAAAAAAGTGCAGCAGTGGAGTTAGCAATGAAAATATAGTATTTTTCGTACTATATTATATTTCTATAATATATAGTACAATTGACCGCAATATAGTACGATACTATATAATATAGTACAGGTGGCAACCCTAGTTCCACACGATAGTCCTGAAATGAATCCAGAATTACTTACAGTTTGTGAAATTAATCATTTGTGAAACATTGCTTTTGAAATGATAGGATCCCGTTTTTGACATCATCTCAACCAAAGTTCTGGTGGGTTACCATGACAGGCTTAATCAATTCAGTTTAGGATGAGGGTAAGGGACAGAGCTATTGCAGTTACACGGCTTTGTCTCATTCTCTTACAGTAAACTGAATTTCTTAGCAGTGTCATAGTAACCCCCCTGTACTCGAGCACCAAACTGTTTCCTTCTACCGATTAAGTAACGTTAAGAGGGTTGTAAGGCTAAAAAGTTCTCTACAAAAATAAAATGTTTAAAAACAAAAAACCGCCTAAGAAAACGCAAAATATAACTTCTTATAAAATTTTAACAGTTCAGTTAAAATGAATTATCTGACGTATTATGATGATTATGACCAAACATCGGATTGACAGGGGCTAAAATGTACTAGTGCTGGTGATTCATTAAATATCGACAAAGTTTATCGACATCGATAAAAAGCAATTTTTAATCATCATTACTGATGATGGACAAGTTTGAAACCTCTTTTATTTGAACTTATCGCAACTATAAACAATCGTTATCTGACATTGACTCTGGACTCGAGTCACTTTTGACAACCATTGAAATTACATTGAATAATAATTTAATCCGTACAAATATTCCGACGAATTGAGAACCTTTTTGTTTTTTGTGTCGGTTTAAAACGCCTCGCAAGAAAAAGATCCTTTATCATTCTGCAAAACTGGATCATATAGAAGATAAAGTTACGGCTTACTTTGCAAGCCTATTATAAAAGTAGAAAAAAAACAAACCCCCTTACTTATGAACGTGGAATAAGCTTGGAATAGTTTATGCCATGCTTTGTCACTTTCTGTCAGTTGCAAATGTCACAATTACAGATAAGGACAAAGCATGGCATAAACTATTCCAAGCTTATTCCACGTTCATAAGTAAGGGGGAAAGTGTATACGGCAAAGAAATGTCTAGTCACCTTATTTTGTAACTTTTGAGTTATTGCATTAGGAACCATGTCATATTTGTGTATTCTGGCCCTCGACAAGATGTATTGCAAGATCGTTATCGTTATCGAAAAAAAATATATATATATATATATATATATATATATATATATATATATATAGGATCGACGTAAGCTGCCGGACGATTCCTAATTCCATAGACTCTGACAGTATTCGAAAATCGTTTACGATAGCGTTTCTATTCGTTTCGTTTTTAACCCAATCGCGTCGTTTAAAAACCAAACTTATACATTAACCACCCGCCAAGAAACAGTGTTCGCATTGTTGTGTTCCGGTGTGGGGATAAGACAACCGGTGAAATTACTAGCATAGAGGCAGTCCATCTTAGTCCAGAGGGTTGGCAACGCAATTGAGGTCTTAGGATTATAGTTTGGAGAATTCAAATGTCTACGGTTCCAGATTCCACTTACCATCAGGTGGCCTGAGAGCTCGTGTGCCTTCTCCTTATCATTAAAAAAAGCCACTGGTCTGAAGGTGGTATATAGACATCTTCCTTTCTTGTACCGTTGAAAACTAATTCGGACATTGATCTTAACAATTGAAATTACTAATTATAATCGTTTTAAAGACCAAATGCAGCCTGTATGTACTTGGTCAGTCCTGAGTGGACTGCCGAGCTCCGGAAATAGCTTTTGTTGAACCGGTCAGCCACGGCTGCAGTTTCAGCCTTCATACCCATTCAATGTGGTTTCAAATGGCGCCGCTCTCGCGTATTTCCGTTTCGTGACGATCGCAAAGCGTTGAGGAACCTATAACATTGATTATTTAAAATGATTTAACTTTTAGTTCGGCAAAAATGAGTTCAGATTAATGACCCCCCAATGCATAGGTAGCTCATAATAACCCCCGCATAGGTAGCTCATAATAACCCCCCCTGTTTGGAGTGGAATTGGCAGTACGATCCCATTGCTAACTGAAACTGCTGCTGTTGTCACTTGGGAATATCGTAATTACAACACGTCAAACTTTAGAATCTTCATAAAATAGGTAAACATATAACAAAGCTGAGTATAGCAGCAGCAGAGCTGAGCATAGAACTGTATCAGGTACAACGAACGTCAGCATAAGCGACGAGGTAGGGGCTTGGGCCATTAAATCCTTCGCCCCTTATAAAGCAGCAGGCCCAGATGGGGTAATACCCATTTTACTACAAAAAGGACTGAGACACATCTGGGGCAGTTTAAAAGAAATCTACGAAAGAAGTCTGGAATTAGGCCACGTTCCAGCAATCTGGAATAAAGTAAGAGTGGTATTTCTACCCAAACCAGGCAAGAAAAATTATGCAGATGCAAAATCATTTAGGAGCCTCTCATCGTTTGCACTAAAAGCACTAGAGAAGATCATAGATATACAGATAAGAACGAGCATGCAGAAAGGAAGGATGCCCTTACACGGGCAGCAGCATGCTTACACAGAAGGGAAATCAACAGAAACAGCCCTACACAACCTGACCACAAGAATAGAGAGAGCAATAGAAGATAAGGAAATGGTACTAGGTTGCTTCTTCGATGTGGAGGGCGCGTTTGACAGAGCTACCTTTGATGCAATAGAGAAATGTCTACGTAGAAATGACATAGATCCCACAACAAGCAAATGGATAATGACCATACTTACAGGTAGGGCGATAACAGCACAACTGGGGGGGGACTCAATAAGGATAAAGATTAGCAGGGGCTTCCCGCAAGGAGGCTGCCTGTCACCACTCCTTTGGTGTCTCCTGCTGGATTCGCTCATTAGAGAATGTAATAGAGGAGGGATACACATGCAGGCATACTCAGATGACGGAGTACTCCTGGTGAGGGGCAAATCCCTCAGCGTAATGAGAGAAGTCATGATAAGAATCACAGTACCTTGGCCTCGAGCCAGTGATCCCAATATCTGCGACTGTAACGAAGGGAATCATTGCAAAAAGAATAGAAACAAAGACGAATGAGGAATGGATTACGACACAGGGGTGCAGACAATCCAAGCTCATGATAGGAAGGGTAAACAAAAACAGGACAAGGTACCTACTAAATCTTGGTAAGTACAATCTTAGCATACTAACTGGTGTGTTGACTGGGCACTGTCCGCTCAACAGACATCTAACGGTAATGGGCATTAAACAGGATCCTCAATGCCCACATTGCGGCAAAGAGGAAACAAGCCAACATGTCCTAGCCGAGTGCGCCATGTACTCGTCACTGAGATACCACACATTCGGAGAGGACAAGCTATCGTCAGAAGCACTTAAAAGCATCAACCTACAGGACGCACTTTTGTTCTGTAGGAAAACCGGAAGATGGGATCCATGCTGGATGGGAGCGTTGCCGGGCCAGTAACCTACGGCTCAACCAAGGGGAACAGGGCGGAATGACCGGGAGACTGATCGACCGCCCGCCTGTTCCGGCCGGGCGTCCCCACCCATCATCATCATCAACAGAGCTGAGTTTTAGGTCACTAAATATGTGTTTACAAACGTATGTACTTCATTGACGATGCAATAGAAAAGGATAAGTATGTTTTTTCCCATACCTGGAATCAAACCTAGAACCACTAGCTTCATAGACAGTGTATCTACCTCCTAAGGTAAACAGTTAAAAGAGAAATTAAAAAAAAAAATCAAATTGTTTATTCAGTAAATATTATAGGGCTCTTTTAATCTACTAGCGCTTCGGCAAAGACTATCATTGCGGAAAAGAAGTGCCGCAAGAAACTCCAGCAGAAGAGAAGGGAAAGAGACGAGAAACCTAGGTTCAATTCCTGGTATGGGTAAAACTATTTGTGTGATGGACGCGATCGAGTCTTGAATGATTTCTATTTATCTATATATTCGTTAGTATGTTTATCATTGTCTAGTACCCATAGTACAAACTTAGAGCTTAGTTTAGTACTAGGTCAATTTGCGTAAGATTACCCCTGATATTTATTTATTTATTATTTTCTACTAAAGTCACAAAGTTAATTTGTATCTGCAGTAGGTACATACATACATAAAATCACGCCTGTTCCCAGAGGGGTAGGCAGTGACCACTTCTTTTCACCTGCTACGATCCTGACAAAGCTCTTTCGCTTCTTCAACATTCATACATCCAGTCATGCATGCACGTCAGTTTCGGGTACTTAAGATTCGGCCCGTTTCCAATTGCAGTACTGCAGTAGATTTCTACTGCACATATCTGTTGTATACAGAAATATGTTTGTACATGGAAAATACCTTCCTACCTGATGCAACCCAATACTCCTCTGCAATGCAATGTAATTCCTTGGTGCACAGATAATTTGGTACATGCAAACACCTATTTAATGAGTAAAGCTCAGCTCTGCTTGGAGTATTTTGACGCATATTTTACGACAGTAACATGCAGCAGGGCCGAGAATGCACTTCAGGGTTCTGCGCATGAGTCACGCGACCGATATAGCGGTGCACCTTCACGCTAATTCAGAGCTCACCGAGGCCTGACCAACTGTTCCTCACCTACTGGTGTGCTCAATGTTTTAATGTTCTATGAATTACTTGCGCAAGCGCAAGCGCAAGCTCAAGCCAGCTCTATCACAAGTAGGATTACACTAAAAAAAAACCGGGCAAAGCATGTTGGACCATGCTCAGTGTAGGGTTCCGAAGCCTTTACCTACTACAAACATAAAAATCAACAATAACTAATTTTCTATTTAAAGTCAATTGGTGCCGTCTTAGATGATTTTAGTAGGTGTAAACACTTTAATCGCCTGTATCTCAAGAACCAAGATAGTTCAAGTAAAGAAAGATAGTTTTCCCTTTAGAATAGGTACGTTATACGCTTTTTTTCGGATTTTTTGTATGTCTAGTTTTGGCTGTAGGGAGGGGGGGGGGGGGCACTTGAGTCTAACAACAGTTTACGCTTTAAAGCTCAATATTTCATAAAGGGATTACTTAATCTAAAAACTGTTTTCACAAACCCATAATATTTTTGAAAGACCTATCCAACGACATACCACACTATAAGGTAGACGAAAAAAAAACATCCCCACGATAGGTACGTGTAGGGGAGATAACCTAAAAAAATATTTTTTTCTACATTTTATTGTACCACTTTGTTGGCGTGACTAATATTCATATTCACGCCAAATTACAGCTTTCCAGTACTAAGATTCTCTGCGCTAGGCTGCGGACGCACGGACGGACATGGCGAAACTATAAGGGATAGTTTGACTACGGAACCCTAAAAAGGTGACTCTTCATTGTGTCTGCTTGATTCCATACGAGCCTAACAAGACATGGTGTATCACAATGATGTTGTTTGAATCAAAAAAGAACTTGGTGTTACTTCCAGCTTCGATTGATGTAACTAATATAATTTAATTTGACGTTGGCGAGATAAGCTTGATGCCTCCATCAAAGGTAGGAGAACGTCGAAGATGGGCTACGTGAAAGGAAGGTAAGGAGGCATTTACCCCGCAAAGACTAGTTAAAAAAAAAGCTTTGTCATTTTTACAAAACAATACCTTATCCCTACCTACCTTCATTATGTTTAACAAAATTTAGATAATTTATTTTACTTTTGTTTTTTACTTTACTAAGAGATTATTATTGCTTGGTTGGCTCAATTTTTTTTGAGTCATTAAACACTATTTTGATAACTATGGTTTGTTTCCACTTTTTTTGTGTAATATGCAGTAAAGTTTTTGAATTTGAATTTAATAATGCTGCATGTTGATTGGCGGTTTAGCAACCTTTACCGATTCCGTCTTGTGCTTACATACCGACCATTCTTAGAATGAAGAATAAAAATAATGTTTATACTGAACGCAACCCTATAAAAACAATGAAACCCCTCTCACATGCCATCGGCATCAAAAGTTCCGCCGGGACTCTTATTTGGCGACGCGCCAGTCGCCGAGGTGTTGCCCTGATGATTAATGCCGCTTCGCTAATAGCAATCCAATGATCTCACATACCTGCGGTTATCTCTTACGTAACATTTGCAGCATAGCTTTTGATTCAGCCTTGCGTTTGTACACTCTGCGTCGGTATTTCTGACTTAGAAACCTTTAAGAAACGACCCTAAGTTTTTCTCAAAGGCCGGCAACACACTTGGACACTAGTATTCATAGGTGTTCACAAGTGATCGCCACGAACGGAGCAAAACTTTAACAAAACTTGTAAAACTGACATAAAGGAGGATTTGCAACCAAGAAAAATAAGAATATTATTGACAGATTAGTGTTCAATTTAACTCTGTATCAGAGTCTCGGATTTGGCATAAGGAAATAAATATTTACATTAGTAAGTTTTGTTAAAGTTTTGCTCCGTCCGTGCCGATCACTAGTGTTCAGAGAGCGCGGAATACCTACTTTCTTTCAGTTGACCCACTGGCTTGTCTGGATTTAGTGAATTATAATAAGACTAGCGACCCGCCCTCGCTTCGCTCCGGATTAAAGTATTATACATATAAACCTTCCTCTTCAATCACTCTATCTATTAAAAAAACCGCATCAAAATCCGTTGCACAGTTTTAAAGATGGATAAGTTCTTTAGTATTTTGTGATATCGTATTTTGTTGGATAAGTTCTTTCATAATGCATCTTTCTTTCTGAATTTGCTAACGATGGATACTAAGGCTGACTGAGAAAACAAGATAAATAAGAGGTTCAATACTAATATGAATTCAACCTCTAGCATTTATGTAAATGTTACCCTCGAAGAAAATATCCAAAATGTTGTGTAAAATTGGGTCTATATTCTACTGTCAAGTACAAAACAGCTATAACGTTGACAATATGATAAAATGTCAATAGCAATACGGGTTTACCGAGAAGACTAGAGGCCCTGGTATGCTTCTACAACACAATAGGAACGGAAAAAATTTACGCCAACAAAGCCACGAAGAACCGCCGTAAAAAAGTTTTTTATTATATCGGACTAAAGGTAAATGAGTACACTACACATGTCACCTGTTTGTAAGCAGGTTCTGAAACCCACTGATATTTGCAATCCTAAGACTACAAATGCTTTGCCAACCCTGAGGACTAAGATGAAATGCCTCTTTGCTGGTCATTTTACCGAAAGTTATAACCCCACACCGGAAAACATGCTGCAAACACTGCTATTGGCGGTAGGTTTAAGGCGGTAGCGGTAAGTAGTAGCGGTAAATCCCATCCGGGTCTATTTTGTTAGGCCAAAATATTTTTGATCAAATGTTTCATTTCCCAAATTTTAATTTGCCAACCCGTTTTCTTTTCTGTAACCGTAAATATTTCAGGATTTTATAAAAGCTAAACCTATAGGGTTCTACACGATGACACTAAAATAAATTCTGATAAATTTATATAACATTGGTTTGCAAATGAAAAATTTGGGAAATGATACATTTGACCAAAATATGTTGGCCAAACGGCAGGCTCCCGTTAGGGATCCGGATGGACCCAGATAACACTGTAGGTACATATTCCCAGAGTCTACGAGGACGCAACGTGTCAAAGAATCTCGTATGTGTTGAAATACGAATATAAGTTTAGGTAAGAACTCAAAATGCGTCATATGATTTCTACAATTTTTCCTGTTAGGTACTATCACTTCAACAAATAAACCCAAAAACTTTCGGCCGGAAAATTTCGATACGTATTTCAAGCGTATATCATACAAGCTCTTAATAAATGTTATTTATTTTGCAAAAACAGAATCAGGGCTGTTTATTTTCCGACTTGTTTATTAAGAATTGGGTCAATCGATACGTCACGTTGATATAAAAAGGCGGTTAAGTGTGAGTATGACTCGCACTGCATGGTTCCGTCTACTTCCGAACGAATTTAATGACATCAGAATAGTTGATTGTGTCATGGTCATAGCAAAAGACTTGGTTTCAAGCGGTTTCTCTAGGCTTCATATTTTAAAATATATATTCATACATACATAACATCACGCCTTTCCCAGAGTAGGATAGGCAGAGCTACAGAAATAGCAACAACTCTATAAAGATTTGTTTATTCTGAGACCACATCTTGCATAATCAAGCCAAGAAGTTTACTAGTGTATCAGACTACAAGCCTTAGTCGCCTCTTACTACATCCACGGGAAGATATGGAGTGTCACTATTCTAACCCAGCAACCGGCAACCACATGGGGTTATAGGTTAAAACATATATAAAACAATTATATTTAGATAAAAAAGTCCCAAAATTAAGGGCATTTGAAGCACGTGTAAGATTCAAAGATTTTAGAAGTTTAAGACATCATCATCTTTCCCTAATCCCAATCATTTGGGCTCGGCGCAGCATATCTACTTCTTCCAATCATCATGTGCTGGTAATGTCATCACAGTATTCATTCCCGTGTTTTTCATAACGCTCTTCGCACATCCATCCCTCTTTTTATATAGGTTCCATTATAGCCCCTGCCCTACATATTCGTATTTAAAAAGTTTATCATTCATTACATGACATTAATTCTTCCTCAAGACATACCATGACAATATTTTTTTTACACTGGTGGCACTTTTTAACTTCCTCTTTAATACTCGTTCACCATCGTATCGAATCTTTTTACACCACACATCCAGCTCAACATACAAATTTCGGCCACATGTATTCTATTTTCGTATTGGTTTATGACCAATCACCAAAAAATATAATTTTAAAGTCTGCTATCCATTATTTATTTTATGAATCTCTTAAACTTCATTGGAAGGGCCATAGTAGACTCCCGTCTCAAAACCATTCCTCATACATAGTGAATAAAATAAATAAAATAATTAAATAAATATCACGGGACAATCTCACACGAATTGACTTAGTCCCAAACTAAGCTCTAGGCTTGTACTATGGGTACTAGACAACGATAAACATACTTATATAAAGAAATAAGTACTTAAATAAATAGAAAACATCCAAGACTCAGGAACAAATATTCACGCTCATCACATCACACAAACATCTGCCCTTACCGGGATTTGACCCCAGGACCGCTGGTTTCGGAGCCAGGGTCACTCACAACTATGCCAACGTGTCGTCATTGAGGCGGAATTTTACTTAATATTAAATATTAAATCAGCCCTATGACACGGAACCCAAATCATTACGTTACAATATTGTCAGCCATATATTACGGCTGGATTCTAGGCCGACGTACAGTTTATAATATAAATTACCTAGAATTCGCAGACGACTCTCCACGATGACAAAAGCCCTAATAAAACCAGCAACGGGAAACTGGGTTAACTACCGCCGTGGTTATCCTTGGGTACGAATAGCTGCACATTTGTACAAAACCTCCGTAAATACACGGACTAGATTTGATGTCGAATGTGCGACGGTGGCATAACCGTCGTCCTATATTCCAATTCGCGTCGGTTTCCAACGTAAATCTTTTGTTTTAAGCTTATACATTGACGTAATAACTCTTCAGAAAGTACATCATAGATTTTTGGCTAATCATATCGCTAAATCATTCAGCCCCGTGTGGTTGCCGGTTTAGAATAGTGCCACTCCATGTCTTCCCGTGGATGTCGTAAGAGGCGACTAAGGGAAACAGGGTTTGTGGTACTGTTAAGCGACAGGCTTGCAACCCGTGACTAATACACTACGAGTAGTAAACTACTTTCTTGGCCTGATTGTGTAAAATGTGGTTACAGAATTGTAAACAAGTATTTTTAAGTTGTTGGTATTTCTGTAGCTGTGCCTACCCCACTCTGGGAATGAAGGCTTGGCATTTGTCGAAGTCCGTGGAATCCGGCATCTATACTAATCGGTAAAAGAATATTGCTTTTGACATGTTATCGTATTCTCAACGTTATTATGATGAATCTCTCTAACTTTACAGTAATGGCGACCGAGTCAAACACAATACGACGCTGCTATGTCGAAAGCAATATTGTTTTACAGAGTACAATTTATTTTGTTTTTTGTCACACCAATTTATTTTATAAGAATGACTTCGTCCTAGACTATCTTATATTGAATAGTCTTAGTGATATAATGATAGATGGGCAACTTTTCTTTCTTAGAATGTTTCAGGTTCAGGTATATTTACATTGGATTAGATTAGTTTCCTAAAGATTATTTATTTTAGTACGAGGAGAATTTCCTTTCGCATTTTTTCCCAAATTTAGTGTATACAGTCGTGTTTTCCCCTGACGTGATTAAACCTAATTAAAAGTTCATGGTGCTGTGGTGAAGTGTTTCTTATCTCTACTAGCGACCCGCCCTCGCTTCGCTCCGGGTTAAAGTATTATACATATAAACCTTCCTCTTGAATCACTCCATGTATTAAAGAAACTGCATCAAAATCCGTAGCGTAGTTTTAAAGATCTAAGCATACATACATAGGGACTGACAGCGGGAAGCGACTTCGTTTTATACTATGTAGACACTTGCTTTTGCTGTTCGCTATCGAAACACAGGATTTTAATAAAACTCTTGTTATCAGTTTTTGAGCAATCATAGGCATTTTTCAATCATCCCATATCCAAACCATCTCGAACTTTTCACGATTACGCGTACAATAATAGCGAAATAAACTCATTATTCATACAACTCCAGCGCACGTGCGAATGCGTCGATGACAGACAACAAATGTTTCGCATTCACTGAACTGTTGTGTCATGCGACTCATACGCATAACGGGGTCTTATGCAATCGGCTGAACAGCCTGAAATAATAACTAGCTTTTCCTGCGTTGCTGTGAAGTGTTTTTCTTGTTTTTTACGCAATATTGTTTAAGACGGAGCAGACTGAAAGCGACTAACAAAAAGAAAGATTTAATAAAACCTAACCTGACTGCACGTTTTGATAATGTCGTCTATAGTATGTTAGTTACCCTTTAAATGTTAGCTACCCAGTGACACTTGAGATGTAAAGACGAATAAAACATACAACCCAGTAGTTCGCCCAGGTAAATAGTATATAACCCAATGTCTGCACATTCCATACGTTTTATACTTTCAGTCAGCACAAAATTTTCTTATTATCTTGATGTTGCAACATTTAATTAAAAATCATTTTTTGAAAAATAATTTAAAATAGTCAGACCAGGATTTTTTTAGCGAACCTATTTTTTATATGTTTACTAATACATATACAATACTAATACATAATATACTAAATTCTTGAAAAAATATGTTTTATTCTATTATCAGCTCGTTGAAGGTCGATTTAGGTTCGGATCTTGTACTAGTACGTCCCATACTCTGCCTACGAGCGCGCGCGGCAACTTTACGTGTCCGGCTATTCGTCAATGAATTAAAAGCGAGTTGTTCAATATTAACACCATAGGGATCCCTTTCCCTCATCGCTCACCTAGCTGACTCACCATTCCTCAACCTAAACATAAACTCACAATCTTCAGAATGTAAAAACAAACACGGACGACGTAACGGTTCTTTAATATTCATATTAATACACTGTTTACGCATCGTGGCGCCAAAACTGCAGGAATTTACCCTTTGATTCGCGCTAAATGCGGCGACGCCTGCGCTTGTTTACACTCGGTCGTTTTGACGTGAGTGAGAAGCATGGTTTCTGTGGGTCTTTGATAATATTGCTACGAAATGGTTCTAGTTAATTTGACTTGTTAATTCTCAAAATGTTTTTGGGTTCAACGTAAGAAGGCTGTGAAGCAGAAACGGATAATATTTAGGGGATGTGAAACGTATTTATATTTAGGGGTAGCAAAATTTGTATGGATTATTTTTGACAGCTAAGCGATTTAAGCATCGCTTCACAATCCTCTTAAGTATTAAAAGGGATGGCTTTACGCGCTTCCGCGATAAGAACGTGAGACAGAGATAGTTTGCGCGCGCCTTGGTCGCAGCGTCAAAATCAAATAAATTCTCTTTATTATAAAACTACAACACATATTAAAAAAGTGGTTTACCACGATTAAGAAGTTATAAATACTCAACCATTGAATCATAAATCATCGATAAAGATCGTAGGGTTGCAAAGATTCAACCAAAAACATGCGACAAAGGTGTTTGAAAAATTAAACTATCGAGGGTTTTGTCTCTAATCCTGTTTTCACGTTTAACAGTCTCAAGAAAATATGACCAAGTTTAATATATCGAAAGGACAGACGCATAGGCATTATAGTTATTGAGACTCAGATCTCGAAACACTATCGACTTTATTTATATGTGGCCTTTTAAGGTTTAACCTGAAATGTGACAATAATGACAGTAATGAACTACGCAACTGTCACATATTGAAGCTTTTTAAGACTCCAACGCCGAAGTGAGAACGCGAGGCAATCTCAAACGTTAACGAAACGTAAACGTTAAACGACACGTTGGCCTAGTTGGGAGTGACCCTGCCTCCGAAGCCAGCGGTCCCGGGTTTAAATCCCGGTAAGGGCAGATATTTGTGTGATGAGCACGAGTATTTGTTCCTGAGTCTTGGATGTTTTATATGTACTTAAGTATTTATTTCTCTATCTAAGTATGTTTATCGTTGTCTAGTCCCATAATACAAGCCTAAAGCTTAGTTTGGGACTAGGTCAATTTGTGTGACATTGTCCCGTGATACCTATTTATTTATTATAATAGACGCGAGTATCTTAAGAACAATGTTATGTACCGTTGCGTACACGAATTGATTTTGCAGTAATTACGGCTATTTTAACACGAGTAAGAAACATGAAAACTGCTTGAACATTGTTCTCCAGCTAATGTACTGATTGTTATTTTCAAACCGCTTTATGAAGGCGCCGAGCGTCCAGTGGCGCCCTCCTTACTTTTCAGATCTCAGATTCCACTTACCATCAGGTGGCCTGAGTGCTCGGGTGCCTTCTTCTTAACATAAAAGAAAAATAAAAAATTAAGGGATTAAAGTATCAAATCGTGTATAATTAAAAATATTGGTAATTAGTGAAATAAATGAAATGAATGAATGAAAAATATTTAATCAATCTCACACACAGCACCACCACCAACTTAAACTTATATCATGTTTGACATATTAATAGAAATATTGGGTGCGGTAGTGTGACATCGATATGGGTGTTCACTCAGCATTGTGTCGCGGCACTTGTTAGTGCTGCAACGCTGGTATTCTGTGAAACCCAGATCGAGTGCGACAGCAACCGAAGTGTAACGCCTTCCCATAGAATATTTGACTGCTAGGTATAATTGTTTTCCTTATTTGGTAACACAAGTAGGTAAGTGAATTGTGTGAACGTCTGTACAGATAGAACCAAATTCCAATACACAAGATTTATGATATTATAATCTTACCACTATACTACTATACTCTTAAGTTCCTCCATTCTCCTGTATATTTAAATACTGTTAACGTTTTTATTTACATTCGTATGACATATACTATAAATATAAATACATGTTTAATTATCACTAAAGATCATTATTCAATTTAATAAAAATAAAAATAAAAAATATATAATAATGCTATAATATACTATAATATATGCATATTGCCACTGTTCGGACTGTCAAGGTTTTTCCTTTTGAATTTTTATTAGGTAGTTTTTAAACTGATATTTGAAAGTGCTAATCATGCACTACACTACAAATACTAGTGCAAATGCTTAAATATCTTTGGACATACTAACACAATGGAAAATAATGTGTCAATAAATTAAATTGAATCGAAATAGTTAATAATCTATACATATAAAAAGTGAACTGCCTCACTGACTCATAAACGCCCTTGGCCCTGAAAACTGATTTTTTTGAACAGATGTTGTTTTTAAAACCTAGACGAGAAATAAAAAGGGATTTTTGGAAATTCATCCCCAAACGGGTTAAAATAAACATGATATGCCATATTTAAGAAAATGAAGCCAATATCACATCACATCATCATCGTTCATCATCTGGTAAACATCTTAGCCTGACTATGCAAAATGTGGTTACAGAATTATCAACAAGTTATAGAGTTGTTGGTATTCTGTAGCTCTGCCTATCCCACTCTGGGAATAAAGGCGTGACGTTATGTATGTATGTAAGCCAATATTCTTCGGCAATGAGCGTTAACAAGCCGCGTCAGCAACATCCCACCGCTAACACGTGTATACAGAACCACGACCATAAACTTTTTTATGTACATTCCTTTCACGTGATGAAAAGTGTTTGAAAGTAACGAGAGCAATTGGCCGGCTCATGCGCAGGTAATAAATCCAGCTAAAGCCAGGCCGGCTTACAACTGACGACACGACATTGATACGACACAGCAAAAAAACAAATAAAACGATCCGAAACTGAAGACTAAATTAAGTCTAAGTAAGCTTATTTCTTCTTTAGCTTCAAAATCACTAGTCATCATCAGATAAGATTGTGGTAAAATGCTTGTCAGTTTTGAATTTTAAAATCTTGGTTTCCGTATTATCCTTGAATAGTAAGTTTATATTATTATAGTTTGCTCGGATTCTTAGAACTAGAAATGTTCTACTAGGTACAAAAATATCTCCTAGTTTAAGTATAATATTTTTATATCCAATCTTAACAATATCCCGTCTACGGAGGGTTCGGATGGCAGAATCAGTTAATTGTCATCTAGTTTTATTTGCCTGCCGGAATTCCACAAATTAAACAATAATAATGGTATTCGGAATCCCCGAAAACTGAATGTACTTAACAGCTGAAACAAGATAAAAATATCTGTCAGTAAAAAATATTACCCTCGATATACCAGTCATTTTACAGAAAGGAATAAAGTCAGATACCTGAAAATAGATAAATGAACCCTGTGATTTTTTAGTCTTTTTAGGTATTTACAATCGTAGCATAGTCGTGAGCACATCGCCGTATTGCCGTAGTGCCACGGCCGTCTCACTCCCCCGACCTTCTCCATCCTGTTTACACTCTCAAGTCGAATTAAGGTCAAAGCGCGATACTGACCAGGGTAGCGGAATCCTCGTATTTTAATTCAAACGTCACTAATTTAGGTATTATATTATTTTTAGTGGCTTGTTTTTTTTCTTTTGTCGTCTACTATTTTACTGAAATTATTACTACTTTCGCATTAGACGCATTACAATGTTGTGAAAGAAAAGCATATGTTACAGTCGTACAACTTAATAGAGAGCCGGTAGACATGAGGTGCGGGGGTGAGGTATGAAAAAATTCGACTAGTCACCAATGCCCTCTCCCCGCACCTCATGAATTCCCTGACTTTCAATTAAATTGTACGTCTATAGTCAGAAATTTTCACAAACTTACAGTACAGCCACGATATTAATAGTGCTCGTCTGTTTATCACTGTTACACTCTCTCTGGCATATCAATATATGCTAGAGATAGATAGCCAAATACTATTAATAATCTGGTTTTACTGTACATAGATTTTTGATACGTTAGGTATAGATGCTGTTTACCTTAGATTTCTGCATAGATAGATCCATTTCATGTACTGAATATGACACCTTAGTAACACAAAGCGTTGTGGTTATAAAGCGTCCTACAAACCACTATTGTGGTTGCGCAAGTTCCGCAACCGCAAACAAACAAATACATTTCAATTCAAGAGCATACAATAGCGTGAAACCGAACCCAGTCTCTATTCCTTTATATCAACACTATGCTTTATTGGGTTCCCTATTAAATGCTGCTGAACGGAACATTAAAATTTTGATTTTATTATCCGTCGCTCTCAGGAATTGCTGATTACAACCGATTTTAGAAAATAGACTAAATGTATAGGATTGACGTAAGCTGATGACAGATCGCTCAAATCCATAAATTTCGAGTCGATAGAAAACAAAATCGTTAGCAGCAATTGTCATCTTGGCTATGCCCTCTGTGGTGCTAGACAAGTTGCATTCGACAATCGTTAGCGATTATGTTTCGATTGATAAATGTATGGAACTGACGTAAGCCACCGAGATAGTAACGTGACTCTTACGTCAATTCAATTTTTTTTCATTCGAAACATAATCGCTAACGATTGTCGAATGCAACTTGTCTAGCATCACTGGGTAGTTAAGGGCGTACAATTTTGAGTAAAGTATCCACTCCAATAGGTATTGTTTTTTAGTGTTAACAAAACCTACCCTCAGCGGAGTCAAGCTCCTCCCGAACTAAAATCCTGAATCTTCCACTGAATGATCCCATGATCTCGTTATGTCCCGTATCCCGCTGTGGCCTTCGGGAATGTGGCATTCAGGGCATAGCTGAATCTTGTGACATCTTTGTAAGTGGGTCGGAATGCGGCGGCCCAAGGCATTTGTTTACTTCAGACGCGATTTCTATAATGATACTGAATCAAACTTGATTGGCAAAGGGAATAAATGCGTAAAGGAATTTTCTAAGAAACGCATTTCTGTGTTCGACTATTTGTATGACCAGGATATTAAATGTTGAGCCGTGAAAAGTTTTCGCAAAAAAACAATTATTAAATTTGAAGTTTTGATATTACCTATTTGATTTTGACAGAATGAAAGAGCGAATCTCATGACGGGCATTCTATACAAGTCAAACTATGGGTTAAACAGGAACAATTTCAGGATGGTGCTTAGAATAATTGTAATAATAGAGTTAAGGTTTCTTTGGCGGTTAAACAAATGAAGTCCGCAACAGTACCTACTAGTGACAAATATGCGGGTTATTCACTCAAATATTCGCCCTTTCCTGTATTCCCAGAGTGGGGTAGGCAGAGCTACGAACAACTTTGCACAATCAGGCTAAGTTGTTTCCTGGATATCGTACCCGATACCTCTTGCTTTGTACTACGAAGCTCGTAGGGAGCCTCAGTACTAACCGTGCCTACTGCGTCATGAAATACGTGGTCCGTGAGCGAGCATCAACATCAACAAGCCCAATATAACAGAAGTCAAAACTAATAATAATTCTCTCCAAAATAATGAACATACTCGTACGACTCAAGTTTCTTAAATAAAAACTATAACTGCAATATCGTTAGAAAAGAGGCTCTATTCTTCTCGATAAAAACATATTGCTTTTAATATCTTATCGTACGGTTAACGTTATTATAACTCTTATTTAGCAATGGTGACCGAGTTAAAAAAAAGTACGTTAACGTATCAAAAGCAATATGGTTTTGCCTAGTAGAATAGAACCCCAGTTGTAAAATATCTAAATGTATAAAAGAAGAAACTGACTGACTGACATATCAACGCACAGCCCAAACGGCTGGGTCTAGAGATTCCAAATTTGGCACGTAGGTTCCTTATGAGGTCTAGGGGTGCACTAAAAAAGGATTTTTGGAAATTCATCCCCTAACGTTAAAATAGGGGGAGTAGCGGGAAACTAATTCTACGCGGGTCATACACACTCTTAAAAACAAAACTTGTCTCTCCTGTGGTCAATAGTTAAAAGCTTGAGTGCATATAGTATAAGTTATGTTTTTATATGATAGGTCTAAAGCAGTCCTGACGGTGTTTTTGCGGGAATGGGCTCAGTCAGAAAATTAGGCCTTAAAAACGTTACTTTCGGTGTGTCCACAGGAAAGACGGTAAATCTGTGTATGACCCGCGTACGAAGTCGCGGCCGTCCTCTAGTACTAAATAATCGCGATCCGACGGACAAAAGTACAGAGAAATGTTTACGATAAAATTCCTAAAATTCTTCAGACTAGCGCCAATATTAGTAAAGAATGTATGTTTTATACAACCAAGTAATCACTCAGACCGACAGCTGAAGTCTAACAGTGTTCTGATCAATTAGTAACCAGTCATCGACGTACTTAACAACCTTAAGATAGCGACATAAGGTTCAAAAGTGAATGGTTTAGAGTGATGTTAGTGCTACAGACAGACACGTGTTCTGGAGGAAACGTAGTTTCAGCGGCCCAGGTGATCAATCAGGTTTGCACAAACAACTGGCAATGGTAGGAAGAAATATGTTCTAAATGCCTATGATACAATATTTAAACAAAAATTTAGGAATGCGTTCTAATCTGGTCATTTAAAGGTTAGTTTCTACTGTTACAAAACAATGACGAAGTTTTTTAGTTATAAGCAAGTAAACGCTTTATCTCTATTAAGATAATAAGGAAACTCTTTATTACACAAAAACACATTATTTTGCATATGATATTATTCTCTCTACTCTAATCTTATTTGTGCCTATTATTGGGATATTTGGTTTCCCTTGGTCCTTACCAACTTACTTTACACCACTAACTGTAAGTATGTAGTGGTTTACATTCAGTTTTTTTTTTCTGAAACCGTATACTTTTCAGTATTGTCATAAAATAAACCTAACCTAACCTAATAGGTTCTAGGCAATGATGTTTTAAATAATCCTGAAAAGTGTACGGTTTTAGAAAAAAAAAGTCTGTATGCCAAATGATGATTATGCCATAAAAAGTCAGATGAAGGGAACCTGTATGTAGTATATTAACTTCAAGCATAACCACGATATAAAATATAAACATAAAAAATGCGATCATGATTGATATTCCAAACAATGAAGTGATAAAAACAACATACATATGAAAAAAAACCCGTCGCCACCAGCCAATGTAAGCCCAAAAAAGGCCCGCCAATACGTATTCTTCTAATTTCGACATCACCATTAACATATCAACGTGCAATATAAGAATATCTGGGCGAAGTCGATATATACAGCACATTCCGCGGGACGGTGTCATTTTGGGCGGACGCCAGCGCTAGGGCTGCCGCCGCTTCCATGAACAAGGTCCGCGCCAACCGCGATATCGCAAGCATCACCAATTACCTTTGCAATATTGTTTGCTTTGTTCTGCTTACTCAATTACTTTTTTGCAAAACAATGTAGTAAAAAATATCAGCTTATGCATTATCGTTTACAATGTTATAATTTTTATCAACTTTGTTGTCTTAATATAGCGGGCCTATTATGTTTGTGTTTATCTATGTGGATAAAGCATTTGTCACTTTCTGTCCGATATGTAAGTGCGAGAGTGACGGGTTTTTTTTTACGTTTGTCTACTATTATAAAAGCGACTATAATACGGCCCCTGGTTTACTAAACAAATTATTAGTTTATTCCTTAAAGGCTTCAGACTTACTTAGTTAAATAAATAAATGTTTTCACGTTTCCTATCGTTTTCTTTATGTTTTGCTTCGTCAAGAAACAATGTTGAATGAAGATGACGAGATAAGCTTGAGTGGTGAAAACAAAGCGTGAGATCAAACAGCACATTATCGCGGTGTATACTTTGGTTCCTCTTTTTATATGGTAGTGGACGCATTAAGTCAGCGGATTACTTGATGGAAAGTGTCACCGCAACCATAAAAAATACCTCACCTGCAACGCTAGTGGAGGGATAGCCCATTACACAGATTTAGGTTACCGTCTTTCCTGTGGACACACCGAAAGTTAACGTTTTTAATGCCTAATTTTCTGGCTAAGCCCATTCCCGCAACAACACCGTCAGGACAGCTTTA
Organism: Acleris holmiana; assembly: GCA_949316455.1. NCBI lineage: Eukaryota > Metazoa > Arthropoda > Insecta > Lepidoptera > Tortricidae > Acleris > Acleris holmiana. The sequence continues at coordinate 17,486,279 of OX438767.1, forward strand.
GACCTATCATATAAAAATATAACTTATATGCACACAAGCTCTTAACTATTGACCACAAGAGAGACAACTTTTGTTTTTAAGACTGTGTATGACCCTCATGCGATGCCGGCCTTTGAGAAAAGAGTACGCTTGTCTTTTGAAGGTCCCCACCTCGGAGTGATCCAGAATTACCGTCTAAACGGTTTTATAAAGCCACATTATAAACAGTAGTTCGTGTACTAACAAAGGTATAACGCGCTGCTTGCACGTGTGCGAGCCTTGGATTTACGCGCCGCGAGCCACCATAAGCAAACTCAACAGGACGCACCAAGCCGGTTTAGTCGGGGCTATTAGTTGCGTTGCGTGCGTGTTAAGTATCACGCGACGCATATCCACATAACCCTAACGCTTGAGCGGCAATAGGTAAAAGAAACTCCAAAAAGGCCGAAGACGAACTATTTTTCTATTTGTTTTATAGCTTCTGCACGCGAGTTCATCTACGTAGATTTCGATTATCGTTATTCGCTCGGAAACTTTTAAGTTTTTCAGGATAAGAATGGCTTATCTGTTAATCCAGGGCCATCTCCACGCCTCGCCCAATTCCGTCCATTGCAGTGTGAAAGAGTAACAAAGTCATACACAGGCACACGAACTTGCGCAAAATAATACTTATTAGTAGGATTAGTAGGATGAAGCCGCGGTAAAAACTCTCCTCTGTCTTTGGAGCTCGGTCGGCCTGGAGCCAAGCTATGCGGTTGACGTGCACCCGGAGCCCCCGGATTGCAGGTGCAAACTCATTTTATATTTAAACAGCGGATTTCTGTCTATTTACGAGTGACTAGCTCTGCTGCACGATAATTAGTGATTGGCCTGATCGCTTTGAGTGGGCACCCAAAACGTGTTATGAGTTAATGGAAGGTATTTGATTGTTTAATTTATATATTGATAAATTCCATTTTATTAAGTACTGTTGTTGTGTTTCTGTTTTCTATTTGCGAAATAATTGTAAAATAGTTATGGAATAAATGAATCTGAACCATTAAAATCGTTAAGGCCTTTTTAATTTTTACTTTTATCTGTGTTTAACTAAATGTTGTTCAGGATTCTCTCATCTCACGATCCTGTCCAGCGGGTTGACTTTTGAAAATCAAACACTCTAAATTTAATTCAAATCGAACTATAAAAACTGTAAAATCCTGTTTTTATATTGCAGATGATTTATTTTCTACTTTTGTGGCTCTATTTCTCAAAAACCGACCCACTGCTGCTAAGCAAAAGCTTTCAATGTTTTCGCGATTCTCTTTAGCCCAACATAAAATCCTAAAAAAATTGCTGACAGTGTCACATTTAATTTGCCATGCACCTCCATTAAACTTTAAACCAACGAACAATCATGAAGTTACACTATACGTTCTCTTGCATTTGTTAGTCACCAAATCGAAATTTCTCTCACTTTCTCGCCTCAGTCCTTCCGTAGTGGAATGCGAGCATGATGTTGTGCTGGGGAATGCTGACACCGACCAGTAGACGGGGTATTAATAGCGCGGTATGCGAACGGGAATGCCGGGAGACGCGACACGGCGACCCTTCGAGCAGAACCATTACAGACTCTTGTGAACGCTTTTGTGAACTGTAACTGATATAAACAAAACCTGGCAAGAGCTTGTAGGACTTGTATAGGGCCCCGAAGCCGTTAAGTGCTACAAACATTAAAAACAACAAGGAATAAAGGGCGGTGAAAAAAAAATTTTTAGGATTTTATTTTACCACTTTTTTGGCGTGACTTATATGTATATTCATGGCTCATGCCAAATTACAGCTTTCTAGTACTAAGAGTCTCTGAGCTAGGCTGCGGATGGACGGACGGACATGGCGAAACTATAAGTCCTAGTTTGACTATGGAACCCTAAAAAGGAGGAATAGGAAAAGGAAAGGTTAAGATGACATTATATTGTCACTTGATACTTATATAATAATAGGACGCCTACGGAAAGCACTTCATCTTAGTCATCAGGGTTATCAACGCATTTGGAGTCTGCGGATTGCAATCATGAGAATCAACAGGTTTCAGATCCCACTTGCCTTTTCCATGTAACATAAAGCCCTTTTCCTAGTATAGAAGCTTTAAAGTAGGCAGGAACTTACCTACTGTGTACTTTCTTTTTTCCAACGCATACAAAAGTCATCTCCTGTGATGCAAGATGTACTTCGCGCCTAAATTGGGAAATGCGCCAGATCTACTTCAATCAAATGCTTGTACCTATAGTTAATGCCTAGCAAAACCTTAGGTCATAGCAAACATGTCTGCACGAATTAAACAAGATTAAAAAAGCTGATTTTAAAAACCCGACTCTTTGTTTTCATTACGTCGTCTATATAATTATGTTAGTAACCTACTCTACTATTTATATATTTTTTAATCTGCCATACTGTTCTTTGTTTAATTTAAGTCTCATCTCGCTTGCTGCAATCGGCCCATCAATCCAGCCTCTACGAGGGAACAAATAACCATACATACAGGTCAGAAACATTACTCTCCTCCTTTGGTACTCGGGTAAGAATCACGACGATGCACGCACTTACACGCGCTGCCAAATGTGTAACTATTTTTAAAAATAAAGGCATTTAACCTCCAAACAAAGGAACTCTTAATTTAAATAAAGTGTTTTGCCCTTGAATTTTATCGACTAATGTCCTTGTCGTCGTCGCTTCACAGCTATAAATTAAATATGACATAGTCTGAAAGGTCACTGGGAAAGAATGCGAATGCGAAAATAAACAGGAATGTGCAAGGTATGCGAAAGTTTCGAGTGTATTCGCAAGGCCGGGTAAATATACACATATCATTCAAAAGGTTTGTGGCGCTTATAAAATTCAATGTCGAAAAGTAACTCGAAAGGAATTCGGTTTCATCGACTTAAACCCGGGCTCAAGCTTATTACTTAGTTACTATCCTATTTGTTATTATAGATCTTATTGTTAACGTACCATCAGGGAAAGAAAGAGGTCTTTTGTCGGTCAGTATTTTATACTTGTAAAAGTATTGGTATTATGTTTAATAATCTATTAAAATGATTTTTTTTTTCGTTCGTTCGTTGTTTCGTATTTTCGTTGTTTATGGTCATAGTCATGGCAGAACGTCTGCACCCCATTGTTTTTTTATTAATGACTTCTGCTCTGTACTCTGTGACCACAAAGTGCCACAGAACCCACAGTTCATTAGGATTTATTAAACTTTAAAGTCTGCAATTCGGCGTTTTCATACTCATTTTAAGCATATTATTATGATAAAGTTAACACGAACGTCCACAAAACTTGCTTTGCGACTTGAAGGCCACAAAAGAGAACCAAAAGCTCCAAAGTCTAATTATTCAGGTTTTGGGATTTCTCAAAGCGTCACCGTTGAGAAAACAGCAAACTAGCAACATCATCAAAAAACTGAAACTACTTATTCAGTCAACGTTAATCCCACTACTCCTGCTTGCTATGCTACTACATCATACTTATAGTAGAGATGTGAAAGTTTGGATAGTGAATCGAAAGGGAATGTACCTCCCAACATCCCGAGTAACATCAACAACCCTTAAAGTAACTCGAATAGGTACAACTTTTCTAGAATCCTCAGTACAAAAATACTCTTCACGTGTTGCCAATGCCTAATGAAGACGTTAATGCAAACGTTTATTTGGCGAAGTGTTCAGCCAAGCCAAGGTTGGGCACCGTCTGGGAATACGGCGGTATTGCCAACAAAGTAATACTTTGGCAAAACAACGGCCTCTAATTATTTCTGGAACCTAAAATACATTTGGAAGAAGTCTACGTAATTTAAAAAATCACCCGGCTGTAAAATTTTGGACTTTTACTTGCCGGTTTAATTTAAACATTTTTTTTGTGTCAACGAACTGTTTAAAACCCTTTGTTGACAGAGATTTGAGCTTAACCCAAAGAAGGTATAAAAAGAAAAAACCAAGGGCATGTCGGACCACGCACAGTAAAGGGTTCCGTAGCTGGGATGAACGTTCATGGTGGTTTTTTTTTTTTTTATTAAAATCTCAGAAACTACACGGCGAAAAAATTTAACGACTTAAATTTTTACGACTTTAGAAGCGTATATCTCGCCAACTGTTCATTTACGTAAAAAAGTCACTTAAAAACCTCATTAGTATCATTTTGGAAGCCCTATCTAAAAATACCCCACACTCTGATGTAACTCAAAAAAAAAAATTTTCGTCCCCTAGTTACATGTATGGGAGTGCCACCCCTAAATATATTTTTTTTCAATTTTACTACATTATTGTATAGCGGTTCATCTATCCTCCAAACTTCATTTATATGGTGCCAATAGGCTCTGAGTAAAATGGCTGTGGCATACAGACGGACAGACGGACGGACGGACGGACGGACGGACGGACAGACGGACATGACGAAATTATAAGCGTTCCGTTTTTGCCATTCGGCTCCGGAACCCTAAAAAAGAAGGTATAGGAAGGTAGATAGGTAAGGAAGATACTTATGGATGATTAATTTTCAATATTATGAAATTTCAAAATCTTTTTTCCCGATTGTTGTATAGCGTAGCCTAAAACAAAAGGTCATGTTTTAGCTTTATATGCCTAGGTATTTTTACTTTGCTATATTTATTGTGAATTTATTCGTGCTTATCTAAGTTTCACATTTAATTGTTTTAAGTAAGTCTAAGTTCTTGTAGGCTTCCTTAATTTGCTAGTGGACATACCATAATGTTCACTTTTTGTTTTCTTTATATTAGCAATTTTTTTATGCTAGTCCAAAATCAAATATGGTTTGTATTCACGACTTTTTTATTTTTTGCCAATTCAAGGGACAATACAAAAGAATCCTAGTTGAAGTATTTATAAGTTTCTTCTCTTTTTGTTGATTATACATATGGTTTACATTGTTAAAAAGTGCGTCGAATTAAGATTTATTATTAATATTATAGAGCTCATAAAAGAGTTTTGAGCACTCTATCGGTGATATTAATAAATATGAGAAATCAATTACTGAAAGCATTCTGCGTTGATGATCTCATGTATTGAGAACGTCCAGGTTTTCTATCCATTACAAATAACGCATTAACAAAAGATAACTTTACCCGTGGGCGGACACTGCGCAGACGTTACGTTATTCTATTACTGATTGACATTTTACTAGAGGGAGTAAAGGTTATTCAAAATAATCATTACAGCTACCAGAATTCATTACTTAAAGGAAAAAAAACCGATTGAACTGCAGACGTGGTATTGACTCGATCCCCAGAATGACCGCGTCGTGGCGCGACTTGACTTTTGCAAATTTTATGGGTAATTAAACCCATGTTGTTTTTCTCTTTCATTGTTTTGTGTTAAGTGTCACTTTTCGTCTCTTCACCAAGCGGTCTCAACGTAAGACCAGTGCTGCTGGCTTTACGGCTAGCTTATGCTGAATTGAGACCCTTTCGCTACAATTTCCCTGTCTTTTTTTGGGTAACTCATCATTTCATCTGTACACCTTCCATCGAATGTATCTTTACATCCAACGCTATTTTCTGCTGAAACCATAATTTTTTCAGGGTATCTTAAACATTAATTACTTAAGTTAGGTTAGGTTAGACGTTTAAGATACCCTGAAAACATTATTGTTTCAGCAGAAAATAGCGTTCGATGAAATGAAATTATACACTCGATGAAAGGCGTTTCAATGAAATGATAGACAACCCTTTTTTTGTATCAATTTAATGTGATTTTGTATTATTGCGAATAAATGTCTCTTTATCTTCATCTTTATCTTTTCAGCCGAAATATAATCACTACTGGACATGCCTCCCGAAGGTTTGCAACAAGGACCGGTCCTGCGCCGCTTGCGACCATCGGTTTCGTGCGACCTTAGCCACGTCCTCGGTCCACCTTGTTGATTTCATGCATCCCTTATTTTAATAATTCTTCCCAATCTAATGGCGTCGAGCGCTTATGTCAAGTCCATAAAATTTGACAGAGTACCTGTGGCTCTAGTGAAAATAGATACAGGTGTTCCGTGGCACAGGTTAAAACTCTATACATGATGGTATGTCCTCTTTCATTTTGAGGTTGTCGACTTCTATCCTTTTTCACTAGAGCCACAGATCATAAAGCCCCTATCAACTTCGCTGTCGCAACTTTTTCCAGACTTCGGTCATCCGTTCTTCACTAGAGCGATGTTAAAAGTTAATGTCATTTTAAAAGTTTGTGAAAACACTGATGCCAGCTAATTACGACTCTGAGGTGGCAGTAATTAGCGAAAACATTGAACTTGAATGCTGAGCCAATGCCAAGTCACGCTTCGCGAACCTTAGCCCGCCCGTCAAAAACATACCAATCGGCGCAACATTACTCGCCAATTTATACTTTATTTCAAACATCATAAGGGAGTATTGTTTTAGTCATGTGTGCGAGAGTTATTATTGCCAATTTTTATTTTTGTTTTCGCAACTAGCCGTCAAAAGGTAGACTTGTAAAAGGCGATCGGAGTTGGCTTTCGGCCAACTTTAGTTTTAGATGAATAACCTTTAGTTTTGACTTTTTGACTCAGGTGTGGCGACGAGCTAAGTATTATTAATATGTATAGTCTTTTGTTGATAAGTAACTTTGTTACCTACTACTGAAAACCCTCCTGTTTTTCATTGATATAACGTATATTCATATACCAAGTTCACTGTACGGGTCTTTTACGGTACCCTAAACAAAAAGAAACCGCCGCCAGACCAATTAACTTCGGAGTTCGGTGGCCTAAATTAGTCTCATAAATCTTTGCATAGCATAAAAAAGTTTTTTTTCGCATCTCTCTGTCAGTATATCTCTTAAATCCTCCTAAACCACGCAACGGATTTAGACGCGATTTGCACTATCAGTAACATAATTTTTCATGGAAGGTCATTTATGTATATTAATTCTGGCTTACCCGGGTGTTACAGAATACTCACATAAACCAAAGCAAAGCGAGGGCAGGTCGCTAGCATAATATAATTAACTAGCGACGCGGAAAAAGACTGTTTTATACTACAACAATTTTACAACAGATATTTATATCCTCAGTTTGAGGTTCTTGTCTTCTAGACACATTCAAAAAGTACCTAAATGTTTTATTATATCGGCCATTAGCTGCTCGTTACTGGCACCAACTGAAAACTGAGTGTTTTATGTCTTTGTATACATACGTGAAACACTATTTATAGCTTTCTATTTCCAACAAGTATTCTCTGATGACTCACTGATGCTTGTTGACTTCATCATCGAGCTCTTGAAATTGTTGTACCACCATTCTGCCCTCCTTAGCCGATAAGCGGTATCTCATATTCAATAGTCAAAGAAGATTCAATCGTCTCTTGGTAGTAAAAAGGTTGCGATTGCTGCAGGTGCTCTATCTGAGATGGTGCCAATTAACTTAGCAGGGTAGCATAGAAGTCTGTCAATATGACAGCTTCAAACACTGGAAAGAAATTACGTCATCATCAATCATTGGTTTTCTGCGACGGACATAGAATAAGAACTAAAGGCATAGAAGGAGCGATTAAATAAAAGGCAACATACAGTAGCTCATACATATGCACAGACTTATTGGGATTCAGTGTGCCAAAAAAGGACAGTTCTATAACCTCAAATATCATGGACGCACACTGTTGCTGTCCCACACTGTTGCATATGTAATCTACGACCATGGTGTCCAGTTCGCATCGTTGGAGACCATATTACACGAGTTGACAACACCTTGGTGGGTACGACTAGTTTTGGCAAGAACTGTACTCTATACTTTTTCCTTTTTTAACTCATTGAACATTTTAATATTAAAATTTTCGACACAGGTATAGATTTGACGCTTTCGTTTTAAGGCTCCTTTTATGTTAGTTCTTATTAAATGGCGGCAGAGTTCTCAATATTGAACTCTAGTGACCGTGCCAGCTCTTCTATAGTGCGACATAAATGAGTAGAAATTAAATAAAATAAAACTAAAAAAGACCCATACTAAATAATAAATTGTTGCTATTTTTAAGCATTTTACGTCAAAAATGTGACAGTCACGTAGAAAGTAGCGCACTCATTTAATTTCTACTATTTTATGTCGCACTATAGAGAAGGTAGAGCCCACAAACTACCAAAAGGTAAAGTTTACTCTTAAGTTCGTATACATTTACAATTTCAAGATTCTGAATTCGTTAACTATCCTAAAACTAACAAGGCATTCCATCTTCTTCTATGCTAATTATTTCACCTGCTGTCTGTCTGCACAACTGATCACGATAATGTGAACATATCTGCTTGACCACAGGTTAACGGGTAAGATCGTGGTAGCGATGCCGACGGGACGCTGCCCAAAGTCCTACCACCACTATAATAATAAAACCCCAATACTGGTTACTTGTCGTGACTCAATTTCAATACGCCTGTTAGCTTGAATGAATGTTTAGAGCAGCAGCAGAAGACTTGAGTGTCTGGAGAGAAGTGAAGGAAGGGAGAAGGAGGAGCCATTACATACAGTCCAAAAAAAAAGAGTAACCTTTCCTTTTTATTTAACTTGTGACGATATTCTTTTCAACTTGTGACGATATTCGTCACCATAGGGAACGACATAATCGTCATAGACTTTGAGTGCATCCGTTAGTTACAATCTCTTATTGAAAATTATTGTATAACCCTATTAAATTATTTATCTGGTTTAAGGGACATATCATTATCGTAATTTCAGTCAAAAGAAGTCCACTGTTTGACATGGGCCAACGTTTTGCTGTACGAATGGACCTTTCCTGCGCCGCTTATATCAATAATATAACACTTAATTGATTTTCAAAGACTGTAAACGCAAAAAGAATTCAGTAGTACTTTTTTCAGTTGAAAAGTTACACAATAGCCTTCTCGCCCTTCTCTATTTATAAATAGTTAAATAATACTACTGTCAACTGTTTTTCAATTGGTTTTTGGAAAGTAGTGGGAGTGGAACACAGGTGACATCCGTGCATTTATCCCGCGCCCCCCGGTGATTTGGCGGCGGCGCACAAGGAAGCGCGCGCGCAGGTATTCAGCGCGCAGCTATTTCTGCGCAGCTCAATGCCACGGGGCCAACCACTCGTGACTCATTACTACACTATGCGCAATTAGGTAATACTTCAGGAGAATCATGGGTGTTAATGGATGGTTTGGAGCAATTATCGTTTTGGATTGACGCACGTATGATGGTTGCGTAAACGCACGTTTGGAATAGATAATAATGTATGCTCTTTGTGAATATTAATATATATATATATACTAGCGACCCGCCAGCGGCTTCGCCCGCTGCATTATTTTTTTATGTCACTTTGGGCTATGAAAAATAGATGTTGGCCGATTCTCAGACCTACTCAATACGCTCACAAAATTTCATGAGAATCGGTCAAGCCGTTTCGGAGGAGTATGGGAACGAAAACTGTGACACGAGAATTTTATATATAAGATATATATAAAGGAAACAAGGAGCATCTGATAAATCAAAAACAATAGAAAATTCATTGCTTATTTATTTTGGTCCCAATAATTTAAACACAAATAAATAATAACCTTATCTAAATAACATTACAGTTATTTTATCACATTGCCTTAGCTGCTATCTTCTAGAAGCTTAATCACGAATACCTTTAATATTGGATCTTAAACGATTCCATATTTAATTACGTACGTTTATATTATTTGAACTATCATTGACACAGTTCTCTTATTATAATGATTACTTATCATTTCATCATATCCTCTCCCACGCTGACTTCGCCAGTCTTACAAAGTTCTAAAACATTCAAAACCATTCATTCGCTCAGTCTTATGTCATTATTATCATCAGTTGTTCAGGCTCTTTCAGTTCTACTAATCTCGTTCATTCTTTCCATTCATTCATCAACTCATTTCAGCACTTCTCTATGGGTCCATATCGCTTCCGGAACCACGTCATACCACGGTAGTCTGGTTCATACACGTCTGGGATCTCCTTATCGATGGCTTCGCAGTATACCATCTTCACTGATGCGGCGCCGAAGAGCCTCTCTTCATACTTGATAAGTTGCTTGAAGAAACCAGTGTTCGGTCGGATTTGGGGTCTGAAATAAGTAACAATTTATTAACAAATCACTCTTTCATCTATAAAAGTCCACTTCACAAAGTAGACGTTGGTTATACTATTCTAAATCTTTTTTGTGTGGTTGCCGGGTTAGAATAGTGCTACTCCATGTCTTTCCGTTGATATCGTAAGAGCGACTAAGGGAATTAAGGCTTGTAGCGATGGGCTTGCAACCTATCACTAATACACGGATAATCATCTTAGCCTATTTGTGCAAAATGTGGTTACAGAATCAACAAGTCTTTTTACAGTTGTTGGTATTTCTGTAGCTCTGCCTACCCCGCTCTGGGAATAAAGGCGTGATGTTATCTAATATATAAAATTCTCGTGTCACATTGTTAGTTATCATACTCCTCCGAAACGGCTTGACCAATTTTCATGAAATTTTATAAGCATATTCAGTAGGTCTGAGAATCGGCTACTATCTATTTTTCATACTCCTAAGTGACATAAAAGAAACAAAAAAAAAATTGCAGCGGGCGAAGCCGCTGGCGGGTTTTTTTATATTCCTGGTACAACCAAAATTTATGCTCACCGCCTCAGTTTCATGTGATGGTAAGCATCCCGCAGGGTCATCCTCTCCCACTTGATTAGGTACGCCAGGCAGAGGGTCACAGATCTGGACACGCCGGCGACGCAGTGGACCAGTACCACTTCCCCCCTTGAAACGACCTGGACCAAACAGATTACACTTAGAAATACCATTTCAGACTCAGTTCTCAACATCACGTCCGTTATTGGGAGGAATCAACTTGTTTACCCACACAACTTTTGTCTCCTGCGTTACGGTACGATCAACTTCCACATCATTTTATATTTAACCTGAATTTGCATTATTTTTAAATACTATTACGATTTAAAACATAATATAGTATATACAGTATAATAAAAAAATACAAAAATACGTTTTCTAACACACCATGATCGCTTGTCTCTTGCGTTTCCGGACAAAACTGTGTGGGTCTGAAAGTCGATTTACTCTTCGATGAATTTTAGTTAGCACTGGATTATGTTCATAGCTTTACTCTTGTTTAACCACGTGAGACTCTAATGGCCGTCTAATCAACTAATCTTGGCTTAGATGACTGTCTCAAGAAACGTCAAGTCAAAACAACTCCCGTCTTACTCTCAGTCAGGATGACTTTATGAATACGGCCCCTAAATATTTGCCTAAGGTAAATGACTGATTTTTGTCCACAACAGAAATTTACTCTGATATCCGACTTTAAATGATGACAATGCATTATTATATTATGGTGTGGAAGAGTTAATATCTCTGAGGCAACAGAAACGTGAGAGAGTTTTAGGTACCTGGTAAGATTCGTTGGATATGAGAAATTAATATTTTTTACAGAAACTTGTTGCAACAACCTACCTCATTGATCAGGTCAGCAACCCGCTCCATGTAAGGATGCATGTCAGAATGTGGTGTGTCCAGAAGCGGCACATAGTGGCGCGGGCATTCTTCTGGCGGCGGGGGCAGCTCGGGCGCCGCACTGACCACCAGCCCCGGCCGGAGCGCCTGCGTGGCCCCGGGCAGCGCGTGCGCACCGCACACAAACACGCGCGATGTTACCCGAGACACGCCAAGTGGACAGCCTCTGGAAACCACACATGGATTAAAATGATGGCTCTTCTATGCTCAGAGTCAACGTATATTTAGTTTACTGGCGAGTTCTAAGCTGTTAAGACCCATTTACATTATACCACTTTCTTGCACATTCCATACAATAAAATTGAGGAAATCATAAAATTATTGACGATTCTTGTGCAGAAAAGTGGTATGATGTAAAAGGGCCTTTAGAGAGAGAAAATTTCTAGATCAGATGCACGATTCACATGGAATATTTCCGCTCGTCTAAATTCTTGTAAGGAATGCATCTTGCGGACTCTCCACGATAGACAAAGGAAATGCAAAAAACTCTTCTAATTTAATGCAAAAACATTATAGGAATCCATATTTATGGCAGCAGTTTGACTCGAAAATCTAGTTGTAGAATTGTAGAATAATGTGGCGACTCAACGATTGTTTTATGGCATGGAGAAAACGAACAAGCCGTCTGATAGTGCAGTCTAACGATGCGTTGCCAAACCTAATAAGATGTTTCTACGAATCAGGAGTCCTGAATAGAACAAAATACAACTAAGCTGGACGGTAACTGGGTCCGTTTCAACAAGACAATTGAGTCTAAGAATCATCTGCTTTTAATACGGTTGTGTTGAATCGCTTTTGTTTACATTGAGTTCGTTGATTTTACAGTCATAACAAAACATAACTCATCAAAAACTGTTATTGTTAGTTGAGCAATCGTTTTGGTTAAGAGGACAGTGAAGCAAAAAAATTACATACATAATGCGATACCGTTTTTCTCTCCTTAAAAGTTGACAGATTTTTACGATTTTTGAATATGTTGTAGATATTATGAAAAACTAGGTCTGTACGTTTTCCTTTCCAATTAAATATTTATAGGAAAGAAAAAAAAGAAAAAAGACAAATGCGGAAACGTACAGACCTAGTTTACGAGTATCTACAACATATTTAAAAATCGTGTAATTTGGATTATAGCGGTTGAGAAGGGTTATCGCTTCGAGCTAAATTAGTATATTTTTGACAGCTATGTGATTTAAGCATCGCTTTAAGTTTCTGTAACAGCGGCACAGTAATTGTTGAAAACTACCTGTAGCTAACAAATTGGGCAATGTAATAAAATATAAACAATTGCCGAGAATACATCACATTGAAATCCTCCGTAGCAAGGCCATTGAAACAATGAAATTAAATATGTTTTTAGTTAAGGATCAACGGATTCAGTTATTGGAAATAATATAGGGCATGACATGATATCTGAGAAATCATTGAATGCCCTTCGGATTCAAAACATAAGGTCCAAACCCTATCGAGTATTGAGTTGAGTTATATTCAAATCTACAATGTTGATATGCCAATAACCACTTAAGAACCGAGTCCCGATGGCATCCCAGGACGTAAACACAGCGGCGCATTCCTCAGAGTTGTGTCACTCTGGCGCACCGCCAACGACCTAGCGAACGCCCTCCAGGTTTTGCCCAAAACCATGTTTTGTTTGCTAATAATCAATCGATAATTCACCGTAGTTTTCTTAATTTTTCAAACTAAATTTCGCTTTAAAATAACAGCACTAATTCCATTTGCATTCTAGCCCTATGGCATTTTGTACCACTATGGCATACTTACAGCGCAACGACATTCTCTACCGAACCAGTAAACCATTAGACCAAAAGAAGGATAACTAAGATGGTGCAAAGAAAATTAATGTAAGTAATAGGAGGACAATTTGACGAAATAAAGAACAACTAAGTTATTGCAAAGAAAAACAATGTAGTTTTACGAGCGCCCTTGAAATGGTTACCTATGTGTCGTAATCGTAAGGCAACCGTAAGATTGTTGCCGCGGGAAGAAAATACGAGATTTATGGACGATTCATATAGAATACTTCCCTTTAGTTTATGAGTCCATAAATTGCACTTTCAGCTGAGAGAGGCATAGTGCTTTTCTCAACTGCTGCGAGGTTTATTTTTTTATTAATTACTGACCGCCAAGAATATTTTTATTTTGTATAAAAACGGCCTGACATATATTATGCTTTCTGATTCCAAACCAGACTAAACAAGAAATATAGACCATATTTCCAAGCAGTGTTGAGAAAAGTAGGTATTTACTATTGTTAAGCTCGTATCCAAATTCAGCAAAGTCGTTTCATATTCTTTGAAACCAAATAATCTGTGTCGAAAGTTTTGAAGTCAGTCGGCAGGTTTAAGTCAAAACTACATTCAACTACTCACTTGAAAGTCGTTGTACATTTTGCCACTCATTTAACTTACAAAATATAGTAGGATATCCCGGTTTGACCTCTCACTCTTTTTCCATACGAAATATATTTTTTAGACAATTAAACATGTTGAAAAGCCTAGGGGTTTTGTCACCAAAAAATAGCTTCAGGCTATTATAAAAATTCCCAACCCCTGAAATCTGCCCTATTACCCACCTGTTCAACTCTTCCTTGCTCTTCGTCACAACAGCCTCCACACTCGGCTCATTCTCCCCAACACACACTTTATCCCCAACCAGGACCTTCATTTCCACCAATTACCAGTCCTTTAAATTTCCACTTCCCACCACAACAAAGTAAATGTTCAAAATCGGTATCGTGTTTAATATCGATAGCGTATTCAGCAACGGAGCTCCAAGGTAAAGGCGTCTGCCGTCTGCGCTGTCCGGAGCTGAACTACGGAGCGATCGGCGCGTGCGCCACCTGAACGCGCATCCTGCGGCGCAATATCCGGCATTCCACGAGTATTTTCGTACGGCTGTGACGAGGTTTTTGTTTACAATCTGCTTGCATACTGTTTATGGCGGTGAATCGGGCCCTTTTATTGTGTAACATTTGGCGCCAGGCTCCACCAGTTTTCGTACAAAACGGAACCACAGTATAAATTCTAATTGATTGTGAAAATTTATCAGATGCTCTGAGGTTTCACGCCACACTTCACCTCTAAGTCTTAAGAATTCACTACTTAAACGGGAGGCCATTGTTTCCTATAACTTTTTTGTTCATAATGTCACTGTTGACATATTATTCATGGTCATAATTTTTATATCGCTGGAACCGTAAACTTTTCAGAAATTCGTAAATATCTAACGCAAGACAAGGCTGGGTTAGGTTAAGTTTGATTTATAAAAATCCTGAAACAGTAACAGTTTCTTAAAAATATCTACGTTAGGTATGACTTGAGTTAATTATGACTGAAATAACATTATAACTAAGAAAATATTATAGGAGACAATATAGACCTTATAAGCTCCTCGCTACTCTCTAAAATCCGTTTCCAAGGCGTCCCACCATTTTCATGGCCCGTTTTTGTTGTAAGCTAGGTAGCTTTACATATTCCTGAATATTACAGCCTATTCTTGTTACCGGAAACCCACAAAAATAATTATCACGAACACACCGTATAAAATGCTTAAAAGTTCCTTGTACGTTGGTGCAAATAGGCTTTATTGTTTAAAAAGACGTAACTGCTATTTATATTTACGTAATAAATTTCCTCTTGCAATCGTCTTGCTATTTCAAACGAAGCGAAACAAAGGAATTTTCCAAGGAACTAGTGTTGGCTCGTAGAAGCAATTGTTGTCGGTACTTCCGGTGAGTGATTTAATATTTCCCGCTCACCATCAGGGTCACACAGCTCGCTTCTCTCAATGACAACAGTATGACATTCTTTTTGCGACGAAAATAGAGATAGTCACGAAATATTGTTTCCTCAAATTCCACTGTGAGATTCTGTGCTTTTTATGTTTAGGAGAAGGCACCCGAGCACTCAGGCCACCTGATGGTAAGTGGAATCTGAGACCCATAGACATTTGAATTCTCAAGACTATAATCCTAAGACCTCAAATGCGTTGCCAACCCTGAGGACTAAGATGGAATGCCTCTATGCTTGTAATTTCACCGGTTGTCTTATCCCCACACCGGAACACAACAATGCGAACACTGTTGCTTGACGGGTGGTTAATGGATAAGATGGTGGTAGCGATCCGGACGGACCCTGCACAGGGTCCTACCACCACTAATAGCTGTAGACCGAACACATCATGTCATGATGCCATTAGGGGTAATTAAACCTTGGCGGTCCCGGGTTTTAACTCCGGCATTTCATATCTTATGTGAAACGCCGGATGCTTGGACTCTCTCGGATGTACTTCTACTCGTTATCATTATTATTATTATTATTCTATGAACAAAACACCGAAACTCAAATACAATATTTACAGGATAGAAATGTATAAAGTCGAACTTATCCCTTTAAAAGATCACTTCCAGCTAATCATTGGGGGGTTTTTAAATTACAGAACAACCCCTTATTAATAACGTGGAGTAACAGTGGAGTTGATAGATAGATAATCCATCCTTTGACCTTATCGTCATATACACGTTTGAATTCTATTATAAATAAAGGATGCCCTGTATTTAAAGGTCCAAGATCACCCTGTATATAGACTAGCCTTTGCACTATCTAAACAACCTAACATGCGTATCTAACAACGCTATTGTTTCGGCTACAGCATGTTATTCTAAGTGGAGTCCTATTTGACTTTATACCTATATTCTGCTACCTAGTATGTATGTACATATTTGTCTATTAAAGTAGGTTTATTGTTCTTTAGTCCCCATAGTGCAAGCCTATATACAATTTAGTTTGGGACTAGGTCAATTTGTGTAAAATTGCCCCCTGACATTTATTATAACGTTTTATACAATCAATATTAAGGTATAAAATTGAAAGAATACGGCGGCACGCTCAACAAATGTACGTACCTTCCTCTTCCATAGGTCGTAGCGGTCTTCAGTGCTCAACACCGTTGGTTTGCGCCAGTTCTCGAAAGCCAAGTAGAGAGGCGTAAGGCTCCTGTCTACTGCAACCACATCACGACGCATTCCACACTCATTGGCAAGGAAATAATCCCTGAGATTGCACAGCTCGCGGTTGTGGAGATTCTTAGCATTTAAAATGCCACGACCTCCACACTTCCGCAGGATGTACAATCTCATAGCAGATGAGCGTGGGTGCTACATGCGATGTAATTTAAACAATAGACGGACACGCCTATACAAAGCATCCAGCTCAATCTGAGTCCACCTTAGTATGAAAAAGAAGTGTGTGAGCAGAGGCATCACCCAGCCAATGAAGGCGTGCAGGTTGGCAACGCATTTGCAGTCTTGTGAACCTTATTACCATCCGGCAAATCTGTTAAGAACTTTTTATTACTTAAAATCTATCTTTTCGTTTTGAATAATTTCTACAAGACAATTCATAGTTACTGACAGGTTTTTTATGGCATTGAGAAGGCAAACGAGCACACAGGCCACGTGATAGTAATCGTAAGTGGAAACGGTGACCCATAGACATTCGCATTCACAAGATTGCAAATGCGTTGCCAACCCTGAGGACTAAGATGGAATGCCTCTATGCTAGTTATTTCACCGGCTGTCTTATCCCCGAACCGGAACACAACAATGCGAACACTGCTGTTGCTGTTGCTGCTGTTGTGTTGTGTATATGGGAACAATTGGGAGAACTTCGTACGTAGAGGTAATAAAAACTCTTCTTTCACTTTGTTTCGTTTAAAGCCAATCAACGACATCAACTAATGAGCCCAGCCATGAATCATTGACAAGGTAGCGAGATGCATTCCCTCTTAAAATAGACTCTTTGTTCTCGCGCTATTCCCACACCGCATGCAGATACTGAAATAGATGGACTCGTGCCGTATTAATTCAGTTTTATTGAGGAATAAAACGATAAGAACGTAAGTTGTGAAATTCGGTGTCCCAGGCACCAAGGACATGCCAGCGGAGTTATACGGCGCAAGTGTAAGGCGGAATTAAAACGGCATATTTGGTACTAACTGAGTAACTCACTCATCAATACCTTTAGGCCCTAAAGGTATTGATCAGTGAGAGATTTAAATACCCTCAAGTTTAGGGTATTTAAATAAATAAATATCAAAGAAAAATGTCATGCAAATTGAGGTCGTCCCAAACTAAGCTCTAGGCTTGTAATATGGATACTAGACAAGAATAAACTTACTTATGTAAATAAATTATTATCGTAATACTTTTAACTTGGCCGCCATTAGTGTCGAGTACGAGTAGGTAAATAAGAGCTATCAAAACGTTGACAATAAGGTAACACGTCAAAGGCATTATACAGGGCCTGTACCTACAGTGTCATGTGATTGTCTACTATGACGAACTTTATACCTCCTTAGTGCGCAAACGCGCATATATACCTACAAATAGTACTAAAAGCATTTCAAACACGTACAAATAAATTTTAATTTTAAGCATCTTTGTGTTTTTATACTCGATAAAACGAAACAGCGACACTAGACAGCCCCTAGTCCTAACGTATAAAAACTGGGCAAGAGCATGTCGGATCATGCTCAGTGTAGGGTTCCGAAGCCGTAAAGTACTTAACGGCAACAAACATAAAAATCAACGTGTAATAATTGATTTTCTATTTAAATTCAATTGGTGCCGTCTAAATGATTTTAGTAGGTATAAACACTTTCAAATTCATATCAAATTCAAAATCATTTATTGCGTATCACATTTCATTAACATCAGATGGAACTATAGGCTAAAGCTTAGGTATTTATTTATTTATTTATTTATTTATTTATTCATAGGTACACAATCAACACTTACAGTTAATAACCAAACATGCTGATCACCTTAATTAACAATATAGATAAAGAGAGTAACTATAAACATAACTACTCATCCAATGGTATGCATGTGACGCCCTGCAAGGGCACAGCAACATGAGCTTTAATCGCCTGTATCTCAAGAACCAATAATGTCTACTTAGTCGTGATAGTTTTCCTTTAAAATTCATTATATGCACTTTCATTTAAAAAAAAAACAGATTTTTAGTACTTATAGTTTTGGTTGTAGGGGGGGGGGGGGGGACACTTGAGTCTAACAAAAATTAGCGCTTTAAAGCTTAATATTTCATAAACGGATTACTTAATCGAAAAACTGTTATCACAAACCCGTAATATTTTTGAAAGACCTATCTAACGATACCCCACTCTATAGGGTAGACGAAAAAAAAATACATCCCCACGTTACGTGTAGGGGAGGCACCCTAAAAAAATGCAAATTCATGCCAAATTACAGCTTTCTAGTACTAAGAGTCGTTGCGCTAGGCTGCGGACGAACGGACAGACGGACGGATGGACATGGCGAAACTAGTTTGATTACGGAACCCTAAAAACGCTATTGCGAAGGTTCAACTTCAACTGAATGTAAACCAGTTTTTTGTTTTACAGTGCAAACACTCGATCTCGTTTTTTTTCGATAAGTAAGATTTCCCAACGAAGACTAGTCCCTCGCGTCCCGCTTCTGACTATATTTTGGACCCTGCATTTAATGTCATTTGCACACGATCTCGCACTGTTCGTACAATATCACCTTGAAACGCATCAACAAATCGAATTGCTGTGCGCTGGCGGTTATTTCAAGATGTTTTGTGAAACGTTCCAAAACACTACCTAAGCTAATAAAAAAAATGTTCTAAAGCAATTTCGTATAGATTTTTATGTTCTGGCTTACTGACGGAAGCGAAAAAACATACCTGAGCCAGGCAATATCATTTCACCGCCTACAATAGAGGCCCTGAGCCTAACTAGCTTCGCTAACTAGCGTTTCTATTCGTTTGGTTTTTAAATCAATCGCGTCACTGGTAGATCACGTGACTTTTCGTATTACGGGATCTACCAGTGACGCGATTAGTTTAAAAACAAAACGAATAGAAACGCTTGTTAACGAACGCATCTTGGATAGGGCCTCTGAGCCTAAAGCCAAGTTGCGTTCGCTAACTAGCGTTTCGATTCGTTTTGTTTTTGTGTGTTCGTAACTGCCTGAATAGGGCCTGGGCCTCTATCAGAGATCGGACAAATGGATGTCATTACTCGCAATAATGTGGACATGACTCCAATTTTAATTAAAAAAAAAATATATATTAATTTATTTCTTACCTGAATTTTAATCTTGATCCTTTGCAGGATAGTTATAAATAAATAATACAGGAGTGGCCTTTGATATTATATTAATTTAAGTATATAAGTTTGCTCCATTAACATCCGTGGATTGCGAAAGGAGCTTTGGACTCATAAGTTAATTTTAGCCGTGAAAAGGAATAAAATAACCACGGAGAAATTATAAAAATACCTTTTTATTTGCTTTAATAAATATACACAATAACAAATCTTGCAATCATTTATTTCTTAATTATTACTGCCTTGCAAAGGATCAAAATTATTTTTAGGGTAAGCAATCAATGAATGTAATTTAATTAGTTTAATTAAAATCTATGGAGTCATGTCCACATTATTGCGAGTAATGACGTCCATTTGTCCGATCTCTGAATTTCTACTAGGTAAATCCTTGTTTTTAACTCGGCCGCCATCGCCATTACTGTCAAGTAAATAAGAGCTATCAAAACGTTGGCAATACGATAACACTTCAAAAGGTTTTACGGTTTCGAATCTCAGCCCTGTAAGAATTTCGAGATCTTACTTGTCAGTTTTCTTTAATAAACAGATTACATGATAAATTGTCTTGTACTATAAAAAAACTGACAAGTTAGGGCTCGAAATACATTTATTGGCAATAAATTGAAACTTTGCACCTTCTCAGATATCACTGCTTTTAGTAGCAACTTGAGAGCACTTGGCCTTTTTTTTCATTTGTGTTTTTGTGGAATTGTGCATAGTCCTTCATATAATAGTGCGTCAAATGTTTAATAAGTTAAAAAACGAAAGAGTATACATGTAGAGGACAGGGCCTCTATTCAACTGCGTTATAACGATATCGTTTTTGACCTGTTTCCGTATTGTCAACGTTTTGATAACTCTTATGTCATTTACAATAATGGCTACTGTGACATAAACGATTCTTAAACGTGTCAAACACGATATCGTTTTAACGCACCTGAATAGAGGCCCAGTTCATGCTAAAACTAGCCGTACGGTCTCCAACGATGCCAACTGGACACCGTGGTCGTAGATTATACTACAGGCAACAGTGTGCGACAGCAACAGTGTACGACCATTATAATTTAGCTTATATAAGTAACCGTCTCTTTTTGGCACTCTGGATCCCAACAAGACTGTGCTTATTATTTATCTGTAAATTGCCTTTTTTTATTGCTCCTTCTCTTATTTAGCTCCTTCTTTGCCTTTAGTTCTTATTCTATGGGATTATGTTTATACTGCGACATTAAATAATAGAAATTAAATGAGGGCGCCACTTTCTACGTAACTGTCGTATTTTCGACGTAAAATGTTTAAACATGGCAACAATTTGGTATGTTTTTTGTTTAGTTCCGTTTTATTTAATTTCTATTCTTTTATGTCGCACTATACTAATTTACTCATTCTATGTTTTAGTCTTTGTTTTACTCCCACTCATTTAGCAATATCACTACCGGACCGCCATAAATAAAAAAATGAGATCTCAGGTGAGTGACTGTATCACTGTCACAATAATGTCACCATTGATCCAATCGGAACTGAGGAAAAAGTGCAGTAGGCTTCGGTTTAGTTTGGAATTTTGAAGAAAAATCAATTCAATGTGTTAATTTTAGTATTAGAATCTGTAATTTTTTAATATAATAATAAGTTCAGTCGCTCAAATATGGCGTACTATGTGCAAATTCACTACGGGCCATATGAATCGTTTTTCACCCTCGCACATAAGCCCCAGAAGCTCACCGGAGTGAGAGGTTAGTGTTTAACGAGTTGTGGACCTTTTTCTACACTGCATACCTAATATATTTTAGACTGCCATGTTAAAAGTTGATAATGTTGCTATATTACCGGGACAGTGATTTCCTATACAACAGGGTATAGTTGGTAAACTAATCGCGACCTATGTCGATGTATGGAGACAACAGTTTCTCAACGGCCAAGTCAAGTTTGTCCCTCAATACAATTTTACATTCTATAAGTTTGTACGGAACCCTCTGTGCGTGAGTCCGACTCGCACTTGACTGTCTTTTTTTTAGTAAGTCCGCCGAAAAAAACATATTCTGAAGAAAAAACAACCCGCTATCTATACGGTTCGGTTCGGACGGACGGACGAACGGACTGACAGCGTGGGCATATTAATAGGGTCCCGTTGGGGTCCCTTCAGGCACGGAACCCTAAAAACCTAAAGGATTTACGTAAACTGCCTTTTGGTCGCGTCCGTCGCGTATGTCAATTGAATGCATTTTACCACTCATAGAAAGTATTCGCAAGTCGTTAGTGTTTACAAAATGCAACCTTGTTTAGACCAACTGAATATTTGTTCCTGAGTCGGATGTTTTCTATGTGTTTAAGTATTTATTTCTCTATGTAAGTATGTTTATCGTGGTCTAGTACCCATAGTACAAGCCTAGAGCTTGGGTTGGGACTAGGTCAATTTGTGTGAGATTGTTCCCTGATATTTTATTATTATTACTGGAAACCTTTTTTATGGAACTGCATACTTTGTAATATCCTATACCATAACTGATAATTTCCACAAACGCCTCGCATCGCATCCACGGATCGCATCGGATGGGAACGGATTTTTCGATCTTTAAACGATATTAAATCATGTAAACAGTATTTAAAGTCTATATTACCAAGCCGCGCACAGTAGCTTGCCCGCGGGCGTCTCTCGCGACACGCGATCGTAGCCGAAGGTATGCTGCGAGGCGCGATCGGCTCCGTAATATTTTTTAGCGTTCGGCTGTATAAGCCATAATCAGATTTGGTGACTGTAACAAGTGTATGGGTGCTGTTCCAGTGAACATCACCCCATTTTAATTATAATTTGACAATCATTGTCTTTGATCGAGGTCCAGAATTTGCCGTCTTCAGGCGTCGCGTATTATTATCGGTATTTAGAATACTCCTTGCTAGTACGTTTGCATGATTTTCAAGTCTACTTTTATAACGTGTGCAGGATTTGTTGACTTCCTCCTTTACAGTCGGCATTTCCAGGTGTCCATGGAGTTCCGAGTTCCTAGTAAACCATGGGGCACTACAAATTGTCCTCAGGGCTATGTTCTGAAATCTTTGCAATACTTCGATGTTGGAGTTGCTCGCGGGAACCCCATAGTTCTATACCATAAGTTCAGATCGATTTGATGATGGCTTTATAGACCAGTAATTTGTTGTTTAAAGACAGTGGCGATTGACGACCTATTAACCAGTAATGCCCTTGAATTGTAAGTTAGCTTCGGTTCGTTTTGTTTTTATGCGCTTTGCCCAGCACGGGTAGCACAAGTAGTACTTTCTCGCTTATCGCTCAGTACGTCTCTATCGTTACAGACTAAATAGAAAGGGTGTTCCGAGCGACAAACAAGTCGCGGACAACTTGTGCTAGACCTCCTGGTCAGTCTTCTGTCCAAGTGTAGTCCCAAGTATTTTACTGAATTAGCGGTTGGTAGTAGTTCCCCATTGATGGATACAGGAGCACAGTCACCTTTACGAAGAGTGAAGGTAATTTGTACGGACTTGGTTAGCTAGATTTTACTCGCCACTTTTTCAAAAACAAAAATTTAATAGACGCGACCGGCTGTCGCCGCATCCGTTGGTATCCTTTCCGGTCCGATGCGATGCGAGCCGTTTGATGCAAATCATCGCTAAGTTTATTACTTAATTTATTTTATGGTGCTCTCATTGAACGGTGTTGTTGACACTGTGTTCTATTTAACAGACCGACTTCGGCAGCTGGGCTACCGAGTTGATTTGAAGCCCGTACAGTATTACAACTACTGCGTGTTCGAAGTGATGGGCCACGAGGTACGTCTTACCAATCCTATAACTGTTAAGCACGATTTAGATTAAATTAAATCCTATTCTGCCGGTCTACTCTGTGGTAATATTGAGTTACATGAGGCAACTCAAATTTCTCACGGAATTAAACGAGCCGAGAATCAAGTGTCAGGCAAAATAAATAAATATGAATACAATACATACATACATAACATCACGCCTTCATACCCAGAGTGGGGTAGGCAGTGCTACAGAAATATCAACAACTCTGAACTTGTTGATAATTCTGTTACCACATTTTGCGCAATCATCCCGATGTCAACCTGTGTATTAGTGACTGGTTGCAAGCCCATCGCCCTTATTCCCTTAGTCGCCTCCTACGACAATCACGGGAAGATATGGAGTGGCACTACAATACAATATAATACAAATATTAGTTATTTAATACCACATACATTATACAACCCATGCTGTTGTCAGCATGGGAAGGAAATACAAAGAAAATGATACAAACTGAGGTTGACAGGTGGTCTTATCGCTAAATAGCAATCTCTTCCAGACAAACGTATATAGGAGAGAAGATAAATATAAACAAACATAAATTGGCAGGGCCCTGTTTTGTAAAGCTACATAAGTTACGAACTATAAGGGGACTCTCTTTCTAGCAAAATGAGTCAGTAAGAGACTTCCGCTTGTAATTTGTGGCTTTATAAAACAAGGCCCAGGGCCTCTATTCAGGTGCGCTAAAACGATATCGTGTTTGACACGTTTAAGAATCGTTTATGTCACAGTCGCCATTATTGTAAATGACATAAGAGTTATCAAAACGTTGACAATGCGGAAACAGGTCAAAAACGATATCGTTATAACGCAGTTGAATAGAGGCCCAGGTGGTGCAAACTAAAAGGAAAATCGATAAGGTAGAGATAACAGGTGCGCTATTAAATGTATTTTAAAAATACTCACTCAAATCGCGCGTCCTAATTTTAAGGGAAGATAGTCCGACAACCTAACAGCCTGTAAATTTGGAGGAAAAAAAAGGAACAGGTAAGATGAAAATTTGGGAGCAACGAACAGAAGTGAAGTAAGTGGGGGGCTGCTCGAAAGAAACCCTACTGGGCCTCTATTCAACTGCGTTATAACGATATCGTGTTTGACATGTTTTAGAATCGTTTATGTCACAGTCGCCATTATTGTAAATGACATAAGAGTTATGAAAACGTTGACAATACGGAAACACGCCAAATACGATATCGTTATTACCGTGTAGAATCCCAGCCCTGATCTCATTAACAGGCCAAAATGGCACCATCTCAATACACTGATCGAAGTTTACCAAAGTCAATTCTACAAATTAACCCGTGGAGCGCCATGGCTTAAATATGGTGTATTACAATATCAAACTTAATTCGAACCACACTGATTTCCAAATTCAAATATCGTTATGAGCCCACGGTGTTTATTGGGCGCTCGACGGGTTTTTGGGCTACCGATAATAATACATAATACCTTGAGTTTTCCTCGGGTTGACTTTTAAACGGTAACTGTTGCTACTTTCCAATATGCGAGCCAAGTCATCGTTAGCAACCTTAATGACAGTATCGAGATCGCCAAGAACGCCCTGACAATAAATTTGCAGATCGTCAAAATATCACGGGACAATCTCACACAATTGGACCTACTTACAAGGAAACCCAACTTCTACCCGTGCTCATTATTTTAAATGTTGTCAAACATAATAATCGAACTATTATTAGCCAAGCAACAGTGTTCGCATTGTTGTATTCCAGTGTGGGGATACGACAACCGGTGAAATTACTAGCATTGAGGCATCTTAGTCCTTAGTAGTTTTTTTTGGGTTGGCAACGCATTTGAGGTCTTAGGATTATAGTCTTGAGAATTCAAATATCTATCGGTCTCAGCTTACCATCAGATGGCCTGAGTGCACGCGTGCCTTCTCTTTAACATAAAAAAGCAATTTGCTTGAACAACACTCTCAACACAAGTTAGAGGGTTCTCACTTTTCAGTACTGTAGAGGACAATTTCTCGAGGCTAAAAAAAATTCGTGTCTATTTTTTTACACTACTCTCTAACATAATATATCAAAATAATCAAATTGGAGCCGGGCAGTTGGGTACATCACGCCTTCATTCCCAAAGTGGGGTAGGCAGAACTAAATAATTACGAACAACTCTACAAAAAAGTTGATAATTCTGCAACCACATTTTGCACAATCAGGCTAAGATGTTTACCAGTGTACCTATTAGTGACAGGTTGCAAGCCCATGGCCTAACAGTACTAGAAGCCTTTAGTCGCCTCTTTCGACATCCACGGGAAAACACGGAGTATTCAGGAGGGTACTATTCTAACCCGGCAACCACACAGGGCCCTTGGGCAGGACGTAAACTTACAATGAGTTTAATCGAGTTACTCAATTCTCATTTAACAAAATGAGGTGGTATAATGTCCTACGTCAAACAGGACGCTCTGTTGCTAGTGTTGATAGGGACTCAAGTCTCTGAAGTCTAAAATGAAAGAACTCGACCCATATTTATAAGACTGTGAGCTTAAAAGACTTCAAAGTCTTTTGAGTTGTGAGTCGAGTTCTTTTTTGAGTTTTATTAAGTCCTGTAGTTACGACTCAAGCTTTAGAAAGATTCAAGCCATCGTATCTTTTTAAAGTCTTATTTCAACTTTAGGTGTGCTTTTAGACTCGAGTCCTATAATGACGACTTGCTTTTGAAGTTAGTTGGCTTGCTATGGTTTCTATCAAAATACGTCATGTTTGTGTTTGATGGGTATGTACTTTTCTGAAGTGGTTTGAATGCACAAACGAAGTATATGATATCTGTAAAATTTAGGTACCTTTCAGAAATGTTTTAGTATAATTTAAATATTCTCTATAAAGAGTCAAGTTGGGAAAAGGCAACCCGAGTGGCTGAGTGACAGTAAATAACTGGCTATCAATAATAACGCCATTAAAATATTAATAAATACTTTTACTCGCGTCTCTGTCCACGTATATTTTGTTTATGGTGATTATTTCAGGAATTGTGTAATTTTCCAAAATACAAACTCTACTATGTATACAAAATTCTAAAAAAGCTGTTAATACCTCTATTATTATAATATTTATAACACTAGCTATCCGCCCACGACTTCCTCCGCGTGTAATAGGTTTTCCCGTACAAACTTTCATCCCAAATTTCATCTATTCAAAGGGTTGATTCTTGGAATAAAAATTACTCTGTGTTCATCCCCGGGTCTCAAACTATCTCTGTACTTACCAGATTTCATTTCAATCGGTTTAATGGTTTCAGCGTGAAAGGAACAGACAGATAAGCAGAAACATATAGTTACTTCCGGATTTATGTGTTGTAACTACGCTGTTAAGAAAATACTGAAATAAGTCCCCTCGATCTAAGGGTGTGGGTATTCTTTTAGAAACGAATAGTACAATGACTACAAATGCCATAAGAGAACCAAGGAAGCTCATGCAACATTAATCATCCTAGAATTCTTGAGAAAGAACTTGCTGGCGTCATCTAGTTGAATTTAAAAGTTACATTTCATTTTGGCTTCATTTCGTCATCAGTTCTTTAAGCCGTGAATGCCTAAGGCCCGTATTTCAATTCATTATGAAAACCATACAAACCATAAAATTTAAAAGAAAGATATACCTAAGTAGGTACTGGTTACTATAATACTACTTTACTCAGTACCTATATTCCGTAATCTCATAATCTCAAGTGTTCATACAATTATAAGTCCAAATGAGTTCTAATCATGACTCAGTTGTTTTAAAGGCCTTAAGAGTAAACAAAACACTCGAGCCTCTGTAGAGGACTCGAGTCTCTATATAAAACTAAAGAAGACTTAAGTTCCCTTAATTTCAAAAGAACTTGAGCTTCGATTCGATGACTAGAGTCTAAAAAACTAAGTCGAGTCCTACAAATGAAGACTCCAAGGACTCGAGTCTTTATCAACACTATCTGTTGCTCTGCCTATCGTTGCTATGGTAACGTCTGTTTGCTCACTCTTTAAAAACATGATTTTAAAGTTTATAAATCAGTTTTTGTGGCAATTATAAGTCCAATTTTCATTGGGTTTCATTCGATCTAGCATATTTAGTACTTAAATAGTGCAGATTAAAAACATTGTTTTAGGAAACTCTTTCACTGTTTTCTCCCGGCTTACGAGACAGAATAACTACTTACAACAA
The DNA here is from genome assembly GCA_949316455.1 of Acleris holmiana. Classification (NCBI taxonomy): domain Eukaryota; kingdom Metazoa; phylum Arthropoda; class Insecta; order Lepidoptera; family Tortricidae; genus Acleris; species Acleris holmiana. Next base: position 17,513,945 of record OX438767.1, read on the forward strand.
AAACTTGATCCACCCTTGTATCAGTATTACGGAGCTAAAATAAAATGAATCGTAACTGAACCTAGATAATTTTTACGCATATTCAATGTACTGAGTTACCCAGGTATTCCGGTGCAACATCCAGAACCTCCAATTCAACACAGAAGCCAAGCTGGACCCGGTCAGCTTGCGAGCCATCGACGCCTGTCTACTCGCCAGCCTTAAGCTCGAGCGGGCCCGGAACCACTTCTTCTTCTGGAGTTTGCTAGAAGACAGCGTCCTGAGAACAGAATACGCCCCCAAAGACCACTGGCCTTTCGAAATCAAGATCAAGCGGTATGGAAACTGTTTGGAGTGCGTGCAGTGCTGTGGCGAGGGCAACATGGACGCCAAAGCGAAAGTTGAAAAGAGCCGTCACAGAGAAGACGAGTTGGTACGCCTATTCAATTACAAAGCGACTGAAACAGATTTCCTTAACGCCTTAGCTTCCGCGGAGCACAGGTATAAGCGCACCCAGTAAATGTTAAGCGATAAGCTTATCCTCCTTTGCTGGACTTTATCTGCTCAGTATTAGTTTAGATATCGTGTCTAGTCCATTCCGCGACAAAACTAATACGCGCTTATCCAGAAAATGTGCCGAAATTCATGTACCGTTCAACCGCTATGCGTAATTAAAAGAAAACATCTAAATATCCTAGCAAACAATTGAAGTAACAGTAGGAAGTTGTAGGAATTCGAAGTGACAATGCGAGCGTAAAACTGTTCTACTGCGCTGTACAAACGTTTAAATTCTGAATTTGAATAATGAATTCGTAATTTTTAACATCAGTTTTGTTAGTGTACAGTTGACTACAAATTGATGAATCTACTTTCGAGAATATCTCATTAACATTTTTTGCTCAAGCGTTTTCCACGGTTTACACTTTTTCTCAGACTTAATTTTACCGTTTTCATATGGACCGATTTTTTTATTTAAAACCTTTTTAGGGTTCCGTAGTCAAACTAGGAACCCTTATAGTTTCGCCATGTCCGTCCGCCCGTCCGTCCGCAGCCTAGTGCAAAGACTATTAGTAATTGAAAGCTTCAATTTGGCATGAATATCTATGCATATTAGTCACGCCAACAAAGTGGTACAATAACAGGTCAAAAAATATTTTTTTTAGTGTACCTCCCCTACACGTAACGTGGGTTTTTTTTTTTTTCTCGTCTACCCTATATTGAGGGACACTTACTAAAAATCTAAAAAAAACTTAAATGAAAGAGCATATAACCAATTTTAAAGGAAAACTATCACGACTAGGTAGACATCATTGGTTCTTGAGATACAGGCGATTAAAGTGTTTATACCTACTAAAATCATCTACAACGGCACCAATTGACTTTAAACAGAAAATTAGTGATTACTTGATGGTTTTTTATGTTTGTAGTACTTAACGGCTTATGAACCCTACACTGAGCATGGTCCGACATGCTCTTGCCCGGTTTTTTGAAACTATACAAACTACACAGTAGTGTGACCTCTGTGTTTACAATGTAATTTTACAACCGCCAATCTGTTGGTTAGCTACAGTACGAACACTAATCAACGTTCATTTTGAATTAAAACTCTTCACCGTTTGGGTTATGATTTGAATATGGCTGAATTAACTACACTAGCACGTTCACTTGGTGCGATAGTACCTGCCACTATTTTAGACTTTAAATTTTGAATGTTACGTGTTGTTTTTAATCAGTAACTATATAACATCCACGATAAATATGCCAATGCCTAAACAGTAATGATGTTTTCTTACACAGCTGCGTTAGGCCAGTTAGCAGGAGTAATACGAGGTCACAGCCATTAGTGCGGATTCGTACCAAAAGGGGCTATTTCACAGCAGTAAATATGCGGGTTTGTAGCAAAAGGGGCTAGTTCATATCAGTAAAGATGCGGGTTCGTAACAAAAGGGGCTAGTTCGTAGCAGTAAAAGATGCTAGTTGGTAGCAGTAAAAAGGTGAATTTGTAGGCGAGAACACGCTTTTATGTTACTAGCCTGGTCGAGATGAGCCGGTTAACTTAATTGAGTTTGTCTCGTGCAGGAACAATAGACCGAGAGCTATAGTCTGGCAAATGAAAGATAAGAATGAAAAATTCACTTACGTGGCAACACTGATTGTCAAAACCTATGAAAATGACATATAGTGTTGCCGCGTAAGTGAATTTTTCATTCTCATCTTTCATTTGCCAGACTCTATCATTTTGTTTTTGTTAAATATTTTTAAGCATAAGACGCATCTCGAGTGCCAAATAGATAAAACATTGACCTGACTTCTTTCGGCTTTTGCTGTGTAAGAGAGAACACCACAGTTTCAATGTCTTATGATTTCGTATGAAATGTATAATGTTCAATTACTTTTGTACTAATCTTTAAAACGGCCACTGCTGCAGGTCATGCACGCAGCTGTCCATGAACTAAAAAGCGGCTAAATACAAACACTCGTTCCAAAGTCATCGAAATACTGGTTGAGTAATAAACATTGTATTGAATTTCGCCGCACAGATAAAAAACGGCATCACAGTGGGTTCCAGTTGTGTGTTTGAGTAGAAAGAGCATCTGATTGATAGATCGTTCTACATATGCGATTGACTAATATCACAACAATATCATATATTTAATGTACAACCTAGAAGGTTTAGTAGGCTCCGTTCGTTAAATTTCACTTGTGCCTTTTCTACTTATATCTTGACCATCACAAAGTCGGCTATTTTGATGCTGTACATGGCGCGGGACGAAACACTCCCTCACTAAGACATTGTACCTACTGTCGTCAGAGATCGGAGGCCCGCTGACAGAAGGCCCTCGAGTCTTGCCTAGTGCCCACTACAATTTGAGATTATTTTTACGTATATTTTAGTACATAAATCAACTAAGATTTCATTTTTATTGTTATTTAACTTTACGCCGATTTATTTTTAACCTAATTAATAAATGTTTATTATGTTACTGTATCCAAGTCTCATTTATTCTACATAATAATCTACCTGGATGTCTATCATTTTATCGAAACACCTTTCATCGAATTAAATTTCAACGAACGCTATTTTCTGCTGAAACCCTAATGTTTTCAGGGTATCTTAAACATCTAACCTAACCTAATTAATTTTTAAGATACCCTGAAAACAATGGTTTCAGCAGAAAATAGCGTTCGATGAAATGAAATTCGATGAAAGGTGTTTCGATGAAATTATTGAAATTGTTATGCATATGCGTTCGATCAAATGATTGAAATTGTTATGCATATGCGTTCGATCAAATGATACAATCGATGAAATGGGTTAAGATAAAATGATCGCAAAGGCAAACGCAGTCTAATTTAAAAACAAGTAAAGGAAATTGAAACACGTATGATTTTAGATTCGTATATTGAAACAAGTTACAAGGAGTCGAGTTCAGTCGGCTAAAGAACAGTGGCAATTAATATATTTCATCAGTCAACAGCTGGCGGGGGAGGAATGGCGCCAGCGAGGACGCGGAGACGATTGAATCAATCCCCCTTCCCCCCTCTAATAATGGCGACACTAAATTATATTAAGGCATGTCTTGGTGATAACTAACTTTCAATTTTAAAGATTTAAAGAAAATAATTCTCAGACAAATTTGTCCTTTTCAACTTTAAGTCGAATGAATAGTCAAGTCAGTATAAGAAAAACTATTGTTCCTATTGGAGTATCTTTTGAACCCCTTCGCTGCCACTCTTTTCACCAACAATAAACAGAAGAAGCAGAGAAAATGACCAATCTCATTAATACAAATTGTTTTTTTTTCTATGGCCAAGAGAAGGCAAACGAGCACACAGGCCACCTGGTGGTAAGCGAGATCTGAGACCCACAGACAAGCATTCTCGACTACAATAACGGAGCTGCAATCCAAAGTCTGCAAATGCGTTGCCAACCCTGAGGACTAAGAATGCTTATATGCTAATTATTCACCGGATATTTTACCTCTACCAAACCAAACCTTGAGATCTGTAGGCACAAAGTGACTGTTCGCTTGCTCTGCTCCAGTTCCCTTGATAAGCTAAGCGGAGGTGCAGCTCTGCTTGAGTGGCAACGAACCGTCACAGCCTGGGCACGACTTTGCGAAAGCGGCTCATCGCCACCGCGGCAACATAACCCTATTCTACTCTAATCCACTTGACAAATCCATGAATGATTGGACTTTGCGTAATAATGAGTATCATAAATAATGAGGTAGGTTTAGGTTATGTTAGCTCTTCAGCAGGCCTGAAGGGCCAAACCACCCAGAAATAGGCGCTCCGCCAGAGCGGAGCTCTGTCGACTCTGTTCAATTTGATTATGAAAATTATTAAATGGCATGCTCTATTACATATCTATGTTGTTTGTTGCCGCTCGGCGACGCGTGTCGTGTCCAGACCGTAAACGTTAGGGCTACCAGGGGCCAACTTCTTTACTGGTCATCGCCCGTGGTTCACCTAATTAGTTCACCTGGACAATTAAGCACACCGTAACGGAGTCAACGGAGCTCCGCTTTCGCGGAGCTCCTATTTCTGAGGTATTTTGGCCCTTCGGGCCCCCTGAAGAACTAACATAACCTAAACCTACCTATAGGTTTTAACCAGTTTAGTCTCCGCAATCCACAGAGGTGAACTAATTAGGTGGACCACGGGCAATGACCTGTCTTTACCGCGAATTTCTGTCATTTTCCTTAATATCTTTCAAACGAAGCACAATATGAAAGTCCATGAGTTTTATAGAAGAAGATAACTTACTGGACTTTTTGTACATTTAGCAAAAGTAAAGAGCAAGTCATTTCGGAGGACTACAAATTGGAGTCCTAAAGTGTAAGAAATTCAGTAAGTAATCTTTTATTAAACTGATGGGACTTTTTAAATGATGTCTACCTTTTGCAAGATATTCAAGTCAAGGCTGTTAGCCCCTTAATTACAAGACACTGACCCATAAACCGGGTTTTTCTCGTGCTGTTTTTCCTATAAGTTATGTCTTGTATGTCTGACTGTCAGATAACTGTCAACAAACATGTATCGTCCACGAGGCGAATAGTGTGTACTCTGTAACGACACCGCTTCACATTTTCGTCGATGAAACTGCAACACCACGTAACTAACAAATACAATAAGTTGGAAAATGTGCCTTACTGATTTACTTGTTAAGGAGTATTATGCAACTAAGTCAATTGTTTAGTTACGCGATATTGCCATTTTACCGACGCTTTGCTTTTTTAGGTGTTTATCTAAATGTAAAGAAACAAAAACACGTGATATAGTTCGTCAGCCAATAGAAACAGAGCAGTAATACGTCAAAGTTCGATAAGAGTTATGATTGGCTGTTTAATGAAGCCACGTGATTCAGTCTACATTTATTTAAGCACCTATACAATCATAGTATAAGCGCTACCTGGTATATTAAATTAGAACGGCAAGGGTACCGTTGAGTGGTCTCGTTAGTAATGAAAAGAAAAGTGCACTAAAGAGTCAGTTGTACAGAGCCCATTTCAGTATAAAACCGTTTACCTAAAATTTCATAAATAATTTAATTTACAATAGAAACAATATCAAGTAAATACATGGATTAAAACTAATTTAATTACAGATACACCTAATACCGAAATACAATAAAAAATACGTTTCGATGGAATATATTTCATTAATAAATAAATTTCGATCGAAATGAAAAATAAACATCTAATTACACTAAAAAGTCGCTAAGGCGGCAAAGAGTTGTTTCGGTATAAAAATAAGTTATCATCTATACACGAAATTAAAATAAAGTCTAGCTTGTTCAGTAAATGCCTGACTGTACCATTATTTCCTGGCAAATGGAATGATTTGACAAGTCCATTTATTACATCTACGCTTCAACTTAATTTTACAAATCGACAACATTATCTACATCCACTTCTAACGTCAAGGAATTTGAATGATTACCAGCATGACATAATACATCAATTAGCCGTGTTATACATTTCCCGACGTGACACAACCAATGACACATGGAAAATTTATAAATCCGGTAATTTACGTATTATGTCAAACTGTCACATTCAAAATCCCAGATAGTACATTTGGAAAGTTTTGTGTGACATAGCCCATGTGTTATCGTCATATCGTAACTATATTAAGAGTAAGCCAAGTGAAGTGTTTTTTTTTTGTAATGTGTTAATATTAACATAAAGTAAAGTTTCCATTAGCAAGAGGAAGGTCAGTCAGCCATTTAGTCTATTTAACGCAAAAACAAGCAGTTTCAAAATACAATAAACACGTAATTATTATCCATAACTTTATTGCTTTGACTCACATAACATCGATTTAATTGTTACATAAAGCTAAGCTTCAGCATAACACTGAAGCTCTAAAGTGTTGCCATCTGAACCTTTTGACCGCTGAGAACCTTTTAACCTATTAGTTGTTAAGCTAATTTGAGTCTTGCGCGGATGCATATAGTATGCTAATACAATGTACTCCCGTAGTATACCGTAGCGGTAAAAAGGTTCAAGTCACATAACGCGTCTAGTGCTAGCGCGCTTTACGGTAAACAAATTTTAAAACATGAATTATAACAACTAAGCGCTATTAGGCTTGAATGAACAAATTCTTAAAAAGCAACCATTCCTATTAAAATTAGGTGATTAATGCTTCCCATAAAAAATGTGATACCTAAATTACCCTTGAGAGCAATGAAAACGGGTTACTTGGCAGGCAAATTTGTACTTACAGTGACCAGGTTTAATTCTCTTAAGTGTAATTTGACCGCAGCCATTTTTTACTCAATTTAAGTCTAGCTTTTATCGAAAAATCCAGTACAACTAAACAAGTGTTAACACTGTAAAGGTCCCTCCCTACTTCATTGAATTTAATTACAGTCAAAAGCACACCACAATTACAATCTATACACCAATGGCATTAAATGTTTGTATATACAAACCTTATTGTCAGTGGCATAGAGGCGTGTAGCTATATTTTTAACGTCTTGGGAACGTATATGTATGACTTTGACTGTACAAAATAAATTTATCACGTTTTCCCCTCCACAATTTATACAAATCATTGGCTAATAAACTTTATAAGTTTGTGATGTAAGGTAAAATCAGCACAAACAGGGTTAAAGACGACCAGGGCCGGATTATTCAAAAGTGAGTGTAGTGCCTAGGAGCCCTGCATCGGCTAAGGAAAGAGAAAAAAGTATTTTAGGAAGTTTAAAAAGGTTAAAGACGCCCTTGGGCAATGCTGACAATTGCATTGTCCCAACCCCATGGTAAATCCGGCCCTGCGTTCCTCTCTGTTTATGCCGCTTCTTATTCATAATCGGAACAGTGGAATTTAATATAGTCCAAAAGAAAAAGACCGTATAAACCTATGAATTCTATAACCGCATACTAACTTTTTGCTTTGGTTCATTAGTCATTACGCATTTGGCTCAGATTTAGCGTACTATCTAACTGTCAATTCTGTGTCGAAAATCGATGGCCAATCAACATGGTGTCGAAGGCAGTCAGGCTACTGCGTGGTCACAAGCAATATCTTATTAGATAAAATTGCTAGTCACTTGTACAGTCGAGTTCTTAAATATGTATATAATAATACACCTTATTGCAATGGGATAAGGAACAATGAATACATATTCAAGAAATCAACTGTACGGTAGCTTATACCTGGGTCGATTCAGGATGATCCCTGTGACAGACGTTTTTTGTCATTTGAAACGCTTAGCATCAGCAAAATGTTCCTTACAGGCTTACTTGCTAAGGTGTATTTTGCACCTTATTTAATTTGTTCGTTACGCGGTATTGCACTATCATCAACGTTATACTCACATTAACCTCTTGATGCTCAAAATACCACAAACAGGGAGATTTTAGTGAGCGTGAATTTGAATCTACCAGCAAGGAAATAAAGTTCAATTACGTTTGCACTTAAACGCCATTTATCATTTTAAGAATTAAAATGTACTTATAGTCGTTAAAATAAAGTTGAAACTAAATTGCCTTGATAATGTACCTCCTCTGGCACACCGGGTTTCACGAGGTTTATATGAGACGTCATAATTAATAATCCTAAATCGACCCTGGTATAGTGCGAACCAATTTAACCCTTAAGCAAACCCAACCAATCTAGGTATTATAACTAAAAATAAAATACATATTCAAGTTAATTGTGTATTGGGGAGTAATTTAAGACAAAGTAAGTTGTCACATCAATGCAATCAGGTTTAAACTTTATGTCGAGGTACTAAGGCTGTAATTTCAACGAACCGTATGTGGTCGATTAAAAGCCTCTGCCTTGATATGGGTTAAAATAGTATATTTGACGCAAGTGTGACCCATATGGGCTTTCTAAACGGGTCACATTTCTCTACAATTTATATCCAGCATCAAAAGCTGTCCCTTTTTAACCTTTGGAACGCCACTGACGGCTATAGCCGTCATGGTTGACAGCGTAAAAAAGATCTAAGTGTCTTTAAGGAAGGTTGACTTTAGCTATGATTTCTAGCCGCCAATGGCGTTCAAAAGGTTAAACGTAGTGGTAACATGACGTACATACACCAGTTATGAGTTGCTAAGAAATAGTAGCCCAAAGAATGTGAACGCGACTCTATCCACATGTCCCAAAGAACACAATAAAAAGCGTATGCCATAACTTTTGCTTAGGGATGTTTTGTTGTCGAAATTTCTCGTAAATTCTCAACAACGGCGCTCCATCAGCCTCATATAACATTTCAATGAGACTACCCAATAAACTAATTAACTGCGACTTAATAAAAATGCGCGGCTGGGTCGAATTAAAACAATATTCAAGACTATTGATTACTCAACAAATCATTTAATTATGTATATACAGTTACCGTAAATTATTTTTGTAATATCTTGAAGCTACTCGTCAACTTTTTATATATCTGTACATTTTATCCGACGCAGTTAATGTGACATTTGTTATAATACAACAACTCTGGTTAGGCTCTCTCGACATTATAAAAAACTAGATGCTGAAACAAATACCTTAACAGAAACAAGACATCGTTGAATATCTAGTTTTTTTTAATATTTCAAGCCCCTCAGACACGAATAACGCTGTTATAAAAAACAAATAGTATTTATCAAAGGGACTTTTGGATCAAAACAATATATTTTGATACTTACTCATTTAATAATAAGAGCTAGATTAACTTTACAGCGTCAACAGTTAACCCCTCGTCTGTCTTGACACCGATCTGGGCCTCTATTCCATCTCGTTATAACGATATCGCGTTTAACGTGTTTTAGAATCGTTTATGTCTCGGTCGCCATTATTGTAAATGACATAAAGTTATCAAAACGTTGACAATACGGAAACACGTCAGAGACGATATCGTTATTACCGTGTAGAATCCCAGCCAGCTCAAGATTAGGATAGGGTTAGATTTTTGTTTTTTTTTGGTTATTTTTTTAGACTTCACCATAATCCGAAGAGAACTAGAACTTGGAACTTGGAACGTCGGAACGTACGAGGGGTTATTCAAGATCTAATCTACATATCACACAAGCCAAGATGACCTAGCCCAATGTATAAATAAATAATTACAAAATGTTCAGCATCCATAAGTTCCATTGACAAATACTCTCATTATATTCCATACAGTTCCTAACTATCAAGACAGTTTGTTTTCGCCAATAAATACTGACACTGCCCAGCAACGGGCAGTATTTATTGAAATAGAATAAAATCTAATTATTTTCATGTCCTTTATTCAACATTGCCTATATTTCCAATATAATATATACAGATGCTATATTTTGTCCTTTTCTTCCTTCTTATATAACAAAGCAAGAGTAGGACAAATATAGCGATGTTGTTTTAAAATTTTATCGCTAACGACTTGCTACGCGAGCGCACAGCTCGTAGCACAGTTTCGGTAATGGAGAAATACCGTACGGGTTACGGCGTAGCGCTCGAGGTCCGTATTATATTCACTTCCCACTCACATACATAGTGTATGATTGAAAGGCGAATACTTCTTATCCGACTTGAAAAAATGATGTTCTCAATTCGGTTGATATTTTTATACCTCGCCATAGCCGCCTAAGGCCATAGAAATAAATTGGCCAATAAAATGTGGTTACCTATCACAACTTCGAAAAATGTTTGACCGAATTTTGGTTCGACAAATACTTTTCGTCAATTATGGTTTGGGTTTTTTTACGTTTGGCCGAATGATCATTTCGAATAGTTTTATTTATTCATTACTTGTTTTGGTTTTTTAACGATTTGACAAATTATCTATACCTCATTACTGGTTTCGGCGTATCAACAGTTGTCCAATGTAATGCTTTGTCTATTTGTCTTTTTCCTATTTCTGATTTTACCTTAGTATCCTTTGCCCAATATTACGGCTCGATCTTTGCATTGTCTGGATAAATTATACTTAAGCAAGTTTTTCGGGGCAGAAAAAAAATAACCTCGAAAGCCAAGGCGGGAGCAAAGCTCCCGCCTTGGCCTTCTAACCTAACCTATCTGAGTCGGTTCTGCCCTGACTCGTCTTGCTCGTTGCATTTTGTAGATAGTTGAAACTAATTACAAGCAAGATTTTTTGGCCGAAATGAATATTTGACGTAACGTAGCAAAATCTATATGTAACATTGATGAAGTGAAAAATGGGTTAAGAAACAAAATACAAAACGATCCACAGGCTAGTTGTAGCATTGGTGTAATGAAAAATGGGCTTTGAAATAAAATACGTAACAATACATAGGGTACGTGACTACAAGGAGAAAAGTTGCTTGGACTAACGAACCATTTACTTAAAGTCAAATGGTGAAATAAAAAAATGACGAATCGTGCCATCGGAGAAACGATAAAAAACGAAATGTTTTCGGTCAAATGAAATTCGGTCAAAAACTTTTCGAGGTTGCGATAGGTTACCATAAAATGTAAATACAATATTTTTTTTGTCAGACGTGGTAACAAATGAAAATCAATTATATGGCCATATCATAATGCATTTAGTTGTACGAGGGGCTTTAGGAGGATATGCCGTTACGTGTTATAGCGTTTAGGTCGATTTATAAAAGCTACGATGAATAGTATGAACGAAACTAATGTCACCTAAGATTGTGCGTGTTCTTCGCAATTCGAATTGCAAACAGAAAAATTAAACTTTAATACTGGGTGTATTAAAGTATAATTTCATGGCATCTTTTAACGTAACGAATTAAGTAATGTACGCAATGTCGAATATAGGCACAGATATCACATCATAAACAGTAGTTCGTCTTCTAACGAAGGTAAATCGCGCGGCTTGCGTGTGTGAGCGCCTCGACCGTACACGCTGCGAGCCACCACAAGCAAACTCAACAGGACGGACCGAGCCGGTTTAGTCAGTTGCGTGCTTAACCCTTTTCCAGGCCGCACATATCCAAGTTATTTACATGTTGGGAATTAATTTCAGAGCAAAAAACTTTTCGCGTATATTCAACCAGATTTGAACCCTAAACTAAGGTACTAAGGTTGAAATTGTAACTAAACCTATGTGATCAATGTAGAGCCTCTTCCTGGAAAAGGGTTAAGATATCGCAACAGCGCCGAGCGGCAATGGATAACTGATACTCCTAAAGGGAGACGAACTACTTTTTTATTTATACTTTGCAGATACCCAGTTTTAATCGTAACCATCGTGTCTTAACCCGCCGTAGGTTAGGGCAGTGTCGTAGCACTCAATCCTTGTATCACTCGTAGCACAGTCTAGTTCGGCTACGGGATAGTAGTAAATCTTCATTTCACTTGAGCCTTCACATGCTGCAAGAACTCGTAGTACGAGAACGCGGACTCGACTCGGTCGTCTACTAGTCGCTCGGTGAACAGCTGGCGCGAGGGAGAGTTGTCTCTGTGGAGGGAAATAGGAGGTTAAAAGATTTCATGTCACTTTCACGTCAAACGTAACGACTAGTATGGATAAGTATATGTTGTTAAAAATAAAACCAAGTTTTTTTAACTTACTGAATTGATTTGGCTAAAATAAATTATCACATTTGTTCTATGTTTGGTATTGTCAATAAATTCCTTTTAACATTGAGAATTCATTTATCTGAAATAATTACCTTTTAACAGAAAATGTGCGTAGTTGTAAACCGATATTTCATGGCTATTATTTAAGCTTCTAACTAATTCGTAATTACTAATATATTAAACGTGCACGAAATTTAAATAGAGTCATATCAATGTTATACTTTCGTCCAAATATCGCTACCATTCGCCGATCATTACATGAGGCTCGCCATATTACATTAAAAATTACTTAGGGTCTCGTCGCAAACAATCGAGTTGACCCCCACGTCACCATGTACCAATGAGTTGCAACAGCTATAAAAATTACTAAAACGGTGGTAAATAAAGGCGTACCATACGAGTAAGTTCATCCAACGGCTGAATGGGCCACGTAGAGTTATGTTGGGGATGATATAATCCAGTCTCGTTGAGCAGCTGGCTGAAGGAGTAGGTAGATGATGATGATGATATATACCGACCTGAGCACTAGTATCCCGGCCTCGTGCGGCCGCTCCTCGTTCAGCTTCTCTATGAAGGCGTGCAGGAGCTCGTTGCCGTCGGTCTCCAGCGCCGGCAGGCTGCGCGCCTCGTCCGGCAGCTGGCTGAAGGCGGCTACTCCGAACACCTCGGAGAGCCAGGCGGGCGAAACCGCGTGACACACGTAGATTATCATCGTGTCACTGTCGTCGAGGAGGTACGCGCCGTTTGCGTTTATCCTGGAGAAGAAATCGTTTATCAATTAACTACAATAACAAAAATCAAGTTTTAAAGACCCGACTGCATGTTTTGATTATGTCGTCCATATATCTTAGTTGACCTACAATTTATAGATTTTTATTCCTCCATTTTTTTATTTAAGTACACAGTGATACTCGCGGTGTTAAATCGAATTTTATAACACATTACTCTTGAAAATCGGTCAAGCCGTTCTGGTTACAGGAAGTCACAATAGAACGGAGATACTTAAAGCATTACCCTTCTTCTAGGTCAGTTGGGTAAAAAAAGTTATTGAGAACTTGTGTTCAGATTTATTGTATTTCATGTTAGCTTCAGCTTATAGCTAATTTAGCTCTAACTTAGCACCAGCTTACGACTAATTTACCTCTAATTTAACTCCAGCTTACAAACCAATAAAGCTTAGCTTCACTTAGAAAATACTGGTTTAGTTCAAACTTATAATGTATTTAGCTCTAACTTAAAACTCTATATTCTTACCTCTGCGCAGACAAGTGTATTTGCGGCGGGTCGGGCATGTTATCCGCCGACACGTACGAGTTGAGATCACTGATGTTGTATAGTGGAGGGTACACCGCACGCATCAGTTGTGACAGAGGTAACGACTTCATGTCGCACATATCGGCCACGCGGTCATCTAGCCGCGTCGATGTCCCAGTGCGGAACGCTTTCTGTAAACAACGCATTATGACATATACAAGGTGTTTAGTACAGTAGAAGTACAGTCGCCAGTATATATGTACTCTTCAGTACAAGGAGTTTCAGGGATGGTAGTAATATTTACGGTTTTGTACCCAAGTCGGCAAATGGGACCCTGTTAGTAAACGTTATTTGTCCGTCAGGCCGTCCGCCCGCGCAACCAGTTAGGTTGCGGTGGTTAAAGAGGTGTGTATTGAACCGTTAGTAGGTATTAGCCGGTTAATTATTTGTCAGAATATGTATTACGACACATTGAACAAATAATTAAAAAATAAAAAGTTAAATGATAAAGGTGTTTTAGTTTTTTCTCTGTCGTCACAACGGTAAAACGCTTAGGCGTCAAATTTACTGTGATCAATAGTGCAAATTTAAAGAAATCGTGTGGCACAGATCCCTCGCCAGCCGGTGCGCTGATAGCGCGTCGACGCCACGTTGAGCAGGTCGCACAACCCTCGGTATACTGACCCTCTTCAGCAGAGCCAGCAGGTACAGCGGCAGCAGCCGGAGCGAGGCCGGCGCGTGGAGCGCCGAGCTCACGGCACCAGCGGGCAGGTTCTGCGCCAGCCGGTGCGCTGATAGCGCGTCGATGGCCACGTTGATGAGGGCTTCTCTGGCTTCCGACATCGATGCTGTCGCGCAGCGGTCCACAGCTGTAAGTAAACAAAAACTCAATATTTTGCAACTGCAGTAGTCGTCGAACTTGCGCAAAGTCCCTCCGGATCATTACCATCAAAACCCTTTAACCTGCTATCTAGTAAAAGTATTCGCATTGTGTTTATCTTTTTTCCGCGAGAATAAACGACTTTACCATAGAAAAAAAAGGCTGAGGGTGACTTCGTCCACAATCCTATTTCGTCACCTTCTTAAATCGTCCACAGTGCCATGTCGTCAGCCTACAATTCCTAAATCGTCCATTTTCTGATATCGTCAATACCCTATTTTGTCTACATTCCTATTTTGACCACAGTGCCAACTGGTCCATTTTCTTTTCTCGACCTCAGTACTCCTTGGTCTGCAGTGCCAACTCGTCCGCATTCCTACATCGACCTGAGTGTCAACTCGCCCGCATTCCTTTATCGACCGTGCTACGATAAAGGGAAAGTCTATTAACCTTTCCAACGCCATGGACGGATATTTCAGTCATACTTGACAGCGCAAAATAGACCTAAGTATCTAAGTTGACATTCGCTCTGGTTTTGTATTTGACATAGCGTTGAAAAGGTTAAAAGGCAGTGCTTATTTGAAAAAGTTTACCATGTCCTGTGTTTATTAAAATTATAGTAGTCAGTCGAAGTCATAACTTTGTTTACACTTTAATATATGAAATTGTCTCAGTGAATGAAAGTGACAAGGTACTAAAGTGTAAACATATTTATGATTTCGCCTGTACAGTCAAGGGCATAAATATATATACGTTCCCAGAGTTTCAAATATAAATGCTGGTTGAGCCAGACTTGTAAGTGCCCTTGCGGCCTACTTACTGAAATAAATTATTTCATTTCATAAAAGTAATGTACTAGCCAAGAATATCCGAACAACAATGTATGGGTGTTCTATGTTTTTACTATATAGTTGACGAGTTGGCACTATGATCTAAATAGGAATGTTGACGAGATGACACTGTAGACTAATTAGGGATGTTGACGAATTGGCACTGTAGTCAAAGTATAAAAGTAAATGAGTTGGTACAGTGGCCCACGTTAGAAAGTGGACGAGATAGGGAAGTAATGATATAGGAAGGCTGGCGCATCGGAACAGTAGACCATATGCGAATGAGAACGACTTAAGAAGGTGACGAAATGGAACTGGCCAAAGTCATCCTGAGCCAAAAAGAAGCATTTGCAGTCTCATTATTACAATAAGGTATGTTCGTTAGCCTTTCCATGCCAAAAATAAAAATATATGTGGTGTTGGTTGGTTGGTCGAGGGCATAAATATGCAGTAAAAAAAAGTTATTTCTGTGACGTAGTACGACCACAATCAGAAGCCGATGAAAACAAGCCACCCTATCTAATATAGACGTCCATTATTCTGTCTCAACATGCATTTGAAATGATACTCGCACCGTTATGAAAGGCCCGTTTTGGTCAAATCAGTACGAAATGTGTTTGAGGTTATATTTTATACTGCGTTGACAGCTGTCAAATCGGGCCTTGTAGAACGGCGCGAGTATAGTTCTACGACTTTACACCTACAAGGGAACTCACCCATTTTACTAAGCAGTCCTATGATACACGTCTGGTCCGCAGAATGTAGTACGTCGGTCAGGTTGTTGGCGATCGGCAACGCGAGCGTGTGCACTCGTATCCTTCGTTCACCTGTAAACAAAAAAACATTATATTGATACTGTTTAGCAGTTTGATATAAGACGCAAGTTAGCCGTGTTATACATTTCCCGACGTGACACGACTAATGGCACGTGGGAAATGTACAACCCGTCGAATAGACGTATAGTATCACTAAACATTCAATATTTTCAACGCTTTGTCAAATACAAAAGACGTCACTTGCACGCAAATGACAGCTTAAAACCAGAGCAAATATCAACCTTACCTCATGGACACTTAGGTCTATTTTGCGCTGTCAACAATGAAGAAAATATCCGTCATTGGCGTTGAACTAGTGGTGCGGATATATCCGTCAGTGGCGTTTAAAAGGTTTAATTCCTCGATAGTACATTGACGCAACGGATTAAGTGACGAGGGGCGATGGGGCGCGCTTTTGTAAATTTCACTTGCTTTACACTTGACTAGCCATACATTAGTTACAACACAATCCTACTAATATTGTGAAAGTTTGGATGGATGAACTTTGGCTCAGAGATAGATTATAGTCAGGACATAGGCTAATTTTTATCCTGAAAAATAGGAAAGTTCCCGAGGGAATAGAGGTAAACTACTACAAGGCGGACGGAGTCACGCGCAAGATCTAGTAAGTTTATATTTATTCCCGTTGCGGGTAGTTTTTTGGTAGTCACAATCCTAACCTTACCTAACCTACATTTAATGTTTAAGATATCCTGAAAATATGAGTTGCCGCAGAAACTAGCATTCGATGAAATTAAATACTCGTCGAGGTGAAATTTGATAACCTTATTAACCTTTAACCTTTTTATTTTTTATTTGGATCATCAACAGCCATACATGTTATGGAATCCAGGTAAATATGATAAAAAACAGTAAGCCAATAAAATATGTCCACTACAGTTAAATAAATACAACATAAGTAATAATTTTAATAACATGCAAATATTATGACATAATGTGTATGTATGTGTCTGTGTCTATATACCTAAAGATTCCCCATGAGGTTTTTTCGGGTTACCTTTGTTTCATCAAAAAGTTTTTGCTACTCCGATTCATTTCCCGAACATAAGAAAACAGGATTTTTATAAAACTAACCAAACCTAACCTACAGGGTTCTAATGATGGTCCAGAAATAAATCTTGAAACATTTACAGTTTGGTCAAATGATATGTTTGGTAAATTAATCAGCTTCGCAAACACTTTTTGACGAAACGAAAGTCTCCCGTTTTTTTTTAAATATATTTAGGTGTGGATAGATTACCTTTACTGCTGGTATAGAGAAGCGCAGCCTGGAAGCAGACCTGATTAAGGTCAGAAAGAGACTCGTCGATGGTCAGCTGCATGCCGAAGCCGGCGTCCGGGGACACGTTGGGCAGGGACAACAGGTCGGTGGAGCGCACGAAGAAGTTGCCGTGGAACGTGTGGATTGATATGCCTCTGTAACAAACGGTCATGTTATCCATGGTGAGACTGAATAAGTACTCGTAGTGGACGAATTCAAACATGGCGGAAAAGGCATTATCTTTTTTAGTTGGTACGGCGTAATCATTACATAGTATAAAACAACGTCACTTTCTCTGTCCCTATGTCCCTTTGTATGCTTAAATCTTTAAAACTACGCAACGGATTTTGATGCGGTTTTTTTTAATAGATAGCGTGATTCAAGAGGAAGGTTTATATGTATAATACTTTAATCCGGAGCGAAGCGAGGGCGGGTCGCTAGTAAATTATAAAATGAGGTGACGGGATGATATTGATGAGTTTAAATGACTGCCGGGAGTAAGCAATTAATCTTATATATAAAATTCTCGTGTCACAGTTTTCGTTCCCATACTCCTCCGAAACGGCTTGACCGATTCTCATGAAATTTTGTGAGCGTATTGAGTAGGTCTGAGAATAGGCTAACATCTATTTTTCATACCCCAAGTGACGTAAAAAAAAAATGCAGCGGGCGAAGCCGCTGGCAGGTCGCTAGTAATAATATAATAATATCGGGGGACAATCTCACACAAATTAACCTAGTCCCAAACTAAGCTTTAGACTTGTACTATGGGTATTAGATAACGATAAACTTACTTAAATAGAGAAATATATATAGTTAAATACATAGTAAACATCCAAGACTCAGGATAAACACTTATGCTCATCACACAAATATGTGCCCTTACCGGGATTTGAACCCAGGACCACTAGGTTCGGAGGCAGGGTCAAATTAATAGCGACGAGGAGACTTTTGACCAAATTAAATTAAAACAATCTAAGATAGCTATGGAAACCTACATTGAGAATAGCGTTACAGCTCTAGAACTTGGTTCATGGTTTTCCCGCAAATCCGCAAAAAACTTAACTTTTCTCTGACATGCTCGGAAACGTTAACGTTACTTTTGTGTTGCGAAGTACTACTATCCAGGTTAAGGCATTTTTTTTTAGTTATTATACTTATACCAATGGCAAGGCCTCCAAAAATGTATGAACTAGAATTTAAATCATGCGTTTTTAACTTTTTAAAATTATTTTTGGACTAGGAGAACTAACTCCAAACAGCCAAACACTTGTACACTCGAAGCTCTTCCATGATAATTTAAATTTTATATCATAAACTAAAAACGTTGAAATTTTAACCTAACCTAACCTAACCTTTAACCCCTCGTCTGTCATAAAAATACCAAGTTCTAGTCTCTTAGGATTATGATAAAGTCCGAAATAATAGGTGACCAAAAAAGAAACAAAAAGCTATCCAAATTTTGGGCACAAATCTGTGTCAAGACAGACGAGGGGTTGAGGTTAAGCGTATTTAAAAGTGTATCAAATAGATTTACTGTTTTTTAAACATATTGCGTTAATAAACCAAAATCATTTGCCGTATTAACCTATTATTGAATTACTTTTATTATATTTAAATTTGTGACCTTATATAATGATACATTTCAGTTTCATATTAAGTCGTATCTGTGTCGAGTGACGTCAATCTTCTTTTTTTAAGGTTATTTTGGGACTGTTTTTAATGTTATATACACAAGTTCTCTCATTATTCGATAAAAGCACTATACAAGCCTCGGGAAGGGCGGGTGCTGAACTCTCAGCCGCGCTAACCCACACTGGTCCCGCAACAGCCTATTCCCCGGAGTACGCAGTAATGTAATATTAGTACTGTAAGCTGACCTGGTACACCGGACGCGCATGACGGCCTCGAACCCGATCTTCCTGGTGAGGTACCGCGTGAGCATGCGCTCCAGCGCGGCGGCCTGCCACGAGCGCGACGCCTTGAACAGCGGGATGTGGTACACTGTGCCGCCGCTGAACTTGCTCATGCCGCCTAAAAACGAAAACCATAAATGTATCTTTGTTAATACCACTACTAGATTTTTAAGTTGTGTATCAAAAATCGTCACTATAACGACTGAAGTTCTCGCTTGACGCTTGTTCTTAAAACTTTTTCCTGCTTATTATCTAATCTAATATATAAAATCCTCGTGTCACAGTGTTAGTTACCATACTCCTCCGAAACGGCTCGACCGTTTTTAATGAAATTTTATATGCATATTCAGTAGGTCTGAGAATCGGCTACTATCTATTTTTCATACCCTTAAGTGACATGAAAGAAACAAAAAGCGGCCAAGTGCGAGTCGGACTCGCCCATGAAGGGTTCCGTAGCAGCAAGTAACATAATATAAAAGTTCGTTGTAGCTTTGATCAATGTTTTTATGACGTATTAAAAAAAAACTACTTACTAGATCTCGTTCAAACCAATTTTCGGTGGAAGTTTGCATGGTAATGTACATCATATATTATTTTTACATTTATCATTCCCTTATTTTAGAAGTTACGGGGGGGGGGACACACATTTTTCCACTTTGGAAGCGTCTCTCGCGCAAACTATTCAGTTTAGAAAAAAATTATAACAGAAACCTCAATATCATTTTTGAATACCTATCCATAGATACCCCACACGTATGAGTTTGATGAAAAAAAAATTTTTGAGTTTCAGTTCTAAGTATGGGGAACCCCAAAAATTTATTGTTTTTTTTCTATTTTTGTATGAAAATCTTAATGCGGTTCACCGAATACATCTACTTACCAAGTTTCCACAGTATAGCTCTTATAGTTACGGAATAAAGTGGCTGTGACATACGGACGGACAGACGGACAGACATGACGAATCTATAAGGGTTCCGTTTTTTGCCATTTGGCTACGGAACCCTAAAAATTGCAGCGGGCGAAGCCGCTGGCGGTTCACTAGTGTATACCTCTATTAAATACCATAATTTCATTTAGTGTTGTTCTTATTTGGTTATTCGTTGGAATTATAATAATATCTCAATCGTTCAAAGGTTAACTGGATTAGATCGCATAAAGGGATAAGTTAGTCTGTAAATCCCTACCATATTTTTGTCTTTTCTTTGTACGACAAAGTGTTTACATACGTTTATCATTTCGATTTCAAGGCAATACTTTAGTTTATTAGAAAACACAAGAATAGCAATGAGGGCGCCACTGGACGCCCGGTTTGGTCTTAAAACCAGAGCTAATGTCAACCTTCCCTCATAGACACTAGGGTCTATTTTGCGCTGTCAGCCATTACCAATCAGAATTTGAAATGTTTAAAGTCCAAGTCTGCCCTGCAAAGACAAAAGCCAGTATCTCATATCAGAGTCCTGTAGCAAATGCAACCTTATTAGTAACGGGATAGGACAGAATCTGCTTTAGCTATTGAATTGCAGATACTGCCTTTTGGCTTGTAAAGGCAGAAGCGTAGGTGTACTCACTGAGCGTAGCAAGGTCGCTGTACTGCGAGCTGAGCAGGAACAGGTCGACGGCCACCTGCGCGCCGCTGCAGTCCAACGCTATCCGCTTGTAGAAGTCCGTCGCTGGGTTCAAATGGGCCACGTCTTTGGACGAACGAGCGTTGGGGTCCTCTCTGATATAAAAACAATATACTAAAGGTGGGTACGGATTAGAGCAGCCTCGGATTGAGGCACGCACGGCTCACCTATTTTGCTCAAATTCGTCGCGCCCACGCGCTCTGCGCGAGCCGCCGAGATGTAGACCGGGCTCAAAGGCGCCTCGGTGTGCGTGCCTCGCGTAATTTGAACGTGTATCCGAGCGTGCCGGGGCCAAAACGACAATTTCTAACTTGTCTGTTGGCGAGGCGAGTACAAATTTGATAAAGTTGCTGAGCCGTTCCAACACTGAACGATTTCTTCTACTTTTTGTTAATAATTCGGTAAATTATGATAAATGCAGCCGCGGCTGTCATCGTCTCCGACGCCGTTTTGAAATGTCGACTCGCGGCGAGCACGCTGCCTCACCCGCGCATGTTTATGTGCAACAATTTGGCTCGCGAGCCCCTCAGATTTGTACCCAGCTTAAGAAGGTGATAACACAAGTTTGATTCCAGCCGAAATCAGTTAACTTGGTATATATGACGACAGGAAATAATGGTGTAAGTAGCAGTAGTATTTTTCCTTTTTTTTACAAGATTTATTTCGCCAGTGTTACATTTAAGACAATCACCATGAACTTGATAAGGGCTTGTAGTACAGTCAAGGTTATAAATATGTATACACTTTAGTACCTTGTCTAATTAACGTCATGTTTAAACTGCCATATGAAATTGTCACAGCGATTAAAATGACAAGGTACTAAAGTGTATACATATTTATGACCTTGACTGTACTATTAGGCTTGCAACCTGTCACTAAAACACTGGTAAACACCTTAGCCTGACTGTGCAAAATGTGGTTACAGAATCATCAACAAGTTTTTTTGGAGTTGTTGGTAATTTTGTAGCTATACCTATCCTACATAAGGAATGAAAGCCTGAAATTATGTATGTATGTACACCATGAACTTTTATTAAAGAAATAACTCCATGGATATCACACGTGGGGACATTTGTTCGGTTAAAGAGTTAACTTTTGTGGACTAAACAGAAGCGCACGGGGTCAGCTCCACGCGCTTCTGAGAATACCGTAACTTATTTTATTTTTAAAACAAATTCTGTCCGTTTCACTGCCTGAAACTCGACAATTTTAACATCGTATAGAACGGGATTTGTGCTATGGTTTATAAAAAGGAAACTAACGCCCTTTATAAGCGCAAAACAAAAAACTATTGGAAAATCAAGTAAAAAAATAATTGGTCTCCGACGTCCTCTGAGCTCGGTGTCCCGTAGCAGGTACACAATCAAGACAATATAGTTTCAACTTTATTTTAATGAGTATCAAGTTTATTTTAATTTGATTGATATTTTAAAATAGCTTTCAGGAGCAAAATTTAACTCTATTTCCTTACTGGTAGATTCAAGTTCCCGCGCACAAAAAGGGCCTGGACGCTGGCTCTCGAGGATGTAACAAGTATAATGAGTATGCTACTCGGTATAATATCGTCCTCTTATTTGATCGAATAGTTTGATAGAAAAGTAGTCTTTATCCTTTTTGGAACACGAGTGCTTTTACTACTAATCAATTAGATACGATACGAGGTTGTGATAGTAAATGGACGATACAACAGCGGCCAAAACGTAAAAAATAAATATGTACCGAGGTTGTAATCCTCCCGGCCCAACGGTGGGTAGACACGTCTGGAAAACTGTGACGCGTCCGCCTGTGGGAGTCTGGAAATAAAGAATAAACAGATTAGCCTAAGAACGTCGGTGGCCTAGTGGCTTGAGGGGTCGACTCGTGATCGTAAGGTACCAAGTTGAACCACCGCGGTCACCATGTACCAATAAGATTTTCTAACTGCATTACCCGATGCTCTTACGGTAAAGGAAAACCATCGTAAGAAACTCTAAAATCGGCACATTCAAACAGCTGAGTGTGTAAGAGGATGATTGCATAAAAGAAGCTAAAGGGTTCGAAGTGTATCCGAAAGGGTCCATCTGTAAGATAAGGTAAGATAAGATAAGATACTGTTAGCCTAGTTTACCTTATGGATCGCCTCTCTCTTTTCACCTTCAGTAGACTTCGGCATGCGTCTCGCAGCGTGCATCTGCCACTAGGCGTATTTTTTTTAAGTAGGGCAATAATAAATCGAACGTCTTGCGCATAGAGATTAAAAGCTAGAAGCCGTTCGAGTAACCTTAACAAGGAATCACAACACGAAAAAAAAACCCCTTTGTCTAATATTGGTGTAGATTAAACTCATTTTCACTAAAAATAAAGTACAAATGGCGGACTTAATGCCAAATGGCATTCTATACCAGTAAACCGTAGATAAAACAGAAAAAAACAAGGTACATACATAGTGAATTATCTTTTCCCATCGTGAGTACTCGGAACACACACTACTACTTCCTAATGATATCGACACGTGTCTATGAATTATTGTATTATTAAGTGACTTGTTTGTATTGAATAAATAGAATACTTTAGTTATCAATCTCTAATGTCAAACCACGAGTTTGAAGTATATCACACTGAGATGCTAAAACCACCGCGATCAAATTATATAGAGAAAAAAAACATTCTAGTATTAACGACTCTATATCGATTATTATCTCGCGATGCGACCTTCCCCGCGTTGGCTTGATCGGTACTGAGTCTGCCTGAAGTAGCTCGACAAATACGAACATTTCCGAGAAAATACGATGGGAAAGGATTTTTTCTCAAACATGATCGGAAAGGGTAGCTTTCTTTTGAAAACGATGACGAAAAGAGCCCCATTGTTCCTAGGAGTAAAATTAATGTATGCAAAACAGATTCCTTTCCCCTGCGATATTTTATTCAAAAATGGTCTCTAATGCCGGTAAAATCCCATACACCCAATTAAATAAAAGGTGCAGCGCTGGGCGGTGGCGGGCCGCGGGTCATTGTGAAATTATCGCATTATGTGTAGTTTTCAAAAGGAGGTTCTCTCTTAATTCGTCGATTTTTTTTACGAATACTTCTATTTATGCATTTGTATCATTTCCTCGCATTTTTTGAGAAAAGTATTATATGCCTCGGCGGAAATGGGCTTGCCTGATTCGTATTTTAGCAGGCCTCGCTGTTGCTCAGCCTGCTAACCACCTCGTTAGGCAATCCCTTACTTTCCGCGCCTAGGCAATAATGTACTATTTCACTACATCTGTAGATTACTATACTATCGCAGTTACTTGGTATCTGATTTTGCTGTTTAGTGCTCTTGAAGGATTATGAAACACGCCGGATTTAGAACTTGCACAGTGTTGCAAACTAACACACACGCACACTTACACGTATCACACGTAAATGCACGCACAAGCAAACAAACGCATGACACTATGTTTTTGAAATATTATTATCTTGTTCTTTTTGTCTATGAAATCGCTTTTTAGAGCTCTGTCGTTCCTCGGGGTTTTGGCAGAATATCAGCGTTTTGCTCATGATGAGCAAAGCTGTACGCTGAGCCATTTCCATTTTGCACTGCTGCAACGCACACTTTTTTTTGGCAACTTTTTGCGTGTTTTTAATGTAATTGTGTTGTTTTTAATAACCTATGTCAATTGTGTGTGTGATTTGTGGTAACTGATCACTTCATCGAATGTATCATTTCATCGAACGCGATTTTGTGCTGAATCTATAGTATTTTCAGGGTAACTTAAACATTAATTACGTAGGTTAGGTTAGATGTTTAAGATACTCTGAAAACATTATGGTTTCAGCAGAAAATAGCTTTCGATTCGATGTATGATGAGTATGGTGAAGTCGGAAACTATGAGATAGCGAGATCTGTTCTTAGGAACCATGACGTCGATTTTATATTTAATAATAATAAAAATAAAAATAAAAATATATATTTAATATATATTTTTAATATATCAATCTTGTTGTGCTTCTTGCGACTTGCAGAATTTATACACATTGATTTTGACCAGGTTCGATTCCCGGTTATTTATGAGAGTTAATAAAAGAGTTTGAATGTAATAATTATTAAATCTAAAATCGACGTCATGGTTCCTAGGAACAGATCTCGCTATCTCTCATAGTTTCCGACTTCTCCATACTGACCCATTTGGATTGTACACCCGGTATAGACTAGCGGCCCGCTAGCGGCTTCGCCCCGCTGCAAATTTCTGACCTTCCCGGTAGTTATTCGAATTTTTCTCGCCGTAAAAACCATCCTTGGACTTCACCGAACATTTAAAAAAAAGAATTGGTAAAATTGGTCCAGGCGTTGTTGAGTTATGCGCTTACCAAGACATTTTGCGATTAATTTAGATATTACAGATAGATAGATGATATAAGCCCGTGTGGTTGCCGGGTTAGAATAGTGCCACTCCATGTCTTCCCGTGGATGTCGTAAGAGGCGACTCAGGGAATAAGAGCTTGTAGTACTGTTAGGCGATGGGCTTGCAACCTGTCACTAATACACTAGTAAACTTCTTGGCCTGATTGTGCAAAATGTGGTTAGAGAATTATCAACAAGTATTTTTAGAGTTGGTATTTCTGTAGCTCTGCCTACCACTCTGGGAATGAAGGCGTGATGTTGTGTATGTATGTAGATGATGTAAGGTGCGTGCACTCGCCATGAGCTTGCAGGCGGCCTGCAGCGCGGCGCCGAGCGCGGAGGGCCCGGCGGCGGCGCCGCGCCGCGCGCCCAGCACCGCCAGCAGCTCGCGCACCATCTCCTTCCTCTCGCCCAGGTTCACCAGCAGGCTCTCCGGGGACGGCAGGAACACGTCTGGAATTACAACAATTCCCTTGTCACGGCTTTCAACTATGATCATCATGAAGTTTTTTTTAGTTTTCAACTGTACATGTATGGCGAATAGGTTAGTGTTTATTTCGCTTTCTTAGAAGCTTCGGAATTATTATCCAACATTGGCCTCAAAAATATCTGACATGACTTTATTACTGGAGACACAAGAGCGTGTCACATATTTTAAAAACGCAATGTTGTATAGTATATTGCTAGTGACTGTACAATACAATACATCATCATTTTGCCCTTCTCATGAATATTTATTTATTTATTTATGTATTCGGTGCAGCAAGTCTTTTAAACTGATTTCAAAAAAAGAGGTTCTCAACTCGTCGAAATATTTTTTTTGTATGTTTCCCGATCACACAAAGACAACTACACAGATTTGAAAAAAAAATGTTTTTGGTCTTTGGGTACACTTTCTTTTTGCTCCCATTTCCAGCACGTCAAGATCTGATAATGGAAATAAGTGTACATGGACGACATAACAGTATTATAGTCTGGCAAATGAAAGATGAGAATGAAAAATTCACTTACGCGGCAACACTATATGTCATTACCATAGGTTTTGACAATCAGTGTTGCCGCATAAGTGAATTTTTCATTCTCTTCTTTCATTTGCCAGACTATATTATGATCACTAAACTGTATGAAATAAAATAACGTTTAAAAAACAAAAACCGTCTTCAAAAAGCAAGAAATAACCTCGTTTAAAATGATAGATACTTTCATCATACCAACTGAAATCAGCGTCCCACAATATTTTTAACCAAAAGCCGAATTCAGTTGGACAATCCTATCATTTTAAAGAAGTTATTTCTTCCAAACATCCCTATCAGCCATCACCTTATTAACTCCGTCGTTTTTCATATAGCTATACATTACATTCATCTCTTCTTCATATTTAAAACTCCTTTCACATGACTTTTATTCCTCCTCATAACATGCCCATGTCATAACAGTCTTTTCCCTTCCAATACAATACAAATATCCTTTATTAAAACACCATATACAATAACAGCATGGAAAATAACTAAAAGAAAATGTATAAAGTGAGTCAACAGGCGGTCTTATCGACAAATAGCGATCTCTTCCAGACAACCGTACAAAGAAGATAACTACCAGAGCTAACCGAAAAAACTGAATATAAATACGGAGTTTCTAGATAACATTTCTAGAGTCGCAGCAGCTAGTTAAAAAAACGGAGTTTTTAAGTTAGTTAACCTTTGCAACCATTGACGGATATTTCCATCAAGGTTGATGGCGTAAAATAGACCTGAGTATCTATGGTGCAAAGTTGACATTCGGTCTGGTTTTGTATTTGACCCAGAGTTGAGAAGGTTAATGAACAAGCTGTCACCTTCAATGTCCAGCACGGTCAGCTCCTTGGGCCGCGTGAGCTCCTCGCTCATGAGGTAGAAGTGCACGTGCGCGTCGTAGCACACGAAGCCCACCTGCGTGCGCCCGTCGCCTGGCAGCTGGTCTAGATTGTTCTTTAGAGTTTCACAGACCACCTGGAAAACATTTAGTAGGAAGTTATTTATTTTGTATAGGAAATTACATTAATATATGTCGCATAGTTATAATGAATTAACAGTAAGATCGTCAGTGTAAATATAAAAATCAAATGTCAAAGTGTACAAAAGCAAAAACTGGTTGTAAAATAATAGTAGTTTATGCAACTGATACATAACGAGAGGCCTTGAAACACGAGTGCGGTTTTATCACATCTCGAAAAGGCGATCATAAAAGGATCACACGAGTGTTTTAAGGCCTAATTATGTACAGTTGCATACACTACTTTATCTACGCACATATACACAAAGAACAAACATCTTTCGCCTCTCAGCTCGCCCCGAGCGGGGAGCTGCTCGCGAGCCAAATTGTTGCACATAAACATGTGCGGGAGAGGCAGCCTGCTCACCGCGAGCCGACATTTCAAAATGGCGTCGGACACGATGACACCCGTGGCTGCGTTTATCATAATTCACCGAACTATCAGCAAAAAGAAGAAATCGCCCCGGTGGTAGGACGGCTCGCGAGCAGCTCGCCGCGCGAGGCGAGCATGCCTCAGGCTGAGCCGCTCAGATTCGTACCCAGCTTAGCACCATTTACGTGTTGAAACATCTTACATTCAAGTATCCCGAGTCCATGGCAATCTGCGAGACGTCGAAGAGGAACAAGTAGACGGCTGGTTGCGGCGGCCGCAGCATGTACTCGCCGGGCGCGATGAACTCGATCGTCGCCGACTTGACCTCGGGCCGGCGCGTCGGGTCGCCGAACGACTTGCTCACAGGATCGTATTGGAACTCTTCGGGCACTGGAAGGAGAAGGGATACTTCAGTGTTTTGCACGTAGCGAGCTTGACACTATTACTTTCCTTAAAGGTAACGCAAAATACCAAGGCACCGAGGGCCACTACTCCACTTTATTCTCTTCCATATCGTAATCATATTATTGATGTTGTCGTAGCCCCTTTTTTCTTGGTAGTGTGAGTTACTAACCCCGTGTGGTGGCCAAGTTAGAATGCCACTCCATGTCGACCCGTGGATATCGTAAGAGGCGATTAGTCTAATAAGGGTTTGTAGTACTGTGGGTGTTGCGATGGGCTTGCAACCTGTCACTAATATACTCTAGTAAACTTCATGGCCTGATTGTGCAAAATGTGGCTACACTATTATAAACAAGTCTTTTTAGAGTTGTTGGTATTTCTGTAGCTCTACTCTGGGAATGAAGGCGTGATTTTATGTATTTGAGAGTTACTATAAAGTCAACGGAGATTAAACACAGCCCCAAACTAAAGCGTCTGTTACAAAATTAAAAGTATTGAATCCAAAAATCCACATTAAAGGGTGATGGGCAATTTTGTATGGACCCCGTCCCCCCCCCTCCAACAGTAACGGGCTGCAGGTCTATATGTTCATTAGGACCCAATAAAAGACAAAATACTTATCTTCGTAGCAAAATCAATGGGAATTTTTTAATGAAAACAAAGGGCCAGGCAAGGCAAATCATCTACATACGTGTTCATTTTCAAACAAATTCCATAGTTCCATACGATAAGATTATGATTTTTCAAGAAAACCCCATACATATGGTGATCGTCGCCATAGAAAAAATACATCATATTGCCAAGATCTATAAACTGGCACATGTTTCATCACTGTTGGTGGGTGGGGACATTTTTACCCATCGTCCTTTAACTCGTATGAGGGACGGATAGGTTATAGGCTCAAAGTGTTTTCGAATTACCATTACGTATTGAAAACATCTCTTGGCTTCATAGAAGCTACGTAATGAACAAGCAGTTTTGTGAAATAGAAGCCTGGTAATGGTCGCGCGCGGGAACTGGCCAGGAGGACAGGTCTTGGTGTTAATCGTTGACGGGTCGTAAGCCCAGCAATCGTCATTCAGCCGAGATGGTGATTGATGATAATGATGGATTATACACGATAGTACTCACAGTCGTTGACCCGGTAGCACAGGTTGCACTTCCATCGCTTAGCGTCGACGAAGTACACGAACGGGTTGATGTAGGTGCGGCACGCGCGGCACCGCACTATCGTCGTACACTGGATCACCGGCAAATGCTAAAAGGACATTTATTTTTTTATTGATACTTAAGAAAATAATAAATCAAATAAACACAAAAACATTCCACCGGTCGATTTTGAACAGTCAGTTCATCACATTACAACAGACACATATTTAACATCTCACTTTAACACCGCAACTACGCTACTGCAAAATAAAGACTCGCCAAAAAAGTAGGACTTTGCTATATTTTAAAATAAAAAACGCATAATATTAAAAAAAAAAAAAAAACAGACCATGTAAAGTGACAGTTCACGAATGCACGTTTTATTTTAATAATAGGCTTAATAATTGTAAAAACAAATACCTTGACTTGTGTAATTGCGAGTATAACTTATAACAAATGAAATTGCTTACATCTCATGTTAACTTTCACCAAAACTCTTTGCTTCGTGTAATAAAATATGATTATGTCTGACATTATGATTCCGAAGCTCCGATCATTTCATATGCACCGCGAACGTAAATTATATTACACGATAAAATAGTAGGTATACGCTGCACAGTTCATTATAACGCAATAATCTCAATATTATCTTGCTACTGCGCAGTAACAACAGTTTAGATACATACAACTGCAGCACAGTACGGATGTTTGAACACGGCTTGACCGAGTGGTGCTCGTGCATTGTGAGCTTAACCCACTAAATTACGAGCGCTATATTTCTAAATATTTTACTAGCCCAGGGGTATAACAACGTCTTGTAACAACATTCTACAGGATCTCGCCACAATGTTTGAAACAAGACAAGTATGCTGTAAATTATTAGAGGATGTCTGCTGCTTTGTACGCTTTTCATTTGGCTCTAATTCTAATACGTTAATCGGAAACTGTTATTATTTCCAGGACAAAAAGTATACGTTAATCGGAAACTGCTCTATTTCCAGGAAATAGGTTTAGTTAAACGAAAAGACAAGTTAACTTTCACATTTATAATATTATATAGTATCGAAGTATGGAAGTATGGATAGACTAGTTTTATCAGAGTTTGGAATTTGGAGATTGGAAAAGTAATATGGAACTTACGTCATATTTCAAATATACAATACAACAGGTCCTTTAATTAAGTGTTTCACCTATATAGGTATACCTACGACACTTCATTTTTTGTATTGTTTTATCCGGAAAATTTCATACATGACTATCACGGGACAATCTCATACCAATTGACCTGGTCTCAAACCAAGCTCTAGGGTTCTACTATGGGTAGTAGACAACGATATAAAAACTTATAAAGAGGAATTAACATATAGAAACAGAAACAAATACTCGAGCTCATCGCACAAATATTTGTCACTACCAACTAGGCCCACGCATCAACGTTTCCGTGGGAATATTGTTAAATGAGTTCTAGATCAAACACTATAGCTCGAATCAATCTAGGATGATTCCCTTGATAACCGTAATTAGTTAATTAAACCAGATTTACGAAAAGTTATTAATTATATAAATTACTAAACATCGTCACAAGGTTTGTATCAATATTGATACAAACCTTGTATTTATAATGAGTCAAAGAAACAAGTGTAATACGTGTTTATATGACCTGTAATCTTATCTTATCTTATCTTACAGACTTTCGGATACAGTTCGACCCTTTTAGGATCTTTTGTGCAATTACCCTCTTACACGTTCAGGCTATTCGAATATGCAGGTTTCCTCACGATGTTTTTCCTCCACCGTAAGAGCATCGGGTAAACTACATAAGTTAGAACAACTCATTAGTATATGGTGACCGCGGGGTTAGAACTCGGCACCTTACGATCGCAAGTCGACCCCCTAAGCCACTAGGCCACCGACAACGCTCTGAGCTGTCATAATTATCATCCTGGGTCTGCCGTATAAGGGCTTGTAGTACTGTTAGGTGATGGGCTTGCAACCTGACACTAATACACTCTTAAACATCTTAGCCTACTTGTGCAAAATGTGGTTACAGAATCAACAAGTCTTTTTACAGTCGTCGGTATTTCTGTAGCTCTGCCTACCCCGCTCTGGGAATGAAAGCGTGATGTTATGTATGTACACATCCGACCATTCGACTAAATATATTTCGTCGAAACAACAGGAACCGGCTCACGGATTAACCGAACTGCGTAGTTTAAAAATAAAACAACCATACCCCAAACTAACATGTTGCTACAAGTGAACGTCTATTGGGACGCACCAAAGTGGCATTTGAGGGCGCAGAACGGTATGCCTATCACAATAG
This sequence comes from Acleris holmiana, assembly GCA_949316455.1. Lineage (NCBI taxonomy): Eukaryota > Metazoa > Arthropoda > Insecta > Lepidoptera > Tortricidae > Acleris > Acleris holmiana. The sequence continues at coordinate 17,545,170 of OX438767.1, forward strand.
TGAAAGTGTGACGGGACTCTTACATTTTCGCACAGACTTACTTTAGACCTAGGAGAGAGAAAAGGTTCGATAGATAATGTAACGAAAGTTACCATTTCAATACGTGTTATTTAACTATTCAATGCTAATATTTTTCTAGATATAAATTTAAACAAGTATATAAAGATAAATTAATTCTTCCATTTCGTATTTTAACTTAATAAAACAAGCAGAATGCTAGAAATTGATAACTTACATATTTTTTGTTGCGTTTTTCAAGGCGATTGTTTGTTTTTTTTTTATATATTTTCTATCATCGGCATGACATGGTAACAAATTATTACACTCAACAAAATAACGGACGCGCATGCCTTCAAACTGAGCTTGCGGCTATTTGGTGACGCAAACAGACAGACTATCCTAGGGCGCGCGGGACGCGGGCGGGTCGTTCGGACGGCATCGGCACTTGACTACCCATCTCGTTGGCTGCGAATTATTGTGCGCGGGAGATAGAACGCGGTTCAAATTGGCAATATTACTGACTAAAGAAGGTTTCATTTATTAACAATAACATGTTTAAATTATTAATTCATAACATTCGTTTAGCGTAAAGAATATTCTAACAACAAATACATAGATTTTTTGAGGTAATGAATGATATTAAGATATATTTAAATAATCTTCACGTCGTAAAAACCACATCAACACAGGGTTATTGTTCATATCCACTTCAACACAAAGCAAGAATTGGTCCTTACTGTTTTAAGTCACGGTATTTTGCTTCTGTTGCAATGAAAAACTAGTTTACATTTAAAATGAATTAAACAAACAAAGTAATAGTATATTCCCACTTCAAAATACATCAAAGCGTTGTAGTTTTTTGTCATGGTACTTTAGTTTTGGTTGATAGTTAAAATCGAGTTAGATAGAGAGATAACGTTTACGAAACAAAGTAATTCCACAATACCATACCAAAGCAATGCATAATATTTACAGATAATCTCTTTTGCTGTGGTACATGCATAAATTTACTTTGTTTTCAAAATTTACGAATTAAATTAAAAAAGTAAAGTAAATAAACCATTTCAAAACAAATTAAATGTCACTTTACTTTGTTTTGATCCATTTTGCTTTGCTTTGGTACAGTTTTACGACCAAAAAGGCAGGTTTACTTTGTTTTTCGACATAAGTACCTATCTTTTTTTCTACCTGGTTTCTTTTCCGATCTGTCATAAAAAGTTAGGTCGATGTCGATATCTCAAAATAGATGGCGGTATCTCAAACAAAGGAATGCGCAGAAATCGCTTAGCTAATTGGCTGTATAGTGTATACTAATAACGAATTTATTTAGACAAGCATTATTTATTATTTATTTTACTTCGGGTATTATTCCGGCTTAACCTTACCATACATAACTACTCTAAGATTTCATGTAAAGTACCAAAGATAAAATCTCACTTCGTTTTGTTTTTTGACAGGTGACAAGACTCTTTGCAACTATTATAAATATTCAGTCGGAACTTGCAAAACGAATGGAAGGTCGCAAAGTGAAACAAAAACAAAATAATTTTAGTAATAGTGACGAAAACACTGGCTACCGTTAATTTCCTACCTGTAATAATCTAGAGGACAACGGCGATCTTTGTTAAATGGCTTTTCCACTAGTATATTACACTTTCTTAACATACAGTCATCGCCATAAAAACTAAAATGCATGCTATCCATATCACACAATGCAGACAAATGCCATTAATTTCCTACGTTAGCCTGCCCTTTCCGAGGAAGGCACTTATCACATTTTAACCTTATACTTAAACATTGTTGCTCGTGCAATCACTCTTAACCTCTTCCCCGCCACAAAACAAACCGTCTATTAGATAAAAGAAACTTTAATACCATCGTAGGTTTTTTTCGAGTTGAATGTTGGTCACGTATAGATGACAGAGGCGTATGAGTCTTGTCATTGGCTGTCACGACTAGATGACTGGGGCGATGAAGAGGTTAAGAAGACTTTGTAGATGCGTGGTATTTCGTACGCGAAGAATTAGTTTCCCTACGCGAAGAACTACTCCCCCGATTTTCTTACCATTAGGGGTCATTGGGGGGTTTTACCCCTTGTGGTTGCTGGGTTAGAATAGTGCCACTCCATGTCTTCCTGTGGATGTCGTAAGAGGCGACTAAGGGAATAAGGCCTCGTAGTACTGTTAGGCGATGGGCATGCAACCTGTCACTAATACATAGTAAACTTCTTGGCCTGGTTGTGCGAACCGTGGTTACAGAATTATCAATAAGTCTTTTTAGAGATGTTTGTATTTCTGTAGCTCTGCCTACCCCACTCAGGGAATGAAGGCGTGATTTTATGTATGTATGTGGGGGTCGATTTTAGAAATAACCTTTCTTGGTGCACCTCTGGGGTACCCAAGGAATATTCCTTCCGAATTTCAAGTTCCAAGGTTTAGCGGTTTAAGCTGTGCATTGTCGGTCAGTCAGTCGGACACGGAAGTTTTAAATGTATAGATTGTTTAAATAACTTACATTAAGATCCTTGAACGGATGGATTAGGATCCCTAAAGGTAGTCTGGACTTCTGGAGTAAACTGTTCGTTTCTGGTATCCGGTTGATCGTACATCTGAAGATCCTGTAAAAACCAACAAATTAGTGGGCGGAGGAGCAAAACAGGTGCCATTTTTAAGTTTTTTACTATTATCTCGAGAATGGTGCGTCGTAGAGAATGAAAATCAAAGAATAGATGAAACCTTTTACGATTTACCCCTAGGTAAGTTTTATAAGAATCCTGAAATATTTAGTTTCGAAAAAAAACGATACGCCAAATGTCGTTTGTGAAATAAATCAGTTCGTGAAACGTTCTCGGTAAAACATTAGTGAACCCACCATGGAACTATGTCAAAGTGACGAAATGATTCAAATCGTAAGAGACTTCTAAACAATTTAATTATAACGTCACTTTGGCAAAGTTCCATTGTGGCTTATAAATCAAGTTGTAATGTTGCCACAAGAGGTATTTCATTCAAACCTTTACAGGAATGTACAGATACAATACGTGTATCGAGCTTCTTCGATTTATTCCATTGAAGAATAATGCTTACAAATTGCTCCTTTGTTAACCCCACATAATGATAACACGGCAATGTATTACGCACGCTCCTGAGTCATACTCATCACACGCTTTGAGGATTCATATCTAATTAAAGTATCCATGCGGTATAATAAAAAAAAAAAACCCCATGTGGTTGCCGGGTTAGAATAGTGCCAATGCCTTCCCAGGGATGTCGTAAGAGGCGACTAAAAGAATAAGGGCTTGTAGTACAGTTACGAGATGGGCTTGCAAGTCTTGCAACCTGCCACTAATACACTAGTAAACTTCTTGGCCTGATTGTGCAAAATGTGGCTAAAAAATTATAAACAAGTCTTTTTAGAGTGGTTGGTATTTTATGTACCACCTATAGCACGCCAGGTCTTACGAGGTTAAGTAGGTACTTAGTCGTTTCATAATTGGGACTTGATACAGATAAAAAAATAAAAATAAGGGAGTTTTTCATAAACCTGTACTTTAAATCTAAACTTAAATTTATCCCACTGATATTATAAATGCGAAAGTTTGTGTGTGTGTGTGTGTGTGTTAGTTTGTTACTCTTTCACGTTGCAACAACTGGATGGATTTATATGACATTTGGAATGGAGATAGCTTATACCCTGGACCAAAACATAATTAATTTTCATTCTTGGCTAATTTTCGGAAAATATTAAAGTACCCGGAATAACTAAGTAGCTTCGGTTATTTGCAGGATGTAATTAGATCAAAGGCATAAACAAACGCATTGTTCCAAGTGTGCATAACTAATTATATTTCTTGATAAACAAAAGAGGCCAAAAGTAAATCCCACAACATAAAGTAGCACTCCTACTAATATGAGGCAATATGACGCAATAATGTGCGGCTCTTACCGGGATTTGAACCAAGAAGCTTCGGAAGCAGGGTCACTACCAACAAGGCTACCGTGTCGTCAAATCTTATACCAGGGCCCTGTTTCATAAAGCTACAAACTATAAACTACTATCCCCCGTGTGGTTGCCGGGTTAGATTAGAATAGTGCCACTCCATGTCTTCCCGTGGATGTCGTAAGAGGCGACTAAGGGAATAAGGGCTTGTAGTACTGTTAGGCGATGGGCTTGCAACCTGTCACTAATACACTAGTAAACCTCTTAGTCTGTTAGTGCAAAATGTGGTTACAGAAATATCAGTAAGTCTTTAGAGTTGTTGGTATTTCTGAAGCTCTGCCTACCCCACTCTGGGAATGAAGGCGTGATGTTATGTATGTATGTGTATAAATTACTAGCGTAAGTCTCTTTAACTCCTTTTGCTACAAAGGGAGTTCCGCTTATAATTTGTAACTAGTAGCTTTATAAAACAGGGCCCAGTTCAATTTGGATTTCAGAACTTTGACCTTCCTCTTATTTATCGTTATCAAAGATTGTAGCCGCGGCAGACAGTTTATCTTTACGATTGATAACAGAGCTACCACATAGTTCACAGTACAATAAAACCAGCCATTATAATTGTGAACAATTACAAGTATGCAGCTGAACAAACGTAAGACAAAAGATATTTTGTTTTGTAAGAATACGGCTACAGTTCCCAGTACACCAAATGCCAACGTCGGTGATAGTTATAGTATAGCATAAGTAACAAATTCAGGTGCAAAATAAAACCTTCTGCAAGTAAAGCAGCACAGTATTGCGGCTTAATTACAGATTGACGATAAGTTAAGGATCACTTTACTGCCCTCATAAGAAAGAAAGCAGCTATCTGTTATAGGAATCGTATTGTAAAAGAAACCTTATGTTTAATCGTGCAGAGTTGAGTATGCTTCAACTATCATAGTGCCAATAGCCGCCTTCTTTGGTATGACGGCAGTTTAGCATTTTGTCGCTGTGTGTTAAAATGTCAAGGTGCTAAAGTGATCCCCTACTTTGACTATACAAGCATGATGCAATAATATTTAAATCGCCATTTTATAATTTTTAATCATTACATGTTTTAGTAATAAAATAAATAATGCAAATTATTGAAACTGTTATTTACAAATCAGATTGCCTTACAGTTTACTTGCAATACAGACTGAGTCATAATAAATGAGCTATTAAATGATGAAAATCGACAAAGCAATTAACACAAATATTAAAAATAGAGTAACTCTTTACATGGATAAACAATATCTGCCTTGACTTTTAAGTTCATATAAATGTTAATGTCAGTCAATAAATATGTTGAGCATTGATTAGTTTGGAGGTCTAAAGTGCTCCATATTTTCCTAGGAGTTTTGTACATTGTCTTTTAGGAAGCACCAAAATGCAGAATTTTTCACACTTAACCACCACTTCGGATTTGATTTTGAAGAACTAGGCAATAAGTGCTCTAGACATAAAAATCAAGAGAGGTAGCTTCTGAAAATCTCACACCCTATATACACTATTTTGTGCTGGATGTACTTTTTTTGTACTGTCATCAACAGCTTTTCAAGACTTATCTAATTCCAACCTTTTGGAACACACTAACTTCTTGGCCTGATTGTGCAAAATGTGGTTACAGAATTATCAACAAGTCTTTTTAGTATTGTTGGTATTTCTGTAGCTCTGCCTACCCCACTCTGGGAATGAAGGCGTGATGTTATGTATGTATGTATGTATGTATGTATGTACTAGTTACCCTGCCTGTCCCAGATTCGATTCCTATATATGGTCAAATATTTGAGTAGTAATGTATTTCTCTATATAAGTATGATTATTAGCCCGTGTGGTTGCCGGGTTAGAATAGTGCCACTCCATGTCTTCCCGTGGATGTCATAAGAAGCGACTAAGGGAATAAGGGCTTGTAGTGCTGTTAGGCGATGGGCTTGCAACCTGTCACTAATACACTGGTAAACATCTTAGCCTACTTCTGCAAAATGTGGTTACAGAATCATCAACAAGTCTTTTTAGATTTGTTGGTATTTCTGTAGCTCTGCCTACTCCACTCTGGGAATTAAGGCGTGATGTTATGTATGTATGTAAGTATGATTATTGCCTAGTACTACATCTGACAGTACAAGCCTAGAGATTAGTTTGTGACAAGGTACATTTTTGTGAGATTGTACCTATATTTATTTATTTACCTGTATCATCATTGTTTACATATTATTATCCATTTTACATACCTATACATATATACTCTTGCGCGTTTTCCTCCTCTATGTCATAAAAAGATACACATTTCAGCTCAATTGAATGAAAAGAGAGTTGTTTGGAACTAAGAAATTCACTCTTCAAATATTTCCAGACATACAATGAAATATCAGAATAATTTAAGGTTATTTTGTATCCCTGTACATTATGGATGTGTGTATATGTAGCGTATAGAATAGAAGTGAAGTAGCAAATTCATTAAAAAAAGGACTTACTCAGGACTGCAGTTTGATGATTCACCAAATGGATGTGGAAGTCTGATTTCTGGAGGATCCTCTGGGTACTCAGGCAAGATATTTGTACACTGTAGCAAGTCAATCATCTGATGACCCCACAGCTGGTCAAACCCTTGCTTTGTTACACTCAACTGGCCCATCTGCTGAGTTAATGCTTGGGCGCTATATTGGGGCTGGGCATACTGTCTGTTCACATTCTGTGGAGCCATACCAGGTTGAGGGGGCAACGTAGCCTGTTGATTATTTGCAAAATTGTTCACAGGCATTTGTGGATATCTGATCTGCATATTACCCTTTTGTTGTCCCGGTGGACCACTAAACCCAGGCTGCATACTCATCGGCCCAGGAGGCATATTTGGAGGACCCGGTTGCATAATTGGAGGTCCAGGTGGCATGCTTGCAGGGCCAGATTGCATATTTAAGGGACCAAGAGGCATGCTGGGCGGTCCTGACTGCATACTTGGAGGCATATTGTGCTGAGCTGCAGGTTGTTGATGTAAACCCATCGGAGGTAAACTTTGAGGACCCATTGGAGGTAAGCTTTGCTGTCCTGATAGTCCCTGAGGCATTGGAGGTTGTTGAGGAGCTCCAGGGTAAGGGCCAGGGGGCCTCATTCCTGGCCCTGGTGGCATTGGGTGTGCTGATGGACCATTCTTGTTTTGAGCATACATTTGGTTTTGCGGTAAACCTGGTCCATGTGATCCACTGACTGCAGGATGCATATGAGCCCCCATAGATGGTGGCCCACTTCCTAAAGTTGCCTTAGGTGGGCCAATGTTAGAGGCAGATGTAGGTGGGCCCATGTTAGGGGCAGATGAAGGTGGTCCCATTGGTTGTCTGACTGGATGACTCATCGGGCCATTAATTCCTAGAGGCGCATTTGTCGGAGGTCCTGATAGAGTTCCACTAGTGATTGGAGGTCCTGTCGGGGGACTAGATATTACCGGGCTACTTCGTGGGGGTTGTGCTGGCCCAGGAAATGGTATATTATGTTGACTATTCATTGCACCCGGAGGACATGATTTTAACATTTGAGAAGCTGGTGGCTGTATGCCTTGAGGACCTAATGTTGGATTGGGCCTTGGAGGCAGACTGGCTACATTTGGTGGTGAAACAGTTTGTGGCGCACTTGAAAACACTGGGTATTGGTTGGGTTGCATGGGCCGTGGAGCGGCTGGGATGGTAGGTCCATTTACAAGTGGCTGGTTGAACTGACTAGATGGAATGAGCGGTGGTGCATTATCATTGATCTGCCGCTGCTGGGGTGGAATGTTGGCAGGGTAGGGAGTAGGGGAAGGATTTGCATTAAGCACAGTCAGTGGGCTAGAAGAAGACAGAGGAACCTGAGCCAGAGAGTTTTGAAAGTGGGTTGGAGCTGAACCAGGTTTTATAAGCGATCTAACTGGAGATGAGCCTAAACTAGTTTGAACTGGGGGTGCCATTCCTGAATGGTTGAATGCAGGCGAGTTACTGCCACTCTGATTGAAATGGTTCACATTTGGGGCTGTTTGGGGGAAGTTGTTTTGATGCATAGACAATGGCATATGCAGTGGGCTGTTAGAGTTAGAATCCTGTTTTAATCCTCCATAGCCAGGGGGCAGCTGACTGAGCGGCGGGGTCTGGTTGAATTCCTGCAGGCCGGGGATGGTGTTCTTCGGCGGAGCCCCAGGCAAATTGTTGAATGGGTTTGGTGGCAAATTGGACATTGTTCCTCAATCTGGAAACATGAAGGCGAATTTAAGACAAAGCCACTAAACTTAACTACGCAAATTCTCACAGTAGCTCTGCACCGAACCGTATAATGTTTGTGTTGTGATAGAACGCTGATATCAGTAGCAATATCCAATAGAACATGCTAATTCACTGCTAAATTGACGGAAGGGGGAAAACGTTTGCTACACAGAAACCATCACTTACGGCGGTTGGCACGGAATTTAAACACAGAGAACTTGATGTCCACTTTTTCACTTGTGCACTGTCTTCACATATTAAAATGGAGAGTGAAATAACGTAATTAAAGCAATAAAGTCCAGAATAATACGACCCTGACTTACGTGGCCGTGCAATTTGCAGCGCCCTCTGCAAATTGATTTTTGACATGTCACGTCAACGTCGCTTTGTTTACGGAGTTGCTTACAGTTCGTGTTCGAACACGCACTAGTAGTGCGCGCAGAATAAATAAATGACAATGCACTCGGAATGCAATATATTCACGCAGATTGTAGATTGGCTCGTATGAAAGCAAGAAGCTTGTATATGACACTGGAGACGGCACAGCCATCAACGAATTGAATCTATGAAAAGTGTTATTGAATAACGTCGCTTTTGTGATTTACCCCTTTCTTTAGGATGAAAAGAAAGGGACAAAACACAAAAGCGACGTCATTCAAGGTCACTTTTCTTGGCTCTAAGGCGTTGTTCACCGTGCAATCTCCAGTGTTACAATATAAGCTTCTTGTTTGAAAGTTTGAAAGTGAATGGATTGCCTTATTAGACAAATTGAACATATCGAATATTGAATAGTTAAGTGACTATGGCCCATATTAGACTATCATATAAATATGATCATAGATATAAAAGTCGAATTTATGTGAAGAACCTGTGACGGTGTAATAACAACATATGATTCATATTGTCCATGATCATTGTCGCGACGTCTCGCGAACGCACCCTAGATTATCATTCATGGCAACACTTTCATAGACAAGTTTAAGTGAGTATTGGTTTGAATGTTGGTTGTCCGTTATTCTTTACGAAAGTATGTTCATTGTGTTAATAAGGTGTAGTGGAAAGATCCGGGGCGATATGAAGGTGTCAGCTCTTCAGGAAAGCTAAGTATTCTAAGTATCTAAGTATTCCAAGTGTTCTAAGTATCTCTAGGGATTTATACGTATATCTAAGTATCCAAATCTATGTTTCTCAAGAGATCTGAATATCGTGATAATTATAACCTTGGTACTTATAACCTTAATCTAGCTATTCTCTGAATATTATATGTGCTATAAGTATTCACAGTGATCTCTGAGTAGTTCCAAGTGTGTTCTGAGTATGAGTGATGTGTGATTGTTGAGAGTGACAGGTGTGACTGACAAACTCTCTACCAGCCTCTTGCCAGAGGCCTTGTAGCTTTCGCCGGCCCTGTGTAATGCGTACGCTCATTTCCGTTGAGCAAGGACCAGGACGGTCAGTATGTTGTGAACTGTGGCTCGGCCCAGAAAGGCCAAAGTACATCCCCAGTGAGCTGCGGCTCGGCCCAGTAAGGCCAAGTACTTGCCCAGTGAGCTGCGGCTCGGCCCAGTAAGGTCATAGTATGTTGTGAGCTGCGGCTCGGCCCAGAAAGGCCAAAGTATATTCACAGTGAGCTGCGGCTCGGTCCAGAAAGACCATAGAATGTTGTGAGCTGCGGCTCGGCCCAGAAAGGCCAAAGTACATTCACAGTGAGCTGCGGCTCGGTCCAGTAAGGCCAAGTACTTACCCAGTGAGCTGCGGCTCGGTCCAGAAAGACCATAGTATGTTGTGAGCTGCGGCTCGGCCCAGAAAGGCTATATATAGTAGGATGATATGAAAGATGATGTGAGACAGGCCCAGAAAGGTCAAGTTGATGTGTATATTTATAGCTCTTGTTTACCATTGCTTAGAGTCATGTTGAGCCACTCTGAAGATCATTCAGATTCAGACCACTAAATACGGTGGTGTCATGTATTCTTCTAAATCTACGGATGGTGAAGCAGTCACACATGAGAAAAGGGCGGTTCCAGGCAGGCAGTCTGAGTGTAGCATCATAGGTGAGCTTCAGCCTTTAATTTTCACTCTCTCAAACAAGCAATTTTTATATGATACAACGTCTCATTTTGTCGCCTACTTCACACAAACCCAGGCATGACACTAGACGTGGCGACAAAATGGTGGAGGTGCTGCGATCTGATGACCTACGTCTCGCTAAATCTGAGAGATGGAAGTTAAAGGTTGAGGCAATATAGTGCCTGGAACAACCCAATAAATAGATTATGTGTTGACGGCTTTATAATCTTGATGTTTAAATAATTCATGATATCAGTAAGCAATAATTAATTATATACATCACAGATTGCGCTTCAGAATGTCAAAATGCCTTAATAGTTAAGAAATATGAAGAGAGAATAATTTAAAATTAGAGCAAATGCGTGTTTCCCGTTGCTCTCCACAGATGGCGCTAAGATGCAGTTCTCGAACAATTTACAAATTGTGATATCATAATATAACTTAATGTTTAGGTACGATAAAACACGAAATGTTGTGTGGCGTTTCATAATATTAGAATCCGTTTAGTAACAAGGGTTTTGTTTTGTATTTAATTACATTTTATTATTTTCGCCTAAATTTTTTTAATCAGAATCGATCTGATTGGATATCGTATAGCCAATGACGATCTTACTCAATTCCATACATTAAAGTGAATAATATATATATCGCCTATAAGAAAGGAATATTTCGCTTATAGAATAACAAATTAAATTTAAAATTTGCTTTTCGATACAAAATAGTAAGTTTAAAGTTACGTTTACATTAATTATAAATTCATATGACTACGTGGTAATATCTGGTTTGTCCACTGGGGTTGCCACTTAATTCCGTCCAACCCGATTTAGGGACCCTAGACTAGGGTACGAGTTTGGTGAATTAAATTTAACTGATTTATAGAACGGATCTGTATAATATAATATTCGTAATTAACGAATACATTATAATAATTATATTATTTAGTTACTTATTAAAGTTGGATACCTATTATACCTCTATAAAATTTGAAAACAAATGTTTGTTACATAAATCGAAACGCAATTCATGGAAGTTTTGTTTCAGAGTTGGCAACATTTTGTTGTTTGTTATCATTAACGGCGTCTACGCATAGATGATGTGTTGGCATGCGTAGTGCATTTCCTACGACCTAGTGTTTGTTTGTGTGGTAACTGGTGGTACATAGTGCTTGTGCCGTGTCCTTTCAACTTCTTCCTCCTTTGCTTGGTTCGTTCCAGTACAGAACAAGTGTGCCGTGTTCCTGCCACTTGATCAAATCGGATTACGTGCTTAATCTAACGATTAATGGTAAGTAATATCGCTTAAACCTTTGAAAACCGAGGTTTGCCAACGTCCCGTCACGACAATGGTATTTATGGGGTTGCTTGCCTGAAACGTGTGTGCCCAAAATGGCGTCAATCTTTACTATAGTGTTTCTAACAATTTCCTGGCTTGTTGAATGGATTTCTTTCTTATTTGCACTTGTAATAACACGCAACACTTACACGCTCACCTGGCATAAGCTGGTATTAACCATTGAGTGAAATTTTATATAAGGTAATTTAATTACTTCGTGGTACGAAAGGCTTAATTTCAGAAATCATCATCGATTATGCTACTTGTAAGCATCATAAAATCGGAAACTGCGTTTCAGCTCGACAATATTACAGGACAGCAGATATTTTGCCTTAGTTATACAGTTTTTATTCATTTAGGTCTCGTTCCCACACAGGTACTTGCATGAAAGTTCTCCTGACCTGACCCTAAACAGTAGCGAAGAACTGCTGCACCAGTGTGTAGCCTGGAGCCGTCCAACCGAAAATTACAGCCATTTAGTGAGTAATTATATATTTATTACTAGTACGGGGTCCATGACAATATCTCGTTCAATCTAAACTGCATTCGATTTTGGATTATGTTACATGTGGATTGAGTTTGTGCATAAATAATATTGAAATATAACAACAAGTTACATACTCATACTAGTACATTACTATTAAAAGTTATAACAAAGGTTAAAATTATACCCGAGTCATAATATTGTGATAATGCATTGTTTGATGAATACACATAATAATATAGTTTGTGGTTGAGAAGTTGTTAACGGTTAATGCTGTGGCAAATTATAATCCTTTTAAATCAGATTATATACTGAATTATTTGCATAATAAATAAATACCAGTGCGGTTTAATACAAATTGATGTAGTCCCAAACTAAATATTAGAATTAAAAATAAAATATTTAAATTACAATAATAATAAAATATATATATATATATATATATGAAATTATAAGAAGTCAAATTGTTTAGTAATGGGAAACTCAAGTGAGAATATACATCACAAGCTTTATTTAACTTCATCCGTTAGTTTGTTAGTCGGTGTATGACTTAAATATAAGAAGTTTTTTGACACATTCTCCGGTGTTCAACTGTTTTGCAATTTGATACACAAGTGTAAGTCGGATGGCAATGCAATGTTATGGGAAAGGGTACAGTCAGCATAAAGTGCCTTTTCTTAAAATGGAAACCTTTGACGGAAACTTATGACATTTTTTTTTTAATAATTTTGTTTATGTGAAATGGATTTGATAAAGAAAATTAAGCACAACCTATTGAGTGATATTATGACAGATTATACTGTAATAACAGATATAAATAAACAATATAAAATGCATATAATTAAATATTATGGTGTCAATTGTCTTAAAGTGAAATGAATACCTATTCCTTGTGTTTGCCTACAGGATAACCATATCTATAGATATGTTGTTATATACTAAGTATTTATGTGTACATACCAGTGTGTGTATGGACACATAGGTATTTGGATGTGTGTGTACATACATATATGAGTGTTATTACTTGTTACAACATACAAAAAATAAAATTAATAAATAAATTTACAATCATAATTCCGTTACTTAAATAATAATAAATTAATTAAATGAATAAATACACATACAATTATAACTCTGTTAATGAATAAATTAACCGCTACCATATTTTTCATACTGCTGAGAATTTGTGTGATGATTTGTTGTTTAGAGTTTAATATTGGCTAGGGTGGTTGTCGACACCAACATACCTATATCGTTAGTTCTACTATCTATTTCAGAACGTCACAATGGAAGAAACTTTAATGAATAGACTTCGACAAATGATTACTAATATCAAATCGTTAACCGATACTGCAAAACAATTAAATTCTGTGTCCGTCCTCAGTACCAATGATCACAAAGAAGCTGAAATAGTTTGCAAAAAACTTGAAATCTTTATTAACAAATTTAATGCGGAATTAAACAATTATTTTCGATTAAGTAATGAACCGTCAGCGGATGAGGTTTCTCATTTTACCTCCGTTCAACTTGAAGGTGAAGAAATTCAAATAGAATTATCAGTGAAAGTTAATGCTCAGAGTCCAGTAACAAATAATATACGTTGTACAGTGTCAAGCAAACTTCCGAAGCTTAACCTACCAGTGTTTGATGGAAATATCTTGAAGTGGCAAGAATTTTGGGATCAGTACCAATCTAATATACACGATCGAGACTTACCTGATGTGGACAAGTTGTTATATTTGAAATCATCGCTTCAAGGTCTAGCGAAGAAAGCTATTGAAGGTCTGGAAAGCACAAGCAAGAATTATCAAATTGCCATAACAACGTTGAAGGACAGATATGGCAAAGAAAGTCAAGTCATCGATGCACATTATTCTGCACTTTCAAAAATCCAACCTGCTGTTAATTCAAACCAGGATTGTCGCAGGGTGCTGAATGATGTGGAACGTCATCTACGTGTGTTAAACTCCTTAGGGGAAAATATAAGTCACAATCACCTCCGTTATCTCATATTAGAGAAGTTTCCTGAAGAGTTAGTATACGAGTTAAAGACAAAATCTAAAACAGACTCTATCCAAGAGATTAGAAGTGAATTGGAAAACACAATATCAGCAAGGGAAGAAGCTAGTCGCCTAGTTCAAGACAGGAACCCGATACCAAGGAAATCTAGTTACACCATAGAAACGCTACATGCATCAAACAAATATCATCAATTTAGATCAGATCTACAACCAACATATGAAATACGTGGAACAAAACACAAACAATCCTTTAGACCATCGCATGGTAATGGGAAATTTAATAAACCTGGAGGGAGGTTTAACAATAAAGCACCACAACAATGGCCTACAACAGAGCAAAGGAGACCTTTCAACTATGGAAAAAGGAAAATTGAAAACCAACAGGATGTTAGACAACCGTTCAATAAAAGAAAAAGGATATTAAGTTGCATTTTTTGTAAGGGTGCTCATTACAATGACGAATGTTTAAAATACAAAACCATCAGGGAAAGGAAAGAAAGGCTGAGAAACCATTGTTATAAATGCCTACGTATTGGACACAACATCCAGAACTGTTCTCATAGTACCCAATGTACACATTGTGGGGCAACTCATAATAGATCATTATGCCCAAGGAAGTTTCCACAGGATCACGAAACCACAACAACAATGCACCTCAACATAAAGAGTAATATAGTGCTACAGACAGCTGTTGTGAAAGCCATGAAGTTGGGTGATGACTCTACCGGCCTACAATGTCGTATCCTTTTAGATTCCGGCAGTCAAAGGAGCTATGTAACGAAAAGGGTAGCTAAATTGCTAAAATTAGATACTGAAGAAGAGAGCCACCTTTCTGTCTTCACCTTTGGATCTGACACGCCTTTAGAATATGATAGCCCTATTGTGAAAATCCACTTTAAATCAAGAACCAACAATGAACGAACGGTACATGCCAATGTAGTACCAATGATATCGCACTGTGTGCCTTATCCTCATGAAGAACTAGAAATTTTACGGCATGATTATAACCTTGCCGACGATGGATCATTAAATGACCAAATAGATGTTCTCATTGGCAATGATTACTATTTCTCTCTTTTGTCTTCAGATAAGATCAAAGTTAGAGAAAACTTATATTTGATTGATTCAGTATTTGGGTGGATTCTATCAGGACAGTTGTTAACATCCAAACAAGAGGAACCTGAGTTAAAAGTTATAACCTATTTTCAGGCGAACACTCTGTCTAAATTGGATAGACCTGATTTACCTTTAGACAAGGTAAATTTGAAAGCCTTATGGGACTTGGAATCGATTGGGATAACGGATTCTCCTAAAGTAACCAGAGAAGAAGAAGCTATCCGCAACTTCAACGATACTACACAGTTTGTTAATGAACGATATTCAGTGCGCTGGCCTTGGAAAGAATATCCTCCTAACCTGTCATCTAACTTTGGTTTAGCATTCGGTCGCCTGGTGAATTTAACAAAGCGCTTGGACTCTACATCTATGCAAGCTTACGAAGAAACGCTTAAGTACCAACTGGACAACGGCATAATTGAAGTAGTACCTGACATAGAACGTACTGCCGACAGTAGACCTATACATTATTTACCTCATCACGGCGTGTTAAGTCCAGGAAAACCGATGAGAATTGTGTATGATGCTTCAGCCAAGACTAAAGACAACAAAAGTCTAAACGAATGTCTTTATTGTGGTCCATCATTGATAGAAGATTTAACCAGCCTTTTGATCAGATTTAGAAGACATCACATAGGACTAACAGCTGATGTTGAGAAGGCATTTCTGCAAATTTCAATTCAAGAGGAAGATAGAGATGTCACACGTTTCCTCTGGCTTAAAGACATTTCTAAGCCAGTCACGCAGGATAATATCTTATGCCTACGATTTTGTAGAGTTCCCTTTGGAATTATATCTAGCCCATTTCTTCTAAACGCGACTGTAAAACATCATTTGTCAAACTGTGACAGAGAACAAGTCATGAAAGTAGCGAATGACATCTACGTAGACAATCTCGTCACTGGTACAGATACAGTCCAAGAAGCACTTCGTTTACACAAAGACACTAGACAGGTATTCCAGGAAATATCCATGAATTTGAGAAGTTGGAACTCTAACTCTAAGGAATTTCTAACACAAGCTTCAGAC
Source organism: Acleris holmiana (assembly GCA_949316455.1). NCBI lineage: Eukaryota > Metazoa > Arthropoda > Insecta > Lepidoptera > Tortricidae > Acleris > Acleris holmiana. Next base: position 17,561,411 of record OX438767.1, read on the forward strand.
ACCTGTGAAGATAATATTGTCAAGGTTCTCGGCTTAGACTGGCATGTAGATGAAGACACTATTAAATTACGATTTAAAACTATTAAACAAGCTAAAACTAAACGAGAGATTTTGAGAAATATAGCTCAAATTTATGATCCCTGTGGATATGCGGCTCCTTTTCTTTTACCAGCAAAGCTGTTCCTACAAGATCTGTGGAAAGAAGGCAGCATCAAATGGGATACTAAATTATCCACTGAACTAACTTGCAAATGGGAAGAAATAAACTCAAATCTATCTGATATTTCGGACATCTCTTTACAAAGACAGCTCCCCAAAGCATCGTCAGATGAAGGAAATCAGTTACATTGCTTTACAGATGCGTCAACTAAAGCATATGCTGCCGTGGTTTACTTAGTAAATAACAAAGGAAAGGGTATGATAATAGGTAAATCGAGATTAGTTCCTATAAAAGATAAAGATAATTTAAAGATACCGCGTTTAGAATTATTGGGAGTAGTCATTGGAAACCGACTTCTTAAATATACCGAAAATTCCCTTAAGTTAAAAATCTCGCAACAGTTCTTATGGACTGATAGTCAAATAGTAATTGACTGGATAAACTCTGACAAACTCTTGACGCCCTTTGTAGCAAGAAGGATAAACGAAATCAAGGAAAATAAAAATGTTATTGTACGATACGTTCCAACTGAGCTGAATCCAGCAGATGTAGGTACACGCCTCAATAAAACAAAAATTGAGAAACTTTATTGGCTTAACGGACCCGATTTTCTGCTTCAAAAATCTGACAGCTGGCCTACTGGCACGTTAAGAGAACTTTCTTTGCTTTCCCGAGAGGGTCTGTGTAACACAGAAACTACTTCAAAAAATTCACAGACTAAGACAAATAACATAGAAGTACAGGAGAAAACGATATTTAATAACGATGGAAAAGAATTCTTAAATCAACCGGATGAAGACGTCAATAGAATTAAAAAGATTAAACTACTACAAAAACAACATTTTTCAGAAGAGATGAGTGGAAAGGAAACTAATCTTTCACGTAATTTATTGTTATTCATTGATGTTGACGGATTATTACGTAGCAAGGGCAGACTAGGAAATACAAATTGGTCTTATGATACTAGATACCCAATACTCTTACCTAAAGACTGTGACTTTACAAACAACATGATTATGAAGGTACATGAGAAGAATTACCACGTTGGGGCCAATCACACGTTAGGCATCATACGCGAACTTTACTGGATTCCCCAAGGCAAAAGTCAAGTTCAAAGGGTCCTGAGACGCTGTCTTAAGTGTAATAAACACGGAGGTGGTCCGTATCAGTTACCGCCCACTTCAGCTCTACCTTCAGAAAGAGTTAATTACAGTCGTCCGTTTACCTTTACAGGTTTAGATTATCTCGGACCATTATTAGTCAATACCGATCACGGAGTCAAGAAAAGATGGATTTGTCTTTATACCTGTTTAGCAGTGAGAGCGATACACCTTGAGGTAGTCAAAGACATGACAGCCAAAGAAACACTTCTGGCTCTACGTAGAATGATTTCATCTAGAGGTTTACCCGCAGTAATTACTTCAGATAACGCCCAACAGTTCAAGTTAACAGCAGAAGTCCTGACCAAACCATTTTGCATGGAAAATAACATCCGCTGGAAATTTATTCCACAGCTTGCACCATGGTTTGGAGGATTTTATGAACGCTTAGTAGGCCTAGTAAAGAATTGTATGAAGAGAACTCTGGAAAAGAACTTACTAAACGATAGTCAATTACTCACCATTACTAAAGAAATAGAAGCTGTTCTGAATTCGAGACCACTTACTAGTGTAGATGCCGAATTGGATCATGTTTTGAAACCGTGTGACTTCTTGACGATGGGAAAATGCCTTACACCAGACGCTGCCTCCAATGATTTGACGGTACACGGAACGGTTACAAGGACTGATCTAATTCAGAGCTGGAAACGTGGCTTGAGGATCTTAGAAGAGTTCAAGTCTATGTTCTCAAACCGATATCTCTCTAGTCTTCGAGAACGATATGGGAATTCTCCTAAGGAGCCAAGAGTCACATCCAATTTAATACCTAAAATCGGTCAAGTTGTACAATTAAAGGGGGACACTCCAAATCGTCAAAACTGGAAGGTTGGCAAAATAATAGAACTCTCCGAGGGAGGAGACGGTGCTTGCCGTACAGCCAAAGTAAAGGTAGGAAACGTAGAGTATACAAGGTCTATAGCACATCTTTACCCTTTGGAAGTAGATGAAGCGGATTCTGAAGTCATCAAAACCACCGAGCCTCAAAATGTATGTGATTCACCAGAGAGGAGCATACCAGAAGTAACAAATGAAGACAATATCGAAGTGATATGCGACGCAGAAAATAATGATCTTAATGACACTAACATGTCACAGTTTGTGAATAGCTGTGAATTAAGTAACAACGGAGGTGATCAGACATTAACGGGAACAAGACGGACACAGGACAGTGAAACGGTAACGGAGAATATGGAAATTGATGAAATTCCTGAAAGCTTAGACGTTCCGACAACGGAACAATCAAGACCCAAGCGTGAAGCAGCCTCAAGAGCTCTGGAGAAGATCCGGGAGTGGACGCAAAACCTCGTCGCTCTATTTTGACTTTCGCCGCCGGGAGTGTCGCGACGTCTCGCGAACGCACCCTAGATTATCATTCATGGCAACACTTTCATAGACAAGTTTAAGTGAGTATTGGTTTGAATGTTGGTTGTCCGTTATTCTTTACGAAAGTATGTTCATTGTGTTAATAAGGTGTAGTGGAAAGATCCGGGGCGATATGAAGGTGTCAGCTCTTCAGGAAAGCTAAGTATTCTAAGTATCTAAGTATTCCAAGTGTTCTAAGTATCTCTAGGGATTTATACGTATATCTAAGTATCCAAATCTATGTTTCTCAAGAGATCTGAATATCGTGATAATTATAACCTTGGTACTTATAACCTTAATCTAGCTATTCTCTGAATATTATATGTGCTATAAGTATTCACAGTGATCTCTGAGTAGTTCCAAGTGTGTTCTGAGTATGAGTGATGTGTGATTGTTGAGAGTGACAGGTGTGACTGACAAACTCTCTACCAGCCTCTTGCCAGAGGCCTTGTAGCTTTCGCCGGCCCTGTGTAATGCGTACGCTCATTTCCGTTGAGCAAGGACCAGGACGGTCAGTATGTTGTGAACTGTGGCTCGGCCCAGAAAGGCCAAAGTACATCCCCAGTGAGCTGCGGCTCGGCCCAGTAAGGCCAAGTACTTGCCCAGTGAGCTGCGGCTCGGCCCAGTAAGGTCATAGTATGTTGTGAGCTGCGGCTCGGCCCAGAAAGGCCAAAGTATATTCACAGTGAGCTGCGGCTCGGTCCAGAAAGACCATAGAATGTTGTGAGCTGCGGCTCGGCCCAGAAAGGCCAAAGTACATTCACAGTGAGCTGCGGCTCGGTCCAGTAAGGCCAAGTACTTACCCAGTGAGCTGCGGCTCGGTCCAGAAAGACCATAGTATGTTGTGAGCTGCGGCTCGGCCCAGAAAGGCTATATATAGTAGGATGATATGAAAGATGATGTGAGACAGGCCCAGAAAGGTCAAGTTGATGTGTATATTTATAGCTCTTGTTTACCATTGCTTAGAGTCATGTTGAGCCACTCTGAAGATCATTCAGATTCAGACCACTAAATACGGTGGTGTCATGTATTCTTCTAAATCTACGGATGGTGAAGCAGTCACACATGAGAAAAGGGCGGTTCCAGGCAGGCAGTCTGAGTGTAGCATCATAGGTGAGCTTCAGCCTTTAATTTTCACTCTCTCAAACAAGCAATTTTTATATGATACAACGTCTCATTTTGTCGCCTACTTCACACAAACCCAGGCATGACACTAGACGTGGCGACAATCATAGAGATGGGATCCTGTTTGACAGCAAGCGTACAATTATGAATATTATGATCATATTTTGACTATCCTCAAAAATGGCGTTATATGTAATTTATACTGGATTGACAGGTGTCAGGATTTACTTCATCTAGGCCATGCCAATGATAAAGGAAGAGAATGGATAAGACATGTTGACATATACAAATAATCAGTTATGTAAATACTATGCATTCCGACAGCGAACACTCAAAAATTATGTTATCTCTTTTTAACTTAATTCTATGTTCCTAAGTAAAAAGAGATGACAATACGTCAGCCAGTGTAATAATGGCAACATTTATATTTTGACGTTCATACAAATACCTATCGTGCCTAGTCAGCCATGTTTAGTTTGCTTGTCATAAGTATATGATGTGTAGTTTGTTAGGATGTGGTGCACGAAACAGCAAAAACTACAAATATTGAACATTTCACCGGTAAGTTTATGTTTTTGATAAATATTTGGTCAGTTTTGTCATTATTGGGGGACTTACATATGTAATTATGTAGTACATTATTATTAATCCATAGATCAAGATTAGTTAAAGATTATATTATGATTTGCCTTTTATTTACAATATTTTGAAAGTAAATTTTATTATTATTTTATTACTAAAACATATATAATATATTTTATTTTATTATTAAAATTTTATTATTGTTAATATAACATGTTTTTTTGTAAGTGTATCATATAGAACGTATATGGAATGTCCCAAACAAAGCATAGAACCATGTTTTCATCATGGAGTATACTGAGTAAGTTTCATTCCGGAATTATTTAAATAAAATAATATTATTCCGGAATGAGTAATGACTAAATTTTTATACCTACTAAAAGTCATCTAAGACGGCACCAAATATTTTTATTTCTTTACTTGACGACACGTTAGCCCAGTTGATAGTGACCCTGCCTACGAAGCCAGCGGTCCTGGGTTCAAATTCCGGTAAGAGCGGACATTTGTTACGATCTGATAATATAATAAGTCATATTTGTAAAAAATGCAGGAGTTAAAAACTGGTATTACACGATTATTAAAGATTATTGGCACTCTAACATAATTTACCTTCGTGTGTAATATAATTGTGCTGGCTTTGGCACTGTTTTGAATAAAAACAAAAGAAAATAATTATTGGACGTCAACTGCACGTCCATTGCGACTTTGGAGTAAACAATGTATTGTTTGTTATAACATTTCAAATTCAAATTCAAATTCTAGCATTTATTCGTGACAAATATAAATAATAATAAAATAAAACACAAACAAAATAAAAAATATAAAACAACACAATTTGCCACGAAATGGACCCTACTCAGCATGTTGCTAGCTTTACAGCCAGCGCTGATCTTCCGCATGGCCCATTCGGTGAGAGCACGGTGGGCAACACGAAAGGTGCACAAAAACGAACTATTATTTAAACAAATAAAACACTAAAATACACTCTAAGTAAATAATAATAAAAAAAAAAAAAAAAAAAAAAAAAAGACATACACTTTCATTTTTCATTTCACTTTTCTTCGGACAGCTGTCATCCCAGTACAAACTTTCAAAAGTCAAAACATGACCCCCTCCCCCGCAGACGAACGCAGGGAATGTTTTCCATCCAAGAGGGAAAACATGTTTCAGTGTTTTTCAACAAAAAACATTTTACCCACGCCCCTTTTCTGATCGAAAAAAATGTTAGATGTTTAAAAACACGGCGCAGCGGACGTGGCTTTACATAGAATGGCGGCACGGCAATTGCGTTATCTCATAATAATATAATCAAGAAGCTTATATATGACACTGGAGATGGCACGGCGAACTATGCCTTGAAGCCGAGAAAAGTGACCTTGAATGACGTCCCTTATGTTTTTTGTCCTTTTCTTTAGGGTGAATCATGAGTTAAGGACACTACATACTTACAGTTTACGTTATTATGTGAAAACGTGGGAAAGGAACACAGTATTTAAATGGTTTTTAAAGTAATGAAAAACAACAATAAAGTACTAAATATTTATTATTTTATGTACACAATACATATTTACATTGCACAATATACTTACCCTTTAGAGGAATAGATTTGTCTGAGTAATCAGAAAAACAGAAACAGAATACGTTTTAAAAAAACCGGCTTAAGTCCATGGCGCAGCTGCGGCAAAACAAGCTACAACAGCCCAGTGCTGGAGCTCGAACCCTTCATGCCCTGCTAGAGATCGATGGGGGTGGGTGGGGCTGCCCCGCTTCTGATAGATGTTTGCAGAAGCGCACGTGGACTGTTTTTATGCAACTTTACGTGCAGGCCAACCCCAACAACTTGTTGCGGTCGATTGCGGAGAGGCTGGATTATCCGTATTTACGACACGTCCTGTAACTTGAAATAAATGATTTAATAATAGATTCAGTTCGTCCAGTCCTTACGCAGTGGCTGGACAGGGAACACGATGTCCTCACCTTCCGGCTGTCGCAGGTGCTTTCGAGGCAAGGATGCTTCGGCAAGTACCTGCACCGGATCGAAAGGGAGCTGACCGCTGTGTGTCAGCACTGTGACTGCTGCCTTGAAGACACCGAACAGCACACGCTGGAAGAGTGCTGGGCTGGGGTGAATCAGCGCCGAGTGCTCGTGACTGCCGTGTGAGGCCATCTCTCACTGCCGGTCCCAGTCGCCGCCTTGGTGGCAACTGACGGCACGGTGGTATGCGTAACGTATTTTCCCTCTAAAAAAACGGTTAAAAAAGGTAAGCTTAGTTTTTGTAACTCCACCAGAAAACGAATCGCTGAAGAGCTACTACTATGCTTGTGAGGAGAAGGCGAGCGCTAGTTCCGCGCTTTCCTTTGCTAGGGCGGCGGAATTGCCCATCCCGCAGGTTCGGAGCTGTCTTGGAGTCCGAGCTGTCACGGAGTCCGAGCTGACACGGAGTCCGAGCTGGCACGGAGTCCGAGCTGTCATGGAGACCGAGCTGTCTCGGAGTAAGGGCAGTCACGGAGTTCAAACAATCATGGAGTCCGAGCTGACGTAGAGTCCGAGCTGTCACGGAGTCCGAGTTGTCATGGATTCCGAGCTGTCACGGAGTCAGAGCAGTTACGGTGTCCGAACAGTTAAGGAGTCTGAGCTGTCACGGAGTCCGAGCTGACCCGGAGTCCGAGCTGTCACGGAGTCAGAGCAGTCACGGAGTCCAAACAGTCATGGAGTCCGAGCTGTCACGGAGTCTAAGCTGACACGGAGTCCGAGCTGTCACGAAGTCCGAGCTGTCATGGAGTCGGAGCTGTCACGAAGTCAGAGCAGTCACGGAGTCCGAACAGTCATGGAGTCCGAGCTGTCACGGAGTCCGAGCTGACAAGAAGTCCGAGCTGTCACGGAGTTAGAGCTGTCACGGAGTCAGAGCAGTCACGGAGTCCGAACAGTCATGGAGTCCGAGCTGTCATGGAGTCAGAGCTGTCACGAAGTCAGAGCTGTCACGGAGTCCGAGCTGTCATGGAGTCCGAGCGCTCCCCTATATAGGTAGATAAGCGCCTCCCCTTCATTTAAGTCCCACCACTCTTATTTAAGCTCCGCCCCTTACAGGGGGGTATTTCCAAAAATCCATCAACCCTGCAGAGCGTGCCATATAAATAGACATACATTACATAGGTATACGTAAAAATAAAATGATAAAATATTTTGTCCTTGATAACTATTTTGTAACTAGGAAAAAACATTACAGTCGGCAACAAAAACTTATCTAAAATAATACAGAATTTTATTATTTATTCCCATAAGGCCCATGAGGAATAAGGTAAGTAGATATAATATTTATATTGATATTTTATATACGTTGGCCTAGTTCTTTGGTAGTGAAGTTATCCTGCCTTCAAAGCTAGAGGTCCCGGTTGAAATCCCGGTAAGGGTAGATATTTGTATGATGACCACGAGTATTCAGTCCTAAGTATTGGATGTTTTCTATGTATTTAATATATTTATCTGTATAAGTAAGTTTATCGTATCTAGTACCCATAATACAAGTCTAGAGCTTAGTTTGGGCCGGCCATTCTCAAAAATGCAAAATTTTGCGTGTCCGGCTCATTAATAATACCTAAATACGTTCAGATGTTAGTGCAATATTTTTTATTGTATACTTCATGTTTTTATCTATAAGTAGAATAAACATTTTAACTTTATTATTTATTTATAAATAATTATTTTATTTTTTGAACCCTCGTTCGCCAATTACCATAGCCTGTCCGCACGCTACCTTTGTCTTTAAATCTGCTCCTCATTTTAGTCAGGAATAAGTTCAAGCTACGCCAACCAAAATCTTGAGAGACCGAAACACTACCTGTGTTATCAGATAAAAAAAATAAAAATAGGACTACTCGATCAAAATTTATCATGATTTATGCCCGTGTCCGGCCCGAATGTATAATTGCCATCGCCATTCACTTTCGAAGTGCACATCCCTAAACAGCGAAATATTCGGACATCACTAGTGCATGAGTCGCGACCTGTTAGTTGTGCCGTGGCAATCGGACAGTGCGAACGTCTCAGTGTTGGTGTATACGCCGAGGATGCACGTAAGTACCTAATTACCGTAGCTTTGGTTTTCAAATTTTCTAATTCCCGTTCCTTTACTTATAAATTCGATTTCTTATGGAAATATTCTAATACTTAGTGAACCGAAAGAGATGTGAAGCCTTTGTATATTACGATTTTCCAATAGTTTCAATCGCTTATATTTTTTGATATTTTTACTAAATTGTTTTGTTTTCTAAGTACCGTAGTTCTAATTACCGGTTATTTTCTAATTACCGTAGTATGGAAATATTCAGAAGTTTTCAATTTTATAAACAGAGTCACGAAATTTATAGAGTTTCAACATAATTTACACTAGGGGCCCATTTCACAAAAGCTTGTTATATATAACTAATTAAACTTCCACTTGTCTAACAAGCGGAAGTTTCGTTTTAATTCATATTGTTGGAAAGAGATTTCCGCTTGTAATACAAGTTACAAGCTTTGCAGGGCCCCAGGTTTGAAGACTAATCGACTACATTATCAAATTAATTAAGTAGGTATCATATTTATGCACTTTTTTACAGAATGGGAAAACCAAAGAAGACCAAGGAGGAGATTTTAGAGAAAAAAAGACTTTTGGCACGTCAGCGGCGGGAACGTATTAAAAATGACCAAATTTTGTATCAGCGAGCGAAAGAAAAGGAAAAAGAAAGATATGAGAAGAGAAAAAGGGACAAAAACTTGTTGCCAGTTTCCATTCCATTCCATTTTAATTCTTAGGTACAAGAAGTGTGCGAATTTCGATTGTTTTGCATTTTTTTTGATTTTGTCTTACTTATTCGTCTCTAGATTTGTAGTATGACTTTTATTTCTGCCTACATTAAATAAGAAGAAGGTTGTAATTAATATTTTGATAAAAAAAAAAATTGTTGATATTTCAAGGCAAAAGTGCTCTTCAAATGTTTTTGAAATAAATAGTTTGATTATAAAATAAATAGTATTTTATTTCAACGTCGATATAAGCTCATTAAAAGAAAAGGAAAAGTATTCATATAAATATTCAAGTAGTTCTTTAATGTAATAGTACCTAGTTTTATTAGTCTTACTTCAAACATTTGCTCTTTCTAATTACCGTAGCCATGTAAAAATATTGTTTTCTAATTACCGTGTCCATACAATATTTGAATCTCAATAACTCAAAAACCACTGTATTTATTCTAATGCCATTTTGATACATTGTTTAATTAGCTTACACTTGTTCATATTCAAAAGTTATTTTCACAAAACAACGAGAAAAAAAAATGCCTATGGTAATTAGGCAGAGAACACTCGACTCTGAGAATGGCCGGGGCCTAGTTCAATTCGTGTAAGATTGTCCCCCGATATTTATTTGTTTATTTTGTTTCTGTTGTAGGCAGAAACATAATTCATATTTATCATAAAATCAAGTCTGTCGCGACCTTCTGATAGGGGGCACTTAGGACGTTTCGAAAAGACTAAATTACTCTTGGTAAAAGTGGCACTGATTTCGAGATATTTTGACTTTTTGTTTTATAATGTATGAGACGACATTATTATTATTAACCTGAACAAAAAGTAAAAATACTTCAAAAACAGTGCCACTTTTACTGACACTAATTGAACTTTTTCGGAACGTCCTAAGTGCCTCTAACTAATTACCTAACACCCTGTATATTGGAAATGCGAAAGTTTAAAAATATCAACTGCAATATACTGCTCAACCATATACCTAAGCCAATAAGCAGTATCTCAAATTCAGTAGCCAAAGCACATTCAATCTTATCCTCTTGGTAATAAGGTTGCATTTGCTACAGGAGTTTTGTCTGAGATACTGCCGTTTGTGTTAGCACTGTTGGCAGAGTAGAATAATAGTCAATACATTCATGGTAATAGGTCGAAATGAAAATGACGCCAAGTGCCTATGCTGCTGCGCCATTATTCCATTTATGGGGTAAATGATACTTGAAATTAAAATGTAGTACACTACGCGAAGGTAAAGGCTAAACTATGTTATACACGCTATAAATTGTGTATTATTTGTTGCAGCAATATACCACTTCGATTTCAAGGTAGTTTTTTTTTTATGTTCAGGAGAAGGCACACGAGCTCTCAGGCCACCTGATGGTAAGTGGAGTCCGAGACTCATAGACAATTGAATTCTCAAGACTATAATCCTAAGACCTCAAATGCGTTGCCAACCCTGAGGACTAAGATGGAATGCCTCTATGCTAGTAATTTCACCGGTTGTCTTATCCCCACACCGGAACACAACAATGCGAACACTGTTGCTTGGCGGGTGGTTAATGGATAAGATGGTGTTAGCGATCCGGACGGACCCTGCACAGGGTCCTACCACCACTAAAAACTAAGTTTTTTACAATAAATGTTTAGATATAAAAGTAAAATAACAATACTCATATAAAAAACAAACACTATAAAAAACCTAACCTACGGGTGCCGCCGGCAGCGGGGCAGGGCTCAAGCTACCGGTGGTTAGGGCTGCAGAGAGAGGAACCTCCTCACAATACGTGCCGTGTCGAGGAGTACTGCTTTCTGTATCTGGCCCTTGATCTAGCCACCTAGCGAGAGTCTCTTGAGGTGTTGATCGAGACTCTTCGCTATAAGACCGTTCGCCGAAACAACTATCGGGACAATGATCGTCGAGTCAACATCCCACATAGCGGTAACCTCGTGAGCCAAGTCAAGGTACTTGCTGAGCTTGTCCTTCTCAGCCTTCACGAGGTTCTCGTCATGCGGGATGGTGACGTCAACGAGCACTCCCCGGCGTTGAGATCGATCTGTTAACACGATATCAGGCTTATTGGCAACAATAGTCCTGTCCGTGATGACAGATCGATCGCAATAGAGCGTAGCACGACCATTTTCGAGAACTGGTGCCGTTGTGTACTTATAGTACGGCACTTCGGACTCAACAAGACCATATTGAAGAGCAAGTTGCTGATGGATGATCTTGGCCACGAGGTTATGTCTGTACAAATACTCGCCGTTGGCCAAATGGGACAACCAGAAATAATGTGTCAGAGAGACTCGCCGGGGCGACGACACGCTCGACAAATGTCGATCGTGCCATCCCTCAGAATATACCTCCTATAATTGTTCGTCATTATGACCTCGTCAGCAATTGCACAGACAAAACTTTCGGTTTCCCCAAAGAGGTCGTCAAACCGTAGCCAGTTCACGGATGCTAAAAGGTCTACGTCAGGCCCTGTCAGGGCCCGGTAGAAGCGTCCGTGCAGCTCCTTGCTCTTCCATACGTTCTTGCGGTCCTCAGTGCTTAACACCGCTGGTCTGCGCCAGTTCTTGTTTGCCAAGGAGAGAGGCGTAAGGCTCCTGTCTACTGCAACCACATCACGATGCATTCCACACTCATTGGCAAGGAAATAGTCCCTGAGATTGCACATCTCGCGGTTGTGGAGATTCTTAGCATTTAAAATGCCACGACCTCCACACTTCCGCGGGATGTACAATCTCATAACAGACGAGCGTGGGTGCAACATGCGATGTGATTTAAACAGTAGACGGACCTTTCTATCCAGGGCGTCCAGCTCAGTCTGAGTCCACCTTAGTATGCCAAAGGAGTATGTGAGCAGCGGCATCACCCAGCCGTTGAAGGCGCGCACCTTATTACCACCCGACAAAAGACTGTTAAGAACTTTTGTCAAGCGGCAAAAGAAACGCTCCTTCATCGATTGCTTGATATCGCTGACCACAATACCCAAAGACTGTGACATACCAAGATATTTATAGGTTTCAACTTCGGAGAGAGATCTAAGAGTCAGTCTCAGAAAGCTGCAAATTCGATGAATTTACAACTTTCCCTCGTTGAACATGCATGACCGCACACTTATCTACACCGAATTCCATCTTGATGGCACTACTGAACTCTTGTGTGATTTTCAATAGTGTCATAATATCTTGGCGTTTCGATGCAAGCAGCTTGAGGTCGTCCATGTACAATAGGTGAGAAATGACTTCAGCCTCTTTACGAAGTCGGTAGCCTAGCCCGGAATCCTTCAGCAAAGAGCTTAGAGGATTCAACGCTAGGCAAAACCACAAAGGACTCAGACTGTCGCCCTGGAAGATACCTCTTTCAATCCTTATCAAGTTAGGCGAAACAGAGGGGACATCTGGACCACCTGGTTGACGAAGGACTGTGACCCACTGCCTCATACACACACCCAAAAAGGATCTCAAAGTTGTAGCAACTTTATACAACTCTAAGATCCTTTCAAGCCATGAGTGAGGTACCGAGTCATAAGCCATTATTATTATTATTATTTATTTAGCAGGCAGCAGTTGGGACAACTGATAAATGCCTGTATCCATTTGTTCCTTTATCAAGTGTTCTTTGTGCTGAGTATTGATCCAACCGGTTTTTAAATTGATTGACATTCAGGGCTGAGCCTACTTGTTCTGGCAGTTTGTTCCGTGGTTTCACTACTATGTTACATAAGAAGTGTCTGCGAGGATTGTTATGGGAAAGCTCAGATAGTAGTTTAAATTGATGGCCCTGAAGAAGAGTGTTGGTGTTAAGCTTGAAAAATTTATGAAACTCCTGTAAATCGTAATGTCCTGTGAGTATCTTATAGGTTTCTATTAAATCGCCACGCTCTCTGCGCTCTAGTTGTGAGTTTCAGCACCTGCAGTCTTTCATCATAGGTTTTATTTTTCAGTTGTCTCGGTATTTTGGTGAAACTGCGTTGAACTTTTTCGAGCAATTCAATATCTTTGGCAAAATAAGGACTCCAGGTTTGAAAAGCGTATTCCAAATTGGGTCTTATATAATAATTTATATATCTGAAGTATTCGTTTTGGGGTTAACACTCCGAAGGCTTTCCTGATAAGATAGATTAGGGACTTAGATCTTTTGGTAATTGCTGTTATATGTTCCTCCCATTTGAGTTCCTCCGTTATCTTGACTCCCAGATCTGTTTGCACTTTGACTGGCTTGAGTTGGATTTCTCCTAGGTTATATTATATGTGAAGTGCGGATTACGATTCCCTATTGTCAAATTGAATACTTGTAGTTTGGGGCAGACGCGGGTTGTAGATTTTTCGTATTAAGCAGGGTAATAAGAAATAAATCAAAAACAGTTTTTCAAAATTCAAACATCTGTATTTCAATGATAGTTCAAATCAATGATTTTAGTCGAAAACAAAATTTTAACAAAGATCTGCATAAGTTTAGGATTGATTGGATAAAGCCACTAAATAGTAAAATAGTATATTTAAAATGGTTTAAAGGTATTGTGGAAATGTTAAATTCAATGAAAATTATAATTGAATAAAAAAAATTGGGTAATTTGGGTGATGGTGGTGGTTTGTTTGTATGTTTGCGGTTCTTTTTCCAATCAACGAGGACGCAGGCAGTCTAGCATGTCTACACTTAACACTACTTCATCATTTCACTCGCTCAGCAATATAAAAGTATTCAAACTGATCACAATGTTTATATGGCAGCCCCATGGAACTCCACGCAACACTTAACGTACCAACACAGCTTCGGAAATATATGACATTTCAAACAATCAGTCCACAAGTGCTATGAGTTTTGTAAACATTATTGTTTTATTAGTATTACAAAGCCAATTGGATTCTTTCTCACAACGTTAGAGTTTCCGCGAGCGACTACCAGCATTCTTGCACCTCTAGCTAAATGTCACATATTGCCTTCAACTTTTACCTTATACAAATACAAAGGGTCGATTCATTCTTAATTAATGAGATGTGGTTTTTCCATCGTTGGTAAAATGCAAAAAAACAATCACATAACAGACTAGTTTTCCGAAAAACTCCTTCGAAAATAGAAAATATTTTTACAATATTGCAAAGGGTAGGCCACAAACAAAATTACATAAGTAAGCTCAATTCAAATCAACGGATTACACGAATCCGAACCATAATAAATTTCAATTTGCAGTCGATATAAGTAGATCAGGATAACTATCTCAATATTAATACGTCGTTTAAAGACCGCGCTCGGTCGCGGCGGCGGCGCCGCCTCGAAATAAACTCACAAATACTCTATCGATAAAAACTATTCAGTCGTTTTTATTTATTCATAAAAATATATCTTTAAAAGGCTCAAATAAAACTGTTTACAGCTCTATAAGTACCGTTCACGTGGGAGCGTTCGGGCGCATCACTGGGGGCCTCGGGAAGAGTGCGGGGGCCCTGGGGGGAGGGGGGGGCGGCTAGTGCACGGGCAGCGGCTTGAGCTGGCGCCGGCGCAGCAGCGAGGAGTCGGCGGGCGGCGACAGCCCGAGCGGCGAGCAGGAGGGGGGGGGCCGCGCCGGCTGCACCGACTTGGAGGCGCGCAGCGGCGTCGCCGGCTCCAGGTACGAGTAGTTCATCGAGAAGTGCTGCGCGATCACGCGGTTCACCGCCATCGCCGACTCCGCGAACGCGGACAGGTTGCGCGCTGACATATTGCTGTAACAAACAGACCGCCCTATAAGCTTCAACCAATTCTTCATTATTGCAACTAAACGTTACACTGGGCTTAAGTAATATTTCATAGTTATTACCAAAGAGCGGAATTCTTCATAGCAAAAATCAAACTGTCAGAGGGATTGACCTAACTGTTTTATCGACTTATCGATAAATATTTGTCACTTAACGAAACAAAGTTAAAGTAATGAAATCAGGCTTTTGGATATACATACAAACAAATTAACGGTGTCCCTAATTAGCTGACCGCCACTGTATTTTAGTATAATAGTAAAGAATAAAACAGAAAATAAAAATTAAAAACAAATATTGCTAAGAGTAGGTAACTAATCTTCATTCAAAATAACAAAGTCGAAATCTAAACCTGGTCGTTTCTGGACCTAAAATTATAATTGAGATGTGTTTTATGTGATTCCGTATGTAATGTTGCCTTTTAATTCTGATGTTTTGACATATTATTTTAATGATTGACTTATTTTTATTGCTTGTGCTTTGTGTTCCTATTGATTGATTATGTTTTTTTTTTTTTTTTTTTTTGACGATTTCAATGTAATTTCTTATACTTTGACATAACACGCAATGTATACTGTGACTTACTTTGGAAAATAAATATCATTCATTCATTCATTCATTCATTCATTCATTCATTCATAAATCTGTACTAAATATGTTTTCTTCATCTTCCCTGTAGTAAAAGAAAATAGTCATTATTTTTTCAACATTGTCACCTTTCAAATTACTCATTTTTTCATTGTAGATCCATTTATAAGATGAAAACGAGCGTTCTACCTCAGTTGAAGTAACAGGAGCATTTTGACTGTAATCACCTTTTTCTATAAAATCAGCATATTTGCGTATCATGTCGTAGTCCGGAATTCTATCTAGTACTTTTTCAAGTTTTATTTGCACTGTCTGAGATCCACACCAATTTAGAATACTTCTCACCTGGTCAAGTATTAGAAGAGAGTCTAATAAGGATAAACAGGATGTTTGTAATTTGATTATTGCGTCACGTAAAATGCCATAACTTTCTTTTATGTACAACAGATCAATTTCTCAAACTATTGTGCTTATGTACTCTTTTAGCTTCTCTTAATGCAGCCGACTCTTTTGAATTTAATTTTGAAATTACTTCAGTAATACATTCCAAATATTCTGCATAATATATAGCTGCATTAAGCCATGTGCCCCACCTAGTTATAATAGGTTTTGGAGGCAATGGTACGGATGGATTTATGTATATTAAGGCATCAACACTTTTATATTGAGATCGTATGTGCTCGCAGACTCTATGTAATCCATGTGCCAGACATGTAACATGTAGTAGATTTGGAAATGTAGCTTTTAAGATTTTACCAGCCTTTAGCATGTACGCGGCACTATCAGTGCTCAAAACAAGGACATTTCTAACATACTTCCGATTAAGTAAGATTTGCAACAAGAATTTTTCTTTAGTTCTCTTACAATCAAATTAGTGACACTTTTGCCCATCCTATTTAATGTTTCGTCGACTGTTATCCATATATATTTTCCTATCAGGTTCTTGCGTATGTCTTGAACTGTTTGTTGGTAAAATATATCTAAGTATACTTTTCTCAGCAATGATTCATCCGGAAATGATTTAGATGTACAGGAACAACAATTTTTTTTTTTTTTTTTTTATAAACTGTGGATTGTTAATCTTTTTTCATGGAATATTGCACGAAACCAAAAATATTATTAAATCTATATAGAATGTGTCTGAACTCGTACTTTTTGAGCATTGTGACGAATGAGTTTTACTCACTAAATGACTTTCAACACAATGTTTCTTCAGCTGATGTAAATGAACGTCACATTTAGAGCAATATATTGTGGAAGAATCTTCTTTGAAACTAAGAGAAGAATCTTTCTGTATCCATTTTTTTATTGTTTTTCATTTAGGATTAACCATTTTAGTAGCACGGCACGGAAATCACTCATGAAACTCAAGTGAGATGAGATGACATATGTGACGCTGACATGATTTACTTTAATATGGAGATGCAAGTTGCTTATCAAAGAGGTCAAATGTTACAGAATAATCTTTTAAGTTGATTATGGATACCTAATGCGATATTATTCCGTAACATCGATAAGTCGATAAAATAGTTAGGTCAATCCCTCTGACAGTTTGATTTTTGCTATGAAGAATTCCGCTCTTTGGTTATTACAACTCATTTTGTGTACATCCTAAAATAGTAGACATATCACGCTGAAGTAGAAAAATAGTACTTTTCCACACGCAACAAGCGTTTGACGTCGCCGAAACCCAACAGACTCCAAAATACAAATCCTCAACGTATCTTTTAACTAACTAAAATCATTTTTCTGCTCATGCGATTTTGATGATAATTTAATAATATCAAACTATCAAGCTAATATGATGAAGAAGACGGAAAGCGCCTATATGAACTCTTTAATGGCTAAAAGTAAATCTGTCGAGATTGGATTCGGTTAACTCGTCTGTTTACAGTTTCATTAAACATCAAATCAGCTAATGTTTCAACGACAAACATCCCCGGAACTCATTTACAAGCAAGTGGCTCATTTCCCCATGGCATAGAACCAAAAGGGTCGCAAGTGGCAGCATTAAGCGCGGGCTCACCGTTTGATGTTGATGGGCGTCTGCAGCGGCGGGTACTGGTCGCGCAGCGTGTCGGCGCGGCGCAGCCAGGGGTGCTGCAGCACGCGCTCGGCGCTGAGCCGGCGCCGCGCCTCGCGCACCAACAGCTGCCGGATCAGGTCTTTGGCCTCGCCAGAAATGTGCGCCCACTCTTCCTCGGGGAAGGTATAGCGTCCCTCCTGATCACAAAAATATACCATTGTCTAATACATTTGATACATGTGGGTCAATCAACTTTTCTTTGTAGCTCGTTGCCATGGTGACGTCTCCTGGGTCACTCTTTAAAACCACGATTTTAAAGTATATAAATCCAGCAAACATCGGCTTTTGTGGCAATTACAAGCCCATTATTTTATGGGTTTTCTTCCAAGCGTATTAGTAGTGTATATTATAACCATTTTTCTAAGGAACTCTATCACTGTTGTCTCCTGGCTTACGGGACAGAATAACAACAACGAAAAGTTGATCCACCCATATACACGTTGGCCTAGTTGGGAGTGACCCGGCCTCTGAAGCCAGCGGTCCTGGGTTCAAATCCCGGTAAGGGCAGATATTTGTGTCATGATTCCTAAGTCTTCGATGTTTTCTATGTATTTAAGTATGTATTTCACTATACGAGTAAGTTTATCGTTGTCTAGTGGTAAGGGCAGATATTTGTGTGATGATTCCAAAGTCTTAGTTGTTCTCTATGTATTTAAGTAGGTAGGTGTGCATTTCTCTATATGAGTAAGTTTATCCTTGTCTAGTACCCATAGTACAAGCTTAGAGCTTAATTTGGGACTAGATCAATTAGTGTTAGATTGTCCCCCAATTTCTTTTTATTTATTATTTATATACTAGCGTCGATCAGTGGAAGATCGTTACCCCGTTTCATAGGCATGTGATATTTGTCAACAGAAAAATATATTAATCGTTTCAAACTTCGCAGAGGATGACTGCTCTCTTACTTTTACTCCCATTATAGACCAAGTTTGCTTTCTTGATTTAGCTTAGAAGCAACAGTACAGTAAGTAACATCTCAAGCTCAACACTTGCTTTATTAAGGTTGCGCGCGTTGTTAAATTAAGCACAGCGTTGATTTCCACACGTTCATCAACACCGACAGGAATTGCGTGAAAATTAAACACACCAGAGTGTCTACGGCGTCAAGGTACGCTCTAGCATTTACAGCTTGGAAAAAATTACGTTTAGAAGTATCTAGAAGAGTCAACGAACCTGTATAGAAGTAAACAGGAGGTCCTGGCAAGCGCGGCAGTTCTCGCCGCGCTCCCAGCCGCAGTCGGCGCCGCAGTCGGCGCGGAAGGGCGGGTAGCCGCACAGCAGGATGTACGCGATGACGCCGAGCGACCACAGGTCGCAGCGCTTGTCGTAGTGCGTCGCCGCCGAGCCCGCGAACAGCGACACTACTTCGGGCGCCATGAACTCTGCGCTTCCCACCTGTGGGCGATGGAGAATTGGATGTTAACCGGATATTCAGGATGCAAATGGTACTCGCTGGAAGCAGGCGATAGTGGACCAGCCATTGTGCTTTCTTGGGCTATGCTTCTACTGATATTGCGATGATGAGCCTTATTAATATTTATTGGGACGTTAACAGGCTGACTCGCTTTTTAGGGTTCAGCACCTCGAAAGGAAAAAGCGGAACCCTTATAGGATCTTTGTTGTCCGTCCGTTTGTCAAGACTTTTTTTCTCAGGAACGCGTGGAGGTATCAAGCTGAAATTTATATTAAATACTCAAGTCTACTGTCCCGAGGAGCCGTGAAAAAATCAAACTTCTAAGCCAACGCAATCAAAAGATACCGTTTATTCCGCAAATTTCCGAAACTCGCAAGGGAATCAAAACCTAAAGGGACTACCAGTCGATCTTGAATCTTGAAATTTGGTACGAAGCAACGTCTTTTACCGTATTTTTTTTGTTACATCATATAATAAAAATATTTTTAATAATTTTAAAGGCCACCTACAGGTTTGTACGGAACCCTCGGCGCGCGAGTCCGACTCGCACTTGGCCGGTTTTTTTAATAATAATGACACTAACCTAATAAGATATGTTTGGGTGCTACTTAGGTGTTACGATAACGATTGTGATCACATACTATTAATTATTTAATTGTAACGTATTGCTTCATTTATTATCCTCTACTCATGTAACCGGGTTACAAGTGAGGTACAAGCGCTCATAAGAAGTCGCGGCCAGATTATTTGTTACCAATCTAAAAAACAAAAACCAGTGATTAGAGTTTCTAGATGTCATGCAGAGAACACTAGACAATTAAGCCACGAATTAAGTAGCATTATAACATGGAGAACAAGACAGCTAAGAAAAGGAGTCAAAAGAACTTGAAAATACGTAGGTTCGGTTTCATGGTAAAAAAAATACTTGTTCTCATTCAATAGAAACAGTTCAACGGCTTTGTTAATCCACTAATCGGATAGCGTTAATCCCTTCCACTTAACCGCTAGCGACTGTCTCTTCATCCATTCGAGTAGAAACATTGGCATATTTGGCAGATGTTAGGTAACCGATCGTGTTCGGTTGAACGATTCGTTTTGAATTTTCAATGACGGAGTCACACTACGCGAGGACGATGGTTGTGCGATCACGGAATGTTCTTCGTACAATATTGTATGTAATACCTACATATTTTTTACAGAAGTCTTGTTTATGTTATGCTTAAAAATATAAATATGAGCACTCTGACCTAAATTATCTATACCTACACATCTTAAGAACCTAATGTAAACACTTTTTTTTAAACAATGAATCTATGCAGAAATTGATAATGGTATAACAAGTGATTAAGTGTTGTTTACCTGGGTCTTTTAAATTGTGCTATTTCTCTGTAATGTTTTTTTTTTGATGGACAATAAAGTGTTTTGTATCGTATTATATTGTATTCTTAACATTTAATATTTGTTTTAAAAAAGTTTAATACTCTGCAATAACCTTAGACAGCAAAGTTTCAAAACAATATACCTACCTAATCTACGTAACTCATTGCTACTATAACTTTATACAATTCTTATTAATCCACGACTTTGATAAGATAAATATATTCACGGCACACATGATAACGAGGTTTTTCATACCCTAAATGATAGGGTGCCTCCTTGTCTGAATACAGTCCCTTATCGGTTTTGCAGTGAAACAGAAATATAATTCATACAAAACATCAGATAACTAAAGTCGATAATATAATTATTGAAACAAAATCCAGGGAAATGCAGACACTTATAATTTTTATAGATTTTCAGTATATGACTCATCTTTATCATAAGTACACTGCACGATCAGGCTTCGTGATCTGATCAGTCTTATTAAACCGTTGCCTCAGCCGTCGACTTTCCAAATGTTATTATTGATAATTTCATATCCAACAGTCCAGTAATAATGGTGTTAAGATTATCGTTATAAAGTAATTAACTCCTGCTTGCACTTGCAAAACAATTTCGTACCACTAAGCCCTAGTGAATGTTATCGCCAGTAATCTCCGCCTTTAACCTAAATCTCATACCTAAGCGGTCGCATATTAGGGACGCAAGTCGCAAACACGGTTATTTTTATAAAAATAACACTTGGCAGTTTTAACGCTGTCTATTATGATTTTATTAATACTGTGTTGGTTGGACATCCGTGTCTCACTAACTATAACCCAATTAATATTCCGTTTCACGAAAGCTGTATTACGAGCGGAAATCTATTTTCAACAATAAGCTTTCAAGAAAAACCACGTGTCAATGGGCTACTAGTGGTAACTGTCACATTATAAAGACGAAAGATTTGTATTTTTGCATGTTTGTAACGCTCGCTAAAAACTCTTTCACCAGTAGAATGCTAAATTATCATCACTGAGTAACATAGGCTATGTGTTATTTTTCTATGCGGGCGGGCGGAGTCGCGAGCAACAACTAGTGTATAACACAATGGGAGTTAATTTTGTACAGCAGAATTATTTTGAGTTTACCACTGACAGATGGATTGCCTTCATTTAATTTTCAGCTTTAATTTCATACAAATAAAATAGTTATTACAAAATCGGTAGACGTGGGTAAAAGTACTTTGAAAATTGCTGTATTTGTATGAAATTAAAGTTGAAAATTAAATGAAGGCAAACCATCTGTCAGTGGTAAACTCAAAATAATTCTGCTGTACAAAATTGACTACCATTGTGGTAAACCTACAGTACCCAATCGTACTGTATGACAATACTGATTATACCTAGTCCACAGTGACTGCAAATGAGATACTATATACCTATTTCCTAAACTAAACCTGTACTTTATATTTTGTCACTGCATCATGAAATCCTAGGCAATGTCTAATACAAAGCAAAGAGGAGGTTATGCTAATCTAAAATGTTAACAAAATCTATTATTTAAGATCAGAACTTACCGGCGTCATAAGCTGCGGCGTCGCCAACGGCCCGGCAAGGGTTGACGTAAAGCTGATGCCGCTGCCAAGATCGAAGTCGCATATCTTGACCGGACAGAGCCGGTCGGTGTGCACGCAGAGGATATTCTCCGGCTTGAGGTCGCGGTGGGCCACGCCCTTGCCGTGAAGGAAATGCAGGGCGTTGGCAATCTCGCGGACGATCTCAGCCGCCTGCGGCTCGGAGAAGTAATGGTGCTCTTGGATGCGATTCAAGAGCTGACCACCGTTAATCTGGGACAATGGAAGCATACTGTTAGCAGACATAAACGTAGGTACTCTGTTGTTCAGAAGAAAAATACTATTAACGTATAATAAGGAGTGTACACTTTATTAATAACCGTTGGCTGTTGGAGGAAGAGGCACCGTGCAACATAGATTGGGAACACGCGGACTGTTACTTCGTGACAGGCTTTGCAAGCAAGTGATCCCCCATCAATTCATCTTAACTCTAAACTAACATTACTACGTTTCAAATGTATTGCATTTGCGACATGCTAATGATAACGCCTTTCTTATGAGATGCTGAAGGAGGTCCCCTCTTCAGCACCATCGGTTTCAGTCTAAATTGATGCGATCGTTCTTGTCATCAATCGTTTAAGTAAGAAATAATCGAAATAGCGTTAAGTATCAGAATCCCATTTTCATATTTAAACTTTCCACATGAAACATACATAATTCTGTGTCGTTACGAGCGCGTAGGTACACTTGTGCTTGCTGACACAGGAATAATCTACACGATGCAAGTCCATTACCCAACAGTTTTTGTTTTCTTTCGATGTTTATGTAGCGAGATATGTCGCAATTGCCCAGTACAAGCTCATTTTAAAATTTAAACACCCTGATTAAAACAATACGAAGGCAACTCCAGCGCCGTTCGACTTTGAAACGTAAAGTATTATATTCGTTTCGAATCGATAACGAAAATGAAACTTTAAGCCTTCACCAAATAAGGTAAACTATGTTTTTCGTTTTCAAACAAAACAATGATGTATTAGCATTAAATCTATGGAATGTTTTTATCTGTAATGCGGTCTGATTCCAACGGAAAAACGTGACCGCGTGACTATTATAATGCAAAATTATTTGAATTTCCAACATTTAGAACGTACCTAGGTATTGTTTTAACTATTTCAAATGTCTGTAATTTAAATGTAACACCTTTTTTTGGCAAATAAATAATCTATCTATCTATTTATCTAAATGATATTGAATCGCCAGTGATTCTCACAGCATTAAATATCATTATGTAGCTTGCAGGAAATAATGACTATCATGACACGAAGCCAAAGGCTACGGCTATGAAACGAGCAGCCCGCAGGAATTCTTTACAACGCATGCGTTACATTTTAATTACTTTTTTTACCGGCAACTAAACTTCACGTCCACTGTTCCACTATAATATAATAACTACGAAGTAAACATGTCACGTTCTAAGCCATTATGCGCGTAACACCTCAGATCACGGGTTTATCGTTACAGGAACACATAATGAGTAAGTATAAGATAAGCTGGCAAACAAAGGAGCAGATTAAATGGATTCAGGTAGTTGTGTAGTCACAGGCCTCATCAACTGATATTTGAGGTTGGGGTTATCGTAAAGACTTGGTATGGTACTACTACTTGCCTGGCAAGCGACTTGCGACTGCATAATTCTGCAGTTAACCGGATTTAAACGACATTGTATTGAGCACGGAGTTTACTTGCCCCGTTCGCAACAAGATAAGCATTTTAATGGGTTTCCTATAGAAACTATAAAACCTGTCAGCGCTTTTTTGAAGGTTAAGGCAAACACTACGAGCAAATTAACGCACTTATTCAAGTTGTAATACTAAATTTCTAAGTAGTATTGAAATTTAAATTTGAAAATTAAAAAATATATTATTTTGGATTAACACGAAACCTGAAGAGCGTTACGGTTTTGCAGTGAAGTGCTTATTATAGAATTATATAAGTTGGAACATTCTCCTTTTGGCTACCATTCTGCATTAAATTGAAGCGCAAAAGTATGTGAAGGTACTTTGCTGATTAAAGTTCAATTAATTATGAGCATGTTCCGTTTAAAAATAAATAAAGTTTCCTGATTTGTGGTCAGCGGCATTGGCTTCCCGTATAATTCCTCAACGTTTTAAAGATACTGCGCTCCATGTGCCAAATGAATAATTGTTTACATACAGATGTATGCATATATTCATTTTACATTACCTATAAATAATACAACAATAAGTTAAATTAATTCCTTATAAAATGGTAAACATCTCGAATATTTGAACAAAACTTGTTAATGTCTTTGTTGTATGTGGGATACACATATTTGCCCATATGGTAGCATAAATGTTATACTTGACTCATTGCCAAAATATCTGTACGCTAAATTTTAAACGCAAAAAAACAACAACTTATAACCATTGCTCTGTAAAACGTCAACATGATCCGTGATATGACAAAGAAAATATTACATCATCTTCTAAATAGTAACACCTGAATCTGAAACGTGCTCGAGGGCGACAACTTCTGAAACGAATGCCTTTAAGTATTCTTTACATATGCATGAGTAATATTGAAAATGAAAAATTCCAAACAGCTGCGTCAGAAAAATAGTTACCTAGACAAAGTGCAAATAGTCGGGTTACATTAGTCACCGGTATTACTAGTATTATGCCCAATACAACGGGAAACAACCGTATAGAAAATCTCTTTTTCACGCAATTACTTCCGATAAGTTTCCTACAGGATCTATTTTGTACTTTAAAACCTATCTTAACGCCTACAAAACGTACACTCAAAATGGTGGTGCACGGTTTCGTGATGTAACTAGCTGCAAGAGAAAGCTTAAAGGCTTGCACGGGCAGCACACAAGGACCAATGACCGACAGTTTTACCTTTAGGCTGTCTTGGAAGATGCATAATAATATTAATTTATTGCAAAAGGACACTTGGAATTAAGTACTAGTAGAGTTGAGTACAGTGAATGGATATGAATATTGTGTTATATTTTATATTATATCGTCGGTTGCCTTATCATATCATTGAGCGTCTACACAAATGCAACTTGTGTGGTTCTATGCATGAATACAGTTTATCAAGAACCACAATGCCAATACAACATTATTATTGTAAAACAAATACGATTCACATTTCTTGTTTCCATTCTAGTCTGTTAGCGCAACATGAGAAATAAAAAAAATACCTTCTGGACAAATTACGGCGTGTAAGATAACTCCTGTTTACAAATTCAAGTTACATCTAGTTTTAGTGAAAAGCTACTTCAGTTTTTTTGCTTCCATAAACAAAATCATTAATGTTGCCCTCGCGTTTTGCCTTAGTTCGACACAAACACGTTTTAGCGTTGGCCCTGTGACGCTAAAATGTGCTGAGACGCTCCCTTCCAAAAAATAAGGCTTTTAAACGGTTATTAAGTGAGGGTATTTTTTCCATAAAAACTACAAGTTCCCGTATGTCGATACGGGAACTTGTGTGTTGTTACTCTAGTGTACATTATCAGTTTATTCACTGCTTTCATGGGTATGTAAAACTTCACACTAACCTTCTCAAAGACAAGGTAGAACTTGTCGGTGTCCTCAAAGAATTCAATGAGCTGGATTATGTTTGGGTGTCCCTGGCAGTAGTGGAAGGTCTCCACCTCGCGGAACACCCGGGCGCGGGCGTGCCCCGGCACTTTGTCGATGATCTTCACTGCATACTCTTGCCCTGTGTAGATATTCACGCAAGTCTGCACCGAGGCGTACGCGCCCTCGCCCAATACCTCGCCCGTGAGCTTGTATAGGTCTAAAACAAACGAAATCCCATTTAAAATCATGACATTTTTAAAGTAAGGTCAAGCTTCAAGTTGGATGTACAATGCTTTGTAAAACTGATGTTTGTCATACGAAATCAATGGCCGACCATATATTATTAAGGTATTTTTAGGTACCACCTTGAACTGAGCAAGATTACCACATTTATCAAACTGAATCACATGTCATATCAATCTTATCCATTATTCTACGAAATTTAGTAAACAATTTAGTCATTATTATCCTCGGTCACCTTGACATGATTTAACAGTACCTACTAATAAAGTTATTGTCAATATTGAAATAGTTTATACCTATCGATAACTTCCTACTTCCATTTCATTATAATTGCCGCCTGAGTCACCGCGCTAATAATCCCGTCTACCGGCGCGGTGACATAACAATATCAACTGTATTTTGACTACTGAATTGTGACTCAAACCAAAAAATGAGATCAAAGCTAATACAATGTATACCTAACTGATATGACTGGATAATTCAATTTGGCTTAAACGTTGGTTACCTTGGAAACACGACGTGACGACAGAGCTTCCGGAGCGCTTCTTCCTGCGGCGTTTCCTGCGTGCCTCCTCCTTGCGTCTTTGCAGGTCCTCGCTGTCAGGTATGGGGACCGGCGCCGACGGCTCCAAGCCGCGCGGGCTCTCGTCAGACTCCCGCTCGCTCGACGATTGACTGCTGCAACGGCCAACGCCTGCAGACAAAGGATAAATAACCTTATAAAAATGGTCATGGAGTTTGTGTCACTGAACTGAAGTAGTTTGAGTCGTGATATGCCCGGCCGGTGTACTCTCTTTTATAAAAACATGGCATTTGTGGTACCTACTTTCAACATCTGTCAGGGGTTACAAAGGGTTAGATAATTTTCGGGCGCATTTTAAAGTGCAGCTTGGCAAAAGTTCGTTTGATACTGATACTGTACTTAGTTAAATTAAGTAATGGATACGTAAATACATTTTAAATACAAACAACACTTTACGATGTTATCATCCGAAGGAAGCAGCAGGTGTATATTTGAGGTCATGACATGCAGACCTAACAACATTGAGACCAACAATTGAAGCCACAACATGAAAACGCAGTGTTTCGATCATTATTACTGTAAATGCCTAACAATAGTTCGCTTCAATATTTGCACGATAGCGTGAGAAAATTATCAATAGAACTCGTCAAGGAGAAAAGAGGATAGAAAAGATAAACAAGCAAAGAGAGGTCGGGAAGGTGAGCTTTTAATAGCCTTGCATTTTAAAGATTTCTACAGCTGCCCAGAGGTCATTTTAGGCGCGGAGAGCCTGAATCGTTTACTTGTAAAGGGCGACGACCTGATGTTTTTACAATTTATTACTGAATCGAGAAGTCCCTTGTTTCGCTGTGGCCCATGAATAACGCAGAGCATTATGCATGCCGCATCAGTACAATGGTGACGATCGACAGCTCTCACTCAACGGGTGTTTGGTGCCAGGCGGGCTATTGTTAAAATGTTTTCACTGCGTATGATTTTGAAATAGTTCTGACGTCTATCTGTAATCTGAAGTGGTCGCTGACAGTAATAGAATGTGTTTGATGATTAGTGTTTTAAAATAATAATACCTAGGTTTGCACTTTACTGAAACTGATGTGCTCTTTTAAGTTAAACTAATTTTGTTGCACACTGTTGCATTAACTTAGTTTTTTGTGTAAATTAGCAACATTTCCTTCATTAATTATTCAAAACTTACAAGAAACTAGTTTCGGAAGTGTTCTACTTGAAACTAGTAAATTTCACCTTCGTTGTTTTTTTAAAGTAACTGAATGCAGTTCTGTTACCTCGAAGGGCGCGTTATCAACCAACTTCAATCTGAATCTGAATTGAGCTGACAATTATTCCTTTCAACACAAGACACGTGTCAGGACTGTCAGGAGTGCCAAGCATGTCATCGATATCAATAAACTCATAGATAATCTGTCGTGCAAGCTGAGTTGGCAAACAGTTGCGGTTCAACGACCTGGCGGCCGCACCCGGGCTGCGCGTACGCCGCGCCCACGTTACGTCGCGAGGTCGTGGTGGGAATGCTGCCGACAGAGCGGAGGTTCCTGATACCATCGACCTGTGATAAATGGTAACTGCTCACAGGCCGAACAAAGATAATATATTACTTTGTCTCTGTCATCAGTCTACTTTGACGTTTTACATAATATGCATTTCAATAAAATCAAACCTTCAAATCTTATAATTCAATATGCTACAATTCATCAAGATATTTAAGGTGCAAGTCTATGTACTCAAGCCAAGAAAGTTTAGGGAGGCGACAAGGTGTCAATAATTTACAGCGGTAAAATGGTAGCCACTTAGCCCGCCGCAATAATAAAGCGTAACAAAGCCTTGAACACGGCAGGTGATCTAATTTATCGTAAGTTAATTTAGAACTGCAGATACGACTGCGGTGGAGTTATCTGCATAATTGTTCGACAAGCACAATGGAAAATGGGAATTGAATATGCATGGGGATAACTTCGGTTCAAGAGACAACTGCAAAGTTAAGAGGCATGTGCTGATAACAATGCTGAGTAATGTCTGCAACTATACAATAACGAGCAAAGTAGAATAATACAGTTAATAGTGTTCATGTGGTTTAGTGATAAAAGCGAAACTTAGCAAGCAATTACACGCGATGAGGTCACCGTAGGACGTACCTACTAGGCTGAAACCAGCGCGCAATAGCGAGCAGTTGTAACAATCAAGACACGCCCACATACACAATCGCTAGTTTTAATGGAGCCTTCCTGTCTACTCGATAGCAACATTCAAATAATATTGCTGTATTGAAAGCTTTAGTTTACAAAGCAAATAAATATTACAGTATTATGGAGTAATTGCAGGAACTGAAATACCCAAGACCAATCAGCGGAAGGCGGCTGAGTAAAAAAAGCAAATCATATTTTTATCTCTAAATTCCGTAAATCGGCTCATAGATAATCTTAGTTTTGTTCGAGAGAGCTTCTATTAAACCTTGAGATGTTCTGATCGTACCATCACGAGGCTTATTTGGTGTACTAAAAGTAGTCCAACTCGTTATAAGACATTTGATATAAACGTGCGTTTACGTATCAAGAATGCAAAATAAGCTTTGTGGTAATTGCGGTATGGTCCATAGGATAGGTGGTCTCAAGTATCGCGTGTCCGTCGCGTGACAACACTGACAACGCGACTCCACGTGGCAGCGCAGCCGGCCCGCAACGTGGCGATTGTTATGTAAATCCTCACACACGCACCGACACATCTGTACTAACTAATTGCCCACTGTTTCGGGAATTCTGCCGGTATATTGTTGGCAACACCAAACAAAACATAAAGGCAGCTATCAGGCTTTATTTACACAATGTTAAGACTGAATAGATATTCGTTCTAGAAGGATTTCGTTATTTTCGGTCGTACGTCATATTTGTTTTGCTCATTAAATTTATCGGATCATTGCCCTAATTCACAAATAGCCTGTATCGTTATCCAATTACAATAATTTAAATTGAAATTATCTTTATTATTTTTCGTTCGAGTTCCGGTACCAATATTCATAAACTCAATCAAAGCGCAAAATGTACACCAAAATGGTTACGTAACCTAACCTGGTCGCTATGCAAATCAATGTGTGTAATGTTTATGCAAAATTATTCATTGAAGTCGCCGCAAAAAAGCTGATTACTAAATTTATGCTGCTTCAAGTTTATGCTTAGTCACATGCGTGAAAAATGTAATTCGTTTAGGTGAGATATGCTAGCCTAGATTTCAAGCATACTACATGCCAAGTAAATCGATTTCCGATTGAAATTAAAATCTGATACACATTCCAGGTAAATAAACGCAAATTCAACGTAATCTCACCCGCCAAGCAACAGTGTTCGCATTGTTGTGTTCCGGTGTGGGGATAAGACAACCGGTGAAATTACTAGCATAGAGGCATTCCATCTTAGTCCTCAGGGTTGGCAACGCATTTGAGGTCTTAGGGTTATAGTCTTGAGAATTCAAATGTCTATGGGTCTCAGATTCCACTTACCATCAGGTGGCCTGAGTGCTCGGGTGCCTTCTCCTTAACATAAAAAAAAAAAAAAAAATCTACAATGCTGTCACCTATTATTAAATTAGTGCCCTCGGTTTAAAGATTTCTATACTTTCTAATATGACTTGGCTAGGCCGCGAATGCACTCTCTCGGTTGCCGAACAGTCCCATTATACTTTTATTGTTTACCCTTAAGCGGCACAGCTATAGAAACAATCGCTTTCTAATGAGATGCAAACACAGAAACGATGCCGTTTTACAGATCACCAGAAACTAAAGAAATACGCTGCGACAGCGTTATTCACTATTCAGCGATTTCACTAGAGAGCAAATTTCATTGATAAACTGGAGCCGTTACCGAACTGAATCAGATAGTAATATCTTGGTGAAACTTTACTGAGGGCGTTTCAAACTACCTACCTAACAACTCCGCATACCAAACTACTTTCACTGCTTACTGATTTAGCCCTCGTGCTTATACGTAGAAAGATAATAATCCTTAAAATGCTACTAACCGTGTATATGGATGGCGATTCCATGACTCCATAAAAGGCAGGACTGGTCAGCAAGACACGCGTTTTAACCAAACTCGCAAGAAATGCCCAGTAAGGACAGAAAATATTGAATCGACACAGTATTTAAGGGGGCCTAACACCAAAAACAGTTAGGGACGAAATCCACGTTCGTAAATACCTTTACGGATTTAAACTTGGGGTGTACATTTAGAAATACGACCGGTGCAGAGCGAAGGAGGCTAATATTAAACCGAACCCGGTGCAACTTCATTCTGGACGAAAATCGATTTGCAGTAGCAACGCGCAATAGAAGTGCGAAGGGGAGGGGGATATTACGCCGGAACATGAAACAGTCACGGTCAAGGTTACTCGATTTAACTCAGCTGATAGACACGAATGACTGACTCTCTCCAATCAACAATACTGAAATGCTAATTAAACGCATACAGCATTCCGAACTCGATAAACATTTTTTTTAAAGTGAATTCTCATGACTTATGAGTGAATAACATCCTTCAATTATTTAACCGCTCATCCTAAATTGTATTAATAGTTGTCATAGGGGAATAGGGGAAGTTTAATGAATCATACCTATAGGTAGGACGAAAATCCAAAAGAAGTAACAGCAATCTTACCCGCCATAATAATTCACTGCTGATAAACAAACTTTTTACTGGAGTACGCGTTAACTTCAACGCAATAAATGCCGAGTGTTTTATTGAATGACCTTGACAATGAACGCTGCCGTCACGCTTGGTAGACATTGTTGTTAAAACGCTACAGAGAGAAAAAATAATGAGATTGCGTTAAATTTTCACCGCATTCCTAGCCATTCGATATGTGAGTTAAAACAATGAAAGGTTATCACTGTTATCAGAATTGGAAACACCGAAAATAATTGAACATCTTGATTGCAATTGGACACGTATGTATATTGCCTCTATTTCTACAGGTTTGTAGTCAACTGGTCCCAAGGTAAAAACTGTTCGCAAAATATAACCACTTCTACACACTCTTCTCTTTTTCTACACAAGTTTTTTGACATAAAATCAGCAGAGAAAATACGAACACACAAAAAGTTCTAACAATAAAAGTACAAAACTCATTTGAAAGGGGAAATAAGATTCAAAAACAAACTTTTCTTCTCAAAACTATTAACAAGTATTAAAGGTCTTCGACAAAAAGTTCTTAATATGAAAACAATTTTCTTTCCAATTAGACATTTAGACTAGGTATTTACAGATTATTTGAGTGCCTAGTTGTATAGTTTTCCGGGGTATACTGTACCCGTATCATGAAACGCTAAAGGTTACACAAAAAGTATCTGTTAATCGGTTTCACAAAAAAGATATCGACCATGAACGGTAGGCTTGTACGGAAGTTTTTTCTTTCGTGATTTGACGGTAGATAGAACATAACTGATAAGGGTTTCAAAGTGGCCGTTATTACGAAATAAGCTAACAACCTAACGGTCAACGTCCGCATGAAGATCTTGAACCTTGACATTTGCGACAACTAAATAACTGAACAGCACGGACGATGCACGCTGTAATTACCTGTAAATCGTGAGTAAAGGTATTTTCTGTGCCTATACATTTATGCAGATGTATATACAGTCCTTGTCAAGATTAAAAGTTATACAACCGTCCTTTTCTAACTAACCTTACTCAACAACGGAAAAACGAATAAAACCAATTGTCTGGGCAATATAAACACGGTCGCAATCAAAGGCAATAAAGATGCATTTAATGATAGGTTTGTTACATGAATCGTGAGTGTGGTCAGTGCTGACTGCTAAGGCAAGCAAAGCCTTAAGATTCCTATAAGAGTACGCTTCTAAAATGCGGGTAGGCCAAAACAGTTTTCATTCAAACATCATCGTATTCCAAAAGTTACAACGCCTTTGTTTAAAAGTAATTATGCACAATAGGAATATCAAGGACGATATTTTACTGCTAATCATTCAACAATAACCACAAACAAAGCAAGATAATAATGAGAAGTGGATGAGGGTAATGAATTTAAAAGGGAATGTTCAATATTTTTCGAAAATAAAACAAATTTTGTATCAATAATAACAAAGTTTGTTTTAAACGTCGGATCTAAAACTTTTGAATCTTGAAGTCTTGATGCCTTAACCAATCAATTGAAGATAGAGTTGTACTGAATTAATCAATTTTGATCAATTTGTCCGTTCGGTGATGCCTGTAGCAACAGCAGCCGGCTCAATTACGCAGTTAGGCACAAAAGCCGGTCGGGAGAATCAGGTGATTGTATCAACACAACTACTAAGTAAGCAGTCAGTGGCACCCGTCAATGAGGAGAACAAACACAAACAACATAAAATATTAAACTTTTCACTCACCGCTATCTACACTTTCCTCGGAGATTTTCTTCACCA
The DNA here is from genome assembly GCA_949316455.1 of Acleris holmiana. NCBI lineage: Eukaryota > Metazoa > Arthropoda > Insecta > Lepidoptera > Tortricidae > Acleris > Acleris holmiana. Next base: position 17,594,146 of record OX438767.1, read on the forward strand.
TTCTGATGGCTGCTTGATGCGTTGTCACGGCAATATTGAAAAATTATGAGTAGATGTACTACTCTTGAAAAGCCGCTTTCAAACTTGTGCGGCCGCCTTCTCGATGTGAAATCGGAACGACAGAAAAAATAAATGCAAAGGTGAAATGAATTTAAAGCACCACAAACGAGAAGGATTTACGGATAGTGTGCCGAAAGGTATAAACAAACACTGATAGAAGGCGGAATTAAAAAAAAACTGCTGATGTAGTTAGCGATCCATTCTATACACGCCCGCCCGTCCGATGTTCTGAAATCCAACTGATTCTGATTGAGTGGGTTGGGGCCGCGGAGCCGGTTCGGCGTGCGGCGTCCCGCGCCCCGCGCCTCTGCCCCGCTCGCTGCGTCGTTGTTGTGCCCTCTTCATCCGCGCATGCGTTCTCGCTCGTACCGCTCCGCTGACGTGTTTATATTTTTTATCGTTTATTTTTTCTCTAAGATGCTCAGCATCGTCAATGTAAGGTATGATAGTTACGTCTTCCTGCTCAACATTATTATTACCAGGATACCAGGCCAGATGTTTTCTATAGAAGCGTCCATTTATTCAAGTTGCAAAACACCCTGCGGGTTTGTCCAATTCTTACTGTACTCAACAACAACTGTACTTAAGTAGTTACATTCCAAATAGTCACAAGTTGAAAGTATATACATTTCATTAATAATGGATATACATACATATACATATTCGTAATTTGAGCAATTGCATTCATTCATTCTGGAATTTCGTAATAATACATGGTCCTTTTAAGTACGTAATCATGATTCAACTTACTATATTTGGAAATATTGATGATGACTATGAAACTAAACGTCATCATTGCCTTTTAAATTTATTTTACAATGTAATTTATTCATTATTCACCGTGCAATTTTTCATTGAGACAGTATCCGCACTCATATTGCATCATACTAAAAGAAAAAGGCACGTAACCGTTACAAATCTAATTACGACTATGTTTCATGTATGATTAAGGGCAAATCGAGAAACGAATTTACTTTATCTTAGATACTGACTCATGGAATGACAGACAGACAGACAAAGCATCTATAGAACTACTGAAGACGGAAGAACATGATTCTTATTTATAAAAAAAACTAATCATTAAAGATAGCATATAGAGAGAATAGCTGCAAACTTTTAAACGTACGGACTGATCTAGTAGATACCCTCACTAGTAAGAAAAAGGAAGAAAGAATTAATAAATTAAGAAGAGAGAAAGATAAGCATGGTAACTAACATGTTAGATATGATATGAGTATCATGATATTAATGACCGATATGATCTACTTAATACTTACAAGCGTACATTATGCATCCTAAGCTGAACTGGTTGTCGATTATAAAATACGCCCATTTATGCGTACTTCTTTATAAAATCTTGTTTCGAAACGATTATTTAATAGATCGTTTGCTTTTGTCCCAGTTATGCCGTGTTGTTCAATCTTTCAAGACGCTGGGGTTATGGTGTTACGCAATAGGGTTCCTTTGTCTTCCCTACAAATGACCTTCGCAGGACGTTTGTTGACAAACAAGCTACGGGAGCGGCTGCTCGGCTCGGCGCAGAACGCACGTGGTGTGCGCCAACCGGTCCAACCGGCAACCGGCAGCCACGCCGCCATGTTTGTTGTCACGCCACCCACCCGTCCCTCTCTCAAGTAACACCGCACTCTTCTAACTCGTTCCATATTCCATCCCTTTCAAAACTAAGCCCAGGACAATCTTTTCTCTCCTTTGCAAGCCTACGTGACTGACAATAACAAAAACATAACCCTTACTATTACAACAGCCAGTCCAACATACATAAATAAGAAGCTTATAAGAGTATTTTTGCTTTGGCGCAGTAATAACCAGGCTCCGCAACATAGCTGCATTTTAATTTATAATATTTTAGCATAGGATATATTGCTATAAGACCATTTATAAAGAAGCAAGCAAACGTAATCAATAAAACTTTCATGACTTTTACAAACATCTGATAACACAACACAGATAAAACCTAACTTTTTGTCATTATCTTTAAAAAAACATGTCAAGATAGGCATCCTAATCACTCTCGCTTTGAGGATTAAGTACGTTTGCACTCATTCGTTTAATTAATTAAATACGCCTTTGAATAAGTGTTTCATTACTTTAGGCTTGACTGATTCGCAAAAAAACGCAAAGGTTTCGTGCTCAAATGCCAAACTTTCGAAAATCGGTATCGCGTTTCTGCGTTAGGGCTTCATCGAAGCCAGATATCTGTTGCAATATTGTGCTAATTTCGACCGTTAATTTTATCGAGTCACTCTCCCTTTTCCTGGAATCGACGGTTACAACGGGGTAGGCTTAATACGGAGCTACGAGCATCGTTACGCATGGGCATCCCCGTAAAATATTACGGTTGGGGTGAGGGCAGGTAGGCGTTGCGCACCACAGTTTGACAACAAAATCTATACCTTCTCAGCTCTTGTGTGCTTGTAAATAGATTAACACCCTTTCAATTTTCTAAATTATTTTATGTTTGTCTAATGCTTTTAAGTCTTACCTGTATTTAAAAACTTTTGAATGACTATCACAATGTCTTTATCCTCATGCATGTTGAAGATACCCTGCAACAAATAAAAGTATTTTAAAGTAACGCATTTGATCTTGATTCATTTAAAAATCAAAAGCGAGTCTTAGCATTTAAAATCAGTCATATTGAGAATTTTTACAGCAGGCTCCCCTCCCCTTCTTACCAAGCAACCAACGGCTAGAAAGCAGTTAATAATAGGGGATTCTAAAAATAAATGTAAAGGTACTTAGGACCAGGGTGCACAGGGGTATTCCCGAAGATCCGAAGTTTTTGGATCTTCGGAAATACCCCTGTGCACTCCAGCTTACTCTCCCTTTGTGTGAAGCCTCGACTCGTTGCTGTGAGCCACGTCGCGTATTCACAACGGCCCGCACCTGACGAACAAAAGGAGATTTTGGGACTTGGGAATTAACTCAAACATAAAATACGGACAGAAATAACCATGTTCGTCTCGAGTTCTCGACTCATCCTCTTTAGTTTATTTTAAGATCTTTAGATTTGCATTTCGACAAACAATTTGCTAAATGATGAACCCAGTATTATAATAAACTAGATTTTACGCGCAACTGCGTCTGAATAGAAGTCGTTTATCGCTATTTTCTCGGGAACTGCTTAATTTTTCGGGTTTAAAATTTGCCAAATTTCATCCAGATCCATTCTCAGCCGTTCTGGCGTCATTGAGTCACAAACACCCATCCAAACTTTCACATTTATAATATTAGTAGGTTAATATAGAACCCAATAGGTATAGCAACCACAATATAAGATTACCATGTTACGTAATTTAATGTTTGGTGGGAAATTTAGTACGCAAACTCTAAAATCTGCAGGTAAATAAAAGATTGTAGTCATACTTGTTTTTACTTCAATAAATCTGGGTAGAATGTGATAAGAGAATCAATTCAGGTGCACATAATTCAGATTAATGACTGCTTGCGATAAGTACCATAACTCAGTTCGAAACAACTGAGTAAAGGAGATGGAGCCTTATATTACCTTCGCTTAATAATAATACTATCTTCGTAATTAAATTACCTAAAGCGATTATCCAACGAAGCCGTTAGACTCAAACATTTAGTTATTTAGTTTGTAAGCTATTTAGGTTGTTACTTTGACTGTCTCGCAAATTTCAATTTAGCTTTGTTAGTGGATATATTGCGTTTACCACAATAAGTAATTAACTATAGTATGGCAACGTTCTGTATAGGTAGGTATACATAATAATTGCTGACTATCAATAGGCTACCAATATTAGTTGAATGAACTTATACTCAGCATAAATCTCTCATAACATGACATGGATAAAATGTCTCAAAAAAGGTGATAATAGCGAAAATGTGCATAAAGAAACACTTTCGGAAGAACTTCGAATCTTAAACAGCCGCAAAACGTTGAAGCCTAGCATAAAAAGTGTTATTCATCAAAACTGCCCCACTAAAGGAAGGTCAATGAGTTAAGATAAATCATGTAAACAAAATAAACGCGAGAGAACAGGATAAAATATCAATAGTAGGTACACGGAGCGTATCAATGAAGGACATTATTAGTCTGGCTGGCCAGCTATTGTGCAGTTTCTTTAAAGTATTGGATTTAAACTATTATTTCATACCTTGTAAGGTCGTTGTTCATAGTAGTTAATAAAATTACAGTTAAATTCCTAAAATCATTGGTAGTAAGTTGGCTTTAATGGAAGCTCATTCCATCATTTATGTTTATTTACGTTTCTAAATTGATAATTCCAAATACTAATTTATTTTATTTTCATGAGGAGGATTGTTAACAAGGCACACGAGCACTCAAGCCACCTGATGGTAAGTTAAGTGGAATCTGAGACCATAGACATTTGTATTCTCAGGACTAGCTATAATCTAAAAACTGCAATCCTATGACCTCAAATGCGTTGCCAACCTTGAGGACTAAGATGGAATGCCTCTATACTAGTAATTTCACGGGTTGCCTTATCCCCACGCCGGAACACAGCAATATCGAACACTGTTGCTTGGCGATAGGTTAATGGATAAGATGGTGGTAGCGATCCGTCCGGACCCTGCACAGGGTCCTACCACCACTAAAAGCACTCCACTCGCCCAGAAATGTCAACCATTTCAAATACGATTTAGTACTTTGCAACACTTCAAATATTCTAAAAATACGACGCAGTTGTTTAGAAACCTACGTGACAAATAACTCCGCATAAGCCTTTCATGAGCTGCCATGGAATAATTTACAATAGCCATCAGAATTCTATTTTATCCCCTTATAATGTTATATTATAGGTGTGGTCAACCGATCCAAGGTTGAGTGAAACATATTTGCATTGCTGATGTGAACTTTTTGCGCTGCTCTAACGCATGTTTAAAACATATGAGGCCCAGGGCGGTGGTGTGAACGCAAAGTCGACAACCTCAATAAAAAAAACTACTTTTGAGATCACTCCATTTTAACGCATTAACACATTCAAAAACTATCCAACGACTATACGAGCTAAGAGTCGATAGATAGGTAGCATTGCTAAAAACATAATGGTCTAACATTTCTAAGATTTCATGGTATCATTACATTTACATTATTACACTGTTTTATTTCTAAGTAGAGAAAAACAGGTCTATTATCATTTAAATAATGTCTGAACAACGCCTATTCATTCGACAAAGGTTTATGAATTGATTATTCACTGGCAATTATTAAAACAAAAACAAATATACTTAGTAGTTATAAAACTGGAGACGCAAGTTCTTAACCATCTAGTAGATGGAAATGATAGTGATGCGTGATCTTCAGTAGCGGTTGTAAGCTCAATACATTTAATTAATAAATTTGGGTCGTGTCATGTGTACGCCGTACGGGCAACCGCAGAACAGTGGTCTGACACTTAGAGCGTGAGATATAAACCCCCACTGTACCTACTGAACGCGGTTAACACGATTTACCCATTTAAAGCGCATGTGCCATGTTACTTACTAACCTAAGGCGAGAACTGGCAAATGAAATGTACTTATCGGTTTTCTTATAGAAAGGCAATATAAGTCTTTAACACAATGTGTCTATGAATATTGAAGTTAAGTTTGTAATTAATTTGCGCTGGGTGTATTATAACAGAGTAAATCATAAACCTTTTCAACTTTGACCGATTGAAAATGTTAATTAATAAGGTAAGAAACATTCGAGGTATAAGATATCTCGTAATTTATAATTTTGACAATAAAAGCATTGGTAGTTGGAATGATTTAAGTGATGTGGTACGTGTGCCACTACACTACAGACCGTTAATTTTGTGGAAACTAGTTATTTAACATCTAGGGTTAGGAGTCCTAACTTTCTCCAAAAGGATAAGATAATAACGATCTGTACGACGACGAGCTGAAGCACTACTATTCTGCTGTAATACCAAAGAAGCAGCTAACTACATAGGTATTTTGAAATTAATATATTTACAAATAAAGTATAGAATGCTATTGCATATAGACACCTTTTTAGGGTTCCGTAGCCAAATGGCAAAAAACGGAACCCTTATAGATTCGTCATGTCTGTCCGTCTGTCCGTCCGTATGTCACAGCCACTTTATTCCGTAACTATAAGAGCTATACTGTGGAAACTTGGTAAGTAGATGTATTCGGTGAACCGCATTAAGATTTTCATACAAAAATAAAAAAAAAACAATAAATTTTTGGGGTTCCCCATACTTAGAACTGAAACTCAAAATTTTTTTTTTCATCAAACTCATACGTGTGGGGTATCTATGGATAGGTATTCAAAAATGATATTGAGGTTTCTATTATAATTTTTTTCTAAACTGAATAGTTTGCGCGAGAGACGCTTCCAAAGTGGAAAAATGTGTGTCCCCCCCCCCGTAACTTCTAAAATAAGGGAATGATAAATGTAAAAATAATATATGATGTACATTACCATGCAAACTTCCACCGAAAATTGGTTTGAACGAGATCTAGTAAGTAGTTTTTTTTTAATACGTCATAAAAACATTGATCAAAGCTACAACGAACTTTTATATTATGTTACTTGCTGCTACGGAACCCTTCATGGGCGAGTCCGACTCGCACTTGGCCGCTTTTTTAGTATCACGGCAGTATACTTCATTTGTTTAGGTAATTAATAAAGTTAATGTAAACAATGAAAACTACGTAGCTGTGTTAAGCCGACAATCAAAACAGTTTTGTTCGAGCTTTGTCGTATCAGTGTTCTGCGTCTATTGGCGGACGACCTATATCACGTGATATTTGTTTAAATTTATTTAATTACCAAAACAAACGAAGTAAAGCTACGCTAAGTATGTAAGGACCAAAAAGTTGGGCACGCTAACTTAAGCAATTAAATTTTCTCGTAAACTTTTGTGCGACGAAAATTAGCCATACGTTTGTAAGGATACTTTTCGTCGCCAACGGAACTTTTTTCGCCTTCGTTCTTTGAATGGTTAACTACGCTTAACTAATGTCCAACTTTTTGGTCCTCACCCACGTATTTGCACTTAGCGCGAATTGTAACTGAAATCACTAGAACCTAATAGTCGAGCCGATATTCATATAGAATATTTATCTCCTTTATTGTTACATCACATTAGACATTTTTCTATTTACGATTGACAGTTGTTTATTACACCTGCAAACTTCCACGTTCCAATCTGTGGTCAAGGACAGTGCTATTGGCAATTCAGATTCCCAAAAACATCACCATTTTATCTGTTATATGCCAATAACACCGGGTTCGTTGTTCTCCAGAACGATTGTCGATGAAAAATTATACGGAGTGGAGACACGACAGTTGACCATTTATTTCAACTTACCACATTGTTCACTATGTATAATTTTAGATCAAGTAAATGGGAAAGACACTACACAAATTGATCTAGTCCTAATTCAAGCTCTATAAACTTGTACAATAGACAAAGATACAAAGATATAAAATGGTTCCCTTGCTAAGGATCGAACTCAGCGCTAGCTTTGTATATCCCTGAAAAGCGTTAATTTTATTTAATTAATATATTTCGACCGCGAACATATTTCGAATCGGTCAACTTGGAAAAAATACCTACGCTCTTTCAGGTAGCGTTAAAGGAGTCCTTACCTTAGATTGTTTACACACCCACCTTGTTGTTAATAAATTGTCAACGCTATTCAACAACTCGATGTTTTTCTAAAATAATAGATAGTACTAACAACTTGAACCAATACTCAATCCCCATACCATCAATCAGTATTCACTAGTGGCAGAAGCACCAAGTAATTGGTCTCTTTGAGTATAAGAAAAAAGTTGAAGTTGATGAAGTTGTTCATTAAAGAATACTTACTTACACATAGACATAAACTACACATTTTCGCAAACGTGTTTTGCGTTTTTGGCGACTTACACGTGTCTCTTTTTATCGTGTGGGAGGATAGTTACCCGGCAGTTGAGACGCTTCATGTGTCTCATGACTTAATAGCGAGTCAAATAACCAGTTTAACCACATCAGTGGGAGCCTTACACGTCATGATGTCATCAATGCATACAACCAGACAAGAGTACATGCGGTAAGTACAAGCAAACAAATTTAGTGTGGAAAGTTCCATATTACCTACTCATCTAATGTTAGCTTGCTCTAAATTCTTAGTACTTAAATGTGATATTGCTGTAGAATTAGAATTTCCTTCCGTGAATGTAGCCTGTATTTCGAATCTTATGCAGATTATATGAGCTTTACATGAAACTTAAAAGGAAACCATGCAGATCTAGCTTCAAGATTGATTTAATGCATTATTTTATTAACATTAGTCGATTACCAAGATCCTTTAGGAATTCATCAACATCGATATTGTGTTTATTCTTGTAACGTCTTGCTTTATTCACTCGCTTTTGAAAATGATGTTATAACATTATAGAAGAAACGTCGTCATTTAATTATTATTGTACCTTTCACAACTATACTTGGGAGCAAAGTTGAAATTGGCTCTGGTTTTGAGTTTGACATAGCGTTGAAAAGGTACAGCTTACTCGCAATTAAACTAAATTAATCAATGCAGATACAAACAGTTTACATTAATATTAATCCTATTATTGCTAGTAGCAGTAATAATAATAATACACTATCTTTATGGTACGACACGAAAATAATAATTTACTTATCTAATCCAATTCCAAAAAATGCAGTTTGCTTTTCAACAACAACAACCGAAAACAAAGAGCGCGAAAAGGAAAATTTATACACCTTTACGGAATTCATTTAATCTGACACCCGGTTATCTAGTTAAATAATAAATAAGATGGATGCGGTACGATAACCTGGAGCTTACGCACTAGTCTGATACTGAAAATGTAAACATTATAGGCCAGACGAAAACATAGCTGTTATACAACCAACCTCAGAAATAACAACTTATCGCGAGAACCATAACATATGATAGTAAGGACACGTCTGACAGAAAGGTTTTATCAACGCTATGCGCACTATCGAGCTTACAAAAGTTTACAAAACAAGTATTTGTTATTAATTCAGTGAGAATCTTAGTAATATAACATTCGTGTCCGTGTTATTTTAATATATACGAACTCTAGCTCACAAAATATAAAAAAAAAACTATATCGAGCAGGTATGTTATTTGCTGCGTGTCATAGCTAGAAAAAACTATCTATACATCTTTTCAGCCTGAATTAACAAACTACTGAGGCTCAATTTCACTCCAAACCATATCGCTTTGCCAACTCGGCAATGTTTTACGTTGACAATACGATAACATGTCAATAACAATATCGTTTCACGGTGTAGAATAGAGCCCCAGGTAATAGAGTACTTTTTTCTCTCACATCAAGCTGACTGTACATGCCTCTCCAGAACTTTACTCCGTCATCAACCATTGCCTGCAACAACAGATAATGCTTCTATCGTCCACCGACCGTCTTCCCTCCTGCAGATGGTAGGAATTTGCTATTTATTTTGACGAGTACACACAACATATCTCACACTGAGCCAACATGACACGAAACATAATTCCGTAAGTGACTTACATCGCCTGAACGAACAAAATCAGCAGAAGCCCATTACTTGATAAGTCTGAAAGGCTGACCTTCTATTCGCCTAAAGTTAATTATCGACTCCCACGCACAAGCCATGTTTGGTAACTGGGTCACTTATCGATTATGTTATACTATGTATTATTATTACTTATTATTGGCTTAGTAACAATAGGTAATGTCCAAAAACCAGCATAATCTTCTATTACAGAATGCGCACTAAATCAACCGGCAGACAAGACAGGAAGAGATCTTTAGCAGTCTGGCAGCACATCATGCACACTTGAAATTTAAAATTCATAATTTTTAAACCGCTACATTTACTATTATTAAAATGTCCTCTTTGTCCACCTAACTTAAATGATTTGTTTTTGCAGGTACATTCAGCAAAAAATACGAGAGACAAGACGCGTCTGTCAATGTAAAGGGACGACTTGATACTCAACACTATCATTTCACATGAAGTTCTGCACACGCAGATATGCATGGGTTGTCACAAAATTTAGACTTATTAGCATTGCAACTACTTTATTTCTTTCCCTTAGTACTAAATATTTTACGACGTTGTGCTCGGTAGTCTTAGTTCCAAAACCTTAAGGACCAACAAAATCAAAGACAAAATTACGAATAACTTTTAAAAACAATAATCATTTAAAAACTGATAAATGATTCTGCAATCCTCGAAATGAATTTCGAATTAAGTCTTTTCAAATGAAACAACAATCCCAATAATGATTACAATTATAAAAAAAAACTATTTTTCTGCCTCACTTGACTTGTTAACAAATGCTTTGGCAATTTTACTTAGATCTGGTGATAAGAACTTGTCACATCCTTGTAAAAACTGTTCACGGGTGATTTCTTTTGCATTAGCCTTTTCCATCAATCTCAACTTCTTGCCACAACTTCTGATTTCTTCTTGAAGATTCCTCTTCCTTGATATATGATCTGTTAATGTTTCTGTAGTCTGCGATGTTTGGGCACTGGTGGTTGCCGCAAGCGATACGCCTACCGGAGTAACATCTGTCTGGTTTTGAACACTTCTTCTATGCAAATCTTCCCTGATTTTTATCCTTGGAGCTCCAGTTTGGGTACTCATGGGATGTAATGAGGCAGATGGTAAGTATAAGGAATAGCAGCGCTCTTTAATTTTGTTTTCATGTACATCCATGTTTCAAAGTGTAAGCTACATACGTGCATGTTATACAATTGACTTGTGTTTTTGTTACGCAAGTCTGGTCTTTGACAAGCTTCTATCCATAACTTGCACCTAAAAAGATAAATGTCCAATAAAATAAATATTTAATCTGATAAATTATAACACAAAAATAGTTTGGATCACTATCTATATTCCCCAAAAATATATATAAATTACTATTATTTGACACAATACCCCATATTGGCACCAATACAACATCACATCATTATGAACTATTTAATCTAAAAGTTAATATAATATGAATACGACAGTAAAGTGTCTTCGTAAGAAAAGCATTACCTTTGCAGGTTAACTTACCTCGCGTCTCTTGGAAACCTATGGAATTTTACATCCTTATTATATTTAGGTGTCGACAAACATCCGTACACAGAACAATCAGTGTGCGCCATTTTAATTAGGTTAGCTATAGCAATTTTAGTAACATTCACTGAAAGAAATCATATATATCTAAAAATTAACACGTCTACGTCGACCCTCTTTGAACTTAGTTCCTACAAAACTAAGTACGTTCGCAGGATGCCCGCGCCGCCCACTTCCCCGCGAATTTATGGCCGCCACTCTACCCTCCTAAGCCAATAAGCAGTATCTCAAAGTCAATGGCCAAAGCAGTTTAAATCCCATACTGTTAGAAACACGGTTGCATTTGCTACAGGAGTTTTGTCTAAGATACCGCCTTTTGTGTTAGCAGAGCAGCATTGCTCTGCGCAAGTTGCGATGCGCAACTAAGGCCCGTATTATTAAACTGATCTCGACAGTAATGTCCGTCTCAAGATGCGTCAATAATGACAGTTTTCTATGGTTTGACGTTAACTTTGACGTATCTTGTGACGGAGTGTCAGCCAAGGTGAGTTTATTAATACGGCCCTAAGCTGTTGTTAGGCGTGGCTGTTGCTCAGTTGGTACAGCAATTTCCAATACTTACCAATTAATAAACTAACTAACTAACTTTACTTATTCCTCCATGTCTTTACTTTGGCGATCAAATTTGTAAACAAAACTTAGAATTCATTCCATCCACCATCCTTCATGCATGCAGTTCTGCAGCTGTTTATCATTGCAACTATGTAATCACGTACGCAACATATTCCATGTTATAAGTAATTAGTTATTACCCTTTAACCATCCATGACCTGCTTATCCATGTCATGTTATTCTCACATACGGTTAACACTGATCGTGTTCGTATGATTAGTTCATTAGCAATTCAATATCACAGTTTGAACACGTTCGTATAGGTATCAAGTTATTTATCGATATTAACCGGCATTAGTATTAAAATAATTTAATAATTGCTGGAGTGTATTATAATTTAAATGTTCTTGACGTGGGTTATTCCCATCTTCCAACCTATCCAACCCGGGTATATGGAAATTATGCTATGTACCTGGGCTGCATAGGTTGGAAGATGGGAATAACCCCTTGACGCGTGTACTCTCTATAACCAGCCAGGGAGTGGTAACCAAAAGAATTTGAAAAGAAACAGCATTTTATGTCACCTGCCCCCTATTTCACCATCCTGACAATGACAGGTGACAGGTGACATTTCAGTGTACATGGCGCAGCTAATACGAAACCCACTAATGTATCAGCGTGTTAACTTTGTAACAGTAATAACCGTATTGTCACCTGTCAAGTCTCATTGTCAAGAAAGGGGCTGATGGCAAGTAGGATCTTAGACTTGAAGACATCTGCAATCTCAATAATTACTGGTTGGGAATAAGTTAAAGGATAAGATGATGGTAGCGACCCGGACGGACACTGCCCAAGGTACTACAACCACTAAAATGTGCAAGTAGGTATTCATGACAGAATCACAAAATTTAGAATTTTAATAGTTTTAAAACGTTACTCGGGTGGATGGTGCTAAATGCAAACGACCATTAAACACCAGATACAGTTTATGGCATTCGCTGATAGAAAACATGCTCGGGCAGAGGTGCCTAATGGTCCGATGTACAATTTAAGAGTCAAGGTCGAACTATATTTAAAATCCTCTTTGTGCTAATGTAGGCATGTAAAGCTTTTACGCCACATTTCTGTAGTAGTTTATAATTTTACTGAACTTCTCGATTAAAATGGGACTGTTTACGAAAAGTTAAGTGAAGTGCATCGTAATTTATATTTTTACACAAATGAAAATTATATATGTTACCAATGTTAGTGCCTATTAGTATATAAATACATTCACATTACACAATTCCGTTAGTGTCAGCATAATACCATTCTATTATCATGTAGCACTGATAACTGATATAACTAGTTCATAACATATTTAATGATATTATGTAACCAATCAGGTGACTCGATAAATAGTTACCGCATTATATAACATTAACATCAATAACAAACTGAAAATAATTAAAAACAACGGAATCTAGAAACTATTTTGTCAGTGCTCACTTTTATGTTTATTTAGTCACATTTCCCATGAAGTTTAGATTACAAAAACAACATATCCGTGGCAAAAACATGGTCGACCTTGAAAAACTCGATTCGCAAACAAGATTTTAGATATAACTTGTACCTAGACCGTTACGTAACTTATGCAAACAAATGAGAGTAACAGAAAATAAAATAAATTTGAGCGTTGAAAAACACAAGTTAATATTTCAGCCAATGATAAGATAGCTTATTGCGCAGTAATTCATTTCCACATTCATGAAATGTAAACAATACTTAGATAACAAAGTGCCGTGCGCGGGGCTCATAGCAACGGTCAATAAAATTGTAGCCTTGCGGTATTTCGGCATTGTCCAATACCAATAGTAGGCTTGGTCCGTATCTTCGACACCTACTCTAACCTACTTCCAATATGTCTGTCACATGTTGACTCGGTCCCGATGCGACAGTTGTTTTTATTTTAAAATAGCATAACGTACAAAATATTGAAAATGTTTACGCACAAGAGGCGGTTTCCGATTCACATGACAAAACAAAAAAATACGTCAATACAGTGCTTATATTATAATAAGTCGCCTATGTAAAATGCCGACTCAAAAGGTGACAGTGTATTTTATCGTAACTCGTAAACAATGACTATTCGACATCGACGCACGATAATGAATTAAAATTAAAGCATAAACCACGCGTATTGACTACGGTCACGGAGCAGGATAATTAGCTATTGCTTATTTACTACTGAAAATAATCTAGGTAACAACACTTGTTATTCACAGAAATCTGTTTAGTTTGATTAAATCAGAAGCGGGATCAAACTTAAACTCGCCAAAGATGATTATGAGTCGTTATTTTACGAACGCGTTATTCACCTTAGACAAACACGTAACACGTGAGAACAATGTATCATAGATACCAGATTAAGGTTTCTTTTTCTATATAAACCGTCACAAGAAGATAAATCGGTTGCTTGCTCGTAAGCTCACCGTCATACTTGTATACAATAAACCATAATTTTTCGTCATTTATTTACTTAACCTCATTTTGTTACGTTCGATGAAATCTTGTGTAAAACGCGATCGAAGATTTTGTATAGGTTACGCTTTTATTTTCGATTAATCGTTCCAGTCATTGGCAATTAATTGTTCCAGAAGTTTACGCCAAATGTTATTAAAGATTTATGATAAAAAGCAGACTATAAAGTATCAAGGCAAACTCTTCGTAAGACCAAAGTAACTAGCGTACAATTACACCCTCTCCTTTCTTAGAAGTGACTGTAATATAACCCGAAACAATTGTCAAGTAATCACGGTCTAATTAGTTCATTAGATTACCGTTAAGCTTAGACTTGCAAATGCAAAATAAATAAGCGACTCGTATGAGCACTAATGAGTGGTAGTTACAAGGTAAACGCTTATGTAATTTAGTTTGTTGACGCCACGGATATAAACAACATGGCTGTCAATGTGTGCAAACTAGGTCACACCGACTTCTGTAACTGTGTGCAACAGCTGACGACCGTCAAAGGTCTTTGCCCTTCTAGTAATGAGGCCAACGACCCCCTTACATAACATCCCCTAATTCGCGACGGTGAATGAAGTACTGGATCAGCAGTTTACATTCAAATCAAGTTCCAACCCCAAGTAATATGTCGCACTTCACACGGGAGCTTGACTTTATTCTAAAGAAGCAACACAAAGCTTTTGTTCATCTCAATTAAACATACTAAAAAGTATTCAAACTCCAAGAGAATCGGTGACTACTGACTACCTATCAATCGTTTAAATCATCTTATATGTTTAACTTGCTTTACTTCGTAGCATTAATTAGACTTAAGACTCACGAGCGTTCAAGCGTTCACTCTAAGATTTTCATAGAGTAGTAATAATATTTTTCTCAGAATATTCGAGAAACTACTAGAATAAAGTAGAAACACTACGTTGTTGGGTCTACGCGTCCCTATTTTTTGTCTATATATCAGGTTCTTATTACGAAGTAAAACTTCTTAGAGGACGAAGAAACAGTCAAGCCACCTGCGTTTAACAGTGGAATTATTGAACACTATTAATAACGCCCACAAACACAAATAACTAAAGCGATTAGAGCCCCCAAGTTCTGTTTTGGACAAGTATCGAGCATAACCTAAATCATAACCATAGATTTAACGTGCGTCTCGCTCGTTTAAGACGTTACCGAGCGGGATAGAATGATTACTTTGCCTTAGTGATAAATAGTCGGGGTCGAGCAACTTTAAATTGGCCTTCTGGTGGGTACCAACCAACGCATCAGGCAGAGCAGAGATTACGCGGCGGTAAACAGACCTGCGTTCAGCCGAGCACGTACGCAATACGATACGACGCACACCGCCGGCCTTGCGGCCAATTTTTTTTAATGAGGACTTGTAGAACTTTTAAAGGGAGAACACAGGGAATTGTAAGGTAAGTAGTGAATGGGAAACCAAGCGTCTCTCGGGTTAAAACCGAATTTCCCCGAAGATGACGCGAAAATCTCCTATACCACAATGTTCATCAGAATCGTTAGAGCCTTTTCGTGAGAGCGATTACAAACGAACAAACAAATATATAAATAAATATACCTCGTGTAACAATATATGAATACAAAATTAAATGGTGTATGAGAAATTGTAAAAGAAACAAATTCCCTGACCGGCTTTTAATAACGTTTCTGTCGTCGTCACCAAAGCCTTCACCACTCAAAGCATTAACAACCCTCTAAAATATATGATAAATAGAAATGTGTGCGCTAAGTGCGTAATGGACAGGTGATAAACAGAATATTTTTCCGACGGATCGCATGATGTTTGTTAGCCGGTCAATATTGACAGATGACACAAATGGACGGTACGATCCAGCCGCGGCCATGATAACCGAGTTACTAGGAATGTAGGAGTATTTAGGTGATCAATATTGATTCAAAGAATGATTTGGATCAATAGAGACCTTTACAAGGTCGCACGTAAATGACTAGCGTCTGTCTACCTTAATAGGTAAACATAGACATATACTTCCAACTAGCTGTTGCCCGCGATTCGGTCCACGTAGAAGTCGTTGTCGCTACATAGCGGGTAAGAAGTACCCTGTCCTTCGAGGTTCAACCTATCTCCATACTAAAATTCATTGAAGTCGGTTCAGCGAGTGAGCCGTGAAAGCGTAACAAAAAGACCGACCAAGTAACTATCACATTAATTTATAATATTAGTAGGTATAGAACTATGGTATAAATTATCACACAAGTGCTGTGCTTATTTTATATTAGGGAAAATATAATTATCGTAAAATTAAAATTAAATTTAACGATATTATAAAGTACCTAATCTTGTTCAGATCTTAACGATTACAATTTACAACGATATTATGTATGTAGGGTGCACCTGTTCCTACTGTGCTCATTATTAAACAAAAGATGTTTGTCTGCCTACAATTTATTTAATAGGACTTCTTTTATTTTATGAAAACGCTGACCTTTGCCTAAAAGAGCTCTTTTATTTAGATCCAAATAATCGAAAATGTACGTTATGTTCGACAGCATCCGTGAATGCGCACGCACATACATATACGCATATACAGATCAATGACAATACGATTAGTGTGTATCTCAATTAATGTAAAGTACTACTTCGTTAAATACAATACCCATAAAAAACAAACTGTTTGAAACATAGAAAAGGAACAGATCGTGTGAACAGAGTATATCTTCTTATAAATGAAATGAGACATGAAAATCCATTACAATTCCCACCGTAAATGGACTTTTGTTTGTTCCAATTCATTATGTAGAAACCGTTTTAAACTATGTTCAATGCCTCTTTTATATTAAGACAGATTTTAAGAATTGCAAAAAATGACTCATTTCATTAATTACTTACGCCATTGTAACCATGAGCCATTAAAATTAAGATTCATAAGACAACGAAATAAATAGAGGTGAAATATCAACTTTCTTAAAGTCGGTAGCTCTAATATTTCTAATTAATCGCACGTTCTTGTTTGTATGTATAAGAACAATAATCTAAATATATCTCGCACTTTCTCGGACGTTTTGGCATCGCGAGCCAAAAACAAGATTGTAATCAGACGCAAGATGCAAGGCGTCGACGTCACGCGTTCTCCGAGCGTAAGATATCCCAAGATCTCTAAAGAAAATGGACGAGCAACATAACAAAGCCGAACCAAGTACGTCCCCCAAATAACTTAAATTGTTAGGTATGTTTTATAAGTTAATGACTTACTAACAAGAGAAGTTAATAATAGGAAATCCTACGTCAGTCAGAGGCTGAAGTTTATCATTCCATGTAGTACTCAGATTATCGGAGTTTCTTGGAGATGATCTCGCAAACAGGCCATTCATATCATTGTTGTTTGTTTGTGCCTACGCCCACATAGCGTAATATATATTATATTACATATGTGCTTAATGTTTATACGAACGGTTGACGCACGTGGTTCGGTATCGTACGACAACGCGTCCGCCGGCCCGCCCGTTCCTATCTATAAAGAAGAAGATACACAAGTCAAAAGAGGTGAACTGCTAGCTAGATTGATAGCCTATATGACTTGTGACTGGATTAATAAACTTTGTACGAAAATACAAAAACAATCAGCCATCCAATTCATTTCACGGAGGGTCAATTGGTAAGTTGCAAGCAACTCAAGGTACAAAACAGCCGAGGATTAGTCCCATCTAGGTGGCAAACTATTTAAGAAACTAACCAGTTGATTCCCTTGCAGAATATGTATACCTACGCTTGTTTACTTACATACGGCTATCATGATGGTTGTGAATGAAAATAAAGTATATTTTCGCCAACCTACTTAGTAAATCCAATTAAAAATCAACAATCGCTTGTAAATTGGAACGTTCTTGAATTGACAATTTGGCATTGGTAAAGCTTGAAAAAAATGAGTTTCACAATGTGCAGATTAAAACAGTTACAGAAAAAATATCTCGGTGATAATTAAATGACCATAGACTCAAGAGTACAGGATATGAAGACCACGAAGATAAATGTACATAAACCTTTAGAAATGCTGAAATCGGTCCGGTGAAATGTCCGAGATCCGACCGACAACATCCGTCCATCTGCTATTTTATTTACCTAACATATATCATCTCGATGTATTTATTGATCTGTGGCTAAAGTGAGCTTGTTTACATTGGTTTATTTTTGGAAACGTATTTTATTAATGCCTCCTGGCACTCGATAATCAAGAGTCAGACACAACGCAAGATCATGACGGTCACGGATTACTTAGTCAAGGTTACACTTTACAACGTTTATCCTCACTTAAATACATACTATTTTTTATAATAGTTTTGATAAGAAAGTGATATTTCTTACTAATTTGAAGCAAAGCACTCAATGCCTTTTTTACGCTAGGAAAATGCATACCACTTATGAGTAAGGTGGGTCGGAAAAAGTTGGGCGAGCTATCTCAAGCAATTAAAATTTCTATGAAACTTTTCAGTTGTGCGAGGGAACTTTTTTCGCCTTCGTGCTTTGTATGTATAACTACGCTTAACTATCGTGGACTATCAATCCACGCAATTGTTCACGAAACGAGGGCTGTAGGCTCTACTTACGCATTCGAATACGACCCTGGCCACTTCAATGCCTAGTCTAAATACTAAAGCAACAATAATTTTATCGACGCACAAACCCAACATGCTTCCTTGTGTTACACTGCCCCAAAACACCTACTCGAGTTATTAGTAGATATAATATGAAATATTTCCCATCCGAATTTTACGCAACACTAGAAGACGTCAACTGAGAAGAAGGAAGTCCAGCAGGAAACTCGCATGAACTCGAACATTCAGCGCACACTAAAATAGATTCAGGATGGTATCCAATAAATTGAATGAAAAATAGCTGGGAGAACTTTCACAAACGTGTGTTCATTAGTATAAAACTATAAATGTTCCGAAATACATGTAAGAAAAGAATACACAGTATAACGAATTTGCCAGTCTTTTAAATCGAAAGATTTGCTATCTCTACGCGGATATGAGTAATCAAACTTTTGACATAATTTTTTGTTTAAGAGATGGCATTTTACGATAAAACTAGTTCATAAATCGAAATTATCTGTCTTCTTATCGTGTGAAAAGGTAGCAAAGTAATTCAGCGCGATGGAAAATATACGCCCATCTAAAGCGGAAAACGTCATGAGTAAATTTTACATTCAGACTTGCTGCAAATGGTTGTAACCTTTACCATCGAATCGAACAACATAAAGTGCCTAAAATTATAAATACAACGTTACATTCTCAACTGGGACACACAGGTAACTGAATGCAACCTGTTCCAAGACGCGAAGTAGCGGCTAGCCACACCTTGGCCAAATGCCAGCACCTTTCGCCGGGTCATTCTCACAAGAAATCTGGAATAACTGACTCAACGTCTGGTCTAGAGTACGTAACAACCCGCGTGGCCGATACTCGGAACCACAACTTGAACTGAAGCCAGTGAGAGTGACAGAACATGTAAAAATACCGCTGATTATCCCTTACCAATTCTTGACTCAGCATTTCACAAAATCTGCCTGAACGCACGAACGCAGTGACTAAAGCCAATGATATATGTTATGTGCAAAATGTTCGTCTGACTGTGTAGTTTTTTAGAGAACAAGGTTAATCGTTTTACGTAGATTCTAAAAAGATACCAAGAAGCTCTTGGTTTCAACCTACTTAACTGATGGTTTCGCAAATTTTGGGCTTTTACTGTATTGTAAAAAAACAAGAACACCAAAATACTCAATACCGTGCACAGTTTCACGTATTTCAAAGTATTTGCTTCCTGCAGCGCAATAAGAGTTTGGCAAGATATAATGGGATGTAAGCGGGAGATGGACTAATTTGTATTTTGAGTAGGTACTTAGCAACGTCTTTTACGTTTGTTATACAATTGTGATAGTTTTTTTAAGGAAAACATATTTTACTAGTTATCGTGAAAAACAAATAATTATTTATAGATAATGTGTTAAATAAATCTGTCTGGGTAGGTATCAGTTATCATAATTAATTAAATAATTATATTTTTAAAGTAGCACAATCATCAGTGGTCAGACGTTTGCTACTGCGCAGTTAATGAACTGTAATCTACTATTGCTGTGTAAATATAAATAGAATTAAAATTATGTAGTGGCTGTTACAAATTACAATAGGCTTTTATCTCTATCTTCGAAAAGTGGCACGTTTGTAACTTCCAGCTATTTTAAATCACGACCATTCTAAATCATCGCACACTCGGCCGGCGCTTTGTTTCGTGTTGTTAGTACAATTCAGACACGAGAGAAAATTCATTGGACACGTATTTCAGTCATGGAAAAACGTCTGTGAAGATCCCTTTTGTCATAACATGACTGAAACCATCGGGTAGTTAACATTACACTACACACTTTTAGAGCAGGGGCCTTTTCTACATGTTTAAAGAGGAATTTATGAAATACTAGCAGTTGCCGTAGAAGTCTTGTCCGCGTCGTTTATAGCTATTCGCGGGATTAAAACTACCGTATCTTTATACGGTTAAGGCTACCCGGCTACCCGGTTTAAGCAATATGCATATCAATATCGGTATAGCTGTGGAAGCGGAATAAACCAACAAACACAGGTACTTTCGCATTTATGATATACGAGAGGTGATCCATAAGTTTTGATAATCGGTATAAAAAATTGGAGATAAGTAAATCGCTTTTATTGGAATATTCACACTTTCTGTTTGCAAAAACTTAATAACGTCATTCAATTGTTTTATTCTACCCCTTTTAAAATATTGTTACTATTAGAGGTCAAATTTTGTACCTTCAATTAGTCATCATCAGCTCTTGATTTTTGTATATTTGTTTTTGAGCATTACTGAATAAGTAGGAGTCGAAAGCAAGGGCTACATAACAGGGGAAGCGGTAATCAGTCTTGAAATTTGGTCGAACACCAGCACCCTTGTCGATTAGATGGCTCTGAAGCAAAATTTCTGCCATAAATTCGTTTTTTTTTTCTTTAGCTGTAATATTTTTACATATCTTTGATTTGTTTATCCTTTGACTTATTTATCCTTTATCATAAAAATAAACCAAGGTTTCAGTTTCTGTAACAACATTTTTTAATAATGAAAGAAAGAAAGAAAAACATTTATTCGTGACAAACAAAAAGGAACAAAATTCTGACATAAACAAAATACCTGTGTTGTCACGAAATGGTTCCAACTCAGCGCTATGCTGGCATTAAAAGATAGATAGATAGATAGATAGATAGATAGATAAAACGTTTATTTGATGCTTCAATCACACACATACAATTGTCATATTAAGAGGAAAAGAACAATATCAAACTTACAAACTAGTAACAAACACAATCGCATGTGTGCGTCGCAGCAGTACAAAAAGGTCATGGCTCAGCGTATAGCATTACTCTAGTGAGCAAAACACTGGTATTCAGCCACAACCCCGGGATACGACAAAGCCATTATGTTGTGTAGAAACGAATAGGTCATAAAAAAAAGTTATTAAGTAATCATATCCTAAAAAAAAGAAGCATTAAAATCAGGTGCCTATACACGAATTATAAAATTATAGAATAATTAAAAATTAAGCAAAGAAATGAAAGCGAAGTGAGAATTAGCGAGTAAGTAGCCAGCAAATTGTGACATGTTTGAGAAGCACAAAGCGTTATTCGAACACACCAAACAAACCCTCACCCTAAACAAGAAAATCCGTCACCGAGCAACCATGAGGCATTCCGAGCATTTGTTTTTGTGTAAAACTAGCGCTGATCTTCCGTTGGAACCATCCAGCGCAACCACGGCAAATCACACACACATAGCACACGCACTAAGCTAACTTAAACAAGACAAGAGAAAACAGTAATACAATTAAACAGGCAAACCAAAAAGCGGCACTGGTATCGGCTGCCACATAAATGGAGTCTGTATAAATAATATCAGCTACGCAGACGACATGGTGCTGCTGAGCCCCTCGAGTGGCGCGCTGAAGAAGCTGCTCAATGTCTGCGAGTCCTATGCGGTGGCCCACGGACTCAAATATAACGCTCAGAAGAGCGAGTGTATGTTTTTTAAACCGGATAACATTCGTTATACTGATGCTCCTGACTTTTTACTCAACGGTGTAAAATTACAAAAAGTGGAAAGGTTTAAGTATTTGGGTCACTGGGTCACCGCGGATCAAAAAGACAATGCAGACATTGAGAGAGAGCGCAGGGCGCTGTCCGTCCGATGCAACATGCTGGCCCGTAGGTTTGCTAAATGTACTGAGCCAGTAAAAGTTACACTGTTTAAAGCATACTGCCAGTCATTTCATACATGCAGCCTATGGGTTAACTATACGCAGAAGGCATATAGCGACCTGCGAGTTCAATACAACAGCGCGTACAGAGCGTTGCTGCGGCTGCCGCGCTATTGCAGCGCTTCCGCGATGTTCGCGTCTACGAACACGGCGGGGTTCGCCGCCATCATGCGCATGCGCTGCGCCTCCATGCTGCAGCGCGCGCGCGACAGCCGCAATGCGCTTCTGTGCGCTGTTGTTGAACGCTGGGACTCGCCAATACTGGCGCGGTGGATCGGGCTTCACGCCCTAAAATAAATATTAGTTTTTGTATTTACCTTGTTTCAACGTTTTATTGTGTAACACTAACACTTGTTTTAAGCTGCACAAACTTTACTAACAAAATATGGATCATTGGTCTGAAATAAAATTTTATTATTATTATTATTATTATTAAAAACCAAAAACAAAACCTAAGTCCTTGCTCTGAAAATACGAAACCGAAACTACGTTAGCTCCGTCTCTTTTCCGCGATTGAGACATGAATGGCCAATGAAAGAGACGGAGGATCCGACGTCATGAAATTCGCAATCCAAGCCAGCCAACTGGATTTTTCCTTGATATGCCTCCCAATTTTTCTCTCATACCATTCGGTGTTGCGTGATAGCTATCCTGACAAATATTACCTAGTAAAAATGTCTCTCGTGTTATTCTATGCTTTTAAGCATACCCTTCCTTATAATCTGTGGACATACCCTTCTAATCAGACATACCGTGACATACCCTTCTAATCTGTGTCCTAATCTGTGGAGTTGAGTTTGAGTCGTGTGACAGGATAGGTATCACTCACGCACGCCACGCTATGAAAACCCCGGAAATCATAACATACATAATGCAATTTATAATGTAATGATGCTTAAGCTGATGTCAATTCGTCGGTGAAATAGGATTCGAAACAGGATTAAAAATACACAGTCAACATAACAAATACAGAATACAGTGAAGTGCTACAAACATGAACTTACAGCAAGGACAGGATGCATCAGGACTTCCTCCACACCGCTCCAAATATTTACAAACCTCACTCTTATTTTGCCGACTTGTAAAATTGTTTATACGTGTTTTTTGTTTAGCTATCACAGAAAAACAAATGAATACTGTTTTTTTTTCTCTAATTTAAGGTTGATTAGTAGTATCATATATTCTAGTTATTACTATATATTAGTAGTATAAGTATGGTATATTCTCATTCAAAGAATATTATTATGGGGATGGTTCATACCGATTATCAAAACTTATGGATTACCTCTCGTAAGTACTTAGTGTGGATTTTGCCGGTGTAGCTATGTCAAGAGAAACGAGCAACTGCACTGCGCGACCGGTCGAAATCGAGGTTTCGTGTTCTTTTGATTCCATAAAAAAAACTATGGACTGGTCTGACGCGAGCTAAAGATAATAACAGACCTCTAAACACTTGAAGGCGCTATTTCATTAAGTGTCATTGTAAGTAACATTAAACACTTTCTAGACTAAAACCTAAATAAGATGCACAAAAATTGCTACGCTATGTCTAAAAAATGAACCACCAAATAAAATCTCGACCAGACTCGAATGTAAGAGGATATTCATGTAACTTGAATACAATTATAACGACCGCTAACACTTATATCTATGTAGTGGGAACGCATCATTAAGTCCGCAAGCAGTGGCGAGCACTCTGTATCACCTTTAAATCAGGTTCCACATCCGTTCACTATCGTTTAACTTTTAATCTTTCTATTTCATCAACTACCTCAACTGGTTTACAGCGGAAATTATATTTAAATCTTGCTGCATAATAATTAAATAGGCTGTTCCCGCGACTTTGTCAGCGTAGAATACGTTTATGGAAAAAATAATATTCAGTGGGACAGAATGAAGTCAACCCGACTTAATAAATTCACAAAGATGCCCAAAAATTGAACCCCAAAAACCATTTACCCAAACATTATTCCTTCAACGTGAATGAAGAATATAAAATACTCTTTTTCAGTGTTATAAGAGATCATCATCTGTATTCAGAAAGCTCATACTTAGACATAAGTTGTTAGTGGCAGTACAAGGTCTACCTTTTAAGTTCTGTCGTTTCCAAAATCGCAAATCTTAAAATATTTGTATTTAGAATTCGAAAACAAAAGAATGTCCGTTTTCCGTCCGAAAACCGTTTTTGTACAGCGTCAGTTCAAACTTGACAAGTCAGTTGTAAAAATGGAAATTTCGAAGGAAAATTTACGTGCGATAATTTTTTACTTCAAAAGGGGTTTAACGCGTTTTCAGTGCTTTGAAAACCTGAGTACGGTTTTATAATAAAGCACCATGCATCCGGACTGTGGAACATTGGCATTTGGAATTTTAACGTGGTTGCTCTTTTATTAGTGATAGGTATCGTGAAGGCCGACCAAAAACAGTCGTAACCCAGGAAAACATTGATGCTGTACGGCAATCGAAGATCGCCATGCGACATGCCGTGAGATAGAAACTTCATTAACCATTTCAGGGACCAGTTTTCAAAATATTTTGCATGATCACTTAAGCGTAAAAAAATTGATCCCACTCTGGATACCACACATACTTAGTGAAGACTAAAAAACGGCTTTCGTTAGATGGTGTCGAAAACTCTGCGGCAATTCAACCGACGAGACTCTACATACGTTTATGACATTATTAATTGTGACGAATCTTGGATATATGCCTACGATCCGGATTTTAAACAGCAGTCGACTGTTTGGGTGTTCCAAGATGAGCCAAAACTATCCCAAATAATATGCTCACAGAGCACTTCGAAAAAAATGGTCTCCACGTTTCTATCGAAAAGTGACCACGTTGCGACCATCGTGCTCGAAGATCATTAAACAGGTATAGCACTGTTTGTTTACCAGAAGTTATCGGCAAGTTCCGAAAAAATAACCCAAGACGTCGTATATTACTGCATCACGATAATGCGAGCTCGCACACCGCCCGGCAGACAATTGCGTTTTTAAAAGAGCAAAACGTCGAAAATCTGTAACACCCGCCGTACAGCCCAGACTTAAGCGCTAATGATTTCTTAATTTTTCTAAAAATCAAGCAAATTTAAATTGTCTTTAGTATTTCCAAACGAATGAATTAGGCACCCCTCGTAAAGAAGATCTTGCCGTACATTCTGGAATCGACTCGAAAAGCTTGAGGGTAAGATATATAGGAGATAGAAGATCTGATGTGCAAGCAAGCAGTATAAAATTGGAGAGACCAAAGCGTTGATTTGCATCACGTAGAGAGAGTGAGTGGGAGAGGATTGTTGCATGTGAACCGTGTTGAGATGACCGAATGGACCAGTCGTGCTGATTAACACTGATGGAGCAATGATGTGTAGAAAAGCCTAAGGGACTTCAGTGTTGATAATTGGCGAGAGTAAGCTCAAACTGGGAAATGAAGTGTAGTCTGTAGACGGTAGCCAAGACACATTTCATGTCACTTTGCTACCACCATACCTACCTCAATGATTGATTAAATGGGCAAACTTCAGTTTAGAATCATTTAAAGTTTATTCGATCACTGCTACTGTTTTTTTTTAATTTCCTATTAGCCTTGGTGCGGCTGTATTTGTCATAGAGACTAGAGATTAAAGAAACTAAACTTAAGTGGGATATCGCAATCGAATTATGGCCTGTCTTTCTGCTCAAACTAACATAAAATCTTTTTTTCTAAGTGTTTATTATGTAAGAGCGAAGTTAAATACTCGTATCCTTTACAGGTATTATTACGAACACAGATGCATAAAACATTCTAGAGAGATGACGCGGTTTACCGGACCGTGTCCAATTAATAAAACTGTTATACCGTTTATAGTATGAACAATAAACTTGATTGAATAAATTGTATCTCCGCATTGTGTAACCCTATTCAAACGTTTAAATTAGGCGGGCAACTAGTTTTACCAGTTCTGCCTACGAACAGCGACTTAGCGTTGGCCATGGAAATATTTCGATTTACATGTAAAATTCTAGCTGGCGCCAGTTATTTACATGCTCCAACAGGTCCAGTGCTAGGAACTCGATTTTAGAGCATAGCACAGCGCTTTATAATGTCATTATTCTAAACTCGCCAAAAATCGGTACGATAACAATAGGTTCGATCAAAAATGCACGAAAACAGAAGCATGTGTTAAAAGTATCAGTGAGTGTCCGAGGCATCAAAGCACCCAAACGGATGAACGGGTGTTCTGTCCGTCTGTCGCAGCCAATTTCCTCCAGATCTACTGGACCGATTAAGTTGAAATTTTGTATACATGGGAATACCTCGGTCCCAAACATGGACGTGTATCGTAAATTAATGACACTTCAATATTGGGATCACTTTTGAAAGGGTAATTGAGAAATATAAAATTCAACTTTAACAGACTGTAGGTACCGTGTGACATATCAATTAAAGAAAATAGATGAAAATTTACCATTGCATTTATGTGCAACACTACTAAGCCGCCAATTTATTTACTTGTTTTACAGAAAATAGTTCTTTACTTAGAGTTACTTTACAAAACCTATAAGAAGTCTATGACATTTAAAGTAACATGGAGCTTATTTTTTAGAAAGCTAGCTTAATCGGGGTGGTTCTTAGGTAGATTTGCTGATAATCGGTTGGGCCGTTTATGAGATATCAGCTCGGAACGTAGGGGGTTCGATTAAATCGGGGGTTTTTTTTAACTTTTTAAGCCCACGGACGGCTGTACACGTCAGCGGGTGTTCGTGCTTCCTAGCCGAACGCTCAGTACGCTCCATACATTTTCTATCGGCGCGGTGTCGGCATAAATGACATCGTTGGCTTCTAGGGCACGTAGTTGTAGTCGACCGTGGCCTTCAACAGGTTAATAATTATAATTACAGCATTAAGCATTATCATTTATAAATAGGCGTTAACTTCTAATTAGTGGAATATTTCTACTAATCTAAATAAAAACGCGATAGCAACTAATACATTTTTAACTATGTGTAACAATAACAAATTAATTCTAGCGTCTCACGACTGAATTAAGATAAGTTAAATCACCAACTGAGTCAAAACTATTAAGACTTAAGCCGAGTTATCGCGGGCATCGCGACGGGCGAACTGCGCAGTACGTTATTTTGGTCGGAACAGCTGACATATGGCAACTAACATCTCTAAACAGTGCACCACATGGCCCGACGACATTTTTTATGCCTATTATATTTCTACTTGGT
This sequence comes from Acleris holmiana, assembly GCA_949316455.1. NCBI lineage: Eukaryota > Metazoa > Arthropoda > Insecta > Lepidoptera > Tortricidae > Acleris > Acleris holmiana. Next base: position 17,621,890 of record OX438767.1, read on the forward strand.
TTTATAATTAAATCAGTTTGAAAATACTGCTGCCATGAACTTGAATGATTGTTTATGTGAACAGCATAACGGAGGGACTTGTATAAGAGTATTTAAAGACCGCTTTGATAATAAACCAATAATTAAGCTATAAAAACACATAATACTACTATCACAAGAAAACATGGCGGACAAAGTTGCGCTGGAACTGTGAGACTGTAACGCATTAAATAATTAATGGCATCGCCAATTGCAAAAACATGTTGCTGTAGCACTAACGTCGCGAACTTAAGTTTAATTGCTCGCGTGAATGTAGTCCATAATGATTCATACCTTTTAATAAACAATGTATCAGTATGTACATAGTACCTTACCATACTATATGAATCACCGGCGAAGATTCAAATCACGAACTGTAGACTACTTTACACTAGGAAGGACGCCGATGTGATAAAATGGTAATTTTTATCTTTATATAATATGTAGATATGCGAAGTATATTTTGTTCGTATCTTGTATTTTTTAGGGTTCTATACCTCAGGAAAAAACGGAACCCTTACTAGGATCACTTTGTTGTCCATCCGGCCGTCTGTCTGTCTGTCAAGACCCTTTATCTCAGGAACGCGTCGAGGTAACTAGTTAAAATTAAAACCATATATTCAGGTCTACAGTCCCTTGAAGTTGTGAAAAAAACAAACTTCTAATTTAACGTAAAAAAAGATACGGCTCATAACTTCATAAGATACTCTCAAGGGAATCTAAATTTTTACGGTACTTTCCATTATGTAGACCTGTTTGGAGTCCTGTTTGGCAAGAAGGAAGGTCTTACAGCACAAAGGAAAAATCCGAAAACCGTCAAATTGTTGCTCTATCACAAAAAATACTATTTTTCGCCATTGCAAACTTCTTAGCAGTTGGTAAACGAATCGCGACCTATGTCCATGTATGGAGGCAACAGTCCTTCAACGGCTAAGTCAAGTTTATCCCTCAATACAATTTTACATTCATATAAGTTTGTACGGAACTCTCGGTGAGCGTGTCCGACTAGCACTTGACCGGTTTTTGTTACAAGTTAGGCCCTTTAATAATATATTCTTAGATTTAAGGATTATTTTTGTTAATAATACATGCATGCATGCTGTACGGATATACATGCATGTTGGGTAAGTATCTCATGTAAGGAGCGCCGCACAAACGTCTCCATTTTAAACGAACTCGCCATGGAAACCCGCTTATCGACTATGTGCATGCAATGACTCCTCTAGTACTTCGCTCATGCATGAGGCCAGATGATCTGGGGAAGCTCATTGTCGTAAAGAGCGAGTGAGAGCCCGATGGACGCAGAGAAAGAAGTCTGCCAAATTAATTTGCAAAGGTCTATGCAAGGGGCCGAAGATAGAGCGGCATGGAGATATATGACCGTGACCCTCATGACGAAACGAGGAAGAATATACCATATAATCCCAAATAATCTATCTTATCAAGATTTTCGTGCTCGACATAAGATCGGTAAAATCATACCCCTGACAGTAAAAAAACAAGACCACCACTTTTTTGATGCTTCAAAACTAGAGCAGCACTTGTTTTGTTTCCTTTGAATTCGTACGCCTATTATACTGGGTGTTGCCTGTAATAGGAGGAATAAATTGAGGGATCGTTTCTACTGTATAAACGTAGCAACATTTGTTCTACAACTTTTACAAAATATGTAATTTATTATTTGGGTTTTTTTCGAACAAACTAAATAGCATATTCAATGTACTCCATCCAATAGTCTTGACATCTACTGTCAGCCTAAAAACTTCGTAGTTTTCGCAATACATTGCTGGCTTGGAAAATCTAAATTCATTCATATTTAGTAAACAACAAGTTATTTTCAAAAGTTGTAGAATAAATATTGTTACGTTTGTGGTGTGGAAACGATCTCTAAATTTATTGCTCCTATTACAGGCAACACCCGGTATACGCCATTGTATTTACTTTAACTGGTGAAGAATAATAGCTTTAAGGGCAATTTTTTCGATTTCATCGTTAAATGATACTGCCTGTTCCAAAAATAATTACACTGCAAGGTTCGGTTACTAGCTATTCAAACTTCCTAAAGAACAAGTCGCAAACCTCTTAAAGAGAAAATAAACGAGTACTTCCAAACAAACGATGACAGGTATAATTTAATTGTTAATATACAGAACTATCGATCGTCTACGGCATGGCATAATTGTCAGTGCTTTTTCACTCATTTATTAACTGAGTCATTAAGTTCGTGTTGTTGGATCAATATCAATACAGGAAGCATTTTATCGGTCACGAGTTGTTGATTTTAAACATTGAAATAATGTGTTAAATAGAAGCAATACCACTAATAGCTTGTGAAATCTTGATCTTATTTAAATTTCTTCAATCTCTCGAAATACTCTCTCATTTAAATGCTACAAAATGTCCAGAAATACTTTCCAAAAATCTTTTGTCAACAAGTCGACCGGACATTTCAAGCGCTTTTAATTCTGTCTGCAACTTAATATCAGTAAGACACAATAAAGCTCAAATGTCATTGCAACGATTATTACCTATGATTAAGAGGGTAATGTGGTAGATGACCGAAAAAAATATGTACATTCCGAACAGTGGTTTTTCGACTAGGATAGGAACATTACACCTTGCCTTGAATTTGGATAAAAGCCAGAGGGTTCAATTGCCGTAGGTTCGTTAACGCGTCTTACTTATTTGGTGAGTTATTGACCTGTAATTTTAGCAGAGCGATAAGTGCCAATTTTACTTGCGTCTCATATGAAATAAATTGCATCAGGTAACAAGAAACGTTTCATACTTGCATCATTCGAATCAGGCGATGTTAGGACAGAACTTACGAGGGAAAGAAGGGTATCATTGCGACATGTTTCATCATCCCTGGAGATCAGCCAAGCTGGTATTAAATTGCCGCGGTCATCAAGACTTTTTTTTATTGTGAGGTATAACATTTTGTTTCAACTACGGCTAGTAATGGCAGACTAGCACTGCCATTAGACATTTATCTCGGAGGCAGGACGGGAGTGACTATACCGCTACCGGCGTCGGGAGACTTCAAACGGATCTAGCCCGCAATTTGTTCTGCACACAGGTTTACTATAATACTATAGGCAAGATATTTGCATAATCTACAGCCTGGGGCAAGCTCTAGATGAATTTACATAAGAAGCCGAACGAATAAAGTATCTTGATAAATTAAATTCAATGTTACTTGAAGTAATATTAGGGAAAAGATTGATCTCGTAAACAATTAAAGACAATAGATAACTTTCACTTACCAAATAGTGAAGTATTCTGACATTTATGCAATGCTCTCCCAATATCACTAAGTAAATGTTTTTGTTCCGAGGCAGCAAAATGGACTCGCTTCCGTTCATTATTCGTATTTTGGTTATTCGTAGAATGGAAATCACCGCGGAATATTAATCGTATGCAAATAGGTGACGTAATTTCCTCTAAAAACATAACCACGCTTCCAAAACACGTAGTGTAGGTAATTAATATATTTTGCACCTTTCACTTGAATGTTGTTATCAGTAAGTTTTCAAGTTGGCACTATCAAATTTATTAGAAAAAAATATATCTGAAGACCAATACATAGATGATCGCAAACTACGAAATAGTAAGCCACAAAAAAAACTGAAGGTAGGCAGTACCATACCAATGTATAACAATTCCTAATCTATGGAATCAGAGCAACGTGCCGCATAGTCACGACACCATCGCCCAAGCGCAACGATTTCGGCGTAGATACACACAGGACACGTTCAACATTAGAATGGGAGCTCAAATAGGTACTTAAAGTGGCTTGTTTACACTACGACCGTCTATAGCAATTGAAACTCTCCATTTGCGTCAATTAGATTGTTTACCAACTTAAACCAGTAGTAACTCCTCGTTAAACCATAAAAAGCGGTTCGTTAGACTCTGTCTACGGTCTATTGCTATGAATATTGCATCAGACAAAAACACAGTGAATATAAATTCTAAAATCTAGATAATCTTACGTTACTGACACGAATATCAGCAAATTTATAGACAATACCCCAGTATATAAAGCAAATGCATTTTTGATTACAATAAACGCGCCAAGATAAATTCCATGTTATTGAAACAGTATATCTGTCAGTGTATGCCAATAAAATAAAGCAAAATAGCGTTTAATAAATGGTTTAGTAATGGCACATGTATGCTTGGTTCCCATACGAGAGCGAAGGGAAAGTAGGCATAGTAACAATCACAATAATGCACGTAATTGGTAACGCGTGCTGTTTCCTACAATCAAAAGGCCAAAGGCGTTCTCCGCCAAGGCTCAGGGCACATGGGGTAGCAACAGTCAGTCTAGGTTGATAAGATTTGTGATCGAGACGTTTTATACGATAACAGAAAAATAATCTTTTTAATCAATCACTAAAATTATTATAAATGCAATCAGCAAAAAATAGTGAAATTTGTTCGGTTTTGAGATTGTAGACAGCGCGGCAATTGTCGTTATTCGTGACCTATCTTCGGCAACAATCCAGTGCACAAAGGGTAAGCGCCGCCGCCGCCATGGTGGGAGGCACACCTGTCCTGACTGGTTATTCGTGCCTGCCTGCGATCCGACATGGAAATTCCATGGCTATACATTCAATGTAAATTGAAACCCTTCATTACTATCATATCCACCTCCCACACCACAGATAAGAATGTAAGGTTAACCAAAATAATAATAGGCAGATACTGTTAAAACAAAGAAAGTAGAACTGTCTGAAATTGAAATCATACAGTACCTATCGTGTGATCGCTAATTACCCTAACATAGATTATAAGTTACCAAGATAACGGACGAGTGGCTTTCTATAGCAACTTGCATATTCATGACCATGAAGGAGACCTGTCGACCTAACTGCCCTACTTTTTTTTTCAACGACCTACGTTGTTGCACAAGCGCGTCGTGTTGTGGGAATGCTGGGGTGCATAATGAAAAGGGTAAGTGGTCGGTTACGCTCGCACTATTCATATGAATAAAACCCGTTCTACCCTGGACTTGACTTCGTGCTCGAGCAATCAGTATTAATAGTGAAAGGAAACATAAAATTAAGAGCATGCCCGAGGAACATCAACCTAGGCAAGCAATAATAGAAACCTGACAGGGCAACGTCATGCCCGGAGCTTTGACCGATCGCGTGCGTCAGCGGTTTTCAGTTTGCACGGAAATAACTCGCTCTATGAAACTTTGGCACCGTATAACGCAGCGGGAGACACGCGCCTAAATCCATTTCTGCGTCGAATTCGGGTGAACGAAGATTAATGGGTCAATAACTACTGAAGTACCTTGAAATATCGCAGAGCACCAACAACCACAGAATCCCGATCTACGGAATTAGACTAGATAGGATAGATAGGACGGGAGCCACGCTGATCATCTGAAATGAGAGGAAAGAAAATGTTTAGTGTTTTTGGTAGCGTGACTTCAGTTTTATGGTTTTGCGAAAGTACAGCATACAGAAATGGATTTGACGCAAGTGAACAGCGAATTGGGCACTGGTCCAAGTCGCGGGAAACCACCAAAATGTCTATCATTAACAGTCTTTGAAATTAACATGACATTTTAAAATGGAAATTATTGCTTTAAACACGGAACACTGTTTGCACAAAAAGTCGATTTAAAAATAACATAATTATGTAATTTTTGTTAGTGTTGGACGTTAGTTACCACCACCAAATAGACCGACTTTTTTGAAGCTCCGATATTAAAGATTTTTAAGCCGAAATTTGAACATCAATTTCGTATAAAAATAGATGATGCGGTTTTTAATAACTACCCGAAGTCAGCTAATTTGAATTTAAAAAATATGGGAGGTTTCTTGTTGCCTGGACTATTATCACAAAATATTACAAACAGCGATGTTCATAATATCGCTGCGAGCAGCGTTATCAACAACACGTGAGCAATGAACCTTGTTTTTAATGTTTTTTTATCAGCGTGTGATATTTTTAGTTCACGTAGTTAACGAACGCGTAGGATCCACTATGTGGGGCACGTAGGGAAACTGTAAACATTGCAAAAATTGAGAAGAGACAGACTGCGCGCGCGGGACCACGTAGATAAAAATCGAAATAGATTTGGCTAGGCGCCGCGTGCCCGTGCGCCGAACAATGCTGGAAACTAGGTCGACAATCTGTTTACAGTGTCAAAAATGCGAACAATCCGCCTTAGATTTCAGTTCTACTGACCGGTAGCAACCCCAATAACTGCATCAGGTGACCAGATGCCAAAATTTTCTCATAGCTGTCGCAACCACGGGATGGAAAAAAAATATTTAGAGAAAGAAATATGCTACAGAAACCTGACCTAAAACTTCAGTAAAGGCTTCAGGGTTGTCAATTACGTTGAAAAGGTATAAAACCGTAGCGTCTTCAAATTCTACAGCATACATTTAAATATTTGTAAAAGTAGTTCACTTTGACTATTTAGTTGACAAATTTATAACCTCCGCGATTCGCACTATTAAAAGCAGCAATAATTTGTCAGCACGACTAAATACTGTCAACCTTGTCATTGTAAAAGAAAAAATGTAAAAGAGAAGTTTGTGTAAGATAACAGAAAGATATGAGAACTACCGAGTGGTTGCAAATATTGATTACACTAACGATCGCGGAACATTTTTCTTTCCGTATTCAGCCAGGAAACTACTGCCCTTGCTCGGCGAATTTCATTTCCTTATTGTACGCACAGCAAGCGCATCATTCCAAAGAGAACAAGCGAATAAATGAGCTAATTAACGCCTTCGCTGTAGTTTATTAGTTCCATTACACTACAGTGTAAATTGCTGGAGGCGTTCAGGCGATACGATATATTTCCGGCTCGAGTAACGACAGGTCACGGATCGGGTCAAACGATTTATTCAATATGAAATCTAGCTTCAATTGTTCTTTTAATATAAAAATATAAATTTGCAACACCACTAACTAAATAATAAGCAAATAATAGCAATGGGCTTGCAACCTGTCACTAAAACACTGGTTAACATCTTAGCCTACTTCTGCAAAATGTGGTTACAGAATTATTATATTATTAATGTGGTTAGGTATTTGACATAGTCACTCGGATAATAATATCCGCGACGATATTCGCAGATGAATAACTGCTCTTTCTAAAATAGACATTTGAAGTCGGGTGCTAAAAAGGATGTGCTCTATAGTCGAATTGTCACTTGTTATTACTGTAAGTGGGTGTCTATTTCGTTTAGAGTGATTCAAATGCTTACGCACTCACGTGACGAGGACCAGACCACGGAGTTCTGGACAATTGTAGTCTCAATGCCACTGTTGCGGACGTTTGACATCGATAAACAAATTTAAATGCTTAACTGACTGTAGGACTTGGTAGGTAAATAAATCAGAATTCATGAAGTTTTACTGCCGTACCCCTCGTAGGAAAAGCATTTTAGAGACAATTAACTCGTTCCTTTTTAAAGTGGCGTATGGCAAATGGTCACTGAGGATTGAATTAATTGTCATTAACCGACTCTCATTGCGACCGTTAGACATGTTACTGAAGTCGGGTATATTATAGAGATAAATAAAAGCGAGAAATTATGGTAGCAATAAAAAATATTACTCGATAGCAATTTACTAAGCAACCTAAGAGGCTAAGAGTAAGGATCTAAAAGTTGGCCATGCTAACTCAATCAATAAAATTTTCTATGAAACTTTTCCGTTGTGACACGAAAATTTGCTGTACTTTTGTGGTTTGTATGGTTAACTACGCTTTAACTATGGTCCAACTATTTGGTCCTTACCCCTAAGCGACCTATATTATTCGAAAATATTAGTGATACTTAATATACTTACGGTTGACGCTAAATAACAAAGTCCACGCTATATTTTTGCTCCTAACCGCCGAAACTGCGAATTTGTGACATCGTTAACAGTTGTAATATCGATTTGACCTTGTGAATGTTAAATCCAGACATATAATGGGATGTCAGCGATAAATTCTGCCAATCTCTAGGTTATCCAACAGGAAATCACAAGATTAGCACGAAAGTTCGCCTTCCGCGTTACGCGCCACGTGGAAAGTTCTAGAAGAGCAAAATATTCTCGTCAAGTTTTCAGCGCGATTAACTACAGAAGAGATAAAGAAAAGAATTACTCAAAAAGTAAAGAAAGATGTTAGGTCGTCCGTTTTTTCATATAAGTTCCTGCTCCGCAAGTTTTTAACTGCGAAAACATGCCGTAATTTTCACTTATGAGAAAAAGAGAATACTTCCAACGTGACCATAGTGACGCAATAAAAAAAAAATATATAGAGTTGAATTGAGGCGTGCCGGAAATGATTCTTGCCACGCGGCCGTATCAATTATACTATTTTAATTCACATACGCCAAACCCGGTTTATTTTAACGAAAATAACGCGTGTGTTGTGTGCGTGCTGCGGCAAAAGTTATTTTAAAATATTTTTTACATTTATAACGTAAATCAACCACACGGTAAACTAAGAATTGTTAAAAACGTTAACTGAGGATTAAATTGAGGAGACAGGCTTTATAGAATCAACACAAAATTAATTAAATCTTAGAAACTAGGTCAGAATGGGTCCCAGACTCAGTATCTTTTCTGTAACGGGAACGCAGGCGGGATTAATACTGTAAGATTTTAATTCGTCTTCGAGTAAACGTGCCAATAAACACGGTAGACGGCCATTGACGTTTATCGGTCAAGGATGTTGTAGAATTAGAAGAAATTTACGATACATTGGAGAAGTTAACTACGTCCACGTTTCGATTTCAGGGCATCATACCTCAGGACGTAAAGATGAAAGTACCTTTGCCGTGGGAGTAAGTCTATGTCATAGCTAAAGTTGTGTAGGTACACAGTACGTCGGAAAATTATTGGCGCTCGTTTTCTAAACCCGAATGTTGCTTAAGGAATGCATTAGCATTTTGCTCATAAGAGCCGGAATACTGAAAAAAATGGACTGCTTCTGTAAAAATCTAGTGATTGTGTATGTTTTGAACTAGTCTTCAATCTATACGAGACTACAAGATACAGCAACTAAATTAACTTGCTCTTGCCCCATCAACTGAGACTTGAGAGAAATTATCCTTTGGTTGGTTCTCGTTTGTACTGCAATACCCAAATTAACTCATTATTTACCCTTACATATTTTATGTTTTGGTTTTTTCAAACATAATAATCAATCTTTCTGTTGAAATAGACTTAACCGAATGATCAATAATAATATTGAGTTTGTTGAACCTTAAGCATTAAAAACCAAATGTAAACGCGTCGAAGACGGACATCAAAAACTTATTGAAATACGATATTAACCCTGAATCACTGAATCCAAAGATGTCATTAAAATGTATAAGCAGAACAAATAATTCAACGGAAAGCATAAAGCTTTTTTGTACAATGAGGAAAAACTTTGTAAACGGTCTTTAGTAGACGACAAAAGGAAAGATGTAAACAAATTAGGCATGCTGCTGGAATGGCAATCAGTTACGCCTATTAAATGGTTTTAATGTGAAACTTTGTTCCAATATTTTTTTGCTACATTTACAATAATATTATATATATAATGGAGTCAACTATTAAGAAAAACCTATGGATTGAAGTTCGCAAAACGCGTCCGTCAGTCAGATATATACCCAATGTGCAAGTATGATAAATTTCATCCTACACAGAGATATTAATCTCTGGAATTAATGAAATAAGGTAATTTTAAGGATAACTACAAAATTAATGCCCAAACGTATAAGATGCAGACAAGCGAATATGATTCAAATTAAATCGAGGGAGTAGGTCAATGCCGCATCGACTATCGAATTCGGAAGGCGATTGTAAACACTGAATTCACTTGCACTACTTATGTGTGTATAAATAATAAGGACAATATCGAAATACATCGCTTAATAATAAACCCATTAAAAGGATTTCATGATATGATCGTTAATCTTATAAAATAAACAATGCTATCTGCCTCTTGGTGGTTATCGGAGGTTAAATAATATCTGAGCAGAAGGGCATTTGAATAGGATATGTACGTAGAGGATTCACGGAACTTATTTTTTATTTCGTATACCTTGGAGAAAATTTTGTTTACCCATAATAATATGCTTCTCTATCGCTTGCTTGACAATGAATTGTGAATTGTCGAGTTCTAATGTATGCATTACCTTAACCGGTGACCATTATCACCGCAATAATAAGTCATACACAATCAGCCGCGTATGTAAATAAAAAATAAATTTGTATCAATTGGTCTCTTTGAAATATTAAGACGGAATTGCGTCAGAAATTGCACGAGAGTGAACTGAGGTCACTTAGGTTTGCATATTAATTCTTCTGCAGAATTTCCATCGACAGTCAGTCACGTGATGAATATATCCATTATCACTGAAATTATTACTAACATTGTCTTTTGAGTTACTGCCTCTTATTAATATATTTATTTGGTCGACTCCTTAATGCACCAATTTTTACACCAATTATACAACACTAGGTCAGCTGCTAGATATGACTAATACTAACAATTCTTTTTTTCTTAGCTTAATTAATGTCACTTTTAATAATATATATAATTGTATGTTTAGTCATGTGTCCTTGTTAAAAGCGATTAAAACTGGTTTTGTATGGAAGCGCCATTGTTCGCACTTTGAATTTGAACAGGTGCTGGTATTCCTTACTAAATGGACCACACCTCTGGCTGGCATATTTCTGGCAAATGAAATTATGAAACAATTTACTCAATACGAACCAACCACCAACCAGGCATTTATGGTCCGCAGGCATTCAGTACCAAGTCTTAATTTCCATAACAACAGATTATTTTCCGACTTTGTGAACAAAAATGACATCACTATTGACCATCCGTGTTTGAGCGCGTTTATAGATATTTGAGGACGATATTGTACTTAGGTCGTTTAGGGCAGACAGGACAATAATATTGGTTTTTCTTCCAACAATAAACATCAATGACTCCATCCATCATGCATGGCGTGTTATAAAATACAGACGCATGCCAAGCTCGAGAGAGCCTCCTGAATGTGATACGCACTTGACAGCTATTGTTAAATTATATAAAACTTAGTACCAAATCAATTATTAAACAATATTGGTGGTTAAAATGTATCTACTGTTGATTACACGCTTAAATAATTGGGTAGAGTATTTACACTCCATAGGGAACCGAACGGAGCGCCTGTTAAGTCCTTGGGGCGTACAGTCTCGTGCATATTGAATATCGAATAAAAGCGGTTCCATTGAGGAAAACAACAATGAAAATAGCGAGTTGGTTGACGTCCTCGGCTGTTCACAATAGAATATGGATGTCCCGTATTCTTATCTTGGTAGGTATCAACCTTCATCTTCCTACTTCCAACTTAATTAGATTCACTGGAGATTGGGTGTTTATGACAATGGCACGGCAATCATATTAAATTCTCCATGTCGTTGTGAACTTCGCTAGAGATCACGATAATTTTCCAATATTCAAAGTTCCAAGACAGTTGCTTTTTTCCTTGAAACCGTTAAGAATCCAAGAGTAATACTAGTATAATCTTAGGTAGTTAGAAGCAAAAGCTACGCTACTACAATCAACTATTGAAATGTTTGAGCTAGCGTCAAGCGTATACAAAATTACCTGGAATAATTTAAGGTAATCGTAAATAAACACAAACATGCAAATAATTCAGGCTATTAAATGAGGTGTCAAGCCACGGCCAAGCCACTAAATTGTAATTAAGTAATGGATATTTATACTGCACAGCAATCGTTACTGCCGTCTGAAAAGAAAAGGTATAGGAAGTCATTATAATAATGTATACCGTATTATATGTAATACGGCCAATTAGTCCTTGGATTAAAAAACGGTGACAAACCACAATTACCAAGTTTTTAAAATTAATAGCCTTATTTCAGAAGGATATAAAAATACTCTATTTGTCAAGCCCAACGTGAAATGGATGACCTATTCGTCGGTATCTCGTATAACCCAGTTCGTGAAAGATTGGCGAGATAATCGAGGAATGGAAATGGTAAAGCATGTCTTGGATGTTTTTAAGTATTTAATTATGTATTTCTTTATATAAGTATGTTTATCGTTGTCTAGTACCCATAGTACAAGCCTACAGCTTAGTTTGGGACTAGGTCAATTTGTGTGAGATTGTCCCCTGATATTTATTTATTTATGTTTTGTGACGTATCCCAAAACCTTATCGATTGTTTATAAACGTACCGTTTATATTTTATTGACAGATTCTCTTAACGGCGATGATGAAAATAACAACAAAATCTCATCAGAAAAATCTTTAGTTGGGATATTTTTACACTAATCAAATAACAAAAGGTTTTAATATAAAGTGTAATGTTTGATGAAGTGAGCTTTAAAGTTAAGATAGATTCACTATATTGAGTGATTCTTTTTTTTACAGTCAACCATCACTATAAAATGGAAGAATCGGAAGGCTTCAGTAGCTAAATAGTAGTTTTTAAAGACAGAATAACAATAAAGTTGTTCTAGCAATATTTTTTTAAAGTAGGTTTAAGTGCTATCTGATTGATAGCTCACAAAACAAATCCTCTTCAACGCTCTTGTGCGCAGCCATCTCGAATCTGCTTCAGTGGTATGGAACCCTTTTTATAATGTTCACTCACAGCGCGTTGAGAACATACAAAGAGCATTCACTAGGCATCTCGCCTTCTGTGCCAGTGGATTTTCACACAGAAGTCCGTACAACCAGCGTCTTGCTAAATTCAAAATGTCAAACCTACGGGATCGGCGTCGTTTGTTGGATTTATGTTTTCTACACAAGTTAGTCCATGGCCAGGTGACGTGTAGTCATCTGCTTGAAAGAATCTCCCTGTTTACACCGCGCAACTTTCCGAGGCAACCGATAACAAAGCTCTTGTCGACACCTTTAACTCGGTCCAATCTTGGCTTACAGTCTCCCATGGTGCGTATATGCAATAGTTACAATGCTATTGTTGGCAAGGATGACAGCATTGATCTCTTTCACGATAGTCTGACCAGTTTTAAAACCAAAATACTGTCGGTGTTGTCTAATAATTAGGAAATACATATCGCACTTTTAGAATTACAGTGACCTAATTCAAACATTTTCAGCTTTCGATTTCGAGTCATAAATTTAGTACTTATAGAGACCTAAATCGAAATTCAATATATTTGGATTAGGTCACTATAATTCTAAAGATGCGATATACATACTCTCGTTTTAATTTTTATTTTATTTTTAAATATATATTTCAATTTCAATTTACGAATTAACTTTTTTTTTTTTTTATTAATTAATTCATTGTTTTGGTTAGGTGCTACTTGGATTGTTAATTAATGTGATAGTTAATATGAATTCATCAATCAAGTTATGTACTCCGTAATTGTCTACTATATTAGAAGATATTACATTATCAATAAATAGTCTGTAAGTGTTTAATATATATTATGTGATGTGGATGTACTTTTTAATAAATAAATAAATAAATAAATAGCTCCTCAAAAGACCCAGGCAGTAAATAATAATAACATTAATAAATAAAAATAGGTTAAAATATGGAGCGAAATTGTAAGTATTGTAAGTAACAACAAGTATGCTTAAGCGTATCTGATACCATGATATGAAACCTAAGAGCTAAGTTTAGTTTAAACGATTCCAAGCACGTATTTTTTTAAGTAGATACACACAGAAACATAGGAAGAGAATAGTGTTTGCTCCTAAGCGTTTTATAGTTAACAGTGTATTCGGTGTTTATTACTAAATAAATAAATTCGATATGCAATCAGTTTGTCTCGTATGAAAAGTCCAGCCCACCCACAATACCAGTCCTAAACCTATTATTAACAGGATTACCGCCTGTGCCCTCTTTCTGTTTTATCAATATACGGTAAAACGATGGAGTATTTGCACGAGTAAGTATCACGGCAATCAAACAGCACTCGGTTTCGGGTCGCGATTGAGTTCAGGGTTCCGCGAGCAGACGCACCATCTACGCTGAAGGTGAAAGGAGGGCACTGCCCGTGCTAGCTTAGCCGAGGCTAGATAACCCTAACACCACAAACCAGTGCACCATTTGAACATTATGAGATGAGGGTATGATGATAATTATAATAGTTAACATCCGTAAGTATTTCCGAAAGATACATCTAGTTTAGCGTCAATATTCGTGTGGACCCAAAACTTAAGAACTTATTAATTTCATTTTCTTTTTAACCGACTTCAAAGGAGGTCCTCAATTCGACGGATTATTTTTTATGAATGTTCCCCGATTAGTCCAAGACCAAGTCCCATTGTGAAAACGTCAGCATCTGATGATGGGATCTTAGAGAAATAGAGGGAGTTCCCTTAAATATTATAGGCTTACATATAGCGATTTTAGTATGTTTAGTAACAAGTCCAGCATTTACATTCAAAGAGTATCATTTGGTGAAGTGGAACTGATTATGAAGACCACAGATAGCCAACGGAACTCCTCAACGGTACCTATTTCAAGGGCGGCGATAAGATATCTCGATTAAGATAGTTGAGCGACTACGACAAAGCACATTTAAATGATTTAAATACTTTAGACGACACGTTGGCCTAGTTGGGAGTGACCCTGCCTCCGAAGTCAGCGGTCCTGGGTTCAAATACCGGTAAGAGCAGATACTTGTGTGATGAGCGCGGATATTTGTTCCTGAGTCTTGGATGTTTTCTATGTATTGAAGTATGTATTTCTTTATATAAGTGAGTTTATCGTTGTCTAGTACCCACAGTACAAACCTAGAGCTTAGTTTGGGACTAGGTCAATTTGTGGGAGATTGTCCTTTGATATTTATAAATATTATGTTATGACTATAACTTTTCCACGGTGTTGCTTGTTTCTTATTAATCGAGATGCGGATGATTACTAAAAAGTATGAAATAAAATGATTGTTTAAAAAAAACAAAACCCACCTTCAAAAACGCAAGAAATTAATTCTATTAAAATGGTAGATAATAGTTTAGTCAAACTAAAGTCTGATTTTGGATAAAAATATTGTAGGACGTCGATTTCAGTTTCACTAACCTATTTACCTACCATTAAAATAAATTAAATCTTGTGCTTTTGGAGGTGGTTATTTTTTTTTAAAACCTTTACATTACATTATATTGGAAATATTAGTAAGAACAATTTTTTTTGGCATTTATCCAGGCGAGCGAAACGTACAATCCTTTCATCTAATTAAAAAGGAAAAAATACAAAAGCGACTATTTCTGCATTAGCGTATGGCAACCACTACTGACGTCAGTGGGAAAATTGCTATGATTCTTGGAAACTGGAAATGTTTGCCAAAGTTTAATTTTACAACTGTTTAGCTAATAGACACAGACTGAATTTCCTAAAGTATAAAACAAGTGTTGAAAGATATTAAGAGGTTAGGAATGATTTATGAATTTTACTGATTCAGTTTCGGACGCAGTACTGGTTTTGAAAGATTGTGGTAAACGCGAAGTAGCCGTTAAGCGATTACCATAACTGGGCACGACTATTGGTAGGCGCGTAAACGCGCAAGTATGCATTAATAATGACCATTATTATAATGTGCTTTAAATTCAGCAAATAAGACAATTTAGGAATAACATTATTCATGGTAATCGACGCTATTTAACTCGGCACAGAACTGCGTAGCATTATTATTTAAGATTTTACATAACAAATTTAAACTTACGCAAACCATAATACCAAGCTAGTATTTGGTAAATAATCCAAACGTTTACTTGTAGCGAATAAATGCAAGCATTACAGGCACCGGTAAATTACGAGGGGTGGCTGAAAAGCTCGCGGCCTAAGGCCAAAGAATAATAAAAAATAAACTATGCTACTTTTTCCCGCCTCTTTGGCAGTTTAAATATTGCAGCCATTAAAAAAAAAGTTACTTATTCGTTTTTCGTTCTGTGCGCGGATAAACTTAACAATGTCTGTCGAATGCGGAAATTTTGTTAAATTTGAACACCGCGCAGTTATTAAGTATTTTGTGAAAAAAGAAAATCGCCTACAGAGATTTTTGATGATATGACGGAGATACTCTCCATCATTTAAGCCCTTCGTACATTATGTTATGATAAAAAATGGGCACGCTTATTTCAACAAGGACGAGAGTGCTGTGAAGATGACCCCTGCCATGGGCGGCCTGTCACGGTGGTCACTGACTTCGTTGAAGTGGAAAAATGTATTCTGGCTGACAGAAGAATTAAAATCTGGCAAATAGCGGAGGAACTACAAATTAGTAAAGAAGGCTAGGACATATTTTACATGAACGTTTACACAAGAAAAAAAATACTGCGGTGTACCAAAAATGCTGACAAGGATTTTTTGGATTTTGCTGAAGGGAATCTGGACGAAATTTGCAACCGAATCGTAACTGTAGATGAAACGCGCGTTCGCCAATATGACCCAGAATCAAAACAAGAGATAATGCAATGGTTAAAAAGGGGCGAGAGGGCGCATAAGAAATTTAAAGTGGAAAAGTCAGCTTCGAAGCTTATGGCGACCATGTTATGGCGACAGTGAAGGAGTTTTATTAGTTGATTATTTGCCAAAATGGACCACAATGAACGGTCAATATTATTATGCAAATTTATTGATTCAAGCACGTGACCAGACCTGGCTCCTAGTGACTATTTCCTTTGTTCAAATTTGAAAAAAGACTTACGTGGACGCCGGGTTGCCGATGACAATCAGATCAAGGCTGCGATAGAGAGCCATTTTGAAGCGAAGGAAAAATAATATTTTTCGGCGGTATTAAAGCATTGTTTGCTCGAAGCGAAAATCGCTTATCACTCTATGGGGACTTTATTGAAAAATAAAACATTTATTTTAACACTCTTCCCTCGTAGATCCAGTCTATAACGGTACTCCAGGGCGATTTATGTACAGTCTTAGAATGATACAAATAGATGCAATTTAAAGAAGGGACCATAATCTACTTGGCAAGCTAATGCTTTACCAGTGAACTGCTAATAAATGCAGTTCACTGGTCAATCCAAAGTCTAGGACTTACTCATGTCCCGTAACTAACTTCACTACGTCAACAGTAACAGACGTAGAGCGTAGTCATACGTATCGTGTTTTGATGGAAAAGTTCGTATTGGTCTTGTTTTCTCAATTAGCTTATCTACGGATTCTAAGGCTAATTGAGGAAGCAAGATAAAAACGACTTTTCCAACCAAATATGATTTCGTGTGATTTTCCACTAAATCCGCATCCAGTTTAAAAGTGAATTGAACTAAGAAACCATAGAATACAATTAGACTGCAAACAATTACTAACATGAAACATTGTAGCGAGAATTGACAGAACAAGATCGATTTGCATAATCAATCAATCCCTTCATTAATTTTCCGTACCCAAATCAACTTCAGTCATAATAACTAATCTATCAATTTGTAAATCTTGCAACAAATGATTGTAGCTCAGCTATACATATAAATTATTTTGTTGGGACTTTTCTAGGTCAAACTACCACACAGTTTCAGCCTAAGGGCTATATATGGAATGGAACGGAGTAATGAACTGAACAGCCCTAGAAATGTCGACAATGCGCACAGTTTCTAGGTGATACAACGTCAAGTTACTGATATTTAACTACAATTTGTATTGATAATGTAATTCATACTTAAAAGCGCGCTGCATGTCAAACAACAAAGTGCCATTGACAATGACACCAAAGATATGTGATTCACATAATGTAAATCAACTTCAACAGGTATTTTCTATAGATGGTTGAGCGTCATTGTGTCCTAGTAGCCAGGTATATATATCAACTAGTGATCGAATGGTATATTGAGTTCGCTGAGTCAATTAATTTTATAATTATATACAATCATCGTAATACTAATACAGCGGTATCCTGGATGCTTAGGTAATTAATACCGCAACCTTGTACCCCCTGTAACAAGGATTGCGAAGGTGCGATAGATTTTGTTTACCAAATTCAGGGATCATGGTCAAAGCCTAACGTTAAGAGATGGATAGACGGTTAGGAGCGAAGAGTCTTTCAAGTTCATTACCCTCTGTATGGCACGATTTTGGTGGATAGTGAGTGAGTACTCAGAGTTGAGAAATGTTAGTTCAGTCCTTCACCAGATTGTTTTCTTATTTACTGTTTGTTCTTCAACGTCCTCAGTGTGTACGCCCATGACCGCTGTGCGTGATTTGTAGTAATCAACTGGCTCGATTATGTTAAGTCATTCGACAACAATGCAACTAACTACATAATTGTTTGGGGTGAAATTAGCACAACGTTAAATTATCGGTTGAATGTGAAAAGGCTTAGCTCAGATGGGCGTAGCTGTTTATTTATTTATTAATGCACTATAATTCATATTATTACAAAAGATGTTATTAGATATGGCAGTTGGTACAATACATGATAGGTTAGGACATGTGTTTTAATTATCTCACATGTAATATACACCTACAAAACCAATGTAAAAAATATACTTGTAATAAACAGATCACTTAGTTCATTGTAATGAATGTTTGTATATTTTATTATGTATGTTAGCAAAAAAGGTTGCTCAATAAAAATGAAGTTCGAAAATTCGGACTGCCTATTTGAACTTATTTTTCTAATTAAGAACGAAATTAACGGTCAACTATTTCCATAAGTAAACATGATTTCGTACGGCGAGGGTTGTAGAAAGAAAATGCAATTTACGCATGAAACAGTGACATTAAAAACTATAAAATAAAACCAACAACACACCACGAACCTTAAAAGATGTTTCCGCAGGACAACAATCTGATTGCAGTAACCAAGCTTTCATAAGGCAGAGTCAGAAACTGAAGACAAACAACAAAACTCAAACATCATTTGTTACATGATTTTCATGATACCAATTATTTTTGATTGATGAGATGACCGTTAGTGGTTCTTAGGAGATATACACGGTGGAATTTAATCGGTGAACAGGAACCCATTTTTCTAATTCAGTAATCGATGGCGGTCACGTTTATGTAGTACTTAAGTGGAACCAAGTTTTTTTTTTATCATAACTAATTTTTAAGTTGAAATTAAATTTTAATTAAAATTTATTGTCACCCTACCAATGGTTTAGTCTGATAAGTTTAATACCTCTTTTCAAACTATCAGCCATAGAAACTTAAAACATAAATGAGCAATAAGCTGTCAATTTGTCATTGTCAAATTCATAACAAAGGGCGGCAATCACTTATTGACGTCTGATCTGTCTAGTTTCCCGCCAAAGCCAGCAAGCACTTGACGTATGTACCCTAACGAGTAACTTCCCTTCAATAAAAGTAGGGTGTCCATTTATTCAGCCAGTGTACATTTTACCGATGTTAATTATGTGTGATTAATTAGATTGTGAGCTATATTGCACGAGATCTCACGTATTGGTTTCTATGTAAATTGATAATTAAGATTTTTGGATTCCTGATCACCGATTAAATTCCGCCGTGTATTGTGTTCTCTTAAATAACAAGAAGAGACACTGGTGAGCTTGCTTGCTTGTTTTCAGTGTCCTGACCTTGGTTGTATTTTAGCGCATCTCAAACTAACCTTAGGTCCTACCTAAAACGGTATTATAGTCTAGAAGCTTAGGGGTCAAGTTATGAAAGTTAGGCGAAATCAGGAGAGTTAGGGGTGATCGCTTGCTCTTGTTATCTAAGATGATACCTAACACTTCCCTGCCATCAAAAAGAGACTGTATATAATTTGAACACGGCCGGAATGTGTTAACAGAAGTTCCATAGGACAAATGTTTAGAATTTATATCTGGCTAAGCTCTACCAGGGAGAGCAACGGTGGGCATACTAAGTTCGAACCCAAGCGGTTGTCATAACATGTACCTATCATCTACAATGAAACCTGTTAATTCGAACAGCTGAATGTGTAAGAAGTAAGGGGAATGGCACAAAAGATCCTACAGAGTCGAAGCGAAGCGTATCTGAAACAGCCCATCTGTACAATTATTAGACTAGATAAACTCTATCGGGAGCAGTGACCATCAACGACACTAGACTCGGTAAAGCCGTGTCACAAATGTCATCTTTGTAGTATCAACGCCTGTTAGAATGTCTCATCCCGAAAAGTATAATTCTCATAAGCAGAGGCCAGAATTTTCGTGGCACTTTTCAATAACGCTAGTGACTTCCCATTTATCGACTTCCGTTAGCCTTAATAATGTATCGATACAATACAATACAATACGGATAACAAAAATAAAAACAAAATTAAAAGTAGACGTAAACGACAGGAGGTCTTATTGCTAAAAAGCGATCTCGTCTAGATAACCTTGTGTAGGTGAAAATTTGAAATTGACTGTTTCCAAATCAGCTACCAATATCTAAGCCACTACAGCTTTTTCAATTTCATGTTCTTAATTTGTGTTAGTACTAACAAATTAGGAAAGTTAAATATATCGATATGTACCAAATTGAAAGTCGATAAATGAGAAGTCACTATGACAGCTCAAAAATGCCACGATAATTCCGGCCTCTGCTCGAAAATCCAATGCTCAAACTTTTAAACAGTCCAGAGAAACGTTATTTGTATAATTTTCCAGTGCTCTCCACCCGCGTCACAGCACCTAGCAACGCCGCTCCATTGCCGGAGCGACAACCGGCCGTGACCGCCTTGCGAGGCCTACGGCCACTCAACTGAAGACTTGCGTAATCAACGAAGGGATACCGATAGAAAACAAAAGGCACGGCCTCCAATATGTTGACATTACTTGTTTTTGACTACGATACTGGATTAAACCGGTAAATAATGGAGTCTGGAGACTTAAGCGTGTTAGTGTGGAAGTTAGTCAAAAGTGTAAAAGTTGTGAATGTATTTTATAGTTTGGACGTAAATTAAGAGTTGTAATAAGCTTGATACAGTTTTAGAGATTAATTTGACACAGCTGCCTACTTGAACACCTTTTATTTTTTATCATTAGAAAGCGTTTAAGTATTAACAAAGATTTTGGCCAAATATAGATCACGGTCTCGTATCATATTAGGGTAAATCGTCTATTATTGACCAGTAACTGGCCACTTTGCAAAGGTAATGTAAAGCAAAAGATATGCTGATATTTCTGCGATATAAATAGAATAACATAAACGGACTTTTTTAGGGTTCCGTAGTCAAACTAGGAACCCTTATAGTTTCGCCATGTCCGTCCGTCCGTCAGTCTGCAGCCTAGCGCAGAGACTCTTAGTAGTAGAATGCTGTAATTTGGCATGAATATGCATATTAGTCACGCCAACAAAGTGGTACAATAAATAGTAAAAAAAATTTTTTACTCTAGACGTAACATGGGGATGTAATTTTTTTTGGCGTCTACCCCATCGTGTGGGGTATCGTTGGATAGGTCTTTCAAAAATATTACGGGGTTGTAAAAAGAGTTTTTTGATTAAGCAAACCGTTTATAAAATATTAAGCTTTAAAGCGCTAATTTTTGTTAGACTCAAGTGTCGTCGTCGTCGTCCCCCTACAGCCAAAACTACAAATGCTAAAAATCAGAAAAAAACTTAAATGAAAGGACATATAACGAATTTTAAAGGAAAACTATCATGACTAAGTAGACATCATTGGTTCTTGAGATACAGGCGATTAAAGTGTCTATACTTACCTACTAAAATCATCTTTTGGTACCAATTAACTTTAAATAGAAAATTAGTTATTACTCTTTGATTTTTATGTTTGTAGTACTTAACGGTTTCGGAACCCTATAATGAGCATGGTCCGCAATGCTCTTGCCCGGATTTTTTAATTTTTAATGTACATAAGGGCTATATTTTAAAAAAATACTTGATTATTTTGTGTAACGAGAGTTACACATAGTTTGCATGACTAAATTTCGTTACACAAAGGACGAGATCGTTATTAAGGTTATCATTGAAAAACCCGTGATCCAGAAATATTATTCGGATTACTGTTAAACATTCTTTACTAACAGCGTCATGATATAAAGTTGGTAGCTAGTAACTAAATTACACTTTCTTAACTCAAACTCGCTATTCGCATCTTTAGAATTATAGTGACCTAATCCAAATATTTTGAATTTCGACTTAGGTCTCTATATTCTATAATACTAAATTTATGACTCGAAATCGAAAGCTGAAAATGATTGAATTAGGTCACTATAATTCTAAAAGTGCGATATTTATCAGACAAAAAACACTGCAACACCACATAGTAAATCATGTTGACATACTACTTAAAAACTTAAAGAATGGAAAAATATAGATATTTAGATAACAGACAGCCAATTTAGAGAGGTGGGTATAAAAATATCAAGCAAATAAATACATTTCAAGTAAATAAATACAGTATAAAAAAAGCTGATGATAATGATATGAAACCACTTGAAAGACACGACTTCACTTTGTAGTGCAATTTACACCTAGCGAAAACGAAAGAGCTGAAGCAAGCTCTATCCCAATTCACTCACCATAAAATAAACTGCATGTGATGGTAAACCTGGTAATGATGCTGTAAAGTTGCTGCTCTAGAGGTCAACATTGAAATGGTACAGGTAATTCAACAGATGGTCGCGGTTATTAAAAGTGGGGTACAGCCAACAATGATTCAGTACAAAAAAGAACAAGAATAAGAAATAATTATTATTTCAAACTAGGTTCAATTAAGATGAAGGCCTCAAGACCGTTTCTTGGCACTTTGCTAGTCTCTAGCGATCCGATGATGAGTGTTTGACTGCTTGTGTAAGGTTGAATGTCGATCGGCATTTTCCTTGTATCCTTGCTTATGCAAAGGCAAGTCTGTAATTACTAATTATATATCACACCAAAAACATAAATGTTAAAATAATATTTATGCAACTGATACATAATGAGAGGCCTTAAAATACGAGTGAGCGACAGCGAGTTTCATAATAGGTCACACGAGTGTTTTAAGGCCTAGTTATGTACAGTGGCATACAATACTTTATCTAAACACATATACGTTTAGAATTGACGTTTTGAGTCGATAACAGTTTTAATATATTATATGAATACTAGAAAGAGACCCTATTGAGTTTTGACAGCTGTTCCAAATTTAAACTCATAACCTTACCAAAATCTATATCTACTGTAATAACATTACAGTACAGATTTTACTTACTACCACAGACAAGAAAGTTCTTATAGTAAAATTGGTTGTAATAATGCTGATCAATTCCTACGGGTTTTGAACGCGTAATAGAGGACTTATGATATGTGTGAAGATAAACATAGTTGCTATTAAATGCATTTTGAACCGTAACTTGTGAGTTTATTTAAATACCCAACAGATTAAAAAATGGTATTGAATTGTAACACACTGTATAGAGAACTGCCAAGTTAGGGCTCAAAATGCATTTAGTGGTTTTAAATTATTCCCTAGGAAGTTTCAAACATGGGACTGTACTTAACTTTCAAGTAGCATAACTGTATAACTGGCGTCTTATAAAGGGTTAACCCATTATAAATACAATAGAGTCAATTTTCTAGTTTAATATGTGCCTCATAAAAACAAAAGAAAATCTATTTTATTCCCATTGCAATATTGTGTTATGTACAATTTGTTGTACGAGAGGCCTTAGGAGGTTTAGTATTGTGTAAAAAAATATATTCCTAATTGCTCTGGGGGAAAAGTTGCGAGGGTGGGTAATAGGGCCTGAACGGCCCCCTGTAAATAAACACACTGCAGTGTCGCTCCGCGTTTCGTTCAAACTCGCCCGAACAAGCCACACTTCTATTTCAGAAGACCATTTCTCCCGCTCATGACATCATACTGACGTCACCAGCCCGCATGATATCGCAAGCAAAAAGTATCGCATTGCTAACGACCACATGTAAAAACCGCATGTTTGTAAAATCTGACGACGCTGACCAATCGCATGGAGTTCGTCGCTGGGCAGCACCCATTCTAAATGCAGCACCCAACTTAATTTCTACGTCAACTTGAATTTCAATACGACGGTACTCGCGGCCGTTCCCCTCGATTCACGCCACGGGTTTATGCAGGGTGGTTTAACCATTAGTGTTTTCAATCCAAGTCACAGCCACACTACTTACACTATTGTGGAATGAGCTTCCACCGTACATGAGGCAATCTAGATCAGTCGAATTGAAGGAAAGGTTAAAGAAGTTATGGCTAAATCAACCAGATGAGTCTGAGTGTTGATCCTAAGCTCTGTTGTAGCTTTTAATTTCTGTTTACGTACATGATAGTGTATTAGTATATCTAATTATCTATGTTTGTTTTTTATTAAAGCAGTTTACTTTCTCTGCTTATCTGCTTCTCGTATGTATGCTGTTTGTAATTTCTGTTTTGTTATGTGTGTTATAATACACTCGCGAGCAAAAGTATCGAATCACTTTGCATTTTTCCATGTGAACCCAATATCTTTGTAAATTGGTTTATTTTTCTAAATTACTTAAATGTAATTACGTTTCTTGAAATATTAGCGTTATAAAAAGCTATGAAAACTAAAAATTGGCCCAGAATTTTTCAGATTATGGGCAATATCCCGGTTTGTGAGCTTTTACTCGTTACGACGTGCACGACTTGCACTACCCTTGACCCCTATATAACGGGGGTAGAGGGGGTTCCTTATCAGTCACTTATCAGAAGTCGACCGGTACACATCTCCGCAAATTATACTGTGCAGAACACCTGGAAAAAATGAAGCCACTGAAGCTCAAGTCGCCGTAGACGTCCAGCTTCTGCAAGAAGGGCGTAGTCATCGTTCAGTAGCTGCCAAGGTGAATCTGAGCCAATCTACAGTTTGTAAACTTTACCAGAGGTTCCACCAAACTGGGTCTTTTACTTCAAGACCAAGAAGCGGCCGCAGAAGGTGCACATCAGAGCGCGACGACCGCTTCATTGTCTCAATATCTCTCCGAGATCGTCACCAGACTGGAGTTACACATCCAGCAGCGTCTGCGTGAGGTGCGAGGAGTGGTTGCCAGCGAGTGGACAGTGAGAAGAAGACTCAAGGCAGCGAATTTAACACCCAGGAGGCCTGTGACGGAGCCCAGGTTGCTGGCACGGCACCGTACAGCCGGAGAGCATTTGCAGAAATTCATAAGAATTGGACCCTTGAGCAATGGACCCCAATTCTCTTCTCGGACGAGTGCAGAATATGTCTGAATGGCTGCGACCGAAGGGGAAGAGTCTACAGGAGATCAGAAGAACGATATGCTCAGTGCTGCTTCTCCGAAAGAGTCGCCTACGGAGGTGGCTCTGTTATGTTTTGGGGCGGCATCTCGTACGACGCGCAGACTGAGCTGGTTTTCGTGCCTAGCGGTGGTCATGGCGGTGGATGGACTGCTGCCAGGTACATAACGGAAATTCTGGAAGAGCATGGCGTCCCTTACGCTGTTATTTTTGATGAGGGGTCACCGCTGCCTACCTCCGCCAGCTTTTATTTGGTACCATAATTTTCAGATTCAGGAGGGAAATTACAAAGATATTGGATGCACATGAAAAAATGCAAAGTGATTCGATACTTTTGCTCGCGAGTGTATTGTCCTTGCTTATTCTACTTCAGGGTTAACTGGAAAAGATCCCATATAAGTTTGCCCATGTATATTATCTAAATTGATCCAAACATTGTAATTGTTACTAAGTACTACATTTTACGTGCACTGACGACGCTGACGCATCGGATGGAGTTCATCCCTATAGTCTGTACTTTTAGGTATTTAAAAAAATGTAAACCAACCAAACCACGTGGCTCTGCTTATCAACCAATCCAAGCTGTTTGGTCGAGCTTTGACGTATCAGTGTTCTGCTCCTATTGGCTGACTAACTGTCATCTGTCAATGTCACGTGGTTTTTATGTTTACGTTTTTTTAAATACCTATCCGAACGACGTATAGGCATCACCCATTTTCAATGCAGCTCCCAGCTTAAGAGACCACACATGATATGATATAGTCGGTAGTGTACCGCGTTTTGGATCTCAATAACCGTAACGTCTACATATCTGTTCTTTGGATATTAAACTTGGTTACTTCCTTGAGATAGTTAAACATGACAACACGATTACAAACAAAATACTTTTTCGAGTTTGGTTGAATCTTCGAAATCCCATGATCTTAAACGACGATTTTTGATTCAGCACTTGAGTACGTTATAAGTTTTTAATCCTGGTAAACATTTTCTTTATAAATGTAGTTTTAAAGTAAAAAGGAATTACGTATTTGAATTTGACGTTGCAATCGAGGCGCGCGCAAACTATCTCCATCTAACGTTCTTCGCGCACGAGCGTCCGAAGTCATCCTTTTTGATTCTTGTGTGTGCGTTGCAGCATTCTTCCTCCTTCTTTCTCTTAATTCCGAAATCAACTTGAGCTTCAATACGGCAGTTACCTCGGTTCACGCTACGGGTGTCTGCTAAGAGGTTTAACCATTAGTGTTGAATATAAAATAAAACCATTTATAGTGTTGAACTTGAGCCCCATTACTTAGCTTTACGTGCACTGTGGCAACGGGCACGTATCATAATCAGGGATCGGATATTCGGATCGATATTTACCTAAACTTGGCAAAATCCCGGAAAATGTTGGGCTAATATGGAGGCGGCTTTTTAATTTTATATGCTCCGGGACTCCGGGATCGCACAAAATTACATAAGAAGGTACAAATTTAGTAACATAATTAGTTAATGGGTATTTTTGGCTATTTTTGTAAGGAAATAAGTTGGTATATAGATCTTACAAAAACATTGTATGTAGTGTAGCCGCAGCGTGAGTTATTTTACACAACTGGTAAGTTCTATAGTATTGTAGATTCAAGGGTTCTGTAATACAGGAGAATAATAAAACAATTACATTATAATATAAAACATGTACATCGATGTATTAATCAATTAAATATTTAACAAGAGTTCTGTGGAAATGGTTTAACATTATAAACTCTTAAACACTACGCGTTTTAAACACTAAATTATATTTAAACTGGTTGGTTGCAAATAAACTTATTTTAGTAACCTAACCGAGAGGTTAAAAAGTTTACGCCCAATTTTTGTTATCTATAGACTTTGACTTTGCTTAGAATTATAATAAATAAGTACAATTCTTTCCAAATTCGACATGGTAAGTCTGTTTCTGGATACTGTAAGTATCCATTTGTACATCGAAAATGACCTTTCTACATCCTACCGAAGTTAACGTTGCATATTTGTAAATAGAAGAGTCACTTGCCTTATTCATTTGCTCACACATTTCTCGAAGGTCATCAAAATCGGGATTTCTGTCCATGAGTTGATTGAGTTTATTTATTAACTTGTTATTTGCCGTCCAGTCTATAGCCATCCTTACTTCATCGAATATTTCAAATGATTGAATTATGGATAAATTGCTACTTTGTAATTTTGTTAAAGCAATTTGTATGATTTCAAAATTATCATGTATATACTGTAGGTTTACACATAAATTTAGTTTGGCTAAAACTTTCTTAGCTTGTTTTATAGAAACAGCTTCGTTACTATTTAACAGGACAGCAACGAGTGATCTATGCACTTTAGAAAACTATCAAGACCCCACTTAACTTCTAAGATAAAGCCCGTGTATATGCATATTGTACACGTGGTGATAAATTTTCTAAGTATCGCGCGCCTTTTTTACCTGCTATGCGTGAGACAATGGCGGCAGTAGAGATAGCGGTGGGGTTTGAGACCACGGGGATAATATTGTCCTTGAAACGTCGAAAGTAAACAATTATAAACCTACTAGTAGTTTAAAAGTACTAGTACTCACGGCAAGTTCCGATAAACTAAGTAATGATAATGATATTTCCCTAGTTGAATAAAACTCAGGTAAATTTGATTTAATATTTTCCCATAGAAAATTACATTAAATACATAAAAAACAAGCGTATTTAAACTCTCAAATATGAGTTTGAACTGCGCTGTTACTTAGTTAAGTAATCCCGGGAATTTTATTACGAAAATAAAGCTGAGTCCGTCTCCATACCATTCACGCCACTAAAGTATAGGTATACTAAAGTATACTAAATATCGATCCGAACATCCGATCCCTGATCATAATATATAAGGTTCAATATACATAATGGGTCATTATAAATAATGGTCATATTATATAATGGTTTTATTTCTGAAATCGGTAACTTCTCAGGGTTGTTATAAAACAAACCTAACCTAACCTTTTTTCAATTTCAATTTCAAAGCCTTTATTTATTAAAAATAGTATCTACATGCATTCTATAATAAATGTTTAACTGTAATAAAAACTAAATCTAATTTTGCACAGCAGTCCTCTCACTAGCTTGTCCTTTTGACACAAAGGCCTCCTCCAGCTTTTTCCATTCCTGTCTGTCCCGTGCTATTTTGGGCCATACAGGGCCGGCTATTTTTCTGAGGTCGTCCGACCATCTCTTGTGCTGTCTACCTTTTCTCCTCTTTGTGTTGTAGCGTGGTGTCCATTCCGTTATAGTTCCAGTCCACTTTGGTCTCCTCTCTCTGAGCATGTGGCCTGTCCATCTCCATCTTAGTGTCCTGATCCTTTTCTCCACATCTTCCCATTTCGTAATTTTCCTAAGGTCTACCTACTGCTCGCTTCCTGTCTCTTTTTGTATAGCCAAGGAAACTTCTCTCCCTTCAGCAATATGCAAACAAAAACAAAAACAAACATGTCTGAAAAACAATAACCTAACCTAATGGGTTCTAAACAATGGCCTTTTAAAAAATCCTGAAAAGTTTACGGTTTCAGAAATAAAACCATTATATGTTATGAACATTATGGACTATGAATGACCCATTATGTATTTTGAACTTTATATATTGTGATATGATCCCGTGGCAACCGTGCTACATCTATCTGAATACTGAAAGTATTATCTCACGTCAAACCGTCCTGGCTTAGGTAACCAATTTACCCACTAGAAGAACCCCTAAACAAAGTAGTGTAGCGAGTCATGTACAAGTACGTAAAAGCATAGCATATAGGCAAGTGTCGATGTAAGCCTTAAGGTGGGTACGAATTAGAGCAGCCTCAGGTTGAGGCACGCACGGCTCACCTATTTTGCTCAAATTCGTACGCGCTCACGCGTTGTGCGCAAGCACCGTGCGCGCGGCGCGCGGCGAGCCGCCGAGTCGGTCTTTTGCCCATGCTCAAAGTGTGCGTGCCTCGTGTAATTTGCACGTGTATCCAAGCGTGCCGCGGGCAGAACGACTTCTAACTTGTCTGTGGGCGAGGCGCGTACAAATTTGATAAAGTGCTGAGCCGTTCCACCACCGAAGCGATTCATTTTTCTATTTGTTAATAATTCGGTAAATTATGATAAATGCAGCCGCGGCTGTCATCGTGTCCGACGCCGTTTTGAAATGTCGGCTCGCGGCGAGCACGCTGCCTCACCCGCGCATGTTTATGTGCAACCATTTGGCTTGCGAGCAGCTCGCCGCGCGGGGCGAGCATGCCTCAAGCTGAGCTGCTCAGATCCGTACCCAGCTTTAGAGACAGGCAGTCTTATTAAACCACTGTATTAAAACAGACGTGTTTATCTTTCAACACCTCTACCTGCCGCCTCACCTCATGGCGACCCTGCCAGAAAAGTCAGGTTTCCTTCTATTTTTATCTAAAGCGTTGTCCCGGACAGTAAATTGCTTGGAACAACCGAAAAAAGGCCCCAAGAAAACGTTATGATCGGAAGTAACTATAAAAGTTTACCGTCGTATCTATTTGTTATTCTCTCTCTAGTATAGTATAACAGATTTTTTCCATCCGACGGGAATTTCCTAAACGCTAATTGTGGCGATTTCCTATTTCAGTGGAATATTTTCCGCGTGGATTTCTCCAAATCGCGGATTGATTATTAATAGGTAGGAAAGAACTGAGAGACATCTTCTGGCATCCATGCTGTGGCTACGAGTCACATCAAAATCGGTTGACGGCAAATTCACCAAGACACCCAATGCATCCCTGTCCAAAAATTCCAAGTATTCATAAAACTGGCATCCACGCCGCCACAAACTACATCAGGAAGTTTTTAAATCACGTCATAATTCAAAATTTATTAAAGACAAAGCTCACGTTTTAATGTGACGCCTACGGAATCATTAAAATGTATTGTTTGACAGAGCTTTTGTTGACCGCGAACCGATAAAGCATGACGGGTGTATATGCCCATACGCATCCTAGAGCCACAAACGCCCGAAGAGCGGAGGAGTTGCGCCGTGGCGCGTTAACGTTCTAAAAACGTCTCCGCAACGCCTTGCGGACTGCGACACCTATATTTTTTTTAAATCCCGCGCCCCTTTTCTCTGTGCGTTTGCACGCAGCTAATGTGGCTGTTTTTTCACATGAGCCAATCTTCCTGTGTTGCAAACGCTTGCTTTTGTA
Source organism: Acleris holmiana (assembly GCA_949316455.1). NCBI lineage: Eukaryota > Metazoa > Arthropoda > Insecta > Lepidoptera > Tortricidae > Acleris > Acleris holmiana. The sequence goes on from OX438767.1 coordinate 17,652,222, forward strand.
GTGGCGGTGCAACATAAGGTCTAACTAATACACATACACTTACATATCAATAAGCTATAATAATATCAATACATACATTGCGCAAAAGAAACATACAAATAATATAAATTTATAATATACATACCGGGTAATAGGAGCAATAAATTTAGGAATCGTTTCCACACCACAAACGTAACAACATTTATTCTACAACTTTTGAAAATATTGTTAACTAAATATGAATGAATTTAGTTAATTTATTACTATTAAATTAAAATTATTTATGGTCACAAAAGAAAAATACTCGGCATTACCACACAGTATAGGTATATATAGATATACATTGTTCTGCAACAACAGGCTCATGTCTCAGCATATGCTGCATGCTTGGTTGGCTATATAGCGCTGATTTTCAGACTGTGCCCAGCTCTCGGTTACATTTTGGTGAGTTACAAGGGAAACATTACCACATTACTACTCGGCTACATTTTAGTTCCAAGTCACATATTATTCAACACTTAGTACTTCAATAAATGTAGGTACCTATGTATGTTGACTAAAATTGAGTGATTTCCTATGGGTGTACTAATAATATCAACAGCAAGGTACAGTCAAAGGCTTAAATTTGTGACCCACCTTAGGTCGTCAATCTGACATTCTACAGCAATAAGGTTGAGTTTCCTCTTTGTACAAATGACTTGATGATACGGTGGCCTAGTTGGGAGTGACCCTGCCTTCGAAGCCAGCGGTCCTGGTTTAAAATTCCGGTAAGGGCAGATATTTGTGTGATAAGTGTGAATATTTGTTCCAGATCTTGGATGTTTTCTATGTATTTAAGTATGTATTTCTCTGTATAAGTATGTTTATCATTGTCCAGTACCCATAGTACAAGCCCTGAGACATTGACAACTTCAAGCAGATTGTTTTTGTAATGGGTCTTAAATTTACACTCGTAACAGTGATACAGAGAATGCCAGATACGTTACGGTGTGTATACCTACACAACAAACATGAGAAAAACAAGTTTCTTTTATTCAAATTAGCTGTTTAGATTTTCGGAGGCATTGACATTGACCTCATGAATTTTATAACATTCTACAGATAAACAACCATATTATGCAACATTATAATAAGTTGTTGCTTTCTTTCCCCTAACTCAAGTCCTAAAAGCCCTTGATACAGTACTTTTCCATAGAACTGATGTATTTTTATGAATTTAATGATAAAATAGATGAGAAATAAAAAAAAAATGCTCTTGCAGTCAACATAATGTCAATTAAAAGTAGTTTTCCACCTAAAAACGTATGTTTCCTAGAAGGTATATAAGAAAAAAAAAAGTTTATGACATTTAGAGCATATATTACAATTATAAGTTAAAAGTATGCTGTATGTAAACAAAACATATAATTAAGTACCTAAAAGTCACTTTTACAAAGAAAAATGAAAGAAAGGCAAACATTTTAAATTTAAATAGATCTTAGATCTGTTTTATAAAATTTATTTTATTAACAATAATCTGGTTTTCCTTCTAACTTGGGTAGAAGGAAAACCAGATTATTGTTAATAAAATAAATTTTATAAAACAGATCTAAGACAATCCTTTTACCTATCATTCAATAACTTACACAAATTCAGGTATAGCCAACAGGGGCCGATTGCATAATTAGTACAAGCCCATACTATTAGCAAAAATCCATGCAAAACCACTAATACTATTAGCTTGTACTTTATTATGTAATTGGCCCCAGGTAACCAACAATATATTGGATAGATTCAAGTAAATTATTTAATAATTTTTATAACGAACCTCTCGTTACCTCTCGAAAGCCGCTAGTTTCCCAATACAACACTTACGCACTCGCCAAAACTCTTTCTATGACAAAGTGCAATTAATAGGTACCTCCTCGAGTTGCGCGTCGTAAGGTTTTAACTGGTTTTAAGGCAAACAAACAAACGTGACGTAAAGTAAAATTCTTAACCAATCAATGTAAGAAACCATCAAAATATTGATAAAAAGCACCAAGTAAGAAAATTGTAAATTTTATATGCCTACACACCTATAAAAATATGACTAATATATTTGTAACAAATACCATACAAAGTGGAATATTTCTACTCACCAAGCTTTCTTGATTCCTTATTTCACCCATCATCCTTCATTTGCTGCAGATAAACTCGAAGAAAATCTGCGATTTTCCTCGAAAAAAGTTGTGCCGAATGCAGCGGTGAATTCAAATTTCGTTAGGCAGTTGACAGGTGCGACGGAAAAACCCATACCAATAGACAAACAGTTGTCTATAGAACATAGATATAATAAATTCTATAATAACCATAGAATAAGTACTAAAGGCATAGTAGCCTTAAAACGAAAGTGTCAGATCTATACCTGTCTCGAAAATTTCAATATAAATGTTCAATAAGTTAATAATAATAAGCTAAGCTAATCGCCAACTGGGGTTCTGCTTCGAAATCCGTAATTCGAACTTTGTCTATTGATATCCCTTTTGCTCTCGATGCGTAACTAATTTGCAAAAAGTGACAGGGCGATCCGAAGTTTGAATTACGGATTTTAAAGTAATAGAAATTGAAATAGAAATAGTTTATTGCATGTCACATTACAGGTTACAGGTGGAGGGTATATAAATAATCAGGTATACATGTGACGCCCTGCAAGGGCCACTGCCCAACCACTACCACCAAGCCACTGGTCAACCAACTGGCTACCATCATGTCACCATGGGCATAAATTAGCCTGCCAAATCAAAAATCTCATAAAGATAGTAGTAGAAGGTAGTTAGTGGTAGTATTGAACTAGGCTGCATAAGCTAGGTGTCAAACAACCGTCATGTTTTTTTAGACGTGTGTATTGTTTAGCATTCGCAGGCTGCCGCAGACAGACATACATTTAGACATACCTTCTAATCTGTGGGCTGCCGTTGCGACTTTATATTTGTTAGAATTTATTTAAACAAGTATATACTTGACTCCTGAGATGTCCGGCTTTTACTTTTGAAGTGAAGAAATATAAACAGCAATATGGCGTGTTTTGTTTGAATGCAGATCTCTTTATATCCCGCAAGAAAAATGAATTCGAAAAAAAAATCGTTTACCGGTAAGGCGGCATATTGAATATATTTCAGATTGTAATCGTCAGATAGCATTGTTAAAGCATAGAAATGCAGAACATCATTATCCGAAGTAAATATGTGTATTCGAAATAGCTTTAAAGCAATATTTAACAAGCATTTTATCGTTTTGTTTAATGTTATAGTAGTGACGTTATAATTCCGTATCGATAAATCAGTTGCGAAGTTTAATGTTATTATTTATTAAGGTAATTCATAAATACCAAGTCCCCTAAAAAGACATCTTGATAATTCTGTAACCACATTATGCACAATTAGGCTAACTTGTTTACCACTGTATTAGTGACCGGTTGCAAGCCCGTCCCCCAACAGTACTACAAGCCCTTATTCCCTTACTTGCCTCTTACGACATCCGTGGGAAGACATGGAGTGGCACTATTCCAACCCGGCAACCACACGCAAGAATAGTAATAAATTATAATATTTAAAATATGGTTTATTTTAGATTTCTGGACTTTACTAATGTTTCGCCGAAAATTATTTAGCAAATTCTTAACTCGCCAAACTACGTATCCCATATTTTTATTTAGTCAAATTTTTATTTCCCAACTCAACGTTTCGCACTGATATCTATTCCCAACTAATGATTTGATAAATTATTGTTAGACAAATTATTACGTGGGATTTTTTTAAGATGTCAATTATGTTTTCGTCAAATGTATTGATTGGCATACTTTGATTTAGCAACATATTGAATGGCATTATGAAATCTAACCTAATTTTTTAGAACGCAAGGTTCAATTTGCAGTATGATTTTATTTTTCAAGGGATGTCAAAAAAAAATAACCTCGAAGGCTAAGGCGGGAGCTCGCTGCGCTTCGCTCCCGCCATAGCCTTCTAACCTAACCTTGCCGAGTCGGTTTTGCCCAGGAAGGTCTTGCTCGCTCGCTCGCTCGCTCATGCACACATATAACAATTTCCAACCAAAGAATTTGTTATTTTTTTTCTTACTTATTTCTATCTTGGCAAATGTATGAAAAGGGAAATGTTGCATCAACTAAACGTTATTCGTCCAAGAGTTGTTAAGCCAAGTGAAAGATTTGACAAATGATGAGTCTGCCAAAAGTGTAAAGGCGTTATAATAATACGCTTTATAATAATTCTGCGAATTAAAAAGTTGTCATATAAAATTTGACAATATGTTATTTGCCTAAGCAAATCATTTGCTACACAATTATTTACCACATAAAATTTGACATAATAAAATTTTGCAATATAAAAATGTAGCGAAATAAAAAAATTACGAAGTAAAATTATGCCAAAGATTGATTTGCCAAATAAAACTTTGGCGAAAAGTTGATTGCCAAATGAAATTTGACGAAACATAATTCGGCAAAAAGGCAGTACACCGAAACAAAGTTGTATAGAAGCTTATTTCATGACCAAATTGGTCTTGGTCGAAACATAGTAGTTGGATTTGCTCCAAACAATTTGAAGATGACTGTTATAGTGGCACTCCACTTGGGGTTGCGTGCTCGCGTTGCGACGTTGACACTCTTCATTTGCAGTAGAAAGGAAAAAGATGAAACACGAATATTTAGGTAAATACCGCTAAGTGGAGTGCACGCATTAAGTGAAAAAATTGCGCACACTCAACTGGTGCAGTGCCCTCCCTAAACTAATGTCCCCTACCAAACGCTTTCCTGAGATTTAGTCATGGTGTATAAAAAAAACAGAAAAACACTCACTAGCCAATTCAGCGTACCTACAGTACCGGCAAATAAAATATAATTTTTGTACTTATATCTCATACGATTACCTACAAATGTGACTCACCAAATCGCTTCTTCTATGCCTTTAGTTCTTATTCTGTGATAATAACATATTTATGCTACAGAAAAAACGTAAATATAAATGGATTGACAAGGTTAGGGCTCTAATATCACCAGACCAACCAAACAATTGTAAATAAGTAGGTTTTTTTTTTTTATAAAACATGCTTAATAAGTAAATATTCAAATAAAGGTCCGATCGTTTTGGTAAAACCCATACTGGGAAGTATTTAATTTTATTTATGGTTTCTGAAAATCCTGCCGGAACTTTATAGCCACCCTAGTGCTTTTGGACCATGACCTTATAATCATTGCGAGTGTGTAAGTGAGAGATAGTCATCAGGTTAGTCAAAGCAGCGATTTGACTACACAATTATTAGGGCCCTATCTCAGTTAGGACCCTTGGTAAGGTAAAGTGTAATCGCAACACCAGTTAGGGCCCTAATTATCAGAGATTATCGGGTCACGACCGCCCTATATCCCTACATAGGGACTGGATGTGAAATAGGCAATCTATTTAGGCTAGTGTAAACAGAACTCCCTTACACCGTAGTAGTCTAATCACTGCTTTCAGTCTCACTAGAACTAGATAATTAACATCAAATAATTTATAATCGTCTCACTGACTAATACGGTATAATTTTGCGTCAAATACTTACGTGAATGGACTATACACTGTAAAAAAAATGCTTTTGACATATTATCGTATTGCTTTTACTCGGTAACCATTACTGGGAATTGAATATTAGGGCGACTTATATTTAATTGTTCAGTATTGGTTGCTGAAATTAGGTTACTGATGATAGGCTAAGATAACTCAACATTTCATCTATCATTGCTTATCTGTTATTTTTTAGGTTTTCTAAGAACGATTAAAGGAGCAATAAAAAGTATTAATTTCTCTGGAGTCATATTACATTCCCGAAAAACTAGCACCAAATCCAGTTCCATTAAAAACAGGAAAATGACATTGAAATATTTGTTCATTCGGGGTCACTTTTCTTCGCCTCTAGGCATTCTTCGCCGTGCAATCTCCAGTGTCATATATAATATAAGCTTCGTGGCTATAACGCTGACATTTCGATAATAACTAATAAGACAAAAGTAGGTCTTCCGGTAACCTTTACGGAGGGAAGATGGCTGATTGAAAATTGTCGGGCTTTTGCTTTTGATTTGTTCTGTTTACTGTTTTACTTTAATGACTTGACATTGAAGAAATGACTGCGTATAAGAACAAGAACGTACAGAATACACAGAACCTCCAGCGCGCGAGTCCTTTTTTTTCACAAATCTACTTCTCTAACATGTAAACATATGAGCAATGTAATGTTGTACTTGTTATGTACTAGGCTACTTGCCTCATATTAAATTTGGCTTAATAAATTAATATTTTCTGTAGTATTAGACTTAAGAAACCAATATTTATCGATTTCAGATATTAAAAGTGTAAGATGGCTACATATTTTTTATTTAAAAATTGTTCATTTTTATTTTTTATTTTGAACTCTGAAAACGCTGTCAGACTTTTTGTGACGTCATAGGACTCTAAGCAAACTTCATGTCGGTTCTTATACGAGTGAAATTCGCAATGGTATATTCTGTAAGTATTCTGTGCTGTGAAATGACATGACAATCATGACATTGACATTTATGACTCATGGACTCTGAGGTTGTGTTATGATCGTAGTCGTTTTAACATTAGTAAAAACCTAATCTGTGTATTATTGTTACTGCTTTCTAGTTTTATTGATAAGAGCAATCATGGATGTTGGATTCGTGAATGCAGATAGCACAAACTTACCAAGAATCGACACTTTGATGGTCGGTATTTTTTTTGCCTTGAATCCAGATTTCTGCTCTGCCGAGCTTATTATTATTGAAGATAAAAGTTTCTGCAGAAACTGAATAACTTATCAAGTAAATACTAACATCAAAGTGATCTTCGCAAAAAAAACAAAAATTGTTTCAGTCGATAAAGTCAGGATCCTTTTTAGCAAGTTTTAGCCATGTATTTCGCATATTTATTTCACTGGGCATTCTAATCCATAATTTCCCTGGGGTCATAATTGATGTGTTCTTGCATTTTCGGAATATACAATAACGTTAATTACTATATTTTCCATGTAAACTGGTGGCAGTCATGGTTTTTATTAATAAAAGTATAGAGGTTTCGAAAATGATAAATTGTTTATCTATATGCCAAATGCTCTCGTCAAATGTCAAATGTTTGTTTTCGGCCCGTATGACGTCACAGCACAGATAATCTATAGACTAATATGGCTGTAAGCGTTTTCGCCTGTTAACGAAAACTAAACTTTTAAAATAAAGTTTTGCGGTTTTGTAGGTCCTAAAAAAATATGGGAATATTTTTTTTCATCTAATCGGACAATAATTAATAACTTGAGACCTACTTTAAAACAGAGTCAACTAGCCTATTATTTAGTACTATATTGCGGTTTTTCATTATTAATAAAAACTATTCAAATACTTTGTTCCGTTCCTACGTTTTCATTTGTTTTTCGTTTAATAACATAAACTGTAAGTATGTACTTAGTGCCCTAAACTCAAGATCCAACATGGTCACCCTAAAGAAAGAGACAGGAAGCATAATATACGTCATTCAAGGTCACTTTTCTTCCTTCAAAGCATTTTTCTCCGTGCAATCTCCAGTGCCATATACCTATTAGCTTCTTAGTCAAAAGTTAAAACATCGATGAAACTTCAATACCGCGTAACCAACAATTGCTAATGCCGCGTAACTGACTTGTGGCAAATTTTACAGCAGAGTATTAAAATTTAATATCTTCGTGTTTATTGATGTCGTACTTACCCAAACTTAATCTTGACACATATTGTTAGTTACGCGGCATTAGCCATTGTTGGTTACGCGGTATTGCACTTTCATCGACGAAAGCAATATTGTTTTACCTAGTATATTGGAAGAACGTCATATTGTTAAAAAAACGCAGTATGATTGTGTCACATCACATCGGACATAATATTACCACTCTTTAGACATGCTCTTATAATCTGTCTGTGGTCACCACAGATTCTAGCTGTGGTATGATAAACCGTTCTAAATGTTCTAATCTGTGATCTTAAGTTTGCGTCGCCGAATGTCAGATGTTTTATTCGTGTACTTATTTTTCAGTGTAGCGCGCTTAAATTATACTATTAATACAAATTACCTGATTTTTATTTAAAACAAGTACATAAAATTGTTTGAAAGGAACGTCTATACATTTGTCACAAGATTGAATAAGTGTTGTAAAAAAGAGGTTAAGTGTCAACAAAACTGGTCACAATTTTAACTAAAGAACTTAGATTTTTAAGGAATTGTAAATGAATAGTGAGAAAAAAAATGCTCGTGGTCGTGGCCGAGGCAGGGCGCGTGGCCGTGGGCGAGGCAGAGGCCGGGGTCGAGGCAAGAAGGTGCCGAAAGTCATGTCATCAGACGAAGAAGAGTGTTCGGTTGAAGAAATTTCGCAGGATCATGAAGAATCTGTGAATGATGAGACGAAGGAAGAAATTGAACAACAACCAGTGGAGCCACCCAAACGTGAGTAGTGTTTATCAGTACTGATTCACTCCACATTAGAGCCAAATCTAATAAACTAATTTCTTGTAGGTAACAATGGTAACCACTAGATTTTTGGCATACCATTGTTTTCAATTTTATTTTATCTGCATGAAAAAACTTTTTTATAGATTCTAGATCTGTTAATAATAAAACTTGTTTTAATGTTTAAGTTGGCCTTTCTATATTTTCAGTGTACATTATTAATGTTTCAATTTGTTGCAATAAAGAGTGTATAATAGATAATAAACCCGCACTATCATAGTTTGAATCAGTTTAAGTCATCTTTATCTTTTAATAAAACCTTTGTTTAATATCTATATACTCTGTGTAATTTATATGTAGTGAAAAGAGTTTCAATCACATTTTGCTGTTATCATTTTAATGTTTTGATACTCTCAATTTCAATTTGCGTAGAGCACAAAATTATGATTTATGCAAACTGAAATTTACGGCTGCCTATTTGCATAAGCATTATTGTGCTTTATCGGAGTTGAAATTTATGTTCATTAGTATGTTGTATGCTTAATATTGGTGAGGTGCAAAAAGAGAAAAGTTGCAGTCATGTGGATATACATCTTATTATTTTGCATTTGCAGTGGAAGTTCCATCAGACATATCTCAACTAGAGGCCCCAGTGTTCACAACGTTGCAGCGAGGCCCGCCAGAACCCATGCTGAGACTAGACTGGAGTCATAGAGCCACTCTCATCGGAGAAAAAGTTCTCAACCCCATGATATATTGCTGTGATATATGCTCAAAGCCTATACTTATATATGGTAGAATGGTAAGTTGGCTAGATTTTTTAAAATTATTTTGAATGGAGGGCTTAGTACACATAATATGTTATCCAGTGAGAATATTTTTATTAATTCCTCATATTCTCATGAGACCTGGTGTTCCATAGGAGATACATGATCATCCAATTTAGTTTCAACCTTACTGTAAATAGTATAAAGTTCATTATAATTTGTTTCTTAATTGAAAATAGCCTAAGAGCAAAGGTAATTGAGCTTTATTTCCCTAGTGATAGATCTATAAAAGTATTTATATGGTTGTCTAGTAACCATAATAAATAAATAAATAAATATCACAGGACAATGTCATACAAATTGACCTAGTCCCAAACTAAGCTCAGCTAAACTAAGAGGGGTGAAAGAGTCTTTATATATTAAATTCCATTAGACACCCTACTTGAGAGCAAGGTTCTATGCCAATAAAAGAATGCTTTACGAATTTGTAAATGTGAATTAGCATTATTATTTATCCTTCTTGGAATGTGTAAATCTTTACATCTATTTTCACTACACAAACACTGGAAGGATTTGATAAAATTTCTATCAAAAAAAGTATTTTTGTGACAAGCTTTTGTACTTTCTTTACTAAGTAATTATCTACTTCTCAAGAACAAACTAATAAGTCCCAACATGCTGGGTCTATGTTAAGTATAGCTAAGATCCTGTCACCACCTTAGATACAATTATATTGCATTGTCATCAGGGTTTACATGTGTAGTCAAAATTTCGGCCCATTCCATTAACTAAGGACCTAAACAGACATAATAAGCAAACATTACATCATGATAATAAAAATGTAAAATGGAGGAGGTCCTGTACTTGTTTGAATTAACAACAATTTAATTATTGTTTCCAGATACCATGCAAACATGTGTTTTGCTTGTCCTGTGCAAGAGCAGAACACACACACTGCCCAAGATGCAGGGAAAAGGTAATTCCTCCCCCTCTGTACTTTCTACTCTAGCATATTCAGGTTGAGTTCCTTGATTGCTCCTTTATTCAGTGCCAGTAATAATATCGGTGCTACTCTGTAGCCTGTATTATTCCACTATAGCGAGAGCTATCTGCTACAAACAGTGGACCCAATGTAGTACCAATGACCATAGGGTCATTGGTACTACTAAAATGTTATTTTAAACACAATAATTTATCTCAGAATTTACTTTCGTTTTTAATTTGCGTCATTTCAATTGTCATTGAAACATTTTTAACGATTTAATATACAAATTAGGATGTCAAGTGTTCAATGATATCCAGAAATTACCGTAACCATGGTAATAACAATGCTATAATGGTTATAGAAGACTAGTTATTATAACACTCATCACAACCGTTTTCACGCTTTGGTTACGCTATAGGTGGTATTCTGATGCCGTTAACAATACCAATATTAGCGGTATATAGTATAAAAATAATTCTTTTTGTGACAGGTGTTAAGGGTTGAACAGACGGGACTGGGCACAGTGTTCATGTGCACACACTCTGGCACCCGCTACGGCAACACTGGCTGCCGAAGAACTTATCTCTCACAGGTAAACAACACATTTTATCATCTATAATGCCTTCTAAGCTGTGGGTTTCACTGGAGCAGTGTGGAGAAGTGTATCCGATAGGGATCGAAAATTACTTATATGAAACTTATAAGAAATATTTACAGGCCAAAGTTTTCTTTGTTAAAAACTAGCTAAAAAAACCTATGTTCTATTCTAGGACCTAACTTATGTGTGCCAAGTTTCATCCCGAGCCGTTCAGTGATTGAAGCGTGATTGAGTAACAAACATCCAAACTTTCTCATGTATAATATTAAAAAGAATGATAAGATAAGATACAATTGTCTAACAACTAACTTAGATCAAACAGACTTACAGAAAAGTGAATAATCACAATTTGACAGACAGGTTTATGTTTATCTGCTTACTCAGTTAGCTTATTGATAGAAAGGCTACACAGAAGTTAAGTGAAAAAGCAAGATAAAACTTTCCTCCAAACGCAAGCCTGAAGCCATTGACCAATACTGCATTGGTACTACCAAACAAACTCTACAATTCGAAGTACAAAGTTACGTTAGCTACACTGCTTTCTCTCGATTTAGTCACAATATGATTCGTGAAAGAGATGGGGCATTGTATAGTTTAGAACTTAAAGAAAGAAAGAAATTAACATTGGATACATGGAATTAGTATATTTCGTATTACCGGTAGGTTTCTTAGCTCAATTTTCTAAAATCGTTATTTATTTACTAGCTGTATTTCCATTCGCATTTTTTCACTAACCAAACTTTCACAGTCGTGTTTTTCCCTCGCAGTTTTTCCGTCGCATTGTTTCCCAATTCAGAATTCTAATTAAAAGTTCTTACGGAGCATAACCTAAACCTACATACATACCTACCTATTTTAGCCTAGTTATACGTGGGAAAATTTGCGACTGGAAGAAAACCGAACCGGAAAATACTCGACTGGAAAAAAAATGCGGATAAAAACTTTGTGTCAGAGAAGAAAAAACTTGGTAAAGTAATGTAACAAACCACCGTCATAATGTTGTGTTTAAGCGAGATCTCCAAGCCCACATCAATCACCGGCACGTGTCCGCGGGCGCCGAGCCCAAACAGGAGCCCGAGGCGCCCGCGCTCGCCATCGTCAAACCCATCTCGGTAAGTACACTGTCTGTATGAAACAAAAAGTAATAGGTACACACTAAAGGTAAAGGGAAAAATCGTTACAGGAGGCCTTTGGCATGAGGCACGCTGAACTAAGACATATAATTTAATATATACATTTATTTGAAACATAATGTGAAGTTTTCTTTATCCAGGTTAATAAAGGCTTTGATTTATTGACACGCTTAAAAAAGTGCACTTTAGTGAGTGAGGACAATTAATACTTTAGGGATGTTACTTTAATACTTAATTGACAACACTGAGTATTTTAAATCCGCGACGCAATAGAAGTTTATATGACTGTCACATAATAAAAGGCATTAAAATACATAGGCGAGTTTCATAACGACATCACACGAGTGTTTTAATGCCTAATGTTGTACAGTTACATACACTGCTTTACAGTACGATTACTGTAAGTTTACCACTGACAGACAGTTTGCCTTCATTTAATTTTCGATTTTAATTTCATACAAATAAAGCAATTTTCAGAATACTGTTACCCACGTCTACCGATTTAGTGATAACCATTTTATTTCTATAAGATTTAAGCTGAAAGTTAAATGAAGGCAATCCATCAGATCTGTCAGTGGTAAACTCGAAATAATTCTACTGTATCTACATACATCATATTATGAAAAACAAAAGAGACTATACTAATTTTTGCGACAAGACTAATAGAACGTCAAAAATGGCGGCAATCGTAGTTTTTTTTAAATTAATTTAGAGACTAACTAGAGTCAGCCTTTACTATCATATCGTTCGATATCAAGCAGCATGCAAGATTTGTCAAAATTGATTGCAATCGATTGACGCACTTCATTTCGGAAAAAAAATCATCTCGAGTGATATTAGAATTGAGGTCAAATAAAATTGCTTTGTTTTTCAAAGATGTTCGAAAATATCGAATTTGATGTTATTATTAAGCAATAATAACATTTTCACAGATAATTTCGAACAAAACATCATCATCTTTATCCTAGTCGTAATTTGCGGTTTTTGAACGCATCATTGAGAGTTTATGATAATGTGTGTAAATAAAAGATGATAACGTGTGTGTCTAAATATCTGTCTGTGGCATCATAACTCCCATGGATATAACATTTACATTAGTCTACTTCATAGGCTATAAAGTAGAAAATTTGTTGAACATGTCTTCCCGTGGATTTCGTAAGAGGCGATTAAGGGAATAAGGGCTTGTTTACTGTTAGGCAATGGGCTTGCAACCTGTCACTAATACACTGGTAAACATATTAGTCGATTTTACAAGATGTGGTTACAGAATTATAACAAGTCTTTTTGGGGTAGTTGTTATTTCCGCCCACACGACTCTAATCCCACTCTGGGATTAAAGTCGTTATGTATATGTACGTATGCGTGTTGTCCCAGCAACAGCTGGCGCCGGCGGCGAACGACCCGCGCGCGCACGCGCACGGCGCCGCGCCCGGCGAGCGGCGCACGCGCGCCAACCTCATCACCGTGCCGCTGCAGGACCCGCCCGACCACCACTACTACAACTACTACCCCGTGAGTACACCACACTACACCACACACCACACTACACTAGGCATACCACACCAATAATAAAACATTACTCTATTAAAGAATTTCTAAATGATTTGGGATAATGTACGGTAGATATAAGTCAACATATTTAAAATTATGAATGTAAATTTTAAGCATTGACAATTTAATTTCTATTATACTATCATTAAATTTATTGTGACTCTTAGATTAAGATTAAGATTTTGCATACCGTTCAGGTGAGACATGTGATTCCTACAATATTTAATGTTATCTTATTATGTACCATGTCTAAAGCGAATAAAGTATTTCATTTCATTACCATTACTACCCTCAGTATACCACTATCACCCTATCAGTACACAACTAGTGCAGTCACCAGCAATTATATATCCTACTTAATATTATACAGGGTGACCCACGATAAATGACTTTTGAGTTAAGGGGTAATAGAGTAGGTCAAACTGAACCTAACTACAAGTTTTTTTTTTTTTTTTTTAAATTTTAGGCTTCCTCATAATTTAATTTAAGCATCAATATTTCCTAGTGTGGTTATGCCCTTATAACCGAAACACTCAATGACGGACATGTGGGTTCCATTCATAGCTCAAAAGTTCATTAAACTTTAACCTTGACACCAACGGAATTTTGACATCGTCAAAAAGGATACATCTTCATTGCAATACCTGAAGGATATTAAACTCTGTACAATTATAAATAGGGTTGAATCTGGAATATTTTTTATAACAGATGCACCATTTTTAATAAGGAATTGATTGAAGTTTGTCTTCTGTCACAACAATTCAATTAATAGGCACCTTTACTCAGTGAAAAGCAATTGAAAGATAATTTATTAGAAATGTTACGTTTATTTCTTGCACAGATAAAGTTATTATTGTGTTGATGTACCTAGGAAGTAAAAATACAAGTAAAAAACACTTACTGCGCCTGAAATTTTACCTAATTTCTCAACTAATCTTGAAAGTTATTTGATGAATAACTACTATTTCGTATGTCCTGTGTTTATATCAACAGTTTAAAACTCAAATTACATGAGACACAGTTGAGTAAACACTGAATGTTAAGATTGACTAAGTCTCCACAAACTAAGCACATTAAACCTACGTCACTGTAAAAATCGCACACATCGATGTCCATCGCACTTCCTAAAGTTATCAAAACAAGAATCATACTACTAAACCGTTTTTTACACAGAAATTAATAAAAAAAACACCGAATTATTTTTAGCAGATGAACAGTTAACGTCATTACTCATTAATCAATCGACCATAGACCAAGGCGAGTCATGACAGATTTTTAGATCCTCTAAAGAGGTATTACGCTAACAAACCTTCACCGCCTGCCGAGCAACATAAACCAAGTGATCACTTAATACGGTAATTAAGGCTTTTAAAACCATTATTTCAAGAGTGGTTCATTTAAGTATAAGAGTGTAATTATTACTTCAACGGCAATTTAATGAAAGTCTGGCGGAAAAGTCAGCCTTACTGCTAAAATCGAAGTTTAACGCTACAATAGCACTTTCCCTTTCTTTCGATTCTTCCGAAGTTTCATATTTAGGAACAACCCTACCAGACTGCGATTTAAAACTGAATACCGATTACAGAAATCCTCATAGTCCTCAGTATCTTGGCAAAATAGGCGTAGAATGCTTTCTCTAAGTACGTAAAGGAAGATGTTTTTAAACTTCTTTATAAGTATGTAGTGAAAGAGGAATAGAGAAGTTTCTTAACATTAATAACGAGTACACTACTGACCTTCATTTGCAAATTAATTAAGGCTGTGGACGCAGCCATGCACTCAGTCGCCCTCTAGAGTCTTAAAATTGAAGACAGACAGAAGACAAATAATTATGATCGTCCCAAGCCCGTAGGTTGGCTAAAGTTGACGGTAATGAGGAAATTAAGCGCTACCGGAGGCAACTGCGACGCACCTCGCAACAGTTGCCTTACATCTTTAAGTTATCCTGCAACAAGCGGCATACGTAGCATGGAGAACCGTGAAGATCCTGGCCCTTTACGACCGCACCGCTCCAGCGCATCAACGGCATGGCTGCGCTTACATTCAAACACAAGGCGCTAATGCGCAGGCAACTTTCGTCGAGGCTACGCGCAGCAAGTTTACCATTATTTTTAAAGATGTTTCTGTCTTTTAAGATTTACAACTAAAATGATATTCTTATGATGAACCTCTTTTCGTGTGATATTGATTAACGATGGATGACATGTCATACTTAAATGACACACATCGACTAACTTTTTATGTGGCACAAGCCCTGTGGCTGCCATTAAAAGAGAAGAAGAAGAACTTTTTATGTGACAAATGTCACAGGAATTTTACATTGTTGTTCTCTGTTTTTGAAAAATTATACATAAATATAAATACAGTAAGTATTACGATGAGTATTTAGTTAATATCGCATAAAATTATTCAAGGTGATCCTTACGTGGAAAACTTAAGTTCAGTAGTGGATAGCCAATTTTATACAAGGATCTTAAACAAATATTTGTTAATGTTACAGCACAAAGATATGAAATTAAAAAAAGTAATTGAAGGGGACTGTATTCCAATGCAAGCTTTTAACGAAGAGAGTGTAAGTCGGGACTCCAAGGAACTATCTCGGAATCCGTTTCAGCCAGTTGCTCAAGAACACCGGAACGATTTAGTTAAGTACCTACTCACTCAGCTTGGCACAGATTTGCTGTTTACTCCTCTATTGTAATAATATCTTGTCTTCTCTGTCTTTTATTATAAAACGAATGCCAAATTTAGTTTGCTGGTTAGTCTGGGTGTATGTATATTAAGTTTACACGCTTATACCATTTTTGATGAAATGTGGAAATAGTGGAAATAGTCTCTTTTTCTTGGAGTACGAACTGATTCATACTTCCATGCTAGTATTAAGAATGCGAAAGTAATCCTATTAGTCTGTTTGTATGTTTGTTTGTTGCGGTTTCACAGATCAACCGGTAAACCAAATTTAATAAAATCTGTTGAGGATATAGCTTGAAGCCCGGAGACCTGAAGAGGGTCATAGGGTACACGTTATGTTGGAAAATTGCATTATTCCCGAGGGAAGAGCGACAAACGGCTTTTACGTGAACGGAGTTCAATTTTAGCTAGTTTCTAGTATAAAATTGTTGTTTCAAAGTCTATAAATCCTTATGTATGTCTTGTTATGTGGCCTTCATCGCTATACGACTGAACCGATTTTCATATAAATTATAAGAAAATAGTTTAACCCCAGTTTTGGTCCTGGGGTATTTTTTATCCCAGATAGTTAAACACTGCACAAACTACTTTACCATCGGAAGACGGAAATTGTAGTTCCTGATGAAATAGCGATTAACAACTTCTGCGCCGACCTGCGCGGGCTTTAGCGTATAATAGTATCTGAAGACAATGCAACATTTGGATGACTTAGAGCTAATCTGAAAATACAATCGGAAAGTGGCAATAGGATCTCCGCTGAATTTTATAAATGCGAATTTGTGTCCGTCTGTCTCACAAAGTATTACATTGATCCCCGAAAATGCCTTAGGCTCTGTGGGATAGTTTTTAACCATTCCTACTTATTTTCGCTACCCCTACTGCCCTAGTACCTACTTAGTGTTTGTTTGTTAAATTTTCAGAGTATAAGTCTTCAACCAATCAATGGAATATTTTATAGCCCGTATACGAACACGGGTATTTTTTTTCCCGAATAGAACAGTTCCCGAGGATTAACGAAAACCTACTTCTGCGCTGTTGAAGTCACGAGCGAAATCTAATGGTATGCGTAGTAAGTGGTATAAATACCAAGCTAGGTTTTCTGTTTACTAAAAATCAGAAAAAAAACTTAAATGAAAGAGCATATTATTTTAACGAATTTCACAGGAAAACTATCACGGCTAAGTAGACATCATTGGTATCTTGAGATACAGGCCATTAAAGATTTTATACCTACTAAAATCATCTAAGACGGCACCAATTAACTTTAATTAGAAAATTAGTTATTACTTGTTGATTTTTATGTGCCTCTACACTGAGCATGGTCCGGCATGCTCTTGCCCAGTTTGTTTGTTTGTAGTACTTAACGGCTTCGGAACCCTACACTGAGCATGGTCCGACATGCTCTTGCCCGGTTTTTATGTTTGTAGTACTTAACGGCTTCGGAACCCTACACTGAGCATGGTCCGACATGCTCTTGCCCGGTTTTTATGTTTGTAGTACTTAACGGCTTCGGAACCCTACACTGAGCACGGTCCGACATGCTCTTGCCCGGTTTTTATGTTTGTAGTACTTAACGGCTTCGGAACCCTACACTGAGCACGGTCCGACATGCTCTTGCCCGGTTTTTATGTTTGTAGTACTTAACGGCTTCGGAACCCTACACTGAGCATGGTCCGACATGCTCTTGCCCGGTTTTTATGTTTGTAGTACTTAACGGCTTCGGAACCCTACACTGAGCATGGTCCGACATGCTCTTGCGCGGTTTTTATGTTTGTAGTACATAACGGCTTTGGAACCCTACACTGAGCATGATCCGAAATGCTTTTGCTCGGTTTTTAGCTTTACATAATGTTTGTGCGCCAGTATTTTCATTTATTTCAAATGTTACAAGTCAATTTGAAAACATTTACCTAGTTCAAATGTTACAAGTCCTGTTATTGAAATGGGCTTTGCTTACTATCCATGTCTATATTCCATATTAACTCGTCTTTATCTTTTCTTTATTATTGCTATTTTATTACATAGTGCAAAACAAAGTCGCTTTCTGCATCTGTCTGTCTGTCTGCATATCCGCTGACTCCTCCTAAACCACGCGTCGGATTCTGATGCGGTTTTCAATATCAGATTTCTTTTTTCACGGGAGGCTTTTAATGTATAATAATTTCCGTTTTCTGTACGGGTATTACAGAAACACACGTAAACCGAAGCGAAGCGAACCGAGGGCGGGTCACTAGTACTAAATGCGAAAGTAACTCTGTTAGCCTGTTTGATTATTTGTTATGGTTTCACAGCTAAGGAGGAGGCAGGCACACAAGCACTCAGGCCATCTGATGGTAACTGGAATCTGAGAACCATAGTTATTTGAATTCTCAAGACTATAATCTTAAGACTGCAATCCTATTAAGTACCTCAAATGCGTTGCCAAACCTGAGGATTAAGATGGAATGCGTCTATGCTAGTAATTTCACCGTTTGTCGTATCCTCACACCGGAACACAACAATGCTAACACTGTTGCTTACTTTTTTACCTTTCAATTGCGAGGGAATAAGGGCTTGTAACCTGTCACTAATACACTAGTAAACTTCTTGGCCCGATTGTGCAAAATGTCATTAAGGAATTATAAACGAGTATTCTTAGAGTTGTTGGTGTTTCTGTAGCTCTGCCTACCCCAATCTAGGAATGAAGGCGTGATATTATGTACACGAAATTTGAAAGAGTAAAATTTGATAATGCTATTTTATGGTATCTAAGACCTGATCTGATGATGGAGTCGGTTTGTGGCGGAATTTTGAATGTGGTCAAGTGAAACATGGGAAATGTATCACTTTTTTACATATTCTCGATCCTTACGTACATTGTCAAATTGTTGTTGTACCTATGCTTAGACTAATTGATTTTAATTTTAGGTTAACTGAAGAAGAAGGAGACACTACGTATGACTATTAATTTTGATAAGGAATCATAAATAAGGGAAGAAAGAAGGAAACAATGATTTGAGGAAAATAAAGCTATAAGTGTAATATGAACTTCAAGACTATCAGAAGAAATGTTAATATCATAGTTATAGTTCATAAATAATGCTCAAAATAGGGTAGTTAGGTGCGGTCTGTTAATTGTGCATATAAAGCAAAGCAATAATACCCATGTAGCCATAGGTTGTCAAAGGAACTAAGTCCGACGAATAATCCAAATGCGAGCCATATCGATCCTGCATAGCTACAGAACCTGTCGGTAAAACCATATTGCTTTTAACACCGTATCGTATTGTTTTTACTCGTCCGCCATTACTTTCAAGTAAATAAGAGTCATTCTAACATTGGCAATACGATAATATGTCAAAATCAATATTGTTTTACCAAGTATATCAGAGGCTCATTATGTAATGCATAATCATACGCATCGTACACTGTCGGTTAAGTTCGTATTCGTCCTGCTGTCTCAATTAGTTTATCGATGGGTCAGTACTGAAGCCACCCTGTAAAACTAACTGTTTTGACCGAAAAAAGGTGTAGTTATGACTCTTCAATACATCTGTCTGTCATACTACTTCGGGCGTCATCGACCCCACGGCAGAAATCTGCAGAGATGCAGTCGCGATACAGCATCGCTAAGCCATTGCTACAACCGCGATGCAGCATCGATACAGTCATAATGCAAAATTCTTTAATCTTTTCACTTTTCCTATACTTGTCTATCCAAAACAGTGTCGCGCGTAAGTTTAGTAGCGATGCTGAATCAATACAGTCGCGCGTTTGCAACGATGCAAAAGCTATACTATTCAATTGCACTGTATTACTTCAGAAAAGAATTCAGATAAAAAACTAGCGTTAGAGGACTTATTATACGTGTAAAACAAATCGTAAATATACTGCACCTGTGGCACCCATAGTGAAGTGTCACCGGTGTGTCAGAACAATGATTGGTCGCCTGTGTAAGTGCCAAAGAATAAGAACTAAAGGCATAGAAGGAGCGATAAAATAAAAGGTAACATACAGATAGCTGTTATACACAGTCTTTTTGGGATTCAGTGTGCCGAAAAGAGACGGCTCTGTAAGCTAAAATATCATGGTCGTACAATGTTGCTGTCGCACACTGTTGCATGTATAATCTGCGACCATGATGCCCAGTTGGTGTCGTTGGAGTCCAGTTTACGCAAGTTGACAACTGTGTACGGCTAGTAATTAGCAAGAACTGTACTCAATCCTTCTTTTAACTTAACGTATTGAAAATTTCGGACGGGTATCTATACTAAATCTATAGATTTACGCTTTCGCTTTAACACGTTCCCTGTCCGGGTGCCCGCAATGTGGGGTCATGAACATGGGTTTTTGTTTGGGGACAGTGAACGTGTCTATGCCTTTAAATCTTATTCTATGGTAAGTGCACCTTAACGCTTTTCGGTTATAAATATTATTATTTAAACTTCTTTCGCTATTGTCCACTCAAATAATGATTCGTTACTTTTAGGTTTTATATCAATGTTCTTAAGGTCCGAAAGTGACAAATCATCTGCACTCTGATTATGCATTATGTGTTTTTTTACTTGGTATTATTTACATCAACATAATAAAAAAGTACCAAAAATGTCTCATTTTTATTTGTTCGTTAATCAAACAGCACAATGTAGTCCCCTCATTGAGGCCAAACGGACCAGGGAACGTGTCAAAAAACTAATGAATAATATCAAGGTCATTACGCACTCGGCGGTCAGGTCGCCCAGTGCGTAGCTGAACTTATGTAGGTAGGTGTGCTTACGCTAAACCGCACCACCGACTTCGAGGAGGTTCTATTCATAAAATGTCGTTAAACAGCGATAGTTTAGGGTTCAAACTACTTATTCAATACCTATTTCACGAAAAACGCCTGAAGCTGTCTAGTTAAAAGTAAATTATACTTACTGTCACGTAACTTTCTGTCTTTTCATCATACTTCATATTTTGTTTGAGTTTCGTTGAATAACAATTTAATTTGCTTATTTAAATAGAAACTTATTAAAATACTAAGTAATAAATATTAGTAAGTACACATATTATTATTATGTATACTTGTATTTATGAGAATGCAGTGTTTGAAATCGAGAAATGGGAAACTTATGAACGTGGTTAATCATTTCATAATGATAGAATGAGGATCAAATGGATTAACAAACGGTATGATGCAGTAAGAAAAACTTTACGCACTTCATATTTCTCGATATGTTGAAGAATATTTTAAGTAAATTGCGGTAAGTTTGGCATGTGTCAACAATGAGTGATCATTGATAGTGACCTTGATCTTGAACTGCTCTGACATTAAATACTACGATAGTACTACAAATTGTAAAGGTAGGAACACACCTATTTTAATATTTTATATTATGCTTTTTTTTTTTTTTAAGTGAGTAGCTGTATGAAAATTTCATAGGCCTATTCAGTATAACGTACTTTATCACCCCTTGACTCCAAAAGCGATTACTCGCGGGTCACCCTGTATACGCGAAAGTTTGTAAGTATGGATGTTTGTTACTTTTTCACGCAAAAACTATTGGACGCATTTTGGTGAAAATTGGCTAAGTAAAGTTTTAGGAAGAGATTTAAATTTTTTTTTTTTTTCGATAGTCGTCATTCTAAAGATCAAGGAACTGCGGCTCTTTTATTTTTATTTCCTCTAATACTTTAGAAATATATTTTTTAGTTATGGAGTTGACATTTTTAGTTTTAATGGTCGACAAATTTGTTGCCTTCGTACTTAATGAAAAAGAAAAAAAACTGTCACTTCGATATCTGTCATTGTCAAGTCAAATCAAAGTAAACAAACGATTCCCTCTTATTCGCCAATCTTCCCTACTGATAGCGTGTTTCCGCCAGTCTCTTTGAAATTTGTCCAAATCATCACGCCATCTTCATTTTAGTCGGCCATCCTGTGGGGTCCATTCGGTGACAATACTGGCCCACCGTTCCGGATGCATACGACAGACATGACCAGCCCAGTCCCACTTGAGCTTAGTGGTCTTAGCGGTCAGATCAGTGTTTCTGATTCTGTCAGCTATGCGGACACCTAGTATGCAACTAATAATTAAAATGATATTTTTTTTTAATGTTAAGGAGAAGGCACACGAGCACTCAGGCCACCTGATAGTAAGTGGAATCTGGGAACCATAGATATTTGAATTCTCAAGACTATAATCCTAACACCTCAATTGCGTTGCCGACCCTGAGGACTAAGATGGAATGCCTCTATGCTAGTAATTTCACTGGTTGTTTTATACCCACACCGGAACACAACAATGCGAACAATGTTGCTTGGTGGTTGGTTAATGGATCTCATTGAACTTCCCTTAGCCGCCGGCGGTGGGCGCGCACAACCTGAGCGTGCCGCCGCCCTACTACGCGCCCGCCGCGCCCTACGCGCCGCCGCCCAGCTACGCCGCACCCGGTAACCTCACTGATCAAATACTCTTCCGAACTACCTCCACGCCAACGTCGCGGCCACTCTGCCCTGCTAACGCTAAATGCAGTATCTCGGACAAAACTCCTGTAGCAAATGCAACCTTATTATCAATAGTATACAATTGAATCTGCTTTGGCCATTGAATTTGAGATACTGCTTATTGGCTTAGGAGGACAGCACTGAGGTCATTCGACAGGATCCCATGACAGCTCTGCAATTTTATTTGGGGAAATACTTCCTTTGAGCCAATATAACCACAATTGTTTGTTGTTTTAACAGGGCGCCGAGCGTCCAGTGACGTCCTCATTTACCTTTTAGTTACACTCGTGGCATCTCTATGACTACGCAATAAGAGCGAAAAGAAGTCGATCAGCTCTCTATGACTACGCAATAAGAGCGAAAAGAAGTCGATCAGCTCCACCGACGCCGGCCGACGTCGGCCGGCGTCGTCGGCGGAGCTGGTCGACTTCTTTTCCCTCTTATTGCGTAGACATAGAGATGCCACGAGTGTATTGGCTGTTCGAATCCGTTGACAGACGTTGGAGATCTGTGTAGTCTCCAACAACGAATCCTTTGAGGGTATGAGAAAAAATAGGTCATCTTGAACTTTTTAGTTATTCCACTGATTGTTTCCAAAATCGATTTCTGGGGATCTGTGTGGTCTCCGACAACGAATCCGTTGACAGCATGACAAAAGTAGCCGCCATTTTGAACTTTTTAGTTATTCGGCTAATTGATTCCAAAATCAATATCTGGAGATCTGTGTAGTCTCCAACAACGAATACGTCGACAGAATAAGAAAAGTAGCCGCCATCTTGAATTTTTTAGTTACTCGACTGATTGATACCATCAATATCTGTGGATCTGTGTGGTCTCTGACAACGAATCCGTTGACAGCATGACAAAAGTAGCCGCCATTTTGAACTTTTTAGTTATTCGCCTAATTGATTCCGAAATCAATATCCGGAGACCTGTGTTGTCTCCAACAACGAATCCGTCGACAGCATGACAAAAGTACCCGCCATTTTGAACTTTTTAGTTATTCGGCTAATTGATTCCAAAATCAATATCTGGAGATCTGTGTAGTCACCAACAACGAATACGTCGACAGCATAAGAAAAATAGCCGCCATCTTGAACTTTTAGTTATTCGACTGATTGATACCAAGATCAATATCTGTGTGGTCTCTGACAACGAATCCGATGACAGCATGAGAAAAAATAGCTGCCATTTTGAATTTTTTAGTAATTCGACTGATTGTTTCCAAAATCGATATCTGGGGATCTGTGTGGTCTCCGACAACGATTAGTTATAGGGTCCCATCAGTACCCTTTGGCAGGGGATAGTTGGTTTTATTTAGCGGCATCCCTAATCGTGCTCCAACCGCATAGGAGGCAGCCTGGCGGGCAGCGTGGCGGCTCCCGCGCTGGGCGCGGCGGCCGCGGCGGCGGGCGGCGCGGCGCGCTGGCCCGAGGGGTACGCGCCGCCCGCCGCGCCCGCGCAGGCCTGGCCGCCCGCCCCCCACCACTACTACCGGTAGCGGCGCGCTGGCCCGAGGGGTACGCGCCGCCCGCCGCGCCCGCGCAGGCCTGGCCGCCCGCCCCCCACCACTACTACCGGTAGCGGCGCGCTGGCCCGAGGGGTACGCGCCGCCCGCCGCGCCCGCGCAGGCCTGGCCGCCCGCCCCCCACCACTACTACCGGTAGCGGCGCGCTGGCCCGAGGGGTACGCGCCGCCCGCCGCGCCCGCGCAGGCCTGGCCGCCCGCCCCCCACCACTACTACCGGTAGCGGCGCGCTGGCCCGAGGGGTACGCGCCGCCCGCCGCGCCCGCGCAGGCCTGGCCGCCCGCCCCCCACCACTACTACCGGTAGCGGCGCGCTGGCCCGAGGGGTACGCGCCGCCCGCCGCGCCCGCGCAGGCCTGGCCGCCCGCCCCCCACCACTACTACCGGTAGCGGCGCGCTGGCCCGAGGGGTACGCGCCGCCCGCCGCGCCCGCGCAGGCCTGGCCGCCCGCCCCCCACCACTACTACCGGTAGCGGCGCGCTGGCCCGAGGGGTACGCGCCGCCCGCCGCGCCCGCGCAGGCCTGGCCGCCCGCCCCCCACCACTACTACCGGTAGCGGCGCGCGCGCACCACTAGCGCTCCCGGAATACACCTTCCTTGGTGGACTCACGTCATCTACACATTTTGTGGATAATATCATTACACGTTTTGACCTATCTATACTTCGTTTTTTTAAACTATAATCAACACCCCATTATTTTGCACACGTTTTCACCAAAGTTCTAATACGATTGTAATTTTCTTTAATTAATAACAAGATTTACCGCCTGTTTCAAAATCGACAAGTTAAGTATAGTTTCTTACACTTGAAAATAGACACAGACAGAGCTATCTTTCATTGACAAATGAATTTACATGTCTATTGTAAAACAGGCCCTTAGAATATTTCCAAAAAAAAAAAACAGTATTATCTACGTTAATAAAGGAAACGTGTGTATATTTAAGCGTTATTTATTATTGTTATGTTGAAAACAGCGAAGTATATAGGGCAAAATGCATAGCGAAAAAGAGTTTGAAAATAATTGTGGTTCAGTTCAGAGTGAAATTGGCAACATGATCCATTTTTACTCTTACACTGCTGTTAGAAGCGGTTGCTACTTAAAAAAAATGTAGTTTTAAGTATCGTAAATAGCACCATGACAAACTCTTTTTTGCCAAGATGCAATACCCAATATGATAAATATCCAGGTTTTTACCCGGAAATGTAACAAGATAAAATGTCAGACGGAATAGGGACGTTTTTCAAGTTGCGCCTCATAGGAATTATGATAGAGAAATGAACTTTTGAATTACGTCACAATATTTATAATTATAATCGAACCCATTCCGTCAGGCACGAGAAATATTCTTAACGTATGCTGCCTTTAATTGGGTATAAAATATACCCATGTTTGTAACGTTATGGTTGTTTATGGTTGGTTTAGACTAAGGCAAATGTACTAATAAACATCGTTACTTAGCGCAATAAGGGTTTCTACATCCGTAGTGATGGTCGATCAGAATGAAATGTATCACATTTTCGATTTTTAACTACAACTTGGGTTGACTAAGGATCCCAAACTCACCCTAACACCTATAACTCACTTACACAATTGGGACACTGAAGCGAACCGGAACCGAAATACTACATAGCCACAAATTTGGATTCAAATATCTCGGTTCGGTTCGCTTCCGTTTCCCATTTGCGCAAGTGTGTTACTGGCGTAAACGTGCAGCTTCTAGGAATTGTAGCAATATATAAGTTGTGAGTTTGTGAACGATTTTTATAGTAAGTAGTTTACCTATGAATGGCGAATAAATTGTTGAATGCATAATACAATATCGTTTTGTTAGTTTTCTTGCCTCTTTGCAACGTGTCGACACTCAAAGTTGGTTCTAGTGGTTGGTTCTCGCGACGGCGCGCCCCGCCAGTCAAATTGACGTTGTACAGTCGCCATCAAATATATTTATATTCTTCGGGGCGCTCAAAAATGTTTGAACATGCACTAACGCCTTGACAAAAGAGTCGTGTTCAAATATTTGTGAACACCTTATTCGCTTCGATAATCTGATGGTGACGGTACAGTTATGTCGATGAATGAAACTTTGACCTCACTTGTTTAAGATAAAATTCAGCCTTGGTCAAAGGTGTAGCACCCCACGTTCTCCTTTGTTACTTATAAATAAAATATTTATCAAATTGAAAAAGACAAAGACGTAAAATATAATGCGTTCGAACATGTGCAAATCATTAGATAGCGTTTCAAGTAGCTATTTGCGTGTGAAAAATGACGCTAGATAAGCCGGGTTTTACAATAAAATGATTAATTGTATTTTTTTCCACGGAATTTCCCTTATCGTCAATAAATATAAAATTGTTTTCCGATACATACAAAACTTTTTATATAATAATCTTTATATATATAAAAATTGAGGTGTGTGTCCCTATTTTTCACTTTGTAGCCAAAACTACATATCGCAGACGCATAGTGTTTGTATGTTGCAATAGGTACAAGGCTCCCATTGTGCACTATGGTGGTTGCAAGTCAACTGAAAAAAGTTAACTTCAAAAATGTGAGACTATCATTGATCTATAATGATCTGGATGGTTCTAGAAAATTTCTAGAATTATCTGGAAAGTTCTCAAATATATCCCTAGATTCTGATTAAAGAGAATGTTCTAGAAAATTCTAAAATGTATTCGATCTGGAATGTTCTAGAAAGTTCTGGAAATGGCTGGAATGATCTAGAAAGTTCTATAACTTTCTGGAATAATCTAGAAAGTTCTATATTGTGTACAATTATATATATGTCGCTCTTTCAAGAGTAACCGCTAAACAAAACATGTGTGTATTGTCTAATGACAAAAATGCTGTAAACATTGTTTATAAGGACATATAAAATAAAACTTCACATACTTTAGTTATAGTGTCGTAATAGAGCATTATAGAATGGCAGTTGTTTAGAGGTTGTTGAACACCTGAACTACGCAGGCTGCCACAAGTCAAGAACAACAAATAACTCTTTCTCAATTCAATTTTCATTTTTCGAGATAGTTTTTTGTGTTCATGGTAACGACGTCGGAATCCTACACTGAGCATATTCCGATATGCTCTTGCCCAGTCTTTCCTACTTTCTTCTCCATTTCTCTCTTTTATTTACATCCATTAAATGTGACAAACACAACAACAACTTTAAACAAATGCAAATAGTGGTATTGATACATTTATTACGTAAAAACCTAACATTAATAAAAAAAAATGAGTAAATGGCACCAATGCATATAAACAGAAACTATCATCTTAATACACGTTTTATTTTTAAACGAGCGACTACAAAAGGACGTAATTGTATCAGAAGGGCAGTGAATATACTTTATCTGGCAATTTTATTCTGACTCACCGCAGACGAAGTCGCGGGCGGAAAGCTAGTATACATATAAAAGCACCTTCGGTTGATTTTTATTTGAAAAACGCATAGGTGCAACACCTTTGGCCAAGGCTGTATCAAGTGGGCAAGCGTCGTAAATTGAAACACTAAATGACGTTAAGGGATAGTAGTTGCTCTATCCCCGACAATAAGTGATTCTTCAATATAAAGCATAATTCTCAGATTTCCTACTAAGTATTTAATAAAATATAGAAAACTGTATGTATATTTGAACTCTCCATTTTCTTATCCTTGTCTTCCTGAGATTCTTATACTCATTTTATCTATTAGACTAAAACGTAACTATTACGTAAATAAAATTATAATGCACTTTGATTGGGTATTATTTATTAATATAACACTAGTCAATATCAATTATATTTACAAATTCTCGCCCCTATTCACACCTCTAATATTTCGATTTCAACAAATGCAAAAAAATATATATATTTGAAAACATACTCACCAGTGAACCCATACTCAAGTACCGGACTCAGAGGAAATACAAAATAAAAATATTGGTGCAGATCAACAGCGCCATTGCAGAAATTTTATATTTGAATAAATATCGACAATAAATGCTCAGAAACACTTACAATTCGGAATAACTTTGAATACATATCCGCAACAACAGACTCGCAACTGAATATTAGCTCAAGTTCCTAACAACCATTTCCACGTTGGTTCTGTCAACAGTCTTAATATTAAACAAGAAGCTTATTATATATGTCCCTTTCTTTAGGATGAAAAGAATGGGACAAAAAACACAAGCGAAGTCATTCAAGGTCACTTTTTTGGCTTCAAAGCGTTCGCCGTGTAATCTCCAGCGTCATATTTAAGCTTCTTGATAAGGAACATTTCACAGCAATTTATAGCCGGCAATCACAGGAGTCTTTTTCTGGAATACTGGAAGGGCCGTTTTTAAGTTTATTACTCTTCGCTGAGATAAGACTTTACAAAGATCGTCTTTTTTATTTATTCCGGTTCCGTAGTAATTTCGACAATATCAGAATAAAATCAGTAAAAATAAAAATCAAAAAAGAAAGCCACACAGTTTTTGAAGTTTTCCAAATGGCACAACTGAATCGTGACTTCCATTTCTAATACAAACTTAACAGAGCTAACGGAACTCCGCTCTGGCGGAGCTCCTATTTCGAAGTGTGCCCTTCGATCCAGCTGAAAAACTTACATAACAATTATGATACTAATTTTGGTCATGGGTAAGTCACTAATTTTTTAATGTGTTATTTAAACGTCGTCATGAGAACTGTCGTTTCTATGGTGTCTTGAGACGATCTCAGCCAATTTCAGTTTATTGATTAAGGCTTATAGGTGGGTCATTCGAGGATAATCCCTGTGACAGGTCATCAACACGTATTATTATTTATTTGGTATCTCATTGATCATCTGAGCATTTTCAAAATAAAGTGTACCGTGCTAATTTCGTCACAAAACTGACAAAAGTTAACGTTTCTTAATTTTAACTTACCCTTAACTAGGGTACACCTTATTTTGAAAATGCCCGTCTTCATCATCACAACCCTTGCGACGACGCGATGTTCAGTAGTTTAAATTATTATTATTAGACAGTTAATCGTCTCTTTTTTATGAGCCTAACTTGCGAGTACAGTGTTTGAATTACAGCTGTCACAGGGATGTTATGTTATACTCCAGCGCAGCTGAGTAGAAATGAGCACGAAATGACCAATCAATCCAATCATCTTGTACCTGTCAACTCGTACGACAGTGTTATCACGAAACTCCTTCCTACCCTCATTCCCCAAAATTGGAAAAATCATCGCGTGCGCATCTTACACGGGCGGGAATGAATTCCCGCAGGGATAGTTCTTCTCTGGTTTTTTTAAGCCCGTGTCAATTCAGAGCATTAACAATCAAGAGTATGAAATTTATTTTAAAGCACTCCACCTGCTACCCTCCACAGCCAATAAGCAGTATATCAGATTCAATGGCCAAAGCAGGTTCAACCCTATCCTGTTGATAATAAGGTTGCATTTGCTCCAGGATTTTTGTCTGAGATACTGCCATTTGTGCTAGCAGGGCAGAATTGGTTTGGTCGTCTCTGCTTAAAAAACACTATAACATAACTATTGTTGCTTGCCAGCTATAAATAGCAAAAATTAGTTACTCATGTACAGTTGGGGAAAGAATGGAAGGCCCTTGTCAACGTCAGTTGCCGTCAGCGAGCAAAGTCTGTTGGCTCCTTACCGATTTGGATGTTATTAACCGAATATAAGTGACGCCAAATAGGCGTTTTCCAAAAAAAGTGCCTATAGATAAGGACTAAAATTAACAACGGTAACTTTTCCATTACGTCACGAAAATGTACTATTACCGCTTTAAAAGAAATAGTGGCATCTCAGACAAGACTCCTGTAGCAAGTTCAACCATATTTTGCTAGTTTGGAGTCCAAGCAGTGGCGTCCAAGGGACATTTCTTGTATGTATCCTTGGGCTTGGTCTATCAATAAACGTATCTTTACCTTATCTTATCTATATTACTAACAGGTGAGGTTTGAATCTGCTATGCTTATTTAATTTGAAACACCTATTGGCTTATAAGGGCAGTATATAAACAGTGGCGTAACTATAGGGTGGCAGTGCTGGCAAAATGCCACGGGCCCCCGACCCGAGAGGGCCCCGGCCCAAAAGGCAGCCAGCTCAGAAATAACAAAAAAAAATGTAGCTATGGTCTTGGGCCCCATCGAAAGGCATTGCCACGGGCCTCAGAAGGTATAGTTCCGCCACTGTATATAAATATACGACTAATTTTCGTGACGTAATGGAAAAATTACCGTTGTTAATTAACTATAGGTACTTACTTTTTTGGAATACGCCCAAATACCATTTCAATCTTGTTTAACCTAAGTGCCTTTCTCTCATTCTTCAACTGTAACCGCGCCTTTATAAACCCGTGTTCTTTGATCATGACTGTTTGGTGGTTGGAGTCTCCCCAAGGTCAACCAGGGTCGCCTCGGCAGGCGCGGGCGCGGCCTGGCCCTCCGGGGCCTCCGCGGAGGGGAACTGAGGGATCACGTGGGAGGACTGCATCTTGCGAACCGTTTCCATGTTCACCTTAGTCGATAGGTTCTTCTGCCGGGTCTGTTCGGAGGTCTTTGATAATCTCTCGCTCAACGCCTTGAGCGCGATTTGCCTGAAAGAAGTATTGTAAGTTGTGATAATGATATGTGTAAACAATAAAATATACCGCCAACAACTTCAACTTCGCGTATAGACGCTACCCTTGCTTGATTCCGGTGTGGGGATAAGACAACTGGTGAAATTACTAGCATAGAGGCATTCCATCTTGGTCCTAAGGGTTGGCAACGCATTTTTTAGTCAAATTGCAGTCTTTAAGTTTGTCGTCGTCAAAATGCAAATGTCTATGGGTTTCAGATCCGACTTTCATCAGGGCCCTGTTTTAAAAGCTACATACAAATTATAAGCCGAAATTATTGTTTTTTGACAAGTTTAATAAAATGTAGTTAATGTTTGAGATAAGTAATAATATATATATCTATAATAAAAATATAAATCAATAAAAATGAATCGCGAAATGTGTTGATAAGCGCATAACTCAACAACGCCTGGAGCAATTTTACCAATTCTTTTTTTTAAATGTTTGTTGAAGTCCAAGGATGGTATTTACGGGAAAAATCTAATAATTTCCGGGAGTCAGAAATTTGCAGCGGGGTGAAGCCGCTGGCGGGCCGCTAGTTTCTTATAAATATGTCTAACTAGTTATACTGATTACGTGAATAAGATTTATAAGTTATAACCGAGCAAAGCTCGGTCATCCAGGTACTATGATTTAACAGAGTAAAATTGCGGCCCAGTATTAATTTCACATGCATTCGATACATTTGGGGCAAGAAGTATAATATAAGTGTTTATGGTCCATATAATTTTTTTTAATCAACTTGTGAAATGCAGAGTGCAACCATCCGTGCCAAAACGGTACTTAGTTAGTTAGCTCACGATTACACCTTTTATTGTTACTATAAAGGTGAGATCCGCAACTTCACTCATTTACATTTTATGTTTTGTTTATCTTTAATCACGATTTTCAAGCCATCTGAATAGTTTGATGTTTGAAATCATGTACCTAGGTGTTTATGTTTAAATCAAGCCAGCTCGGCTAGCACATGAGGGCGCGCGAGTTATGTCGCCCGCGAGATAGACTATCTGTCTTTTTCTGACCGTTCTAATTAAACAATGACGGGTAGTCTATCTCGCGGGCGACATAACTCACGCGTTGTCATGTGCTAGCCGTGCTGAACGGTAGATCGGATTATGCTTAAAATTGGCACCAAGTTAGTCTCTATTCTATACATAGATAATTTAATCGCGAAAAAAAATATTATAGATTCCGAAGGAATAGCATTGATTTTTACAACTACATAATAGGGTCGTGTATGCAAACATGTTCACATGTTTAGCCAAATAACAATAGCGTAATGTTTCAGATTTCTTAAATTACACAGATTTACAAACCAGACAATTCGCCATTTTGCATTTTAAATAATAGACAAACTCGCGAGTTCGGAGGCGGCACGAAACAGAACGCGTCTCTGTGACCTCACGGAGTCACAGCTATAGTTTTTACACCATGTGGTGTTTAATAAAACGTATGTGTATTATGTAGGCTGTTAGGAAATGTAAGATACCGCCGGCGCTCCATGTCCTGCGGCTCGACGCCCGGCATGGAGATGGTGACGCCGCGCGGGCTCATGGCGAGGTGCACGCGGCGCTGGCTCGGCGCGCACAGCCCCGCGCGCACCAGGCAGCGGTGCGGCGGGCCCAGCACGCCGCGCACCACCGGCTGCAACACCGTTGGGAAGAAGCTGGAACATACAAGATACTACTTTATGCCACTGTTTCGTAATAAAAGGCAAATACAATGTGTTTATGAAACAAGCCGACATGCGAGTGTTATTAAGGCGGACCTGTAAAAAACGCAACTGAGTATTTGGTTTGGTAATAGCTGAACCGAAGTTTTCTTGAATCCCATACACAATGCGAATACCTGGCAAAGCCTATTTGCTTTATGAATATGCCATATGGACAATCATTTGGGCGGTTTTTATTTTATTAAGGACAAAAATTAATAAACTTTACCTTTCCATTACGTCACGAAAATTAACGTACAACTAACATTCGTGACAAAATGGAAAAGTTAAAGTTCCTTAATTGTTGTCCTTAACAATGTACACTTATTTTGAAAACCGCCCTTTTAGCAGATGAAAACCAATAAGTAACATGTTAAGATTGGTAATAATCATGAAATTACTTAACTACAAAACCAAAATATTACTTCATCAAACTAACAAAGAAAGGCAAACAAAATAACAAAACATAATGTATGTACAACAAAAACATAATAGACTGTTTGTTTCCAATATGATGCACAGTAATTCTAAATACATAAATCTTATCAAAATGCTTTTTATCCAACCTGTTCAATGGTCATTGTTCTGGAAATTTAAGCAAAAAGAAGTCTCAAAACTAAAAAGATAATATTGCCTCAGCAGAAGAGGGAACGGAACACACTCAAATGGAATCATGATGAGCTGACTATACAGCAGGCAACCAATATGTCATACAAGAAATAAAAGATTTCTATTCAGTAATTAGGCCGCACTGAACTTTTTCATGTCAGAATTCTACCAGCACTTCCCAAGAGGAGATCACTGCTAAAAAGAAATGCCCTCTAGAAACTCAACTGTCGGTATTTTTTAATAGTTGAGCAGGAAAATGTCTCAAAACTTAATTAAATAATCACAAGACCAATCATCATACTAATAAACAAATGGTTAACACCTTCACAGTCCAGTGCCACAACAATCTAGCTCCACAAGTCCATGGCCCACATTATGGGACACCTTAATCTA
This sequence comes from Acleris holmiana, assembly GCA_949316455.1. NCBI lineage: Eukaryota > Metazoa > Arthropoda > Insecta > Lepidoptera > Tortricidae > Acleris > Acleris holmiana. Next base: position 17,685,717 of record OX438767.1, read on the forward strand.
CCAGGTTGAAATTGAAAACTTTTGTATAGAAACCATTAACATATTAATACAAACAATGTTAGATGAACCACTCCGACAAATGACAATATTATTTAATTTAATGCTTTAATTCCGTGCATGGCGCAAATAACTTGATAAGTTGAGAGTTAATGAAATTTGTACTTAGAACAAATTGCATATAGTTCCAATTACCCGATTCTTTTTCAACAAGTTATCAAGTTATTCATGCCAGCCACGGAATTCAACATATGATATAATAAAAATAACAAATCCATGTATAATATTAACAAATCCATGGCACAGTTTTCAATTTGCATTTTGATTCAAAGGACAATGGGCAAATTTGTATGGGCACTGTCCCCCCCCACCAACAGTAACGGGATGCATGTCTATATGTTTATAAGGACCCAAAAAAAGACAAAATACTTATTTTAGTAGCAAAATCAATGGGATTTTTTTAATGAAAACAAGGGCCAAATAAGGCAAATCATCCATATATGTGTTCATTTTCAAACAAATTCCATACGATACGATTATGGTTTTCCAAGAAAACCCCATACGTCTGGTGATCGTGTCCATAGTAAAAATACATAATGTTGCTGAGATCTATTAAATGAGACATGTTTCATTTCTGTTGGTGGGGGGGACATTTCTGCCCATGGTCCTTTATATTATATTAGAATAGCATATTCACTAGTTAACCAAGTGGTATTTCCCTCATTTTGAGTAATTAGAGGAAATAAACAGTAAAATCCATATTGCCTGTTTTGCCTACATTAAATAACCAAATATAATTAGATTTGACATGTTGTTTCAATAATATGAAATAAAATTAATTATTCAATAAAATGGTTATTTGATTTTTTTATTTCAGACACAATCACATGGGAATTTATAAGGACTTACTCTTAAAACATACTCACTTGTCAAAACTGAAGTTGTCAGCCATGTCCCCACGGGTGCCGCTGCTGTGCCTCTGCCAGAAACGAAGGTACATCCATGACAGGATGGTGCCACTGCCCCACATGCACGGGTATGTGCCTTCCAGGGCACCCACTGCCCACAGGATTATAGCCACTATCAGCAACAGCAGAGGCAAAGATCTGTTTGTTAGCTTGCCTGAAAATTATAGAACAAGCTGTTTATGTTAAAATATGTAAGGAAAGTAGTTCACCAGTACAGTTAGAAATTTTACTGTTCCACAACACAATCAACAACAAAAAACAGTTAAGTAAAAATAATTATCGTTCCTAACGTAAAATTGAAAATAAACATATATCATACCTAAAGGCGTTTTTACGAGCAGATGATCAGGCAATATCTGCTTTACCGCTACACTCACCGCGGCCAGGTACCCGGCTAGGCCATGCACATGTATGTCAAACAGATACGAGGTCTGCCCCGTGCACGCAAAGATTACCAAATAATAAAACGTCGTCAAAAAAGCCACTCCAAAGTTCGTCAAGAAAAAGAACTTCATCATCTCCATTTGACCCCATAGCGGCTCTATCAACTTGCCACACAACCCCACAGTCACTATATCTATTACCACCTCCCATAAATGTATCTCGAGAAACCAAAATGTAAAAGTAGACCACAATTGAAAAGAAGGTGGCAACAAGTATCCAGGAGTTACACTCAAGACGTTCACGACGTCCTCGGAAAACGATAACACATATCCTATAACTACTACCACGCAAATAAATTTGACTGAGGGTGAAGTGTTTCCTAACAATGCGGAAAACTGTTGTCGTAAATATGGCAAATTACGGCTAAATACTCTGAGCGCAGCCATTTTTGTGACGGTTGATTGGGAAAATTGACATTAGAAATCTGTCAATTGTTTACGTTTGGAAACGCATTTGTATTAATTGCCGTCGCTCGATTACCGCACAAACATTATATAATAACAAAATACATTTTGTTGACTTTCAATAAATATGAATTAAAATTGATTATAATTTCACACTGGTATAAAGTACCTTTTATTGTGTTAATTCCATACAGAAGTAGTGTTTTACACATGACCTCGAATAGTTCAGCAATCAGCAATGTCAAATGTCAAATTAGCATAATACGATAACAAATATCCTTCTATAATAATATACTTTTTTTATTTTACCGCAAGGAAATATAGATAAATGCTATTTCTCCGATTCATTAGAAGTGGTTTGTTGGTGAGTCACTCTACTAAACGCATTAATATCAATGTTAAATCTTTACTCTCAAATCTAAATAAAACTTATTGAATTTAATTATAAGATTCATCAAAAGTTTCAGTTACGTGCCGCCGGTGTTTGGGGAAACGTAATGCAGAGTAACAATTGTAGCACCGGTCAGTTTAAGTACTTGACACAGGCAGAAGCAGTTGCGTTAGACGAAGATTTATTTAATGAATACAAATACAGTGTTGATCAGCTCATGGAGCTGGCTGGGTTGAGCGTCGCGACTGCAGTGGCTAAGGTCTATCCACCTGATAAGTAAGACAGTATTCCTTAAAAACTTGTTTTGATTTGTTTTAGTGGTGTGCGAGGGTCCATTGGGATTGCTACCAGTATCTTATCCTTAACCTACTGTCAAACATGGAGGCATTTGGAGTGTAGACTTTAGAGTGCAAATGTCTATGGGTCACATATCCCATTTACCGTCAGGCTCATTTGCTTTCTCCATTCCATAGATAAAACTTTTTTATTTCATTAAATTCTCATGTGTGTAATGTTTATAAGTTGATGTTAAGTAGTTGTGTGTTAGAATCAGAAAACTAATTTCATGTCAATTAATGTTTAATTACAGTTATAAATCTGCTCTAGTAATCTGCGGTCCTGGCAACAATGGAGGAGATGGCTTGGTGGCAGCCCGTCATATGACACTATTTGGGTATAATGTCTCTGTCCACTACCCAAAACGCACACCCAAACCTCTATATGAAAACCTTTTATCTCAGTGCAAGAGCTTTGGTGTCCAAATTGTAGATGACATACCGCCACCAAAAGATTTAAAAAATGGTTATAAATTGCTTGTAGATGCACTGTTTGGGTTTAGTTTTAAACCACCTGTGAGAGATCAACTCAAGCCTGCCTTAAATGCTCTGATTGAAGGAGAGTTGCCTGTTTGCAGGTAATAAATTTATCAAAAATTAATTTATGAACAATGCCAATTTTCTTTGTTTTTTTTTCCACTATGAAATAGATAGAAGCCATAATTTTTGTAACCGATTGTCCATTTTCCTTGTAAAGCTAGAGCTGGTTAACTCTGAAAATATCCATTTCTATTTTTTAGTGTGGACATTCCTAGTGGATGGGATGTAGAATCTGGACCAGGCCCAGAGTGTGCTTTGAAGCCAAGCCTGCTGATTTCCCTGTCTGCTCCTAAGAACTGTGCAAAACCTCAACACATACAAGGAGCGAAACATTATCTTGGTGGAAGGTTTCTACCTCCTGGGATCATTGAGAAGTATAAATTAAATTTACCACCTTATCCTGGTCAGGAACAAGTGGTAAAGTTGTCATGCTGAGCTAAAGATTGTTTGTCTTGTCATGTAACATTTTTAAATATTTTACTTTATGGAGAGTTGGAGACATTAATGTAGGAATACCTAATATTATTAAATATTGTATAATTTTATGGGTTCATTGGTTGTTGTTAAGTTTAAAGTGGCAAATAAATAGTGAACTTCAATTTAGAAATGATTTTACTTATTTTATAGAACCTAATAAACCAATGTCCTTACTTATCCATACTAATATTCAAAATGCGAAAGTTGTCTTGTTCCGTTTTACGGTTCAACGCATCAATAGAATATGCTACAGATATTCGTGAAATAGGTATGCTACAGAAATGTTTTGCCCAGTGACAGACACGGTATTACACAATACCTCCTATTTGACTTCACACTACAGTGCAACTTTTTCTAAATTAAATTCACACTAATCTGATCATGTTTTTACTATACCTATATGTTTGTTGTATTGCATTGTGTTTTTGTCAAATAAATGTTATGAATTTGTTTGTTTGTTAATTTGTTATTTTTTATTCTGGAAAAAAATCCAGTTCCCATCAGGATAGCGATAAACGACTTCTACGCAAACGAAGTCGCAGGCAAAAGCTAGACATCAGATTTAGGTTATCTGGCTAATTTAAACTAAGCCCATTCCCGCATAAACGGCATCAGGGCTGCTTAAGACCACAGATTAGAAGGTATCTTAAGACTTATCATATAGAAACTTATATGCACACAAGTTTTTTACTATTGACCACAGGAAAGACAACTTTTGTTTTGAAAAGTGTGCATGACCCATTGACCCATCTAACCTAAAAAAACCAGCAACATTATCCTCGAATAGCGGCCGGTCGTGGGCAATATGGGCAAGCGGAGTTTATTCATATTTTATTTTATTGCTTCAATAGTTTTTATATAAATCATAAGCAACTTAGTTACGGTTTGGGATGCGCATCACAGCTTGGCTCCGTTGTGTTGTAATCTCAAATGTATATTTGTTACATGCTTTACAGTAAAATCTCCTATACATTACAATACTCTTTGAGTAAAATAAGTCTTAACCCGTTCAAGTTATATTTTAAAACGCACGTAATTTTGACATATAGCGATTCGCTATCATTTCGCGCCTTTTTTTCCCTCCGCCGGCTTCAGCTGTCATATTATTACGTGCGGTCACTTCTTTCTTGGCGTCGTTTATTTTATTTAGGCATTTTTGTTTGGTCTTGGAGCCGTTGAATTTATAAAAACGTAAGTATCAAGTTGCAAAACTTGCAAATTATTATTGTTATTAGTAATCTAGATGCATTTGCTATTGAATTTCTTGAATTTGTAATTGGCAAAGGGCCGTTACTTACACGATATCTCATGCCGTGTTTCCTTTGTTACTTTACACAGTCTCAAAAGCAGTGCTTGTCTTTTCTTTATAAATATATATCGTGTGTTGTTTTATTGTAACAGATAACAATGTTCGAGGCACGTTTACTCCGAAGCTCGATCCTCAAGAAGGTGTTGGAAGCCATCAAAGATCTTCTCACACAGGCCACGTTTGATTGCGACGACAATGGAATCCAATTACAGGTAAGCATTTATCATTTCGCTCCTTGAATAATAGATAACCTAAAATTATTGAGATACATTTCAGAAAACTAAGTAAGACATGCTTTAACTCAACTTAGCGTTTGCTAACTATGTGCTAATTATTTTTCAATATAGCACTCTGTAAAAATTATACCAGTAGTCTGGTCAAAATAAATGTTTGCTTCAAGTCAGACTTGATTACTAATTGAAGTGTTAGTTCATGTATGATTTCTTTTCATGGCTGTTTTAATTATGAAAACTGATAATCTTAACTCATTAATTAATGTATTTAAACAACCTATTTTAACTCTTAACCCTTACCGCATAGGTATATATTATATTTTTAAATGGGTCCTTTTGATGATTTGAACTTAAACTAATCAAATAAATAAGGTAAGTGATGCAATGTCTTTAAAGTTCATTGTCAAACAAGCATTTTAAGTAAATTTCAAAAATTATGCAGTAAGATTCATAGCATTGTCAAAATTCAAATTTGGAAATGGACTTTAAAGACAGCATTTCACTTTTGATATGCTATGTGTTCATTTGATAAGTGTCCAATATACTTGACATAACATAATGTTCACTTTTTGTTTTTTTTATTGAACTTTTTTTATGCTGGTTCAAAATCAAATAGGGTTTGAATTCCAACTTTTTTAATGTTTGCCAAATTACTTAACACCTTATTTTTACATTTTCTATTAACTTTCACCAACTGAAACCTAGAACTGTTAAGTTTACTTTAACAAATAAAATAAAATACTACAGAAATTTGGTAGTCTAGGACCCTGTTTTATAAAGTAACAAATTAAAAGTTGAAATCCCTTTCTAGCTAAAGGAGTTAGAAAGAGACTTCCGCTTGTAATTTGTAGCTTTATGGAACAGGGCCCTGGTTTGCTGTAAACATCAATATTATCATCTTGTGTAAAACTTAATTAAACATTTCTTCTTGTTAAGTCAAAGTGAGTGAGAGTTATAATAAGTAATTTCTTTTTTTGATATACAGGGTGGAACAAAATGAGGGAGTTTTAAGAAAACGGGGAATTCTTTAGGTCTTGTACTTTATTTTTCACCAATTAACTATATTAATATTCTAACCGTTTTAGAGATACAGCTTGTTAAACATTAGTGCAAAATCTGCACATTAGCAACCCTAGCAAGTAGATCCAATGACATCATCAAGATAAGGTATCTAGATAACTTAGACCTTTTTCACCAACTTCATTAGTAAACAAACTTAATGAATGAGGAGCGACAGCATGTATAATATGACAAATGGTACTTTTGAGCATCACATATTAAATGAAGTTGATGACATGTGTCAATTTAAAATGTAAGTAACTTTGATCTAGTAGTAGTAGGGTTGTCACTGATATTAAATTGATTAATTTTATTCATTTTGTTTTACTTTTAAGTCCAGATTTACAATTATAATAAATTGATTGTAGATCACTTAGATAACACTATCCTTTCAGCTCAGTCTCTCGTTTTGTTCCACCTGGTATAGATATATTTGCAATCAGTCCCCAGACCATGAGCAGATAAGATGAGTGAACAAATAATAAGTAAATAGAGTTTTTTAGATTGATCATGATCCCTCTCTCATTTATATATTATGTAATGTGCATATCATTGTCCACTTGTGTTACTGCTTGTAGATTATATTATAACCAATATAATATTATAGTTTACATTATCTCTAGGCTATGGACAACTCTCACGTGTCACTGGTGTCACTTACACTCAGGGCTGATGGCTTTGACAAATACAGATGTGACCGCAATATCTCCATGGGCATGAATTTGGGCAGGTTAGTTGATTGAGTGATTGGAGAGTTGAAATTATAGTATTGTCATCATATTTGACAAGAAAATTAAAAATGGAAGAAGTGCCTCTATTTGGTGTTTTATTTTAGGAACTTAATAACAGAGTGGCTTGTTGTTTATTATTTATTCAAATTCAATTTATTTGGCATTTAAGTATTTTAAGTATTATTTTTAGTTTTGCCTGGCTGTGCATAATTTGGTAACTGAATTCAACAAGTTTTTAGTTTGGTAATTCTGAGCTCGGCCTACCCCTCTTTGGGAATGAAGGAGTGACGTTATGTATATGTATGTATGTTTTAGTTATTTTTTCACATATTGTGTTGTAGTTACAATATTTTTTATTTTATGTTATGTAAATAATTGATTGAATTAAATACTTCATTATTATAATAAATTAAAAATATATAAGTAATGTAATGGTATCTAGGGGGTTATTATGACCTAGCTATGCAATTCATTTTACAGTGAGCGTAAAGGACAGCTATGGCAGTTATATAGCTCTGTCCTTTTCTCTGAGCAAAAACAGAACTGCATAGTTATGTCATAATAACCCCCAGGACTTAACAAAGGACCAATGTTCAACACTTGTCTTAACTCATATTCAAAGAAGATAACATTTATTCATTTGTTTTGTAACAATCAATTTATAACCCTATGATCTTTGAATTATCTTATTATTATATTAATATATTATTGTGTATTGGTAATCTGTTTAGTATAAGTTTTCATTTTATAGCAATTGTTTGATATTAACTTTTATATATTTTATAATTGTTTGGTATTCAGTAATGCCTCTGTAATGTGTTCTTGCTCACATGTGTATGAATTTTTCATTGGGAGATTAGTAGAGGTCATTCAAGGGGGTATTAATTAGAGAACGTCTACTGTTTTTTTTTTAAATTTAATATATTATACATCAACAGCATGTCAAAAATCCTGAAGTGTGCGGGTGACAAGGACACAGTGACCATGAAAGCACAGGACAATGCCGACACAGTCACATTCGTGTTTGAGAGCCCTAACCAAGAAAAAGTGTCTGATTATGAAATGAAACTCATGAACTTGGACTTAGAACATTTAGGTAAGTTATTAACTCTGAAACTTACCAGTTGCACCAACTCCCCGCTTGCAAAATAAAATAACAGTAATTCACTCTAAGCATTCACTTAAGAATAAAATATTTACAGGTATTCCTGAGACTGAGTACAGCTGCACCATTCGTATGCCCAGTGGGGAGTTTGCAAGAATCTGCCGTGATCTGTCACAATTTGGCGAGTCCATGGTTATATCATGCACAAAGGAGGGTAGGTCCATTTCATTCATACAGAACTATAGATGTAGTAAATAATCAAATGACGTTTGTAAATAAATAATATCTTGCTCTCTTGGTCAGCTTGGTTCAGCAAAAAGATATTACTTCCCTAATACCTAAAATGAAGGAGATACAAAAAAAAAGACACTACTATTAAAAAAAAACCGCATCAAAATCCGTTGCGTAGTTTTAAAGATTTAAGCATACATAGGAACAGAAAAAGCGACTTTGTTTTATACTATGTAGTGATAGTTATGGATGTAAATAAAAATTAATAAACATCACAGGACAATGTCACATAAATTGACCTAGTCCCAAACTAAGCTCTAGGCTTGTACTATGGGTCACTACCAACTAGGCTAGCTTGTCGTGTCGTGTGTTGTGTGGCTGTGAACTTAAACAGATCAGCTCTGCCTATTAATAACCCATCCAACTACCCATCATCATATACAAAGTAAACCTAATGTAACCTTCAGGTGTGAAGTTCTCATCAACGGGAGACATCGGCTCGGCTAACATCAAACTGGCGCAGACAGCATCCGTGGACAAGGAGGACGAAGCCGTGGTCATTGAGATGGACGAGCCTGTCACCCTCACGTTTGCGTGTCAGTACCTGAACTATTTCACGAAGGCGACATCCCTCAGCCCTCAGGTAAGATCAACTATCTTTATGTATCTTTGGACCAAACAAATTAGACGCTAATTTGAACAGAAATAACATAGCTAACATAGGCATTTCTTTGACAAGTTCAGCATACCAGGTATTTGAGGCTTAATCCATTGACATGCATATTTCTGGGTTTTCAGGTGCAACTATCTATGTCAGCTGACGTGCCCCTAGTAGTAGAGTACCGCATCCAAGACATCGGTCACATCCGCTACTACCTGGCACCCAAGATCGAGGAAGAAGACAGCTAGACTTAATTTTACTGTTCATTTTAAGTTTTTATAAGTTACATATCCACACTTTCCAATTTATGCAACAGCAAAAATAAATATGGAACTTCAGAAAATCATGTATCTTTAAAACTAAAGCGCGGACGCCGGCGACGAAGAATAATTTCGTACATTGACCTTTACTATAGGGTGCCGTATTAACTAGAGAAAGAAAAGGTTTATAATCCGTGATGGCGGCTGTCAATGTCACTGTGCGAGCACGACGGCAATATCATGGTGTGCAGGTGACAGATAAGTTATGCAGAGCGAAATGATGCACGAAATTTTTCGTGTTCGGCGCCCGCGCCTTAACTGAGTAGTATCAGGAGCGGGATCTCGAACTATTATTTTGTTGCAACCATTTATTAATATGATATTTTTTGTTAACTGCACAATATATCTATTTCCATAACTTATTGTTTTAATGACTCTTAAAATTTGATTAGGGTAAATGAATAATAAATAACACATTTGCTTTTCAGAGTTTATTTTGACGTTCACCAAATAAAATATACACATCAAATCACGTCCATGTCTCACATGAGTATTCAAAGTTAAAGAAAATAAAACATCTGTACTCATTACAGTAATTACGTAAAAATAAAATCGTTCTGTGGAATGTGAAACTTATAGCTAAATAAATAATACGTCAGGTTCTAAACCCTTAATTTATAAAATCTTACATCTACGAAATGGCTTTGGTCTTCATAAATGTCAATAGCCAACGCCACCGTTGTTACTGAATATAATTCTAGAATGACAATTATCTGTACAGTTAGATTAATCTAGGACGATCCCAGTGGCAGCTCATGTAAACACGTATAACACTTGTTTTTAGGGTTCCGTACCTCAAAAGGAAAAAACGGAACCCATATAGGATCACTACACTCAGGATTCTCAAGTGTTAACGCCCAAGGTGAAAATAATTTTGCCACCTTGTGACACACTGCTTTTCACATCACCTGTGAGGAAAATAAAAGCTCTTAGTGATGAAACAAATTTAATTATTTACACTCTAAAAGTGCTGAAATTATCAAATTGAACAGGCAACAAAATGTTATTGAACAGAAAAGTGCCACTGATCCTTCCTAGAAGGGAAGAAGTCTCCTTTCCGAATACGTGAGGTGAAAAAATTTTTTTTTGCGGTTGCAAACTTATTTGCAGTTGGTAAACTAATCGCGATATGTCGATATATGGGTACAACAGTTTTTCAAAAGTCAAGTTTGTCCCTCAATACAATTGTACGGAACCCTTAGTGCGCAAGTTCGACATGCACTTGACCGGATTTTATTTTCATTACCTTTCACAAATACAAGATTGATACAAACCCTGCAAGAGGGGGTTCAAATAATGAATCACGTTTGTGACCTGCTCGAGAGTAGCGGTCAAAGTAACGAAATACAGCTGTCACAGGGACCATTCAAGATTGATCTGATCAAATTACAATAACATAATCTCAAGTTGTCTGAATACAATGGAATTTTTGGAAGGTTTACCCCGTGCGGTTGCCGGGTCAGAAGAGTGCCACTTCATGTCTTCCGTGGATGTCGTAAGAGGCGACAAAGGGAAGAGGGGCTTGTGTTGTTTTGTGAGGCGATGGGCTTGTAACCTGTCGCTAATATAACTAGTCGCACCTTCAGAATAACAGTAACCCATTTCAGAAATTTTAAATTTCGAGTTGGTCTCTATGTAATAAATTTATGACTAAAAGCTTGAAAGCTGAAATTTTGAATTGGGTCATTATTATTCTGAAAGTGCGTAGTAAACTTCTTGACCTGATTGTACAAATACGGTTAGAGAATTATAAACAGGTCTTTTTAGAGTTTTTGATATTTTTGATATTTCTGTAGCTCTGTCTACCCCACTCTGGGAATGAGGGCATGATGGTATGCATGGTATAATGGAAATTTAATGTGAAACGTTTTCTATTTGTAACTGGTATTTATTATTATGGGTGTTACTAATGCAGGCGGGACCATTATCAAATCACGAGTTAGCTCTGGCTACGCGACTAGACCATAATTATTTTTAATGAAATCAGGATATTTAAATAAGCAAACTCTTAATACACTTAGAAATATACTTTAAAATAAAATTAAAATAACCGAGGGCGGGTGGGAAAAGAGTGAAAGTTCAGAAGAGCGCGACATCGCTACTAATTTTGATAACTTAATAGAAATCAAAACTAAAGATCCACCAGCCGGTATCGTTACGAACCTATATTAATTCTGTATCCACTTTGATCGACACACCCCGCGAACCGATAAAATTGTACACTGACAAACAATATTCCTCCGCATCGAAGACACAGGAACTGGTCCGAGTGTTTGGCGACGTGTAAATCGGAGGTGTGCGATAGTTCGATCGAAGTTAACCGGTGGAGTAGCTAGGTCGCCCGCTCACTGCTTCCACTTCTTTGCGGAGAAGAGCACGGCCCGCTGTTTGAGGAAGAGCGAGTAGTTCTGCTTCCTCGGCAGCGAGTCGGGCTCGGGCGCGGCGCGGCGGCCGCGCGCCCTCCCGCCCCCGCGGCCTCAGGACTCGCGCTTGACGGCGGACGGGCCCGCGCCCGCGCCCGCCCCCGCGCCCGCCTCCTCCGACTCCACGCAGGCGGGGCTGATGAGCTGGTCGTGCAGGGTGCGTAGGTGCCGCAGCAGGTTCGACTTCACGTTGAAACCTTTGTTGCACATGCCACATACGAAGGGACGCTCGCCTGAAACGGACAATTTCGTTAGCGGATCGTTCGACACGAGAGACCATCAAAGTATTCAAATATTAACACCGACCACCACATCGAGACGTATATGCCGTCCTAAAACATATGAACTACAAAATAGCTGAATTACAGGACTTTCGCGTACAGTAGTAGTTTCGCTTAGGAGTTTAGTGGTGGTAGGACCCTGTGCAGGGTCCGTCCGGATCGCTACCACCATCTTATCCATTAACCACCCGCCAAGCAACAGTTTTCGCATTGTTGTGTTCCGGTGTGGGGATAAGACAACCGGTGAAATTACTAGCATAGAGGCATTCCATCTTAGTCCTCAGGATTGGCAACGCATTTGAGGTCTTAGGATTATAGTCTTGAGAATTCAAATGTCTATGGGTCTCAGAATCCACTTACCATCAGGTGGCCTGAGTGCTCGTGTGCCTTCTCCTTAACATAAAAAAAAAAAAAAAAAAAGTAGTACTACAAATACAAGTTACAACGATGTACCTGCGCAAAAAGATTTTTTTTAGAAGGCGCGAAAACGTTTTGGCCAATTATAAGATAGTACGTTTGCGCGGGCAAAACTTCGACGGCTATTGGTCAAATATTCGACAGCCATTACAGCAAAGCCGACGACCGCCATTTTATTTAGCGTCGCATCACTTGTCATTCGTACACAAGTTGAGACGCACGAGCGCTAATCGATAATTCTACGTTACGCGTAACACGACAAGGTTTGTATTGAATTGATTTTTACGTTTGTTTATATTCAGCATTAATGAGCACCTTTCTGCGTGGACGAAAATTGCCGGCGTAACTTATATTTGTAATCTTACTGTATACCGGAATAGGTTTTGTATCAAAATGTATGTAGATCGAAAATAACGTCAGTAACACACGCCTCCAACGCAGGTCATGTATGCAAGTAGCGTGTGCGTTCGTAGCGGCCTTTAAATGGACTTGTCTTCCCGACTGTGGAGTTATTTTTTTTTAATAAATACTGTAGTTGAAACCTCACCTGTATGCGTTCGCATATGTATAAGCATAGAGGCATGCGACGGGAATATCTTCCTGCAGTGCGAGCAATTCTTCTTTTGCGCGCCCTCTGTGAAACGATTGTGACGTTTGGGTGGGGCACTGTTGTTTGACATGGCCAATTCTAGACAACCGACATCGATACATTTAGAAAGGGTACATTACACTGACCTCTATAATATTTCAAGACCGACAGCCTTGGTCGACATGAGGGATGGAAATCAGGTAAAGTATAGAAGACTGCCAGTCCAGATATATTAAAAATGTCAGTGGTACATTAGGTTTCATAATACTTTGCTTGCTGGTCGCAAACAGGTGCAGTAAAGCGAGGCACAAGCAAAGCTCAAGGGTAGAACATAACTGAAGTGATTATCATGAGTGTAGCAAGGTTAGTGATGTGTAAAAGGTAGCAGGCAAAAGTGGTTTACTGTTACAAAGGCAACACTCGGCAGTTCACCTAGGAATAGTTTTTCATTTCCAGTCCACGGCGGCACGCCCCACCATTCAAATTGACATTGCACGTTTGCGTCAATGTTAAAATAAAGTTTTGAGGCGGGACTTCGTGGATTGGAAACACTAATATGAAACGCTTGTCGAGAATTAGCCACATACATAACAATCAGTTTTCAGATATGTTGGATGTATCAACAATATATCATTAGTTACAATGAAACTATCCAAACCTTTTTGGTATAACATTGATTCCAAATCCAATTTGTGAAGTGAAATTAGTTTTATTATAAAACCAATTAGACAAAGTATGTTAGATGCATTCTTTAACAGTCTTCGAAATTTGGTTTACTGTCTTCAAGTCAAAATGGAAATTGGACAACTCCAAATTATAGGTTAAATCAGAACAATTTCAACTTAACCCTTAACTTGGCAGTGTGCACCACAGGATACATACCACAATGTTCACTTTTTTTTTTAATTGATATTTTTTTATGTTGGTTCGAAATCAAATAGGGTTTGAATTCACGACTTTTTTTTTGCCAATTTAAGAGTTAAAGTGATATTTACATAGAAAGTATCCAAGAACCAAATACTCGCGCTCGTCACAAACATTTGCCCATGCTGGGAATCGGACTAAGGACCGCTAGTTTCGTAGGCATTGTCAGTATCGAGTAGTCTAAGCGCGTTGCCGAATAATTAGTAAACGTATAGGATACTTCTTGTTGACATAGAATCATGAAATTCGGCAGGAACCTAGGTCTCACAACAAAAGTAATTTGAATAATTCGATAATTCAATAAATAAATTTGCAGTTATATCACATGGAAAATAAAGTTTGCTTAAGGAACACTCAGTGCCAAAAAAACCACCGCAATCGAAAATGTTAAGATAGTTCCTCGGTATCGTAGGGTGGTGTATTCTTAACTCTGACTTAGACATTTTTTTCTTTTCAATATTTATTTTGGTAGATATTTCACCATACCGACAATGATATGTGACAGGTGACATTTCAATATACATGGCGCATTTAACATCAAACCTAGTAATGTATCAACGTGTTAACTTTGCAATGTATACCGAATTGTCACCTATCACGTGTCATTGTCATGATGGTGAAATAGGGGCAGGCTAGCACAAGTTGTCCGCGACTTGTTTGTCGCTCCGGCCTAGAATTCTATACGGTACCAACGATATCGCCTTCGACGTGTTTCCGTATTGTCAACGTTTTAATAACTCTTATGTCATTTACAATAATGGCGACTGTGACATTAACCGTCCTCAAACACGTCAAACACGATATCGTTACAACTAGGGCTTGCAAATATTCGATAGATTCAGATATTCGAATATTCGACTTTTAATTTGGACGTATTCGAATAATCCTAAAACTTCAAGAAAAACGGATTTGGATGCTCATTTTTATTTATTACCAGTCTGAAAGCTCAAAAAATCAACATAAACATCTTAAAAAAACAATACGTCCTTGGCTTTATAGAATGAATTAAAAAAAAACCGGCCAAGTGCATGTCGGACCACGCACAGTGAAGGGTTCCGTAGCTGGGATGAACGTTCATGGTTGAAATTCAATTTTTTTATTAAAATCTCAAAAACAACACAGCGTATCGTGTTCAAAATAATTTTGGTTGGAAGCATTTCGTGTGTTCTACTACTGTATTTTTTATTAGAATGTTCTATCTAACAGTTCAAAAGCTACCCATCCGGACAGAATTTTTACGACTTTAGAAGCGTATATCTCGCCAACTGTTCACTTACATAAAAAAGTCACTTAAAAACCTCATTATCAGTAGGTATCATTTTGGAAGTCCTATCTAAAAATACCCCACACGCTGACGTAACTCAAAAAAAAAAAAAATTCGTCCCCTAGTTACATGTATGGAGTGCCACCCCCAATTTTTTTTTTTTTTCAATTTTGCTACATCATTGTATAGCGGTTCATAGAATACATCTATCCTCCAAATTTCATTTATATAGTGCCAAGAGGCTCTGAGTAAAATGGCTGTGACATACAGACGGACAGACGGACATGACGAAATTATAAGGGTTCCGTTTTTGCCATTCGGCTCCGGAACCCTAAAAACTTTTTTTTTTAAATATTATTGTGTTAAAAACAACTGAATGTACGAACAGAAACGATTTGGTATCAATTGCACAAAGATTATGTACTTCAATTAAAATGAGTCAGAATCAACAACAAAACTAAAAGAAAATAATTAAAATGGTAAAATATATGTATGTGTTAAATTATTAATGTAATCAACACGAAACAATAATGATATATGTGAATTTTGTTATACAGTATTATGTAAAGTGTCATTCTATGGAACTTGCTAACTATGTAAACAAGCCGCCATACTAAAATTGACATTAGATGTCAATTTCAATATATTTTTTGTTTACATAGTTAGCAAGTTCCATAGAATTACAGTATAAGAGTACAGAGTAGGTGGGAGGTGGGTGAATGGGATCAGGGAGTGAGACAGAGACAGCCGACCATCCCCAGGCGATGTTACATCCGTCTGTCCAAATAACCATAAATATTCGAATATTCGAATACTATTCGCCGCATTATTCGAATATTCGAATTGCAAGCCCTAGTTACAACGCATCGTTAGAGAGGGCCTGATCTCCCTTTCTATCTAGTCTGTAACGATAGACGCACTGAGCGACAAGCGAGAAAATACAACGTGTGCTGGCCGTACAGGTTACTACTGCCTCAATAAGGGTTTCAAAAAGTATAAATCCAGCTAGTGCTGGTCAGAATATGAAGTGTTTTCATGTTTATTCTAGTGCTAACTACTGTGAGTGTGCAGACACGCACCTGACTCGGTGTGGGTGCTTTGGATGTGGCGGACCCACTCGGCCGGGTTCGGGAAGTGTTTCTGGCAGAGGTCGCAGCGCAGCAGAGCCATCGTCTCCTCGGTGTCGTCGCTCTGTTCACACAATAATATGAATCAAAAGACAAGCGTAGTTTGCGGGATGTTCTGTATTGTGAGGGTATACCGGGTGTTGCCTGTAATAGGAGCAATAAATTGAAGGATCGTTTCTACTCTATAAACGTAGCAACATTTGTTCTACAACTTTTACAAAATATATAATTTATTATTAGGGTTTTTTTTCGAACAAACTAAGATGATTACCGGTGTATTAGTGTCAGGTTGCAAGCCCATCGCCTAACAGTACTACAAGCCTTTATTCCCTCAGTCGCCTCTTACGACATCCACGGGAAGACATGGAGTGGCACTATTTTAACCCGGCAACCACACGGAAGACGGTTTTTAGGGTTCCGTAGTCAAACTAGGAGACCCTATAGTTTTGTCATGTCCGTCCGTCCGTCCGCAGCCTAGCGCAGACTGGCATGAACATGCATATTAGGCACGCCATCAAAGTGGTACAAAAAATGTTTTTTTTTTAATGGTATCTGCCCTAAATGTAACGTGGGGATGTATTTTGTTTATAGGGCGTCGTTGAATAGGTCTTTCAAAAATATTACGGGCTTGTGTGTTTAGTTTTTCGATAACCGATAATCCGTTTATGAAATATTAAGCTTTTAAGCGCTTATTTTTCAAGCTCAAGTGTCACCCCTTCTCCACCAGCCAAAACTACAAATCAGAAAAAAAACTTAAATTAAAGAGCATATAACGAATATTAAAGGAAAACTATCACGACTAAGTGGACATTATCGCCGGCTGCGTGAACACCTCCGCGCACAGCTCGCACGCCAGCGGGCTGTACACCTGCAACAACAACACTCACGGCGGAGCGGTGCTTGCGCTTGCGCGCGTGCTGCGTGTCGGAGCGCGCGTGCTGCTGCACGTGGCGCACCCAGGCCGCCGGCTGCGTGAACACCTCCGCGCACAGCTCGCACGCCAGCGGGCTGTACACCTGCAACAACAACATTCGCAATTAAAAAACATAACAACGAACCGCCGCCGTCATTTTGTAACTGAAAATAAAATTCAATAGAGAATATGCATCATTTTTTTACTAACGCTCTCTCGAAAGTGCTATGAAAGAGTGGAAGTACTGTATCATCATCATCATCATATCAGCCGAAAGACGTCCACTGCTGGACATAGGCCTCCCCCAAGGCTCTCCACTTAGACCGGTCTTGTGCCTTCCGCATCCATCGCGATCCCGCCATCCTTACGATGTCGTCGCTCCATCTTGTTGGAGGCCTACCAACAGCTCGTCTCCCGGTCCGTGGACGCCATTCGAGAACTTTCTGGCCCCATCGGCCATCAGTCCTGCGAGCAATGTGCCCCGCCCACTGCCACTTAAGTTTCGCTATTCTTCGGGCTATGTCGGTAACCTTAGTTCTACTGCGGATATCATCATTTCTGATTCTATCCCGCAGAGAAACCCCGAGCATAGCTCTCTCCATAGCCCTCTGAGTGACTCTGAGCTTTCTTATGAGGCCCATCGTTAGCGCCCACGTCTCAGATCCGTAAGTCATCACCGGCAACACATACTGGTCAAAGACTTTTGACTTCAAACACTGCGGTAATTTGGACGAAAAGACACTGCGAAGCTTCCCGAACGCTGCCCAGCCGAGTCGGATTCGACGAGTGACCTCTTTCTCGAAGTTGAACCTACCTAACTGGACCGTTTGTCCCAGGTATACATAGTCGTCAACAACTTCGAGTGCAGAGCCTCCGACAATCACGGGAGTTGGCACAACATGGACATTAGACATGACTTTCGTCTTGTCCATGTTCATTTTCAGGCCAACTTGGTCGGAAACTCTGCTGAGGTCAGCGAGCATAGCACTGAGGTCCTCCATGGTTTCAGCCATGACTACGATATCGTCGGCAAATCGAAGGTGAGTGATGTACTCGCCATTAATGTTGATGCCTCGTCCTTTCCAGTCCAGAACCTTAAAAGCATCCTCCAATGCAGCGGTGAACAGCTTCGGAGATATCACATCCCCTTGTCCGACTCCTCGCTGCAGAGGAATAGGCTTTGTGCTCTGGTCCTGTAGTCGGACGGACATAGTGGCGTTTTCGTACAGACACTTCAACACTTCGATATATCGGTAGTCAACTTGGCACCGCTGGAGAGACTGCAGCACAGCCCAGGTCTCGATCGAATCGAAGGCTTTCTCGTAGTCCACAAATGCAAGGCAAAGAGGGAGGTTATACTCTTCAGTCTTCTGTATAACCTGCCGCAACGCATTTATGTGGTCTACGGTACTATAGCCTTTTCGGAAGCCGGCTTGTTCGGGAGGCTGGAAGTCGTCAAACCTGCGCGCGAGACGATTCGTGATGACTCTCGAAAACAGCTTGTAAACATGGCTCAGAAGTGAGATGGGTCTGTAATTCTTCAGCAAGGTGTTATCACCTTTTTTGAAGAAGAGCACCACCACACTTCTGTTCCATGCTTTTGGCGTTCTCCCTTCATGGAGGACGGAACTAAACAGCGTCTGAAGGCCTTTAAGAACTGGTTTACCACCCGCCTTCAGGAGTTCGGCTGTAATTCCATCGTCACCTGGGGCCTTGCCATTCTTAAGCTGTTTGAGAGCCATACTAATCTCGTACAGGCTGACGTCCGGAATATCATCGGTATAGTGCCGGCTTAGTCTAGCCCTCGGGTCTTTGGCTAGATTTTCAACGGGTGTTCGGGTTGTCGTGTAGAGTTGCCCATAAAACCTCTCGATTTCCCCCAGTACCTCAGGCCTGGATGAAACGATCCTGCCGTCGTCGGTCTTCAGCTTCATCAATTGGCTTTGGCCAACAGACAAATCTCTGGTAAAAACCTTAGAGCCCCTGTTACGCTCAATAGCCTCTTCAATACTTTTAGTATTAAATCGGCGTATATCGCGCTTCAGAGACATTGATATCTGTCTGTTGAGCTGCCGATAGCGACAAGCATCACCAGAGGACTGCAAAACCATCTCGCGCCTAACCTCCATGAGCCTAAGGGTGGAGTCCGAGAGCTTCTTGGTTCTGGCACGGCGGATCTTAAAGTACTTAGACCCAACCGCATGGACAGCTTCCACGAACCCGTCGTTGAAATCGTCCACGTCACTTCCTAGGCATTCGAAACGGTTTTGGAGTTCGAGCTGGAAGCTCTCGGGGTTTTGGAGCTGGGCGGGTGCCGGGCGGAGCGTAGACTTCATCAGTCGAGACCTTTCAAGCTTGAACTGGATATTCAATGAGCCTCGTACCATACGGTGATCACTCCCGGTTTTAACCGCACTGATCACGGAGACATCATTGAATATGTGCTTCTTCGTCGACATGATAAAGTCTATCTCGTTCCTCGTTACACCATCAGGGCTCATCCAGGTCCACTTCCTATGCTCACGTTTTCTGAAGAAGGAGTTCATCATATAGAGTCCCTCCTTCTCCATAAAACTGGCCAGTAGGTGACCCCGGTGATTCCTACGCCCCACTCCAAATTTCCCCACTCTCAGCTCTTCACCGTCTCGTTTGCCCAGCTTTGCGTTGAAGTCCCCCATAACAACCGTGAAGTGAGTTCTGGAGCTGTGCATGGCTCTGGAAACATCCTCATACACAGCCTCCACCTCATCGTCGGCCTCGAGGTCGGAGCGTATACCTGTATGACCTTCAACGAATAACGTTGAGTCATTCTTAATTCTGGAAGTACTGTATATGTGAAATTATTGTGGTGTTTTTTTTTCAACAGATATGAAGTTTTTAAAAGACATAGTTCAGACCCCCTACAAAAACTGTCGTTTTATGTTTAAAATATTACCTTACAAAGAAATTAGCAATTATTTCGTAAATTACTATGTTTAATCCAATATCGTCAAATTAAAATATTATTTAAATAAAATGAGGATGCCGAAAACGACAGTCTAAACATTTATAAATTTTAAACATGTTTTAATTTATATATAAAATCTTAATAAACAGGTCAAAACTTGGTGCACTACATTTAATATGCTTTTTTCATTTTCTCCTAAATCGTATCAGCACTCTGATTTTAATGCATGTTCTCTATTACATTTAGTCTTAAATGCCATAAATTTTTCGATTTTGAAACAAATAAAAAAGAACTCTACACTCACTAACATATAGTTTAAACTAAGTTGCCTTGAGTATGTAACTCAATATCACACCGGAAAAACACGTACTTTATTTCTTTGTTATCAACCCCAATTTAAAATATTAAAAAAAAAACCGAGTTCATAGTGACAGAGGGTTAAATTAATCCTTAGCCAGGCACAGTTAACATAGACCACAAGGTACATAGTAATACTTTTTTATATTTTATGGCTTTGATCTACCTAAATCCAAATTTAATAGAAAATAAATTTCTAGTCCTGGCTAAGGGTTAAACGTTTTATCATTGGACTAAACCAACTTAGAAAGTGACTATCCTAAAATGAGTACATAAAACAAATGTCAGCCTTCAAATCTTACAACTGGCGACGATACAAAGAGCGGGTGCGAATATGGTGGGATGGTAATAGTGGTGTTTCATCTTAAGGCGCAGAGCAGTCAATTTTGCAAGTTCGAAACACATCAAGCGTCCGCTCCGCCGCGGGCGCTTGCTATGGTTAGTCCCTTATTAATTCGAAAATAAATAGACCAGTTAAAAAAAAAGGTTCGTGTTCTCAATTCCTGTTTTTAGGGTTCCATAGCCAAATGGCAAAAAACGGTCTGTCCGTCCGCATGTCACAGCCACTTTTTTCCGAAACTACAAGAACTATACTGTTGAAACTTGATGAGTGGATGTATTCTGTGAACCGCATTAAGATTATCACACAAAAATAGAAAAAAATAACTTTAAATTTAGGGGGACCAAACTAAAACTCAATATTTTTTTTCATCAAACCCTTTCGTAAAAATGATATTACATACATACATAACGTCACGCCTTTATTCCCAGAGTGGGTTAGGCAGAGCTACAGAATTACCAACAACTCTAAAAAAAATCTTGATAATTCTGTAACCACATTTTGCACAATGATATTAAGGTTTCTAATATTATTTTTTTCTAAACTGAATAGTTTTTGCAAGAGACACTTCCAAAGTGGTGTGTGTTACTTCTAAAATAAGAGAAAAATAAAACCAAAAATAATACATGATGTGCATTAATTACCAAGCAAACTTCCACCGAAAATTAGTTTGAACGAGATCTAGTAGGTAGTTTTTTTTAATTCGTCATAAATCGTCTTGCTGCTACGGAACCCTTCATGGGCGAGTCCGACTCGCACTTGGCCGCTTCTTTTTATAAAACATAGAGGTTTGACATTTAAATACATTTTACTCCTTTGACATTTGAATACATTTTACTCCTTTGACATTTGAATACATTTTACTCCTTTGACATTTAAATACATTTTACTCCTTTGACATTTGAATACATTTTACTCCTTTGACATTTGAATACATTTTACTCCTTTGACATTTAAATACATTTTACTCCTTTGACATTTGAATACATTTTACTCCTTTGACATTTGAATACATTTTACTCCTTTGACATTGTACCATTTTTCATATTATTTTAATTGTTCCTTGTTTTATTTTAATTTTGCACTGTATTTTGTTTTGATTATTATTTATTTTATAGTTATTATTTATACACTGACGATCTTTTTGTGAATTCATGGTATGTATGTATGTATGTAAAAATAAAAATAAATAAATAATATTTTGAAATGTATTAATTACCAGCCCGTCGTCGTCTATGTCCAAATCTCCAGGTTCACGCTTGACGCTCATCTCATGCTGGAACATTTCAGCGATAGAGCGCTCTTCCTCCTCAATGCTGGAAGCATCCCAGTCAGGTTCCTCTTTCACCATAATTTCTCCTTCCACAGTGCTGCTTGAAGACTTCTCTGTGAATAGGAAATGTTACAATTTTTTACATACATACATACATACATTAAATCACGCCTGTTTCCCAGAGGGTATGCATGCACGTCGGTTTCGGGCACTTAAGATTCGGCCTTTTTACAATTTCATGTTGATACAAAATCGATGTCAGGAATATTGATGACTAGCGACTTCGTCCGCGTAGAAATCGTTTATCGCTATTCCCTAAGGAACAGTCTTATTTTTCGGAATAAAAAGTACCCTATGTCGTTTCTCGGGACTCAAACTATCTTCAAAACAAAATTCATCTAAATCAATTCAGCTGTTTGTCCGTGAAAGCGTAACAAACAGACATACAGACAGAGTCACTTTCACATAATTATATAATAATGGGTGGAGATTCCCGACCGGAGCAGCCAGCGGGCGGTCGATCGCGATCGGTCTCCCGATCATTCAGTCTTGTAGCAGTCAAACCCAAGATTACCCAGAATTATTGTTTTTCATGGCTTGGAGAAGGCGAACGAGTACCCAGGCCACCTGATGGTAAGTGGGGTCAAAACTAAAGGACCGACTTATTTTTTTTAAATTAAAAGTAATTTTAACCAAAATGGTTGTCAACTAGGTTTTATTAAAATCGCTTCGGCCGTTTTAGAGATATAAAATATCAAGGGACAATGTTACGCAAATTGACCAAGTCCCAAATTAAGCTCTAGGATTGTACTATGGGAACTAGACAACGATAAACATATTTATACAGAGAAATACATCCTACTAGTATTAAATTATGTGAAGGTTTAGATGGATGTTTGTTATTCAATCACGCAGGTACGGCTGAACGGATCTGGATGAAATTTGCCACAATAGATAGCCTGGAATAGGACATAGGCTACTTTTTAAACCGAAAAATTGAATAGGCCGCGAGGGAATAGCGATAAAGGACTCCCATGCGGATAAAGTCGCGCGCGAAAGCTAGTACATAGAAAACGTCCAAGTCTCAGAAACAAATACACGCACTCATCACATAAATATTTGCCCATACCAGGAATCGAACACAGGACCGCTAGTTTTAAAGGCAGGGGTCGCTACTCACTACCAAGTAGGCTAAGGCGTCGTCAAATAATGGATTTCCGCGGGTGTGAAACTTACTGGAGATGATAGAAACGTTGTCGTCATTGTCCTTGGTGTCGTCGGGGTCCGCGTCAGGCTTCTGCCGCTTGCCGTACTTGCGCTCGGGCACTTGCCGGCGCAGGATGCGCGGCGCGGCCGAGTCGTCCGGCGAGTCGTCGGCGAGTGCGGTCGCTGCTGTAATACGAGATTTATGTTTTAGCCGCTTCATTTGGGAGTCGAGACAACGGTTAAGTTTTTTTTTCTAGCTATCTCCGTTTGGTTGACTGCCTTTTCGCCGACAAATCTCTGACAAATGCATCGTTTCGCAACTTATTCATTTGCCAACCTGCTTTTTTTTCTGTAACTACAAATATTTCATGATTTTCACACGATAGTCCTGAAATAAATCCAGAATTATTTACAGTTTCGGAAAAAAACGTGGGTCGTCAAATGATGTTTATGAAATAAATCATTTGTGAAACATTGGTTAAGAAAAGACACACATACATACACACACATAAACACGCCCGCACGCGCACGCGCACACACATACACACTCTCTCACTCTTACGCTCTCACTTTCACACACTCTCACACCACGTACACACGCACGTATGCACGCGCACACACGCACGCACGCACGCACGCACACACACACACACCCACTCGCGCACAAGCACACGCACACACACGTACGTACGCACGCACGCGCTCACACACACACACACACGCACACACGCACACACACACACTCACGCATGCACACACACACATACAGTCAAGGGCAATAATGTAACGTGGACCTCATTGCAAGTGGCATAAAGGTGTGTAGATATTTTTGACGTCTTGAGAACGTATTCGCATGTTTAATCAAACAAAGAACCAACTCAAAACCAAATTCAGTTTTAAACAAAACTCTACTAACAGAAGTCAGGTTTGAAATTCGAATGTATTTCTATTTCACGGTATTTCTTTGTTTGATTAAACATGCAATAATTATATTTATGCCCTTGACTGTACATAGTGTAGTGAAATATGGCAAAACAAAAAATAAGTTTAACATGGATAAAGTCACTGAAAAAGAGATGTAAAAAAAAAGAGACAATCTTACACAAATTAAGTCCCAAACTAAGATCTAATTTAATTGCTATACATGTACTAGTACAGTACACTAATAGCTTTTGCCTGCAACTTTGCCCATGTAAAACTCTCGTTAATTGGTATTCCATCACTATATTTTTTTCTGGGATATTGCTTCAGCGTTTTATCTTTGAAAGCCCACCAAAAAACAGTTGCTATTATATCTATGACATTAATATGGAATAGTTACATATAGAAACAGAAGCGGTGGTAGCCGTAGAGGTAGTGGTGGCGGTTTCCAGGTTAGGTGCCGGAGCCACAAGGATGGTCTGCCCTTTAGGCCCACCGGGACGGAGCGCCGCCGCCGTACTGCCTTCTGTGGTCTTGATGAATACCAGTTTTGGTGGACCAATGAACATAGGCCTGGAATTTAGTTAAATTTTAATTATTTGATGAATGGAGAAAAGATTAGGGTGAATTGCAAAAATATTGTACATAGTTAAGGCCCTAATTGATGTCAAAGTTTAATTGAAACAAAATATTTTTCCTTTGTGTTACGAAGTTTAACCATACAATATGACTAATTTTAGTTACACAAAGGAAACGTATTTTGTTTCAATTAAACTTTGACATTAATTAGGTCCTTAACAATGTACAATATTTTTGCTATTCACCCATTAGCAGTGGTATAATTATCTTTTACCTTAAAGGGGATAATTTTGACCAATAAACACTGAAATATTTTTAATGAAACCCTTTTTTTATTAATGTTGGTCCACAGTGGTATTCCGCAGTGATTTTGCAAATGTGAAGTGAGAAGAGTAAATTAGTAAACAGGATAAATCAAAAGTAAAAGCCGGCATCTTTGAATTGCCCATCTTCCCTCCCCGGTTATCAGAAGAAAATATTAAACTCAATTAATAATCAGGCTAATGACTTCTAAAGACCCGTAAGGCAACCTGCTCTGCACACCATTATATTACTTTGCACAAAGTGTGAGAGGATTCCAGAAAAAAACTATTAAGTTTCTTTATCCTTGGTAAGTAATTGAGACATACATGATATATTAGCATAGGTACCCTATCTGAAATCCCCACAGAGAATTTTAGCCCACACAGCTAAAATGAATGAAGTCTCCAAGGGGCTCAATTTAATTAAAGTAATTTTGAAGTATAATTATATTCAAGTTAAATATAAATCTATAGAAATTAGAGTTTTGTTAGTATCAAAAGTATCACACAGTTAGACTTTAACAAAGGAAGCCAAAGACTTACAGCTCCTTATATGGAGTTTGTAACTCATAAAATTTTTGGTAGCAAGCTAAATAAATTCAAACTAGAAAAAGTTAACTAATTGAATAAACAAATGTTTACCTTGTTCCTCCCTGTTGCTGCATCGGGTTAAAAGTCTTAAGCAATTTGTCATCTTTCTTAACCATTATTTTCGGTGGTCCCTCCTCAGTCTTTTTACTAACCACCTGCTTATTAACAGTAGCTACCGCTTGGGTGGTCGCAGTTGTCTTCTCCGCAGGAGGATCCCCGGGTTCATCTGTCTGTCTCCAAAGACCACGGATTTTGAGCACCTCTCCAGCCTTCAATACAGTGTCTAAGACTTCATTGGAAACTGTTGTTTCACCTAAAATATATGTATTGAGATAATTATAGAAAGTAATAAAAATAAACAAGAACATAGTTCTGATTCTACAACTTGTACTAGACAATATTTGATAAACATACTACAGAAAAATACACATTGAACTCAACCCACATTCAGGAACAAATTCCAACTCGTGCTTATCTTATCAGTTATCACACAATTACCCTTGCTAGGAATCGAACCCAGGACCGCTAGCTAGGCAAACCGTCATTGTAGATTACTTGAATAAATGAGAGAATACATAAAAACAACGTTGTGAAAGAAAAAAACGCAGACAGCGCCACACTAACCTTTATACATGTACTCGACCAAAATCTTGAGCGCTTTTGTGGAAATCTCTGAAGGCAGCACTACGTACAGCATGCCGCCCATCCGTGTCACATGACGCTGCCCCTCGAATAGCCCACTCAGGTATACGCTGCATGAACTCAGAATAAACTTGTGAGCCGGTATTTGAGACCCATCCATCGTGCACAGCACCACATCCGTGAACCGCTCCGAACGCAGCAAAGCCGCTACGGAACCGTTCAAATGCGAACTGTGCGAGTGCCATTTTAATTGATATGTATCCGTCGACGTCATTTTTATCAAATCATGTCCATGCCATCTGCGACGAAGAAAATTTACTAGGTTACGACGTTTGTTTGTTTACCAATGCAAAAACGCCGCCATCGCATCGGTCGGGCAAACGGCGCGGGAAGCGCGTCTTCTTTCGGTTTGACGGAAATAGCGGAAATTAAATATATAACGAAAGAACTACAACACTTTTATGAATTACTGAAATAATCACGGAAAATATTATTTGTCCAAGTGCAGTTTTTTAAAATGTTTATGCAAACTTTAAAACTTACTTTACATAACAATATTAATAAGTTATTCACATGATTAAATTTAAAAATAAACTTTAAGTTACCTCTAGTAATAACCGGTAAATAGGAAAATCGATAATCTGTAGTTTTTATTTCAAATTTGTAACGACTTCAAACTCGGTTTTCGTTCACTTCAATACACAATAAATTCTCTAATTAATTTGATGTTTGAAAACTACGAACTAAACTAAGTTGTGAAAGCAATGCGCGCAACCACCGCTTGCGACCCTCGAATCTGGTGTGCGGCGGCGGCGGCAGCAAAAATCGATAGAATGTGTATTGATTTTAGGACCGGGGTTGCGCGTTTATCTCATCGATCCATGCCGACGAGCGTCGGTCTGCGCCGCGCGCCTGCGCCGTGTACAAGGGGTGCGTCGGCCGCGTTCGCAAGCGGCGCTCGCCCCACCGCCGCCTTTGCGGCACCCTGTTGTTCACGCGCAAATTGCTCGCCTTCTATCAAGTGGCCTTCGTATGTTTTTAATGCACCTAGCTATACACATAAAACGTACCAGATATTGTTATATATGTACCAAAAATTAATTAAACCTTTTAACATAATATAACACTACTTTTGTCAAATCAACATACATAGTTACATTACAGTTTACACGGGTTACATCCCCAAAGATGTCGATCGAAGTATTTTAGGGTACCAAACCCAAGCGGTCAAAAAGACCCCATTGTCCGATGTGAAGTCCTATTACATTTGGACTCTTAACAGGATTTTTTTAATAGAATATTTTAAACGTGACTAATAGAGCAAAACATTACATAGTTAGGGGATTTTGCGTATTTATTAACATTACAAAGTTTACTGAACTCTTGGCGTGCCTATTCGAGTCCCGCATCTGTCATAATAATATAGGGAACATATAATAAATTATTACATTTTTACCCTTGATCTCTGAAGTCAAGTTGATTCTCTTAAACTTTCAATACGTTCTCGGGAGATTAACCGTCAAGCCGATACTTGTCCCGTGTAGTCAGGGCTGGGTAACCTTTGCCTGCTGGGCTTTGAAATACAAATTGGTAGGGTTTTTATTTGTATTTCAATTACTACCTAAAATATAATGTGTATTTTGGAGGTATTTTGTAATTTAGTACTTATTTCAAATAATTATTTCTCCAAAAATACATTTAGTGATCCTCCAAATGTTATTGAAAAATAAGCTGACTCATACACAAACTAAAAACACTCGCGTAAAGTAGGTAGATACAATATAGGGAGGTATATTTCAATTTAAAGTTCACAACACGTCAATACTGTGGCTCTAGTGAAAATGGATACAAGACAAGTCTTCATGTATCGATCTTGTCAAATGTCGTTTTCATACAGTATTAATTACAAACAAAAAACAACTTCGTTAAGTACCTACTTAAACTCTATTATTTTTAGTCGTTCTTAAACACTTATGAAAATTTATTGCGATCAAAAGGCTTGAATATGTTTTGTATTTTCAATAAAAAAAAAAAAACTTTATTCCTTTTTGTTTCTCTGTTGTTTGTCACGAAAAAGGTGTCTTTTCTTTCTTTATTTTGTATTTCGTTTTTTAATTGCATGCGAGGAATCATTTTGTAATATGTATTTTAATTAAAGCTGTTAGTATTTTGCCTAGCCCTGACCATGCTATAACGGGTCAACATAGGCTTGCTGGTGAACAATTCGACAACAAATTGAAAAGTGAGTAGTTCAAGACAACAGTGTTTTTGTTATAGTTAATAACATCAGCACTTTCATGATACACTTTTAATTGGATGAACTTTTTTGCAAACAAGGCACTGAGCATGGTATTGCGGTAATATTCTGTCTAATTCTTCGGGTGGTACGGTACAACGCCAACGCGTTCCCAATGTTCCCATACTAAAATCGCCTCCGCCACGTTTCGGGAACCCCTTTAACTATGGAAACGCGCCGCCTCCATTCTTCGTGCGTCTACCGCTTAACTATGGTGGTCTTTTGTTATCATTTGTATCGTTACTAATCATTTTGATGTGCTACCTGTGCACAAGAATTTAGTGCAAAAATAACCCGGGAGATCAGCGGAATCACTTATTTGCCTATGTTATTATGTGTACTTTTATTAATTATTATCCTAAAATAGTAAAGACATTACGTATTCTGACATAAACTCTTCTTTAAAAACATTTAGTTTTATATCAAGTGTTTTTTCCTAAAGAGTAAGACCACAGAACCCTGAAAATACATTTGCAATGTAGTATTTTTTTGCCTGTATTTCCATAACATCTTAAACCATTATTGTCGTAAGGTTTTCTATAACCTGGTTAACGTATATCTATGTCTATTGACGGCTCCGACGACATGACTAACTCGCGTTAATCGCGTGCGCAGTCCGTATTGATCGCCGCGACCCCACGCACAACAACCCTCCTATATAGCCACATTTCTATTAATAATATGTGCGTACTATTTCATTGATTTAACGACCTCTGCACCTTGAATGCAGTTAGGGATGATTGTTGAGCTTCTTAAAGAGTAATATCATTGTTGTGATGAAAAACATATTATAAGTGTATCAAAATAATTAAATATCAGAGTACAATCACACAAATTGACCTAGTAGTCCCAAACTAAGCTCTAGGCTTGTATATTACGCCTAGAGCAGGTTACTAGACAACGATAAACTTACGTATATAGAGAAGTATACTTTACATAGAAAACATCCAAGACTCAGCAGCAAATACTTGCACTCATCACACAAATATCAGCCCCAACTGGGACTTAAGTACTTCAATATACGCACAAATAATACTTACTAAATTTAAAATGCATCACACATACATTAATGGCCTTGTACTTGGACGGCAGCGTTAGACAAATTATTGCACCGTACTAAACCTGCGGGATAATTATGGTCGTGTTTGTACGTGTCTGAAGTCTGAACTAACTTTTGCAAGCGTAAAAGGAGTTTATCGCTATTCCCTTTAGAACTGACAAATTTTCAGGGATAATAAAGTAACATATATGTGCTATTCCAGAATATAATCTAATCCTTTTAGCCGTTCTGGCGTGATTGAGTAACAAACATCCAAACTGGCGCATTTATAATTTTAGTACGATTTTGTGTTAAGAATTATAAAAAAAAACCGTGTATTTTAGGTTACCTCGGTTACGTCGACGAAGCGTTTCAGCCAAATCATGTTAATATGGAGCTTGTTAGGTGCAAGTAGCTGGCGTATATTGAGGCATTTGCGCAAGTTATATGCATCGCTCGTATAAACAACGGTATAAAGAAGTGTGCGGGACCAGCGGCGATTCAACCAAGCAACAGGCAATATTTCATGTTTGTATTATTTCTAAGCAACAGTATTCGCATTGTTGTGTTCCGGTGTGAGGATAAGATAACCGGTGAAATTACTAGCATAGAGGCATTCCATCTTAGTCCTCAGGGTTGGCAACGCATTTGAGTTGTTAGGATTATCGTCTTGAGAATTCAAATGTCTATGGGTCTCAGATTCCACTTACCATCAGGTGGCCTGAGTGCTCGTGTGCCTCCTCCTTAACATAACAAAAAAAAAACTATGGTGCGTCTAGCATACAGGACCTCTATTCTACTGAGCTAAAGAGATATTGCCTTTGAATTTTTTTGGTAGATATTGTTTTAACTCGGCCGCCATTACTATCAAGTAAATAACAGTTATCAATAAGGACCGTATCGTTAATTATGGAAACAAATAAAATGGTGTAATCTGTATAAATACTTATTATTACAAAAAAAAAACTTAAACTACGCGATTCTTAGATCTTCAAAGTGAACCATAAAAACTACTTTTAGTTATTTATTGATCCCCTTTGCCAGTTTTCTCACTTTGCTTTTGATGCTCTTCATTAGCCCTTGGACATCGACTGTTTTGAAAGTTTTGTGGGAACGGATCCAGTCTTTTTTTAATTGGTCCATGTTATCTGTTGGTTTAGCTTGTTTTCGTAGCTTTGCCTTCATCAGAACCCAAAATTTCTCGATGGGCCTGATCTCAGGGCAATTCGGGGGATTTAATGATTTCGCGACAAATTCGACATTATTCTCTCGATACCAGTTCATCACATGGCGAGCATAGTGACACGCAGCTAAATCAGGCCAGAATAATGTACGACTCCTGTGCTTTCGAATGAGTGGTAGTACCCGTTTTTGAAGGCATTCCTTCTTGTACACATCCGAATTTAAGTTTCCCGTTACGAAAAACGGAGACGTTTTCATGCCGCATTAACAAATAGCTTGCCAAACCATCACTTTTTTCCCAAATTTCTCGCAAAAAATGGATTTGTCGTCTTTAGAGACCTTCGTACCTTTTATTACGGTGTAAAACTGCGGTCCGGGTAGGGTTTTATAGTCAAGTTTGACATAGGTTCCATCGTCCATTATAATACATTGTTCATTTTTAGTTAAAATTTGGTCGTACAATTTCCGAGCCCGAGTTTTGACAGAAGACTCCTGGGTTTTGCTGCGTTTAGGCTGTTTTTGCTTTTTATACGTTACAAGCAAGTTACGTCCCTTGGCACGCTGAACCATTGCAATAGAAGTACGACATTTTTTCGCAAAATCCCGAATCGATATCTCTTTTTTTGAGAAAAATATTCGCATATCTTTTTGTCCAAATTAGGACATGAAGGGCCTCGTTTTCTACCTCGGCCAGGTAAATCTTTTAAATTATTATTCATACTAAACCTTTTTATCGTATTGTAAACAGCTTTCAGGCTAACCCCTTCTTCTGAAGCAATCTTTCTCATAGTTATACCTGATTCTTTACAGTATTTGGTCACAATTGAATGTCGTTTTTTCTCTGAGAGACCCTTCATCTTGCAATGTATACGAATTATACAATTTTTTATAGTAAGTTTTAACACTTGACTGTATGCTTAACAGATTGACATATGACAGAAAAGACAAAATATTGTAACTTATTTTTTAGAGCAATTCAAACTTGTTTCCATAATTAACGATACGGTCCTTACTTTGAGAATACGGAATCACATCTAGGCAATATTTACCCCAAGTAATAGAGGAATAGAGGCCCTTGGTTGTGATTCTCTTATGCGTATCACTCTTTAATTCAACGCAGTTCATATTATCCGGCGACTTTAAGTAGTCCTGTCAGAGCGTACAAAACACATTTTAGCATGTGCATTCTCAATTAGGCAATTTCTCGCTCAAGTAGCCGTCGCTTTTACTTGCTCCAGCTATGTATATGCAATTATGCAACCTGTACAAACATTACTCTTCTATAAGCGCCCGAAGAACTTTAGTTTTCGGGTTAAATCTCGTCGACGAAATAAAAAGAGAATTGTGTAAGAAAATAACACCCATCCAATGTAACTTAATAATAGTGTGAAGTGGGGCATGCTTCGATTGAACTAAGGTGAGACACGGACTTACACCTACATACCTAGTTAATACAATTTCATACGTTAACGACGCATTTCTCAAGCGAAAAATGCCGGGGGTGTTATTCACGAGTACGTGAATCTCTAGACCGACTTTTATAACTTGACCCTTGCGAATGGATTTCGCGGCAATTAGAGTTTTCGACCTTGGCAGAGCCTAGTGACGAATAAACCAATTTCAATACAAACTCGTATTAGGTAATTCTAGTACACGCGCTGTTCAAGATAGAGTGGTAGCTCGAAACGTGCTCGAACAAATTCAAATAAGAATAACCACATGGCTTTTAGACCCAATAACATTGATGGCCACATTTCAGGAAATCCCGATAACGAGATCGGTTCAATAGTCACGAGCATTTCAACTGACATAATAAAAGCTTGGAAAAAATGCTATCTACCGGCTTCCGACCTGGTGCGATCTACAAGCGGCGGCGTGATTAACTTTAATAAATATTTAATGTTTGTACGCTGCGATCACTAGGTACCTATGTCAAGTTTCAAGTTAATTTACTTATGTTGTTATTTTGAAGAGCACACAAATTATAAAATGTTTATTATTTATGACTCAGGTTGTGGAATCTTTTAACCCTTAACGCAAAAAGAGAGGTGGTATAATTTTAATGTGTGTATCTGTGTCGGTCTATGGTATAGTAAGTAGCTGCCAAACCGATGGACCGATTTGGACACGGCTTTTTTTTAAGAAAACTAGTTTTAATCTGAATGGTTCTTAGTAGGTTTCCAGAAAAACAGATATTAGCTTAAAAGATCGTCATTGCATCGAGTTTTTATCTATTTATTACATTTACTTACAAACTTCCACCAAACTATTTTTTTAGACATACACGATACTAGAACGAAAATCGAATGGAGGTGTACCATTTTTTTTGGAGGTGTGTGATGTATCACTACCACCTTTGTTTTTTCCGAGACTACAAGAAATTAATCACGAAGGCCTTAATCACTACGTTTATTGATTTATACTTGGTCGTTGATATCTACGAGTAGAGTGAATTTTCATTTTCTGGTAATATCCACCACGTTAATATTTTTAATAGTTTAATATTTAAAACACCAAATTCTAAACACCTCCGTTTACTGCGATTTTATTGGGTTAATTTGTCAGGACCCAAGGCTGGAACTAGGACGATTTGAGTATAATTGTCATCTGATATTTTTTTATTTACTAGTGTATACCTATTTCTTTAAAAACTTGATTTTGCTAAAAAAAACATATTTCTCCCACTATATTTTTATCTTCTTAATAATCTACTTGGGCCGACATAAACTACATCAAATTTGACTCCACTGCTTTAGTCGGTTTGAGTTTTTACGAAGTTAGTCTTGATAGAGCGGACGAACAACAAAGTGATCCTTTTCGTATAGAAGTTTATAGTATGAAAACATTTTTTAATAACACACCTTCTTAAGAAGGTATGGAAAAGCAGTACCCTATGTAATATCTGGAGAAATGGTCATAATAATGTCACACAGTTTCGTGGTGTTCCCAAACAAAACTTAAGAGATCTTTTACTTAAACCTTCTTTTATCGAGAAAATCTTGATGAGACTATTTTTAAAATAAGTTGGGCCCCACTTTAACCCTGGTTGGTACTTCTGGTACCCCACTTTAGCCCTATACATATATGGGACATAGTGGGGTAAACCACAAAACTATATCTGTGGGGTAAAACTATTAATAAAGAAAACTATTGAAGTTTTATTAATTATTTAAACAAATAATAACGTACATTACAGTTTGGTAACCAAAAGTTGATTAAAGTTGGACTGCGTTTCAACTTTTAATAATGTAGATGTGTCTGAATAAAAAAACCTTAGTACACGACTGCACAAAAAAGGAGTGTAATGTTTCAGGATTCATGTATCTATGTATTATTACACGATAACTTCCCAATGGCTGAACCAAACATAGGCGTATGGGGTATCATTGGAATTGTAATATTACCACGAGTAACATAGGCTTGGTTTTGTTTAAAAAAACATGCGGTGGAAACGGTATCATAATAACAAAACACCAAATTAAAAGTAATCAAACCTGATTTTTCTCCTATCATCGTCTAGAAATTTGTTGGCTCCAAATGTATATAACACTCAATTAAAACATTATTTGCATAATTCTGGTAGCATTCAATATAAACCCTATATTTGTATGTGTATTGAATATAAATTTGAATTTGCATGTTTTGTTTTTCAATCGTCGTCTAATAATTATTATCAGATTTCACTAAAAGGAATAAAATAAAAAACAAATAATGAAAAAACACGCCTGCCGTGCTTTTAAGTGAATTTGAAAAAAGCTATAACAAGCATTGCAATCAATATGATTTTATGCCAAACAAAAAAAGAATCAAGAGATAGTCAAATTTGTATTGCAGTAGGGGGACAGTTTTGTGGAAAATTATGTTGAAAGTCCCCTGCGATTCATATTTGGTTAGCCCTTGATTCTCTATTTTCCCCCTTCTCCCATTGCTTCTCTCCTAAATAAACAAAAACTTACACACCACTCTAAATACCGATTTTTAAATGCCGGTTTTTTGTTTGTAGTGTCACTTCCGGGAAAAAACAAAACACTTATTTTTATTTTACCAGCAGTAAGTTGGTTGACCATGGTGGACCAAGACGTGATATTTCACGATCATTCTATAACAAGTGAAATTGATTAACTGAAAAGATTTATGTAATTTCTCCTATTACTTCATGTTTCAACGTGTAAATTCAAATACAAAATAAAAACCTTAAATGTAAAAAATAAGAAAATAACGCTCAGACGATAACGCTGATATTTATTCAATACGGCAACCAAACGCGAAATGTCAGGCGATGCATGATACGTCAATACTGACAAACCGTCAAAGTGGTTTGTTGGTTTTTGGTTTGTTTTGTGTCCTGCTGTTGCGTTCAGTGTGTTCGATCGATGTTATTAAATGTGGTTTTGAACATTTTCCAATAGCTGTAAAATGAATCCCTCAAGCAGTTCCACTGCATTGTCGGTGGACCTCAACAACTTTATTTATGGTGTGTCGCAAAGGAATTATCAAAATTCTTTGGAGCTGACGAAGATCGGTATTACATTGCTAAAGACCTTTCCGGCTGCTAGAGATGCTATCCTGGAGTACTTTGCGATGGTGTTTCATAGCGCGGTTAATGTGTCTATCAATCCCACAGACTACGAGGTAAGCGGCCGGCTTATTTTGGAATCTCGGGATTTCTAACCCTAGTCCTGTTTTGTAAGAACCAGGGGTGTTCAGTTTAGGTAATAGCCATTGATCGCAATTTTCGGTGCGGGAATGATTTGAGAAAGAATGGAGATAAACGGATAGGTTAGTCTGAGAAAAATCATATTATACCTAATGAATAACTACCTCTCTGCAAATTGTATACTTACACTATTTAATAATTTTATTTTAATTAATGTACTTCTTTAACTTAACTACCAAGCCTTATAAGATAATAATAAAATAACTTTAATTAATTACCTGTAGTAAATTTAGTAGTTGACGCGATTTTCAAAATAAATTAATAATATTTTTTCTATATTTGGAACAGTTAATCTGCAGCGTCTTACTGTAAATATCCATTTCAAGGAACTGAACAAACTTTTCACGGCGGCAGTTGTAATAGGTGCATATTTAAAATGTTTTCTATTCACGAATGCACAAACTCGTAACAAGCTTTTTTGTTGGAGGCATTTTTGGACTGACTATTATTTAGTATTTTAAAAATGTAATGGCATATGAATAATTTATCAATTAGACAAAAGCACGGCCTGACAATATGTGTCTACTAATGTCAATCTAGACGTCCGATATATATGAACTATTTGCTACTTATTTAAAGTAGGGCCTTAACTGAAGAGGATGATAATGACTGAGCATTGTCAACCTCATTGACCTCATTGTCATATATATTTAAATGATATATTCATAAGGTACAAACTAGCAAGAGTACATTCTGTTTTTAGTCAATACCTACTCTCTGGGTAATGTCAATCATTCCCGCACCGAAAATTAATCAAGCAATAAAAAATATATTTTGTAATTTACATATAAGCAATAATTTTGATGAAACTTTATTTACTTTGCCTATTTATGCAAGGTTTGTATCAATGTAGTATTAACAAAATGTCAAAGCAATAAGTGTAGTACTGTGAGATCATCCATGATTGACCTAACTATAAATACGAGTACATTTTAAAGTGGGTATGAAGAATTCTTTGTTTTCTATATAACTTGTGTTGGTAACGTGATTTATAACTCTTTTTAAGACCTCTGCCGCAAGGGATTTTATCCTGAAGTATGTTTTTATTAGCAAATAATTTTCCCTAGTTGGTAGTGAATGCATATGAAGCTACTGGTCCTGGGGTGATGAGCATGATTATTTATTAGTGAGTCTTAGATGTTTTCTATGTATTGAAGTATGTATGTATTACTTTATATGTTTATCATTGTTTAGTACAAGCTTAGAGCTTGTTTGAGCACTTTGGGCCTAGGTAAATTAAGAGCGTTGCAGGACGATTAAAAAAAAAATTATAATGTTCAGGGCTTTAATTAAAACAAAACTTAATTTATTCCTTTGTGTAAAAAAAGTTACCCATATAGTTTGTATGGCTAACTTTCATAACACAAAGGAAGCAATCGTGATTTTGTTTTCATTAAGCCTTTAACTATGTAAATTTCATTTAATTTATTATAAATTTTTTTCTTATAGAATGATCCTAATACTACTGGGGCTTTGGAGAGTGTCAATTTGATTGGCCCAGAGCTCTGCAGTATGGGCGAAGCATGGGCACCCTTTATTGCTCCCTGGTGCATCAACTTAATTATGGACATAGCTACCCAAAAGGAAAATTTGCCAAGTAAGTCATAAAAATTATTAGTCAGAAAAAACCAACTTATATGTTATGATCGGGGCTCGGATTTTTCATTGCATGGTAAGATGAAAGACATTTATGGAGTTTATAAATATTAAAATATAAAAGTTTAGTCATATTTATACTCATACCCATTCATTTAAATAACACTAAAAGATTACATTATTATTAAAAATGTTAAATGCCACGCAAAGTTTCATTGTGCGCGAAATAATACAAATAATAATTATAATCTTACAGTTCAACCCAGCTCTGAGTAAATGAGGATGTTTGCTGAGATTTACATAGGTAGAGAACATTTAACACTATGTACATGCTTTAAGATAAATGTCTGTTTTAGTTGTGTAAGGTCTACTCCAGACACATGTCACACACATTTTTCATGATCGTATTTTAGATCCTTGTAAGGCTCAATAGAGTACAAAATGGTACAAACTTGTGGATCAGACATAATGAAATTATCACCTAATAATTTACGCCATGTTCACTGATTGCAAATATAATTATGATTAACACAACACTTGACGCATATAATTATTTAAATTTGATAAAGCGGTCAGTTTGAAAAAGCGGAGCACACGTACCTCTAGCCGCTGCTTAAGTCTCAGTTGGTTCCCGATTTTTTAACCGACTTCAAAAAAAGGAGGTTGTACGTACCATTGTTTTTTTTATGTATGTTTACCGATTACTCCGTCAATTGTACACCAATTTTGATTTTTTTCTTTTGGTTTGATAGAGTATACTTCCGAGGTGGTCCCAGTGTCACCAAATCCGAATCTGATGAGGGGATCAGTGAGAAATTGAGGGAACTCCTCAAATATTGTAGGGAAACATAGCGTTTTTAGTATTTTTAGTAACAAATCTAGCATTTGTATTCAGAAAGTATCGTTTCGGGGAGTGGCAAACTGATGATGAAGACCACAGATGGCCATCGGAACTCCTCAACGGTACCTATTGCAAGGGTGGCGATCAGATATCTCGATTAAGATAGTTGAGCGACTACAACGAAGAATATTTACTTGTTGAAATATGACTATGACTTTCCGGCGGCGTTGCTTGCGACGCGCTTGAAACTTAAAGTTTCATATCAACTAGTAAGTGGGATCCTACGGAACAGCGTATTATGATCACTAAAAAGAATAAAATAAAATAAATGTTTTAAAAAACAAAAAACGACTTTTAAAAACGCATAAAATAACTTCACAGTATTTTCACTAAATAAGCCGACTTCAGTTGGACTAACCTATTAGGTTATTAGCCTATTAGGTTAGTCCCAACTGAGGCCTACAATTTTTAAAGAAGTTTTTTTATGTGTTTTTGAAGGCGGTTTTTTGTTTTTTAATGCTTACGATCGTCGTGCGTAATGTACCTACCTATTTCCACTGACTGCGCTCGCGTCCGCCAGCCAGACGCCGCCTCGCAACACATCCCTCACAACACATTCCTCGCACACATCTTTTCCTTGTTTTCTAAGCACAAAAACCTCGCTCCGCTGAGCTGAGCTAGCATAGCTAAATTAAGTGTTCCTATTGGTTCATGACAACCTCGCAACGCATACTCGCACATTTCTGGTGGAAAATTCTATACCCACAGTGGGTAAACTCAAGTTCCCATTATGGGCCACTTAATGATTACAAGATGTTCTCCTCAGGTGGAACTCTTCAGACGACTGAACCCATCAGGATACTGCTGGACATCACAGCACAAAATTTAACCCTGTTAGATACAGAGACAAGAGCAAAATGCATAGACATGATGCTTGGTAAGTTATCATTTCATATTAACTGTTATTTTTTGTTAATACATAGTATTTGTTTAATGTAAAAAGCCTCTTTTTCTTTGGCCATGTCACTTCTAGGTAGTGTTATGCCTAAACTAAATACAATAGTGGCTTTTAACCATTTGGATCTTTCTAGCACACTTAATGTTGAGCTAACATGTGATAAAATGTTAAATTTAAGGAGCGTCCTCAATGAGAGCATTCGCCTGTAGTAGCCGAGTGGTGTGACGTTGAGCCGAGCGTTACTGTGCTCCACACCACTTGAATACTCGACGCCGAATGCTCATTACACGCGAATGCTCTCAGTGGGGACACTCCTTTTTGAACCGCAAATCTTGAATAAGAATATAAATGTTGACAGATTTACAATGTGGAACTAAGTAAAGATCAGTTCCTTAAATGCATGGATTGCAATCCTGAACATTGTGTTTAAACAGATATTGCCCAATCATGTTTATATTTACATGACTGATGGTTTCTTCACGCGCTACAAATAAAACACCATGTTTTTAGTTCAGAGTTTTTAATTTCTGTGTGTGTAAAATTTAATTAAATACCTTTAACTTTTTAAGCAGAGTGTTGCTTAGTTATCTACGTGGTTTGCCCGTGTGGTTGCTGGGTTAGAATAGTGCCACTCCATGTCTTCCCGTGGATGTCGTAAGAGGCCACTAAGGGAATAAGGGGTTGTAGTTGTTAGGCGATGGGCTTGCAGCCTGTTACTAATACACTGGTAAACCTTTCCTTTAACCTTTACCAAATTTTCGAGTAGTTGGTAATTCTGTTCTCGGCCACTCTGGGAATGACGGCGAGATGTTATGTATGTATGTGGTTCTTAGTTAAATGTGATGAAAATCGGTTGGATCGATTATGAATTCGAAAGAAGGGGGCGCCATTATATCAAGGTTTATGTAAATGGATAAGGAAACGTGCCCTAAAATGTTGGTGGTTAGTGATGAGTGATGAGTGATGAGTGATGAGTGATGAGTGGTGAGTGGTGAGTGATGAGTCCCCCCCCGACAGGATGCCGCGCGTGCTCGTGGGCGGTGGGCTGGATCGGGCGCGCGGAGCCGGCGCTGGTGGCGCCGCGCGCGCTGGCGCTGGGCGCGGACGCCGTGCTGGCGCACCTCGCGCACCACCCGCCCGCGCTCGCGCACGTGCGCCGCGCGCTGCTCGACCTCTTCCACGTGGGTACCCCGCCCCCGCCCCCGCTCACTACACTTACAACGGGTCAATACAAATACAGCCTCAATTATACCATATTCTACTTGTTACAACACTGAGATGCCAATAGACGTGTCAATTTAATGGTTGTTCTTATTATATACAAGTTATGACTTATTCGTCCGCATAGAAGTCGTTTATCGTTATTCTCTCAGAATCCGTAGATAATTTTGGATTAAAAAGTACCCTATGTCTGTCCCCGGGACCGAAACTATCACCATAACACATTTCATGTAAATCGACTCAGCGGTTTATCATTGAAAGCGTAACAAACACTCAAACAGATAGAGTTACTTTCACATTTATAATATTAATATGGATTGTATTTCTATTCACCTCATTTTACTATAATAATTAGTGTACATGCCTCACAGAAAGTACCGCGTTTGTTCGGCACGAGTACAACATCTCCGAATTCGATTACAACTTTGTTTGAACTGTGGTCTAAGTTAACCCTTCGATTTCAAGAACGTTGTTCTTTTCAGGAAGCAATTGCGGTAGACGGGAACACAGAAAAGCAGCGAGACGTCATCCCGTACCTGCTGAATTTGGCGTCCAAGTCCGACATTGTACTGAAGGCTATGACTCAAGACATTAACCAGACTTGTAAGTGTAACAGATTAGGAAGAGGAGTAGTAATGTGAAGGTCGGCAAGCAAGCGGTGGCTTGACTCAAAGGCGGGATCTACATATCTACCTTGGCGGCCTAGGCTGGCAACAGCTTGTAGATAGAGCAGGAAAGGTTTGTTGGTGCCCGAACCATAAACGTGATTCTTTTTATACTAAACTAGCGACCCGCCTTCGTTTCGCTTTGGTTATATGAGATTTTCTGTAACACACGTGTCATTTTTTAATTCGTAAAACTCGTACCTTTTGAATGTAATCTCCGATTTAAATAATTCAAAAAGCAATCTACAGTTATTGATTAGTAAAAATGGTATGGATAACATAGTCTAATTTTGGTTGGCATTACTATCAATTTTTTAAATGGAAAAATGTGGTTATAGATACAAGTTAATAAAATAATAGTTGGACATATAGTATCGCAAATATTTTAGTACATATTGATATCTACTTTAATATTGTACAATATTTTTTTATTTTATCATCTATAGTTTCCGCAGCGCATCACATCTTATGGCAAAAAAATACACCTTGGGTTACATTATTTAAGTTAGTAGGCTAAGCTGTGCTCCGGGATAATGTAGGTTTTTAATGGTGAAAGAATTTTTGAAATCGGTCCAGTAACTTCATTAGTAACTTTACTAGTTATTTGTTACAAACATGCATTTTTTTTCCTCTTTATAATATTATAGTGTAGATTGAGTAAATGTTGGTAACGTGATCGTTACGTTCGGCAGTGACGGACTCGGTGGTGGACCGGCTGTGGGTGGTGTGGTCGAGCCAGCGCAACGCGGCGGCGTGGGAGGGCGTCGGGCCCGACACGCTCGTCGCGCTGCTCGTGCGCGCCGACGTGCGCTGCACGCTGCGCCTGCAGCACCCCGCCTGCCGCACGCTGCTCGGTAACCCGCGCCCGCACCACACGTGACACATGGACACTCGACACCTCCATGCGGGACTACGACACACTAACACATTCGTGTGGGACAGGGACGCATTGACACATTCATGTGGGACAATGACACATTAACACATTAATGTGGGACTGGGACGCATTGACACATTCATGTGGGACCATGACACATTAACACATTAATGTGGGACTGGGACGCATTAACACATTCATGTATCACAGGGACACATTAACACATTAATGTGGGACTGGGACGCATTGACACATTCATGTAGCACAGGGACACATTAACACATTAATGTGGGACTGGGACGCATTGACACATTCATGTAGCACAGGGACACATTAACACATTAATGTGGGACTGGGACGCATTGACACATTCATGTAGCTCAGGGACACATTAACACATTAATGTGGGACTGGGATGCATTGACACATTCATGTAGCACAGGGACACATTAACACATTCATGTGGGACTGGGACGCATTGACACATTCATGTAGCACAGGGACACATTAACACATTAATGTGGGACTGGGACGCATTGACACATTCATGTAGCACAGGGACACACTAACACATTCATGTGGGACTGGGACGCATTAACACATTCATGTAGCACAGGGACACACTAACACATTCATGTGGGACTGGGACGCATTGACACATTCATGTAGCACAGGGACACATTCACATTAATGTGGGACTGGGACGCATTGACACATTCATGTAGCTCAGGGACACATTAACACATTAATGTGGGACTGGGATGCATTGACACATTCATGTAGCACAGGGACACACTAACACATTCATGTGGGACTGGGACGCATTGACACATTCATGTAGCACAGGGACACATTAACACATTAATGTGGGACTGGGACGCATTGACACATTCATGTACCACATGGACACATTAACACATTAATGTGGGACTGGGACGCATTGACACATTCATAAGGGACAGGGACTATTCATGTGGGGTGAAGACACATTAACGCACGTTTGCATGAGATAGGGACACATCGTGACATTCGTGAAGTGCAGGGACGCACTGACATATTCATTTGAATACATCGTGACATTATTTTTATAACAATAAATATAATATAATAGTAAATTTATCTGACAAATAAAGATAGCCCTCTCTTTGTCTTTTTTGTGAAAAATCAAAATTTATTTGACAGTTTACTTGACAATTGTGAAACAGGCGGTTAAACTCCTCAAAATATAAATAAAATTTTATTTTCAGAGTATCTCCTCCAAAAGTTGGAGTTTGAAGGGTTGCTGCCGGAGAATGATTTCCCGCTCCTCCAGAGTGCCGCGGAGGAGA
Organism: Acleris holmiana; assembly: GCA_949316455.1. Classification (NCBI taxonomy): domain Eukaryota; kingdom Metazoa; phylum Arthropoda; class Insecta; order Lepidoptera; family Tortricidae; genus Acleris; species Acleris holmiana. The sequence goes on from OX438767.1 coordinate 17,728,738, forward strand.
CCGCAATGCTCAGGGAGCGACTGTTAGTCGGGGATTCGCTTGAGCAGTACACCATCGCTAGACTGCTCATACTTGTGTGTAAGTTGCACACTTCAACCCTATGGGATACTGCATTTATCACACCTTAATCTTCATCAACAGTCTATACAGTCCATAGGACATGGGCCTCTGCCATGTATGCCACCGAGCACGATCAGTGGCCATTCTCTTTTAGTTTCAAAGGGAGAATCATGTTTCAAATTCGTTGAAGGTTGGAGTCGGGTCAGGTTGTGTGACATTAGCCACTTGACACTGTGAATGGCCCCTGAAAACCCTTTACTTTCTAATAAATTTACTTATGCATATATAAGAGGTTAATGAATGTAGAGGAAGTAAAAGTTTAGACCAGTGCACCTGGCGTTCCATAATATCTGCCTACAGAATTGGGAGACAGGCCGATGGATTAAGGCATCTAATTTTCAATTTTGATTTTTGGTGCTTTGAAAGCGTTTTCAGCAGGCTGAATTATCGTTTCAGTCCGTCTCAGAGGTAGCTCTATCACATAGTATTGTAAACGGTGTCAATCGGGTTCAAGTTCAAGGACATCGCCACAAAGTTCATCGGTCATTCCAGAAGGCATTCTGGAACAGTTGGGGATTCGAAGTATAAAAGGCGAAACAATTGTGGCTGCGAGACATTACTTTCTTGGAGAGCGAACAGTGCGAACAAGAGCGAACCTAGCGATCATCTAAGTATTCGAGGCTAAAGGCATTCTCTACCACTCAACTACTACGTTAACAGGGATAGTGCAGAGGTTCTTTGAAAAAAACGGGTAATACACTACTATTAATTGTAACAAAGTATAATTTAATTTCAGGCTGCAAGTTATCATCAGAATACACCAACACCTTGTGCTACCTACTCCAATACTCCCGGAACGACACGACGCTCGCTCTCTTCGTCAGAATCATGTCGGGGACTATGACCATGCACTTCCCAACGGAAACCTCAGAAAGAATGCTTGGCTGTCCCGAGAGGTACCAGGAACTGCTGAACCTGGCTATGGGCAATGCCCTCAGGCAGTCCAAGATATCCGACAATAAGATCAAAAAGATTTTTGTCCAAGGAAAAGTGCCGGAAGACCAGAAAACCTATTTGCATCACTTCTGTTTGAACATTGTTAAGTTACTAAGGTGAGTTTAGTCATGGCTTTCGTATTTTGTTGTTGTACTTCATTTGTTTAGGTACTTACTTGAATCATTATCGTCAGGGCTCGGATACCGGTTAAATTTTCAACCGGTTATCATGTACTTGCTGTAAATCCTTTTCATTTCGGTTCCGTTCGCATAAACCGGTTTAAATAACCGTTTTCTGGAGAAACCTTTATATAAAGTTCTTTACGAATTAACTGGTATCGAGCTAAAAAAACCGGTTTAACCAGACGCACGTCACGCACCATGAACAAGCGCCGCTTAATATTTTTATTAAGTTCAAAACTTTTAGTTTCTCGACTTGCCGCTCGTCTATTAAACCTTATTTAAGGTTAAAATAAAGCTCTCAAAACGTTCGCGTTCCCTGGAAAAGTTCGGAGCAAAACCGAAATAAACCGGTTCCGAGCCCTGATTACCATCATCATCGTCTTGCCCTTATCCAAATCATTCGTGATCGGCGCAGCTACTTTTTCTTCAAAACCTCCCATCAGCCGTCATCTTAGTATTCACTCCCTTGATTTTCATATCGCTCTTCACACATTCGATCCACCTCTTCTTAGGTACTTAATTAAATGTAAAACCCAAAATATTTATTCAGTCAAGACCATCCTTGCCAAGAAGCGCCACAAGAAAGTCCAGCAGGTCATTCTATCGATCATAAAATACAATAATACTTAAAAGTAACTTGTATTACGAGGTAATAAAGTATTAATAAATAATAAATAAACCTAGCACTCCCGTGTGATATCCATGGACTTGCTTCTCTAAAAAGTTCATAGTTATTGTCTAAACTCGACATGGAAACCAATTTGTTGTACAACAAGGATCGGGTACATTGGCTATCTTGTGTTGTCCCGATTTGCTTCCATACAATAAAAATGATCTTTACATAACAGAGAGTCGGTCTTTTAAAAAGTATGAAAACTTTGAAATCTATAAAGAAATATATTTATAAATTTTGACCAGTTGACAGTTTGCTGGGGCCGATTTTGTTTATTCTATACAGTGAAATTATCCTTACACGAAACGGAATATTTCCCTTGGTTTTTTTAACTTTATTTAATTTTATGAACGAGTCGCGCTTGACAAAAAAATACCGTGCTACAACTATTTTTGCCATAGAAACCTTATGTTTCCCGTGTGGTTGCCGGGTTAGAATAGTGCCACTCCCGTGGATGTCGTAAGAGGCGACTAAGGGAATAAAGGCTTGTAGTACTGTTAGCACGGCTAGCACATAAGTTTTGAAAAATAAAACGTACATTAGTTCTATTTAGATATCGATTGTGTAGGTCTTAAGCAGTAAATGTTACTGTGAAACATGATATCTAGTGTTTTTTTTTAAATACGTTGTGGTTCAACAGATCTTCGTATGTCATGCATATAGTTTCAGACTTTCCCATACTAACCGATCTAAATCAGCCACCCTGTATAAAAGTAGCATGCTTATTGCTAGCAAATCTAAACAGTTCGTAAGCATGCTTATATTAAGCAATTATCGCTTTTTAGCGTGCTGTTCTAGAGCATGACGTGTAACTGTTTTTTTTTTCAAAATCTTTGACCCATATACATTTGAATTCTCAAGACTATAATCTTAAGACTGCAATCCTAAGACCTCAAATGCGTTGCCAACCCTGAGGACTAAGATGAAATGCCTCTATGCTAGTAATTTCAGCGGTTGTCTTATCCCCACACCGGAACGCAACAATGCGAATGCTGCTTGGCGGTTGGTTAATGGATAAGATGGTGGTAGCGATCCGGACGGACCCTGTACAAGGTCCTACCACCACTAAAAACTGTAGGTTGTTATGACCACACCAGATGGGAGAACTCGAACCGCGTGCCGACGCTCCGCGCGCGGCCGATCGAGCGCGCGGTGTTCGCCAACCTGTTCCGCTTCGCGTCCGCGCTGCACGACGCCGCCTCGCTGCTGCGCGAGGCGCGGCCCTGCACCATGGCCGCGCTCGACGAGATGCCCGCCTGCCACGCGCTCGCAGAGGTACCGCGGGAGGGCCTGGGACCTCCCAACAGGAGCTTGTTATCGTTTTAAAATTGACCTAGTCCCAAACTAAGCTCTAGGCTTGTACTATGGGTACTAGACAACGATAAACTTACCTATAATAGAGAAATACATACTGAACCCTTTATAAGGCCCCAGTTATAGTTATGCTATGTGAAAGTTAAGGACAGTCCCAAGTTTGACACTTGCTAGGGAATAATTAAAAAAAAAGTTATTTTTCATATAAATACAACAGAATATTGTATCATATTGTGTAGTACTAGGTTGAAATTCTAAATAAATATGTGTTTTTTTTTAAATAGAAAACATTCAAGACTCATTGTTGACGTTGTGAATGTTATGATGATAACTCATCTTTGCTTGACTGTAATAGCGGCTAAGTTTAAAAATAATATATACGTACGTATCATATCGACGGGCTATCCTAACCTCGTATCATATCTAATTGATTAGTAGGAAAAGCACTCATGTTCCAAGCAGAATAAATACTACTTTTCTTTCAAACAAGAGGTTGAGAAAGTAGAGGGACGATATGTGGCCTCCTTCACATAACCCTTCAAGCGGCTAGCAGCCGTATAACGGCTGCTGTCAAAAAAAAATTAATGCTTTATTACAATAACTCAAAATTCAAGTTTAAACTAACTTTATAGTTGTCTTGCCGACTGAAGGGTTATTATTACTTTATCCCAGGTATTAGACAAAGTGGACATGTCTGGAACCAAAGGCCACCCGCCGAGCGTCGAGTCCATACTGAAAGTGGTTAAATCAACAGTCGTGTACTTCTTCAGATGTATCCACATAAAAGGTAAGATCGATACGATGCATTTCAAATACATTTAGTAAGCGCCCGTGCAGTTTTTCGATTTGGAAAGTATTTCAGAAAGTTACGTAAATTGGAATATCAGAAATTTTGCCTCTCGCTATTTTCATACTTCTTTTTAAGGTTCCGTACCAGAAGGGTGTCAACGGGACCCTATTAGGTACTATGCCTACGCTGTCCGCCGCTCCGTCCGTGTGTATTTTCCGTCTGTCCGTCGTCTCTAAAGACCGATGTATCTGTTTAAAATTTCCTAACTTTAAAATAAAGAAAGTTAAAAGTAAAGGAATATGTACATACTAAAATGGTTTTTATGCAACATTTATTTTTGTCGTATCGTAAAAACGGTAAAACATGCATGCGTCAAATTCGGTATGATTATAGTACGAACCCTAAAAAAAACACAAATACCACAAACCGGTCAAGTGTGAGTTGGGTTATTATTTCATTTGGTAAATAAATAAAGGAAATAAATATCACGGGACAATGTCACACAATTTGACCTAGTCCCAAACTAATCTCTAGGCTTGTACTATGGGTACTAGACAACGATAAACTTGCTTATAATAGAGAATTACATACTTGAATACATAGAAAACATCCAAGATATCTGTCCTTACCAACATTTGAACCCGGGACCGCTAGCTTCGTAGGCGGGGTCACTACCAACTAGGCCAACGTGTCGTCAAACAAAGACAACATTCAAATCCAAATATAATGTCTACTATGCGGAACCCTCGGTGCGTGAGTCCGTCTCGCACTTGACCGGTTTTTTTACTTCACATGTTTTTTACTTTAAATCTTGCAAGTAAATTTTTAACTAGTTCCCCTTATTCCAAAGGCTGATATGTGATATAAAATATGCTAACTAAGATTTGATCTGATGATTGAATCGGGAGGTGGGAACAGGATCTTCGTTAACTTAGACCAACAAAAAGAAGTAAGGTTAAAGAACAATTCCATAAATATCAAAAAACACTACTGCCATTACACACTATAACAAAAGCATAGAGGCATTCCATTTTAGTCCTCAGGTTTGGCAACGCATTGGCAGTCTTGAGATTGTAGTCTCGAGAACGCAGATATCTATGGTTCTCATATCCCACTTACCATCAGCCCCCTATTTCACTATCCTCAAAATGATGCTCAAAGCGACAGGTGACAATTTGGCATATATTGCATAGCTAACAAGTTTGTACATCCTGTCACCTGTCACCTATCATTGTCAAGATGGTGAAATAGCGAGCAAGTGGTATGTGTGTCTACAGCAGGCCATGAAATTCAGGTCTTTCTCATTTCTTAGATATAATGAGCAAACTTCGCGGCATCCAAACCGCGTGCCGGCTGCTCCGCAGGCTGTGTATACACAGCAAGCTGGCTCGCGCTGTGGCCCTCCGAGACCTCCTCGAGACCGCCATGTTCCGCGAGGAGAAGGCTTTCGGCAGCAAGGGCGTGGTCGCCAACACGGTGGCCACCGCTAAGGACTGGCAGCATGAAGATCTGTTGCTTCATATGAACCAGAAACATGTGAGTGTCTTTTAAGGGTTCCGGAGCCGAATGGCAAAACCGGAACCCTTATAATTTCGTCATGTCCGTCTGTCCGTCTGTCTGTCTGTCCGTCTGTCCGTCCGTCCGTCCGTCTGTCCGTCTGTATGTCACAGCCATTTTACTCAGAGCCTATTACACTATATAAATGAATTTTGGAGGATAGATGTATTCTATGAACCGCTATACAACGATGTAGTAAAATAGAAAAAAAAAATAGGGGTGGCACCGTGGCACTCCATACATGTAACTAGGGGAGGAAAAAAAAAAATTTGAGTTACATCAGCGTGTGGGGTATTTTTAGATAGGGCTTCCAAAACGATACGGAGGTTTTTAAGTGACTTTTTTACGTAAGTGAACTGTTGGCGAGATATACGCTTCTAAAGTCGTAAAAATTCTGTCCGGGTGGGTAGCTTTTGAACTGTTAAATAGAACATTCAAATAAAAATTACAGTAGTAGAACATACAAATACTTCCAACCAAAATTGTTTTGAACACGATGCGCTGTGTAGTTTTTGAGATTTTAATAAAAAGAAATAATTGAATACAACCATGAACGTTCATCCCAGCTACGGAACCCTTCACTGTGCGTGGTCCGACATGCACATAACCGGTTTTTTAAACCGTAACGCTACGTAAAATGTGGTGTTACAAGTTCATTGTAGCTCCCAAACAAATGTGTCACGTGTATTGTTCAAATTGCATCAAATTACTTCTATTCATATCAATCAGGGGGGTTATTATGACTTAGCTAAACAGTTCAGTTTACGCTCAGAGAAAAAAATATTTTTAGCCTAAAAATTCCTTTGGGTATTTTTTTTTCTCCACAACCTTTGGCTAAAGTTTGTACCGCAAGGTAGAGTTCTTTACAAGTATTATTAAAACCTTAATAATCCCTACACTAGTTTACATATTGGGAAGATAAAACTATATCTGGACCGTAATATTTACTCGTACGTCTTGTTCTGGGACACCCTGTATATATCGAACTCAAAAGCACATAATATTAAAACAAGTAAAATAGGAGTAAACAATTAACTACAATCTTAAATTATGTAAAAAAAAAAAACAAGCTTCCATAATACAAAAAAATACCTATTTTAAAACGAGTTGTCATAAACGGTCTTTATTGGATTTGTCGGCCTTTTGGTATCGTCAATTACGAAAAACTGGTCGCCATACTTGCTTCTGATAGCTTTCATGGTAGGTTTTACACTGGATTGCGTCATACCTTTATATTAGGTTACTTAAGGTAGTGCTTGGTGGTTATGAACCAGCTGCTGTTGTAGCCAATTAGAGAGTACCACAGGTATCACACCTGCCCCATACTTTTTAATGTAATATAACATACTATCCGATTAAGATTAAACTGTCATTTCAATTGGTGGGTGGAATCTGGTTTAATTTGACTTCATCGGTTCATATTTTATAAGAAACCAACTTGTTAAGCACGCTGTAAATGTTGAAATAATGATATAAGTTTACAGTCACAAAGACAAAACGACTTCCAAAACTCTAAATATTGTTGTACCGACATTTTCTTTAAGCTTTATCAACTGACTATGGTTCGCCAGGGTCCAATCACTCAGCTGACGCAATCCCACACATCGGTGTTCCATGCGGGCATCATCGGCTCGGGCGTGCGCAAGCACAACCTGCTGGCCGCCAAGAACCACATCCCGCCCATCCTCACCACCAACAACGAGCTGCTCATGGGCGCGCTGATGTCCTGCATGGTGAGTTGACACATCAGTGTTCTCCACGGTAGATATTTCATAACACATCCTCCACCGGCCGCCAAGAGCCATATCCCGCTCATCTTTCACGCATGAACCGTTTAGCACCCTTTGGCTACAAAACCCTAAAAATAAAAATAAAGCTTTTTTATACAGGATGGTAACAACGGTATCGTGGAAGGATGCACGTCCGTGGCTCTGTTACTGGTGGAACTTGTTTCGCCGGACGTCATGTACAACGGTCTCCCTTGGCCGGACGAAGACTTCACTAAGGTATGTAGAAATATTGGCTTGGAGGCAATGTTTTGGGACCAATATCACTACCTGTAGCAATTTCTGCACAACATTTTACAGTAGCTAAAAACGCCCATATTTTATCGAATTTCACTTCATGTGTATCATTTCATAAAACGCTATTTTCTGCTGAAACCATGATGTATTCCGGATATCTCACGGGTCTTGAACCAGATATCGATTTTGAACGCAATCCGTTCAAAAACTGCGAAGTTCAAAATGGCGGCCCTTTTTACTAATTCTGACTACAGATTCTTATTCAGAAATCATGAGAAATCCCCGATATCGATTTTGAACGCAGTCCGTTCAAGAACTGTGAAGTTAAAAATGGCCGCATTTTTTCATAATCCTGAATACAGATTCGTATTCAGAAATCATTAGGAATCCCAGATATCGATTTTGAACTCATTCCGTTAAAGAACTACAAAATACAAAATGGCGGGCATTATTCTTGATTCTGACTCCAGATTCGTATTTAAAAATCACGTGGAATCCCGGATATCGATTCTGAACGCAATCCGTTCAAAAACTACAAAGTTCAAAAAGGTGACCATTTTTCTTAATTCTGACTACAAACTCGTATTCAGAAACCATAAGGAATCCCAGATATCGATTTTGAATGCAATCTGTTCAAAAACTGCGAAGTTCAAAATGGCGGGCACTTTTCTCAATTCTCACTACTGATTATTATTCAGGAATCATGAGAAATGCCCGATATCTATTTTGAACGCAATCCGTTAAAGATCTACGAAGTTAAAAATGGCCGCAATTTTTCTTTATTCTGACTACAGATTCGTATTCAGAAATCATGAGGAAACTCAGATATCGATTTTGAAGGCAATCCGTTCCAAAATGGCAAGCATTTCTTTTAACTTTTACTATAGATTCGTAAAGTTCGAGTTTTATAAATTTTATAATTGAAGAGTTCAAACATCCGTAAATCGTCCTCGACTAATTTCACAAAAATATTACGAATTGCGGGCGGCGTTATGACACCGCAGCTGACCCTATTTCGAACTTTTCCTCAGCACCGCGTACCGGCGCGTCTGTGTGAGTGCATCGATTCGAGGGGGTTTGTTCGAAGTTGAGTCACTTGTTTATAATTTCACTGTATCCCGGTGCACCCACGTATGGAGTGTTCTTGTGTTAATCTGACTGATCGAATGTATTGTTTGTCAAACCAGCAAGTGAGTATCGAACGCGAGCTGTACATGCGCTCGGCGTTGGAGAGCAGCGCGGTGGCGCGCGCGGCGCTGCGGCGGTGTGCGGCGGCGCGCCCGGCGCTCTGCCTGGCCTCCGCGCTGCTGCGGGCCGCCGCCGCCACCGCCGCCCCGCTGCACCGGCTCAGCACCCGCCCAGGTAGCTATACCATCCTCGAGGGAGTATCGAGCGCGAGCTGTACATGCGCTCGGCGCGCCCGGCGCTCTGCCTGGCCTCCGCGCTGCTGCGGGCCGCCGCCGCCACCGCCGCCCCGCTGCACCGGCTCAGCACCCGCCCAGGTAGCTATACCATCCTCGAGGGAGTATCGAGCGCGAGCTGTACATGCGCTCGGCGCGCCCGGCGCTCTGCCTGGCCTCCGCGCTGCTGCGGGCCGCCGCCGCCACCGCCGCCCCGCTGCACCGGCTCAGCACCCGCCCAGGTAGCTATACCATCCTCGAGGGAGTATCGAGCGCGAGCTGTACATGCGCTCGGCGCGCCCGGCGCTCTGCCTGGCCTCCGCGCTGCTGCGGGCCGCCGCCGCCACCGCCGCCCCGCTGCACCGGCTCAGCACCCGCCCAGGTAGCTATACCATCCTCGAGGGAGTATCGAGCGCGAGCTGTACATGCGCTCGGTAAAGTTTCACTATCATCGTAACACACTGACCACATGTTGTTTTTTGAAGTCCTTGATTCGCTGTTGAAGATGGGATTGCCCCATGAAAATTAAGGACTTATTATTTATAATTTATTACGAGTTTAAAAGTGGATTATAACAAAAACAATGTAAAGGCCGGATGATTGCTGCTTTTAATAAAGCACCTTCAAAGACGACAATATACAGATGGCATTCAGAATGTCAAGACAGTGTATCTATCCATCACAGACGCGTGAAGATCTACCAAAATCGACGGACAGACGGGCAGACGGACTGACGGACAGACTGAGAGACGGAGAGACGTAGTTTGACTTCGGGTTCCTAGAAACATCATTGAAATCTGTTCACTAGAAAGTCCTTTAACAACTCTCTTAACAGTATCGGTAGTTAATAATATAGGTATTTGAGACTGAATAAAATTTTCCGCAGATTCAGAATCTCCAGAGTTAATCCGAGAGAAGAAGGCCCTGACGGAACTCCTGGAGACGATGACACTCGGCCAGCTGTTGCCGCATCCGCTGAGCCATATGGTGGAAATGGTGCCCAACTTATCCGCTGTCGAGGTGAATTGTCATTGGCCTATAAAATAGGGTACAAATACTTAAAATAAAAAAATGTTGTAAAAATATACAATAGCCGCGCCGCCTCCGCTGTCAGTGCATTTGCAGCTTAAATTGAACTTATATTATTAGTATATTATAGTACTGTCTTTATTAGTTACTACTTTTAAATGTTCACATTCTATTGCAGATTGTGCAAGTCTTAAGAGATTGTCTATGGAATTACACAAGAGACAATGTGCCATCACCTGCCCTGTTCACTTGTGACTCGACAGGTATGAAATTATTGCCTTGCGCATTCATTTATTTAAAAAAAACTAGCAATTCTTCCATTCTAAATACGAATTAATTTAAGTTTATTGAACTTATAATTTCCACAATCACATTATTAAAACTATTTTGAATGAATCAGGTTTACAATGGCGCGACCCGTCGAAGTGCGTTCCGGCCCCAACCTACACAGATACATTACGATTCATCATTCAAAGCGGAATCACCAAGCACGGAAAACTGTACCCCATCATGTTCCTACCCATGAAGAGCGCCCCGCCCCCGGAGCCGATACCCTTAGCCTCGTCGTCGGAACCCTTAGATTCTTCTTCAACACCCGTAGCCTCGTCGTCGGCACCCGTAGCGTCGACGTCGACACCCGTAGACTCATCGTCGACACAAGAAGCCTCGTCGTCAACACCCGTAGCCTCGACATTGACACCCGTAATCTCGACGTCGTCACCCGTAGCCTCGACGTCGACACCCGTAGCCTCGACGTCGACACCAGTAGCCTCGACGTCGACACCCGTAGCCTCGTCGTCAAGTGCCCCTTTTTGAAAAAAAATATCGTCGTACAAGTGTAATTGGACGTAGTTTTGCAAACAGGAACCAACCCTCAATGATTTGACAAAAGTATGACAACTCTAATGCTGAATACTCAGGGTTGACATTTTATTGCTAAATGATTGTGGGTTGTTTCCTGTTTGCAAAACTACGTCCATTGATTCTAAGAAACTGTAAATATGGTATTTTTAAGGGAAAATAAACAGATACGACAACATTTTAAATGACTGCTCAAAAAAGCGTGAATGATTTATTTATTTCAATTAGAGCCTCTATGTTTAATATCGATTAGTTTATTTTTGTCTGTTATTGCCCAATTCAGTGTGAAGAATTTTACCAAAAACTAAATGCCATTTTAGAGAAAAATACTACTGGTGGGTTTAAGTCTTCGGATGCTATGGTGTTCTCTCTCAAGAGCGTCTTGATGGATTTGTAAAAAACGAAGACTGAACTTAATTTTTTTTAGGAAACAGGCTGTTTGTTTAGCTTTATTAACAGTATCACTGATTGACCAGGGCCTCTATTCAACTGCGTTATTACGTTATCGTGTTTGACTTGTTTTAGAATCGATTATGTCACAGTCGCCATTATTGTAAATGACATAAGAGTTATTAAAACGTTGACAATGCGGAAACACGTCAAATACGATATCGTTTATACCGTGTAGAATCCCAGCCCTGAGCATTTACTTGAGCGAATGCGAATGATCATTATGATCAAGTACCTAGTACATTAAGCAGATGATGTTTCATGTAGGTGTAGGTGTTTTTTTTTTTGTCATAAAGTCCTAAAAACCGAGAGTCCTTTATAAAGAATTTGCACTTGAGTCCTGAACCTTCCGTCGCTTGATTTAAGTATCGTTACCGTTTTTCGCTAGAACAAAGTTGATTTTAGCGTTAAATATAATGTACTTTATAAAGTATGCTCGGTTTTTTCGGATGAGTTTATTTGCGTGTCAGGACTTAAAGTGAGCGTCCATTTAGTTCTTTATAAAGCATACGGGGATCCTGGAGGTGGTGTTTCAAAAACTACACTTCTCAAGTTCAGAAACTACAAGTGTAAATTAGATTCATCTTTTAAACCGTGTCTGGAACGGCTTTAATATCAGAATGACATATCAATGGTCAATGTCTCTGGAAAACTGGATAAGAGAAGAAAAGAAAGATTGAAAATATACTTGGCAAATGTATATTCAAGAGAAACATACATACATAACGTCACGCCTTCATTCCCAAGAAATAATAATAGTAGTATATGCAACTGATGCATAATGAGAGGCCTTCAAATACGGTTTCATAATAGGATCACACGAATATTTTTACTAAAAGGTTAATTATGTACAGTTGCATACACTATTTTACCTGCACAACAAACAAACAACTTTACATAGTCCTACTTTCGTAACTTCAAAAAAAAAAACAAAACAAATGAGAACAATAATGGCATCAATTCGATCCTTCGTCAAGACAAATGTTTTTTTTTATCATAGGTATTCAATCGAATGAAGTCCCTATTCTCATGTCATTCGAGATAGAAACGGTGTAAAATTAAAAAACAAACTGAATTGACGTTTGGTATCGATAACTGTTTTAATATCTGTGGATTTTCGTTTGACAGCTGGTCCAAACTCATAACCTTACAAAAATCGATACTGTTATTTCCTACGGCTACTGTACGCATTTTAAAGCACTAATGATATGTGCGTAGATAAAAGAAAATATACACTTGTCTTCGGTCTCCTGAAAAATATGCTCAAGAAGCAATACGTTACAAGATAACGCACTGCTAGATCAAAACAGCATCAACTCAAAATAAAACTGTATTTTAAAATCAACTTTAATACCAATGTGTTTGGACTTGAAACAAATCTAACAGTTTTTTTGAGTTGATACTGTTTTGATCTAGCAGTGCGATAAGAAGATATGGTAGTATGGGCACAGATCCTGTAGCCCTTCCCTTTAGGAAGAAACAAAGAAAATAAATATTGTCTTTGGTCAATGTCAATGTCAAAAGTTGTGTTTATATTATATACCCGTGTTACCTGTTTTGCAGATAGATAATCTGTGTTTTTTAGTTTTGCACTGGATGTTGTTGTTGCGTAAATTATTAAATCATCCACGTAAACTTAATTTTCACTTTAGCTATACATTTATTGAGGTTATTATCCATAATGGCTCAATCTAAAACAGAAGCAATGGATCCAAACTCAAGGAAGCCCGTTTGTTTGATAATTTTAGGTTAGAATTGCATACTGTAAACATGTCGGGTTTTTCTTGCTTTGTTTGTGATATTTACTCAATGTTTCGGGTAATTTTAGGTATGGCAGGTGCCGGAAAGACTTCATTTACACAGCGTGTATGCAATTATATGGCGGAAGGTTCAAAACCTTATGTTATTAACTTAGATCCAGCGTGTAGAGAGGTCCCATACCCTGCTAACATTGGTAAGGACTAGTGATAAATGATATTGCGAATTCATATGAAAGGTTGGAAATTATTATAAATGGAGTATTGTAATATTGCTGTGTATTATATTGCATAACATTTTTCTTCTTAAAGACATAAGAGACACAGTAAACTACAAACAAGTGATGAAGCAATATGGCCTCGGACCGAACGGCGGTATTGTGACTGCCTTGAATCTATTTTCTACCAAGTTTGGTCAAGTTGTGCATTTGATTGAGAATGCAGGAGAAAAACACAAATATTGTATTATAGATACTCCAGGTAAGCTATAATTCCTCAGTGAAACTGCAATACTGCATAACTAACAAATTGAATAAGTTGCAAAATAATCCTTAATGAGAAAGTCAGTAAGGCACATTTAGCAATTTATTGAATTTGTTAGATACACATGTTATTGCAGTTTCATTGACAAGTTGTCATTTTTTTTTACTTACAATTAGTATAAACATTTGCTGGCATCTGTTTGTCTTGTTCTAGGTACTGCTTTATTTGGTTTAATATGAAGCTTACATACTGTCAATACTTTTTTTAGTTTAAGTTGTAATAATCAGGGCTATTCAAATACTTTACAACAGAACAGAATAATATAGGAAAGCTAAAAGCTATGTCTAACTTTTTTTTTCCCATCCTAGGTCAAATAGAAGTGTTCACATGGTCAGCCTCTGGCACAATAATCACGGAAACCCTGGCAGCATCCTGCCCTACCATTGTTGTCTATGTAATGGACACAGTGCGCAGTGTCTCCCCAGTTACATTCATGTCCAATATGTTGTATGCATGCTCCATATTGTACAAAGCCAGGCTGCCGTTTATTGTGGTTATGAACAAAGTAAGTTGGTGACTGTTACCCATTTACAGCTTTAAAGTATCAAAGAACATAGCTTAAAATAAAACACATCCTATTTCAGAAAGCTTGTAAATCATTCTATGAAACAGGTTAATAAGTAAATTCTATTGGTTGTCATTTCTTTTCATCGACTGGCAGTCAAACCTTGGATATATAAAAATATAATGAGACAGAAATAAATAAATAAATAGAAATAAAAAATTCTTACTGTAACTCTTTATTTATACCATTTAATTAGAATTTATAGTAAGTACAATACTTATAACGAGGTACCTAAAAAAAATCATTTGTTGGTTTATCATCTCAACTCAAATCCGAATCACTTAAATGTTTTTTCCCCTTCATATTCTGCAAACAGCTAATTTTACTAAAATCGGGTTTTCAGTCTTCATTAGCTGTTTGAGCAGTATGTATTAATACTCTCTCTGAATTTCTGTTATTGACTTCTAACAACTATGCTATGCTAGTTTTTTTCTCATTTAATAACAAATTTTCTAATCTTAATTTTGCTGAAAGTGAAATTTTTTTATAAAAAAATTGATGTATACATATAGATGGTAAACCCAAATAAAAAGTATCAAGCGTACCTCAAGCTCAAGTATTTATCTGAAAATTGGGTATTTACAAAATTGCACTGCTCATCTCCAGACTACAAACGCTTATTACATCCATAGATAGACGTAGTAAAGCACGGCTATGCAGTGGAGTGGATGCGAGACTTCGAGGCGTTCCAGGAAGCTCTAGATGCCGAGGGGGACACCGAGGGAGGCACGTACGTGGGGAACCTGGCACGCTCAATGGCGCTTGCACTTGACAACTTCTACTGCGACTTGAAGTGCTGCGGTGTGAGTTCACATACTGGGACTGTGAGTATCTTTTATGGACTTGGTTGTTATATTTGTTATGTGGCTGTATAACAGGGCCTCTATTCTACAGGGTAAAACCATATTGCATCGGTTAAATGGCCAAGTTTAACGGCCAATTTAAAAATAACACCAAACATGTTGACATGTTTGGTGTTATTTTTAAATTGGCCGTTTTACCGAGTAGAATAGAGGCACTGTACCTCATTGGAAATACCTACGAAACTAGTGGTACCAGGTTCAATTTCCAGTAAGGGGAAATATTTGTGTGATGGGTGCGAATATTTGTTTCTGAGTCTTGGATGTTTTCTATGTGTTTATTTACATTGTGTTTCTCTATTATATTTAAGGACGTTTATCGTTCGTACCCATAGTGGTACTAGACAACATACATACGTATTACAAGCCCAGAGCTTGGTTTGGAACTAGGTCATCTGGTCTGAGATTATCCCCTGATACTAATTTATCACAACCAAGAAGTAAAAGAGATGTACAAGACGAGTAGATATCTCTGTTCTGTTAATGGCCAGGTACTTCTGGAACTCCTTAAACACCAAGGTTTTGACTCCACATGATGCGGCTCTGCACTGTGTGCTGTTTGTGTGATAATGAATAAAATACAGGAGAACTTTGACACCTATTCAGAGTTTTTTTTAATTTCAGGGCATAGAAGAATTCTTTAAATTAGTGGACAAAGCTGCAGAAGAATATGAGACGTACGAATTTTTTTTTTGAAATTATAAAATTTGGATTTTTGTAATGATGATTAAAAAGTGGTACTTAACCTATATTTTAATTACAGTGATTATAAAGCGGATTGGCTGAAAATGCGCGCTGAAAAACTTGAACAACGGAAGAAGCATGAAGATGAATCGCTGAAAGGTCCAAGTACGTGTAATTTTGTTAAGTATTGTAGGTCATTTAGTAGAGACGCATTCTCGGCGACGGATTGCATTTTTTCATGTGGCTCAATCCCTTTCTGTAGCTTAAACACACTGTCAGAGCGAGAATACGGATGACCCCGATTTAGATAGGCGGCAGATAAACTTATTAAATATTCACAGGGTATGCCCGTCATGGGTAAATCCGAAATTTTCGGATTTCCTAAGATAAATACTAATCTTTAAGTGTTTACTTGGGTATCCTATACTTCGTTTTTTTACAGACTAGAATAAATTTCTTGTTTGTAAAAATACATATTCTTAATTTGTAAAATTCTTTAATATCGTTTCTAAGGGCCTTAAAAATAAAGTAATCATGTGTCTGCCAGATTTGACGGTTGCTGCTTGCCTAAGCTAATGAGCATTATCTCAAATTCAATAGCCAAAGCAGATTCAATCGTATCTTGTTGGTAATAAGGTTGCATTTGCTACAGGAGATTTGTCTGAGATACTGCCATTTGAGTTAGCAGGGCAGTATGTCGGTTCTAAAGTGATTTCGCTAATGTCTGAGGGAGTAAAACCCGACCATTTTTTGATCGGCCATCTTTTTATTTCGTCTCCGAATGGGCCAATTTAATGAAAAAAAATTGCTTTGCAGCTGTTTCCGATACCGTGATAGACAAGAAAAAGTTAATCGAGGAGGTGTCGATAGGGCGCGAGGTGAGCGACGTGTACCTCAAGCACCCCGGGAATGAGAGCTCTAGCGACGATGAGGGCGAGGAGCGGGAGCCGGAAACTGGTACGGATTGTGTGAAGTGAATAGAGGCTTTAATTGTTATCCAGCTGACTGGTATTATGATAGGCAGCAGCAAGCTGATGGGCAACGTGTATCTCAAGGTGTGCCCTTGTTTGACCGACACTAATTTCATAGAAACTTCATCGAAGCCATCATTTAGATACGTTAATTTTCGTGACGAAGTGGAAAAGTTAAAGTTGCTTAATTTTTGTCCTTAACGATGTACACTTTTTTTGAAAATAGTCCACCTAGGTGTCGGATGTAGATTTAAAGGATTGACGGATTTTGAAAAAGTGTAATTTATTGAATTAAACCTTAAATAGTTTCTATAATCTCAGCATTGTTTTTAACTCCGCCGCCATTACTGTCAAGGAAATAGGAGATATGAAACGTAGACAAGACAATACGGAAACAAGTTAAAAACAATGTTTTATCGTGTAGGATCTCAGCACATGGCCTCTATTCTACACTCAATATTGCTTATTGCGAAAAAAAATGTATTTGTCTTGTTTTCTCTGTACGTATTAAAGTTTAGTGAGAAAGGGATAAAATACTATGTCGCGTATTCACTACACTTGTGTTATCGAATGAGTCGGGAACTTAGACAATGATATATGTATACTTAAATTAAATTACGTTCTATTTTTCAGATGACAAACCGGAGGATGTGGCGATGTTCAAAGAGTTCTTAAGAAAGCACGTAAAACCAAACGATACCGACGCAACATAATTAGGATAATATGTCGATTGTAAATTTAGTGTAAGTCATATATTTATACAAAATAAAGCGAAAGCTTCTAAGTAATTTACTTATTTTATTTTGTTAGGTATTCTGCTAAAATTGTACAGGCGGTTTAGAAATTTATGAAAGACATTCATGTTTTTAAACGCTGTGCCAAGTATAAACTATTCGGAAAAGATAATTTTGATTCCCTAGAAGTCAAGATACAAGTAGCCAATCTACATTTTATAAAATCAGATTTTTATTGTTACGGAAAAAGGTAAACAAAGTTACGTTACTTTCAAAGTGACATTCCAGGGTTCTCAAAGTATGATCCACTAAGGAATATAATATTAGGTTAATCATTTTGCTCGAACGGTGACATTTGAAATAAATTTGAGATATTGTAATAAAAGTCGTACAGATTTGTGAAATAAAACATTATGCAGCATTTATTGCATGGCTCATCCAAATTCCATTAATAAAAACCGGGAAAGAGCATGTCGTGCTCAGTGAAGGTTACTACAAAACAAACACAAAAACCATGCTTATTTCTATTCAGTTATTTGAGGATATCTTAGATGTAACTCAAAATCAAATGAAGTAGGTATCAATACTAAACGGTGATAGTTTTCCTTTTAAATTCGTCATTCAACATTCTGGGGGCAAGTACTTAACTAGAGTGGAAATGAAACATAAATAGTCCACAGAAAAAATATATTTCACATACGAGGGGCTGCTGAAAAGTTCTAAGCCTAAGGTATTTTCTGGGGTCCTAGTGAAAAAGGGTATAAGTCTTCTGAAGATCAAGTGAAAAAGGGTTTAAGTCTAGTATACTCTGTTCATGTATATACCCTTTTTTATTACGAGTTAAGTCGACTTGTTCCCTTTTACACTAGGACCCCAGTTTTGAGGTTGTATATATATTTATGGTACTGGTACCATGAATACATATACATAGTGGCCAGCCACTAGATAGACCAATTAAAAACAAATAATGAAAAAAACTTTGTCATTGTCAATACAATTGTAATTTCTCGAGATATGTAACGATTAACATGTCTAAATTATCATAGTTTATTACGAACGTCAACACAGCATCAGCTTAGGTATTAACAATTTGTAACTTTATTTCTAGTTTATCCAAGAAAGAATAGCAAAGATTAGCAATGTACCTATGTTAAAAATATTTGAAATATTCTGATTTCATAAAAAAATACAGGAATAAGTTACGGTGTAATACTAATTCGGCGGAGTGATGCGAGTAGTAGGTACATCAATCAAAAATAATTCGCCCTAACGGTAGGTAATGTTATTTTAAGGGACTTTGATACTAGTTCTGTTCTGTATTTCCCCGGTTACAACAACTCTTTAATGATCCAAGCATTCGTGTCAGTGCTATGACCGTAAAAGAACTGCCTTCCGTTTATTGTAAACGGGAACGAAACAAGATATTTATCCTCCAAAGTGCCATGACTTATCTCTTTACCCATTTGACCATCCGGTAGTAGTTCTTGGATAAACCAATGCTTCCCATCTACTATACTTTGACCGTAGAAAAATGTTTTGCCTTGAATGCTGTACGGAAAAGAAACGAGATATACATAGGCGCAGTCCCCGTGACTGGTTTCCCTCTCCATTTTTCCACCGGGCAATAATTCTTGAATGAACCAATTGTATACGCCTTTATTACTCTGACCATAAAAATATTGTCTGCCATTCATCTTATATGGGAAGACTGTAGGATAAGTTTCCGCCCAATTACCATGATCCGTCTCTTGACCCATCTGGCCATCTGGCAGAAGTTCTTGGATGAACCAATTGTATCCATCAATTATGCTTTGACCGTAAAAATAATACTTGCCATTAATAGTGTATGAAAAAGACACCAGATACCTATAGCGCCAGTCTCCGTGACTCGTCTCCTGTCCCATTTTGCCATCAGGCAGTAATTCTTGTATGAACCAGTTCCGGTTTTCTCTACTTGACCCATAAAAGAACTGTCTGCCATTTATTTGATAAGGGAATACTGCCGTATAGCTTCCCGTCCAAGAACCCTGATCTGTGACTTGACCCATGCGACCATTTGGCAGTAGTTCCTGGATAAACCAATGGCGCTCATGGTCTGGGTCATGGCCATAGAAAAATGTTCTGTTCTGAATGGTGTAGGAAAATCCAACCCTAAATCTGGTGCCCGAACCAGAAGCCATCGTCTGTCCCATTTTCCCCTGAGGTTGAATTGGATCATCGACACGACACGTTTCCTTTAAGTTGATGCTTCGGCGTCTTCGATAGTTTTCTTCGTACCCACAAGCAAAGTCGTTTTCGTTCAAGAAAGTAATGTCAGGGCTGCGGTAGTACACGCTTCTGGCGTCGTACTCGTCAGTGTACGCCGTATACTGCAGGGCAAACCTCACCGGCCTGAACACTCTGTATTGCTGTGGTCTTATGATCACATGGTCTTCGTATTCTGCTGCGAACCTCCAGAGCACACGGCCGTTAGGGTAGTTCAATAAGTATCTACGGATCCAATCTTCGTTTGACCTCCAGTACGAACGGGGTATTCCAACTTCCGCATTTTCTGGAATAAGCGCTAGGTGTCTGTTGATATTCCTGGCCATGGGAACGAAGTTTTCGGCAGTTGAGGTTCCGCCCAAAGAATGAGCCAGTATATGGCTTCGATCATCTGTTGTGTAGATACCCATGAGTTCCATTTGCTCATCAACGTCCCTTCCTAAAGATGGATATGTATTGGATCGTGGTAAATGATTCCTTCTGATATCCGCGATGCGAAAGATAGGTATTCGCTGATGATCGTTGATTACTAAGTCGCCATAAGTCGTTATTGGGTTGCGCCTGTTAGGGTTTGTACCGGTTTCAGTTATGTAGCCAAGCGATCTGTATAAATTAATGATTTGGCTTAAGTCATAAATGGATACGCTCCCGATCAATTCCCTGCGTGATCTTCGTGGTTTATTGACGTCCTTGCAGTATTGTACTTCAGTTTTGTTGCTGCTATTTACTGCATTACTTTTAAAAAACGTCTTTATTAAGCCCAACTTGTAATTCAGACATTCTGGATCTTGTGATTGCAGTGTCGGGGTAGGAATCTGATCCTGAAAATAAAATGGAGTTGGTTTTACAAAAACATTTTTTTCTGAGAAAGCTCTAAACAAAAACAGCAAAGCCCGAATAATTTACAAAACTTAAAAACTATTTTTTTCACAATTATAGGGAAATGTACAGTTTTTGGTTGGACTATTAGCGTAGCGGCCTCTATCGAAATACAGACACTATAAAAAGCAATTATTACAGTTTATTGAAATAAATATATATCAGGGGACGAGCTCACACAAATTGATCTAGACCCAAACTAAGCTCTAGGCTTGTACTATGGGTACTGGACAAACATACTTAAATAAAGAAATGGAAATATAGAAAACAGTCAACAACAACAAGAGTCAGGAGCAACTAGCGCTCATCACACAAATATCTGCCCTTACCGGGATTTGAACCCGACGCCGTTAGTTTCGCAGGCACTACCAACTAGGCTAACGTGTCTTCGTGGTGTATGTATGTTATAAACATTGCAGAGGCCGGAATTCTCGTAGCACTTTTGAGCTGTCAAAGGGACTTCTCGCTTATAGACTTCCGATTTACATACATACATAACATCACGCCTTCATTCCCAAAGTGGGATAGGCAGAGCTACTGAAATTACAACAACTCCATAAAGACTTGTTGATAATTCTGTAACCACATTTTGCTCATCGACTTCCGATATACATATGTACGAGAGAAGATTTAAAGTAGGGGTAAATAACAGGCGGTCTTATCGCTTAAGAGCGAATTCTTTCAGATACATTTTGAGTAGTTGAAAATGTGAAATAGAGATTTGCATTGAAAACAGTGGAAAGTTGTTACTTATTAGCGATTCTTGTTGTAATTTCTTTCGAATAATGTTCAAAAGTCATAAGAAATCCGCGAATTATTCATAAAGAACAATTATGTATTATTATTTTAATTCCCATTTAAAATTTCCAAAAAGTTAGTATGCAAAGGTTATCTCGAAGAGATCGCTCCTGCCTGTTTAAATTGTAATTTTAATATTGTATTCTGTATTTATCGATATACGTAGGAATGTATATCGGGAGTCGATAAACGAGAAGTCCCTATGACAGCTCAAAAGTGCTACGAGAATTCCGGCCTCAGATTATAAAGAAGAATAGGTAAGACAATGACAGCAAACATTTTTACAGACAATTCAAAAAGTTTTTAAATTACAAGGAGTTTTTGTATCCCTTATTAATGTCCCATCCTCCTCTTTTCCGCCATTCTTCCTCATCAGCCCGCCACTAAGTTCGAAAAGCCCGCCAGGGATGTGATAGATTTTTTTACCGGTAACGAAAAAGGACAATCTTTTGTAGTTAGAAATCTTATTTTCTTACATATGTACAAAACGAATAATTTCATTGTTCTGTGACAAACAAACACACACTTATACATATTTGAAAACATTCAAATTTTTAAATAGGTATTTTATTCAGTTACTTGGCCACACGAGGGCTCTTTTACACGTCGGTAATTGAATTGAATTGAAGCGCTTCGGAGAAGACCATCATTGCGGAGAAGAAGCACCGCATAAAACTCCAGCAGAAGGTTATTTTTTCAATCGTAAAATACTGACTTATAAGTAAGTTAAATAAAGTAATACTCGTAGGTAATTGGGTCACTATACCGACCACACTTTTGAGCGGCGGACATGATACTTGTGTTGTGAAGTACATGTATCAAAAATCTATTGATTTTCTAGATAACCTTATTCAAATGCTGAGCCATAGTTCAAATTATTATTAACTTATTAAATTAGTCTTAAAAATCTAAAATCAAGTTTGTGTCGTGTCGTGTACTTGTCGCATATAATTTTTAAAACATTTAAAAAAAAGGTCAATAACATTAAATTAAAAATAATGATTACAACAACACAAAGAGGTCTATACAACATAATAAACATTTATATTATTTAAAGATAAAAATACATTAAATCACTCACTTTATTCCCGGACGATAGTTGGCATAGCAAGCCAACCAGCACCGCCTGCCGCAACATTTTGAGTACCTAGTGGACAATATGAGCCTATATTTATACTCTCCGCATAATGTGAATAGCACATGAAGGCTATTTCGACAATATCACGTACCTAACACAGTTTAAGGTCCGTACTTAAACGCCCCCGTGTTCGTTCAGATACGTCGTTATCAAATGCTAGGGCTGAATTAAGATTCGTCTTCCCATTATCACGTCATGTTCCTGCTATTGCTCTCGGGGTTTCCCCGGTGTTGGTTATTAGTTATTATTCTGATTTACGCACTCGTGACCCCTTAACCCAGCTGACCTAGGTAAAAGAAAAAAAATATTGGCCTATTTAATAAGAGCACTTTTACACGTCAAAATTCTATCAGCGCCAGATCAAAGAACATACCTATTGTAATTTCTATAAATTATCGTTTTCTTAGTATTTAACGTTACTTCTCTGGTATTTTATCACTTCATCGAATGTATCATTTCTGCTGAAGCCATAATGTTTTCAGGGTATCTTTAATATTAATTACGTAGGTTAGGTTAGGTTAGATGTTTAAGATACCCTGAAAACATTATGGTTTCAGCAGAAAACATCTTTCCATGAAAATGAATTAGATACATTCGATGAAACGTGTTTTTCTACATATAGGGGTCAGTGATGGATTCTGGGGGGTCATGACTCATGAGTGTATTTTAATAATCAAATTGAATGTTATATAGACTGTATTTTTTGGAGCTTGTATTGTATCCGCCCTGGGGGTTATAATGAATGATATAGCTGTGCAGTTCATTTGGATTTTTTCCTTGCACACCGCTCAGCGGAGCGGCTGCTTTTCCACCAGGGATGTGCGAGGTAGCGACCTCGCACAGAGCTCTGTCCTTTAGTAACCCAGCAGAAGTGAAACTTGGATACGATATTATTATTATTATTGTCAATATTTATTTAAAATCTGTAAGTTAAGTTTTTTACAATAAATGTTAAGATATAAAAGTAAAATAACAATACTCATATAAAAAACAAACACTATAAAAAACCTAACCTACGGGTGCCGCCGGCAGCGGGGCAGGGCTCAAGCTACCGGTGGTTAGGGCTGCAGAGAGAGGAACCTCCTCCAATACGTGCCGTGTCGAGGAGTACTGCTTTCTGTATCTGGCCCTTGATCCAGCCACCTAGCGAGAGTCTCTTAAGGTGTTGATCGAGACTCTTCGCTATAAGACCGTTCGCTGAAACAACCATCGGGACAATGATCGTCGAGTCAACATCCCACATAGCGGTCACCTCATGAGCCAAGTCAAGGTACTTGCTGAACTTGTCCTTCTCAGCCTTCACGAGGTTCTCGTCATGCGGGATGGTGACGTCAACGAGCACTGCCCGGCGTTGAGATCGATCTGTTAACACGATATCAGGCTTATTGGCAACAATAGTCCTGTCCGTGATGACAGATCGATCCCAATAGAGCGTAGCACGACCATTTTCGAGAACTGGTGCCGGTGTGTACTTATAGTACGGCACTTCGGACTCAACAAGACCATATTGAAGAGCAAGTTGCTGATGGATGATCCTGGCCACGAGGTTATGTCTGTGCAAATACTCACCGTTGGCCAAATGGGAACAATCAGAAATAATGTGTCTGAGAGACTCGCCGGGGCGACGATATTATGTCAGTATTGAGGAATACCTACATTACAATCATGTAAAAACAATTTTTAGAGTTTAACAATAACATGTTGGTAATTTGTGATCAACATCGTCCACCACTAATTAATACTTTATGTGTACATTAGCTGTTTCCCGCGACTCCATCCGCGTAGCAGTCGTTTATCGCTATTCCGTCAGGAAAAATAAAATTGAACTAAACGACCTACACTGTACTCATGGGCAGTTTAGTCATAAAACTGTTTTGGCTTATACATTGCACACTGGGCGTTAGCTGATCTCGCGTTTTTTTTTCCTGGGCGGCACGAGGTTGTCTTTAAAGTCAAAATTCTAATAAAAAGGGTTATGTTCGTCAATCATTCTAATTTTAACAACTAAACGATCGAACATTGAAAATGTTAAAAGCATATTCTAGACCAGTATAAAAGGAACTTTTACGCAATATTATTGACGTCAACTTTTGGGACACTGTATATAAAGATTGATGGAGTCTTGACAAATCTGTTAAGGGATTCTTTAAACCAAATCATCTTTCAATTCGACAACTATCTTAGTTGTCCCGTCTAAGCATTATTGACATGGAGTGTGTATTTTTAGTTTAGTCGCAGGTTCTGTCGATGGAGCAACTCGGCCAGAGTTAAGGGGGTATCGCGTTCTCTCGGACCCTGCCTCCAAGGGCAGCGTAGTGTAATAAGAAACAAGGAGGACGGGTCCCTTAACAGGCCGATCAAGTGGTTCCGATTTCCCCGCCTCCCAAACACTTTGTCAACATGGCTGGGTCGTTTTCAAAAAAATTGTACATAGTTAAGGGCTTTAATTAAAACAAAACTTAATTGATTCCTTTGTGTGACGAAAGTTACCCATACAGGTTGTATGACTAACTTTCGTTATACAAAGGACGCGATCGTGATTTTGTTTTCATTAAGCCCTTAACTATGTACATTTTTTTTGAAAACGACCCGGCTGGCTGGGTGTTACAAATCGATGAAGTAGTTATACTGATATACTTAACCGCAAAGATACAAACATACAGGTCAAACATATAACCTTCTTTAAAGTAGGTAAATATTTTTTGTCATTGGTCTTGAAAAAGCTTTATTTCCGTTCAGAGGGCAGATGTATAAAAACAGAAATTAAAATACTCAAACAATTTCAATTTCAATACATAAAAAAACCGCAATCAAAAACGCAAAAAATATCTTATTTTAAAATTGTAGGTCGGCTTTTTTTGTTGAAAATATTGTGGTCGCCGATTTCAGTTGGACTAACCTATTAGGTAGAAGTTATTTTTAGCGTTTTCTGTTTTTTTTTTTTAAATATGTACTTTATTTTATACTTTTTAGTGATCATAATACGCTGTTAAGTAGTTCCACTTAGTTGATATGAGACTTTAAGTTATTTCAAGCGCGCCGCAAGCAACGCTGCGAGAAAGTCATATTTCAACAAGTAAATATTCTTCGTTGTAATTGCTCAACTATCTTAATCGAGATATCTTATCGCCACCCTTGAAATAGGTACCGTTGTTGAGTTCATCTGTGGTCTTCCTTATCAGTTTCACTTCACTAAATGATACTTTCTGAATGCAAATGCTAGACTTGTTACTAAAAATACTAAAGTTCAGATTTGGTAACAATGGGACCACCTCGGAAGTATATCAAACCAAAAATGAATTTTCAAAATCGGTCCGCAATTGACGAAGTAATCGGTAAACATACATACAGTGGAACGTATAACCTCCTCCTTTTTGGAAGTCGGTTAAAAAGAAACAAACATTTGGTGCAGTAAAATAAATTCGATCTTTATTTGAAATTACAAATACCTATCTATTTAGTTAAGTAGTTATTTAAGTACCCAATTCATTTTCTTTCGCATTTGGTAACAATTCTGAGTTGTGTAAGTTGTTCGTTTCAATTTAACTAACAATTGTAATAAGTACATTATTTTATGAGAAAATAAGCGTAAATAATTTATATCAATAATGTTGTACATGGACGATTTAAAAAAAAAAACATACTTAAAGGCTTAATGAAAAAAAAAGATGAGAATTTTATGTGAGCCAATATGGAGTTATACATATATGTATTGTATTGTGTAACTACATTTTGCGCACTGGGGCATACAAGGTCAAAAAAACAGATCGCCATCGACAAACAAACAGAACTTGGAGTTTCATTCTACCTGTCTAAGAAATGAACAGGTTGTGAAGAACACCCCAGATGTTAAAGTGACAAGGTAGACCTGAAGTTTGAGCTGCTCAAATAAAGTAGTTTTATTTTAGTTTATTACAAACAATTACGATATTATTCTATTTTTTTTGTAGGTTTCAATATATGTTACATTTTTAAATAAATAACTTGTAGTAAGATAAGTTAGGCTTGTGCCTAGAGTAGGCACGCAAGAAAATGAATATCTCGTTGTGGTTCACTGAGCCTCATTTTATAGAAGTGTGTTCGATTACGTCAATTTATGTAAAATTTATCATAAGGCCGCGTCTTAGTGGATTAAAATTAGTATATTAAAGACAGGTACAGATGCAAAGAAAAATTAAACGACATCGTATTTGGTCGAAAGCGTTCGCGTTTATCTGGCTTTCTCAGTTAGTACCTCCGATAAGCTAACTAAGTTTACAAATGAATCGGCAAAAATTGTATCGCAAAGTATCACTTCCCATAAGGTTTATACCATATTTTCATTTCGGCTGCTGGTCATTTGGCAAAACATAATTTTGCACTTTAAGTTTTTGCAACTGAATGTTTTGGCAAACTGATGTTTACCAAATAATTACTTGGTATTTTTTCAGTATTCCATCTAAGGTTCATCTTTTCGTTGAATGTGTCGATGGGAAATACTTGTAACATAGTTTTCCCAAAGCATGGCATATAAGTTCTACCCTAATTCAGTAGGAAATAAAAATAAATTCTAAGACGTCAACGGCGCTCCGCTTGGCGGAGCTCATATTCTGTGTAGATGAGGCGCTATGCGCCTTGACACAACTCTTACCTAAACTAGCAACTTGTTTCTGTTGTGGTCACAATTCTAACCTAATCATGAATTTTTAAAGTATGGAATAAATTAGTACCGTAAATTCATACAACTATGGTCCTAGCCTGCAACAATGGTACACTTTTCTGTATTACATTATCCTTAAACTATAATTTTAGGGCAAACAATACTCTAGACCCAGTACCCATAGCGATAAGCTATAATATTTTCAGGATAAAATAAGGAAATTTGGACTATTGCTGCAGGCTTTGAACATAGTTCTATGAGTTTACTATGAAGAGTCAATTTTTTTTTCAGCAACAACTTAGCTTTAGGTAAAAGGATTGCTAAAAAAATACCTATTTGCCAAAATAATCTTAGGAACATTTTGCCACATGACAATTAGACCAAATGAAAAATTGCAAAACAAAAATGTGCTATTGGTTTGCCAAATACTGCAATATAGTTAGTTGGGAAATGATACCAGACGAACTATATTTCACTGAAACGGCAGTACACAATTTTTCCTACATTGTCGCAACTGAGCACAGCAGGGCGTGTTATTGTAGATAAAAAAAAAAGATGTCGTTTGATTATTCACTACGTCTGTATAATTTTAGTTAGTCAGACTTCACGTACAATCCTCGACGTCCAAGCAAGTTAAAACCTGTTCAATAAAATGCTTCATCTGTCCCGGTTCATAAATTAGAACTTGCTTGAATAAGCGTCAAGAAAGTCGAGGACTGTAGGTTAAGACACTGGAGACCCACTATTGTCTTTTGTTTATTCTAGAATAGAAACTAAGCTGCGATGTAAAAAGTCCTGCACTGAACGGCATTACGAACCGTGAGTCACCAACTGAGTTACCCTAAAAAAGTTGCTATTTTTTTTAAAATCAAATTTAGTTTTCACTGTGGTAGCAATGGCGCGGAGCCTCGGCCGGCGCGTTCGTAGGAGCCGTCGACCAGTTGCCACGCAGGGCGGTAATTAAAGCTACCCGAACAGCTTTTCACCGCTAAGGCCGGGTTTGGCCATGTGTTTTTTGTGCTGCCTATTGATGTGTATCTGTGGATATAATACGTACGGAGTTACAAGGGTAGTAAAAAACTTATCAAGATGGGTTTTTTGAACACACAAAAGTCAAGTTTCTACGGGTCAAGTTAGTATATTAAGTAATGTGGTTAGTTAAATTACAACAGTGATTGATGACTATTATCCATAAGGTTCAAAGTGAAAGTTAATTTATAATTACACTTCTACAATGTTGTCCAGCCGGACTGTTAAGTAGTTATGTTTATTGCCCAAGCTTTTGTAAACTGAACAAATCTCAACTCAATTTCTACTAACCTAGGGTCACTTACCCCTTGTCGTAGAGGCTGCAATAAGGCACCTGTCGTTGCAGAATGTAGCTCCAGATCTGATGGTAAGACCAGTTGAGAAGCGGCGACACTCGCATTATCTGAGGCCAGTTTGGATCTGTTGTCTATAAAAAATATATATCTATAAAACGTTTAATAATAAAGGAGTTCTTATTGCAGTTAGAATTAATAGTCTCATGATTACCGAGATAGTTTGAAAAAAAGTGTACATTCTTTTCATTTGAGAACTAGACTTGACGTCCTCCGTTTTTTCGTCGGTTAAAAATTTTCGAAGTCGCCACCTGTTTCAAGTCACTTTATTTTACCTGTACCCGCATGCTTGATTATAATTACTGCAAACTACCTACACTGAGGGACTTGCAATATTAGAGTTCCTACCCAAAAGGTATAGGTGAAAAACTTAAGTAAATGACCTTTTTTATGTTAAAGAGAAGGCACACGAGCACTCAGGCCACCTGATGGTAAGTGGAATCCGAGACCCATAGACATTTGAATTCTCAAGACTATAATCCTAAGACCTCAAATGCGTTGCTAACCCTGAGGACTAAGATGGAATGCCTCTATGCTAGTAATTTCACCGGTTGTCTTATCCCCACAATGCGAACACTGTTGCTTGGCGGGTGGTTAATGGATAAGATGGTGGTAGCGATCCGGATGGACCCTGCACAGGGTCCTACCACCGCTACAAACACATTAACAGTAGTAACACATCAGTATAGACCGTTCTACATTGTACTATATTTGAAATTTGACGTAAATTCCATACTCGTATTAGTTTTGTACACAACCACATACAACAGGTCCTTTAATTAAGTTTTTCACCTTTATGCCCCTAATGTTTTTCGGGATGTAGAAGGCAAACATGCACACTGCTCTCTTTGTTATATCTGTCAAAATCATATTGCTTTTAACATGTTATCGTATTGTCGTTTTGATAGCTCTCATTTACTTGACAGTAGTAGTGGTCGAGTTAAAATCGATATGATAACATGTTAAAAGCCATATGGTTTTCCAAATAAATAAATAAATATCAGGGGACGATTTCACACAAATTGACCTAGTCCCAAACTAAGCTCTAGGCTTGTACTATGGGTAGGTACTAGACAACGATAAACATACTTATATAGAGAAATATTCGCGCTCATCACGTAAATATCTGCCCTTACCGGGATTTGAACCCAGGACCGCTGGCTTCGGAGGCAGGGTCACTCCCAACTAGGCCAACGTGTCGTCACCAATAGAATAGAACCCTTGATGGCAAGTGTTATGTAATGTAAGGCTAGCTTACCGAAGTAACACAAAATTTATGTAACTTACCTGCATAAATAGTAAATCACTGCTATACGGATCCGTCCTCCTGGTCCCCATCAAGCAGGCTTTCAACTTCACGTCTCCATCTAGTATCATCTGCAGTGTACTCTTCATCTCCCCCTCCATAACCACCAACCTAATACCATAATGTAGCTCCACTTGTTTCACAAACTCTTCCAATTCGCTAAAGGGGCTGGTAGTTCGTATATAGACGACCTTGAGATCTTTTATCACTGAGTTTGTTTTGCACATATCTATTAAAACGTTTATGACTATGTCTAGGAGGACCGTGCAGTCTTTCCCGCCGTTGAACGATAGGAATACTTCGTCGAGCTTATACTGCTTAAAGCATTTTCTTAATACCTGAAAAAATATTAATATTCATATTTGCATAAAAATCACATCCTACTTACAAACTATTTACATACAAATAGGCAAGTTAATCATATGCAACCCTGTTGGGCACGGCAATGGAGAGAGACTGAGGTTCACATAGCTTTATCTTTTAAGGCCGCTTTAAATACTTTAATTGATTCAATTTCCTAAATGGGTATATATTTTTACTGACATTGCGTTGGGGCTTGTGCCGTGCTATTTTAATTTTGAAGTTGTTAGTAAGTATCGCCAAGTTATTTTTGAACCTTGTTTCATACCTTCTTGGTTGGTGGTTTTTTTAGCGTATTTGTTGGGATATTTTCGCACGAATTTGCATATCTCGAATTATATATATTGATGCAAGGGTTGATGTTCGCAAGAATTCGTATACATTTTTGTTGGAGTGTCTGCGCCATTTCCCCATAGTATTAAGCCATATTTTAATCACGAATAGGCATACGCGTAATATGCAGCTAGAGCTGATTTTAGATCTGTAGTTCTTTTTAATTCTCTCTTCTAAATTTAACTTTTAAGTCTTCCTACGTGGGCTTTCCAGTTAATATAAGTATCTATATCTATATCAAGCAATGTAAATTTGTCAACGCATTCTATGTCGTGACCGTTATACTTGTCTGTGGTCCTTTGGAGCAAAGTGTATAGGATAGGAGAAGTAGTTCATCTTTAAACAAAGACATCGCGCGGCTTGCATGTGTGCGTAACGCCTAACGCCTCCGTAACGACATCTAGCCACTGACTTCAAACTATGTCAGTGGTCCCACAGCGCTCGGACGCGTTACGCACACATGCAACCCGCGCGATGTGCCTTTGTTTGATGATGAACTACTGATACTTATACTTTGCTTGAAGCTTTAAAAAAAAGAAG
This sequence comes from Acleris holmiana, assembly GCA_949316455.1. Taxonomy (NCBI): domain Eukaryota; kingdom Metazoa; phylum Arthropoda; class Insecta; order Lepidoptera; family Tortricidae; genus Acleris; species Acleris holmiana. Next base: position 17,759,828 of record OX438767.1, read on the forward strand.
CTTCTAGGGTGATTGCACCCAGTGTTGGACACTTTAAGCTGACAAAAACCAATAATGGACACTTTACTCTTAATTCAAAGATCATAAGGTTATAAATTGACTGTTGCCGAACAAATGAATAACCTTTGTCTTCTGTAAAATAAGAGTCAAGTGTCCGTCATTGGACCTTGTTCATTACTGGTTCGATCACCCAAATTCAACGCAATCCAAGGATACGGCCATTAAACTCATTAAAGCCTTATTTTCTAACACTTTGCAGGGGAATCAAAACCTAAAGGATACTTCCCATTGACCTATGTAGAATCATTAAATTTGACAAGAAGGAAGGCGTTACAGCACAAGTAAAGGGGAAACTCCGTAAACATTAAATCTGTAGTTACATCACAAAAAATATTATTATCCATTTTACACCTACAACTTTGAAAGGCACCCTCAGTGCACGAGTCCGATTCTCAATGGCCGTTTTTTATTAAATATAGCCTAGAATTTAGAATTCGTTTATCGATACCCCCGGGACCTGTTTAACTTTTCCGGGATACAAAATTACCCGATACAAAATCTAATTAAAATCTGTTGAGCGTTTTAGCAGTAAAGACCGAACAAATAAACTAACAGGGTTACTTTTGTATTTATAATGTTAGTTGGATGGATAGCAACACAAACGATACATCGCGATTATAAATCTGATCAAAATACTTAATAATAACCTACTTTTGAAAAGCTTCAAGCATCAAGATGTTTAGAACTATATTTACATGAATTTAATTTAATGGTAATTCCACCTGGGTACCCCTTTTCTTTGGGGTTTCCCCATTCTGTCCCAATCCCAATTGTCAATAGTATTTTTTGAAATGGTGTTCTAAAAAAATCGTGCTAAAAGAGGTTAATCTAATCACAAAAGCATACTTATTTTATTTAAAAAATTTGGACTAGTAAAAACGTCATTTTGTTTGGATCTGCGGCTGTGATGCAGAAAAGACCTTGTGGCGTTGAGACTCCTTAGCCATAGCAGAATTTTATTTATTTAATATCTCGGTAACTAAAAACATATTGTTTGTTTCTTTCGAGACAAACCTCTAAAAGTATGATGAAAAAGTAGCGGTTGTCAATTAAATAATTACAATGTATATAAAAAAAAAAACCTGTTCAGCCTCGTTCAAAACGTCGGTGAAGTCTGGTAACTCCATCGTAACGTCTTCGCCCTGCGGTGGCATGGCGAACACTAACCTGAAAACAACCAGCACTACATTAAGTATCAACACGTCACAATCACAACACGCAAAGTTCTGTAAACTTTACTGCCAAGTATCAAGACTCATTTCCCAGCACAGTATACCTCGACCACCCTAAAGCCGGTCCTCAGTGTGCCATCGTTTGCTAACGTCAACGACACACTGACGTGACTCTGTCTGATTGGAAGAGTGCGTTACTTTTCTACGTTCCGAAATGAGAGCCGGATTCATTGTGGACGAACTATACTGACTACAACGCATTTTCATTGGTCGATAACCCGCATGCGACCTGCCAAAGACAAATGGCAGTATCTCAGACAAAACTCCTGTAGTAAATGCAACCTTATTACTAACGAGATAGGATTGAATCTGCTTTAGCTATCGAAAATTGGTGACAGTTAAGTACAATAGACACAAAGGACGGCCTAAGCAACTCCAAACTAATATTTGGCGAGTTATAGAAATACATTGAGGATTTAGTACACAGGTTGTACAGACTGAAGGTATTGTAGCGACGCAATGTAAGGATTATGGACCAAATTAAATTAAATTTGTATTAATGTGTTGGTTGCTATGTTTAAAGAGTTTAAAAAATGTTTGCTTGTCGATGAATGAAATACTTGTAAAATCAAGATAACGCTTAAAGGAAGGATACGCTTCATTAGGTGTGTTAGCTCAAGTGTAAATAATGATATTCAGAATTGTTATAATACCTACCTATTTCAGGGTCGATTAAAAGATTTTCTATAGCAATCATTTATAATTATCCACTTTAAAAAAATGGCTATTTGCTACTTGTCTTGTCTACAGACACATTTTAAGAAAGAACGATGAAATCTGGCCTCTGGTCATTAGTGTTTTATTTTAGCTTTACTTGATTTTTAATCGTAGGTAATCATATTGTTAACTTAGTAGTTCTAATCTTCTAATTCACTTGACAATGAGAACGGCTATAACGCCCACAGTATGATTACGATACAGAAACAAGATGGGCTAACATCAATGGTAATATAGCCCGAAATAACACTTATCGACTTGCAATGGGCTGGCATTGAAAGCAGAGGCTTTATCCTACTCTGTAGAACCATATTGCTCTTGACATGTTATCGTATTGTCAACGTTACGGCCCGATTTGCATTAGGATGTACATAATCAAGGCAATTTAATTTAAACTATAACTATGGGAATATAGTCCATTATTCTTTGTTTAAAATTTTAAATTGGCATAGTAGAGCAAACGTTTTTGAACTTTATTTCCTTGCAGCTAGATACAAATACCTATTCACTCAAAACTTCCTGTTCGTAGTATGGTGGGCCTTACGAGGCAATAATGACAGCCGAGTTAAAACAATACATGTCACAAGCACTATGGTTTTACCGAATACAATAGAGCCGTGGGATAGTTTAGGCTTGGCCATGACGGTGCTATTTATTCGAAGGGAGCCGTGCGAAAAAACAAATGCAAAGAAATCCCATCGCCGAGCGGGGCATAGGTTAGTACTTCATGCAACTCGAATCGTTGCATTTGTTTTAGTCGCTCCCGCGCATAGCTGCCACTGCCGCCAAGGACCCTTACCATGAGGTGCAATTACAGTACTCGCTAGCGAGTCGAATGCTGTCCCTCACAGTATTGTAGGAGATTGGAAGGGGCAGAGCATTAGAATCTGGCGAGTATAGTAACGTATACGTCATGGTAAGGATACACAGCCTAGATGCGTTCGGTAACTACCGTTACTATTCGTTTGAATTTAAACCAATCGCGTCACTGGTAGATCAAGTGACTTTTCGTATTACGTAATCTACCAGTGACGCGATGGGTTTAAAAATAAAACGAATCGAAACGCTAGTGAGCGAACGCAGAGTAACGGGTAATGTAAGTACTTAAGTTAGAGAAGCTCATTGGTACATGGTGACCGCGGGGGTTCAAACTCGGTACCTTACGATCACGAGTCAACCCCCTAAGCCACTAGGCCACCGACGCTCTTAACCGGCTTGTTAGCCGCTCATAAAGTTTTTATAATGGTTCGCCTTAATTTTCTTCCCATATTTAACTAGTAGATTATTTTAGTACCTAGTCGTATTTTTTCCCAACCTAATTTGATAGAGACAGAGTCGACGGAGCTTTAGCTCCTATTTCTGGGTTATTTTCCCTCCAGGCCTGATATAAAAATGAACCTAACCTTACCTACCTACGAATTACGACTCCGTCTCTGTCAAATTAGGTTGGGAAAAAATGCGACTAGTAAAATAATCTACTGGTAAAATATGCGAAGAAAATGAACGCGAACATTATAAAAACCTTTATGAAAAATCGCTACATGAAGAAAGGCGAACAAGTAATTGAATTTGCGATATGAAAAAACGCGATGTGAAAATTCGCTAAGTACTATGAAAAAATGCATTTGTGAAAATAATCTAAAAATCTCTAAATCTTAAACACATGGTTACAAACACGGGCATTGTCCGATGTATACCAAATGCTTGAGCCTGAATCTTGAGATCCACGGAGTCAGTTGACAAACTGCCCAGAGAGATCACAGTAGGCCGAAATAACAAATTTAAATCATGAAATTTAGACAAAGGCATTAATTACTGTATGTGTGTATGTAATAACACCCCTCTTCATTGTAGAGGGGTAAAAACCGCGTCCAAATCAGTATCCTTTTGGGAGCTTCGATGCCACAAAAAGACACGTTAAACTCATAACACCCCTTTGTGTTGGGGTTAATCAGAAATGAGTTTGTTGTATTTGTTAGCGCACAATACTTAGTAAATAGAGATCGGAAAATAATAAACAATTTAATCTAAAGTTTTTTTATGACAAGGAGAAGGCACCCGAGCACTCAGGCTACCTGATGGTAAGTGGAATCTGAGACCCATAGACATTAGAATTCTCAAGACTATAATCCTAAGACCTCAAATGCGTAGCCAACCCTGAGGACTAAAATGGAATGCCTCTATGCTTTTTTATAGTATTTTCACCGGTTGTCTTATCCCCACACCGGAACACAACAATGCGAACACTGTTGCCGGTGGTTAATGGATAAGATGGTGGGAGCGATCTGGCGGACCCTGCACAGGGTCCTACCACCACTAACCGAGAGCCTATCTTCCTATTATGATAGTGTTTATCGATGGGATAAAACATCTGTCAGTTTCTGATCAGTATGTACATACATAAGTCCGAGAGTGACCGGTGCTTTATCCATCGCGATAAGTCGATCATAACACGGAGGCCGGAGTGGTTGTAACCAGGTAAAATATTGATTTATTTCTATTGAATACCGTCTGCCATAAGATATATGGGAGCAAACAAGATGCTCACAAATATCTGAACACGACTCCATTGTCAAGGCGTTATAGTGCATGTTCCAATATATTTGAGCACCGTGAAGAGTACAGATATATTTGTTGGCGACTGTACACGTGAATTTACGCACAGTTTGAGATAGGTATATTAGGTTAGATTGTGACTATAGTTTTTTTCTTAATCAGCAGACAATATTGGAAATTGAATACTGATTTGTAAGTCATACAAATATTTGCTCTTACTGGGAATTAACCTGGGACCACTAAGTTCATAGGCAGGGTCACTACTTAAGTGGTAAGCCTACTTACTTGTTCGGACATTATGAAACTATGAATAAATTAATGAAATGAATGAATTATTTATTAGCTGTAAGTGTGGATTACAATGGTGATTAACTTAGCCATGTCTAGCGTGCAAAAATTATAAACATAAAACTATCTTACAACTAAAATTAAACTGTAATTGATGAACTGATGAGACTTCATCAATAATGTCATTTCATCAAATACATCAATTCGTCAAATGCTATTTTCTGCTGAAACTATGTTTTCAGGGTATCTTAAAAATTAATTACATAGGTTAGGTTATGTTAGATGTTTAAGATATCCTGACAACATTATGGTTTCAGCAGAAAATAGCATTCAATGAAATGATATTCAATAAATTGATACATTTGATGAAAGTTGTTTCAATGAAATGATAGACACCCCAATTAAACAAGGTCACTAGTAGAATGACTCGGTCGCAAAATTACCGACTCGCAAAATGACCCCATCGCTTGTAGCCCACATCTCAAAATGTCCGAGTCGTAAAATTACCACATCGCTTGTAGCCTACTTCTCAAAACGTCCGAGTCGCAAAATGACCACATCGCTTGTAGCCTACTTCTCAAAATGTCTGAGTCGCAAAATGACCACTTCGTTTGCGTTACTAGGTAGGTTAGGTTCGTTAGGTAACTTCAAATGCCCGAAGGGCAAATTTCCCAAGAATAGCAGCCCCGCCATGCGGGGCTGCGTCGATTTTGCTAAGACAGGCATAGAATGAAAAAAGCAAAGTGGTCATTTTGCGGCTCACTCATTTTGAGATGTGGGCTACAAGCGATGTGGTCATTTTGCGACTCTGACGTTTTGAGAAGTAGGCTACAAGCGATGTGGTCATTTTACGACTCAGTCATTTTGAGATGTTGGCTACAAGCGATGTGGTCATTTTGCGATGTGGTAATGTTTCGATCTAGTCACTCTACTAGTGACCCATTAAACACTTGTAAAAATATTAAAAAAAAATTGGTACATTTTCATTATTTTGTTACTTTATTTGGGTTACTTGAAAATTCTGAGGGTGTTAATTAAAGTAAAATTAAATTTAAGTATTTTTGTTAAAACATTACACTCTGTGTTTTGAGCCAGTCAGGTATCACTACTAGTGGCAAACTAGGTTTTTTTTTGTTAATTTTTATCACATAAGAGGAATAATTGGTTCTTTGGTATATTAAGTAAAATGGATATAATCAAATTAAACACCATACTACTACTAAAATTGTATAATCAAAATAAATCTTAGACATTATACATAATCAAATCACTTATCAAAATCTTAATGTTTCTTTACTTAATTTAAAAAATGTAAATTCAATGCTTACTATGTAAACACCACTCTCAAAACAGTTTGTTAAAGATTCACTATTACTTATCGAGACACATTTTTTTTGTTGGAGGTTCACTCCTACAGTCTATTGCATTAAACATCACATTATTCAGTTTGAAGCTCACTCGTATCATTTCTTTCTTTGGTGACACATTTCTTACATGAAAAACATCTATTATATCATCAGATATATCCATGTTAATATTATAAATGACCATAGCCTTTGCAACAGGTAATACATCATCACCCATGGCAAAGCAGTACACATAAACAATGACTTCACAATCAAGCTTCTCAGCCAACTTATGATTTTCTATCAACCCATTAAAGTGTTTTAAAAACTCCACAGCCAGAGCAGGCAAATTCATTGTCACATGTATTTTGGCATTTTTAGCCAACTTCTCTTTCCCCAAGCAATAATCAGTAATGTATTCTTTAAAAATTGTGGTGATAAAGTCTTTCCCATCCAAATTGAAAGATTTAAATAAATTCATATCAAGTTTATTTGACTCAGCATTATGATTTAACCACTTAAAAGAGTCTGGGTTTAAATCATTAGCAAAAACTTTGCATTTTTTCTTCACAGCAGGAATAGCAAATGGTCCAACACCACAGAAAATGTCGAACAATACATCCCCTGGTTTCAGGAAGTTTAAGATCCGTTCATGCTCACGACCAAGGCGAGAATTCCAATAAACCTTTGAGAAGTCAAAATTAAAATTGCACTGATTTTCTTTAACAGTGACAAGGAAGTCCTCTTCCCCAGCGATTACTTCCATACTGAAGTTCCGGTAAGTGTTGTCTATGATGCTGCATTTGTTTACAACAGTGCGGCAAGTTTTTATTTTGTCCACCAGCACTTGACCAATTAGTAGCCTGTACTGTAGTAGATGTTCTTTCAAATTTAAGTGGATTATGTGTCCAACTTGAGTGAAACCACTTACAATCTCCTCATTTTCAGGCAGCACTGCTTTAAATATTGTCGCATACTGCCAGTTTTCATACGACAGAGTGACATTCTTAAGTCCAAAGTTTGACTCGTCCACGCCACGTTCACTTAGAGCGTTACGATGCTCCTCAGAAATATCACTCCATTTACAGACTTTTTCTGGATTCAGGAAAATGCATTTTTGCTTTTCACCGCTCTCAGCTTGCAGGGGTTTGAAATTTTCCAACTTCAAGAAGTAGCGCTTGCAAATGTGTGTAATTTTGAACAGCTTTTCTTCTGCAACTCTTAGCACGGGGATTTCAATGTCACGTGAAAACCTCGCACGATCTAACACTTCCATACCGCGGACACCAACTGGTGCCAAAACTACGGACGAACACGAAGACATTTGTTTATTAATTACGCGAAATAACGTGCGGGAAATAACCATGCTAATTGTCCATCACATCAAAGTTGTCATACTAACCTAAATTTTCGAGGTCAGAGTACATTTACGTATCCAGGCTTCAGGCGATAATTTTAGTGTACCTTTGATATAGGAGTTTAGAGTGCTTCAGAATCAAAATGACACCGCACTATGCACTGGAAAAATCAATAATTTAAAATTTTATAGAGAGAAAGTCTAGATTCTAAGGTGACATATTACTTGTCAATTTGACGTATGGCGTTTTGTTTTTTTTTATTGCATTAGATTAAAATAAATTAAAATTACTTAACAACTATTATCAAGAACGAGATATATATATGAATAACTTGCTAACTTAAATAACTAACTTAAATTAAAATAAGACACAATATAACTAACTCGGGCAAATATAAGTAGTTCAGGATTCTGCCGCTAGATGGCACACTACACCAAAAATTCGAGGTTCCAATTTCCAATCCAGTCAGGGAAAGTTTTATAACTTTTATGGTTCCAAAGGGAAGAACTATTAATATTTCACGCTGAAAGTGACTCTAAGGCTTTTTTTACAACAAATGAAAATAGATACAAACCACCTGCCATTACATATTTTCCGCTTTTTCATGATTTTAATTTTATTAAGTACCTACTTAATTACAAGCATACAAATATTTACTTACAAGTAAGTAAGTTTAGTATACTTACAAATTATACAAACTTACCTGTTTTAAAAACAGTCGAAATAATCGCAACTAGACGAAAATATTCCTACGTGTGTCCAGTTTCACTGTTCGCAACCTTGTAATCGTCAGTAATGAAACTGATGTGTAATAATGATTTGGTCATCAGTTCCGCTACGGTGAAGGATTACACATTGAGGTCTTGTTCAATCTAATATATGTTTATTTTTTATGCATTGCTATATTTGGTCACTCGATTGCGATGAAATTTGGCATGGAGTAGCTGGAGTCCCCAGGAAGGATATGGGATACTTTTTGACGTGACAACGTCTTATAATTCGATGGAGCCGCGGCTGCACGCACGAAAAAAGATGACTCATGCGGCGTTACCTCGCTCTGAGGCGTTCCATTTAAGGCTTGAAGTGCAAGCGAGAGCGCGGAACGAGCGACAAAGAGGCACAATCGGCCTCCGCGTTCGGCTGCGTTCGACATCTGTCTCTCTCCCACTTGAGTGAGCCATGCGTCCGCGTGGACAGCTGCTATACAATAATACATAATTGTTTGTGTCATGTTTTCGTCAAGTGTGAAGTGCAGTGAAAAGTGAATGTGGTGTCAATTGTTTATAGCAACGATAATTGCGGCGATAAAGGTAATGATTCTTTCGATATTAAATATGTATATGTTCAGTGATATATTGACAAATATTAAAATAAATAGCATCGGTCCGCTAGTGCAGCGATTGTAGGTTATGCTATAATTGACAAAACTATAACAATGAGTTAACAGAACTATTTCACGATGAGTAAAAAATCAATGGCTTTACTATTCGACCGAAATAATTATCGAGTGTAGCTATGATTTCAAAAAATCAAAACATAAATGTTAAATCTTCCACATATTATAATAACGTGTCTGAAATGACAGGTTGGACCAGCCAGCCGTCAAAGGGAACAATTTTCTCCTATATCAAACACATTGAGGCGGGCTTTTTAAAAGCTAGAGTTACAAAAACTTTAAAAATGTTTCCAAATTTTAAATTTTAAATTTTAAATTTAAGATGGAACGCACATTCATACTTGTAAAAACTATGTGTATGTTAAAAAAAATAAAAAAATGTCATATTTGTATTTATGCGTACAAATAAATGTAACTTGATCTATTCAATTGTGATTTCCATTTACCTCCTTCTCTATATCCATACAAAATATCTATCAAAAAATAAAATTAAAAATTTCTTTTGAGAAATGCAACCATTCCAACAGTATTTCCTTATGACGTTGTCACGTTCAACTATCGTCAGTAAACCGACTTTACAGACAACCGATTTTTCATCCCAAAAAATGGGACAGCCCCTGGGGGGGCCTACTCCCACGCAGACGGGGTTTTAAAATACAAAAAACCACCTTCAAAAATCCAAAATATAACTTCTTTTCAAATGCTAATAAGACAGTCAAACTGAAAAAGTATTGGTTAAAAAAATGTGGGACGCCGACTTCAGTTTCACTGACCTATTAGCAAATGCTGAAATTAATTTCTTTTTTGGGTTCTTTAAGGCAGCTTTTTCGTTTTTTTATAACATTCTATTAAGTATACACTTTTTGGGATCATTGTTTATAATACTGAACTCCCATTTCACAATGCATATTTCACAGCATATTTCACTCTCGCCGCACGCAACGCCGCGGGAAACTTATAGTGCATAATTATATTTAAACCTTTGAAATTTGCTGTGTCATAGTCGCTCAACTATCTAAATCGAGATAACTATCTTATCGCCACCCTTGAAATAGGTATCATTGAGGAGTTTTGGTTGCCATCATTGTCTATGACTTAGACTTTCCCGCGGCGTTAATATAGGTTAAATATGTTTAAACCGTTTTAATGTGCTTCGTCATAGTCGCTCAACTATCTTAATCGAGGCACCTTATCATCACCCTTGACTTGAAACAGGTACCGTTGAGGAGTTCCGGTGGCCATCTGTGGTCTTCATCATCAGTTTCACTTCACCAAATTCTACTTTCTGCATGCAAATGCTAGACTTGTTATTGAAAATACCAAAATCGCTATAATACGTTTGCCTATAATATTTGAGTTCTCTCAATTCACATCAGATACTAATTTGGTGACAATGGGACAGCCTCGGGAGTGGGTACACCCTATCAAACACAAAAAGAACTTTCAAAATCGTTCCACAATCGACGGAGTAATAGCGTAACAAACACAAAAAAACATACAGTTATTTAAAGTCGGTTAAAAATAGTGCATACGGTTATAGATGTTATTTATTCTCTTCTTCTGGATCCGAACTCGCACGAGTTTATTGCTAATACTAAATTAATTTTAACATTATTTAGACAATAAAAGAAGCAGTTTTAAAACACAAAAAGCCGCCTTCAAAAACTGAGTCGGCGTCCCACAACATTTTTAACCAAAAGCCCACTTCATGTTCAGTTACTATTTTAAAATAAGTTATTTTTTGGGTATTTAAAGGCGATTTTCAGCTTTAAAACATTTTTTTTTTATTTTATACTTTTTAGTGAGCATTATAAGCGTTATGTAGTCCCACTTAAGATTAGAAGTTAGGATAAACGTTCATGTATTTGTTTATTGTATAAGAAATAAACAGATTCCATTTTAATTTTAATTTTCTTTTTACTTATTAATGAATAAGAACCACAGGATATTTCACGCTCACTGCAAGCAACGCCACGGGAAAGTCATAGTGCATATGTTTAAACCATTCAAATATGCTTCGTCATTGTCGCTCAACTATCTTAATTGAGATATCTTATCGCCATTCTTGAAAGGGGTACCGGTGAGGAGTTCCGGTGGCTATCTGTGATCTTTATCATCCATCAGTTCCATTTCAACAAATGATACTTTATGAAAAAATGCTGAACTTGTTAGTAAATACATATACCAAAATCGCTATAATATGTACATAAGTCAGTAATATTTGAGGAGTTCTCTCAATTCTTTACAGATCCCTCATCAGATACCGACTTGATGACAATGAGGCTACCTCGGGACAATAAAAACATACCTAAACAAAAAAAAAAGATTTTTTAAAATCGATCCACTAATGATGGACTAATCGGGTAACAAACACACAAAAAAAAAAACAAAAAACATTCAGTCGAGTTGAGACCCTCCGCCTTTTTCGAAGTTAGTTAAAAAATAAGGAAACTGACGTACCAATCGGCTAGCATTAGATATTGGCTCACGAGTCGTGGCAGTAATCACGTAAAGTTGGGTACGAATTGGAACAGCCTCGGGTTGAGGCACGCACGGCTCACTTATTTTGCTCAAAGTCGTACGCGCTCACGCGCTGTGCGTGGGCAGCGGTTGAGCGGCGCGCGGCGAGCCTACGAGAGTAGGTCTTTCGACCGTGCTCAAAGGCGCATCAGTGTGCGTGCCTCGCGTAATTTGAACATGTATCCGAGCGTACCGCGAGCAGAACGACCAGTTCTAACTTGTCTGTGGGCGAGGTGCGTGCAAATTTGATAAAGTTGCTGAGCCGTTCCAGCACCGAAGCGATTTCTTCTTCTTTTTGTTAAGATATCGGTAAATTATGATAAGTGCAGCCGCGGCTGTCATCGTGTCCAACGCCATTTTGAAATGACGGCTCGCGGCGAGCACGTTGCCTCACCCGCGCATGTTTATGTGCAACAATTTGGGTCGCGAGCAGCTCGCCGCGCGGGACGAGCATACCTCAGGCTGAGCCGCTCAGATTCGTACCCAGCTTAACATGGCAACAATTTTACCTACCAAACAAGCTAGCACATGATGGGTCCATTGCGCTTATCTTATGACTAGGACATCCATCCAGCCACCATTTTACTGTCACGATTCTTTGGCCAAATTATAACTTCATTTTATTTCTTGCGGAAAGGAGTGGCTTTCTTACCTTAGTACCAATTTCACACGACACACACACACACACACCAATTACGACTGTTAGTTCATACATTTTGCCAACTGTTAACGCTTGGATCGTCTGTTAAGTGGTTAACATCGTATGGTGAAATTGGTACTTAGTACCAACATCCTATGGTGAAATTGGTACTTACTAACCAACAACTACAATACAATGTCGTAAAAAGTTATTTCAAAACAAAGACCTTTTTTCCTTTGGGCATCTTTACTCGGTAAAACCATATTGCTTTTGAAATGTTATCGTATTGTCAATGTTACGATAGCTCTTATTTAGGTACTTGGCAGTAATGACGGATTTAAAAACAATACGATAACAATAACGAAAAATATGATAAAAATGAAGGCCCCAGCTTCTAGGTATCTACAACCACAAAATGTCATACAAAGGTGTCACAAAATAAATAATAATATTGGAGGACAATCTCACACAAATTGACCTAGTTCTAAACTAAACTCTATGTATGGGCACCAGGGAACGATAAACATATGTACTTATGCAGCGTGTAAATTTCATACGGGCATATATTTTAACAACAGTTATTATACACTCTCATCAACGTAAAAACTTGTGTAACAGCAACATTAGTTGTATTTTTTTTTCCTCAGTAATTAATTCCGCAAGCAATGTATCACACATTGCGGCAATTAAATTAAAGCAATCGTCACGTCAAATTACGGTTCGCCATTTGTTTACTTCGCCAATAAAAGTAAAAATAAAGGTCATTCATTTATTCCGCTATAAATTAAATTACTCATTAATCGTGGCGCTCATCACTCGTAACTCGCCTGAGATAGGTACTTAATTATTTCCACATGTCGTCCTAGCACTTGGATACAGGCAATACGTTGACGACTGATGGACGCTCTCACACTTAGTACAGTCGACGTCATAAATATGTTTACACTTTAGTACCTTGTCACTTTCATTCACTGAGACAATTACATATATTATAATATATACTAAAGTGTAAACATATTTATGACGTCGACTGTACATTGCTCCTAAGGCAAAGTTTAAAAAATAACTACGCTTCAATGATAAAAGTTACCAACAAAATATCTTTTTCCCATTAGGTACCTGGGCTGGGATTCTGGAAGGTAATAGCGATATCGTCTTTGACGTGTTTCCGGATTGTCAACGTTTTAATAACTCTTATGTCATTTACAATAATGGCGACTGTGACATAAACGATTCTAAAACACGTCAAACGCGATATCGTTGTAACGCAGTAGAATAGAGGCCCTGTATGACCGTTAACTACGTCTGGATATACTTAATATATATATACGCCCTAGTGAAATTTACATGCTGTATAGAGAAAAAAGTCTTATATACATATACAACACCCAAGACTCAGAAACAAATACTCGCGCTCATCACACAAATATTTGCCCAGACCGAGATTCGAACCCAGGACCGCTAGCTTCGTAGGCAGGGTCACTACAAACTTGGCTAACTGCGTCTTCAAAAAGAGCTTTTGACTTAACATAAAGCCGGCGATACAGATGAATTTGGCACAACGCCAGAACTTACGATACTATTTGGTTGACTATTTGTTTGGAACCTTGTCCACGCACCGATGTGATGCCACTCAAACAAGACCAGGTTTGGTCTTTTCAGCATGACCTTATTTATGCACTTGTGAGCGTGTCGCGCGAACGTTCTAGAGGTGCCTAAAATCGTAACGCATCCGGTCGACTAATCTCAGTGGCAGGATGATATTGTCATTCTATGTGTTATTACAAGTGCATAAGTTGCATAATATATTCTAATAATTAACACACCAAAAATAGAGGGGATAAAAAGCTACCGTGAAATATAAGAAAAGATCAAATAGCCAATCTTGCCTATATAGAGACTAGATGTGTCTCTGTTAAGGCACGATTGGTTATTTGATGTTTATTTGGTTGTGTTTTAAGTATTTTACAAACATTCTAATACTTTCTCCTACAGTGAATCGAACTTAAGCCCGCAAGCTTTGTAGCCATAATCACTACCAGTTTCACCGCCGACTGTTTCATCGACGAACTTTAAACTGTCGGGCCAGAAAATAACAGCTTACGCCCGCGCTAACAATAAACCCGACCTAACACCTAAAACAACTGCGGTTCTCAACAAGTCACTTATTTCCAAAACAGGACAAATCCTGGACATTTGCGTGCGAATGCGAACAAATCCCGCCGGAGGGAACAATACACCATCCCGCTTACACCGAGGTTTATTTACATGTAGGTCAGCTCAATTGACTTTATTTGAGGAGCCCAGTTTTACGATATTAGGGATCATCCTTAAGGGTAGTTTCGGGGTTGCCACTAAAATCATGCTTTGATATGAATATGAGATGATCTACTTTGTGTAGGTAATTTGAAGGTATTGAGTAAGAATAAGACTATGTACGTAGACGATAGTAGTCTATATGCAGCCCTAAAGGTTGCTTTACTCATTGTAACCGCACCTGGGACCCTAGATAACATGCTTAACGCTAACGTATACAATTTTCGAAACCTGTCCGGCAGCTTACGTCAGTTCTAAACATTTTCGTTAACGATAACATTCGCTAAATGCATATTGTAGCCACTGCTCTGAAAAAGCAAATAACTTGTCAGCAAATGACTGACACAAGTTTTAGTTACTTAACTCAGTGCATCGCTTGCATATAACACCTGTTAGATAGAACCGCATTATAGGATACATTATTTAGAAGAGTTCCAATATACATACATCGATTTGTTATCGACCAAGCAAGTGGTCTGTGAAAGATGGAATTTATTTTAGTCTTCTTAAAACGGATTATTCTCTATAGCTTCTTTGGCAGTACCTTCGAAGGAAGTAATGCGTTTTTTTTTACGCACAAACTGATTGAACACCTACCGAGAGAGGAAGAAACTTCTGCGAGCTAAAGAAACACCTGAGAATTGTGTTTTGCCCTAGTTCATTTAAAATACTAGAATTGACTAGTGCGAAAGAAAAAGACGTAGTAGTACTCGTAACAATAAAGTCGATCAGATTTTATTTTTTTATGGCAAGGAGAAGGTAAAAGGTACACGAGCAGTCGAGCACTCAGGCCACCTGATGGTAAGTGGAATCTGAGACCTATAGGCATTTGATTTGGTGTGTTTTTTTTTTTTTTTTTTTTTTATGTTAAGGAGAAGGCACACGAGCACTCAGGCCACCCGTTTGTTTGTCCCGAGTAAAATTATTAGAGACATTCCATTATTATTCTCAGGTTTAGCAGTGTATGTCCATGGGTCTCAGAGCCTACTTATTATTAGTTAGGTGGCATGTTAGTTTGCTTGTGTTGTGCCAGAAAATAATGAATATCCCACGACATAAATATTCCATCCCTTAAACCAGAACAATTTATTAACAAAATTATCAATAGAAGCTAAGGGTCGGGTCAAAGTTCACGCGTCTGCAGCGGAGCGTTCTGTAAAGTGAAAATAATGGAGAGGTGCTTTAGACGACTTTGATAAAGTTTGCTGTTAAGACGTTGAATCGTCTGAGAACTGGCGTAAATTATTCCCGCAGACGTACTAACGGTTTGAGAAAAACGAGCTACACTGTACTTAGTTTTGTTTAGGAGCTTGGGTCTCTTCACATGGCAACAGTTTTACCGAGGTATACAGCAGTCAGATCTAGGGGATCCCTTATCTTATATCTTATCTGACAGATTGGCCCTTCGGATACTCTTCGAACCCCTTTCAGTCACTCAGCTGTTCGAACGTGGAAGTTTCCACCATCTCTTTCTACAGATTTACTATAAGAATACGAGTGGAAGTGATAGAAAAACCGATTTTTTGGATTTAGTGCTTCGTAGCTACCTAAGTTTACCTTGTTACCTACAAAATTGCCGCTTTTGCTGGTCATACTAGAAATGTTAGGTGGTTGACCACCGATGCTTGTAATTTGTGTGTGGGTGCAGATATTTATATAGGAAAAGATTTAAAATAATCGGGTTATATATTTAAAAGTGAGCTCTGAACATTTTAATACCTTCAATAAAAAAATAACCACAATAATTCTAAGGTCAGAAATATACACTTATATAGAAGCCTTAATCCAGTGTGGCTTCCACGTAATAATAAACGAATTGAAATTAATTGGTAATGAAACGATTTTTAATCCATTTGGAATTGTTATCTGTACGATTGTCTTCTTTACGGGATTTTACCATGACTTCCCGACCCAACAGCTTTAACGCATTCGCTGCCATCCCATTCCACAGGCTTTTCCCCTGGTGGCACCGATATTTATACGAAGCTCGCATGAGCGTTTAAGCCTCTGAGTAGAAATCAGACTAAAAAAATTGACAAGGTCTTCCTTGTCAATTTGTATGCTCCTGCATATGACCACACTTTAAATACTCAAAACTGCAAGCTTAAGTCGCAATACAAATAGAAATGTAAGATAACGCTGTTAAGCGTTGCCGGCAGTAAATCCGTAAACCATGTGGCAAAAGTCATATGAAGTGGAACTTTATAGTCAAGTGTGAAGCGGTGGTAAATGGCCGTGCATCCCCTAGGCAGATAAATCAGCAGAGAAAAACAATAATAGATGGAGGGCCGCGCAGTGAGCGGGCCTGTAACTTTCGAGTTGTAAATAGGAGCGATTTTCCGGACAGTTTAAGGGACGTACCGCACCGTTATTGTTACGTTGATAGTTATTTCGTTGGTTCGTAGTTTTTTTTATGATATAGAGAAGGCAAGCAAGTACACAGGTCATCTGATAGAATTTCATAGACTCGTGCTCATCACACAAATATCTGCCCTTACCGGGATTTGAACCCAGGACCCCTAGCTTCGAAGGCAGAGTCATTACTCATTACTCATTACCAACTAGGCTAGCGTGTTGTCAAAACATTAGCTTTCTCAAACCTGCAAATTGTAAATCCTAAGAACTTAGATGGAATGCCTATGCTATTATGTTCATCGGTTGTTTTATCCCCATACCGGATCACAACAATGCGAACAATTGGCGGTAGGTTATAGAATAAGATGGTGGTGGCAATGCGGACGGACTGCATCCTACCACCGCTAAATGATTATCAATGGAGTACACCATAGAAAAGTGTAGAGAGCTAATTTGTGTGGTGAGCGCGAGTATTTGTTTCACTCTTTGATTTTTACGTGATTCACTATAATGTAACTAGGAATGATTATTGCACAGTATTAGCCTAGAGCTTAGTTTGGGGCCAGGTGAATGTGTATATAGAATTTCTAGATTGTAGCTTCACTGGGCGGTTCGGTTCGGTTGAGTTTGAATGAATGGCCCCATTAACGATTGGCACGCTGGTTTAGTGGCCACCGCGTAAAGCCGTTGACGGAGGGGGAGAATCATAAAAACACCATTATAACACCGTTAACAGAGCCGCGGGCCAATACTGAATACTGAGCACTTGCCTCCAGCAGTAAACAACGCACGACCCATTTTTTTTTACCAGACTGCGAGAGTTAGTAAGAAGGGTAATGAGTGACTATACACAGAACAGTCTACAGTCTGTGTCAATTGAAATTGGCAAAGGTCTAATACTAATTCTAATTTTAATTATTAATGGCTTCACTCCTGTTAAGGTGTATTTCGCCAATGTCAAGTTATTTATGGACCTATTAAAGAAACAAGTTTTTTTTTTATGTTAAGGAGAAGGCACACGAGCACTCAGGCCACCTGATGGTAAGTGGAATCTGAGACCCATAGACATTTGAATTCTCAAGATTATAATCCTAAGACCTCAAATGCGCTGCCAACCCTGAGGACTAAAATGGAATGCCTCTATGCTAGTAATTTCACCGGTTGTCTTATCCCCACACCGGAACACAACAATGCGAACACTGTTGCTTGGCGGGTGGTTAATGGATAAGATGGTGGTAGCGATCCGGACGGACCCTGCACAGGGTCCTACCACCCCTAAAAAGAAGTCCATGGATATCGGGAACACCTTAAAATTCCGAACTATGTTTTTCCGAATATTTATTTGTCCGATTTTCATTTTTCCGAAAGCTATGTTACGTTGGAGCTATTTTAAATAAAATGCATAATTTAGTTGCTATACGTAGAATAGGTTAGTTTTGATTTACAAGCGCTATCAAAAATTTAAGTCTTCTATAAAAAAATGCACTCGGAATTATGAAAATTCGGAATCTTGATCAATTCGGAATTATGACTCTTCGGAATTATGTAGTGTACCCATAGATATCACACACGAGGACAACTTTACTGTTCGGTGAAAGAGTATTTCCTCTTGTGGACTAAACAGAAGCACATGGGGTTTGCTCCGCGCGCCTCTGTCAAGTCCATTTGCAAAGATGTAGACATATTTATACCGTAAGACACATAACCTTCAATATCCATCTGTGTTTCTATGTTAAATAACGTATAATTCATAGTTAATTTATCTTAAGCTTAATTTGTCAGTCATAAATCATTGCATATATCGAGACGGTTCTGTGACTCAACCTCGTATATTTAATAATGTCCAGCATAAACTGACACGCACTAAGTATGTACTCGCGTACTTAGTGAGTGTCAGTTTATACTGGACAATATTCTATATACGAGGTTGAGTCACAGAACCGTCGATATATGACTTGATCTTTATTGAGTACCTGAATATCGAGTAATATTGGTAAATTAGTCATGAAAAAATGTTAATATTTTTGAAAGACCTATCCAACGACACCCTACACTATAGGGTAGACGAGAAAGAAAAAAATACATCCCCATGTTACGTGCAGGGGAAGTACACTAAAAAAATATATCCTAGTTTTTATTTTACCACTTTGTTAGCGTAACTAATATGAATATTCATGCCAAATTACAGTTTTCTAGTACTAAGAGTCTCTGAGCTAGGCTCGTACGGACGGACGGACATGGCGAATCTATAAGGTTCCTAGTTTGACTAGGGGACCCTAAAAAGAAGAAGAAGAATATCGTTTATATGATGCAAAATACAAAACAATAGAAACTAATAAAATGAAATACAGTAGGTAGGTATTAGACTTATTTTTTAATTTCACAATCAAATAAAATTCTGATGGTATGACTTTGCACTGATCAGTGCTTAACCAGATAACGAGGCCGCCCTTAGTTTATGAATCTTATTCGTAGACCAACGTAATGTTCAAGAGATGTCATTAACCTTCGCTATTAACAATTTATAACGTAATAGCGCGCCAGCCATGTACACAAATATGTCAGACAAACTGAATTTTATTCGAGCTAAAACTTATCCAAAACGAACATCCATTGAACATTTTCGTTTATTTACAAATAACACGTCATTTTAATTTGCATATTGACTTTAACAATCGGCTGAACAGAACCAAATTGTATTTAAAAAAATATTTGCACGTACTCGAACAAATAAGGGACATGGTGGGAAATGAATTACATACATTTTCGGATTGGCACGAATTGCGCGGTGCAAATAGAATGAACAAACATTTGTTTTTGTCCATAAATTGGCGAAGCCAACTGATTCTATGATGTTGGATAAATATCTCGTGTCATAATGGTTCACTTTAGTCCCCTGTTAAACAATCTACTATTCTAAACCTACCAGGAAAACTTTATAGAATTCCGTTGACCTTAAAAAATCTTTCAACATTTAATTTTCATACCCGTATCAGGCAATTAAATAAAGTTTATTAAGTACGTCATAAATCTGCGAATTACACAAAAGTATGGCGGAAAGCTTATTTGTGTTTTCCTTAAAATGGAGTTTATTACTTCACGGGGTTTAATAAAAAGCCGTGAAGCAGACGGCAAGCGTAGTAAAAAGTATAAAAAACACATTACCGCGATGCTTGCGAAGGCAATATTTTATTGCTTATTTACTGCCTTGTAAGATATTTTCCGCTTAACAGACGCCCACGAATCAAATCATCATTTATTATACCTAAGAATAACAATTAATAACGCGCGGCTTTCAGAAAGGAATGCCTAACCTTTTCTTTTCATATAAATAGTAGATTGATATTTGAATTGCCATTGAAAGTAATTTAAAAGTACATTTTCTGGGCCTCTATTCAGGTGCGTTAAAACGATATCGTGTTTGACACGTTTAAGAATCGTTTATGTCACAGTCGCCATTATTGTAAATGACATAAGAGTTATCAAAACGTTGACAATACGGAAACAGGTCAAAAACTATATCGTCATTACCTTGTAGAATTCCAGCCCAGTAAACTTAAATATTCTTTATTCTCTTAAACCTCATTTCAATCATTCTCACTAGTTAACTTCTTAGCCTGTTTGTGCAAAATGTGGTTACGGAATTGTTAACAAGTATTTTTAGAGTTGTTGGTATTTCTGTAGCTCTGCCTATCCCACACTGGGAATGAAGGCGTGATATTATGTATGTATGTCATCTCAATCATCTCCCAATTTAACTACTAATGTGGATGTTTGTTACTCAATCACACCAGAACGGCTAAACTAACGAATTTGCTACAGAGATAAATTAGTCTGAAATATTATATTAGCCGTGTTTGCCGCGTGGTTGCCGGGTTAGAAAAGTGCCACTCCATGTCTTCCCGTGGATGTGGTAAGCGGTGACTAAGGGAATAAGGGCTTGTGGTACTGTTAGGCGATTGGCTTGCAACCTGTCACTACTCTACCGGTGGACTTTTGGGCCTGATTGTGCATGGTGTGGTTACAGAATTATAAACAAGTCTTTTTGGAGTTGTTGGTATGTCTGTAGCTCTCCCTACTACATTCTGGGAATGAAGGGGTGATGTTATATATGTAACGTATGTATTGGTCATAAGCTACTTAATATCCCAAAAAAAGACAGTTCCTGAGGGAATAGCGATAAACGACTTCTACACGAACGGAGTCGCACGAAAACACTAGGTATATGTACGCTCGAACCCATAAGTAGCTGTATGTACATTTTAGAATTTTAACCAGGGCCTATATTCAGGTGCGTTAAAACGATATCGTGTTCGACTCGTTTAAGAATCGTTTATGTCACAGTCGGCATTAATATAAATGACATAAGAGTTATCAAAACGTTGACAATACGGAAACACGCCAAAAACGATATCGTTATAACGCAGTTGAATAGCGGCCCCGGTATATTAAATTCAAATCAAACCACTCTCAGTTTAATACGTTACTGCGGCAAGGTAGGTACTTGGCATAAGGTTGAAATACAACATACCGTGAGTTTTCATGCATTCATGGTAACTATCATTAATAGTTAAGGGCCTATTAGGTAGTACATAATAAGCAATAATGGTCTCGGTCCAGAATATATTACGATTCCATTCGGCATCGCTTCGAGACCCTTGGTCTATCGCTCAGTTCCTTTAAATAAATTTCGAACAAGCTGATCGACGTCACGGGAGAACGGGCAGTTTTCTTGATGAACGCTTTAGTTGAGCATTGAACAATGCACCAAGAGAAATGCTGCCAGAATCTTTATGACAATGTGTTTTAGCTTCGATTAAATTTAAATTTGTAATTTTTTCAGTTATTGTCAACAAGTCCTTTTTAAACCTAATCAAATAAATGTTATAAAAAACTAAAAACTTTTTTCGAAAAGCAATAAAAAACTTCTTTTAAAGTGATAGTGTCCAACTAAATTTGGATTTTGGTAAAAAAAAATATGGGATGCCGACTTCCGTTAAAAACCTATCATTTTAAAAGAAGTGATTTATTGATTTTTGAAGACGGTTTTTAGTTTTTAAACATTTATTTGACTAAGGTACGATCCTTTTAGTGATCATAATAATACTTCTTAACAATTTAAAGTAATAATTTTATTTCAACAAAACACATTTAAAAATAATTATACAATTACATATTAATTAAAACTAACTTATAAAATAAAATCCATTGCACCCACTGGCGGCATCGTGCCGAGGACGCTCGCAGCATAACCCCGCTGCACTGCAATGCTCAGTCGTTGAGCAAAAAAGGATCCTTGCCGGTGGTCGCCAGGGACGCCGATTAACTTGACTGACACTTCTTTTATAATTTTTCGTGTCAGACGACCACGGCCCGAAAGTTACCAGTGCAATAATACTGTTATAGTCCGACATTTCAATTAATAAGAAATAAGCAACGCCGCAGGAAAGTCATAGTCATGTGTTTAAACCATTTTAATGTGCTTCGTCATAGTCGCTCAACTAACTTAATAGAGATACCTTATCGCCACCCTTGAAATAGGTACCGTTAACGAGTTCCGGTGGCCATCAATAGTCTTCATCATCAGTTCTACTTCACCGAATGATACTTTTGAATAAAATGCTAGACTTGTCATTGAAAATACTAAGATCGCTACATGTATTCCTATAATATTTGAGGAGTTCCCTCGATTTCTCCAAGATCCCATCATCAGATCTTGAAGTGAGAAAATGGGACCAATTAGAAAGTTTATCAACTATAAAAAAAAAAAAAACGGTCCAAAACAAAAAACCAGACGCGTAGAGAACTTCCTCCATTCAATGAAGCCGGTAAAAATATGAATGTTTCATCCAATTCTGATCACAATCCTAACCCGAAGTAACCAAAGCCGTGTAAACAAACTTGCACACTCGAAACCGAACACTCAATCGCTCAGCGGAACTGTTGACCGATCAATTACACCTCCATTTATCTTTTAAAGCGCCATACGTGCTTTAAAAACGTCTTTCAATCGTTTCCAACTCCATTTATAGGGCGGGCGTCGTTGAAACTTGTATTCGGATGCCAACTGGCCTGGGCAAATGTTTGCGGGGCTAGATATTGCTGCACGCATGACGCTTTTAGCCCCTGCGATTGAGCATACCAAAAGCTATAGTTTCGCGTCGCTTTTGAGGATTTTCTTTGCTGCTAATCCAAAAAACTCGAAGGTGTATGAAGCATGTCACGAGCCACCGCGACAGCGATGAGGTGATTTCTATAGGTGAGAAACACATACTTAAATACATAAACAAAACATAACTTAGATACTAATACTCGCTCTCATCACATGAATATTGGCCCGGCAGCGTCGCTACCAACTAGGCTAAACGCGCCGTCAAACTAACGATGTGTAACTTACTTTTATTCATTACTTTGTTCGTGTTTTTTATAAACTAAAGTATTACCTTTAGTAAAATCTAAGAGCGCTTTACGGTTTTACAATTGAAAACACATTTTACAGATAATATGACATAACTTATCAACAATTGAACTATGAGTGAGCAACTTAACGGAAAAAAGTGGCAACCTTTTTCCTTTAAGTTAATGTAACACGAAGGTTAAAGGATATTTAACTGTGTCATGTATACATAATAATGTGTAATATGTAGTATAATATTGCGTATTCATTCGTACAACAGTAAAGCGCTCTTAGATTTTAAGATAATACCATAATTTATTAGAAAACACAATCAAAGTAATGAGGGCGCCACTGGACGCTCGGCGCCCTCTTAAGACGACGGATAGGGCAATGTATCCATACTAACTTTGTGCAGGTTTTACTTTTTGTAGTGGTTCAAAATTACCATCACGGATATATTTAATATCTCTTTAATTAGTACGTCTACCTGAATTTTAGATTTTAATTCGTTATTTTATTTTAATTTTAAGAAAAACATCATAACATTAGGTTGACGCACAAATTTAACCAAAAATAAAGATATAACGTTGCCCTATCCACCGAATTAACTACAGCGATAAGAAGTAAATCCTGACACCTGTCATCGCAGTACAATTACCTATTCTTGGGTTTGAGGTTATAAGTGTCAGGCGGTGCAAACTGAATGGCTAAACACACACACACTAGATTACTTTATCTTATTTGTATAAGTGAAAATAAAATACCTACCTTTCTATAAATTGTTTCCGGATGAGACTTGTAGCTATGGAGGAGCGGGGCTACCTGACACAGGTTATTTGTACCAACTAGGATGTTCCAACTGTTGATGTCATGTAGACTTAAGTTTATGGAAACAAAACATCCTTAATTTTTAATTTGTACTGGCATGACAGGTGTCAGCATTTGCTTATTTATCGGCCCAGCACTATATTGCCCTCCTAAGCCAATAAGCAGTATCTCAAATTCAATAGCCAACGCAGATTCGATCCTATCCTGTTAGTAATATGGTTGCATTACCTACAGGTGTTTTGTCTGAGATACTACCATTTACGTTAGCAGGGCAGTATAGTTGAACATTATTGCAGTTAGCGTATAAAGGTTTATGTGCACCGGCCTTATACCCACTGCGGCGCGGAATCATGCCGCGCCGTACAAAGACAGGTTTTCATGCGAATCAGAATGGCAGAACGGTTGTATATTCCGGAATCAGATTCGGTATCGGAATAGGAATTAATAATGCCTCCTGTACCGATTGGTAGCCCGTTAAATTTTCCATTGACATGCATTTACGGAAAGGTCGGCAATTCAGTGAAAAGAAGCGCCCAGTAGTTGGTGTTTTTAAATATTTATTTAAAGTAATAAAATATAAACTTTTTTTTTACTATCTTAGATATATCTGCATACATGATCGTGTTTTAAAAGCCGCTAACAAGCTCGCTTAACTCTGTACAAAAGAAAATTTTCTTTTGTACAGAGTTAAGCGAGCTTGTGATCTAGACATATAACTTGTTAAAAAATCATATTATTTCTTTGATCAAAATCTGATTTTCGTTTCAGTAGCAACAGTGGTCTGGGTAGTATTTTTTACTTGTGGTTATTTCATAAGATATATAATTTTAGGTAGGCTTTAGATGGTTAGGTATAGAATAGTAATTTTTCAATTTAATGTAATTTAGGGTTAGTATTTTATTTCATAATTAGAAATTTATTTTGTGTAGTATTTTTTGCGTGTAAGACATAATGATTTGTATAATATTTCACAGGTTTTTGCCCTAAATCTAAAACGTTAATTTAGTCACGAAAATTGGTCAAAGAAAGTTATAAAAATATTTCCAGCTTTTTGTGGTTATATTTTACGGAAAATTCGGCTCTAAGCCGATCCTATATCGTAAATGTCACGTCATAAGAGCTACCCTAGTGACGAAATACAAGCAAATGGGCTAAATCAAAGGCTAGAAGCCGCTCGGTTCCACTCCGTAAAACCACGTTGCTTTTGACACGTTATAGTATTGTTTTTAACTCAGCCGCCATTACTGTCAAATAAATGTGAGCTATCATCACGTTGACAATAAGACAACATGAAAAAAGTAATAAATGGTTTTGCGAACTAGAGCCCCGTAGGGCCTGTACACACCCCACGGCTTTAAACGGCGTCTCGCCGTGGTGAGGCACGGTGCGGTGCCGCGTCTTCGCACTTAGTCACTGTCGGTTAAGCCAGTTAATGAACTCTTAAAAGAACTCTAAGCATGCTGCATCACCATTCAAGAATACATTATAAGAGTATCTAGGACATAAATAGTCATCCCATTACCCGCGAGCTAAATAACGAAAAGATCTTACCTTAAAAACACTTTCTTGGCATTTAAAAGGCAAGAATAAGTAAACATGAGTGCAGCTCAGAGGGAATGCATTAGCCTCGAGCGGTTAGCGTCGAGTACCGGTTTAACTATTAAGTGCATAATGCATTACCGCACTTAACACTTGACAGGGGTCATTGCGTAGGTACCTAAAAGTTTGAAGTTAGAAACAAACGGGTGAAAATCTAATTAAATTAGTGTCGTATTAATAAATTCAAGATAAGACACCCGGTGAAGTTACTACCTTAGAGGCAAGCCATTTTAGTCCTCTGGGTTGGCAACGAATATGCGGTCATAGGATTGCAGTCTTCAGATTGCAGCCTTGAAAATGCAAATGTCTATGGATCACAGATCCCACTTACCAGGATGCCTATTCCATGCAAAAAAAAACTTAAATGTGAGCCTTTGGCTAACGTCAAAATAAACGTCAACTGACGTTTTTAACGCATCTTAAGACGAGCATTCTGCATTACACACGCGGCCCTTAAAGTGGTTGCCATTTCGGATATTTGCGTCTTGATCGATGTCTTGTCTTTTGTAGAGAACTTTAAAGTAGACTATGACTTAATTTATATTGTTATTATTTTTATTTGCAGCAAGAATTATACCATTAAGTTCATAGCAGATAACGCGCGGGTGGAGCACGGTTCGAGCGCGGGTCGTTCGAGAGTACTATAGGTACAATACTATAAAATACAAATACGCTTTATTGAACACCACACAAAGAAAAATAAACAAGTAAAGACAAAAACATAAAATTCTGACACGGTAAAACACGGTAAAACAGTCCTATCGCTATAAGTAATCTCTTGAGACGAATACTGCAACTATGGATTTTAAAAAATCGTCTCTATAATAAAAGTAAGTCGCCATTGCGAACAATTTGCTATTTTCGACAATTATATATTATGTCGTAAGAGGCGACTAAAATAATAAGGGCTTGTAGTACAGTTACGCGATGGGCTTGCAACCTGCCACTAATACACTAGTAAACTTCTTGGCCTGATTGTGCAAAATGTGGTTACAGAATTATCAACAAGTCTGTTTAGAGTTGTTGGTATTTCTGTAGCTCTGCCTACCCCACTCTGGGAATGAAGGCGTGATGTTATGTATGTAAAATAGTTTCGGTGCATGGTACGTGACCAGTGAAAACAAAATTAAAAGGTAATTGTTAGTTTTAATGGCCTTTCGTTATTTTGGCTGTTTGTTATTTAGTGATAAATGAACTTTATTATTAACCCTTTCGATCTGCATCATAAACTACGACATCTTATTTTTTGTCGCATTTCACCGGTTCGAGTCCCGACTAAGACAAGCGATTATTCATAAATCAATAATTGCAGAATTTATTGTTTTTAAAAATATACGAAATTCTTCTTTACACTGAATATTCCAATATTTAATTTAAAGCTACTTTTGCCATCCATGTGGCATTCGATCTTTCCACCTTGTATGTACAGTCAAGTTCAAAAGTATGTATACGCTTTAGTACCTTGTCACTTTAATCGCTTGGATAATTTCATATGGCAGTTTAAACATGACGTTAAATAGACAAGGTACTAAAGTGTATACATACTTTTGAACTTGAATGTACATGTATACTCAATGCACTTCCAATGCGTTTAAAAAACACAATGTGAAAAGGTCGAATCTCATTTTAGTGGCAGCTTTTATAACCACAATAAAAAACTTGATTGGTTGATAATTGTCAAACTGACGCTTAGCGGTGCACTTGAAATTCCTAAACTAAGAGATCAAATTATAGGATAAATTAAATTAAGAAATATTAAACTAGAGAAATATGTCTTTTAGCGGTAAGCGCTCCAAGGAAATGGAGGTACAGATATTATTCGTAAACTTCGATCAGGATTCGACTGAAGATCCCCCTATGGATGATTGGTCATCGATTCCTTCACATGTATCAACAATTGACACCCCAAAGGTACCATACTTAATTTTTTTAATTTTTTATAATGTAGGTAAAGTCATCAATCCAAATGGGTCAGTATCTATGGGAAATTCGGAATTAGGAAACTATTGGTTATGGATGATTTCCACCAACGGCTCGCATCGCATCGGATCGGAGCGGATTTTATGATCTTTAAACCACGGATCGTAGATCAAAGTATGCTGCGGCGCGCGATCGGCTCCGTAATAAATAAACAATAGGTAATATTTTTGAACCCCCACACAAAAAGAGGGGCGGTATAACTTATGGGGCCAGTACCTCTTATTTTTAAATTTTTACAGGTTTTATTACAGACTGTTTTGAGCCGGGGGTTTTTTTAATTTTTAATTTATTTTTTAATAGACGCGATCTGGTGTCACCGCATCCGTTTAAATACTTTTCGATCCGATGCGATGCGTGCCGTTTGATGCAAATTATCCGTAAGGGTTGCATATTTTGAAACAAAATGCAATTAATTTTTGAAAATACTATTTTTGTTTGATAGTGTAAACTCACGAGGTAGTCTCATTATCACCATGTTGGTATCCGATGAGGGGGTCCGTAACCTAACCTAACCTACGTAATTAATGTTTAAGATACCCTGAAAACATTATGGTTTCAGCAGAAAATAGCGTTCGAAGAAATGATACATTCGATGAAGTGAAATTCGATGGTGATGAGTTACCGTCTATTTGTTATGTTACCGTTTTAGGTCGCTGCCTACAAACGGGGGGAGTACGACCCAGGTTCCGGTGAAATATGTGCCGGGTACATAGAGACGTCGGACAGCTCAGTCCGCAGACACGTTTTATACAAGTATCCTAGTGTTAAGGACCCTGGGATCATTGAAGCGCTGAAGTCACCAGGTAAAATTACTTTTGAGAAAACGCACTCACCGGTAAAAAACTTGCCCACCCGTCTTTTGTTCAAACAACTGCTTACAAATAGAACTTCTTAAATCAGGGAGTAACCATAAGAATAAAATACTAATAGACGGTCATCTTCGGCGTCGTTGTATGGATTTGACAGCAAAGCCATCAAATAATTACCTACAGCGCCCCACGCCCCGCCTTACCTCTCTCTCGCCTGTCGCAAAATTAGGGTTGTCACAAGTAAATAAAACTAACTGAGCCCGCAACGAATTAGTTTATTTACCTGTAAAACTATACGATAAACCATAACCTTTTTTTACACAAGCGGAGTAATATAAAAAGTACCCTAAATATTGTAGGTCTTAGTGACAAATCTCTTTTCAGTATACAGTACTCGTATTAGTGACGTAATAATACTGATAATGATAATATGTATGCCAAGAGCAAAGATCCTTAAGGCGAATCGCATATTTTTACTGTAGTGTTTTAAAAAAAGTGTTGTTAAATCTAAACAAAAAGTGCACAGGTAAATAAAATACTTATTTAAATATTTAATTCTTACACTCTTTACTTAATGTGTTTATTTTACAAATAATAAATAAAGATTCAAACTTCGTCGATATCGTCCTACAATTATCGTAAAGCACGTGGTCAAATACGGAACTAACAATTTCGTGTGGTAAAACCACAGTTTGCGTAGACAGTTTGGTGCCTTTGAGAGCTTAGTTTGAAATATTGTTGCACGTTTGCTTCAAGCGCCGATTCTGGGTGGCATGGCAACCCTCTAGTGTTTGCTGCGATTAGTAGTCTTGGATTGTTGACAGGCCACGCGGGAGCGAGCGTGGTGGGATGAAGTTACCCTTCTAATAGTATTTATTCTTATGGAGTAACATCTAAAATACTTACCAATTTTGTTGTAAATTGTAGTGTGTTGTTGCTAATTAATTAACCTAGGTCCGAGATGGCAACGAAATATATATTTTAAAGGTGGCTCTTGACAAAGGAACCACGCTTTCACGGATAAACCGTTCAATCGTATTACATGAAATTTGGTATGGAGATAGTTGGAGTCCCGGGGTAGGACGTAGGATACTTTTTATCCCGAAAAATTGGATGTATTTGCAGGCTTGTTGACAAAGACGCGGGGCGTAACGCGTTGCGTGCGTCTTGAAGCCGCGCGGCGCGTCGGGCGTTCTTTGCGTTTACAGAGAGGCGTCGCGTGCAACGTCCCGCGTCATCACAAGCGCAAACATAAACACATGAAAATGTAAATGTTGTTTTTTTTTACCTGATGGTAAGTGGAAACTGTGACCCATAAACATTTGCATTCACAAGACTGCAAATGCGTTGTCAACCCTGCGGACTAAGATGGAATGCCTCTATGCTAGTTATACCGGTTGTCTTATCCCCAAACCGGAACAAAACAATGCGAACACTGCTGTTTGGCGGTAGGTTAATGGATAAGATGGTGGTAGCGATCCGGACGGACCCTGCACAAGGTCCTACCTTTATGAAGATGCGGGGCACGATGAGACGCGTGTCGCGGTGCGTAGAGATTGGCGTGTACAGCCGTTATTGACACGTGCAACGAGGCGATGCCATACGCGGTCTCCGCCGCAAGTAACGCTGTATTTGAAACAAATGCGAGTTATATCGCTTCTCCATAAACGCTTTCATGCAACGCCATTATGTTCGAAGTTAGCGCAGACCGCACCGCCCAACGCTACGCGCGATGCAGTAAACAATCTTAGGGCTGCAATCTTGTGACTGTAGTCTTGAAAATGCAAATGTCTATGGATTGTTAAGGTGCAACCTCTTTGTTGTTTACGATGTTTACGATGTGATACTTATAAAAAAGAAGCTAGCTGTCATGTCACTTGTATTGACTTTTCTGTTTTGTCCGTATAATATATCTTGTTTTTTTTTTAATGTAATTTCGTTCTTTATTGCATAGCTTTCTTCTACATTGACTCTATTAAGTGCTAGTAAAATTTACGCTTTAAAAGGTTATGGGCCCAGCACGCTTCCACTGCACAGAAAAAACTAAAAACCATGCAGTCATTCTGTATCTCCATTGCACCCAGTTGGTTCCATCCAACTTGGAAATTTGGATTTTACTTAACTCCATTTTTTTAAATTTAATTTCCTGCTTTATAGGATAGCTTTCTTCTACACTGACTCTATTAAGTGCTAGTAAAATTTACGCTTTAAAATGGATACCCACTTACCATCAGCTGGTCAGTGCCATAAAAAGTTGTATTCGGTGTGTGCAGAGCCCAAGCATGTCTACAACGAAAATGGTCAAGAGTTATATCTGGATATATGCGAGGATATGAAACTTATACCTGTCAGGAAGTTCCATCGTTCGCTTCTGGAAGAAGAAATTAATTTAAAGGTACGATACAAATAACCTCGGACGCATACATACATAAATAACATCACGCCTTTATTCCCAGAGTAGGGTAGGCAGAGCTACAGAAATATCAACAACTCTTGAAAATACTTCTTGATAATTCTGTAACCACATTTGCCCAATCAGACCAAGAAGTTTACTAGTGAATTAGTGACAGGTTGCAAGGCCATCGCCTAACAGTACTAAAAGCCCTTATTCCCTTAGTCGCCTCTTACGACATCCACGGGAAGACATGGAGTGGCACAATTCTAACCCGGCCACCACACAGTCCTAAATAACCTCACAACAAACGAGACCTATATAAGAAAAATTGATGACTTCGTCAAAGATACATCCAAATATTATAATATTTATAATTAGCGACCCGCCCTCGCTTCGCTCCGGGTTGACGTATTATACATATAAACCTTCCTCTTGAATTACTCTATTAAAAAAAAAACAACAAAAACCGTTGCGTACTTTTAAAGATCTAAGCATACATAGGGACAGACAGACAGCGGGACGCGACTTTGGTTTATACTATGTAGTGATAGACACATACATATACACATCAATTCACGTCTATGTTAATTTATAACTTTAATTCCCGCACTGCAAAACAAAATCTACGTTAATTCCGCCCTAAATAGGGTAAAGTAAATTACTTTCTATACACAGTTTTGCTATGTCATAGAGCTGTACTTGAGTGTCCCATGTCTACGTTTAATCTTATGCAATTTTAGGACGTAACTTTATAGTTTGATATTCGCACCACTTATAAAAATGTTACATGTGGTGCGAATGTCAAACTTATATCTATAAGGTTACGTCCTAAAATCGCATATAAATAAAGTATATGTAATATACTTGAAGCAATTTGGTTCTGAAACTAAGATAGATGAATAGACAAACGGTACAAAATGCTATGGGAAGCTTTTGATTTGTTTATAGGAAATATTTAGGTTGGTTGCGGATGTGATTAAAAATGAAGTTGGTGCTTTTAGCAGAGCATTGCGTTTTGGTTGATGTACATAAATGAATCGTAGAACGTTTAGAAGTGAGTGTACCGCAAATTAATCCTTCTACTATCGCAAGTGAAACAGTGTCAAAAATGACAATCTTTTTAGTGGATAGTTGGTAGAGATCCTGCTTACGAAGATAGCGGTTCCGGGTTCGGTTCCCGGGGGCAAATATTTCTCTATATTATTATATGTTTATCGTTGTATAGTACCTGAAGCAGAAGCCTAGAGCTTAGTTTGGAAGTAGTTAATTTGTGTGAGATCAGTAAAGTAAACAGTACTTACCGACTATACACAGATATGACAAATGAGCTAACACACACACACACACACACGCATACACACGTTGGCATAGTTAGTAGTGACCCTGCCTACGAAGCTAGCGGTCCCGGGTTTTAATCCCGGTAAGTATTTGGTCCCGAGTCTTGGATATTTTCTGTGTATTTAAGTATATATTTTTATTTAGATAAGTAAGTTTATCCTTGTCTGGTTAGTTTGTATGACATTGTCCCGGGTGTATTATACAGTTTTTTGAAATTATGCCTGGTTTTCGAAGTACTTGCGTTTACAGTGGTCATTTACTGTAAGTCTTTTGTCGGGCAAGAAACACGATTTTTGACACCGTAGTAATATTTACTATAAAGCCAATCAAGTTTAGCTTCCAGTTCTATTCAAGCACATGTCGGACAAACGCAAAAACAACTATGCGCGCAACTTGTGTACGACACATGTATGGTGGCAAATCTTAATCGGCAAACCAAATATTTGAATATAGGGAACCGCCATTTCTGATAACTTATTAGGATCGATGCAACTGCAAGACAACAGTTTCTTAGAATTTTTGATATTTGAAACTTATGATGAAGAAGAACAAAAGATGTATATCATCACTACTTTGATAAAACCTCGTATGGCATATTTCGTAATGTACGATTACAAACTTAAATTTTTAAGTTTAAAATTGTACATCACGAAATATGAGATACGAGGTTTTTTTAAAGTAGTGACGATATGTGGAAGACATGGAGATTGAAATAGATAGTCGCTTCCAGAATGTAAGGCTAGGCTAAGTGATCTGACTATTTCAGTACTACGGAGTGAACCCAGTGGGCGTACGAGCGATGTGCCTGTCTCTAGTTAGCAACACAGTCGTGAAGAGACTCGACTTGACCTCCAACTTCCTCACGCTCGACGCTTGCTACCACCTCGGACAGTTACTGAAGGATAACAAAGTGCTAGACGAGCTCATCCTGGCTCAGTGCAAGTAAGTTTGAGGGTGGGTTTCCACCAATGTGCGAGGAAGTAGGGCAAAGTAAATCCACCAATAGGATGTGTGATGACACGCGAGGCGAGGAACAATAAAGTAATCCAATTGGTTATCACATCGGGCGTCGCTTAGTTGCCGTGCAAACTTTAAGTGTAAAATAGGTCTTAAGGCGCATTTGTACGAGTAATTTTTGAGCAATTATTGCCCGTTAACAATACGGACGTCTCATTCTATTACACAAAATTAAAGTAAGACGGCAATAATAACTTCATTGGCGGCAATTTAGTCGTTAAGTTGCCCGTGTAAGTGCATTTTTATGGTCTATGCAACCAGTCAGCAATTGCACTTGCAATCTTGCTGCACAATATAAGTTTGAACACAGTGTTGATAGAATAGTTTAGTTGTGAAAAGTACTAACATGCATCCCTATTTTCTAAACTTTGTATTGCAGAAGTTTTCCAGCTAGAGTAATTCAAATCTGATCTCACTGTTTGAGTGAGTCCATACCTTGGCTTCCAATTCATTCCCATCACTATAGTTTAAAAGGCATGGCCCGTTTTACTATGGCGCTGTGCCGCAGATTGTAGGTACAGCAATCATTTATATCTGAAATGAAAGGTAAAAATAAGTACTTTCAAACTATATATGCCGTTTAATATATAAAGCAGCGGTTTTGAAGTAATTCGGTTTCAAATTATTTACATAACCTCAAAAAACGTCATTACGTTTAAAGCGCTGTCGCCTCAAACTGAAATAAAGATCTCTCTTTGAAAGCCTATTACTCCTAAACGGATTGTTCAAATACTTTGCAAAAAATATATGCTCCGTATAATATACTCATTAATAAAACTTTGTGTTTTATTGTAGTACTGTTCTTTTTGTCAGAAAAAGCAAACCAAAGTATCCCACGTTTTTCGCGAAAATCTCTTTCATTTTCTTAATACCTGAAGCGATTTTAATGATTCACAATTGTTGATCAATGTTTGTATCTTCGAATATTTGGAAACGTTGGACGCACAGCACACAATTAGTAAAAGAAACGTTGTGTTTATTTTTGTTAAGTATGCCTTCTATCCAGTGCGAAATATTAAATTGTTAGCGTGGCCCAAGTCTTTGGAGTAGCAACTTGGCAGTCCAAAGAGGTCATATTAATACCTCCTTAAATCTAAGCGGAAGGTACAGAGTGAGTCAGTCATATAGATCTGTCCCTTTTTTTCTTTGCCTGAGGTACTTGTCAGTATTAAAAGTTTGTAATACGGCCTCCAGGGATACAAAAGTCTTGTTTGTGCGTGCAGGGGGGTTATTATGAGCTAGCTTTGCAGTTCTTTTTACGGTGAGTGTAAAGGACAGAGCTATGACAGTTATATAGCTCTGTCCTTTTCTCTGAGCGTAAACAGAACTTCATAGTTATGTCATAATAACCCCCAGGTCCGACTGTCAAGCAGGTTATTTCCGGCACAAAATATCTTTTTATGTTTTACTTTTTTATTGCGCAGCTTCTACAGAGATTTAATTAATGTTACACATGATTATTAATTATTGCATGATTTTTCATATATGTCTTATCCGTGTACAAGTTGGGGCACAAACGGGCCATGTCCTTTGCTATAGTAGCTAATGTCGTGTAAAAACCTTAGGATCGGACCCGTTGGCATGCGAAGCATTGTTCCGCATCTGGGTCTGCGCATCATGAATGTCCTTGATGTATCCTCTAACGCGTTGCGAGATGAGGGCTTTCGATACCTGGCCGATGTCATCGCAAGAGGCACTGTTATAAAGAGGTAAGTTATTTAACCTCGTGAGACCAATGTAAATAATCAAGGCAATTTAAACTTTATTTTAACGAGTATGAAGCAGTAATTACACTGAGTCGTTCACTGCATGTTGCATGTGGTGACCGCAACAGTGTAAAGGACATGGTAGTAGGTCGCATTCGGCGAACGACAGACGTGACAGCTGCGATCGCCTAATTACGTGCCCGCAGTAGGGAAAAGACTAAATGTGAAGACGACTTTCGTTGGTCGAAGTAGTTTTGAACAAGATAGGCGACCGCATTAGGCGAACGACTCAGTGTAATTGTGCTTTCAGTTCATTGTAATTTGTTTGAAATTTGAACATGGCATTGCTACGTTTTTAAGCTTTCGGTTGTTTAAATAAAACGTTAAATAAAGTAACAACTATTTATTAACTTCCGAACGCCGCTAGCACACGAAAAGGTCGTAGGGATGGGGTACATAAATGCCCGTCTGATTTTGCTTCCGGTATTACGGGGTGTTGCCGCCACCACGCTAGTACTCCCCTGGTTCCTGGAGTAGCGCCGTGAAGATGAAATGAGCTGAGGGACGTCAGCTGAGGCAGACCGACAATAGCGTAGGCACCTGAGCCGTAACGTAGAACCCTGGAATATAATGTTCGTCCAGTCTGAATATATTTATTCTGTAAATGGCTCCGTTGACTTGTGACCGGCATTAAGCAGAAGAAATGAGGAACAAGTACTGCGCGATGGTGAAATGGCTTGGTGAAGTGCGGATGTCACAATCAGGCGGAGTTTACAAAAGATGAAAATGGAAGCGATAGTAAATGATCACTACTATTATTTAGGTTTATATTACAATAAAGAAATGATAAATGACTAATAAGTATGTGAATGTTATGAGATGCGTGATTAAGCATTTATCTATTCGGCAAGCAAAATCGAACAAAGTATATTGTAACGGTAAAACCGTTACGTTAGGCATACATTCAAAAATACCTGCTACTTATTTAAAATATAAGATGTTCAACACTTACCCAATATAGGGGTATAACCACTGACTTTAATTAGGTACCAGTATTAGTACTGCACGAGTGCAAAATACTGAACATAAACTGTGCCTTGGTAAAATATAACACGAGCGTAATTATCACCGACGCGGCGACGTGTGATGTCACTAGTACGAGTGAACGTGCGCCTGCGTTGATAGCTAAATCTGTCTGGCTGGCTGCGCGAGCGCTAGGGCGAGAGCCGCTGCGCGGCCGCGCGGGGAGCGGAGAGACGCCCGACCGGTTCGATTAAAACAAAGGTGATGCGAGTCGAGTACAGTGCGTCGCGGATATAAGTAACAAGTAGCGATGTACAATCAACCTAGTTTAGTATAGTTTAATAAGTTACTCTTATTTATTTTTTTATTATGTTCATTAATTGTTGTTAGGTAAGTGTTGTAAATATGTTGATTTTAAATTTCTTGTTATTTTATAATAATAACCTAGGTTACGTAACGTATATACGTTACAATACCCCGGCGCGTCGGGAAGGATTTTATTACGTCTAAATGTAATAAAATCCGCATAGTTCAGTACCTGTAGATACACTTTCATAACTCTTCATTCATACTTCACGCTTACATAGTCACATCAGCAACTGTTTAAAATATGTTATATTTAAAACTGAATTACCGATGCAATCACATAAAAAAAATGAGGTATCCCGTTACAAGAACTTGAAACCTTACAAGTACAAATGCTTAAAGGTGTCAAAACGCAAAACAAGAACAATTTTGTATACACTTATAAAATTATGAGGTGGTTCCGACAGGAAAAATAAATTATCTCTTAAGACCAACCAATTTGAGATCCTTTATGTGCCAGGTGCCCAAATCTTTTCCAAAAAGGTCCTGTAATACATAAACTAAAGGGGATTTCTTGACGATAATCCTAGCCTTAATATACTTAGGTGCCAACTTTTTGGTGAATTGTTTACCTTTGTCACTTAAGAAGTAAGTGCGCTTCATAACTATATCACCTACTTCGAATTCAGCTGGCTTACGTCTAAGATTATATTGAGACGTGTTCCTTACATGGGCATGGTATAGTTTGGCTTGGACATCATCAAAAATTGAAGCCATACAACCTAAGTTCTCAGCATATAAGTCACGTGGTAGGAACAACACTTCCTTCCCTAAATCGGTTTCCGTATAGTGCGTCCCACAAGTCACTAGCTCCCTACCGTACACCAAGAACGCAGGTGTAAAACCTGTGGCCTCATTAACAGCGCTATTGATGGCAAATTGAACCCGTGGAATAAACATGTCCCACGACCTATGGTCATCCTCAACAAAGGTGGAAATACAAGTTATAATAGTCCTATTGTAACGCTCTACTAAGTTAACTTGTGGTGTGTATTTAGGACTGTAGTAGACGTTAGGGACATTATAAAATTTATACAAACCTTCCATAACCCTGCCAGTGAATTGAGTACCGTTGTCCATCAACACTGTTTGTGGAACACCATGTACTAGAAAAACTGACTCCTCCAAAATTTTGGCTATAACATCTGCAGTAGCCTTTTTAAGTGGGTAAATCAGGCAATACTTAGAAAAACAACATGTGATGACCAAGATGTAGTTATTTCGCCTCCTAGTTGTTGGCAAAGGGCCCATCAGATCCATCGAGATCATTTGGAACGGTCGTGAGCATTGCTTTGGTCTACCCATTTCCCCTAAGGTTTGATGGTTCTGAGATTTATACGACAGACACTTATCGCACGTTCCAATGAACTCGACGACTTCCTGGTACATACCTGGCCAAAAATAACGTAAAGCAAGTCTACGGTAGGTTTTGAAGATACCCATGTGCCCTGCAGCAGGTTCTGAGTGATTTTCATGGATAACTTTTTGACGCAACTCTAGTGGAACAACCAATTTCCATGAAAATTCCGATGTCAGTTCATGCTTGTTTTTGGACAAACGGTACAAAGAATTATTTTTAATAAAGAAATTTGGATAATCGATTGGGTTATGAAGGCATCCATTATAAATATTAGTATACCAAGTGTCTTTAGAGACCAAATGAGAGTTGGAAGTGCAAATGGCACTAACTGGTAAGCGAGACAAGGCATCCGGAATGACATTGTCAACACCCCGGCGATGTTTAAGAATGAAGTTAAACCCTGACAAGCGAACACCCCAACGAGCCAATCTTCCAGTTGGGTTGCTAATGGACAGGAACCACTTAAGTGCACTGTGATCAGTGTAAACTGTGAAAGTTTGTCCATTTTCTAAGTAGCAACGCCAGTACTCTAATGCGGTAACTACGGCTAAGGCCTCGCGTTCAGTTATGCTGTAGTTTTTCTCAGCTGATGACAAACTTTTTGACATGTACGCGATCGGGTGCTCCTTACCTTCGACGGTCTGCGTAAGCATTGCGCCAATTCCATAATTACTGGCATCGGTATGTACCTCGAACGGTTTTGTATAATCCGGACAACAAAGAACTGGAGCAGAGACTAGACGCTCCTTGAGTTTTTGGAACGCGGATGCAGCCTCAGGAGTCCATTTAAACGGAGGTGAACCTTTTTTTGAAGAAGTTAATTTATTTAATGGGCCTGCAATAGTGCTAAAATTAGGGACAAACCGCCTGTACCATGTCGCAGTTCCAAGAAAACGTTTGAGATCTTTACGACACGTAGGTGTTGGGTAATTTAAAATAGCCTCTACTTTCACAGGATCAGTGCGCAGACCAGAGCCATCGACTACATAGCCGAGGTAATTAAGCTGGTGGCTGAAAAAATGGCACTTGTCCAAATTTACTGTCAGATTGGCTCGCTTTAATTTGTCTAAGACGCGCAAGAGTAACGTGACGTGACTGTTAAAATCTTCGGAAACGATGATAATGTCATCCAGGTATGCGAACACTTTAAGGTCGAACTCAGAGAACAACAGGTCCACTAATCTTTGTTGAGTAGCAGGAGCGTTGGTCAGGCCGACCGCAGTTCGCTTAAAGTGGAACGTTCCCCTACCAGGTACATAAAATGCTGTCTTATTCCTGTCTTCGGGAGCGATTTTAATTTGCCAGAAGGCTTTGGATAAATCGATGCTGGACAAGTATCGAGCATCCCTGAGGTTATCCAAAATCTCCGAGATATACGGAAGGTTGTAAGCGTCACGCTTTGTTACTGAGTTGAGCTTACGGCTGTCGAGACAGAAACGAGGCTGGCCGTTCTTCTTGCTGACGAGCAGGACAGGCGATGACCACGCGCTTTCGCAAGGCTCAATCACGTCCAGTGAAAGCATCTCGTCCACCTGCTCGACCAAGATACGCTGTCTCTCGGGTGACAATCGGTAATAGCGTTGACGAATTGGACTGGATTCTCCAGTATCGATTCTGTGTGTGATTAAGTCAGTGACACCTAAGCCTTTACGTTGAGAAGAAATGTCCTCAAACTGTTTTACGACGTTATCGGCTAATCGTTTTTGAGATTCGTCCAAATTGTCATAACCTTGAATGAAAGCTTGTTGATTGGGTTGAACGACACCATTAATGACTGCAGCATTATCACCCAAAACAATACTGCTGAGGTATTTCGGGCAGATTTGAAATGCACGCCAGAAGTCTACTCCTAAAATGAGATTGTTTTGGATACCAGGCACGATAAAAGCTCTCAAAATGTGGAACTTGTTGTCAAAGTATAGAGGAATCTCCATATAACCCTCACTTTGTAAAATTTGCCCCCCTGCTGCGGTAACCGAGACAAAGTCATCCTGAATTACTTTCAACCCACTATCCACAAGTACTGAATGAGCACCATTGCCAAGAATTGTTACCGCGGAACCTGAGTCCAACAGTCCCGAGATTGTAATGCCATTGATCTGCACCGTAACATAGGGTCTATCGTCATTTTCTACATGTCCTTTCAGAATTGTACCAATTTTGTAAGTTTTGAAAAACAAATTTAATGTACGCAGCCAATTCTGCCAATCATTTATATCAAATTTACCTACATTACCATTGATACAATTCTGAGCTATTAGTTTTTTGAATTCCGCTTCCTATTTTTGTTACAATCAGGACAATCCGGTGTTTTCACATTCTTACGTCCACACACAAAGCAAACTATGACGTCTTTATTCGCCGTGCACTGTCTCAGGTTGTGACTGTCCACCCGACATCTAGGACAAAAACGTGTCTTGGATGTAGAAGGAGCTATAGCATGTACATAGTTCGGGTTTGCTTTTTCTGTTAAATTGCTGTTATTGTTACTGTGTGAATATAATTTACCGTAATTGTTATTGTTGTATTTGTATTTATTATTATTATTAAAATATGTGTTATTATTTAAATTTGTTTTATTTTTTGATGATCCGCCTGAATAGGCAAATTCAGGTGCCAAAGTATCAGTAGTCGGTCGTGGAGGTTCTTTGAATTGAGAAAGACGCGACTGTATACTCTCGTAGTTACGACACAAGATCTTTAATTGCTCTATAGTTCTTATTTCAGAAACGGAAGATAGAGTACTCGCGTAACATGGCCGAATGTTATGTAGGAGAATTTCGAGCATTTCATTTTCTGACAAGGTGCTTGTCAAACGCGAGAAGAGGCCGGACATGACCGATAAATAAATAACTATATTTTCCGTTTCTCCTTGCGTGCGAGACCTGATTTCGGAAAGCAGTCTGTAATCAAAGTCAGCTTGGCCGAAATCCTGTCTTAGAAGCACCACGAGGTCATCCCAACTTGTTACTTTTTCCCTAACACTTCGAAACCAGTGAATCGCATCACCTGTGAATATTTCTGTTGCATTGTGAAGAACCCTGCTGCTCGAAATATTCTTCGCTTTACAAAATTCGGAAACACGTTGAATGAACGCTCTTACACAGGTTTTGCCGTCATATCGTAACTTTGACAGTTGGTTAGCATTACTGCCGTCACAAGTCACCGTGACATT
Organism: Acleris holmiana; assembly: GCA_949316455.1. NCBI lineage: Eukaryota > Metazoa > Arthropoda > Insecta > Lepidoptera > Tortricidae > Acleris > Acleris holmiana. The sequence continues at coordinate 17,800,605 of OX438767.1, forward strand.
AAGTGGAGATGCGGAGGTGGCTAGAGGAATTTGGATGTCAGTACCAGTGGCTGCAAGCGGATCCAAGACATTGCTGTCCAAAAGCAAAATAACGCGGTCTGAGCAAAGCTTATACAAGGCGACACACTGATCATAAGCTACCTTTTGTTCCGGCTTCTCACAAACAATGCGGCGTAGCCGATGGAACAGATGATGAGTCAAATTTTGTGCTCGTAGCAAGGTACTTTTATCCAATGGCTTAGAATCAAGAGATGAATTTACCTTTTCTACCACATCTGCAATGCCATCCATATCATCTTTCACATCAATAGGACTTGTGAGGATGTCCTCGGATGGAAATAATGGCCCACATTTTGCAATTTGCTTACGCAGTTCCTGAACTGTGGAAGCTGGAGTCTCGCCCCGAATAGCAACCTCGTACTCTAATTCGCTCTTCTGAAGAGACATGAACTTAATGGGATAAGCCATTGCAAGATGTTTAAGAAAGCACAAAATTCAATTAAGTTAAAGGAAATTAGATAAGTGTTGAACAGAAAGTGAAAAAAAATAAAAAAAACAACAAAATACTCCGTCCGTTACAAAAAACTATTAATTTTTATTAACGTTTTGGTTGTTTTTCTTAAATAATAAACAAATACGGAAGTCTAAAAAAAAATAAAAAATAAGCGCAAAATAAAAAAAACAATAAGCGTTATAATTGCAACTAGTGTGTACGAAAACCAGTTCACAAGTATAGTACTCTGCACAAAAAAAAAACTTACAACCAAGAAATACAAATTATTTAAACTGACTGTACCAGTGGACGACGACGACGTGAGTAAATAACGTTACTTTATTTTTATATGTATCAAAATTTAAATCATAGTTTTTTTTTTTTAATAACATCAGAATAATGTATCTGACTGTACCATTAAAAATGTCGTACACAATATAATAAAATTTGCATTACATCAAACAGATATATGTTTCGTACACCTTAGCTGCTTGCAACCAAAAATAAAACTGAAAAAACGTTTCACAAAAAAAAAACCAAGCGCACAAACCACAACTACCCACCTAGGAGCAAAATCAGACCTTAAAATAACCACGGATAGGCGCCAGTGCTACGTTTTTAAGCTTTCGGTTGTTTAAATAAAACGTTAAATAAAGTAACAACTATTTATTAACTTCCGAACGCCGCTAGCACACGAAAAGGTCGTAGGGATGGGGTACATAAATGCCCGTCTGATTTTGCTTCCGGTATTACGGGGTGTTGCCGCCACCACGCTAGTACTCCCCTGGTTCCTGGAGTAGCGCCGTGAAGATGAAATGAGCTGAGGGACGTCAGCTGAGGCAGACCGACAATAGCGTAGGCACCTGAGCCGTAACGTAGAACCCTGGAATATAATGTTCGTCCAGTCTGAATATATTTATTCTGTAAATGGCTCCGTTGACTTGTGACCGGCATTAAGCAGAAGAAATGAGGAACAAGTACTGCGCGATGGTGAAATGGCTTGGTGAAGTGCGGATGTCACAATCAGGCGGAGTTTACAAAAGATGAAAATGGAAGCGATAGTAAATGATCACTACTATTATTTAGGTTTATATTACAATAAAGAAATGATAAATGACTAATAAGTATGTGAATGTTATGAGATGCGTGATTAAGCATTTATCTATTCGGCAAGCAAAATCGAACAAAGTATATTGTAACGGTAAAACCGTTACGTTAGGCATACATTCAAAAATACCTGCTACTTATTTAAAATATAAGATGTTCAACACTTACCCAATATAGGGGTATAACCACTGACTTTAATTAGGTACCAGTATTAGTACTGCACGAGTGCAAAATACTGAACATAAACTGTGCCTTGGTAAAATATAACACGAGCGTAATTATCACCGACGCGGCGACGTGTGATGTCACTAGTACGAGTGAACGTGCGCCTGCGTTGATAGCTAAATCTGTCTGGCTGGCTGCGCGAGCGCTAGGGCGAGAGCCGCTGCGCGGCCGCGCGGGGAGCGGAGAGACGCCCGACCGGTTCGATTAAAACAAAGGTGATGCGAGTCGAGTACAGTGCGTCGCGGATATAAGTAACAAGTAGCGATGTACAATCAACCTAGTTTAGTATAGTTTAATAAGTTACTCTTATTTATTTTTTTATTATGTTCATTAATTGTTGTTAGGTAAGTGTTGTAAATATGTTGATTTTAAATTTCTTGTTATTTTATAATAATAACCTAGGTTACGTAACGTATATACGTTACAGCATTTAAGAGCAAAGATAATTGAACTTTATTTCCTTACGGGTAGATTCAAACTTCCACTCGCAAAACTGTCTTTGTTTGTGAAATGAAGCGGAGAGTCAATTCCGCTACAGCCTACCATAAAAATTGGTGTACAATATTTGCCTTACACATCAAAAGCAGCAAAACTATATACATTTAAAAGTAACTATGACTAACAACATATTTTTCAAATTAATATTAAAAGTAACTATGACTAACAAAATATTTTTCAAATTAATATTAAAAGTAACTATGACTAACAACATATTTTTCAAATTAATATTAAAAGTAACTATGACTAACAACATATTTTTCAAACTATTTAATTACATTTTTCCAGAATTTTCTAAAAATTCTTGAACAGTGTAGAAAAGTTTACTTAATAGCCAGTTTAAATGCGTCTGGGATTTTATTATAAATTTGTACAGCCATCCAGAACATACATTTTGCAAATTTTGTTGTGCGATGAGAAGTAACCACTAATTTATATTTATTTCTAAGATTAAAATGATGTTTCGCTGTTTCAAACAAATGAGGTGTTTTATTTTACAAATATGGAAATTTCTTTAATATACAACGTGTTACAAAATAATCCGTAAAAAAGAAATTACGAAAGTAGTGTCTACCCTAGTATACTGTATACCTAAGATACTGAACTGACATTATTTAATAAGGGTTGACACTACTTTTGTAATTTCTTTTTTACGGATTATTTTGTAACACGTTGTATATACAAGGAAGAGGGAGTATTATATAATATTCAAAAAGTTTTTGACAAGAATCTCTTTGAGAAATTCCACCAAGTGCCCTCAAGCAACGCTTCTGCATTCTAAATGCTTTTATAATACCATAACTTAACCCAGATTGCAAAAACTAAACTATATCGAAATAGTTCTGTGGATTTTGTACTACCATAGTATAAAGAAAAAAGAAAAGAAAAGTATTTTGTCTGCGGCCCTTTAGAAGTTTCTGTAACTTATTGTCACTCGGGCGCTAGGGTCACGTCGATGCGCATCGCTTAATACTTAATACGTAACCAATCGCGGCGACGGCGCGGCCCCGGCTAAACCGGCTTGGCGAATCCGGTTGAGTTTGCTTGTAGTGGGTCGCGGCGCGTACGGTCGAGGCACGCACACTTGCAAGCAGCAGTTTATTGGGTGCATTATTATTCAGAAACTTGTGACTGTGTCATGTTTCCTGATTGATTTCTTACCGGCCGAGCATTAATGTATTCAGATTGGTCAGATAATTCTTTTTGTTTGATAGACTAAATCTGAGCCATAACGGTTTGGGCGAGGATTCGGCTAAGTTGCTGGCTGAGGTACTCGAGGGTAACAACAAAATCACTCACCTTAATGTCTCCTGGAACCAGCTGTACGATGATGAAAGTATGTTTATCATTTTAATCGTATAAGTAGGGTTAGGACTTTTGGTGGCTTGTCGTGGTTCTAGAATCCATGGAGTCGCTATTTCCTAATTATTATACACGTACCATTTTGATTTTGACTTTCAGTATTATCACATTATCATTTCAAAATGAACAACTAAAGAACTAAAGACATATTTGGTTCGGTTTAATCATACCTACTAATATTTGTTTGTTTGTTAACCTTTCACATCGGGAGACAACCTCCATACCAAAATTTGTTTAAATTCCTTCAGCTGTTTTTTTTTATGTGACTACTTTAGGTCACAAGTAAAGAGGTGTGTATTTAATAATTAAGAAATAGCACCTCCATGAATTTTTAAAGCACGATTTGCCGTTAAAAGTTCTAACCCTACATATTAGATACTCACATACTCACAACGTGACGTTGACCCCTCGACATTCCTTAATGCTTCCATAGACCCTTATTCTTAACCTATCGGGCCTCGTGAGATTTTAATTGGATAATTCAAATTTGAATGTTAAATCTTTTGTCAATCAAAACAAATACCAATTTCACCATATGATGTTGCTTGCGTGCTTAACCGACGATTAGAGCGTTACCAATGGTCAAAATGTATGAACTGACAGTCCATTAACATTGATTAAATTTAATATTGTATGGTGAAATTGGTACTAAAGTTTGAAATTAGTATTTAGGGTATGACATCTTAAGATGTCACCGGGTTTAAATGGGTTTAATGCAGTTTTTTTTCTTAGTTATTGGCTTTCACTCCTTCTTCAAGGTGTATTTCGCCAATGTCGAGTTTAAATTTAGTATATCAATAGCTGCGACAAGGTACTAAAATGTACTGTTACTTCTGATTTCCACCGTACCCTACGTTGCGAGTATTATTATATTCTTAGTCTTTCTTATGCCAAGGTCTCCTATTTTATGCGTCAGCGTCTGACATTAGCGTCAGAGTTCCGATACGACGTCAACGTCGTCGTGTAGATACCACAACAGGACATCGCTATAGTAAGCATTGTTGACGTGACGCTGGAAGCGGCCGACGGCGTTTATAGGAGACCCAGGCCTAACGGTTCCGGTAACCTTCGGGGAGGGAAGATGTCTGGCTTTTACTTTTGATTTATTCCGTTTACTGATTTACTCTGTTCACTTGACATTGGCGAAATGACTGCGGAATACCACGCTGGACCGCGATTAATAAAAAAGGAAGAAGTCTTCTCAATAGTGGCGTAGCGTGGACTTACTCGTATCTAGATTTGGGCGACCGGCGAAGTTACATCTGCGAGGCCCTTTCCGAACTATTCGTATTTAGTTCATGGCATTCGGTCTTACGTCCTCTCTCGCGAGGCCCTCTTTAAGCGCAAGGCAGTAAGCGAGAGACCGCTATGCTCAAGCCTAGCTACGCAACTGCTTCCCAATCCTAAAGATGAAGGTGGAATGCTATGTTAGTCTAACTTGTATTCGCTGCTTGGCGAGAAGATTACTGTTGAGAGGATAGACAGATAAATGGTTAGGTAAACATCATCTCATCAGTCTTCATGGCTGTTAAAGCCAAACAAAAATAATGAAATAGGATCATGCAATTGAATAGGTTAACTAGTTAATAGTATAAAACTAAAAATAATTTATAAGGTAACCTATTATTACGTTTGAAAAAAGCCATTGTGATGATGCGAAAAAAGGCGCTGGCTCAGCATAGAACTGCGGAAATCAGCAGCACTGCTAATCTGCCAGGTATTCTGCAAGATGGATAGTTGTCTATACATTTAATCAACCATCCTTCAGGTTGCGGTGCCCTTTTGAAAATACTGAGCAAGAACAAGGTCCTCGTGGAGCTTGACTTCTCGTGGAACAACCTGACCATCTCGGGAACGCGTTTACAAAATATCCTGAGGGCTCCAAACCTGCGTTTACTAAACCTCAGTAATAACCGGTCAGTGGACTTTCTTATCCTCGAAATTGACGACACGTTAGCCCAGGTGGTAGTGGCTTTGAAGCTAGCGGTTCCGGGTACCAATCCCGGTAAAGGCAGTTATTTGTGTAATGAGCGCGAGTATTTGTTCTTGAGTCTTGGAAGTTTTTTTTTATTTCGGTATGTATTTTTCTATATAAGTTCATTGTTGCCTATACCTGTAGTACAAGTGTAAGGCTTAATTTGGGACTAGGTTAATTTGTGTGAGATTATTCCCTAATATTTATTATTATTTATTTATGAAATAAAACTCAGGGTTAGCTTAAGTTTGTAATATTAAAAAATAGTTTGTTAGATATACTCGTACTTACAGCGAGGAAAAACCGAACGCCACGTAGGCGGCAACTAAGTTAAATATAGTAAATAGCAAATTCTATTAATTAATTTATAAACATGATAACAGTGAAGATTAAAATCAAAGTGGTATGTATATAATAATTAGGAAATAGCGACTCCATGGATTCTTGAACTGAGATTTGCCACCAAAGGTGCTAACCCTAATAATAATAATGACTATACGCTCGAGTAAATGTCTATCAGAGGTCCTAGCCTATATGCGTTTGCTAATTAACGCATATTGCGATCGCATCTTGGCTATGGCCTCAGCATCTCTAAGATCTATTTTTTCAGATTGGATAAAGCATCAGCTAAAGCTTTGTCGAGAGGGCTATTGAAATCCAAAAATCTGAAAACCCTGGATTTGTCATATAACCCTATTCGCCCAAAAGGCGCTCAACTTCTCCTGGAGACATTACATTGCCAAAAAGTCAGCCTGATGAACCTTGTTATGTCTGGTGTTGAAGTTACTAAGAGTTTTCGGGAGGTTTGTATTTTCGATTTATTCAAATACATGAAATGTATGAATTAAACTCTTTAAGTACAAATTTCGAGTTAAAAATAAAAAGTTATCCGTTGGCCTTTTTTTACGTCGACGTCAACGATGTGTTTACATTATTTTACCTTATTCTATCGAAGTAAGGAGCAAACATGAAAACTTATCTTTGATGTCGCCTGTACATTTCATGTCGCCTGTACATTTCATGTCGCCTGTACATTTCATGTCGCCTGTACATTTCATGTCCACGATGGTGCGCCGCACTGTTTAATTTTACGTACAAAATCCGACAACTGTTTAACAAATCTTTGACAAATGCATCGTTTCGCAACCTATTCATTTGCCAGCCCGCTTTTTTCTGTAACTACAAATATTTCAGGATCTTTATAAAACTAACCTAACCTAACCTACACGATGGTCCTGAAATAAATCCAGAATTATTTACAGTTTCGGAGAAAAACGCGGGTTGTCAAATGATGTTTGTGAAATGAATCATTTGTGAAATGTTGGTGGAAAACCATTTGTGGAAATGTTACGATCCCGCCCTAGCTAGCATACTTTTAGAAGGCACTAAAATGCTTATATGCATTTCTAGGGTATTTTTCATAAAAAATGTAACTAATTAAGGACTGAAATTTAAGGAATGGTAACTTTTACATGCGGGTAACGAGAATTAGTCTTCCATTTATATAGTTAATTTTCGTTACCCACATTTCAGTCCATAATTAGGTTCAACTTTTGTGAAAAATACCTGTTGAAGATAATGCGTTATTTTTTCAAGTTAACACATTGAAGCCCTTATTCCTCTAAGGTGTAGCCCACCTTGTTTCTTTTGTAATCAGATCTTGACGTGATTTAACACGTAATTAGTCCCCATACAACAGGTTTCAATTTCGTCGTGCGTCCAGCACGTCGTAAGTGCGACTACTACTGGCCGTTTTTTAATGTCCCATATTCGGGGCACGGGTTTGTGAAGCTAGTGCGTCGTGATCGTGACGCATACATATATGGGGTACTGGACTGTGAAGGTGTTAAGGCGATTATTACGCTCACTTTCTGCTTGCACCACGCCTGCAACTAATAACTAATTGACATTTCAACAACCATGCATTTTACTAGGAATTTCCTGCCACGCACAACTAAGCTGTGGAATGGTTTGTCGCCTGCGGTATTTCCGGACCAATCACGACCTTCAAACCTTCAAGAAATGAGCTTACTCTCATTTGAAAGGCCGGCAACGTATCTTTAACTGCTCTGGTCTGATCTGATCTGTCTGCTCGTTTGCCTCCTATTCCATAAAAAAAAACCACTTGTCTTATATCATATATAGTTAGGTTTGCGCAGTCAAACACGTGGTACTTACCCACACGTATCTTACCTCCAACCAGCTGTAACCTGTAACCAATCAACCTTCAGGAAATGACTCTTTAAGAGGGCGCCGAGCGTCCAGTGGCTTACTATTATTGTGATTCTAATAAACTAAAGTTTTGCCTTGAAATCGAAGGATGGTTTTTGTAAAAATGAATACACAATTTATAGGGTACTAGCGACCCGCCCTCGCTTCGCTCCGGATTAAAGTATTATACATATAAAACTTCCTCTTCAATCACTCTATCTATTAAAAAAAAAGCCGCATCAAAATCCGTTGCGTAGTTTTAAAGATTTAAGCATACATAGGGATATAGGTACAGAAAAAGCGACTTTGTTTTATACTATGTAGTGATGATATGATATAATCATGTATGTTCACCGATTACTCCGTCAATTGTAAACCGATTTTGAAATTATTTTTATTTTGGTTTGATACAACACGGTTAAGTCAGTGCGTTAGTAAAGTCCAGCTTTTAATAATCGGTTTAACAGCATTGCTGTCCTACCTACGGTACCTATCACCACGTACTTAACAATGCGTTAGCATAGTTGCAGGATGGGCTAAACCGAAGTAGAACGAAGATCCAGTTAGAAATCAGAAACTCAATATCAGCTCATTTTGTAGGATTTAGAAGTGATCATGAAACTGCCCTTTCGCGCGGGATTGACCGTCACTTACCAAGGAGTGATCCGCGACTACGAAATCCCCGAGCCCGACCTGCGACCGATCGTGTTAAAGAGGCTCGATTATATCTTCGCTCATAACTCTAAGAAGTACCGTGTGGACATAAGGTGCGATGCGTTCATTTTATAAAATACAGAACTAGATAGATTCGATTATTTTGTTGGGATATTAATGACCCCATCAATGTTTTGATGACTCTGACAATATCACGGATAGTGCTGTCATTTGTCAGCTAACTGCAATGTTTGTAGTAGTCGAAGCATTCTATACTCTTTGGTAACCACATTCAAATGCTTAGGCTGCGTTTCCACCAAAGATGTGCGAGGTAGCTGAGCGGTGCGAGGATGCGCAGCGGGCTCTTTTCAAATAAGCGGGCGGGGTGCGGTGAGGCGGGAGCCGCTGCTTATATCTCAGTTGATTCCTGATTTTAGCTATCGATCGTCGTGCGTTATCTACCTATTTCCACTAACTGCGCTCGCGTCCGCCAGCCAGACGCCGCCTCGCAACACATCCCTCACAACACATTCCTCGCACACATCTTTATACTTCTTCTTCTTCTTTATTTTTTATGCACTATTCCATGTTCTATTTTGTTTTAGTGTTCAATAAAGAGTATTTATAATTATTGTATCTTTCTCTTGTTTTGTATGTACAAACACCTCGCTCCGCTGAGCTGTTTCCACCAGACCTGAGCTGGGGGGTTTTCATGACATAACAATGCAGTTCTGTTTACGCTCAGAGAAAGGGACAGTTATATAGCTCTGTCCCTTTCTCTGAGCGTAAACAGAACTGCATTGTTATGTCATGATAACCCCCCTGAGCGGGGAAAGGTAAATGAAGTGTTTCTATTGGTTCCTCGCATCCTCGCACATCTCTGGAGGAAATGCAGCCTTACTCGTATACTATTACTATGCAGTTAGCCGCTTTCTTTGGTATTATGTCAGCATAAAGTTTTTTAATTTTGATAATTCTGACAGCAATGTAAAAAACCGGCCAAGTGCGAGTCGGACTCGCGCACGAAGGGTTCCGTACCAGTATCTATACAACTATGGTGTCTGTATTAAGATCGACCAAAAAACTGCAAAAAAATCACGTTTGTTGTATGCGAGCCCCCCTTATTTTTTTATTATAATATATTTTAATTATTTGTTCTTAAATTGAATAAAAAATCTGTGAATATATCAAGCGTCTGCCTGTTGCCGTTATTGATATCGAGCAAAAAACGGCAAAGAAAACATATTTGTTGTATGGGAGCCCCTCTTAAATATTTATTTTATTCTGTTTTTAGTATTTGTTGTTATAGCGGCAACAGAAACACATCACCTGTGGAAATTTCAATTGTCTAGTCTGTTCTGTTGACAGACAGTTTAGTTGTAGGGTCCCAATTTTACCCTTTGGGTACGGAACTCTAAAAATGCTGATAACACGCAATATAAGTTTAACATTATTTTACTGTTGTGAATATTATCAACTTTCAGAAACTTCTTGATTTAAAATTCTAGAACCTGTTGATTGTGATTTTTATAAGGCTACCACTAAATGACGGCAGCCTTTCATTTCGTCAAAAAGTTTTTGCCAAACTGATTCATGTCCCAAACATATCAATTGACCAAACTGTTTTTTTCCGAAACTGTAAATATTTCAGGGCTGGGATTCTACACGGTAATAACGATATCGTATTTGACGTGTTTCCGTATTGTCAACGTTTTGATAACTCTTATGTCATTTACAATAATGGCGACTGTGACATTAACGATTCTTAAACGTGCCAAACACGATATCGTTTTAACGCACCTGAATAGAGGCCCAGGATTTATTTCAGGAGCATCGTTTAGAACCCTTTATAGGTTAGGTTAAGTTAGGTTTCAGAAATAAAGCAGTTTGGGTCAATGATATGTTCGGGAAAAGAATTAGTTTAGTAAAAAGTTTGACAAAACGAAAGTAGCTCTGCCGTGTCATGACAAATTGTTGTAACTATAGATACATGAGTTAGTGGCAACACGTCTCTATCGTATTTATTTGGTCATACTATACTCCCCGTACAAATATTTGGCCTTGAATAACTTTTTATTACAAGAAAAAAAATATTACCAACCCATGTAACTTAAAATTATCCTGGTGTTGTCCTGACTATTTACTGTATCATAAATTACCTGAGGTAGGCGTGACAGAATGCTCGCCAAATAGACGCGTCAATTTGCTGCATCTCGTAGTTACATGACTTGTTAATACTTGTACACCCCGCCTGCCGGCGCGCGGCGACCGAACATAGAGTGGCTATCTGCACCCTCCCCCGCGGGGGCCTGTTATTTGACTTACCGCGGGGGCGGCCAAGGATCTTGTGTTTTTGGATAGATGCTTTGCATTGTTTACTTGTTTTGACAAATCACTTCCGTGTTTACTTTCGTTGAGAAAGGAGTTGTGCAAGAAAATTAAGTGATTTTGTTGTTGGTTATTCATTGGCACTAAGTACAATGAAAAGACGTGATTTTATTTTAAGGCTTTCGCAACAAAATAAAGTGTATGAAACACGACATTCTAGTGAAAATGTTATTATATTTGATCAAGATTTGAACGAAAGTGAGAATGAAACCCGTGAACTTTTCGAAGAGGAAAAAGAAAATTGTGCTGCAACACAGCATACTTATGCTGAAACTGGAGCTAAAACGTGAGTACTTATTTTGTATTGATTACGTTAGATATGTGACGTGTTGTGTAGGTACCTACCTACTGTAGGTGTTACATAATTGCGTGGCAAATTTAAAAAGCAACCACTAATTCTTAATTGAGGATCGTCTCACTTATAAAAAAACTACTTGGGAGTCGGACTCACTCACTGAGGGTTCCGTTATAGATGTCATTAAGTCATTAGCTAGGTAAGTTAACGTAAACTTCGTCAAAGAAAAATATATAAGTAGGCATTTACCAACGACTAAGGTTTTCCGTTACACGTCGTTATTGAGTTCGGTACCCGAAGGGTGTTTCTACTACTAAGCATCCTTCGCTTGTTTGTCCTTCCGTCCGTCTGTCCAAATTTTTAATAACTTTATTTTTGATCCCTTCAAATGTTAGTCTAACTGTATTTCTCAGCGAACCTTTCGAGCTCGAAATTGGTCATAATAGGTGTTAAATAAATACCCTTACCTGAATCTAACCTAGGTGTTATACTGTTATCACAGTTTCATGCTTATGAAAGGGTTTAATTTGTACATTCAAAAGCTATTTACTAGTTATTTAAATGTGATCTCCGAGTATGTACTATCAGCCCATCGGAACCCTGGCCCACCATAGAACTGTGTCATGACAGTGACGTTATGATTCAAGTCGTAAAAAGTGCCAAACAAATGGTTTTGTAATGTCACTGTGACAACGTTCTATGGTGGATCAGGGTTCCGATGGACTGATAGTACATACATACTTTCTGATATTATGGATTATTATTATTATAAATCAGTTTTAGCCACTTTAAGACCAAATTAATTTGATAAGTAGGTATTTTAATACTAAAATTTATTTTCAGGTATCATGAACTACAGCCTGCAAGTTATTCCGCAACCCGAGGATCACCAGCAGTATCATTATCTGATTTAATGAATGTTTCGTTTTTACCAATGAATACAACATCTTCTTTGCCAGGCTTACTTGAAGAAATAACTTCATCACTAAGTTCAGATATACATATGGAGTTAGATGACCCTTCGTCGTTAGGTCAAACTTTAAAGGTGGGCATGCAACTTGATTCACAGAACTCAATGTCAACGAAAAGCCCAGTCAATATGATAATCGACCAACAGTCACTAGATAACCCGGTCGATATGTCGATGGGAAATTCATGTCTATTCAGACAATCAGATATACTGATGAGCTATGCATCACAAATAAAACAGCCAGAAATGCCAATGGCCCAGCCATCATTTATACAGCCAGATACGTCGATAGATCAACCATCATCAATCACACAGTCAGACATGTCGATCGATCATCCGTCACCAATTAAGCAGTCAGATATGCCAATTGATCATCAATCACCAATCACACAAGAAGACACGCCGATTGATCATCCATCGATAATTACGCAACCAGACTTGCCCATGAATTATCCATCGCAAATCACACAGCCAGATATGCCGATAAGTTATCCATCGCCAATCACTCAAGCAGACATACCAGTGAGCCATTCATCATCATATACAGAGCCTGGTAAACCAACGAGCCATTCGTCTCCAATTGCACGGCCAAACACGTCGATGGGTCATTCATCATCATTCACAGAGCCAAACGTGCCGATTGATCATCAATCACCAATCACACAAGAAGACACGCCGATAGATCGTCCATCGATAATCACGCAACCAGACTTGCCGATGAATTATCCATCGCCAATCACGCAGCCAGATATGCTGATGAATCATCCATCGCCAATCACTCAAGCAGACATACCAGTGAGCCATTCATCATCATATACAGAGCCTGGTAAACCAACGAGCCATTCGACTCCAATTGCACGGCCAAACACGTCGATGAGTCATTCATCATCATTCACAGAGCCAAACATGCCAGTTGGTCATTCGTCACCAATCCCAGAGCCAGGCGTACCTATCAGGAATTCATCATCATTCACAGAGCAGATCTCATCAACACAGATTCAGAGCCAGGCAGCAGACTTAGAAACACACACATCAGACACATCTAATAATTCTGTTGTAAATTCCAACAAAAAGAAAAGAATAAGAAATCCGGTAAAACGGCTGGAAGCCGAGAAAAGAATTTACATTTTGAAACCTCCATGCAACTGTAAATGTATCAGGAAATGTACTAATAAGTATACTGAAGAAGAAAGACAGAGTTTGTGGTTAAATTTTAGGAATTTGGATAAACAAAATCAACGTAACTATATTTCACGAAACGTGACTAGAAAAACTACTTCTGTGAAAACGACTGACAAAACCCACCCGCGGCGTCAGAATACTTTAATCTGGAAGATTAATAATGTTGTGGTGTGTAAGACGTTCTTTTTAAATACGTTGGGATTTAAAAACGACCAAACTGTGAATACTGTTTTGAAAGCCAATTATAAAAATGGTATTACAAACCCTGAGATACAAGAAGCTGCTCCAGAGCAACGAGGAAAGCATAAACCAAAGCACGCATTTTCATCAGACTATAAAGATAATTTAAAGAAATTCATAGAAGATGTAAAGCCTACGGTCTCTCATTACAATTTAAAACATGCACCAAATCGAAAATACCTACCTTGTGGCGTAAGTTTCACCGATTTACACAAAGCTTTTCTCGAACACTGCAAAGAAAATAATATGCCACCATGTAGCTGGACATATTTTCACAGTGCAGTGGCTGAAATGAATTTATCGACCTCAAATCCACGTCAAGATTTGTGTACTACCTGCCAAATTCATAAAGAGAAACATTCAGAAACTGACCATTTATGTTCAGTTTGCAATAAATTTGAACCACATAACTTGAACAAAACTTTGTCTCGAGAATTGCTTGTTAAAGACACAGAGTTGAAAGATCCTAAAAGGAAAGTTTATACTGCAGATATGCAGAAGGCTATTTGTATGCCTAAACTAACAGTTAAAGAATACTTTTTCTCGAGGAAATTAGTATTGCTGAATGAAACTTTTGTCCCACCGGGTAAAGATGAGGAAGCACATTGCGTTATTTGGCACGAGGGTGAAGCAGGCCGTAAAGCTCACAATATAGCATCAGCTTATATCCAATTTTTAACTGAACATTGCAGAGATTTAGAGCAAGTAACATTTTACACTGATAATTGTACATCACAAAACAAAAATCGAGTTCTCTATGCAGCATGTATGCGATTTATTAATTCTAAAGCGATACATCACATTCAAAATATTAAGTTCGTTTACCTGGAACCTGGACATACATATATGGCTGCTGATACTGTACACGCTTGTATTGCAAATAAATTCGAACGCCAGAAAGAAATTTATGACTTGGCTGATTTCAGGCAGAAAATCAAATCTTCACGCAAAAATATGAATGTGCGAACACTTACCCATTCAGACATGATTCTTTTCGACGATGGTATCTTAAAAAAGAAATTCCCTAAAGGCTACAATATTGCTAACTTGAAAATTGTGGAATTCAGACGTGGTAATTTCCATTTATGTTAAGAACTCTTATACACAAGAGTCATTTCTAGAAGTAGATATCACTCGCAAGGAATTAATAACATCCGCTGAGGCTACGGCAGATTTACTGAATCTTCCACGAGAAAGTAAGCCCCGAGGTGTAAGCAAAGTTAAAAAGGAAGATCTCTTGAAGCTTTGCGAGTCAATGCCAATGTCGCGGCGAAATTTTTTTGAGGATTTGTTTATAGATACAAGGGCTATTGATCTCGACACTACGCCTACTGAATTTTAAATTTATAAATATATTTTCTTAATAAATCTTAAAAATTACTTATTTGTTTTAATTTGTGTCATTATAATTAAGGTATTTACAATGCTTTATTCACCCAATTGTTATTTGTTTTAACTTCAAGTGCCTACTATTCTGCAAAAAGTTATAAAAGTAATGGCAAATTATGTGTTTATAATTAGTTACAATATAGGAAATTCTAAAAAAAAATTTCCAAAATATCAACAAGATCAGTTAACTATAGTTACAATAGTCTGTCACTACAAGAATTCTTTAGAAATATTTCCAAAATAATGACAAGATGCGTTAACTATACTTACAATATTCTGTCATGACAAGAATTATATGAAATTGTTGTTATGACAAACTGCGTTAGCTGAAATAAGTCAAATAATACTATAAATATATTTAAAAAAATATACAGGCATATAAAATGACCTATTATTACACCAATTTAGAATAAAACATCATATATATGAGTAACGAGTCTCAAAATAACTTAACAAATACCATTCAAACTTTAATCTTCATTACTGAAAAACATGCTCGTTGGAGTTACATCAATTTGTCATGACACGGCAGAGCAGCTCCTAAATGATACTGGACTTTTGGACATGGAATTTTTTATCTTAAGTAGCAGAGATTTTTTATGAAAAAAAAATGTATATCGACATCTTATCTATCGATGTTAAATCCGTGGGACGTGCCCCGGGTTAGCACACGTATGCTCGTCAGCAACTTAATATTTCAAATTGAAATGATCTTCTTTCCAGCTTGTACCTGATGAGATTATACAAGGAGCGCCATGAGGACGACTTCTTGCTGGAAAGAGAGTTGATTCTGTTCATGAAGACTCACCATCTCAAACCTGATCGGGATGTTATCGACCATCTGGTTACTCTGTTCCCGGGACCCTTGTTAGAGAAGGGCGGGAGATCAATCCAACTCAGTAGTAATGATCAGATCAGAGAGCGGAATTCTCATGGCAAAAATTAATGTCATAAAGATAGAACTTAATATTTTATCGACTATCGACAATTAGTTATAATTCACATAGCACAAGATCAATTACGAAATCGAATTATACCTCTTATCGATACATACGCAAAATAATTACCCAATGTTATGAATGCCCTCTGGTAGCGGTCTTTTAGATGAGTATAGTTTTAGCTAAATTTAGGCGTAGTTTTCATTATTATTCTATAGTTCTATGTATAAGATTTAGTTTTATTTCTAGTTGATTTTTGTTATTTACCGTTAATAAAGGCATAAATTTTAGAAAAAAAATACACAACATTTACAAATTCAATTCGTCGATAAAACAAAATGTTCTATCCCTATGACATTAAAAAAATTGCCATGAGAATTCCGCTCTCTGGTAATGAAAAACTAAAGCAAGCTTCAGCAAAACTAAAGTATTCATAGGAGGCGGCTGTCTATCGATAGCACACTCTCTCTGGCACCTGTCAGTATATTTATTGTTACGCCAAAGACAGCCGAGTACAGTCAGCATCAAAGCAGCTAAGCAGAATAGCATGCTCAAAATGATCTAGACACGACGTATTCTCTTAACAATGGAGTCGAGTGCAGATCATTTTGAGCTCTTCGGTTGCGTAGCTACTTCTGCTGACTGTATCTCCCATGCAAGTAAAGTAAAGGTATTTTTTTACATTTTGACATCGAATGAGAGGTATAGTGGGATAGCTCTTAAAAACCATTATGTATGTATTATTATAAATTTTTAGATATTGAAGGGGACCATGTAAGAAAAATGCAATTTTCGCTAGAGTTGCTCGCACCCCCCCGCCCCTCTTCTAATACCCGGTTTTATTCGACTTTTTTTATTTTTACTTTTTTCAAAGACATTTTGGTGAATAAAATGATGTTGTATCTTTAGAATCTGATCATGAAGCGCTTTCATTTGATATTTTACACGCGATGACTCTGAAAACAATCCATACAAAATATTTCCAAACTCTACCGGCTTTACCACTGATTACCATTTTAATAATAAAAAAAAAAAAACACGGGACAATCTCACACAAATTGTCCTAGTCCCAAACTAAGCTCTAAACTTGTACTATGGGTACTAGACAACGATAAACATACTTATATAGAGAAATTGACTCTATGTTGATCTGTTCTAACACAACGTGACATATTATCACAATGAAATACACTTTATATCCAGATAATTATTTGCACATTTAAATAATAATTGATCTTGGATTACAGGTCTCGTACAATATATAGAGAGACTCTGGCCAGATAAGAAACTCCCCCCCTCGCCCCCCGCACCACCAACGCCGCCTCCGGAGAAGCCGAAGAAGAAATCAAATGCGAAGCTTAGCAAGATCAAGAAGTAGTTAATAGAGTTTAAGGATTATTTAACGTAGTCGTTACTTGTATATTATTTGGTAACTCATCACTTCATCGAACTTCACTTCATCGAATGTATCATTTCATCGAATTGCATCGAACGCTATTTTCTCCTGAAACCATAATGACTTCAGGGTATCTTAAACATTAATTATGTAGGTTAGGTTGGGTTAGATGTTTAAGGTACCCTGAAAACATTATAGTTTAGATGAAATAATACATTCGATGAAAAGTGTTTCTATGAAATGATAGATACCAATATTATTTGTATTGTGCATGGCATGACATCGCATTTTGTCGGATAAGTTTGTATTTATCTTGCTTTTTCGTCGATAAGCTTAATAAGAAAGCAATATCAATACAAAAAAAACTAAATTCGATGCCGTAGTACGATAGAGCCCTGAGGTACTATTTTACTACGTTATTTTAAACGTATGTTAGTTTTCCTCCCCTATGGCACAAATAAGTCGCCCTACTGACCAATGATTTCTATTTCTAATTCAAATTTAACAGAGTCGACGGAGCTCAGCTTTTGCGGAGCTCCTATTTCTGAGTGTTCTGGCCGGCTGAACAAATAATATAACCTCAGCTTACCTCATATTTATGATACTAGTTTTGGTCAGTAGTGCTTAGTTGAGCCGTGGGGCAGTCGCTGCTTTTTGCGATACAGTATCTGTGAGTTACGATTATTCTATAAAGAAATGTACACGTAGGGGCAGCCGAAAGCAACTCCCCCTGCTAGGTAGCTTCTATGGATAGGTAACCCACCTATATCTGTAGTTGACTGGGGTACATCTCCTATGACTCTTTTCCTTTCAAATATCATTCATGTAAATGTTATGCAATTATAGATAATATATTATATTAATATAATGTGAAATAAAGTACATATTTGTGCAGAGTGGAGTTAAAGGTCAATTAGGGGAACGTATCATATATATATAAACTTCAAAATATATTAATATGGGTCATAATACCATAATGATCATAACATTATTCATAATTACACAGGTGGAATAAACGAACGCCACATGGACGGCAACTACCTTAAATACTGTAAATAGCAATTTTTTACTTTTGTTTTTGAAAACTACAAATAGCGCATCTATAGATTTTTGAAAATTGGTCCTCCTGAAGAGCAATAGAACTGGTCGAATATGACAAAACAAGTTGTACACAACTTAACCTTTTCGCCGCCCGTAACGGCTAGAAATCATAGCTAATGTCAACCTTTCTCAAAGACACTTAGGTCTAGCGTAAGCTGTCAACCATGAGCTGTCTCTGACAGCGAAAACTTCCGGGGTATGCATGAGGTGCGGGGAAAGAGCAGAATTTCATACAGGCATATATTTTAACAACAGTTAAAATACACACTAATTAACGTAAAAACTTGTGTAACAGCAACATTAGTTGTATTTTATTTTTTCTTACACAATTAATTCAGCAAGCAAAGTATCACACATTTCGCCAATTAAATTGAATCATCTACGTAATTATCGTTTTGTAATAGGAAGTTGCACTCGTTACATTGCTCCTAAGACCAACTTTAAAAAAAATACTGCGCCGTAATAAAAGTTACTAACAAAATATCTTTCTCACATTGTTTGTATGATCGTTAACTACGCCTGGATAAATTACATGCCCGTATGAAATTTACCTGCTGTATAGACTGCTTATCGTACCTCACCCCCGCCTCTCATGCTTACCCGGGCTCTCAATTAAGTTGTACGCCTTAGTAAGCATGTTTTTCATTTAGATAATTAATTGTGAATCAATGTAATTAATTACGCAATAAAATGTTAAGTTTGATAGTTGTTTCATTGCATGATCGGAGTGTTTCCCGTTCTTCCGATCCGTTGACCAATCAATCGGTCCAACAGGAATTATTTTTCCTTTTTTACGGATGAGTCCTTCCCCGCTCGGTGCAGTCGAGTTCGGAAATAATAGGGATAACCTAAACCTACCTCATATGCTGAAGAACTAACATAAGTTAGTTCTTCAGCAGGCCCGGAGGGCCAAACTACCCAGAAATAGGAGCTCTGCGATAGCAGAGCTCCGTCGACAACGTTAAATTCGATTTTAATAGTAATATTTGGTCAAAGTACCACCAGTGGTACGGCCGAGGGGTACGGTGGGTCTGGAAAGGGAACGTATTGCAACGGGATAAGGGTCAGAAGTGTACACATGTCTGAGACCTCGACTGTAAAGGGGCGCCGGGAACTGACGACACAGTGGCCAATTGCCATTCTTTAACAATACAAATGACACTAAAATTATCGCTTCAAGGTGCATTTAAAAAGGCTGTTTGTCCCGTGGACCGACTGCGTGGTCCGGCTAACGGGTCCGGATATCAAAAACATGAGGTAGGTTTAGGTTATGCTAGTGCTTCAGCTGGCCCGGAGGGCCATAACAACCCAGTTATAGACCCGCGTAAGCGCAGCGCCATCGACTTAAATCCGACTTTGAAATGGAAAGATTGGTCTGCCGGACCACGGAGTCGAACCACGGTTAATGAGTGAGAGGGTGAAAAGAAGTGGACTCTGCCTACCCCTCTGAGAAACAGGCGTGATTTAATGTATGGTGCGTATGTATGTATTTTGTTACTTACTGAACACTGAAAGTGGCCAATTACCTTACTTTAACAGTAACGCATCAAGGTGCACTAAAAAAAACCAAATTAATTTCAAATCACCTCGTTCGAGTGCCTCGACCGCCTTATATCAAATACAAATGCGCCACTCGAACGCCGAACATGTTTTAAAAGTTATGCAAAATATTACTTAGTCCATACGAAATAACGTCTCTTTTAAACTGTACCTGTGAACTATATAATGGTCTGTGGCGTTGTAGGCACGACGGCTCATGACCACTTTAGGGGTCGTTGGCGTTCAAAGGGTTAACGCAGCGGTCTGTCATTAGTAACCATAGAAGCCAATTCCCATGGCACAAAAGAAGAAAATATGATATTGAGATGTCAAAATGACGCTAACAAAGCCTTTCATTGCAAAAAGAGAGCATGACCTGATGATGTTTTTGATACTGATTAATTTGTTAACTATTTTTATACTCTCTCACTAGACATTGAGTTAAAGAAGATTGCCCAGAATCAGAAAGAATAACAGTTGTTACTGATCTATCAAGCCAGTTTCACCAACTATAGTAAGATGTCGCGTGGTAGTGTCGAGGGTGAGGAACAGGTTGAGGTGATACTGGAGAAGCAAGAACTCAAATCTGATTCCAGCGTGGAGCCTCCCATGGAAGAATGGTCATCACTCCTCGGAAGTGTTGAGTCGATTGAGTGTAAAAAGGTAAGACGAATGTTACACTCCATATTGTGATCGAATAGTTTCAAAGAAAAGTAGTCTTTATTCTTCTTTGAACATTAATGCTTTTCCTGCTAATCAATCAGATACGATGCGAGGTTGAAATAGTAAAGGGACTATATCAAGGACTACAACTATATTTTGATAGAAGACAAAATTTTCGATATTTCTATCTTCTTCACGTAGTAAAAAAGAAAGTCGCGTTCCACGTCTTTATGTCTATCTGTATATACGCTACAGTAAGTAACAGCACTAGCCAAACTGTGGCAACATTAGTGTACAGTGAACTGCCAAGTTAGTTCGCCTAATTCTGGACTCGATTATAGTTGTAGTGTTCTCTGGTACACAGCGTCAAGATTATGAGCTGGGGCTGTATGACCCGGGCAGTGGCGAAATATGCACCAAGTACATCACTCAGTCGGACAGCAGCGTCCTCAGACACGTGTACTACGCGTACCCGAGCATTAAGGACCCTGGCATTCTGCAAGCGCTGACCCTATCCGGTTAGTTTTTAAGGTTCCGTAGTCTAACTAGGAACCTTTATACTTTTGTCATGTCCGCCCGTCCGTCCGCAGCCTAGTTCAGAAACTCTTAGTACTAGAAAGCTGTAATTTGGCATGGATATACATCTAGACACGCGGGAGCGTGTCAAGCCAAGTTCAAGAAACAGAACTGGCGAGCCGCACCGTGTGTAATATTACACGAACCATTTGGAGCCACTTTTGACCCCCTCATAAATCAAAAACTATTTTACATAAACGTATCAAATTTGGCTCATATATTGAGACTTGCGAGATACATATGTGTTCTAAATTTCATAAGCTTATCTCAAACGGTTATTTAGATATTAATGTCCAAAATTCCTCATTTTTATCACTGACTGACCTATAGACCAAAACTCTAACCCAGTTCCAGATGACCTAGAGAGTTAAAATTTGGTATGCAGATAGGTAATTAGATGAATACAAAGGAATAAATAAAAAACTGGCAATTTTTAAATAATTAGATTCTATTATGAACGCTTAACATAAATACCTAATATTACTTAGGGTACCTACGTTATTAACTGGGATTAATTATTATTTTTATATTTAGCGCACATCAATAGTGTAAAATCATTACCTACTTATACTCATAAATAATGATAAAGTAATAGGCATTTAGATTTTCGGTATATACACGACGCGCGCGCGCCGAGTAACGCCGGAGCGGCGCTGCGCTGTGACAACCGAATCAAACCGTTGACGCGAACGTGGCCGAGCGAGCGGCAGCCGCGCTCATAAGCGCGAGCGCCGTCTTGCTGTCCGGTTGTCTCTCGATATCTGACCTATAAGATTGCGATTCATGCTGCGAAATTGCCAAGTTTTCTTAAGGAAAACTTATAATTTGTAGTAATATTATTATTACAATTTCTTTAATAAGTAGGTACGTACGTATAGTATTATAGTATAGGCAATAGTTTAAATAAATAATCATTTTATAGTTATAAGTAGGTAGGTGTATATACTTATTATTATTACAATTCCTATAATAAGTAGGTACGTAGGTTTAGTATAGTATAGGCAATAGTTTAAATAAATAATAATTGTAAAAATTATTCTCTGCTGTGGGCTTGGCAATGCAATTGTTTTATATTTATAAAGTCTACTTTTAGTTTTGAATTTGTCCTTTTAAAAGGACCCACGGCGTTACGAGGATATGTACTTACCTACAAAAAGTAATGATATCCCACCAAAAACAAAAATGTAAAAAAGGAGAGCCAAGTTCAATACAAAAATTATTCTCTGCGCTGTGGGCTTCGCCGCAAAAAGAATGGAGATCTGAGATTGAGTGCCAAGTTCTATGCAAAATCCAAATATGTAGTCTAAGGGCTGACTTGGCTGGTTTTCCCATACGAATTATATAGCCTTCGCATGTTCTAAACCTGTTACCTTTCGGTTCTTATTTTATTATTTCGAAAATTTGGCTTGCTGGTAGAAACTACCCATCGAACATAAGGCTCTTCCATGACTGTGTAAAAGTAGGTACTTAATAATAATTCGTATGGGAAAACCAGCCAAGTCAGCCCTTAGACTACATATTTGGATTTTGCATAGAACTTGGCACTCAATCTCAGATCTCCATTCTTTTTGCGGCGAAGCCCACAGCGCAGAGAATAATTTTTGTATTGAACTTGGCTCTTCTTTTTTACATTTATGTTTTTGGTGGGATATTAGTAACGCCAACAAAGTGGTAAAATAAAATCGTGTTTTTTTTATTTTCATTGTCCTCAACCTCCCCTACACGTCACGTTGGGTTTTTTTTTCTCGTCTATTCCATAGTCTGGGGTGTCATTCGATAGGTCTTGCAAAAATATTGCACGTTTACAAGGACCATTTTCGATTATGGGATCCTTTTATGAAATATTAAGCTTTAAAGCACAATTTTTTCTTTGAGTCAAGTGTCCTCCCACATTCAGCCAAAACTACAAATACTAAAAATCCGAAAAAAAGCCCATATAACGAATTAATAAGGAAAACTATCACGACTAAGTAGACATTACTGTTTCTTGAGATACAGGCTATTAAATTGTTCATACCTACTAAAATTATCTAAGACTGCACCAATTGACTTTAAATAAAAAAAAATAGTTATTACTTGTTGATTTTTATGTTTGTAGAACTTAACGGCTTCGGAACCCTACACTGAGCATGGTCCGACATGCTCTTGCCCGGTTTTGTATGTGGTTTTGGTTACGGGTTCCGTACCATATTTTTTATCCTAGTCGCGGAAAACCTAATTGTAAATAAAAGGTTTTAGTCAAAAATTGCATTTTTGGGACAAGCTTTTGTTGCCGACTGTACTTTTTTTAAATGTCATTTACTGCTTATCAAGACCATTCTAATGTGAAGTATAGCGAAGATCATGTCACCACCTTCTGACTCCATCATCAAACCAGCTTGATGGTGCCATATTATTGTATTGTCATCGAAGTTACGTAGTGTTACCAAATTACAGCTCAATCGGTCCCCGGAAATTGGTTTAAATCTTCCTTACAAGATTCTCGAACTACATACAAATATTGCAAGTTGTTAAAAAGCTTATAATGACATAGAATTGTAAAATTTTGCAACAAACAAGGTCTCAAAATAGCCGAAAATGCAATTTGTGTAATTACCTACTTAAATTTGCACTTGGAGTATCTTTACTGTGATCAACGGCGAACATTTTTCAACTGCAAAGTATAGTTTGTCTTTCTGCACACTTTAGTGCTCTGTCATTTTCACGTCATGTTTTAAGGACTGCACTAAGCTGTCAAAGGCTTTAAAGCGACAAGGTACACAAGTGTACAGGGGCTCTAGCCAAGATGCAAACGCTACTAACGTTTTTCTTTTCTATCACTTTAAACGTATGGAATGCCATTCTTGTGTGTTACGATTAAACGCATGGTCAACTGTCATCCTATACATTTTGAGCGATTGAAAAGAAAAAAGTTAGGCGTTTTCGCATCTTGGCTTGGGCCCTAGATACTTATGCCTAAGGCCGACTTCACTCTCGGGGTGCTAATCCAACTCGCACTTCACCGTGAACTATTATTCCTCACTAAAAAAATCAGAGTAATAGGTACACGTAAAGTTTCAACTTCCTTAAAAAATCTCCCCAGTTGTGGTGACCGTTGGCTAAATAATAGAATAGTACGGAACCCTAAAAAAAATGCTCCGTTTTTTGTTTGTGCAGAGCCAAAGTATACTTACGACAGTTGCGGACAAGAGCTGTATTTGGATCTTTGTAAGGAGATTGGAGTCGCTCCGGTCAAAAAGTTTCACCGGTCACTCACGGAATCGGCGATAAATTTAAAGGTAGGTCACTTTGTCACGTTAACGTCAAGTTTGAACGGGTCCATATAAGCTCATATAAAATTGGTCTTTCGATTTTTTATTCAAATAACGATTTGTGACTATACTCATCATTTCTCCGAAAAAAACTGCTAATATTTTTTTGTACCTAATTTGTTATTCATAATCATCGCAACTAAAGTGAATTTTACTGAAACCGTTCTGATTTTAGGACGTTTATAAAACAAGGCTAACCTAACCTAACCTTATAAACCAGATGGAGATTTTTTAAATCCTGAAAATAAACGGGTGTATGGTGAAATATTGATTATGAAGAGTGATCATTATGATGTAAAATGGTATGAGGTACATTTTCGGAGTTCCAATAAACTAATTTACAATTTTATATGAACTTTGGCGCATCCTGTTTGAACTGCTGCACTTATCTGCCAAGGGCGTTAAAGCGTAGGTACCTTAAAATGTGAGGAAAAATTACCACTGGAATACTCGAGAATATAATTGTGAATTAGACATACGTCGTAGTGTATAATGCAAGTTTAGTTCAATCTGCCCTTAAGGATTATTTCTACCAAACAGCTCGCGTCGGAAAGGAGACCCGGAGGATTTCCGTTACGATCGCGTGTCGCGGAAGACGCCCGCGGTCAAGCTGCTGTGCGCGGCTTAGTAATATAGACTTTAATACTGAATGCATAATTTCATATCGATTAAATATTGTAAAATCCGTTCCGATCCGATGCGATGCACATGCTATTCGACGGAGCCCTGTTTCTGGCTGATTTGTCCTTAGGGCATCTAAAGATACCTTAACCTTTTTTTTTTTTTTTTTTTTTGATGACGAAGTGGAAATGCATTTACGCATCCCCCCGATGGCCTAAGGATGACCGTGCAATGGGGGGTATAACGGACTCTCACCTAAGCGAACTACCGTTTAAAACCACTCCGGCGTAACCCTCCTGGCTGGTTAACGGAGACGCCGCGGTACCGCCAAAGCATTGCCCGCTGGGCGCCTCCCAGCCCGCTCCGAAGAGCACACCGCCAAAGGAGGAGAGGACTGCGTACGCACACAGCGATCTCCCCAAGCTGGGGGAGCCGTGCAATGTGGGCCCTTCACCCACGTGGCTCCCCATGAAGTTCAGGCGATCAGCAAAAGCTGGGTTCGCCTTCCCTTCACAGCCTGCATGGAGTGTAGGGTGTTTTCCGGCAGGCTATTCCCCCCAGTCGCAGTGACCGGGGTAAGTCCACGTTCCTTCAAACACCCACACTACACCTGTCTCAGGTCTAAAATGTCCTCTGAAAACAGAGGTCACTAGACCCGAGACTCACGTCTGGGCGAACCAGGGTCGCTTTCCGGGAACGGGATACGGGGACACCAACCCGAGCTCCGTCCCTTCAAACTCCCCTTCGTCGCCCCCCTCATGTGCGCTCTTTTGGGGAGTATTTGGTTCCCCGGGCCCGCGCTGGCCCTGGAAAGTGGATATCCCGCCACTGGTTCGGTGGAAAAGGGGGGAAGGATGGGAGCTGGGAAGGAATGGGAAATCGGGAAGGTGGGAATGGGATAGGGACGTGCCGCTCTTAGTCTGGCCCCTCACCCCGAGCCTTTCCGGTATGGGTAGCCCTGTCCGGTATAGCCACGGGGATCATAGAGACACGCAAGCCCCCCACCACGGCAAGGTGGCAGCACAATCGGGGGGAAGATACCTTAACCTTTTTTTTTTTTTTTTTTTTTTTTTTTTTTTTTGATGACGAAGTGGAAATGCATTTACGCATCCCCCCGATGGCCTAAGGATGACCGTGCAATGGGGGGTATAACGGACTCTCACCTAAGCAAACTACCGTTTAAAACCACTCCGGCGTAACCCTCCTGGCTGGTTAACGGAGACGCCGCGGTACCGCCAAAGCATTGCCCGCTGGGCGCCTCCCAGCCCGCTCCGAAGAGCACACCGCCAAAGGAGGAGACGACTGCGTACGCACACAGCGATCTCCCCAAGCTGGGGGAGCCGTGCAATGTGGGCCCTTCACCCACGTGGCTCCCCATGAAGTTCAGGCGATCAGCAAAAGCTGGGTTCGCCTTCCCTTCACAGCCTGCATGGAGTGTAGGGTGTTTTCCGGCAGGCTATTCCCCCCAGTCGCAGTGACCGGGGTAAGTCCACGTTCCTTCAAACACCCACACTACACCTGTCTCAGGTCTAAAATGTCCTCTGAAAACAGAGGTCACTAGACCCGAGACTCACGTCTGGGCGAACCAGGGTCGCTTTCCGGGAACGGGATACGGGGACACCAACCCGAGCTCCGTCCCTTCAAACTCCCCCTCGTCGCCCCCCTCATGTGCGCTCTTTTGGGGAGTATTTGGTTCCCCGGGCCCGCGCTGGCCCTGGAAAGTGGATATCCCGCCACTGGTTCGGTGGAAAAGGGGGGAAGGATGGGAGCTGGGAAGGAATGGGAAATCGGGAAGGTGGGAATGGGATAGGGACGTGCCGCTCTTAGTCTGGCCCCTCACCCCGAGCCTTTCCGGTATGGGTAGCCCTGTCCGGAATAGCCACGGGGATCATAGAGACACGCAAGCCCCCCCACCACGGCAAGGTGGCAGCACAATCGGGGGGAAGATACCTTAACCTAACCTAACCTACCTACTATTGCAAAAGATTTCTGACTAATTTCCGACGAAAGCGACAACAAATGGTGTGACCACGAGTCTGACCCTGATGCGATCCGTTTGGTGGAAATCATCCTTAACCTTCCAGAACCCAGCGACATCTTAAGACGTCATACCCAATTTCGAACTTTGTTTTGATTGACAAGAGATTTTAAATTCGAATTCTAATGATTCAATTAAAATGTGCCATGGGTTCTGAAAGGTTAAAGCTATCTACACAGAGAAGACGGAGGCGGCGCAAAGGCGGGTATATTGCCGTATACACTATACATTGCACTCTGTGAGAAGGCCTTTTGGAGAATGCGTTACGTTACGAGCATTGTAACGGTAATACGCTGGCGTCCACGCCGCCTCCGTCTGCTGTGTGTGGATAACTTAATTGTTTCTAGTATTACGGAGTTAACCCGACGGGCGTGCGAGCGATGAGCATGGCGCTGGCGCTCAACCGGTTCGTGACCCGACTGGACCTGACCTCCAACTTCCTCGACAACGACGCCTGCTACCACCTCGGGCAGCTGCTCAGGGAGAACACGTGTCTCAACGAGCTGGTCCTGGCTCAGTGCAGGTATGATCGCCTACAGGTTTTTAAGGGCGATTTCAACTAGAAAAAAAAAGCCCGGTCAAGTGCGCAGAATAGAACACGTTTCGCCCTTATTTTTTAACTTAATTTTATTTTTGTAATTTGGTGTTGTAGCAGCTGTAATATTACATGGACTGATGGATATCACACGCGAGGACAATTGGGTTATCCCAAAATTATATAATGTATGGTAATTCATAAACTATTTTGAGAATACGGGTTGTAGAACCATTCCCTGTTATTCATCATCATTCATCATATTATATTACAAAATTAGTATTAAATAGTTTTTTTTATCATTTGACATTATTTGACCTCTAATGTAGTGACGTCGCGAAAGACAAATCATGTATATCGAATCTGTCACTAATAAATACAGAATTACCAACAAGTTTTTTTATTGTTGTTGGTATTTCTGATGGTATGTATGTATATATATCGAGTTGTGTCTTATCTATTTCTGTGTCATTGTAACGCTTATTAAAAATCAAGACAATTTTTTAAGTGTGCGTATCAGGCTGTAACACAGAGCGATATTGGCTGTATTGCAGTCGTTTTTGTTAAGCAAATGTTATTCAAAGCCCATCTCAATACCAGTCTTCGAGAGTCTCCGGTGTAGTCGTGTTTGTAATAGTTTATTCATACGAATGTGGCTGCGTTACAGAGCAGCTCGTGTCTCCGGTGCATCCGGGTTTGTATTTACACTCCCCGGACGCCCTCTAAACTGGGACAAATCCTACGTGACTAAAACAAATACTTATACAAAAAATATCACGTGATTAGAGCGCAGGTGGCCTAGTAGCTTAAGGGGTCGATTCGTGACCGGAAGGTACCGAGTTCGAAACCCCGCGTTCGCCATGTACCAATGAGTTTTTCTAACATCGTGAGGAAACCTGCACATTCGAACAGCTGAGTGTGTAAGAGGGTAATTGCACAAAAGATCCTAGAGGGGTCGAAGTGTATCCGAAAGGGCCCATTTGTAAGATAAGATAAGAATATCACAGGACAGTAAATAAATATCCCGGGACAATGTCACACAAAATGACCTAGACCCAAAATAAGCTCTAGGCTCTGGCTTCGGGGGCAAGGTCACTCCCAACTAGGCCAACGTGTCATTAGAAGAAGAAGAAGGTACAGGTCGTTGTCCGTGGTCCAAATAATTAGTTCACCTCTGTGGATTGCGGAGACTAAACTGGTTAAAACCAACTACTACTACTACAGGTACTATAGGTAGGTTTAGGTTATGTTAGTTGTTCAGGGGGCCCGAAGGGCCAAAATACCTCAGATATCGCCTATCGCGGAGCTCTGTCGACTCTCAGTTAAGGTGTGCTAAAATGACCAGGTGAACTAATTAGGTGGACCACGGACAATGACCGGAAGGTACAAAAGCTTGTGTATACAATACACAATAACAGTATAACTTACATGAATGTTGTTGCCCAGGATTGGCCCAAGCGGAATGAAAAGGATCGCAGCCCACTTACATCTCCGTAATATGGAGTTACTCGATTTAGCCTCGAATGAGCTGAGAGACGAGGGATTTGCTCATCTAGCTGCTGCTATCTTAAATGGAGGCGTCATTAAAAGGTACAAGTTGATTTCTAGCCTAGAGGCATTCTATTTTAATCCTCAGGGTTGGCAAGATTGTATTGTGAATGCAATTGTCTATTGATCTTTGAGTACATGGTCCGCTCCAAACTACAAAACGAGAAAGACGCAGATATCTGTCAGAATGAAATAGCAATATACCCTGAATAAGTCTCGTTCTTACAGACAACTGCGTCTCACTCGGTTTGTGGATCAAAGCAGACCATGTTCAATCGTGTGTTACTACTATTTGATACCACTTACCATCAGGTGGCCTGTGTGGCCGTTTGCCTTTTCCTTGACATAAAAAAGCTTATAAAATAAAAGTATAGGTCCCCTTGCTCTCGTTTGTGTAATAACTGTACAGTGAAAGATATAGGGTGTCTAGATGATTTCCTCGATACCGAGATCACGGTATTGGAAACCCGTCCCCCATCACGATCCGCCTCCTGGTTTTGTTTCAGACTTAACTTGAGTCATAACGAGTTGTCTGCGCCGTCCGGAATCGCGTTCGTGGAAGCCATCGAGGATAATAACACCATGACCCACTTGGATCTTTCGTGGAACAAACTTTTCCAACCTAGTGGTACGGGAGCGTGATTATGTTGTACTAAGGAAAATAATAACCCGAGGGCGGAATTTCTCATGGCAAAAATTGATATGTCATAGGGATAGAACGAAGTATTTTATCGACCATCGACAAGTAGTTCTGGTTCACGTAGCACAAGATCTTTTACCAAATAGACTTATACCTCCTATCGATACATTACACTTAGCAAAATAATTTTCCAATATTAACAATGCCCTCTAGTAGCGGTATTTTAGATTAATATAGTTTTTGGTAAATGTAGGTGTAGTTTTCATTATTATTGTATAGTTTTATGTCTTAGATTTAGTTTTGTTTTCATTTGTTAAATGTGTTTTAGACAAAAATAACATAATATTTACAAAATAAATCCTAAAACTTCACGTACCTATTGTTGAAAACAATAACTAAATGCGAATCGATAATGACATTTACATTTTAATATAAAAGCAAAACTAAAATAACAAACAGATTAGTTATTACACAACATCGATAACTGGAAAAGTCGATAAATCAAAATGTTCTATCCCTATGACATTTCAAATTTTGCCATGAGAAATTCCGCCCTCTGATAATAACAAACTCAGTTGGACTTTTCGTGGAACATTTTTTTTCCACAAGTACAACATACTCGTAGTGCAACAAACTGTTCCACCCTGGCGGTACGTTTTATGTTGTATCTAGGAGAACAACACCATTATTTACTTGGACTTTTCATGAAAGAAGCTGTTCCAACCTAACGGTACATTATTAGTTGAATCGAGGAGAACAACACGCATCACTTACATGGACTTTTCGTGAAACAAATTTTGCTGCCCTGGTATGATTTTCGATGTAGGTACTGGCGTCTCGAACCGAAGACCAAAATTTTAGGAAATATAGAACTCGAATAGTGTGGGGTGTCGTTGGAAGCTTCTTAGAACAATTTTTTGTTAAACTCAAGTGCGGGGGGCACTTTCCCCCCTTACAGCCAAAACTACAAATACTAAAAATCTGAGAAAAATCTTAGACGAATTTAAAAGGAAAACTAACAAGACTAGTAGCCATCATTGGTTCTTGAGATACAAGCAATTAAAGTGTTTATACCTACTAAAATCATCTAAGATGGCACCAAATTACTTTAAATAGGTAGAAAGTTGGTTATTACTTGTTGATTTTTATGTTTGTAGTACTTAACGGCTTCGGAACCCTACACTGAGCATGGTCTGACATGCTTGCCCGGTTTTTTTAATGGCAATTTCACGTCCACAATTTTGGCCTCTATGCTAATAATTTCACCGGTTCTCTTATCAAGTTATCACCCATAATTTTATCGATTTTCATTTCATCGATTGTATCAGTTCATCGAACGATATTTTCTACTGAAACGATGATGTTTTCAGAATACGAGTAACTTAAACATTAATTACGTAGGTTAGGTTAGGTTACGTTAGACTGTGACTATCATAAAATTGAAACGCAAGCGGCAAAAAATGCCTTTGGATTAATAAAAAGTTCTGCGTACGAATTATACGTTAATCGGAAGGTGTTTCGATAACCGGAATAAAACAACGCGAACACTGCATACATCTATATATGACTGCTTTCAGGTTCTAACCGTATCTTCAACATGCTGGGCTACAACAAACACTTGACTGAGCTGAACTTCTCCTGGAACAACCTGACTACCAGTTTGCCTTTAAATAAAATATTGACCTGCAAAAATCTTCGTATACTCGACCTCAGCAATAATCGGTTAGTTGCTCTTTTTTATACATAAAAGCCAGTGTAAGTGTCCGTGTGTATTAGACACTATTATCTGCCATTAAATTCTGCCCTCCTAAGCAAAAAAACAGTATGTCAAATTCGATTGCCAAAGTAAATTAAATCCTCGCTTCTTAGTAATACGGTTGTGATTGCAACAAGAGTTTTATTTGAGTTGCTGCTATTTAGCTTAGCAGGGCAGAATTGAAGACCGTTGTTTTTTGCGGTCCATAACGTTTTTAGGGTTCCGTAGTCAAACTATAGTTTTGCCATGTCCGTCCGTCCGTCCGTCCGTCCGTCCGCAGCCGAGCTCAGTGACTCTTAGTGCTAGAAAGCTGTAACTTGGCATGAATATTAGTCACGCCAACAAACTGGTACATGGGAAGTCACTAGCGTTATTGAAAAGTGCCACGGAAATTCCGGCCTCAGTGTGTTAAACATAAAATTTAAATACCTAATGCTTGCAAGAATGCTATAGCAGTAATATTTCTGTGGGTATATAAGTTTATGTGTGACAAAGGGATCATGACCCACTGCTGGGCAAAGGCCCCTCGGATTTCCAACCCTGTCTGTCCATAGCAATCTCTAACCAGTCGCTTCGAAATACATCTGTCGTGTCATCTAAGTTGTTCATTGTATTTTTTTCAAATAACAGAAATATGTATAGATAAGTATATAGAGATTATTGAATTAGTCACTAATAAGAGGGACTCAACACTACGTTGGAATGAGATGGAGTATCTTCATACATATCTAACGTATTGCGGCGTCCCTCTCGTCAGTGACTATTTTAAGAATATGTAGCAAGTTTCCCGGTAAGGGTATTTGTGTTTAAAGCACAAGTATTTGTTCCTTGGTATTGGATGATCAATACATTTAAGTTTGTATTTTCTCTATGTAAGTATATTTATCGTTGCCTATATAGTACCTAGTACCCATAATACAAGTCTACAGCTTAGTCTGGGACTAAGTCAATTTGTCCACTATTTTTACGTATGGGGGCTTTACCACCATTCTGTTGATGGTGACGGAACTCCTAAATTACACATGATAAACCCGTCGTGTTACGGCTCGTTAGAATCGTCTTCATAAGCAGATGTTGCCTATGCCAAAAAGTACAGTCAGCATAAAAAGCTTGTTCCAAATATATGTAGGAGCGGGTATGACAGGGGGCGAACCATCAGGTCGTTCACCCATTTTAATTGAATAAAATCAAGTTATAATATAATGAAGCGTATATTTACAAACAAATTATTCTATTTACAACAAAGATAATAATCAAATTTTATAGTAGGTAACTTAACTATTGACAAAATAATAAACAACTACTGGCCCATAGGGCACGACAGTTCACACGCCAAGATTCGGCGTGGCGAGAGGCAGAGTAAATATGCCGACAGGCAGAGTAACGCTATGCCGGAAGGCAGCGTAACGACGTACAGCAAGTGGCTACACATGTAGCTGCACACCTGTGCAGCTACATGTGTAGCCACCTGCTGTACGTCGCCTGTGCCTATACACCTGTATAGGCACTGAGGCCAATCAGAGTAAACCGACAGTTTTGCCGGGAGCAGGGGAGCTCACTCCTGAGTCGAACCATAAGTTTGACTGCCTGCACAACCAGGTGCCAGGGTTTACCTCGTATGTTTATAAGTTTTGAGACAAACTTTTTAGTTTATAAAATAAAGAAAATAATACTGGCACCTATTTTATATTCTTTTCAATTTTGAATTTGGAATGTTAGTGTGCTATTTGTATGTTTTGAAAATTCATTTCTTTTGTTTTTCTTGTGATGGAGGGAACGAAAGAATTGCGTGCGACTGTCATTTCACTACATATGGCGGGGAAAAAACCAATGGAAATTTTCCGTGACATAAAATGTTTTGGGGTAAGCCGCAACTTCGTATATTACACCATTAAACGCTACAAGGAGACTGATTCTTTGAAAGATCGACATAGGAGTGGTCGCCCGCGGTCTGTAAGGACGGCTGCTAACATCAAAATAATCAGAGAGCGACTTCGCCGAAATCCATGTCGCACCCAGAAAAAACTCGCTCTGCAGACTAAAATTTCGCGTATTTCAGTCAACAGAATATTGAAATACGATCTGAAAGTAAAGGCTTACAGCCGTAGAAAAGTTCATTTTCTAAATGATCGCCTTCGTAAATTACGTCGCGAACGTTGTCCGATGCTGCTTAAGAGACACGATGCGAAAAAGATACTCTTCACCGACGAAAAAATCTTTACGGTCGAAGAAAAGTTTAACCGGCAAAATAATAAAGTTTATGCCAAAAGCAGCAAAGATGTTCCTGCTACAGCACGAAATGTCTCGCGTGCCCATCATCCGGCGAGTGTGATGGTATGGTGGGGGGTTTCGTACGAAGGTGTCACTCCGCTCCATTTTTGCCAACAAGGTGTCAAGGTTAAAGCAAAAAATTATCAAAGTGACATTTTAGATACTGTAGTGAAACCCCTATCTAATACTTTATTTCACAACAAAGAATGGATTTTCCAGCAAGACTCAGCACCCGCACATAAGGCTAAAACGACTCAAGCTTGGTTAAGGGAAAATTTGCCGGGCTTCATCGCGGCGGAAGAATGGCCATCCTCCAGCCCTGATCTCAATCCACTGGACTATTCTTTGTGGACTGAATTGGAACTCAGGGCCTGCCAAAAGTCCCACCCAAACTTAGATTCTTTAAAGCGAGCCCTCATCAAAGTAGCGAAGGATATCCCACTGGAGAAGATTCGTGCCGCGATCGATGACTGGCCGGAACGACTAAAAGCTTGTATTAAAAATAGGGGTGGACATTTTGAATAGTAATTGCTTGTAGTTGTTAGTTAATGTCTAGTTACCATTATCTGTAAATTTTATAAATACAGCTTTATGCTTTAATTTTTTATGTAATATTTATTTCGTCTCAAAACTTATGAACACACGAGGTATATACCCAGCTCGGCTTGCCCCTTCCAGGCACCCCACTCCTCGACAACTCTGTCCAATGGCGCGCGGAAACACGTCACGTGTTTACTCCATATTCAAACTAAAAAGACCTTAATTCTAATTCAAATTGACATTACAAATAATGAAATAATCCAATATTAATTACTGTTAACATATCACAATTCAATAGCAGCTATTTTAAAATCAAATTGGCAAATTAGCTATTCCCAAGACTCGTATGAGAACTAATAACTAAAATAGTCGAAGCAAGTTGCCAAAACAAAACAATAGTGAATCATAAAATCATCTCTCGAATTATTATGAGGAATCACATTTAAAACAGCCATCAAAACAAGCGTTTTCTTTACGTAAACAACTAACGATTTAAAGAATAACAGTTACCATTACAACGTTTTGTGTTTGAAGTGACAACTGGCTCCGACATATATATTTTTGGTTAGGTCTTTTATATTTTATTTTTTCTGTAAAATTCGTTCTTCAACAGTTTTGAACGCATTGTGTGTTGGCAGGTTAGGAAGAAGA
Source organism: Acleris holmiana (assembly GCA_949316455.1). Classification (NCBI taxonomy): domain Eukaryota; kingdom Metazoa; phylum Arthropoda; class Insecta; order Lepidoptera; family Tortricidae; genus Acleris; species Acleris holmiana. The sequence continues at coordinate 17,835,718 of OX438767.1, forward strand.
TCAATGAGGATTTTAGCTAAGAATTTGCAAAAAGCCAGAAGACTGCACACCCTTGATTTGTCGTTCAACCCCTTCGAGCCCGAGGACGCGGTCAGGATTCTAGAGAAGTTGATGGACAAGAGCGTCAAACTGGAGAATCTCTTTTTGACGGAAGTTTTAGTCTCTAAGAAGTTTGCACAGGTCGGAGTAAAAATAAGAAAATATTTACTATCAACATTATTAAGAGGACTGTGAAGCAAAAAAAAAATCATGCAAAATGTGATAACGTTTTTCTCCCCTTGTCCTATTGTAACGAGTTTTGAATATGTTGGGGTTTTGTTGATGGGATCCTATCATTTCGTAACCAATGTTTCACAAATGATTCATTTCACAAACATATCGTTTGACAACCTGCTTTTTCTTCTGAAACTGTAAATAATTCTTGATTTATTTCCGGACCATCGTCTAGAACCCAATAGGTTAGGTTAGATTAGTTTTATAAAAATCCTGAAGTATTTGTAGTTGCAGAAAAAAAAGTGGGTTGGCAAATGAATAAGTTGCGAAACGATGCATTTGTCAAAGATTTGTCGGCGAAAAGGCAGAGAACCGAATACAAAAGCGGTAACGTAAAGACCTAGTTTTTCATAATATCTACAGCACATTAAAATATCGAGGAAATCAGTATAGATTTAGGGGATGAGAAACGTTATCACCCGGAGCTAAATTTGTATGGATTATTTTTGACAGTTACACGATTTAAGCGGCGGTTCACAATCCTTTTAAGCTACTCGTTGTGCAACATTTGTTGATGGAATGTCTCTATTGGCTGCAGCCAATCTGAACCCATATCATACGGTGTTCATGGGGATTCTGTCCTACACCACATCTGATTGGACAATAGCTGATGCGAAGAGCAACTAGTGTTTTTTTTGATAAATATTGCTGTTGAGGCTGGGCCGATTGAATGCAAAACGGCCACATTTCCAAATCAGTTGGTGTTGCATTTAAAATTATATGATGTTGGTAGAAGATTTTCAATGCAAAAACAAATGATTTTGGAATGTGTCCGTTTTGCATTCAATGAGCTTACTTGCATGCGTATTCATATTCATATTCATATTCATATTCATTTATTAAAAAAAAGGCCGGACTATTTTATTTTTTATTTTATTTCGATATTTCCCAAAAGTTCACAGTTTTTTTTACATATCTTTTTTTAGATGTCGCAGCAAAAAGGTATTTGTTTTTTTTTTATCTCTAATGTATGCTTATTGTATTAAAATTATTACAGACATTATTTGCATTCCCATAGTAAAAAAAAAGATATGAGCCGACAAAGTGTAAAAATTAAAAAATAAAAACCGCCAAGGTCAACTTTAAGGCACAATTTAAAAAAAAATAGGAGCTTCTCGGATCTTCCAATTTCACAAAAACTTTTCCAATTTTTGACCACTCTAACGGTATACAATCACTATGAAAATTCTGGCAAAAAATGGGTTCGCTCTAGCTTTTGTATCGAGTTTGAATGACTTATTTTTCAATACTCAATCGAAGAAAGTTACAGGTATTTCAATTAAGTCCTTAACTACGTAAAGTCAGCATTATAACTCTTGTATCTTATCGCTTTAACGCCTTTGATAGATTAGTGAAGCAGTTCAAACATGACGTTAAAGTGGCAAAGAACTAACATACGAGTATGCAGCTACTAAAGGGAAATTTCAATTTAGGTTCTATTTTCCCGCAGATATTGCAGTTGGTGTTGGCGCTGCCATTCCGCCAGAACTTGGTGGTCACCCACGGCAGAGTGGTCCGAGACTACTCGCTGACCAACACTGACATGCGCGAGATTGTGATGAAGCGCCTCAACTACGTCGGTACCAAGGGCAGCAAGAAGAGCCGCGTCGATCTATGGTAACATAACTATTAAATAGATTGACTTCTGATGTAAATAATGGCAACGTCAAACTCTTTCAGGCCTACCTATTTAATCAAACCTACCTTAAAATCACCCCAATTAACCATTCCATTCACAGCATATCGAAAGTGGAACACGGTCTCTAACTCTTTCAACGCCATTGACGGATATTTCCGTCATGGTTGACAGCGCATAATGGACCGAGCATCTATGACGCAAAGTTGACATTTGCTCTGGTTTTGTATTTGACATAGCGTTAAAAAAGTTACATTTTAGTAAACACCGAATTTTAATAATTATTGTTCATTTTTAAACTTCTCTTCTTTAAATGGTTGTCTAGAAGAGATGTAATGTAAGATTCCTTGCTATATTTGTATGAGTTCAACATATTATTATTTAAGATTATCTAATAAGTGCCCATTTGTGTTACATTGTATGATAACCCTCATTTTCTTTGTCTACAGCATATTATTAATGAAGCTGCAGAAAGAAAGAGGGGAGGCGGATTTCATTACTCCGCCAGAGTTGACGCGTGCAGTAAGGGTTGCTGGAAGTAACATCGACGAGGGTCTGATGGAAGAGCTTAGCAAGTTGTTCCCTGGACCCATTCTCGAGAAGGGAGGCAAAACTATTAAACTCGGAAGTATGTCCATTCATTTATCCGTCCTGAGAGCATATAATTAGTCATAGATTGAATGCCTCCGGAATTTAGTATATTATACCGGTATAATTTTCCGAAGATATATTATATCATACATACATACATACATAACATCACGGCTTCATTCCCAGAGTGGGGTAGGCAGAGCTACAGAAATACCAATAACTCTAAAAAGACATGTTAATAATTCTGTAACCACATTTTGCACAAGTAGGCTGAGATATTTACTAGTGTATTAGTCACAGGTTGCAAGCCCATCGCCTAACAATACTAGAAGCCTTTATTCCCTTAGTCGCCTCTTACGACATCCTCGGGAAGACATGGAGTGGCACTATTCTAACCCGGAAACCACACGGGCAATATTATATCAATCGTGTCGAAAAGGGAAATTATAAATTTGTAGCTGGCACCTGGAGTCAGAGTATGATTAATGATAAATTTTCAGTAATTTAATTGCAGTATTATGATGTAGTTGTATCCAGTGATGGGCAAAATATAATCGACTAACGATTAAGAGTAGCCTACTTAATCGCGGATTAACGATTAAAAATGGCGATTGATTAATCTTAGTCGTATGAGTTTCGATTAATTTAATCACCATTAAACGTGACTAAATTGTTAATCGATTAGTTAATTAGATTAATTTTCTCTGGATTAATATTAGGAATGAATTTCTTTTGTAAGCCTAAGTTTAGAGTTACGTTGACAGATTGCTACAGCTAAACAGCTTACATCTGTATAACATGATTTATACAATTTTTTTTGGTACCGTGCGTGTTCAAATTTTAAATCGAAATTTAATCGTGAAATTTAGTCGATTGAAATGACGATTAATTAATCGTTATTCGTATAGTCCGTCGGTTAATTTAATTGCGATTTAATTAATGGTGAGTAATTTTGTGACGATGGATTGTTTAATTGATTAATTAGTTGATTAAAAAGTTAATCGATGAATGCCCATCTCCGTGAGCATGACTCCCTCGTTTATAGCTATTTCTGTTCCGACACGGCAAAACAAAGAAACATACGCGCTTTCGAAATAATTAGGAAGGATTTATTAGGTAACATTGAAATAAACTTTGTACATGCATTATCTTTTAGGTATTAGGTAGTTTTTTATTTGACCTATTTTTTTATTTCAGCGGCTGTGGAGTACATAAAGAGATTGTGGCCAGAGAAGCAACTTCCACCCACTCCGATAGAAGAAGAACCGGAACCACCACCTCCACCCAAAGCGGGTAAAAAGAAAAAGTAAATTGAATACATACATTAGTATACTCACACTAATGTCATACCTGGTGTTTATTATAATAATGTTGTATTATGTCTTTGTCTGGTAAGAAGTGTTTCATATAATGTTTGTTGGGTATGATAATTTTAATGTTATCTTATTATGTATTTTGATTAATCCATTATTCGTAGGTAAACATTATTAATTGAATTGTTATACTGTGTGAGTATTCGATTGATTGTAACTATAACATTTATATCAATTCATCGTCATCATTGCGTGCGGCTCTCGTCCTGTATGGATCAACCGTCAATCTCCAGGTGTTTTAGCCAGTTTACTGCGGCAGACGTATATTTAAACAGCTCCTCCTTGCCACCGGGAAAACTGTGAAGTTGGCAATCATTTACCACGTGGGAGATGGTCTGGTCTGGTCAGGTGATCCACCTACACTTGTGTGGTTTGTTTTTGCATGGTTATACCGATTAAAGCGAGTCCAGGGTTTTTTTGTTAGTGCAGAAGCCAAGCAATCTGTTCGAAGGGCATGTAACGAGGGCGGCGTTAGCAACAGCAAAAAGGCCCCACTCCTCACGCCACAGCTCATGGTGGTTTAGCCCCTCGTCAGTTCATATTGGTCACTTGGAGGTTAGATGGGCATAGGCTGAAGCCAGTTAGCCTATGCCCATCAGTCAGTTCAGTCGGAAGCATTTTTTTTCATCCGTTGGCAGCTGTTTCGTCTGCGCAGCTCAGGAGGTGAAATGTGCGCTAGAACGTTGCCAAGGAAGGGTAGATTGATTACCTCCGAGGTTAGGCGCATCGATTCATAAAGCTTGGAGTCAATCTTTCTGTATAGGCACTGCGGTACCAGAGCCAGAGTAGAGGTACTCAGAACAGTTGAGGAAGCGCCCCAGCTTTCCAGCTTGTATCTGCTAGCTTTCGGATGATATTGATCCTTGTTTTCACCTTCTGCTTGAAGTTTTCGAGTGTAGTTTGAACGGTCTAGTGTTACGCCGAGGTATTTCGGAGTGATATTATGTCTCACTTTTTCGCCGTAGAAGGTGACGTGGAGCTTGCTATTAGTCAGTTGGTGAGATGGAAAGATGAGACTTCGGTTTTGGCTGAGTTGGAGTGTAAATGCCATCTACATATATGCGTATAGTAGTCTCCCATAGTCTTAAGATCCTAAGTCAGCGTCAATTCTGCCACGTCCAATTCCTAGATTGGTAGGCTAGAGCCAGGTCGTCTGTGTATGGAATTTTGCTAGATCTTGTGACTGGCATATAATGGATGTCAATATTGAAGAGGAGTGGTGCAATTTTCATCCAGATGCACCTTCCTATGACGAGGATTTAGAACAGTTTTGACGAGGCGTAGCATTCTGCTGCTGGTGATGACATCGCTGTTTTTTCTTAGCAATCTATGTATCACACAGTTTCGTAGGCTGCACATTTTAGTAAACATTTGTTTAGATAATATAGTTATTTTTGTTTAATATGGTTAATTGTTAATTTTATATTTATCTTTTTATTGTAATTGATAATAAATAGTTCAATTATTTTTTGGTTTGTTTTCGTCATAACAAGCCGCAAATACGTTTAGTCCAGTTTGTAGGTGACTCCGTCTAAGTTTTTTTTACCCCTAACATACATAACATCACGCCTTCATTCCCAGACTGGGGTAGGCAGAGCTACAGACATACCAACAACTCTTAAAGTAAAAAGATTTACTTATTGATAATCCTGTAACCACATTTTGCAAACTGGCTAAGGTTTTTAGGTTTTTAGTTTTTTACTCCTATTGCGACCATTGCTTATGATGACAACTTAAAATGCACAAAATGTTGCCACAGTTCATATGGACGCGTAAATTATTGAATGTCTCATGTTCTATCCAAATATAATATAAAGCCCAAACCGTAATAGTTAGAAATTTGGAATTTTGAGACAAGGTTAATTTTATAATGTAGGCTTCGTTTAAGAAGGGATATTTCAAAATTCGACTCCTAAGTGGTACGATGGGGGTGGAAGTTTGTATGGAAGTCTTCCATTTTTGAAGTTAGAAACATGAAAATTGATGAGTTGGATATTTCTTCCAGTGATTTAGAAAAAACATTCCTAAGGTGGTAAAATGGTAGGGGGAGAAGTATTTGGACTACTGCTTACAAATAAAAAATAAAACAATGAGCAATTTTCAAAAACTCATGTCGTAAACTGGCGATAGAAGTTTGTATGGTATTTCGGCCATTTTTGAAGGGAGACATGTTAAAATTTATATTTAGGCTTCTTTTTATTAATAAACAATATGAATTTTTGTGATTTTCAATATACTCTCCCTAAGGAGGTGAAATAAAGATTGTAAGAGAGTTCTGTCATATATGATATAAGAAACGTGGAAATTGTTATTCAAGCTCTATTTAAAAAAAAACTACCCTGAGGTAAAATGGGAGTAGAAGTTTATATAGGTATTGGTCATTTTTGAAGTGAGAAATGTGAAAATTGGTATTAATGCTGGTGTTACCTACTTATAAATAAAAAATATGACTACCTAGGCAAATGTTACCCTAAAGGATGAAATGGTATGGAATTTTGAACGGGAGTTCGCTCATTTTTCAAGTAACTATATCCCATACCTATACTTATAAAAAGTACAAGTCTCAAAGTTTATTTAAATATTAGTCCGTTAGAGATGAAATAGGGGGTTTCAGTTTGTTTGGGGTTTGGCGATTTCGAGACCGAGAACCTTTGAACCCCAAGAACACGTGAAAGCATCGTGTGCCTACCACGCCATCGACGCTTATAGTCATCACAGATACAGTGACAAATAGACCCAATTTTTTGTGACGTAAGGTTGAAATTAGCTGTGGTTTGCAGCTGTCATTGGCGTGTGAGGACAACTTTTGTGTCAAGTCGATGGTGGGGAAAAGGTTAAGGGTGAATCACGGGATCTTACACTACTTACTGACTGTAAAGTTTGTATGTAAATTAAGTAATTTTCAAAGTTATATTGCTACATGATATGAAAATAGGTATGAGACTACTAATTACGTAAAGAAGATATCCAACTTGGTATTTTTCGAAAATCTACTTATAAGTGGGTTGATTGAGAGGCGTGTGTTTGAATGGGAATTTGATAAATACCTAGATAACTAAATTATAATAAAAAATAACCTTAGCATGTTCTATTTTAATCTAGGGTCGATTAGCGGCGGAAAGCTAATATCTCTACAATACATTGGTGATCGTAATAGAGTCAGTATCGATAGAGCATCAATACTTACTGTAGCAGCTGAATTTACTCATGACCATTAAATTTCTCATATTATACTCGTATATATCTGGTAACATTTAATCTATCAAACTAGTTTTCCTTAATAAAAAACCTAGATTGGAGTCATTAGTTTCTTTTAACCTTTTCAACGGCTTACGTCAAATACAAATGCGTCACTCTCACGCTTAACATTGTATTATAGTAGATTGTTCAACAAGGGACTAAAACAAGCCATAATGACACGAGATCTTTAGCCACGCGAGCGAGCTTGCGAGCGAGGGTGGCTGTAGTTCGAGTGTCATTATGGTTGTTTAGTCTCGCGTTAAACACTCTACTTTTCACTTTGAATGCGAGGAAAAATACGACGTTCTAAACAATATTGTTTTTTAACAACGTACGCTCAATACAAGTTATGAACATCTATTCAAAATACAAAATAGGAAAAAAAGTTCCGCGTTTTTTTGTAAAGTGATGTTATTGGACCACGCATAATAAAAGAGTTCGGCCTTAACCCTTCGTATGCCTAGTGCCGTATCCTTCCCGACGCAGTAGAGTGCCTAGTACCATATCCGTCCACAAGGGATTTAATCTTGTTATTTTAAATTTGACTATGCCTCCTTTAAGATAGGGTTCTAATTTGCTTGTAGAAAAATCGAAAAAAAAACAATCTTCTATAGATAATAATATATTCCGAAACGTGGAACCAATTGAGAGCCAGGAGCGTTTAAACTCTGTCACGTGACACCGATGACGTCATAGCCCAGCATACGACGGGTTCAAGTGTGCGAGCCCCTCCGACATACGAAAGGTTAATATGATTAAATAGATTCATATTCGTAATAATTAATCGTTTTTCACGAAATTAAATCCTTTTTTTTATATATTTGCACAGTTGTCATTTTGAGGTTATTTCGACACCCGAAAATATGGTCCATACACAATCACTGAAAATGGCGATAATCCTCCATTCACAAACACCGTGATTGGTTGTTTAGGGGTTTCCAAAGTAAATTAAAAAAAATATACTTTAATCCCTAGAGATTAATAAGGAGCTTTAGTCCCGATTAGCAGAGATTTAAGTAGCATTTTAAGAGCATGAGAAGTGAAAAATATTATTATTAATCCATACGAAATAACGCCCGTGTGGTTGCCGGGTTAGAATAGTGCCACTCCATGTCTTCCCGTGGATGTCGTAAGAGGCGACTCAGGGAATAAGGGCTTGTAGTATTGTTAGGCGATGGGCTTGCAACCTGTCACTAATACACTAGTAAACTTCTTGGCCTGATTGTGCAAAATGTGGTTACAGAATTATCAACGGGTCTGTTTGGAGTTGTTGGTATTTCTGTAGCTCTGTCTACCCCGCTCTGGGAATGAAGGCGTGACGTTATGTATGTATGTAACGTCTCTTTTAAACTGTACCTGTGACAACTACAAGTGTCGGTGGCGTTGTAGGCACGACAGCTCATGACTACTTTAGGCGTCGTTGGCATTTAAAGGGTTAAATATTGTGATTCTATGCTACAGTTTTGCAGGTTATGAGAGTGCTAGTTCAATAATAGGGACCGTTGTTTGCCCAAATAAACATTAAAACAATAAAACATTAAATGCCTTGATGGCAAATGTTCCGGTCAAAAATCTGGTCCATTTGGCAACAAGCCAGAACAAGTTTTGACGTTTTTAACATTTCGTCATTTAAATCACTTCTAAACCTAAACCTAAGTAAAACTGTTTAAACTAATATTATAAGGAAAAAATATATTAATTGTTTGTAATGGATGAACTCAAAAACTACTGGACTGATTTTGAAAATTCTTTCACTAGTAGAATGCTATATTACCTCTGAGTAATATAGGTTATGTTTTATTTTTGTACGCGGACGGAGTCGCGGGCAACTGCTGGTATCATATAAAATAACACTTTGAATAATTATTGTACTTCAGTATTCATTCATTTTAATTTAAATGTCTTTGACACGTGTTCGAGGTTATATTTTGTACTCCGTTGACAACTGTCAAATTATGCGTATTAGAACAGCTCGACTGTAAAACTACAGGGCCTCTATTCAACTGCGTTATAACGATATCGTTTTTGACCTGTTTCCGTATTGTCAACGTTTTGATAACTCTTATGTAATTTACAATAATGGCGACTGTGACATAAACGATTCTTAAACGTGTCAAATACGATGTCGTTTTAACGCACCTGAATAGAGGCCCTGGATTGATGTTGAAAATCTTTTTATGTGAGAATGGTTTTGCATCGGACTTTAACCTATAGTAATATTTATAGTTAAAATTATTCCAAATTAAAAACTAATGGCAATGGACGGACGGACGTTGCTGCAAAACAGAGGTTGATTCTGTGCAATTTTAATACGGAGCCCGGGACTTGACAGAAGCGCGTGAAGCTAACCCCATGTGCTTCTGTTTAGTCCACCAGAGTAAATACTCTTTTACCGAAGAATTGGGTTATCCCAAAAAAAATACCACTAGTTTTTAATTTTTTTTTCGATAAAATAGAATAATTGAAGACACTAATTTCACGGTTTTTGCATTTAAATCAATATATTCTTTTATTTTTATTTTTAAAGAAAATGTTTTTATTACGTCACTACAAGCTGGTTTGTTTGAGAAATGCTTTAAAACTATTGAATTCGTTTGAGAGTACGCATTTCTGTCAGATCACGTAAAATGTCAATGTCAAGTCATGTCAATATAGGTAAACTAAAGAATTAAAAAAAAATGGTATTGTGAACATTATATTCTTATACCTAAATCATACTTACATTAGAGCTTTAGCTCCACGTTTGTCAGCTACGTTGTGATTGGAGCTGTCTCCCAAGTATGTCAATATCCTGACTATATCCACTTTGGGTAGATTAGTGGAATCAGCCCTTACAAAGTTTAGTAAATGTACAGCGTTGGTCGTCATTATAAGCAAGAATATCGATATCCAAGATCTGGCGATGGTCAAAATGTGTAGCAGGATCGTCAGATTCCGTAGAATTTGAAGCAATGTTGTTAAAATGCAGAAAATCAGAAAACGAGTAGTTATACGTTTCACACCAAACAAACCGAAATTTTATTTTTAGTTTGTTGAGTTTGACAATTTCACCCACAGACTAGCCTACGGGCGGAGGTTCCAAAACGGACTTGTATTTTAATCATACCATTTTTTTAAATATCTGACCTTGTCATGTTTATATACAGTTAAAAATTGTCTTAATTTTAATAAGCGTTAAAATAAAACAGAAATAAATAAGACAAAATTCGATATACATTATTTATTTATTACTGCATTCCGGACTCATATTATATGCAGTACTATGGTTGATCACAGATTAGACACAACTTACCAATGAAGATAGTGACGTCACTAAATTACAGGTCAAATAATGTCAAATGATAAATTAGAAATAACTATTTAATACTAATTTTGTAAAATAATCTGATAACAGGGAATGGTTCTACAACCCTTTTTCTCGAAATGGTTTTTGAATCACTATACATTACAAAATTATGGGATAACCCAATTGTACTCGCGTGTGACATCCACGGACTTATTCCTCTAGTAAGTCCGTGGGAGTGAAAACCATTAATTTAAAATGAGAATTAGAGAATTAAAATACGGAAGCCAAAAACAAATGCAAGTGGCAAACTGACAACGCGCATAAAGTTTTACACGAAAGTCCAAGTTGCCCGGCAGTAAGAACATCAGGCCTTGATAAAAAAAAGTAATCCATAAACGCTAACGAGGAACACTAATTACGGCGGTTTACGATTCTGTTGCCGTAAACTACACTCGGATACGTTTACTGTCTGACTGGTGACAGTTACGTCCGGATGGATGAGAAATAACGACTGTTCTGGTAGCCTGTACCGTACATCATAAGCATAACTTTGATAAATGAACGAGCAACATACGCCGTGACTGGCCAGTGGGTAGATTTTTGAAAAGCGAGTGCTCGAAATTTAAAAAAATAATATTTTTTTCTCAAACGTGCTCGGAAAGGATAGCTTTTCTTTTAAAAAACAATGACAGAAAGAGCCTAATTAATTCCTAGGACAGGAAGGTGTTTTCATACGTAAGAAAACACATTCCTGTCCGCTGCGATATTTTATTTAAAAATGATCTCTATTGCCTGTTCAATCGTAAAAACCATGACAAAAATCCCATATATAATTATATACAGTATATATCCTTAAATAAAAGGTGGGTGCAGCGTTGGGCGGCGGCGGGACATTGTCAAATTATCTCAATAAGTAGGTACTTGTAGTTTTCAAAGGAGATTTAGGACAATAATTTGACCGATCCCCCGCTTTCCGCTCTCAAGTTAGCGTCCCTATCTTTTCGGTCTGTCGCATATTTTGTTGGTTTTACTTATGTTTTGTATTTAAACTAGCTGTTGCCCGCGACTCTGTATGCGTATAAAAAGAGAGAAGAATTTCCTAATCGGTTTAATAGATCCTGTGTATGTGTGTGTGTTTGTGCGCCTTAACCAATCCCAAAGAAAAAAAACGATTCTTCCGTTTTAAATTCAATTTCGAGTGTTCAATTCTCAATCATTCGTCTAACCGGCTCACTTCATACTTTTGGAGCTTCATCGGCATGCATCAGCGGGAGTGACTTTGTATGGACTGGATCTGGGTCTTGCAAATAATTACGAATTATGCCATTGAAAGGAGAAGCAATACCGGCAAAATTTCGTATACGGCCTCTCAAGCCTCTGCGAGGAACAAAGGACAAAGGTTTCCAAATACATTAACCTGCTTTGACAGCCGGGTAATATAGTGATTTTTAGAATCTCTTCCTCGCAAAACAGCGTTAACGTTAGTCGAACGTCCCTATACAGGGTCCCTATGTGCTCGGGGCTTTGAACGTTGGTATTGATTCTTTCCTCGGATGCTACTTCTATTATTCCACTACTAAATATAACTTAATTTTTAGAGACTTAGACGTGACTAAACTTTACTAGTAAAATCAGAGGATTAAAACGGAAAAATACTATCACCCGTGTTTCTTGTGGGACACAATGGACGACGAGCACTGAAAATAAATGAAACTTCACAAATTTAGAAGCTAGCTTTTTAAAGATGTAGAACAAAAGGATTTTAATTTGGGAAGTAGAATCGATCCGTATATTTAAAGTCCCGTTATTCGCTTTAGCTTGATAGATAAGATAACACTATTTCAACGCCGCAACGCAAATAAGTCACTCACACGCCAAATATGTATTAAAAGTTATGCAAAATTTAACTTCATCCATACGAAATAAAGTCTCTTTTAAATTGTACCTGTAACAACCAAGTGACCATGGCGTTGTACGCACGACAGCTCATGGCGTTCAAAATATTAAAATAGTACAGTACCTACCTATCTATTATTTTATCGAAACACCTTTCAACGAACGTTTCATTAGGCATAATTCTCATTTCATCGCTTTTCTCGCCGCATGACTTAATTTTTTTGGTAGTCAGTATTCCAACCTAACCTTTGTTTTAATATTGACACTGTCAATTAAAATTGTAGCAATAAATATACGAGTATAATTTATTGCATGACAGTAATTTCAGCTATTCCAAAAAGACTGTACGTCTATAAGGCAAATCACAGAGTTCTCATTTAAAAATAACAGTGGGGTAGCTTATGCCATGCTTTCAGTGGCGTAACTATACCTTCTGAGGCCCGTGGCAATGTCTTTGGATGGGGCCCCAGACCATAGCTACATTTTTTTTGTTATTTCTGAGCTGGCTGCCTCTTGGGCCGGGGCCCTCTCGGGTGGGGGGCCCGTGGCATTTTGCCAGCACCCTATAGTTACGCCACTGCATGCTTTTGACCTTGGCCTCTATTCAGGTGCGTTTAAGCGATATCGTGTTTGACACGTTTAAGAATCGTTTATGTTATGTCACAGTCGCCATTATTGTAAATGACATAAGAGTTATCAAAACGTTGACAATACGGAAACAGGTGAAAAACGATATCGTGTTTGCCACGTTTAAGAATCGTTTATGTCACAGTTGCCATTATTGTAAATGACATAAGAGTTATCAAAACATTGACAATACGGAAACAGGTCAAAAACGATATCGTTATAACGCAGTTGAATAGAGGCCCAGATCTGTAATTGTGACATTTGCATCTGACAGAAAGTGACAAAGCATGGCATAAGCTACCCCACGGTTATCCCATGTTTTATAAGTAAGGGGTAAGAACCGTATGTAACCAACCTGTGCATCACAAATAAATAATTACTTACTGGTTTTCAAATTGTCTATATGCTTCGGCAGATGACGCCACCGTTTTAATCCTCGCATCGACCGTTATTCTAAAGTTGCCTCGTTAATTCCGAGTCGGCAAAACAAGCAGAATCCTAATGCGACATAACGCAGCAGTTATTTAGATTCAGGCAAATCGGGGGCGCTTCTCTAACACGCGCGTCATTTGTCATCCAGTTTTTGGGGGCAAGTTGCTAATTTATGTGATAGGGTTGCATGCGGAGTCTTTAAAGCTAAGTATAAGATGTGGACTACTCATTAGGATATAAACCATGTTATTACAATGTAAATATGTAATCAATATCACGGGACAATCTCACACCAATTGACCTAGTCCCAAACTAAGCTCAAGGCTTAGTGTATGGGTACTAGACACGATAAACATACTTATATAGAGATAAATACTTAAATACATAGAAAACATTCAAGGCTCAGGAACTCACGATCATTACACAAGACTTGTGATAGTTAGTATCTGCTCTTTCCGGGATTTGAACCCGGGACCGCTAGGTTCTTAGCCAACCAACTATGCTAAAGTGTCGTTAATCTGTCGTACGTTGTTATGGTTTGACTTCGGTGTCTGTCTGTATGTTTTTTGACATAGAAGTAGGCCATTTCACGTTAATGTTGATGAAAATCGGTGAAGCGAGAAATACGTAAAAATATACTTTCGCGTTTTAAAAGGAGAAAATTCAGGCGAAAATGTATTTTTGGGTAGTTTTTGTAGCTTTGAATATTGACACGATAATTTTCTTAAATGTACACGCAAACATTTTTTCTTAATTTATCTCTTATAATATAATTAAATGGCGCAGTAAAATCAAGTTAGTTAAAAATATATTTTACAAAACAGTCGTAATTAGTTCGATAACATTCTGATGACTTTATATTGTTGGGATGCTGGGATAGTCTGTTCTACACTTCGTTATGTACATTAGAATAATGGGTAAATTCGCTAGCGTTTCATTGAATATCGAGGACATGACTAAATTAAAAAATTCTTAATCTAAATATAGAAGATACAATTGTGTTCAGTTTCTTATTTCGACTTTCTTCAAACAAAAAGCTTGTGCAAAATAACAATAACTCGTACAGACCTCCAATTTCTTAATGTATCTCGGCAAGCTTCGTTTTTCTATGAATCACGAGTGACAAATATACTGTCAGATGCGAGTGCGAGAGAGACAGTGACAGCTAGCCGAAACTCATTAAGAAAACAGACGCACCGTATTTTATTAAAAAAAACGAGTATAAAAAATGTATTTGTGTATTATCGTCGAACTCTGTCGCAATAAAGTAGCGTACCTATTATAAGCTAGTCTTTCCTGTGGACACGCCGGAAGTTAACGTTTTTGAGGCCTATTTTTCTGCCTTAGCCCATTCCCGCATAAACGGCGTCAGGGCTGCTTTAGACCTATCAGTTAAAAACAAAATTTATGTACACACGAGCTTTTAACTATTGACCACAGGAAAGACAACTTTTGTTTTTAATAGTGTAAGTTTTAAATGTGTCGACATGATTCTTGGTACGAAGGTAAATGAATCAATTTATCAATGGTCGTTTTAATATTACAAACGCCATGAAGAAGGTGGCGGCGAGTTCCAATACCTAAAACGCCTCCGTTACGCTTTGGGAACGCTTTTTAGGCTTCCATACCCAAAGGGTAAAAACGGGACTCTATTACTAAGCCTGCTGTATGTCCGTCTGTCTATCTGTCAACAGTCTGTATCTCATGAACCGTGATAGCTAGACAGTTGAAATTTTCATAGATGATGTATTTATGTTGCCGCTATAGCAACAAATACAAAAAACAGAATAAAATAGATATTTAAGGGGGCTCCCATACAGCAAACGTGATTTGTTTGCCGTTTTTTGCTCGATATTATTTATATTGATAACGGGAACAGGTAGACGCCTGACGGGCTCACATACAATAAACGTGTTTTCTCGATGTTAATATTTACAGACACCGTGGTTGTATAGATAATGGTACGGAACCCTTCGTGCGCGAGTCCAACTCGCAGTTGGCCGGTAATTCTTAGTATTTAAGAGCCCCGCGCCGCCTGCGCCGTTTCAGTGGCGCCTGCAGTAGATACTTAAATTATGTTTTATGAGTAAACTAAAGTACTTATTTTCTTTACAATAAACACAAAATACGAAGGGTATATAAACTAACTTTATACATATAATTTACATTTTATGTTAATTGAAGGAAAATTTGTAGGTTTTTTATTTTCCGTTAAGTTGATAATAACGAAGGTCAAGGTGTACGATATTATACTTTATCTTGTGATTGCATAGCTATGAAACAAGTTAACCTTCTTAATATGAACTGTTGAAGTAGCCACATAGCATAGACGCATTCCATCTTAGTCCTCAGGGTTGGCAACGCATTTGAGGTCTTGGGATTATAGTCTTAAGAATTCAAATGTCTATGGGTCTCAGATTCCACCTACCATCAGGTGGCCTGAGTGCTCGTGTGCCATCTCCTTAACATAAAAAAAAACTTTTAAATTTATTTAGTTTACGAGTCGTGTATTGAGTTGTGCAAATGGTCCTATTATTAAATTAGCAGGATTTTTCCGGATTTACAGGACAGACATGTGGAAAATAACATAGTTTATTAGAAAGCTAAATTAAAGCAGGGGTATTCTATTTTAGTCCTCAGGGTTGGCAGTGCATTTGAGGTCTTAAGAATTCAAAAGTTCTATGGGTGCTCGTGTGCGTTCTCCTTAATTTAAAAAAAAGTTAGGAAAATGGAAGACTAGCACTTCCAACTTTTTTCTTGGCAGACCCAAAGAGGTCTCAAAACAACTCTAAAAAAGCGAATCTACGAGTATCATTTTGTAAAGCTTTATCCCGTCCGTGATGCTGTTTGGTTTGAAGAGGATGGGCATTTCTGCTTCCCAAAAGCCACTGCGTGTTTTTCTTCACAGTTTGTTGTTTTTTTTAAGCAGGCGCCATGGGGGCTCCGGGTTCTCCTGCCACAGGCTGCGTCATTGGCACCTCTTGTCTTTTGATTTTAAGGTCCTTTTTATGTTGATGGTAGAACCACCTGTAACATAAAAATTAAACTTAACGCTTATTTTTAAAATTCGTGTTATCTTATCTTCTTTGTCTTAAGTAGTGAAGAGTTTTTTACGTTAGTAATTTTTTTGTTAGTGTTTCAGTACGTTGTAACGAGCTGATGTTTAGAATATATATGTGAATTCGAAGACAATGCAATATTATGGATACGTATTATATTATCGAAACGCCTTTCAAAGGTCATATCACTATGCAGAATTTAATATCGTCGAAAGCATTTCTCGCATGAGTTATTTTATTTTGCTAGTCAAAAGTCTGACTTATTTATTTAGTCAATCAATTTATAATTTGCAGTAAGTAAGTATATTTCATTGCATTACAAACTTAATCCAAACCAAAAAATCAAACATGTTATTTTAAATATTCTTATTTTTAAACAATTCATTCACTCTCAATCACTCTTACACTTATCTACCAGTTTTGTAATGCGTGAGACGAAGACATCGCAGTCGCGCACGCAGCCGGCGCCGCGCGTCTGCTGGCACGAACAGCCGCACCACCGAGTCGACTAACTCAATGCGCTCAACTTTATTGTGCATGACACCCAAAGCAAATTTCACTATAGCCAGCGAACGCCGCATCTCGAGCGAGTCGTACCCTAGATGACCTTGCAAAAACAAGGTAGGGTACAGCTGAGGAAAGTAGCAGTAGACCTTCCTGTATAAGTTTCTCAGAAATCTGTTTTGCACATAATCTAAAATGAAAACATATTTCCCTTCATAAGACTCCACACAACTCTCTAACACTACGAACGAGGGCTGCGTGGAGAGAATGAAGGGCTATAGGTGTCAGGGAACGGAAATTGCGCAAGATATATTCCAATCTCTGAGCACCTTTCTTCGTAACCTGAAGATGTTTTATGGAATTTCGATGGGAGTTAAATAGAACACCGAGATCGCGCACCAATGACTGTCACAGTACATCTTCACCCCCGATATAATAGTGATGATTTAACGGAACCGGTGAACGCGTAAAGCTCATCCCACATTTCTCTAAATTCAAGAACAATTTGTTTACTATACACTCCATGTATAGACTGCGTTTAAATCATCCTGTAGCGTCTCACAATCCTTGATGCACTGTACTATCCTTGTCAACTTCACGTCATCGGCAAATAGTAATACGATTGAATTTTGGATAATATCAGGCAGATCATTAATTAAGACGTTGAAAAGCAAAGGTCCCAAAGTTAACATAACCTAATCTGCGTATTAATGTTTA
This sequence comes from Acleris holmiana, assembly GCA_949316455.1. Lineage (NCBI taxonomy): Eukaryota > Metazoa > Arthropoda > Insecta > Lepidoptera > Tortricidae > Acleris > Acleris holmiana. The sequence continues at coordinate 17,853,352 of OX438767.1, forward strand.
AGATATATCCTGAAAACATCATGTCATCACAATCAATTAAGTGAATTTCGAATAAATTAAGAGGTACACAATATTATAGCATCTTAGTATTGATCTGATGATGTGGTCAAAATATGGAAGTAGCTTTTGAGGTGTAAACGTTAAACGAGTCAAATCGTTAATTTGGTCAAGGTAAGGATATGATTGGTTCTCTGTCTTTTCGCCGACAAATCTTTGAAAATGCATCGTTTCGCCACCTATTCATTGGCAACCCCGCTTTTTTTCTGTAACTATAGATATTTCAGGATTTTTGTAAAAGTAACCTAACCTAACCTATCTACACGATGGTCCTGAAATAAATCCAGAATTATGTACAGTTACGGAAAAAACGCGGGTTGTCAAATGATATGTTTGTGAAATTATTGTGAAACGTTGGTTATGAAATGAAAGGAATGCTAACAAAAGTACAGTAGGCAGCAAAAGCATGCTTCAAAAATGATGATTTGACAGAAAGTTATTTCAGATTAGAATCATGTTTAACAGACAGGAAAGGATGAAGCAAGTTGTTGACGGGGGAGGACGATACGATACACGAGGCACGCAGTACGTATGTGGGTTGTTGACGTCTCTCCAAGAGTTAATTAATTGCGGCTTTGTTTCGTTTCCTTAGCAACAGGTACAATAGAGTAAAGTTAAATTTCAGTTTAGTTGTAGAGATACAGGCATTTAGGTAATAAGGATGCTCCTTATATTTTTAGACGACTGTTAAAGGTTAACGTTTTTGACTTGTATATTTGGTTCCTTGTTTTCCCTCAATTTCGACAAACATGGTGTACATGGCGCAGCTTGTATGAATCCTTTTGATGTAGGAAGTCGTTAACTTTGCAATGTAAACTGAATTGTCACCTATCCTTGTCAGGTTTGTGAACACAGACATCAGCAATATCCGATAATCTATGTTTTTTCATCAGATATGTTTTACTCTTAATAGGAAAATATAAATCTTGGATAATTGTTTTTGTATTTATTACTTTAAATGTTTTGGCTGAATGCAATGAGATTCGAATTCAGTCATTTTAAGGGTTCCGTTGCCAAAATGGAATTACTTAGGTACATTAGGTACAGGTCTGTCTTATATAACTATAATAAATATTTCTAGGAGGGGCACTCCATACCATGTAATTAAAGCTGAAAATATTTTTTCAGCACTTCAGCCTGTGGTAAATTTTACGACAGTTTTTTTAAAACAATATTTTATCTATTAAACCGTACGTCCAAAAATATTAAATTAAAATTACAAATGTATTGCAGAGTAGCGCTTAATAAATAGGTACTTTAATTGAAAATTATTTTCAACTTGGTTGAATAAACCTTTTGTGAGTTACTGCCAAAAAACTGTGCTTGATCCGACACGCTCCAACCCGGTTTTCATAAAATTTCGCCCTATAAAAGATTACGACAGAGAAGCAAAGTAGTAGATATCTACTGCTAAGTAGTTCAGTAGCAATGTAAAGTTATATAGTTACCCGAATATCCCAAGAGCAGGCACTGTGGCCCCCGCACTGAGCAGCATGAAGGCGCCGGGCAGCGCGTGCAGCGTGGCGATGTACACGCGGGAGTAAAGCGGAGCGAAGAGAAGAGGCATCAGGGTCTCCGCCACGCCAAATAGAGAGAACACTTTGCCTGGATAAGGTAAATAATTATTATAAACCGTCATGCGAGAACATACCATACACATTTGAATGCTAAAGACTACAAAAATAAACAGGGGACAATCTCAAACAAATTATTATTGACCTAGTCCCAAACTAAGCTCTAGGCTATGGGTACTAGACCGAGCGTTAAAGAGCCTTTAACAAAGTTTTCCTAACATTGGATGAGTGCGTTTGTATACAAATAAATAAATGTCGGCGCAATCTCTCATAAATTGGCCTAGTACAAACCTATGCTCTAGGCTCTATAGAAACTAGACAAAAATATTACACTTATACTACGAGCAATATCATCGTCCTCATGCATAAACTGCTGAACCGATTTAGATGAAATTTGGTATGAAGATAGTTTGAGAAAGGACTTAAGGTTACTTTTTATCCCCAAAAATTGGACGGTTCCTGAGAGAAAAGTTATAAACGATTTCTACGCAGACGTAGTCGCGGGAAACAACTAAAGAAATATGAAATACATAGAAAACATTCAAGACTCAAGAACACATAGTCGCGTTCATCCCACAAATATTTTCCAACACCGGGAGTCGAACCCTGGGACCGCTTGCTTCGTAGGCAGGGTCACTATCAACTGGGCTAAGCGCGTCTTCGCAAATATATATATCAGGGGACAATGTCACAAATTGACCTGGTCCCAAACTAAGCTCTAGGCTTGTACTATGAGTACTAGACAACGATAAACATACTTATTTAGAGAAATACGTACTTATATACATAGAAAACATCCAACACTCAGGAACAAATATTCGCAATCATCACACAAATATCTGCCCTTACCGGGATTTGAACCCAGGGCCGCTGGCTTCGTTGGCAGGGTCACTATCAACTAGGCTAAGCGTGTCTTCACAAAGAACGATACGTTAGTTCGTTTTTTTTTTAAATATAATTTAGATACCAACCCAATTCTTTATGCGATACCAGTTTGGACGCGATGGACTTCAACGCAATGGCGGATGTTCCATTGAGTATCTCTACCAGAGGGCCTGAAAGTACATTTGATATTGTTAAATGTAATGTTTCTTTAAAGAGACAAGCTTTTGTTACCGACTACTTAAGAGGCCACATATGTAGCGACGCCCAAAAATGAATCAAAAGGAATGGCTTTATGTGCTTCCGCGCGGAGAACATGAGATGGAGATAGTTTGCGCGTCGTGCCTTGATGGCAGCGTCAAATTCAAATAATTGCCGTTTACTTTAAAATCATAATATTTATAAAAAATATTGGTTTGATAGGATTAAGAAGTTACAAGTACACAGGTATTAAATCAAAAAGCACCGGTTTAGATAAAAATAGGTTGCTTAGGTTACTTTTTATCGCGAAAAATTGGACGGCTCCTGAGGGAATAGCGATAAACGAGTTCTACGCGGACGGAGTCGCAAGAATCAGTTAGTAATATTATAAATGTGAAAGTAACTCTGTCAGTCGGTCTGTCTCTCTGTATGTTTGTTACGCTTCCACGGATAAACCGTTGAACCGATTTACTTAGATGAAATTTAGTGGACAACTGAGGTCGCGGAGAAGGAAATAGGATACTTTTATTCCGAAAAATTGGGTAGTTCCTGAGGGAATAGCGATAAACGATTTCTATGCTAACGGAGTCGCGAGCAACAGCTAGTATGTAATAAAAAGAGACTTCCACTTGTATTACAAGTTACAAGCTTTTGATAAACGGGCCCCAGAACGATATATTATTATTTATTATGTAACATGTAACAGAAAAAAAACCTAAAGGGTTGTGTGTATTCACGCTTGGGGACTAACCACGTAACTGTATTAACATTAACCACGTAAACAAAGTTAACATGATCTTTCTATTAAAACGCAGGCAGTGAGGGGAATAGGTAAACGTTGAACTGACACGCAATAACATTTCCACGTGTCGCTTGTTCCATAAATACATTGGAATATTCCGGTGGTTTCCCAGAGTTTGTGCAGCAACGAGAGGTAAGATAAAACAAATTGTTAAGCTCTATGGACTCGAAGTTTCTCTTGGAATGGAGTCGACACTTGGAAATACTTTTTGGCGTGCATAGCATTGGAATCTTTTGTTTATTCGAATAAAGTAAAAGTTTTAAAAAAAAAAAATCCGCCTTCGAAAACGCAAAAATTAACTTCTTTTTAAATTGTAGGTACTTACCTAATGCGTTAGGTTAGGTTAGATATTTTCTGAATGCAAATGCTAGACTTGTTACTAAAAATACTAAAATCGTTATGTGTTTGCCTACAATATTTGAGGAGTTCCCTCAACTCCTCGCTGATCCACTCATCAGATTAAGATTTGGTGATAATAGGACCACCACGAAACTATATTCTAACAAATCAAAAAATATTTTTTAAAATTGGTGCACAATTGACGGAGTAATCGGTAAACAAACATTTATAAAAATACATACAGTGAACGTCTAACCTCCTCCTTTTTTAAAATCGGTAAAAAAAGAAAAAAAACTTTTTTACATTGAAGTGTAAATCTTATAGTGACCTCTAAGTCGAAGGGGTTAAAACTACTTAATTCATATCATTTAAAAAGTCATAATTCACACCCTCTGCAAAAACGCTCCCTATAAAATCGACGAAAGGAATGACGACACAGCTGTTGTTTCATGTTTAAAATATACGGACCTTATAGATAAATCTGCATTTATTTCAAAAATTACTATGTTTAAGCAAATATCAATGAATTAAAATATTACGTAAATAAAAAGAAGATGCCGAAAAGAATCATCTAACCTTAAGAGGACTGTGAAGCAAAACATCCATACCAAATGCGATAAAGTTTTTCTCCCCATAAACGTTGTCCAATTTTAACGGTTTTTGAATATGCTGTAGATATTATAAAAAACTAGGTCTGTACGTTTTCCTTTCCAAGAAATTATTTATTTTAAAGAAAGAAATGAAAATAAACAAAAGCGGAAACGTACAGACCCTGATTTTTATAATACGTACAACATATTCAAAAATCGTGGAAATCCGATTAGATCTAGGGGGCGAGAAAAGTTATCGCGCGGAGCTAAATTTGTATGGAATATTTTTTACAGTTACGCGATTTTAGTATCGCCTCACAATCCTCTTAAAAGAACTTTTTAAATTTATCAAGTTTTGAATTTATATTAAACCTTAATAAACGGATTAAAACTTAGTGTAATGCGTTATACATATAATGTTTTTTTTTACATTTTCTCCTGAATCGTATCAATGAAACTCAATTCTGTTTTTCATGCATGTTCCCTATTTGAGCTGGTGCAAGCTTACACAGGTAGACTTCGTAGTCGGTCCTTGCGAACGCCATGACGAGGGACCCGCTGAACTTGCTGGCGGTGGAGACCATGCCGAGAACAGCGTCGTCCGCATGCAGCTTACGGCTAAACACGCTGATTGAGAAGAGGGTTCCTGGACACAAATTAATATGCTCTAGGATTAGGGTTGCCATCATCAAGAAGAAATGTCAAAGAAATTTTTAATTTTATAAACTTTCAGTTGATGACCAGCGTTGTGGCTGCAGCACATCAGTACTAATGTCATAAATGTGAAAGTGTGTCTGTCTGTTACCTTTTCATGCTTAAACTGCTGAACCGATTTAGATGAAATTCAGTATGAAGATAGTTTTTATACCGGAAAATTGAAAAGTTACTGAGAGAGCAGCGATAAAAGGCTTCTACGCAGACGGAGTCACGGGCAAAAGCTAGTTATAAATAAAATCGGGGGGATAATCTCACACAAATTGACCTAGTCCCAAACTACTTATGTAATGGTATTAAATTATTTGACTGACTTGACTAAGCGTTAGGCTTGTGCTATGGGTACTAGATAACGATATAACTTATACAGAGAAATAAATACTTAAATGCATGGAAAACATCCAAGACTCAGGAACAAATACTCATCGCACAAATATTTTGGCCATACTGGGAATCGAACCCGGGACCGCTATCTTTGTAGGCATGGTCACTACCAAATATTGGCCAATACGTCGTTAAGATGCTTTTTCAGCGTAACGTCTCTATTCGCTACCTTTTTCAGAATATCTTTGCGTTATTTTTTTACCTTTTAGTTTCTTCTGTTCAAATATTTGACGGTATTTGTTGTGTATTTGTAAAATTAATATTGTAAGTTTAAGTTTTTTGAAGATGCCTCAATACTTCCCCAATATTTCTGACAAAGAATTAATATTGAAGACATCTCCGAAAAAATTCAGACGTTCTTGTTGAGTAAACATGGATGAGGAAATCACGTGATTTTTATTGGAAAAAACGAGTAACTACTTTTAATGCGTTCTGCAGGTCCATTTTTAGGGTTCCGGAGCCGAATGGCAAAAACGGAACCCTTATAATTTCGTCATGTCCGTCTGTCCGTCTGTCCATCTGTCCGTCTGTCCGTCTGTCCGTCCGTCCGTCCGTCCGTCTGTCCGTCTGTATGTCACAGCCATTTTACTCAGAGCCTATTGGCACTATATAAATGAAATTTGGAGGATAGATGTATTCTATGAACCGCTATACAATGATGTAGTAAAATTGAAAAAAAAATATATTTAGGGGTGGCAAACCATACATGTAACAAGGGAACGAAAAAAATTTTTTTGAGTTACATTAGCGTGTGAGGTATTTTTAGATAGGGCTTCCAAAATGATACCGAGGTTTTTAAGTGACTTTTTTACGTAAGTGAACAGTTGGCGAGATATACGCTTCTAAAGTCGTAAAAATTCTATCCGGGTGGGTAGCTTTTGAACTGTTAAATAGAACATACGAATAAAAAATACAGTAGTAGAACATACGAAATACTTCCAACCAAAATTGTTTTGAACACAATACGCTGTGTAGTTTTTGAGATTTTAATAAATAAATAAAAAATTCAACCATGAACGTTCATCCCAGCTACGGAACCCTTCACTGTGCGTGGTCCGACATGCACTTGGCCGGTTTTTGTGTAATAGAGTGCTCGAAACGAGCGCGACCGAGCGGTAGAAAATAAATCGTATGCGAAGATCCGTAACAACCCCGATTTACAGTTTCAATTTTACTTTCGAGCGGGCGATTCTCTAAAATAGAGTCGCTGAACCTTTTAAATATCTGTAATATGAAACAGAAAAATAAATTGCTAATGATTTCATATAGTATAACTTACATTCATTCGTAAATTGTAGATTAAGTAGATACGCCCAAATAGATTTGAAGTTGATTCAAAAGTACGATTGGCCTTATAAACTGCACACTTAACCCTTCGTATGCCTAACCGTATCCGTCCCGACGCAGTAGAGTGCCTAGTACCGTATCCGTCGACAAGAGATTTAATTTTGTTCTTTTAAATTGGACTATACCTTCCGTGTGGTTGCCGGGTTAGAATAGTGCCACTCCATGTCTTCCCGTGGATGTCGTAAGAGGCGACTCAGGGAATAAGGGCTTGTAGTATTGTTAGGCGATGGGCTTGCAACCTGTCACTAATACACTAGTAAACTTCTTGGCCTGATTGTGCAAAATGTGGTTACAGAATTATCAACAAGTCTGTTTAGAGTTGTTGGTATTTCTGTAGCTCTGCCTACCCCACTCTGGGAATGAAGGCGTGATGTTATGTATGGATGTATGTATACCTCCCTTAAGATAGGGTTCTAATTTGCTTGTAAAAAAGTCGAAAAAAAAACAATCTGCCATAGATAATATTCAGTAGTTCGAAACGTGGAATCAATTAGGAGCCAGGAGCGTTTAAACTGTCACGCGACACCGATGACGTCATAGCCATACGACGGGTATAAGTGTGCGAGCCACTCCAGAATACGAAAGGTTAAGTGCTTTGTCTCTTTAACGTTATGTTTGAACTGTTGCAGTAATCTGTCAAAGGCGTTAAAGCGACAACGTACCAATGTGTACAGCTGTTGATAAGGCCGACTGTACTTACAAGTAAATTGATAAAGAGTCGTACAGTGCTCCTAGCTTCTTGATAGCGTTCGGCTGACGATCGCTATCTCACTAGCTCTAGCGACTCACAGTGTACTATTTGTCACTAGTGTTTTACAGATAAACGAAGATTGATAGTAAAACTGTTAGTACTGTACAGCAAAATTTGAGTATATAGACGTTTATCCCAAGTCTCAGTTGTCCCACATGGTACAAGTCATACTAATCGTTTTGTACCAAAAGTCCCATTACTGTCATCACGCTATGTGTTAAAAAAGTTGGACGTGGTCATACTAGGAAAAAGGAATTATTTATTTGTTTATTAATAGCCATTATTCTATTTAATTATTCTCATCTTTTCCCATGTCGCTACGTACAGTCAAGGACTTTAATTGTTATGCCACTATGGAACCCTGTCATAATAACAGCGTCAAACCACATGAAAGAAAGCTAACTTAATGATTGACGCTGTCATTATAAAAGGGTTCCATAGTGGCATAACAATTATAAGTCCTTGACCGTACGTATTACGCTGAATTACTATTGGGAACATTGGTGATGGGACTTCTGGGACAAAAATAATTGGCGCTACTTGTATCATGAGACTTTAGGGACTAAATCGTCTGAACTGTCCCATTACGGTACATATCAATGGGACTAGTGAGACGTCTATTTTACTCTACAGTAGGTACTATCAGATTCTCTCTCTTATTTTTAGATTTTTTATACTGGGTGATTGTGGGATCATGATCCGGAATGGTCAAAAGTGAATAAGATGGTCATAATGAACAACTTTTCAGATGGGACCAACCATGAAATCACCAAAAAAAATATCAGCTGTTCCATATATTAACGGTGAATTAATTGAGAGTTAATGTATGGAACAGTTGTTTTTTTGGCGATTTCGTGGTTGGTTCCATCGGAAAGGTTGTTCAGTATGACCATCTTATGCACTTTTGGCCATTCCAGATCATGACCCTAAAATCACCCAGGATAACAAGAGCGACAAAACTGTTGCGATTGCAAGTGGGTTAGCAATAGCTAGCCGTACGGTATTAACGGCAACTTTTAACTTTAATTTAATGAGTATAAAGTTAATTTGTTTTAAATAGAAAATAACTGTTAAGAGCAAAGGGAATTGAACTTTATTGCCTTAAAGGTAAATTCAAATTTTCACTCACAAGAATTATATCTGTTTTTCGTATGGGTGGCTACATGAGGCTAAGATCGTAGATGTCTTACACTTCGTTTTTGTCAGGATTATAAGGGGAGTAGTGAGGCGTCCGAAATTATACAAAGAAACCTAATAGATTACTTACCCAAGGAGTGGGCCACGAAGTTATACGTAGAGTAAATACTGTATCGCACCTCATCCCAGTTAAAGCGGTACCGCATGAATATATACATCACGCTCAGCTCGCCTGAAACACAATAAAGAAAATTACAAAAAAAAAATTATACAATTAACCATCTCCAAATTGTTCAGGAATCTCGTTGATTTCGTTAAGATCTGACCATCGATCCCATGACCAAGGGGTTTTTTTATGACTAAACATCGGCGTTTCGTGGCAATTAGGTAGCACTAGTGATAAGACACGTTTTTCAAGTGTCGTTTCAGATAAGATAAAATAATATATTATTTTTAGGTATTAACCTATAAATAAGTTGATGAATCACTTTCATTACTTTAGTATTATAAAAAATCTAGGATAACTTACAATAAAAAATATTAACAACTTATTACAAAATAAAGAAATCAAAGATAACATCAACATGAATACGCTGCAACATTACAGAAGAATGCTTTATTTACCCACACGTCAGCCGAAGTCGAAAGATCATTTTCTTACACCAAGTGGATTTTCTCAAATAGAAGACGTAGGATAACTTCTAAGAAGTTAGAACAAATACAATACAAACAATACAATACAAATACTCTTTATTGAACACCAAAAAAAAAAAAAAACAGAACACGGAACAGTACATTTGAATCATAGGTATACAACAGGCGGTCTTACCGCTAAATAGCGATCTCTTCCAGACAACCTTGTAAGAGAAATAACTGAGGACACAAATTCGTGGCAGGTGGTGCAAACTAATTCGTTTAGAGCTCAAACTAAATAACTGAAACTGAAATTAAAACTATTTATATATAGACTAAATATAAATACATAAAGTAAATAATTTAATAAATATATACTATTAATACATATAATTATACATCCTCCAAAACAGCCAAACAATGACAACAGACGAAGCATGAGATAGAACAAAGAAAAAAGTAAAGGAAATAATAGAAAAACTACGGAAGTGATAGAAAATGATCCTTTAGCTTGCTTTTAAAAATAGCAACAGACTTAGCACGTCGTACCTCCACAGGCAAAGCATTCCATAACTTTACCGCCTTGATGGTAAACGAATTTGAGTAAAATTTTGAGGAAGAAAAAGGAACTGACAGAAGAAGGTTTTGGGACGCTCTAATAGATTTAAAATAATTATACAAATATTACAAATATTAGCTGTCTATAACGAATGTCATATATGAACATATATTAAACGATAGAAATGGTTTTTTTGAATAAGTTTATTTTGCTCGACTTGTACAAAAAAAACATTGTTACCTCACTAGTCTGTCAGAAAAGTCAAATGCTACCTAAATATCACGAGACGCCGATGTTTATTTATGACATAGCTATGCAGTTTATTTAACGGCGAACGAAAAGGACAGAGCTAATATAACTGACTATCACCTCAGATTTTTTTCAAGACTTTCGGGTACATGTGAAAGTTTTTATCTCAGCTGTAGTTTATTCTATCAATTTCGCGAAACCCCGGTGACGTAACCACGGAAACATTAGGGTGGAATCACATCTATCAGCTCTGATTCGCATTTTGTCTATAGAAAATGTCTGTTATTTATGAAGATGCGTACGCATGCAAAATGCGAATCGGTGCTGATGGATGTGATTCCACCCTTAGCTTCCGCAGAACACTTTTGGAATCACTACTCTATCCTCGTAAGGGCCGTTGTGCATTACAATGTACCTACATAATCAAGGCAATTTAATTTAAACTACATTACAATAGGAATAAAGTCCATTTTTCTTTGTTTAAAAAATGAAATGGGCATTATAGAGCAAACGTAACGTAGAGCGTATTTGAACTTTATTTCCTTGCTGCTAGATACAAATTTCCATTCACAAAAATCTTCCTGTTTGTAGTTTGGTGGGCCTTACGAGGCTATGGTAGGTCATAAAGAACTATAACCTCCGAAGACTCTATACACATAGTTAAATAATATTGTAATTGCAACCTTGGTGCCCTGCAAACACAAATGAACATAGTATCACAGACAAAACTCCTGTAGAAAATGCAACCTTATTATCAAAAGTATAATAGGTACTAAATCTGCTTTGCCGATTGAATTTGGGATACTGCTTATTGGCTCAGGAGGGTAGTAGGTTATAGGGTGCATTTTATATTTGGCATTATATTATATCCCCAAGTAAAAACCTGGGGACCCGGCTGGTCATAGGTGCATCCTAATAGTCTTTTATTTTATAGCTTGGGAATTATTAATAGGAATTATTATAAACAATAATAACTCCTATGTAATAAATGTTTTAGCGATACCATAAATTGGATAATAGGTTTCCTCATCAACTCCTAAGATAAAGCTAACAGATACATCTTTGTTTGCTTTAACCTTGAGTTCAGAGAATCGTGATGTTTTATATAGTACTTATGTTTATAAGAAATGCTGGTCAAGAGTGTGGTTTTCCCCACATTCGTTTATCTCTGACAGTTGTTTCCCGCGACTCCGTCCGCGTAGAAGTCAGTTATCGCTATAAACGTCAAATTTTTGAAATTTTTCGCAATATTACAATATAATACAATACAAAACACTTTATTGCCCAACAAACCAAAACATTACAGAAAATTAGCACAATTTAAAAGACGCAGGTAAACAACAGGCGGTCTTATCGCTGATTAGCGATCTCATCCAGACAACCTTAGAAGGAATAAGGTGTCATATTAAAACAATTTACACAGTAGGTGGTGCAGACTAATTTCGAACAATAACAAGGAACTATGCTACCTATAAAATACAAAATACCTATAAATACACGCTTACCAAACTAATAAATAGATAATCAAATACATACTAATAATAAATAAATACAATTATTAATATCAATACATCCACATCAGGGAAAAAAACAACCACACGACAGAAATGCATAGTGTAAAATAGTGAGAGAAATGTACTGAGACAATACAATTATAACTGCGGCAAAAAGTGCTCATGGAGAAGTTTCTATTACATTGTTTTGCCTAGTAGAATAGAAATAGGCGTGATTTTTGACTGTTTTTAATTCGGCCACCATTACTGTCATCTAAATAAGAGTTATCAAAACGTTGACAATACGGAAACATGTCGAAGGCAAAATCGTTTTTACCGTGTAGAATCTCAGCCCTGTATTTGAGTACTGACTCATGTTATATCATAATACAAATAGAGTTGAAAATTACCAACCTTTTGTCCGTACCGTACCGGATAGAGCGCATTTTACTTGTCAATTTTCATTCATCAAAATTCAAATACGCTTAGTGTAGAACAGTTCAGTGGAACGCAATTATTTCATTGAAACGAATCGGCGGGAAGTTGTGTGACAGGGAAATACTCTGTAGTTTTATTACACGAGAAAATTAGAAAAAATCGGGCTTGAGCATATCGGATCATGTTTGGTATAGGGTTCTGAAGCCGTTTTACAACACATAAAAAACTACTCAAGCAAAAGGGAGTATCTTCATGGTACTTACGTCCTATTGTTGGGATTTCGGCATTAACTCAAACACGGTAAATGTTGAAAATAAATTTTGTTGAGAGTATTTAATAATATAAGATATTTACTATTAATATGTCTTCAAAATAATGAATAGAATTGTTACCAAAAACTGTACTTATTACATTTTGGTGATTAAACGGACAACCAGAAACCACTTTTAGGGGACATAGACGACACGCTAGCCTAGTTGGTAGTGACCCTGCCTTCGAAGCTAGGGGTCCTGGGTTCAAATCCCGGTAAGGGCAGATATTTGTGTGATGAGCACGAGTATTTGTTCCTGAGTCTTGGATGTTTTCTATGTATTTATGTATATATTTCTATATATAAGTAAGTTTATCGTTGTCTAGTACCCATAGTACAAGCCTAGAGCTTAGTTTGGGACTAGATTAATTTGTGTGACATTTTCCTGTGATTTATTTATTTATTTATTTATTTATAGCAGAAATTATTTATTTACTGTCCCATAATTTTAATGTCCCATGGTCTTCCTTATATTTCTGACACTATATTATTTAGCAAAAAATAATCCATATGATGAAGCCTTTCGATCGGTATGATAAAGCTACAGGGTAATTATTTTTCTCGTGTAACGGGTTCGATTCCCGGTTCAACCATGTAATTATTGAAATATCTATGAATGCAGTTTAAATTGTTTTTTAAATTAAAGTAATGTCTTCTTTCAGTAAAATGTTCCATCTACAATATTCAAGGTACTTTCCTTCCATGTGGCATAGCCGTGGGACGCCCTGTATATCAAATTATTTATCAAAAACAACAGCATACAGGAACATGCATAACATTTTAAAATATAACTAATTATTATGTCTTAATCTTGAAACCATGAGGGTTATAATAATGTTCCTTACTCCCCGTACTAGTAATAAACTCTATCACGGTGGAGTAAGATCCGACATCCTATTGTTGTTTAATGATTTACTTAAACTCTCATAAGTACATGTTTAGTGATCCTGGGCCTCCATTCTACTGCGTTATAACTATATCGCGTTTGAGGTGTTTTAGAATCGTTTATGACTGTGTCGCCATTATTGTAAATGACATAAGAGTTACAAAAACGTTGACAATACGGAAACACTTCAGAAACAATATTGTTATTACCGTGTAGAATCCCAGCCCTGTTCTACTGAATAATTTGTTCGTAAAGTGTTGAATAGATAAAATATACAACTAATAAGTTGATTGTAAGAAGTACAAATAAACTACACTGATTGCTAAGTACGAATGTAACTTATAAGCGTAGACAAGTAGTATATGTAAAATGTATGGATGAATTCGTCGTAAGCGTCGTCTAGTTTATAACATAACTAGTTCCTTTGTCTTTTCATTAATTCTTTACCTTGACTTATTAGTCTTACTACAATCATTATCGCACATTTGCGAGTAATTTGATGGCTGGTATCGTAACTTGTTATTTATTACCTAACTCATAGTACACAATGGCTTACGATTCTAGTTTAAAATTATTACGGATAATCCGCAGGATAATATTTACCTATATAACATGTTGATTCATTGTAAAAGCATTGTATGTTTTGTTTGTTCAGTGATTGAATAAGCGAGTAATGAGTAACAGGATAAAATTGTAGGTAAACTAATCATAACTTTCATTGTTGCTCTTGGGTTATTTTAGTTTTTTTTTACATTGAGTACGATATTTACCTTCTATCGAGCAAGTAACGCCAGCGTATCGTCATCAAGCGTATGACGATTTATATTTGATGGGTCATACACAGATTTAGGTTAGCGTCTTTCCTGTGGACACAGAAGTTAACGTTTTTAAGGCCTAATTTTTTGACTAAGCCCATTAACAAATAAACGCCGTCAGGACTGCTTTAGACCTATCATATATAAACAAAACTTATATGCACACAAGCTTTTAACTATTGACCACAGGAAAGACAACTTTTGTTTTTAAGAGTGTGTATGACCCTGATAGCAAATTGATATTGACGTTGACTTTGGTATTATCATCGAGTAAACAGGCATAGAATAAGAACTAAAGGCATAGGTACACGAGTATGCCTGTTCTTCTACGAAGAAGGAGCGATAAAACAAAAGGCAACATACAGATAGCTGTTATTGCAGTCTTATTGGGATTCAGTCTGCCAAAAAAGGCAGTTCTTTCAGATAAAATATCATGGTCATATATTGTTGCTGTTGCACACTGTTGCTTGTATAATCTACAACCATGGTGGACAGTTGGTGACCAGTTTAAACGAGTTGACAACACCTTGGTGTTGATGGATAGTTTTTGCAAGGACTGGACTCTTCGCTCTTTCCTTTTTTAACTTATTGAATATCATATTGATATTTTCGAGACAGGTATAGATATGACGCTTTTGTTTTAAGGCTCCTTCTATGCCTTTAGTTTTTATTCTATGAGTACAGGTGAAGTGGAAGATTTAGAACACGTGACGTATGATTGAAATGCTCGTGTTAGACGTACAAACAAAGACACTGTTAACTGACCACCTATAGACTTTAATACGTTGCGATAAGGGTTCGCTTGTAAATATACAATTAACTGTGTTTTCGATTTTATAGCTCAACCAACCAAGACATAGGTACCTAACCGATTACAATGCATAATATGCATATCCTCAAGGGAGGCAAAGCCAGTGGCGAAGCGCGATTATGTTTTCTTTGAGAATGCCGTAGTTTAATAACCGTACCGACAAATGAATAAGATAAAATAACAATTAAATGCGCTATCCTAACGCTCTAGTCTAAAACAATTAAAAAAACATTAATGAATGGTTGTGTAAATGGAATAAACATTATAATGAATTAATGTTTAAAATTCCATTACTTATTATGTTTTTATCGTTTAAGATTCTTCGGCTTTGGCTTCGATTTTAAATATAAATTTAGATCAGCGAGAGTGGTTACAGGCCTCACTTCCTGTGCGTTTCGGTGGTTTAGGCATTAGATCGGTTTCTGGTGTTGCTCTGCCCACGTTTCTGTCCTCAGTACATAGTACTCAAAATTTAATTGCTAAAATTCTTTCGCCATCGTTTTTCAATTATGTTATACCTCATTTTGACGATGCCAAAGATGCGTGGCTTTTAGCCTGCCCAAACTCCGAGCGCCCAAAAACCCTTTCTTCACGGAAGCTATGGGATGGGTCGCTCTGCGAGCAAGTACGGAGTAAATTTATACAAACGTGCAACAGCTCCGCAGATCGAATGCGTCTTCTAGTGGTCGGGAGTGTGGGAATCGGGTTTGTGGCTAAAGGCGCTCCCATCGCCGAACACAGGAACCTTATTGGATTCTACAACTTCACTCCGCTTGGGTGCACAATGTTGTGCTCCTCACCGCTGCCAGTGTGGTGCTAGCGGTAATCGGTTTGGCCACCACGGTTTAAGCTGTACGCGAAGTGCTGGTAGACTTTCCCGTCACTCCAGCCTTAATGATACCATCCGTCGGGCTTTTACCAGCGCCAATTCTGCAGCTATTTTAGAACCAAATGGTCTCATGGGCGACGTTGGTAGAAGACCCGATGGGATGACTCTGGTTCCGTGGAAGTTGGTTTGGGATGCCACTTGCGTAGACACCCTTGCGCCAGTTGCGCCGTCACATCTTCCCGGAACAATTATTAGGGCTAGTTTCGCGGTGGAGTCAGCGGAGACCCTCAAAAGGCGCAAATACAGTCAACTTGATCGAAGTTACGTATTTAAGCCTTTTGGGGTAGAAACTTAGTACCGTGGGGGCCAGGAGCACACCGTATTTTTAAAGACCTAAGCGCCTGGTCGACACAACTCGTAACCAAAACGCTGGCCTTTACTTGGCACAAAGATTGAGCATTGCCATTCAAAGTGGCAATGCTGCCAGCATTTTGGGAACGATTCCCACTCGTAGCAGTCTGTTAGATTAAAAGTAGTTTTAAGTAATTTTGTAAGTTCTTTCGTTAGTTTTTTTTCTTTTTAAATAAAGGCCCAGTAAATACTTTTAATTAAATGGAAAACTGTCACTTCTGAGTAGATTTTATAGGTTTTTGAGATAGATACAGTAATTTATACCTACAATTTTTTTTCTAAGACGTCACCAAATAACTTGAAGTAGATAATTCAGTCATTCGTCGTTGTTTTTGACATAGTTTTTTGTTTTTGTAGTAACCGCTTCGGAACCCTTCTGAGCTTAGTCTCGTATGCTATTGCCCGAGGTTTTCTTGTAAATGTCTGCAAATTGTTTCGTCATTAGAATAATGAGGTGTTTGTGTTTGAATTGTATTCACCACAAAAACAATACAATTTCTATTGACATCCACTTGATTAGTAATCATCTACTTAATTGCATGATTATTCTGTCATCGAAAGTCATTGTTACTATTTAACAATACTTGTTCCTATGCAGTATTATTAGTAGTAATTTGTTTACTTACACTTGAGTATTGGAAAAGACTCACTGTACCTAAGTACAGTTGACGACGTTAAACATATGTTCACATTTTTTACCTTATACCATTGAAATAAGGTGCAAAATTATTAACATATAGTTTACGATCACCGTCTGTATTTTCTCTAAGTATGAAGTGTAGGTAGAGTAGGTATAATTGGTATTCTCTTAAAACTTAACAAATTTAAAGAAACTAATCCATAAGTTTTGCATTTTTACAACTTTATATTTCTTGAATTATTTGGAAAATTCAGACGCGTCTTCTGTCAAAAACAGTGCTTAAAATGCCTACAAAAATGTCGAGCGCGCAAATGAATAAGAGTCAGGCTTACATATGTTGTTTGTACGCTCTGACAGGACAACTTAGACTCACCGGTTAATAATAAAATTGCTCCGTCATGTTCAAGAGCGTGTTTTTTTTAAGAATCATCGCCTAGTCGAAATGCATAACGCTATGTTAGCGATTTTCGAAAATTTACAAAATTATAGGATTGACGTAAAGGGGTGAATCAACTTTTAAAGTCCTCCTTTTCTACACGCTAATAAAAACTTACTAGAATATGTGAGATTGATAATGGTTTACACATGTTAAAATTAGATAATCAGATTTTCGGATTTCACTATTCATAATCATAGACCAATTCTATAATTTTGTAAAAACATGGTAACGCAGTGGAAAATGCACGTTTTTCATACAAAACCCGGGGACAACGTCGTCCCCTGCGTTACCTGATATATTTGTGTAAATCATAGAAGAATTTTTAAAATTGTCAGCTAGAAAGTAAGTTTAATTGTCTGATTTATTCAATATATTGACCACATCAAAAAAAAAAATTGCATTCTACCAAATTAAGGTGACATAGTGAGACATGTCGAAAATTGGGGAGTACCTTAAAAGTTGATTCACCCAAAGATAACGTCAACCGCTTATGTCAACTCGATACATTTCGAGTCGAAAACAGAAACGTTAGCATCGATTGCATCTTGACTAGGCTTACAGGGCCTATTTAAAAGTTAAAACTTACTTTCTTATTCATAAACTTAAAATAAACCTACTTTAGTTAAAGTAACCTTTGTAATTTTCCGTCAAAAAATGTCACAATGAAAGACAAGGACAAGCCAAATTTTAAGCATACTTTAGGTTACTGTGAGTAGAATGAGATGGTTACATTTTCAATAACGGTTTCTGCAAGAGACTTACCCCACATGGGTCCAAAGGTGAGGCATACCACAGAAAGGATGAGACAGATCCTAAGCCTCCGGTTGTTGGCGCCCTTCCTGAAGACTATCTCCATGGTTTCCTTGAGGCTGGCCAGGTCGAAGAAGTCGGAGAGCTGGCCGGCGCAGCCGCTTTTGTTCACCTAAAATAAACTTAGGTGTAAGGCATCCAGGGTCTGACCAAACCAGGGGTCGAAATTTTGGCGCTGAAGACGTCAATTTGCATAAGATTAAAAATGACCAGAACCTAATGGTTGAAATAAGGTCCAGGTATCACGGAACCGGTTCTGCATACACCCATATTAAACTCTGAGATCAACGATACTGCCATTGAGGAGGACATTAGCGAAAACCATCGAGTAACATCATCATTAAAAAACTGTTCGTTTGTTGATACGCTAGCCTAGTTGGTAGTGACCCTGCTTTCGAAGCTAGAGGTCCTGTGTTCAAATCCCGGTAAGGGCAGATATTTGTGTGATGAGCACGCGGGTCTTGGATGTTTTCTACGTATTTAAGTGTATATTTCTCTATATAAGTAAGTTTATCGGTGTCTAGTACCCATAGTGCAAGCCTAGAGCATAGTTTGGGACTGGGTCAATTTGTGTAACATTGTCCTGTGATTTATTTATTTATAACAACAATTTGTATAATTAAATACTATACTGGCATTATTGTTTTACCGCTTTGTTTTTTTATTTATTTGTACCAGTTAACACTAAAAACCAGCTAAATAAAAACATCAAGTGCAAAATTTCGTTATTTTGCATTTATCGGTAGCAAAAATTCGACTCCGGGCAATGATATTACACAGTTTAGGTAGATGGGTCATACACAGATTTAGGTTACTGTCTTTTCTGTGGACACACTGAAAGTTAACGTTTTTAAGGCCCAATTTTCTGGCTAAGCCCATTCCCACAAAAACGCCGTCAGGACTGCTTTAGACCTATCATATAAGAACATAACTTATATGCACACAAGCTTTTAACTATTGAACAGAAGAGACAAAAATAGTTTTAAAGAGTGAGTATACCCAGATATGTTACGTTTCTAGTAAATTGTGTTTGAAAATAGACAAACTATAATGATGTTCAATCGTTTCTTTAATTAATGATGGGTAGATATGAAAAACTCAAGAGTAAGAGAGACAACTCTGCAGCCGTTGTTGACTTGTTTGGCGTAAATAGAGCGAGAGTGGTTAATTGGGTCTTTTATGACTTTCAAACTTGGGCGTGGCAGTAACGTACTCGTATATACTTCCTCTTTATGTGTAATATAATGACCCCGGGCCTCGTTTCTACTGTAGTAAAAACATTTTGCCATTGACGTGGTTCCGTATTGTCAACGTTTTGATAGCTCTTATTTACTTGACAGTAATGGCGGGCGTATTAGACAATATGGTTTTACCGTGTGTAAAATCTCAGCCCTGGTTATCCTCGTAAGGGCCGGTGCAAAATTGTTGTCACTTGAAGTTGGAACTTAGGTATTTGTCATACATAGTTGATGAAGTTTAGGCTTGACCCTAGCTCCTAAATATTGTATCAACTGTCCTATAAATAAATGTAGTTTATGTAAGTTTAAGTATGAACATTGATTTTATAAATGCAACGTGTTACAAAATAATCCGTAAAAAAGAAATTACGAAAGTAGTGTCAACCCTAGTATACTGTATACCTAAGATACTGAACTGACGTTATTTAATAAGGGTTAACACTACTTTTGTAATTTCTTTTTTACGGATTATTTTGTAACAAGTTGTATATATCTAATATATTTATGTACATAATGTACGTATTTGAATGTGCTCATTTTTATTTTTACAGTTAGGATTTAATTGTCTGCTCTTATCCTAAAGAAATTTGTAAACTCGCCTACTCGACGCACAACCTTTCACTTTTATCAATCTCTCAAGGGTTAGCTGGAAGAGATCCCTTAAAGTTATAAGTTCGCCTTTGTACATTATTTTCTCTTGTGTTCATTGTATTGTTTCTGTTTTATACATAAGGTTTAAAGAGTTTGACAGAAGGCCTTGTTACGAGGTTAAATAAAAAAAAAAAAATGTTTATGTGACATTGTTTATCTTAATATGTGGTTATATTAATAAACAAATGAATGTGATGAGACGAGGCGGTTTTAAAGCAGTGACTCTGCCAACGAATAAATATTTGTGTGATGACGTGTTGAGCGTGGCTATTTGTTCCTAGTATTTATTTCTCTATATCATTACCTATTTTTATTGTTGTTTAGTACCCATAGTAACAAGTCTAGAGCCAAGTTTAGGACTATCAAATCAAGTAAAATGGTCCATTGATTATTAAGTTTTATTATTTTTTGTAATATAACCAGGACGGGAGTGATACTGTATGTTCAAGAATAAAGTTAAAAAACATAAAAAACAGTAACAGTATAATTGAGACATGAAAATGAAAAAAAGGGGAATTATGCGTAACGTTGTTTCTAGTAGTTGTTTTATCAAAACAAGGGAATACCCACTGTTTACGCTGATAAGAATTATTACGTCATTTAGCGAATGAATGCCTTTAACTGAACTGACGATGTTAAATTTAATCAATGTTAATCGACTGTTAGTTCATACATTTTGACAACTGTCAACGCTCTAATCGTCTGTTTAGTGGTTAACATCGTATGGTTAAATTGGTACTTATAATTTATCTTAAGGCGAGGGTTAACCAAATACGGTAATCTTTAAAAAAAAACTGTAATTTACTGTCAATAAATACTCGTAAATAAAAAATATTATGCAATCAAGTTAGTGTCTTGCGTTCGATTCTGTCAAGTTTGTAACATCAGTTACTACGAGTATCACTGTTATGTAATTTCTTATTAATTGTATGTACATACTTACTTATTTTTAATTTTTTGTTATGCAAAATAATAATTGCCATTGATGTTGCCAGCTTGATACAGAAATGTTTTAGAGAGTTTAACATTTTGAGGCCAATATGCAAACCTGATTTTTTTAACTGTTTTATCAGTTTATAATAATTATATTTTTATAGACAATCCAGTCTCAGATAACGATACAAATTATACTAATATATTTTACAGGAGCAAACAAATTTATTTATGATATTCGAATCATTCGATTTAGTACCTAAATCTATTGTTTAATATTAAGTGTTCACTTTTTGCATTCCGTCACCGACGGCTAAATATGTCGAACTAATATAAAGTAACTTAAGATCTATGTACCAACCATATTTATCGTAGGTAAATAAACAACCTTAATCTGAATCTGATGCCATCTTTAAATAGAGCAATTTTCCTGTGTAATTTCTTTTTTCAGGGTTCAAAATCAAATATAAATCAAATTAGCAAAAATAAATTACGGATAAAATATCAAGAGACAAGAGACAAGGTCCTGTACGTACCTAAATAAGTACAAAGAACACATTTAAAGAAATAAAGGGTAAGGGAAAAGATATGTCCAATTACTTAAGTGATTTTGTGAGCAATTGCAATTTGAAAATTAGGAACTATGTATTTTCGTGTATATTTAAAGGTGAAAAAGTATAATAAGATTTATATCTGAAAATAAATATTCTACGATGAACTCGACTTTTAAGATTAAAATCTCCTGTTTTTAGAAATTGACATGATAATTATGTTCTTTCCCTGTCTCCTTCAAATATTCGCGCTCATCACACATATTGGCTAGCATTGTAAAATAGCAAAAAAAATATGGTACATACCTTTTCTCTATTATCGAGCCACGTATGATCCTTTATCCCGAAGACAACATAACAGAAATTTATAAACTGCAGACTAGCTGATATAGTGAACACTCCATAGTACCCGATGGATCTCAGCAAAACCCCGCTCAAACCCATTCCTATGGGAAAACCCACTGTCATACACAAATTTAGTATCCCCATTCTAAAAGTCCTAGTTTCCTTCGACGTGATATCACCTAAATAACTAAAAGTACCGAGAAACATCGTGTACCAGCCACCAGTTATCGCTGGAAACACGACTTCCATAAACACAGTCCACTCCACAGAGACTTCGTAGAATAAATACGTGTTTATCATATTGAGTAAGCACGTTAGAAATTCCCCAACGATTGGCATCAACATGCATATCTTTCGCTTCCCGGTCTTGTCGCTCCAAGCGCCTATAAACAGCATTAAGATCGTAGGCACTGCTGTGTGGATCACGCTTTTCCACGCTTGCACGGACGCTATCAACTTCTGTATTTCATCTTCCTCGTACGTATGGTTTGCACGCTTCCTCAGTCTCAAAGCGGTACACACAGCATCATCAAAGCCAAGATTCACGCGACAAGCTTTATCCAAATTTAAATTCTGAGTGGCCAGTATCGCCAGTACACTAGGCATCACAAAAAGAGCTAACACAGGTTCCACAGTTATATTCGATTTAACATATTTGAATTTCTCAGCTACAGTCATTTGTTGTAGTTGATGGATGTCCTTTTTCAGCGGAGATTCTTCTGTCGTTTCATCTTGAGTTTTAGCTTCAACGACTTCTTGTTTGTCCATGTTGATTTATGTTAACGAGTAATTTATTTAAGATTTATTTCATCGGTGCCATCGCGGCAGGGCACATGCGCACACCTTTAGATAAACAGCCCGTCTAATATTGAATGTTGTGGCCGCTCTGAGCACTATTGTTCAGCTCCTCAGTAAACACTCTTATGTTGCCATATCGGTCTTAAACGCGTTCACAAACATCGCACTGGAATCGACAATACTCGTGTAACGAAATCAAACAAGCAAATGCTGTGATAATATTTATACTTAATATCCGATCGGGAGCTATTAAAATATGTACGGCGTGATTATTTTTTATTATAACTTAGACATAATAGACACTTGTTGTTTAGACTTCTTTGTTGGCGTTTTCTGCTTCGGCGAGCCGGTTGTCCTCTCGTTGCTCGAAGTACATCCACCTGGAACAGAGGGTTAGGTTACAGGTGCGTTATTCTATTGCTTAGTGTACACTTATCTTGATAAGTGATAAGTCATTAACTTGATCTGAGATCGTGTAATGTTTTCGAGGCAGTATATGACCTTAAACAGGGAAATGTTGAATAAACTAGGGTCAGAGGAAGTTTTAATTCGTCGTGAAAGTATCACCCGGGAAATGAAATTGTCCCGCGTACTCATAAGGAAGTAACGCAAAGTTAGGTACATTCCGCTCTGGCCGAGTCGACGAAAAATACTCGCATAATATTAATAATGCTTTAACAGGTCAACCGACTTATAAGAACAACACCAGTGTTTGACACTTTTAGCTGACGTGCAGCAATCATTTAATCATTCAATCACAGAAGCTTTTAATTCAAAGATCATAAGGTTATAATTTGTTGCAAAACAAATGAATAACTCTTATCTTCTTTGAATAAGAGTCAGTCTTGAACAATTGGTCCTTTGCCGAGTACTGGTGTCGTTACTACCAGTTTATTATTTATCAACGAAATAAAAAGCGATTTATTTAAGAGAACCACCTAGCTGGCCTCTCACAGACATGCGGTTCTTATGCGTTGATGGGTCTAGTTGCGCTGGTCGGTTAAGTGCATAATCGAATAAAGAAGTACCTACATAGCTAAGAATATAACATACCAGGTTTTATGTGTGGTTAGGTTAGATAAGTCAGTAAATATTAAGTGGTCGGTCAATACGTGTGAACGCGAATGAGCGATTAGTCGTTAAACTTACAATAGATAGCACAATGCAGTTCTATTGTAGTTGGAACTTGATACAAACATTTTAGTCCAGCACACAGTGGCGTAACTATAGGGTGGCAGTGCTGACAAAATGCCACGGGCCCCCGACCCGAGAGGGCCCCGGCCCAAGAGGCAGCCAGCTCAGAAATAATAAAAAAAAATGTAGCTATGGTCTGGGGCCCCATCCAAAGACATTGCCACGGGCCTCAGAAGGTATAGTTACGCCACTGCCAGCACATGTATGTTAACTTTACTGTTGTGGCTAAAGATTAGGCTTATACTCGTAGTTAGAATAAATATTAAATAAATAAATATCAGGGGACAATCTCAAACACATTAACCTAAAGTCTGTGTCAATAGAACTTGCACAATATGTAAACAAATTAGTAAACGTAACCCCAAATATTCATCAAGCGTGTTTTTATTAAAAATAACATTTAATGAATAGTTACTTCACCTTAAACTTAATATGAAAATAACGATCGTGTATAAATCATTGCAAAGACCTTACTTGATTATCGAGTAATCATGGTGAATTGGTTCCTTGTGTTTTGTTTACATCTTTTGAAACTTCTATTGACACGGACTTTAGACCTTTAAGCTCTAAGCTTGTTCTATGGGTACCAGACAACGATAAACGTACGTATACAGAGAAATATATACTTAAATACATAGAAAACAGCCAAGACTCAGAACTAAATTTTAAAAGTCACGCTCGTCACACCAATATTTTCCCTTACTGGGAATTAAACCTGGGACCACTAGTTTCACTTAAAACTAATGAACGCGAACCGACGACCGACTTCCTCTTAGTTGACAAATCATGAATACAATAGATATATTAGTAATATTAATGAAAGCTGATATCAACAGCAAGTTATAAAGTCATTCAAGTAACTAATAAATAACAATCACGGGACAATGTCACAATGTCCCAAACTAAACTCTAGGCGTGTACACAACGATGAACATATCTTAAATAAACCTTATTCCTATGGCAATAAAGTTGATGTATACATATTTTTGCAACATTGTACGGATTTTGGTTCAGAACCCGGAGGCAAAAGCCCAGGGCCTCTATACAACTGCGTTATAACGATATCGTTTTTGACCTGTTTCCGTATTGTCAACGTTTTGATAACTCTTTATGTCATTTACAATAATGGCGACTGTGACATAAACAATTCTTAAACGTGTCAAACACGATATCGTTTTAACGCAGTTGAATAGAGGCCCTGGGCTGGGATTCTACACGGTAATAAATAACGATATCGTCTTTGACGTGTTTCCGTACTGTCAACGTTTTGATAACTCTTATGTCATTTACAATAATGGCGAATGTGACATAAACGATTCTAAAACACGTCAAACGCGATATCGTTAGAACGCAGTAGAATAGAGGCCCTGCATTGCTATCAGTGCTACCTGTAAAATATCTTTAGGTAGGTGTTAGGCTAAGTTTCGTATTTACTGAATTTAATTTTAATAAATACTAGAATTGGGGCCTATTTCTTTGAGATGGTTTTGGAAGATGTTCCAAATTTGAAACTCGTAACTCCTAATATTCGATGTCGTTATAAGGAAATTGTGTTACAGAACACCACCGCAGATAACAGAATTGAATGTTGTAATGCTGGTCATTGCTAACGGGTTATGAACGCATTATAGTCTTATGATACGTGTATTGATAACAAATTATTATTTCTAACCTAAAGTTATTTATTACAGTTGTTACCAACTCCATCCGCGTAGAATTCATTAATGACTATTCCCTCGGGATAAATCAACCTTTTAGCCTTCCCCGGGGGTAGCCAAGCAACAGTGTACGCATTGTTGTGTTCCGGTGTGGGGATAAGACAACCGGTGAAATTACTAGCATAGAGGCATTCCATCTTAGTTGTCAGGTAAGGCAACGCATTTGAGGTCTTAGGATTATAGTCTTGAGAATTCAAATTTCTATGGGTCTCAGATTCCACTTATCATCAGGTGGCCTGAGCGCTCGTGTGCCTTCACCTTCACATAAAAAAAAACAAACAAGATTTTATTCAAATCGGTTTAGCAGTGATAGAGTAACAAGCAAACAAACAGAGTTACTTTTGCATCTATGTATATAAATAAAAATGAACCTCCGAAATGTACATATGTAAGTATGGAGGCGACGCCGCTGGCGGAACACTAGTTTGTAATAAGAGTAATTATTGTAAATTAAAATGCTCCCATTCATTTGACGTTTGGCGTCAGAAATTAAATGTTTAGGTTTGTTGTTCACACTTGTTATAAAATTTCTGTGAAATAGACCGGAATGCCCAGGAGATAATGGGCGATTTAAATTCCACGATTGTCCTTATGCCAACATTCGTTAGTACTCGTATAAGGCGGTCCCCAAATGAACATGGCGTCTATTCTATAGGGTAAAACCAGATTGCCTTTGACGTGTGCATTGCTTTTAATTCGGCCGCCATTACTGTCACGTAAGTAAGAACTATTAAAACGTCCACAATACGACACGCCAAAAGTAATACGGTTTTTTGTATCTAGAATATCGGCAAAGTTTTATTTTCAGTTTGCCTAGCAAAAAGATATTTATTTCCAGTATCTAATCTTTTATAATGCGCATTGCCAGGATTTGGAACACCACCGGCACCGGTATTGTATTTCCGTGTGCGTTTCTAATTCTAATTGTGTAAAGAAATGCCGCAAGCAACTTAACAGTCAGTCATTTTTAGGGTTCCGTAGTCACACTAGGAACCGTTATAGTTTCGCCATGTCCGTCCGTCCGTCCGTCCGTCCGCAGCCTAGCGCAAAGCTGTAATTTAGCATGAATATGCATATTAGTCACCCCAACAAAGTGGTACAATAAAATGTAAGATTTTTTTTTAGGGTACCCTTCCTACACGTTACCCTATGGTATGGGGTGTCATTGGATAGTTCTTTAAAAAGGTAAGGTAATCTGTTTATGAAATATTACGCTTTAAAGTGCTATTTTCTGTTAGACTTAAGTGTCCCCCTCCCCTCCTACAGCCAAAACTACAAATACTAAAAATCTGATAAAAATCCTTAATAAAAGAGCATGTAACGAATTTTAAAGTAAAACTATCACGACTAGGTAGACATCATTGGTTCTTGAGATACAGGCGATTAAAGTGTTTATACCTACTAAAATCATCTAAGACTTATTGATTTGATTAACGGCTTTGGAACCATACACTGAGCATGGTCCGTCATGCTCTTGCCCGGTTTTTAAATATTGCTTATGACAATGATAGAACTTAACTTAGCACTTAATGGAATTGTGTGTTTTATAATAATTCCTTTTGTATGTGTTATTTTCGTTTTTATTATTTTTTGTCCCGAATAAATGGTTGAATTGAATTGAATTGAATTTTAAAACAATGAATATATGGCCACGACCTCCTCAACGGAACCTATTTCAAGGGTGGTGGTGTTTTCTTTAAAAATATTTATTTATTTCATAAGGAAATAAACCACCACCACCACCACCAGCTACCAGCGGGTGTTAGGCAATTACAATCGGTAGATTCCCTGAAAGGCAAATTAAAAAAGTTCTGGCTTGACTCTATTTCCTAAATATTGTATCAATTATCCAAATGTTGATATATAAATATATACATATATTTAGTTTATTTAAGTTTAAGTATGTTTATTTATGTATTTTAACATATCTTTCTATCTATTTATGTAAGTATTTGAATGTATTAGTTTTGTTTTTATTCTATGGTTCTTTTTTTTTTGTTTTTATAGTCTTTTTGGTTAATTTTTGTTTTTTGGGTGCTCTAAATAAATTTGTACACCTGTTTACTCGATGCACAACCTTTCACTTCTCTCAATCTCTCAAGGGTTAGCTGGAAGAGATCCCTTAAAGGGATAAGTTCGCCTTTGTAAATCTTTTTATTTTTATTCATTGTATTGTTTTGGTTTTTCTTTTGTACAATAAAGTGTTTACGTATATAAATTAAGGAAAGTAAAACTCGGTAAGGAAATAAACTTTTACGAATAGGAAGTAAGCGAAAATATTAAAAGGCGATTACTCAATAAGCGTGAAGCGTAAGATGTTTCATCCTACATCAATTGGTAACCCAAAGAGCGAGGGAGAGGCCGATGCTCGGAATCTCACTTAGAGATCGCATACAAAATAAAGGCATCAGATAGCGAACTAAAAGTTCTCGCCACTACCAAGCGAGTTGCTACTCTAGTGGAGTCCTGGGGGTGATTCTCTCAACACAGCGCTGCGTCGATCTCAAAGTTTTATCCGGAAAGTTTAAGAAGTCCCGTCGGAGCGTACAAAACACATTTTAGCGCGTGCCTTCTTAATTAGGCAGCTTTATACGATACTGAACTCGATTCACCTGCCTGCTGCCTAATTGAGTAGGCACGCGCTAAAATGTGTTTTCTATGCTCCGACGGGACTTCTTAAACTTGCCGGATAAAACTTCGCCTTTGAGATCGATGCAGCGCTGTGTTGAGAGAATAACTCCCTTGGAATGGCAACCTGAATGGGAAAAGAAATATCGGCTGATCACCCGCTTGATGGCGCGATGACATCGTCAAAGCCTCAGGAAGATCCTGGATTTACCTCTTATTCACAATTATACTTAGGTACATACATACAAAAATCACGCCTTCAGTCCCAGAAAGGGGTAGGCAGACCTACAGAAACACCAATAAATCTAAAAATACTTGTTTATAATTCTTCAACCACATTTTGTATAATCAGGCCAAGAAGATTACTATTGTATTGGTGACAGGTTACAAGTCCATCGCCTGACAGTACTACAACCCCTTAATCCTTAGCCTCTTAGCCACGGGAAGACATGGAGTGGCACTTTTCTAACACGGGGAAATTAATGTAGTTTTTAAAGTTTCATTAACATTTGTATTTTAACTGTGAATCTGTCTGAAATTACTTTTTACATTATTTATAAGTAAACAGTTATTTTTAACGCCCTTTACTGAATTTTGAAAGGTTTTTTATTTTGTGAATATTTCTACGTTAATATTAAATTTCCATTTCGATTCTCGTTTAAATATACCGTTCTGATTTTTTTTAACATAATATCAATGTCGCAATCGAAAGTCTGAATAACGTGTCTTATAGACACTCAATTTAATTTTAGAAATCTGACAATTCAATGAATTTCAATGTAAGCTTATTATTCATCGAAATGGTATTTGAAGAAAGTTTTGTAGAAGTGAAGAGTATCCCTATTGTAGATTATAAGATTTCTGTTTTCGACAACTCAATTCGAAATCAAATATGGTATTTTTGAAAACCCAACTCGAAACCGAATATTTTGTTTTCAACAACCGAGTCGAAATCGTATATTTAGAGCTAGGAAATGACCAGGGCCTCTATTATAAGATAAGATTTGAACGTTATACAGACAGGAACTTTAAAAGAACTTGGTTTCCAGTTGGGATTCCACTTCCTTTATTAGCGAAACCGTTTACGAACTTGGCATTGTTTCACATTTATATTTTTGAAGGAATAAAATAATCCTCAAAAAGTAAGCCTATTTAAATAAAACAAAATAGCGTTTGACGTGTTTTAGAATCGTTTATGTCACAGTCGCCATTATTGTAAATGACGTAAGAGTTATCAAAACCTTGACAATACCTGCGTTTGATTCTCGGTAAAGGTGTTTTTTTGGGATTACCGAGTGTTTGTTTTGAATCTTGTCAGATTTCCACGTATTAATGTATGTATGTATGTAAACTCATCATTGCACATAAAACCAATTATGAGAAAGTACAACCACAAACTTAAGATTACCGTGTACAGTGGTTAAACCTATCCCTTTAAGGGATCTCTTTCATTTAGCCTGCATTAATGCATCAATACAATAATATTTTTTATTATCTAGTACCACCTAGAGTTCAGTTTGGAACCAGGTAAATTTGTGTGATACTTATATTTATTTATATATTTATTCTTATGTTATTTTTCTTCTTTTTAATTTTTGCGGTCCATCGCAGTATACCGCAGTGATTTAGCCAATAAAAATAAATAAATCAAAAGTAAAAGCTGGGCATCTTTTAAACGGCCATCTTCCCTCCCCGAAAGTTACCGGAATCTTTTTTATGTTTAGATAGACAGCGAGATAGCTAAGTGATGACGGGCCGACGACTGACAGATGAAAGCTTCAAATTTATTTTAACCAATAGCCTATTTCCTCTTAGACTGTCCAAGTTTTTAGGATAAAAAGTACCCTATTGCCCCGGGGTTTAAGGTTTTATCTCCATACTAAATTTCATTAAAATTAGTTCAGCATTTTAGATGTGAAAGCGTAACAAACCGACAGACTGACTTTCACATTTATAGTATCGGTATGGGTAGATATTGATGTGATTTACTCTCTTATTAAATAGCGTGCAATGGCTAAAGTATGCTTAAAATATACTTTTTCATTAGCTGTCATAGTGACAATACGTCGGTGATTCTGCAATACTGCGTAACTAACAAATTAAACATACATACATAACATCACGCTTTCATTCCCAGAGTGGGGTAGGCAGAGCTACAGAAATACCAACAACCCTAAAGACTTGTTGGTATTACTGTAACCACATTGTGCACAACCAGGCCAAGACGTCTACCAGAGTATTATTAGTGACAGGTTGCAAGCCCATCGCCTAACAGTACCACAAGCCCTTATTCCCTTAGTTGCCTCTTACGACATCCACAGGAAGACATGGAGTGGCACTATTCTAACCCAGAAACCACACGACACAAAGTTAAAAAATAAATGTTTTAAAACACAAAAACCACTTTCAAAAATGCAAAAAATAACTTTTTTTAAAAAATTTAGGCACCTACGTACTTAACAGGTTAGTGACTAACCTGTTAAGTAAAGCCGACTTCAGTTGGACTAACCGTTAGTCCAACTGAAGTCGGCTTTTTTGCTGAAAATATTGTGGTCGCCGACTTCAGTTGTACTAACCGATTAGGTAGGTGCCTACAATTTTAAAAGAAGTTATTTTTTGCATTTATGAAGGCGGTTTTTTGTATTTTTTGTAATTGGTTTTATGTGAAATAAAGAATTTACATAAATACATACATATATTTTCTCAGTGAACATCGAGAGATGAGACTGCTTCGTCGATAAAGTCTGCAGCATAAACGAGATTAAGCTTAGCTGTAATTGTAATATAGTAATTTGCTACGTCAATTTGATATCATAACATTGTATTTAGTAGACTTCTCCATGCTAAACAATACTAGACTTTCCCAAATATGGCTACAGCGGGGACTGTCATGGCCGCACCCAGCAAGAACACTGCCCCGGGAAGATGCTCAGGGTCACCATGTAGACCCGGTAGTAGACAGGACCGAAGACCAGCGGCATCATAGCTTCAGTGATTATCTAGCGTAGAGGCATTCCATCTTATTCCTCAGATTTGTGGGAAAATTTCTATGAGTCTTGGAGCCTACTGACTTGGTTGCTCACGATCTCATTTTTCGTCCTCGTTAAACAAAACTAGACTTACCCAAATATGGCCACTGCGGGCACTGTCATGGCCGCGCCCAGCAAGAACACCGCCCCGGGGAGGAAGCTCAAGGTCGCCATGTAGACACGAGAGTAGAGAGGACCGTAGACCAGCGGCATCATAGCTTCAGCCAGCCCGAATAGAGAGTTCACTTTACCTGAAAATTATTGGTAGTTACATAAATATATATGTATTTCTGTAGCTATACGGGTAGGTATAGCTACAGAAATACTAACAACTCTAAAAAGACTTGTTGATAATTCTGTAACCAAATTTTGCACAATCTTAACAGTGTACCAGGTGAAATCACAAATCATTGATTACACTTTAGAGTTTTTTAGTATACTGTCAAGTTGTGTGGCCCTAGATGAGATGGTTTGCGAGAACAGTCGGCTGTACTGTAAGCTGCCGCTTATGTCAATTCCATACATTTTGACAGTTTTTGACATTCTTTTACGTTAGCGTTAAAAACCTTGTCTAGGGCCACAGTTATTCTTAATCACCTAGGACCTAAACAAGATGCATAACGCTAAGTAAACGATATTCGAAACTCTCAAATTAATTGTATGCAATTTACATAAGCGCTCCACGCTACTGTCCGGCAGCTTACGTCATCCTATACATTTTCTATAACGATAACGTTCTCGCAATGCATCTTGTCTAGGGCCACTTATCAAAGGCCGTAGCCAAGATGCGTAGGCTAACTAGTGTTTTTATTCATTTTGTTTTTAAACCAACCGCGTCACTGTTAGATCATATCATGCGAAAAGTCACGTAATCGTGGAAATGCATAGCGATTTTTGAAAATAGATAGATGGTATAGGATTGACGTAAGCTGATGACAGGTCGCGTCTCCGTATATTTCGAATTGATAGAAAACAGAAACGTTTGCTGCGATTGCATGATGGCTACGCTAGGCTATTTGAAGGTTAACGATATATTATAATCCGGTATTATTTGAAGGTTAACTCACCTAACTCCTCGCTGGTGACCAGTTTGGAGGCGATGGAGCGCATGGCGATAAAAGACGTGCCGTTGAAGATCTCCACCAGTGGCGCTGGAAATAATAAAAGGTAATGTTTTATCCTTGTGAGGGCTACCGTACCACAAACAGGGAGATTTTTGTTATGGGAATTTGAATCTACCAGTTAGGGAATAAAGTTCAATCACCCTTTTTCTTAAATGCTATTTTCAATTTTGAAACAATTTAAAATGGACTTTATACTCGTTATAATAAAGTTTAAAGTACATTGCCGTGGTTATGTACTACCTATAGAACACCGGGTCTCAAGAGGTTATGACAACAGCTCTAGTGTCTTTAAACCATTACTTTTAGGGAAGTAGCACACGGCGACTTCTTATACCGATGCAATAGCGCGATTTTTATCGTATATTTTGTAAAAGTCGCAGTGTCCTACCTCTCTTAGGGTTCCGTACCCAAAGGCTGTCATCGGGACCCTACTACTAAGCTGTCCGTCGTCGGTCTGTCTGTCTGTTAGCGGGCTTTATCTCATAAACAACTATTCAAAGTAAAATAAAATGAAGCCCCCATATAAAAATGGTAATGATTTTAACTTTATTTTTACTTTTATCAATGTCATGTAAAGACTGATTTTAATATTGGATTAATTTGGATTATTTAGTTTTTGCTGTGTTTGATTGAATGTTATTTATTGTACCATATGAGTGTAAGATAGGTACTCGAAATACGTGTTTTCTTAATAAAATAATATAGGAACATAATAATAATATAACAGATTTTACCTGCGAAGTCCACGTATAAATCGTTTATCGCTTTTCCCGCAGATATTGACTGATTTTTAATCCCATGACAAATCTGGTTCCGAGGTATTGGACATAATATAGAACATACTATCAAATTGTAACATTAATAGTGTCGTCTACATACACCCGTGTAGAGTTCGGTCGCCCAGGTACTAATAATAATAATCTCAACACAGACCGACTCGCATGTAATAACTAGTGTTCTATAATTTATCATCTTACAAATTGAAACAACGTCTACATTTAATAAAACTGGCTATATTGAGGGAGTTGCCCTCCACATGGCGTTATTACTTTTCACCCTGGATAATAAAATTAATAAACTCGAAGCATATGTATATCAACAAGTTAGTTTTCAATTGTTAGAAATCCTCAGAGAATAAAGCATTATGCTATGCTTCAATATAAACCTAGCTATGCATTGTCTAGACACTTATTTGTAATTCAGATATTAGAATAGGCCGACGCGTAGGGAGATGGTAATGTTCCAGATATTTGAAGTTATTTGATATGAAATAATGTCGAATATGTTCACGTCTTATTGGATAGGTACGAGAAAGATTTAGTGTCTGGGGACGAGAGTCCTGGCTGAATGCCTAAGTAATTTTATACTTGGTGTTGGTACATTACAAAAAGCCAAGTACCTTCCATTCATTCATTCATTATGTTAATACAATCTGTCAATTATTCAATTCAATCGTTCATTCCCCTTGGGATCAGGTATCTTCTAGTAATATCTTAGAGGCATTGGCACTGATTAAAGAAGACTCAAATTGGGATCTTTGTGGTATGAGTATTTAAGATACATAACATCATGCCTTCACTCCCAGAGTGGGGTAGGCAGAGCTCCAGAAATACCAATAACTCAAACAGATTTGTTGGTAATTCTGTAACCACATTTTGCACAATTAGGCTAAGATGTTTACTAGTGTATTATTGTCAGGTTGCAAGCAAATCGCCTAACAGTACTACAAGCCCTTATTCCCTTGGTCGCCTCTTACGACATCCACGGGAAGACGTGGAGTGGCACTATTCTAACCCGGCAACACACGAATACTCGGTAGCAAAGTATTTGTACTCATGATATAAGTTATTTGCAAATCCCGGATTGACGGGGGGAGATGTACCAGTGCTAGTGATCAATTAAATATCGACTAAATTTATCGAAAACTTCGTGACATGGATTTTACATTTATTACAAAAGTAAATCGCTACTTTATCACTGGTACTTTAGCACTGGTACATTCTTGCCCCGTCAAACCAGGGTTTGGTTATTTGGTTTTGCCTGGGATAGATACATGAATGGTAGCTTCGAACTGTACAATCCAATAAACTTATTTCGTAATCAAGTATGGCAAAGTATAAGAATACAATAGACATCTTATTATTTCTTAACAGTCAACCAATTTAATTCCTGGAAATCTATGGAACTAACGCTATATGTTTAGGATCTGTTTGATTTCATAATAGCACTAGAAACATATTAGTTCAGTCTACCTGTATTGATTTTCAACACAATGCAGTTTGCATTTTATGACGCATAGCTTACTATACTATTTCATTTATGTATGCAATTATTTACCTGTGTGAGTGTCGTCAACAGATCGTGTTTATATATAAATTATAAATAGAGAGAAATTACTTAGGTTAAGGTTCATACTACTACCCAACCGAAGAAGAAAATAATATATAAAAAAGGGTTTCGTCTGATATGCTATGTTTAAATTAAAAAAAAGTTGAAATGGATTGCCGGTGTACCTAATAGAGCAGATAGAAGATACAAGATTTGACTGGTGATGAAAAAAGGTGTTAAAATAAATACATAATACAAAATAATACATAAATTTAATTTATGCATGCAATTATTTACCTCTGTGAGTGTCGTCAACAGATCGTGTTTATACAAATTAGAAATAGGGAGAATGCGGCAAAGCAACGAAATGCTAAGTGAAAAGCTAGTAACTATTTCCGCGACTTTTGCGTAGAATTTGTCCTGATGTTTGCAACTTGTTTGTCAATCAGATGTCCTTTTCTGATTAGTTTGTAATAATAAAGACGAACAGAGCGACAATCGATAAAAACACAAGATTTACTATCCGCCCACATGCACATGACGGCGCGAGTTAAGTCGCGAGATAGATTATCCATCATTGTCTAATTAGAACGGTCAGAGCAAGACAGGAGGGCTAGCACAAGTCGTCCGCGACTTGTTTGTCGCTCGGATCTCCCTTTCTATCTAGTCTGTAACGATAGAGATGCACTGAGCGACAAGCGAGAAGATACAACTTGTGCTAAGCGTACAGCGATAAGCGTGCGGGCGATATAACTCGCGCTCCGCCATGTGCTAGCCGTGCAAGACATGGGGGCGATTATTGAAGCTAACCGATTAAAAATGACTAACTTTGAAATCAATTTGCGGCAATGAGCGGGCCCACCTTTTGGATTTGATATCATAACGCCTTTATGATATCAAACACTTAAGGTGGGCCCGCTCTTTAAAATCAGCGATCAATTTTTGCAGCGATTTATCGCTGCACAAATTGATTTTAAAGTTAGTCATTTTTCTTCGGTGAGGTTTAAAAATTGCTTCCCAGCACGGCTAGCACATGACGGCGCGCGAATTAAGTCGCGCGCGACACAGACTACCCGTCACTGTCTAATTAGAACGGTCAGAAAAAGACAGGTAGTCTATCTCGCGGGCGACATAACTCGCGCGCCGTCATTTGCTAGCCCTGCAGTACGCTTAGCACAAGTTGTATTTTCTCGTTTGTCGCTCAGTGCATCTCTATCGTTACAGTGGGGCTAGACGAATTGCATTCGATAATCGTTAGCGATTATGTTTCTATAGACAAATGTATGGAATGACGTAAGCCAGTGAGATAGTCACGTGATACTATCTCGGTAGCTTAAGTCAATTCCGTACATTTTACAATCGAAACATAATCTCTAACGATTGTCGAATACAACTTGTCTAGCACTACAGACTAGATAGAAAGGGAGATCCGAGCGACAAATGAGTCGCGGACCACTTGTGCTAGGCCTCCAGGAGGGCTAGCACAAGTGTTCCGCGACTTGTCTGTCGCTCGAATCTCCCTTTCCGTCTAGTCTGTAACGATAGAGATGCACTGAGCGACAAGCGAGAAAATACAACTTGTGCTAAGCGTACTGGACACAGATTGGCGCGACAATAACCTTTTCGCTATAGCGAAAAAACTTTACCTATAGGTAAAGTTGGGTAGTTGTGGGCTGAAATTATGATGATGATATCGTTGGTGATGTTGCAATGCCGCGTGATTAACAACTTAAACAAGTTACAAAAAAAAAACTTGTCTGACTTACTTGCTAAGATGTATTTTGCAACTAATTTAAGTTGTTAATTCGCGTATCGCCGACGAATTATACTTTGGCTAGCTCAGATGCTACTTTCAGTGGTGGTAAGAACTTGTGCAATGTCCTTTCGGATCACTACCACTATCTTATCTTTTAATCTATCGTGAGGTTCCGCGGTGTTCTGGTGTAGGGATAAGACAACTGGTGAAATTACTAGTATAGATACATTTCATCTTAGTTTTCTGACGGCAACGCATTTGAAGTCTTGGGATTGCAGACGTGTGATCGTAGTCTTAGAAATGCAAATGTATATAGATAACTCAGATCTAATTACCGGGTCTACCTTATTTCCTATAAAGTGTTAAATGCATAATGGGTCATATTTAGGGTTAGGACCTTTGGTGGCAAATCGAGGTTCGAGAATCCATGGAGTCGCTATTTACTAATTATTATATACCTACATACATACCACTTTAATTTTGATCTTCAGTATTGTCATATTTCAAAATTAATTAATTACTAAAAACCGCTGAATAAATTTTAATGAATTTTGGTAGGTACGGAAGATATCTCCCGATTTGTAACAAACAAAAAAATATTAGTAGGTATGACTAAACCGGACGAAACATATCTAAAGTAGTTTTTTTAAATATGAAGGATCAAAGTGGTATATAATAATTAGGAAATAGCGACTCCATGGATTCTGGAACTACGTTATGCCACGAAAATCCTAACCCTAGCATAATACATTCTGATCATAATCTATAATGGTTTTATTTCTGATACCGTAAACTTTTCAGGATTGTTATTAAACAAACCTAAACTAATCTATACGCGTCTTAAAAAATCCTGAAAAGTTTACGGTCTCAGAAATAAAACCATAATAGATTATGATCATCATGTATTTTGAACTTTATACATACGTTATGATACGACCCCCTGACTACAATCAAGTGGCCTGTGTGCTGTTGCTTTCTCCTCGCCATAAAAATTACCTTAAGAAAGTGTTTTCTGTCTACCAACATACCCAAGTATATCTCGGTGGTGGTGGTGGCGAAGGCAAAGATGAAGGAGGCGAGGATCTTGCTGGCGCAGGAGATGATGCCCACCACCGTGTCATCCAGCTTCATGAAGTCGCTGAAGATACTGATAGAGAACAGCGTCCCTGAAAAACAACAGAAGAAAACTTTTATCCTGTGAAAGATAAAGGAAACCAAAACCAAACTAAACCAAGTAAGACAGAAGGCCAATGTCATATCGTATCGAGAGGTAAAAAGCTGGTACAGAATACTCCACCGACAAGAGCCTGGCTCTTAAATTGAATGATGGTGATGAGGACAAAGGAAATGTCAATGAAAAAGAAGAAATATAATTGTCAATACACAGAAGACACGAATATAGCAAAAGGAATGCATTGGGTGTGTGTGTCCTAGCGGCAGTTACGGACACGGGCTCAGCCATGTTTTGGTGGGATCTTATCTTTTCATACCCAATGTTTCACAAATGATTCATTTCACAACCATATCATTTGACAACCCGCGTTTTTTCCCGAAACTGTAAATAATTCTGGATTTATCTCAAGACTATCGTGTAGCCCTATAGGTTAGGTTAGGTTAGTTTTATAAAAATCCTGATATATTTGTAGTTAAGATTGCAGTCTTGTGAATGCGAATGTCTATGGGTCACAGTTTTCACTTACCATCAGGTGGCCTGTGTGCTCATTTGCCTTCTTGATGCCATAAAAAAAAAAAAAAAAAAAAAAGTAGGTTGCGAAACGATGCATTTGTCAGAGATTTGTCGGCGAATAGGCAGAAAACCGTTTTGGTGTCACACAGCTCTGATAATAATGGACAGAAGGAAATAGAGGACATAGTATTATTAACGCCAACGATAAAGAACGATTGTTAATAAGAATAAGTGTAGAACTAGCCTTTCAATAGGCGTAGGATAATTATATTAAAATTTAAAAAACAGAAAACATCCGAGGCAAGACAAATATTCGTGCGCATTACGCATACTCTAACTGGGTGCCAACTCAGGATGGTAAGCTTGTAGGCAGAGCAACTACAGATATAACATTTGAATAAGTAATTTTGTTACATTTGTCCATAACTAAAGAACTACTAGTCTTTTTTTTTGCCATAATTATGATGTACCTATTGAACTATTTTGTTACCAAGATTTTTAAAGAAATAAAGAAGTACTTGATCTCTCAAATTGTCGAAAAGAGCACGTGTCTAGATGTGCATTAATGATTAAGATGACTCACCTACTAAGTTGGTGATGATGCTGTATGTACAGAACATGCTGAACTGCACCTCGTCCCAGTTGAATCGGTACCGCATGAAAAGGTACAACACGTTCATTTCACCTGCCAATGAAAATCAAATATTTATATTTGTTCTTCTTTCTTTTTTACTAGATTACTTGCTGATGGTAAGTACTTAAATTCTGAATACTTAAAATCCATGCATTTTTTCCCCTAACTAATTTTTCGTCTCTTGAGTTAGGACCATGAGAAGCTTAAAGTCACTCGCCGTACACTGGGTGAAATATGATATGACAGATAACGAAAAGGAACGACACCAGCTGACGCCACTGCAAGCGTCTTTTGCACGTGTTTCGCGTAGAGTTACGAGTTACAGCTGTCATGATCATGATCCTATAATGACAGGTAACAAACAGGTGACATTTCATGATGAAACCAGATAATTAGGAATTAATCGACTTCGAGATGTATATCGAATTACCTGACACCTGTCTGAATGCTCCTTTGCCTGACAGTAATAGGCGACATTATAGTGTACATAGCGCGGCTTATATGAATCTCAGTGATGTGAAAATTGGTTAACTTTGCAATGTATACCCAATTGTCACTTGTAACCCATCATTTTCTGGTTTGATCCAGCCACTTCATTCTACTCGCTCTTTTTGTAGTAAGACCACCATTAAACTTAACGGCTTACCATGCAGCGGGCCAAATATGACGCACACGACAACGATAAGCAGCGACACCCGCAAACGCCGCCGCCGCGAGCCGCTCCGGAACGCCACCGTTAGCGTCTCTCGGACGTGACGCGCATCAAAGAACGAGCTGATCCAGCCACAGCACCCTACCGGGGTCATCTGGAAACATCAATTCAGCAAATTAGGATAGTTTTAGAAAAAAGAAGAAAGCGCCACTAATACGCTTATAGTTTACAATATTGTGTATGATATTCGCGGCGCTGCCGGGGCTGCAGACGCGCCGCGTCCGGAACTCATCGACTGACCGCGGTAGGGCTTTTAAGAGGTTTATCTAGCTCCGGGTGATAACGTTTCTCACCTCCTAAATCTAATCGGATTTCCGACGATTATAATGTAGATATTATAAAAATCTAGGTCTGTACGTTTCCGCTTTTGCTTTTTTGTTTTTTTTTCCTTTCCTGTAAATATTTTCTTGGAAAGGACAACGTACAGACCTAGATTTTCATAATATCTACATCATAAATCGTAAAAATCGGACAACGTTTTAGGGGAGAAAAACTTTGCCGCATTTTGTATTACATTATTTTCTTCACAGTCCTCTTGCCGAGCTCCAGGATACGGACATGCTAGCCGACCACTGGCATATTCTAATATGTAATATTTGTGCGTTCTTGTGAACCTCGTTTTCGAACCTGTAATCGTAATACTTTATTTGTGTACTTTAATTCTATAATTTTTGTTCTTTTCTTTTTTAAATTCTTTTACATCTGATTGTTACCCATCCTTTATGTAGTTGTATAAGATTCTGTAATAATTGTTAACATAATAGGCGATTTGGATTAATCTGTTAGCCTATTATTGTAGAAATAAATAAATGATGATTTGCCAGGTTTTTAGGGTTCCGTAGTCAAACTAGTTCCCTCATAGTTTTAATCACGCCAACAAAGTGGTAAAACAAAATGACAAGTGTCCCCCCCTCCTACAGTCAAAACCATACATACATACATAACATGACGCCTTCATTCCCAGAGTGGGGTAGGCAGAGCTACAGAAATACCAACAACTCTAAAGAGACTTGTTGATAATTCTGTAACCACATTTTGCGCAAGTAAGTAGGCTAAGATGTTTAACAGTGTATTAGTGTCAGGTTGCACGCCCATCGCCTAACAGTAATACAAGCTCTTATTCCCTTAGTCGCCTCTTACGAACTCCACGGGAATACATGGAGTGGCACTATTCTAACCCGGCAACCACACGAAGTACCTACAGCCAAAACCCCAAATACTAAAAATCTGAA
Source organism: Acleris holmiana (assembly GCA_949316455.1). NCBI lineage: Eukaryota > Metazoa > Arthropoda > Insecta > Lepidoptera > Tortricidae > Acleris > Acleris holmiana. The sequence continues at coordinate 17,894,011 of OX438767.1, forward strand.
AAAACCTATCACGACTAAGTAGACATCATTGGTTCTTGTGATACAAGCGATTAAAGTGTTTTTACCTACTAAAATCATCTAAGACGGCACCAAATGGCTTTGAATAGAAAATTAGCTATTACTCCTTGATTTTTATGTTTGTATTACTTAATGGTTTCGGAACTCTACACTGAGCATGGTCCGACATGCTCTTGCCCGGTTTTTTACTCCTAGGGGCCAAGAGAAGATGCATAACGCTAACGTTAGGGATTTTGGAAACCTGTCAAAGTGTATGAAATTGACGTAAGCGGCTGACGTGATAGATCGGTAGCTATGTCAATCTGTACATACTAGCTATGAGTAAATAAAGTTAAACTAAAATGTCGAAGAATGAATTGGGTGTAACTTGCCCAAGAAAGATCCAAAGTCGATGGATGGTAGGATTTAAAAAGAACATATTCGTCCGATTTTTTAGCCGTTATAAATTTTCGTGGTAAAAACTAGTCAACTTAAATCAGTAAAAAGTTAATACTACGGTTTATGTCATTTTGTGGCACTGAAAAGGCACAAGAGCACTCAAGCCACCCTGATAGTAAGTGGGATTTGAGATCCTTAGACATTTGAATTGTGATGACTACAATCTCAAGACTGCGATCCTAAGACTTCAAATGCGTGCCAACCTTAAACACTAAAATGGAATGTCTCTATGCTAGTATTTTACCCAATTGTCTTATCTCCGCACCGGAACACAACAATGCGAATGCTGCTTATAGGAAGGTTAATGTATAAGAAGGTGCACAAGGTCCTACCACCACTAATAATTAATAGTTTTATCTCTTTATAGAGAATAAATAGGGATATAATTATAATGTTTTCGTAGCGAATTTTCTAAACGGCACGTCTCTACGTGTAAATCTCGCATAACCTTTTTACTGCCACACATGAAGCCGGAACACTTATTCCACTTTGGTTTAGTTCATCTTGCTTCAATATCTTCATCATGTTGTTGACTATAGACAATTCATATTCTCTTCACAGTAAGAGCTGTCATAATATTAACAGTGCAATTACATTATCGAAGCTACATCAATGTAGAAACGCGTATAATTAATTCTTGGAAACAATTTCAATAGTTTCGATAGCTTGCTCGCTGCAATTTTGCATCGATAACTTGCAAGTTGCCTTGATAAGTTATGAACGTGTATTTCCTAGAAAAACTAAGGGTTATCGACGGCGAGGCACGGCCCCGACTAAACTAGTGCTTCTTGTTAAATTTGCTTGTAGTGGCTCGTGTGCAGTCGAGGTACGCACACATGCAAGCCGCGCGATATACTTTTATTTGAAGACAAACTACTGTGTATAATACTACTTTGAAAAACAATCTTATCACCTAGCTAGATACTCAATTTATAAGTGTGTTAAACTGTGACACGTCCTTGGGATTTGATGGCGATAAATAAGATGTCGATCATCATCATCACTATCAGCCGGAAGACGTCCACTGCTGGACAAAGGCCTTCCCAAGATTTTCCACAACGGCCGGTCCTCTGCTGCTGTCATCCAGCGGTTTCCCGCGACTTTTGTCGGTCCACCTTGTGGAAGGCCTGCCTTTTCGTCTCCCGGTTCGCGGTCGCCACTCTAGAATGTTTCCGCTCAAACGGCCATCGGTTCTACGAGCAATGTGCCCCGCCCACTGCCACTTAAGATTACAATTTTAGTTGCTTTAGATGTCGATATATATGTATATTAATAAATAAAAACTCTGCTGCTCTTAAGATGAAAGTCCATGTCCAAGACTCCAGTGTCATTTGGTTATAGTCTAATAAAAGATGAATATATCACAATATCGTTCATGATTCAGAAAACCGATTTCAGTCATTCTAAATATTTGAAGAATGCCCCGTTGACCACAGTAGCCGTTTAGAAATTTAATGTGGAAATTCTCATCTAGACGGCAGTCGTTATTAAGGACAAAACAGGAAAAAAAACATTGATTGTTTACTATGAAAATAATGTGAAAATTTAATAATATCATTTGTTTATTGGTGTTATTTTTAATTTGAAATATAATAAATAATCATTATTAATGTTGAAAAACACCCTGATGTTAACAGTAACATCGATATGATAAATGAAACAAAAATATTTTGCTACGTCACTTTAGTATGCGTGCCCGAGTTAGCTAAGAAATCAGAACGAAAGGATATTTTAAAACGGCTTTTAGACTTTAAACAAAATTTCACTATCTATGCCTGAATTACGAACAGTCTATTGAATCTTTATAATTTATCAAAGTTAGAAATAATAACATTGTATATAAAAAAAAAAACCAAACAAATTAACTTCTCGTTGTGTGTTGTGTATAATAATATGCTAATTCTTTTTGAATCACTTTTTCATGTTAGATTAAGGCTATTTCAGATTTTTACTGAGAAAGGAAGCCTTTTAGAAATGATAAGAAAATGAAATAGGTACGTACCACCCCTAATGCGTCGGTATAAAATGATGGCCTTTATAAAATTGTTTACTGTACTCCGCAGTGGTGGGAGGGAGATAGTTTACCCGGGAGATAAGTGCTATGTCGCGTTTGGGAGACAAGCTGACAATGATCCTCAATTTATGTACCAAACACAAGAGCACGTATTAAATCTTGAAAGGGGTCGAGAAGTGTATTAAAACTTTAAATGTAAAATTGAGTGTGGCTTTGCTTACAATGAAACCGTATAAAATACAATGGAATAGAATATAATTGCATTGCAACAAAAACATTGAGACAACAAAAATGAATGAATGAAGACTGTGGCGAAAGGAGCCAGCTCAGGATTTGCTGCGAGTGTGAACATGACGCGTCAGTAAGGCGCTTCTTTTTACTCATTTATTGAACCGCTCTTTTTAGGTAATTTGTCAATTGCGGGTTAACTATTTCATACTAGGTGACCGACTCTGGGATAAATACCTTTCCTTCGGTAATAATTGTAAGAGGCAGTTAAGAAGTCTATCCAAACACCGTCCACAAATTGTTACCCTAAACTCTTCCACTACTGTTAAAGTGTACAAATACATACGTATCATCACGCCTTCATTCCCGGAGTAGGGTAGGCTGAGCTACAGAAATACCAGTAACTCTAAAGATACTTTTTGCTAATTCTGTAACCCTATTTTGCACAAACAGGCCACCAGTGTACCATTTTTACTAGTGTATTAGTGAGAGGTTGCAAGCCTCGCTTAACAGTACTACAAGCCTTTATTCCCTAAGTTGCCTCTTACGACATCCACGGGAAGACATGGAGTGGCTGTTAAAGTGTATTTCGCCAATTTCGAGTTGTTTGTAGACACTTCCATGAACTTATTAGAGAATTGTCCACGGATATCACACGCGAGGACAATTGTTCGGTAAAAAAGTATTAGAGTATACTAAACAGAAGCGCATGTGGTTAGCTCCAGGCGCTTCTGTCAATTTCTATGGACTGATTAACGAGTATCTTATAATTACTATGTTAGTCGTTGATAAGTGTTAAAGTATTTTTTAGTATGTTGCCATGTATGGTTTAGCATGTGGACTTTAGTTTTTCTATAATTATGTACCACCTTGTTTAACCTATGTTCAAAAAATCAACGATGAATATGATTAACAACTGGTGAGATAACTAGCATAGAGGCATTCCATCTTAGACCTCAGGGTTGGCAACTCATTTGAGGTCTCAGGATTGTAGTCTTAAGATTGTAGTCTTGAGAATTCATGTCTTTGGGTCTCAGATTCTACCTACCATCAGGTGGCCTGAGTGCACGTGTGCCTTCTCTTTATTATATAAAAATAAAATTATGGTTTGTTTATTTTAGGTGTACCTAATACGCGTGTAGTTTCGCGCAGGTGAACTGAGGAAAATACTGCAATTCAACAGCCACTGTGTTCAACAAACTATAAAGACTAAGACTAGATGCCTCTAGGCGGGTCATTTCACTGGTTGTCTTATTCCGACACTGGAACACAGTAGCCAGAGCTCATCTGTTTGGCGGTAAGTTTAAAGGATATATAATACAAATTCAAAATTATGTGCCAGGTCCTATAGAGTCTGTCAATGTAATCTTGTCGGCAGGCGAGTGGTAAAATGTATGTATGGCAATAAAAAAGCGGTCAAGTGCGAGTCGGACTCGCCCATGAAGGGTTCCCTAGCAGCAAGGCGATTTAAGACGTATTAAAAAAAAAACTACATACTAGATCTCCTTCAAACCAATTTTCGGTGGAAGTTTGCATGGTAATTTACATATTTTTTTTAGTTTTATCATTCTCTTACTTTAAGGGGGGGGATACACATTTTACCACTTTGGAAGTGTCTCTCGCGCAAACTATTCAGTTAAGAAAAAAATATATTTTATAAACCTCAATATCATTTTTGAAGGAAGACCTATCCATAGATATCCGACACGTATGGGTTTGATGAAAAAAATAATTGAGTTTCAGTGCTGTTTCTTTTTTTTTTTTTTTTTTTATGTTAAGGAGAAGGCACACGAGCACTCAGACCACCTGATGGTAAGTGGAATCTGAGACCCATAGACATTTGAATTCTCAAGACTATAATCCCAAGACCTCAAATGCGTTGCCAACCCTGAGGACTAAGATGGAATGCCTCTATGCTAGTAATTTCACCGGTTGTCTTATCCCCACACCACCTCCAAAATTTATTGTTTTTTTTCCTATTTTTGTGTGAAAATCTTAATGCAATTCACAGTATACATCTACTTATATACCAAGTTTCAACAGTATAGTTCCTATAGTTTCGGAAAAAAGTGGCTGTGACATACGGACGGACAGATGAACAGACAGACATGAAGAATGCATAAGGGTTCCGTTTTTTGCCATTTGGCTACGGGACCCTAAAAATGACACGTATCATAATAGTTAACGTGTATTTTAATGAAATTTGGTCACTATTATATCTTAAACTATGCGTAGCGATTTTATTTCATGTTAAGTGAGAGCAGAGCAGAGCTCTTGGCGTTTTCAAAATAAAGCAACTGTATATTGAGAGAGATATTTGTTTAAAGAAAAAGCCAATATAATGCGAGTACTACAAAATCTACACGAGAGTATTGTTGCTTAAGTACTGACGATTTTTGAAACTTTTCAAATAATGAGGTGTTATCACTACTTTGCAACCTGTATCACACAGTGCTACTAGTTATATTCTCCAAGTAACTAATGTAAGCCTTTGTCTAAACCAGTATTTCCAGGGTATAACCCAGCCACCTACAGGAGCCTCGACTTAAAGTGTTGGTTCCCCTTCGAATCGCGTGGCCAATTTATCACTTAGACGTAGGTCTAACGGTCGGCTATGATGTACGCTGATTGAGATACATATCGACTCAAATAGACAGTGGTGAAAGTTGTAATAAGTAAGGTGTTTTGAGGGGCCCATACCAAATACCGAGACCAATAAAAATCAACTCAAGATTTAAACATTCGGGGAATGTTTTGGTATTGTCGTTTATATGCCAAGCTAAGTGCTTTTAAACTCGCTTCTTGTGTGAGGACCAAAAAGTTGGACCATAGTTGAGCGTAGTTAACCATACAAACAAGAACGGCGAAAAAGGTTCCGTTCATGTATGTATCATGTATGGCTAATTTCGTTGCACAACAGAAAAGTTGAATAGAAAATTTAATTGCGTGAATTAGCATGCTAATATTAATGGCACATATTTGTTTATCGAAATCCGTTCAGGCTCTATAAGAGAACAAGTAACCATATTGCTTTGGACATGTCATCGTATCGTAAAAGAGGTATGGCGTGAGAGAGTAATTGGAGATATCCGTAGGGACCACTCTAGTTGCATATGCTGTGATCAGATTCGCGATGTACTGAATAAGGGCCAAATTAATAGCACCCGAAACTGACGTACGTGCATGAATAAATAAAATAAATATCAGGGCACAATCTCACACAAAATGACCTAGTCCCAAACTAAGCTATAGACTTGCACTACGGGTACTCGATAACGATAAACATACTTACATAGAGAATTACATACTTAAATTTATATAGAAAACATCAAAGACTCGGTAGGTAACAAATATTCGCACTCATCACACAAATGTCTGCCCTTACCAGGATTTGAACCGAAGTCCTCAAATGCGTTGCCAACCCTGAGGACTAAGGGGGAATGCCTCTATGCTAGTAATTTATGTAAGTATTTTGAGATGGTATTACCTACTTGACAGAAATAATTAAATAAATATCAGGGGGCTCACACAAATTGACCTAGACCAAATCTAAGTTTTAGGCTTTTACCATGGGTACTAGACAGCGATAAACATATACTTACTCGTATATAGAGAAATATTTACTAAAATACATAGAAACATCCAAGACTCGGGAACAAATACCCGTGCTCATCACACAAATATCTGCCCTTACCGGGATTTGAACCCTGGACACCTAGCTTCGTAGGAAGGATCACTACCAAAACTAGGCTAACGTGTCGTCGAAAAATGGCAGCCGAGTTAGAAAGGATACAAAAACATGTCAAAAGCAATATGGCAGCCCTGGGGTCTAAAACATTCCACCCCCTCTTCAAACTTCGGTAGTGGGGTAAAAACTATCGATCTAGCTGTCGGGCTGAAATTTAAAAATTGTTTTTTTTAAGCATAATAATATTAGTGTATGTTTGTTTCTTTGAGAACTTGTGTTTGCGAATATAGCCCAATAAAAGGGTTTCGTCTCCTTTTACATGATAAAATTAATTGCATTGCATGACAGTCGCATTGAAAAATATTTTGTTTACATGAAAGTAGTGCATGCATAGTATTACTATTCTATTATATGCGTTTCAAAGGGATACCGTTATATATCACGAGGGTTCCCTCTATTTGACATAAAATGTATTGTCCGAAACTATTTTAGCATAACAGACTTGGCATAAACGGTTTTCGCCGAATAGTAATGTGGCAGAAACCATATTTAGCATAATTTGTAACCTCTCGAAAATTTGTTACTTCGAAATTAAGTTGGCATACTATTATTATTTTTGCGCGATAATGACCGATTATTTTTACGCAAAATTCTGTTTAGCATAATTTTATTCGGCATATTATTATCGATTGTATGAAACTAACTTGGTATACTTACTACTACCAGAAAAGTAGGTTAGGTTAGGTCAGAACTGCGATTACAATAAAAACGAACTGCTTCCAGAACTTCTTCGCAAAACGTTATTAAAAAAAATATTTCTGCAACGATAGTTTTCGGAAAAACAATATTATGCTTATTTAATTTATGCGTGGTGCGTGCGTTTGAGCATGAAAATAAAAAAAAACGGACAAACGTAATTCTGCGTCATCAAAATATGCTACTTTAGATTCTGAGATATCAGTTTATGCGTATAGCCTAATATGGCTAATACAGATTATGCCACAAACCATTATTACTTACATAATATGCCAAAACAGGGTAAACCATATCACGAATCTGATCACATACCATTCACGTGTACGTACATGATCACCATACCCCGGCCGGCGAGAGCAAAAATGCTTCTGCTCCTAGTGCTTAATTAAATATCGACTATTCTATCGACACAATTATTATTTTTAAGCTTATATACTATTTCAATCAACTGATTACAATTATAATCAATTTATCATACTCACGGGAATGTTCGTAATAGATAAGAGTGAGTGACAGTTGTAAATAGATGTCAAATAGCAGTTGTTTATTATCGCGATATACACATATGATATGAAAGAGGTCTATTAGTTACGAGTATGTGAAAAGTATCTATTTACAACTGTCACTCACTCTTATCTATTACGAACATTCCCGTGAGTATGATAAATTGATTATAATTGTAATCAGTTGATTGAAATAGTATATAAGCTTAAAAATAGTAATTGTGCTTAATTAAATGTTGACTATTCTATCGTCATCCATATGTCGATAGAATAGTCGATATTTAATTAAGCACTAGGAGCAGAAGCATTTTTGCTCTCGCCGGCCGGGGTATGATGATTACATAAACATATTTTATCATTTTGTATAATAATCGTTGCGAAATACGACTTCGCAAGACTCGGTCGCTCTTGATTTTTCCCGTTTCGTTTTGTTCTTGATTCTACAAACATAGTACAAAGGATAAATAAAGAGAACTTGTTGCCGTGGAAAGAGGATACTTTATTTAACCGAACAATACGAGACGTCTGTTTGTTCATATTGGTTTCTTCGGTAAGAGACTCTTCGATAGATATGTACGAGCAAATAAAATGTATAGTTTGTTAGTAATTTGTTAGGTACAGGTAAAAAGTTAAAATAATTGATTTAGTGCCTGCGGGGCAGCCTCGCACAACGAGAATTTCGTACCATCACTCAAAACAAGCGCTAATTTAATGAAAAACTTATTTTTGGTCCAAAAGGAGAAGCAAGACTCGTTAAAAAGGTTTACCTAGCAAAGTTGAGCAACGACAATATGAGACCAAAACCATTATAGAAACATCGACCGGTACCGAACCTCTTTATTAAAACTCTTTGTTTTTTTATTACTTGTTATTAACACATATTTACCGGTAAAATTGTAATTTAGCGGTTCAAAAGATAGTCCTTTAAAATGTAGGACGGATGAACGGACGGACAGCGTAGGTTTGGTAATAGGGTTCTGTTGGCACCCTTTGGCTACGGACGGAACCCTTGAAAGAAATGGAAAGGAATGGATACATTTAAGTAATTAGAGTCTTTTCCATGTCATAAAAAACCAGACGAGTGACAGTTACAATTTCCTATGTTACTTTAAATATCATAGACTTCTTAAGGTTTACGTGTAAAGAACCATGTCTGTATTTTTGAAAAGCGCCAAATTTGTTAAATTAGGTACTGCAAAACTTTGTTTAGAAATTACAAAAACGTATATATTTGAGATTTTCACAACAAACCCTTTCATCCGATATACACGATATAGTTTGCAAAACTTCTAATTTATCCACCAAAAGGCCACTCTCATGTTTAAATTCATTGATTTACGTTACACGTCCGTCGTTATGTTACCGACTAACATAATGTGTACCAAAATTCAACTAAATCAGTCCCGTAGATTTGAAGCAAATTGTGACAGACCAACACGCGAGTAATTCTATAAGAGTTCCGTCTTTTCCCTTTGAGGTACGGAACCCTAAAAACGACTAATTTTGCGCCTTCTGTGGGGTACACACTGCCCACGGCTGCCGGCGTTATCAAGTTAGTCGAGCCGCAGGCGCCCGGCGTCTGTTCATGCACCAGCGTCTTGGGTCAGGGAAATGCAATTATTGCAGTATACTGCATCCATCACAGATGTATGAATATAAGGTAAACGGACATGCCGGCCGATTTGTATTCCGCACGCCTGTCGCAAGTTCATTAAACCATACAAAGCACAAGTAACTGACAAGACAAAGCACGCACACATCTAAAACACACACACTTATACTCCATCCATGTCATTTTGGGAAGAATCGTAATATTATCTGTGATCAGGGCCTCTATTCAACTGCGTTAAAACGATATCGCGTTGGACGTGTTTTAGAATCGTTAATTGTCGCCATTATTGTAAATGGCAAGAGTTATCAAAACGTTGACAATACGGGAACTCGTCAAAGAAGATATCGTTATTACCGCGTAGAATCCCAGCCCAGCACGCGTGCACACTCGTTAGACGGTGGGTGTACTAGCGGCAGAGTATGCACATCGAGCTAACAACTGCGACGTGGCCATCGGCGGCTTGCCCTCTCTAGTATTCTATGCTCTGAGGCATCCAACTTCACTTAAAGAAACAGTATTTATTTTGTTTAGCTTTTATCCTTCTTTGTAAGGTTATTTTTTATGGAGACGGAAAAAGACAGATGGAAGTGGGATCTGAGACCTATAGATATTAATCTGGGAGAAATCGCTATTTACCGTAAGACCACCTGTCGACCAAGTTTGATACATTTATTTTGTATTCACTTTCCGTGCTGTTAGTGTATACAGGGTGTTTGGTAAATAGTGGATAACCCGAATAGGGCTGATAGAGCAGCTCATAAGCTATCGATTCAACCCCCATGTATGTTCAGCAATTGTTAATAGTTTCCGAGATATTGGTCATTTTAATCGGATTTTTTGTCATTTTTCCTTATGTCCGTGTCACGTAAAACCCCCTAAGTTCATGTATTAATTCAATTTTTTTTCGTTGTTTCTTGCATGGTTAGAATCACTATGAACTAAGGAAGTTTTTAAAGCTACATGCCCAGTTTTTTTTCATGACAACTTTTTGAGTAAACGCACAAAGTTTGTTTTTCCATACTACGTGAAAAACAAACACGGGGATTTCTTAGTATGGAAAAAGTAACTTAGAGAGTTTACTCAAAAAGTTGACATGAAAAGAACTTGGCATGTAGCTTTAAAAACTTCCTTAGTTCATAGTGATTCTAACCATGCAAGAAAAAAGTGAAAAAAATATGAATTAATACATGAAATTAAGGGTTTTTCGTAACATGGACATAAGGAAAAATGACAAAAAATCCGATTAAAAGTGCAAATATCTCGAAATCCGTGCGACTTTTACTAGACCTATTTTAGCTTTTTCATAATGTCCTAAGTGCCCTCTATCCGTAGTTCAAGGATTATCCACTCATTACCTAACACCCTGTATATTATAGTGTAGTTACTTATAAATAGTAATGTGTGCAACAAGAGATCAAAGTTGGGTTTTGCTGCGAGAAGTGTTGATTTTGAATCCGAAGTAAGCGAATTATTTAAAGACTCGAGATGCAAATAACTTTGGTCTCGTGTTGCACGTACAGTCAAGTTCAAAAGTATGTATACACTTTAGTACCTTGTCACTTTAATCGCTTGGATAATTTCATATGGCAGTTTAAACATGACGTTAAATAGACAAGGTACTAAAGTGTATACATACTTTTGAACTCGACTGTACAACTTTTTAACTCAGCATCAAGAATATAATACCTAGAGCTAAAAAAATATAACAGGGTAAAAATTTAATCACATTTATTGACCCAATGTTCACGGCAGTATTTTTTTAAATTAATAAGTTACTTCGTCTCATGCTCTCTGATAAATCGAATTTTGCCCACTGTCTTTAAACACCATTATAACACTGAAAAGTTTCAGATTAAGGTACTATACGTTTAGGATATACCATAATCTACAATAACTCAAGAGTAATAAAAGACAAGAGTTAATCAACGCAATATTTCCCCTACACATGTATAAAACATATAGGACATAACTCGTATACGTACAAGCCTATCCTTTCCAAAAAGTGTAAAATGCAATGCAATGGGTTTTGATGCATGTTTCATGGTACTGGGACCTAGTAAAAATCCTCGAGGCGCCATCTTGAATTGAAGGTTCGAATTTTTTAATAATGCCTTAATAATTGATTTTAAAACAAAAGTGTATATTGTGATACGAGTAATTAAACAAGACCAGCTTTCTTATAAGTTTAAAAATTGCACTCTGTAATAACATGAAAAATGCTCTTAATGTAACTAATTTAAATACTTAGTTTTAGTTTTCCTTAAACCAAAATAAAAATATTCAGCATTGGCCTACATCTACAAAATAAAGGCGAGATTTTTTAGGGTTATAATCAGAGTCTAGTAATGGAAAATTTAATACTGAAGAAGACTTACAAGTTTAAATTGTAAGTTTTATCCAGGACATAAAGCCTATGAACAAAGAGTCTGCACTTTTCGCTTTATTTCCCGACCTGATTTAGTAGCCTTTTGTAAACAGTGAATGCATGCAATTTCTTCTAACAGAATCACTTTAAAAGCAAAGGTAAAATAAAGCCATCTTTAAAAGCCTTTTGAACGAGTAACATTATGAAAGGAGAGAATACTACAACAAGATCGACACTGAAACAGAAATTCCGTGAATTTAATAAAACATGAACGCTGCATTGTTTACTCCACTTACTTTTTGCCTTTCATTCGACATGATGGGGTCCTTTAGCCGAATGTAGCCGTAGATCAAACTGGCGAAATACAAGCAGTTGGATATACAGAATATGCCATAGTATCCTATTTGCTGCAGAAGAATACCGCTAAGGGACATGCCTATGGGTATTCCGAGTGACATACATAGGTTGGCAACGCCCACCCTGAATGTTCTCATCTCCTTGGTGGTGACGTCTCCAATGTAGCTGAAGACGCCCACGCACACTGTGATCCATCCCCCTGTCAGCGACGGGAACAGATCCGACAGCGCGGTGATCTCCAGCGGCAGCTCGTAGAAGAAATACGTGTTCAGAATGAAGCTCGTACAGCACAGCACCTCCCCCACTATCGGCAATAGAATACACGCTTTCCTCTTGCCAGTCTTGTCACTCCAGGAACCCACAAACAACACTAGTATACAAGGAAACGCAGTCTGCACTATGTTCTTCCACGCTTGCACAGACGCCGTCAACTTCTGCACCTCCGCTTCCTCCAACGTATAGTTGTCAGTCTGTCTCTTATTCAGCGCCGAACACACTTCATCACTGTACCCTAAATTCACACGACACGCTTTCTCCAAGTTTAAATTCTGAACTGCAAGACCCGAGAAAACATTTGACATAATATAGCACGCAATAATTGGTTCTACTGTTATATTCGAGCGAATTTGCATTAATTTTTGCCGAACACCTGACTTTATCACTTTAGGTTCATCCTTCGGAGTTTCCTCTTCCACGACCGGCTTCGCGTCTGTAGTTATTCCATTCATGCTGACCAATTGTATCTAATTTTATGTAGTTTAATCAATCATCTAGATACACCGTGAATGGGTTTGTCGTTCGCGCGTTCATCGTAGCTCTTCTGTTTACCCTCATGGCTGTGGCTTGACTGCGTCGGAAGAGTCATTCCATTGCGTAACTCGAGAGGAGTTTCAACACGACGGGTTTACGAGCTACTTCCGCGGCAGTGCGGGTCAGGCCACAGCCGGTTTCACGCCAGATCGTCGAGGAGCTAGCGAGTGGACTGGAGCACTCTTGTCTTAGATGATTGAACGGATACGGGCCCGAGTGGAGTGATTAGGGGCAATTGTTCAGCTAGGCGCGCGCACGGAGAGCGGTCCCCGCGGGTCTGCGCGCGCGCCGCGTCACGGCAGCCTTGCTCGAAGCACCCGATTATCCCATTAGCCTAATGTCTGCCGTGTGTGAAACAGCGGGTACGGTGTGCGATTAGCACGGTCAAGGTACGCTTTATACCAATGACATTCCTGTTTCTTGCTCAAGTATTTATTACTTACCTAAGGACTTATGTCTTTTCCGTTTAGGTATTGTCAGTAAATATAGAAAACTTTGCAGGTTATCAGTTATAGCAATGTGGGAGTACTTTGTGAAATTAAAGGCGGTCGTCTGTTTTTTTCTCAGTGTAGCTCAATTTTATTTAAACATAAAAACTATAGCCATACTGACACGAGGTGGCACGCGATTTATTTCTAGCATTCTATTATTGCTGGACTGGGATTGAGTGAAATTTCTTCAATGATTAAATCGCATTCTGTGCACAAAAGTGAATTGCAATTTACTCTGGACTTTCAAAGCACAAAGCAATCGATATAAAACAATTGGATTATAATAAAATCTTCAAAGACCGTTCTTAGCTGAGTCTGGACTTAAAATATTCCTTGGTAGTAGAGTTACAACAAACCTAGCAGCGGACTGCGCCCGGGATAATTCGTTTTGCGGTGGAGGAGCGGGGCTTAAGGCCACGCTCGACAAGAGTTGTTTTAAAAACTATTGTTTTATCACAGGTTTTGATTGTAGCTTGGAAAATAAGATCCCTGCTTTTAATATAGTAGCTGCCATTTCATCCACCCTTCCGCTAATGTTAGCGATTTTGGATAACTGCCCATTTGATGTATGGAATTAATATATGCGACCGTTTCGTTTTACATTTCATCAGTTTTACTAATTTGTCTACCTAATCCGAGTAGGTATAGGTGCATTTTGAACATTGTAGTAGACGTAACTACAAACTCAAAACAGTACCTCAAAAAAACTATAGGTATTAGGTTTTATTTTTTAGCACGTATAAACATTTAAGTCGCTTATAGCTTAAGAACCAACGAAGCCTACTTATCGTCGAGATAGTTTTCCTTTTAACTTTATTACATTACCTATCATGCTATATTTAAGATGTTTTCTAGATTTTTACTGACGATCAAGCTCTACAAAGTGTATTAAAGAGGTAATAACGGGTTACTACTAGCGTAGGACTACAAAGTAATTTGTTACATCATTACTTAACTAATATTAAAACACACCCGTAAGTCCATTAGTAATTCTCCACTGAGCTTTAGTAGCTAATGTCTTGGGATAGGTGCGTATTTACAATAACAAACGGAGAGGACCATTACTTAATACAAATTATTGCTTGTATTGTAGGACACATACAGACATGTCAAAAATATTCATAATCACTTTTCTCCCTAAATGGACATGCCATTTTGTTCCCCCTGTAGAAATATGGAAATCCATGCTTTCCGAACAGGAGACATATCATAGACAATCTACTATTTCATGACTCCTGTTGTTTAACCAAGGCATGAAAGTGATCAATTGCACCCGAGATATTTCTCCTATAGTTTTTTTTTAATTCATGCCAAAAGATACAAATTTAAAAACATTTGAAATAGTTTCGCCAAACTGCAAAGTTCGAGGGTGCAATTGGTACTTTGACACGAGTTGAACAGTTCTTTTCATTTCGACTGGGGAGAATGAAAACAATAATGTTGCATTTTATTGTCACGATCTTTGTCTTTAGCTATTCTCATACAAATAATATATTTTAACACAATTAAAAAAGAAGTAAAAATAATACGACTTATTTCGCAGAGCCTGCATAAGATTTTTCCATGGACTAGAAACAAGTAACATTACTAGACGTGACTGTACATACATATTATATTTCAATAAAAACTGGCATCGGTATAATCTTCAAAAACTTATTTTAATGTTTAGATAATTATATAATAATTAGATAATATTTTTCGGCATCCTCATTTTATTAACGTTATATTTTATTTCCACGATATTGGCTTAAACGTAGTAATTTACGAAATAAATGCAAATCTCTTTATAAGGTCCTTATATTTTAAACATGGAAGAACAGCTGTTACGTCATTCCTGTCATTGATTTCGTATAGTGTTTTTGCAGAGGGTCTGAACTAGGACTTTTTAAAGCTTCATATGCTATGAAAAAATTACACGACAATTGGGTTATCCCATAATTTTGTAATGTATAGTGATTCAAAAACCATTTCGACAAAAAGGGTTGTAGAACCATTCCCTGTTATCAGATTATTTTACAAAATTAGTATTAAATAGTTATTTCTAATTTATCATTTGACATTATTTGACCTGTAATTTAGTGACGTCACGATCTTCATTGGTAAGTTGTGTCTAATCTGTGATCAACCATAGTACTGCATATAATATGAGTCCGGAATGCAGTAATAAATAAATAATGTATATCGAATTTTGTCTTATTTATTTCTGTTTTATTTTAACGCTTATTAAAATGAAGACAATTTTTAACTGTATATAAACATGACAAGGTCAGATCTTTAAAAAAATGGTATGATTAAAATACAAGTCCGTTTTGGAACCTCCGCCCGTAGGCTAGTCTGTGGGTGAAATTGTCAAACTCAACAAACTAAAAATAAAATTTCGGTTTGTTTGGTGTGCAACATATAACTACTCGTTTTCTGATTTTCTGCATTTTAACAACATTGCTTCAAATTCTACGGAATCTGACGATCCTGCTACACATATTGACCATCGCCAGATCTTGGATACCGATATTCTTGCTTATAATGACGACCAACACTGTACATTTAATTAAACTTTGTAAGGGCTGATTCCAATAATCTACCCAAAGTGGATATAGTCAGGATATTGACATACTTGGGAGACAGCTCCAATCACAACGTAGCTGATATACGTGGAGCTTTAGCTCTAATGTAAGTATGATTTAGGTATAAGAATATCCATTAATACTTTAGTTTACCTATATTGACATGACTTGACATTGTCATTTTACGTGATCTGACAGAAACGCGTACTCTCAAACGAATTCAATAGTTTTAAAGCATTTCTCAAACAAACCAGCTTGTAGTGACGTCATAAAAACATTTTCTTTAATAAATTAAAATAAATTAATATATTAATTTAAATGCAAAAACCGTGAAATTAGTGTCTTCAATTAGTCTATTTTATCGAAAAAAAATTAAAAAAATTGTGGTATTTTTTTTTGGATAACCCAATTCTTTCGCGTAAACAGTTAATCCTTTTTTTTCATAGCACTTTCTAGAGAGCGTAAGAAAAAAACATCAGCATGTTTTCTATTGAATACAGGCGTTTTCCAAAAAAAGTGTACATCGTTAAAGACAATAGTTAAGAAAAGTTTACTTTTCCATTTCGTCACGAAAATTATCGTATGTAAATGTATGACTAATTACCGTGACGAAATGGAAAAAGTTAAATTTTCTTAACTTTTGTCCTTAACGATGTAAACTTTTTTTGAAAAACGCCCACATACTAATACTTCTTAAACTTTTTTCCACTGAGCCTTAAACAACAAATGCCTTGTGGAAGGTGCGTAATAACAAGCGAAGAGCACATTACTCAATACGAATTGTTTCCACTTACAGCCCAACTATTGGGCCAACTATTTTCCCGTGTCGAATTTTGGGACCAAATGAGGAACCGTCATTAGACGTGAGGGATATGTCTGGAGGTGGTAATATTTCAGCGTCTCGGGGTAAAGGAGCCGCGGGTGATTGATGAAAGGTAAGGTAAGGTGTCAATTGAACCATACCAGGGTATGTTTATGAATTTTAAATCTTTTAGTTTAGAACTTCTTCGGCGCACGTAGGTTAAAATAATGTTTCGTCGAAAAAGTTATTTATCTTTGTTATGCTGTTACCGTTTTTTAAATACATACATAAGTAAAGTCACACCTTCATTCCCAGAGTGGGGTAGGCAGAGCTACAGAATAACCAACAACTCTAAAAAACTTGTTGATAATTCTTTAACCACATTTTGCACAATCAGGCTAAGATGTTTACCAGTGTATTTGTGACAGGTTGCAAGCCCATCGCCTAACAGTGCTACAAGCCCTTATTCCCTTAGTCGCCTCTAACGAAATCCACGGGACGACATGGAGTGGCACTATTCTAACCCGGTAACCACACGACAACGATAAACTTACTTATGTAGAGAAATATACACTTAAATACTTAGAAAACATCCAAGACTCAGGCACAAATACTCGTGCTCATCACACAGATATCTGCCCTTACCGGGTTTGAACCCAGGACCCCTAGCTTCGAAGGCAGGGTCACTACCAACTAGGCCAGCGTGTCGTCTTGGCTGACATGATGGTGATGAATGTTAATGAATTATAAACTTGTGTTCAAAGGATTTAATTTAATTTAATGCTGGTTTTATACATTTGTAGTACTCTACTTACTTCATTATACCAGGAAAATAAGATGAACGAGTTGTGAGTCACATCCGACTTCAGCTAAATTTAGATTTTTAATTTTAAATATTTAAGTACCTGCTTTTTCGTAATGTTAATTCGTAGTTAAGTAATAGTCGTCTATAACAAGTATATAGTTAATAATCAAAAGCTAACTTTATATTACAATGAGTAAATGAAAACAGAATATTAAATTTTCATATTTATTTAATTTAATTTCGTACAAAAAAATATCAGCGTAACCAAATAACAAACGGACCAAATTCAGGAGATCAATTAAAAACAAAACACGGTTGACAGAAATGAATTTTCCGACGCAGTAAATTATTGTAATGAATTAAATTCACCCGCGGGCCGAAAAGATTAAATAACGGAACGCAATCAAAAGGCCATATGTCACGCACTCGCCCCAGAAAGCAGGACATCGGATACCTTTTTATCTCACTGATTTATAACACCATAAAAAAGGGATAAAAATCATAGATTTGCATTTTTGTAAGGCTTTATTGTCTTTATTCGGGCGAACGAATGAAATGTATTCAAATAATGACCGCTGTTGATTTTTTAAATTTTGTAACGATATTAATAAAATACGAGCTGTGATTACAGTTTCGAATAAAAGCAAATGAAATTCCGTTGAACGTTGACAGACGAAAATAAACCGTTTTATCATTAAGTGTTCGCAGAGATCGTATAACGGCGGCCATTACGACAATAGCGTGTTAACTTAGTGGCTTATTATCAATTTGTGTGCAATTTCCCACTTGGTTAACCCATTCGGTGTCTGAAAATGTAATAAAACTGATGATATTAAGTATGATATTATTTGCATTATTCGGAATAAATCATTGCTTAAATACAAAAGTGCCCCAAATCAAAAACAAATACATTTTGAAAAAACGTTATTTACTTAAAGTTTTAAGTAAATAGCGTTCCGGATTTAAATTCAACAACGACTCATTTTGTTTTGGGGCGCTTTTGTATTTAAGTGACGAAATATTCAGTAGAAATGTAACAGAATAGGTGATGACAGCAGCGCCACCATCTATGTAGGTAATAGGGTAACAGTTTTATTGGAAATTAGTTCCATTTTTAACCGCTACGTGTCTATAATTTGCTCGCCAACTGCACTCCTATGAGGCTAAATTGTAATTGGGTTTGTTGACCTGCCTAAGTGTCGCTATACAATTGCCTAGATGATTATACTTAAACTCTATCACCCTTATTCAAACACACGATTAACCAATTTCAGTCAAAGTGTTAAATTTAAATGTCAGGACCAATCATAATTATAGCAATTGCGAGTCGAGCAAATTGTTGGACCATAGTTAAGCGTAGTTAACCACACAAAAGTGGCAAAAGTTCCGTTGTGACACGAAAATGATCCCTACAAATGTATGGCTAATTTTCTTCGCACAACGGAAAAGTTTCTTAGAAAATTTAATTGAGTGAGTTAGCGTGGCCAACTTTTTACTACCTATATTCTTATCTTAAGTAGGTACACGTAAAAGAGTCTAGATTTAATTAGAAGTTTTTTAAAAACAGAAGGTTTAAGAAACTCTTCTATATTTTGCACTGCTGATGTGTTATCAATTAAAAACAAAATTGCCTGGTCAAACCCGATAAGTCAAAATTTTTGTTGTGTCAAACCCGATAAGTCAATAATTTTTGTGTCAAACCCGATAAGTCAATAATTTGTTGTGTCAAAAATAAAATAATCATCAAGACATGACAGTTTAAATTTTAATAAATAATTACATACATACATAAAGTCACGCCTTTATTCCCAGAGTGGGGTAGGCAGAGCTACAGAATTACCAACAACTCTAAAAAACTTGTTGATAATTCTGTAACCACATTTTGCACAATCAGGCTAAGATGTTTGCCAGTGTATTAGTGACAGGTTGCAAGCCCATCGCCTAACAGTACTACAAGCCCTTATTCCCTTAGTCGCCTCTTACGACATCCACGGGAAGACATGGAGTGGCACTATAAAATAAATAATTATTTCGATTTGTTGGGTTAACCACGTAACCCTCGAAATGTTAAAAATGGCCCGCTATAAAAAGGTAGATAGGTCAGCAAAAACATTCCTTCAAATGGTTTTAGAATGGAATTAGTAAAAAAAAACAAATAGAAAACTCTCTCAAACATCTAAATATCTACCGTTGAAGCGTTCTATCGAAACACATTAGAAGCTTACACATAAATCCAGCCCCAAATATCAGCAGGTCTTGGATAATGGGCCAAGTTCTGAAAATCAAGATATACTGCGCTGCCGGCCAACATAACACATTTCAGGATTACACGGGCTTCGGACTTTAATTAATTGCTCACCTGTTTCATTCATGCGCGTTTGGCAATGAATTTGGCTTTTTAAAATACTGCGAGCGTATTATGATCACCTTTATCGGTGAATAAAATATCCGTCACATTTGCATTTGTACCACATTGATAAACCCAACCATAACTCGCTGGATAAATGTCGATTTTTTTAGGCATATTGAAAAAAAAGCGAGCTCGCAGGTGACTTCATGGTAAAAGTAAACCTAATTAGTAGATTCGTAGTGACCCTGCCTTGGATGCTCCAGCGGGTCGGCTGACGTCCTAGTATTAAAATACTTATACCCCGTGTGGTTGCCGGGTTAGAATAGTGCCACTCCATGTCATCCCGTGGATGTCGTAAGAGGCGACTAAGGAAATAAGGGCCTTGTATACTGTTAGGCGATGGGCTTGCAACCTATCACTAATACACTGGTAAACATCTTAGCCTACTTGTGCAAAATGTGGTTACAGAATTAACAAGTCTTTTTATAGTTGTTGGTATTTCTGTAACTTCGACTACCCCGCTCTGGGAGTGAAGGCGTGATGTTATGCATGTATTGTTGTATTGTAATCTCACACAAATTTACCTAGTCCCAAATTAAGCTCTAGGCTTGTACTACGGCTACTAGACAACAATGAACATACTTATATAGAGAAATACATACTTAAATACGTAGAAAACATCCAAGACTCAGGAACAAATATTCGCGCTCATCATACAAATATCTGCTCTTACCGGGATTTGAACCCAGGACCGCTGGCTTCAGAGGCAGGGTCACTCCCAACTAGGCCAACGTGTCGTCGATTTGTTTTGTAACAGTTAATTTATGACCGTATGTTCTTTAAATTAAGAGTGAAGTGTCCATAATATTTCTCAAGATGAGTCGAACTATCATCAAACACGAACTGAATAGTCAAACCTAGCAAACGGCTTTTGATGTGAGTAAGATATAAGTGATTGACTTATAACGGTGATACTTTACGTAAAGTAAAAGTACAAAAGTTTCGTATCCCTTCTTTTTCATAATTTAATTTGCACTAATTGAATTTGCCATAATGGTCTTAATTTTCCGTAATATCACATTCCATAATTTCCTTTGCCATAAAGGGTTTTTTTCTGAATTCGTAAACCTTTCAGGTAATTTTTACATGCCATCGTATAGAGCCCAATAGGTTAGGTTGGGTTTGTTTTGTTACAATTCTGCATAGTTCACGGTTTCAGAAAAAGTGCCTTTATGGGAAATTATCTTTATGGCATACAAAACTATGTCATGTAAAATTCGGGCTAATGAAATGATTGCATATGAAATTCGGTCGAACGATAGAGAACCTAAAAGTTTACCTATTGTTTCATTTTGTTTAATTAGTATAAAGCTTAAGTACAGAAAATTGCTATACAAATCATTAAACAACCTCATTCATTAAATTGAAATAAATTACTTCTACAAACTCATTTTAAATTAATGTCCTGCCCAACTCTAAAGTGACAAACTTATCAAAATAACTAAATTGAAAGTAGTAAAAGTGTTCATTATTAGTGCATATCAGTTTAAAGTTTCCAAGACTGTTAGTTGCCATGAGTCAGAGGAGTTGTGTCTTGTGACTTATAGCGCTTGTAGCTGTCTGTCCAGACTTAAGAGGATTGTGAAGCGATGCTAAAATCGCGTAGAAAAATAATCCATAAATTCAACTCCGGGTGATAACGTTTCTCACCCCTAAATCTAATCGGATTTCCACGATTTTTGAATATGTTGTAGATATTATGAAAATCTAGGTCTGTACGTTTTCGCTTTTGTTTTTTTTCCTTTTCTATAATTTTTTTCTTGGAAAGGAAAACGTACAGACCTAGATTTTCATAATATCTACAGCAAATTCAAAAATCGTAGAAATCGGACAACGTTTAAGGGGAGAAGAACGTTACCGCATTTTGTTTGGAAATTATTTGCTTCACGGTCCTCTTCAGTCCGAAATGCATTTATAAAATCTAGCCAATGAATTACGACGTCATTCCAAAGTAATCCTAGCCCTGCTTCAATTTTCCGATGCTTGTTTCGGAAGCTTCAACTTGCTCGTTGCATTGAAATTCCAAATTGAGAATTGTGCAGCGCAAACTGACATGACGTATGAACATGTAGGCGCTGCTTTGCACATTCATATAGCTATGTTGGTGTGTGGGGAATGAATGACAGTAGTTGGAAAGTCAGTGTTTTGAGCAGCTAAAACTTTAAAATGCTATAAGGGTCATACACAGATTTAGGTTACCGTCTTTCCTATGGACACACCGAAAGTTAACGTTTTTAAGGCCAAATTTTCTGGCTAAACCCATCCGCAAAACACCGTCAGGACTGCTTTAGACCTAACATGTAAAAACATAACTTATATGCACACAAGCTCTTAACTATTGACCACAGTAGAAACAACTTTTGTTTTTAAGAGTGTGTATGACCCATAACAGGGTGGAAAAAATCTAAGGGACTAGATTTTGACATAGGTTCGGGACTTTAATCCGTCTATTCCATATTCTAACGTAAGAATAAATAGTTAAGGTTTAAAATAAAGGTGTGTTTTGTGTGACTTGAGTCCTTTTATTACTAAGCAACTTAATCCCTGGGTGGCTGTCATTTTAATAATTTCATAATACTATTCGACACTAGTTCCCATGGCAGCGTGCTAAGCCCACCTTAAATCTTTTAGTTAGCTCATTTTATTGAAAGGAAACATTCCTTTATTTTTAAAATGAAACATCTTCTAAAAGATTTTCTAAAATTCTCATGTCTCACTCGGGAATCGAACCAACAAAAAAAATATTAAATAAACCTTCGTTATTTTAAAATACGAATCGGTAGGATTATTGTACAGGATAAAATTCATACAGTGAATATTTGGCCTTACACACATCTCACGTATGAGATACCAATGAAAATGAATATTTATTGTAAGTTATTTTTTGACAATGCATAGTACTGTTCACTTGTACAAGAACTAAGGGTTGCTGCAATCCTAAGACTGCAAATTGCCAACCCTAAGGACTAGATGGGATGCCTTTATGGTAGTAATTTCACCGGTTGTCTTATCCCCACACCGGAATACAACAATGCGAACACTGCTGCTTGGCGGTAGGTTAAAGGATAAGATCAAATGGTTGATTTTTGCATATCTGTCTGTCTTTTTACTCAGTACAAAAATATATTTCTCTTGTGTACAAACATGTTAAAGATTTGCTTTATTTATAGCGTTTAGGGACTTCTAATTATGGGGCAAGTATAAACCATTCCCCAGTGTACCCCTAGGACGGTATTAGGGCGTCAATCGGCCAAGTTGGATCGTAAACAGAACGTCGACAAAACGGCCCGTTGGGCCCGATTAATATAGAACATAAAGTTTTTAATCACTCAATTTGACGTTTAACATAGGAACTAGGTTAACATAGGTTTATTGGTATATAATAGTATTATTGTATTTTGTATGTGGTATGCCTAGCACTAATTTGTATGCCTAATGACAAAACATAGAGATCTACTTTAAAACTGTACCATCTGTAACGAAACCTATGTTTACGAAATGGATAAATGAAATGAAACATTATTACGCCAACAACATATAAATATCGGGGGATTTCACACACATTGACTTAGTTATTAACAAAGCTCTAGGCGCCTTCTATCCTACTTTATCGTACTTATCTATACTAATATTATAAATGTGAAAGTAACTCTGTCTGTTTGTTACTCTGTCACGCATAAACCATTTAACCGATTTTGATAAAATTAGGTATGGAGATAGTTTGAGTCCCGGAGAAGGACAAAGGGTACTTAAAATTTTGAAAAATTAAACGGTTCCTGAGAGAATAGTGACATCTATGCGAACGGAGTTGCGGGAAACAGCTAGTACTATCAATGCGAAAGTTTTTGGCACAGAGATATAATTGAATATAGTCTGCAATAGGACAAAGGTTCATTTTTAACCCGAATAATGGGACGGTTCCTGAGGGAATAGCGATAAACAACTTCTACGCTGACGGAGTCGCTGAAAACCACTAGTAGCCTTTTGCGAGGTAACGTTTGTTTACTTAGATATTCAGGATATTTATAAATCAAACCTAACCTAACCTAACCTTGTCTACACGCTAGATATTTCAGAAATTCTGTAAAGTTTACGGTTTCAGCGATGTAAAAAGTTATGACTATCAATAATTATGTCAAAAATGACAATGTCCAAAAAAATATGCAAAACAACGGGCTCTCACATATAATATTATTAGTTGTTTCGTCGCGACTCCGTCGGCGTAGAAGTCATTCATCACCAGTGATCGGAATAGGTAGTGCGATTTCGGGTGAATGACCTTAAACATTATACTTAATATGGATAAGACCCCAGACTCCGGGACTCGTATTATTTCACAGAATATTTTCTTGACATGACCTTAATTGAAGTTAAATGGGAACATGCGAAAAGTCGAAAAAAAAATGTTATTGTAAATACTTTTTTACTTTTTGTCATTGAAAGTGTCTACATATTTCGTCAATGCGATATTCTATGCTAGCAAAATAATCGTTAAAATCATATTTTAATAACATTTCTGAATTAAACACAAACTTTAACACTTTGCAATTATAATACCGGGGTTACAAGCTATATCCATACTAAACTAACGCACCGAAGTCTCGCGAAATTGCACTACCTATTCCGATCACTGTTCATCACTATTCCCTCCTAAATTATCCAGTGTTTTTTCAGGATTAAAAGTAACATATATCCGATTGAACACTATAATCTATCTGTATGTCAAAATTTGTTCAGACGTTCTGGTGTGATTGAGTAACAACCACCCATCCAAACTTTCGCATTAATAGTACTAGCTGTTTCTCGCGACTTCATCCGCTTGGATGACGTTTATCGCTGTTCCCTCAGGTTATTTTTAAAGAAACCGTGTGGTTTCCGGGTTATAATAGTGCCACTCCATGTCTTCCCGTAGATGTCGTAAGAGGCGACTAAGAGCCTGTCCAGACGGAGCGTTTTTGCGCGCGTAAGCCCTCGCGCGTTTCAATTTATGTTGCATCCAGATGCTGCGTTTTACGCGCGTTACTACGCGCGGTGTCTGGCGGACGGATTCAGCCATTAATATTATTAAATAAAGTAATGTTCACTTACCTAACGTTTTTTTCTTTTCTTCGGAATCACCAGCTTCACAAAATATTTAGACTATTTCTTCCCAGTTCCTACGTTTAATGAGTCTATTTGCGTAATCAGCAGATTCCATATCCCATATGGCTACTCTCTTTTCAACTTCTTCAATAAAAAGTTCGGTGTCAAAGTTATCGCGCTCCATTTTTTATTAATTATTTTTCGTACTAATAAACTAATAACACGACTGATTATTTTTATTTAATTAACAAAATACGTCCACTCTCTACGGACACGCGCGTTATACTGAACGCTCCAATGGCGCCAGAGTATCTCGACTCGCGCGGCGCTCGCGCGTAAAACGAGCGAGCCGAGAGTCCGGCGCATGGCACGCGTTTTACGCGCGAGTTTTGAAACGCGCGAGAGCATCTGGACGGGTTGTATGTAGCTCTAGTATTTCGGGAACGCGCGAGTGTCTACGCGCGAGAGCTTACGCGCGCAAAACGCTCCGTCTGGACAGGCTCTAAGGGAATAAGGGCTTGTAGTACTGCTAGGCGATGGGCTTGCTACCTGTCACTAATACACTGGTAAACATCTTAGTCTGTTTGTGCAAAATGGGGTTACAGAATTAACAAGAAGTAGTTTTAGAGTTGTTGGTATTTCTGTCAGGGATCGTTACCGGTATTCTGACTACCGGTTTTAAATGAGGTATTACCGGTTATAATTGACTTTCACTATTTATACCGCTAAAGCTCTGATTAGCGGTATAATGAATACCGGTATTCAAGTTTATTATCGGTTTAGACAATTGACAATCATACCCCTTTTTGATACTTTACCCCTAAAAACCATAACTAGTAATACCTGTCAGTGTCAATATTCTCGTTTATTATTGTATGTAAATGTTTTCGGTGCTCTTACAAAAAACTCAATACTCGCCTTAGACAAGTCTGAAATTACAGTTCATTAAAGTCTAATTGACATCTCACTTATCAGGTACAATGAATAGCGGTATTGAATACAGGTATTTAATACTGTTAATAGTGAATACATAGCGATAAAAACAAAAGCGGAATGACAACAATACCTCTAATTCGAATATAGGTATTATTTTTTAGCGGTAATAATTTGACAATGCAAATACAGGTATTAAATAAAACCGGTTTTACAATCCCTGATTTCTGTAGCTCTACCTACCCCACTTTGGGAATGAAGGCGTGATGTTAGGTATGCATTTTGATGAAAGCTATTTTGATCAGGGCGGTTCTTAGCTAGGTTTCATAAAAACTGGTTGGGCCGTTTAGGAGATTATTATCTCTTAAAAGAGCTGTTTTTTCTGTATGTCTGTATCATTTATTTGTTCGATCGACGTTAAAGACATGTTTCCACACAAACCTAAAGTCAAAATGAGTATAGGCGAAAAACTAAAGGACCTGTTGTATGTGGTTGTGTACAAAATTAATATGGAACATATGTCAAATTTCAGATATATAATGTCAAACGGTCTATACAGATGTGTTACAAGTACATACGATAGGTCCTTTACGTAAGTTTTTCACCTATATATTTATAAATGTATTAATAATCAATGGTCATTTACAATTGGAGCCGCATTTAATTATCAAATATTTAGCCTATTCAAAAGTCCAAAATAATCACCCTGTTACTCGAACTAACCCAAACTCCAATATAACATGAGCATCGGCAATATATGTTCATGCACGTAAACAGTCCATAACACGTAAACTATTAGGCGAAGTGCTCCATGCAGGTTCCAGTTTCAATCCCGATATTGAAAACTCGAAACTGGGCTTAGATTGAAATTGACTCATGGAGTTTCTTCCCAACTAAGTTGAGTCAGTTTCAGCATATACAGGGCGAGTGAAAACTTACTTGATTGGTTGGTAAGACGTGTAGAAAAAAATTATAGTGTGATATTAAGATAGAAATGATGCTAATTGAAATATAGTTACTTGTGGGGTGTGATTTGATTTTGATAGCCATCGTGTGAAATATATTATTGTATACATAGATCTTTTGTGCGTTGCTTTAAGGCGTGTAGATATTGTTGATGTCTTAAAAACGTACAATTAGAATATAATACAATATAAATAGTTTATTTAACGCTTACAAAAACACATTTAAAACAAATGACCATTAAAAGAACACATTAAACATGGCGTTGAAATGGGCCCCTACATTGTGCCGCAGCAAGCCGCGGCGTTGGTTTTCAGAGGGACTCGACGTAAAAACTAAAATAACATTCTTTTACTAATAAAAAAACTAACTAGTTTAAAAAGGTATTCAAAAAAGCCCTATATGTATGTAGTTATATCGTAAGTACTCAAAATTATGACACCTGATAAATACTTTTCAAATAAAAAGCCGTTTAAAAGAAGTCATGTACATACGTTGTTTAAATTGTAATAGAATTTGATAATACTGGGTGATTTTGGGGTCATGATCCGGAATGGCCAAAAGTGAATAAGATGGTCATACTGAACAACCCTTCCGAAGGGACATACATTAACGGTGAATTAATTGAGAGTTATGTATAGAACAGCTGTTTTTTTTTGGCGATTTCGTGGTTGGTCCCATCGGAAAGGTTGTTCAGTATGACCATCTTATTCACTTTTGGCCATTCCGGATCATGACCCCAAAATCGCCCAGTATATTTGATTTCGGCGCAGGCTGTATACGATAATAGCGTTATTTATTATTATGGCCCAGTATCTACCAAGTTAGCGGGCTTTGCGTGGCCGTGCTCGAGGAACGAAAATAACACGAAACTTTCCAACGAACTCTTTAGAAGGAGCTTCAGCATATTTTTAGTTGCTCGCCGAGAAAAGTTGTGTTCGGTCATTGGGTGGATCAGTTTAAATTTGTAAAATTGGTCAACAGATTTCGTAAAAATGCACCACACAAGATGGAGCAGCTCTTGCCTTATTTTGCCAAGAAAAGGACCAAGATTAAGTATTTACTTTAAGTTAACATTTTCTGGAGTAGTTTATAAATATTGGTTTTTGTACTCGTCGATTAAAATCTGTGTATTAAGATTTCATAGAGAATACTGTAACGTCACTCTTTTCATCGTTGAATAGTCTATGTTATTTCCGAAACAACCGAAATAATTATTTCGATACGCTCTAGACAACCGAAAAAAAATTGAAAATAGAACTTCGTATGTGCCCTTGTTTAAGGAGACTCGATGCGGTACAAAATTGCCAATGGGTCCAATTCGGATTACCGTTGTCTAATTTTAAACGTCTGTAAATTTAAATTTATAAACGTCAAACGCATACACAACTGTCAAACTCGATTTAAACAATTTTAAACGCAATCGGTATTCGGAAATGCACTTCCTAAATTTAAACTAATCTGACAGAGGCTTTTAAATTAAACAGCGATCTATGCATTGCCACCTCAAAAAATAATTATCGGCGAAATTGACGACTTTTTATAATTTAAAACAAAAGTGATTATAATTACTTTTAAATTTTGTTTTTATGAAAGCATTTTGAATAATATCTTTACTTAATATCTAGATTCAAGTAAAAAGTTAGAAACTGAAAAATCAGAACTTGTATTTTATGTACCATTTTTTGCAAATAGCAACATTAGTAATTAAAAAGAATCAGTCTAAGTTTGTACGACGATGTAATGTAAACAAACAAATCGAACCAATACGATACGATTACAGATTAAGATTCTTATAAAATTACGCATGTTTCTCATTTATCAATGTTTTCCCTAGGTTATGGAGTGAACTGCGATTAAATTTTCTACAAGTCCAGTATTTTGGCGCAGCAGTGTGCATCGTGAAAACTATGAAACTTTGTTTTTGTGTTATAGTTGTTCTCCTCACGAATGCGGTTGATAAAAGTTTATCTTTTGAGCGTCAAGGTTGAATTTAGTGACCACTGTACCTATGAGTAATATCACGTTGTACGAGAAACAAACCTACTTACGAATAGTAGTGTTATTGGCATCTTAGCTGAAAATTAGAATATTTAAAAGTTGCATTTCAACCGCTGAGAAGAGGCGAGACGGGCAGTGCGTCATTGAAATAGGTACTTAATTTAAAGACCATTTTCGCCAAGGATGTCCGAGGATTTGCTTATACAAATCTGAATTCCCGTCTCGGTTCACCTCGCCAGTGGAAACGCACTTGACACACTTGAATGAGGCTTTGTATGTATCTGGATCTGGACTGTACCGTAATGGGTTCAGATAAGTACCCCAAGCTCAGCCAACCATTACAAACATATCACCTATTTACACATAATTTTAAGTGACATTGAACAGTTACAATCAAGTAAATGCATACCTACACGCCTCAAGCAACATACAGCTTCAAGTCCGAAGCCAGGCACAGAAACGGCTAAGATGTCTTACAAAGGTGACCACTAACAACAAATTGTCAAGGGCAGTCGCTGAAGCAGCTTCACAGGCCATATCTTTCAATTGATACATAGAGGCCCAGAATAGAATAGCATTCCTCATTCTATTGCTGAGATTACACCTGTACTCTAAGAATGTAAGTGTGGGAGATCTAAAACAGTAAACTCAGTCATATAACCTATTAGTATATTTATATATTTCATTTTACAAAAAATATAAATAAAACACATGTCATGTAATTATTAATAAACAATAACATTTAATTTGGAAATACACTTGACACTAACTGAACACAGTGCATTGTTTACTCCTCTTCTATAACTGCATTATTAATTATAAGTTTTTCCGCATCATCCATTATTTCACCAGCATTCTATCAAGGATATCACCACCATTATCTGAAAAAATAATTATATTATAAAGTTGCTGGTTCTCAATGTCATACAAGTTTAACACATTAAAAGAAAATAATAGGTTTAAGTGAATTATGTGTCTAGTTAAATCATTAAACCATATTAGTCTGACCATGATCAACAAATACAACTAAGTTAAACTCCTCATATTCGGGTGGTAAAAAAAGATATCCAAATTTTGTGAGCAGATTGGCTCACAAATTAAACAACAAAACATGTGAGAAACAAACCACTAGGTAGGTACCTATGTAGTTACATAGCAATGTAAATGATCTATTGCTTGTATTTATACTAAGTAGGTAGGTATGTAAACCTAATATAAATGTTTGAATGTTCTTTACATTTCATAATATTAAATGGTTATTTTTTTAATTCACATAAGAATTCAGTATCAGCATCATACCTAAACTGACCCAGAATGTAAAGTGTTGACTTTATGTAAGCAACAAAATTTAACTTGGCTGAAATATTAATGTATGATATAAGTATAAATAATTGGCAGAAATGTTTAAACTAAAGTAGTCATATGTATGGCTATATTTCAAACACAATGTATTTATTATTAAATTGAAATAAACAACTATGAACTATGAACAACTATGAACTGACCTACAATATAAAAAGTGTTGAAAGGTTTATAACTATGCACCATACATATCTATTTAAAGAGTTCATCATTTATTTTCAAGTTAACTAATACTATGTTTATTACCAACTAGCAACAATTTTGTATGGAGAAATTAGTAAGAAGAAAATAAAAAAACAATTTAGTGGTAATTTACATTCAGCGCTTTATCTCAACAATAGTTATCTTTTAGAAAGCACTAATAGGTGTTAGGTAGGTGACACAACTTGAAAAGTGCCAATATAGCTTAGAGAATAAAATAATTTCAATTAAATACTTAAGCAAGTACTAACCATTTCTATATGGGTAGTTCATAACATCACATCAAGTCTCCTGTGTACTGGTCACGGGTACTGGTAAAGTTTTCCCTGTGTTTGTTTGGTGTTTATCTTATAAGATGGGTGAAATATATCACTGCATCGTTGACTTTAGTACATTGTTGAACACTAGAAAGACAGAAATCGGTGGTTAGTTGTTTATTAGTAAATACCTACCTACATCATAAGTTATCATGAAATAAATAAATACTTAGCAGGTAGAGGTGTAAAACATTTAACAAAATATTAAATAAAGCTCAGTAGTATTTCCATGAGTAACTTATTTACCTTTGATAGTCGAGGATCATACCTAATATCCATATAGGTAATCAGCAAACGTTTTTATGGGCTGACTCGGAAGGCAGCCCTCGTGATATTTCTCACAACGAAACATATGCAAATAAGTCCTTGATTGTTCATATTTTCTTTGTAACATTTTCACGTTCATTGTTAAGTTCACTTTTCATTTCAAATAATTAATACATCACTGCACTATTTTGCATTTTTTTGCGGACACTTCAAGCAGACACATTTGTTCAAATGTTTGTTTTAACGGCTCTTTACACAAATCCTTTTTAGGACTTCGGCAATTGTGTAAAACTGGAATTAAATTAGTAACTTTCCTACCGATTCGACTAGACCCAGTAAGTAATTTTTTTTTTTTTTACGTTTCGTGTAGCAATTTTACGCGCCACTGTTTAGGTGGCATCTAAATTAACAGAAAATTTAGCTAAAATCTGTAATTTGACGTTTGTAATGTGCATCCGAATACCAAGTGGCGTCTAATCCTAATTTAAATTTATATTCTCTATGGATTTTCTAAAATTACACTTAAAATTCTAAAATTTTAGACTTAAATTTAAATTTAGACGCCGCATGTAAACTTTGTAAATGTAAACTTTACATGGCGTTTTGGAACGTAGCAGCATCGCGTCATCTGTCAAAAATCTACTTAAACTTGCTGCTGTATCCAGGGCATAAAAAAAACTACGCTTTGTGATTGGCTAGTATTTTAGCTTGGCACAGTACTGCAACATTACGGACGCCGGTGGTGTGATAACTTTTCTTTTCAAAGCTAAGATGTTTACGTTTTTTCTGTGGAAATAAAAATCAGACCTTAACCTTAAAAAGTTAAAATATAAACTCAGAAAATGAGTAGTGACGGTGACGAAACATCTTTTACTCCTCAAGAAATAACTATTTCAATTATCTTGTGTAAAAGAAGTCGGATAGTAGAACTAGACAATATAGTACTTACGATATTTAGTTTTCTTATATAGGTACTCGTATTAATGATTTAAATTATTAATTTTAATGAAACCGTACAAAAAGTATTGTTCACTATAGTGTCATAATCAAACTTTTACTAGTACCCGACTAAAAAGCTCTCTATTATAACACGATTGTGAAAAATACTATCTTAGGGAACGCCCCAAAGACTAATGAAAATAACGAAATAGGGTTCTTTAGGTCAATAAACGATCCGTCCAATTTCCATCATTCGGAAAGTAGTTCGCTAACCGCACGACGATTAGGTGCTATTCCACCGACGAGGCAAAACAAGACGAGGTGGTGCTACAATTTTCATTTGTATTACAACAACCATTTCCACCAAACATGAGCGAGATGGAATTGATTTTTTCAATAAAAAATTTTGTCTCGGCTCGTTTCATCTTGCCTTCCCGGTGGAAAAGCTCCATTAGACTCTCACCAATTATTAATTACTAGCTTATTTATTACGTAGGTTTGGATTATCGTTATTCCCCCGGGAGCTTTTAAATTTCCAGGGTATAAAGTGGCTTATGTGTTAATTATGTATAAGCTATCTCCATTATTGTCCATTCTAAATTTCATCCAAATCCGTTCAGCCGTTGCAGCGTGAAAGAGTAACAAACATCCACACATCCATCCATACAAATTTTGATTAAACCTGCCACACACCGACGGTCAATGTCTTTGTTTTACACTTGAGATGCTTTTAATTACATTGAAAAGATACTCCCCGAGAAAAAGCGATAACGCATTCTCCGCGTAAGATGTAAAAAAACACTTTTTAAATAATAAAAGGTACTTAAGTACTTAAGCATAGGCAACATAGTAATATTCGAAGGTACGTTACTCAGAACTAAGCAATGAGAGTGGTGTCCCCTTGTTTTACAGACAGAAAATTTACAGAATTTTGTTTCACAGAAAATGTTTCATGTACTATTCGGTTCTTGTATTTTTGTTTCGAATATTTTTTTTTTTAAACTTTTTATTTGAAAGAAACAAATTCCACAGAAAATCAATTCAATGAATTTTATAATTTAATTTTTTCATTAAACAAACCTATCAAACAATATAATTATTTTTAACGATACCTTCTTTTACAGAATATTTTTTCATAGACCGTATCACTTCGTAGAATTTTCATTGCTTAGAAAGCTAATTTCTGCTGAAAGCTTATTGTTTCCAGATTATTTTTTTTAATGGTCACAGGTCTAACCTAACCTACGTAACCCATGCTTAAGATAATCTGAAAACAATAAGGTAACAGCAGAAATTAGATTTCTAAGTAATGAAAATTCTGCGAAGTAATACGTTCTATGAAATAATGTTCTGTAAAAAAAGAGGACACCAACGACAACAGTATACAAAGTCGTGGGAAACTCAATATTCTGTGAATAATTTTTGTGAAACACTATTCTACGAAATTACTATTTAGAGAGTAAGGGTACACCAATAATAACAAAATCAATTACAACATAATACAAAATTATCTTTAAGTATAAGGGTTATAAGCTAAATACTATAGTATGATATAAATATGAGTGAGCGACCATGACCTCTCTGGGCAGAACCGACTTGAATAGGTTAGGTTAGAAGGCTAAGGCGGGAGCGAAGCGAAGCAAGCTCCCGCCTTGCCTTCGAGGTTATTTTTTTTTACATCTCTTGAATAAACTGTGCGAAAAAAATTGCAATGATAATACGAGAAAAAATTTACATGACATGAAATTCTAAACAACTTCTGTCTGTAAAATAACGTACACTGTAAAATGATTTTATTGTTTTTAGTTATATATTAACTAAATAATATGAGAACAAAGAATATGTAATTTGCTATTATATGATATGAAAAAAGAAACATTGAAACTTATTTGAAATAAAAATCGATGATTTAAATGTCTTCAAAGTAATTATTCTATAAATTGACTATTCTATGAAATGATAATACGAGAAAAAATTTACAAGAAATGAAATTCTAAACAACTTCTGTCTGTAAAATAACGTACAACCAATGAGAGTTTCTTGCATACTTATTAGGGTTCCGGAGCCGAATGGCAAAAACGGAACCCTTATAATTTCGTCATGTCCGTCTGTCCGTCTGTATGTCACAGCCATTTTACTCAAAGCCTATTGGCACTATATAAATGAAATTTAGAGAATAGATGTATTCTATTAACCGCTATACAATGATGTAGTAAAATTAAAAAAATATATATATTTAGGGGTGGCACTCCATACATGTAACTATGGGACGAAACATTTTTTTTGAGTTACATCAGCGTGTGGGGTATTTTTAGATAGGGCTTCCAAAATGATACGTAGGTTTTTAAGTGACTTTTTTACGTAAATGAACAGTTGGCGAGATATACGCTTCTCAAGTCGTAAAAATTCTGTCCGGGTAGTTTAGTTAGGGTAGTTTTTGAACTGTTAAATAGAACATTCTAATAAAAATTACAGTAGTAGAACACACGAAATACTTCCAACCAAAATTGTTTTGAACACGATACGCTGTGTAGTTTTTAAGATTTTAATAATATAAAAATAAAAAAATGAATTTTAACCATGAACGTTCATCCCAGCTACGGAACCCTTCACTGTGCGTGGTCCGACATGCACTTGGCCGGTTTTTAATATTATTGGACCCATCGACCCATTAAGGCATTCCGAATAGTTTACACAAATTAATCCGTACAAGTAATAGCCGGGCTCCCAAATCCAGTCGTCAAACACAATTGGTGCTCGAACATAACGGCGCAGTTAGAAGGGAAGCCCCCTCCATTTGCGAGGTTATAAACATACTTTATGAACGGCCAATGTTGATGGACCACTGGACGATTACGTTCGCGTAACGGTCAGGGGGTGATTCTCTCAACCCAGCGCTGCGTGGATCTCAAAGGTGAAGTTTTATCCGGCAAGTTTAAGAAGTCCCGTCGGAGCGTACAAAACACATTTTAGCGCGTGCCATCTCAATTAGGCAGCAGGCAGGTGAGTCGAGTTCAGTGTCGTATTAAGCTGCCTAATTGACGGGACTTCTTAAACTTCACCTTTAAGATCGACGCAGCGCTGTGTTGAGAGAATCACTCCTCTAGGAATGGGTAACGTAGACGTGCGCGTTTCGGTTTTGGAGATTGAAATACGGACAGGATTTAGTGATTATAGAGGCAAACATGATAAGATAAGATAAGATAAGATAAGCATTTATTGTCAAGCTGTGTACAATTGTTATTACATGTCAAAATCAAAAGATTAATAGTTCCAACAGTTTGCCCATTTCGGACGTACAATAATAACCTTACATCTAAATTTTATTAATTAATACTTTACAGAAAAAAAACATTTAAATTATAAAAACATTTGCAAAGTAGCCATTCCTTAAGATTATTTTTGAACTGTGCATTACATAGCGACTTTATACATTCCGGTAAATGATTATGTATTTTTATTCCAGTGACATAAGTGCTTTTGTTCAGTATAAAGCTAGAAGGACGAACTGTACATAAGTCATTTTTATATTGAGATCGTAAATTTATCTTAAAGTCACTTTTTTTATTGAAGTCGTCAGTACGCTCCTTAACAAATAAACTTATTTCTAATATATAAATGCACGTCAGAGTTAAAATTCTGTGGTTTTTAAATACGTTTCTTACGGATTCCGTATTTTTAAGCTTAAATATGATGCGTAGGCATTTCTTTTGAAGAAGGAAAGTGGACCCAACATTTACTGAGTTACCCCAAAAAATTATGCCATATGTCAGTTGAGGATAAACATTACCATAATAAGCCTTACAAGCAACCTCAATTGATGTTATATTAATTAACATTGATAGTGCAAAACAGCTCTTTGAAATTGTTTTATTTATTTTTTCAATGTGAGTCTTCCAGTTTAAGTTGCTGTCTATTGTAACACCTAAGAAATTCGTGTTCTTAACCTGTTCAATTTTTTCATTATTTATTATTATATCTATACATTTTGATTCCTGTTTATAGTTCGTAAACTGTATAATTTTCGTCTTGTCTAAGTTAACATTTAAATTTAAAGAGGATAACCATTTAACCACAATTCTTAGTGTATTATACGTCTCTTGAGTAATATCAGAACCCTTTAGTTTTTCCTCAGATATAAATATTGTAGCATCATCAGCAAACATTACACACAAGTGGTCAATCACTAGGGGAAACTCGTTTACATATACTAAAAATAATAGAGGCCCTAATACGCTTAGGCTTCACTTAAACTTCATTGCACAATACTGCCCTGCTAACAGAAAAGGCAGTATCTCAAATTCTATGGTCAAAGCAGATTCAATCCTATCTTGTTGGTAATAAGGTTGCATTTGCTACAGAAGTTTTGTCTGAGAGTGTTGCCTTTTGTGTTAGCAGGGCAGAATACAAAACCAGTGTCTGTCTATAGCGGACTTAATTCCTTAAAATGTATTCTCTACCAGAAAAAAATGCGTTTTTTGCAAATATTTTACGAGTGTATAAAAAAACAAAACTGAAGCGTCTAAACCGCAGGTAGACGTTTTGGGCGATGTAGTCCTGCAATTCCATCACAAAACATGTGAATAGCATGCTGTGAGGGGTGGAGCTCCATGTCGTATAAAGCTGCCTAATTGAGAATGCACGCGCTAAATTGTGTTTTGTACGCTCTGAGGGGACTACCTTAACTCGTCGGTTAATATAAGCTGCGTCGAATTAAAAAGTGATACGCTTAAGTGAATCACACCACTGGGCCTATTCTACTCGGTAAAACATTTTTTCCTTTGATATGTTATCGTATTATTTTGAACTTGGCCCTTTTTCTAATTAAATTTTATTTCAGAAACTTCTTCCATTGGATAATATTTTTAGTTACAGATTGTTCTTATTTTGTGTTTTGTTATTATGTTGTGTGTTGTGTTTCTTAATTATAATGACGGTTGACAATCAAGAAGAAACATGACTCGCTGATCAATAGACACACAGCCGAAACCGGAGCTAGGGAATTGAAATTAGAAGGGAAATCCTTGGATATTCTAGAGGTGTACTATGAATGGATTTTTCGAAATTAACCCCATAAGGGGCTAAACAGGGGGAGTAGCGGGAAACTAATTCCACGCGTACGAAGTCGCGGGCGTCTACTACAATAAAATGTAAAATAGACATTACCTAATAAAATTAATATTGGTTGGGTGGCCTATCTTAAGTCCAAAAACCGTTAGCCCCCTGTTTCGTTTGTCCGAGTTTTCATAAGTGAGAATACCTTTTTTTTAGGGTTCCGTAGTCAAACTAGGAACCCTTATAGTTTCGCCATGTCCGTCCGTCCGCAGCCTAGCGCAGAGACTCTTAGTACTAGAAAGCTGTAATTTGGCATAAATATGCATATAAGTCACGCCAACGAAGTAGTACAATAAAATGTAAAAAAAAAATATTAAGGGTACCTACCTACCCTACACGTAACGTGCCCCCCCTACAGCCAAGACTATAAATCTGAAAAAAAACTTAAGTGAAAGAGCATATAACAAATTTTAAAGGAAAACTATGAAGACTAAGTAGACATCATTGGTTCTTGAGATACAGGTGCTTTATTTTCTGATTTTTAGTATTTGTTATTTTGGCTGTAGGAGGGGGGGGGGGGACACTTGAGTCTAACAAAAATTAGCGCTTTAAAGCTTAATATTTCATAAACGGATTACTTAATCGAAAAACTGTTTTCACAAACCCGTAATATGTTTGATAGACAAATCCAACGAAAAAAAAAAAAACCCTACGTTACGTGTAGGGGAGATACCCGTTTTTTTTTTTACATTTTGTTCCCCTTTGTTGGCGTGACTAATATGCATATTCATGCCAAATCACAGCTTTCTAGTACTAAGAGTCTCTGCGCTAGGCTGCGGACGGACGGACGGACGGACATGGCGAAACTATAAGGGTTCCTAGTTTGCCTACGGAACCCTAATTAGTTATCACTTATTGATTTTTAGGTTTGTAGTACTTAACGGCTTCGGAACCTACACCTACACTGAGCATGGTCCGACATGCTCTTGCCCGGTTTTTCAGAAACCGTTGAATTTTTCTGGATTGTTATACAACAAACCTATCTAACAAGTTCCGTAGGTATCTCTATAAGTATTTTTATAAGCTAATTGGTTCAGAAAATGATAAACTTATGAAAATTCAGACAAACAAAACAGCGTGGAAATATTTTTCTGACTTGTGATAGATTACTGAAGGCTAGTAATGCCGAAACGATTTAGATTCAAACGTTTACCTTATCCGTAATCGTCACAAAACCAGCTCAATTCATTTATAATCGAGTTTCGACCTGAGGCGGTCGATCCGGGACGACATCCGGCCGGCCGGTTATTTCGGATCTGATTTACGGATAATCCCCGACGGAGCTTTGGCTGGACTTGGATCAACGGAAGCTTCCTTCTATTGTTCCCACGCTTCTGAGAAAGGATGTTTACTGTCAAGAAGTTTTGACGACACCGCTGGCCTGGTTGGGAGTGACCCTGTCCCCGAAGCCAGCGGTCCTGAGTTCAAACCCCGGTAAGGGCAGATATTTGTGTGATGAGCGCGAGTATTTGTTCCTGAGTCTTGGATGTTTTCTATGTATATAAGTACGTATTTATCTATATATGTAGGTATGTTTATCGTTGTCTAGTACCCATAGTACAAGCTTAGAGCTTAGTTTGGGACTATGCCAATTTGTGTGAGATTGTCTCGTGGTATTCGTGGTAAGATGTTTGTGAAAAAAAAACTCTGTTGCCGGTGTGGTTGCCGGGTTAGAATAGTGTCACTCCATGTCTTCCCGTGGGTATCGTAAGAGGTGACTAAGGGAACAAGGGCTTGTAGTACTGTTAGGCAATGGGCTTCCAACCTATCACTAATACACTGGTAAACTTCTTGGCCTGATTGTGCAAGATGTGGTTAGGTACAAAATTACAAACATATCTGCTTAGAGTTGTTAGAATTTCTGTAGTTCTGCCTACCCCACTCTGTGAATTAAGGCGTGATGTTATGTATGTATATAAAAAAAGCTATACAATATTGTTAAAGATCTTAAAGATCTAGCATGTTTTATTTCTTTTACAGTCACTTTATTGTGACACGGTTCTATAATAAAGTCTCTTTTTTACCAACACGAAGACTTTACGTTTGGTGCTTTGTAAAGAATTTTAAAAATCCTGACCTGAAGTTTTTGTTTGTTTTGATATATAGCAGGATATAAATGGAAATACGGAATGTTCTAATTTTAGGCACGTATTATGAGACGTTAAGACATTAATTTCTAGAGCTATGTCGCTTTGGCTAGCTGGAACTTGGAAGGTAATAATAGTAAGTTTTACGATTTAATACCATTTTACCTATCTAACTAAAGTTATTTTTTACGGCAATCCATGGCACACGGGCACACAAGCCACCTGTGGTAACTGGGATTGGAGACCTATAGAATTTTGAATTCTCTAGATTACAATATTAAGACTGCAATCCTAAGACTCAACTTACGTTGCATTGCAAACCTTCAGGATTAAGGTGGAACGCCTTTCTGCTAGTAATTTGAAACTGGAACACAACAATGCGAACACTGCTGCTTTTTATTATTTATTTTATCAGGCGGCAGTCGGG
Source organism: Acleris holmiana (assembly GCA_949316455.1). Classification (NCBI taxonomy): domain Eukaryota; kingdom Metazoa; phylum Arthropoda; class Insecta; order Lepidoptera; family Tortricidae; genus Acleris; species Acleris holmiana. The sequence continues at coordinate 17,933,566 of OX438767.1, forward strand.
ACAACTGATAAAATGCTTGTATCCAGCTGTCTCTTCACCAAGTTTAGTGTTCTTTGTACTGGTAATGTGTTGATTCAATCGGTTTTGTAAACTGGGCCTCTATTCAGGTGCGTTAAAACGATTTCGTGTTTGACTCGTTTAAGAATCGTTTATGTCACAGTCGCCATTATTGTAAATGACATAAGAGTTATCAGAACGTTGACAATACGGAAACAGGCCAAAAACGATATCGTTATAACGCAGTTGAATAGAGGCCTTGATTAACATTCACTGCTCAGTGATGCTTGGTGGTGGGTTAAAGTAATATCTTCTGTAAGATTAACAATTCATATTATTTTATTTTATAATTTCTTTTAGTGGTGGTTGGACCCTGTGCAGGGTCTGTCCGGATCGCTAGCACCATCTTATCCATTTACCTACCGGCAAGCAACAGTGTTCGCATTGTTGTGTTCCGGTGTGGAGATAAGACAACCGGTGAAATTGCTAGCATACTCGTAGAGGCATTCCATCTTGGTCCTCGGGGTTGGCAACGCATATGAGGTCTTAGGATCGCAGTCTATGGGTCTCGAATTCTACTTAACATCTGGTGGCCCGAGTGCTCGTGTGTCTTCTCCTTAACATAAATTGTCACACAAATCATCTAAGATAAATCCATATTTATAAAATCCTTTAAATGCACAGCTTTATTGGCTGCGGTCAAACGTAACTTGTTGCGTTTCAACCGCTATGACGTTGGCCTGACGCTCCGTAAAGGTTTAGGCACAATGCGCGCATGCCACGTTGAATTATTGCTTCCACGCCACGCTTCACCTGCAGTGTGGAGTGCCACGTTTGAAACATTGAATTTAAGGTTCAAACGAGGAGATTTGAAAATATACTTATTAAGGCCTCAAGTAGAATTTAAGAATCAACTTTTGCATTACTTTTCAAATAGTGTTAATTTTAAAGAAAAACTAGTGACCCAGCGAACGTTCTGCCATATAAGTTTACTAGCGACCCGCCCTCGCTTCGCTCCGGATTAAAGTATTATACATATAAACCTTCCTCTTCAATCACTCTATCTATTAAAAAAAAGCGCATCAAAATCCGTTGCGTAGTTTTAAAGATTTAAGCATACATAGGGATATAGGGACAGAAAAAGCGACTTTGTTTTATACTATGTAGTGATACAAAAATACTCAAATCACGATTAAAAACCGGGCAAGAGCATGTCGGACTATGCTCAGTGTAGGGTTTCGAAGCCATTAAGTACTACAAACGTACAAATCAACAAGTAATAACTAATTTTATATTTAAAGACCTTTACTTTAATCGCCTGTATCTCAAGAACCAATGACGTCTACTTAGTCGTGATAGTTTTCCTTATTCGTTATATGTGCTTACATTTAAGTAAGTTTATTTTTTTTATTTTTAGCATTTGTGGTTTTAGCTGTAGAGGGGGGGACACTTGACTCTAACAAAAATTAGCGCTTTAAAGCTTAATAGTTCATAAACAGATCCCTTGATCGAACAATTGTTTTCACAAACCCACAATATTTTTCAGAGACTTATCTAATGACACCCCAACACTACGGGGAAGACAAGAAAAAATAACATCTACAGGAGAAGTAGCCAAATAGAAATTGTTTCAGTGAATGAAAGTGATAAGGTACTAAAGTGTTAACATATTTATGACTTCGACTGCACCATGTTGGCGTGACTAGTATGTATATTCATGCCAAATTACAGCTTTCTAGTACTAAAAGTCTCTGAGCTAGGCTGTGGACGGATGGACATAAATAAATAAATAAATAAATATCAGGGGACAATCTCACACAAATTGACCTAGTCCCAAACTAAGCTCTAGGCTTGTACTATGGGTACTAGACAACGATAAACATACTTATTAAGGGAAATAAATACTTAAATACATAGAAAACATCCAAGACTCAGGAACAAATATTCGCGCTCATCACACAAATATCTGCCCTTACCGGGATTTGAACCCAGGACCTCTGGCTTCGGAGGCAGGGTCACTACCAACTAGGCCACCGACATGGCGAAACTATATACTTACCTTTTTATTCGTCCTCTCCAAATCGATAACGACATTCCTGACGTTTCAGTCTACCGGAGGACCAAAAAGTTTTTGTATGTTGGAATTTGAATTGCGATTTAGAAAAGTTTATTAATAGTATAACTTTATTTTTTCATCGATTTGGTTCTGCATTCAGTAATTAAAAAAAAAATACTCATTTCTTTAAATTCTGAATACAACATACATTGCACTAAAGGAAACAATTAGAAAACTTTTGCTTGTACACAATGTCATGACTTTCTGGTGTTTCTTCTTAAATGTCTTTTTTATGGTAAGGAGAAGGCACACGAGCACTCAGGCCAACTGATGGTAAGTGGAATCTGAGACCCATAGATATTTGAATTCTCAAGACTATAATCTTGAGACTGCAATCCTAAGATCTCAAATGCGTTGCCAACCCTGGGGACTAAGATGAAATGCCTCTATGCTAGTAATTTAACCGGTTGTCTTATCCCCACACCGGAACACAACAATGCGAACACTGCTGCGTGGCGAACGAAACGAAACGATTTTCTAAAACGATATGTTGCCATTTGATACATATGTCTTATCGTACTCTCAGTGTAACATATCTTTAACACTTGAGGCAATAGGATCTTCAACTGCTATACGTTATTCAGGGATGGCACTTTGGACGATTTGATTCGATATAAAGCTTTCCACTGTATTATTTGTGAATTCAATTTTCAAGCGATGGATGACGTTTGAATTGGGGGTAGACTTTATTTATATCGCACTACGTCGAAGATCTATGCAGAGTTGTATCTTTAGCATTTTGCAGACAGCTTAAAATGTAGGTATGTAAAGTTGTGCTCTAAAACTAGGTGCTGCTCGTATTTTGCCTTGAAAATAGACCATAAACTTCAATCTTACTTTAACATAAAAAATGAAATTTACTATTTTTAGAAAATAATCTAGTCTGATTTTAAATTTCAGTGACTTTGTTTTTTAACATTAGGTATCTAATACATATTTAGAAAAGTTTGGACACGCACACGTTTTGTTTCAAAATCAAGGTTTGACGACACGTTGGCCTAGTTGGGAGTGGCCCTGCCTCCGAAGCCAGCAATCCCGGGTTCAAATCCCGGTAAGGGCAGATATTTGTGTGATCAGCACGAGTATTTGTTCCTGAGTCTTGGATGTTTTCTATGTATTTAAGTATTTATTTCTCTATCTAAGTATGTTTATCGTTGTCTAGTACTCATAGTACAAGCCTAGAGCTTAGTTTGGGACTAGGTATTTAAGTGTGACATTGTCCCGTGATAAAAAAATAAAAATAAATATATATCCGGATGTTTTTTACTGCACCGTAAAATAGGGCGGATTCCAATAAAGCAACAATTTATAATTTATCAAAAAAACTTAACCGACTTTACCCGATCCGGAATGATCCGAGTTTAGAAGTTATTGCTTCGTATTTATCGTTATTATGACTACTGCATCCATCAAAATTAATTCCAAAGTGCATACACTTTGGAAATAATATAAACCCACACACTTTATTTTACACGTAAAAATATAGGGAACAATCTTACGCAGATTGACCGCAGACGATGACAAACATAATTATAGTTATAAATACTTATATATATAGAAAGCCACGAAGCTCACATACAAATATTCGCGATCAATCGCTCATCACAACAATATTTGCCCCGATTGGTAATTGAAACCAGGACCGACTAGGCCAAACGGTCGTCAAAAAGTAGAAGCTAGAAAACTGCAAATACCTTCTCGTCCACCCTCTTGTATACGAGATTTCCCCTAATCCGCACTGCGGCACTACGTAATTAGAAACACGTAAACTTTTTTTTCTTCCCTGGCATCACACCAGAAAAGTCACGTCAAACACGCCAAAATTTAAACTGTAACCGTCAGCATGCAATCAAAAACCATCAAGACAATCTGGACATTCGAAAATACACCTTAAACCAATCAGAAAAGCTTTAAAATCCGATCCAGTCCGTCACATCAATTTCCCAAATCAAAGCGTATTGCGCGTTTCGTATTGCGCTGTTATTCTGTTAGAAACGTTCAGTAATTTTGCTCTTTATTTTGACTGACAATTATACTTTCCTTATACTTGGTAGATATTATGCGACTCACAGTATGTTAAAACCCCAATTTTGTTCCACCTCTTTTTTCTCAAAAATAAAATAGATTTTAAGTAGGTACTCCCATTTCCCCTTCGGGTCATGAAATTCACGATATATTTATTACTAAAAAACTGGACCACTTATTCAAGTTTTGATTACATCAATGAAATTTGCTTATTATACCGTAAGTTTTCATTATTTGTTGTTGATACACTAAAGTTACTTAAAGAGATTTCATAATTTTTTTACACTTGGTTTTTTTTTAATCCTCTATTACGCCGTATTAGATAGAGATTATAATTATATACTAAACGATTGCTTAAACATGCCTTACATACTTACATACATAACATCACGCCTTCATTCCCAGAGTGGGGTATGCAGAGCTACAGAAATACCAACAACTCTAAAAATATTTATTGATAATTCTGTAACCACATTTTGCACAATCAGGCCAAGAAGTTTACTAGTGTATTAGTGACAGGTTGCAAGCCCATCGCCTAACAGTACTACAAGCCCTTATTCCTTAAACATGCCTTTATCAGTGGTATTAAAACTACAATGTAATTAATAAAATAATGTTTGCCTTTTTCACACCCGGCGTTACACGAGATGCTATTCTATCATCTAGAACACTCGCTTTCTATTTGTATGACAAAAAATGGGGAGGTTTATACAGCAACGAATCACTTCATCGAATGTATCATTGCATCTTATTTCATTTTATCGAACGCTATTTTCTGTTGAAACCATAATATTTTCAGGTATCTTAAACATTAATTACGTAGGTTAGGTTAGGTTAGATGTTTAAGATACCCTGAAAACATTATGGTTTCAGCAGAAAATAGCGTTCGATGAAATGAAATTGGATGAAATTATACATTCGATGAAAGGTGTTTCGATGAAATGATAGACACCCGATTTATACGGAGTGATGTTTAACGTGAGTTTGTGCATTTTCATGGACAACTTTTGATAAGGCAAAATTTGAAATATATTAATTTACTTTAAGCATTACATGTTTTCTTATTCTGTAATCGTGCCAAACTACAGAGCAGTTTGTCGGCACTTACTCCTGGAAATAGTTTTATCAATAAACAAATTATATTAGTTTTCCTCTAACTTTGTGTAATAGAATGAGACGTCAGTACTTTTGGCGGGAAAATATTTGTCAAAAACTAGCCGTGTATGGTGCGTCCCAAGAGCATTGTGATTGTCAATTTCAATACAAAATGTGATAACGTTTCTCTCTCCTTAAACCTAGTGCAATTTTCCCTATTTTTGTATTATGTTGTACGAGTAGATAATATAAAGAAATTCTAGGTAATAACGTATAAAAAATATAAATGGAAAAGTACAAGCCTAGTTTTCCATAACATATTCAAAAATCGTGGAAATCAGACTTGATTTAGCGGTTGAGAAACTTTATCGCCTGGAGCTGAATTTAAATAGAAATTCTTTGACAAATACGCGATTTAAGAGTCGCCTCGCAATCTTGTTAAGATAGGTTGGACGACGTAGTATTTCAGGGAATAACACCCCAGAGGCCTTATTATGGCTTTTAATACTTGTCAAGTTTCACGCAGAGAAAGGGACAGTGCTCTAGCAATCATATAGCTTTGTCTCTTTCACTCGCTGGAACTTGGCAAGCTTTAACAGTTCTCAATACGCCCCTGATCGAGGTTAGGAGTCGTCAAACTTTTTCAATTCCATCACAAAATTGCCTCGAACACCTCAGCGCTTATTAAAAATTACGTGATAACTGAATGTTGCGCGAAATTAAAAACTGTATTGGCCTGTAAATCACCGGAATGGGCTACAGACGAGATTTAGTGAAAAAAGTTGCCGTTTAAATTGTTAAAGTTCTGTGACAATGAAATAGTTGGCGCAGTTTTTAAACGGCGTTGAGGTGCGAACGGTTCTTAGTTTTGGATTGATTTTGAAAGTGGATTGGGTGGATGTTTTGAGGAACGTTTGCTTTTCATGTAATAGGACGCTAAAATAAGCAAACGTCTTCTGTGTGCCGATGAGACAATCAGTGAAATTACTAGCACAGATTCCATGTTAGTTCTCAGCGTTGACAACGCATTTGCAGCCTTAACTTAAGGTTAGAATAGTGCCACTCCATGTGTTCCCGTGGAGGTCGTAAGGGAATTAAGGCTTGTAGCATCAGGCGATGGGCTTGTAACCTGTCACTAATACACTGATACACTATCACTTAGTCTGTTTGTGCAAAATGTCGTTACAGAATTGTCAAGAAGTCTTTTTAGAGATGTTTGTATTTCTGTACGTAACTTAAGATTATAATCGAGAATGCATATTTCAATGGGTCACAGATCCCACTTCCCATCAGGGTAACCTGTGGGTTTGTTCGCATTCTCCATCTATATCGACACTAATATTATAAAGAAGAAAGATTTGTATTTTATATGTTAGTAACGAATTAACTAAAAAGGACTGGACCGATTTTGAAAATTCATTCACCTGTAGAATACTATATCATCATTGAGTAACAAAAAACCTTAATCATTTATTACTCAAAAAATTAACACCATGTAGAAAATACTCTAAGTTCTTACATAATAAATGCTGACACGATGTAAATATACCTTAAAGTTGCGCTAAATAACCGGCTCATTAGTGAAAGTTTGCGCGTAATGTCCTAATCGGGCAGTTTTTATTCCCTGGGCAGCATCAATTAGTAGCACATGGTAGCTTTGGAAGGAGCCCGGGGTAATCCGCACAACTTACAGGCCCATGCCAGGACCGGAGGCCTAAGAGAGCTGGAAGCACCCGTTATTAATTATTTAAATAAATAAATATCACAGGACAATGTCACACAAATTGACCTAGTCCCAAACTAAGCTCTAGGCTTGTACTATGGGTACTAGACAACGATAAACTTACTTATATAGAGAAATATATATTTAAATACAAATAATATTGAAATGGAAATAATATTTTAATTAATGTAACCTAGATATAAATTAGTTATTGTATTATATAAATATAGCCCTCTCGTGTTGCTGCGCCCTTGCAGGGTGTCACATGTTCGCTTATTCCTTTTTGTTCCACCTTGAATTGTAATGTGATACGCAATAAATTATCGAATTGAATTGAATTGGTAACATCCAAGGCTCAGGAACAAATACTCGCGCTCATCATACAAATAACTGCCCTTACCGGGATTTGAGCCCAGGACTCCCCTAGCTTTAAAGGCAGGGTCACTACCAACTAGGCTAGCGTGACGTGTGTACTTAAACAACGAACTCGGAATACACTAAATTTAAACCACTCTCACTTGAATACACATCGACAAGTTGCTAAAATGAACAGCTGCTTCTGGGTTTGACTGTACAAATACTGGATGTTTTAGAACTCTGCGAAACAATGAAATTAAGGAACACACGTCTTTCTTTATTAACTTATTCCTAGTAAGTAGTATGTGAAAGTTTGTATGTGCGTGTGTTAGTTTGTTACTATTACACGCTGCAACGGCTGGAGGGATTTGGATGTAGCTTAAGCTGGGTACGAATCTGAGCGGCTCAACCTGAGGCATGCTCGCCCCGCGCGGCGATGTGCTCGCGAGCCAAATTGTCACGATTGTATTACACATTAGCATGCGCGGGTGAAGCAGCGCGCTCACCGCGAGCCGACAATTCAATATGGCTTCGGACACGATGACAGCCGCGGCTGCGTTTATCATAATTCACCGAATTATTAACAAAAGAAGAAGAAATCGCTTAGGTAATTAGGTAATTTCTACGCGCCTCGCCCAAATACAAGTTAAAACTGGTCGTTCTGCCCGCGGCATGCTCGGATACACGTCCAAATTACGCGAGGCACGCACCCCGAGGCGACCTTGAGCCGCGCGCCGCTCGCCCGCTGCTCGCGGACAGCGCGTGAGCGCGTACTAATTTGAGCAAAATAGGTGAGCCGTGCGTGCCTCAACCCGAGGCTACTCTTATTCGTACCCACCTCTATAACCTAGAGTACCTAGACTAACGCATAGGCTACTTCTTATACCGGAAAAATTAAAAGTTTCTAAGGGAATAACCATGAGCGGGCAGAAGCTAATAGGTATATTATAAATGCGTAAGCTTGTGTGTATGTGCGTGCGTGCGTGTGTGCGTGTGTGTTAGTTTGTTACTCCTTCACGCTGCAACTGCAACAGAAGGACGGATTTGGATGAAATTTGGGAGATAGCCTATACCCTGGATTAACACAATAGACTAGTTTTTATGCCGGGAAAATAAAAATAAAATCTGAAGGAATACCGATGGATCAAATCTACGCGGATGAAGTAGCGGGCTGAAGCTAGTACTTAATAAATCAGAGTAATACATACATACACACATACCTACGTAATGTCACTCCTTTATTCCCAGAGTGGGGTAGGCAGAGCAACAGAATACCAACAACTCTAAACTTGTTGATAATTCTGTAACCACATTTTGTATAGTCAGGCTAAGATCTTTACCAGTGTATTAGTGACAGGTTGCAAGCCTATCGCCTAACAGTACTACAAGCCTTTATTCCCTTAGTCGCCTCTTACGACATCCACGGGTAGTAGACATGGAGTGGCACTATTCTAACCCGGCAACCACACGGGGGAAATCAGAGTAATAAAAACTTAATAATATCATTAGGACGACACGTTGGCCTAGTTGGGAGTGACCCTGCCTCTGAAGCCAGCGGTCCTAGGTTCAAATCCCGGTAGGGGCAGATATTTGTGTGATGAGCGCGAATATTTGTTGCTGAGTCTTGAATTTAAGTATGGATTTCTCTGTATAAGCACCTATCGTTGTCTAGTACCCATAATACAAGCCTAGAGCTTAGTTTGGGACTAGGTCAATTTGTGTGAGGTTGTCTCCTGATATTTATTTATTTTATTATTTACTAAAGTATTCTTGCTAATCACACAGATATTTGTCCATAAAAGAGAAACACTACCAACTAGGCTAACCAACCGCTTCGTGTACCTACTGTACTCGTAACAAATAATCACAGGACATAATAATAATAATAATCACAGGACAATCTCACACAAATTGACCTAGTCCTAAACTAAGCTCTAGGCTTGTACTATGGGTACTAGACAACGATAAACATACGTACTATATTGAGAAATAAATACTTAAATAAATAGGAAACATCCAAGACTCAGGAACAAATACTCGTGCTCATCACACAAATATTTGCCCTTACCGGGATTTGATCACAGGACACCTAGCTTCGAAGGCAGGGTCACTCCCAACCCCCAACCAACAAAAGATATCTATATACAAAATAATTATATTAAATTCTGTCCCTTCCACGCCATTCTACATCCAACACCGGTGGGTTTCAAGGCGACTTATTAAAATGGCAGCTTTAAAATATGTCACGTTAGGGTGCTGGCACATAAATAATGCGGCGGTCCGCGTCGGGTCGGGCGGCGCGGGTGCCGCTGCGGAGTGTGGACACGGCTTTGTCATATTTGCTAGGGGTATAGGTGTATGCTGAGAGCCTTGAAACTTTAATCAGCATAGGGTGTTTGAAGCTAAGTGGTTTCCTCTTTTAAAATAAAACAAATTCGCTACCCGCGCCTGTCTGTCTGTGTATCTGCTAATTCCTTCTAAAGCACGAAACGGATTTTAATGCGGGTTTCATCACTAGTAAGACAATGGTTCACTGAAGGTTTCACTGTAATATATAAACAACATAGAAGACGCCCGCGAATTTGTACGCGTAGAATTATTTTTACGCCTATGTGTATGTATGTAGACGACACTATTAAATCACAATTTGAAAGTGTCATCTATATTATGTCAAATATCTCGTTTATCGCTATTCCCTCAGAACTTGTTCAATTTTCCGGGATAAAAAGAGTCCTTCTCTGAGACCTTAGTTTTCTTCATACCAAATTTCATCTAAATCGGTTTATAAATGCTGAGATTAGCGCGTTCAAGCAAACCAACAAACAAATTCTTCAGCTTTATATATTAGTATAGATTCAGAAAGATCACAATCTGAAGCGAAGCGAGGGCGAGTCGCTAGTGTTAGTACAAAAGTAAAGTATTAGAAATGTTAGTTATAACTTATAACTATGTATATACTTTACTTGTTTAGAGATATAATTAATTTATTCATATTTAACGAGAATGCGTGTATCTATTATTTTCATTTGTTAACGGAGCAACGAATTTACTGTATTTTCCGGTGATCCGAATGTTTTTGAAAGGTTACCCAAAGGAAACCAATGCGACCCAATTACTAAGGTCCAGCTTTTATCTGTTAGGGCTATATCTTTTAAACCGTCATAGTTAGATACTTTAAATTGTCATAGAGTGTGTGTGTATATTTCTACAGTCGCGAAAATAATAAATAAAGCGGGTTCAAATACAAGAAACGTGTTTGGAACCATCAATGTTTTCATATCAATTTATCGACCGGTTTTTACGCGGGTAACGACACAGACAAAATAAATGTCTTAATAAACCAAACAAGTTATAAAGTTTAACCATGAAGAAAATTAATCTTTAAATAAACCAGCTTCCCCGTCCATTGTCAATAATTTTCTTCCCCAAAGTAAACCAATCAAAGTTTAATGTCAAACCCAATCTACTCTAAGCTACCGTGTAGCGAGTGCGAGCAATGGCCAAGTCCCGCATCCCCACAATTTACTCTCACCTTCCTATATTACAGGAATCATATAGATATTGATGCTTCAATATTGGAGTGTGGGAAATGGACGGTTACCGCCCGTGGAAGATAAACCGACTTTAATAATAAACATTACAAACGAGAGGTGGGAAATGGAGCTTGCGTTTTCGTGCGGATTGCTTTTAACTTGGCTGGCTTTTTGTGTGCATGTGTTTGAAATGTATTATATTGTTTCTAAAAGACTGTTAGTAAATGATTATTTAAATAAGACTTTATAGTTTCTATAAAAAATGCTATCGTATATGTTAACATAAAACTAGTCAAGTGCCGAGGGTTCCGTAGCGCCGTACAGGGTTCCTTTCAAACTTATTTTATGTATGTTAATATTTCATCTATTAAAAGCAAGCCTTAATTGAGCAAGTCTTGACGACTCAATACCCGAATAAAGTTTTTACGAAAAGGAATTTGTATTGAATTCCAAACTTCACTTTGCAGTGTAAGTAAATAATTCCTAACGGCTAGGCGCGTACTACAAACATCCCGATTCTTGTAAGTGCAAATCTGAATTTACCATCAAGTGAATAAAGTTCAATATCCCTTGTTGTCCAATAGTATTTTAAATTTTGAAACAAATTAAAATGAACCTTATACTTACTAATATATAGTTCAAGATAAATTGTCTTGACTACGTGTAGGGGAGGTACACTAAAACATTTTTTTTCAAAATTTAACTTTACGTCTTTGTTGGCGTGACTAATATGTATATTCTCATGCTAAATTACAGCTTTCTAGTACTAAGAGGGGAGAAGGTAACGAACATCTCTACCATCCCAAATGTCAACCTCACCTGCACGCGCCTGATGGCGGCGGAAGACAATCGGATTCCGTGGTACCCCCTGCTAGATAACGGACGAGGCTCTGGCGACCGAGTAAGTGGCGGGATAACCACTCGCCTACCTTGAGTAGATGAGGCTTCAGCAGCCTTGAGGTCCAAATAACCTCTAAAAGTACTGGAGCAGAAGGCAACGGGAAACCACTGCTACAATTTTTTTCCCATGAGAATTATGGAAAATGTCTAGAAATGATTTTGAGAAGCCGAGCGACCCGCGTAGCATCCGGCGCCATGATCTTTCCGGGGGTCAGGGTGTGAAATGTGCTACCGGCCAGGTTGATGTAGGCAACCAGGCATCTCCTGGAAATTATGCTACTGGAAGGAGAACCATACAACTACGCAATAAGATCCGCATCGGTACATGGAACGTTCGTGGTCTTCTCAAAGACGGCAAACTGAAGATCTTGGAAAGCGAGCTGGAGAGATGTAACTCCACTATAACTGGCATCAGTGAAACTCACTGGAAAGATAGCGGCCATTTTGACACAGGGAAATATACTATATATTACTCCGGAAATCAAAACAACAGCTTTGCTGGAGTGGCTATTGCTATACCAGAACTATGGAATGGGTCTGTCCTGGGGTACAATCCTATCAGCGAAAGAATTGTATCTATAAAACTATATGCTTCGCCAGCTCCAATACATATAATTCAGGTTTATGCACCAACGTCGGCAGCTAACGATGATGTTATAGAAGCCTTCTATAATGAACTAGAAACCTGCATAGCGAAAATCCCAAAGAGTGAACCCCTAATTGTTTTAGGCGATTTCAATGCAAAAGTGGGCAGTACAAAAAACGAGTCTGACCTGCGCCACATACTTGGGCTATATGGTTTAGGTACACGAAATGACAGGGGCGAACGCCTAATTCAATTTGCCGCCGATAACAATCTCACCATCATGAACACCGTTTTTAAACACCACCCAAGGAGACTTTATACGTGGACCAGTCCAGATGGGAAGCATCGTAATCAAATAGATTATGTTATGATCAGAACTAGATGGAGGAGCTCAATATTTAATGCGCACACCTTGCCTGGAGCGGATTGTCTTTCTGATCATGAGTTCTTGATATGCGGTATGAAACTCAAATTGCGCAACTGCGCTGCTAAGAAGATTCCGAGACGTATTGAAGTCGTAGACAAAGAAGCCTTCTGTAAAACCCTGCAAGATTTGAAACATACCTGGATTACTGAATCTACTGACTGCGACGGACCTGAGTTACTCTGGCAATCGACGAAAAAAACTATTAAGGCATCAGTCGAAATCTCCCAGCCGAAGTTGACAGCTGTAAAACGGCAGCATTGGATGTCGAGTGGTACGTGGAGTCTTGTAGAAAATCGACGAAATAAAAAAGCCTCTGGAGCCAACATGGAGACACTGAATCTGCTAAGTTCTGATATTCAGACCGCCTGTAGGAGAGATCGTAATATCGAGCTCCAAAATATCTGTGCTGAATTAGAACAGCATGCTCAAAAACTCGAGACTAGGGACCTCCATATGAAAATAAGAACAATTACCAGACAATTCAAACAAAAGTCCTGGGCAATAGAGAACTCTGATGGTAATACGGTTACAGAGATTGGGATGATTGTTAAGATTTGGGAGGATTATTGTAAGTCCTTGTTTCTGGATAGTCAAACATCACTAACGAGAAACATAACGAGAGCCTTCTATACTGAGATCGGAAGCAGAGGCCGCTATAAAACACCTAAAATGTGGAAAGGCTACGGGTACTGATGAGATTCCCATAGAGATATTTAAGATTATGGGGGACGTGGGTGTGGATTTGTTGCACTCCATCTGTCAGAAAATATGGAATACTGGAGAGTGGCCTAAGGACTGGTCGCACTCTTTGTTCATCCCGCTACACAAAAAAGGCTCAATGAAAAAGTGTAACAACTTCCGCCTAATATCTCTCACATCCCATGCTAGCAAGGTCCTTCTTCATATCCTGAATACGAGGCTACAGGCATACATGGGCCGGGAAATTGCTCAAGAACAAGCCGGCTTTGTTAAGGGAAAGGGAACACGCGAACAGATTCTTAACCTAAGTCAAATCATAGAAAAATCGCGTGAGTTCAATATCCCGCTATATGTCTGTTTTGTGGATTTTCGTAAAGCTTTTGACACCGTAAAGTGGTGGAAGCTGTGGGAGATACTTCTGATAATGGGTGTACCACGACATCTAATTTATCTCATTAATAGTCTCTATGAAGACGGTACGGCTGCTGTTCGCGTGGACGGAGTCGATTCCAGGAAGTTCAAAACACAGGCCGGAGTTCGACAGGGATGTATTCTTTCCCCTCTCTTATTTAATATCTACACCGAATACATTATGCGGATGGTTTTGGAGAACTGGGACAAAGGTGTATCAATTGGGGGGCGGTTGATATCAAACTTGAGGTATGCAGATGATACTACTCTTATTACGACGTCACAGGCCGACATGGAACGGTTTCTTTCGCTGCTGGAAAAAACCAGTTCGGAGTTCGGACTCACCATAAACCGCGATAAAACCAAAATGATGGTGGTGGATCGTAAGACCAATAATCGCCCTGATATACAGGTAATAGCTAACTGCGAAGTGGTCCAGAATAACGTCTACCTGGGATCCACCATCACAAATACTGGAAGTTGTGAAGAAGAAATAAAAAGACGGTGCGCCATAACACGATCAGCCGTGGAAAAACTCGCGAAAATATGGAAAGACCGCCGCATAACTAAGAACACCAAGGTTCGATTAATGAGATGCTTAGTATTCCCAATTTTCCTATATGGAGCTGAAACATGGACGATCAATCAAAAACATCGTAAAAAGATTGATGCCCTTGAGATGTGGTGCTGGCGGCGGTTGCTGAGGATAAAATGGACAGCTCACCGCACTAACGTTTCCATCCTGAGGGAGCTTCGCATCAAACAAAGGCTTTCGTCGATTGTGCAAATACGAATCCTCCAGATGTTTGGACACATCACACGCAACGAAACTTCTTTGGAACGTTTAGTGGTACAGGGAAGAGTGGAAGGCCAACGTTCTCGCGGCCGATCACCCACAAGATGGACGGACCTAATTAAGTCATCTACGAAATGTTCCCTCACTGAATGTACACGCAGCGCTACGAATAGAGAGAGATGGAGAAGCATCGCAAAAGCCGCAACCAGTCTAGTAGACGATCCATGACCACGACCACTCCGCCAGGAGTGTACGACTAAGAAGAAGTACTAAGAGCCTCTGCGCTAGGCTGCGGACGGACGGACGGACATGGCGAAACTATAAGGGTTCCTAGTTTGAGTACGGAACCCTAAAAACGGAACGAGTTGGGTGGATATACATTCGTGATTTCGTATGCATCAGAGTTGATGCTCCAACTGCAAATGTAACTAGGCGATTCCATAAAATATGATCCCCTTGATTCACCGACATTCATTTCATTGAATGTGTCGTTTCACCGAATTTCATTTCATCGATAGCATATCTCTGCTGAAAGCGTTGGTTAGGTTAAGTTTGGTTAGACCTGTAACCACAAAAAAATATAACTTCTGCACGTGTATATGCTTGGTGATGAAACGAAAATTCCGCAAAGTAAAACCTTCTAAGAAATAAATTACGGTGTCACAAGGGCATCCTAATTCTAAACCCATTTGTTTTTGATGTAACTATCCTTTTAACATATTTTCTTTTACTTAAGCTGTGGGGGTCTCTCTTCTCGTCTTTCTCTTTGTGGTTTGATTTAGAGTTTGCGAGTACCAAAATATGTAACATAAACGGCCGCATCTTTTGATTGTGTTATCTTAGATGCTTGAATTTGTCACGGCTTTAAGGGACATTGGACCTTCGTTTATTTAAGAAGAAAGAATAATAAAATATATTTTTGTTTCTGCAAAAAATACATTTTTACTTCAAGCTAACATTCTGCAAAGCTAATTTTGGTAGAAAATTAAATACTTAAGATAGCTTAAAGTAGCTTGGCATGCAAGATTTTAATGATGTTATATTTAATGTAACAGATTGCGAAATGTAAACCCACTCAGCATGGTGTCGAGGCACTCAGAAGTGTCTCGACGCTGATCTTCTGTGGATCCAACACTGTGATACATTTGATTGGACAGCAACCGGCAATATACTCATGTGTAATTTTTCAAGTTAGTTTGCGCGTGTAGTTTAAATCTATTTGGATTTTTGGATTTTTTGGATTTTTCAACTTTCAGCCTAGTGATGGTAGGACCTTGTGTAAGGTTCCTCGGGATCTAAGCCTTTAACCTGCGGTCAATAGCAAAATTGTTCGTAATGTGTTCCGGCGGGAGAATAAGACAACCGGTGAAATTACTAGCACAGGGTTGGCAACCCATTTGCTATCTTGCCAATTTAGCTTATTTGCTGTCTATTGTGTCAATGGCTTGTGTGCTCGTACTCCTTCTCTATGCCATTAAGTGTTCTATTTTTCCTTCTAGAAAACGAAAAGTCACAACTGATAAGTCTAACACCATTCATCTGTCTGCCTGCCTAGATAAGAATATCTGCAAAAGGAAAAATATGTCGGATGACTTCCATCAATCACCGAAAATAATCGGATCATATATCACTTAATTTGAAATATTGGCACGAAATATCTCTATAATACAAGACAAGACCTTTATAGCAACAGGTTTACCTAAATACGTTTACTGTTACTTTGATTTACAATGATTGCTTAAGGCACTAATAGACGCTGTTTGGTGTTTTTCAATCAATGACGGCGCGCCCTATCAGTCAAACCGATTTGTAGGGGTACATACGTATATATATGTAAAATCTAGTAGTTGGGAGGGAACTCGTGGACAACAGTAGACATACTCCCGCGCAAGTTTATGCACATCTTTGCAACGCAAAAGCCATGTTAACCTCGTGAGACCTGGTGTGGACTATATGAGGTACTATTCAAGGCAATTTAGTTAGAATTAGTTGTTAATTAATTGTTGGTAGTATGCTAGGCCTCCCGTGGTTACAGGCGTAAAGGATAGAGTTATATGACTGCTATAACTCTGTCCCTTTCTTTGCCGGGTTTTAATATGACGCGTAATAAATCTTATGAACTGACTATGCTATAATTAATCGGTTAGTTGACGCTACATTTCCATTTAAGGAAGTGCATTCACCGACTTCAAAACAATTCGGATGCACTTAACTAAAAATAATGTGTTTTTTTGTTGTTTTGCCTAAAACGGTTGTTTATTCGTAAGAAGTTCCTAGGATCATAGACAAATGGCCCAATTGAATAACTTAAGCGGGTAGAACTATTTATCATACCTACAAGTACTGCTCGGAGGACAGAGCAACGAGGGCTGTCGCTTGACGCTTCCAACGTAGTTCGCGTATAGGGTTACCACTATAGGTTTAGAAATAAATTTCAAAAGAAAACCCTGACTAGCAACTAGCATCTCGTACCCCAATAATTCCTATTATTCTAGACTACTTGGCCCATGTCTTCACCTAGAAACCGTTTTATTAATAAACTGTGTAATTTCTCGGGATAAAGTACAGGCTATGTCACGCCTGACGCACTATACGGAGAACCTTCCAGCCCCCGTGCTATGGTCGCCTTTGTCGCGGTGGTTAAAGCATCCGTCACTCTCGCACTTACATACTGGTCAGAAAGTGACAGATGTCTTATCTACGTTTATTCACGTCGATAAATACGACCATAATAGACCCGCACTCAGCAAAATGTCAGATCTGTCCTTCTGTCACTGCCTGAAAGATGGATAAACCAACAAATACTTACGTTTAAAATATATAAAGATAGAGATGTCATTCCCGCTTTTCTCGTGAAGAATATAAATATATATTTAACTAGCGACCCGCTAGCGGCTTCGCCCGCTGCATTTTTTTTCTTTCATCGCACTTAGGGGTTTGAAAAATAGATGTTGGCCGATTCTCAGACCTACCCGATATGCACACAAAATTTCATAAGAATCAGTCGAGCCGTTTCGGAGGGGTATGCGAACGAATATTGTGATACGAGAATTTTATATATTAGACTAGCGACCCACCAGCGGCTTCGCCCGCTGCAATTTTTTTTACATCACTTAAGGGTATGAAAAATAGATGTTGGCCGATTCTCGAATTTTATTAAAAACGGTCCAGCCATTTCGGAGGAGTTCAATAACGTACACCGTGACACGAGAATTTTATATATTAGATTAGATTTACTTTAGTTTGTTTTTAAGAATAATACTCACTATGATAAGTTACTATTTTACTTCCTACTTATAATCATATTATAAACGCGAACGTTTTTAAGGATGGATGGATGTTTGTTGCTTTTTCACACTGCAACGGCAAAACAGATTTGGACGAAATCAGGAATGGAGATAACTTATACCCTGGATTAACACATAGGCTACCTTTAATAGCAGAAAATTAAAAAGCTCTCTAGGGAAAAACAATAATCAAAAACTACGCGGGTGGCTTAGTTTTTTTTTTTTTTACCATGACGATTGTATTTTACAAAGCGGCAGACTAAGACGAACCTAAGATATTGTGGCAGCCCTAAAAATATTTCACGTGCTCAAGTGTAGCTCGTATCTCGACGACGATGCACTGCACTTTCTCGAAACACTGGGGCAACGTAAAACTCTCACAATCACTCCAGAGCAAAAGCAACTTTAACCCAACCGCTTAAAAGCAAATTCACATCAAACAAATAATCAAGGTAAGCGCTACGAAATCCAGAAGCGGCGAGCGCAGAGAAATATGGTTCTTAGAGACTGTTAAGTGCTACGAAGAAGGGTTTAATTTCCTGTGGATGGAAGATGTTTATGAGGCATTTCTGGTTGTTAATTGAAGCGGACTGTGGCTGGATTACGCCGAGTTTTTGCCGCGTGGTATAATTACTTCGAGTGGCGCCTCGAGTCGGCGGAGTTCAAAGGCCATTGTTTTTATAGGAACTCGTTAAAATTCTATAGTCCGTGTAATACTTTTTTCTTAAACGGTTTTCTCCTGTCGGTAACACTCATTGGACAGGTTTGTGCCGGAAAAGTGGCAATTGCCCTTTCAGCGGTGAATTAGGATTGTTTAATTTGCTTTAGGGAAATGATTTTTCGCAGCGCCAGCTGGCTATTGTGTGGCAACGATAAAGAAAATGACTTCGATCAATCTGGTCCTAGCGCTAACACGCTTAATGAGTGTTTAGTTGACGAATTGCGTGATTGGTTTAAAAACAAAACGAATAGAAACGCTAGTTAACTTACCCATCTTGGCTAGGGCTAGGGCTAGGGCTAGGGTGTCTTATGGTAAGTGGAATCTGAGACCCATAGACATTTGAATTCTCTATAAGCTGAAGACTGCAATCCTAAGACCTCAATGCGATGCCAACTCTGAGGACTATGATGGAATACCTCTACTAACTAACAATATAGGTTAACAGGTAAAAGTGAGTAATTCATTAATATACTAACTTTTGCCTGCGGCAATGTCAAATCAAATCAAATTAATTTATTTCGTTACATTTAGAAGTTTTGCTATGCTGATTGATTATTTACGAAAAGGGCGTGAGCACAGCTTACCTGAATTTCAGCACAACGTCCGAGTAAAACTTGTTTTATGTTATAAATCTCATTAACTATAAAGAAGTTTGACTAGTATTTGCGTGTTTCTACTAATTTAGACTGTTTCACTCAGTGAAGAAATTATATCAGGGCCTCTATTCAGGTGCGTTAAAACGATATCGTGTTTGACACGTTTAAGAATCGTTTATGTCACAGTCGCCATTATTGTAAATGACATAAGAGTTATCAAAACGTTGACAATACGGAAACAGGTCAAAAACGATATCGTTATTACCTTGTAGAATCCCAGCCCATGTCAACAACATCTATGATACAGGAGGATTTTTTAACGACTTTGTTTCCGCATTCAAACCGTACTAAACCTATTTGCCCAGAAAGATCCTTAGCAAAGTAGTAAAAAATTACATAAAAACTCATCAGCCTGTAGGTATGATGGGATGGTATAGTTCCGAGTGCTGTTGATTAGGTACGTCTGCGCAATGTCGCGTTTACGACGCACTGACTGTCGTGTGCCATTACCCTTCACGCTGTACCGATAGCAAAGAAAAACAGGTCACAAGAACTTATTCGTTTCTTTCTTGACTAAATGGCTTTCACTCTTTGTTTTAAAAAGTAGTATTTCACTAATGTTGAGTTTTAGACAATTACCATGAACTTATTAGATAAATAAATCCATGGATATCAGACGAGTAAAATTGTTTGGTTAAAGAGGTGACTCTGGTGAACTAAACAGAAGCAAATGGGGTTAGCTCCACGCGCTTCTGTCATGTCCTCTTAAGAACTTGTTTTTTTTTCATAGCGATTGAAGGAATTTTTAATGATTGGAACATAGAAGCATTCATCTTAGTTCTCAAGGTGGGCATTGTGGGCAACGCACATGCAGTGTTAGGATTATAAAGTCAAAAAGTCAGAACTTTATTTGCAGAATTGTGGTAAATTGTGGATATCAATATATCATATAATACTAGTATTACAGAAACAAAAGAGAACAAGCACGGTTCATAATTAAGCAGGCATGCAATATTTTCTAACTTTGTCTAACATTTACATTATTTTCATTGTACACAAATATATATCATTCTATTATTATATAGCCTTAATAATTCAAATATGTCAATGGGTATCAGATCCCACGTAGTATTTGTGCTTTGTGCTCGTGCCTTTTTTTTTGCTAGAAAATATAAATAAAAGCACACTCTGTGTATTTTTGGTCAAGGGTACAGTAGTTACACTGGCTCGGATAATTATTAAATTGTTATAAGTATATTATTTTGTTTTAAAGAGATGGTTCGTTATTTGGAATATTGATTTGTAAGGTTTGTTTTCAGAGCTCAGAAGAAAGGAAACTAGACAGTTAAAATAAAGATTAAACAAAACAATCTCATCTAGCTGGAATGAACGACTTCGATTCGAAGGAGCACATGAGAGGGCAGAATACCGAAGATCAAAAGATCCTTACCGGATATCATCTCAAAGCTGACTTTCTCTTCGTGACGACGAAAATAACCCTTTGAAAAACTGGAAACTAAATACGACTTCAGGAAACGAACCGATGTGATATACGGGTCTCTATGATTTGTGAATCATTTTCGTTTGAGGGTTTGATTTTGTTTCACACATTTCAATTAAACTAGCTTTCATTTAAACAAATCTGCGTCCGTATCGGTTCATCCGTCTGCCCTGCTAAAACAAAAGGCGATTTCTCATACAACCCTCCAGTAGCAAATGCAACCTTATTTCTTACAGTAGAGGATTAAATCTTCTTTGGCTATTGGATTTGAGATACCACCTATTGGCTTATGAGGGCAGCCGTGAAGAACCTACGACGCCAAAGACATACACACAGATACAAATGGAAGTGTTATAAGTTTAACGTCGTGGGTATCTACAAATATTAAATTTTCAACACATTCTTTTTGGTTTGGGTTTCCAAAGGTAATTCCCGCTGCAGCAGTTTCCATTTTTCTTATGCCATGGTGAAGGCAAAAGAGCACACTGGATATTTGCATTGTCAAGACTCAAGACTGCAATCCTTAGACTGCAAATGCGTTGCCAACCCTGTGTACTAAGATGGAATGCCTCTATGCTAGTTATTTCACCGGCTGTCTTATCCCCAAACCGGAACACACCAATGCGAACACCGCTGTTTGGTGGAAGGTAATGGATAAGACGGTGGTAGAGATCCGGACGGACCCCGCAGTGGTCCTACCACCCGAAATGTATTGTGGATGACACTTGTTATTCTTTTTATATTTTTTTATGTTAAGGAGAAGGCACACGAGCAGTTAGGCCACCTGATAGTAAGTGGTGCTTGGCGGGTGGTTAATGGATAAGATGGTTTGTTGTGAAATAAATGGTTATTTGTAATAAAAAATGGAACATATACTCCTGCTTATCACACAAATATATTTCCTCCCCAGAATTTAAACCCAGGACCTCTAGCTTCGTAGGCAGGGTCACAAACAACTAGGCTAACGTGTCGTCAAATGTTTAAGACTTCGGCAAAAGTCAAAGTGCCCGTCGTGCCTGAAATATGGCGTCAAACCTTTTTATTTTCTTGCAAACGGTACAGAGTAATGACATTTTCTAGATCACAAAGCACGTGCGAATGCGAGTGGGTATAACATGGACGCGGCTGAGGTGTTCATTACTGACATTAATCTGTACGGATGATGTATAGCTTCGAGCTATTTTCCGAGATGTAATGTTGCTGGGGTTTCCGACGACTTCATATTATATAATATGACGTCACCATAATTATAGGTCTCGAGATATGTATCTCTTGTTGCCTTTTCACACAACTTGGTTTACAACGTGTGCAACGAAGACTATATGATATTTAAGTTCGCCTTTGTATATTCTTCTTTTGATATTAATTAATTACCCCCTTACTAATAATCGTTGAATAACGGTGGTATAACTATATAACTTTTTGTTCTTATCTGTCAAATTAAAATGTCACAATGACAGATAAGAACAAAATATTGTATTGTAAGGGGTTTAGAGTTATACATGCTATGGTTTCTGTATGATAAATGATGTTGGTATCAAAAATATGTATGGATCACGTCAGTGAATAATTGTGTTGAATAACCAATAATGATTAGAAGATTTTGTAAGGTGTCTCTCTGTTGATCTAAAAATTATTTTGTCTAATTATGGTTACAAAAGGTAACCACAATGGACCTGAGCTGGACATGTTGGACACCCGTACCGACTGACTGGTTCCCAAATTACGACAGAGGAGGAGTAGAGGCAGACCAAAAATGGCGGGACGATTTGGATAAATCCAAACGAGACTTTGACGACGCTTTAGCCTAGTTGGTAGTGACCCTGCCTACAAAGCTAGCGGTCCTGGTTTCGATTCCCGGTAAGGGCGAATATTTGTGTGATGAGCGCGAGTGTCAGTTTCAGAGTCTTGGAGGTTTTATAAATATATAAGTATTTATTTCTCTATATAGGTATGTTTATCATTGTCTTGTACCCTTAGTACAAACCTAGAGCTTAGTTTCGGACTAGGTAAATTTATGTGAAACTGTCACCTGATATTAAAGGGAAAAGCTGAAAGAGATCCCTTAATGGGATAAGTTCGCCTTTGTGCGTTCTTATTCTGTGAATATTTGTATTTGAATGTCTGTGTTCAGTACAATGAAGTGTTTAAATACACACGTACATAATTATTATTTATTACTTTAGACTGTTAAGGATTAACCAGATCAAGAGATTTATTTATTTATTTTTATTTATTGACGACACGCTAGCCTAGGTAGTAGTGACTCTGCCTTCGAAGCTAGGGGTCCTGGGTTCAAATCCTGGTAAGGGCAAATATTTGTGTGATGAGCACGAGTATTTGTTCCTGGGTCTTGGAAGTTTTCCATGTATTTAAGTATATTTATCTATGTAAGTTTATCGTTGTCTAGTACCCATAGTACAAACCTAGAGCGTAGTTTGGGACTAGTTCAATTTGTGTGACACTGTCCTGTGATTTATTTATTATTATTATTGTTTATTTATTGATCATATAATTAACACTAACAGTCAAGCTATACATGACTGGAGAAATGACATTAGAAAGTTATAAAAGGTACCATATGTCATTGAGATTTTCTAACTTAAGTACAATACCTGATGCTCTTACGGTAAAGGAAAAACATCGTGAGGAAACCTGCACATTCGAACAGCTGAGTGTGTAAGAGGGTAATTGCACAAAAGATCCTAGAGGGGTCGAAATGTATCCGAAAGGGCCCATTTGTAAGATAAGATAACATATAAAAGGTACTGTATAATACAGATATCAGTGAATATTTTATACATGCACACCAAGCAGTATCATTAAACCCAGACAGCGTCACAAACTTTACAGTCCCAGAAACCATTAAAGGCTAAAACAGTCAGGTAAACGAGCTGCAGTTAGAGCCAATAAAGACCGACGTCCCTTACGTGTGAAACAGGATATTCTAGTTTAGACCTTTTTTTAGCCCGTCAAGATGGTAATGTACGCATCACTTACAGACAGGAAGCAGGGTGGGCGTGCGCCGGCGACGGCACTGCGGGTACCAAGGCTGCGCACGAGTTGCAAAACTACTCTACGTAAAATCACTTTGTCATCATTTGCTTTGTGTGTTGATGTATAGGCATAAATAGTTCGCGGGGTTGGCAATGCTACAGTTTTTAGGGTTCCGTAGCCAAATGGCTAAAAACGGAACCCTTATAGATTCGTTATGTCTGTCTGTCTGTCCGTCCATATGTCACAGACAATTTTTTCCGAAACTATAAGAACTACACTGTAGAAACTTGGTAAGTAGATGTATTCTGTGAACCGCATTAAGATTTTCACACAAAAATAGAAAAAAAAACCATAAATTTTGGGGGTTCCCCATACTTAGAACTGAAACTCAAAATTTTTTTTTCATCAAACCCATACGTGTGGGGTATCTAAGGATAGGTCTTCAAAAATGATATTGAGGTTATTTTTTTCTAAACTGAACAGTTTGCGCGAGAGACACTTCCAAAGTGTTGAAATGTGTGTGTCCCCCCCTGTAACTTCTAAAATAAGAGAATGATAGAACTAAAAAAAATATATGATGTACATTACCATGCAAACTTCCACCGAAAATTGGTTTGAACGAGATCTAGTAAGTAGTTTTTTTTTAATACGTCATAAAAACATTGATCAAAGCTACAACGAACTTTTATATTATGTTACTTGCTGCTACGGAACCCTTCATGGGCGAGTCAGACTCGCACTTGGCCGCTTTTTTTTGTGACGTGGACAAGGCAAAGGAGCGTGCAGGCCACCTGATGGTAAGTAGACTGAAATCTATAAGCGTTTTAAATCTCAAAACTGCAAATGCGTTACCAACCCTGAAATGCCTTTATGCTACTAATTTCATTGTATGCCTTACCCCTACACAGGAACACAACAATGCGAGCACTGCTGTAATTATGGCGGTAAGTGAAAAGATAAAAAACAGTTTATTTCAAAAAGACCTAATAGCTTACTTAGCTAAACTTTTAAGATTGTAGTTGCTAAGATTAAGTTATAATATTATTTTTACATACATACATACATAAAGTCACGCCTTTATTCCCAGAGTGGGTTATGCAGAGCTACAGAATTACCAACAACTCTAAAAACCTTGTTGATAATTCTGTAACCACATTTTGCACAATCAGGCTAAGATGTTTACCAGTGTATTAGTGACAGGTTGCAAGCCCATCGCCTAACAGTACTACAAGCCCTTATTCCCTTAGTCGCCTCTTACGACATCCACGGGAAGACATGGAGTGGCACTATTCTAACCCGGGAACCACACGGAAAAATAAATATTACTCGTATTAGAAATGTTATTTTTAGTATTAGTAAAATAATTTTAGTAATCAATTTGACTTTGGTATTGCTTTCCAACCAACCACCACATAGCCATCTTAATAATACTTAGGTAAAACGGTAAGATGGTGGTAGCGATCTAGGCGAACCCTGTACGAGGTCCTTCCACTACTATCGTAGTCTTAAGATTGCAGTTGTCTATGGATCCCAGGTACTACTTACTCTCAGGTGGTGTGTGCACGTTTGCCTTTTCAATAACATAAAAACACGTCATGTTCAAATAATTGACAACCGCTGTTGACGTTTTCTATCATAAGGCACGTGTCACAATTCTGTTTATAACCGACTTCAAAAAGAGCAGATTATGTATATACAAATTGGAACAATATGTCGTGAGGTCTGGGGTAAGTCAAGGGAGTAACCTCGGCCCTTTGGAATTTATAATCATGGTTAATGACTTGCCTCAAATTATCAAACATTCTGGCTGTTTACTATTTGCCGACGACTTGAAAATATTTTTACCTATTAAAAGCATTACCGACTGTCATAAGTTTCAAAGCGATATAGACCGCGTGGTGTCATGGAGGGTATACCTTTACTTCCCAGAATTTCATATGCCCGAATTTCACCAGCCCTAATTTACAAATGGCATAATGTTACATCTTATAATTTCATATGATATACAGATTGTTTATCATAGTAGTCAAATAACAGAATCTTTGTTTTCCATAATATTAATTTCAATAATTTCATTTTTCATAATCATTTTAATCCATATTTTTCACATGCCATAATGTCATTTGCCATCCGTGTAAATGGTGAATGGTGATGTTTGAATTAGGCAATATTTACCTACATAGGTTAGGTTAGGTTAGAGTTGCAACAAGGCGCGAAGCGCCTCAACTACGCGGAATAGGAGCTCCGCGCAGCGGAGCTCCGACGACATTAGTTTCGATCATTTATGTCCAAATCAGTCGTGAATGAACACAAATATATTAGGTTTAATTACATTAGTAATATAATAATAAAAAAAAATTATTGAATCAATATATTTATTTATTTCAATATGACCAAGTGTAACATAACAAATATATACTTAATGTAAATACAGATTTGACGCTAAAGCACGCAAAAATTCTTCTTTTGAATACTCGTTTTTGTTGAATAATATGTCATTTATTTTATTTGTACGATTAATAGTTTTTTTTCTTCTTTTCATTTCTGGTTCACCATTGAGAATGGTTTCAATTTGCAGCATTACTACATGCGATTCTTTTATAATTTCTGTGCTGAAAAAATAAAAACCGGGATGGCATTTTGCCATTATTGTATTATCATTATTGTATTATTATTGCATTATTGCATGGCGTTTAAATATTATATTAAATAAAATTATTGCACTTAACAATATGGAAAACATTACGCATGGCATCAGTATCATTATGGCATCTAACTTTCGGAAAAACAAGAGTATGTTAAATAACTTTTCTGGGAAATGTAACATTCGGGCATATAAAATTCGGGCAAAGGAAATTCGGGCAAGTGAAAATTATAGCATATGAACTTCGGGAAAACAATAGATAATCGTCATGGAGTGAAGCGAATAAGTTGTATTTTAATAGGTATATAAGTGCGTGAATATTACTTTTACTCGAGTGCGTAAACCTGTCCTTCATGATTACCAAATTAAGAATCAGAAAATAAAAACAGTGACAGAAGTTAACGATTTAGGGGTTAAATTTACATTTGATTTGAGGTTTCGAGAACATATTGTCAGTATTTGTAAAAAAGCCTATAGAATGCTCGGATTTGTGCTTCGTCGTTCTCATAGTTTTACAAATATGGGCGCGATTATAGCCTTATACAGTGCGCTCGTCCGCAGTAGCCTCGAATGCAATGCGGTGGTCTGGGCTCCGCATGAAACAAAGTACCTTTAATGGTGGAGCGTATACAGAACAAGTTCGTTCGGTTCCTGCACTTGAGAAAATATAAAGTGTATCCTTTTTACCCTCTAATGTATCCAAATTTATTTGTGCTAGGTATGGTTGGGTACAACGAGCTACGGGTGCGCAGAGAGCTGTGCCTAGTGACATACATTTTTGAATTATTAGCCGGTAAAAGATGCAACAGTCAGGTGTTGAGTTACTTGGGGGTGTGTGTTCCCGATAGGTACGTATGGCGCCGTCGGCGACCGCGGCTGCTGGTCGAGCCGCGCGGGCGCACCAACCTGCTCGGTATGTCTCCGCTGACGCGAGCTGTGCGAACCCTCAACCAAATTGCGGTCATTGCGGAGACCATTGATTTGTTTTCTTGTTCTCTGAATGAATTCACAAAGGCTGCATTATTTATATTATGTTATAGGTGTAATAATAGAGATTAGTTGGTACCATACCAAAAAGTAGTTACACTATTGTCTTAGGATAAGCCCTGTAAAAATAGTTCTGTTGTAAGTGTGGATAATAAATAAATAAATAAAAATAAATATTCCTCGGTGAAAAACATTATTTGGGCAAACGCTATTTTTTCCGAAAGTGTAAATATTTGAGGATTTATTTCAGGGCCATCGTGTAGGACCCTTTAGGTTAGGTTAGGTTAGTTTTATAAAAATTCTGAAACGTTTACAGTTTTGGAAAAGTAAGCGTTTGCCCACATGATATGTTTGGGAAATGACTCAGTTTGGGAAACGTTCTTTGACCAAACATTAGTAAACCATATTTCTCGATTACTCAAAGACCGCTGGACCGATTTGAATATTTGTTTTGTCCGATTGGGTATACTTTCTAGTTGGTCCCATTTCTAGCACCTCAAGATCTGATGGTGGGATCTTGGAGAAATCGAGGCATTTCTTCAAACATTATAGGAATAAATATACGTGGACGACATGATAGTATTATTATGATCACTAAAAGGTACCTATTAACTACTTTTAAAATGATAGGTAATAGGTTAGTCCAGCTGAAGTTGCGCTATATTTTTAACCAAAAGACGAGTTCAGTTGGACTGACCTATCATTTTAAAAGAAGTTATTTCTTGCTAAGACGGTTTTTAGTTTTTTATAAATGGTTGGTTGATTGATTGATGGTGGTCAACAGTTTTCGTATTGTTGTGTTTCGGCGTGGGGATTAAACGACCGGTGTAATTACTAGCATACAGGCATTCCATCTTAGTCCTCAGGGTTGGCAACGCATTTTCGGTCTCAGGACTGCCGTCTAGAAAATGCAGATGTCTATGGGTCGCAGGTGCCACTTATCATCAGGTGGCCTGTGTGTTCGTTTTCCTTATTTAAGTAAAAATATATTAGGTTCTAGCTAAAGTGAAAAATAAAACAGCATATAACACTCACAAATAACGTGGCTTTCTATTGATAAAATAGTTTTCAAAATCGATTCAGTAGATCCAGAGATTATCCCCTACAACCTCACAAATTCACAAACTTCACCTCTTTATAATATTAGGTAGTATAAAATAATTAATTAATTAATCCAATCTAACCTAATCTATTAGTAGGTTCTTGCGCTATATCATGGTTACTATCCCGTATCGTGTGTTTAGATGGCGCAAGTTAAATTACCTTTCATTGATGCAATAAGCCAGCAATGATTATGATAATATTTGAACGACGAAATAATCGTCGATGTTCCTCCAAGCGCAGCACAACCAATATACGCAACGCCATATTGGTCGTTGAAATTGTCAGTCCTTTGCCCAGTTCATTATTCAGCGTACGTTTGGACATTGATGACGGGGAGTGATGCGATGCCTGTTTTGGGCTAATTGCAGGCTTTTAGGCCTTTACTGCGGTGAGGGACATTATGCGCATGACGTGAGTGAAGATGGTACTGCATCCAATGTTCATTTGGCAAAAATCGTTTGGTTAAATGCCGCTGTAATTGAAATGAAATTGGCAACATACAATTTGGACCCCAAAAATTGCTGCTATGAGTATGTGCTGCTTGTTGTATATTATTGCAGTTCATCCTGAAAGAATAAAATTAGGACGGCGACATCCCTGTTTTATTCTTTGTTTTTAAATTCGTTTTGCGATTTCAACTTAGATTGTTATTGTTTCCGTGTGGTTCCCGGGTTAGAATAGTGCCACTCCATGTCTTCCCGTGGATGTCGTAAGAGGCGACTAAGGGAATAAGGGCTTGTAGTACTGTTAGGCGATGGGCTTGCAACCTGTCACTAATACACTGGTAAACATCTTAGCCTGATTGTGCAAAATGTGGTTACAGAATTATCAACAAGGTTTTTAGAGTTGTTGGTAATTCTGTAGCTCTGCATAACCCACTCTGGGAATAAAGGCGTGACTTTATGTATGTATGTATGTATTGTTATAAATATGTAAGCAAATAACAATGCGTTGAGGAATAGGATATGAGGATAAAGAAGTCAAATAATATTACTTTGGGTTGTATTAATTTAACCCTACAATGCATGTTTTTTAAACGTATAAAAACATAATATAATATGTGGGTATTATGTTTTTTAGTTATGGGATATTTTTATTATAAAAAAGTAAGATTTAAGGCTGATCAGATTTTCACGATTTTTAAATATGTTGTAGACATTATGAAAATCTACGTTTGTACGTTTTCTTTTTTTTTAAATTTTCTTCTGTCAAAATTTTTTTTTGGAAAAGAAAACGTACATACCTACTTTTTCTTAATATCTACAACGTATTCAAAAATCCTAAAAATCAGACATCGTTTAAGGGAAAAAAAACGTTATTTTTTAGGCTTTACAGTCCTCTTTACTGTCAAGTAACTTTGGTTAAATTAGTAATTGTTTTTCCCTCCATGACATAAGCGCAAATGTACCGTGTCGCAGCAAAATGACACTTGTCAGTCTGCGTTACGCTATGTGACACAACTGCCAGTCAGTTCCGTATGAAGCCTGCTGTTTTTTTTACTCGTAACTCATGGGATCTACTAATCAATCCTGAAAATTATGACAATGTGGATCAAGTATCACTAAGTAGATATACCTACTGGAGGGGAAAAAACCGAACTAACTAATAGAAAGCAAGCTTGAAAAACCCATTTTTTTACATTGTCTTGACGACTATTGTCTAGTGTTATTTTTTTACAACCTCTTTAATCTTATACTTATTGCTTTAATTATATATTATAGCCAACTTCACTCCCACAACCTAGGCGAATCTAACGACACCTCTTTCTTCAAAATCGATCAAGCCGTTAAGGCTAGGGAAGGTCACTATAGAACGGACATATTTACATACATACGCGTGGGTCAATGGGGTAAAATGCGGAAAAAAGTATTTTTTACCTTTATTATCTGTATATACTTTGAATTGAAAAGAACAAACGTCGCTCTATTACTAACATTACAAATCATAGTCGGGTCATACACAGATTTAGGTTACCGTCTTTCCTGTGGACACACCGAAAGCTAATTTTCTGGCTAAGCCCATTCCCGCAAAAACACCGTCAGGACTGCTTTAGACCTGTCATATAAAAACATAACTTATATGCACACAAGCTCTTAACTATTGACCACAGGAGAGACAACTTTTGTTTTTAAGAGTGTGTATGACCCAGTCATGTTTTCAATTCGTCTTTTACAGAATCTATCTGTAGCAAGAACCCCAAAACTCAAGTTTCCATTTTTTTAAGTTACTCGTACTTCACCTTTATTACTCGATGATGTTACTAAAGTCAACGTCATTTCACCGTACTCGTCAATATTAGTACTAAATAAAGACACGGGGGCGCTGTTCACATTTTCTATACGACTCAACGTTAACCTTACTTACTGGATGAAAGAAAACTAAATCGTGCTCAACGGGTTCTTTATCGTTTTGAGCGAAAATTTGGTCGAATCATTACCTGACTTTACATTTACCAGAAAGGTATTTTCCACCGCAGCAGTTTAAATTTTGCGGTATTCTAACCTAACCTAACCTAACAGATGTTATGAGCGGTTTTCTTTTTATTTCATGCAAACGGCGGGTTCCAAGGTGGTTTTTAGAAAGGTTTTTAATTTCGGCCCTGCGCTATGCCTACACAACAAAGTAGCTGTTTCCCGCGACTTCGTCAGCGTAGAAATTATTTATCACTGTTCCCTTAGGAAACGTCCAATTTTTCAAGATAAAAAGTACCCTATGTCCTTCCACGAGATCCAAACTATCTCCATATCAAATTTCATCTAAATCGGTTCAGTAGATCCAGATATTACTCCCTACAACCTCACAAACTAACAAACTTTACCTATAGATAGACGTTTATTAGTATAGATGACAAGCACACACTAGCAGACATCACGTCAGTTTTGTTCAAAATAATTAAGGTATAAGGATTAGCTGGATGAGATCCCTTAAAGGGATAAGTTCGCCTTTTTACTCTCTGTTTTATCTTCACTGTATTGTTTTTTTTAAGAGCCATGTTCTTGTCGGTGGAATAATCAAATGGCCAACCGCTCCGGTCCCCCGTCAACTTTTATTTTATCTGCTGAAAGTAATTTCTTCTTGGTCTTCCTCTGCCTCTCTTTCCCTCTGTCTTTCCTTCTATGATGTTTTTAAGGGAAAGGTCGTGTCGTAGCAGCTGTCATATAATTGTTCCTCTTCTATTTTCTACTCTTGCTAGTAAATTCCTACTTTCTTTTACATACTATGTATGTACATACATACATAATTGTTGTTTTAGCCCTACCGTGAAAGACAGCTTCCTCAAGTTGTTCACGTATACGGAACCCATATCTTTGTAACATCGCTGCACCGCATCCTGTCGCTGACGCATCACATAAAACACAGCGCCAAGACCTCAATATCGTGTATATATTGTGCTGAAAACAAGAGAGCCGGCGCTGAAAGCAATCAATTTGCGATATTTCCTCGTTCCCACCGTTATTTGTTCATGTCTGCAATGCCTTTGATTGTTGTTATTGTGTAATTAAGGGGTAAATGAGTGAAGCGGTCACCTGGATATCGGTAATTGGTGCTCTACGAACACGCTGCACGTTTGAACGATTTGTGGTCAGTATAGGAACGAAAATCGAGTGGGTGCAGGAATATCAACGGGGAAATGAGAATGCGAGATTGATTGTCAAAATGTTCATTACCAGGACGGCGTTTAATTGGCGTTTTTCACAGTCAACATTTGTTTATTGAAAGAAACAAATGAACATCAATTCAATAAATGTTTCATTATACTCCTGTATTCGTAGCGATAAGAATTTCTTCGGTCTAAAAAAAGTGCCCGCCTTAATAACTATCCAACCATAATATCGCTAATTTAATTTCAAATTGTCTTACTTACTTTACTTATGATCTGGTTTTCACGTACAGACAATCAAGCACCTTATAAAAATAAATGATTTTGCCTCATGTAGGTCAAGGAAACCAGTACAGGATTTTTTGAAATGTTCTTAGGTAATAGATAACGTATAAAATATTACTTTAGATGGGTACCTACACCTATTATTTTATCGAAGCAACTTTCAACAAATCTATCATTACTTTGAATTTGAATCTCTGAAGACTCAGGTACAAATACTCGTGGTCATCACACAAATATCTGCCCTTACCGGGATTTGAACCCGGGACCGGTGGCTTCGGAGGCAGGGTCACTCCCAACTAGGCCAACGTGTCGTCAATTATAAGTTAACTCTTTTAGACGGTCCTACCCTAACCTAACCTAACCTAGGTAATGAATGTTCAAGATATCTTGAAAGTAGCATCCGATGAAATAAAATTCGATGAAATAATACAATCGGTGAAGTGAAATCCGACAAAATTTAATGTTACCGTTTATAAACATTATAATTATGAAATGAACAAGCATGTTGTTACTTGAATATATTGTTTTGAACTACGAGTGAATTCAACCGAAAGTAAACCATAATTTATACCATAAAAGAAAAAATATGGAACCTCTTATTAATCTCGCAGGAAACAATCTCTCTAATTATGGAGCAGCATGATTTACGTATTTCCTGTCTCGTGACAGCATTATTATTGTAACAAATGATAGAAAAAGGAATTTCCCTTTGAGAAGATTAATGCTTTTATCAATTTTTGTTACCTTGACAGTTCTATAGTAAGAAAAACTAAGAGAATGGAAAAAAAGTCTGCAATATAATTACTGAAAAATAAAAACTGGAACTATTTGTCACCCACAAATTAATAATAGCGAATTTTGAAACACAGGAATTGATTCTGATATTATTTCTTCTCATAATTATCGAAAGTCGTACAATTTAAAAAAAAATACGCCGAATAATTCTAATATCAATTAATGATCTCTGACATTAGAGATTATAATTTTCGAGAGTAATCAATTTTATATCTATAACGTTCAAACGCATGTCGATAAAATACAATATTGCATTAAAACGTATGTATTTTGTATGAATTTCGACAAAAATAATAACCGGCGGAAATTGTAACTACAAATGACAGCTTCTAATAATCATGATTAGTTATGACTTTCGATTTCGACATTTTCTGACACTATACTTTAACTATAGATACAAAAAGGCTCACTTTCTTATGTGTATATCTGTTTGTCTGTTCAGTACTGAAATCGACTCAATCAGACTTTTCGTTTAGTTAGAATTTGATTCTTAAACATAGTTTAAAACTGTATGACAATGCAATATTACGTCATAATTGGAACTAAATAATGTCAAGTCCAAATCCATTTCCGTAAACAACATTTTTGCTGCATACTTTATAGCGCGGAGACGGATTTAGGATACTGTCTCAGAAAATTTAACACTTTCCGAGGGAAAAGCGCGAAATAGCTAGTTATTTATTTTAGTGATGGATGAACCGTTCGGATCACTACCACCATCTTAAGTGCTCTTTAAACTCCTGCCAAGCAGCAGTATTGGCACTGTTGTGCTCCGGTGGTGAAATGACTATCATAGAGGCATTCCATCTTAGTCCTCAACGGCAACGCAACGTTGGGTTGGCAACGCAATTGCAGTCTTAGGATTGCAGTCTTAAGATTGTAGTCTTGAGAATCAAATTTATGTCTATGGGTCACAGATTCCTTTTACCATCAGGTGTCCGGTGTGCTCGTTTGATTACTCCGTGCTATAAAAAAATAGTTAATGATGATAAAGTCTCCTTAGTGACGCATTTTCATACATAAGTTTAAAAAGGAACGGCTTAACTGACTACGACGGCAATAAACACACACCTACCAAGAGCAATGAAATAAATAAAACAATTCCTCGGGAATATTCTGTACAAAATTACCCCTAAGTGAGTTTTAACTGCTATTTGTTAAACAAACTAAAACGTTTTATACAACAGAGAACCACTCAAGTGCCTTTTGAAATGCAAAATAGGAGACACTAAAGAAAAACTTGTTGAATCGTAGCTCTAAGGATTGGTTCTTTGCATTTTATATATACCGTAAAACTACACAACTAGTCCTAGCCTGCAA
The DNA here is from genome assembly GCA_949316455.1 of Acleris holmiana. NCBI lineage: Eukaryota > Metazoa > Arthropoda > Insecta > Lepidoptera > Tortricidae > Acleris > Acleris holmiana. The sequence continues at coordinate 17,968,069 of OX438767.1, forward strand.
CAATGGTCCAAATTTCGTCCTTACATTATCCTTAAAACATGATAGCTATATGATTAGACTTTAAAGCAAATTATTTTAGGCCTAACAAATAATTATATACCCAGAAATAATAGCACTGAGCTATCATATTTTAAGGATAATGTAAGGACGAAAATTGGACCATTGTTGCAGGCTAGAATTATAGTTGTGTTTAGGACCTATTACAAAAAAAATACCTTGACGTCGTCAATGTCATTAGTGATTCAAAGTCGTTTGTAACTTAGAACAAACTCAACCTTATTGATGTAGAGTGTCAGATTGACTTCTAAGTTAATGTTCGTGGTCGTACATATTACTACATTTGACGCTTGTATGGTTACCGTTTCGACGAAACAACAAAAATAAAAACACGTTGAAATAATAATAAATCACAGGACAATGTCACACAAATTGACCTAGTCCCAAACTAAGCTCTAGGCTTGTACTATGGGTACTAGACAACGATAAACTTACTTATATAGAGGAATATAATACTTAAATACATAGAAAACATCCAAGACTCAGGTACAAATACTCGTGCTCATCACACAAATATCTGCCCTTACCGGGATTTGAACCCAGGACCACTAGCTTCGAAGGCAGGGTCACTCCCAACTAGGCTAGCGTGTCGTCAAATAGTTTTCTTATATGGGGCCCTCTTCATGAAGTAATTTTCTTTAAATATTAATATTTGTCATTAAATCCGCCGTAAAAACGCATATTATCAAAAATAAATCCGCTGTCTATTACGGTTCATAAGCTACAACTCTTTCGTTACAGACGGACGGACGGACAGGCATATCAAAAGGCTCCCTTTGGGTATGGAACCCAAAGAAGATTTGAAATATTTAATAAGTTTACCTTAGGGATAAAATTGATTGTGAGGTGGTTTGAAGAAGGTACGTTTTGGAATCTCCTTTATTTTTAAGTGATAGTGCCTGCCTTATCTTTGGGAACTGAATATTTATGGAGTTCAATAGAAATAATGTCACAGGCAATTGCATTTTTAGACAAGCTTTTGTTGTACTTATCGACACCAACCTAAAGAATGCCAGTTTGATAGGTCTACGTTAAGAGGTCGATATGATAAAGTCTGTAGTGTTCCGCGATCTGGATCTAAATAACTATAACGCATATTGTCTGTTCTTTGGATATATTAAACCCGGTTATATTTCATTGAAACTGTTAAACGTGAAAACACGGTTAGAAACGAAATCATTGAAGTGTTACATTTCAAAAACTACACCTTTTTCGCATATTTTTGGATGATTCTTCAAAACTATTCAATTTTTAATGAAGATTTTTCATTCAATATGTGAGTATAGGTGAAAAACTTAAGTAAAGGACCAGTGGTGCCAGACAAGTTGTATTCGACAATCGTTAGCGATTATGTTTCGATTGACAAATGTATGGAAATGACGTAAGACACCGAGATAGTCACGTGGTACTTACGTCAATTCCATATATATTTCAATCGAAACATTATCGAATGCAACTCGTCTAGCCCTACTGTTGTATGTAGTTGTGTATAGAATTAATATGGAACTTACGTCAAATTTCAAATATAGAATGTCAAACGGTCTATACAGATGTGTTACAACTACATACAACAGTGGGGCTAGATGAGTTGCATTCGACAAATGTTAGCGATTATGTTTCGATTGAAAAATCTATGGAATTGACGTTAGTACCACGTGACTTTCTCGGTGGCTTGCGTCAATTGCATACATTTGTCTATCGAAATATAATCGCTAACGATTGTCGAATGCAACTCGTCTAGCCCCACAGGTCCTTTATTTAAGTTTTTCACTTAAAGATACTTATAATTTCTTAATTCTGGTAAACAATTTTTTTAATGTGTGGTATTAATGTAAACGGCAATTTTTAGAATTTAACGTTGCAATTAAAGCGTGCGCTTTCTCCATTTCACGTTCTTTGCGCGGAAGAACATGTGTCCCTGATCCTAGATCCTGTTTCCAAGATCAGCCCCTACATACATACATAACTTTACGCCTTTCTTTCCCTGAGTCGGCTAGCCAGAGCTACAGAAATACCAACAACTCGGCTCCTAGTTTCTATAATAATGCATTGCTCTCGGGTTTCCCTATGTATTCCAAATTTGAGTCCATTACGATAACGAGAAATAGTTCAAAAATAACTTGGGTATGTGCAAGAGTTTATAAAATTCGAACCCTAATGACAGATGAAGTAAGCTAAATAAAAACTTGTAAAAATAAATAATAATCATAGTAATAATATAAGGGGACAATGTCACACAAATTGACCTAGTCCCAAACTAATGCATGTACTATGGGTAATAGACAACGATAAACATATTTATACACAAAAATATATGCTTAAATATATAGAAAACATCCAAGACTCTGAAACAAATATTCGCGCTCATCACACAAAGATCTGCCCTTACCGGAATTTGAACCCAGGACCGCTGGCTTTGGAGACAGGGTCACTCCCAACTAGGCCAACGTGTCGTCGATTAGGTAAGATTGTGCAAAATGTAGTTACAGAATTATAATCAAGTCTTTTAAAAGTTGTTGGTATTTCTGTATCTCAGCCTACCCCACTCTGAGAATGAAGGAGTGGCGTTGTGTATATATATATTTCTTCAATTAACCTGACATCAGTAAATCCTCAACGTTGTAAATTGAGCTCATTAATGCCTTGATCGCTTCACCAAAATTGGTAACGTCATCTCTGTCCAACGTGACAAAAAGGAAAAGGATGGGATCATTTTGCTGAAACAGCATTAAAGAGTGTATGTAAAGGATCAATGACATCAACTGACACCACGCCGGGTATTATTCACCCAAGATCGTTAATTATTTTCAAAACAGCCTTTGAAATTTGAAAACCTCATTAAGATGGCGAACCGCGCCACATAAAGGGGTTTTGGAATAATACAAAAGGTAATTTTCGCTTATTCATTAACGTAATTAAAAGGGGAACGGTAATGATGAAAGCTCCACAAAATTAATAGGATGATAACTCTGGTTCGTAATCGAGAGTTTTATTAATAGATCGGGAGTTTAACACCTTCGTTTAAGATTATTAGGCAGCCCAAAGGTGGTGTTATTGGCAATATCGCGACTGTCCGCGTATATTTCGACTATCTTTTTTCCCTTGGGAACTTTTAAACTTTCCGGGGTGAAAACTATCTTATGTTCTATTCCAGGACCTAACCTATTTGTGTGCCAAGTTTCATACCGATCCGTTCAGTGGTTGAAGCGTGATTGTTGTTACTCTATCCAAACATCCAAAATTCCAAAGTTTCTCATTTATAATCAGAGTAAGATGAGATTAGCGGCCCGCCTTCGCTTCAATTTTGTGTGTTTTCTGTTACACGCTTTTGCCCGTGGCTCCGTCCGCGTAGAAGTCGTTTATCGCCATTACCTCGGGATATGTAATTTTTTTCGGGTTAAAGTAACCTATCTAGGTGCTATTCTAGACTATAGTATACTTATATCTGTGGCAAATTTCATCCGTTCAGCCGTTCTGGCGTGATTGAGGTAACAAACATCCAAACTTTCGCATTTATAATTTTAGTAAGATATGTATAAATTATGTATAATACATAATAATCAACTTCGTGAGACCCATAGCATTGACAGTACTCGCTAGAGTAACTCTCTACTATAATACTGTGGGGGACAGAGCAGTTAAGGGAAAATAATACAAAGTAATACGAAAACATGTCTAGTCCGATTTAAGATTTAAAATATTTTTCCAAAAGCACAAGACATGTATAATTTGAAAAAGGCTAAAAAAAGCAAATATTTATAGGTATCTTCATCAAGAAATACCTACCTTGAATTTATAGAATGTCGTCCATTTTACAAAAATGTCGCACATTTTTTTCTTCCACGATTTTCTCCTACAGGTATTCTTTTAAATTTTAATCCTACATTCTCCCAATACTCGCTGTAATCGTGATTTACCTCGTCGATTCTGGAGCACTATTGTTTAAGCCGTTCTACGGATTTATTCGGCGATATTTACTCGTTGGGGCAGCTATTTATCCTGATACATTCAATCTTTGTTTGCTGGTTACTGGGGTTGGTGTCCGACTGAACATTTTGTCTGGAATTTAATTTGCTAGGACTGTCATAGGATACATACATATACAACGTGTTACAAAATAATCCATAAAAAATAAATTACAAAAGTAGTGTCAACCCTTATTAAATAACTTCAGTTCAGTATCTTAAGTATACAGTATACTAGGGTTGACACTATTTTTTCATAATTTCTTTTTTACGGATTATTTTGTAACACGTTGTATAACATCACGCCTTCATTCCCAGAGTAGGGTAGGCAGAGCTACAGAAACACCAACAACTCTAAGACTTGTTGATAATTGTGTAACCACATTTTGCACAAATAGGCTAAGATGTTTACAAGTGTATTAGTGACGGGTTCCCATCTCCTAACAGTACTACAAGCCCTTATTCCCTTAGTCGCCTCTTAAGACATCCACAGGAAGACATGGAGTGGCACTATTCTAACACAGGCATTTTTTAGGATAGGTCATACTATAAGAGTAAGTAACTATGAATGTTGATGGATAAAATGGTAGAGGTAGATCGAAAAACGTGTAAGAAGTACCTTTATGGATTGCGTGGAGAATGATATGAATATGAAAGCGGTGCCGGTCGTTTTTTTTTGAAATATTTTAGGTCATTTACTAAGTTTCATTTCCCAAAAAGTTTGCGTTTTTTCTATTGATAGTAAAATGAAAACTCATGCTGCAGGAAATTACTTTGTAATTTAAAGTTTGGACAGTAATTACATTCACCAATTTTTTTTTGCCGTAACGGCAGAGAACTGTACGTAACGTGTGCGTACTGAGTTAAAAGCAGAAGAAAGAAAGAATATAACATGCATTGCCGACCTAACCTGTGCGAGACAAGGGCAGGAAGAGAATGATGATGAGGAAGATCGGTTGATGTTGGTTGGACTTGAATTGAATACTGGTTTGTTTTATAATATCACGGAAACAAGCACAATCGACTGAAATTAAATAATTTATTTAGTAAATTGCTCTTATCAGGTCTGTTTTTACACGCGTCGGGTATATGGAGTGAATCTACCAGCGCTTTGGACAAGACCATCATAGCAGAGAAGAAGCGCCGCAAGAACTTCTAGCAGGTATTTTTTTAACTTGTCACTATTCCGTTCTTCCTCGTTGTATTAAACTTTGGAATCAACTTCCCTCCACGGTATTTCTTCTGCACTATGACATGTGACACGTGGTCCTGGGTTCAAATCCCGGTAGGTATTTGTGTGATGAGCGGGAATATTTATTCCCGAGTCTTGGATATTTTCTATGTATTTAAGTATGTATTTCTCTATATACCTATAAGTATGTTTATCGTTGTCTAGTACCCATAATACAAGCCTAGAGCTTAGTTTGGGACTAGGTCAATTTGTGTGAAATTGTCCCGTGATATTTATTTAAATACCGTGTGGTTGCCGGGTTAGAATAGTGCCACTCCATGTCTGTCCGTGGATGTCGTAAGAGGCGACCAAGGGAATAAGCGCTTCTAGTACAGTCAAGGACTTTAATTGTTATGCCACTATGGAACCCTGTCATAATGATAGCGTCAAACCACATGAAAGAAAGCTAAAATTAATGATTAACGCTAAGTCATTATGACAGGGTTCCATAGTGGCATAACAGTTAAAATCCTTGACTGTACCTACTCTTAGGCGATGGGCTTGCAACCTGACACTAAAACACTTGCAAACATCTTAGCCTACCTGTGCAAAAGGTGGTTATAGAATTATTAACAAGTCTTTTTAAAGATGTTGGTATTTCGGTAGCTTTGCCTACCCCACTCTGGGAATACAGGCGTGATGTTATGTATGTGTATGTATTATTTACGTCCTCCTTTAAACGTGGCCTTAAAAGCGTATTAACCGAAAGGAAGCAACTTGGCTGTGCCCCTGGGAACAACGCTACCGTTTATAGGCAACGGTGACCGCTTAGATGGCCCGTCTAGTCTTGTCTTTAATGGCTATCAAAAATAAAAAATGATGCTTGGTTAGGCTTGAAGTCGAACAAGCACGTAGATAATTAAAAGATTAGGGGTCAAAATGTCTTTGGATCTTAGATCCTACTTACCACCAGGCGGCCTGGGTCTTTGATAGGGGAGCCCGTTCTTTCCCATAATTTATTTGGTCATAATGTTGACATAATTATTGTTAGTCATAAAAAAACACTGAATTTCTTAAACAGCTTACCAGTAGACCAGGGCCTCAATTCTACTGCGTTATATATTTATCGCTTTTGACGTGTTTTAGAATCGCTTATGTCACAGTCGCCATTATTGTAAATGACATAAGAGTTAAGAAAACGTTGACAATACGGAAACGGGTCAAATACGATATCGTTATTACCGTGTAGAATCCCAGCCCAGGTTGGGTTAGGTTTGATTTATAAAAATCCTGAAGAACTGAAAGTCTCTTAAAAAATATATTATGTCTTGCGATAATTATAGCTTAAAACACATATGACTAAATAAAAAATGCCACACAATATAGACCCGTTTGAAAGTCTTCTCCACGCTATAAAATCAAATCTAACAAATCATTAAAGACCTTTAGCAACCTTATACCCATTGCCTTAGAGCTGGCGTACTTCAGTAAACTTGTAACCGGAATGCAACAAAAAGGCGTGACGCATCCTCGACAGCGGAGGTTATTCTCAAATTAACGAACCGGGAGCCGAGTGCACTTCTCAACTCCGGGATCTGTTTTAAGAGTGCGGGTTGAAAGCAACCGCTTATATTAATGTTTTATGTTGTCTGCCTTGAAAGGATGATTGTGAAACTGTCGCTTGGTTGAGCATTACTTTGATGAGAAAAAATGCTTAGGGTGATGGCACCAGTGTTGAACACTTTAAGCTGACAGGCACCAATAATGGACACTTCACTCTTAATTCAAAAATCATAAGGTTATAAGATGATTGTTACAAAACAAATGAATAACCTTTATCTTCTGTAAAATAAGGGTCAAGTGTCCGTCTTTGGACCTTGTTCATTACTGGTTCGATCACCCTTTGTTCATCAATTTGCTTTATTTTATTAATAGAAGACGCTCGCGAATTTGCACGCGTAGAATTTTCCGCTACTCCCCTATTTCTTCCTTATGGGGGTTGATTTTCGGAAAATCCTTTCTTAGTGTACGATTTTGGTACCCAATGAATAGTCCCTCCAAATTTCAGGTCCCTAGGTTCAGCTGTTTGGGCTGAGCTGACTCACATATGTGAGTCAGTTAGTCAGTTTCTCCTTTTATATATTTAGATTCAGCATGTTTGATGTATATTTACTATTGAGTTTCCCCTACACAGCAACTGTTGTAGGTACCTTTCAATCAAGACTCAACAACTTGCGCAACTCAAGCGCAACTGCGGGTGGTAGGACCTTGTGCAGGGTCCTTCCGGATCGCTACCACCATCTTATCCATTAACCTACCGCCAAACAGCTGTGTTCGTATTGTTGTGTTCCGGTTTGGGGATAAGACAGCAGGTGAAATAACTAGCATAGAGATATTCTATCTTAGTCCTTAGGGTTGGCAACGCATTTGCAGTCTTAGGATTGCAGTCTTGTGAATGCGAATGTCTATGGGTCACAGTTTCCACTTAACATCAGGTGGCCTGTGTACTCGTTTGCCTTCTCAATGCCATAAACAAACGAACACTTCGAGTTCAATATTTCCTAAACGGTCCCTCAATCTTATGAATGATAACATAATTATATATAACTAGCTGTTACCCGTGACTTCGTCCGCGTACAAGTTGTTTATCGGTATTCCGGCGGGAATTTTTTAATTTTCCTGGATAAAACCTTTATCCTATTCCAGGACCTAAACTATATGTGTGCCATATTTCAACCCGATGGTTGAAGCGAAAGTCCAGACTTTCTAATTTATGATATTAGTAAGTAGGTAGTATTTTTTTATGAGTTATCTAATGAGAAATAAATCGATGTTATAGAGTATTTTTTTTTTTTTTTTACTCTATAACATATATAATACATTTGCATGTACGACAGGTATCAGAAAAAAATACAACTCTGTAAAAATAATTAAGACGTACTCGTATAACTATGTCAAATTACAGCTTTGTAGTACAAACGAAAACACTGTTAACTGACCACCCATAGACTAATACCTACGTTGCAATAAGGTTCGATTGTAAATGTACAGTTAACTGTGTTTTCGATTGTACTAAGAGTCTCTGAGTAAATCCACGGACAGACAGACAAACGGACTTACGAACATGGTTCTGTTGACTACGGAACCCTAAAAGTCACTTATTACATGTAAATATTATTTTAACTTTTAAAAATTTTGGTATCTGTTCCTCTAAGAACAAGTAGCAAGAAAATCCAAGTGTAGTTTCCTACTCACTATTTAATTGGAACAATTCTTGAGGGAGTTTGTCGCAAACGCCTTCAATGCTCGAGCATCAAATTAAAATGACTCAAGTTTCGGAACGAGGCGAGCCCTTAAGATAGGGTTACCATGAAGACTCTCAGAAGATGAATATATTATTATAACTCGGAAATTATTTGTATAAAAGCCGCTGGATTGTTTACGTCGCATGATCTTGAATTTATTGCATGCAAATTAGATTTTGCTCGCAACTTTGAACGCATTGAACTTATTTATCCCTCGTTGGCTTCTACATTTTGTTCAATATATAAACCCATGTAACAAATATTAACTTAATCTGTCTAGTTGTCCTCGGTTGATTGAGTCCTAATTAGCTAAGCATCTACATTTTTCTAATTTGAAACACAAATATACCTGTCACTAATATCTGTTTAACATCTTAACCTACTTGTGCAAAATGTGTTTACAGAATTATTAACAGGTCTATTTAGAGTTGTTGGTATTTCTGTAGCTCTGCTTACCCCACTCTGGTATTACAGGCGTGAGGCTATGTATGTAAAAACAAATATCTGCTAGGTGTTTTTCTTAAAAACGCTGTTTTTAATTATTAATTAGCGAGCTTAAATTTTTCTGTCTGTATTTATATCATTATAGACCAGTTGACTTTGAACGCAGGCACAGATTTAATTTACGTAAAAATACGTCAACAATTTTCAAAGCATTATTTTTGGCCCCTAAAATATGAAAGCGTGGTTATCTTACTGAAACCCAGCGTAGACAAGTTAATGAGGAGTCTGCGGTATTCACTTTACTCAAGACCCAGTCTATGTTAGGCCTTTTATTAATTTTATATGCACTTTTCGCGAACGTAATAAAGACTAAATTGCGAAGAAGTCTTAGTAGCATCACAGTGAATGCTGAAAAGGTTGTAGTCGTCGTGTTAGTGCTATAAAAGTTGTTAAGTGGCCGTTAACAATTTTGACGATGATTCACTCTAGTCGAGACAAGAATATGTTATTATTGAACCATTTTTACGAAGAGTTTGGAACAGTCTGCTCGTACTGTGTAACTAGACGACAATTAAGGCCGCATTTACACTTGCTGTGTTTTGAAACAAAGCTATATTTGTGTCTCAAAACTTACAGCAATAACTTGCGGCCAAGGAGTTTTCCGGTAACCTTCGAGGAGGGAAGATGGCCGATGGATAGATGTCCCACTTTTACTTTTGATTTATTCTGTTTACTGATTTAATCTACTCGCTTGACATTGGTAAAATCACTGCGGAATAACGCAGTGAGCCGCCATTAATATAAAAAAGAAGAACTAGAAATGTGGTCTAAAGCGTTACCCTGACGTTAGTCAATCTTTTTAGTTTTTTATGATAATGGGAAGGCACACGAGCACTCAGGCCACCTGATGGTGAGTAGAATCTGAGACCCATAGACATTATGAATTCTCAAGACTATAATCTTAAGACTATAATCCTAAGACCTCAAATGCGTTGCCAACCCTGACGACTAAGATGGAAAGCCTCTATGCTAGTAATTTCACCGGTTGTCTTATCCCCACACCGGAACACAACAATGCGAACACTGTTGCTTGTTGCTGTTGCGGTAGGTTAATCATTGTAATATGAATGCTGTACCTATTTGTTATAATATTTTCAATCCATGGCTGCTCTATTAAATTTTACGTACTATCAAACCAATGAAATCCTGACCCACCGTAGTACTACGTAGTCTGTGACTCATAAGTGTCTACACAGAGGCCCTAGCCAAGATGCGTTCGCTAACTAGCGATTCGATTCGTTTTGTTTTTAAACCAATCACGTCACTGGTAGATCACGTCATTCGAAAAGTCGCGTGATCTACCAGTGATGCGATTGGTTTAAAACCAAACGAATCGAATCGCTAGTTAGCGAATGCATCTTGGCTAGGGGCTCAGGTCACGGAGACGTTATGATTCAATTCGTAAGAAGTGTCAAGCAGATTATTTCATGTCACTGTGACACCGTTCAATGATGGGTCAGGGAAGCATTGGGCTGATAGGACTTTGTCACAACCGTGCAACTTCAATTGGTCGTGGATTGGAAAAACCACCATCAGTCACCATCCTCCTATACTTTCAAACGAGAAATATTTGTACATGTTATACAATGGGAGCCTGCCGTTTGTCCAAAATGTTTTTGGTCAAATGTATCATTTCCCAAATTTTTCATTTGCCAAACCAATGTTTTAAAAAAAAATACAGAACCCTATAGGATAAGTAAAGTTAGCTTTTATAAAAACCTGTAATAGTTACGGTTACAGGAAACAAGGCAGGTTGGCAAATGAAAATTTGGGAAATGAAACATTTGACCAAGAATATTTTGTCCTAACGAAATAGACCCGTTATATATATATATATGCTTTTTATCTCGGAAAATTGAACAAGTCCCGAGGAAGTAGCAAATAAACGTGGATTGACTCGCAGGCAACAGCTTCCCCGAGACGTCAGATATTTCCTTACCAAAAATATCATCGAAATCGGTTCAGCGGTTTAGCCGTGAAAGCGTAATAAACAGATTAGACACACAGACAGAGCTACTTTCACATTTATAACATGGATTAGTATGGATTAATTATCACGTTTTCAAAACCAGCTATAAAAAAAACGATCTGTCAAGTTAACTCGGCTGCCATTATCGCTTTTGAGCCCTTTGCAAGAAAAATGCAGTGTTGGTTTTTGTAAGCACATTTATTAAAAATATAGCCATGCTTCATAATTATTTCTCGACGTCCGTCTTGGCTTCCAATTTTTCTTTTTGATGTTCAAAAAAGAGCCACCTGAAAAAAAACTGGTTGGTTCATAAACTTAGCTGAGTAAATATCTCATGTAATAACAGATTTAATAAAAACCTCCTCGAGCATTGCTTGAAATACGTAAGTATTGCGTACATCTAGAGCGGTATTAAAATCATTCATCTAAATAATGTTCAGATGATACACACGTAATAATTTTTACATACGTAATAATTAAAATGAGGAGACATTCTCACACAAACAAATGTAGTCCCAAACGAACAATTTGAATTTTAACTGTACGGTTTTATCGAAAAAATGTAACTATTACCTTTTCTAATGGAGAGTTATTAATGTAAAAACACACACTACACTGGTAAAAATCTTAGCCTGATTGTGCAAAATGTGGTTACAGAATTATCAACAAGTTTTTAAGGGTTGTTGGTAATTCTGTAGCTCTGCCTACCCCATTCTGGGAATGAAGGTGTGACTTTTTTTTTAGTAGTTATTAATGTTTAAAATTTTCTCGAGCAGCAATGTTGCAGAGGCAAACGAGTTAGGTACAAGCAATCAAATGTTAGTGTCATGTGTTAGCTTTGTTACCGATACATTGCGTGGCGAATTAGTTAGTATGAAAATAAACACTACACATTATGTTAGCAATAGGTACACATGTTTTTATGTTAATTAGGATGCATATTAACTGTTGTCAAAATATATGTTCGTATGCATGTCACAAACTGTATAGCACGGCTTATTTCCTGTACTATGACAAACTAATAAACAATGAAAAAAGAACTACATAGAACACATACAAGTGTTCGTCACACGAACCGAACGAATATTTTTAGTTATATTTATAGAAACCGTATGATAAACTGTCAAAACCTATTAGGTATGGGTCATACACAATCTTAAAAACAAAAGTTGTCTCTCCTGTGGTCAATAGTTAAAAGCTTATGTGCATATAAGTTATGTTTTTATATGACAGGTCTAAAGCAGGCCTGACGGTGTTTTGCGGGAATGGGCTTAGCCAGAAAATTAGGCCTTAAAAACGTTAACTTTCGGTGTGTCCACAGGAAAGACCGTAACCTAAATCTGTGTATGACCCATACATATGGTTTCAAACAAAGAAAGGGAATCTATTTTGCTACCTGGAACTTGGCAAGTCTTAAGAATTCAAAATTACTTCGAGGGGGGAAAAATTCGTCACTAAGGACCGATTTAACAATTATTTACTGAGTGTAAGCGTGATCTAAAGCACTGAAGTTGCAACTTTTTAGGTACGTTTTTATAATTCTATTGTTTGTATGACCAACAAAAGTTTAACGTGCAATTCACCTGTCCTTCCTTTGGATCCTCCAATGATACATAACATCATCACACCTTCATTCCCAGAGAGGGTTAGGCAGAGCTACAGAAATACCAACAACTCTAAAAAGAAATGTTAATAATTCTGTAACCACATTTTGCACAAGTAGGCTGAGATGTTTACTAGTGTATTAGTGACAGGTTGCAAGCCCATCGCCTAACAGTACTACAAGCCTTTATTCCCTTAGTGGCCTTTTACAACATCCACGGGAAGACATGGAGTGGCACTATTATAACCCGGCAACCACACAAAAAATCCACCAATGATATAAATTAATATAGACATACCCAAATATAGCAATAGCAGGCAACGTCATCCCAGCTCCAAGCAGAAACACGGCGCCAGGCAGGATGTTCAGAGTGGCCATGTAGACCCGGGAGTACAGGGGACCATACACCAAGGGCATGGTGGCTTCTGCCAGGCCAAAAAGGGAGTTCACTTTGCCTGTAATGAATTAAAAATGGATGTCATCAATCTTCTTAAGGCGATGACCAGTGTTGGACACGTTAAGCTGACCGGCAATTAATATTGCACACTTAACTCTTAATTCAAAGAGCATACGGTCCTGTATTGATTGCTCCAAAACAAATGAATTACCTTATCGTCTGGAAAATAAGAATCAAGTGTCCATGTTTTGGTCCTCATCCATTATAGGTTCCATCATCCTAACTACGAGTATCTTCTATACATATATCTAACTATACACGTTATGTCATACGTCACTGTCTAATAAAATTGACTGACACAGTTTAAACAGCTGAAAATCAACCCTCCACGAAAGGAAAAGGGGGGAGAAGAAAATTATTACTACGGGCACGAACTCGAGGGCGTCCTCTAATCCATACTAATATTATAAATGTGAAAGAAACTCTGTCTGTCTGTTTGTTACGCTATCACGAATAAACCACTAAACCGATTTAGATGAAATTTGGTATGGGATCGCGAGCATGCAAGCTTCCATATAATAAGGTCGTGTGGAATACTTTTTGAGCTGAATCGATACTTCTACAGGGCGTTTCGCACACGAGAAGTTCTGCTAAAGGCACATTTCTTCACTACGTTTGCGAAAATCGCTATACGTTTGTTTTCGCTTAAAGCATTTCGAAATTTGATCAAACTTTCTAAGAATTAAAATGCGCCGTACAGAAAAGATAGCAACTTTTGCACACGCAGTAACTATTTGCAGAAGAGACTTTCTGCGAGAAGGACTTTTTGTACAGAAAATAAATAAATAAAATATATCAGGGGACCATCTCACACAAATTGACCTAGCCCCAAACTAAGCTAGCTTTTACTATGGTTATTCTTAAATACATAGAAAACATCCAAGACTCGGGAACAAATATTCACGCTCATCACACAAATAACTGCCCTTACCGGGATTTGAACCCGGGGCCACAAGCTTCAGAGGCAGAGTCACTACCACCTAGGCTAACGTGTCGTCAAAACAGTGGATGCAACGTTTTGCGAATAACGCATTTTGCAAAAGGACGTTAAGTGAACGAGACCTTATTTTTACTGGGGGGTTATCATGACATAACAATGCAGTTCTGTTTACGCTCAGAGAAAAGGACAGAGCTATGACAGTTATATAGCTCTGTCCTGTTCTCTGAGCGTAAACCGAACTGCATTTTTATGTCATGATAACCCCCTGAACACAAATATGAATGGTATTGTGTGTTTTAGAAGACTATAATTGTACAAAGGTCTTCCCACACCTATGGACGAGGGATCGGCGTTAGCTGATCAAAAAACTCTTTATGTCGTCGCAATAAGTTCTAAAAGACGTCAATAGGTTTGGGGAGACCCCAACTTACCAAATTCTTCTCCGCTCACTAGCTTAGTTGCAATAGATCGCATTGCTATAAACGACGTCCCATTCAATATTTCTAGTAACGGCGCTGAAAAATAAATATTCTTATTAATAGATAGAACTATACGGGATCGATGAAGAGATTGACTAAAGTATTTCCGTTTAAACAGATTTCCGACTGATTTCTTTTAGGATGGATTCAGTTTTGACCCTGTCCTTGTTTAGAATCATTTATTTTTCCTAAGTATGTTGTAATTTCACATATATGTGTGCATTATTTGGCCGATGGTGATTAGTGTTTCTGACTGTACCTAAGTATAGTTTAATATTATTTCATACTTATATTAACATAAATTAATTAATTAGTTTCACTTAAATATACGTTTAATTATTACCGCCAATTCTGACGATTATTCTTTCCATCAATACTAATATTATAAACGCGAAAGTAACTGTGTTTGTTTATATATTGGACCGTTTTAAATAAAAATTGGTATAGACATAGCCTAAACCGCTGGTAAGGACAAAGGGTTAAAAAAATTGGATAGTTCCCTAGGGAATAGCGATGAACACCTTCTACACTTCTAAATAAACAGCGAGAAGTGGAACATCATCAACATGAATGATTTTGTTGTAACAATTATATAAACCATAGTTCCCAATTGTTATACGTTTTGTATTTTAGTTAATTCACTATTGTAATTGGTTCCTTTTTTAAATGTAAACCGCCTCACAGGGTCCCAAGATACAGGCTCAGCCTAGTTTGGGGTCCACAGGATATTGTAAATCAAATCAAATCAAAATGTTTAAGTATTTTCTGAATACAGTTTCTTAACCCCTTACCGCAGAGGAAGCTATATATAAGCTTCATGCATTTTTTATATTTTTGACTGGGTCTTTTTAATGATTTGAAGTATAGTTAATGAAAAAACTAAGAAAATGATGCAATGTCTTTAAAGTTCATTTTCACACATACAACTTAAGTAATTTTCAAACTTATAATTTATGCAGTAAGATGCGTAGCATTGTCAAAATTCAAATTTGGAAATGTACTTTAAAGACAGCGTTTCACTTTCGATATGCTATGCGTTAAGGGGTTAAGTTGTACACATTATTATTAAAGTCCAGTGTATTCAGCCTGCATGCAGGCGTGAAAATATTAATAAAATGTCAAAAATTCAAAGCTATACATATAAAATTGATAAATAATGAAAATCAAATTCAATTATAATCGAAAGTCAACAAAAATTCAAATAAAATTACAAATTAACACCAACATTACGCTCGAGAAAATCCTTAACGCTGTAATAGCACTTATCAAAAAGCCAGTTTGTCAACTTATTCCTAAACATTATATCCCTGGAGCAATCGTATATCCTTTGTACTTACCTTGTTTAAACCATTTATTTTCTTTTAGTTAATTTATCCTCTTATTCTCTCTTATTCGCATAATTCGCAATCAGATATTTCATCCACCACATCACCTCTGGAACACCCACCCACCCAAGTAGTTTTCTGATCTATGCCAGCCAGTTCCGACCTGATTCCACTTTAATTCTTGTTCAAAATTAAACCGTTACATACTCGTATATAACTTGAGTGCATCTGCAGAAGCGAAGTTCCCAGCTCGGACTTACTGTTTTCGGCAACTGAGCTTGAGCAGTTTAAGTTAAAAGGTGGCCATCCACTACTCTTGCAAAATCATTTATTTTTATACTTTAAGGGCTTGTTTTACAAGCCACAAGTAAATTTATCCGTTAAATAAAGAGATATCTTTGTCTTTTTTCAAGTGTAAGAATGGGAAAGGGCTAAATTTATTTGACAGATATGCTTGACGATTGTGAAACAGGCGGTGAGTGTTTTTTCGTCCCGTTTACAAGGTCAAATGACCTAAGGCGACGGGTAGGGAAATCTTTCCGTACTAACTTTGGGTAAGTTATGTTTTTGTAGTGGTTCAAAATCGATATTATCATCACGGATATATTTAACTAGAAGACGCCCGCGACTTCGTCCGCGTAGAATTAGTTTTCCGCAACTCCCCCTTTATGTAGGTATGTAGATGACACTAGTAAATCACAATTGGATAGTGTCGTGTTTATTATGTCAAATATCTAACTTATTTCTGTTCCCTCGGGAACTATTTAATTTTCCGGTATAAAAAGTATCCTATGTCCTTCCCCGGGATTTTTAGTTATCCCCATACCAAATTTCATCAAAATCGGCTCAGTAGTTCCTGAGATTAGCGCGTTTAAGCAAATAAACAAACTCTTCAGCTTTATATATTAGTATCAGTGGCGTTTTCCAAAAAATAAACGGTATTTTTTCCATTACGTCACGAAAATTAGTCATATATTTTTATACTGCCCTCATAAGCCAACAGGCGGTATTTCAAATTAAATAAGCATAGCAGATTCAAACCTCACCTGTTAGTAATATGGTCGAACTCGCGACAGGAGTTTTGTTTGAGATACTACTATTTGTCTTAGAGCAGTAATAGTTAATTTTCATGGCGTAATGGAAAATTACGGTTGGTAATTTTTGTCCTTAACTATAGGTACTTTTTTGGAAAAGCCCTTAGATATCTCCTTAAGTGCGTCAGCCTAAATACGAGATTTTAAAATGTATTTTATATTCTCTAAAATAAAATAAAGATATCTGCGAAATGAATTGGCAATAGTACCATTGCAAAAAGTTCACCGGGTCGGGTGGGTAGGTGATATTTTTTTTTTATCGGTATTCCACCGTAATAACATTAATTCTCAAACAATACCCGTATCTATTACGGTTCAAAATATACAGTTCTTTAACGGATCCCGTTGTGCTCCCTTCGGATATGGAACCCTAAAATGGGACGTAATGTTTTGTTATTTCATAATTATCATTGACAAGTTGTTAAGTTGTGAAACGTTTCTGCTTGTATTGGTGTTATTTGTTCTGAGATAAAACCTTTAAATATAACTACATAGGTATTAAACACACACTACTCGTACATAATCGTACTACGTATATCACGTGAATTGATTAATAATATAAACAAAAATTATGCTGCTTTATGTATCAAGATCTTTGCACAAATGTTTATTAACACTAAAGTTACATTACACCTTTTATAATAATAATAATAATAATAATAATCACAGGACAATGTCACACTAATTCACCTAGTCCCAAACTAAGCTCTAGGCTTGTACTATGGGTACTAGACAACGATAAACATACTTAGATAGAGAAATAAATACTTAAATACATAGAAAACATCCAAGACTCAGGAACAAATACTCGTGCTCATCACACAAATATCTGCCCTTACCGGGATTTGAACCCAGGACCCCTAGCTTCGAAGGCAGGGTCACTCCCAACTAGGCTAGCGTGTCGTCGTGTGTGTTTATCACTTTCTAATTCGCCAAGGTATTTTTTTTTTTATGTTAAAGAAAAGGCACACGAGCACTCAGACCACCTGATGGTAAGTGGAATCTGAGACCCAAAGACATTTGAATTCTCAAGACTATAATCCTAAGAACTCAAATGCGTTGCCAACCCTGAGGACTAAGATGGAATGCCTCTATGCTAGTAATAACAGTAGTAACAGTAGTAGTATCAGTAGTAGTATGCTAGTAGTAGTAACAATATCTATATAGTGTGCTCAAAATATGCTTTGTCCTTATCTCTCATTGCGACAATTCCATTTGACTGAAAGGGACAGCGCGTAATTCAACTAAAATAGGGTCTTGACAAAAGCGCGTGGAGCTAACCCCATGTTCTGTTTAGTCCGCAAGTGAAAATACTCTTTTACCGATTGTCCTCGCGTATGTTATCCATGTACTTATTACTCTAAAAAGTCCATGGGAGTGTCTATAAATAACTCTACATTGGCGAAATATACCTTAACAGGCGGCCTATTATGGTCATGTTTATAGATGTGGATAAAACATCTGTCACGTTCTGACCAGTGTGCAAGTGCGACAGTGACGGATGCTTTATCCATCGCAATAGGGTGAATCAACTTTTAAGGTACTCCCCAATTTTCGACATGTCTCACTATGTCACCTTAATTTGGTAGAATGCAATTTTTTTTTTGATGTGTTCAATATATTGAATAAATCAGACAATTAAACTTACTTTCTAGCTGACAATTTTAAAAATTCTTCTATGATTTACACAAATATATCAGGTAACGCAGGGGACGACGTTGTCCCCGGGTTTTGTATGAAAAACGTGCATTTTCCACTGCGTTACCATGTTTTTACAAAATTATAGAATTGGTTTATGATTATGAATAGTGAAATCCGAAAATCTGATTATCTAATTTTAACATGTGTAAACCATTATCAATCTCACATAGTCTAGTAAGTTTTTATTAGCGTGTAGAAAAGGAGGACTTTAAAAGTTGATTCACCCAATAAAGGCGACCATAAAACCGGCCCAGGAGTAAAAACAAAAATTAACAAATATAATTAGAACTAAAATAGGTTTATAGTGCGTTTATAAATAAGGTATATTTAACACTGGTAAACATCTTGGCTTGATTGTGCAAAATGGGGTTACAAAATTATCAATAAATTTAGAGTTGTTGGTATTCTGCAACTCTGCCTACCCCACTCTGGGAATTAAGTTGTGACGTTTTATATGTATGTATAAATAAAGGAGTCCGCCCTCTCTCCGGCAAAGTAGTCAAAGCCATCAGACGCTAACAACGTAGGTCCCTCAAAAAAAAAAAAAAAGGGAGTTAGTCGCTAGTTAAAAGTATAGCTCCATCTATTCATTGGATTGTGGCCCTGAAGAAATAAGTAACGGCTTAAGCCCGTCCCCCGGTAATACCCGACAATCAGCGGAGTTGACGCGTGCACTCTAGCGACGGGCGATAAAGACTATTTGATCACAACCTCTGTCGTCTTTCAGTTTATGACAAACTTAAACATTATGTATGTATGTATGTAAACTCTTTATTGCACAAAAATATAAATATTACAATTATAATACTAAACTAATGTACAAAGGCGAACTTATCCCTAAATGGGATCTCTTCCAGCTAACCCTGAAGCAAATGAGTAAGGACAATGCATGGGGTTGGACACATACAAGTTTGCACAAAAAGTAAAAAGAAATGACAATACTTATAAATAAATAAATAAATTTTAAACAAATTAGCAGGTACACAAACTAATATAAACGTACATGTATAATACACACATATAAACTCGTATATACATATATACATATATACATATATACCTACATAAATATATAAATAACAACTCTAATCATTATAGGAACCTGACTTCACGACTCATTCAGCCACAAAGTTTTTAAATCACCAAATAAAATAATTATTAAATAATCATTATGTACCTAACTATCCTACTAAATATTAATGTGACTTAGACCGTTACTTCTTTGCGGTGCAACTGTTTGACGGATTGGATTGGGTTTTAGTGGTGCGGGGTCCGTCCTGATCGCTACCACCATCTTATCCATTAACCAACCGCCAAGCAACATTGTTGTGTTCCGGTGTGGGGATAAGTCAACCGGTGAAATTACTAGCATAGAGGCATTCCATCTTAGTCCTCAGGGTTGACAACGAATTTGAGGTCTTAGGATTATAGTGTTGTGAATTCGAATGTCAGGTGGCCTGAGTGTTCGTGTGCCCTCTAATAATCATAAAAAAAGTTCGCGATGGAATAACGAAATCTTCGCGGACCACTCGGGCAGGAGCTAGTCTATACATGTATCTCTTCCGTGAATTAACAGACAAAGCACGGCCGAAACCGCTAAACGGCGGCGGGAGAGCACTTGCATGAAGTTAAATATTTAAAGTCCATTTCATCTTGCTTCTCTCATTTTGTAAACAGTTTTATAACCTCAAAATGCATTTTTTGTCTAAATTGGCCGTTTTTGAGGAAATGAAGCAACTAAAGGCAAGATATTTCCCGAATCCACATCATGGATTGTTACTTTTGTGAGGAAATGGTTATTTTAGGTGAAAACAGAGCATTTTTAACTTTAGAAAGTTTTCGCTAAATAAGACGAGAAAGATGGAATGAACTTTATACCTATCGCTAAATTTTTCGTATTTCCGAATTAGTGTCTGTAAAAAAAAACTCCTCTACGAAAACACGAACACATGCTCTAAATGTAATATTCTTTTTTTAAATGAATGTATGTTTCTACCCTAATACAATAATCAATGAACAAGTCTCATTTTTGATATTGGCGTCTATGAAACAATATTATGCTGAACAAAATTCCCCCTCCCATTACTTTGATTAAAATGTAAATACCCTATTTCGCCCCCACAACTCTGACGAATCTAATGACGCCTCATATACTAAAGTCTGTCAAGCCGTTTAGGCTGCAGAGCGCGCCATAAAAATAGACACACATACAAACGTTCGAAAAACATAACCCTCCTTCTGACGCAGTCGGGTAAAAATTCACCCGAGCTTTCAGAGCTAGCAACTCTTGAATTGCCCAAACAATTTTCACCATTCCAATTTAACTAGCTGCCAATTAAAAAACCCGCATTGAAATTGATTTTGTTTAGTGGTTCAGAACTTTAGAACAAAAGACCTGTCAAGAGCTATCATCAGTGTAGGGTTTCGCATGCTACAAAAATAATAAAACTTTCTTCAAATACCGTAACTATTAATAGTTAATTTTACACAATTAACTTCTGTTTGACCATAAGGCCAGTTTGGAGCAGACCTTAGCAGGTTCTGAACTCCTGGTGACAGGGTGACTAAACGCCCTTATCTGAATGATTGTCAAATTAGATTAGCTTGACGAACTGGTTTCCTTTAAGGAGGCTTGACTCCATTCAAAGTTATTTGGTGTTCTCCTAGATGATTTTGTGTAGGTAAAAATGTTCTAGTCTCCTCTTACAAATCTCCCTAGCCCCAGCCTTAGTATCTTTTAAAACATAAGTTGCAATGGAATGAAGTCTACTGAGTGGTGACAGTTTTTCTTTCAAGAGGAATGTGACGCTCAAATTTTTTATACAATATGCCGTAACGTTTCTCTCCCTTTAAACCTAGAGCGATTTGTAAGATTTTTGAATATGTTGTATGTAATATGGAAAACTAGGTTTTTGAGTACT
Source organism: Acleris holmiana (assembly GCA_949316455.1). Classification (NCBI taxonomy): domain Eukaryota; kingdom Metazoa; phylum Arthropoda; class Insecta; order Lepidoptera; family Tortricidae; genus Acleris; species Acleris holmiana. The sequence continues at coordinate 17,989,560 of OX438767.1, forward strand.
CCTTTCAGAAAAGAAATGAAAAATTCATACCTAGTTTTCATAATAACTAAAACATATTCAAAAATTGTGGAAATCGGACTTGATTCATGGGGTGAGAAACGTTACCGCCAGGAGCTTCTGTATGTTTTTTTTGACACCTTCGAGATTTAAGCGTCGCCTTTTTTTCGGTTTCATTTGTAGTTTTGTGGCACACACGACGTTAAAAAAGAAAAATACCAAGTGAACTTACCTAAATATATTTCCAGATTATTTCTAGCAAATGCGTAAGCGAAAGACGCTACAATTTTGCTTGTGCAAGATACGATCCCCAAAATAGTGTCATCAAGCTTTAGATAATTGGTGAAGAGGCTTATGGAGAAAAGAGTACCTGAAAAATAATGCACAAACGTGTAAGAGATCATAGTATATTGTTGCTGAGGGTAGAAAGTACGCAATTTATTGACCAGACTAATAAGTCAAGTGGCCAATAGGCCACAATGTAGTTATTTTAGTATACAAATACATAAAATGTCAGTAAACATATTTTTGTTAGGCTCTATTAATATTTTGATGAGGATGATGTCATGTAATGAATTTAATTTTCCTGCAACTATTTTGTGTCTATACAAAATTACGGGAGAGGCATTTACTCACCAGTGGGACACAAGCTCAGGGGTGATTCTCTCAACACAGCGCTGCGTCGATCTCAAAGGTGAAATTTTATTCGGCAAGATTAAGAAGTCCCGTCGAAGAGTACAAAACACAACACATTTTAGCGCGTGCCTTCTCAATTAGGCAGCAGGCAGGTGAGTCGAGTTCAGTGTTGTATAAAGCTGCCTATTTAAGAAGGCAATAAAATGTGTTTAGTATGCTCCCTCGGGACTTCTTAAACTTGCCGGATAAAACTTTACCTTTGAGATCGACGCAGCGCTGTATTGAGAGAATCACCCCCAGGCTAACAAAATATATAAACGGGTCATACACACTCTTAAAAACTAAAGTTGTCTCTCCTGTGGTCAATAGTTAAGAGCTTGTGTGCATATAAGTTATGTTCTTATATGATAGGTCAAAAGCAGCCCTGACGGCGTTTTTGCGGGGATGGGCTTAGCCAGAAAATAAAGCCTTAGAAACGTTAACTTTCGGTGTGTCAATAGGAAATACGGTAACTTAAACCTTTGATGACGGATTAGGCTTCAATTGATAATTTGACGATAATTATTATTTAATAAACAGTGAAAATTTACAAGAGTAAGCAGAAACATTATTTTTACGCGCCCTTAATCTTTTTACTTCATAACTTGTTTACTAACTCGCAAACAGTAAGTGGTTTATCTCTGTCTGGCTGAGATAAGTAATCTTTATAATCCTAGGAAGCCACTTACCTATTAAGTTCGTGACAATACTGTAAGTGGACCAAATACTGAACTGGACTTCATCCCAATTGAATCTGTATCTTGCAAATAAATACATGACTGTGAATTCACCTGTAATTAATTAAACTATGTTAACGATTATATATTCAACCAGTAAGATAGAAGAGTACACTTATTAGTAGCTAGGAGATCTTTATTTTATTACTGCATCTCATTTTTGTAGAATAAGACAAATAAAAAGGACTATTTGAGCGACAAAGAAGTCGCGCTTATTTCTGTGGATAAATGTGGCGTTCACTCTCGCGTATTCTTGTCAGAAAGTGTCAAATAAATTATCCAAATTTATCCACAGTGATAATCGCAGCCATGATCGTAACCGTAATATGCTGCAGTGGATCTTTCTACGCCGGAGTACAACTTCCCTGTGACTTGTTCGTCGCCCAGTAGTTATATTTCTTTCTACTTAGTCTTTAACAAAAGAGCCGCACATATACTGGATGTGGCCTGTAATAGGAGCAATAAATTGAGGGATCATTTCTACTCTATAAACGTAGCAACATTTGTTCTACAACTTTAAAAAAATACGTTTTTTTTTTTTCGATTTAACTTAATAGCATTTTCAATGTACTCCATCCAATAGTCTAGTTGACATCTACTGTCAACTAGACTTGCGAAATTACGAAGTTTGTAGGTTTACAAAATTCGTAGTTTTCGCAATACATTGCTTGCTTGGAAAATCTAAACTCATTAATATTTGGTTAACAATCAATTATTTTCAAAAGTTGTAGAATAAATGTTGTTACGTTTGTAGTGTGGAAACGGTCCCTCAATTTATTGCTCCTATTACAGGCCACACCCGGTATTATACTAGACCTTAGGGTTAAAATATAATCTGTGCTAGTGAAACTGATGAAACAGCTTACCATGCATTGGGCCGAATATTACGCAGACCACTATAAGTAGCAGGCAAACGCGCTTTCTTCTGTTCCCGGCCCCTTTTCTGAAGACCACCCTGAAGGTTTCTGCGACCAGGTTCACGTCGAAGAACTCAGTCAAATGCCCCATGCAGCCCTTCGTCTTCTAGAAGTTTTTAAATTACTAGAATATCATCAACGTAACTAGCAGTTTACATGTTTTTACTTAAGCTTTTGAAATCATTTCTGGGATGTTGAATATTAAACGAAGAGATGAGGGAAATCTGTATAATTCTAATTAAAAAAAAAGCGTTAATCGGGGAAATTGCGTCTATTAAAGAAACGCGCTTACAATATATTTATGCACTACCTACTCTAAATGTTAAGTGACAGGTAATATCAACAATGATAAATAAATTTAAAGCCAAATAAAAATGGAAAAAGGGTAAAGTTGAAAAAGATATGGCACTTACATTTTTATCTTTAGCGTCTCTCTTCGGATCGTGTAAGTAGTAGTAGCCATAAATTAAACTAAAGAAGTACAGAGATGACGATATGGAGAACACGCCGTAGTAGCCCACCCAGGTTAACAAGACTCCACTTAACGCACTGCCTATCGGGTATCCTAGTGACATGCAAAGATTCACAATGCCTACTCGATATGTTCTTTCTTCTACAGTTGTTATATCACCAATGTAGCTAAAAACACCAATGAAGTTGGTGAACCAACCCCCTGTTAGTGCAGGAAATATAGATTCAGTTAACGCTGCAACTTCGACGGGCAATTCGTAAAAAAAATAAGTGTTTACTATGAACCCGATGCAGGTAAGAAACTCCCCCACTATGGGCAAAAGTATGCATGGCTTTCTCCTACCAGTTTTATCGCTCCAGGCACCAACAAACAAAATCAAAACTACTGGGAGGGCAGTCTGTAATACATTCTTCCAGGCTTGTACACTTGCCGTTAATTTCTGCACCTCTTGTTCGTAGTATGTGTAATTCTCTGTCTGTCGCAGATACAATGCGTCGCATATTTCGGCACTATAGTTGAGGTTGACACGGCATGCTTTTTCCAAATTTAAATTCTGTACTGCTAACGATGCTAATACGCTCGGCATTACGTAACAAGCCATTATTGGTTCCACTGTTGTGTTATCCTTTATTAACTTTAACCGTTGTCTAATTGTGAGTTTCGCTTTTGTTTTCTTGACATTAGTAGCGTCTTCACTTTTTAAAGGTGATAACTCATTAGATTCATTTTTCTGACCAATTTCTTTATTATTTTGTTCAATTTCTTTTAGTTTTGGATCCATATTTTATGGATTTGTTTTAATACTTTTTTTAATTAAACTTGCTAATTCATATTCAACATTAGTCCATTAACAGACTGCCTAATATTTGTATTAACCACTGGTGAGAACAATCGAGACTGACTTAAGCAATATTATTTTCCCTGATTGCAGTTATTTGTTTTACTATTAATTTATCTGATATGTGCAATATACAATTGTCAGTCTATCACAATATTTGTTTTAAAATATACAAAGTGAACTCGATAACACAGATTGCTTGGGCTTGAGTCCCTATAATTCTCGTGTGTGTGCACTTAGAGATTAAATTAGTATGTTTGGTTTTCCCTTGCGGTTGATAATAGTACATACAGCCTCGACGTCTTTGTGACGCAGCAATGAAGTCAACAAGACGCGAAACAAACAACAATGAGTTGATATTGATCCTCAGTAGCATTTTTTCTGCAAGGATTTTACTTGTATTCCAAAGCATTGATAATACAGAATGATATCGTTGGCGACAAGTTTAGTGTATTAGTATTGATATCTAATAATTTAAAGTCTTTCAGATAGAACTGAGTTGTTACTGTTAACTCGAACTCGAACTGAAACTGTTATTTCGATGGGGTTGCGTATGGATTGTTTTTTTTAATGTTTACGTCTGGCTCACGTTTTCATGATGAGTATTTATAGTTGCTATTGATTTGATGAAAACCACACTTTTTAAGCATTTCATTTATTGACATCAAAACCGGCTACAGTGATTTTTACGTTTCAGCATCTTTATCTCTGTCATCACTGTTTCTCTTTCTTTCTTTTCTCTCCCCATAAAAGAGGCACCTGAAATGTACACGTTCATTAAAAAAGACATCAGACTCAACTGAATTATTTTGTTTAGACTTCCCAGGTTAATGCTTCTTAATATATTAGAGCAGTACTTCTAGATTATTAATAGAAATCAAATCATCAATCTTTGTTTTTCTATGAAACATGAGTAAAAATATATTGACAATCACTACTTTTTATTTTATTTTGCTTGCATGTGTGCGTGCCTCGACTGTACATGCCACGAGCTACCACAAGCAAACTCAACAGGTCGGACCGAACCGGTTTAATCGAGGCCGCATTAGGTTGCGTGCGTATTGAACAACGTGCGTCGACGCAACCGCCCACGTGGCAATAAGTAACGGAAACTCTTAACGGGCCGGAGATGGAAATAAACATATTTTTTTATACTATGGCAATAGCCAGCCAAACTCTGTTAAGAAGCTGAGATCTTCTGGGAGCACAGAGAGTTACAATTTGAACTAAGTAATAATAATTTTGTGAATATGTAAACAACAAGCGGCTTACAATATTACATACATACATACGCCTTCATTCCCAGAGTGGGGTAGGCAGAGCTACTGAAAAACTAACAACTCTAAAAAGACTTGTTTACTTATAATTCTGTAACCATTTTTATCACATTCAGGCCAAGAAATTTACTCGTGTATTAGTGACAGGTTGCAAACCCATCGCCTAACAGTACTACAAGCCCTTATTTCCTTAGTCGCCTCTTAAGAAATTCACGGGAAGACATGGAGTGGCACTATTAGCCCGGCAACCACTTACAAGTGGAGATAATTTTAGTTAAAAAATAAGAATAAATACCCGAGTATAGCAATAGCGGGCACTGAGAGCAAATTTCCTAGCAGGAAGAATGCACCAGGCAGGATGTTCAGGGTAGCCATGTACACCCGGGAGTACAAAGGACCATACACCAATGGCGTCATGGCTTCTGCTAGACCGAAGAGAGAGTTGACTTTACCTGTGAAAAGTTTTCAATGATTTACGGTTTAGGTAAGAGGGATTCTCATGACTGCAAACAGACTATTGCAAGTGCGTTGCCAACCTTGAGGACTTAAGAGTCCATGCGTGATGCCACGCCCTCACACGAATCAAAATGGCTTTGTGTATGCTTACGTGCGAAGAACGTGAAATGGAGTTGGTTGGTAGTTATGGTTTGACTTTGATTGCAGCGTGAAATTCAAATAATTGCCGCTCGATTAAAAACCACAAAACTTATAAAAAAAAAAACAAAATTTAAAAATTATAAGTACTTAACAATTAAATAAAAATATATCGGTAAAGATCGTAAATAAGCAAAAAAGGTGTCGATATGAAAAAAAATGCAAATTCACCTTGTTTTTTTGAGTTCTCTTAACATAAGTTCATGACAAAATAATGGGTATATACATTTGTAAAATAAAAATGAGTTTTTGTTGCTTCTATCAAGACAAGCTGGACATTTACTCTAAAATATTTTCGGTGGACTGAGTGTCCAAAGTTACTAGTCAACTAGTAACTATCTGTTTGGCCTCCACAACGTAGCAGTTCCTTATATTACATTGGACAATGTTATAAACCGATGAAGTAAAGCGAGTACAAAGCAAGTTAATAATAGACTACTGCAGATTGCACATGTCTGAAACAGTGTAATCCTAACAGAGTTTATAACTACAGCCACACAGTTATACAAAGCTAAAAGGAACTAAACGCCTATGAACTTCATACTCTCATAGTGCTTCTCTTAACCCTCTGCAACTGAGGTGACATTTTAGAAACATTCTACTGAGGTGGGGTCTGTCAGACGTCATTTTTGATAAAATATAGAAAAAATACTAATGGGTCAATGGAAAGTATTGTTTATTTAGTGTATAGCATGATTATTTAATTTTTATGTGGAATTTATAACAAGCATGTATATGGGCTTCTAAATAAAAAAAATGACATTAACTTGAACAAGGTAAAAAAATCTGGAGTTTTTAACATAGGTTAGTTTATAATGCCCCGAGTCTTTAGGAGAGGTTGCTGAGCGATACAGACCTATTTCACGCTATAAAGCGATTTTTTTTTGGGGGTGTCTGATAGACGTCACGTCAGTCGCAGAGGGTTAAAGTCAACAACAAAGGTTATCTATTAGCTCTAGATACGGATAGAGGCGCAGTTCTATGTTTTATTACCTAGAATAACATTTCACGGCCGATAACGCGATGTGGAGTCAATTTTGCAAAGAAATCGAGATACCGGGTACATGATAATTTAATTATATTTCGATTAAAGATGAAAATGCTTCAAAACGATGGAACCAGTAATGGCCAAGGACTAATGATGGATATGCGATCTTATATTAAAGAATATAAGAGTTTTGCAACAATTTCTTTATGGCCGTATAATCTTTAAACAAAGAGTTAAGTATCCATTATTGGTACCTGTCAGCCGAAAGTGTCCAACACTGGTGCTACCACCCTAATATTGTATTGGGATTATTATAGGTACGGACAACACAGACTAACACGACGGTATCTGTCATATCAATATCGTTGGCCTTTCGGTGGCAAGGAGTAAGCAATACCATATTAACCTTAGAAAATATACGGTACTATGGTATTCAAGGACTATCAAAGGGTTAATAAGACATTCTGGTTTGTACATCGTTTCCAGTCACTCTCATACAATCTTATGAGAGTTTAGCCGAATTCAGCAGAGCCCGAAAGCATAGTTTAAATAGAGCAGTACTTCGTCTTCGAAGTTAGGTACATTTCGCGGCTTACATGTGCGAGTGCCTCGACCATACGCGCCGCGAGGCACCACAAGCAAACTCAACAGGACAGCAGGGTGCAGGCCCAGTTCCAGCAGGGGCCTGCACCCGATCAAGTATCGAACGACGCGCATCGACGCAACAATTTCGTCACGTAAATGTTGAAATGGACAACCCTTGCGCCGGAGATTATTACTTTTCTATTTACATTAGATCGACGGTCTGTCATTAGCTATTAAACATAAATAAAAAGACTGCAAAACTTACCTATTTCTTCTCCACTCACCAGTTTGGTTGCTATGGAGCGTAATGCTATGGACAACGAGCCCGTTAAGATTTCAAGTAGTGGTGCTGAAACGGTAAACAAATCAATAAATACATATAACGGGACAATCTCATTCAAATTGACGTAGTACCATTCAAAATTATAGGCTTGTAGAATATAAATCATTTGTTGATTTTCGTGATTTTACAGACGTGATTTTACTGTTTAAATACTTTATTTCTACAAATTTTAATGCGCAACACGAAAGATAATTTCAATTTTCAACGAATGTATGAATTACTTTTTTGTTTTTATTATTTGATTTTGATTAATCGACCTGAAGCCGGCGACTGTTTCGTGAGTTTTGCTGTAAGAGGTTTAGAATATCGCATATTCACGAATCGTTTTGACGTCTTAAAGGTATGAAAAAATAGCAATTGATTGCTGTAAAAGTTGTCTAAAAAATTTATGAATTACTTTTTACCACCTGTATATATTTTTTTTGTGTAAAGAAATATGAACTTGGTAAAACTTTATAGAAAATGAACAAAAAATTGTTTTACATTTCGGCTTCTTAAAACACTCGTTCATAAAATTAAAAGAACAGTGATTAACTTCAGCTCAAAATCAATCCATTACCTTAAAAAAACATCCAAAAATTAAAAATTAAATAGCAATATATAATGTTTTAAAATAACCTAAATCCCGAATTTAAATTCTCGAGAAAGATAAAAAAGTAGCTCATTCATTCGTAACTCATTTATTCGATCATAACTGAAATGATATATCATTATGTGCATTAAAACTTATAGAAAATCAGTATTTAAACTGTAAAATCACGAAAATAAGCAAAACTGGCAAAATTTCGTATACAGCCTCTTAAGTACTCGTATATAGTGTTACTCGTATTAGGTTATATCTCTAGGTTTGTAGCATACTCTGGCACTAAGAAACGATAAACCTATTATTTAGAGAAACACATATAAGAAAAACCGGGCAAGAGCATGTCGGACCATGCTCAGTGTAAGCCGTTAAGTACTACAAACATAAAAATCAACAAGTAATAACTAATTTTCTATTTAAAGTCAATGGCGCCGTCTTAGATGATTTTAGCATGTATAAAAACTTTAATCGCCTGTATCTCAGGAACCAATGATACTTAGTCGTGATAGTTTTCCTTTAAAATTCGTTATATGCTCTTTGATTTGTTTTTTTTTCAGATTTTTAGTTAATATATTTTTGGCTCTAGGGAAGGGAGACACTTGATCCCTTTATCAAAGACCTATCCAACGATACCCCACACTATAGGGTAGTCAAGAAAAATATACATCCCATCGTCACGCGTAGGGGAGGTACCCTAAAAAAAGTTTTTTTTCATTTTGTTTCACCATCTTGTTGGCGTGACTAATACGCATATTCACGCCAAATTACAGCTTTCAAGTACCAAGAGTCTCTGCGCTAGGCTGCGGACGGACGGACGGACGGACATGGCGAAACTATAAGGGTTCCTAGCTTGACTAAAACATGCGCTCATTACACAAATATTTGACCAATCCGGGAATCTGACCCAGAATCGCCCAATTCGATTGAAATTCTTCCCTAGCGTCCTAAGTCCGAGGTCGGCCCAATAGGGGCGCCCTTAGGCATGCTAGTGTAAAACCCATTTATAGCGTGGACTCCCATCAGGAGTCCGCCCTCTCTCCGGCGAAGTAGTCAAAGCCATCAGAGGCTAACTACGTAGGTCCCTCAAAAAAAAAAAAAACCCAGAATCGCTAGCGTAGGCAGGGTAACTACCAAAATAATCCTTCGCCTTTTAATTAAATTAAAACGCAGGCTATAACTCTTCACAATTAAAACCAACATACAAATACCATAAGCTCACTGTAATTGTTTGATAGGATTGTGATTGTTTTGACACGCTAGCCTAGTTGGTAGTAACCCTGCCTTCAAAGCTAAGGGGTCCTGGTTCCAAATCTGGGTCTTGGATGTTTTCTATTTGTATTTAAGAGTATATTTCTCTTATAAGTAAGTTTATCGTTGCCTAGTACCCATAGTACACGCCTAGAGCTTAGTTTGGGACTACTGGGGCTAGGTCAATTCGTGTGACATTGTCCTGTAATATTGACGACACGTTGTAGATACATAGTACAAGCTTAGCGCTTAGTTTGGGATTAGATCAATCTGTGTGAAATTGTGGCTCCATTTTTATTACATTTATTTATTTAATTACCTAAGTATATTTCCAAGTTGTTTCTGGCAAATCCATACAGAAAATTGGCTACAACCTTACTTGTGCTAGAAATAACGCATAGAATTTTGTCGTCCATCTTAAGATAATTGGTGAATAGGCTTATTGAGAAAATCGAACCTGAAATATCAGACCAAAACAGACACATAAAATATTTTTTAGTTAAAATAAAAAATAATCATCTTTATTATTTTAAGTGGGCCCTGGGCCGAGATTCTACACGGTTAAACCATATTGCCTTTGACGTGTTATGATACTGTCAATGTTACGATAGCTCATATTTACTCGACAGTAATGGCGCCCGATTTAAAAATAATACAATAACACGTCAAAAGCAATTTTTATTGGGGTTATTATGACATTACTATATAACTGCTATAATAAATTCAGCCTAGGCATTAATAATGCGCTATCTAATGGTTTCTATGTCAGTAGGTTAAAAATGTTTTTACTTAAAAAGCATTTTATATTATCAAGGATTTTTATGTGTAATTAGTTAATTTTATTTTTTGTTTTTTATTGTAAATTTGACTTATGAAATAGCATTAAATTATTTGACTTTGAATTTGATTTTCACTTTAGCTGTGTCGATTACGCTCGCCGTAAAATTAATTGCATAGCCATGCCATAATAACCCCACGTAGAAACTATTACATGCCTAACCACCAGTTTAGAGACAGTTAACTTGTTCCTTATTCAAAACTTTGTATGTATGAAAAATTGACACTAAGGAACGGCGTCATCGTCATAAACTGACTCTGAGTTTGGCAGTAAATCTACTAGCGCTTGCAATAAAGACATTGTTTATAACAAGCGAATTTAGAAACTCAACGAACTTTAAGAAATTAAAAAAATACTTTTAGAGTGGTTTCAGACTAGTGTTTCTACGCGCCTTACGCCTGTTTTTACATACGCTTACACGCACGCTACTTTTCGCGCTTCAATAAACCGAGCGACCGCGCTTGTTCCAGCGCGGTCGCGTTCATAGTACGGTGTGTCAGATTTTTGTGGTTCAAGCGTCAACAGCCTTACAAGCGCGCCTAAGCGCCTCGTGTGAAAGACGCATTTAGCAAATTTGCACGTTTTCGAGTCAAACGCTTGTCTGAAACCGCTTTAAGTGCAAAGATAAAACTTAGCTACACTTATGTTACAAAAAAATGTATAATGAATATTGAAGATTTAGTATCTTACCTAATAAACCTATCACCATGGCATAGGTCTCCCAAATACTATATTGAACTTCATTCCAGTTGAATCTATATCTTGTAAATAAGTATAATACTGTATACTCTCCTGAAACGTATAAAATAACACCTTTATGATGTATGCCGTCAAAGTAAGAAGTGGAGTAAAATTATTAATTAATTCAATTTGACCTGTGATGACTTACATTAATGAAATAAATAAATAAATATAAACGTTTATCACATATCTCTAACATAATTACAGAAGCAGACTAACAAATGAATGATAATAACTGCGAGATGTTGCTAAATGCTCCCAACCAGCTGCATATTGCTTTAAGGCCAATGCTAGTCCTCCGCTGGAACCACCAATGGCACTGATTAAATTTAAAAAGCGATAATATTCAAATTAAGTATCAGTGGTCTTAAACTTGTTGCGTTCTATCATACTTTTAAAGATCATGGGCAATTTGAGAGTAGCACCAATAGAATTGAAAGCTGTATAATTAAAAAGGAATAATGTAAAACATCATTTCTTACTGTAGTCGCAAACACCTAGCTCACGGGAGAACAAAAATATGGCCACTTGAAAAGAAGATAGAATAGATAGATAGATAGATAGTTTATAGAAGCTTTGCCTAATTAAATATTGTGACGAATAACTATACAATTGGATGTAGATATTTGATGTAGAAAAAGATTTAAAACAATATTGTGGTTTTCGTGTTTGTACAAAACTTGTGTTTTACACCCAATTTCCATACAAAAGTACCCATGATCGTTTAGAATAAAGATATCAAGTAGGAAATTGGTAGCAATTGAGATATGCCACGAGTTTAGATCTAGCATCAGATAAATTCGTGAATTTACCGCTTACTATTAAACTTTCTTTGACAAGCCTTACTCTTATAAAATAGTTGCATCTTATTGGTTTAACTCCTATAGTTCAATGTTTGGAGGGAACTATTAGTAACCATTGATTAACATAAACTTACCCTGAAGTGGTCCGTATAAAATAAAAACCACCAGAAGAAGCAGGCATACTCGATGCCTTTTGTTCCCAGCTTCTTTTCCGAAGACCACCTTGAAAGTGTCTGCGACCAATCTCAGATCAAAGAATTCAGTCAAGTGGGTGGTGCAGCTCTTCGGTTTCTAAAGTCAATTTTAATGCTTTAGGTATAGTCGTTGACAGATGTATCCAAAGGAAATACTGTACGAGTTTTTTTTGCACTGTTACTAGCTTTCACTGTCGCCATTTATTTTGGATCACACTATTAATTACATTATAAGATATAAACAAAACATGGTTACGGTTTTTGGAGGATTTCACTATCACTAGGCTTAGACAAGGTGCTCTATGCGAATGTTATCGTTTTCATAAATGTATCGGATTGACGTTGGGCATGACGGTTGCGTCGACTTTTTATGCCAATTGCATACAAATTGGCACTTTTTGAAAATCGTTATCGTTAGCGTTATCGCTTATGAATCTCGTTGAGCTCCTACATGAAATAAGACGTAAATCTGCTCTTACACTCACCTCTTTCTCCAGTCTCTCCTTTTTAGAGTCTTGTAAAAAGAAGAATCCGTAAATCAAACTAAATAAATAGAGGCACGACGTTATGGTAAAGACTCCGTAGTAACCCAGCAAAGGCAGCAAGACTCCACCAAGTGCAGTCCCTAACGGCAGTCCCACTGACATGCAAAGGGTCACTATCCCTACTCTATAAGTTCTATCCTGTTCTGAAGTTATGTCACCGATGTAGCTATAACAACCAATGAAGTTGACGTACCAACCACCCGTAATAGCGGGAAAAATACCTTCAGTCAGTGCTGTTACTTCAACGGGCAATTCATAAAAATAATAAGTGTTTACTATGAACCCCAGGCTAGCCATCAGTTCTCCAACTATAGGAAGAAGTATACATGGTTTTCTTTTTCCAGTCTTGTCGCTCCAAGCACCAACAAACAAAATGAAAAATACGGGTATAGCGGTTTGAATAACGTTCTTCCATGCTTGTACACTTGCCGTTAGTTTTTGCACTTCGTCTTCAAAATGAGTGTAATTTTGTGTTTGCCGCAGATACAACGCGCGGCAAACTTCGGCACTGTAGTTCAAATTAACACGGCAAGCCTTTTCGAGATTCAAATTCTGTACTGCAAATGATGCTAGAACACTTGGCATTACATAGCATGCCATTATAGGTTCTATTGTTATATTCTCCTTTATTCGCTTTAACTTTTGTGTTATAGTTAGTATTTCTTTCGGTTCTGTGTCATTAGTAGCGTTACTTTCAAGTGGTTCAAGTTCATTTGATTCAAACTTCTGTCCAACTTCTTTATTGTTTTCATCTACATCTTCAAATGAATGATCCATCTTTTGGCTTGTCGCGAATTAGGTTATTTTTGCTTTCTAACTTTTATATAAATTGTGTTATCAGTAGTCAGTTCATTTAAAACGTCGGTATCAACTGATAGTTTTCAGAAAAAATAAAACTACATAATAAAAACCTTGGTCTCCTTTATTTGTGCGAGAACTAAAAATATATTTTTAAGCATAATATAACCGGCGGTTCTTCACAATGTTGACTTGTATATTACCTAATTAAAGAAGAACTAATGCCTTAAGTTCTACTGTATTTACAATGATAAAATTAGTGATGTTTATAGTTTTTTTGTTTCGGTTACAGTTGAATATCATTTGGACAAATTGAATAAGTAGGCCAAACTAACAATGCAATAATCAACTTAAGTAGTTAAGTTAAATACTCTTATTTTCCTACATTACACTTAAACTAAATTAATTAAGTGGGATCTCAACTGTGTTATTCAATGGCACTGCTGCTGCTTCATTCGAGGTTCCTTTTTTTAATCGGCTTAATCCTTTTCTATGCTCGTATAACAGCCAGCTATAACAAAACATGATAAATTTAAAGGAATAATTCTGACTCATTTTATTTAATGTGCCAAAAAACCTAATTATAATGAAATACCCAGTCGTAATGCAATAGTAGTTTATGTAACTGATACATAATGAGGGATCTTAACACACGAGTGTGGTCATAATAAGATCACACGAGTATTTTAAGGCAACATAAAATTTAAGAAAGTTAAAAACCAAACTCGGTGATCCTATTGCCACCTTCCGACTCCATCATCAGATCAGCTCTTACGTACCATTATGTTGCATTGTCGTCGGGTAAACATTTTCTCTGTAATTCCAGCCCTTTCTAATAAAGGGAACTGGTTCAAAATTGACTTGCCAGGTTTGTCGAAAATACACTAAGACAAAACTGAAAAAGTTTCTGTCAATAAAACACAGTTGTTGGTCAAGCTTATGTTGCCGATTGTACTTTTTTTTAAAGTAATTATCTGCTTATCAAGATCAAACTAATGAGTCCCAATACGGTGGGGCTACGTTACGTATAGCACAGATCCCGTCGCCACCTACCAAATTCATCATCAAATTAGCTCTTAAATACCATAATATTGTCATAGGTCGGGTTTAAATATCGCACTGCTAGATCAAAACAGTATCAGGGTCATACACAGATTTAGGTTAGCGTCTTTCCTGTGGACACGCCGGAAGTTAACGTTTTTAAGGCCTACTTTTCTGGCTAAGCCCATTCCCGCATAAACGGCGTCAGGACTGCTTTAGACCTCTCATACAAAAACACAACTTATATAACTTTTAACTATTGACCACAGGAAAGACAAATTTTGTTTTTAAGAGTGTGTATGACCCATCAACTCAAAACACAACTGTGTTTTAAAATTGCTGATACTGTTTTGATCAAGCAGTGCGATGTGGTCAAAATTAACATTCCATTAACGGAAACTGGTTCAAAATTGGTCAGCAAGCCAATTGAGAAGCGGACAATCTTACATGTACAGTCAGCAGCGGAAGTAGCTACACAATCGAAGAGCTCAACGTGATCTGCACTCGACTGTATTGTCAAGAGTATACGTCATGTCTATATCATTTTGAGCATGTTATTCTGCTTAGTTACTTTTGATGCTGACTGTACATACGAATATTAGTAATTTAAGAGCTAGTCGATGAAACTGCAATACCGCGTAACCAACAATTGCTAATGCAGCGTAACAGACTTGTGGCAAATTTTACAGGAGAGCATTGAAATTTAATATCTTTGTGTTTATTGATGCCGACTTACCTAAACTTAAATTTGACACAATTTCTTAGTTACGCGGCATTAGCCATTGTTGGTCACGCGGTGTTGCAGTTTCATCGACCTATGCTTTTGTCGGTAAAGTGTCCGCCATTCCTCTCTATTGATTGCTAGGTTCTTGACATCTAGAAACGATCTTGATACGATCTTCATAGAATAGTGCAAGTAAAATTATAGACTGTAAAAACGAGCTCCAAGGTCACTTAACAACCTATTATCATGTAATGAAAAAGGCAGCTGGTTCCTGGTTGTATTTATACATTAAATCCTTGTACCCTGATTTTATGACATGAGGGGAAGGCAAACTTGCACACTCGTTATAATATCGCTATAATTTATAAGTGATTAAAATTTAGTTTGAATTTATAGATTTTTTTATAACGTTATGCTACAACGAACGCAACGAAATCTAAATCGTATCAACACTAGAATAACGTTATGAATTGCACTCTGTTGTCAGTTTGTACTGTTGCTTGTTTGTAAGTCATAGAATCGAGCCGCTGGCGACTGTTAAGATGCATATCAGATGGGCGGCAATGAGGGCCACCGCGGTATTGCACGAACCAACGAAATTAGGTGGAGTAAGGGATGTGACGTTATTACATTATTACAGAAAATATCATTATTAAATTGGTATGAAGTTTATATTGTTATGATGAATACAGCTATGGATCCGACTTTTATATCGTTACTAGCGAACCGCCCGCGGCTTTGCCCGCTGCATTTTTTTTTCTTCTTGTCTCTTAGGGGTATGAGAAATAGATGTTGTCCGGTTCCCCACTCTAGCCGATATGCACGCTAAGATTCACGAATATCGGTCGAGCCGTTTCAGAGGAGTTCAATAACGTACACCGTGACACGAGAATTGTACATTAGATAATAATAATCTTATAGCGCAAGAATAAAAATAAAATTGTAAGTCTAAATTGCAAATGCGTTGCAAACCCGTAAAAAAATAATAAAAAAGAAAGTTGTTTATTCAGTACGTACGGGCACATTTACACGTCAAAATCTACCAGCGCTTCCCAAGGGGGGACCACAGCTGACATGAAACGCCGCAAGAAACTCAGACTATGATAAGCTTCTATGCTAGTAATTTGGGTATCTTTACTCTTCATACCCAAACATTAACCTCGTAAAGCCCGATGTGTATTAGGATGTACATAAGCAAGGCAATTTAATTTAAACTGCATTGTAATTGAATTAGAGTCCATTTCACTTTGTTTAAAAATTAACATTGGCATTAAAGAGCAAACGTATTTGAACTTTATCTCCTTGTTGCTAGATACAAATGTCTAATCACAAAAGTCTTCCACAATGCTGCTGAGTTTGGCGGGTGAAGTGGTAAAGTTGTTTCCTTAGGCCCGCTTGCACGTAAATGTTAACACTAGGTTAACAGGTTAATTTGTTAAAATGACAGTTCTTATATGCTTATGAAATTCTTGTTTAATTTAAGCGTTAACCTACGGTTAAATTTACGTGCAAGCGGGCCTTATAATTCCTTAAAGTTAAGGGGCCACATAATGATAGCCAAATATTAAGTCGTTAGTGTTCCGAGCTCTGGATTTCAATACCCATAACAACCAAGTGCCTGTTCTTTGGATATATTCAATAAGGTCATATTTTCTTGGGACTGTTAAACGTGAAAACACGATTAGAAACAAAATCCTCGATAGTTTTATTATTAAAAAACGACACCCTTTTCGTATGTTTTTGGTTGAATCTTCGAAACCCTTCGATCTTCAACGATGACTTATGATTAAATAGTTAAGTATTTATAAGTTCTTCATTCTGGTAAGCCAGTTTTTTAATAAATGTTCTTGTTTTAAAGTAAACAGCAGTTATTTCAATTTGAGGCTGACATTAAGGCGCGCGCAAGTTCTTCACGCGGAAGCACATAACGCTATCCCTTTTTATTCTTGTGAGAGCGAGTATATGTGGCCTCTTAAACTGGTATAGTACCTACGCAGTTGTGCATTTATCGTTATTTTTACCGTGAAGGGATCTATAAACGTGTAACTTCTCTAGTATTGTTGTAAGTCAGTGATACTTACTCTAGTTGCGACAAAAATTGCTCCCTAATTTGGTTTCGTTGGTTTTTAATGCAGACCCACCAACAGTACGTACCAGGGACCGGCCCGCTATCCCATTCAAGGGGTATCGAATGGGTTTTTAAAAGGGTTTTACTTAGAAACGCCGTATCGCTTAAAAGCCGTTCGATTTTCTTTTATAACCCGCTATTCCATTCAAAGGGTTTCAAATGGGTTTTTTAAGTCTTTTACTTAGAAAAACCATTCGATATGCTTTTTAAAGCGCTATTTATAAGGGTTTTCTGTGCTTTAGCTGTTAAGGTTAAATATAGTGAATGGTTAGTTTAACAAATAACTTAGTCATATATTTCGTTCCAAGAAATTATTCTTTTAGTATTGAGAGGTTAGTCTTTCAAAGGCTTTTATCGGTGAATGGGTGGGCGGTGGTACGTACGCAATGTTAATTTAGTTAGTCGGCCGCGCCTTCGTGAATTAAAATCACTATATTATCTTTAATTACCTATTAGCCTAATCGATTTCTAATTACTGTCGGTATATTTATTTAATAATATTGTGCAATATTACTAAATACGAAATAAACTAACGACCATCGGTTCTACGAGCAATGTACCCCGCATACTGCACTGCCACTTAAGTAGACCGTCCTATCCAGGATCCAAACGCTGCTTACTTCTCTGTTTTATCGACTCGAAATGTATAGAGTTGACATAAGCTGTCGACGCGATCTGTCATCAGCTTACGTCCTAAGTACACATATTTACTATCGATTTTCGAAAATCGTTAATTTAGCGTTATACATCTGTGGTTGCCGGGTTGGATCAGGGCCACTTCATGTCTTCCCTTGGATGTCGTAGGAGACAACTAAGGGGATAAGGGCTTTTTAGGCGATGGGCTTGCAACCTGTCACTAATACACTGGTAAACATCTTGGCCTAATTGTGCAAAATGTGGTTACAGAATTATAAGTCTTTTTAGAGTTGTTGGTATTTCTGTAGCTCAACCTACCCCTCTCTGGGAATAAAGGTGTGATGTTATGTATATATGTATTTAGCGTTATACATCATGACTTGACTCCAAGGTTTACAACTCGCTGACCCATGTCGGTAAATCTAGTTTTACGAATCGTCTGATTCCTAATCCCGTAGAGAGACTCCAAGCAAAGCTCTTTCTAATGCCCTTGACCAAGATCCTTCTGATGAATGCTATTGCATTTAAAAAAATATAGTTTACCGGCAGTTGATGTAGGCATTCCAAAAGTTAATAGCGGGTGCCAGTTGCAATCCATAATAAAGTTTGTCCTAACGCATCGCCAATCAAAATTATTGTTTGTCCTAAACTGGAGACTGGACTAGACTGGTGGGGTTTAGTGGCGGTAGGACCCTGTCCAGGGTCCGTCCGGATCGCTACCACCCTATAACCACCCACCAAGCATCAGTGTCCGCATTGTTGTGTTGCGGTGTGGGTATAAGACAACTGGCATGAAATTACTAGCATAGAGGCATTCCATCTTAGTCCTCAGGGTTGGCAACGCATTTGAGGTCTTAGGATTAAAGTCTTGACTTACCACCAGGTGGCCTGAGTGCTCGTGTGCCTACTCCTTAACATAAAAAAAAAACATTTTATAGTTTTTTCAAACATACCAGCAGTGTGGCTGGGTTAGGGTTTCATTATAAATCTGGATAGGGTCGTAGTCGAATGCACAAGTAGAATCTACGGCTCTCCGTTTTTTGGTATTTAATGGTTTTTAGTGGTTATTTTTGTCAATCTCGGTTGATGACTGCCATATAACGGGTGTGTAATGATTTGCATAAAAACGAATATACTAATTTTCATTTTGTATAAAACGAATTGCATATTTTCTATGTGTATAATAAACCCATTATATAACAATTAAAATGCTTAAGGACGAAATGCATAATTTCGTAAAACATAATGGGCTGTAGGTTAACTTAAAAACGAAAATAATTTTGACGTATTTGACTTCTACTAATTTGGTCACAGATCTAACCTAACCTATCAAAGTAAGGAGAAATTGGTTTAAAATACATAACAATAAGAAAATGATTATTTATGATAATTATGATTAATGAGTGTTATTTTATTTGACCTTTAGCCTGATAAAATTATACACTTCGTTTTATGCTAAACGTTTATTATGCTTTTTGAACGTAGTTAAATGAAATTATGCAAATCGTTTTTATGCCAATTAAACGGCACCCCATATAACCACTGTGGGCTAGGTGATAAGTGTAAACGCGTTTTTCCAGCGAAAGAAGCTTAATAAACAATACAAAAAGTGTTAAGATTATAGCTTTAGGATAAACAAAAATTCAGACAAACGATACATTAGTACAACTGACACTTGAGGGATTCTAACACAGACGCGATGAAATTACTTACAAGAAGACAACAACTGCTGGTGTAGTCATGGTAGCTCCCATCAGGAACACGGCTCCTGGTAGGACGTCTATGGTGGCTGTGTACACAGTGGTGTACAGGGGCACGTATACCAGGGGCATGAGGTTTTCCGTGAGGCCGAATATGGAGTTCACTTTACCTGTGAACAAAATGGCTTTTTATTAAAAAATGCCTTGGGAAAATTGTTTTTTTTAAGGTTCCGTACCCAAAAAGTGCCAATGGGATCCTATTACTAAGCCTCTGTTATCCGTTCGTCCATCCGTAGACAGTAGGAACTTTCACAGAGCGTGTATTTCTGCTGTCGCTATAACAATAAATTATAAAAACCCCGTGTGGTTGCGGGTTAAATAGTGCCACTCTAAATTCTTCCCGTGGATGTCGTAAGAGGCGACTAAGGGAATATGGGCTTGTAGTACTGTTGGCGATGGGCTTGCAACCTGTCACTAATATACTAGTAAAATTCTTGGCCTGATTGTGCAAAATGTAAGTTACAGAATTATAAACAAGTCTCTTTAGAGTTGTTGGTATTTTTGTAGCTCTGCCTACCCTACTCTGGGAATGAAGGCGTGATGTTATGTATGTATGTATAAAAAAATGAATTAAAAATTAAAAGGAGCCCCATACAATCCTTCCTTCCTTCTTTTTCTTTTTTTTTGGAATCCTTTGCGTGCGAGTCTTTATTTTATTCAAAAAAAAATATTGTAGATGGAAACCAGGTCAGTCGGCTTAATACCTACAATGATTTTAAAGTTAGTTTAATATAAAAAAGTAAATATCGAGGTAAAGTAAATTAAGTACAACACTACTTTTTTATAACCGGGAAATCATCCAAGATATATTTTGATAACTTTGATAAGCAACGTCTTATCTTTCTTTACAACCTAGGCGCTATCTTAACATAGTAAATGTCATTTTGTATCAAAACCAATTATGTGAATGTGGGCCGGCCTATTATGGTCGTGTTTATCGATATGGATAAAACATCTGTCACTTTTTGACCAGTATGTTAGTAAGAAAGTGACGGATGCTTAATCCCCCGTGATAAGAGCGACCGTAATAATACGGGCACTGGTTTTTTCGAGGCTTTGGTCTATGTAATGTAATGTAATGTATTTATTACCAATAAATAATATGAATATGAATATATATATGAATATGTCGCCCGGTACCGATATTTAATCGAATAATAAAAATAATGTCACAGAAATTTCTATTGGCCATGACAAATAATGAGACTAGTGTTGTAGAATGTTAAACTTTTTTTGAAATAAAAAAAAAACTGCAGCTATCTATGCAAAACAAACAAACTATGAGATATGATAAAAAGAGGTAAAGGTCAGTTAACGTGAATTGATCAAATCATTCTAATATCAAAAACATGACACATCAAGTTTAGTTTATGGCATAGGGAAGGCAAACGAACACACAGGCCACTTGATAGTAAGTGGGACATGAGACTTACATTTGCAATCTTAACACTGCTAAACGCATTTCCAATTAAGACTATATGGAATGCCTTTATGCTAGTGATTTTACTGGTTTAAACTTAACAAATCAATTTTGCTCACCCAATTCGTCTGAAGACACAAATTTTGATACGATGGATCTCATCGCCAGTAATGCCGTTCCGTTCAATATTTCTACCAGAGGAGCTGAAAATATAGATTGGACATGTTATTTGACGAAAATCTTAAAATGCAGACCAAATAAAAAGATCTTGCAAGAAAATTCGAACGGCTAAGCATATTATGGATGAATTTATTGAACAGGGGTTCAATTTCCTTCGGTATAAGCATATTGCATTTTACAAGTTATCGTTTTATATTTAACTTTGTCGTTATAACTGTGAAGTAAAAAAATATATCGTAACTTTGACAATACATGTCATGTCAAAAGCAATATGGGTGTACAGAGCTGGGATTCTACTGCGTTATAACGATATCGCTTTTGACGTGTTTTAGAATCGTTTATGTCAAAGTCGCCATTATTGTAAATGACATAAGAGTTATCAAAACCTTGACAATACGGAAACACGTCAAAGACGATATCGTTATTACCGTTTAGAATCCCAGCCCTGACTAGGAATATAAGTATAGTCCATTGAGAGAGTCTTCTTTTAGCTAGATTTGTAATTTGAATGTAATTGACTATAATTTGAGTAAAAAATGCACTTCATCGAATTTCTTTTCATCGAACGCTTTTTTCTTCTGAATACCATAATGTTTTCAGGGTATCTTAAACATGAATTACGTAGGTTAGGTTAGGTTAGATGTTTAAGATACCCCGAAAAAAATATGGTTTCAGCAGTAAATAGCGTTTGATGAAATGAAATTCAATGAAAGGTGTTTCGATGAAATGATAGACACCCTTAATTCACTGTAGCTGGGATATTTTTTTTTTTGTAGATTAGTCGACAAAGATAGAACACTTTTTGAACTTTAATATCATACGAGTTGAAGAGTTGTAAATTGATAAAGAAAAATTTCTTAATCGATTTTTCCTAAAAAAATGCAAAAGTACACACAATAAAACCTAAAAGATAACATATAGTAGTTTATAAACAGTGCATTGTAGGGGGTCAAGTCACTTACCTCGGCTCTACTATACTAGGTAAAACAATATAACTTTTGACGTGTTATCGTTTTGTCAACGTAATGATATCTCTTATTTACTTGGCGTTAATTGCGACTGAGTTATAAACAATGGGCACGTCAAAAGCAACATTTATTTAGTTTATTTATGTATTTAAACTTTATTGCACAGTACAAAAAGTAAGTACAAGTGGCAGACTTAATGCCTTAAAGCATTCTCTACCAGTTAACAATAGGCCAAACAGAATAGTTGAGGTAAGTGCGAACTTTTCAGTAGGAGCCATTTTATTTAATTTGATATACAAATTAACACAATAAAATACAAATATAGGAAAAATTAAAATACTTATATAGATAACGAATGAATAAACGTAAAATTTATACACATACATACATAGTTGAACTTGCTTATAAAACACTATGCTCCTCATCCCTGAAGGTTATTAAGGTTTGTTACCGAGGAGAATAGAGCCCATAACTCACCATATTTTGTACTATTTGATTATTAGTTCAATGCTATTTATATTGTAATATAACATTGATGAATAAATAAATAACCTGTAACGCTCTTTCATAAGACTTATACATGCCGTAAAACCTGGTGGTAATCGAATATAATAGTCTGGTTCAACGATCAGTGTGTCCTACCCAAGAAGGAACCAAGTCACAGTTACCAAAAAAGAAGATCAGCGGAGTAGGCGCGAAGCAGTAGACAAAGGAACCGGCAATTTTACTGAGCGTGGATATGATTCCCAGGACTGAGTCATGCACCTTCATGATCTTGCTGAACACAATTAGCGAGAAGACGGTTCCTGGAAATAAAAGAAGGAAAATAATTGAAACAGAGCGGAGGATAAGCAAAATGAAGGTGGCTGGAGAATTGAAACAAGTTCTCTTCAAGCTGTCAAGAATTGGCTACATCTATAGTTTTTTTGGGTTCCGTAGCTCAAATGGCAAAAACGGATCTCTTATAGTTTCGTCATGTTCGTCCGTCCGTCCGTTTGTACCAGGCATTATACTCATAAACTACAAGATGTTTATTAATGTATTTTGGAGTGTAGGTGTCTTGTTTACGTCGCTACTTAGTTTGGTAGGTAAATTAAAAAAAAAAGTAAAGGGGGCAGCACTCCATACATGTAACAGAAACTAAAATAGCTTTTTAATTTGTAGCCACATAAAAAAAACAAGATTAAAAAGTTATAAGTACTAAACTATTGATTAAAAAATCATTAGTAATCGTAGGGTTACGAAGTACGAGTATATTTTTAGTTTTTTAGTACCCACAGAATACGGCTAGAGGTTGTCCCCTGACATTTATTTTAGTAGGTACCTTTACTCACTAGTCTATGTATGACATGAGTATTGGAAGTTAATCCTGGTGGTGGTGGTCTTTTAGTATGTACTGTTAGGCGATGGGCTTGCAACCTATCACTAATACATTGCTTAACATCTTAGCATGACAGTGCAAAATTTGGTTACAGAATTACCAACAAGTTTAGACTTGTTGGATTTGTCTAGCTCTGCCTACCCCACTCTGGGAATGAAGGCGTGACGCTATGTTATGTCATGCTGGTAACTATGAAATATTTAGGTCAAGGTCACCTTATGCTCCACCCAGAAACGTGTACAAATACTTTAATGTTATCGACCACGTGTTAGATAAATATTATTATCTAAAGGTGGAATTCGGAACGGGTTAATTTTGCCGCGACAAAGCGATAGTAGAAGGTACTAGGTAGTTTATAAGTATACGATAGCGTGTACGAACACAGCTATGCCGTCGCAGTAACGCTGCCAACGTCGCATCATTCACGCTTTCATAGAAAGACGTATCTTAAGCTGTTTAAATTCACTACGCGCTGCAAATTTACTACAGATATAGGCGTAGCTTGACGCCTTGACGCAGATATAACTATTGCAAAACCCGATGACTAGCAAAATAGTGATTTATAATGTTTTGAATAACTGTTAAAATATTCGTGAATGAATTAACATGGAGTAACGTTTGACGTGTTTTAGAATCGTTTATGTCACAGTCGCCATTATCGTAAATGACATAAGAGTTATTAAAACGTTGACAATACGGAAACACGTCAAATACGGTATCGTTATTACCGTGTAGAATCCCAGCCCAGGGCATATATTCCACATGGATTGTTTTTACCCTATTGTTATAGTGTTGTTAACTTTATGACATAATAGCGCTTATTAACTTAAGGGTCTCGCGTCCTCTATATGGTTACAGAATTATCAAGAAGTCTTTTTAGAGTTGTTGGTATTTCTGTAGCTCTGCCTACCCCACTCTGGGAATGAAGGCGTGATGTTATATTTGTTTTGTTTTATGTTATTTAGTTTTTAAAACTACTTAAAGTGGTGAATCAAAAGTAGAGTAGGGTAAGCATAATCATTTATAAAAATTGTTTATTTCGGACCATGACAAATCCATAGTATTGTTAGTAAATACTTAAAAACTATAGGTTAGTATCTAAGCTACATGTACACATTATTTTTAAATCAGAACTTGGGCTACGCCCTTGATTTGTCCTACCCAAAACTTAAGTATAGGACAATCAAACCTGCCAGCAATCGCGGTCAGAATGCTGTTGGGGCTTTGTCTCACTCGACTCAACAACGACACTATCTTTTTTCTCAAAATGGCCTGAAAACAATCCGTGTGAGCTTGTGCGAGCATACCCGAGGCACTGCACCTCCTTGGTAGTCCCATCAGCATTCGGAAGGCATTGTTGTATTGGACACGTAGGGCGCTATAGGTCCGTTTCGTATACTTAACCCACAGGCTGCCCGTGTAGAAGGATTGTGTATAAGCTTTAAAAAGCGCAATTTTCACTTCATTTGAGCAACGAGCAAACCTCCGGGCAAGCATATTACTTCGCACCGCTAACGCCCTACGCTCCCTTTCTATGTCCTGATCATCCTTCAGGTCACTCGTGACAATATGACCAAGGTACTTGACCTTGTCCACAACCTTCAATGGTGTACCGCTCAGCATAATTGGTGGCACATAGTACGGCTTAATTTTTCCTGCCTTAAATACCATGACCTCACTTTTCATAGGGTTATACACCAGACCATGAGCCCCCGCATACGCCTCACAGGTAGCCAACATTTGCTCAATCGCGCCAACAGATGGGCTCAGCAGAACCATATCATCGGCATAGCTCACGTTATTTATACAAGTGCTTCCCACGTAGCAACCTGCATGCATGCTGCTAAGTCCATCTATCAGCTGATTGACATAAGGATATTTAAGATATTAAAATATCATTATGATAAGGATATTTTAATTTGGGAGATTATGGGATAACTTATCTTTAAATTAGTGATGGAATTTATTGGTATTATAGGGTTCCGAACCCAAGAACGGAACATTGATAACTTACTCATACGTGTGTTTATCGGTCTGTCCTTATTATCACAGCTTTTTATCGCAAATACTACGAGGGAGATGTACTTGAAATATTACGGTTTGTTTTGTGCTAGGTGGTTTTTTGTCCAAACACCAATAAAATACTAGACACGTAAAAAAAATCTTTAGCTTGTTTGAATACTATATATTTAGTGTGTTTGCTCACGGGGCGACGGCCCCCATTGATTCGGACCGCCGCAAGTCCGGTAGGTATAAAACGTGGCGCGCCACGCCCATTGCAAGTCCACTGGCACTGGGCTCCAAATGACTGATCGTTGGATTTTACAAGCTTTTGTTTAACTTGCACGGTTCGTATGTAAGTATGTAAGTGGTCGGTCAAAATTTGCAAGTTAAATTTGACCCACTTCCCGGTTTCCAAATGAGCTGAAACTTTGTACGAGTATATCGCGTGACAATACAATATTATGACGACATGGGGCTGATCTGATGCTGGAGTTGGAAGGTGGTGACAGGATCTCCGCTATACTTACCGTAGACCAATCGAGATTGGACTCATTAAGTTGGTATTGAAAAGTAGTAAATGACTTTGCAAAAAAAGTACAGTCGGCAACAAAAGTTTGTCTCAATTTTTTTATTTTTGACATAAACTTATGTGCCCTTCTGTTTGATAGTTTTATTTGACTTTGTTTTACTCATATATTGCAATCCGATTGTTAATGACATGGCTGCCTTTACTGTTAAGTTTACGAGAGCTATCATGTTAACAACACGATAACGATAAACGCCAAGATAATGATGAAAAGAGGCCCTGTTTGTTTGTTCAAGCAATAATTAAAATCTATATAGCTAGAGAGCTACCGATGTCGATGATTTGTACATACAATATATGCATAGATCACGCCTGTTTTCCAGAAGGGTAGGCAGAGACCACTTTTTTCCACCTGCTACGATCCTGACAAATCTCTTTCGCTTCTTCCACATTCATACATCTTGTCCTGCATCCACGTCGGTTTTGGGTACTTAAGATTTGGCCCTTATACAGTATTTCTCCGATTCGATTAAAAAAAGTACGCCTAGTGCGGCCCTTTCCGACTCTTCCACTCACTTTCTCACTTTATATCTCTTCGTCAATCGTCTTTTATCCATTCTTTTTAAATATCCATCGAAGCATGCCCTTTTTAAGGTTCCGTAGTCAAACTAGGAACCCTTATAGTTTCGCCATGTCCGTCCGTCCGCAGCCTAGCTGACAGACTCTTAGTACTAAAAATCTGTTATTTGGCATGATTATAATCGTACATATTAGTCACGCCAAAAAGTGGTAAAAAAAATGAAAAAAAAATACGTTCGTAACGTGGGGATGTATTTTTTTCTCGTCTACCCCATAGTGTGGGTTGTCGTTGGATAGGTCTTTCAAAAATATTACGGGTTTGCCACAACAATTTTTCGATTAAGTGATCCGTTTATGAAATATTAAGCTTTAAAGCGCTAATTTTTGTTTCATTCAAGTGTCGCCCCCACCTACAGCCAAAAGTACAAATACTAATAATACGACAAAAACCTTAAACGAAAGAACATATGACGTATTTTCAAGGAAAACTATCACGACTTAGTATACATCATTGCTTCTTGAGATACAGGCGATTAAAGTGTTATACCTATGAAAATCATCTAAGACGGCACCAATTGACTTTAAATAGAAAATTAGTTATTACTTGTTGTTTATTATGTATGTAGTACTTAACAGCTTCGGAACCCTACACTGAGCATGGTCCGACATGCTCTTGCCCGGTTTTTTAATCTTAGTCACTACATCTTCTTTCAGTCCATATTTCTCTCCGATATTTTCATTCCTTATTCTATTAATCAGTTTCACACCACACGTATAACGCAAAGACCGCATTTTATATTTAAAATTGTATGATTAGGCCAAAATACTTACGAGTAGCACATAAGTAATTTATTTTTATATAGGTAGGTAGGCATTTAATTCGTACTGGAAATTACATTATTACGAGGGTGACACTGAAAGGTTTTAGAACTGGCCACTTGTAAACAAAATAATTAAAAAATAAGTTTAAATGTTGAAAATGGAACTATTTGCCAATATTATTGAGTATGAATTTTATTAGTTTGTCATTTGTTTTACCATTTGGCGGTAAATTAAAATTGTCTGTGTCACGTAAGCATGAATTTAACGCAAGAAAATTTTCGTGCAATGATTTTTCATGACTTTCGATATCATTTAAGTAAACAAGAAAGTTATGATATAGGTACGATTAGCCTTTCCCGATGAAGCACCATCTCGTGCCACTGTTAACAACTGGTTTATTGAGTTTAAACGTGGTCGCAGTAATAATCTCACCGATGATCTGCGTAAGGGACGGCCTACTACGGCGACGAATGAAGATAATATCAGTGTTGTGCGGCGTATGGTAGAGACTGATAAAAGAGTGACCTATCAGCAGATTCGGACAAGCTTAGGCATCGGTATGAGTCAAGTGCATAAAATCCTACATGAAAATTTAGCGGTAAGGAAGCTTTGTGCCCGGTGGATGCCTCATAATTTGACCGAAACCTCCATCGTGTTGATTGGTGTCGTGAAATGATTGAAAGATTTAACGCAGATCTGCTCAGTGGGTGTTTCCTTCGGAGGAGTAGCCAACTAAAGTAAAGAGAGGTCGAAGCCTGGGAAAAAAGATGGTAGCCTCGTTCTTCGGAAGGACAGGTCATTACGCGACAATTGTTTTAGAGGATCGAAGAGACCCCTAAGGACGAGTGGGCAAAGTGCTTTTCTCAGTGGTTCCATCGGATGCAGCTATGTATTGACATGAATGGACACTATTTTGAAACGATATAATAAAAATAATAACTTGCTAGTTTACTCAGTTTTTAATTTTCTAAGAAGTTTCAGTTTGACCCTCGTATACAGGGTGACTTCAAATTGGTAATACAAAATCAATGTTTTACACACATTTCCCCTAAACTTAGCCCCTCAATTAAGTCTAATACTTTTAAAATAATCAGAAGTATTTTTATTTTTATTTTTAAATTATCCCATTTTTGTTGGCTTAACATGGTTATCCTACCATAATAATTAACAAAGAAGTTTAAAGAAATTCAAATGAACACTTTCCTCTTTGGTTATCCGTCACCTGTCGCAGTTTATGAAGAAAACGTGTTTTGATTAGTAATTGTCACTAATCAAAGAAAATAAGATTGTATTGCAAATGTAGTGTAACCACACTTTGGGACTTTAATTATTTGTTTTGTTCGAAAATTAGCATTAATTAAATACAATTAATTTTAACAACGGGGTTAATGTATTATACTGTGTGGCATTAACTAAGCCACAATCAAGTGTTTTGTATTACCAATTTGAAGTCACCCTGTATATGGCGCATAGTTATAATGAATTCACAATAAGATCGTCAGTATAAAAATAAAAATGTTAAAATCAAATAGTGTAAAAAGCAAAAACGAATTGTAAATAAAAAACAACATAAAACAGTATTACAAAAATATTGCTGAATGCTACAGTCAGAATGTCAAGAATACAATAACAATATTTTAAATGTCGATATAATGACCAGAGCAGAAGAATTAATATAATATAACAACCCTGTACTGCATACGTTTATCTGCTGAAAAGTAACAGAGTTCGTAGAGTGTGTTGTTGGGGTAAAACAGTCGGTAAAATGACTATCATACATTCCATCTCAGTCCTTAGGGTTGGCAACGCAATTGAATCTTGTTATTGCAAAATAAATATCAATTGGTCAGTAACAGAACTCAAACAAAATTAAATATTGGCCCAGAGCAAGACAGAGGCTCTAAGTCGCGGGCGGGAATTTGTAAGAATATTTAGCACACAGAAACGGTAAGCTATCAACGCAATAAAAATATATATTGTGTACCTATAGTTATTAATGATAAGATGTGCGAGTAGGCATAGAAATAATAATACTTTAGAGTATTTTTTCGTATACGTAGGATGACTAAGTTTCAAGATAGTAAAGAAGGTGACTTGACATAAATACATTGTACTACATTTTATTATCATGGTCTTTATAGACCAATCATTATTTAGAGTAGGATTGTTCTCTGTAAGGATTGGCAGAAGAATATTTTAGATTGGTAGCTATGTTAAGGCAGAAGCCTTGTTTTCTATAAGGATTGGCAGGAGCGCGCTCTAAATATCTACCTACGTTCAATCAACAGGATTGTTCTCTATGAGAATTGGCGGGAGCGCGCTCTATAACAGGACGGGTACAGAAACAGAAAGGAGGCCTTTGCCCAGAAATGGGACACAAAAATAAACTTACCTATGGTATGCGTAACGAAGTTATACGTCTGGAACATGCTGAACTGTAGCTCGTCCCAACCAAACCGGTAACGAGTCGACATATACAATATAGAAATCTCACCTGAAATCAAAACGTTAAGAGGAGTTGAATTATACACTTTAAACTAGCGTGAGTCATTATAAAAACATGATAAATACTGCTACCGCTTACATACATTCAAAGACTTTAATTGTTGTGCCACTATGGAACCCTGTCATAATGACAGCGTTGATCATTAATTTAAGATTTCTTTCATGTGGTTTAACACTGTCATTATGACAGGGTTCCATAGTGACTTAACAATTAAAGTCCTTGTTTGTATCTTACTAACAAACGAAATTTTGAATTAAGTGTGAAGTTTCATTGTACGTATTGAGGGTTAATTTGTGTTGCCCTAGAGAAAAAGGGTAGAAGTCAATATAGCTCGAAATAGAAAGGGTATGTCATCATGTGTAGAGTTTTAAACTTATACCATTTTTCACCTGTACCACAGAATACTTGTATCCATTTTCACTAGAGCCACATAATTTAGCCCTTAGTTAACGTTGCGCACCAAAAACCAAATTTATTATTTAATTATACTGGTAAATGTGACTTACATTATTATAAAATTATCTCAGAAATTTTAGACGATTACCACTAAAACAGTTATAGTTTTAAGGGTGAGCAATGTTACCCCTTAGGGCTAAATTAGCCCGCGTTGGCAAACCTAAAATTCACTAATAAATGAATTCAAATTTGAGCAAAATAAACTCTGCTACTCACGGCTTACTCACGTATTTTTCAGACTCCTGAGTGATCTGATCGGGACACGGCTCAAGCTACAACACTACCCTTACCATGAGTAACAGTAACGATACTCGCTAGAGATTCTATTGCTCTGTCCCTTTCAATCTACTGTAATATTGCGAGGGACAGCGCATTCGACTCGCTAGCGAATACTGTAATTGGAACTCACGGTAAGCGTCTTAGTGAAGAACTTAACGAGTCCGAAACATGCCAGATCGTTTCCTGACGTTAATACGTGAGTAGGACACTGTTTATTATGTTGAAAGTTTTCTTTGGTCTGCTTAACCTTAAAATACAATGAAACTTACAAACTTAATCTAAATTTTCGTTTGTGAATGGATTAACTATATAAAACCGTTAAAGGAAGGCTTGGCTTAGTTTAGTAGCAGTTATCGGATTGCTTAGACAATGACCATTTTGTTTGATACTACCGTTGAAGGAACAGAGACCAAACAAAAGGAACTAGCTGTTTCCCGCAACTCCATCTGCGTAGAAGTCGTTTATCACTATTCCCTCAGGAAACGTCCAATTTTTCGGGATAAAAGTACCATATGTCCTTCCCTGGGACTCAAACTATCTCCATACCAAAATTCATCTAAATCAGTTTAGCGGTTTATCCGTGAAAGTGTAAGCAGCAGATAGACAGAGTTACTTTCACATTCATATTAGCATAGATAAGGGAAAAACTCAACGTGGTAATTTTTTAAAGTTATAAATTTAAGTACATATAGGGCAAGCTATCAATAATTTTCATTTTCGGTCTGTATGCATTGTTTTTGTGCTGTAGTTATTTGGTTGCTGGGTTTTTTATTACGTCACTGTAAGTTGAAAAAAACAAGAAAAGTGCTTTTCAAAGTACTAAAGTACTAATAATAGTAGGTAGTAAGTAGTTTAGTGTCAGTAAATCCTACTAATATTATAAACGCGAAAGTTTGTAAGTACCTATATGGATGTTTGTTACTCTTTCACGCAAAAACTACCAGACGGATTTAGGTGAAAGGAGACCATTCATTTTGGGCCCATAATTAAAAGTGCCGGCCAACGAATTAAAGTGTTTTTAATCCGATGGGAACATCGCTCTGAGCGTTTCATTATACGACATGTAAACTCTAGAACCATCATTTGTTGGTGTTACAGAAGTTCGAAAATCCTGACTTTTCATACAAAATCAAAAGTGTCAACTAACAAACATAATGGTTTTTTACTGCTTGGGGCTTCACCCTGAGCATAGAAAACACCTTGACCCAAGATAAATATCATAGTAGCAGGTATCATCATCGTTCAGTTAAAAGACATCCACTTTTGATAGCTTCGCCAAATAAAGGGTTAATGAACAGACACACACTTTTTATTTTGTATGAAAAGGCAGGATCTTCTATAACACCAACAAATGATGGTTCTAGAGTTTTGATGTCATATAATGAAATGCTCAGAGCGATGTTCCGATCAGATTATAACACTTTTATTCGTAAATCGGCACTTTTGATTTTGTATGAAAAGTCAGGATTTTCGAACTTCTATAACACCAACAAATGATGGTTCTAGACGTTTGATGTCATATAATGAAATAATGCTCAGAGCGATGTTAACATCAAATTAGAAATACTTTAATCCGTTGGCCGGCACTTTTGATCTTGGGCCCAAACTTGTATGAAACGTGAATGGTCTCCTTTGGAATGAAAACAGCTTATACCTTGGATTAACACAAAGGCTACCTTTCATATCGCTATTCCCTCGTGAACTGATTTATACACGTACGAAGTCACGGGCGGAAGCTAGTACTTTATACAAGTATTCCACTGTGAAAGAACAAATACTCGTATAGTGAAGAAGAACAATGCCATCAATATAGATTACTTTACATTTATCTTTTGTATTGTCACGAACCACATATTAAGCTTTAGATAATAATCATACGATTCTTAACCTACACAGGTGTGCACTCAACACGCTATCACAAGCCATTTCCTTGATCATTCCAAATGGGTCAATATGGGGAATTTGAAAACTATGAGCGTTAAAGTCTGTTTTTAGGAACTAGGTCTCGATTCTAGAAAAAACACATTATAAAGTAGTAGTTGTAGTGGGCAGTTTTCCCGAACACATAAAGTGTGAGGGCAGGGACGATTTGCAAAAAAACCAAATTACTGTCAGGTTCGATTCCCAGTTAACCGAAGTTATCTTTAATCTTTACATGCATGTTTCCCTTTTTCCTATGATATAGTCCCGCTAAACACAACAAACATTAACATTAGAGATTAAAGATATAGTAACATCGCTCAATTTTTGACGAGTTTCGTCAACTCCTTGCGGGTCCCATCATCAGGCCATAGTGGTTTTTTATGCAACTACTGGTTAAAACTCACCAAACATCGGGCCAAACAGGATGCTCACAACTGACAGGAGTACACACATGCGCAGTCTTCTCTTGTTAGGACCCTTCTTAAAGACCACCCGAATAGTCTCTTTAACATTAGACAAGTCAAAGAAAGTTCGTGCGAAATAAAATAGTCCTTTGCCGTCGTGCTGAAAAAAAGTAATCGTTTAAAGTCTCATCTTTCTTGTATTTTTTCAATAATGGATGATCATTATGTTCATCTTAATTCCTCCTAATTTTGGTTTTCATTTCGAAACAGTATTTCTTGTTAACTTCTTCCAGCCGGGAACCACTGTTTACCACTGTCATCTATCTTTGTACTTCTTTTATTTCTGTAACTTTATAAAAAAAAATACATCCCCACGAGTCATTTAGGGGAGGAACGATTACAGCATCCTAGTACTAAGAGTCTGCGCGCAAGGCTGCGGACGGACGGACGGACAGACGGACGGACGGACGTGGCGAAACTATAAGGGTTCCTAGTTTGACTACAGAACCCTAAAACGAAAGGTAAAATTAAAATTGTAGGCGAGAAACGAAATAAACAAGAGTTAGTTGATGGCGTACCTATGTTTTACAATGAAAACTGTGGAAACGACTCGTTTTTATGGCGTACTCTCTCTCCTTTGTTCATGACTTCTGATAGGATATTTGATGTAATATACGTTATACGCTAAATTAATCATATTTAAGCAGAAACACAAGTTGTAGCCCCAGTAATAACCGTAGAGCTTAAGCAGAAGACGGAATGGCGACTGATTGGCAAAATTATATTAAACCGATACGGAAAGTTCTCTCCTCAGCATTCGTCACAGTTGAAATGTAGGAGAACATTGCCACAAACATGCAAGCGTAACCTCCACCCAATGCTTCTAGTAATGCTTCCGTAGATACGAAAAAGTATAATCCAGTTTCATTGTTATTAAACGCGAATCAAATTGTTTATACACGCAAGTATCAATGTGATTGAAAAGTCATACCGTGATTTATATCATCGGTATGACTTTTACTGTATTCTGTCCTGTCAGAAAATACACTATCTACTCTGGCGGTCAAATTATACGGGTCAGAGTGCGTTTTTCATGCAAAGAAGCTATTTCGTAGCCTTGGTTCCTCGCCAGAGGATGCTTTTAGTGAAATATATGATGGATACCCCGAGCATCGATACAGGACTTCCAGAGTGCCTATGATATCCAACTGATTGATGCTTGATTGTTCGTATTGTTGTCTTCCGGTGTGGGGATAAGACAACCGGTGAAATTACTAGCATAGAGGCATTCCATCGTTGTCCTCAGGGTTGGCAACGCATTTGAGGTCTTAGGAATTCAAATGTCTATGGGTTTCACATTCCACTTACCATCAGGTGGCCTGAGTGCTCGTGTGCTTTGCCCTTAACATAAAAAAAGCTTCGGTTAGCGCCGGAATGACCCAAACTCTCTCGGTTTGGTGTTAACTGATTGTGCGATCAGTAAGGTATCTTGAGACCGATTGGCCTCCTCTATTGAAACTCGGAGTAAACACCATTAAACCTCACTCGAAACTACTGGCCAGGAACCAAGGCTTCAAAATAGCCTCGATTGTATGAAATACGCTCTTTGACCCGTATTATTTGACTGCGAGTGTAAAGGAAGCAACAGGCTTGAGATTAAAGTGGTCATATATTTCAAGTTCAAACTAGGAGCTGCGTACTTTTGTGGTATGCCCTCGTAGTGATGGTACTTTTGGCTGCGCTGGACAAATTTCATCGCCCAGATTCAAATCTACATGGCATGCCTTTTCTAGCATAACATTTTGGGAGGCCGCTAATCTCACTACGTAGCATGTTTTGTATACCGGTACGTACGTTATTTTTATGAAAAATCTCAACATGTTTTCGCTAAATTTTACCTTGTTTTGCATGAGTTCCTGTATGAGTTCCTTTCTCGTTAATTTCCATAATTTGCAGCTCTTATTTCACTAAGCAATGTTTTTTAAAGGTACGGTAAGGTAGGTAGGATTTTTACGTTAGTAGAATATTAGTATAACTTTTGTTTTCGCCGTGCTTCGCTCCACAGGTAACAGATAACACTAATGACAATGACTTTAGTTGTTTCTTGCAGAATAGGCATACCATAACCATTGTTTTTAAGTTACTACTTTATATTATATACCTAGTTTAATTTTAGTAGAACTTTAACTGTACAAATCTATCCAAAGATTTAGTACGAAGGATATTTATTACATTGTCATTACAAAAATGCGGTTACAGAATTATCAAAAAGTCTTTTTACAGTTGTTGGTATGCCTGTCCATGTCTGCCTACCCCAATCTGGGAATGAAGGTATCATGTCATGTATGTATGTTATTACATCTTCTTGGAACAGTTGGTCAATGCAATACAATACAGTAGCGTTATGTAAATGAATGATTGGTTTAACTAAACAAATAATTATACCGGTTTCCGTAATGTTGCTATGAAAACATTAGTAAAGCAAGACTGTTCATCATGGGATATTCAGAAAGTTACATCTTATTTTTTGCTAATCAAATGTGCAACCGTTTGGCGGGAAATAGATTCCATGTCAAAGTGCTCGGCAGTCCAAATTGGACAGACGGACGGATGGACTTGATAGTCTAGTCTAGATGGTATTATGTACTGAACCCTTCGAACAATGTGCGCTCGAGCGGTAAGTAAGGTCAGGTCAGTAGGTGAGGTCATTTAATTTCTGGATTTTACATTAAGTTAACTTACCGATTGTTGTTCTTTTGTTCGAGGCGGATCCTTGATTCTAAGTGTTAAGTATACAAAATTAATCACATGAACAACCAATGACGCTCCGTAAACAGCGTAATAGCCAAAACCTTTCAAAGCCACACCGGAGAGACCCATGCCTATTGGTAACCCAACCAACGTGAAGAACTGAACGAACCCTAATCGGTGAGTTCTGTTTTCTATTGAAGTAATGTCTCCAATGAAGCTGAACATTCCGAGGAATAATGTAGACCAACCACCCATAATAGCAGGGAAGAATGCGTCAAAGAATATTAAAACTTCCACAGGTAACTGATAAAAGAACACAACGTTGATTATATTACTAATACACTGTAAGATCTCTCCGATTAAAGGGAGTTTCATCACTATAATTCTTCTGCCGGTCATATCACTCCAAGCTCCTACGAAAATAAGAATCGCGCACGGTATGATGGATTGAATGACACTTCTCCATGCCAGCCTGGTAGCAATATATTGCTGCACTTGTTTCTCATATACGGAATTGTTGGTAGAGTCTTGATTTCGAAGCGATGTGCAGATTTCATCTCCTAGATTAAGATTCACACGACAAGCTTTTTCTAATTGAAGAGTTTGGGAACACACTGCTGCAAATATACTGGCGGTAAGAAATAGCACACCAGCTGGTTCCACTGTTACATGTCTCATTCCATGACTGAAACGCCCCTTGAAAGACAGTTTCTTTGCTTCTTGGATCTTCAATGGTTGTGTCTCCGCTTCGCTCACGGCGGTCATTGCGTTTTTTTATTTCAGACTAAGATCATTAATAAATTAGTGATATCAAATGTGCGTCGGATGTTAATCTGAACGGCCCACATACTACCGCGTTTTGTTCCCTTCACGTTTATCGAAAGATTAAATGTTAATCTAGCAGTCGGTTACAATGGCTGGTAGATATCCTTGATAATAATTACTTTTGTCTTTCTTCTTGCTGCCTAACCTGATGCAAATCACTTAATTTCGCACGATTATGTACCATTATTTATATTATTATTATTAGATTATGAATATTTGCCTAGAGTTAAATCTAGTGACGGGTGTTTATTGTTTCATATTAAGTAGATTAGCAATAGCGTTTAGAAATAACTGCGTAATAAAATAAATTATGATTAAATTATGAAATCGAGTGAATTTGTTTTCTTATTATTGAGTGTAGATTTTTAGCAGGCTAAAACAGATTGCTTTCGAATCATGCATCTATCATTTTTAGTGGTAAGTCCACTAGGCCCCTATTTTACTGTGTAAAACCATATTGCCGCCTATTTTGTATTGTTTTTTATATTGTACACCATTACCATCAAGTAAATAAGAGCTAAAGACAATACAAATGTCAAAGGTAAATAGGGTATTAAAGAGTAGAATAGAGGCCCTTGTCAATCAACTGTCACGAGTAGATGATTGACTTAGTTGTGACTCTGATTATAGGGCTAGCGTCCCGGGTTCAATCCCGCTAAGGATTTTTTTTTTGGTCGAGTACAGTTACCAGCAATAATAATTATGTTATCCTGACGGATCGACTCTAACGTCTTTAGTAATAGAGACGTGCCAGATGTACCGTACCGTACGATTTTTTACGGCAAATAGAAGGCACACGATTACACAGGCCACGTCATGATGGTTATTAAGACTGAGACTAAGACGAAGATAGACGAAGATGAAGATATTTAAATGCAATTCGAAGACCCCAAAGTCTAACCTGAGGACAAAGATGAAATGCCTCTATGCTAGTGATATCACTTGTTGTCTTTTCTCAACACCGGAACACATTAATGAATCATTGTTACTTGGCGGTAGGTTAAAGGGTAAAAGTTAAGATGAAAAAAGAAAAAAATATTCACTACACTGAACACACACAAATAGACATAAATAAAAGAAAACATTCAATGTGACAGGTACAGCGCGGAGTTAAACCGGCATAATAGGTACATTTATTATCCACTTCGCCAATCCATTCAACCCGACATAGGCATGATATTAGGTTTAACAATTACAGCATATTTATCTTTGTGAAAATTAGGCATCTGACGCAGTATGCGTTGTTTCGCTAACCTGGAAATAACTCTCTCTACGAAATATTTAGGGAATATGGTTGGTAAAAATCATTCTCGTATCCCCGGCAGGATTAAGTCGCAAATCTTGGAAGAAACTCAATTTTGATATTCAAATACATACTTTTTTCGAGTACACTAACAGTTTTTTTCACATTACAAGCATCTCTGTATGTTTCAGCAGACTTTTTACTTGAAATGTTTTTTTTCGTGTTTGTGTGTACAATTCACAGGCATCACATGCTGTTGAGACCGTTTCGCAACTATTACCACTATCTGTTGTCTCTCTTCTCTCTTTATGTTAATTTTGTTTGTGTGTTATGGTTGCGAATAAATGTTTTTTTTTCTGTCTTTCTTTCTTTGATTTTCATTTGTTACATTATTGTCGTGTGATGTTGTCCCTTATTAAAAATTACCTTTGCGGCGTTTCTTTTCTGCGACGGTCTTGTCCAAAGCGCTGCTGGTAGTTTCACTTCATATTACCGATGAGTAAAAAAAAAGAGCTTGTAACTTGTACTAATTCACATACCGAATTTAAAGAACGCCCCTCGTATTACAGGTTACAAGCTTTGGATAAACGGGCTCCAGATGAAGCACATTTAATTAATTAATTATTTGATTTCATTTCTCAATCTTTACTTATACATACACTGACCTCATATAATTTATGAGTTATGGCTAAATATTTCACTTAATTATAAAAACGCACATGCGTCTACCGCCGCAAATGCAAATAGGACATTATTCCATAAAAATATTGTGGGAACACGCGTTGTAGAAAAGTTACATGACCTCCATCTATCGTGTTAGGAAAAAAACTGCAAAGCGCCATTGTAACACCAGATACTTTGGTAAGAGTGAATTCTATTTGTGCAATAAAACAAAAATCTTTTTTTTTTTCAATAACGTCTCTTTTCTTTTTAACGCACGATGTTTTGTTATTGCGAATGAGAGTTTCAATACATATATACATACAAATATGATAGTGACAATGACATTCACAATGATAGGGCTCTAAGTACCTATGCTTAGCATTTGTATACAATGACTGTACGTATATTGCGTTTTACCCTTGCAGAAGGCCACGCTGATCTTATCCGTATCGTTTGAATTGTCTAACCTATATGTATTATTGAAGCAAGTACTAAGTTGTTAGTCTGTTAGGTATTTTTGGATAATATTGGCCAAAAAAACAACACAGTGGTTTAGTGGTGTTAGGACCCTGTGCAGGGTCCGTCCGGGTCGCTACCACCATCTTATCCATTAACCACCTGCCAAGCAACAGTGTTCGCATCGTTGTGTTCAGGTGTGGGGACAAGACAACCGGTGAAATCACTAGCATAGAGGCATTTCATCTTAGTTCTTAGGGTTGGCAACGCATTTGAGGTATTAGGATTATAGTCTTGAGAATTCAAATGTCTATGGGTCTCAGATTCCACTTACCATCAGGCGGCCTGAGTGCTCGTGTGCCTTCACCTTAACATAAAAAAAACACTACGAAAAATCTAAATAAATAAGGTAACTAGAGTATTATGTTTATTATTATTTATTATTTTTCTACTTATTAGTATATTTTACAATACAATACAATACATATACGCTTTATTGAGCACATAAAAAAAGGAAAGATATAAACATGACATGCTTAAGGTAGACAAAAGGCGGCGATCCTAACAATCTAAGTTTTATTCGTACATGTGTAATGTTTCAAGTTTGTTTTCATCTCGATTATGTTCAACTGTCATCGCCCGCGTTCTTTTTCTTATTTTCCTGATTTGAAGTTTATTTCTAACGTAGAAATTCCTGTAACAGAAGGAGATGGAGGTAAATAGTGCTCAAAATCCCGTTAAGTTCCTATATAAACTTATTCTACCGTACGATTAAAATGAACAGTGCTACTGGCTTACTCACGTATGAACTTCAGAGAACCGGGTAACATATTTCGTTAGTCATATTTACGGGACCCACCCGCGACAATATTCCTTTGTAAAGGACTCTAATTAATCCGATACATGTCGGGCAATTTCCTGACATTAATACGTGAGTAAGCAGTGGAAGTGCTTATTTTGTTCGAATACTGACTCACTTCTTTACGCAGAAATCTCAGACTTAGACATAGGCAGTCGTGCTTTTCGTTCTATGTTTTACTCGTAAAGCGTGTACTACCGAGACTATCAGTCATGTTGCCACGCATTGTTTGGGAGACATCTAGCTGCATATACTCGTATGTTTTTTTTTTTTTTAAGTCACTGTTGCTTGTGATATATGACGCTTCATATCATGTCTAGATTGGAGCTAGCGCCATCACCGCACTTATTATTATTTCTGGCTTCTCTGAAAATCAGCGTGATGAAACGTTTCCCAACGTTTTATCACATTAGCTGAGAGAAGACCATTTTAGTAGGCTTTTGTAATATTAGTTTCAAGTTTTTTTTTTTACTATACTCGTAGTGTTCTAGTTTAAAATGCCGTTTATTTGGCAAGCATTTTAAACTAGAATAGAACTATTTTCTTTCTTTTCTTTCTTTCACTTTAGATTGTTCAGTTGTAAACCTTTTCTGCCGTAAGAATGTGGCTAACTGTATACTCGTAGTAAGTGTATAAGCATTTTAAATTTAATGTGGTTACCAATAGAGTATAGAATGCTTTGACTACTACATTGCAGTTGGCTGCCCTCTTTGGTATTACGGCAGTTTTGCGATTAGTCTAACAATTAACTGTAGCATTTAAAGGATTGGGGTGCCAACGGGACCCTATTACTAAACCTCCACTATCCCTGCGACTGTCTTTCAGAGCGCGTATTTCTATTGCCACTATAAAAACAAATGACAAAATAACTGAATGAGAAAATAAGCTTTAAAAACCCGACGGCGTTTTTTGATATTGTCTTTGATATGTTAAAAACATTAAAGCGCATATTCGCCATTTCAATTTTATCAATGAAAAATCTAATGACATACCATTTATCAAAATCAGTTGAATCGTTGAGTAGTTACGAGCGGACATAGAAACAGACCGGTGCAGTCGGGTAATAAATTAAAATTAAAATTAAAGGGGTTTTAACTTCTACCCCGTACAAGAATGTAACGGAATCTTTCGTTCACGACTCTAGATCACATCTAGTGTAATTACACAAAAAAAATATTGGCAAGTAGCTTTAAAACATCCTAAGCTCATAATGATTCTATCGATGTAAGGAACCACTGAAAAAATATTGAAATAATACATGAACTTAAGGGTTTTTCGTAACATGGATATAAGGAAAAATTACAATAATTCCCATTAAAATTATCTATATCTCCGAAAGTACTAAAAATTGCTGAACATGCATAGCATAGGGGGTTAAATCGATAGCTTATGAGCTGCCCTATCACCTATGTCCGTCTCGACGTCGATTTTTGGGACACCCTTTACGAGGGGTATACGATATCTTTGTACGGTATCTTTGTTTGATTTGACCTATTCCACAACACCATGATGCTGTTAAATCTGCATCCAAAGTAAATGATTTAGGAGTGCCACAAGGAAGTATTCTTGGCCCGTTACTGTTTTTGGTCTACATCAATGACCTCCCTGACGTAACAAAATTTAACTGTGTATTATTGGCAGACGACTTATCGGTTATTATACCGTCTCAAAATAGTAATTCCTATAATTTAGAAATAAATAATGCAATTTATAATATAGACTCTTGGTTGCAGATTAATAATTTAAGCATCAATGTAAATAAAACAACTTTCATACAATTTATAAACAGGAATGGTAAAAAACGTACTTTGAGGGTGACATTAAGAGATCAGGAAATAAAAGAATCATCCCATACCACGTTTCTTGGCATTACTATAGATGATAAGTGCTCCTGGGAAAGCCACATAGACAGGGTGTGCAGTAAAACTAATTCTTTTGCCTATGCATTATGGCGACTCACTAAAACTTGTAACAGGCAAACTGCTATCCAAGCGTATCATGGTTATGTGTCATCCGTAATCAAATATGGCATTCTCCTTTGGGGAAATTCTCACCATGTCAAAAGAGTCCTCTTGGCACAAAAGCAGTGCATTAGAGCAATATGTGATGTAGATGCTATGACCTCGTGCCGTCCCCTATACAAGGACTTACATTTGCTAACTGTGCCTTCCATGTATATATACGAAGCCTCATTGTTCGTTAGGAGCCATCCGGACTTCTTTAAAAAGAATAAAGATACCTGCGGTTTTCGTACCAGATATCCAGACCGCCTTGTAGTGCCCGCCAAGAGAACCAAACTATACAGTAGAAGTACTTACTGTATGTCCATAAGTATTTATAATAACCTGCCCAACGTATTAAAAAACTTATCTTTAAGTAAGTTCAAGCGGGGACTAAAGAGCTGGCTCATACAAAAATGTATATATTCTATGGACGAGTATTTTAATAATTTTGACTAAATTGTAATAATGTAATAACCTGATATTATTGACATAACTTATTCTCATGATTTCCATATTCACTGACTTCATTATTTTTAAATTTAGTAAATTCACACTTAAGTATATTTTACGTGCTGCTTAGCGGCAGATTATGTGTTGCCAATGTAATTTTAAAACACCTTTCTGTACACCATGATCTATGTAAAATAAAGATTTTGATTTCATTTGATTTGATTTGACCACCATGATTGAGTATTTAAGCGGGTACCAAAAATACCATTATTTCGTAAATTCTTGCTTCATGCATACTTACATCAACACTATGAAAGCGGGTACGATGAAAGCAGCACTAAGCATGAACACCGTCCCTGGGAACACATTGAGGGTCTTCATGTAGGTCCAGGAGTACAGCGGTTGGAACATCAGGGCCGCCATCGTCTCCGTCAGGGAGAATAAGGAGTTCACTTTGGCTGGAAGACATGAGGACAGGTGTTAAATAAACTAGTTACACTAAGCCACCCGAGAGAGATTTTATCTTAGTTGAAATAAATTGAATAAAATTTCCGTAATACTAGTAATAACTATCAAGTAAAACTGGTAAAAACCATATAACGACTACGCTGTCCGTCCAGCCGTCTGTCTTAACTTTAAAGAGGTACCTTTTAAACCGTAAAAGATAGTGCATTTTTTTTGCAGAATGTGTTCCTGCGCTCGCGCTAATTGTTATAAACTCAAATATTCACGCCTGTCTCCTAATTGGGTAGTCAGACTATGAAACGCCAGAGCCCTGTTTTATAAAGATACAAATTAAAAAATTATAAGTGGAAGTCTCTTTCTAACTCCTTTTGCTAGAAAGACAGTTCAGCTTGTAATTTGTAACTTATAGCTTTATAAGTACTATTATCCATATTAGTGATAATACCTTATGTGCGACAGTACGGAACCCTCGTTGCGCTAACTAACATATTATTTGATGATTTCTAAAGTCTTGTTAGGCTAGAATAGAATCAAGGCGCTTATTAAAAAAACAATTTGCAATCTTGTGAGAAAAAAATACAGTATAAGGTTTGTTAAATCTGGGCCACATCTCTCTCATTAGAGCATTCTAACAAATGTTACAGTCGAGAACATCTCGTTCAAAGTATCCCACTTGGTATTATAAACGCGAAAGTTTGTATGGATGGAGTGTAGACGTTTGTTACTCTTTCACGCTGCAGCGGTAAACGGATTTAGATGAAATTTGGAACATAGATAGCTTAATACCCTGAACAAAACATAATTTATTTCTTATCAAGGAAAATTTAAAAGTTCCCGAGGGCGTAAGGATAATTAATATCTACTTGGACGATGTCGCGAGCAGAAGCTAGTATATTAAAAAGTTTATAAATGTAGCTAACCGTGAATTATTTAAATCTCCTAACTCAGAGTAAGTCGTTAACATAGACTTTATTACCAAATTAAGTCCTTTCGCCTTATACGTAGATGTAAAAGGAGAGTGGAAGATATGTGACCAGGCGCGCGGGCTTGAGCGCCTCAATATAGGAGCTGAGCGCCTAATCTGAGTCAGTTGTCCGGCCGCCACCAATCAGTCACACGACGTGTTTATGGAAGTTAAACAGGCAGAGCTACAGAATTACCAACAATTCAACATTTACCGCATTTTGCACAATTAGTCTAAGACGTTTACCTGTGTATTTGCGACAGGTTGCAAGCCCATCGCCTAACAGCACTACAAGCCCTTATTCCCTTAGT
This sequence comes from Acleris holmiana, assembly GCA_949316455.1. Taxonomy (NCBI): domain Eukaryota; kingdom Metazoa; phylum Arthropoda; class Insecta; order Lepidoptera; family Tortricidae; genus Acleris; species Acleris holmiana. Next base: position 18,033,520 of record OX438767.1, read on the forward strand.
CGCCTCATGGCATGGCACTATTCTATCCCGACAACTACACGGATACTCTATTTATAGTAAGACATTTACCAGTTTCATCTTTCTCCACAAGTTTGGACATGATGGATCTTAGTGACGTGAAAGTCGTTGCATTGAAGAATTCGACCACAGGCACTAAAATCAAATTAAATACGCAACGGTTATTAAAGTAACACTATAATAAAACATCTTACCTTCTTATTATTGATGGCTTCCAAGGAGTCGAGTTTTAGACGACTGTCTTGAACTTATTAAAGAAATAAGTCAATGGATAACACACACGAGGCCAATTTTTCGATCAAAGAGTTATATACTCTTTAAGTCAACCCTCTTATTCATAAAAACATAATAGCTGAAATATGCTTTGTCCTAATCTGACTTGTTGACATTTCTGATAGAAAGTGACAAAGCATACTTTAAATAAAATAGGTTTTAGACTTGGCAGTAGCTCGTGGAGCTAACCCCATGTGCTTCTGTTTAGTCCACAAGATAAAATACTGTTTTACCAAACAACTTATCTCTCTAATAAGTCCATGGGTTGTCTATAAATAACTCAACACATTGGCGAAATACACGTTAACGAAAAGTCACCTTAGTGAAAGCTATAAGTTTAGTATATGAATCATGCCTTAAAAAACCTTGTCTGCAACAACTTTTATAATTATTGTAAGAACAATAGGTAATTCTTCCATATCACCTTTTTCAATTTAGATTCAACAAGGATAAGTTATTTTTTGGACAATAATCATTATAAACTAGATAATAACCCGAAGAGGCTAGAACATGGTATTTTTCTCTTCTCCCGTGCACAGAGGTGAACAACATTGAAAGAGAAGTACCATTTCATACCGCCACTGTACATACCTAAGTACATCTCGATATCAGTCGTCAGGAATGCTGTCCAGATGGAGCCGATGAACTTGCTGGAGATGGAAATGGAACAGAGCAGCGCGTCGTCTACTTGAAGATGTCGGCTTAACACCGTTATGGAAAACATGGCCGCTGGAAAAAACATTGAAATTCCACAGAGAATATAATTGATTATCATCCATCATCATTCAAAAGACATCCACTGCGAGACATGGACCTCCTTCAACGTTTTCCACAAGGACTATAATAGCTTTGACGTGTTGTCGTATTGTCAACCTTAGCTCTTATTTACTTAGCATACTTTTCAAGCCTGCAAGTTGCTTCAATTATTTTAAATCTGTTAGAGCTTCCCAAAACCTTCTCCTGTTCCTTTTTCTTCCTCTAAATTTTAATCAAATTCTTTTACCATCAAGGCGATAACGTTATGGAATGCTTTGCCTGTGGAGATAAGACGTGCTAAGTCTGCTACCATTTTTAAAAGCAAGCTAAAGGATTTTTTTCTATCATTTCCGTAGTTTTTCTATGATTTCCTTTACTTTTTCTACATTATTTTTTCTTCTATCTCATGCTTCGTATGTTATCATTGTTTGGCTGTTTTGGAGGATGTATGTTTGTATATATTAGGTATGTAGATGTATAATTACATGAATTTATATTTAGTTTATATATAAATAGTTTGAATTTCAAAATTGAAATACTTGAATTGTTTCTTGTAGTTGTTTAGTTTGAGTTCTAAACGAATTAGTTTACAGCGCCTGCCATGAATTTGTGTCCTCAGTTATTTCTCTATCCAAGATTGTCTGGAAGAGATCGCTATTTAGCGGTAAGACCGCCTGTTGTATACCTATGATTTAAATGTACTGTTCCGTGTTCTGTTTTTTTTCCGGTGTTCAATAAAGAGTATTTGTATTGTATTGTATTGTATTGCATTAATGGAAACAGAGTTAAAAACATTGAAATTATAATTTGAATACAATATGGTTTTACGCTGTAGAATAGAGGCCTACCCCCTTGATACTTACTTTGTCCTTGGGTCCTAGCCAAGACGCAAACGCTCCTAACGTTTTTCTTTTCCATCGCTCAAAATGTATAGGATGACAGTCGACCACGTGGTTTATCGAAACGCACGAGAATGACAACTCATACATTTTTAGCGATAGAAAAGAAAAACGTTAGGAGCGTTTGCATCTTAGCTAGGGCCCCTTATCTGAAATTGTGACATTTGAATTCGACAGATAAGGACAAAAACCATGGCATAACTATTCCAAGCTTATTCCACGTTTATTAAGGGGCTCGTATTTATGTAAATCAGCTTTTACAATGAACCATGTACATTATGCTTAAAAACTAAAAAGCATTACTGATGACCACACCTTATTTTTAAAGATCTTTCTAAGCGCGTGGTCGACGCAACTCGAGCTCAAAATGCTGGCCTTCACTTGGCACAAAGATTAAATATTGCCATTTAACATGGCAATGCTGCCTACATTTTGGGAACGATGCTCACTGATGGCGGTTTGTAAGATAAGTATATAGTTTTGGTTTTAATTATTTCATTTATAATTATTTGACATGTTGATATATATATTTAAATATCAACATGTCTATTAATTGTAACAGAATCAAGGTTTCTGTGGTTATTGCACATGCGGAATTACATAAACCTTTCATAGTTTGCAAGGTTAAAGGTAAAGTCATATTAGGGCATTTTTATTATAAAGTGTACCCTAGTTAACGTTTCTTAATTTTCCTTAACTACGGTACACTTCGTTTTGAAAATGCCCAATTAATGAAAAAAACTGCTAATTTTAACTCTGAATTCAATTGTTACTTTATTTAATGAGGTTGAAGAAAGAGTTGGTAATATTGTTGTAAATATTTAAGATACAATTAAATAAGTAAAAGAAAGCTTACCAAAGGAATGTAAGATAATAGAATAACTGGCGTAGAGTCCAAACTGCACCATGTCCCAGTTGAGCCGATTTCGAACGTACAAATAAAGCATATGATGTTCTGCTGAAAATGGATTAAAAGGAAATTTTAAATCGAACTCCATATATATAAGTTCGGTGTTAACAGAAACGGGCAAAGATGTGAACAAAATCAAATGAACCTATTTACCATCATTATCAGTTATTACCCACTCTTTAATTGGGTTCATACTTTTGAAGATCAAGTGAGGTCTTTTTAATGATTTATACACTTGTTCATTACACTTAGTTTAAGTTTGAAGTTAAATAACTATTTATTTTACGTATTTTAAATAAAAACACGTTCGATGAAAGTTTGAGGTTGCGTTTAATTTGTTTACATTTGTGCCCGTTTCAATAGACACCGACTACACGATACCAAATTAATTAGATATAATATAAGTCAGCACGGCCGTCTTTTATAACAATGATTTTTTTTTCAATATCTAATGTCAACATTATTTTCTTTTAATCTGTATTTTTAATTGATATTATTTAGATATACATATGTATGATTGTTTGCATTCCCATAAGCACGCTTGTAGTTGTAAAAGCATAGAAACTGTGGATAAATATAAAAATATAGAGGTCTTACTATAGACAAATGTATGAATTGGAAAATTCATATAGATACACTGTGTAATAAGTTAAGATCAATACTTTATAAAATTATAAGTCTAAAAAATGTAGTTATTAAGAAAATATTGTGTATGATCTATCATGCATTGGCAGACGCAGTTATTGGGTATGGAATCACAGCTTACGGACGTACGTTTAAAACCTATTTAGACAGGGTATCAAACTTACAAATTAGAATTTTAAAAAATATAGTAGATAATAAAACTAAAGAAAGTTGTAAAAAAAATTACTTAGCCTTATTTACAAAGCTAAGCATTCTGCCAGTGCACGAGAAAGTGAGGTACCTAATAGCAACAGAGCAGTTTAATAGTTTCGAATTTAAAACCCCTAGAGCCCACGCCCGCGCTCTAAGGGCCACGACGCAGCGGAGGTACGTGGAACCCGTGGCCAACAACTATTACGGAAAAAGAATGCGTAGTTACATAACACCGCGAATATTTAATTTAATTTTTTCAGAGGATGAATGTATTAGTAGAAATAGTTTTAAAATTAGGTTAAAAAAGTTGCTATTAGATACCTTAAAATCATCATAGTTGTAGTGGGTAGTAAGGTCAGCGAGGGAAACACAATGCTCGAATGATCTTTAAAGTACTAATTACATTAGACATATAGTTATAAGTTATTTTATAAATTTATGTGTTTTCTATGGATGGATATGTGATGGCATGTCTATCTATGGGAAACGGGTAAAACAAGTTGGGTACATATCAAATGTGAAAGTAAGTGCAGTACTTCGCCAATAAACACTATGTTTGGCGAATTTATATATAAATAAAATGTACCTATATTTTCTTGAAAAAAAATTAAAAAAAAAAAAAAGAATAAAATAATTTCATTATTCTCCAACAACAACATAAGTCCCGGATTTGCGTGCTAAGCATAGCTTTGTTTTTTGTTTCTTTCTGAGCCATAGATTTTTTCTACTCGTATGTGTGTATGCATTTCTCTATATAGCTTTGTTTGGAACTAGATCACTGGTATAAGACTATCAGTATTATTAATTGTATACTATGTAAATTGTTACTTTGAGCGCTGTCTCGCCAACAAACTGCTCTGTCAGTTTGGCGAAGAAAAAAAAAATTCAAAATGCTATGTACTAAAATGTGGAAAAAAAACAAAAGAAAACAAAGATGAAGTGAAAAACATCTGATCACGGTACCAGAAACTGTGCTTGGTTCACTCCTCTCACATAAATGATCATTATCACCAAGAGCAGACCAAAAGACCGCACGTGCTGCTGCACGTCGCCATCCAAGGTTCATCATAGTTGTTAGGCCTTAAATAAAATCCCTGCACTGAAGAAGACCATCGAGATGCAACTGATAGGGTGATCAGCACCTCTAAACCATTGACACGTAAGGAAGAAATAAAATTTAACCTAGTGGTACTTTAGGACCTTCTGCAGGCTCCATCCAGATCGCTACCACCATCACTTTTCGCATTGCTGTGCTTGGATAAGACAATCGGTGAAATTGCTGGCATGTGTAAGGGTAGTTGCTTTCTCGTTGCCATAAAAAAAAAACTTTACCTACACATGCTAGGTCCATAAAGCACAAACACGCAGACCAGTGTGAGTATAACTCTTGTTCTGCGATCTCCTTCACGGGGACGGCACGCCACTGACACTGTTGCCTGTACGTGGGATATGTTGAAGAACGGCACCTTTTCCTTAGACCGTTCAATCTGTTGGAATATAAAACCTGGGGGGTTATCATGACATGGCTGTGCAGTTTAGTTTACGCTGAGCGAAAAGGACAGAGTTATGCAACTGCTCTGAAATTTATGCTCGCCGTAAAATTACCTGCGTAGCCATGTCATAATAACCCCCCTGTATTTAATAGGGGATATCCACTGATACGAAAAAAAACCATTCTTGTTAATGATTTAATATGTTCTGGTGTGGGGATAACACACCCGCTGCATTAAATTAAAAGCATCCTATTTTAGTACTTGATGATTGTAGCTTTGAGAATGCATAATATAAATCTCAGATCCCAACTTACCATCAAGTGGTCTATGCGCTTATTTGCGCTCTATTTGCCTTAAAAAAGATATTGAAAGCGTTTCCAAGTAGCGCATTTGCGTTCGTTATTCAATATTATTATCTTCAAGAAGTGTGGACGTTTCTGTAGCTACGATATGGTCAGTATGGTTGGTATAAAGAGTTTTAGTATGCGAAATTAATACTTAGGTCGCTAACAGGCATCTGGTGTTCATTGCTCGTTTATGAATGTTCGAGGATAAACACGGAGGTGAACTCCCAGTTTGGAATGTTGTAGTGAACCTTTGCATAGGCTTATCATTAGAAATGTTTTTTGAAATTCCAATATCAATAATAAGGCAATCATTGTACAAGTCTGGTTCTATCAGAGATTTGTAAAATTGTTCACATTTATCAATAAATGAAGATTAGATTATGTAAAATTATACAAACCAATGTGAATCGATTCTATTCAACATAAACAACGGGAGCTAAGATTGAAGAGAAATTTAACAAAAAAGTGTTGGACTTACCACAGGAAGGCCTTTGTCTCTCAACCATTGGTCAGGCTCTTTTAAAACGAAGCACCCATACATCAAAATTACGAAGAATATCACCATGGTCACGCTGAATATGCCGTAGTACCCCATATTTTTGACCAAATAGCCACTTAAACCAATTCCAATGGGCAGGCCGGCTGTCATGCAAAAGTTAGCCAGACCAACCCTAAAAGTCCTAGATTCCTCTGTTGTGATATCACTGATATAACTAAACACCCCTAGAAACACTGTCGCATAACCACCAGTAAATGAAGGAATTACAGTCTCCATTAAAACTGTCACTTGCACTGGAATCTCGTAGAAGTAGTAAACATTAATTAAGTTACTGATCGAATTCAAAAATTCCCCAAAAATAGGTAACAGAATACAAATTTTCCGTTTGCCGGTCCTGTCACTCCAGGCGCCTAGAAATACGATGATCACACACGGCATCGCCGTTTGAATCATTCCTTTCCAAATGTCAATAGACGAGATGAGCTTTTGTACTTCTCTTTCGTAATATGTGTAATTTTTACTGGTTTTCTTCACTAACGCGTCGCAGATTTCATCACTGAACCCTAAATTGACTCTGCATGCTTTGTCCAGGTTCATATTTCCCATCGCGAACATCGAAATAACACTGGGTATAATAAGTCCTGCTAGCAACGGTTCTACTGTGATGTTATCTCTGAAATTCACCAGTTTGTTTTTGAAAGTTGTCTTTTCAGGTGGGTTTTCATCTTCTGGTCTGTTTAAAGGATCTTTTTCTTGATCTTCCATTGGTGTCTTTTCTTCCGCCATGATAATTATAAATTGTACAACTTACTGGTCGCCTTCTCATTATTGACTGTGTAAAAAATTAGGTTATCTGATATCAAATACTATTAGTTGATAAGCCTTTGTCTGCTATCGATAGTGGGATTTGCCTTCAAGTATGTATTAACTACCACTTGGTAATATCAACGAACATCATCATTTCCTTGTTTACGATTACTTCGGTGGTTAATACACTTGTATTTAAGTTTGTGGTGGAACCACAATACATCTAAGCACATATGCTATAATATATACACATATACTCCATGATATATAAACATACATTCGAATACCTATCTAAACACGAATATATCCTATGTAATAAATAAATAGGTAATTAACATACTACTAATAATATATAATCAATAAAGATATTTATAGATAGTAAACAACAATTAACTACAGTATATTTTAAACACAAATATATATATAAACATATATAAATATATATAGTGTAATATAAGTACATTATATTTTAGGATATTAACAAACATACACTTTCCTTGTTTAAAACATAATTATTTCTCCGTGTCGACAAGTAGCCCCAGTGAACCAGCGCCGCCTGCGTGGAGATAACGGTCGCGTGACGTCACCGCAGCCCGGCGCAGCGCCTGCGCGCGCGCTCGGCTCCAGTGTGGAATCCTGTTAGCTACTGAACGCACGTCGATTTGCTCTGACTAAGCTTACCTTCCGCTACCGCTTCCATCGCTTAATGTTATTGTCGCGCTCATGCTACTGTATGTTTAATTACTGCCGCATTATAGTTATACGAAGTAATTGGTGTTTACTTGGAGTCAACCTACATCACTTACACTGGTGACCCCTACTGCGAACATTCGACGCAGCCTTCAATAAGTTTGGATAATAAAGGTGACCCGTGGATAAAACGTAAGTGCAGTGAGCATTTTAGATAATGTCGGATCATGAAGACAAAGACAGATTTGACGACGCGAAGTCCGTAGCCGCTCAAGAACATAACGGTGCGGTGCGCTTTCCCAATGGAGCCGACACGTTCCGTGTCGGAGTTAAGATTCCGCCATTTTGGCCTCAGGAGCCAGCCGTATGGTTTGCTCAAGTAGAAGGGCAGTTTGCACTGTCTAATATTACATCAGATTCTACAAAGTTTTATTACGTTTTGTCACAGCTGGAACATCAATATGCAGCGGAAATAAAAGATATTATTATCTCACCACCTGCGAACAACAAATACGATAAATTAAAAACTGAGCTAATTAAGCGCTTGTCAGCTTCTAGAGAAAAGGACTTGCAGAATCTGCTGAACCACGAGGAGTTAGGTGACCGGAAGCCGTCGCAGTTTCTCCGGCACCTTCGGCACAAGGCGGGCCCATCGGTTCCAGAAGACTTACTGAAGACCATTTGGACCAGCCGTTTGCCTGTAAATATTCAATCGGTTATAGCGTCCCAGCCGTCATTAACACTCGATGAGCTGGCAGATCTGGCAGATCGGGTCTGGGATATCGTACCAGCCAGCGCCCAAGTAGCTAGCACTTCCAACAGTTCAATGATGGATACCATGGCCTATCAGATTGCTGAGCTCACGAAGCAGGTGCAGGTACTTACCACGGAAATGCAAACGAGATCTCGCTCCAAATTCAGACGTGGTGATCAACGAAGCCGCGGACGCAGTGGTGGTCGTCAAGGTCGAAGCAATAACCGGTCGCAATCAAGTTATCGCAAGTATCCCGTATGTTGGTACCATTCAAAGTTCCAAGCGCAATCAACAAAATGTGTCAAACCGTGCGATTTCGGCTCGGGAAACGGCCAGGGCAATCGGTAATGGCGACCAACGATTGCCCCAGCTCCAGTCGCTTGTTTGTCACAGATCGTCGTTCGAAATTGCAATTTCTAATTGATACAGGGAGCGATCTTTGTGTATTCCCACGATCAGCATTACGCGAATATCGGCCCCAAACTAACTACCAGCTCTACGCAGCAAATGGATCAATCATCAACACTTATGGGCATGCTCAACTGAATCTTAACCTTGGTCTACGCCGGGAGTTCAGCTGGAAGTTTGTGGTAGCAGACGTCACAAAAGCTATCATTGGCGTCGACTTCTTGTCGTTTTATAATTTAATTGTCGACTGCCGGCACAAGCGCCTATTAGACAATACGACATCACTCTCAACATCGGTAATATCTGTGGCTACAGGTGACGAAGTGCTCTCAATCAAGACACTGTATGGAGATTCGAAGTACAACGCCATCTTAAGAGACTTTCCCGAAATAACACGCCCCCCGGGAATTCACCGCGAGGTCAATCACGACACCGTGCACTTTATTAAAACAACGGACGGCCCTCCAATCTACTGCAGGCCTAGGAGACTAGCGTCGGACAAATTAAGGATTGCAAAGAACGAATTTAATTCCATGCTCCAGAACGGAACTGCCCGGCCGTCATTGAGCCCCTGGTCGTCTCCCCTTCACTTAGCGCCCAAGAAAGACAACAGCTGGAGGCCGTGCGGCGACTACCGGCAACTAAACGCTCGGACGATTCCAGATCGATACCCAATTCGGCACATCCACGATTTCGCACATAACCTGGCTGGTTGCAAAACTTTCTCGACAATTGACCTTGTCAAAGCTTATAACCAGATCCCGGTTAACCCTGACGACATCGCCAAAACTGCAATCGCGACACCATTTGGGTTATATGAATTCCCCTATATGACCTTTGGTCTCAGAAACGCCGGTCAGACCTTTCAACGTTTTGTAGATGAGGTCACAAGGGGGATGGAGTTCGTGTTCGCGTACTTGGATGATTTCCTCGTTTTCTCCAAGGATGAAGCAACTCACGAAGAACATCTACGGCAATTATTCACAAAACTTAAGGAATACGGTATCATCGTAAACCCTTCAAAATGTGTATTTGGAGTGCCAGAAGTTAAATTCTTAGGATATCACATTTCGGCGGAGGGTACCAAACCGCTAGAAGACAAAGTGGAAGCCCTTCAATCATTTCCAGCCCCCAAAACAGTAAAAGAATTACGGAGATTCCTGGGAATGATAAATTTTTACCGCCGGTTCATCCCAAACGCAGCACAAATTCAAGCCCCTTTACACAAATTGCTGACAGGCTCTGTAAAGGGATCACACCCTGTGGACTTAAAGGACCAATATCTGGAAGCTTTTAGCAATTGCAAATCGAGTTTATGCACAGCAACTCTGTTAGCTCACCCATACTGCAATTCACAACTCGCCCTTGTGACGGATGCATCTAATACGGCCATGGGCGCAGTAATCCAGCAGAAGAGAGAAGACCAAGACACATGGGAGCCACTAGCCTTTTATTCAAAAAAATTAAGTGCTACCCAGCAAAAATACTCACCCTATGACCGGGAGCTGCTGGCAATTTATAACGCCATTAAATACTTTAGGCATATACTGGAAGCGCGAGTATTCACAATCTTCACAGACCATAAACCCCTTTGCTTCGCCTTCTCATCTAACAAGTCCAACTGTTCTCCGAGGCAGTTCCGCCACCTCGATCTCATTTCGCAATACACGACAGATATCCGACACATATCAGGGATAAAAAACGTCGTCGCCGATACATTATCGAGAATAGAGGAACTAGAGACGCCAGTCGATTTATTGGCATTAGCAAAGTCTCAAGACGAAGATGAAGAGCTAAAACAGATTGTTAGCGGTGCCACGACTTACAACATCACCCTCAAAATGATGACGATTCCTGGAACAACTACCGAGCTATACTGCGATGATAGCACTGCCAAACTCAGACCCTACGTAACACCCAGTTTTCGACGTCAAGTTTTTAGCAGCCTACACTCACTCAGTCACCCAGGAATTAAGGCTTCTGCAAAACTCGTAGCTGAACGTTTTGTCTGGCCAAACATGAGAAAAGACTGTCGTAATTGGGCGCAAACATGCTCAGCCTGCCAGCGTTCAAAGGTCACCCGGCACGTTCAAGCACCATTGGGTACATACAAATTACCCAACGCCAGATTTTCGCATGTCCACATAGATTTAATTGGACCAATGCCTCCCTCGCATGGCTATCGCTACTGCCTTACAGCGATAGATCGTTTTACACGGTGGCCTGAGGCGATACCCATTATGGACATTCGTGCTGAGACCGTAGCCAAGGCCCTTCTCACCGTCTGGATATCTCGGTTTGGTTGCCCAGTGAGTATTGTAACAGACCGGGGAAGCCAATTTGAATCGGCTCTCTTTAAATACCTCTCCAAAATAGTAGGATTCATGCATCGAAGTACCACAGCGTATCATCCTGCCTGTAATGGACTAATAGAAAGGTTCCACAGGCAGCTGAAAGCTGCCATTGTTTGCCACGGTCAAGCAAGCTGGACAGAAGCTTTACCACTGGTCCTGCTGGGAGTAAGAAGCGCGTTCAAGGAAGACCTGCAAACTACTTCCGCAGAGATGGTGTACGGGGAAACGCTGAGGCTTCCAGGGGAATTTTTCCAAACCACTGGAGAAACAACAAGCGACTACACCGATTTCACTGCGCGCTTGCGTTCCATCACCCAGCAACTTCAACCCATACCTACGTCAAGGCACGGCCGAAAGAAAACGTTCGTATTCAAGGACCTGCAATCCACCAGCCATGTCTTTCTCAGAGAAGACGCTGTGCGTAGTCCGCTAACGCCAGCTTACACGGGGCCACATGCAGTTCTGGAACGAGGCGAGAAGACGTTCAAACTGAAAATAAAAGGAAAAACAGTTACTGTGTCCATAGACCGCTTGAAACCGGCTTACATACTCGACGAAGGAGAAGAATATCAAGTCGCTACAAAAACAGGGTCAACACAGGTAGAACTCAAGGTCAACAAATCAGCAGAACAGAAACAAGAAAATAATATAAAGATGACAAGATCAGGCCGGCGGGTCAGATTCCCAGATTATTATCGCCCGAAGACGGTCTCTGGAGGGGAGTGATGTGGTGGAACCACAATACATCTAAGCACATATGCTATAATATATACACATATACTCCATGATATATAAACATACATTCGAATACCTATCTAAACACGAATATATCCTATGTAATAAATAAATAGGTAATTAACATACTACTAATAATATATAATCAATAAAGATATTTATAGATAGTAAACAATAATTAACTACAGTATATTTTAAACACAAATATATATATAAACATATATAAATATATATAGTGTAATATAAGTACATTATATTTTAGGATATTAACAAACATACACTTTCCTTGTTTAAAACATAATTATTTCTCCGTGTCGACAAGTAGCCCCAGTGAACCAGCGCCGCCTGCGTGGAGATAACGGTCGCGTGACGTCACCGCAGCCCGGCGCAGCGCCTGCGCGCGCGCTCGGCTCCAGTGTGGAATCCTGTTAGCTACTGAACGCACGTCGATTTGCTCTGACTAAGCTTACCTTCCGCTACCGCTTCCATCGCTTAATGTTATTGTCGCGCTCATGCTACTGTATGTTTAATTACTGCCGCATTATAGTTATACGAAGTAATTGGTGTTTACTTGGAGTCAACCTACATCACTTACAAGTTGAACAAATAACAGAAAAGTTAAACTGTGGGTGTATCTTTCAGATTTGATTTCAGAGATAAATTATAATCGGGCTCGTTCGGACTCTTTGTAAGACCGAGTGAAGAACGATGAGTATATTCTAGAAAAACAAGGTATTAAACAAAATACTGTAAATCTGTTTATCCATCTTAAAACTTTTTTCCTGTTATTATTTTTTATCTGTCCAAAGTATTGGGCTAGCAATCCAGAGAAGTGATGCAAACTCGGGCGGGCCTGCTAGAGGGGGTGTTCTAAGCAGATATTATTGGTTTTAATTAACCCCCGAGAAATAGAAGGATTTATAAATTTAACGTGTGTATCCGTCTGATCCATCATAGGAGGTACATAAACAAGGCAATTTAGTTAAAACTATATTTTAATGAGTAAAAAGTTTATGTCTTCCCGTGGATGTCGTAAGAGGCGACTAAGGGAATAAGGGCTTGTAGTATTGTTAGGCGATGGGCTTGCAACCTGTCACTAATACACTAGTAAACTCACTTTCTGTAGCTCTGCCTACCCCACTCTGGGAATGAAGGCGTGATGTTATGTATGTATGTATATATGTAAAAAGTTCATACTTGTTTGTTTTTGAATTGAAAATGGCATTGTAGAGCAAATGTTGTTGAACTTTATTTCCTTGCCGTTAGATTTAAATTCCCACTCACAAAAAGCTCTTGTTTGTATAATGGGTCTCACGAGGTTAACAATGGGTTTTATCTATCTATTTTTTATTAACGAGTATCAAAGACTTTTACCCTCGGTGTCTATTACCTATACGTGTATTATAAATGCCAAAATGTGTTTGTCTGTCTACTACCAGAAATGTAGTATGGAGATAATTTGAGGCTCGGATAATTGTACAATTCCCGAGGAAGCAGCGATAAACCATCTCTACGTGGACAGAGTCACGGACAAAAACTAGTAAAACAGCAAGTAAACAATATTTATTATTTTATACATTTAGAATTACATCTATACTTATTTCTAAATTCAACACGTTTTCTTTACAAATGCTACTCGTACATTCTAGTTATCAGTCTTCCTGTATCTGACAGGACTTATAGAACATTGCCTAAATAATTGGTAATATTCATCATTTTATCGAATTTCACTTCATGGATTGTATAATTTCTATATTTTTTTTACTAGAAACATGATAGTTTCAGGATATCCTTAAACATTAATAACGTAGGTTAGGTTAGGTAAGATCTGCAACTGCCAACAAAAAAATTACTTATGCGGCGAAAAATGCGTTTCGATAAAATTACAATTCTGTGTAAGGGAGCGACCACATTGGAGCATAACGGTGCGTAAATTACGTTGCGTGAAAATCGACGTCATCTAATTGGTATGACCCATTCTTTTGTTTACGCAACGTCACCGTATTTTACGCGTCGGTGTGGTCGCTCCCATTCGTTGATATCAATTTCGATAAAACAATGCTGCTCTCATAAGCCAATAGGTAGTATCTGCAATTCTATAGCTAAAGCAGATTCAATCCTTTCCCGTTAGTAATAAAGTTGCATTTGCTACGGGAGTTCTGTCTGAGATACTGCCATTTGTCTTAGCGGGGCAGAATGATTATTCGTTTTTGCTTCCTTCTTTCTTAGAAATGCAAGAGTAGGATAGATTGTAGCGTTAGAGAAAACGAACAAAACCAATATTATTTAGGTAATGCCGAATAATGTTAGGTCCTGCTTCCATCATAAGGACATTTTCTCACAGCATCGGGGTCTTCGAGAAAATTGGGTATTCGTTTTTAGGGTTCCGTAGTCAAATTAGGAACCCTCATAGTTTCGCCGTGTCCGTCCGTCCGTCCGCAGCCTAGCTCAGAGACTCTTAGTCACGCCAACAAAGTGGAAAAATAAAATGTTGAATTTTTTTTTTTACTGTACCTCCCCTACACGTAACTCGGGGATGTATTTTTTTTCAAGTCTACCCCATAGTGTAGGGTGTCGTTGGATAGGTCCTTTAAACATTTTATGAGTTTATAAAACAATTTTTCGATTAAGCAAATTTTTGTTAGACTCAAATGTGCCCCCACCCCTCTCTATAGTCAAAACTGCAAATACCAAAAATCTGATATTTTTTTAAATGAAAGCGCATATAATTATTTGAAAAGGAAAACTATCACGACAAAACATACTTTAACTAAAATAGGTACATAAGGGGGTATGAATATGATTCGACGATAGAAAGGAAGAATCACTTGAGTAATATCTTCAGTGAAAATATCACCGAGAGGCAGGGGTGAGAATATCACGTGTATATTTATGTGGCATTTAAAAAGTTACTAAAAACGTCACGTGACTAATGGACGAGCCTTAACTATAGACAAAGGGGAATGATGCACACATTGATAAAAATCCTTGTCAATTCAGATTAGCATGTATGTCATCGCCATACTAAATTAAAGAACTCTATTTTCTAATTTCCTAATAGGATGGTGTGCGAAAATGACCTAACATACCCTTAAAATAGATGTCACAGCTTAATCATTATAAGTATGAGCTTATTTAAAAAACAGGGTGTTTTTTCTAATTACAGTAAAATCAATAACAAGCGTATCTTATTCGAATTCAATTATGAACTTGAAACTCGCTACATTCAGCTAAATTGATACATCAGCACCTCTATTGACCCGGGTAAAACCATATGCTCTCTGCCATCGTATTTTCAATGTTACGATAGCTCTTTACATGTTAGAAATGATAATGGCGGCCGCATTAAAAATAATCGAAGGAACCTTTGAAAAAAATAGCTGTTTAACTATTGTAAATAATGTAGACATAGATATCACTAATATTTATATAGCTAACGCGGTAAATTTTACTAATATCAGTTTTAAATTGTAGAAAACGGAATGTAATGACTCACATACCTCCTTAAAACGGTATTTTTTTTTTAGTTACTGGTCGAATTAATTATAGGGTGCTTCATATTTGGCATTTTGTCGTCAAGAGAACGTGGGGACTCAGCAGGTGAATAAATTAACCTTGTTATTTATATAGATTTTAGGGTCGCATAAAGTCTTCAGTATACTTAGGAAATACCCCTAGTCTATTCGTTATCTTTCACTTTCAAAAGGACATGCCTTTCTTGGATAATAATTTCAACGATGCGAACCCGTTATCTTGTTTTTGAGCCATTGCACTTAATTTTAAATTCACTTCACATCAAATTGTAGGAAGACACTTCTGCAGCAGCACACGAAGACGCTACACCCATAATGCTGCCGTCCTTAAACTAAAAGGCGACTAAAGGATCATACGACCTTTTTGAGTTATCTATACAGCGCGATTCAGCTAATTATTAGCTATCGATCTATCTAGGTTTGGTGCCAATATCTTTAAAAACCACCGAGATACACCCTTCACACTAGCGGCTAAATGACGATTTTTTGGGCTTTTGCTACTAAAAAGGCAGTCATTTAACACTTGCTTAACTTGAAGGTGATTAAAAGATGATAGCTGCCAATTTTACGTAATACTGTACAAGATTTAAAAGCGGCTATTTGATTTTCAACGACTTAACAGCGGCTTTTGGACTTTTGCCGCCTTATAGCTTACAAACACAATACTCACCTGCAAAGAGGTCACAGATTAAAAGGCGGTCAATCCGTGTATACTTAAGAAAAAAGCGGTTAAAGTCCAATAGCCACCTTATTGTTTTGTAAATAAAATTTAATTTTATTAAAATACATACCATAAATACCGTCACGGCTTTATAAGCTAGCAATTATAGTAATAAAAATAAATCCCTGCTTAATTAAATCACAGCTACACGATATTGCCTAACTAGAAGGCGGCAAGGCGACCCCCGCGCAAGAGTCTTGTTTGAAAATTTCTGCGAATTGCAAGTATTGTATCTCAGTAAATATTGGGTATCTAGAAATAATCCAAAAACCGTATTGTAGCGAATTTAGTCACTTTATTTTCTTTATAGTAAAACTTTGCTGTTAAACCCAAAGTTTATAACATGTAGGTTGTCCCAGATATTGACGTAAATATTATTACATACCTATAGTTTTAAGTTTCTAATACGTTAGTTAGTTTTAATTTTCCTATCTGTTATTACAGGTATAGAGGTTTGAATGATTGTGATAAAAAATGTTACCTTTGCCTCCCTTGGCTAAAATTACCTATAATTATTATTCGTAATTCTAAAATTTGATATTCAATTCTCAATGACGTAGAAATGTAAGTAAATTGCAATAAACTATTATTCCAAAATATTGACGTATTCAGAATAAATTCATACTTTCTAAGCCATCACAACATTTCTCGTTTTTCATTCATCAACTTTTGACTTTTCGTACAGGAAAAATAAATTCTTTCGACAAAGGGGGCATAATGTTCTCAAAAGTTGTGCAGTTAAACAAAATTCCGAAATAGTGTAACAAGTTCAACTTAAAATGGGTAAAAAATAATGTTACAGCTTGCTTTTCTTCTAAGTGACCGAATTCAATCGGTTCAATTTCGTACCCATGCGAGGCACTCAGGAAATCTTGGTTTGGGTCGTTTATTGCAATATTAAGTACTAGCGACCCGTCCTCGCTTCGGTCCGGGTTATATTATACACATAAACCTTTCTCTTGAATCACTCTATGTATTAAAAAAAACCGAATCAAAATCCGTTACGTAGTTTTAAAAGCATAAATAGAGACAGACAGCGGCAAGCGACTTTGTTTATGTAGTGATATTTTTAAACGTTCAGACCTAGTCTTAAATAATATATCTACGGCATAATTCAACGGTCATTGTCAGAAAATCGATTTCATCCCAGAACCTTTTTAAGTTAAGGAATCAAAAAGAAGTCGCTGGGGGCCAAGTTTGGACTAAATGGTGGGTGAATAATAGTTTAGAACCCAGATTCAAAAGCAACAGCCTCGGCAATATGAGCAGTATGTACAAGGGCGTTGTCGGGCAGAAGCAGAACATTCCTGGGTAATTTACTTGAACTTCTTGGGGTTTAATGTGCCACTGCATTGCATGGACTTTTGTTTGCTCTTTCGGTCATAACGATGAACCCATCTCCAGTAACAATCTTTTAGAGTACCTCATCAGGATTTTCATTGCATAGCTCAGTTAAAGTCAGATCAACAAGCAACAGGAATATCTTTCTGAAGCGTGGTCAGCATTCGCGGCACCCATTTCACACTAACTTATGACAATGTTAAGATGGTCGAGGACGATATCGTTGTACAGTAGAAATATATATTAATTAATAAGAATTGGTTGTTTGAGCTACCGATTTTACCTTCACTCGACCATTCTAATATAATTTTCTCCATTTTTTTTATAAATTTTCCTGTAAAGTAGCTTCGACAGCCCCTGCAGGTCTAGGGTCGTCATCGTTGCTTTCCCTCCCACGTTTAAATTCACTTGACCACTTTTGAATTGTAGATAGTGAATGGGCAGACTTATGACATTTATAAACATAAACATAATCCATCCGTCCCCTGATATTTGTATTTAATTTAATCAACATTGCAAATCACTCCTGTAATCAAGTTTATTAGGTAATTGCAGAAAATCAAACCAACAAATATTTGAATTTCACGTTTTTCAAATTTTAATGAATGATACTTAGCGGCTGTATTGAAAAAAAAACTTTAAAAATATCAATACCGAGAGCTTATTGAAGGTCCCTCGCATTAATTTGTATAGGCTGTATTTATTTATATATGGGTTCAGCTGAAAACCAGCGCTGCTGCTTCGGCTGCTACACTGAGCATGTGCTGCAGCCAGAACAAAAGCAGAGTCCTATTTGACTTCACAGTGCAGAGCAACATCTCTAAATATGTTCTAATTTTGCTTTTTTTTGTAACTAATAATAATATGTCTGTTGTGTTGTAGTGTATTTTTGACAAGTAAATGTACCTAGTGAGTCATGAGTTTTTTTTGGACTGCATTTAAATTTCCAGCTTTACAGTTCTCAAGTATTAGAATTACAAATTACATATGTTTTTAGCCAACGGAGGCAAGGGTGGTACTCCTTGGCTAAAAACATCACGTACCGCAAGGTACGGTACCAGTATCATGAAAACCATTATAACTATTAAGTTAATTAATATTATTAGAAAGTTTAAACTAAATTCTTGACCGGTATGGAAGAGGTTTTCTTATACGTAATATTTGCGTAAAATTCTGGGACACCCCTCTATTATTATCTTTAATACAACAGTAATTTTGCAGTTATTTTACGTATTACGCAGGTAGCACAACTTTCTTTTCCTTCCATAATGTAGTTTCACACTCCTCTAAGGGATCCAAATAACATTATGGCAGTAACTTCCCCAAGTCATTGAATATAAAAACATATTTTGATTGCAATCCATAACAAAAAAGCAGTTATCGTGATTTGTTCTGCAATTAACTGCCTGTTTCTCAAGCATTGAATATTAAAACTATATGTCAGATTCCACATCATTTACCTTTTATTAACTAGAAGGCAGTTAAAGTCACGTGGCCGTTTTCTAGTCATGTATGTTTGCATAGTTTTAACTAGGCATACATAGCTAAAAAGTGGCTATGTCATGTAACCGCCTTTTAGTTATGTTTTCTATATAACTTTTGTTATATTTGTAAAATGTAACGCGGATAACCTAAATTACTGAGCTAGAAGGCCGCTAAACATACTTTAACCGTCATTAAGCTATGTAAAGTATTACATTAAATTCAACGGGTCCATTGCTAAAAAGGAAAATTGAAGATTTCACCTATAAAAAATAGGTAAAAAAATATCAAATTCATATAAAAATATAAAGCAACCCTCATTACTTAGTATATAAAAAAAATTACATCGATATCGTGCACCAGTTTGTAGAGACATAGTTTCAAACGTTTTTTGGCCATAACTCAAAATGACCCTCTTGCATTTAACGGCTTTTTAGTTTGAGGACGGCAGAATGACTTTACTGACACTCGCGTGGTCTGCTCAGACGTCCTTGCCGCCACCCATGCACACGCTTGCGAGCAAGATCTATTCAACCTGCTGCAGCGCACGAATAAACCATGCACGTAAAAATATGCCTTTTACCTACTGCGGAAAAACTACGTCACTATTGTACATAGTATGCGCATCGTTGACCCACGCAACAAGACAACTGATCCAAGTCACGTGTGTAACAACGCATGCATCGTTCTATGGAAACCATGGACTTACGACGGACACATGCGAAGCGTGTGCATTCGTAGCGTGCGCCACAGTGTGCTTTTGCTTTCGTGTTACATTTCTCAAATGACGGTGTCTATTTGATCCTTATGCTCTACGGGCTTATAAAAGTCTAGTGGTTCTGGTTTAGTTTCCGCATCTTTCTTTTCTTCAGCTTCAAGCGCTTTTTTTCTTGCGTCTCTCGTTGAGATTTTAACCCTCACATAAAACATTCTGAAACAAGTGAAACATCAATCGATATATTTAATGTTTTAGAATCGACTAAAAACTGTTTCTCATACGTAGGAATTTGAACTATCAACGAATAGTCAAGCAAAGTCGAGTTAAGAGTCGAGAGTGGAGCTACCTACTGTTTACAGATATTTGTTTTTATAACTTTTGTCTTCTTTATGTAAGTTTTTGCTTACGCTTAAACTTTTAAATATTTCCTGAAAGAAGAAAATATTTTCGAAGAAAATAAAACAACTAAGTATGAATAATAAGTAAATAAAATAAATAACTGAACTAAGACTTAAAAACTAATTTAAAACAAAGAAAATTAAAAGTATAATTCTTATCTTTTGTAAGGACTAATTAAAAATATCTCAAAAGGTCCGTATCGCATTTTGCTTATGTTATGATACTGGCAGCATTTCCACTTAATAAAGCCATGCTTATTTGCTTAGAGAGGAAGCTGCCAGATCTTTGGTAACCTGTGAGGTCTACTAGTCTTTTGCGAACCCTTCGGACCGAGGATACGCTGAAAATAACGAAGTTCTATTTGGAAACCTTCTTTCCCGTCTTCACTACAGCTCCTGTTCTATTTACATTTGCTTGAAAATGCGACAGAGCCAATGCTAGCTTCCCACTCCAGCACCCGTCCCATCGTCCAAGCTACAGTGTCATACCATCCGGGTTTTTCCAGAAGCAGCTCGAGGTTAGCCGGGGCATTGACGGAGGAAAAAAAACGGCGGATGACATCATTACAAGTGATTAATTTCACAATGGATTTGACCGATTAGCAATGAGTAATCTATAATTTGTATTAACTTTACGTAACGTTCTGTATCTAGGCGTTCTCAATTCTTATCGGGTTCTAAGTTAGTCGCAATTGGCTTATTTATAGCATTTGCGATGGATTTAACTAAACGTGTGTATGAAATTTATAGCAAAAACGATACTTCATCGGTCTTAGTGTTCTAGTAATCATAAAATATTTGTTTCAATTTATTTTCTGCTATTGACGTGACGTCAAATAAAAATAATGCATATCAATAAACTTAAAGTCAGAACATGTCTTTCTTTTTTTTTATATTTAAAAGGCGTTTTTTAAATGCCTGTCATTGGCTTTTGCTCACGTGTAGCAAAGTTGAAATAGTTAAGTAATTGTGCAACAAGAGAGCAAAGTTGTTTTTTGCTGCGAGGGTTAATTTTGAATCCCGAGCAAGCGAAAGGTTCAAGAATTGAATCACAAGCGTAGCGAGTGATTCTAGGTTAGAACCCTGAGTGCAGCGAGGGATTCAAAGACACGAGACGCAAATAACTTTGGTCTTGTGTTGCACATACAATTTTTCACCTTAGCAGCGAGAAAATATAACCATTATCTAGACACATATCATACCCTCTATGGTGCGTTCAAAAATCGTAAATTACGACTAGCATAAAGATAAACTGTTTTGTTAGAACACATTTCTTATTTGCGAAAATGTTATTATTGCTTAATAATGACATCAAATTCGATATCAATATTACATTCAAATTTCGAACATCTTTGAAAAACAAAGCAATTTTATTTGACCTCGATTCTAATATCACTCGAGATGATATTTTATTCGAAATGAAATGTCAATTGCATACAATTTTGACAAGTCTCGCTACCACATATGGAAAACTTGGTTCTGGTGTCGGGATAAGACAACCGGTGAAATTACTAGCATAGAGGCATTTCATCTTAGTCCACGGGGTTGGCAACGAACGCGTTAAGGTTGTAGTCTTAAGAATTCAAGCCTACGGGTCTCAGATCCCACTTACCATCAGGTGGCATGAGTGCCTTATGTCTGTCATAAAAAGGCAGGGCGCGACTTGGCGAATAAAAACACTGTAGGAATGGTACAAGACCCTAATAAACGAGACTTTTTTATGGAATAGGAGGCAATCGAGCAGACGGATCGCCTGATGGTAAGCGAATACCGTCACCCATAGACACCTGCAGCACCAGAGGAGCTACAGGTGCGTTGCTGGCCATTCAAATGAGATTACGCTCTTTACTTACATGAGCACCCCAATAGCAGGCACTATAAGCACAGCACTGATGATGAAGACTGTTCCCGGGAATACGTTCAGGGTCTTCATGTACGTCCAGGAGTACAGCGGGTGGAACACCAGCGCCGCTACCGTCTCCGTTAAGGAAAACAGTGAGTTTACTTTAGCTGCAAAAAATGTTAACATTTGGTTAGTTTTTTGACAGGGAATCTGTAGTAAATATGCCTTTGATTTGCTGTCGATTTCTATGTTGTCTGCAATAACTGTCTTTGGTCATAATCTGTTTTAAGTCATATCATAATTATCGCAAGGCATGTTATTGCATTTTTATAAACACACACACGTTAGATATTTAAGAAATTCTATACAGCGATATAAAAATTATGACTTTCGATAATGATGTACACAAATACATTAGGTAGGTATGACCAAGAATTAAGAAAAGAAACGGGCTCTTACCCTCGATACCACAAAGAGTGGTGATAGAAAGATCGACATGGAAACTAGATAACTTTATGCCTTGTGAAATTTAACATTTTATTATTTATTCTTAAAGTAGTATAGGTGAAATATACCTATTTCGTCTCTCTCCACCAGTTTGGATATGATGGACCGCAACGACGTGAAGGTGGTTGCGTTAAAAAACTCCACGACGGGTACTGTAAACAAATTTAACTCAATGAATAAAAAAATAATAAGCATAAACAGCCAAGCAACAGCAGCATTAAGCAGCACTTTCTTAATAGTAAACTTCCCGCGTGGTTGCCGGGTTAAGCTGGGTACTGACCAACGTTACGAGGTGTATTGTAACATGTTACACAGCGAGGATTCATGCAGTCAGTACGCAGTGTTACGGTGAAACCAGCGAGCAATTACGTGCTGACTGCATGAATGCTTGCTGTGTTACATGTTACAAATACACCTCGTAACGTTGGTCAGTACCCAGCTTTAGAATAATGCCACTCCATGTCTTCTCGTGGATGTAGTAAGATGCGACTAAGGGAATAAGGGCTTGTAGTACTGTTAGGCGATGGGCTTGCAACCTGTCACTAATACACCGGTAAACATATTAGCCTGATTGTGCAAAATGTGGTTACAGAATTATAAACAAGTCTTTTTAGAGTTGTTGGTATTTCTGTTATGGGTTTTCCCTTTCTGAGTGAAGGCCTCATCCGTCTGTTGCTATTTTTCTCTGTCTTTCGCAGCTCTAGTCCAGTTTAACCTACTTTGGCTTCGGTATCGTCACGCCGTTTAAAATAATCTAGAATAATTTTATTTAAGGCAACAATGCCTATATTTAGAATTACCTTACATACATGTCGGCGATTTCCCGCTACTCGCCGGGTCCACACGACCGTTAAACGGTTCATCACCATCCATGATGAGAATTGATGACGCAGAGTGCGGAGATAATGTGTTTTAAATAAAATATGTTTTTCACAATAACACTTCCTTTTATTTTTGAACTGGCAGAGTAACAGTTACAGTTGTTGATGCGAAGAAATTCAGAATATAAGTGAGTCGAAAAAGTGGTTTACATCGCCTTAAATCAACTTTATTCCTACCCTATCAAGTCACACTGTCGGGTCGTGACGTGTTGCAGTAGGATTGACAACACACTTCCTTATTTAACTATTTAAAGGTTAATAATCACTTAAAAAAGAAATGAATAGTAATTTAAATCTGTTTACATATTAAATACCTAATTAAATGGTAATAAGCGATATTATAACGAATATGATGAATGGATAAAAATCACATCCTACTATCGTATAAAATAAATAACAATAAATTAAATATTAACACTATCGTAATAATTGCTATATTATTTAAAAATAACTTATATTAAAACACGTATTTACAAACATCATGGATTGCCGCCCACACGGCCATTCTGCTCCAGCGCGCTCCCCGCGCTGAGACAAGGCATCACCCGTCCTGGGATCTAGCCAACACAGGCATCACTCAACCAGAGATCTAGCCTTCACCCTAGGCATCACCCACTTAAGGGATCTAGCCACTTAGACCGGGAATAAGGAGACGCATGGTGGCCAGCCCGCGTTTAAGGAGGGAGTTAAGGATAGGTGGAACAATCGATTCATAACTAAATTAATTATTAATAATAAACATAACCAGTAATATGTACAGTGAATTTCATTTTAGATTTACATCTATAAACATTTTGTTACAACTTTTGGTTAGACCAATAATCATTATAAATAGGCAATCATTATTCTACAGTACCCTCAGTGCAATCTTCATTTCGAATACTGCCACTCATGTCACTATCCGCCCACACGACAGATTCATCAGACTCATCATCAAATGGGTTTACCTGTCCAGTAGGAGCAGGTCTCAAAAAATCATGGCTAGCGATCTTTTCAGAACTTCCACGCAAATGTACGTGTTTTAGTTTATAACGGTCGTTCGGTAACAATTCTAAAATTTCCATTGGACCCTCAAACTTAGAACCTAATTTTGTGGTATGCCTTTCGTGGCGACGCATTAATACAAAATCACCCACTTTGAAAGGTTTGATTTTGGCTTTACCTATATCAAACCTTATTTTGTCCTGAATAGATCGCTCGTCCATCCTTTCCTTAGAAGTATTTCTTACAGACGTGAGGTCCTCTATAGGTTCATCGTCGTCAACTTGGAGGAGTTTGATAGCCGGTGGTGAACATTTTTTACCGAACAACAGTTCCATGGGGCTTTTGCCCGTGCTTTTAGAATAGGTACAATTTATAGCTAGTTGTAGGTCTTGAATAGCTGTATGCCACGGTTTATCAAGCTCCACCACTGACATGTTATCCTTAATTATTTTCATAATGCGTTCGACCTGGCCGTTCGCCCTGCTAGCACCTTTGGCTACCACGTGATGTTCAATGCGAAATTTGTTACAAAAATCTTTAAATTCTAAAGCGGTCATACTTTTATCTTGGTCCGTGATAAGCCGCGTAGGAGTACCGAAAATAGTGATTAACTCCTGAAAGCATTTTATCGCGGTTTGTGTCGTACGATCGTTGGCGTAAACAAGGTGGACGTATTTGGTAAAGGCATCTATATAAACAAACGCGTACTCTGCTCTATTTCGCGTGCCGTTCATACGTCCTGTTATATCGGCATGGACAGTGTGAAACGGTACCGCGATTTTGTCAATCGGATGCAGCGAGATTTGCCTAGCACCAGACACGCCCTTTCTTACTCTACAGCTGACGCAGTTTTCAATGAATTTGCGGACTAATTTGGACATATTGGGAAACCAGTATTGTTCCCGTATTTTGGCTAGAACCTTTTCCCAGCTAAAATGTTGAAGTGTGGAATGATAATGGGCTATAAGATTCCAGCGGTAGTTACGAGGGACAATAATAAGTTTTCGTGTTTTGTTGTTAATTTGAACTTTACGTCTAAGTAATTTGTCTTGTAAGATGACATAAGTATCGGCAATATTCTTTGCTATAGTGTCGGAATTTAGTTGGTCAACAATATTTTGAAGCACCGGGTCGCGTTTTTGCTCTATAAGAAGCCAATTATGGTCAAGAGTGGTTGTATTTACAGAAAATCGCAAATAACTTATCTGTGGTTGGTCTTTATTAGTAACTTTACGATTAGATTGCTCAGGTTGCGTAGTAGCAATGGGATTTCTACTAAAATAATCAGCGTGGGCTAATTTCTCACCCTTACGGTATTCGACCTCAAATTGAAAGTTTTGTAAAAAGGCCCACCAGCGGTGGACCCTAGGTGTCAGCTCTCTTTTATGTCGCGACGCTTTAAGTGAGTTGCAATCAGTTACCACTTTAAAGGTGCGGCCATACAAAAAATGGCGGAAATGTTTAATAGCTTTGACGACGGCCAGTGTTTCAAGCTCATACGAATGATATTTACTTTCAGCACTGGTCGTCCTCATGCTAAAGTAACCGACCACATAAGGGATTTTATCACGCCTTTGGAGTAAAATGGCGCCATATCCCAGAGAACTAGCGTCTGTATGGACCTCGGTCGGTAGGTCTGGGTCGAATATCGTAAGAAGAGGGGACGACGTTAAGCGACCGATAATCTCCTGCCTAGCTTGTTCTTGGCGCTCCGTCCAATTCCACGGTACAGTTGACTTGGTAAGCTCATATAATGGAATCATTATTTTTGAAAAATTTGGAATAAATTTCCTGAAATACCCAGCCAATCCATTAAATTGCCGGAGCTCCTTTACATTTTTTGGTACCGGGGAGTTGGACAAGGCCTCAATTTTTCTAGGACTAGGCTTGACCGTTCCGTTTTCTATAATGTTTCCTAAATATTCGGTAGATGTTTTCAAAAATGAGCATTTGGAAACATTTAAGGAAAATCCGGCGTCTGTTAATCTTTGCAAGACAAGTTCAAGGTTACGCAAGCCTTCTTCGGGTGTTGCAGACATAATAAGAACGTCATCGAGATAAACAAGTGCTATTTTGTCCCTATAGTCGCCTAATGCTTTGTTTATAGCGCGCTGGTAAACGGAAGGCGCATTACAAAGCCCGAAAGGCATGCGCAAATACTCGTATTGGCCGTCGGGGGTCACAAAGGCCGTTTTTTCGATAGAATCTTCGGCAATGGGTATTTGGTGAAACCCCGCGGCCATATCAAGGCAGGTAAAGTAACGAGCCTTCCCTAGTCGATCTATCTGATCAGCGATCAAAGGCAAAGGAAAATTATCTCGCACTGTATTTGCATTAAGCTCACGAAAATCTACGCAAAGCCGATCAGACCCGTCTTTCTTTTTAACAAGCAAGATGGGGCTGCTGAATGGGGAAGAGCTGTCGCGAATTATGCCGTTGTTTTTGAGATCGGTAATAATTTCCTTTACCTTCTCGCGTTCAATAGGTGATAGTCTGTATGGTCTGCGCTGAACTATTTTATCAGGATTCTTAAGCCTTATTTTTAATTCACCGGTATCGACTTGTGAAACACGATTTCCTACCGTAAAGTAATCTTTATATTTGTCTATAATCTGAATCAGTTTTTCATATAAATCGTTATTACTGATGTCAGTATTGATCTCAACACATGCCTCTTGAATGGAACATTGGTTCACTATCAGATCGCGTTTAACTGAAATACCGTCCTTCGTAAGCGTAACACTGAGGCCAGGAATTTGCAAAAGATCATAGCCAATCAAAATATCAAACTGCGTCTGAGTATCCCCCACAATGTAAAATTCTAGCTCAACACAAGTTCCATCTATTTCTACCATAGTAGTAATGCTTTGCGTTGAACGAACTGGACAATCGCCTATTCCAGAGAAAGTGACATCAACAGTCTTTCTTTTCCCGGGAATCGAACCCGAGAATCGTTCTCGCATGAGAGAACAATCAGCGCCTGTATCGAATAAACAGCTATAAGTATTATCACCGATCCTAATCAACGTAGTACTGCGGTTAGTGTTACTGCAGAAATTGATTGTTTTATTTTGAGACAAACGTTCATCGTTCTGTTTACGAAAACAGTTCTTTTCTGTGTGGCCCTTCCTGGAACAGTACTTACATTCAACGGACCTGTTCGTGTTAGGAACAATAGAAGAGTTGGATTTTGAATTTAAATGTTCAGGTTCAGAAATGGTTGACGCTTTGCAATCACGAAAACGATGCCCCGGCTTATTGCATTTAAAACAAATTGTAATCGGTTGATCTTGCCTATTGCTTGAAGTTTCCGCGGTACGAGGTCTCTTGGAAAAATTATTACCGTTGTTAGATTTTTCAACGGCATCGAATTTACGTTTACGGTAAGTTTTTAAAACCGAAACTAATTTAGGTAAAGAGTCAGGTGTGTTCCGTAATAACTCAGATCTAATATGTTCGGGGTAAATACCTGTTAGAACCGCATCAATGGCGTCGCTGTCGCTCGCCTCCGGCCGCACACGCTTGAAAAGAGTCCAGGCCGTAGTCGCATATTCCGCGTAGCTTGCTGCTTGGTCCGAAGTGTAGCTGCGCCATTTTTGAACATCATCAGCATACCGAAACTCCTTCGAAAATGTCTTGATTAGGTCGTCTTTGACTTGCTCCCAAGTTGTTGAGTGTAGTGACCACGTGTCGGCCCACACTTTTGCCCTTCCTTTTAACTGAAGAATCGCTTTCATTCGGGCCTCTTGTGGTGATATATTAAAAACAGTTATAGTGTCGTCAACATTAGCACACCAATCCCTTATATCGTGAGAACGAACGTCTGGATCAAACGGCGGCAAATAAAAGTTCCCGCGTTCACGTGGGGGCTGCGAAGGCTGCGGCGGGTTGACGGACAGCGCCGCAGTAACAGCACTGGAGGTGGCTTGCTTGGTAATCGTCGTTACGAGGTTCATTACTTGATCCATGGTAAAAGTAGGTTCCGGTTGGGCTGCTGCTTGGCGGGGGCCCAAGATAGGGGATTGTGATCCCACCGCTGCTGTCGGCGATTTCCCGCTACTCGCCGGGTCCACACGACCGTTAAACGGTTCATCACCATCCATGATGAGAATTGATGACGCAGAGTGCGGAGATAATGTGTTTTAAATAAAATATGTTTTTCACAATAACACTTCCTTTTATTTTTGAACTGGCAGAGTAACAGTTACAGTTGTTGATGCGAAGAAATTCAGAATATAAGTGAGTCGAAAAAGTGGTTTACATCGCCTTAAATCAACTTTATTCCTACCCTATCAAGTCACACTGTCGGGTCGTGACGTGTTGCAGTAGGATTGACAACACACTTCCTTATTTAACTATTTAAAGGTTAATAATCACTTAAAAAAGAAATGAATAGTAATTTAAATCTGTTTACATATTAAATACCTAATTAAATGGTAATAAGCGATATTATAACGAATATGATGAATGGATAAAAATCACATCCTACTATCGTATAAAATAAATAACAATAAATTAAATATTAACACTATCGTAATAATTGCTATATTATTTAAAAATAACTTATATTAAAACACGTATTTACAAACATCATGGATTGCCGCCCACATACATGACAATATATAACTTAAAATTAACACAACTACTAATACAGTTTTGCGGTGTCAGCTAGCTGACGGCTACAAAATCGCCAAAACATGGCACCCCTCGGTCAGAATTCCTCCTTTAAAAAGGTCAACTGATCTTTGGTCGATTCTCTTACCATAAAGGACTTAAAATTTTCCTTGGGGCAGGGAAATTTTAGTTTACTATGAATTGACATTTAACATTTATTCAATGATGTTTATATTGGTTCTCTGCCTTTTCGCCGACAAATCTTTGACAAATGCATCGTTTCACAAGCTATTCATTTGCCAACCCACTTTTTTTTCTGTAACTACAAATTATTCAGGATTTTTATAACCCAACCTAACCTAACCTAACCTATAGGGTTTTGCACGATGGTACTGACATAAATCCATAATTATTTACAGTTTCGGAAAAAAACGCGGGTTGTCAAATGATATGTTTGTGGAATGAATCATTTGTGAAATGTTGGTTATGAAATGATAGGATCCCGTTTACATTGTTTCCAATCCACTTGACGTTGCTCGGTTGCATTAATGTATGAAAAATAATTCCAATCAATTTACTAATGCCGGAAATCTAAATAATAATATTATAATAATAAGTAAGGAACTAAATAAATAAAGTAAAACCAAATTAAGAACCTTCTCCATTTTACCCGACCGCCGAAGGAGGAGGGTAATGTTTTTGATCTGTATGTATATGTGTTTGTATGGTTCTTTGTTCCCGCCTAGAGGCTGTATGGATGGGCCGAGTTAAATTAGCGGGGTGTAACAAGACTCGTATTAACGTCGCGAGTGTCCCTGAGTACTTCCATTAAAACAATAAACAGTAGGGCGGACTAAAAAAATATAGAAATGGTAAGTAAATAACATATATAGGCCAGACAACATAATCAAAAGATGCAGTCGGGTTATTAGAAATTTCTTGAAAGGCCACACAAGATAATAATTGAAAAATATTTCTATCATTTTAAGAAACATTATTTATACCTACCAAACGACTAGGCACCCATATAATCATGTTTATCAATAATAATACGCATGATTGATACGAAACTTATGTCAACATTGACTGTCAATTTGTTTGTTAATTAATTCAAAACATGATCAGTTCCTGTTTGTTTTTCTTTATTAACTAAATCAACCACATATATTTTTGCCCACCAAACTCGGCTTTGTTACAATTAATATTACATGCTAATAATAAAAAATGATCCAAATCTTTCACCCTACACATTTCACCATTTTGGCTTATCTAGTTGACAACAAATAAGTCCGTAAATCAGAAGGCACTTGAGTTTTAATTACTTACATTTCATTTTTGTATTTTAAACTAAAATTTAATTCTTGATTATTTGAAATTAAAAAAACACCTTTGTATTTAGCTGTTGAAGTTAAACACATAGTGATAATTGAAAAAATTGCAAATAATAAAGTATTCATCAAATCTGGTTTTTTGAACTTTGCTGATAACTATGGTACATAAATGCTACAATGGGACGGAGTAAAAGAAAAAAAAAATGGAGTTTATAGTATTCTGAACAAAGTTACATTTCGGAGTCTACAATGCCTAGAAGAAATGAATAGCACCACCAATCACCCTTTTAACTGTATATATTCTATTGCTATAAAATGACTAGGACATTATCCACACATAATTTAAACCTAGCGTTGAAAATTCCGAAAAAATTTTAATGTTTTTTTCATTAGGTTTTAGATATTTTAGTTTTTTTCCTTTTTTTTTTCTTTTTTTTATGAAAAATATCACATGAATAATGAAAATTTATTTATAGTCAATTCACTGACACTCTTGCCACTTATTTCGATTAAAAATGGGAGCAGAAATTTTTTTCCTATAAAAATCCGAAAAAAACGAGATGTTTGGAAAAAAAAACTGTTTTTTTTCGAAATTTTTCAATGCTACACAAACCACATGCGTAGAGGACTTCTCACACATCATCTCCATATTTACGTACTAACCTAGGTACATCTCAATGTCACTCGTGACGAACGCGACCCACACGGAACCGACTAACTTGCTGAAGATTGAAATGGTGCAGAGTAGAGCGTCGTCCATTTGCATCTTTCGGCTTAGTACTGTTATGGACAGCATGGCTCCTGCAAAAGACATTTTGTAAAGTTATAAGCAGAGAGCGGATTTGGCATAGCACAAATTTAAATGTCATAGGAGTAGAACGTTGTATTTTATTGACCATCGATAAGTAATAGACAAAAGGAATTTTTAGAAACGGTGTTCCGAAAAAAAACATGCTTAAACAGATTTGTCTTAGAAGCATAACATTATAACATTAACTGTTTGACCGTGAGGCCAGTTTAGAACAGACCCTTACAGGTACTGAACTCCTGGTGATAGGGTGAATGAACACCCTCATCTGAATTATTGCCAACTTAGAACAGCTTGACGAACTGATTTCCTTCGAGGAGGCTTGACTAACATAACATAGAAGCATAACATTGTAATTATTTGTTTAATTGGTGATTTAAATTTATGAGTGAAATTATGGATTTAATGTAGTTAGGTCTTGGCGGGCTGTTAACCGCAACTCGAAGACTTATTTATGTTTTGCGTAGATTTAATGTCGTAATAAGTACCGATTTTTCTTAAAAGGTTATTTTTTTATTGTATAATTTACCTGCGAGTATTTACTTTCAAAAGCAAACCAAGCAAGCAAGCAAGCTTTTTTTACTTGAATAAAAATGTCTATGACTAGGACTTTAAGCATACTGATTATTTCTCATGTTTTATCAATAATTAATTACTAACAACTAGTGGTCGGAATTACGTCGTTTTATTAACACATTGGGTATTTTTCATTTCGGGAAAGTTAAAAATTCTCGAGGGAATAACGATCTACGCGGATGAAATCGGGGGCAGAAACTAGTTTTAAATATTAGGAAGGTAAAAATGTTAAAGACAAATCCTTTTTGAAGGAAAGAAAAGCGTTTATTTACATACATGTCACTAACATGCAAAGCAAATTAACTGCTAGATGATGCGAAAATTATCCCAGCTCACCATGTTACACTTCATGTTTTTGTCTTTCCTTGCTTTTTTTCTGTGTGTGGTGTTCAATCAAGTTTATTTGTATTGTATTGTATTGTTACTGGTTTTGAAGCTAGTGCGAAACGCTGTAACCATTTGGTGACTTCATGTCTATCTGTATTAGTGTTAAGCGCCGCATTACATTCACTTTGTTAAATTGTACCAAGACGTAACTTCGTAAAAATATCCCGCCTCATTGTTTTTGTCAGAATAAAGGAAACTGAGCAGGATTCATGATGTACCAATACGCGTACAACTTAATTGAG
Organism: Acleris holmiana; assembly: GCA_949316455.1. Classification (NCBI taxonomy): domain Eukaryota; kingdom Metazoa; phylum Arthropoda; class Insecta; order Lepidoptera; family Tortricidae; genus Acleris; species Acleris holmiana. The sequence goes on from OX438767.1 coordinate 18,065,666, forward strand.
AGCCGGGGTTTGCATGAGGTGCGGGGAGAGGGCACTGGTGCACTCATCCCTGGGCGTTTTCCAAAAAAGTACCTTAGTTAAGGACAAAAACTAACAACGGTAATTTTCCATTAAGTCCCGAAAATTGGCCATATATTTATGTATACTGCCCTCATAAGCCAACAGGCGGTAATTCAAATTAAATATGCATAGCAGATTCAAACCTCACCTGTTAGTAATATGGTTGAACTTGCTACAGGAGTTTTGCCTGAGTTGCCGAGTGGTTTCAGGTGTGAGTAAGACATACAGAGCGGTATCTCAAGTACGACATTCACTTTCTCATTTTATGAATTCAGTTACTCCTTCAAAATCATGTTCGTTTCATGTCCTGACATTAATTCAACTTGTATAATGTATGCATTAAAACTTGATCAAAACTGTCAAGCTTTAAAAATACTTCTACAAAAGACTGACAAAGACTTACCAAAAGAATGTAAGACGATTGAATAGCTGGTGAATAAACCATATTTCACCATATCCCAGTTCAGTTGGTTTCGCACGAACAAGTAGAATATCGAGTGCTCTGCTGGAAACGTAAACAATATACTTAACGTACGGTTAACCTTATAAGTTGCACACTGCACACTTTAGTGCTGTATCGCATTAACGTCATGTTTGAACTAGGTACTACACTTTCTGTTAATGGCGTTAAAGCGCCAAGGTACTAAAGAATGCAGCTACTTACAAGGCCGACTGTACATGATAAACAGCTAAAGAAAGAACATCAATGATATAACCTCGTCAAATACTTCAGAAAGTGGTATTAGGTCGTCAGCATCAGTTTTATATGAAATACCGCTCAAAATAGAGGACCTTAAAATGTTGCTTAAAATATTTACGATAAAAATAGAAAAACATCATAAAAAACCTTTTCAAGCATACAGGTATGAGAGCTTAAAAAGTTGCATTTAGCACGTATTTGAAAATAAATAATAAATCACTCACTCACTCATTTAAATCTGGTCAGAAACAGTCTAATAATCTGTCGCATAGATTTTTATCATTGAATTTTTGTCGAAGAATTTTAAAGCAAATGTGAAATAGCCTACTGTTAGATTTACGAAATAAAATGAATATAATCCAGCTTGAAATAAATATACTTACACATGCTAGGTCCATAAAGAATGAAGACACAGAACAGGGTTAGAATGACTTTGATTCTTCGGTCAGCTATTCGGGGACGGTAGGCTACAGAAACCGTCTCGCGTACATGTGATACGTCAAAAAAGGAAACCACTGCGTCTTTTGACCGCTCAACCTGTTGGCAATTAAGGGTCTCATTATAAACTCATCTTATGGTTCCCGCTTGTAGATACCGCAAAGTAAATGATGTCGTTGAAAACCTTCGCTTTTGAAAAGTCTTTGGATGGTCATCTTAGTCAAACTAGGTATGTTTATTTGAAAAAGTGACGGGAAGAACTCTTTTTAGGTGTTCCATATAGGTACAAATTATGGATATTTTTTTTAAATACAAATAGCAAACACATTTGCAATCCATTAATAAAATGGTGATAAGATATCAGATGTTGTAAAGGGCAATATTTATTAAAGTTAATCTGTATGTCTTGATTACAACAAGGTGAACCTTAAGTGGTTTAATGAATAACACTTACCACAGGAAGGCCTTTGTCTTTTTGAAACTGTCCAGGCTCCTTCAAACAGAAACATCCGTACAATAAGACTACTACAAATAGTACCATGGTCATACTAAATATGCCGTAGTAGCCCATGTTCTTCAGCAAATAGCCGCTGGCGCCGATTCCAATGGGCAGACCGGCGGTCATGCAAAAGTTAACCAGCCCCACCCTGAAGGTTCTAGATTCCTCCGATGTGATATCACTGATATAACTGAACACACCCAAGAACATTGTCACCCACCCCCCCGTAAATGCTGGGAATAAAGTTTCCATTAACACAGTCACTTGAACAGGGATCTCGTAGAAAAAGTAAACATTAATCAAATTACTAATTGAAGTTAAAAATTCTCCGAAAATAGGTAACAGAATGCATAGTTTTCGTTTTCCCGTTCTGTCGCTCCAAGCGCCAAGAAAAACAATGATAATACAAGGCATCGCTGTTTGAATAACACCTTTCCAAATATCAATAGACGATATTAGTTTCTGCACTTCTTGCTCGTAAAATGTGTAATTATTGGTATTTTTGCTGACCAAAGCGTCGCAGATTTCGTTACTGAATCCTTTATTCACTCTGCAAGCTTTGTCTAAATTCAAATTTCCCATTGCAAATCGGGAGATCACACTTGGTATAATAAGCCCGGCTAACAGAGGCTCAACTGTGATGTTGTCTTTAATGTGTTTTAATTTCTCTTTGAAATTTCTTTCCTGCTTTTTCTTATCCGGCTTGTTAAGTGGGTCTTCTTCTATTTTTTCCTTAGGCTTACTTTTTTGTTCCGACATGATAGTGTTTGGATTAACGATCGACTATTCAGTTACAATTAGTACAAATGTATCGAGTATCGCATTGTTTGCCTCCTCACTGTTGACTGAACTCTTTCATTCATTAGCTTGTCCGATATCAATTACCCGTAGATAATGATGCTTGTCTGCAGGCGATTGCAAGTTTTTGTTCTGTGCTACTGCTATTAACACGTTAGTTACTAGTGATACCACTTAACACTGTGTTTGTATAAGGAACTACGTTCCCGGGCTCTCTTTGTTTGCGACACTTTTGTACTGGTACTTGTTAATCAATAGTTTTATTTGTTGGATTATATCATATTGCTCAACCGCGTGTACTCTGGTTATTACTACAAGTTTCTTTTTACTCGGCAAATATTGTAGATTATATTATTTTTCTGTTAGTCTTGGGATAATCATAAAATCTTCATCATTTCATTGTCACGTGGTTGAAAGCGAGATCTGCAATGAAAGAGTAGCTTGACATAGTTTTCATTGGAGATTTGAACTAATTTCTGTTCGATAAATTGATGATCCTACATGGCCTAACATAAAAGTAAATACATAGCCATGAATTTGTAGACACAGCAAACAGATGCCCTTTTTATTAGTTAATTGTCTGACCAACTAAGAAACGGCCCAAGAAGAAGAGTTTTGTTTTTGACCTGTGCGTATAATATGTATGTATAAAATAGTCCCATGTATGTTTGGTTTTTTATTGTTCACTTGAAGAGGCTGAACAGATTCTTCTAAGCTTTGCAATCGTCACTGTGTACTTTATATACGTAACATATTATGTTATACGAGCTGTTACCTGCAGCTCCGTTTATGTAGAAGTTATTTATCGCTACAAAAGCAATTAAAATAAAAAATAAGGCTACGACTAGTAAAATGAAAATTACTCCACTGACAAGAGCATAGTAAATCCCTTACAACAAGCCCTTAATAAAATAAATAAAACACACAGTTAAGTAGGTAAATAAAACCATAAATACGAAAATAGTAAATTACCCTTAATAAATGACGTGTTATCCGATGAAAGTGTGAAACCCACTAAAGATTCTGGTCCCTATAAAGATACAGATGAGTTAAGGAGCGGTTTCAGATTCGCAGCAGCCATATAATACTTTCCTCCACTTTTTATAATAGTTTCCAAATACATTAAGGACCAATATAACATAAAATATTTAAGCACCAACCTCTTGAAGGCGATAAGCAAATACATTATGCAATAAAAGTAGAACCTAGTAATGTATGTGATTTTTATTGTGGCAATACAATCACATAATTGCTTATACTTTTAATCACAATTCGAAATGTTAACTTTCGTTCTACGATTTGGATTTTTCTTCACCATATTAGTGTTACATACTGTTGTGTTATGAATGCTGTTTGAATAATGAAAACCAGACCAAAACTGCCGAACTAGCACTGTAACCGAGGAGGTGGGTAATCCATACATGAATGAATGATTGACATTACCCAAAGAGTAGGTATTGACTTAAAAAAACTATATCATAGAGTGTATACAATTCGCAGAGAAGTAGTTATTCATTAGGTATAATATGTTTTTTCTCAGGCTAACCTATCTATTTATCTCTATTCTTTTTCAAATCATTCCCGCATCGAAAATTGCGATGTATGCTCATCGTATAAAATTTGACTGCGGCATTATTTTTTTAATAAATTGTCTTTTTTTACTACGATTTTACTTTTCGTGGGAAAGTGTTTTAAACTTTATGTCCTTACTCTATTATATTCAAGTACTAATTGTTATCTTTTGCGTTTTTCGTTAGTGTCTGCAGTTTCTTTTTCCATCGCTTTGCATCCTTCCTGCTCATTTTGTCTACTTTCTCCGTGAATAGTGTTAACGCCTTGAACAACAAAAGACTTCAAAGTGATTTAGACCCACCAACTGATTCTCTATTGCTGTGCCACTTTGATTAAATTATAATTCCTTAAAAGTATTTCAAATCATTTTTGACATGTTTATTTTTCTACCACCACACATTACAGCTACAACTAGAGAATTAGCAATTCTGTTGTCCTAAAGAAAGAAGTAAAGGAGTGTAAAAATCATAATATTATGTCTATACTCCCTAGTGGCTTTGTTCGGCAGGATAGCAAATAGAACTTTTTTTTCGGTATTATTTTATTTAGATTATGATTTAAAAGCAAATTTTGCTCGCACAATGTGCTTATAGCAGTATTTTATCTTGATATGAAGAACTTCTGCATTGAAAGTGTGAGAAACTCAAGTCTAGACAGTACTATAAAACACGTCACTTCAAATGGTACAATTAACATTTTAAACGCGTTATCTTCAATCAGTAATACAATCACTAATAGTAATATAATAAGGAATACTTAAGGAAATGTCCTCGTGTTTACCTTGTTATGTGTACGTCTTCTAAGATTTATGACTTCGATAGGCTTAAAGTCTTTAGTACTGTATCTCTATGCACTTGTTGTCGTTGGATTCAACGGTGCAGCTAGATGCTATCAAGTGTTATTAAAGTGCATCCGGTAATGTTGACAATTGACAATGACATTGTGAAAACATTAACAGCTGTAGCACAGGCTGTAGAATAAGCCGGATACGAACTATCGTACAATTCATTGAAATAACGTAACGAAAATGTTAATAATAAAAATATTTCTTGATGCAAAAAAATATACTCATATCTCCAGTCTATGTTCAAGTTTTTTTTTTGCGTAAAATTTATTACATACATACATAATTATATAACATCACGCCTTCATTACCAGAGTGGGGTAGGCAGAGCTACAGAATGTCTAACAACTGTAAAAAGACTTGTTCATAATTCTGTAACCACATTTTGCACAAACAGGCCAAGAAGTTTACTAATGTATTAGTAACAGGTTGCAAGCCCATCGCCTAACAGTACTACAAGCCCTTATTGCCTTAGTCGCCTCTTACGACATCCACGGGAAGACATGGAGTGGCACTATTCTTACCCGGCAACCGCACGGGATACATTATTTTTTTAATTGAAAATTTGAATAGTATTATAGCCTGACTTGCTTGTTTTTAATTTTCGTAACTACACTTACTTTAACCTAAAGCTACACAAATTGCTACCAAAAGACTACAGGTAGAGCTGGCAGCAAAGCAACATTAAATGAAAAGATTTATGTAAAATTTGAAAAAAAAATTGCTTTGTGAAATTGCAGATCAATAAGTTAAATTTGTTGAGAAAGTTATTATTATTGAATGATGCAGGCATACATTTTATTAAATTAGGCAGCAAAGAGACTGTATTGCACTAATAAAAAAAAATGTGAATTTTTGTTATTGTGTGTGAGAATGTTTGGATATTTGTCTTTAGCATGAACAGATTAACTCAGATGATTAATGTAAATACTTTTGATTTCGGTATTTTTAATAGTTTCCGTAGAAGTTAACACTAAGCGAGTTTAATGAATGCGGGCAAACACTAGAAACTATCTATGTTTATTATAATTCATTATTTTTTGATACTTGTCGTGCTTTTTAAAATCAATAATGGCCGTGCGAGGTTTAAAAAACCAAGGGTAATTTTCTAAATAATCAAGATTCGAAATTAGGCGTCTTTGATAATCCGCACGTAATAATGTTTCCATTTTAATGAAATAATTATTTCCGTCATCAATAATTTCGAGTTCATTTTAACAGCAAAGCATGAATCCTGACTAAGAAAACCTTATAGACGATTGTGTCGACAGATTTACCACCGCTGTGTTTCCGATTTTACGGAAGGACCTTTAGAAACACTGGGTTGTAGCTCGTAAAGCTAAATCTAAAAGGGGGTTCGTCCCAAGCTCAAACGCCTGGTTTCTATATTTCTGAGATTTAGTTTCAGTCTCAGCTTCGATTAAAGACAGCGAATAACCTGTCGATATTGTATTTTGTCGGATACCTCCCCATCTTGTCTTCTCAGTTTTAACACCCACCGGCAAGCTAACTTATAAAGAAAGATATAAAGGATAAACAATCTTAATGAGTCAGTATGGGTAATTCGGAATCTACAAGAGTTACGGTAACCTGTTCTTAGGACATAAGGCCTCGACTTAGGAAGCGAACCCAGCAATAGAGAACATGCATGAAAATCAGAATTGAGTTTCGTGAATACAATTTAGTAGAAAATGTAAAAAAAGCATATATAGATGTTATATACAATCAAAACTTGTTAAAATTTTAAAACTTCTTTCATTGTTTAAATTGTTTTTTCGGCATCCTCATTTTATTTACGTAATATTTAAAATTCGATTATATTCGCTTAAACACAGTAATTTAAGAAATAAAATATTCTTAACATGGAACAACAGCTGTGACGTCATTACTGTCGGCGATTACGATGTTTTTGCATGGGTCTGAACTATGACTTTTTAAGCTTCATATCTTATGAACAAATTGCACGACAATTATTTTGCATAGCAATTTCCAGAGAGCGTAAGAAAAAAAAATGCATGTTCCCTATTATCTCCAGTTAAATTAAAAAAAAAAAGTTGTATAAACTTACAAAGACTAAATCTAAAGCTAAATCTTAACAAAACAAAAATAATCCAATTTAAACCCTACCAAAAACCAGCACTACCTATTTCATATAGCCACAATAACATAAACATAGAATCAGCTAACTCCGTGACTCTATTAGGCGTACACCTAGACACCCATTTAACCTGGAAATTACATATACAAAAACTATCCAAGCAGTTATCTTCTTTCATATATGCCCTCAAGCATCTTAAACGCGTGACTGACTTCCAAACTGCACTTTCGGCGTACTACGCATACGCTTACTCCAGAATATTATATGGAATCATATTGTGGGGAAATTGTTGTGAGGTTGATACAATATTTATCTTGCAAAAAAAGTGCATTAAGATACTGGCTAATATTAACCAAATGGACTCCTGTAAACCTCACTTTATCAAGTACAAAATACTCACCCTCACATCCGTCTATATCCTAGAATCATGTAAATTTGTTAGAAAGCATATAAATTTATACCAGTCTCATACAAATACAATTATAAAAAGAAATGATCGAAATTTAAATAAACTGAAATTACCCTTTACTAAATTAAAAATTATTGCGTCCAGTCCCCATCAAATGGTAATAAAAATATATAACCACATACCAAACTCAATCAAAAACATAACTAAATTGACATTATTTATTAGACAATTAAAATTATTCTTAAGTAATAAATGTTTCTATAGTATAAGTGACTTTTTCAATAGTAAATTTAGCAATGAATAATTCTATACTTACTACTTATTATGTTTATTATTATAATTGAAATCTCTGTAATTGTTAATTTTGTGTGTAATACTCAAGTTTAGCATAATCGCAATGCATGTACCTATTTAGAAAAAGCCCTACTGTCTTAGTTGCTATGCCCTTGCAGGGCGTCACATGAATACCTCTCTGTAAACCCATCTTTAATATTTGTAATGTGACATGCAATAAACCATTTGAATTTGAATTTGAAATTTGAAGACCATAGAGCACGACAGATGACAAATCAAAACTAACCAGCCAGTTCGAATCACATTTCCTGCAACACCACGATCACGTGTTTTGGTTTAACTTCAATCGGGTAAATTTAATGGTTTGATGAGAATGCACATCCGCTTGGACATGCAATCAACGAATGTATGTAATTCAGTTGTTTTTGCAATTTCATATCCTGTTCTATCCATAGATTAAGTACCTAGCATAGAAGCCGGATTATGAGATGAACTTTGTACCGGCTATCTTTCTCTAGTTTGATGATGATGTATATCTTAGGAGGAAATGAAACAAACATAAGGCTGTTTTTTCTTCATCAACTGTCATTGTCACAAAGAGGGCTTTTGGAAATTCCAGTACCACAAAATCAAAAAGTCGTTATTCGTCAACTTTACGTTAGGGTGATCTTTTTATTTAGTAGGTTTTGGTTGAAAGGTAACTTAGTAATGATCACAATTGTCATTCTTCATGAATGCCACACATAAAAAAAAATAAAAAAAATGTTATGGTGAGCCCATCCGCTTAGACATGTAATCAAGGAATATAGCGATTCAGCTGTTTTGCCATTTCATGTCCTGTTTTAACTGAAGCTTGTAACAATAATAAACAAAAATACCTTTAATCTTCTTTTCTGCTTAGTTGAAAGCTTAATGATTTCCTAAAAAAACTCGCTTTTCAGTTTGAACATTCATACAAACTAGAATTACCCAACTTAGGTACCTTCTACTTTAGCCGAGCTGCTATGTCAACGAAACTGGCAACCAAATTAAAAATACACTCACTAAAACGTTTATAATCCTCTGACGGCACAATTGAGACTCGCCGGTTAATACATTGGCAGAGAATTTAAAAGTGAGCTGTTAAGAATGATAATCATTTTTGCTTGCTTCTCACTTTTTTGCTGCAATGTGCAAAAAGCAAACAGCGTGTCGTGTAGTTTTCCAGCTAAGATCAATCAATCTAGTTTATTTTCGGAACAATATACATTGTGTTTGAAAAACGAATCTAAGAAGCTAGCGCAATTTAAAAACAGCCTAAGATGTTTAAGAATCACATTGAATAATGTCAGTAAAAATTAAAGAATTCATAAATAAGAGTACTATAGAAGCAATTAGATAGTAAAAATGTCTTACTTTGTTTTTTAATACAAAAACGTAGTAAGTATTTAGGGTTCATACGTCTTTTATGGCAAAAAAAAAAAGTTTGTGGTTCAATAATTTGTGTCATCTTTTTTAAGTTTAATTAAGTTAATGTAAAATTTCAGTTTGTTTCTTACGCTTTTGCAAAAGTCCCACAGAAAGAAATAGGTTACTTTTTATCCCGGAATATAGTACAGTTCCCTAAAGAGTAGCGATAAGTGTGTGTTATTATACAGGTGATTAGGAGCAAAGACGAACTTATTTAATTTTGCAGCAAAAAAAATGTTAAAGAGTCGTTCTTTAATTAAGTGTAAGACATCTTACCTAATAATAATAATATAATTATGCTATCAGCCTAAAGAAAAACTGTGTTTCAATGACGTTATGATTTAAGTCGTAAGAAGTTTCAAACAAATTAATTTATAATGTCACCGTGACACCGTTCTATGGTAGGTCGGTTCCATTGGGCGAGAGTACATAATAAGTCAAATAACTTTTTAGTTTACCCGATGCCGAACAAGGTTTAATGACTATTAAATAAATAACAGAACAGAATTATCAACAAGTTTTTTAGAGGTGATGGTAATTCTGTAGCTCTGCCAAGCCTACCCCACTCTGGGAATGAAGGCGTCATATTATTGAATGTATGTAAATAAATGAAAATCCCTGATATAATGTAACCTAACTAAGATGGCTCTTAGTAAGGTTTTAGGCAAATAGACTTTATTTTACTGATTAAACTAGCTTTCTGTAACACTAAGAACTGTCCGAATACCTCATGTGCTCTAGCAATAAACTTCTGCGTCATTCTTATGTCTTTTAAATGAAATTAAAGCCCATTCGTCGCTTGTATTGTCCAACTTGATGCTTTACCCGTTTTTCAGCTGAATTCATGACCTTTTTGTCACGAAGTATTCAACGTTATTATTTCAATCGGAAAACGTGTGATAATTGACTTGAAAATTGTGTTTTCATGACATTTCTGGTTATTTTAAAGTTATTATATTCACTACAAATTTACACCGATTACATGTTTGTAAAAAACCCGTCACATTCAAAGTGCTGCCAATTTCGGTATTTGCATAATTTTAGCATTTGGGGAATAGTTTAACCGCTGAAAAAACTGTCCAATTTTGAAGCGTTTATATTTGCAGTTTAAATATCGAATATGGTAAAATTGTTACCCGACTGCGTCAGAAAGAGGGTTATGACTTCCGAGTGTATGTATATGTATGTCTATCATTTCTTTGGCACACTGTGCAGCCTAAACCGCTATTGGATTTTAACATTAATGAGAAATCGTAGATTCGTATTGATTGTGTGACCCCCGTCATTAAGTAGAAATAATAAATAATAACATAGGCGACAATATCGAAAAATTCAGTCGGGTTCTTAAAGTTTGCTTTTTATTGTAAGTTTTAAGATTCGTAAAATATTATGTAAAAAAAATTACAGTTAAAATACGGGACGAATTTATTACGCATAGGTGAACCCGACTACGAACAAAACTATGGCGTTACATGCGTTATACAATGCTTGACTAAAAGCGTCACTTAACGTGAAACTCTTAAGGCATACATTTTGAACAAAACTGTACAATCTTACAAATTCACAGTTTTCAGATTGTGACCGACGTACACCAAACAACACAACACCAACGTTAACTAAACTATGAGGGACTGCGGGTCTATTATGATTGTGTTTATCGATGTTATCACAAGTCGATAAAACACCTGTCACTTTCTGACCAGTAGGTGCGAGAGTAACGGATGATTTATCCACCGCAATAAAGGTGACCACAGTACTGGGGCTGGGTAAAAAAAAACCCATTACATAATATTAACACAGTGGACGTTATTTGCGGGAGATGTAGGGACTGGTAATGCGGTGGTAATTTGAGCAGCAAAATCATGTTTTATACAGTTACAAAAAAACTTAAATAGTAGGTAAATTAACCATTAAAAGTGAGATCTTGTTGAAAATTGTGGGACTGCTGTAGAATTATTTCGAAATATTATTTGTGTGTTTTTTAGATCCTAATGTTTTATTTCTATTTCAGGTATCGAGCCTTAATGTGTTAACTTTACCACAGGAATTGGCAGATAATCGGCCATATTCCCAAAAGGTCACGACTTGAGCAAACAAATTCCATTTAACTTACAAATATTTCGGCGATGGAAAGGGTCAATTAACCAGATCTGTTGACCGGAAAATACCTGTTAATTTGCATGCCTTGAGTTTAATGAACGATTACTATACTATAAATGACTATGTATGTATGTCTTTACCAATCACGGGAGTAAGGGCCACACCTTTAGAAGGCGTACAAGGAGCCAAAGCCACCACGCAAAGGCCCTTACGATACGTTTAATTTAGTCAAGGGGACGCTAACCAGCATTTGTCCCTGGATTCACACTATAGAAGTATGGTCCTACGGACAGCCACCGGTTAGTGTAGGACTATTTCCCGCTACCGTAGACAATCGTATTGCTTTTTTTTCCTTTACATATTATTTTTTTTTTTTGTTTAAATAGTTGTTTAAATTTTATGAAAAACCATGTTGTTTTTCTTTTTACGTTGTTTTGTATTAAGTGTCACTTTCCGCCTCTTCACCAAGCGGTTCCAACGGAAGATCAGCGCTGGCTTTACTTCTAGCTAATGCTGAGTTGGGACCGTATCGCAATAGTTTCTCTGTGTCTTGTTCTTTTTGTACCTATGAAATGTAATTTTGTTTTGTTGCGAATTAATGTCTCTTTATCTTTATCTTTATCTTTACTATTTAAGAGGGATGGTAACATTAATAATAGGCTTTATAAATGAAATTATAGGGATTGGTGATCTAGGCATTGATGAAAATATGGCGCCTACCTGGCCTTATTAATTTATATTACTTTGGTTGAAATGGTAGAAAAGGTTTTCCATATTACACGTAACAGCCAGACACAAATATACGTAACACAGAATTAACCCTTACATTGGTAGAATAACTAATAATGTTCATACTTTAATGTTACTATTTATTATGTTGATTTAAAATAAAATAGGGTTGAATTCACGCCTTTTTTATTCCTGCCAATTTGAGGGTTAAATAAATACTGCCAAAAAACAGCTATATTTGGCAGGATGCCTGTAGAATTTGTTCCAATGCTGGAAGTAGCCATGAAACCTAACGTATGCAACAGAACTCAGCGTGCTCTTCGGGCTGCCTTGCTATCTGTGCATCAGGGATGCGACTCTTGCGCAGTTTAGCAGTAAATGCATCTGACGTCTCAACCGCTCACTCCAAACATACCACAATTCTTAAATACCAGACTACTCTCTTTGTCATATTCCTAAAACACCAGCTCCGAAATATAGATAAGGATGCTCAAAATTACCTTAATTTTAATGTAAAGTTTTAGGATTCCAGTACATTGAGAGTCTGGTATTTTAAAATTGTGCAGACATTTGAGCAGACAATTTAGGTTTCAATGTGTTATTGTACTAAGTTCTGTAAGCTTGATTGTGCAAAATGTGGTTACAAAATTATCTTGAGGAAACCTGTAAATTCAAACAGGAGAGTGTGTAAGAGGGTAATTGCACAAAAGATCATAAGGAGGTCGAAGTATATCCGAAAGGGCCCACCTGTAAGATAAAATAAGGGGTTACCTTCGTTTTGTCAAAATTGTTTGGTCAAATGTTTAATTTCCTGAATTTTCATTTGCTAACCCGCTTTGTTTTCTGTAGCCGTAAATATTTCAGAATTTTATAAAAGCTAACCTAACCTAACCTATAGGGTTCTACACGATGGTACTAGAATAAATTCTGAAAAAATTATATAAACATTGGTTCAGCAAATGAAAGATTACGGAAATTATACTTTTGACTAAAAATATTTTGGCCAAACGGCAGACTTCCTAAAATAAGATCTACCACTGTTGTTTAACTATTTTTTTAAGCCGCGCGGAATTTGTTTGAAGACGAACTATTGTTTATAGGTACTGTGATAAGATCTAGGCTGGTGTGCTACCTGGACAAGATATACCTTAACCGTTCATATGCCTAGAATCGTATCCGTCCCGACGCAGTAGAGTGAATAGTACCGTATTTAATCTTGTTCTTTTAAATTGGACCAAACTCCCTTTAAGATAGGGTTCTAATTTGCTTGTAGAATAATCAAAAATAACAATTTTCGATGGATAATATTCAGTAGTTCGATAAGAGGAATCAATTGAGAGCCAGGAGCGTTTAAACGCTGTCATGTCACACCGATGACGTCACAGACATACAACGGTTACAAGTGTGCGAGCCCCTCCGGCAGACGATGGGATAAGTCATCATAGTTTGTATTCGTTTCACTTTACTAGGATTTGAAATGATCTTGTGCAATGAAACAACCTGCTATTAAAGTCATTTTATTGTTTGTTTAGATTATAACAAGAAAATGGACTTTGGCATTTACTTAACGTGAACTTATGCGTAATTATCTTGTAATTACCATGTAACTATCTCTCTTATTTGCTTTGCTATCAGTGTCAAGTTCACTTATATCGGAAGGATGACTAGAAAATTAAATATATAAATTACGTATAACAATATGTTTTCCTGCCAAAGGTAACCTCACACTTCTATACCTGCATAATACAATAAAACAAACATATTACAATAAACATATTTTTTTGTAATATTTTGCTTTTTCCCTGAATAAAGGTTGTTATGATGCTGTTTTATACAAACTACCTTTTCTTAAAAAAATAGATACTCTAGGTGGTTCTCTGCCTTTTCGCCGATTTTTTTTTGACAAATGCATCGTTTCGCAACCTATTCATTTGCCAACCTGCTTTTTTTTCTGTAACTACAAATATTTCAGGATTTTTATAAAACTTACCTAACCTAGCCTATAGGGTTCTACACGATCTTCCTGAAATAAATCCATAACTAATTACAATTTCAGGAAAAAGAGTTGTCAAATGATATGTTTGTGAAATGAATCATTCGTGAAACTTTGGATATAAAATGATAGGATTCCCTTTCTTGACTAAACCGATTTAAATTCAACCTATTTTAAAACCATACTGATTAAACTTGCTTTCTTTTAGCTCGTCCGTTTGGGAGCTATGATGCAACAAATAGACACAGATACATATTTGAAACTTAAAACACCCCTCTTTTTTGACAGGATTTAACAATACAATCAACTTCCTCAGCTCCTAAAACTAGCGTTTAACTGCATTTATTTGTAAACAATTATAAAATCATTGATTTGAATCTAGATGACGAACCTAAGTGTTATCCTATGACTCTATTTAATTCATAATTAAGCATAATGTTTATTACTGAACCCAAAACCAAAGGTATTTTTACCATTATTTTTTATATCGTCCCCACTCTTCAGTTTCGATTGATTTGACATACATACTATCACGCCTTCATTCCCAGAGTGGGGTAGGCAGAGCTATAGAAATACCAACAACTACAAAAAGAGTTGTTGGTAATTCTGTAACCGCATTTTCCACAAACAGGCTAAGATGTTTACCAGTGTATTAGTGACAGGTTGCAAACCCATCGCCTAACAGTACTAGAAGCCCTCATTCCCTTAGTCGCCTCTTACGACATCCACGGTAAGACATGATGGAATGGCACTATTCTAACCCGTCAACCACACGGGCAACGGGCAATTTTCTGCTTTAATAAATCATTTGATAAACTAACAAAATGCCTTAATGTCACTTTCCGTAGTAATTAGAGTTTCTGATTTCTCGAGGTTTTTGGTTTCTCGGATCTCGAAAATTCTCGAACCCAACTTCTCGGAGCTTTCTGATTTTTTAATTAATTAAATAAAATAAAAATTGCAAAACGGCAGGATTTCCACAGACCCTAGACAAAATGCAAACGCTCCTAAAGCTTTTCTTTTCTATCGCAAAAAATACGGAATGACGGTTCTGTTGACTACGTGGTTTATCGTAACGCACAAAAATGACACCCTATACATTTTGAGTGATAGAAAAGAAAAACGTTAACTAGTAGCGTTTCCATCAATAGAGGAATGTGACGACATATATTTCGTACCAAAGGGTACGTACCTTTGGCGTTGGGGGTCAATTTTCGAAAAATCCTTTGCTCAAATAGGAGCAGCGGTTTTGTTCGTCAGTTAGTAATTCAGTCATTGTCGGAAGAATTGAAATAAATAATAAATATAATGTTATTTAAAAACGTACCAGTTTACACAGTCTTCATGAAAACACTTCATTATTCTATCAATTCGCAAATGCGTGTTAACTGTTTGATCAACATGATATTCTGTTGACTCCTGCTTCTATATTCAGTGTCTAATGTGCGACACTTGTATTCGTTGAATGGACGCAGTGTCCGAATCGACAATGTGAATCGATTACCTACTTGACCGCGCGCTTGGGCAATTTCCTATCTCGACTGTCTAGTTCTATGACCACTAATGCTTAGGATATACGCACACTTTTTGTAATTATGTCTCAAGAGCGACCCCTGTGCAAAATGGATATAAGTCGCATTAAAGAGGGGTTTATGAGTACCTAAACTATATAAAATATGAGTCCATATTGGCTCACACAACTTTTACTCCTATTTTTGTTTTTACTGCCTGTATTCACTCGTCATAAAAAAAAAACCTCATACTTTAATGTTCATAATTTGTTATTCATAATCCGTTCTGATTTTAGGATGTTTATAAAACGAACCTTACCTAACCTTACCTTAAATACCAGATTGATATTTTAAAAATCCTGAAATGAAACAGGTGTATGATTAATATTGATTATGAAGACTGATCATTATAATGTAAAATGGTCTGGGAACTATTTTTTGACTTCTGATAATAGGACTTAATAAGTTATGTGAGTAAATGTGCTCCCGTAAAATATACCTACTAGACTATTGACCAAAATTCTAGAGTTAAATAATATGGTTGATTTCTCGTTGCTTAAGTATTGTAAGTATTCTAATTTTTTTTAATTGTCCCATTAAAATAAGGATAATGTATATAAAACTAATATCACGACAAAATATTACATTACCCTCATATAAATACACCCAATGCTTACAGAAAGGAGATAACATTTGATTATTTCAATCGATTTTACTTCAATTATAACTACTAATAGAAAACAAGCTTAAAAATCCACCAGCATTTTTTAGATATCGTCATCAATGTAATAAATGTTTTTTTTAAATTTAGTTATTTGTTTTTACCCGCATTACTTTAATTAAAATTTATAAAAAGGGGAATCTAACGACACCTTACCTATTTTTTTAAATCGGTCAAGTTGAGGCTACAGGAGTCACAATGGGATACTTACATACATACGCGCGAAAATAATAACTCTATTCTGGGTCAGTCGGGTAATTTAAAACAATGAAAATATGACTCGACTACTAAAATTTGATTAACTTCAAGCACGTAGTGAGCGTGGTCGCACAGCTGACACTCGTTGTCGTCATCAGCTCGACAGGTTCAGGTCTGAGGTACTTGTAGGTCGTGGGCTAATCTTAGATTCTACCTCACTTCTTTATTCATTTAACCCTGAATACTTTCAATGCGAAGTCATTTTGCAACAAAAAAATATATTGGAATACGTAGTGAATCAGTGTGAGTTTAACTCAGTTGGTTTTTACTATTTGTTGAAAACAACAAAGTTTGTGTGTATTCTTGACATTTTTTTTAAGGTTTGGTTTGTTTATAAGTCACACTAATATTCAATAAATTTTGACCCTTGTATGTTATTGCCGTTTAGGCAATAGATCAAAAACAAAAAAGATTAATGGTTATTTGTGCAATTCGAGAGCGGAGTTGGTTTTTGCTGCGAATGATGATTTTGAATGCAGAGTAAGCGAAGGGTTCTAGAATTTTAGGTTAGGAGTCCTGAGTGCAGCGAGGGATTCAAACACACGGGATGCAAATAACTTTGGCCTCGTATTGCACATACAATTTGTCACCTCAGCGAGAAAATATAACCTTAAGGTAAAAAAAGCGGCCAAGTGCGAGTCGGACTCGCCCATGAAGGGTTCCGTAGCAGCAAGTAACATAATATAAAAGTTCGTTGTAGCTTTGATCAATGTTTTTATGACGTATTAAAAAAAAACTACTTACTAGATCTCGTTCAAACCAATTTTCGGTGGAAGTTTGCATGGTAATGTACATCATATATTATTTTTACATTTATCATTCCCTTATTTTAGAAGTTACGGGGGGGGGGACACACATTTTTCCACTTTGGAAGCGTCTCTCGCGCAAACTATTCAGTTTAGAAAAAAATTATAATAGAAACCTCAATATCATTTTTGAATACCTATCCATAGATACCCCACACGTATGAGTTTGATGAAAAAAAAATTTTTGAGTTTCAGTTCTAAGTATGGGGAACCCCAAAAATTTATTGTTTTTTTTCTATTTTTGTATGAAAATCTTAATGCGGTTCACCGAATACATCTACTTACCAAGTTTCCACAGTATAGCTCTTATAGTTACGGAATAAAGTGGCTGTGACATACGGACGGACAGACGGACAGACATGACGAATCTATAAGGGTTCCGTTTTTTGCCATTTGGCTACGGAACCCTAAAAACAACATGGTAAAAATTAAACGACATCCCCCAGCCGCCCGCACACTGCACCACGGCTACCTTTGTATTGGACTGGGCCCTTCCATGTGATTTCAACAAACCGAGTGTGCCTCATGACTTTTGATTTGGATAAAAAAGGGGATATACTTTATGGTGACAAAAGTGCTAAACCACCACAATTTTTTTTATTTCGTTTCCGTGTTTTACTCATTCTAAGTAAATAGTGGGGTCATATTCCTGCTTATAATACAGTCTAACATTTTTGTGAAAATATAACGAAATAATGGTTTCTGTGTTTGAGTACGTAAGAAATGTGGATGTCATACTGTATGAAAAAGATATCTAAATCAACTAAAAAAAAATGGTGTCCATTTGAAATGTTCAGGTAACTGGTAAATTTTTGCAATTTTATTTCTTTTTTGTGCGAACTCTGATGCATATTAGGGATAACTTGTTGAAATCACATGGAATGGCCCTACTTTATCTCACGCTCGCAGCAAAATCGAAATTTGCTCACTGTCTTAAACAGCAAAACCACCCTTTTTAGGGTTCCGGAGCCGAATGGCAAAAACGGAACCCTTATAATTTCGTCATGTCCGTCTGTCCGTCTGTATGTCACAGCCATTTTACTCAGAGCCTATTGGCACTATATAAATGAAATTTGGAGGATAGATGTATTCTATGAACTGCTATACAATGATGTAGTAAAATTGAAAAAAAAAATATATTTAGGGGTACTCCATACATGTAACTAGGGGACAAAAAATATTTTTTGAGTTACATCAGCGTGTGGGGTATTTTTAGATAGGGCTTCCAAAATGATACGGAGGTTTTAAGTGACTTTTTTACGTAAGTGAACAGTTGGCGAGATATACGTCTCTAAAGTCGTAAAAATTCTGTCCGGGTAAGTAGCTTTTGAACTGTTCAATAGAACATTCTAATAAAAATTACAGTAGTAGAACATACGAAATACTTCCAAACAAAATTGTTTTGAACACGATACGCTGTGTAGTTTTTGAGATTTTAATAAAAAAAAATGAATTTCAACCATGAACGTTCATCCCAGCTACGGAACCCTTCACTGTGCGTGGTCCGACATGCACTTGGCCGGTTTTTGAGGTGCTGAGCTGAAATAGTTACTTGTGCAACAAGAGAGCCATGTTGGTTTTTGCTGCGAGTGTTGATTTTGAATCCCGAGCAAGCGAAGAATTCTAGAGTCGAATAACGAGTGTAGCGAGTTTTAGGTGCATTCTGAGTGCAGTTGCCCGCGTGGTGGCACACGGCCACCTTTATATTGTGACAAAAATAAAAATGTTAGTTCGTCTGACCCCCGCAGCAAAATCGTTTTTTTGTCACTGTTTATGAGAGCTAAAATGCTATGTATATAGATGATTTGTTAGAAAAATTGCCAATATAGCTGACGTTCTTTATAAAAATCAACCAACCTATTACAATTCAAAAGAGCTTTAGTTAACACAGACGGACGGACGGATAGACGGACAACGAAGGCTTAGTAATAAGGTCCCATTTCGCAACCTTTGGGTACGGAACACTTAAAAGAAACAGCTGATCTGTGGTGCTAGACAAGTTGCATTCGACAATCGTTAGCGATTATGTTTCGATTGAAAAGTATATGGAATTAACGTGTCACGTTACTATCTCGGTGGCTTACTTCAATTCCATATACTTTTCAATAGAAACATAATCGCTGACGATTGTCGAATGCAACTTGTCTAGCACCACAGAGTAGATAGGACAACTAACGGGGAAAACCCATTTTTTTAATGATTCGTTTAGGTTAAGTAACTTTGAGTCACTTTTTATCCAAAAATCAAGTAAATGAAAATGAAATTTGAATATTTGGGATTTTTATCAATTAGGCATTGTGATTCATTAGGATTTTATATGGTGTTTGGTTTCGTTTGGGGCGTTATAATCTCGTAACTTCTTACCTTAATTCTCAATATTTTCTGCGTTTTATTAAACAAAACTCTAAAAGTGTGTTTCTGTTATGTTTTGGATACATAAAACGTCAAATTCACTGAATGAATACTCAGATTCTGCATTATAGTAGTGAAAACAATTGGCATATACTTAGACGTTTTTTATTCTATTCAATTTTGATTAGACCTTGATACTAATCTTGGTTGGCAAAAAACGTACGCCTGGTGGAAGTTTAGAGCAAAATGGATTAGCACGTATTGTTTAGATTAATTTTGCGTTTTAATTTTTCATGTAAATACTTAATTAGTGTAAGATGTAAATACGTTTCATCGGTTATAATAAAAGCAGCAAAAGGTGTCAGAACTTCTAATAGTCATAAGAGAAACTAAATAAATAAATAATGTTTATACTCACAAGATAACATAGACAAAAGATGATGACAAGCTGCAGAAATCATTT
Source organism: Acleris holmiana (assembly GCA_949316455.1). Lineage (NCBI taxonomy): Eukaryota > Metazoa > Arthropoda > Insecta > Lepidoptera > Tortricidae > Acleris > Acleris holmiana. The sequence continues at coordinate 18,085,760 of OX438767.1, forward strand.
CGTAGAACAAATTATTCTAACTCTAACATGCATGTTCATTATGGAAGTATACAAATTTGTTAAAAAAAATATGTCGCTTTTCCCCCTGAATACCCGTCCATCAAACCTACGCCAAAATAGCAGACTAGCCGGGTGAATCAACTTTTAATGTACTCCCCAATTTTCGACATGTCTCACTATGTCACCTTAATTTGGTAGAATGCAATTTTTTTTTTGATGTGGTCAATATATTGATTAAATCAGACAATTAAACTTACTTTCTAGCTGACAATTTTAAAAAATCTTCTATGATTTACACAAATATATCAGGTCACGCAGGGGACGACGTTGTCCCCGGGTTTTGTATGAAAAACGTGCATTTGCCACTGCGTTACCATGTTTTTACAAAATTATAGAATTGGTTTGTGATTATGAATAGTGAAATCCGAAAATCTGATTATCTAATTTTAACATGTGTAAACCATTATCAATCTCACATATTCTAGTAAGTTTTTATTAGCGTGTAGAAAAGGAGGACTTTAAAAGTTGATTCACCCAGCCATCCCCTTCTCTAGATTGAAAATGTTTCACGCAGGCCCCTTCGCCATGTCAATTCGAATATTTAATAAGATACCGAGAGAAATACAAGAGGAAACCAACATAAATATATTTAATCGCCGCTCAAAGATATTTTGAATTAAAAAAACCTTATTATAGTGTTAAGGAGTTCCTAAATAAAAATTAACATTATTAAAAAAAAAGTCTTGTTGATATTTTATTATATATTTTATTTTAGTAATTGTTATTATTTATTGTCTACTTGTTTGTTCATAATTTATTTTTCCTCTGATTTGTGTATAAGAATATATTGTAGTATTGTGATAGTTGAGTTAAACATCTTTGATATTATTATTTCTAAGTTGATATTGCATTGTATAGGGATAATTATTATAGTTATGACTACCTACCTAACTTAGTAATACATAAAATAGCACATGTTCTACCAAACTGCTGTGCCCTTACAGGGTTTACGTTTGACACTAGACTTACCACTTAAAGAACTCATGTACAACGTATGACACAATAAAAAAAATGAATTTGAATAAAGTTTAGATACGTTATCCTACAGAAATCGTGTCCCCTAGACAATATACAATGTTAACATGTTTTTTTAGTTTAGGCGAAGCATTTTTGTCTGTTAGATAATCATACTAATACTAAAAATGAAAGTTTAAGAGTAAGAAAGTTAGTTACACAAACTTTAGCAGCTTTTGCATCTTGGCGAAATTGCAACGGTGGAATAAATAGCTTTTATGCTAAATTAAGAGGCCCTATACGAAATTCTTTCGATTTCGCTGATTTACGTGATTTTACAGTGGAAACACTTTACTTCTACAAAATTTAATGCGCAACACGAAAGATAATTTCAATTTTCAACGAAAGTATGGGCTACCTTTTTGTTTATATTATTTTATTTTGATTAACCGACCTGAAACCGGCAACTGTTTTGTGAATTTTGCTGTAAAAGGTTCAGAATATCGCATATTCACGAATCGTTTTGATGTCTAAACGGTATCGAAAAAAATCAATTTATTGCTGTATAAGTCACCTAAAAATACTATGGATCACTTTTTACCATCTTAATGTAAACTTTTTGTTTAAAAAAATAATTAACTTGGTAAAAATTTATAGAAAACGGGCAAAAAATTGTTTATGATTTCGGCTACTTAAAACCCTTGGTTTTTAAATTAAAACAACAGTATAAACTTCAGTTCAAAATCAATCCATTACCATAAGGGTGAATTGCAAAAATATTGAACATAGTTTAGGACCTACTTGTTGTCAAAGTTTAATTGACACAAATATTTATTCCCTTGTGTAACGAAAATTAGTCATACAATCGTATGGTTTTTTCGTTACACAAAGGAAAAATATTTTGTATCAACTAAACATTGACATCAATTAGGTCTTTAACTATGTACAATATTTTTGCAATTCACCCATAAAGATAAAACATCCAAAAAATAAAAATAAATTATCAGTATTATAATGTTTTAAAACAACCTAGATCTCAGGTTATAATACTCTTTAAAAATTAAAAAGTAGCTCATTCATTCGTACCTCATTTATTCAATTATAACTGAAATGATATTTCATACATACATAAATACATAACAACACGCCATCATTCCCAGAGTGGGGTAGGCCGAGCCACAGAAATACCAAAAACTCTAAAAAGACTTGCTGATAATTCTGTAGCCACATTTTGCACAGGTGGGCTAAGATGTTTACCGGTGTTTTAGTGACAGGTTGCAAGCGCATCGCCTAACAGTACTTCAAGCCATTATTCCCATAGTCACCTCTTACGACATCCACGGGAAGACATGGAGTGGCACTATTCTAACCCGGCAACCACACGGGCAAAAATGATATTTCATGTTGTGCATTAAAGTACAATACAATACAATACAAATACACTTTATTGAACACCAAAATTAAAAAAATAAAAACAGAACATGGAACAGTACATTTAAATCATAGGTATACAACAGGCGGTCTTACCGCTAAATAGCGATCTCTTCCAGACAACCTTGTAAGAGAAATAACTGAGGACACAAATTCATGGCAGGCGGTGTAAACTAATTCGTTTAGAACTCAAACTAAATAACTACAAGAAACAATTAAATTATTTCAAAAAGTAAGTAGTTTTTTTTAAAGCAGTATTTATTATAACTGTAAAATCACGAAAACAAGCAAAACCGGCAGAATTTCGTATACGACCTCTTAATACATAGGCTACAGTTTAACCGACTTCAAAAAAAAAAAGGAGGAGGGTCTCAATTCGTCTGTAGTTTTATGACATGTGTTCCCCGGTTACTCAAACACCGCAGAACCCATTTGAAAAAAATAATGTTTTTTATGCACGTCAGGGGAGTGATTCTCTCAACACAGCGCTGCATCGATCTTAAAGGTGAAGTTTTATCAGGCATAGTTTAAGAAGTCCCGTCGGAGCGTACAAAATATATTTCAGCGCGTGCCTTCTCAATTAGGCAGCAGGCAGGTGAGTGTGAAGGCACGCGCTAAAATGTGTTAAGAGAATCACCCCCAGGAACTGATGATCTTGGAAAAATCGAGGGAACTCCTCAAATATTATAGGAATACACATAACGATTTTAGTATTTTCAGTGACAAGTCTAGCATTTGCATTCAATAAGCTTCATTCGGTGAATTTTAGTTGAGCAAATATGACGAAGCACATTCAATTATTACAGTGACTTTCCTGCGAAGTTGCCTATCTTTTCCTTGTTAATTGAGGTATGAGACAACATTACAGTATAATTAAAGGTAAAGTATGACATAAAATAAAATATTCAAATAGCTGAAGCTTAGAAAAACTAGCAAAAATAGTAGTAGCAAAAATGTGTTACCAAAATTATTCAGACTATGTCCACACTGGGCGCAGCCACCATTTTTAACCCCGACAAAATATAGTTATAAGTAGAAGTTGAACGTATATCTCTTCGTACGTGTGTTTATCTGTTTGTCTGTGGCATCGTGACTCCCAAACGGATGGACTAGTAATCAGACGCGGTTTTTTTTTAAGTAAGTCCTCGTAAGGCCCATACGACTTACAGGAAGATTTTTGTAAATGGAAATTTGCATCTACCAGCAAAGAAATAAGGTTCAAATACTTTTGCTCTATAAGGTCATTTTAAATTTTAAAACAAAGCAAAATGAACTTTATCCTCGTTACCATATAGTTGCCTTGATGTACATCCTATTGCACCTTTGGGCCATAAAACATGACTGCGTGAAGCAACAAAAGGGTGATCAAAGAATGTACGTTTTGGAAGAATTTGTTTTAAGACGAAAACTTAAACAAATTGATACATTGGGATATATTTAAATATAAAAACGATGATGTACCAATAGATAAGATTACTTACCATGCAAAACTCTTAAAAATCACGCAAAAAACGAATAGAAGGATCAAATCACAGCAAAATTTAAAAGTATTCCTATACAAATGCACCACTCGCCGTGTGACCATCGACTGAATGTTATGTTAGAGATAATAGCGGTTTCAAAACAAGTTCCATACACCGGTGCCGCGAACGGCTGTTGCGTAAAAATACGCTCGAGTGATTCCGGATTTGCTTATGGTATTTTATTTGGATTCTGACGAGGAACTTGTATACCATAGGAATAAGCTTCTACCTAACATTAAATTATCTACTTAACTAATTCCCAGGTTATTCTTCGGGTGTAAGTGCTATACATAATGTAAACCTTCCTCTTGAATCACTCTTTCTATTAAAAAAACCGCATCTAAATCCGTTACGTAGCTTTAAAGATCTAGGGACAGACAGCGGGAAGCGACTTTGTTTTATACTACGTGTGATAAGTAAGTAAAATTTGTTGTATAATAATTATGTATATATGTATGAATGTAAACACTTTATTGATGATAAACCAGAAAGTACAAAGGCTTATCCCTTTAAGGGATCTCTTCCAGCTAACCCTTGAGAGATAAATAAATAGATAGATCGTTGTTAATTTTCCCTGCAATTTATGATTAATAAGTGCATAAACGGACAGACTTTAATTCTAAAAATTATTCCGTCGGTTTTAGTTAAACACGTAACATTATACTCTTCAACTTTTTTTAAATATAGCAATTATAGATTTGATCTTTTTATTATTATTATTAATATGTTTTATTCTACTATGTTAAATTATTATTTAACTAGCGACCCGCCCGCTTCGCTTCGGTTTATGTAGCTTTTCTCTAAAACACGTATATAAAACAAAATTATAAGGAACATGCATGAAAAACTGAATTAAGTTACGTTGATACGATTTAGGAGAAAATGTAAAAAAAAGCATATTAGACGCAATACAGTAAGTTTTAACCCGTTTATTAAGATTATATTTATAAACTTGTTTTAAGGTTTAGATTGTTTTTTTTCAACATCCTCATTTTAATTTTAATTTTGTAAAGGGTGTTTTTGCAGGGGGTTTAAACAACGACATTTTTAAGCTTCATATCTTATGAAAAAATTACATGACAATTGTTTCGCGTATACAGATATCCTTTTCATATTGCATTTTCCCTATTTTAAATAAAATCCTGACGTCAAAAAATATGTAACTGATGGTGAGGATCGCATCATACTTAATCTGTTACGTGGTCTAGGAGTAAACGGATATATAGAGAAATTGTTTTATCCTATGTAATATGATAATCGTGTATAAAGATTATAATGTACTACGTATTAATATATATAATAAGTTAGTAATTATCTTTGATGTTAAGACACGCTAGAAATGATGACATGGGTTGTCAAGCTGTAGGTATGCGATACACTGTATTGATATTCGAAATTTGAAATTTCATGTACAGCTTAGCAGACAACAAGCCCCTCTCCTACTGATATTCTAAATTAGAAATTTCATTTATTAACTTACTTAACAACACTCCCCTCTCCTCGCACCCCTGCATTAAAGGGGCCAAAAATATCGTTAAGTTAGTGGAATCATTGAATCGGCAATATCTGTAATATTTTTTAAGCTAGAGTAAAAATAGCACAACATGTGTTATTGATTAACAATAGCGAAGCAAATAATAAAATTTGTGCACCTATTAAAAAATTACCCTGTATGTCTTTGATGTTAAGAAATGTCACGGTTCTTACAAATCTTTAATTTTACAAAGGGGTGGATACGCAGAGAAGCGAATATACGGGTAAAGAGATGTAATATGAAAATAATAATAATAATAAATAAAGATTATAAATCTTTGATGTAAAGACATGTGACGACTCTTACAAATATTATGATCCCATCTGCACAAGAAAATATACAGTGTGTAAATGGTATACGGGCGTTTATTAAAACTGGACATAGATTAAGACTCTAGTAATCATTAAAAGAAAGAATTATTTTGATTACGCTAACGTATACACCGTTATTAATTTTTGAACATACTATCGACCCGCAATGTACATCGAAGTCCATCTGTCAGGTAATTGTACGTAATTTTTACTTGTGAAAATGTGTATTTCGGCTTAAGTAGCCTCAGCTTTAATAATACTTAACTTTGAAACGTCATCAATTGCGTTTTTAATTCATTGCATTTTTCGTTATACATTGCGTGTTAAATTATTTTGTATGGGTATTTTTTTTTAATTTAATTTTGACAAAAGCTGCCTAAATGTGCTCAGTAGGGGTTATACTAACCACAGTTAAAAGGAACGCCCTTATGCCATTTACACACTGTATAATTATCAAACATACCTGTACTTTTTTAGAACTCTGTTCCACTTTGGCCTTCAACGATAATCGTTATCACACTGTATACGTTATGGCAGTTCAATTCACTTGACAAAGGCGACTGTATCGTAAAAAAACAATATGGTTTTGAAAACAAAGTGGGATAGAGACCATTTTTTATTCATGTTTTTTAGGGTTCCCTACTAAGACTTTCTTGTTCATGATAGTTGATTTTACGGAATATGCGTTTTGCAAGTAATAAAATAAAATGTAAAATTAAAATATACGTGGCTTTCCTTACAAGAAACGTACGATTTTTTCAAAGTTTTTTTACGTTTTTTCTATAGTTAAAAAAATACAAGTAAGCGTACAATTGGGTTTGATTATAGACTCTTAAAAAACAATGAATAATAACTTTTTTTAACAAGTTCCATTGTATTTAAGATACATCAAGAACTCTAATCACTGATCTCTTAGCCTGTTAGTGCAAAATGTGGTTACAGAAATATCAGTAAGTCTTTAGAGTTGTTGGTATTTCTGAAGCTCTGCCTACCCCACTCTGGGAATGAAGGCGTGATGTGTGTTTAATCACTGACTTTAAACCTTTCCCTCTAAGGCCAAATTATTTTAAGCTCGCATTTACACCTAATGACGTAAAAATGCTGGTAAAGGGTCACCTGTCAAATATGTAACGGTAAGAAACGTCATTATTATTGTTAGGCTAGAATTGAGATAAATGTAAACTATTATCACCCGCGCAGTTTCCGGGTTAGAATAGTGCCACTCCATGTCTTCCCGTGGATGTCGTAAGAGGCGACTAAGGGAATAAAGGCTTGTAGTACTGTTAGGCGATGGGCTTGCAACCTGTCACTAATACACTGGTAAACATCTTAGCCTGATTCTGCAAAATGTGATTATAGAATTATCAACAAGGTTTTTTTAGAGTTGTTGGTAATTCTGTAGCTCTGCCTACCCCTCTCTGGGAATGAAGGCGTGAGGTTATGTATGTATGTATGTATTAAAAACGATAATTATAATAGTATTAAATTGGACACGTTAAACTTAAATAACTTACTCAGGTGTCGCATTCGTCGCCGCAGACAAACTGAAAGAATTGAAGTATTTTTTAATGAATTGATCGCGATAGTTATGATTATCATCTAAGTGGACAATGACGCCATTGTTCTCTGTATGGTATAAATATTATGATGACATTCATGACAATTGTCTTTAGCATTTTTTCTATAGAAAATATCCGCAATATTCTCATTAATAATCATCATAGTCAAGTTCCCTTGATAAGATTATGAAATAAAATAAATGTTTTAAAAAACTAAAAACCGTCTTCAAATAGCAAGAAATAACTTCTTTTAAAATAATAGAACGACGAAGACGTTTTTTAGTTTTTTAAAACATTTATTTTGTTTCATACTTTTTAGTAATCATTATAATACTGTTATGTCGTCCACGTATATTTGTTCCTATAATATTTGAGGAGTTATCTCAATCCCTCTTGGATTCCCTCATCAGATACCAACTTGGTGGCAATGGGACCATCTCGGGAGTAAGCTCTATCAAACATTGACGGAATAATCGCGTAACAAACACACAATAAAAATATTAAACAGTTGAATAAATTGATAACCTCCTCTTGTATTGAAGTCGGTTAAAAATACGGAATCTTCTTGACATATTAAAAAACCAACTCGCTTTCCGCGTCGGTCGGTCTGTCAGTCTGTATATCCGCTAACTCCTAAACCACGCGACGAATTTTAATGCAGTTTTTCTCCATCAGTAAAAAAGTCTTTCAAGGAAAGTTTAAGTGTTATGAAAGAAGAAAGAAAAAAGCTACATTTATGTGATGATAACAGTGATGGCACCAGTGATGGACACTTTACACTTAATCCAAAGATCATAAGGTTATAAATTGATTGTTGCAAAACAAATGAATAACCTTTAAATAAGAGTCAAGTGTCCGTCATTGGACCTTGTTAATTACTGGTTCGCTCACCCTATTGTAAGGATAATGATTACACTAAACAAACCTACACCAGTGTAAGGATAATGATTACACTAAACAAATATTAGAGAAGAAAAAAAAAACAACGGTATCAAAAACTGTCTGGTCCGGGCCTCAACATAATGCTGATGGTTGCGCCCGCGCAGGAGCGACTCCAAACCCGTGGTATACCACCAGCTGACAGAAGTTGGCAGTATTGCTGATGGTTATGTATAATCAATTCTGGTTTATGTACGTAAGTTACGGAAAAGTCAAAAACTGAATCGAAACCATTTATTCGTTATTAATAACGTCATAAATGGCTTCGAATATTATTAACAAACCATACATATATACATAAATCAAGCCTGTTTCCCAGAAGGGTAGTTAGAGACCACTTCTTTCCACCTGCTACGATCCTGACAAAGCTCTTTCGCTATTTCTAAATATACCAGGTGGTACATATATGTCCATCCAAGTCTGAAATACTTACCAGGATACCTACTTAAAAACTCCGTACGCGAACTTCCCTACAGGACTGTACCCAGGTCTTGGACTATAACCCGCACAGTTATTAAACCTGGAAAATGTAAGGATATCTCCTATTTTTGCAATTGGTTAAAAAGGTTTATGACAATAAGCATCGCAGGATTTGAGTCACACTTAGTTGTCTGTCCGTCCGTCCTTCTGTCTGTCAAGACACTTTATCTCGGGAATCCGTAGAGGTATCAAAATTAAACTAAAAACATATACTTAAGTTTACAATCCCTTGAAGCGGTGAAAAAATCAATCTTGTAAGTGAACTTAAAAAAAGATACGGGCGTTTCTGCCGAAAAAAACGTATATTTAGACACCCTCAGGAAGATTGAAATTAATAGGGTAGTTCCAATAGACCTAGAATCCTGAAATTCGGCATGAAGAAAGGCCAAATAAAGGAAAAAATCCGAAACTCGTTAATTTGTTGCTCGATCACAGAAAACTTGTCTCGCACTTGACCTGATTTTAAATTATTTCGTTCATAATTGGTTACTTATTTAGTTTTATTTATTCCTTCATACTTATACACAGCATGCCTTAGTAATTTGCTGATCTCCAATGTCGTCCACATCTTACGTGTATCAACCTTGATCCAGTTGCCTGCAGCAGACCTCCTCATGTCCTTTCGTGGGTAAATTGTTTACTCCGGCATTACCATTTAAGAGCCCTTTTTTATTTTTGTAATATTAGTCATTATCTATAATTCTTTTATTTAATTTAGGCTCAAATTCTAATGTCCCAACTTTTTTGTTTGCCCAATGTTTTTTCTAAAACCGTTGTTTTTTTTTTTGAGGGACCTACGTAGTTAGCCTCTGATGGCTTTGACTACTTCGCCGGAGAGAGGGCGGACTCCTGATGGGAGTCCACGCTATAAATGGGTTTTTACACTAGCATGCCTAAGGGCGCCCCTATTGGGCCGACCTCGGACTTAGGACGCTAGGGGAGAATTTCAATCGAATTGGTTTTATGCTACCAATGCTTCGGAAATTTTACGTTAGTAAAACCGTTGTTTAAAGATTCTTATTAAACAAAGCTTAAAGGTTCTATAGACGACCTTCAAAAACAATTTTAACTAAGGTACAGTTACAGCACAAATTAAGTTTTAACTTATCAAAACTTAGCAAATAAAACACCCTCATTCTTATAAACGTGGAATAACCGTGGGGTAGCTTATGCCATGCTTTGTCCTTATCTGTAATTGTGACATTTGCAGACAGAAAGTAACAAAGCATGGCATAAGCTATCCGAAGGTTATTCCACGTTTATAAGTAAGGGGGTTGGGAAATGAAACTTTGGACTTGAGCTAGTTTACAAATAAATGTCTTCTAAAATTATTAGAAGTGTAGTACCGCTGCCCTGCGCTTACAACCAAAAGGCGGTATCTCAATTCAATAGCCAAAGCAGATTCGATCGTCTCTCTGCTACAGGAGTTTGGTCTGAGATACCGCCATTTATCTTAGCAAGGCACTGCCGGTTGACAACCTTTTTAATTTTTTTTAGTCAGTCTGTAATGAGATTGTACCTATTAAAAAATATTAATACTTTATGATTGACCTAATAAATAAAATATATTTCTGCTTACTATGTCAGTCAATAGTTACTTAAATAAAATTAGAAAATGTTTTATTACTTATTTCGAATATTTGGGCATTCGATTCCTTAAAGTTCAGGCGATGGACGCTTAAGTATTTTTCTTTAGAATAAATATTCGAAATTTAAAAACAAATGCCTTCCCATCTTACTGCTATGATAATATTTCCAGGGTAATATTTTCCGAGATTTTTTAATAAGTCGGATATTACACTAAGCAATCGTTATTGTGATGTTTAATGAAACTCAAATTCGGTGTTAAATTTATTCGAGGTCTTCACAAGAGGAATTTTGAGTGAATAAAATTAGGAATAAAATGATGGAAAACCAAATAGAACATAGGAAGATGATAAAACTTGAAATGATATGCGAATTAAGGCCTAGTTGGGAGTGACCCTGCCTCTGAAGCCAGCGGTCCTGGGATCAAATCCCGGTAAGGGCAGATATTTGTGTGATGAGCGCAAATATTTGTTTCCGAGTCTTGGATTTTTTTCTACGTATTTAAGTATGTATTTCTCTATTTAAGTATGTTTATCGTTGTCTAGTACCCATAGTACAAGCCTAGAGCTTAGTTTGGGACTAGGTCAATTTGTGTGAGATTGTCCCGTGATATTTATTTTAATAGAATATTGTATACCAGATATGCTGTCTAAATATCCTTCACCTTTTCATATACAAGCTTTTATTAAACCTTTGAAATATACAAAAATAAATTATGTTTGCCATATCCCCTGGGCTATGCACGCCGCCAGTCCAATTTTGTTAGAATATGTTATTCGAAAATAATTCGCCAACGGCTTTTAGATGCAAATATGGTTTTTAAGCGAGTCAGTTTGTAAAATTCATGCACGTGATTTTTATTTACAAGAGTGTTGCTGAAATAGGTTTATTTAAAAAGTTTCAACAGAACTCATTCACTTATTACTGTGTAATAATTAATTCTGTAAAATGCCGCTGTTTTATTGTGCAACTATAATTTCTTCGACTATTATGATGAATGAACCCTACTCTTCGAGTGGTTATGTGTTTTAAAACAACACAACCCAAGTATTTTTTTAGATAGTTAAAGTTAAATGAACTTGTGGGAAGAGAACATTCCCAATGCTCTTCAATCTTTTAGGGAATTCTGTGAATAATTTCTTGAAGAGTATCCCAAACTTATGGGAATATTCTGCAACTTTGAGTGTAGGGCCCCTCTGTAACGCTACCAACATCATACCATTTAACCTGCGCCAAACAGCTGTATTCGCGTTGTTGTGTTCCGGTGTGGATTCCATCTGATTCCTCAGGATTGGCAACGCATTTGGAGTCTTAAAATTATCATCGTAAGATTGTCATCTCGGTAGAGTGCACTTTCCATCAGGTGTCTAGTATGCTACGCAAGTCAGTTTACGGTAAGACAAAGAGGTCGACTCGTGTAACAGCTATAGCTGTCCCTTACATTCATCCTAAACTGAATTGCTTAGCCACGTCATGGTAAACCCCTATAGGTACAAATACTAAGTACGCATACTCGTAATTTAATCGATTGTTACCTCACACACAGACGTGCCCGCTTTTTGCCCTCCGATTGCGATGTATTATTATAAAGGCAATGGAAACGGGTCACTTAGTAATTTCCAGAGAAAGTGCTCCTTTTTCATTGTTCCTGAGTGTATAATGATGATGGCATGCCAAAGCAATGTGGTTAATAAAATAACAGTGTTTTATTGTCAGTAACCATAAGGTTCAAAGTTAAAGAATTCCTAATTACCGTTCTGCAATCTAGTGCGAGCTGAACTGTAAAGAGGTTGTTAAAGTATACAAGGGTACGTGATGTCTGTCGTTTGTTACGCTAAAACTTTAAAATTGGGTGGACCAAGAAAGCATACAACCAGACTCTTTTATTTTTATTATTTAACCACTCCTCTCTGGGTCATACACAGATTTAGGTTGGCGTCTTTCCTGTGGACACGCCGGAAGTTAACGTTTTTAAGGCCTAATTTTCTGGCTAAGCCCATTCCCGCATAAACGGCGACAAGGCTGCTTTAGAACTATTATATAAAAATAAAACTTACATGCACGCTTTTAACTACTGACCACAGGAAAGACAACTTTTATTTTTAAGAGTGTGTATGACCCAATAATATAAAATAATTGCTTTAATTTGGATTGTAAGTTACTGCTTTCGCTGGGATCGTTGTGACCACAGTCTTTTCTAAAGCAGGTTCGCAAATGATGTCGAGTTTTTCAATTCTTGCCTCGGCCCTCTTCTCTTTAAGTTCTCTGCGATGCTGTTTGAAGCACCAGCTGTAAAAAATGACATAATTTAAGTCAATAAATAATTATTAATTATTACGCATTCTTGAAGGAGTTTGGGTTGACGGGAAGGAGATTGAGCTGAAGGCAAGGCTTAAGCTGACTAAGAAGAAAACTTAGGAGTTAAAGGTTCGCTATAAACATATCGACAATAGAAAGGTAAACATGCTTAAGCGCCACTATTAAGTATGGAGGTTAAGCTTAAGAGCCACTATTTAGGTAAGTATATGGCGCTTAAACCCTTCAGGCGGCAGTCGCCGGGTACCCGGCGGTTGTCATTTTCCGTCAAGTGGCGCGGCCATTTTCCGCGAAACTCCGTCAAGCGGTAGGAGCCCCACGGATGGTCATCGCGAATTCGGCGCATGTTAGAAAAATTACCATTATTCAATAAACATTGTCGATAATATGTAATAATTTTATATCGCTAGATTAAGCATAAAATGGCCTATCTAATTATATAATAATGAAGGCCGTTCCATTTATTTGAATTTTGTTAGCCTTGATCAAATCTCAGATGGCCAATTTTTTCATATCAAAATACGAGTAGTATGTAAAATCATCACAAAACCACAATAAAACGAATAAAAACTGTTTATTATTTAGCCAGGTATGATTCTTCTTATTTTTTTAGGAGATTTACTAAACAGTTATAATAACACACTAAACAAATCAGAGAAACAGAGATGTTTTGTCTGTTATGGAATGAGGGAATTTCTGACGAAATTTCTTTGAAAGTGTTGTCGCGACCGTTAGGTACTGCACGAGTAAGCCACCCTTATCTATTCACGTACGCATCTTGCAAGTAAAAGCAAGACAGGTGTAGATTTTACGGTTCATTTTTGATATAAATACGAATCTGTCCCATCGCCGGGTCCCCGGCCGGCTCGCCGCTCAACAGTTTTTGACAAGCGCTGGGGACCTGGCGATCGCTGCATAGCGGAAAAAGACAATACAGCCGCTCGAAGGGTTAAGGTTAAGCGCCATTATCAAGTAAGGCGCTTAAGCGTTTTTTTTACTTCGTTCCACGATATTAATGGGAATGAAGTAATTAATTTTTGATGTTATTTATAATCGTACTACTATAGTGTGTCAACACTCTGGAAATATAAAAGTGAGGAAATAAAAATTCGGTTTTGTGTAAAAGCAGAGTCTATGAGGACTCCTTTTTGCGGGATCTGGTTTTGGTAGGTCAAATTAACATTTCCAAAGACGTTTGAGAATACTTACATTAATATCCAAATAGCAGGAATAGTAGTGATCGCACTGTAGACAAATACAGCGCCAGTGAACTTGTCCATCGTATAGGCATACAAGGCGGTGTAGGTGGGGCCGAACATCAAAGCGGCCAGCGTCTCGACCAGACTGAACAAGGAGTTCATTTTACCTGGAAAATTACCATGACTGTTTGTATAAGAAGAAGAAGAAGAAGAAGAAGAAAATCGTTTATTTGATGCAAAACACAAACTACTAAACTACTAATAAATGAAATACATTTGGAGATTAATCAGGAGTACTAAACTTAAAACTATTAAGAAAAAATCTAAACTAAAACTAAACTATTAAGAAGCAAGTAAATGCAAAGGTCGCAGAAGCGGGCACGTGGTTCCGTAATTTAATAGCCTAATAATGCATGTAGCTCAAACACGAACATTTTAATCAAACTTTACGCTTTAGACTCGCCTTTCGAAAATGTATATTTTTTATTTATTTGTTTTCTTTTGCATAACATTAAGTACATAGTGAAATCAGATGGTGAGATAGTTCCGAAAATGCCAATACCTTATAATAGTAGGCATGCAAAATCAGGGGAAACTTAATCTATGAACATTAATTGCATTTTGTCGTAACTCTTTAAGAGGTAGGTACACTAAACATATTAAAAGATACATTAAACATATTGGTAGTTACTGTATTAATGCAAGCTATAAAAGTTATTTAATGAGAGCCAAGTTAGTAATGTACACTTATATTTTGGAAACGGCGAATCTAGAAAAGCCGGTGAGAGTTTATTATAAATTTTGACCGCCATAATTATCGTCCAGATTTAATAAACTCACTTATTCGTACGTTATTTTACGTTCACTTCTCTTTTACTACTTGTTCACGATACTATAAGGAGCGTTCTCACTGGGAGCATTCAGGTGGCGTGGACGTTGAGCCGAGCGTTACTGTGCTCCACACCACTTGAATATTCGAGGCAAAATGTGAACGCTCTCACGTGAATGCTCTCAGTGAGGACGCTCCTATATATTTTTTCGATAACTTTGCTAACCCGATAGAAGCTTAAAATTCGTGTTCGGGGTACATTTTCCCAATATTTGAACTGCGGATAGATGAGGCCCTAGACAAGATGCTTAACGCTACCGTAAACGATTTTCGAAAGCTTTCATTATGGAATGGACATATGCGTTCGGGGCGACCGTCCGGCAGCTAACGTCAATCCTATAAATTTTAGATAATGATAATAGTCTCACAATGCATCTTGTCTAGGACCACTGGTTACTTTAGGTAAAAATGTGTCGCATTTAAACAGAATTGCTAATTTTAAACCGGTCGCTTTTAAAAAATAACAGTTATGTTAAGTTTTTAGTTTTATCTATCTTCTTTTTCTGTGCACCCACTGAATAATGTTTTTTTTCTCATTGGTTATTTGGTCGACTGGTAGAGAGAGGTTTCTGTAATAAAAATCAACAAATATTTTTGTAAAATGAAGTGACAGAATAGAAAGAAATGTATTACCCATTTCCTCACTGGGCACCAATTTCGAAGCCATCGATCGCAAGGAAGTGAACGTTGTTGCATTCAGTATTTCTACGACAGGAACTGTAAAAAATGAAGTTGGAAAGACCAAAATACTGTAGATATAGTTTCCACAAGTTAAGAAATCAATTGTGACATCTGTCAATGCATTAGAGTTTATACTTAATATCTGTCAGGTGTGACATTTAATTCTATTTGGGAATAATACTTAAATCTTAAATTGAAATTTGGTATGCATGTGTGGTTGCCGGGTCACTCCATGTCTTCTCGTGGATTTAGTACGAGGCGACTAGGGGAATAGAGGCTTGTAGTACTGTTAGGCGATGGGTTTGCAACCTGACACTAATGCACTGGTAAACATCTTAGTCTACTCTTGTAAAATGTGGTTACAGAATTATCAACAAGTTTAGTCTCTTTAGAGTTTGAATGAAGAAGTGATATTATATATGTATGAAATTTGGTAACTTCAAAATCTTCTTTATTGACACAAGAAGATGTTATTTGGATTATCTAATGCTCAAATAATGTACTCTTGAAATGAGTTTAAGGCAAAAAAAAGTGCTTAAGAGGGTTTTGTAATGACAATGATTTATTTCTGGCTACGAAAGCCCAAAATTGTAAAGGTGTTGAAATTGATTGAATTAAGATGAAGGAGCTAATTTTGGGCCCGTCCAGATTAAATTTAATAAGCTTATTCAAATGTAAAAGATCTAAAAAGCGGTAGATCTATATATGTGAAGCTTATTGTTATAAATTAAACACAAAAACTAATTTAGTATTTGGGAACCAAAATTCAATTCTTGACAACTTACCCATAAACATTTGGAAATCGGTCCAAACAAAGGTGATATAGATAGATCCAACGAGTTTACTGAAGATAGAGATGAAGCACAAAACAGAGTCGTCCCAGCCCCAACGCTTGCTGAATACGCTGATGGAAAACAATGCACCTGAAAGGTTAACCGTTATTAAATGAAATGAAATGAAATATTTTATTGATAACACTCGTTACATGTCAATGATGAAAAATAAAAACAAAAACTTGTACAAGTCAGGTTGTACATACCACAATTCATAATTCATCATAATTCATCATATTGCCTATAATTCATCATATTGCCTATGTATTTGGCTTGCAATGTATATGGTTAATAATATAGTGATATTATAATAAATATCGTTCTCCATTTTATAGCGTTAGCGGAACACATAGAAATTCGTCGTAATTATAAAAAACCTTTTCCAAAAGCCACTTTTTCAGTTTGCCTTTAAAGGTTGCGATGGAAGGTGCATTCCTGACCGCGTCAGGTAAACGGTTATACACTGAAGGCCCAAAGCAATAAGCGGATTTCCCAGATTTTGCTAGTTTAGATGGCTCTGGCACCAGCCTGTTCATATGCTTGTTGCTGCGCAGGTGGTATTTGGGGTTAGTACCCCTGCGCTTGAATACATCAAGGTTTTCGTGAGTAAACACTGCCACTTGGTATATCAGAATGCAAGGCAGGGGTAGGATTTGGAACTCCAGAAAGAGCTGCTGCGCCGGGGCGTCCATCGGCTTGCCTGCCATTGCACGAATCGCTCTTTTTTGCATCGAGAAAACGCGGTGCCAGTCCGCGGCCCGGCCCCACAGCTCCACGCCATACGTCAGCACCGAGTGCACCGTAGCGAAGTAGCACTGCCGCACCGCGGGCCGCCCGGCGGTGCGCGCCAGCCGGCGCAGGGCGAAGCACGCGCGTCCGTGACGTCCGCACACTGAGTCTATATGACTCTGCCATGTCAATGCGCTATCTAGGTGAAAACCGAGCAGGCGCGCGCAGGTCACATGCTGTATAGGGGCGTCACCCGCGCATACGCGCAGGGTCTCACTCGCATGGCCATTTAAATTGATCGTCATGAAGCAGGTCTTGTCTATGTTCAGCGCCAGTCCGTTTGACTGGAACCACTCATGCAGTTGCTGGATCACGTTTGTTAAGCCTTCTCCCAATTCCCGCTTCGTCACCGTACTAACGACCGCTGTGACATCGTCTGCGTACATAAATATTTTAGCACCTTGTATTGCTTTCGGTAGGTCGTTCAGCAGGATGCTAAAGAGGGTATTGGAGAGGCATGATCCTTGCGGTACTCCCGTGAGGTTCTTTCGCGCCGAAGACACGACGTTCCCCCTATCGCCGACGACGATCTGGGCCCGGTCAGACATAAAGGAGAGCACGAGCCTCGAGGCGGGGCCGCGGATGCCGTAGTGGGCGAGTTTGTCAGCCACGAGCGCGTGGTCGGCGGTGTCGAAGGCGCGCGACAGGTCGCAGCACACCACCGCGACGTGTCGGCCCTCCTCGCGTGCGTGCAGATCGGCGCGCACCACTTCTCTCACGAGATCGGTTGTGGATCGACCTCGGCGGTAAGCGTACTGACTATCGGACATCACGTTTCTCTGGGACCAGAAAGACATGAGTCTGTTGTTCAACCCCACTATATTAAAATAACCTTTAGTCTCTTATCTTATCGGTGGGGTCCTTTTAGATACACTAAGACCCTTTGGGATTTTTCTTATTACCGCTCTTTTCTTTAGCACTTTGTCTAATGTTTTCTCCACCCCTTCCAGAATCTTTCGTTTCGTTTTAACGACACCTCCGAAGTCAGCGGTCCTGGATTCAAATCCCAGTAAGCTTTTGGCAGATATTTGTGTGATGAGCGCGAATATTTGTTCCTGAGTCTTGGATGTTTTCTATGGACTTAAGTATGTATTTATCTTTATAAGTATGTTTATCGTTGTCTTGTACAAGCCTACTTTGGGACTAGTTTAATTTGTGTGAGATTGTCCCCTGATATTTATTTATTTTTATTTATAAGTTCCTATATCACACTTTGGTTATCAAATAACATGTTTGAAATATTCTTCAACTATGTGATCATTTTTTAATACTTTTTAATATACTATGTAACCCCTGTGCCTGGTTTCCTAGTAGAAGACGTAACTTTTCTCTGCAGCTGACTGTAGAAATAAAGACTAATCAATCAATACTATATCGGGCAGATATTTGTGTGATGAGCGCGAATATTTGTTCCCGAGTCTTGGATGTTTTTTTATGTATTTATTTATTTATTTATCTATTTAAGTATGTTTATCGTTGTCTACTACACATAGTACAAGCCTAGAGCTTAGTTTGGGACTAGGTCAATTTGTGTGATATTGTCCCGTAATATTATTATTATTATTTATTATTAATACATTTGAGCGTAAATGATTCCACCGTCTTATAATCGTCTATAACAGACGCTAAGATCATGAAGAGTACGACCATTTGACTTACCTAATGAATGTATAATAATGCTTTCGGTTGAGTATATGCTGAATTTGACTGCATCCCAATTGAGTCGATATCTTAGGAATAAATATAACACCTTATGCTCTCCTGTAAATAAGATTTGTTATGCTGTAAATTTGATAATATGTACAGTGTTACCCAATGCACAAAGTCTCAAATAATTATAAATAAATACAGGGCTGAGTGAAGCACGGCTTATAGATGACCTTGTGTAAGGGATTTAATGGGATCAAATAGCTGTTCACATTACGACAAATTAACTGTTATGTTGCTAGCTTAACATCACTCTTGTTTGTGTATTGCATTTATCTAGTTCTCATAGTCTAACATTGCAATTCCTTATTTTAGAAGTAGGTCTTACGTCCTCTATTTGACCTTTCTCACTCAGTTGGAACTCATTATGATAGAGCATATTATTAAACAGGACCTTGGAATTGGGTTACTTACCTTGGTTGGGACCATACGCCAGAGCCACAACCAACAGAGTCAAAATAATTTTCAACCTAAAATTGCCCTCTCTTTTCTTAGTAACCACCTGCCCCGTCTCTTTTTGCATATTGATCAGGTCTTTCATGGTCAAAGGGTCGGTCTGAAATTAAGACCAAATAATAAATGTATTTAATCATGGCAATTTGAAATTCTTACAGAGTATTAATATTTACTTACCTTTTCATTTTTGTCATTTCCAGGTTTAGTATTGTTTTTCAAATATTTGTACCCATAGACAAACGATGAGAAATAGATAAGTCCCGACGTTGAAAACACTCCATAGTATCCTCCAAATTTCAACAAAATTCCACTTAACGCCGTCCCAATAGGGATTCCGGCCGTCATACACAAATTGGCTAGACCAACCCTGAATGTTCTAGTTTTAGTATCCGTTATGTCGCTTATGTAGCTAAAAACTCCTAGGTACATCATTACCCAGCCTCCTGTGATAGCAGGCAGTAATGTTTCAAGTAGCATGGTGAGTTCAACAGGGACCTCGTAGAAAAAACGTGTGCTCAGAATGTTGCTGACACATACCAAAAATTCCCCCATAACTGGCAGCAGGATGCAAATCTTTCTGTTCCCGGTTCTGTCACTCCACGCACCCATAAACATGACTAGCAAAGTTGGTATAGAAGTCTGTATAACGCTAGTCCACGTCTCAATTTTGGATATAACTTTCTGTATCTGCGCTTCATTCTTACTGTAATTACCTTTCCTTTCAATCAATGCGTTGCAAATTAGATCTCCATAATCCTGTTTCACTCTACAGGCTTTATCCAAATTTAAATTCTGAATTGCTATTCTAGAAAGCATTGAGCCTATGACTAACCCAGCGAATATGGGTTCTACGGTGACATTATCTTTGATATAACTTAGCTTTTCGAAGAATGATTTTGATTTATATTCATCTTTTTTATCCCTTAAAGGGTTTTCCTCCACTGTAGTTTTTAAATTACTCATTTTATGTGACATAGTTCCGGTGTTACGTCTTCTGTCACTTGATGAGTACTAATTTTTAGAAAGTTAAGTTAAATTTAATCATTGATAAGTTCCACTTGTTTTGTATACAGAATGATTCAAAACTCGTTGAAAATATTATTTTTATAGCACAATACACCGTAGTTTGAAGTTGCAAATTATTCATGTTCCTGGCACGTATGATATCGAATCACCACTATAACATTCACTTGTAACTTTATTGGCTTTAACTTAAAACTGAACTGTACCTTGAATTGTCATATCTATTGCGACGAATACACAATAAATGATTACAAACATACTCAAAGTGTGTAATTTGCCGCGCTGCATAGTCGCTCATTATTTGCGTGACTGTAATTGACACATGCTGTAACTGACTTGTTATCATACGTTATACCAGACAAACAAACGTGTTTGCTCAGAGCATTTGTATAGCTTCCAGATATATGGTATTTAGAACTGTACCTAATAAGGTCCTTGATACATTGAGCATGTCAAACATTGTACAGTATGTGGGCCGTGGAAGCTTATTACTCGTATGTTTCATCTTATCTTAAAAAAGGATGATGTTTGTTTTGCTACGCGAAATTGAGACACCAATGGCGGTGGCTGGTGACAGTAGTGGTGTGGTGGACAGACTCTACACTAGGTCCTGCGACCGCTAAAAGGTTCTAACTTGATGGATGAAGACGCTTTATCTAACCACCATCATCGTTAAACCAAAACACAAGGGTTCGCCTTTTGGAGTTGAGGTAAGGACATTCAGAAATGACTTACATGGCATTCCATCCAGAAATATGGCAACGTTTTTATAATCAAACATCTTTTAATTGGTTATTATTTTAAAACTACTGCTCCTGGTACAAGCACCATGTGTCCTTATTCAACTAATAATGGTATTGATTGACTTAAGATAGCTGAAGTTCATTGCGTAATATTTCCATAAACACAGTCAGTTATATTTATGATACAGTACGTAACATAAACATAAGTGACCTAATTTACACGATTGGCCCAAATTTTCCCATATCCCTGTAAAATATATAACATTGATATATTCCCAAATATTTTGCTGAAATAATAAAATTACACCCTGTTTTCCGACGTCGTATTTTAATTGTAGTAATTAAATTTATATATCAAAATTAATTTCATCCTTTCAAGGTTACAAATTTAATAACTCGCCTTTGTTTGATCTAGATCTTTGTAATTATTACTGTTCTTAGTGTACGGCCGTTATCTAACCTCATTGGTATTTGCTCTTGTTGTCTATTGAGACGCTGTCAAGTAAATTGACTTTGTATTTGTAATCTAATGTCAATATAAGAATACCTTTATACACTACTGTACTTTATACACCAGTGTTTTGGTTGATGTGTTGAACTTCTGTATACAGCAGGTATTTTTTATCATTGAAAATAAACAGCACAAAAACGGTGTACAATATGGTCTGCAATACCCAAAATACTCAAATACACAGGTAAACAGATACATGTGTTTAACTTATTAAACCCCTCTTTTTCCGTCCGTCGGGGGTTAAAATCATTCCTACCTATAATCAGATCTAAGTGCCAAAAGTTTACACCCAACAAATAAATTTCTTAACCATAATGTACGTAAACACTTTATTGTAAAAAAAATAACAGAAACAAATATAATAAAGTTACAAGAAAATAATGTGAAAGGCGACCTTACTCCTTTGCGATATTATAATTCAGCTAATTCTTTAAAGTAACAATTAATAAGTATAATGAATAGGTAACGAAGTACGGTAAATAATTGTACGTAGTCGCAGTTCACCTTAATTATGACGAACTAATTTTTCGTTCAAAGTTTTGCTGCTTATGCAAGGTTTTCCATCAAAGATTGAGAAAAAGCCATTTGCGCGTAGTTTTGTTCCAGGCGCTAGGATAAGAACACCCTAAGCGGTCGTTTTGGTTGACGAACTATTTTTTGCGAATGCTATCTTTTGCGGGAGCTTTTGTAATGGTATCTATTATTTAATTGCTATACTAAAGTTATGGTAGGAGCAATCACTCCACCGACAAGAAATAGTTCTTAAGAAAAAATGAGGATGAGGTGAGGCTTAGTTTGATTCAAGCAAAAAAGTAATGAATCGGAAAATTGCGTTCGAAAATTCAGAATAATGACTCTTCAGAATTATGCAGTGTAGTCGCCAGGCGTTACTGTTTCGCTTACGCAAGAATGTAACCGTAAATCGAATTACGGTCGTACGTTATACACGTGTAACAAAACCAGCTCCTGGTTCTTGTATTGTTGCCAAGCAGTAACCAAGAAACAAACTAACTAATTATTTTAGTGGTTGTAGAATATTATGATGTGTGATATGATGGGGAAGATAGCCGGGAAGCGAGGAATAAATAATAAAGAGGAAGGAGTAAGATGTCATCGCTCCGGAACATCAGGGAGTTGACTGGCATCAAAACCGTTGAACAATTGTTCAGACATGCTCTGCACAGGCCCAGATTTAAAGAGCTGACTGCTAACCTTCAGTAAATGAAGCGGCACTGAAAGAAGAAGAAATGTATTTTTGCAGGGTCCGTCCAGATCCCTACCACTATCTTATCCTTGAACCTACTGCCAAGCAGATGAGTTGATCAACCGGTGAAATTACTAGCATAGAGGCATTCTAACTTGATCTTCAGGGTTGGCAACGCTTTTTGCAGTCTAGTAATTTGTAGAAAGTTTTTAGAATGTAAATATCTTATCACCCCAGTTACCATCAGGTGGCTTGTGTGTTCGTTTGTCTTAAGGGGGAGAGAGCTTCCCGAGAGAAGCAAAAGCCGAGTGTGCGAGGGGTGCGAGAAAGCGACGAAGTGAGAGCTCTGCACGGGTAGCACAAGTTGTATTTTCTCGCTTGTCGCTCAGTGCGTCTCCATCGTTACAGACTCGGTCGAAAGGGAGATCCGAGCGACAAACAAGTCGCGGACCGCTTGTGCTAGCCCTCCTGGTGGGAGCCTAGCTTTTTACGACTAATTAGACTTACATACATAATATCACGTTTTAATTCCCAGAGTGGGGTCGACGAGTATAAAGTATTTATATAATATACTAAAAATCATCTAAGACTGAGTTTTTTTCAAGATAGTTTTTAAGTGTTTTTTGTAACGGTTTCAGAACCCTATACCAAGCATGGTCCGCAATGCTCTTGCCCAGTTTTTACTATCTGTATTCATATTCTATGCCAAAATAGAGCTCAATGGAGCTACAATTGAATGGGAATAAATCACTTCAAAGATATTGTTTTCTTAAATTTATATTAAATATATACATTTAAGAAAACAAAATAAATGCGCTTTTTTTATACAGCACTTCATTTGAATTTACATTCTGCAGTAGAAGGTTGTGCTCTTTCTATGTTTATTAAAAGTTTGTTTGCTGACCAATCAATATTAAGATATCCACGATTTTAGAATGAAAAAAATTACTTTGATGGCAAACTAATCAATTTTAGAGCAGCCAAATACATATAATATTTGCTAAGCAATTTTTTAGATGACCACCAAATATATTTTTCTGCTGACCACACCATCAATATTCTTCTAACCGTTTAAATGATACCCTTTAATAAATATAATACAGTTTATTTAAGTTTAGACAGAATTCACTGAAGAATAAAATCGATTTACAGAACGAAATAATTGACGCAGTACAGAAGTGAAAGAACTAAGTGACCACAAAAGAAATGCATATGCGTTTTCGTAACCGTACGTTCGAGTGGCGCGCGCGCAGCCTTTCGGCGTCGTATCGTTAAATCAACTGACTGGAGTGCGGCAATAACCGAGAGACAGAAGCAGCCCTCTAACTTACAAACAGACAATTATTTTAAATTTATTAAAATTTCTCGGCCCCCTTAATGACGTTTAGTTAATTACGTTGGGCTGAATCCATCTCGTCCACATGCTACTGAGCCGCTTCATCAATCCGACGGGTCTGTCACCAGCGCAACATCGGCATTCGGGGGTTTGGGTGAAAGAGTAGAGTAACTTAACCTAGGCTCACCTTACAGTGTATAAAAACAGCATCAAGGCCATCGTTCTCAATTTTCTTCGCTAAGCTCTCAATGATTCCGATGAATTTAGAACCCCTAATTTTTAGGTCTTAATTATATAACATTTATTAGCAAAACTTCCAAGCAGGAATATGATAATTATTATTGATATTTATTTTACCGTATCCTGATATTTCTCCAAAAAACGTTTCACAAACTGATTCATTTCACAAACATACCATTTGGTAAACTGCATTTTTTCCGAAACTGTAAATATTTCAGAAAAAAAGCAGTTTGCCGAATGATATGTTTGTGAAATGAATCAGTTTGGTTAAACATTAGTGAACCTTATTTTACAGATGCCGTCGTGTTAAACCTTCTGATACTTATGGTATTCACTATCAATAATATTATTTGCTTACTTGGGTTTATCAGGTTAAATTTTTTCTTTAATTGATATCGAGAACCAATACTTGTTTTTATATTTTACTTAAGTTCTTAAATGTAAATGTTTCTAAGGATTATTGTCTTTTAATGACGCATGTACAATGATAGGATTAAACGAACTTACCTGAAGTGAAGTTCGATCCTGATTATATGAAGTACTTAGTCCGAGATAACTGTGTAGTATCGTCCTTTCTTGCTCCTCATACGCGAAGTTCATAGACACCTTTTAAAAAATAAAAATCGCCACCTGGCAATACTAGTGGCATATGTCATTACGTTTAGAGTCATAACAAAAAGATAAGGGATAGGGAACTATACACCTTATAGTCATATACATTAGGGTGGGAAGTTCTCTATCTCGGACTAAGTACTTCATATAATCAGGATCGAACTTCACTTCAGGTAAGTTCGTTTAATCCTAT
The DNA here is from genome assembly GCA_949316455.1 of Acleris holmiana. Lineage (NCBI taxonomy): Eukaryota > Metazoa > Arthropoda > Insecta > Lepidoptera > Tortricidae > Acleris > Acleris holmiana. The sequence goes on from OX438767.1 coordinate 18,110,870, forward strand.
CATTATATTCGTACTTAGTCCGAGATAACTGTGTAGATGTTTAGAGAAACCAGAAATAGTATTCCAGTGAAAACAGAAATTATATTTATCTCTTCCAATAATTTAAAAAAGAACATGTTTTTTCCAAGATAACAAATAAGAATTATCAAATAAAAGTCCCATATTATTGTTAAACTCAATAGGCCCATAACATGTTTACTAGGTATATATATCTCAATAGTTACACGAACTTTTTAAATAGAATTTGAGGTACAAACAGCTCTAGCAAATAAATTTTGTTCATTTAGAAGAGGTCTATTGTAGTGCTTAGCAAAAGTAAGTGATTTATTAGACCAACCAACTGCCTTCAAAATATGATCTACTGTGAGGCCTGCCCTATGTGCCTGTGAAGATGCCGCGTGACGTGTCGAGTGAGAAGAGAATATAGACACATCAATACCACTATCTTTCATAACAAGTCTAAGCCACCTACTAATTGTTTGTGTCGAAGCTGATTTATAAGGTTTCTTAAAAGTCAGCAGTAAATTAGAACAGCCACTTTCCTTTCTGTGGTCTTCTGTTGTTCTTAAATATTGTGATAAAGTTCTAACTGGACATATACTAGGATTATTATTCATAATGGGGAGAGATAACTTTGACATGAATCTTCCTGGTGTAGAAGTTTTTTGAATATCAGTCAAAGCTATATTCACTCCTTCATTAAAATTAATGTTTTTATATTTAATGAGGTGAATTGTCTGAACTCTCTGTCCTGTAGTTAGCGCCAATAACATAGCAGTTTTTAAAGTAAGTTTTCTCAAATCTAAATCTTCTAGAGGGTACCAGTGTTTAAGATGAGAAAGGACAGTGGCTGGATCCCAAGTACAAGAATATTTTGGAATGTTAGGTCTTAACTTAAAAACTCCTTTGAACCAACGTTTTATCCTATCATCTAGACCTATATTGTTACCTATAATTAAAGATAAAGCAGAACGGTGGCAATTCAAAGACTGATAAGAAGCTCCTTTTTTAAAAATAGATGTTAAGTATGAGAGAACCTTTGGTACAGAAGCACCAAATACATCTTCTTCTTTAGTCTTACAGTATTGCCACCATTGTTTTAAACAACTATTATATTGCTTAAAGCTATTATCAGACAAAGATGAGATCATAATATCAATTACATCATTGGACAACGACCTTCTTCTCATTGCCTCCCTGACAATATACAAGCCTCCAGGGTAAGTTGGGGATGTAAGGGGTGTGGTAATCTGGAAGGAGATATTAAAAGTTCTTTAGACGGGCCAAAGGTCAGAACTTCAGATACTGTAAGACCTCTTAACAGAGGATACCATGCTTGCGTAGGCCACACTGGGTACACTACTATACCAACTGCTTTGTCTGATATAATTTTCCTTATAACCTTTAAGAGTAGTGCAAACGGAGGAAATGCATAAAAGAATTCTTTCCACTCAACTGTAAAAGCATCTATATTCCATGCAAACGGGTCCCTGTGCCAAGCAATATATTTATGTCATTTTTTGTTGAATCGTGAAGCAAATAAATCAATATCTGGTGCACCTAAGGTATTTTTAATTTTATTGAATACATTTTGTGATAATTCCCATTCTGTATCCTGGCTTAAGTTGCGTGATTCATAATCGGCCTCTGAATTGTCTTTAGACTTTATATAAGATGCATAAATCCATAGATCTCTGTCCTCACACCATTTCCAAATTTGTCTAGCCAGGTCATTTAGTTTAGGAAATTGTACTGAACCCATTCTATTTATATATGATATTGCTGTTGTGTTATCTATTCTTAATAAAATTTCCTTTTGTCTTAAATTACTTACAAAACATCTTAATGCAAAATAAGCTGCTAATAGTTCAAGGTAATTGATATGGTTTTGTTTTTCTGTTATTGACCAACTACCCCTAGCACTTTTTCCATTGCACACTGTACCCCAACCCGTTAAAGAAGCATCAGAAAAAAATTCTAGTGCAAATTTATATTGTTTAATTTTACATTCCCTAATCATTATATTGTTTTTCCACCATAGTAAATCTACTTTAGAATCATGACTGATATTCATCATACCATCATAATTTCCCCCCAAACGTTCCAAAGCTATAAATTTGTTTCTCTCCAAATTTTTTGTATATACAAAACCATAGCTCACAGCCATGCACACTGAAACTAAACTTCCTAACATCTTTGCAAAATCCCTAACGGTGCACTGTTTTAGGTTAAGGTATTTATTAACTAGTAATAGTAATCTCTCACGCTTTTCATATGTGGGACTTAATGTCATCTTGAGTGAGTTTATTTTAAAACCTAAAAATTCAGTTATGTTACATGGAATGAATTTACTTTTTTCCTTATTTATCACCGAACCTAAGCATTGCAGATTATTGACAAGGATACTGACATTATGTATGCATTCATTGTATGATGAACCTAGACAAATCAAATCATCTAAATAAACAACTAGACGGATACCTTTTTGCCTCAGGTGACCTATAATCGGTTTTAGAAGTTTTGTAAAAACAAATGGTGCGGTGCTTAATCCAAATGGAAGACAGTTGTATTCATATAGATGATTATTAAATTGGAACCTTAAATACTTTTTATGTTCTTTGTGTATTGGGCACAAATAATAGGCATTCTTTAAATCTAAGGTGCACATGTAATCACCCTTAGACAATAGTTTACATACTGTCCTTATGTCCTCTAATTTAAAATGACTGTCTACTACAAATTTATTTAAATTTTTTAGATTTAGAATGAATCTGTGTGAACCATCTTTTTTAGGTATAGTAAAAATACTTGATGATGAACTGGCCAGATTCTGGACTGCATTCAGATATAACAGCCAGTTCTAATAATTTATCTATTTCAGTTAATAATACTTCAAAATCAATATTACTATTAAAGTTAAGAGGGGTATGATCTTGATGAGGGGGGGAAGAAAATGGGATTTTATACCCTTTTATCCACTCTAAGATAGTAGAATCTTGGGTTACATTAGCCCAGCATTCATAATAGTAATATAATCTAGCAGCAAAAGGTACCTCTGTTATGGATATTTGGCACGGCCTCTCATCGACGGTCTCGATTGCTTGAAGTCCTGAGATCTGTGTAGTGGTTGGCGCTGGTTGAACCGTTGATGGTTTCCCCCACGGAATGACCCTCTCCCTGGAGGGACCTGGTTCTGGTTCGGGCGTCGTGGAGGATGCTGGTAGTTTTTTGCTACAAATTGTCTAGTCTGTGTTACTGTTTTTGTTTTTAAAATTGCAGATGCTCTTTTCATTGCTGAAAAAGATTTCACTGAATCATCCAGTTGGGAGTAGAGATATTGTTCTCTTTTGTTATCCTTCAGGCTTTCTGTCAAGTTTTTATCCATGAATGGATTAACTAACTTTCTACGAATCTCTGTGTATTGAAAATGAAGATTACTTAATATCTGTGAAACAATTCTCAGTTTTTTGATCAAGTCTACTTTGTCAAAATCTTTTTTGGACAGGGAGTTAATTGTTTGACAGACTCCTGCTATGGCTAAACCCATTTCATGTTGACGCTCCTGCAGGAGCTTGTCCCGAGTCTTTGCTGGAACACTAACAACTCCCAGAAGTTCACTATTCAACTTAGGCGCATCTAAAAGCTTGCAGTTACTAGGTATAAGCATGGTCTCTGCGAGTTTTTCTCTTGTCGGTTTGGGGAGGCCCTCAATAATAATGTTTTTGACAGCGTCAAATATTTTTTCGTGTATTTTCTCACCATATTGTTTGGTTCCAGTGCAAGATTCTCCTAAAGCTGCTAGAATGTCACTCTCAAGCTCACTGTCTTCTTCATCTAATTCCGGGACATTGACAACGTCATCTATCTCCGAGTATAATAATGGATCTAGCTCCTCAGTTTGAGCTGAAATACACACAGGTACCATAAAGACAGTTTTAGCACTGGTTGTACGACAAACATGTCGTAACTAGTCGCTAACCTATGTAGGTTATAATAATGACACACAGGTCAATTGGGCCCATCTCCGTCCCACGGACAGAGCGCATTATCGTCACACGATAAAGCACATAATACGAATTCATGATAATTCCTGGGCAAATTAATTTGATGTGAAAACACTTTCCCTCGGAAAGTAGGCATTTGAGAAACACGTGATCATTTGACCCGAGAACCTGGTACGCTCAGATAAATAAACTAAGTTTTAACTTTTAAAGATTATTTTTAGTAAAATAATCGTCTAGTTCTTACCTTTCTCATCGTCCGATGCCTCTGAAGTTTTATTTTGCTGGTCTTTGTACCTAGCTAGTCTCTTTTCCAGCTTTGCAATCTTTTTCAGACTTCTATCGTCGAATTCATTACCCTCTTTACGTTTCGGCATCTTAATGTCTTTTCAAGCACTTAATATCGATACAGAAAGTAACTTTTACACATATTAAGCAAAAAATATTTATTTCGTGTCGGTTGCGTTTGAGCGCGAAATAACGAATGACATATGCCACTAGTATTGCCAGGTGGCGATTTTTATTTTTTAAAAGGTGTCTATGAACTTCGCGTATGAGGAGCAAGAAAGGACGATATTACACAGTTATCTCGGACTAAGTACGAATATAATCAACAATTTTATTGTATAGAACCGGTCGATGATTAATTTTGACGTTATTAGTACCAATTTCACCATACGATGTTAAAATTAATCGATTGTTACGAGTAGTTCATACATTTTGACAACTTTTAACGCTCTAATTGTCTGTTAAGTGGTTAACATCGTATAGTGATTTTTGTACTTAGGCCGAATTGTTTGATTAGTAGTTAAACTAATTGTTAAAAATCGTAACATAATCGACTTAACGCTGACTTTATAACAAGCGAGTTACTATGTCATGGCGAAGCAATTCAGTTTACGGTGAAAGAGAGAGACAGAACCGTATAACTGCTATAACTTTGTCCCTTACTTTCATCCTAAACTGAATTTCTTAGACATTATCTTGGCCACCCCGCAGTTCTCTGGCGGCTTAATTTCAGTTGATCGTTAATTAGATTTGGCACTTAAACAGTCCAAGTCCAAAATAACAGCAAAAAAGTAGATTATTAACCAAAGGAAGAAAGTAATCAGTTGCATCCTGAGGTATTTAAGCTGCGCGAGCGCCAGCTATTGCGCCTATTAGTTCGAGGATGCCAATTGACACTTTCACCCGAGTTAAACACTACACACACATAATGACCCATGTTATGTTCATGGCAGGTTCATGTATTATGATGTAAGTTAGGTAATAGTCTAGCAAAAATCATCAGTGTTTAGACACAGTTTCAAAACGAGTTTTTAAAGAAAGTTCCGTATTGTTTTATAATGGCTATGGTCTAGAAAACACTCAAAAATGGCTATGTGTTTGACACACTCTTTTTTCAAAATAACTTTCCGCCCTTGGGATCGGAATGCCAATAGAGATAAAAAAGTATTCTTTGTCCCGGAGTAGAGACTTTGGGGTAGAATAAAGGGTTCTACGTAAACAAGATTGTGTGTAAGGACCAGTTTATTAATAATATAGAATGCAATTTATTCAGTGTATATTTTTATGTCTGTCATATCTACAGCGGCTAATAGAGAATCCTTTCTAGCATTCATATTCGCGCCATCATCAACTTCGAATAACTTCTCTTTTTTGGGGACGTCATCTTCTTCAGGTATAGTTTTTCTTTTTTTATGTTGAGCGAAAAACCATCTGTAATTATAACATAAAAAAATGTTTAACAAATATTATTTTTACACGAATAAAAAAGTTAAAGGAATAAATTATAAATCACTTGAATTTCACGGTCTTAGAGTTAAGTGTTAAAGCCATCAGCAAATTAAGAACAAATGACGCAATGCATCCCAAGAGGCCTAAATAAGATGCATAACGCTAAAATGAACGGAATTCACATAAGCGGCCAACACGGTAATTTCTATAAATTTTATCATTTTGTCGGTTATCGAAAATGATAATTAAACAAAATATCACTTAATATACGAGGGTTTGTGTGTTTGTGTTAGTTAGTTTGTTACTATTTCACGCTGCAACGGCTGGATAGATTTGGATGAAATTTGGAAGGAGGTAGCTTATTCTCCGGATTAACACATAAAGCGACAAGCGTCTCTGTCTCGGGAATGGTTATATTGCGGATTGTTTACGTAATTAAATCCAAAATCACTGCCTCAGAGATCGAGCATAGTCAAATTATATTTTTATAATAGCGGCACTTTACTTGACATCATTTTGCCAAACACAGGGGCCGTCTCATAAAAGCTTGTAACTTGTAATACTAGAGGAAGTCTCATTTTGTTTTGGAAAGAGATTTTTGCTTATAATATAAGCTATTATTTTGGATGAAATAGGACCCTGGTCTCACGATTTTCATATAAGTGTCAACGTAAGTAGAAGATGAATTGAATGTGGCCATTGATGGCGTGTATACTCGTACTTACGCGAAAATAACAATAGGCGGTACAGACAGTGCTGTGCTGATGTAGTATATTGTACCAGCGTCCACTGCAAGAGTTTCTTTGTATATCCAGGAGTACACAGGGCCAAAAACCATGGACGAAAGCATTTCCATCATATTAAAGAACGATGTCATTTTACCTTGAATAAGACAGACAAGATGAATGCAAACTTCTTATACAACTTGGTTTTAAGGAAATTGTTTACCATGTCGTTTTACCATTTTTGACAAACATTTTGAAATGAAAATTTTAATAGAACTAAACATTACATGACACATTTTTGGATTAACTAGCATTAATTTAAGTAGTTCTTGTCAAGATGCATTCGGTGAACGTTATTTTATCGAAAATGTATAGGATCTCGTCGAATGCTTCGGTCAATTCCATACTTATTGTCTGTTTTCGTAAATCGTTAACGTTAACGTATGCATATTGCCTTAGGGTCTCAGTAAATAGCTTAGCAGTGATTTAAAATTTTGCAGCATATTCGTTGATAGTTACCCAATTCATCGCTTGAGCACAGTTTTGAGGAAAGCGATCTCAGAGCGGTGAACGACGTGGCGTTGAAAGTCTCTATCGCCACAGCTGAAAATAAAAATAAATACCGTGTTTTGTTTCTATCGTGTCAAGTAATTTAGCCATTGTTAGCATAACTAATAATCTGTGATCGGGGCAAATGGTGCAAAATTTAAACAAAACTTGTAAAGCATAAAGAAGAACTTACAAACAAGAAAAATAAGAATATTGTTTGCAGATTATTATTCATTTAACTCTTTATCATAGTCTCGGATTTGTTATAAGGATATTAATAATTTCTTGGCTGAATTGTAAGTTTTGTTAAAGTTTTGCACCGTTTTCTCCGATCACTGCTGATAATAGTCAATTTAAATAACACTAGTAGCATCAAACCAAAATTATTTATTTCAATACAATTTCCTAAATAGATTATTTGTTTTGTGTCATATTTAAGGGCTGTGGATTTCTCGCAAAGAGTTTTGTTACAAAGCCTATTAGGAAAGTGGGCTGATTTCTGTAACTCGAAAATTAATAAATTAATTCTTTCGTGACTGACAACGCACGGATTAAAGATTTTGAGGGAATAATCCATATGTAAGTACTCTAAGGGTAAACAAAAAAAGGATTTTTCTAAAATCATCCCCTAACTGGAAGAAATGGCTAAATAACGAGAAATTAGTTCAACGCGTACAAAGTCGCGGGCGTCCTCTATTTCATAATGCTCGTAAATGATATTTGCAACTGTTGTAGCTATAAGTTTTTAACATAAGTATCGTCTGCGTCGTCAACGCAATGCGCAATTTGATCATGGATACGATTTCTTTCTAGTGATACTTCAATGTAAACGTCAAGTTATAGAAAACTAAATAAAATAATTAAATATCTCACACAAATTGACCTAGTCCCAAACTAAGCTCTAGGCTTGTACTATGGGTACTAGACAACGATGAACATACTTATATACATAGAAAACATCCAAGACTCGGGAACAAATATTCGCGCTCATCACACAAATATCTGTCCTTACCGGGATTTGAACCCAGAACCGCTGTCTTCGGACGAAGGGTCACTCCCAACTAGGCCACCGTGTCGTCATATTTGACATAATATTTGACGTATCTTGAAATTGCCATTTCAGTCAAGTTTAATTTTATTGATGGGACATTTAGTGCCAACTTTCCATCAGATGACATATTATTGTGCATATTACCCTCTCCATAAACAAGTTTACAATTATCTTACCAACATACATATCCAGAGACGTTACAGCTCGGCTAATGGCGACTGCTCCAGCGATCTTGCTGCAGCTGGAGATCAACCCCAAGACAGAATCGTGCCATTTAAGAAAGCGGCTGAACAGACTTATTGAGATTAGTGCACCTAAGAAGCGGGAAAAAAACATTTGATAAACTATATACCGGGTGTGGCCAGTAATAGGAGCAATAAAATGAGGGATCGTTTCTATTCTATAAACGTAGCAACATTTGTTCTACAACTTTAAAAAAAAATGTAATTTATTATTTGTGATTTTGTCGAACAAACTAAATAGGATTTTCAATGTACTCCGTCCAATAGTCTAGTTGACATCTACTTTGAGCCTACAAACTTCGTAGTTTTCGCAATACATTGCTTGCTTGGAAAATTTAAATTCATTCATATTTAGTAAACAATAAGTTATTTTCAAAAGTTGTAGAATAAAAATGTTGTTACGTTTGTGGTGTGGAAATGATCCCTCTTCATATTCCACTGAGACGTATTTTAAGCTGATAGAACCTCTCAAGAGCGGGTCATTGAAATAAATAGAGCTATAACGTGTAATACATCTATTATCCTTTAACTGCATGAGGTTTATTAGGTTTTAACGTCTACGTGTAGTTTTGTATTTTTTACATAGGTATCAACTGCTTCTTAAGACAAATCTAACGAGTTCAAACGTGGTGGATCTACAGGACAGCGGATATCTTGTTGTCACCATTCGTATCCATCATCAGTCACTCTCGCACTTACGTACTAGTCAAAAAGTGACTGATGTTTTATCCACGCTTATCCACATTGATAAACATTGATAAAGGCCCGCAGGTTGGCAGCAATATTTTTTAAGATAAAATAACTTAAGAAATCAGGAAACAATTCTCTTAACATCTTACTTTTAAGCAAAATGATTACAAAGTAGTAGTATTATTAAAGTTTCACCTATTTTAAGTATAATATAACGAAATAAAGTGCTTACCGAGAGCGTGAATGCAGATATAAAATGTGTTATAGAAACTGTATTTGAGAGCGTCCCAGTTGAAGCGATATCTCGTGAACAGGTAGCGGATAGTAAATTCGCCTGAAACAGTCCCATAAAATGTCGGGAATACGTAAGTAATACTGGCAACTTCACTTTATGCTCGATTTCAATATTCAAACCGAAGTCTATCTTTGGTAACTTTGGGTTGCAATTTGACATTTGCTTTGTACTAAGTACCAATTTCACCATACTATCTTAAACTTAATAAATGTTCATTAACTGTTAAGTCATATATTTTGACAACTGTTAACGCCCTAATTGCCTGTTAAATGGTTAACATCGTATGGTGAAATTGGTACTGAATGTATCAAATTTGAACCCGAAACAATCAAATACATCCGCTGTTTTATAATTTTGAGTTAACTGTCATTTTAGTCTAATGTTATTTGGAATAAAACTGTCATTTTAGTCTAATGTTATTTGGAATAAAATTTAGTCATAGCAAGAGGCCATATTTTAAATATTACACGTACTTATATTCATTTTCTTAAACTCATTCAACTCAAATTTAGCAATTATGCTTGTAAAGAAAAAAAAGCAAATAAAGGCATGAAATAGTTTTTGAATTAGGAAAATTTAAGAAAATTTAATAGGTAAATCCGGAATAGTTGCCACACCTTTTGAAATTACTCATAATGTAAACGTATTTTAAGATTGCAATATTTTCTTTAAATAAAACTAAAGAAAATTAACACCCAGCTGCAAAAGTAGGTAGACAGTCGAAGATTCCAAAATGATCTAAATACGATTCTATTGTCGAGAGAATAAGAGCGTGTGTTGATAATTTTGGTCTTGTGGATTGGCCACCAGGTGCGTCTGATAACTACTACTACTAACAAACGTTAGATATAATAACAAAAAATATAATTTCATTTAGTATAACGTTTTATTTACATAAATTTTATTATAAAATAGTGTTTATGGTATGAAATTCATTTGGACTAATTTTATTTCAGGTCTCCTCTGGTCTATTTTAGGTCACTACCAACCCCATTAGGCTAGGTTGGGTTATAATTGTGACCATAACAGCGAATTACATTGATTCAGTGTTATTTTTTTCGTTGTTATATCAAATGTTTATCATACATGCATAACATCACGCCTTCATTCCCAGAGTGGGGTGGCAGAGCTACAGAAATTTTGCAGATTTAGGCCAAGATATTTAACAGTGTATTAGTGACAGGTTGCAAGCTCATCGCCTAACAGTACTACAAGCCCTTATTCCCTCCGTCACCTCTTACGAAATCCTCGGGAAGTCGTGTATATCAAAGGTCTTGATTATTAATATGTATAATGTGTATATTGTTTCATTTAATCGTTTTGTAAAAAGTTATTAAGTCCAAATAGTTCATTATATATTACGAGATTGCATATTTTATAGTTTGTAGGAAGAGAGGACAATAGAGAGATCTCTCTCCAGGCGGGTGTAATGCCTGGGAACCGAAGTCCATTTGGATGAAGTTGGAAGTGGTATATAAGTCAACCGAGTGAAAAGACTTCGTCAGATTTAGTTGCGCTGTCTGACGCTGGTGGCACTGTCGAGTTGTTTGTTACAAGTTGTCACTAGATGTCGCTAGGTCGCCACAAGTTCTTTATATTTTTCGTTAATTACACCAACTGAATGTTATATCAAATTAAATAATACAAATGTGAGTCATAGATATTTTGTTGTTATAATGTTCTATTACTTATTCCTGTCGTCTCCTGCTTCTGACTGTACATACACTAACAAAAATAAATACGCACCATGAGCTGGTCCATGAATAAAAACGATACATGCTAGTATCAAAATAGACTTTATCTGCCTGTGATGGGGTCCTTTCTTGAATGCGACGATCAATGTATCCTTCACATGTTTTACGTCGAAAAAGGATTTGAGGAAACCGCAAATGTGGGACGACTCACCCTGTAATTGTATCTTGGATTAATTGGACTTCAACTTGATGCGCTTAGGGGAGTAGTATTTTGTTTTGTATGTAATGACGTAACATACACAACTGTATCGTTTTGTATGACAATAGCAGACTAGACAAGTTGTTTAACGTTAACGTTAGCGAGTTTCGATAATGTATGGAATTGACATTTATAAGCGGCCAACGCGATAGTTGGTCTTCTTACTTGATTTTACGTCAATCCCCCACGTTACGAAAGTTTTCGATATAATTATCAGCTATAGTAAACAAAGTTCTACTAACATTCTTTCATGTATACGTAACTATTTTCCATATTGTATCCGATTTTAAAACCACTAAATTTTAAATAAAACTACTAAAACGTTAGTTATTAAAATTATAAAAGATTTACATCAATTAAATCAATTTAAACATTGGATCCGCAAAATATTAACTGTATGATATTAAGTAGTATGAGTACAAAATTAAAATTAAACATAATTCAAAGCCAATACAAAAACAAAATAGCAGTTTTCTTTCAGCTATTTTTTTTAAGGGGCAGGGTTTAAAAATTAATATCAAGGAATTATGTTGTGCAAATGAATTGCCCTAAACTAAAAAAATGTCGCGTTCCGATGTGACAAAGTACAATTAGAATACCCAATATTCATATATATTAAAACAAATTTCTTAAATTAAAAAAAAAAACCGTTAAAAATACTTTAGTTACTTAATTCCATTTATAAATAATATGCACAATTTAACAGCTGACATGATGTATACTGATAGTAACTAACTAATATTTTAATTAATAAGAGTAACACGAAAAACCGATGTACCATTGAAATTTATTAATTAATGTGTGGATTTGGTTTGAGCTGGGGTCCTATTCCACTCGGTAAAACCATATTGCTTTTGACATGTTATAGTATTTTTTTTAACTCGGCCTTCAATACTGTTAAGTAAATAAAATCTATTATAACTTTGAAAATACGATAACATGTCAAAAACAATAATGCTTTTTACCAAACACCCTATCACTCACTGCGTACTTCGTTGTCACTGTGACTTTTGTAGCCTTTCATTGTCGACAAGGTTATCACGTCTACCGTCATAGAGTTAGATTGTGTGTGTGGACGGGACCCTATTTATATGCCTACGCTGACCGTCTGTCCGTGCGTCCATCTGCCCTAACTTTAAAAAGCTATGTCTTTTGAACCGTATTAGATACCGAATTGTTTTGTGTTTCAGAATTATGTGTTTTACGGCCTATTTAATAACTTTTTATATTAAAGAAAGTGAAGTTAAAAAGAGGGTCCATAAACAAGAAACGTTGCTTTTAAATGTATTTTGATTTTTATTATATCATAAAAATGCCAAAAATTACAAGCGTGACATTTGGTATGATTATAGTTCAAACTCTGTTAAAACAACAAATACTAAAAAATTGCCAAGTGTGAGTCGGCTCGCGCTGATTCGATTTGTAATCTAATTCTAATCGGTACACAATACTCGTTATACCTACTGTGCGGCGGTAAGGAACCCTCGGTGCGGGTGAATGCTCCTGAATGGAATGTATTTTCGTTAAGAATAATAAAAAAAACAATTTCTTATATGTTGTTTGGCATAAACATTATGCTTTAAAATAACAATTTTTTTTTTATAACTCTACTTAAAAATGTTTAAACTTGCTACTATAACTCTTCCTGGTAAGTCGGAATGAGTTATATAAGCACGTAAATTAAAACAATGTCTCATTACGTACCTTAGCTTTTTTTTCAGGGGCTGGTCTCTCCGGATCTTTGATATAAATACAACCATAGCATATACTAAACAACTTCAGTAAAGCGCTCAAAGAAAAAACTCCGTAATACCCCAATTTATTTAACAATATGCCACTCAGAGCTGAACCTATAGGTCCTCCGGCTGTGAGGCACAAATTCGCCACTCCAATCCTAAACGTCCTAGATTCTTCACTAGATATGTCACTAATATAACTAAATACTCCCATATACGTGGTTATCCAAGCTCCTGTTACCGCAGGAAAAATTGCATCTAGAAACATAGTGACTTGCATTGGCAGTTCATAAAAAAAATACACACTAAAAATGTTACTCAGGCACATCAATAAATCTCCAAAAATCGGTAACAAAATGCATATCTTCCTTTTCCTTGTTCTGTCACTCCACGCTCCCAGAAACAATATAAGCACGCTAGGAACCGCTGTCAGCAGAATATTCTTCCATATTTCCATTGAAGCAATGAGCTCTTGCACTGCTAATTCCTCTTTCTGATACTTATTGTCTTCTCTAGCTATCAGGGAATCACAAACTGTATTGCCATAATTCAAATTGACTCTACATGCTTTATCTAGATTAAGATTCTGCGAAGCAAGTCTGGCTAGAACTCCTGGAATAACATAGCAGGCCAAGACTGGCTCTACCGTTATGTTATCTTTCACATGCTTAATTTTTTCTCTTAAAGTTTTCTTCTTAGAAATGGTATCTGGTTTCAAAGGGCTGGCCTCTAGCGAAACCATAGCGTTAATATCTAAAGACAATTCAAAACTGAACCATTAAAGTCTCTCAAATAGCTTATTGCATTTGCGTTCAAATATTAGTTCAGACCTGATAAGTGTGTGTGTATTAGTCAATATTGCGTCGAGTGAATGACATTATTGTTTATAGCAATAAGTACTAGCCTAATCTAGCGACTGCGTCTAAAACACAGCTACTCATATCTTTCTTCAAAATATAGGTCCCAATTTTTGGAAAGTAAAAATATCCAACTATTTTACTAGTAAGTAGTATATTACTGTTTTAATTAAAAGGGGGTCAAAATGCTATGAAACGAAATGAAAAAGTCAGAAAAATCCCTGGTTCAATAGGCTAGTTGACTCTGTTTTAAAGTAGGTCTCAAGTTATTAATTATTGTCCGATTAGATGAAAAAAAATATTCCCATATTTTTTTAGGACCTACAAAACCGCAAAACTTTATTTTAAAGGTTTAGTTTTCGTTAACAGGCGAAAACGCTTACAGCCATATTAGTCTATAGATTATCTGTGCTGTGACGTCATACGGGCCGAAAACAAACATTTGACATTTGACGAGAGCATTTGACATATAGATAAACAATTTATCATTTTCGAAACCTCGATACTTTTATTAATAAAAACCATGACTTCCACCAGTTTACATGGAAAATATAGTAATTAACGTTATTGTATATTCCGAGAATGCAAGAACGCATCAATTACGACCCCAGGGAAATTATGGATTAGAATGCCCAGTGAAATAAATATGCGAAATACGTGGCTAAAACTTGCTAAAAAGGATCCTGACTTTATCGACTGAAACAATTTGTTTTTTTGCGAAGATCACTTTGATGTTAGTATTTACTTAATAAGTTATTCAGTTTCTACAAAAACTTTTATCTTCAATAATAATAAGCTCGGCAGAGCAGAAATCTGGATTCAAAGCAAAAAATTACCGACCATCAATGTGTCGATTCTTGGTAAGTTTGTGCTACCTGCATTCACGAATCAAACATCCATGATTGCTCTTATCAATAAAACTAGAAAGCAGTAACAATAATACACAGATTAGGTTTTTACTAATGTTAAAACGACTACGATCATAACACAACCTCAAAGTCCATGAGTCATAAATGTCAATGTCATGTCACAGCACAGAATACTTACAGAATATACCATTGCGAATTTCACTCGTATAAGAACCGACATGAAGTTTGCTTAGAGTCCTATGACGTCACAACAAGTCCGACAGCGTTTTCAGAGTTCAAATTAAAAAATAAAAATGAACAATTTTAAATAAAAAATACGTAGCCATCTTACACTTTTAATATCTGAAATCGATAAATATTGGTTTCTTAAGTCTAATACTACAGAAAATATTAATTTATTAAGCCAAATTTAATATGAGGCAAATAGCCTATCCTTGGATAACATCTGATAAATAATTGATTAAGTCGTAAACGATTTTACCGGAAAAAAGTTCTATGAAATGTTCTTTGTAAAACATTCCTCAAGGAAGTTCTTTTAAAAAAACAACACAACGTGAAGTTATTCTAAACGTAGAATGAAAGCGACTACACTTAAAAATAATTTTGTGAATAAGATTGTCTGAATACAAAGAGAAACTTGAAGCGCTTGTCTCTAAAACTTCCGCGGGCGATGTTCCCTGAAAATTATAACTGCCGTGTATTTCGCAAAAAGATTTACACGCAAGAAAATAAATGTTTTATTACAAAGTATACTGTAGATTTTAGTTCTTGGTACGTTTAGCATTTCTGTATAAATTTTTCGGCGATTTCACGTCTTCAGGCATTATACATTATCTAGAAGATAGTCTGACTTAGTACATATATTTTAATAATAAAATCAAATAACTGCATATTACTTAAATGAAGATCCGTGTGGTTGCCGGGTTAGGATAGTGCCACTCCATGTCTTCCCGCGGATGTCGTAAGAGGCAACTAAGGGAATTAGGGCTTGTAGTACCTACTGTTAGGCGATGGGCTTGCAACCTGTCACTAACATACTAGTAAAGTTCTTAGTCTATTTTTAGACTTGTTGTTATTTCTGTAGCTCTGCCTAACCCACTCTGGGAATGAAGGCGTAATTTTATGTATGTACTCAAATGAAGAGCGTAAATATTAGTATAATTATAGTTATCAAAATGATAAGCCCGCACGAGGGTTCCTCGCCGCCCGACTAACTGCTGAAGTATTTCGCATAAAATTTGACGCTTCTATGTATAACCGATTGTGCAACAAAACAGAAACAGAAACTATAAAAAAATATGGGTTATACACAGATTTAGGTTACTGTCTTTCCTGTGGACACACCGAAAGTTAACGTTTTTAAGGACTAATTTTCTGGATAAGCCCATTCCCGCAAAAACACCGTCAGAACTGCTTT
This sequence comes from Acleris holmiana, assembly GCA_949316455.1. Classification (NCBI taxonomy): domain Eukaryota; kingdom Metazoa; phylum Arthropoda; class Insecta; order Lepidoptera; family Tortricidae; genus Acleris; species Acleris holmiana. The sequence continues at coordinate 18,126,992 of OX438767.1, forward strand.
AGACCTATCATATAAAAACATAACTTATATGCACACAAGCTCTTAACTATTGACCACAGGAAAGACAACTTTTGTTTTCAAGAGTGTGTTTGACCCAAATGTCGAATTGCTAAACAATTTTCCCCTCTCATCATTCGTTAGGTCAGTTTTTAAACACCAAAATATTGCATAACATACTGTTGAATAACATACACGTGAAAACTGAACACCAAGAAGTCAAATATAACGTATGTATGATTTCGTATCTCGCCGATACCAAATAATTGAATATTATAATTGTATTTAAATATTGTCCTCTAATATAGACAAGTGCACACGAGTATAAATCAAGACTCACCTCCTAAAACATTACCACAGTTTCTATCCTTACCTAATTCAAACTACAGTTATTTCCTACAATTTTCCTTTCCTTTAGTATTCTGAAGAGACCTGGTTCAATTTCGTCCTCCCACACTGCTAGAATCTAAATCATCTCTCATGCTTCCAGTTACCAAGCAGTGAGTACCTTTCAGCGGTGTCACACAGGAACGTCGAACGAGAAAATGTTCGCATATTTCCTCATTCTTTCATTTGTTACGTGACTAACGCCACTCAAAGGAGCTTATTACGCGTTTGCTAGGACAATTTTGCTGTTCAATGACTGCTACGTGTCGTGATATAGGGTTGAGAGTGGTACAAAAGGTCTGCGTGTTGGCATGAGTAGATGCTTGATGGTTCCGTGATTTGTATTTATATATACACCTTGATTCAATACATTGTAATTTCTTTTGAAAGACGGTGGATAATGTGACAGACATAACACGTGTTAAAAACCGGGCAAGAGCATGTCGGACCATGCTCAGTGTATGGTCCGAAGCCGTTAAGTATTACAAACATAAAAATCAACTAGTAATAACTAATATTCTATTTAAAGTCATTTGGTGCCGTTTTAGATGATTTTACTAGGTAAGAACCAATGACGTCTACTTAGTCGTGAGTCGGCACTCCGACGACAAGGGCAACATGTATCTGGCTGTTTATGGTTTTCCAAGGCTTTTATAAGGAAATTAAAATAAAAAAAATACTTTTGTCTCTAGGAATTAAATGCATCACTTAGGCCGCCATTGCTATTATTAGTCATTTTAGAGCGAGAGAGGTGAAAAAAAAAACAAATTATGCGTACGAGTAAGTGACAAAAATTATGCGTAGGTAATATTTTTTTATGACGTAGGGAAGGCAAACGAGCACACGTATAAACATAAGTATTGTTAAGACCTGTAAATGCGTTGGCAACCCTGAATTTGGCACAACTATAAGTATTCAAACTAATATGAAACCTTTATAATAACCATGGAGTTATTAATAAACTATTATATTGTATTGCAAGTTCCTCGTTCATTGCACAGTAACGTTATTAAAGCAGCATTTAAAGCAACCGTCAGAAATAATATATTTGATTTTATAAGTTTTTAAATAAAAATTAAATTAAATTAACAAGTTAAGTCAAGTCAAATCTTTCAAAAATAATATAATATGTCCCATTTACGACACAAAAGTAATCTTAATTAACAAATTAATACATTACATTAAAATTAAAATCCTTAATACTAAAAAACACTTTTTCGATTAAAAATATATTTACCCTACTGACTTACAAATCATAAGAACTCTTAATGTCCAGGCTTATTTTATTATAAATATACTTACCGCAAATAAACCAGTAAAGTTATTCAGAAACTACTTTCATTATAAATAACATTAATTTAAGTATCAATCTGGTTTAGCTACCCAAACTTTGCTCCGCCACCGTCTAAATATTGTGTAAAATTCATTTCATTTTCTTGTTAGAGATTTGTCCGTATCAGCGCTACTGGGGCGGGATATCCGCAGCACCGAGTTATCCCTCGTAATACCCGTAATTCCGGTGTAATACCTGTAATTCCGGTGTAATACCTGTAATTATGTGTAATACCTGTAATTTTGCCGCGCAATATTTGTAAGCGGTAGCTAAGAGAGAGTAAGATTTTAAACACTCGCTATCTGCCAACATAAAAGTGGAACCGTAATCTGTTTAGGCCTCTGAGTTACGGTATTTTAAGATAACCATTCTGAAATGGAAAGCAACGTGAAATAGCTCTGAAACTAGATTTTTTATTTTTGTGCTGTCTACGCATCGGGATGCCAAATTATGTTTACCAGTTTGAAGCTGTTATTTATGTTAAAATAACTTAACGCTTATAACCGCTAAACTGAGTTAAATAAAATTTGGCATGAAAGTAGTTTAAATCCCGGGGAAGGACAAAGGGTAGGTACTTTTATCCTAACTATTTTTTTATGTTAAGGAGAAGGCACACTAACACTCAGGCCACCTGATGGTAATTGGTATCTGAGACCCATAGACATTTGAATTCTCAAGACTAAATGCTCAGACCTCAAATGCATTGCCAATCCTATGGACTACGATGGAATGCCTCTAACTTCACCGGTTGTCTTATCCCCACAACGGAACACCACAATGCGAACACTGTTGCATTGGACTTAAAACAACTAGATTATCATAATTCGTATGGACATAATTGTCTTTCAAGCAGCCATGGGAAACAAGAAGTGAAAGCCATTGAGTGACAAAAAAAGGAAGGAAGAGGAAGGAAGGAAGGAAGGAAAGTCAAGTCAATTAAATTGTAAGGGTTCGCAAGTAGTGTAGAAATCGCATAAGTGTTATATAATTAGGAGCGAGCCTGCAAGAAACATATGCGAGCGTGAGGCCCTTGCTAAGATGCAAATGCTCCTAACGTTTTTCTTTTCTATCGCTCAAAATGTATGGAATAAGTTGACCACTTGGTTTATGGTAACGCACGAAAATGTCATTCCATACATTTTGTAGGGTATTCTATCGCAAACATTAAACACGTTTGCCAGCTGTTTTATTTGCCATAATTTTCATTTCCCATAATTGTCATTTTATTCTGAACCCAATAATGAGATATACTTACAGAAAGTGTAGGTTAGGTTTGGTTTATTTTTCAGGTTTCAGAGAAAAATGACTTTCGGACAAACGAAAATTATTGCAAATAAAACAGCTGGCAAAGGTATTTTAGTGATTCAGATAGGTAACCATTTTGTAGCGTTTGCATCTTGGCTAGCGTGGGGTTAAATAGGAAAGGCCTATATAAAGACCAGCTGTGGACTAGGAAAGGCTAATCATGATGATAATCATCTTATCCAGATGAGTCCTCTCGAATTCATTTCGATCCTATTGGATCTTTTGTTCGTTACCTTTCTTACACATTTGGTGGAACATGCAGGTTTCCTCGCTATGTTTGTCCTTTTCCGTAAATATAGAATATATCTAGGGTGGTCATTACCTGAACACGCTACAGAGTTAGAATCGAATTACCTACCTTACTTTATTGTTTTGAGATATTGAATGCCAACTGTTTTTGAAATAGAATAACTCTTTATTACAGCCAGCCGGTGGTAGGATGTTGTGCAGAGCCCTTCCAGATCGCTACCACCATCTTATCTTATACCGACAGTTGGCATTGTTGTGTTCAAGTGTTGGGATAGGACAACCAGCGAAGTTACTAACATAGAGGCTTTCCATCTTGGTCCTCGGGGTTGGCAACGAATACGGAATCTTAGTGTTCTTGAGAGTGCAAATCATGTCTATGGGTCTCAGATCCTACTTTCCATTATGTGGTTTGTGTGCTTGTTTGCCTTCTCCATACAATAATAAAGTCAGTGTACAGACGATAATTTTACGTGATAACGTCATAATAATAATAAATCACAGGACAATGTCACGCAAATCGACCTAGTCCCAAACTAAGCTCTAGGCTTGTACTATATACCAAGGTACTAGACAACGAAATTTTCTTTTATATCGACAAATATATACTTAGTAAATAGAAATCTTCAAAGACTCAAGAACAATTACTCGTGCTCATCACACAAATATTTGCACTTACCGGGATTTGAACCCAGGACCCCTAGCTTCAAAGGCAGGGTCACTACCAACTAGGCTAGCTTGTCGTCAAATAAGCCGAACACTTAGGCCGGGTAATTCCCATCTTTCAACCTATCCAACCCAGATATATGGAAATTTTGCCTTATACTTGGGTTGGATAGGTTGGAAGATGCGAATAACCCCTTAGGCCGATCGTGCCTCTCTATCGCTTGTTCCGCGCTCTCGCTTACACGGTCGTCTCAGGCGGAACGTGACAATAAGTCATGCTTTTTCGTACGTGCAGCCGGCGTTCATCGATTTATAAAACGTTATCACTCAACAAAAAAAGGTTATTATATAAAAGCATACATATAAATGTGCTCAAAATGTTACCACCCATAATTTCGGGATGATCACTATTTTGAAGTAGAAAAACCGTTTGGGAGCAGGGTCTTATGACTTAGCTTACTCGATCGACCGTTGGATGAAGCCGTTTTTAAGATAATAACATCTCAAAGAGGCTCAACAAGTTAGATAACGCTAATGTGATAATATATTACACCAAATAAAAAAGGGGATCAATAGATAACCAAATTTATATTGCAGTCGAGGGACAGTTTTGTGGAACATTATCTTGAAAGTGGAGAAAATAAATGAAATGAAAGTAAATCGTTTCAAAATAAATTAGTCTGCGTGTTTTTTTATAACTAAGGTGTACTTTACGCATTTTTAAAAGACTAACAACATAATAATCACCTGAATTTTATTATTAGCTTGTTTTAAATTACAGCGTATAAATACCGGTAATCAAGGTTAAATAACTGGAAAAAACAGGAAAATGTTTCCAATTTCATCATAAGATAGGTACTTACGTGATATTAATAGCTTTAAGTACCCCTTGATAAATTGTGGGAGTATCTGGTTTGAGTTTCCCGGAAATTGACGCGGGGAAATTTTGTGTAAATGTAACCTCCATTTTTGGAATCAAATAACGGTTTTCATTTAAATAATTTATTTAACAGATTTCTTAAAAAAAGTTGCCACATCATTGAGCAAATAAATTTCGAACATGAAATATCTTCGTATAAAATGTATTCGTACAACAAAAAACACTATAATAATAGTTTACTGAAATAAACGACATTAAAAAAACGTTATAATAATAGAGACTTTCCTCTAACAACATTATTCGTTAATTTCTCAAGAATTCCTTACAGAAATATTGTCTACATCCTTTTTCTAATTACATAAAAATGAAATAATGTATCTACAAGTTAATTTATTTACCATTTGTTTACTCAATTTAGTTATATGTTAACAAATTTGTTATGTATTCAATACCATTCTATTTATTTATTTTTACAATCCAAATAACGGGTTCAATGTTTTACAAAAATGGACACCCAAATTTGTTAAGTACATACCAGAAAAGAGGTGTAAGTGACATTAGCACACATTGTCACATTCCTACAAAGGCGATATTAAATTTCCGTGTGGTTGCCAGGTTAGAATAGTGCCACTCCATGTCTTCCCGTGGATGTCGTAAGAGGCGACTAAGGGAATAAGGGCTTGTAGTACTGTTAGGCGATGGGCTTGCAATCCGTCACTAATACACTGGTAAACATCTTAGCCTGATTGTGCAAAATGCGGTTACCTTACAGAATTATCAAAAAGTTTTTTAGAGTTGTTGGTAATTCTGTAGCTCTGCCTACCCCACTCTGGGAATAAAGGCGTGACTTTATGTATGTATGTATGTATACCAGAAAAGAGATGTAAGTGACATTAGCACACATTGTGACATGCCTACATAGGCAATATTAAATGCATTTTGAATTAACATTTATCGTTCATTCAATGGCGTTTAAGGCAGAGATTCCTTATTGCTTTTGACTTGTTATCGTTTTGTCGACATTTTGATAGCTCTTATTTACTTGACAGTAATGGCGGCCGAGTTAAAAACAATACTAAAACACGTTAAAAGCAATATGGTTTTACCGCGTAGACTAGAGTCCCAGTGCATAAACATACGACTTCGTATTTTACAAATATGTTCGTATTCAGCTGTAAGGAAGTAAGATGCATACGAACATTTTCGACCAATTACAATGTCGTATACATTTAGTAGGTTTTTCGGGTGTTTCAGTCGCCGTCATTGATGTCTTCAATATAATGATGGAAATAATAACTACTAGCAACTTCTTATGTAAATATAAGTAGATGTAGTTTCCATGTCATTGAAAAAAAAAATGCTAATTTTATCTGGAAAAATATGCGAAGGCTAGAGTGACGGCTGTCAAAACGCCGAAGAATGGCCCTAGTACCATCGCCCACACCGTTAACTTTCCTTCGGTAGACCTTATGCCTTTTGTAATAGGTAAGGTCCACTTATGTACAGTTAAGAGTGTGGCTGTTTGTACGCTAAACTTTTAGCTACTTTTCATATGGTAACTCCCATTGTTCTCAAAAAGATAAGCGCATGTTTTGTAAATAATTGAGGGGATATTCATATGGCCAAGTCACTTTTGATTTGTCGTCGAATTATTAATTGGATAAAAATATTTTAAAAGGGCATGCTTCGATGGTTCGGTCATTTGGAAAGGATGGATGAAAAACGATTGACGAAAGAAATATACAGTGCGAAAGTGAGTGGAGGGGTCGGAAGGGGGCGTCCTAGGCGTACTTTTTAGAATCAAATCGGGGAAATACTGGGAAAGGGCCGAATCTTAAGTACCCGAAAACGACGTGCATGTATGACTCGATGTATGAATGTGGAAGAAGCGAAAGAGATTTGTCATGAAGTGGTCTCTGCCTACCCCTCTGGGAAACAGGCGTGATTTATGTATGTATGTGAAATTATTTTATGTCTCCAGATCAGCGCAACGAAATGAACTAACCGACGCGCGCGCCGCCTCTGTAACTTACAGGTTTATATTTCGTCAATGAATTATTAAGTGAGATTCTTCATAACGTCCTGGGCACGACGTCATTGGTTCCGCACAATGCCTTGCCGCAATTGGATCATTTTTTAAATCTTCCAATTAAGCATTAGATTTTCGACATTACTTTAAACATATCTCTGAGCCCCGTTTTAAATAGTTTGAGTAATTTGGGAGCTTTACTCCCAAAATTAAATTTATATTAATACATCCTTACGATCGGCTAGTAACAGAGTGAAACTGGTGCTTAACAAGATTTTTCGAAAGCTTTAACCGATCTATCAATGACTTAGTTTGAATACATCTACGCACTTCTTGATACACATCAAAATTCTTGATCATCGAATACATTTTAATAGCTTTTTCATACACGACTGGTAAAAAGAAATGAATATGGTCAGTAACGTCATACAAATTAACGTTTTATACATGAATTGTCCATTATTTTACTCATTAAGAAGACATGCTGTGCTTCAGTTAATTCGTTTTAAGTATTTATATTTTCTATTTTCCGTCTACCAAGTAAAATCTACAGATCACACATTATCCACAAGAACATTTATAATAATTTACATTTCTTTATTAAATACTTTTTCCCTAATAATAATAATAACATTGTTTTATTATTTATTAAGATTAAATTACTTAAAACTAAATTTATAATATTTTATTTACACCACTTCGTCTTTTTTGCGGTAGGTATAATTAAAACGATAATAAAATACAACATTATAAAAAAATGTTGACGTAAACTAAATTTCGTTGTTAATAAATTCATACTTTATAAGTTCAACAAGACATAGACAAATACATTAATATGAACTAGTTTTAATAATCCATAGCCAAACGTCTAAAATAATGTATATACCTATTAGTTAACTTGTGAAATATTATAGTAAAATCATTTAACATTGAGGTTAATACATCAACCGAAAACCTATATTTTCATAATTGGATTGTATTCCTTATTACCTCTGTTTTTAACCGATTTCAAAAAAGGAGGAGGTTAAACGTTCTATTGTATCTATTTTTCTATTATTTTATTGTAACGTGACGTTGTTTTTAATCGGAATAAACCAATAAATGAGAAAACATTTCCCTGTTCACCTATGTATAATACATTAAAAAAACACATTTACACTGTCAAGAATTCATAAAGTTCCAATTGAAACGCACAGTTTAGAAATAATTTGTGTATGGCCAGTAAGAAATTTTATTTTCTGCTCCGCTGAGCTCTTGCAAATGAATGAGCTCATGAAATGGCTCAGCTCATTTCAAAGCGTAACATTTTTTATAAGTATAGTAAAGATATAATTATACATAATAAATATTCTAATAATATCAAATGAAGAATTCCTGTTCGTGACTCGAATTTTAAATGAATTATTTGTAAATTTGCCTACAGCAACTCAATTAAATCCTTAAAATTAGTAGTTCGCTCTAAACAGAGACCTCGCGATTACCCCCCCCCCCCTGATTTTTTAGCTTCGTACTGATCCTACTCGTGTTTGGATACATAAAAAAAAAATATGCCACCAAATTTCATGAAATTTAATCATCTTTGAATAAACATAACTTCTTAGTTGACATTTGAGTATTAAGACGGGCAAAAAATTATATTACAGTTCGGAGATGAGCATATTTTTTTAAATAACTTATGAATGAAGCATTAGTAGAATAATTGCATCATTTGAATCGACGACAAAAGATAAAATCTCAATTTCATGACAAACATTCAGGAACTTCAAGTTCCAAGTTTAAATCTTCAAACTATTAATAGTACAAAATAATCACTACCGCTTTAATTATAATACAACCTCCTTAGTAACAATAGCTTCGGCTCTTATTAAAATTCTTTTATGTACAGTGCCTGCAGAATCGGTGGGCCCGAGGCTTGACATCATCGCACGACTCTGAAAGATTAAAAGAAAAGAGAATGAATCACAGGGTATATAAACAGCGGGTTTAGACTGACTTGACCCCTATTAACATTGGTTAAGGTGATATTTAGGTGATTGCAGCAAGTAAATTTATATTGTGTGCCATAACTACGTTCAGTCATAATTATCATAAGTCATAAATATTATTTTGATAAAACCGTTATTTTCGCATGATTTTTATTAAAGAAACCTAATCTTACCTAGCCCAGAGATACAGGAAAGATTACGGTTCCAGCACGATAAGATAAGATTTTAATTTGTAAAATAACAATTACTTTACAAAAAAACCTTTTAGGCGAGGAATGCCTTTTTGAAGAACTGAAATTTCGTACCCGTTTATTAAGATTATATACAATCAAAACTTGTTAAAAAAATTAAACTCTTTTTAATGTTTAGATTGCTTTACCGATCCTCATTTTATTTACGTAATATTTTAATTTAACGATATTGGCTTAAACATTAGTAATTTACGACATTAATGCAAATTTCTTTATAAGGTATATTTTAAACATCGAACAACAGCTGTGACGTCATTCCTGTCGTAGATTTCGTATAGTGTGTTTGCAGGGGGTTTGAACGATGACTTTTTTAAACGTCATATATTATGTAAAAATTACACGACAACTATTTCGCATATACAGTTATTCCTCTCTTTTATGGCACTTTCCAGAGAGCGTAAGAAAAAAAATCCATGTACCCTATCCTCCTGGATCCCGCATCCTTTATAAAGAACGAAATGGACGCTCACTTTAAGTCCTGACACTACGCAAAATCCGAGTGTACTTTATAAAGTACATAATATTTAGCGCTAAAAACGACTCTGTTCTAGCTACAAACGGTGATAATAATTTTAGACCTTAAATCCAGAAACGGAAGATTCAGGAATCAAGGGCAAAGTTCTTTAAAGGACTCTCGGCTTTAATGACAAAAGAATTGTCAGGATCCAGGAGGCTATTAGATACGATTCGAGGTTGAGATAATAAAGTGACGTCATTATAATTTGACGTTGCGATCAAGTCGCGCGCAAACTATCTCCATCTCAAGTTCTTCGCGTGAAAGCACATAAAGCCATCTTATTTCATTCTTGTGTGGGCGTGGTAGTATATGTGGCCTCTTAACACATTTGAAAATTTGTCTTGGCTTACGCGACTGTAAAGCGAGAAAGATGAAAAGGTACAAAACCTCTCATCTAATTGTGACGCTAACTATTTATTTAGCCAAGCGAAGCAAAATTGTTATGAACATTTCTATTTATACTTCTCTTGTTAAATTATGTATTAATGACTTATACGTCAAGTAATATGTACACACCTGATTATTATCTCGTATATTGATATCGTCGAACAAAGAAGCGTAAGCGCAGGCGATGACGCGACCGCTCCTGAGGACAAATTAAGATATGATCATCATCATCATTGGGTGAATAATTGGGTAATTCATCACTTCATCGAATGTATCATTTCATCAAATTTAATTTCATTGAACACTATTTTCCGCTGAAACCATAATGTTTTCAGGGTATCTTAACCTCTTTAGACCCACCATACTACAATCCGGTAGATTTTTGTTAGTAGGAATTTGAATCTACCAGCAAGGAAATAAAGTTCAATTACCTTTGCACTTAAATGACATTTTCAATTTTGAAACAAATAAAAATGAACTTTATTTTCCTTGAAATAAGGTTTAAATTGAATTGCCTGGATTATGTACTTTCTATAGGACACCGGGTCTTACGAGGTTAAACATTCATTACTTAGGTTAGGTTAGGTTAGATGTTTAAGATACCTTGAAAACATTATGGTTTCAGCAGAAAATAGCGATCGATGAAATGATACATTCGATGAAAGGTGGTTCGATGATATTATAGACACTCGATTAATTGCCATATCTGTGTGATGTAAGACACTTCCAGAGGTAGCTATACAAATCAACACGGGAGAAATACTGCTGTAATACCAAAGAAGGCGGCTACCTGTAATATAGTAGTCGAAGAATTCTATACTCTATTGATAACCACATAATGTTTAAAATGCTTATACTGTTACTATGTAGTTAGCCGCAGAATAGACGTCGAATGCTGGCGTGGTACTAAAGAAAGCGGCTATCTACATAGTAATAATATAATTAAGTATTTTAAATCTAATATGGTTACCAATAGAGTATATAATGCTTCGACTACAACATTGCAGTTAGCCGCCTTCTTGTGTATTACAGCAGAATGTGAGCGGCCTACACAAGATGCAATGGCTGTTAACATTTCTACTTTCAATCGAGTCAAAAATAAAATCATAATAAACGGTTGCGATCCGTTATCACCTTACGTTAATCCAATATTATGGGTCACATACAAATTTACGTTAGCATATTTCCTGTGGACACACCGGTAGCTAACATTTTAAGGCCTAATTTTCTGGCTAAGCCTATTCCCGCATAAACGGCGTCATGATACACAAGCTTTTTACTATTGACCACAGGAAAGACAACTTTTGTTTTTAAGAGTGTAACTGACTATGCCCCGAATAAAAAATATCTGTATATACATATAAAATAATCCGTAACCGTTTGAATGACAGAGAACGCAAAGTGTAAAAATCGCTGGACTTAAAATTAGGAGGGAATATTCCTTCTCTATCCCCAACAGTAACAAATAGGATGATGCTCCATCAGGAAAAAAATTGAAACAAAACACGTCGAAGATCAATAATAAGTCAGCTTCGAAGCAAAATCATGTGATTAAATTTAATAGTAACTCTATAATGTTCCATTAATTTTTGATCTGACATTAGACATAACTTAGCATTGAATATAAGTAGAGAGATTACAGATTAGTATATAATATTCCATGTACGCTCCGGTTCATAACAATTGTATGTTAATTTCAGTTATGGATTATTGCTTAAATAACAGTAATACAGGCCCATTGTGCCGGGATATCGCGCCTATTCAACCGTTAAAGCACTCTATTAACACCTATATCGGTATTTAGTTTACATCTGTTAAGATCTGCTATCGATTTTGTATCTAATGATCGATTGAAGTGCGCCATGCGCTGTTTTGATGAATGGAAGCATTAGTTAAATTGACAAAATAAATGGAGAATCGTTTCGTTAAATAAGTCAAATAGAAACGTTATTACTGAAAAAACTTATAAACGGTAAAACAAAAGTAAGGCGTTATACTGTTGCGTTAAAATGACCAGTTAGGTCGTATTTTTTTATCAAAGTCCACATAAAAAGACATGTCTAGTGCCGTTTTAAGTTATTCAGTAATGGGGCGTTTTCCAAAAAAGTACCTATAGTTAAGGACAGAAATTAACAACGGTATTTTTTTCCATTACGTGACGAAAATTAGTCATATTTTTATATATTACATAGAAGATTCAAACCTCACCTGTTACTAATGATTGAGCTTGCTAGAGGAGTTTTGTCTGAAATGCCACTATTTCTCTTAATATTTAATTTTCGTGACGTAATGGAAAAGTTACGGTTATTAATTTTAGTCCTTAACTATAGGTACTTTTTTTGGAAAACGCCCTATGAATACTTTTACTTTCCTAATTAATATGCCAAAAAATATTGTTATATCGTTAGAGTAAACAAAGACGGATAGTATCTACAAAATTATTACCCGTGTACAAAAGTTAACGTCAGCAAAAATAGTCGTACATTTTAATACGCTGCAACTTCCAACAAAAACAGCAATAAAAAACCGTACCACATGTTAAACATAACAGAGCAAAATATCTTACATTACTGGACTGTAATATAATGAAACGAAAACTAACCAACGTTGGAGAAATACGTAGAAAAAATATAATATTTCCAGCGAGGGATCAGGGTTACAGATAAATATATTGTGTATGAATTCTGGGGTTGGCCACATGCTGCCGGTATCCTTATTTAATAAAGTCGATCGGATGAACAATAGATTCGGCTGTGGCAAGAAAGATATTAGAGACCGCACCGTGATATTAAAGTTATGCGAGCTACGAACACTTTGATTCTTTTCAAGCCTTTTCAACCGGGTTCAAAAAAAGAGGAGGTTCTTAATTCGATTGTATTGTTTATGCTTGTTACTTAAGAACTCGGACGTTTTGCGACAAAACTTTTAGGTCCAAATGTGTAACGCAGATTTTTTCAACTGAGTGGTGAATCAACGGAACTCCTCATAAATTAAAGACCCAGATATAGTATTCTCAAATAACTCAATCATTTATGTTCCGAAAGTATCACTTGGTGAAGTGGAACTGATGATGAAGACCGCAGATGGGCTCCGGAACTCCTCAATTTTACTTATTTTAAGGGTGGCGATAAGATAGTTGAGCGACAAACGAGTTTGACGCAAGACTCGTCATGCAGGTTCTGTCAGGAGTTCTGACAGCAGTATCTGCGTAGTGCGACATATCATGGACCCACAAGAGATACAGTTTCTCACTCTTCAAAGCATCTGGAAATTCCTGGACGCAACGGGCCTTTGCAGTGAGCTCTAAAATAAGGCTGCCACAATAGATCAGCAATGATCGAAGTGGCACATAAGGCCCATCACCCTCCAATAAAAGCCTATTAAAATGGTGTAAATAAATATACAATGATTTTCCCGTGGCGTAGCTTGCGGCGAACTTCAAGTATCCGATACTTTCTTACATATTGGGAAGTGGTTTTCGAAGGCGAATGTCTGAATGTCTGTGGGTCTCAGATTCCTCTCACCATCAGGCGGCTTCTAGACTCTAATGCCTTCTCCTTGCCATAAAAAAACTTGTCACAGCAAATAAAAATTAACAAGGAAGCACCTCAGTACTTTATTAACTAGCGTTTCTATTCGTTTTGTGTTTAAACCAATCGCGTTACTGGTAGCCCTCGTCACACGACAAGTCTCGTGATCTACCAGTGACGCAATTGGTTTTAAAACAAAACGAATAGAAACGCTAGTAAGGGTACGCATCTTGGCCATTGCTTAAAGTTCTGCAGCTGAATTCTTATAATCCCGTTCCATCTAGGCAAGTAAACGTTAGAACGATCTGCCTCCACCGATTCTTGTAAAATTATGTCCGAAATGCATATCTTGCATTGCAGAACGGTATTAAGTAGCACGCGCCATCGTGGATTGAAAACACTATAAACCTCAGGGCTTATTGTCTAACGCACTCGCAATCACGATCGTTTTCATTTTGAAAATCGAACGCTCGTCTGCATACAATATGAAAACAATTGCTCCATTTTGAAGCCGGTTGCGATTGCGAGTGCGTTAGACAATAGCCCCTCTGGCCTGCATATTAAAGTTTAATACTTATACTGCAGTGCATACTGTGTAATATAAAAATACTACTTATACAGGGTTATTGGTTATTGCATACATTCCCGTTAAGAAGTTATAGTAGAGTTCATTTGGACTTTTTGTATGACATGGAAATAAGGGAAAATGCCAATCGTATTCTGTACAAATAATGGAACCAATAAATAATTGAGTAATTAGGTATACATTACAATACTGGGTGCCATTTAAATAATAGAAATCTAAGTTGAGTTGAGTCATCACAACTTACATTTCTTTATGTCTAACTTCAGCAATTTGAAAGCTAAATCCTGTTCTAAGCAGTGTTTATTGTTTAAAGTTTCAAGGCGCTATGGACTGGAAGTACCAAACAGATACACAAACAAAATGAACGACAAGAAAGCCAGCTAATTAAAACGTGATACTTAAATAATAAAAAATCTTATTCCGACGTAAATAGTAAGACAAATTACTCTTGATTTCAACAATTTACAATAACAAAAATAATAAATTGAATAGCCTACCTACTTAAGCGTAACAAATAAAATACGGCTTGTAAATGGAAAATACTTGATGCTTGGATATATTTGTTCAAAACTTGAAAACATAATGGATGTCAAACAAGAAAGTATTGTGCAAAAATAAAGTTTTATTCCGTTTCAATAAAGTATACAACAAGAGAAATTCCGTTTTAGGCTCGAGACATAAATTCAATAGGCAATGTTATTTCTGGGAAATTGTAACAATGGAAGGCGTTGTTTAAACAGTTGTTCAAATACAGAAAAATAACTTTTCAGATTCATTTCTGATATTTTATTATTATACTAAAGGTTATTATTTTACCCGCCCACTCGCACACGAAGGGTTCCGTAATACCTTACAGTTAAGAAGGAGCAAAAAATCCTTTTTGGGTAAGGTATCTGTTTCTTTCTTTTTTGGCCTGGTTTCCATAGTCAACAAGAAACACTTATAGTTTCGCCACAGAATAGATAATAGTACAGTCAAGGTCATAAATATGTATACACTTTAGTACCTTGTCACTTTAATCGCTGTGACAATTTCATATGGCAGTTTAAACATGACGTTAAATAGACAAGGTACTAAAGTGTATACATGTTTAAAACCTTGACTGTACAAGTACAGAAGGCACACTCCTTTGATATTTACAAAAGCCGCTTTTTTCTTAGCCAAAACATTGTGATTTATGGCCCTCTGACGTCGTCGACTCCAGCGCAAGCCAAACGGAACGTTAAGGCTGTGAACGAACGGAGAAAATGAATTGGATTACTCGCCGCGTCGCCGATTGTGAGGGCTGTCAACGACTAAAAATAAAAAAATTATTAAACCCCGGATTTTTGTCGCAATGACGTCACAATAGGGTAGTTTGGGGAGTAAATGAAACGGATGTTAATTACTAAGGTAACCTGGTCTATTGGTGTTCTACGGAATTAAATATTTATAATCAGGCATTCACGATATTTTATATCTTTGGTCAAAACTTAATTATGTTGTAAGGTTAAAACTGATTAATTGATAAATATAATTCTAATATGTTGAATAATGCTCCACTGTTCCATTTACTGGATGGAACGGTTATTTAATACGAAAAACTGCCGGATTTAACCGAATCAATTGTAGCTAAGTAGGTATTCACGATAAAAATTACCTATTCAATTGATCAACGTTATCTTTCGACTACTGCAAACCATACATTTGTACGTATTAAACTGGCTTTTTTTCGGTCGCCCACTTTTTGTCGTCAATGCCTAGTTATTTAAATTTATTAGGTTAAAAACCGTATTTATTTTTTATAAATTAACACCGTTCCATTAACTCCCCAAACTACCCTATTGTGACGTCATGGCGACAAGAATCCGGGGTCTAATAATAATGTATTGCCTTAATACTATCTTTTAGATGTCTTTTAATTCATTTCAACAGAAAAAATGCAGCACACAAACAAATGAATGCGGCACGTTCACTTGCGACGCGATATATTACGATTAACGTAAGCGTGCGCGCGATCCGATGCGCAGCGCGGCAGCCACTGAATAGTACCCGGGATCCGGGTAACCGGCATGTACTTGTAGCGATGAGCGTGAATCGCGGAGTGCGCCGCGCCTGGTTTCGCCGTGTCCATAGAGCATAAAAACGCGGGGCTCGATGTGTAGGAAGGGGGAGGTGGCGAGAGGAGTGAGCCTGCGGCCGCGAAAGCTGTGATTTGGCATAGTTACGAGTAAACATTTAAGTTAAGTACGCCGACGAAGTTGTAAAATAATTTCGTAATTTTTATTTTTTCGTGTACTTCCCACAATTAAAGCAAATGATTTTTTTTAATATGTCATTAAACGAGAGGTATCATTGGATAGCTTTTAAATTTGTTGTTGCACAGTCACCAGCAGCATTAATATATTATCCAATATAGGGCTCAATAGTACATTACCTGGGCCTCTATTCAACTGCGTTATAACGATATCGTTTTTGACCTGTTTCCGTATTGTCAACGTTTTGATAACTCTTATGTCATTTACAATAATAGCGACTGTGACATAAACGATTCTTAAACGTGTCAAACAGGATATCGTTTTAACGCCAGGTGCGTTAAAACGATATCGTGTTTGACACGTTTCCGTATTGTCAACGTTTTGGTAACTCTTATGTCATTTACAATAATGGCGACTGTGACATAAACGATTCATAAAAATGACAAAAACGATATCGTTTTAACGCACCTGAATAGACAGTCCAGGGCGGACTGGCCGGGAAATAGGCTGTTGCGGGACAAGTATAAGTTAGCGCGCCCGAGACGCAGTCGAGGTCGGAGTCGAAGAAAGAGTCCAGGGGGGTGTACTGGGGGGTGATTGTCTTAACACAGCGCTGCGTCGAATGCAAAGGTGAACGTTTATACGGCAAGTTTAAGTAGTCCCGTCGGAGCGTACAAAACACATTTTGGCGCGTGCCTTCTCAATCGGGCAGCAGGCAGGTGAGTCGAATTCAGTGTCATATAGAGCTGCCTAATTAAGAAGGCACGCGCTAAAATGCGTTTTGTACGCTTCAACGGGACTTCTTAAACTTGCCGGATAAAACTTCACCTTTGAGATCGACGCAGCGATGTGTTGAGAGAATCACCCCCAGTAACCGCCCTCCCGGCCGAGGCTTGTATACTGCTTTTCTCCAATAATACGTTAAAAAGTAAAATAACATGGAAGAACTTTAATTGGACGAGTGTTTGGCTGTTTGGAGTTAGTTATCCCAGTTTTATATTATTATTGTTTTATTTCCTCGTAATCGAAGTAAAAAGCAGAGTGTATAACTCGGTCTTAAAACCCATTTTATCCTCGACTTAATTATCCATAAGTCTTGGTTAAAATGGTATATTTTATGCCCTTGTTGTACAATCTACTATTTTGCTGTATGTGGTTATAAATTTATACATTTGGGCGACAGTTTATTTAATATTGAACTCGAGAAGTGTAATTTTTTCTAAAGTTCAAAAGGAATCAAAAGAGCACGTCCACTAACTTAAATAAACTTATGACTTTAGATACGGAATCTTCAGTCTATTAAGTACTGTCAAGTTCATAAATATGTGTACACTTTAGTAACTTGTCATTTTAAACATGACATTAAATTGACAAGGTACTAAAGTGTACACATATTTATGAAATCGACTGTAACAAATGATTGTTTTTTTTTGTTCTTTAACCCTTAATTTGGTAGTGTGCCTTGTAAGGCACTTACCATAATGCTCACTTTTTGTTTTTTTTGGATTGATATTTTTTTATGCTGGTTCGAAATCAAATAGGGTTTGAATTCACGACTTTTTTAATTTTTGCCAATTTAAGGGTTAAGTAAACGTTTATCTTTTCCCTCCTATCTTCTGAACTTTACCGAATAAATTGTTATTATCTTTGTCCGACTGTTTTTCTTACAGGCTTTGAGGGATCATGGCCGTAGCAGGATAAGGGACGCAAAAACGTTCTCAGAGTTTGAGGATATTCTAATTCTATTATTACTTAGGTAGGTACAACTATTTTGCAATTGTATCCAATATTGATAAAAAATACGTAAAGGTTTTATCGAAACAAAAATGGAATTAATAAAAAACAAAAAAAATCCCCCTTGTGGTTGCCGGGTTAGAATACTGCCACTCCATGTCTTCCCGTGGATGTCTTAAAGGGGAATAAAGGCTTATAGTACTGGGGTTTGAAACCTGTCACTGATACATTAGTAAATTTCTTGGCCTGATTGTGCAAAATGTGGTTACAGAATTATAAGCAAACTTTTTAGAGTTGTTGGTATTTATGAATTAAGAAATAATTATTGAGCCACAAAAAAACTACTTTCTTCTCATTATGAAAGTTTAGCGCTGTCCAGCACCGATAGTACAAGCCTAGGGCTTAGTTTGGGACTTGACACTTGTAGCCGATTTTTTTTATCAGGTACTCTTAAATATAAGTCAAGTTACCAATTTATTCTTAAAAATAATTCTAGTGTAGATTATCATAATGTCAACAAGAATTTTACAATTTATAACAATAATCCCAATCCCTCAATCCCTCAATCCCTCAAGGGTTAGCTGGAAGAGATCCCTTAAAGGGATAAGTTCGCCTTTGTACATTATTTTCTGGTATCTTCATTGTATTGTTTCTGTTTTATTTTGTACAATAAAGTGTTTACATACGTACATACATAATGATTCCAGTTGCCCGTGTGGTTTCCGGGTTAGAATAGTGCCACTCCATGTCTTCCCATGGATGTCGTAACAGGCGACTAAGGGAATAAAGGCTTGTAGTACCTACTGTTAGGCTTCGGGCTTGCAACCTGTCACTAATACACTAGTAAACATCTCCTAGCCTTCTTGTGAAAAATATGGTTACAGAATTACTAACATGTCTTTTTAGAGTTGTTGGTATTTCTGTAGCTCTGCCTACCTCACTCTGGGAATGAAGGCGTGATGTTATGTATGTATGTAATGATTCCAGTTCTTTGTTTGACACAAAATCGCCAAACAATAGAATCGAACACAAAACTTCACTCAAGTATTTAGTCGAACTAACGAGAAAACATCCTAAACAAACAGCAATCGCTTCCGTTTATGATAAAAGCAAATATAAGAGGGAAGAATACGCAATAAATACTCTTTATCTCCCTCTTATCCGATAGACAAGAGAAGATAAACAAAGGAGACGATCGCGGTTACATACGTATGCTGCGAACCAGTGAAAAATGGAAGCTTTGTATTATTTTATAAATGACACTTTTTCTGAGGATTGTATAATAAATTCATTGTTATGTTTTATACACGTGTATTTAGCATATTTTGGATTTAATACACTAGTAAACTTCTTGGCCTGATTATGCAAAATGTGGTTACAGAATTAGTCTTTTTAAAGTTGTTGGTATTTTTGTAGCTCTGCCTACCCCACTCTGGGAATGAAGGCGTGATGTTATTATGTATGGGTCAAGTAATTGTATGGTTTTAGTATGATCTATATAAATAAAAAATATACATGGCTGGACAGATCAAGCTTGTTTTGTTTTTAAATGTTTGTAATTTCAAATAAGGTTTTTAAGGACAAAAAGGATAGGACAACATTAAACAATTTCAAATTAATTATGAAATTTTAGATAGTTACTAGGTATTAGGTTAGTAAATTGCACAACAAATGCAATTGTAATAAGATAATTAACATAGTATGCGTTGAATTTATATAGTTTTCAATACAGCATCAAACACTAGGAGTTAATTATAATTATAAATATAATAGAGATAAGAAAGGATAAGAAACCTCAGTCAAAAATCTATTCCAAAAAAGAAAACGTTTTTACCAAATACAAAATCAATATCAGATTTATTGTGTTTTTTTTATTTACATCCAGATATTTTGTCCTCAAGTATACGACTATATGTATAAGCCCTCAGTGATTGAGATACTTTGTACTGTCAATAGAATTATTACAGAATCGGAACTTATTCGATATACCGGGTGGTTAGTTTATTGAATCATATTTCCTATGGAAGTTATAATATTGTCCTACCTTGATAAGTGTAATGTATATATTATGGTTTTCGCTTGTTTCACCGACACTCATTTCATAGAACTTCTTCACAGGATTTTCCTTTCATAGGCAGGTTTTTATAGGATACATAATTACCTACACACAAACTTAGTTTTACAAGTTGACAAAAATATTGTAAAAAAAAGCAACTTTTTAAAACCTGAGGCCCTAGACAAGATGCGTTCGCTAACTAGCGATTCGATTCGTTTGGTTTTTAATCGCGTCACTGGTTGATCACGTCATACGAAAAGTCACGTGATCGTCTATATTATGTTAGTTACCCTTTATATATTTTTGTGTCGCTAATTAGTGTTTTTGTTGAGAGCGCCGAGCGTCCAGTAGCGCCCTCATTCCTATTATTGTGTTTTCTAACAAATTAGAGTATTGTCTTGAAAACGAAGAGCGGTGTTTTGTTGTACAAATGTATACGCAATTTATAGGGTGTATGACATAACTACAATTTAATAATGAGTGACGAGTGAGTGAGTGAGTGTTGTCCGTGTGGTTGCCGGGTTAGAATAGTGCCACTCCATGTCTTCCCGTGGATGTCGTAAAAGGCGACTAAGGGAATAAAGGCTTGTAGTACTATTAGGCGATGGGCTTGCGACCTGTTACTAATACACTAGTAAACTTCTTGGCCTGATTGTGCAAAATGTGGTTACAGAATTCATACAAGTCTTTTTGGGGTTGTTGGTATTTCTGTAGCTCTGCCTACCCCACTCTGGGAATGAAGGCGTGATTTTATGTATGTAATAATGAGTGAGTAACTTAAAGGAAAAAAATGGCCGCCTTTTTCCATTAAGTTGACCACACGAAGGTTAATAAAAGTTATTAATATTTGTCATAATATGCTATACATTGTATATTCATTTGTTCTACTGAAAACCGCTCTTCGATGTCAAGATAATCATCATCATCATCATCATCATATCAGCCGAAAGACGTCCACTGCTGGACATAGGCCTCCCCCAAGGCTCTCCACTTAGACTGGTCTTGTGCCTTCCGCATCCATCGCGATCCCGCGACCCTTACGAGGTCGTCGCTCCATCTTGTTGGAAGCCTACCAACAGCTCGTCTCCCGGTCCGTGGACGCCGTTCGAGAACTTTCTGGCCCCATCGGCCATCAGTCCTGCGAGCAATGTGCCCCGCCCACTGCCACTTAAGTTTCGCTATTCTTCGGGCTATGTCGGTAACCTTAGTTCTACTGCGGATATCATCATTTCTGATTCTCAAGATAATAGTTTAGTTTATTAGAAAACTCAATAACACCAAGGGCGCCACTTGCGACGTTAAGAAGAATCTAACGACACCTCACTTGTTGAAATCGGCCCGTCCATCCAGCCTCTGCGAGGGAACATAGACTCGGAGATACATACAGGGGGTTGATTCTCTCAACACAGCGCTATATCGATCTTATAGGTGAAGTTTTATCCGGCAAGTTTTAGAAGTCCCGTCGGAGCGTATAAAACACATTTTAGAGCGTGCCTTCTTAATTCGGCAGCTTTATACGACACTGAACTCGACTTACTGCCTGCTGCCTAATTGAGAAGGCAGCGCTAAAATCTGTTTTGTACGCTCCGACGGGACTTCTTAAACGCTGTGTTGAGAGGATCACCCCCCTGTATGTGTCTCCGAGTCTATGTTCTCTCGTAGAGGCTGGATTGACGGTTGAGAGAATCACCACCCAGGTCAACACATAACCCTCCTTTTGGTCTTTGCCGTAGTCGGGTAATAAAAAAGCGTTCGCCACGCTTTGGAAACGCTTTTTAGTATGGGAACGCGCCACGCCCCGCCTGCAGCGAAAATTAAGATCGCAAAACACGTGTCGCGTTAAATGATGGTTAATCTTGGTTTAGTCGAGGTGCACTCCGTTTGGGTCTGGCACTGCTTCTAGAGCTAAAAATGGCGTAAGTCAAAAAGGAAGACATACGTTTTTCAAACAATGATAGACCTTCTCCATTGGAAATAAGGATGGTGTTACGTTGTGCTTCTTTTCGATCTAGGTGGTAAAAAATACTTATAAGAAACCGTTGGAAAAAATTCAAGTGTTATTAAAACGATATTTAGTTTTAACAAGATAGAAAACTTTTACTAGTTCGTTAATTAATTTGATTTTGCTCTCGGCTTTATGTACCCAAAGAAGTTTTATCCAAATTTATTTCTTGATTACGAATTAGGAATTTAATTATAAAAGTAGGATAGGGTAGGGAAGTAGAGAGGGTAGAGAGGGTAGGGTTGCGTTTTAACGCGTTACGTAATTTTGCCTTTGTAGTTCTAAAACATTGAGTACGCTAATCATAAGCCAATACAATCCAAAATGATCACCAATCTTAACTTTAACGGGGGTTATTTGACTGATAAATACCTACTGATTTCAAGCATAAACTTTTGATGATTTTTGTTTCAAATTGATTATTGGTTCAACTGTTACTCAATTTCTATTTTTATTATATGCTTTTCGATTATTTTTTTTTGTTTTGTCTTTTGACTGGCATTAAGTCCGCCATTTGTATCTACTTTGTGCATTACGCGATCAAGTTAGATTGAGTTAGATCAAGTGATTGATTGAGAAACATTAAGAAAATAATAAAAATAATTGGCCCCAAGCGGAACCCTCCAAAGGGCTACGTAATGATTATGTGCAGGCGCATAATGAGCCGCTAATTTACGCTAATCAAATGTGACTGTTACACGTCTTCTTAATTTAAACCCGCAACGGTTGAATTTTAAAAAGCGGGATATAACAACACGAGGGGCAATAAAAGGAAACGAACGGAAGGATGACATGTGGTTTGATTTTAATTTTGTTTTACAAAAATATATATTTCAAAGACGACACGTTAGCCTAGTTGGGAGACCTTGCCTCCGAAGCTTGCGGTCCTGGGTTCAAATCCCGGTAAGGGCAGATATTTGTGTGATGAACGCCAATACTTATTCCTGAGTCTTGGATGTTTTCTATGTATTTAAGTATGTATTTCTCTATTTAAGTATGGTGGCGTTAAAAACAATATGATAACATTTCAAAACCAATATGGTTTTACTGAGTGAAAAAGAGCCCCTGCTCGCACGGAGTCGCGGGTAAAAACTAGTCCTTTTTTTAGTAATTTTGTTATTTTTTTAAATAAAATACTTTATTGCACAAAAGAAGAGTACAAACGTCGAACTTTATGCTAAAAGCATTCTCTACCAGTCAACCATAGTAAATCTTACTACGACTGCTATTATTTTTGGATGGATGGAAGTTTGTTACTCAATCACGCAAGAATGGCTGAACGGATATGACTGAAAATTAACAAAGAGATAGATTAAAGTCTGAAATGGCACATAGGCCACTTTTTCTTTCGGATAAAGGTATAGTTCCTATGGGATGACAAAGTTATCAGGACGAAGTCGCTGGCAGAAGCTAGTGATATTATAAATTTAAAAGCGCTTGTTTGTTTGCCTTTCCACTTTGATGTGATATTATGTATAGGGGTAGTTTATAGGCCGGTGCATAGTTAATTTTTCATTTCGGTAACGTTTACAATTCCCTGGGGAATATCTGCGCGGTTTACGGCCAAAAGTTAGTTATGCCATACTTTCCACTTTTACATTTTCCCGTAGCGAAAACTCAATAACCGTGACACAGTACCATTAAAAATAAGCTTTGTAACGCCCCCACTTGTGAAGCCATTAAAACCTTCATCAAATTCCACCATCGCCCAATACTTATGTTATTGGGACACTTTTTCGTGTTAATCGTCCCTTTGCGCAAAATTGGCGCCATAATTCAGGAGAAAATGTTATTAAACAAATTTAATAATTCGGCTAGTAATTCTTTTGGGTTGAATTGAATAAAGATATGGTGATAAAAAGGTAATTACCATAAAATTGCGTGTAGCCGTGTAAGAGAATAGGGGGAACTTAAAGGGAGGGGCGGAAAGCTGGAATGGGGGCAGAATACCACAAAGTTGCTAGTTTGTCCTGTAACCGCTTCCTTTAAAGCCTTTTTTTTAGTTTTTTTTAATTCATTACGTGGCACAGCCAAGGGCATTAATATCTATACAGCCATCGCGTCAAATATATATATGGACCCTACAAGGACCTTATTGACAGTGGAATAAAGGTGTATAGATATTTTTGACATCTTGGGAACGTATATATGTACTCGTATTTATTGCTCTTGACTGTACATTTTGTCATGTTATGGTATGTAGGTAGATCCACATATTGCAGTTCTACCCTGTTAAAAGATAATAAACGTCAGTCATTGCTCGAACCTCGTCTTTGATTTGTTGTGTCTCAAATACCTTAACATGGCGCAGCCGGTATTGCGATTTTAAACTAAAGAATTTAAGAGTTAAAAGTGTAAAAAAGAGAAAAACACAAAAAGAGTGTGAAAGCATTAAAATGGAATCGGTTTTAACTCCCCCAACACCGTTTAACTTTGACGAGAACATGTTGAACATGGCGTCTGGCAATGTGAGTCAAAACTGGGAGAAATGGAAAAAAGGATTTCATATATATTCGAAAGCTTGTGAGCTAAGTAAAAAGGCATCGGATATTCAGATGAACATATTATTGCACGTTATCGGGGAGCAGTGTCGTGACATAGTGGACCAACTTGATGAAAAGTGTACAACACTGGATGGCGTATTGGCAAAGCTAGACAGCCATTTTAAAACTAAGAAAAATGTAACGGTTGAACGTCATCGATTTTTTACCCGAGATCAAGAAGAGCACGAATCTATTGACCAGTATGTTTTTATTTTAAGAAAATTAGCTCAGTCTTGTGAATTCGATAAATTAAAAGACGGATTAATAAAGGATAGATTGGTATGCGGGGTCACGAGTGCAGCGATAAGAGAACGGTTGCTACGCGAGGACGACTTGACACTTAGTAAGGCGTTAGAGATATGTCGAGCCGCTATTGTTTCTCGTATGTACTCCGATAACATAAAGAATAAAAGTGTACATGACCTGAAAGAGAAATCACTGGAAACAGAAAATTCGGGAAAAGAAATATTTGCGTTGCGGAAAAAGAATACATATTTGGGAGCGGGGTCACGTGATTGGAGCAGTGAGCCAAAGGCAAGTGGCGCAGGCGCTGCGCAAAGTTGGCGCGGGCGCGGCTGGGTTCCAGGCAAAGCTGGCGCCGGCGGCGCGCCTCGCGGGCGCTCGGTGCCCGGGGCGCTGCGGGCGTCGCAGGCGCAGCGCACGCCGGCTGGCGGGTGCGGCCAGTGCGGCGGCGTACACAGGCGATACGACTGTCCAGCTTACGGCAAGACGTGCACGCGGTGTTCAAGGTTAAACCACTTCGCTCGGGTTTGTCGTGTTTACATGATTGAAGAATCAGAGGAACAGGTAACTAATTCAATTAATGATGTGAGCAATGAGTGGAAAACTGAATTAAAAATTAATAATACACTGATATGTTTTAAGTTAGACACGGGTGCAGACGTGAATGTATTACCTCAAAAATATTTAATTAAAATTGGAATAACATGCAAAGATTTACTTAAAACGAATACGCGATTGACTGGATACTCTGGTTCAAGCATAAACGTTATGGGAAAAATATTTTTAAGAACTTATTATAAAAATCAATTGTATGTATTGGAATTTAAAGTTGCAGATGTGGAATCTTGTCCCATCTTGGGTCGTCATGCTTGTACAGAATTGAACTTGGTAAGGCGTGTCATGTCTCTGCAGCAGTCCAGCGATGCGTACCCAGATTTTGTTCGGGAATATAATGACGTTTTTTCAGGAATAGGATGTCTGCCCGGCAAATATAATATTAAATTAAAATCACACGTAAACCCGGTGATTCATGCACCTAGAAAATTACCATTTGCAATTAAAGACGAGGTAAAAAATAAATTAATTGAAATGGAATCACAACAGATTATTACTAAAGTCGAAGGGCCTTCGGATTGGGTTAGCAGTATTACTGTTGTTAAAAAGGCGAACGGTGACTTGCGAATTTGTTTAGACCCTAAGGAGTTAAACAATGCAATTAAAAGGGAGCATTTCAGGTTACCGACTTTAGACGAAATTGTATCAAATCTTTCAGGTGCGCGATATTTCAGTACCTTAGACGCGAGTTCGGGGTTTTGGCAGGTTAGACTGGACGAAAGCAGTAAATACTGCACGTTTAACACTCCGTTCGGTCGATATAAATTTTTAAGAATGCCATATGGTATATGCTCCGCTTCTGAAGTTTTTCATAAAAAAATCTATGAAAATTTTGATGACATTGAAGGTGTATGTATGTATATAGATGATTTGTTGGTGTATGGTCGAACGAAGGAAGAACACGATGAGAGGTTGAAAAGAGTGTTAGAAAGATGTAAAAAAGTCAATTTAAAACTAAATAAAAATAAGTGCCGATTTTGTTTACAAGAAATTAAGTACTTAGGCCATCGTATAACAAAGGATGGCCTTAGCCCAGACGATTCTCACATCACTGCTATAAAAAACATGCCCACTCCTGCAAATAGGAAAGATATAGAAAGATTTTTAGGACTAGTCACATACGTAGGCACGTTTATTCCGAATCTATCAGAAAAAACCCAACCAATAAGAGAATTATTGAAAAAGGAAATTGAATGGCATTGGGATGAACCACAAGATAAATGTTTTAATGATCTCAAAGATTGTTTGACCATGCGACCCGTCCTCCAATATTATAGCATGGATATTCCGATCACAATTTCGGTCGATGCAAGCAAATCCGGGCTCGGTTGTTGTCTCCTTCAAAATCACTTACCCGTTTGCTATGCGTCAAAGTCGTTAACAAAAACGGAGCAAAGGTATGCTCAAATTGAAAAGGAGCTTTATGCCTGCGTATTTGCTTGTGAAAAATTTTATTCTTATATTTATGGTAGGTCGGACATCACAATTGAAACTGATCACAAACCACTGATAAGCATCATAAAAAAGCCTATAGTAGACGCACCCTCCCGCCTTCAGAGAATGCTGTTGAGGTTGCAGCGCTATACGTTTCAACTTGTTTACAAGCCAGGGAAACACCTGTACATCGCGGACGCCTTGTCCCGCGCGCATGAGGGCGGCGGTGAGCGCGCCGAGCACGCGGGCCGCGACCGCCTGCACGACGAGGTGTGCGCCGTGACGCGCGCGCTGCACCGCGCCGCCGAGTCGCATCTCTCCGACACACAATTCGTTGCCATACAAAAACACACGGAGACTGATGACGAATTAAACCAATTAAAAAAATATATATTAAAAGGGTGGCCGGGAGATAAGAAAGACACAGTCGATGTTGTCAAACCTTATTGGACGTATAGGGACGAGTTAACCGCGGCGCAGGGATTAATTTGGAAAGGCGATAAAATAATAATTCCTAAGGCGCTAAGAAAGGAGATGATGTCGAGGATACACATCGGGCACATGGGTATGGAAAAATGTAAGCTGCGGGCTAGAGAATTGCTATTCTGGCCGTGTATGAATAATGATATCGATAATATAGTAGGCAATTGTAACATATGTTTGACCCATAGAAAAAACAATCAGAAGGAAGAGTTGGTGCCTCACGAAATTCCTGATAGGCCGTGGTTAAAGGTAGGCATTGACCTTTTTCAACTTAAGGGGGTTAACTACTTATTGCTGGTTGATTATTATAGTAAATTCATAGAAATCGACAAATTATCAACGACCACGTCTGAACATGTGATATCCTGTCTAAAAGACATATTTTGCCGCCAAGGGATACCCAGCATGGTAATGTCGGACGGTGGTCCTCAATTTACTTCGTTTAACTTTAAGCAATTTGCAAATGAGTGGGGTTTCACACACACAATGTCTTCTCCAAGATACCCACAATCTAACGGACAAATAGAACGGACTGTACAAACCGTAAAAAATATAATGATCAAAACAACCGAAGACTGTACTGACTATAGGTTAGGATTACTTGAGTACTTAAATACACCGCTATCAAATAACTTGGCTTCGCCAGCACAATTGTTACAGAGTAGAAAAATGCGAAGTGTTATCCCGATTTGTACAAAACTGTTAAAACCAAAAGTACAACCGAACGTTAAAAATGAACTAATAATTAAACAAAACATTCAAAAGAAATATTACGACAGAAACGCGAAAAACTTATCTATATTACTCTTAGGGGATAAGGTTAAAGTATTGTTAGACAAGAATAGAAAAATCTGGTCATCCGGTACCATTTCGCGAATACTAGGACCACGCCGGTATCAAATTAAAATGGTGAGTGGTAATGAAATAATTAGAAATCGTCGACTTATTATAAGAGACTCGCCACAGAGACATGACGCGCCTGATGATTTCTTCTTTGACTTTGATGACGTCACGGCGAGCGGCGAGCCCTCGCGCGGCGTAAACAATAATGTGCTGACTCGCAATAACACTGTTACTCGTTCCGGCAGGATAGTGAGGGCTCCGGATAGATGGGGCGACTGGCTCTGAGACCGTTCCGGTCCAGACTCGTACCACCAAAATAAACATCATATTCATTTTTATCACGATAACAGACATTAAAATCATAATATATATTTTTACCATTAAAGTTAATGAGAGAATGTGATTTGATGTAGTTTATGACGATATAGTCAATTAATTCCTTTACCATTCACTAATATTCAAACCTACTATAAGGTAACACAATGTTAAAATAAGTATCTAACATTTAAAATAATTAATATTATTTATGTTCTTAGGTAAGTACTTCATGAGAACTTGTAATTGCATGATATTTTTTTTTATTATACTTATAATTATGTTTGTATCATATTTGATAATATCATATTTTTAAGTTTTTGTTATATAAAAAAAAAAAAAAAAAAAAAAAAAAAAAAAAAAAAAAAAAAGTTGGTGTTTATGATTATTTATAGCTCATGTCCACCTATTTAATTATAGGGTATAGGATCTATAATATACAATGTTAGGCATGTAATAATAAAAACATTGTTGTCACTTAGCCGTAAGTCAAGCAATCAATTATGCATGTTTCCAACTCTATTTTTGTTATGTTTTTTAAGAAGGGAGATGTCATGTTATGGTATGTAGGTAGATCCACATATTGCAGTTCTACCCTGTTAAAAGATAATAAACGTCAGTCATTGCTCGAACCTCGTCTTTGATTTGTTGTGTCTCAAATACCTTAACACATTTAACTTTAATTGATTGGTTAAAAAAAAATTCCCTAACAAAATGTCATCAGAATTGTAGCTTGTTATGACAATTCTATTTTAAAGTATATCAAATTATATATTTGAATCTTACTAACTCTTTGAAAATAGGACCCGGGCTCAAATCCCGGTTAGGGAAGATCATTTGCATGGTGAGCGCGAATAATTGTTCCTGAGTCTTGGATGTTTCATATGTATTTAAGTTTACTTCTCTATGAAAGTTTATAATAGTCTAGTACCTATAGTGTAAGCCTAGAGCTTAGTTTGGGACTAGGTCAATTTGTACTACAATACATTATATATTTTATATATTTATTTAAAGGTCCACATAAAACCACCGTCGCACTACAAATAGGTGGAACGAAAAATAACTTAGAGGATACTATTTTCACAGCAGTGTTACTTCTTCTATAATTAGAATTAAAAAAAATTGCACCACATAATGTAAACATTAAGCAAAGTAAATATTTTCCGTTTCTATTTAAACATCAAATAAATAACAAATAAAACGATGATTACTCTTAACCAAATTCCATCAAATACAGATACAACTTCATAAAAAGAAAATAAAGCTAATACAGAAAGGCTTTCAGAGCGTTTAAAATAAATAGTGGCCTAGCTCTTATCATATCTGTAATAAAGGGACGGCCCCGACATATTAATTATATCCGAGGGCGACCGCGAAGAAACTGCAGAGCTCCTTATTTTCATATTAGGGCTTCTTACCCAATATCATGAAAAAGAAACGTTATTTTATCTCATTTTAACCAACCCTAAGTACCGGATTATAAGCAGTTTAAACAGGTTAGAGAATATAACAATGGTTCTCTGCCTTTTCACCGACAAATGTTTGACATATGCATCGTTTCGCAACTTATTAATTACTCAACTCTCACTCATTTGCCAACTCGCTTTTTTTTCTCTAACTACAAATATTTCAGGATTTTTATAACACTAACCTATCCTAACCTAAAAGGTTATACACGATTGCCCTGAAATAAATCCTGAATTCTTTACAGTTTCGGAAAAAAAGCAGGTTGTCAAATGATATGTATTAAATATGTATTAATCTAATTGAAATTATAATAAACATGTGTGAAACATTTCATTTATTGAATAAAAGTCACAGTGACAAACTTGACAGCAGAAAAGCAAAAACCCTCGCATAGACACGACAATATGTTTGTGAAATGAATCATTTGTGAAACAATAATGGTTATTAAATGATAGGATACCGATAACATTATATAGTGATAGGGCCATGGCACCAGTGTTGAATAGGGAATAATGATGGAGATTTTATTCTTATTATAGCAAACATAAGAGTTATTGATTGAATAAATAAGTAAATATCAGGGGACAATGTCACACAAATTGACCTGAGGGGCTATTGTCTAACGCACTCGCAATCGCAACCGGCTTCAAAGTGGAGCAATTGTTTTCATATTGTATGCAGACGAGCGTTCGATTTTCAAAATGAAAACGATCGTGATTGCGAGTGCGTTAGACAATAAGCCCTCTGGTTCCCAAACTTAGTTTTAGGCTTGTACTAGAAAACGATAAGCATGCTTAAAATAAAAAGAAAAAATCCAGGACTTAGGAACAAATATAGATAGCTACGTATGCAGGGTCATTACCAATTAGACTAACGTGTCGTCAATTTGAATTGCAACAATCAATTTAACCGTATGATGTTTGAAAAAGAGGTTAAGTGTCTATTATTATATGTCTACACGAGTGGTAGAAAAGAGCCACCCCATGTCTTCCCGTGGATCCTGTGGTACTGTTAGGCGATGGGCTTGCAACCTGTCACTAATACACTGGTAAACATCTTAGCCTGTTTGTGCACAATGTGGTTACAGAATTATCAACAAGTCTCTTTAGAGTTTTTGGTATTTCCGTACATCTGCCCACCCCTCTCTGGGAATGAAGGCATGATGTTATGTACCTTCATAAATTTTACGCAAGTTGATGAAAATATTTTTATAAAACAATTAAATTTATATAAACTAGGCCTACACGAACGTGTAAAAAAGACTTCTCATGCCTTGGACTACCAACAAGTACAAAAACCAAAGTCAAGAGCGTTTACAAGAACTTACATGAGAACTAAGTATTAAAGACAAATATTAGGGACAATTGCGGGTAAAAGTACCCTTCGAGATAAAACGACTATACCGAATTTCATCGAAATCGGTTCAGCAGTTCATCCAGGAAAGAGTAACAGACAAGACTGACAGACAAAAAGACAGAAGTATAGAAGGATTGACAGACAGATAGAGTAACTTTAGTATTAAGACGACGACACGTTGGCCTAGTTGGGTGACCCTGCCAACAAAGCCAGCGGTCCCGGGTTCAAATCCCGGTAAGGGCAGATATTTGTGTGATGAGCACGAGTAATTGTTCCTGAGTCTTGGATGTTTTCTATGTATTTAAGTATTTATTTCTCTACATAAGTATGTTTATCGGTTGTCTAGTACCCATAGTACAAGCCTAGAGCTTAGTTTGGGACTAGGTCAATTTGTGTGACATTGTCCCCTGATATTTATTTATAATTTAAAAATTAAAAGATAAAGGATGTTTGTTCAGCAGGTAGGCACCGGCACTTTTACACGTCAAAATTCTACCAGCACTTCTCAAGAGGAGACCACTGCTAAGAAGAGACGCCGCAAGAAACTCAAAAGGCAGTAATTTTTAGGGTTCCGTACCCAAAGGGTAAAAACGGGACCCTATTACTAAGACTTCCCTTTATCTCAAGAACCGCGATAGCTAGACAGTTGAAATTTTCACAAATCATGTATTTTTGTTGCCTCTATAACAATAAATACTAAAAACAAAATTAGACAAATATTAAAGGAGGGCTCCCATACAACAAATGTGATTTGACGTTTTTTGCTCGATATTAATAATGACAACAGGTAGACACTTAAAATATTAAAAAACACAAAACACTCAGGTGTATTTTTACTTTAAAAATAAAATTTAAATAAAATAAACTTAAGTTAGGCTCTAATACAACATTTTTTTTTGCCGATTTTTGCTCGATCTTAATACAGACACCGTG
This sequence comes from Acleris holmiana, assembly GCA_949316455.1. Taxonomy (NCBI): domain Eukaryota; kingdom Metazoa; phylum Arthropoda; class Insecta; order Lepidoptera; family Tortricidae; genus Acleris; species Acleris holmiana. The sequence continues at coordinate 18,159,352 of OX438767.1, forward strand.
GTTGTATAGATAATGATACGGAACCCCTCGTGCGCGAGTCCGACCCGCACTTGGCTGGATTTTAAATATTGTTTATGACAGTGATAAAACGTAATTAAGCATTATATAAAACTATGAATATATAATGAAAATATCATGCGTAGTTGAACAGGAAAACGTGTCAGAATGATTACAAGTGCAAATAAATAAATATTTATTCTAACCTAAGTCCCAGACAACCACGTTAAATAAAGTTTCGACACGTTCTCCTAAAGAAACCGTGTCCCGTAGACAAGGTACAATGTTTAAATGATTTTGTGACTTACTTTTTATCAATCCTAGCACGAGTAAATATATATATGTATATACATATGTTTTATGTTAAGGAGAAGGCACACGAGCACTCAGGCCACCTGATAGTAAGTGGAATCTGAGACCCAAAGACATTTGAATTCTCAAGACTATAATCCTAGGACCTCAAATGCGTTGCCAACCCTGAGGACCAAGATGGAATGCCTCTATGCTAGTAATTTCACCTGTTGTCTTATTCCCACACCGGAACACAATAATGCGAACGCTGTTGCTTGGCGGGTGTTTTTTTATTTTTAGTTTATTTATTTATTTCTAACAATAACACAGTCTAAAAGTAACAGGTACTAAATTACTGTGAAATGCATAACATTACAAGATATAAAATATGGGTACACGGTTTCTAGCACAAACACTACCAGGGCTGGGATTCTACACGGTAATAACGATAACGTTTTTGACGTGTTTCCGTATTGTCAACATTTTCATAACTCTTATGTCATTTACAATAATGGCGGCTGTGACATAAACGATTCTAAAACACGTCAAACACGATATCATTATAAGGCAGTTGAATAGAGGCCCAGGGTTGGAATTCTACAAGGTAATAACGATATCGTTTTTGACCTGTTTCCGTATTGTCAACGTTTTCATAATTCTTATGTCATTTACAATAACGACGACTGCGACATAAACGATTCTTAAACGTGTCAAACACGATATCGTTTTAACGCACCTGAATAGAGGCCCAGTAAATTTAATCTACACATTTATAAACAATTACTTGACGACAACATGGTGGATGGTTAATGGTTAAGATGATGGTAGCGATCTGGATGGACTCTACAAATGCATTCATCGACAACATCCACGGCTGAGAAATAAGTTCTCAAACTTGTCACACGAATATTAATTTGCCCTAGGTATTGAGAAATCCGGGTGGGGCCGCTCTAGCGTCGTGGGAACCACTATTATGGCGTCTCTATTCTACTCTGTAAAACGATATTGCCTTCGACCTGTTATCGCATCGTTTTAAACACGGCTGCCATTACTGTCAAGTAAATAAGAGCTAGCGGAATGCTGATAACACAATAGCAAATGCAATAAAGGAACTAAAGTCATCGTCTAATTAAATAAAAATATTTCAGTACTCTAGTTACTGGAGTCTCAATTGCAAAAAAAACATTGGAATAGCATATTTCCAGTAGCAACTGTGCCGTTTTATTTTCCCTTTGAAAATGATAGCACGATCATTCCTGTTTGCACTCGGCTTCCGCAAAATATTCAGTGGGAAATAAACCTCGCCGTTACTTTCACAACGACGGGGGAGTTTTTTAGGGTTCGCTTCTGAAGGGAGCTACTTTTCACATTTCCTTAGCTTTCGATAAGTCTTTTAATTGCACGATTAAAAAACTCCTATAGCGAGTTTGTTTAAGAGCCGTATATTACCGATTGTCATGGAACTTTGTCAAGAATCTCTTGTTAAAAAGACACTGAAATTGGTTTAGCCATTTGGACGCAGCTTTATTGCTGATTGACGAACAGACACTTTGATATAAGAACGTATAAAATTTAAACAATGTACACAGACGTCAACAATTGTTATTATTAAATGCATTACAATTTGGCAAACACATGTTTCAAAGAAAAGTAGGGAACGAACTAAGAGCCTCAGAAATATTTACTTTCTTTGAGATTTAAGTAAGTGACATTTAAATAATACGTTATTAGAGTTCTGCAGCGTTTAATCTAGTAATATAAATTTACAAACAGTGTCTAGTAGTTCAGTTTAGTTTTAAAATAAACTGTTACGTATTTATTTACCAATTTAACAAGTGTTGTGTAAAAAGTTTATCAATATTCGACTTTCCTACCCGTGCTGCAATTTGAGCAAAGGTAAATAAAGTAAAGCTTTGTGTATTTCTTTCCTTTTCTCTTTCATGAAAATTGTATTAGTTTCTTTGGTCTTGTATTAAACATATTCCATTTTCTTTGGTCTTGTATTAAACATATTCCATTTTCAAAAACGTTTACAGATAAATTAAAGTCATTGTCCATTTCTGGTTTGGTTCTAATATCAATTTGCTCAAATATTGTATTTAGGGAAATCAAATAAGGCCATCTCTAGGTTAGTCTAAAGATGGCCTGATTTGAGTCTCTTGTATTGGCTTTTGTATTCATCATTTCAGTCGAAAGACATCCATAGCTGGACATAGGCCTCTCTAAGGTTTATCACAAGGCCCGGTCCTGCGCTTGCATCCATCGGTTTCCTGCAAACTTAGCCACGTCGTCGTTCCACCTTGTTGGAGGCCTACCCACGTCTTCAGGTACGTGGATGCTACTCGAGAAGTTTTCGACCTTATCGGCCATCCGTTCTGTGAGCGAAATTGAAATCTTTCTATTACTACTCCTATTAGTTAGAAAGGACATGGAATGTGGTACTCGCCCCAACGTCCCACTACCGCTCGTACGCGATATTGAGTCCAAAGATAACCAGGGCGTGTATCTGCATTTGCTGTTCCTATTTGTATAACCTATTCAACGGCTTCACCATGATTGCTGTTAAGCGGGTACCATAACGCCCAATCCGTGTGGTTGCCGGGTAAGAGTAATACAACTCCATATCTTCCCGTGAATGTCGTAAGACGCAACTAGGGCTTGAAATACTGTAACGGCTGAAACCTATATTCAAACCGCGGATAGATAAGGCTTACTTCGGGTTGAAATTTGACATTTGCCGATACAAAATGTGTCAAATTTTAATCCGAAGTAAGGCTATCTGTCCGGGATTTAAATACAGGGTTCGGCCGTCAGGCGATAGGCTTGCAACCTGTCACTAATACACTTGTAAATATCTTAGCCTGATTGTGCAAAATGTGGTTAAAGTATCAACAAGTATTTTAGAGTTGTTGGCATTTCTGTAGCTCTGCCTACCCCACTTTGGGACGGAAGGCGTGATGTTGTGTATGTATGTATGCAAAACACCCAATGCCCTTTGCCATTTTATTATTATCCTACCAAACAATTAGTTGTCACTTGATCAAAAGCAGAATTAATAACACAAACCGCGGAACCCAACAACTAAAACGCAGATCATTAAAATTTATCCAAATATAAAATAACGTCCGGGCAGGTTTAAACCGGACGATAAATTAAGCCTGCACAATACACGCCGGATAAATCGCTGTCACGTAAGAACGTGGCATTAGGGCAGAGCTCAAGTAGGGAAAGCTAGCTCGCTTTGTAGAAGCCTCATAAACATTATAACGAAAGAAGGAAGGAAGACAGAAGACATTTAGAAACACAATACGATGTAACAAGGCGTATAACGACACAAGGACAAACCATTTTTTGATTGCTCGTATTAATGGCGAATAATAGCGATGAGCAATGTAAACAAATACAGGTGCTTTTAAAAAAGCCGGTCAAGTTTGAGAAGAACTCGCGCACCGAGGGTTCCGTACAAACTTATAAGAATGTAAAATTTTACTGAGGGACGAACTTGACTTTGCCGTTGAACAACTGTTGTCTCCATACATCGACATAGGTCGCGATTAGTTTACCAACTGAATAAAAGTTTGAAATCGTAAAATGTTTTTTTTTTGTGATATTGCTAAAAATTTACGGCTTTCGCTATTTTTTCCTTTATCTGTACTATAAGACGTTGCTTCGTACCAAATTTCAAGATTCTAGATCGACTGGACGTACCCTTTAGGTTATGATTCCCTTGAGAGTTTCAAAAATTTGCAGAAATTTGCGGCATAAACAGCTGTATCTTTTGATTGCGCTGGCTTAGAAGTTTATTTTTTTACAGATTCAAGGGACAGTAGACTTGAGTATTTGATATAAATTTCAGCTTGATACCTTCACGCGTTCCTGAGAAAAAAGGTCTTGACAGACGGACGGACGGGCGGCCGGACAACAAAGTGATCCTTTCGAAGTGTGGAACCCCGAAAAGATCGTGTATAAACTTACCTTTGAGCCTAACTTGAATATTGTACCGTTATTCGGGGTAAATAGAAATACAACCTAAAATAAGTGATAACTTGTTACTTATAACAGCAACAAAACTATTACATTAACAAGTCTATTGAAACATTACGTTAAAATTTCAGTCTTATAATTAGTAGAATATGCTTGATTTTAGACTGTATTTCTGTTCACTCCGCGGGTTTCTATTCACCGGTACTAGTTAAGGGGTTAGATACTCGAGTGTGTGTGTGGGAAGATTGCTCCCCATTTTTTTTGTATATCTATTATGCCAGAGTAACTACATCCTACTACAGCTTGTGTATTGCTATCCCTTAAGGACTGTCTATTATACAAATTATATTTGTATTTTTGCCCGTGTGGTTGCCGGGTTAGAATAGTGCCACTCCATGTCTTCCCGTGGATGTCGTAAGAGGCGATTCAGGGAATAAGAGCTTGTAGTATTGTTAGGCGATGGGCTTGCAACCTGTCACTAATACACTAGTAAATTTCTTGGCCTGATTGTACAAAATGTGGTTACAGAATTATCAACAAGTATTTTTAGAGTTGTTGGTATTTCTGTAGCTCTGCCTACCCCACTCTGGGAATGAAGGCGTGATGTTATGTATGTATGTATGTATTTGTATCAAATTTCACGTCAATCCGCTGAGGTGTTGAGGCGTGAAACGTAACAAACGGTCACACCTTAACTCCTGAAAATAATAGTTTACCAAAATTTCTGTACTTTAAACAAGCTGTATAGACAAAGAACAGGGCCGAGATTCTACACGGTAAAAACGATACCGTATTTGACGTGTTTCCGTATTGTCAACGTTTTCATAACTCTTATGTCATTTACAAAAATGGCGACTGTGACATAAACGATTCTAAAACACGTCAAACACGATATCGTTATAACGCAGTTGAATAGAGGCCCAGTAAAATATCACAGAATGTAATTATTCAATAACTGTTTCACGTCTTACTTATTTCGACTTTATACAGGCTGTTCACATAAAGAACAGTGGAACATCTCAGGATATAATTATCCTCAACGCTGCACTAAGCTCGGGCTGATCTAAGTTGCGGGGATGGAAGCAATAACAGTGGCACGCCGCAGCTAGGAGCCGAGTTGTTATTGCACTGTATTATTTATGTGGGGGTCGATGAACTGTGATTTAGGAGGAGGTGATATGAGACAATTTAGGCCAGCTGGCAAATATTAGCTGAGGAGTTAATTAAGCCTTGACGTCAGAGTGGGGCTTTGTTTAATTGCTACTGAATACTGACTGAATCACGGTTTTTTGTTTGAATATAACACGGTTAGCTTAATCGAAGTAACTCTGTTTACAAAGCTAGCTGTCCCAGGTTTCATTTTAGGTAAAGGCAAATATTTATTTGAAAAACGGTTATGAGTCTTGAACGTTTTCGATGTATTTAAGTTTTTTCATTACATGTGTATGATTTTTTTTTTCATTTTTGTTTGCACCACATACTTTGGTTTAATGTTTATGTTGCTGCGTCTTCTACCGAAGGTTCTCTGGAAGAGATCGCTTATAGCGATAACACCGTCTGTTGTCTACTGTGTAAGAATTTCATGTTTTGTCTTTTCATGTTTATTTTCTTTGTGTGGTGTTAAATAAAGCGTATTTTTATTGTATTGTATATCATTGCCATTATTGAGCAGCAGTTTAAATATGACCCATGTGGTTGCCGGGTTAGAATAGCGCCCCGACATGACGTCTTCCCATAGATGACGTAAGAGGCGACTAAGGAAATAAAGGCTTGTAGTACTGGGCCTCTATTCAACTGCGTTATAACGATATCGTGTTTGACGTGTTTTAGAATCGTCTATGTCACAGTCGCCATTATTGTAAATGACATAAGAGTTATGAAAACGTTGACAATACGGAAACACGTCAAATACGATATCGTTATTACCGTGTAGAATCCCAGCCCTGTTAGGCTTCGAGCTTGCAACTTGTCACTAATACACTAGTAAACTTCTTGGCCTGATTGTGCAAAATGTGGTTACAGAATTATCAGCAAGTTAGAGTTGTTGGTATTATGTAGCTCTGCCTACCCCACTCGGGGAACGAAGGCGTGACGTTATGTATGTATGTTAAAACATGACGTTGAAGTGACAACGCACTACATTATGGAGCTAATTATGAGGTCGACCATACCTATAGTACAAGCTTAGAGCTTAGTTTGGGAGTAACTCGATTTGTGGAAGATCGCCCTATACATACCTATTGTTTTGGTATTATTAATGGTGGACCGGTGAGATTACTAGCATAGAGGCATTCCATATTAGTTCTCAGGGTTGGCAGTTGGAGTCTTAAGATTATAGTCTTGAGAATGCAAATGTGTATGGGGCTCAGATCCCACTTACCATCAGGTGATCTGTGTGCTCGTTTGCCTTCTTTTTGACATAAAAAATGACATTCATCGAAATTTATTTCATAGATTGTATCATCATTTCATCAAATTTCATTTCATAAAACGCTATTTTCTGCTGAAGCCATGATGTTTTCAGAATAATATCTTCAACATGAATTACATAGGTTTGGTTAGACTTTTAATTACGAAAAAAATGAGAAATGCTTTTCGATGAAATAATAATTTCTGCCTAATGATACGCTCGTTAAAACGTGTTAAGATAAAAATAATAGGTTCCCAAAAGATCTGATGTGTTATTATGAAATAGCTATGCAATTCAGTTTACGCTGCGAGAAAAAGACAGAGTTATATAACTGATATAGCTTTGTCCTCTACAATCGCCGTAAAATCTACAATAAAATCTAAAATCTACAATCGGCTGCTGGTCGAGCCGCGCGGGCGCACCAACCTGCTCGGTATGTCTCCGCTGACGCGAGCTGTGCGAACCCTCAACCAAATTGCGGAGACCATTGATTTGTTTTCTTGTTCTCTGAATGAATTCACAAAGGCTGCATTATTTATATTACGTTATAGGTATAATAATAGAGATTAGTTGATCGGTACCAAAAAGTAGTTACACTATTGTCTTAGGATAAGCCCTGTAAAAATAGTTGTAAGTGTGGATAATAAATAAATAAAAAATAAAAAATAAAATAAAATGAACTGCAAAGCCATGTCATAATAACCCTGTACAATTTTTAGGGTTCCGTAGTCAAACTAGGAACCCTTATTGTTTCGCCATGTCCGTCCGTCCGTCCATCTGTCCGCAGCCTAGCGCAAAGACTATTAGTACTAGAAAGCTGTAATTTGGCATGAACATGCATATTAGTCACGTCAACAAAGTGGTACAATAAAATGTTTTTTTTTTTTATTATTCTACCTCCCCTACACGTAACTTGAGGATGTATTTTTTTTCTCTTCTACCTTATAGTGTAGGGGTTGGATAGGTCTTTCAAAAATATTACGGGTTTGTGGAAACAGTTTTGTGTTTAAATAATACGAAATGTTAAGCTTTGAAACGCTAATTTTTGTTAGACTCAAGTGTCCTCCCCCCAATATTATCCAAGACGGCACCAATTGACTTTAAATAAAAAATTTGTTATTACTTGTTGATTTTTATGTTTGTAGTAGTTAACGGCTTCGGAACCCTACACTGAGCATGGTCCAACATGATCTTGCCCGGTTTTTTTTTTATATAGCGGTACTAATTCTCCAACTCAGTGTAAGTAAAGATATATACACATATACGTCTCGGCTCTTGAGCAAGATATAATGTCATATGTGATTGTCAACTATTTGTTAATGCACACATACTATAATTATCTATGTGACGTTGACTGCACAAATAATTCATGTAGGTTATCTTTGTGACAATAATTTAGCTATTATTAACTTGTCGGCAAACATGCCTCGCCGTCAAGCCACATATCGGAATCCTAGGCGCTGATGTATCACATGACATTCAATTCCGTAGTAATTTGGAAGACACGGTGGCCTAGTTGGTTGTGACCCTGCCTCCGAAACCAGCGGTCCTGGGTTCAAATCCCGGTAAGGGCAGATATTTGTGTGCTGAGCGCGAATGTTTGTTCCTGAGGCTTGGATGTTTTTTATGTATTTACATAACATCACGCCTTCATTCCCTGAGTGGGGTAGGCAGAGCTACAGAATTATTAAAAAAACTTGTTGATAATTCTGCAACCACATTTTACACAAACAGGCTAAGATGTTTACCAGTGTATTAATGACAGGTTGCAAGCCCATCGCCTAACAGTACTACAAGTCTTTATTCCCTTAGTCGCCTCTTACGATTTTCACGGGAAGATAAGGAGTGGCACTATTCTAATCCAGGAACCACACGGAAAACTATTCTATGTATTTAAGTATGTAACTCTGTAGTTTGGGACTAGGTAGGTCAATTTGTGTGAGATTATCCCCTGATATTTATTTACAAGCCCAAATTTCAAGTGGAAGTTTTTTTTAATTCCTTTTGCTAGAAAGATAATTCCGCTTGTAATTTGTGACTTGTTTACTTTATAAAACAGGGCCCAGGAAGCTTGACGTGCTTAAGAGAGTTTGATGGTACTTCACAGCTGACCACTGCCTCCAACTTTTAGGCGCCACATCTTGAATACCGTTCTTATCTCTGGGCTGGGGTACCCAAATACCTTCTTCTTTCATTTGACCGGATACAACGCAAAGCGGTTCGAATCGTCAACGACCCAGCGATTCTCTATCCGAAAGGATGTCAGTTCACTTTGCGTGCATAGGCTTTATAACGGGCAGTGATCCGGCCACTGACTTCCACCATCGAAGCCAGTTTCCATCAACATCACCTTATTGAATGGCGTTTGTCGACCGTGCGTTTCACTAGGCACTTTTTGCCTCGTACAGTGGAACTGTGGAACGAGCTCACTTTGGCGGTACTTCCAACCAGTTATGACGGTGCGTTCAAGAAAGCTTTCATTTACCTAATTTACCGACCTAATGAACCGACAACTTCTTGAGTTTTTGCTGTTTATCGGCGGCGATGACAACTTCCTATTAGGACTCTTATATTTTTTTTTTACAAATGACTGGATTGCAAATTTGATTTAGAATTAAAGTTGCACTTGTTATTGTATTAGATGATTTGTCTTTGCACCCCAATAATTTTACTTTATCGAAATATTAAAAGTACCTATTTGTTATAGTTTCACAGTCTAAAAACGATCTTCATCGTTGACTTGATGTAAAAAGACGAATGTTGTTGTTCGTTGTTTTTTTTTAATAAAATCTATGCAGATAACCAAAAAATGGCTTCACTGCGCGAATGACAAATTTAAAATAAGCGCTTGCCCGTAATTGAACATGAAAATCGTAAAACCTCATCATAAGTCATAATAAGATAGTAATTAATTCAAACAAGAACTATCAGATCACACGAACTCATAAAAAAACATTTAGCGTCCAAACGAGGCTAAAAAAGGGGCCAAGACAAAAAGGAAACAAGCAAGCCTAATGGGCCAAGTTCGAGAAACACTTTGGCTAAACATTCACTAATGGAAATGGAAGGAAGCCAGCTACAGAGTGTAGCAACCGTGGGCCGAGTTGTTTTTTACGCACGTTCACTGTTGCCAAATTGTGGTGGTGTTTTTTGTGCCGACCGACAGTAACGTATGACGCGTTGAGTAACACCGACGCCTTTGGTACCTTGGGAAATTGGAATACACGATTTGGTGATAGAAGGATTACAGGGTGATTTGGTAAGGTAGATGTGGATTTAAATAAATTGATGTATGTTTTCAATTTGAAAAATTGGCACATTCTTTATCATGTAAATTATTATTTAATTAATTTGACTCGAAATTATATCTTTATCAAATTGCATGGAAGACACGGTGGCCTAGTTGGGAGTTACCCTGCCTCCGAAGCCAGCAGTCCTGGGTGCAAATCCCGGTAAGGGCAGATATTTGTGTGATGAGCGAGAATATTTGTTCATGATTCTCGGATGTTTTCTTTGTATTCAAGTATGTATTTCTCTATAATAAGTATGTTTGTTGTTGTCTAGTAGGTACCCTTAGTACAAGCCTAGAGCTTAGTTTGGGACTAGGTCAATTTGTGTGAGATTGTCCCCTGATATTTATATTTATATCTAAGTCGGGTAGGACAGACAGACAGACAGACAGTCAGACAGACAGTCACTTTCAAATTTATAATATTAGTGTAGATAAATATATGTATTAAGTATTCATTAATTTTTCAACACTGCTAGTCAGAGGCCTACCTTTATCTAATAGGTATTTTCATACGTAAATTGGTCTTTCGGATACACTTTGACATTGTAAGGTCTTTAGTGCAATTAACCCTTTTAAACACTCAGCAATTCGAATGTGCGACGGTTATCATAGAACCACATATAACCATATTAGTGGCCTGAGTGCTGTCTTGTGACAGCTGAGCACTCAGGTATTATAATCACTTATCGGTAAATAGCAAATGCTGAGGTTCGAACTCTGTCTAGATCTTACGACCCATAAGCCTTTATTTAGGTAAAGAGACACATAAAAAAGAGTCTATACTTAAATTCATAAAGAGACAACTACATGGATCCTGGGATTCCAATCGTGTAAATACATCCTTATAGAGCGGTAATAAGCCTATATTACACTATAAGGAGGCATTTAAATAATTATAATGACTTCGTGTAACTAAAAATATAAGCACTGAACATCACGGAACACGCGATGTCAAGTTATTAGCCGAGTTTGCTATTATATTGTATTGTAGTATTTTAAAATAAAGCCTGTGTTTATTAGGTTGGCAAATTCAACATCCCATGGCAAAAATGCCACAGCGATATTTTGCAGCTTTAAATGTTTCTACTGAGTCTAGCGGTGTATCTGGCGTGAGGTAATATTAATAAATAATTCCGTGCGGTTTTGGCATCGTTTTGTCCAAACACAATGTGCTATTATTAAGTCAGCATTATTGCTGGTTCCACAAAAATTATAACGAGATTTAATGTTATCTTTAGAGTTTGCGTCAGAATTGATTTACTTAGAGCAAAATACAGCCTGTATACTCGTAGGAAAATTACGGTCAATGTTATGTTTTACTTGGGTCATCCTGTATTATAATTTTGTCAAGAGAATTCTGATGCCACAAAGCAAAGATTTGGTAAACTCGGCTAATACCATGTTTCAAGCTTCTTTTAGAGTTATACGAAACAATTTTAATCGTGTATATACATCCTTATAGTGCAGTAATAAGCCTATAAGGTTGTATTTAAATGATTAAAATAAGTTCGTGTAACTCTATAAATATAAGCATGAAACATGGTATCACAGAGTTACGCGAGTCATGTAATTAGCCGAGTTTACCCCAATGTATGGTATTAATAATTTACTGTAAGAACAACTTGCTGATGAATTTTAATGTTACCAATATCATTTAGAATGTACATATTATTATTTACCTGTTACTCTGTGTTACTAAAAATAAGTTTTTTTTTGGTTATATTGTCTATTATTAGGAAAACGTGGGTTATTAACATAACAGCCGATTTTATGTCGTCATTGTCGTATCGATATACATTCTCACGTACAAGCCAGGAGACATAATTAGAATTATGACTCGATTGGATTCGAACCCGCGCTCCGTACGCTAGTCACGGTCTTGCTCAATTTGCCGAATTCATGGTTTATTTCTTATGGCTTTTTATATTTGCCCAATATAGTTTTCCAATATGACAGCAATTTGAGAAAATTCGACTGCTTGTTAGTTTTATTTTGATACGGGAAAGACTTTGAATTCAAACTAGTGTGTACTATTCTTGGATTGATACAGAAAATAGAAAGCAAGAGAAAAGGATAAAGTTCTTAATATAGCACTATACACAGTTAAAAATATGCTACGCATATTCGATATCTATATATATATATATATGGATTGAAAGAAAAACACCAAGGTGTGATAATTGTCTCAAAATTTCAAATCGACATATATGTATATGCGTAGCATATTTTTAACTGTTGTACAGTGTTATATTAAGAAATGTATCTTTACTTTTTTTTTCTATTTGCTGTTTTAATCCAAGAATACACACTAGTTTGAATTCTTGGATTGACTGTGTGATATGTCGATTGAAAGAAAAACACCAAGGAATGATCATTGTCTCAGAATTTCAAAAAGTTGACAAAGCACTAAACAAAAAAAACAATTTCTTAACTAACTATGTCCAATTTACAGTTTATTGTTTCAAAGCCGAAACAATATAACAGAACAGTAAATGTCAAACGTTCCAACCGTTTCCAGTCAGCAATAACTTGGAAACTTCACCAATATCGCGATCTATTAAATCACAAACAGAAACAAGACTCCGAGTGCTACAACTTGTTAATGAATTATATATGATTATATATTATTATTATTATTATTATTATTATTATATATTATTTATTACATTATGATTGCAATAAATGATTGAGTATTGAGTATTGAGTATTGAAATTCCCAGAGTTTTTTTTCAACAATTGTTTGATTATTTGTGAATTGAAATCAGGGCCTCTATGTTTGACGTGTTTTTGCATCGTTTGTAACTCGGTCGCTATGACGTAAGAGTTATCAAAACTTTGATAATACGGAAACAGGTCATAGACGATATCGTTATTACCGCGTAGAATCCCAGCCCAGGTGAATTAAGAAAATTTATGACGTTACACTTATTATAACAATATTAAAGGTAAGGATTCACAATACATCTAAAAACATCCTGTATCTTTAACCCGTGGAGCGATGTGTTACAGTTTTCTTCCATCAAAATTACAGTTTACCTCAAATGAGTAAGTCACGTAATATCAAAAACCGGGCTAGAGCATGTCGGACCATGCTCAGTGTAGGGTTCCGAAGCCATTGAGTACTTACTGCAAACATAAACTCACCAAGTAATAACTAATTTTCTATTTAAAGTCATTTGGTGCCATCTTAGATGATTATAGTAGGTATAAACCCTTTAATCTCCTGTATCTCAAGAGCCAATGATGTTTACATAGTCGTGCTAGTTTTAAGTTTTTTTCAGATTTTTTGTATTTGTAGTTTTGGCTGTAGGGGACACTTGAGTCTAACAAACCAACATACAAAAAAAAACAATCCCAAGTTATGTGTAGGGGAGGTACCCTAAAAAAAATATGTTTTTCCTTTTATTGTACCAAAATACAGCATTCTAGTACTAAGAGTCTCTGCGCTAGGCTGCGGACGGACGGACATGGCGAAACTAAAAGGGTTCCTAGTTTGACTACGGAACCCTAAAAATCAACGTGCAGGACAAATACAACATTTTGTGTGTGCGTTAAGTCAGTTAGTACCTTAGTTTAAGTCAACCAAAGTGATTTAATAACCTAACCTAACCTTATTATCTGTGATATTGTTGTTAATGTAAATAGGTACCTAACCAGACATTGTACTAAATGATAACTTGACATAATAATGAATGAGTATGAGTGTGATTCTTTTTAAATTAAAACAAATGGGTTTAACATAATCTACGCTTTCAACACGTGTCTTTTTGCAGTATTTAACCCATTATGTTGTTAATGAAATATAAATATAAATATCAGGGGACAATTTCACACAAATTGACCTAGTCCCAAACTAAGCTCTAGGCTTGTACTATGGATACTAGACAACGATAAACATACCTTATATAGAGAAATAAATACTTAAATACATAGAAAACATCCAAGACTCAGGAACAAATATTCGCGCTCATCACACAAATATCTGCCCTTACCGGGATTTGAACCCAGGACCGCTGGCTTCGGAGGCAGGGTAACTCCCAACTAGGCCACCGTGTCGTCAAAAATACTTAATTAATATATAGACCATAATACTGTCCTTTCGCAAGTATAGTGTCATCACTTTTTTATCGCGCCGCCTTAGCACGTGTCGCCTTTTGTCAAAGGATGCCGCAGCGTACAAACAAAGAATGCGAGCGGTGTACCCGCAAGTGAATTTGACAGTTTACATCGAATTAAATTCGTGTTTTATTACAATAAACACAAGTGCGTGCCGTTGTAGCGACACTGTCTAAGTTAATAGACTATACTATTTAATCGTTTATTTCGAAATTAATGGAAATTTCAACACAAGTACATTGACAATTAGTCTCGATTGTGATTTGTGATCAAAATCACAAAATCAATGATCACGATCGAGATTGATTGAGTACATAAAGTTCACTGTCTGATTGATTTACCCAGGGCCTTATCTTACATTGACTTTTCTCCTATTGCATAACTGTCAAGTAAATATATTAAGAGCTATCGTAATGTTGACAATACAATAACAGTAGGTGAAAAGACAATTAATACAAGCCCTGGGGCTCTATTTTACCCAGTAATACCATATTGCTTTTAACACGTTATCGTATACTCGGCCACCATTACTGTCAAGTTAATAAGAGCTATCGCAACGTTGACAATATCCTCGTAAGGTTCACCATACTACGAACAGGAAGATTTTTGTCAATGGGAGTTTGTATCTAGCAGCAAGGAAATAAAGTTCAAATACGTTTGCTCTACCAATTTAAATTTTTTACACAGAAAAAAGCACTTTATTCAATTTAAAAAGTAATTTAAATCAGGCCTTTCGAGGACATGATACCATGTCAATAGCAATATGATTTTACCAAGCCTATGGGCCTCCATTTTTTTCTGACAACGAGAAGGCACTCGAACACTCAGGCCACCTGATGGTAAGTAGAATTTGAGACCCATAGACACGAATTCTTGAAGACTATAATATAATACTAAGACCTCAAATGCGTTACCAACCCTGAGGACTAAGATGGAATGCCTCTATGCTAGTAATTTCACCGGTTGTCTTATCCCCACACCGGAACACAACAATGCGAACACTGTTGCTTGGCCGAAGGTTAATGGCTAAGATGGTAGCAGCAATCCGGTCGGAACCCCGCACAGGGTCTTACAAACACTAAATATCCATGTCATTTGAAACATACCACGGTGGTTGTGGAAGCGTTTAAATTTTTGCCCCAATTCTGCATTGCAAAATACCTAATGTCTGCCTTTGCTCTGCAGTTTACCCTCATTAAAGAGATTATTGAACCCTCGAAGTTGTTCCAGGCCTCCATCAGTCAATCAAACCTCCTCTAATCAAAGATTGACACGCTAAACAGTAAACAACATTAAACCTAAATGTACTAATAAATGTAAAGAGTGAAGTATACGAGTTGTTGGGCATTTAATAATGAATTTCTATCGATTAGGGTTTGATTTGAAATTTGACACTCAGAAATCTTTTATGATTAAATGTATTTTTTTAATATCCTTATAGCCAAAGTATCATGGAAGTGTGTGTGGATTACAGTGAAGTGTAAGTAAGTAGATTTTTTAATTTATGTAAAAAAGACAAAACATATTCAAAAATCTCATTATGTTTTTTTTTGAGTTAAAAAAAAGTAAGATAACTGTTTTAAGCCGGGTACTTTTACTCTTAGGAAAATGCATATTTTAATAATTAAATAATACCTACATCAAAACGACGACGGTTCTAAAAACAAATAATTTACCTAACATTAAAGTACTTAGTTTCAAAAGTGGGCATAGCTAGAAGAGTAACCCAGATTCAGTACAGCATTCGAATTTCAAACTTGGCACGCTTGCCAGTAACACCGAAATGTCAAACCATGTAAAAAAAAACAAAAACGACACGCGTTTTCGATGATCGAGAGTGTTGCCAGCCCTACAAAATTGCGAGACGTCCCAGCTAATAACGTAAAAAGTAAATTTGACCATTAGCAAGTTGGCAAGTAAATCAGGGAGGCAGTTCTCGGCACCTGACCCCGAAGCGCGACCTCGTTGAAATATAGCTTTTTTTTGTTTAGGGTCGTGGTATGTTATTGACGGTAGTTTTTGTAAACAACCGATGGATGGCGCTGCTTCTTGGTTGAGTTGATATTGTGTTGTTGTTTCATTGCATTACTCTAATGCAACGTTTTGCTATGAAACTCGCAATCATAATATTTTTAAGTAATGTTTAAAGTTTAAAGTACTGAAGAAAAATAAACTTTGGTTCTGAAAGATGGTAAGTTTTAAAAATGGCAACCCATAATTATATCGAATTTCACTGATCGATTTTCTGCTGAGTTCATGATATTTTTAGGATATCTTAACCTTTAATTACGTAGGTTAGATTAGGTTAGACTCGTGACCAACAAAAAAAAACATGCAGCAAAAAATGCATTTCTTTGACACGAATATTCAGCGTAATGATACATTCATTGAAAGGTGTTTCGGTTAAAAAATTGGTACTCACTCAAGATATACTATAATATAATATTGTGTAACACACAATTTAGTAGGTTAGTTTTAAAAAACAATATTGAATCGCTTTATTGCCTGGGCCTCTATTTATCGTGTTTGACGTGTTTTAGAATCGTTTATGTCACAGTCGCCATTATTGTAAATGACATAAGAGTTATCAAAACGTTGACAATACGGAAACACGTCAAAAATGATATCGTTATTACCATGTAGAATCCCAGCCCCGTTCGCACGTAGCGTAAGCGGGAGCGTGTCAATAATAAACCCAGACCTTAAACAGCCGTAAGACCAGCCAAGTTTCCAGAGTGGCAATAATCTTCTTGCAAATTAATTGTTATTTTGACGCCGTAATCTGTCCGTTTTAAGTTTCCCAGCTCTGTTGCATTTTATAGCGGCAATCAGTTACCCGGCAAGCTTTGCTCTAACAATTTTATAAATGAAATTAGAGACAGCGTTGTACATCTTTGTATACTTCCGTGCTAATATAACTCAGAAGAAAAGCTATTCTGCGTTTTTTTTTATCCGACTGCTTCAGAAGGAGAAGGCTTGATAGATTTTAACGTTATGAGGTAAGGCATTAATTTTTTATCAAAGTAATGAGAGGGGGATTTTTTTTTTAGGTAGGTAGAAATAACTATATTTTGATAATTATACACATACATATATATCCTCTCGTCTGTGGGGAGACCCGATAGGGTGTCGCATTTTATTTTCAATGTCAATTAAGTATAATTAGAAGTATCTAATTACGATTAAAAAGCGATACCCAAAACGGGTCGCCCTGCAGATGAGAGGATAACATCACGCCTTCATTCCCAGAGTGGGGTAGGCAGACTAAAAAACTTGTTGATATTTTGATTTTTGAACATATTATGGACGAGAATATCAAAAATACTGTCTGGTTTTTTAACCGACTTCAAAAAAAGGAGGAGGAAAATTTTCGGGATATTTTTTTTATGTATGTTCTACGAATGTTTTTTGTTTGATTGGATATACTTTCTAGTTGGTCCCATTTCCAGCACGTCAAGATCTGATGATAGGATCTTGGAGAAATCGAGGGAACTTCTCAAATATTAAAGGAACAAATATAATCAGTATTATTATGATCACTTAAAGGTACGGAAAAAAAGCTTTTTATGATTCAAAAAGCAAAAAAAAACATAAAATTCTTACTTTTTATGGCTTTAAGCGATCTCTTCCAGACAACCTTGGATGGAAGAGACGCAATATAAACATCAAAATAAAGCAGTGGTGCAAACAACGACATAAAAAAAACCTACATTTATTTAAGTCCTCAACCATGTGCTTTTTACTCTAGCTAAAATAACACCATTTAATTCGTCTCTATGGCACATTTTAAAGCTTACACGCGATTTTGTTCACACTGTCGCCATCAATCTTTCTAATTACTGCGTCAACAAAACTTCAAGTCAGCGTTAACGTGTTCGCGAATGTGCCTGAACTTTGATAAATTCGCGAGAACTCTTATTGCTAATGTAATTAGCACTCCGTATCAAAACTTGTGCTCGCGTTGTGATATTTTGGTGTTGAATATTGTATAAGTCGCGTCACAGAGATCGCTATAACATACCCTCTAATTTTTGCCATAAGTAACGTTTGTCTAAAGGCATTGTCAAAAGCAAACTAAAAGATCACTTTCTTTATTTTACTTTTCCTACATTTAACTGTAAACTTGTTCGCTACATTTTTTTGTCAGATTTCTACAATTTATATATGTATGTATATTATAAAAAAAAATAGTACTTCAAGTGTTTCTTTTATTTTTGTTTGATTTTATTTCTAAAGCGATTTTACAAACCGCCTGTCATACATACCTGTGTGTGTTGACGACACGTTGGCCTAGTTGGGAGTGACCCTGCCTCTGAAGCCAGCGGTCCTGAGTTCATATCCCGGTAAGGGCAGATATTTATGTGACGAGCGTGAATATTTATTCCCGATTGATTCCCGTATTTAAGGAAGTATTTCTCTATATAAGTATGTTTATCGTTGTCTTGTACCCATAGTACAAGCCTAGAGCTTAGTTTGGGACTAGGTCAATTTGTGTGAGATTGTCCCAGGGGAATATTTATTTATTTTTATTTTATATATTTGTGTCCTTTGCTATATATCTGCCTAAGGTTATCTCGAAGAAACCGCTTTATATCTATAAATAAGATGTGCTGTTTCGTGTTTTGTTTTGGTGGTGTTAAAATAAACAATAATTGTGGAGTATTTCTAATCCTAATTTCACTAGCCATAACGTTTGCGATTCTAATATAAATTGCCATGTCACAGCACTAGGTGGTTACAGAATTATCAACAAGTCTTTTTAGAATTGTTGGTATTTCTGTAGCTCTGCCTACCCTACTCTGGGAATGAAGGCGTGATGTTATGTATGTATGTCACAGCACTATTCATTTTCAAATGAAAGTTCGATATCCACTGACCGCCAAGTGATAACAATTCTCAGGCTACTCCTGCCAGCCACAGAAATGTATAGTGTATTTGCCGTAAGGCGTCAGACTACCCGGTTAAGATCGCGACGCCCCACACCTTGCTAGTTCATGGAATCGTCAGGCCAATATCGACCTGGGGTTTATTATAACTAAGCATCGGTGACTCGTGGCAATTAAGTTGCACTAGTGATGAGACAAATTAACAAATTAATACCTATATATATATATATATATATATATATATATATATATATATATATATCTACATGGTTTTATCATACCAGGAGGGTTATTATGACGTGACTATGCAGTTCTGTTTACGCTCAGAGAAAAGGACAGAGCTATATAAGTGTTATAGCTCTTTCCCTTTCTCTGAGCGTAAACAAAACTGCATAGTTATGTCACAATAAACCCCCTGGAAGTAAGTTGGATCGCTATTTAAAAAACATCAACATCAATATTATGACATTGTCATTAATTCAAAAATGATTACGAGACAAAATAAAGAAGTTGAAATCAAAGAGAACACCAACAAAAATTCGCTGCAAAGTTACAGAAGAATTCTTTATTTACCGGTCACGTCAGTTGAAGTCGGAAGATCATTTGAATTGCTCAAATAGAAGGCGTAGGATAAATTCTAAAAAAATAATCAAATTTTAATTGTTTATTATGAATGTCATACACGTATATTAAATGATTGAACTGTTATTTCTAATCGGTTTCTTTTGCTCGACTTGTACAGAAAAACATTGTTACATTACTAGTCTGTCAGATACGTCAAACCCACCACCCTACCTAAATGCCACGAGTCACCGATGTTTAATTATGACCTAGCGATGAAGTTCATTTTACGCTCACCGTAAAATGAACTGCCTAGCTATGTCATAATAACCCCCCTGACTGTCATTCGGTGTTATAAGTTATAATACAATGAACTGACAGGCCAATATCAGAAGACTGTCAGTCCTTGTTCCTCTTAATGCTGTTGGTAAGGGATTTCATGAATCGAAAATATTATAATATTACTTACGGGAAATCGGATCGGATTACAGGAAACCCTGGGCTTATTAGAAGGTAACAATTCTTTGCGATACGTACGCAGTGAAGGGATGATTTTATATCTTGATTATTTCATTTGGATATTTACTCCGGTTCGCACAATACATACTATTTTTACAAGTTTTATAACCTAAGAAATTGATAAGTAGTGATTGTGCATATCGATAAAATGGCTTACTATCGATAGTAATCAGTTCCAGCTTTTATAGTAAAATCACAGTTTTTACAATTAGTATTAAATACTGTGTGGTTACCGGGTTAGAATAGTGCCACTCCATGTCTTCCCGTGGATGTCGTAAGAAGCGACTAAGGGAATAAAGGCTTTGGTACTATTAGGCGATGGGCTTGCAACCTGTCACTAGTACACTAGTAAACATCTTAGACTGTTTGTGCAAAATGTGACAACAGAATTATCAACAAGTTTTTTAGAGTTGTTGGTAATTCTATAGCTCTGTCTACCCCACTCTGGGGATGAAGACATGATGTTATGTATGTATTAAATTATAATAAACCTGATAACTAATAAAATAATGGAGTTTTATTCGATTAATTACATTAATTGATGTATTTTTTCGACTTTGTTAATAATGCAATCCATTTCCTTGTATGCACTACGTGTACTTTAAATTAAAATACTTTGGGTTCTGACTTTTGATCTCTAGCAAAAATCGATAATTGCTGTTATAGGTTTATCCCAAAAAAGACAGATATTGTCTAGAAATAGCTGGTAATAACTGTATAGTTCGTATACATGTGGATTCAGCATAAGTCTTGCACTTAGATGGTGGTCAGAACATTTTCGTGGTCGACACTACTTGTATTCAGGAACGCTTAAAATGGTTAAATTATCCTTGCTATTGTTTGGTCTTAAATCTTTTCACTCTATATCTATTTAGGCTGAAATTACAGAATTTAAAAATATTTACTGTGTTCATTAGTTAACTAGGTTAGGTTAGTTTTTAATATATTAAAAAGGTTTTAATAATAAAAACCTATTTTGTCTTAATGTTTGACCCGTTTTATTCACGTTTATCGACATCGATAAAAACGTACATTATAGACCCGCACTAGTAAGGAAAGTAGTACTATGAAATAAAATAATTTGGGCACAATTTGAAGGATGAATCATAAAACACCAACGGGTGTCCAATAAGTCAAATGACAGTCTATAGCTACCGAATCTCTTCCACCTTAAAAGATTGTTTGATTTTAATTAAGTCAATTCCGTCCTCTAATTTATAACGTTTATTACTTTCGGATGAGGAAAAAGTTCCCTGAGAATTGAGATTAATTTTGTTTCGTTCCGAGAAAGATACTAATGCCCCGTGTAGATACTTTTTTTTTAATAAGCGCGTCGATAAATATTTAGGAGTCGTATTTAAAAACATTGCTTTTTCTTTTTATATTGCAGAAAGGACCTGGGCTGGGATTCTACACGGTGATAACGATATCTTATTTGACGTGTTTCCGTATTGTCAACGTTTTCATAACTCTTATGTCATTTACAATAATGACGACTGTGACATAAACGTTTCTAAAACACGTCAAACACGATATCGTTATAACGCCTTGGTTATCTGAATTGATTCACCTACGAAGCTAGCGATCGTCGGTGAGAACACTTATTTAGTTTTTTGTACTTTTTAGGATGTTTTCTTTGTAAGTATCTAAGTTTGTTTTCGTCTAGTATCCATAATACCATCAAGGACTTTAATTGTTATGCCACTATGGAACCCTGTCATAATATCAGTGTCAAACCACATGAAAGAAAGTTAAAATTAATGGTTAACGCTGTCATTATGACAGGGTTTCATAGTGGCAAAACAATTAGTCTTTGACCGTACAACTGTGAGCTGTTTCGCATTGCATAATAAAGCAATTTCAGATATAGAATGCTTAGAAACTAACATTGCGACGCCCCTATGACGGATTTAATATCGATCATATAAATGGGGAAATGCTCCTATGGGGAAACTCCACGGATGCCAACAGGGTAATGCTTATGCAAAAGCGTGCCTTACGTACGTTAGCTGGGGTAAAACCTAGGCACTCTTGCAGGGGTCTTTTCATAGCGCACCGCATATTGACACACTATTCTGTTTACATTTTCCAAATATTAATGTTCGTAAGAAATAATATTTCCTCCTTCGCCCGCGTCAATATTGTTGGCAAGGAGCTTCGCCACACCGGGCGTTTGAGAACAGTTCCCCGTCGCATGGCACTTGCGGGTAAGAACCCGCGTGTCATAGGTCCCACGTACTATGAGCGTCTACCCGCCAAACTTAAAAATGTACAATCCGACGAAGCATTTAAACATCAGCTGAGAAACCTTTTATTGGATAATCCATTGTACTCCGTGGATGAATATATGGCACTCAAATTGTAAAATTATTATTGTATTGACATTTATTAATCTATGTATACCTATTGATTGACATCGGATAAGTGACCATTTACTAGATATTTAATAGATTTGTTTTGATTATTTGCATGTTATTTTTGTATTCTTTGATTATTAGTATTTATGTCGACAATCTCAATGTAATTTCATCTTTTTTGACATTTAATGCAATTTATATTGTAATATTACATTGATGAATAAATAAACTAAACTAAACTAAACTAAACTAAATCAAGTGAGAAAGATATTTTGTTGGTAACTTTTATTATTGAAGCGTAGTTATTTTTCTGAAGTCTGTCTTAGAAGCAATGTATGAAGTGTGCGAGAGTCCATCAGTCGTCAATGTATTGCCTGTATACTGTACCCAAAGGCAAGGACGACATGTGTAAAATAGGTACCTATCTGAGGCAAGTGAACCGCCACGAATAAAAAGTAATTTGATTTACAACGGAATAAATGAATAATCTTTATTTTTGAATTTTAATGGCGTAAACAAATGGCGAACCGTAATTCATGAACATGACGATTACGTAGATGTTTTTAATTAAATTTAATTAGCGCAATGTGGTATACATTGCTTGCTGAATTAATTAGTAAACAATAAAATTCATCAAATGTTGCTGTTACACTAGTTTTTACGTTAATTAGTGTGTATTTGAACTGGTAAACATATTAGCCTGATTGTGAAAAATGCGGTTACAGAATTATCAACAAGCTTTTTTAGAGTTGTTAGTAATTCTGTAGTTCTGCCTACCCCTCTCTGGGAATGAAGGCGTGATGTTAAGCATGTATATATATATATTAACTGTTGTTAAAATATATGCCCGTATGAAATTTACACGCTGTATAGATATCTCTGCCTACCCCACTCTGGGAATGAAGGCGTGGTACAAAACAATACAATACAATACAAATACTCTTTATTGAACACCAAAAAATAAAAACAGAACACGGAACAGCACATTTAAATCGTAAGTATATAACAGGCGGTCTTACCGCTAAATAGCGATCTCTTCCAGACAACCTTGGAGGAGAAATAACTGAGGACACAAATTCATGCGTGATGTTATGTATGTATATGTAGATAGAAACCCAAGATACAATGGTAGCTCGTACTTTTAGAGCTGATATATCTTAAGTGGCCCAACCGATCTCCCTGTTACTACCACCCCGATTAAACTAGTTATCTATAAAAAAATGCGTCAGAATCGGTCCATCAGTTTGAGAGCTACAATGCCATAGACAGATACAGAGACACAGATGCACACTAAGAACTTACAACCACCCTTTGCGTCAGGGAGTTAAAAAAATACACACGGTTCACACGAGATCACTGAGTTTTAAACTAAGTATAATATATGATTTTACCAGAGTTTCAGACGCCGATAATTAATTGATCAGAGCCTTAAAATCATCATCACAACATTACCAAAACGAAAACCAATCTCACTACCTTTTCAATCAGTTAATTAACAATTTACAGCCAAATTGCCACCCTCCAAAACGAAATCAAGGCACGTTCGCAGAAAAAGCTATGGAAGAAACAAAAATCGTTCGAATTCCCGCCCGAAGAACCCTTGGAGCGTCTAATTCAACAGATTCCAATGCAGTGACAAATGTTACGTTTCTCTCGACCGGCGGTGTCAGGGAGAAGGCCATGAAAAGAGCGGACGCTGAAGAGGAGCGGAGAGCGAGAGAAAACGCATAACAAAGATTTTTAATGTGAAACACTCATGACGGCCACGGTAAAATGACAAGGGGCTTCCAGTACCGGGTTTATTTTCCCGATAAGGGCCAGAATAACAGAAATAAACTCGAGTTGTAAATGTATGGTTTTTATCTAAAACCAATATTTCTTAGAATACTGAACTAAACACAAGTTAGTGTTTAAAGTTTCTGTTTTTGAGTTAGGTACAAAAGAAAAAACACGCCAACTTACTATTTTTTAAGTATAACATTTTTGATATGGTGTACTTGAAACTGAAGTGATATTATTATTTCTTCACACACCACAATTAAACGAAACATTATTTTACCACTCAGTAAACTAACTAAAAACAAAATTGCATGCTCCTAGCTTCAAAAATGACGAAGTGCCATACAAACTATCACCCCCTTTTCACCCCCTTAACGATTAAATTTCGAAACATCCTTTTTTATTCCTCGGTTACGTCTTAAAAACAACACTTGTGAATAAATTCAGTTTTCTGTCCGCGGCTTAGGCTGGGCGTGTATGAGTCAGTGAGTCAGGAATTTAAATTTTATATAATAAACATGTGAAACATGTCAAATATGGTCGTTTTTTGCGGTGGATTATGAAGCATCACGTCACTCTCACGCTTAAATACTGGTCAGTAGATGGCAGATGTTTTAACCACAAAAAAAAAAACATGTTTAAGTTACAGGGAAATAAACAACCAACAATAACATTATCAAACCGCTGTCTTCATGGCCGTAAGCCGAGGCATCGCAAAAACCGACCCAGAGCGAGAATTCAAATTGAATGACAATAAGATTGACGGACTACTGCCAGATAGCGCCTTATTCCTCGCTGCGATATTTTATAAGGTATTAGCGCGATCCCCTCTCTCACGTCGCGATTGTTCTGAGATTTTGCCTTATATATTAGAATAGTGGACGTAGATGGACCATTTTTGCGTGATATTTCTTTTTCAGCGCGTTTTTTGTGGATTTGAAACGCGATTATTGTGATTCAGTGCAACAGTGTGCATTATTGAATTATTGTTTTTTTTTATACATATAATTTCTTTTTTTTAGAACGAGTATTATCTTGTATTGTGTAACAGTCTACCTTTATTCTACTTAAGTTAAAAAGCAACCTAGTCAAAGAAAATATAATATGTATTTTGTCTTTCGTAACATTGTGTATTTGTTTGTTTTGTTAAGTGTTATCTCTGGAACACCTGAATCGATGTGGAAAAATCTTTCACTAAGATTATCCCCGATTAATTTGGTAGTCCTCTGGTTGAACTGACCCAATTACTAAGACACTGTAATAAAGTTGGCAACAAACCTTTACGCTAGTATTAACCTACGTGCCAAATTTGGAATCTCTAGACCCAGCAGTTTGGACTGTGCGTTGATATGTCAGTGAGTCAGTTTCCTCTTATTGCACAAAAGACACGAGATATTTTTTCGTCACTGTATGTATGAGTGTGTGTCATTTATTATGCAAGTATTTATTATTATTATTATTTATTATTATTGTCATTTATTATGCAAGTATTTATTTGCATAATAAATGACACACACTCATACATACACAATACACCCTGACATAGTCTGTAAAATTGTTTTTAGAAATTAAACGTGTTCAGTAATTGCTAATTAATTTCCTTAGAAAATCTTGATCTTAAGATTAAGATCAATAAAAATAAAAACAATAAATATCAGGGGACAATCTCACACAAATTGACCTAGTCCCAAACTAAGCTTCTAGGCTTGTACTATGGGTACTAGACGACGATAAACATACTTATATAGAGTAATACATACTTAAATAGATACATAGAAAACATCCAAGACTCAGGAATAAATATTTGCGCTCATCACACAAAAATCTGCCCTTACCGGGATTTGAACCCAGGACCGCTGGCTCATGGATCATCATGGATCATATTGTAATACAGATATTTCTAGCTCAAGACCTTTGTTTTATTTCGCAAGTAAGGTTTTTTACAATATTTTATAAATAAATGATAGTTGCATGTTCCTATTGTTAGCCTAAGAAACCATGTATTGTGTTAGATGAATAAAGATATTTATCTTTCTATCTATCTATCTATCTAAGACCTAGCGAGTACATACATACATACATACATAACATCACGCCTGAATCCCCAGAGTTGGGTAGGCAGAGCTACAGGAAAACCAACTCTAAAAATACTTTTTTATTATGCACAATCGGACCAAGAAATTTAGTAGTGTATTAGTGACAGGTTGTAAGCCCATTGACCAATACAAGCTAGTCGATGTTACACGCCCTTATTCCCTTTGTCGCTTCTTGCGACATCCACGGGAAGACATGGAGTTTCATAACTTTAAAGGACCTTACCAGTAAATGTTTTAGGATTAAAAATAATTAATTTGTTAATCGAGGGGTACCTATTATTTTGTTGAAACACTTTTCAATGAACGTATAATTCATTACGCAAAATTTTAATTTCTTCAAAAAGCACTTTTTACCGCAGCAGTATTTTTTTTTGGGTAGTCACAAGTCTGACCTAACCTAACCTTCGTAAAATATCATTGTAACCCTATAGACCCTCAACTCGCATAATGATGCTGTAACACAATATCAAAAAATTTGTTCATATCTAAAGCCTCCCAGTAAAGTCGGACAAAAGCAACTGTCACCAAACATTCCCTCCACTGAAAGAACACCTCGAAGTGACCTAACCCGTGATAACCCTTATCAAAATGAAGGAGAACCCTTTTTAACGACGTTTCCACGCCGTACGACACACGACACTCGTTATAATGTTGTTTCCAACCATTGCTGGCACTCTATTTTGCTGTAGTGATGGGAATGTATATGAAACCAGAAAGCGGTACCAATTTTAGGTATTTTACAGGCTTTTTTGGTAGCTTGCAATGTATGTTCGGGTCAAATCTTGCTAGCAAAACTTCCTGGCGACCGATAGAGCTAAATTTTTGGTACACCTACCTTACTTCGATGACAATACAATAATATGGCACCATCAAGGTGACAGGATCTCCGCTAAACGTAACGAAGACCCACCGACTTTGGACTCATTATATTGGCCTTGATAAGGAGTAAATGACTTTGAAATGAAATGAAATATGAAATATATTTTATTGATACAGTGGCTTAAGTAGCTAGTTTTAACCTAAATAGTTACTGATACATAGAAATGTTATGAAAAAGAAAAAAAGCTGCACTGTGCGATATTTTAACAATATGTTTACCCAGTCATCTGCACTAGGCTAGGCCTGTCTCGCAGAATGACTAAAGCTTGTTTACCTTTTTTGATTAAGATTTAGCGTTAAAGAATTATACAATTTTAAGTTTTACTAGCAAAACACGAAACAATTTGAAAAAAAAAACAAGAATAAGTAATTAAAACTAGGGAATTATTTGCAGATAAAAGGACAAGTGGTGTGAAGTTTGGAGTGCGGGTGTGAGAGTGACTTTAAAAATAAAGTACATTCGCTTGTCCCAAAAAATATTTTTATTACAGTAACTTTTGCTGGCAACACAACGTCCATGTATTCAACTTTTTGTTTTTTGATAAGTGTAGAATGTTGCAGTTTTTGCAATTCATTTTATTATTATCATCTTGATTTTAATACGATCAGAATCCTATAAATAGGGTGAATAGGCATCTTCTGGGTGACGCACTCGGAAATACAGGCACTTGAAGCGCATTCCACTCTTTTGCAGTACGCATTATGAAGGATGATGCAAATACAATGAAAACGCGGAATTTTACAAGGATGGGCCCGATGGTATCCTGCGGTGTGATTGTTCAATTGTAGGTTGGAAACCGCGGTATTAGCTCGTGGAGTTCTTGTGCACTTCCTCGAGCTTTTCTGGTATCTAAGCTTCACCGCATCCCTATCAGATCCGTCGTATGGAAAGTCTTGGATATTTTCCAACGTATCACGGTTCTACCAGACTCGCCGTCGAGGGGGCATGAATTAAACAGGTTCATAAACATGCCGCTGTTGAAAAACTTTTATAATATCCCGGGATTTAGTGTTTACTGAATATGCTTGCGAGTTTCGTTTTGGACGTGTTTCGTTTGGTGCAGTTGACGGCGTTCGACAATTTTAGACTGTCTAGGGAAAATAATAATTTTTTTTAAACAAGAAAGTGTTACATTTGTCTGGGCCTCTATTTTATGGGCTAAAACCATATAGTATTTAACTTGCCTGCTATTACTTTCAATTAAAAAAACTCAAAGCTTTCAAAAAGTTTGAATCTTAATAAAGGTAGGATTGTCTGCTTTTCTCTTGGTTACACCTTCATGCCTAAACCTATGAACCGATTGGTAAAACTTTGTATAGACGTGGTTAGAAATGTGGGGAAAGCCAAACGCATGTAGTTTGTTATATAAAGTAGGACATAGGATACTTTTTATCCTGATACATTAAAAATACGAGTATGTTTAAATAGAAACACTATTCAACAACAGATGGCGCTTTCTTTTAATCGTTAGATGGCGCTAAACAAACCAAAAAACTGCTAGAGTTGCAACACGTCATAGATACTGAACCTCTATTCTAAGCGATCAAACCATATTGACTTTGGTATGTTATCGTATAGTCAAGGTTACGATTAGCTGTTATTTATTTGTAATAGCCGCCGGGTTAAGAATAATTAGGCACCATGACATAGCAAAAGCAATATTGTTTAACCAGTTGAAAAAGCCCCGCATTTTTGCTGATAGTTTGGTAATATAATGTATGAGTAAATTACCAATTATCAAGCAACTTCAATTCTAAACAATACACGTTTAATACAATTAATTGTCTGCATCATTAAAACGATCTCGCCGGATCAGCTTAATTGACTTACGCGAACACAAAACTGTTTATTATCATACAGATATAAATTATGAACGATTTGTATGAACAACTAAATTAACGGCGTCACAACTTTGCTAATTGGTTGGTACTAGGAGTTACCAAAATGTACAATTCAACAAATAATTTAATTATAACTTGGAACGGACTATGTTGATTTTGTATGCCCACCCAAAGTTAACTGAGCCCTGGCTAATATCTAACGGTGGGTGAAATAGGTATGTTAGTTATTTGGTTGGTCGCAAAGGATGTGAAACTGTATGTGACGTTTGGTTTTTTTTTTTCATCAAATTATATTGGGTCATAAAGTGGTTATAATGTGGCAGGCGTATGTGACCATTTTTAGGGTTCCGTAGCCAAATGGCAAAAAACGGAACCCTTTATAGATTCGTCATGTCTGTCTGTCTGTCCGTACGTATGTCACAGTCACTTTTTTCCGAAACTATAAGAACTACACTGTTGAAACTTGGTAAGTAGATGTATTCTATGAACCGCATTAAGATTTTCACACAAAAATAGAAAAAAAAACCATAAATTTTGGGGGTTCCCCATACTTAGAACTAAACTCAATTTTTTTTTTCATCAAACCCATAAGTGTGGGGTATCTATGGATAGGTCTTCAAAAATGATATTGAGGTTACCAACATATTTTTTTTCTAAACTGAACAGTTTGCGCGAGAGACACTTCCAAAGTGTTGAAATGTGTGGCCCCCCCTGTAACTTCTAAAATAAGAGAATGATAGAACCAGGGACCGGAAAACCCCTTCATTTGATTAACCCTATCGATAGGGTAAGCCTATCATTTGGCTACCCAATCGATGTGGTTACCCTATGATTGTGTTACCTTAACGTTAGGGGAACCCCTTTGAACTAGTTAACCACTTCCATAGAGCTTACCAATTTCATTAGGGTTTCGGTAGTTTAATATTGAAGCGCTTAGCATTAACTGGGTTTTACCCCATTGATCGCCTCTCTCTCTTTTTTGCGCATTTGGGCGATTTCTGTCTAGCCTGACGTTACTTGCCTACTTTATTTAAGTTCGTGTCGGGACGGGACGGGATTGAGATGATAATGTTGTTTAATAATTCTTAGTTCATGTTCCCGCCGGAATAATAAAGACGTTTGGCTGCGTGACGGATGGCTGCTTGTGCAAGTACCTACTGCAAAAAGTGCAAGCTATTTTATTATTATAAGTGTACGAGAGAGCTGGTTGACTTTTAAATAATAAATTTTGTTTGATTTGAAAGTATTTTTAACATGGAAACGTACCAGGACGATTCTCAAGAAGAACTAAAAAAATATATCAAGCAAGCTTTAAAACGTAAATACCTATTTAATGTCTTGTTAATTTGAACGTTAGGTAAATAATTACATTTTTGATCATTTCCGTCCGTCCGCAGCCTAGCTCAGAGACTCTTAGTACTGGAAAGCTGTAATTTGGCATGAATATACATATTAGTCACGTCAGCAAAGTGGTGAAATAAAATCTTAAAAGATTTTTTTTTTGGTGTAACTACCTCCCCTACACGTAACGTGGGGATGATTTTTTATTTTTCGTCTACCCTATAGTGTGGCATGTTGTTGGGTAGGTCTTTCAAAAATATTGTGGGTTTGTGAAAACAGTTTTTCGATTAAGGGATCTGTTTATGAAATTTTAAGCTTTAATGCGCTAATTTTTGTTAGAGTCAAGTGTCGCCCCCCCCCCGCCCCTACAGCCAAAACTACAAATAATAAAAATCTGAAAAAAAATCGTGAATGAAAGCGCATATAACGAATTTTTAAGGAAAACTATCACCACTAAGTAGACATGATTGGTTCTTGAGATACAGGCGACTAGTGTTAATACCTACGAAAATTAGCTAAGACGGCACCAAGTAACTTTAAATAGTAAAATAGTTCATACTTGTTGTTTTTAGGGATAGTTTTTGGTGTTTGTAGTATTTATAAGCGGCGTCGGAACCCTACCTGAGCATGGTCCGACATGCTCTTGCCCGGTTTTTTTAAAACATTGGTTTAATAATGGACTGCTGAATAGATGCACTTTAAAAAATTGTACTTAAGTAAATAATGATTTACACTGTATAAATATAAGTAAATAAGTACCTACCTAAATAATTTTGATCTCAACAATAGTTTCATTAAATAATTAACCTTCTACATTACAATATAATTTTGATTACAGCTAGTTTCATTTAATAATAATTAACCTTATATATAACAATAGGTAAAGTGTAAAAATATGAAAAATAATTAAATCATTTTGATCATCAACAGTCTCATTAAACAATTGACCTTATATTGAACAATTAGTACATAATTACACTAAAAATATGTACTTAACTATAAACCAGTCTCATTAAATAATCGACCTTATATCGACGGTTCTGTGACTCAACCTCGTATATTTAATATTGTCCAGTATAAACTGACACGCACTAAGTATGTACTCGCGTACTTAGTGAGTGTCAGTTTATACTGGACAATATTCTATATACGAGGTTGAGTCACAGAACCGTCGATATATGGAACAATTTGTGAATAATGGCTTGCTTACACTTTAAAAACGTAAGTAAATTATTTAGATCGCAGTGTTGGTTTAATTAACCCTATACTCGTATAATATAACAATAGGTAAATAGTGATTTACAGCGTACAAAATGTATGTAAATCATTTTGATTTCCTCAACAGTCTCGAAAAGAACAAAGGCTAAATAATGGTTAACATTTGACTCTAAGAAAAATTAGCGCTTTAAAGCTGAATATTTCATAAACGGATCACTTAATCGGAAAACTGTTTTTACAAACCCGCAATATTTTTGAAAGACCTATCCAACGACACTCCACACTATGGGGTAGACGAGAAAAAAAATTCATCCCCACGTTACGTGTAGGAGAGGTACACTAAAAAAATGTTTTTCAAGATTTTATTTTACCATTTTTACCACTTTGTTGGCGTGACTAATATGTATATTCATGCCAAATTACAGCTTTCTAGTATAAAGAGTATCTGAGCTAGGCTGCGGACGGACGGACATGGCGAAACTATAAGGGTTCCTAGTTTGACTACGGAACCCTAAAAAGCTACTTCTCATTTTACAAATATTTAATATTTATTAATATTAACCGTGTTTATAGCACGACACAATTAATAATGCGCGTATGGAAGCGCTTACACCGTTGATAGAGAGTCTATTATTGCATAATCCGCGCGCCATATTAATTGCGCCCACCTATAACATCGTAATTTGCCTGCGCAAAGCAAGCTTTCCATTTTGTTTTCTTTGAAAATTCGTCGGCGAAACTATTTAACTGACGATTTTATTTAAAAAATATCTAATATTTCAGATGGAACTAAGAACTTAGCTAACTACGTAGGTAGTATACAATTTATTTAATCGACCCAGATCACTCATTTCTGAAAGTAAACAAACACTTTACGCCAAAATACACCAAAGTCAGTTGAACCTACAGCCTTAAAAAAAAACAAGTTCAAAGCAAATCCCAAACAAAACAATGTACATTTTGTGGGAACGATAATTAGGTTTACTATTGTTTGACGTAGCGAACAGTGCGACTCTATGACAAAGCCTCGGCCGCCTTCGGCACATTTCGGCTGGCTCACCTCGCCGTCTCGCATGCGCTACTCACCTGCCGCCGCTACCCATTCAATTGTTAGGTAGTGCAATAATAAGTCGAAACACTTGCGCATAGAGATTAAAAAAGCTTGAAACCGTTCGATTAAGTTTAAAAAGGGTAACAGATGATAGGGTATTGGGAATGGGTTAGCGCTTAGTCGAATTAATTGTATCGCTTGGTTGCCCTTTCATTGGACTATGTCAACGATAGGCTTAGCTCATCCTTGGGGTTTGTAAAAACAAGTCTATCAAATACCCTATCGAAAACCCCTTTAATGCTAAGCGGTTCCGGTCCCTGGATAGAACTAAAAAAAAATATGATGTAGGTACATTACCATGCAAACTTCCACCGAAAATTGGTTTGAACGAGATCTAGTAAGTAGTTTTTTTTTATAATACGTCATAAAAACATTGATCAAAGCTACAACGAACTTATATATTATGTTACTTGCTGCTACGGAACCCTTCATGGGCGAGTCCGACTCGCACTTGGCCGCTTTTTAATTTTATTTTAAGCTTTGATTATACTTACTATGGATCTTTTAACTTAATCTTATTAACTTGGGTAATTTTTCTACGAATTTGTAGGTACGTGTATTTATCGAATTTAATAGGCAAGTTATGTAAAGTGTTATTATTTTTATTGCAAAAAGAAGTTAAACGAGTTCACAGTATACGAGACACATTAATTGTTTATTATCAGTGCCCGATACAGAGTCAGTTACTCACTCACTCACTCTGTTAAGATTTATATACTAGATTTAAAAATAAGTGGAATATAAATTTTAATTCTTAAGAGGACTGTGAAGCAAAAAAAAGTCTGTAGTTGGACGGGTCTGTGATTATATCTCTTCTATTTTGAAATAAAAATGAATCGTCGAAATGTAAGTATAACTTTCGAAAACACCAAATTAAATATTTTCTTTTTTGTTGTGCTCTTTATTATAAGGAGAAGGTTTGTATGTCAAAAAAACCACTAGGAAAGTCGGATATACGCAACGGGGGCGAAGCCGCTGGTAGATAGCTATCATCGGATCGACATTGAATTTTCTGTTAAAAGCTTAAATTGAAAGCTTTTCTATAGAAATCTAAATGCTTTTAAGTAACCTTTACTTAAAAAATAAACAAGTGAAGGCAAATCAAAGTAAACCTTTCAACAAACTGAATTAACTTAAAACTAATAACGTCAAAGTTCAGGGTCGGGCGATGCTGTACTTGAATCCCCAAAACAAAAATTAGGGAAAATTATCAATAATCCCGGCAGAAAGCCCGAGCCGGAGCCTAACCCGACATAACCCCCTGAAATTTTAATATTGTTTCAATCAATTGATTCCATTTTCGCTTCGCCCGCTAAGCTGAATAATTCACCCCAAGAGCAGGCTCTCTTCTTGCGCGGATTACGTAAAAAAAATCGCCATCCATTTGTATCCAATTTAAAATCAAATTAGAAGTAAATACACTTTCTATTTTTAACCAATCACGTGCAAGACGCTTAAGTTTAGAAACGTTAAGGAAATTTCCCCGCCGTCGGGAGATTTACCCCAAATCGAATTCCGGCCCCACCGAAACGACCTTAATTTAACAGCCGAATTTGTCTAATTCCGAATCTCGCGTCTTGTCAAACGTAGCCATTTTTATTCCGCCTCCGTCCTCCGAAATGCAGGTTTTTCCAAAACTTTTTACTCAGAACTCGACCCCTAATTAGGAATTCGAACTTCGGAATACGCAAATGAATTTAATGAAGAATAATTCAGGGTAATTTGCGTGTTAGAGAGGGTCTGATTTCGTCGGAATTTGATAATGACCGTGAAATTTCACTTATAATTCCAACAGATTGTTTTATGAAAGCAAAACACATGAATAATGGCGCTGATACTCTTTGCTCGATTGTGTACGCAGTGGCACTTGGCAAGATGAAAACGTAATTGAGTTTTCACTTCGAAGGATGTTCCCTGCCGGATGCAACCCCATGTTTACAAAAATAACAAGAGATTTTCTTTTTCAGTTATAAAACAATTGTTTTGTCACTTATAAAACTCAAGATAATCGACTAAAAAATGTTGCTTATGTAAGTATGTATACGCATTATTATAGGTACTAAAACAATTACATTACAAAAATTCAAGTAGTATAAAGGCGAAATTTTAAGGAATCTCTTCCAGTTAATCTTTGAGCGAGTGAGTAAAAATAAAATGTAGTAAACAATAGACAAATCCTAAAGTATATGGACGTATATGGACGAGAGGAAAAAATAGAAACTAATATTTTTTTCTAAAGCAACACGAGCTTATTTATTTTAAATAAAAATGTTTCTTTAGAGGAATCTTACTACTTTTACTAGTATAAATGCGAAGTTCGGATAAATATTTGTTACTCAATAACGCCAGAATGGCTGAACAAACCAGGATGAAATTTGGCACAGAGATAGATTACAGTCTGGAATACCAAACAGGCTACCTTTCATCCGGAAATAAATCACTGTTCCCGTGGGATGGCAAATTTACGAACTCAACGCGGACGGAGTCGCGGGCATATTATTCGCGGCTAGTTAAATGAGAATACTAGCGACCCGCTAGCAGCTTCACCCGCTGCAATTTTTTTTCCTTCATGTCACTTAGGGGTATGAAAAATAAATGTTGGCCGATTCTCAGATCTACCCGACATGCACACAAAATTCCATAAGAATAGGTCGAGCCGTTTTGGAGATTTCCGATTTGGAGATATTAGATTTCCTCTGCGTTCAGTGTTTATGGTAATGACAGGTTAACAACTATTCATCAAAGTAGATATTTAATAGTTTTCTAGACAAACACGTTCTTCTGCTTTATTAAAGGAGGATAGATAAGTTCTTTGATCAGGTCCCGCTGATTAACGTAGATAATAAAACACAGTAGGTGGCGGAGATTGGTTTTAAACCTCTGCTCAGCCATTATCAAAGGCAGCGAGGCTTCTTAACTTAGCGCGAGATAGAAACACGGTTGCTAAGCAACATAAAACAATAACGAAAACAGGGCCTTTATTCTACTGCGTTAAAACGATATCGTGTTTAACTTGTTTTAGAATCGTTCTTAACTCGGCCGCCATTATTATCAATGACATAAGAGTTATCAAAACGTTGACAATACGGAAACAGGGCCTCTATTCAGATGCGTTAAAACGATATGGTGTTTGACACGTTTAAGAATCGTTTATGTCACAGTCGCCATTATTATAAATGACATAAGAGTTATCAAAACGTTGACAATACGGAAACAGGTCAAAAACGATATCGTTATAACGCAGTTGAATAGAGGCCCTGGGCCTCTATTCAGGTGCGTAGAAACGATATCGTGTTTGACACGTTTAAGAATCGTTTATGTCACAGTCGCCATTATTGTAAATGACATAAGCGTTATCAAAACGTTGACAATACGGAAACAGGTCAAAAACGATGTCGTTATAACGCAGTTGAATAGAGGCCCAGGTCAAAGACGATATCGTTATTACCGTATAGAATCCCAGCCCAGGCGCTATTTCTACTTGGCAATTACCATTAATGCTTTTGACATGTTATCGTATTATCATCGTTATGATAGAATAGACCGAATATAATACATGAGAATAGAATAGCTATTATTTACACCTCACTAAAATAAATGAATATCTGGGAACCAACTCACACAAATCGACCTAGTCCCAAAGTAAGGTCTAAGCTTGTACTATGGGTACTAGACAACTATTAAATTACTTGTATAGAGAAATTCATACTTATTTGTATAGAAAACGGGCCTATTTCGTTAGGCCAAAGTATTTTTGGTCAAATGTATAATTTCCCAAATTTTCATTTGCCAACCTGCTTTGTTTTCTGTAATTGTAAATATTTCAGGATTTAATAAAAGCTAACCTATCCTATAGGATTCTACACGATAGTACTAAAATAAATTCTGTTTTTTTTATATAACATTGGTTTGGCAAATAAAACATTTGACCAAAAATATTTTGGCAAAACGGCCAAAATTTGCGCTCATCATCACACATATATCTGCGCTTACCGGAATTCGAACCCAGAAACGCTAGCTTCGGAGACAAGGGTCACTACCCACTAGGCTAACGTAACGTCAATAGTGTCGTGGCAGTAATGGCGGCGGAGTTCAAAACAATACGATAGCAATAATGTCAAAAGTATATAACTAGTTTTACAGGGTAGAATAGAGCTCACAAAACGACTAATTTTACAAAAAGCATATGTTTACGATTACAATGTGTACATCAACTAAATAAGAAACTCAAGCATTCTGGGGTCCTGGTGAAAAAGGGTTTAAGTGTAGTATACTCCGTTCGTGTACCCTTTTTATTACGAGTTAAGTCGACTCATACCCTTTTTTACAAGGACCCTACAATTATTATTTAAAAAAAGCGACGTCACGTATTTTCCCCTGCAGTGTTGAACATGTCACAACAAATTCAATTTCACTAACCTATTGACACCATGTTTTAATATCATAAAAGAAAACCGGGCAAGAGCATGTCAGACCATGCTCAGTGTAGGGTTCCAAAGCCGTTAAGTACTTACCACAAACATAAAAATCAACAAGTAATAACTACTCGTAATTTTATATTTAAAGTCCTTTGGTGCCGTCTTAGATGATTTTAGTATGTATAAACACTTTAGTCGCCTGGATCTCATGAACCAATGATGTCTACTTAGTCGTGATAGTTTAACTTTTAAGATCTTTTCAGATGCTTAGTATTTGTTGTTTTGGCTGTAGGGGGACACTTGACTCTAACAAAAATTAGCGCTTTAAAGCTTAATGTTTCATAAACGGATTACTTAATCGAAAAACTGTTTTGACAAACCCATAACATTTTTGAAATACCTATCCAACAACACCTCACACTATAGGGTAGACGAGAAAAAAAAAACATCTCCACGTCACGTCGTGTAGGAGATACAGCAAAAAAAATTTTTTTTTACATTTTATTGTACCACTTTGCTGGCGGGACTAATATGCATATTCGTGCTAAATTATAGCTTTCTAGTACTAAGAAAGCGACGTCGTGTATTTTCCCCTGCATTTCCTGTGTTACACATGTCAGAACAAATTCAAGTTAAGTACTATAATCTATTTAATTTTCACTAACCTATTGTCACCATATTATAATATCATTAAATAAATAAGTAGATAGCTCTTTAAAATTATCTAAACTCTCCCAAAAATGTTTCATAAAACGGTACAAAACCAAACTTCAACGTGCAAAAAACCTAAAGCCAATTCCGATCTCCCAATCAAACAGAATCACAGGTCCAAGGTAGCTGTTTACTATTCCAGTCTGTCCGAGCTTTATGGCACCGACTTTGATACCAAATAGGTGCGAATCAGAGCTACCCTGAATTCTCTATCTAAATGTAAAAAAGCCGCAGTCAGTGGTCTTGAGTGGTACAACGAAACGTGTTTAGTGTTTTCGTGAGTGTAAAATGTGGGTATAGATGGAAATTAGCTTAGAAAACACCAAAGGGGCAAAGACAGAGGGCAAACGAGGTTATAGACCTTTAAAACTTCAATAGGATAACTTGAAGATGCTTTTAAATGGAATGTGTGTTACCAAAAGTTTCAAGTGCTTAAAATGGTGAATTTCAAAGTTAGGTTTTTATACATTTTTTTTGTTTTGTAGTTACCCAAATTAGTTTTAAAACTAGGCTTGAGCTTTAAAAACATTATTAGTAAATTTCACTATACTTTGCACATTTAATGTTGTAGGTACAATTTCGTAAAAGTCAGACACATTCTGGCGGTAGACAAAGTTTGTACTGACCCCAAGTCAGCCATCATATGTATAAATATATAGATATATATATAGGGTATAATTTTTTTTGCTTACATAATCATAAATTATATATCATCACTTATCATAAGTAGGAGGCTTAGGTCTCGTCTGATCATGTGAAGGTATAAATATGTTTACGAGATATAATACTGGGGTTTTAAACAATGGAATAGGTCAGATGTGTACTTAAATATTAGTACAATATGTCGCCGTATTCAAATATATAAGTTATAATGCTTAAAACATATAAATGGCGAAATGGTGATATGAAAAACCACTTTGGTACTTTGTCGCTTTAACGTTATGTTTGAACTACTATATTAATTTGTTAGAAGCGTTGGGGCGACGGGGTACAGTTGCGTTGCGGCTATATTTAGCGAAATAAAGTAGGGTAGTTATAAAGCCTAAACCAATTAACTGGCGAGGCGGCGATAAGAATAGACGCGTTGGTGCTTTGTCGCTTTAACGTTATGTTTGAACTGTCATACTAATTTGTTACGGGAATCAGAGCGATA
Organism: Acleris holmiana; assembly: GCA_949316455.1. Classification (NCBI taxonomy): domain Eukaryota; kingdom Metazoa; phylum Arthropoda; class Insecta; order Lepidoptera; family Tortricidae; genus Acleris; species Acleris holmiana. The sequence continues at coordinate 18,198,313 of OX438767.1, forward strand.
GGGTACGATGATGTTGTTTGCTTGTAAGAAAATAAAAGAAGGTAGTTAGAAAGAGCGGGATTATGCGGGTATAGAATGTTATTATGGATATGCCTTGACAAAATCGGTTTATACATTTATCGTTTACTTTTATAAAGCTTGAAATAATTTATAACAATATTAAAGATTGAAAAAAAGGAAAGATGAATGATTAAATAATCGTAGGAGCGTATAAAAATATCCGTGGTATCTTCTTGTTAGCTCAGGTCCATAGAAACAGTTAAACAGTAATCAGTACGCAGAACATAATCAAGAATACCTAAAATAGATAATTAATGAACACAGGTTGCAAAATAAAAGTTCCTCTTCCTTCTTTTCTTACCTATTTAATCTCGATTCCATTAGAACATATGTTATATTTGTTTGGTTGATTGCCGGGTCGCTATATAACAATAAGTACCTAATCTCAGAAAAAGTTGTTTATGTTATTTAGCAAATATAAGAAGAAGTAGGGTTTAACAACCTTTTATGTAATTGGACACGGAATTAAGGAAGGACAAATTATCTGGCTCGGATACATAGGTACTAAATATTCAGATTATAATTGCGCTTGTCCATACTAAACTTACGTAATCTGTTGGAAGCAAGAGCGACCAGTATAAAGAGAACTAACGAGACGTTGTTGGGACGTTTTTACGTTTTAACTCGTTATTGGGACTATGGGGAATCGTTACGGGGACCCTTTTCCGTTATTGGTACGGGTCTAGGTTTTCTGGTCGCTGAATGTTAGGGTCGGTGGGGGGAATGGTTCGAGTATAAAACGGGTGGAGGGGGAGAAAAAGGGGATTGATTAGCACGACGCGGGACGGAGAGGACGGAAGAGCTTCGCTAATATTTAATTTAAAGTTCTGAGTGCTTGGATGGGGAATCAGGACCTATTGGGTGAGTATGCCTCTGCTGAACCAAGACCCCTTTAGTGCTGCTATTTTTATAGCAGTCCGGAATCTGAGTCTGGATTTCGGGTAGCAGAGTATCCTTTTATAATGTAGGCTGATAGGGCTTCTTTAGGAACTCGGGCAGGCAGTTAGGGCATGCAGTTATACTGTTTGTAGTCTCTCGGAATGTAGGGCTAGGGAGTTAGGGAGGGGTTCCTTTTGATGTGTTTTATTTTTTGTGTTGTGTTAAAAGGGAAATGAGCACGAATCAATTACATCTAACAATACAATTAGCTATTTACTATCATTCCTTAATGATTATGTACAGGCATTTGACCTCCCAACAAACATGAAAGCATTGTGACTATTTGCAGTGTAATCATGATTAAATTTTGAATTAATAACTCCAGGATGAAGTATCAAAGAAGTAAACCGTATTATGTTACTATAAAGTAATAATTAAAATTCGTGCACATATCCTATGAATTTACTTGAATTTTGATGTTATTTTGTGTAATAAATATACTGTGATTTGTGTTTTATTGACCTATATTTTATTGTTGTTTTGTGCAAAAGGGGAATATGTACATTTCATTACAATTAACAAAATATTTAATTCTATCCAATTATTATTTAATGTTACAAAAAAAAGCAAGATTAAAGTATAGAAATTAGACCTTCCAATCATCAAATAAGAATTGCAGTAAGCTTTAATTAATTTTGATCTAACTTGTTATATTTATTGATACAAGCTGGAATATCTAAAATATTAACCTCATAATCTCAATGTTGTAAAAATACTTATGTTGTACATATACCCTTTTAATAGCTCCATGGTAAGGTAAGTGGTTTTTGAAATTTAAACTGTGATATATTAATCTCATATTAGCAATTTCTGCCTTAGGAATATTATTTTAGTGCGACAAAATAGTTTAATAGAAACAATATGTATGTTGTATTGTATTGTATTGTAATATGTTCAGACTTAAATTCAGTTATTGAAGTATCAGCCGAGAGGCAAAAATGGTCAGTAATTAATTGGTACAAAGAGACTGGAGGTAAACTCAGCTGAGACTTCTCCACTAGGATCAATCTAGGTAAGGCAGAAAATGTTTGAGAACTTCCTTGTGTGTCATCTTTATCCTTTTTAACATATAGGTCACTTAACCTTTACTACAAGAATTATTTATGAAAGGGGATTAGGAAGTATAATTAATAAATCTGGGATACCTGAAAAGAGTAAAAATATAGGAATACCAACATCTATGGTAATATTCTGGTATTTTATTCAGGAACCAATACATTGTTGTAGAACTTCATTCAGCAGCTGTTCATATATTTTCAATATGCATTCAGGGTTAGGTACCATGTAGTAAGATTTAATTCCACAGATGCTCCTACATTTTCAATAAACAAGCAGAGTCCTGAAACAAATTGGTTAAATTATTTTCAAGTCATTTTAGGAGAAGGTTTCTAGTTATATATGCCTACCATAACAATTGTTTTAATAACAGGACCGTTTATATATTTAACTAGTAGATGTTATCATAGATAGTACATTATTTACTCATAAAAGCTATAGGTAATACCTAGCTCTAGTTTTCCCAAAGAAATAACATTAAGTACCATCTCAGATACCTTTAATTGAAACAATGATATTTATGGGCTTTAGAGTACTAAAACAAAACCAACAGGAAAGGGTTGTAGTTAACTTTCACGGAAAAGAGAGTTGAGCCTGAGATTCTGCATTCGGTTTGTAAGATTATTAATAACAAGGGGTTCCAATTTACAGTTAAATATTAAGTAGTTATTATAGCAAATAGGGGTTTTTATATACTTACATTTGACATTAGTATTAGTTGTATATCAGGAGACCACAAAGTCGAACGAAGGGTACAATTATTATTATGTATTCAGTGATACTGTGATTCGGTGCTCTTTTGATTCAAAACGTATAAATGGATTACTGAAATAAATTTGGGAGGTTATGATTCTTAATATTAACCACTAAGTAATAGGTATTAACCTACTTTCAGAAGAAGGTTTTATCAAAACATAAGTGCCTAGATATTATATTCATATGAAAGAAGCTATTTTTCGACAGTCGATTAAAAATATCTAGTCCATTAATAACACTATGTATAAAGGTTTTAGTTTGGTAGGTTGTTGAAATGTCCAAAGTGAACAAATAGGCATAGGGTATTTACTTATTGTAGGGCGAAGTAGAAATGCTTAACGAGTGTATTTACTAACCTGTACTGATGTTTCACTTATAATCTTTTATGTGAAATCCAGGCGTGAATTAGAGTAGGGAACTTGCTTTGCTTGATTTGTGTCCGGGTGAATAGCGCTGAATGTACCATCCAATTACAAGAAATTCGTTAACGAAGTATAAGATTATTAAGTAGATTTTATTATATGTATAGATTACATAAGTTAAGAGTCTACAAGTTATTTGAGGGTTTTAAGGTGAACAGAATGGGGATAAGGCAAAGGGGTATTTTTTAATTCAGCCAAGCGGAACTCTTTATTTCCCGAGATCTAAAATTAGAATAGATTTAGGTAGTAATAACTTGATCGAAGATAAGCAGGTAGGAAGTAAATAGAAGGATAATTACCGAAATTTCATTAAAAAACTATTTGTTCAATAGTTTACGAGAAGTCTAAACAAAAAACCCAAAATAGACTAGTGCTTTATTTGATCATAGAATCCCTTAGTAGTCTGTGATTAGTTGCGCGTCTCACAGATTAAGTACAAGAACTTATTCTGTGGCGCGTCTATTGTACCTTCACAGACTATTGTAATGTACAGGTTTAAGGACTAGGCTTTTAGCCAATTTATATAAGTAGGAATAAATTATATAGTTATTTAGTTATTTGGCACTGCATACGTTCAGAAGTTTAGGGAACTATACATAATGTCAGTTCGATACTTGACCAAAGACTTAGAGTATTGGATACGATTAATTTTGCATCTCTTGCGTAAAGATATTTAGAGAAATACATTTGAGTCAGTTCAAATCTAGACCAAAGATTAATGTTTATATTATAATTATAAGAATTTAGTAGGTCTAATAATTAAAGAAATAAAGCTTTGAGTTCGAATTTAGGATAAGGTTAGCGAGGCTAGATTTTATAGTTGCGATTTTAGAATTTACATTATCGTTGGCAAATATTCATTGTGAATCCAACTTTAGGAGGCTGCGAATGTTGGATGTTGGATATTTATCTATGATTATGATGATTTTGTATGTAAGATTAAGTAAATGAAAATTATGATAAGTTTGTCTAATTTAGGTTTTATAGAATAGTAATTATGAAGTTTACTTTAAATCGGTTCGGATCGTTATCAAAGATTTTGAGGTTAAATCATGTTTATATTTATAAGTAACTACAGGAAATAATGATACTGAGTTCAGAATTTGAATAGTGATATTGAGATTAATTTATATCTCTTAATAGCTTACAATCCAAGGGATTAATTATGAATCAGGTTCGAGGCTTGGTTTTATGTGATGTAATAACTACTTGTAGAGTTTGGAAGGAATTAGGAAATAAATTGTGTGAATACCTAGGATGCAATTACGAAGCGAACGTAATCGCTGACTAAAGTCGTTGTGAATCCGGCTTTAGGAAACCGTGAATGTCGTACGTTAAAATAAATCGCATGGTTCGTGAAGTAAAAATCGATAGACAGGCTAGAATTAGGCATGTATGTATCAGTATGTAGAATTATATGTACGAGTATGTAGAAGGGAACTCTGGAGTTATTACTCAGTCGTATGAAATCGCGTATGTATGTTTGTTTGTCGTACCGTTCAGAATTTGGAGGTTTTATATGAAACCAATACTAGTTAAATCGCCTTGTGAAAAATGTGTCAGGAATTATATAAATAATTCATGATCAATATGTATGTAGTATGTTGGATACAATTTGGAGGGAACCAACACCTTAAATATTGCTCCCGTTACACTATAGGTAGATAAGACACGAATCGATAAAATATACTTATATGAAATTTTGAAAGGAGGCATTTAGACTTTAGAGAGAATGAGAGGTAGTTCGTTCATATTTGTTGGCAGTCCCAATATCGATAATTATGATTTAGGAATCATGGTTAATTTATGATATAACTTAATAAGTACGACAGATGTTGATGAATGCTTTAATTACTACTGCTTAACGATAGTTATGTCAATGGATTGGCTAAAATATATATATAATAATAAGTAGTAGGATGATGAAGTTGTACATGCGGTCTTGGAGCTACGATTAAATCGTGTATACTAGATTTGCAGCTGGCGTAATTCCGACATTATGATCAAGCTTAGTTTGACTAAGCTTGTTTCAGTTTATTTTAAACAAAGAGCCATGTGATTTTTGTTCGTTCGTCTGTCTGTAAACGTTGGTATATGTAAACGGGAGTTATAAACAAATTATTATTTTATAAAAGGGGTTTTATGGATTATGATACGCCGACTTTATGAACAAGTTTAGTTTTACTAAGCCAGTTCCTGTTAATCTTAGGCAAAGAGCCATGTGATTTTTGTTCGTTCGTCTGTCTGTAAAAGTTGGTATGTGTAAATGGAAGTTATAACAATTATTATTTCATAAAAACGGTTTATAGGGAATATGTTACAGTATATTTGGATTCGATCCATTGCTAAGGTAGCAAGGAGAGAATGAAATTTGGTATCAGAATGATTATATAATTTGAGTCCAAGTGAGATAGTGAGTGAAGTTCAATCATATTATTACAGGTTAACATTTCAGTTGGAAGTTTTTATTTTTGTTTATAACGTTAAAGTCCGAACTATGGTATTTATAGATTAAAACCATAGATAAAGAAATTCTTACGTTTTTGGATTTGTTATATCGAAATATTGAGTCATTGGAAATATTTACAATACTTAATTGGTTGTCACGAATTCAATGAAACAAAATTTCGAGTTTTACCTTTAAATGACTCCGGGCTGGTGGTATAAATTGAAGAATGCCGTGAATGCAGTGTTAATAAGTCGCATAGTTTGATATCGAGTTATTGTTCAATTATCATTTTAGTCAACATTTGGTTGTCAATTACAAACTAATGTAATGTAATATAAGAATTGGACAAATGATTCGCCCGTTACACGGGTGATAATTTAGCGGCAATTTATCGGCTCTTGGCTATGGAATGGGCGGCTGCTGCTTGCAGGGTCGACAATTCATAGTTGATCCGTATTGGGCTAGGTTGTCTCTTGGTGAACGTGGGTATTACAAAAGTCTCTTCTAAAGGGCGCTAGATCAGGTAGGAATCTTTGCCTAGTGGACCTGGATTCTTTTGGAGGCGCCCTCCCAAGTATAGGCTGTGGAGATGAGGCCCTTACTTCAAAGCTGTGGAAACGAGGCTGAGGTGGCATCCATTATGTACCAGCAAAAACTAGGTCCTTTGATTATGCTCTCGAATTTAGATGGCTTTAGGGGAGACTCACTAGATTTAATAGTAGCGACATTATATCACCATCCCGGTTCAGTTCAACGCGGCCCTTGGGGTAGGATCTCTCTTGGGGAGACCTGACTAACCTACACAGACACTACTAACCTTGTAAGTGGGACAGCAACTCTTGCTTTGGGTGGAGCGGTGCCCCGTCAGGTTGTCGAGCCGCACAGGGGCAGGCGGATGATGCCTAAGTGTAATGGCTAGGAGGGGCCTGCCCTTCTCTTTGTATTTATTTACAAAAGGGACCCATAGGGAATTAGTTATCTCCTTCTGTTCCATTAATCAAGAAAACTTACATCTACATTAAAAGAACTAGCAGTTTCACAATCTATCTCACTTCGGATACGAAATTATGAAAGATTAATTGAATTTAAAGCTTAGGACTATAGTTATTAAGATTATTAAACTGTAGGAAGTTCATACAAAATTGAGCTTTACTGTATGTGAAAGATTTATTATAATACTAGGACATTCGAACAACATTTCCTATTCAAACTTGAATAAATTAATTAGATGGGTTAAGTTAGTAACTTTGCTGACACATTAATATGTTTATCTTAGGTCGAACATAGGGCATGGTTTATTATGGTTGGATTCACACGGTAGGGTACTAAGAAAGATTGTAAGATGAATTGTTGAATCAAATATTATCTAAGTAAAGTTAGGTATTAGATTATAATGGAATATATAAAATTAGGTAGGTAATATACAGTAGAAGCCTTTGAATTAGTAAATTAAAGTTAATGTTTCCTAAACCTTTCCAACACACCTCGAGTATTCCTTAAACGAACTGGTTACACACGGGTTTAACTTGGGGTCCTACCTTTATATAACTAGATGATCACGCTGGCCAATTATTTTATAAGTAGATATTTATTTATTTATATATTTATTTATGTTATGCGACTCACTCTTGACTGCTGTGGGGTCGGTATCGTTACAAGTTGACAAAAATATTTAGAACTCTTTTTTACAGGCACACTATAAACACTGCTTATGTCGTGTTTTTTAATGTCGTGAATAAAACGTCAGCGTTAAAAAAACAACGACCTGAAAACATTATCCCACCGCATACTAGTTCATCATAAATTCTTAAACAAAACGCAAACCGCGCAATCAAAATTCCTTTCCTTCCAAATTTTTAACAATCGCCGGCGTCTGCGGCGATATATAATGCAGACAATAGTTGCAAGGAAATATATGAGCCGTATTAACAATACATGGCAGACATTTTTATACATTTTTATTTCGTGTTCGCGGACGTCGACGCGAAAAAACGGAAGCAATAACGTAACAGTCCGGACGCGTTCACGCCGTGTTTTTCATACGAAGCGGCAATAATGCCCAAGTGTTTACATTGCCGGAAATAAAAAATATTAAATGTATTTCGCGGCGTTAATTCTCTTTTCGTGCGATCGCGCGGAAAGGTGCGGGCGCGTCTGCGATTTTGAGGCGATATTGCTTGTTTGTTTTACCGCGCGGCTTTTAACGTAAGTGCGTTATTGAGAATATGAGGCGTGTGTTACTGAAAATACTAGAGAAACCTCGCGACTTTGTACGCGTAGAATTTGTTTCCCATTTCCATGTTTTTTTCCGTCGGGGCTGATCCTTTCTTAATACCCCAGGGTATTTAAGAAATATTCAGTCTAAATTTCAAATTTCTCGGTCCAACGGTATGACTGTTACCCACGGAAGAGTATTTTTATAAATAATAATGTATAGAAGAAAATAAAGCCTTTGGCCGCATACAATTAATTTTTAGGTTTTAATAATTTTGGCCACAGTGTCGTCATAATGAAGTGAGATCAAAGTGAAAAGAATAAATGTCAAAAAAGTTTTCTAACTGACCTTCATTTTTGGCCACAGTGTCGTCATAATGAAGTGAGATCAAAGTGAAAAGAATAAATGTCAAAAAAGTTTTCTAACTGACCTTCAATGGTCCATGATTGATCTCTTAGCCCTAAGTGAACACCTGTTACACACATCGTGAAAAAGCAATAAAGAATTGAGTACTTATTGAGATTTTTTTTAGTATTTATTGAGTTGGCCCATTACCGGGAAAAGTGACAGGATCTCGTTTCAAATGTCTCTTTGGGTCATTGTGCCACCGTGGTGGTCTTTTTTCGCGTACTTATTTAGTTTTTACTTTGTGTTTGGTGTGATATCACATATCAATACTACTCGCACAGTCGAAAATGAACGTAATCGATAAACTAATAAAATTTAGTTCCCAACATCCAATCACTGGTATACCCGTACCACACCACAAAACTGGTAATGTTTAAATATCGTAAACCGCAATAAAATTTAAAATGGCGCCGGGAGCATTTGCATAAATATTTTATCGGTCTAATAATCGAAAAGTTCCAAATTCGAATTGCTCGATGCGTCGACAAATTTGCAACGGTCGCTAAACGGGAACGGGATACCGATGCAAATGATCCGGCGCCAGTTCATTACGTCAACAGACCCGCAAGGCAGAGAAGGGCAGTAGGGATAGCAGTACAGTATTATTATTATTGGGGGGGTTGTGTTGGTCCTTGTGTACTACTTCAACCAATGCTGATCTATTGTGGCAGCCTTTTGTTTAGAGCTCACTCCAAAGGCCTGTTGCGTCCATTTCCAGATGCTTTGGGCTGTGGGAAGCTTTATTTCCTGTGGGTCCATGATATGTCGCACTAGGTAGATGGGCGTTTTCCTAAAAAAGTGTACATAACATCGTTAAAGACAATAGTTAAGAAAATTTAACTTTTTCCATTTCGTCACGAAAATTAGCCATACATTTACATACGTTAATTTTCGTGACGAAATGGAAAAGTTAAATTTTCTTAACATTTGTCCTTAACGATGTAAACTTTTTTGGAAAACGCCCAGATACTACTGTCACACATTAGTGGTCCGCATGAGCAGAAGACGTATATCGCTGTCTCCTCTGTCTCCTGACGGAACCTGCATGACGCGTAGCATTACAGAAAAAACAGAGTGTTAAGAGTCACGTGATGATGCCACGCTACGAGTTAAAACCATGTTTTTGACATGCCATCGTTTTGTTAACGTTATAATGGGCGTTTTCCAAAAAAAGTGTACATCGTTAAGGACAAAATTAAGAAAATTTTACTTTTTCCATTTCGTCACGAAAATTAATCTATATGTATGGCTAATTTTCGTGACGAAATGGAAAAGTTAAATTTTCTTAATTTTGTCCTTAACGATGTACACTTTTCTTGGAAAACGCCTAATATCTCTTATTTACTTGACAGTAATAGCTACCGAGTTTCACAATAAGATAACATTGAAAAAGCAATATTATGTCGTGTGACTTCGAAGACGTGGTCAGAAACCAGTTTTTCAGCCTCAGTGATAGATGGCCAGTTCCAAGCAAAATTTGCTACCACAAACAAAAGGTATTTATGTTTTGTTAATTGTCCCTTTAATTCAATCACTGATTTACTAAATCATGGTTACTCTATTTTTAGAATCATATACAGGGAGCGAAACTTTGGTGCCGATGACAGGCGTATGACGTCAAGCTACATACAGAGTGTTTTTACATAGATTTTATATCATCACTAATAACAACTTATTAGCCAGTTTAGTACTGATATTGACACTAGAGATAAGACGACCAGTACTTCACATAATTTTCTGTCAATGTCATATTAAAAAGAAGATTGTTGGAGACAGTAACAAGCTTACTTGTATTTTATTATTTGTAAATTGGATAGTTTTTTAATTTGGGTTTTGCAGTAGTTTTGTACAATTAATCAATTTTTAAAGTCTTTACCATCAGAAGATATTGATTTAGATGAAGAAAGGTTGACTGTCCGGACGACACGTTGGCCTAGTTGGGAGTAACCCTGCCTCCGAGGCCAGCGGCCCCGGGTTCAAATCCCGGTAAGGGCAGATATTTGTGTGATGAGCACGAGTATTTGTTCCTGAGTCTTGGATGCTTTCTATGTATTTAAGTATTTATTTCTCTATCTAAGTATGTTTATCGTTGTCTAGTACCCATAGTACAAGCCTAGAGCTTAGTTTGGGACTAAGTCAATTTGTGTGACATTGTCCTGTGATATTTATTTATTTATTTATTTAATTATCATTTAATGTTTTTTATTTACTCGTGGACAGAATATTTTTCGTTACAATTACATTCCCCAATCAAATATTTTGTCTTTGTATTTTTTTAAATATTTACATTATCATTATAGCATTAATAAGAATATTGTTTTTATATAAAAGCATCCTATGTGTGAATTTGCGTCATAATGTCGTCATCGACACCAAAGTTTCGCTCCCTGGTCATATAGGTGAAAAACTTAAGTAATGGACCTGTTGTATGTGGTTGTGTACAAAAGTGATATGGAACTTATGTCAAATTTCAAACATAGAATGTCAAATGGTCTATACAGATGTTTTACAACAGGTCCTTTACTTAAGTTTTTCACCTATACGCTCTTTGGATCCTATTCAGACTATTTTAGTTACATTGACAATTCAAGTCAGTCATTGTCAAAAGTCGAGTCTTGAGACATGTAAGATATATTTATTTTTACATCTCTTTCTGTCAAGTAGGGTGACCATACTGTTTACAATAAATTATTATTTTTTGCTCTTTCCATGATTAAACCTTTATTTGGCGATGTATATCATCAAACTATTACATACTATAACATCATATTTTATATATATTTTTTTTGTTTGAAATCTAAAGAGGATTCATGCCACCTTTTTTGTTTTTGTCAAATAAAGGCTTAAGTCTGAATACTACATCTAAACATCTACATACCTTTATTATTAGGATCCTATTTTAATGCTTAATTAAGTCATATCACATGATTACGTCTCCAATGATGCCTGAGCTACTGTTTTCTGTATTTTGTGACTTCGGAAATTAATTCCCGCGGGATGTGGCAACACCGGGTTATTGCGCATGTCGAGTGCGTTTGGTTCGTTATTGCCGCTTGAGTGTGTGGCGATAAGTTCCGCTGTTACTTTTTTACACTAGGGATTTCAAATTGTGTTTAGTTCATGCATTTTCGAAATGCTATAATGAGCTTGACTTAATACTAGATCACGATGTAAGTATAATAATAAATATCAAGAGATAAGTTTCAAATTAAGCCATTACACATTATATTGATTGAACCTTATCAGAGATCGAAATCGTAATGAGAATCAGTCAGTGAAGACGTATCAGTTGTAAGTTTTGTTTTTTGCCACGTCGGCTTGAAGTTGTTTTTACAAAAAGCGACGGCAAATGAAATAATACAGCTGGGTAAAAAATAGTCATCAAAATAAAATAAACAAGAGTAAACGAAAACTTGCAAATATTGTTAAACTTTAACAAGGAGAAGAAAACTTACTCACTCCGCTATGCGAGAGCACGCTGACGAAAATATAATAAGTATTAATTAAATAAAGCGCAAGCCACAGATGTATGAATATAAGGAGATTGGGCATGCCGGCTGATTTGTATTGAGCACGCCTGTCGCAACTTCGCTAACCCACATAAAGCACAAGTACTTAATTGACAAGACAAAGCACGCACACATCTAAAGCACACACCTTGTATACCTTGTATTTTGGGTCCTGCAATACAGGCAATCCTAGCGCAGAGCCCATAACCATTGTTTATGCCCTACTTTAAGTTTAAAAAAAAAAAAACATTTTTCATTTTTTTTTTCATGTCATACCGAGTCTCCTATTGCACAATACACGCGCAGCATATCCATGTCATTTTGGGAAGAATCGTAACATTTTCTGTGATCAACACGCGTGCACACTCGTTAAACGGATGCTGAACTAGCGGCACCGTATGCACATTGCGACGCGGCCGCCGGCGGCTTGTACTCTCTCTATAGTACCCGGCCGATGAGAAGTCAACCTGACAACTGTCATCGCTGTACAATTTATAGCCTATTCTTAGGTTTGAGGTTATAATTTGTACTGGAATGACAGGTGTCAGGATTTACTTCACAACAGCCGGGCACTATAGTATTCTATGTGGGAGTCTATCATTTCATCGAATGTATAATTGCTGAAAACATTATGGTTTCAGCAGAAAATAGCGTTCGATGAAATTAAATTCGATGAAATGATACATTCGATGAATAGAAATTCGATGAAGTGAGTAGTATTATATGCTCTGAGTTGCAAGTGAATTGAGACTCTGCTCGGGGCAATTCGTTAACTCCGTAGAGTTTTTTTCATTTTTTACAACGTTCGCAGTTTCGAAACTGAGCCTCAGTCTCAGTCTACTGAACTTTATCATTTTTTTTAACCAGTTGAAAAAACAAGTAACAAAACTTAGTTTTTAGGGTTCCGTAGTCAAACTAGGAACCCTTATAGTTTCGCCATGTCCGTCCGTCCGCATCCTAGCGCAGAGACTCTTAGTACTACAAAGCTGTAATTTGACATGAATATGCATATTAGTCACGTCAACAAAGTGGTATAATAAAAATTTAACATTCCCACGTTTTTTGTACCACTTTATTATAGTGACTAATATGCATATTCCTACCAAATTACAGCTTTCTAGAACTAAAGGTCTCTGCGCTAGGCTGCGGACGGATGGACGGACGGACGGACATGGCGAAACTATAAGGGTTCCTATTTTGACCACGGAACCCTAAAAACTCTCTCTGATCTGTATTATTTGACCGCGAGAGTATAATACTAATACACTTTCGCTTTTACATTATTAATCAAGGGGCAATCGAAGTGTGAAATATTATAATTTAGGCAAATTGCTGCGTTAATATTTTGAAACGTTAAATTATTTCTAACAGAGGATATTTGACGGCTGAGTGGAAGTTAGCTTGTCTGACAAATTACTTAAATTACCGTAAAATATAACTATTTTGCTAAATAAAGCTTTAGTTAAGATTGATGTTACAAAATTAAACTCCTTACACAAAGTATGGTTTAATTTATCCTTGTCACCCTCAAACAATTAAAATGTTTCTGTTGATTTCTTACTCTAGGAAAACGAGTTTGTTAAAATTAGATTGTGAAATTGTGGTCGGAATGAATTAAATAATAAATAAGTTAATATATAAATATCGGGGGTTAATCAAATTTTCATAACTTTTGACCATTGACCAACCTAAACATTATGAAACTATCTTGAATAAGCAAGATGAGCAAAGTTCCAATCACTAAATTAATGTAACGAAATATTTTCCAGATTTTTTTCAGCTATAAAGAGAAATAATATTTCTCTTTATTTACTTATTTAAAAATAATAATTTCGATTGCCAAATAACATTTTATGTTAATGAATGAGAAAAACAAATTGTTCACAGTGATCATATTACCCACGCTTCAAATTTATACCCCAGACGGTATACATCAAGCAAAATAAAAACATCAGTGGCAAAGAAGAGGTGGGAAAAGATGAAACTCGTTTAAGCAGAAAAATTAAATCAAGAGAGTTTTCAAACCTCATTTCAAAAAGTATTACGGAAACGATGTGTTATACCTTTATTTTATTATTTAACTAGCGACCCACCCTCGCTTGGCTCCGGATTAAAGTATTATACATATTAACCTTCCTCTTGAATCCCTCTATCTATTAAAAAAAACCGCATCAAAATCCGTTGCGTAGTTTTAAAGATTTAAGCATACAAAGGGACATAGGGACAGAGAAAGCGACTTTGTTTTATACTATGTAGTGATAAGTGTTTGTCTTTAAAACTATACAATAATTTCAATATACCGGCACAGTAGCGGTAGTAGAACCCTGTGCAGGGACCGTCCAGATCGCTACCACCATCTTATCCATTAACCACCCGCCAAGTAACAGTGTTCGCGTTGTTGTGTTCCGCTGTGGGGATAAGACAACCGGTGAAATTGCTAGCATAGAGGCATTCCATCTTAGTCCTCAGGGTTGGCAACGCATTTGAGGTCTTAGGATTATAGCCTTGAGAATTCAAATGTCTATGGACTTCCACTTACCATCAGGTGGCCTGAGTGCTCGTGTGCCTTCTCCTTAACATATAAAAAACAGTAAACTACGTTAGAATTTTAGTAAATGTCCGATGAAATCCAAATAAGTAATCGAATGATTTCGATGCTATTTGCTGACCACTGATTAACTTATTAAAATAATGTTTTGGTTGCCTTCAGAGATTCAATTTTTGCTGTGGTTTGTCTCGTCGTTAGGTTTTTTTTTAGTGTTAATGTAATTCTGACTGCCTTCCACATGTGAGTAATCAATGTCATATCGGTAGGTCCAGGGGGGTGATATTATCAACACAGCGCTGCGTCGATCTAAAAGGTGAAGTTTCATCCGGCAAGTTTAAGAAGTCCCGTTTGAGCGTACAAAACACATTTTAGCGCGCGCCTTCTCAATTAGGCAGCTTTATACGACACTGAACTCGACTCACCTGCCTGCTGCCTAATTGAAAAGGTACACGCTAAAATGTGTTTTGTACGCTCCGACGGGACTTCTTAAACTTGCCGAATATAACTTCACCTTTTAGATCGACGCAGCGCCTTGAGAGAATCACCCGCCAGTTGTAACTTGTAAATCAGCGCTGTGGCTTCATGCTGCATCATTCACGCTGAGCCGGTCGCCTTTTAGTGTCTTTAGATATTTAAGTTGTTTATAGGTATATAAGTTGTTTGCGCTTTGTTTTGTAATTAATATAGGCACTAAATAAACGATTATCTTTTTTCTTTCTATTATTTCTATTTTGTAGTGAAAACTTCTTTAGCATGGTTGTGACTTGAAACTTGATGAAACGAAAAACCGATACTAGGCAGTTACCTCTAATAACGTATAAAAATGCCCTTGTGTAGGTTCCACTTCTACCTCGAGTGAACTCGAGCTTTATTCCACGAACGATACGATAGCTCTGATTTACTTGGCGTAATGGCGGCCGAGTTATAAGCAATACGATAACATGTCAAAAGCAGTATGGTTTAACCGAATAGCCAAGCTCCGTTTAACTACTCTAGAGTTTCAGTAAGCTTCGACTAAATTCAAATAAGTAGGTACTCGAATGATTTCCATGCGGTTTTTACAAACCTGGGGCTTTAACAGAAAACAAAATTAGAGAGAGAAATTTTCTCTCGGCCTATGAGAAATTTTCTCATAGGCCGAGCTATTTTTGAATAGTAGTTAACTGAACTACGGGTAAAATTCGAAAAATAATTGAAAATATGACACATTTCCTTGAGGTTTTGAGACGACACGGTGACCTAGTTGGGAGTGATCCTGCCTCCGAAGCCCGCGGTCTTGGGTTAAAATCCCGGTAAGGGCAGATATTTGTGTAATGAGCGCGAATATTTGTTCCTTAGTCTTGGATGTTTTCTATGTATTTAAGTATATATTTCTCTTTATAACTATATTTATCGTTATCTAGTACTCATAGTATAGGTACAAGCATAGAGCTTAGTTTGGGACTAGTTAAATTTGTGTGAAATTGTGCCCTGATATTTATTTTATTTATTTATTTATTTAACCATTAGTTACGATTTTTAACAATTTGTTAGTTTAACTACTAATCAAACAACAGGCCCTTAGTTGATAAAAAAATAATACAATACTCATGATAATGAGGTTATATCCACCAAAACTAGCAAGTTCTTTAGTGATTCAACTGCCATCTTAGTTGATGTGTCTAAAGTCTTGTTAGGCTCGTGTAGAATCAAGACGCTTACGCACAACAATCACAATCATGTTACAAGCGACCAAGTTTCTTTTTCCAGTGTATATTTAATTGAGCCCATCCTGCTTTGACATCGTAATCACACTATTGACGTCATGGCAGCTCTTACTGTAAAGTACATAAGAGCCGTTTCCCAGTGTATTAGTGACAGGTTGCAAGCCCATCGCCTAACAGTACTACAGGCCTACTACTTGGTCCAGTCCAGTCTAGGTACTTCTTGGTCCAAATAAATGCCAATTGCTGAACGTAAAATAAATCTCCAACAAAGTTTTGGGTAATACTTTAAACTGAAACAAGAAAACAACTGGAAAAAGCGTCCCCTACTGAAAACTGTTCCAATTAACCAATCAGAGCGCCGAAAACAATTGGAAGGTAAAAAACAATGAGCAAAAGCGAGGGCAAAATAAATCTTTATTAAATGCTTTGTTTCGTAATTAGAAGTGTTTTCGTTACAATCATTAGTGAGATAGCGTTAATGGATAAAAAGCTATTGGCTTATATTGATGTCGAATAAGTATTCTTGTCCCATTTGTTCTTTAGGGGATGAAAGGGAGAATGGCAATTGGCTTGCCTAATCACTGGAGAAATGTTACATTTTAGATTCAACAACGAATTAGTTTAGTTCGTAGATACTACCTAGGAAGCTTGTGGTTCTGGGACGAGGAAACCAAGAACCATACAAACAAGGCCTTTATGCAGCACGGTATACCCATCTTGCTTTTGACTTGTTATGGTACCTACTGTTTTTTTTTTGTTACCTGATGGGAAGTTATCACCACCGCACATGAACACCGGCAACCCACGTAGAATTATCGGTCCGTTGCCGGCGTTAATTTTTTTTGTACATTATTGCCTAGCTAAATGCTAAAATACGAGTCAGCCATCCTATTTCCGTCGAGGCATACATAATGCTTTTCTTAATTAATGCGAGGGAATGATACAAATGCATAATCAGAAGTAGATATTTGTAAAAAAATGATCGACGGATTGAGAGAGAATCTCCTTTTGAAATCTATAAGAAAATATTGAGAATTCACAATGACTCGCCGCCCACCGCTGATGCTGAACCGCAGCGCCGCCACCTTTCATTAAATTGGGTGTATGGGATTTTTTTTCATGGTCAATTTCATTTTACAGGCAATATCGATCATTTTTTAATAATATATGGACATGGACGAAGTGTTTTCATATGGTTTTTTACTTCTCTTCTTCTTCAAAATGAGGCGGAAAACAGTACTTTCCGAGCATGTTTGAGAAAAGCTCTCTACTTGAAGGACCCCATGTCATAACTGGCTGGAAATACCGCCGAAAGGAAATATGGCCGCCATTACCTGTCGAGCTATCGTAACATTGACAACACGGACACACGTCAAAGGAAATATGGTTTTCACTTAATAGAATAAGCACACCTACCGTATTATAACGACGAGGTGAGCATAATTAGTAGTATTTACGTATGTAAACTCCTTATTTGTACATAGCAAAAAACCCAAATACAATATTTACAGGACATAAATGGTACAAAGGCGAAGTTATCTCTTTCAGGTAGTGACCCTGCCTGTGAAGTTAGGGCTCTAGGTTTCGCTTCCCGGTATGGGCAAATATTTGTACGAGTATTTGTTCATGAGTCTTGAATGTTATCTATGTACTTAAGTATCTATTTCTCTATATAAGTATGTTTATCGCTGTTTAGTAGGTACCCATAGTACAAGCCGAGAGCTTATAATCTGTGCACTGTAGGATGGTGCATTTGACAGCCGTATTTATTAATTTCAATCACTTACTGTGCTAACAAGCGAGGTAATTATAAAAGGTGATAGTTTATTTAAGTTCCTGATCGGCGTCGCTAGGTTTTTACCAATGTCGTATTTATGAAAAGCTAAGGAAACAAGTATAATACGTGTTTAAATGAGCTGTTACAGTGTACTTACACCTGCCTTTTTTATCGACAGTTTGGTTGACCAGCAGAACTTCTTGGTACATACAACTTCTTCAAACAAGGATACAGTCAAAGTTATTTACCCGTCATTCAATGAGATTCATCCTATACTCACGTATACTATACTATAAACGTCTACTATAATATAAACGTCTCGTTAAAATGTGACGTCTTGTTAAATTTTGTCATTTTACAAAATGTCTCAAATTTTATCGAGACGTCACATTTTAACGAGACGTTTTGTATATACCCAGGGTAAGATGACAACTTACTAGGTAATGACATTACATAATATAAACAAGATATACCTAGATATGTTACGTCTGCGCCCAAGTTGAAGATTAATATAAGACCCAATTAACCACTCTGTTTACGCCAAACCAGTCCACGACAGCTATATACACTTACGTTTTTTCTGTATCTGTCCATCATTCATCATTAGTGAAACATGAGCATGCATGTTGTGTTTTATCTATTTTCAAACGCAATGTACTAGGAACGTAACATACCTATCTATACTCTGTAATATCGTTGTTCCTAGGGTAGACATTCGTTTGGCTTTGATAAGTTATTTCTTGTTTTTTGGGTATTTTTATAACACGCATATATATACGCCTTTATGCCACTTACAATAAAGTCCATGTATACATTATAATTTGACTGTATATCGAGGGTCTTCTTTGTGTGCGCGATATAACGCTTACAACGCTGAATGACCCTGAATTAGTCAGGGCTGCTCCATATTTGTATGTTTTCATAGGTACAGTTGGCCTAATAGCTGCACACTTTAGTACCTCGTCACCATAACGCTTTTGACAGAGTAGTGCAGCAGTTCAAACATGACGTTAAGAGGATTGTGAGGCTGAAAATGTCCATAAAAAATGGAGTAACGTTTATCTCCCCTTAAACCTACTCCGTTTTTACGATTTTTGAATATGTCGTAAATATTATCAAAAACTAAGTCTGTACTTTTTTCTTAACAAAAAAAATATTAAGTGGAAAGAAACAAATATAAAAGATAAATAACGGAAACGATCAAAACCTTGATTTTCATAATAACTACAACATATTAAAAGTGGTGGAAATCGAACTTGATTTAGGGGGTGAGAAACGTTATCGCTCGGAGCAAAATTAGTGTGGGATTTTTTTGACCGGTACACAATTTAAGCGTCGCTTCACAACCGTCTTACAAAAGACAAAGCGCTAAAGTGTTCAGTTACGGCCGGCCATACCTAACTCCAGCTCCCAAATCACTTTTTTGTATCTATTTTAGTACAGCTCATAAACAATATGTACATCGCTCTATCAAAACCGCAACTAATTCGAAGATACCACACAATCCGATTTTCAAACACTAACAAGTTACTAGCCGCTCTAACCACGCCGTAACTACGAACTATCGCCAACTGGTGAAAACAATTTAATTAATCTCCCCTACCCCCCTAGTTGGGAACTTGGGATGCATTCAGAGGCAACTTTGTTTCAATTTAATACGCGCAAGTTATGTGATGCTTTTTTGTTCATAGATAGTATAAAAATGTTAGATAAGTGAATGCGATATGTTACATAATAATATACATATTTTATACCCGTATTTACGACACTGCGAAGATACCTCTTACAGTGTTAAAATTAGAGAATATTCAATTGAATTAAAATAATACACATACATACATACATAACATCACGCCTTCATTCCCAGAGTGGGGTAGGCAGAGCTACAGAAATACCAACAACTCTAAAGACTTACTGATATTTCTGTAACCACATTTTGCACTAACAGGCTAAGAGGTTTACTAGTGTATTAGTGACAGGTTGCAAGCCCATTGCCTAACAGTACTACAAGCCCTTATTCCCTTAGTCGCCTCTTACGACATCCACGGGAAGACATGGAGTGGCACTATTCTAACCCGGCAACCACACGGGGGAAAAATAAAATAATAATAAATAAATAAAATTAAATGTAAACATCTTAGCCCACTGCCTACTGCAAAATGTGGTTACAGAATTATCAATAAGTTTCTTTAGAGTTGTTTGTGTCTGTAGCTCTGCCTACCCCTCTCTGGGAATGAAGGCGTGACGTTATGTATGTGTATGTATGTAAAATTAAATGTATGTACTAATTATAGCTTTTAAGTGTGTGTACACTAACAATAATAAATATCAGTCCTGTTACTTAAAATAAATGATTAAATAAACACTATCAGTTGTGCATAAGTATTATCAATAACAGGAACCAGGACAATATTAAATGTCACACGGTGGATACGTAACAGTGATATTGATTTGCGTGCGAGATATGTGCGACCTGACAGGGTTATTAAATTTCTGATGTATCTCTAGGCACCAGTATCCTGCATACGCAGTGAATTCAGTTAGCAAACTAAAATGTTATTAGATTTGCTATGGAATCCTTGAAATCTGGATATTATTTAAAAGAAATAAAGCTACATTCTGCTACTAGGGACGTTTTCATAAAAATTGTACATAGTTAAGGGCTATAATTAAAACAAAACTCAATTGATTCCTTTCTGTAACGAGAGTTACCCATATAGTTTGTATGACAAACTTTCGTTACACAAAGGACGCGATCGTGATTTTTATTTTCATTGAGCCTTTATGTTATGAGATATGTTTTTTTAGAAAACGATCCACTAAAGTAATTCAAACAAAAAAACCCGGGCATGTCGGACCAAGCTCAGTGTAGGGTTCCGAAGCCGTTAAGTACTACAAACATAAAACCCTACAAGTAATAACTAATTTTCTATTAGAAGTCCTTTGGTGCCGTCTTAGATGATTTAAGTAGGTATAAACACTTTAATCGCCTGTATCTCAAGAACCAATGATGTCTACTTAGTCGTGATAGTTTCCTTTTAAATTCGTTATATGCGCTTTTATTTAAGATTTTTGACAGATTTTTAGTATTTGTAGTTTTGGCTATATGGGGGGTGAGGGGGGGGGGACACTTCACTCTTACAAAAATTAGGGCTTTAAAGCTTAATATTTCATAAACGGATGACTTAATCGAAAAATTGTTTGCCTAAACCCACAATATTTTTAAAAGACCTATCCAACGACATCCCACACTATGAGGTAGACGAGAAAAAAATAATACATCCCCACGATACTTGTAGGGGAGGTACCCTTTTTTTTCATATTTTATTGTACCACGTTGTTGGCGTAACTAATATATATATTCATGCCAAATTACAGCTTTCTAGTACTAATAGTCTCTGCGCTAGACTGCGGACGGACGATTGGACGGACGGTCGGACAGACGGACGGAATACTGGACATGGCGAAACTATAAGGGTTCCCAGTTTAACTACGAACCCTAAAAATATGTATCATTGTTTACTAAATAAATATGAGTAAAAAGGAAGAGAATAGATTTGCATGTTTTGGGCATGTTATCAGGAGAAGAAAGTCATGTGACGAGAAGAGTTTTGTATGTGAATGTGGAGGGCTATTGTGGTAACCTAAGAGGAGATGAATGCAATCCGTTTACGAGTAATGAGGATAAGGACAAGACTGATGATGATGAAAGAAATGTAAATATCAGGGGACAATCTCACACAAATTGACCAAGTCCCAAACTAAGCTCTGGGCTGTACAATCAAGTTGTCAGATATGTATATTTCTTGGGACCTTATCCCATTGAAATAAGGTGTAAAATGTATACATATTTAAGAATTCGACTGCATTATCGGTACAACATTGCGATGAAAAATCGTGATTGGAGATATACATACATCTAAGACTTAGGAACAAATACTCGAGCTGATCACAGAAATATTTGTCCATGCCGAGAATCACACTCAGAACCGCTAGCTTCGTAGGCAGGGCCACTATCAACTACGCTAAACGCATCGACAGTATTATCCTAAATATTATCTATACTTAACATAATAGACGCGATAGTTTTTCAAATGGCTAAACAAATTATCATAAAAATATTATTTTGTCTGCTACATGGAGATAGATATGATAATTTTAGTATCCTGATATACTACAAGGATATTTGAAATGTCAATAATACTTGACAACAGATGGCGCTATATAAGAATATATCCTATTATCCAATAGATGTTGCTGTTGAAGCCGAAAGAGTGCTAGAGTTTTATTCGCCGGTTATAAAACCATAAAAGTCGTTTAAAAACGCTAATACTACGTGAACGAACCAGCGTGTTAAAGCTAGTTTCCTATAAAAGACATCTCTTTGCCACTTTATTGAGCAGCGATGCTTTACGTATAAATATTGCGTCAAGGAAAGTTGCGAGGCGAAACTTGGAACGATCGGATTTGTGATTTAAATCACCTTGTTGAGCACCTTCGCCAAAGTCACAAACTAGGTGAGTATTGATTAAATTGCCAAGTTATTTCGTATCGAGAAACTCTTCCAAAGAAACAAATAAAGAACGAACAATACTGTGCAATACAATACAAATACTCTTTATTGAACACCAAAAAAAAAACAGAACACGGAACAGTACATACCTATAATCCATGTTAACAAATAGGTTTCGTACAAACTTGATTAATTAAATTAATGTTTTTATAGACGCAATAAATATCTAGAGAATTGATTACTTAGATGCTTAGATGCATTTTTTTTGTCCTTTTTGTAACTCTTTTGATTGTGATATGGAATGTTAAAAGTAAATAAAGTTAAGGGATCCTTACTATTATTTTTATTGTCATATAAAATTACTTAATATTTAACAAGACAATTAAAATAATAAAAACTAACGAAAGAACTTACAAACTTACTTAAAACTATTCTAATCTAACAGACCGCTACCAGTGGGCACAGTTCCCAAAATGCTGGCAGCATTGCCACGTTGAATGGCAATGCTTAATCTTTGTGCCAAGTGAAGGAAAGCCTTTTGGTCACGAGTTTCGTCGACCAGGCGCTTAGGAAGGTCTTTAAAAATACGGTGTGCTCCTGGCCCCCACGGCCTAAGGGTTTCTACACCAAAAGGCTCAAATACCTAACTTCGATCAAGTTGACTGTATTTGCGCCTTTTGAGGGTCAATATTAAGTATCATGATTTACACAAATTTGTAGCTAGTTATTATTAACCTACAAAATATATTTTTTTAAATTGAAAACACCCTCTAGGTCAGAAAACAGCTACGTAAACAAAACAGGGCTAGTATTCTACACTGTAATAACGATATCGTCTTTGACGTTAAAATCGATCGTGTCAAAATTTTGATAACTCTTATATCATTTACAATAATGGCAACTGTAACATAAACGATTCTAAAACACGTCTAACGCGATATCGTTATAACGCAGCAGAATAGAGGCCCAGGTCGTATTTCGTCGCACACGTCATTGGCTCCAACGACTCCCCTACAGCCCGTATTGTCACAGCCATAGGGGTCACAACACGCAACATTCCAACCGTATTTGCCCACAGAAATGCCAAGCAAACAGACGAGTCGGTGCAACAACATCGCTGGCATATACTAAACATTACCTTTGCCTACTCGACTGGAATATTCAGAGTCGACAAACACTACGAGAAGCCTACACTGGCAAATATTTGAGTGATTGCCTGTATAGAGCATTTGCTGAACCGGGCCTAGGTTTATCCGCGATATGGGAATGTTCGAATATCAGTGTTTTATCTCGAATGCCCGGCGTGAACGCCACTTCAGTCGCAGGCAATCTATGATATTGACTCGGGATGCTGCGAATTTAGCGACTTGCTCGCAACCGCGCTTCCGATCTGGGAATATGCAGCGCGCTGCGTTTTTTCCGGAATCGTTTATATACCTCTATCAATTCCATAGTATGTCTTGATATTGTTTTGATTTTCAGCGGCATTATGGTCTTAAAATGCCAAAAAACATGTGAAATTTATAAATAATGACGCAATATCGTTGCTTATACCAGCTGCCCACACGTTCTGTAAATTTCTTCTAGTAAAAATTAATATCATCCTTTTGATATCCTGAAAATGCCCTGGATTTTATTTATTGTTTGTCTTGTAAAAGCTAATAATAATGATTATCCCCGAGTTTGTTTCTTATTAATGACTTAAGAGGAAAGGCGGTGACGATATCGTAAGAAATAAATTTAGGTCAATGTCAAATAAAAGGCCCTAACGAATATTTAGTAGTAAAATGTAGCAAAGCGCTCTATAAAAAAAAAAAGATTAAAAAAAAACAGAAAAATAAAAACTAAATTTTTCATATTTTAACTAAAATCGGGAAATAGCATGAATGTCGATAAAGTTATTTGGTGCTATCTTAGGAACCAATCATTTTTTTTTTATGTTAAGGAGAAGGCACACGAGCACTCAGGCCACCTGATGGTAAGTGAAATCTGAGACCCATAGACATTTGAATTCTCAAGATATAATCCTAAGACCTCAAATGCGCTGCCAACCCTGAGGGCTAAGATGGAATGCCTCTATGCTAGTAATTTCACCGGTTGTCTTATCCCCACATCGGAACACAACAATGCAAACACTGTTGTTTGGTGGATGGGTAATGGATAAGATGGTGGTAGCGATCCGGACGGACCCTGCACTCAATCATGTCAACGTATCAACCAGTGACGTGGTAGTTTTCCTTTACAATAAACAACAAAATACAAAAGTAGAGATCATATTAAAAAAATGTCACTTTACAGGTTGAATATTTCCAAAACAGTTTATTTACAGTACTTATTAATAACAGTAAAAATTGGAGTAGGTTGAATGCGAAAGAAACGTACGTATGGAACGTACCTCTTAAGATGTAAACTATACGCGCGTTAGGCTGGCTATTCGTTAAGTTAATCTTGTACATGTTACCTATTTAATTAATTAGTAACTAACAAAGTGGTTATCTCTCTCAACCCTACAACTGGTGAGACCGACGTGATAACGTGAAAAATCTTTAAAGTTCATTTCAGTTCTAACATCAAGTATAGTTAACGGGTAATAGATTCACATTAATTGAATGTTTGATTTTATAATGATTGACGGTAGCATTCACGCGTTTACCGAAAACTTTATTTCAAAATTATTTACTTAGTTACCGAGTCGCGTTTCAGCTAGAAAGTTCTCTAGAGGCAAATTGCAGTGCAAGTCGGTTGCAGTAAATATTTGAATTGTAGAGTGGAATTGGTTTGCTTTCTACGTATTCAGAGGCAGTGTTTACATCGAGAAATAAAAATTCTTTTGCTTCATGGTTCTAAACATCGCAGCGAGACATTTGAATCCGAAGTGGGAATAAAAATACGATGGAGCTGTGTTTAAGAAATAGTTTCGAATTGACGGCATTTTTTAAATTGTGTTCAACTATCTACAGGGTGTCAGTTGTAGGTTGAAAGTAAAGTTGTATAAATGTATTTATTTAATTTCTCCTGTTAGGAGTTAAAGTCGATAAAACATGAATCTATTTCAAAAAGTTTGCCTGTTATTTATTAGACTATGACAAGGTTCTACATTCTGCATTCAGAATTCTGCGAACGTTATCATCAGAGGGCGGAATACTCATGACTAAAAATTAGATGTCATAGGGATAGAACGTAGTATTTAATAGACTATTCACGTAGCACAAGATCTTTTACGAATTAGAATTATACCTCTTATCGAAACATTATACTTACGCAAAATAATTGACTAATATTAACAATGCCTTCTGGTAGCGGTCTTTTATATGAATGTAGTTTTAGGTAAATGTAGGGTATGTCTCAATCGGGATCTGTGACTCAATCTTGATTGTGGAATGATTGTGGTTGAGTGTCTATGGGCATTCATTCTGTATTCTTCGCTGCATGTAGGTACTAAACGTAGACCCACAAATAAAGGATATTGTTCTGTTTACCATGTGCTGAGATTGCACTTTTCAATAACACTAGTGATCCTAATTTTATCGACTTCCGATATACATTACATTGTATCGGTGCAACACAATACAAAACACAAAAATCAAATAAGATTAAGAGTAAAGGTTACAAAAGTTTAAAAGCAATATCTTCGAAAAAATCTATACAATTAAACATAAAGTAACTCGGAAACGAATGATATTTCATAAATAATAAGTTCCCAAATTTTAACAATTTGTGCAAGTGATAACAAATGTTTCTGAAGTTGGGAATAAATGGAAAATTAAAAGAGACGTATTACGTATGTGGCTGACGAAAAGTTGCTAATAATCTGCCTATCCGTTGCTTCGATTGAATTCGATATATGAGAAGTCACTAATCCATCTCAAAAGTGCCACGGAAACTCCGGTCTCTGATCACGTCATTGTGTCACAAATCGCCAACGAATACAATAGCCAGCGAGCTTGAATTGCATCACCCACTACGTGCGAGCTAGACACCATACCCTTCTACCACTTTAGTTGAGCTGCTCTGTTGATGACATCTACTCGACCAATGTCAAAATACATGCACTATAGTGCCCGGCCGTTGTAAAGTAAATCTTGACACCTGTCATTCCAGTACAAATTATAACCCCAAACCTAAGAGTAGGCTATAAATTGTACTGCGATGACACTTGTCAGGGGGGTTATTATGACATAACTATGCAGTTCTGTTTACGCTCAGAAAAAAGGACAGAGCTATATAACTGCCATCGCTCTGTCCTTTACGCTCACCGTAAAAAGAACCTGCAAAGCTAGGTCATAATAACCCCCCTGGATTGACTTCTCATCGGCCGGGTACTATAGAAATGTTATCACTACGGTCTGGCGGGACAACTACAGGTTTACAATAAATTGACGATTTAAAAAGCACGTTATTTAAGAAAAATAGCTTAATGTTGATGGTTATGTAATAAGAAAGTAAGATAAATATATTTTTAAACTTATAGTTTAATAAAATCAATTAAAAGTATCTAACATGTATCATGTACATATAAGAGGCAGGAAACCTCGAAAGGCGAGCAAAAATACACAGGGCACGTTAGAAACTTTCTAGAACTCTAACTGAACAATGAAATAAGTATTTCTTAATATCGTAGAAAGTAATTTCCGCATCCGTTATTAAATCAGAAATCACCTCAAGCATAAAATATTTCCAACGTTAATTGTTTCAATTTTAAGATCGTACTTTATTTTCAGCATTCTTTTTTAGTTACTGTATTTTTTTGTACATTTTACATCTAAGGCTGTCAAATAAACATCAAAGCTAAGTGTTCAGTCGTGAACATCAATATTTTTGCCAACAATTTCAAATCAGAGATAATATTTGAAACGATTGCCTGTATACATAAAAGTCTGTGCTGTATTTACAATCCACTTTAGGGCTGTTTTTTAACAGAAACGGGAGAGAACGCAGAACGGTAACTGAGAAAAGAATTCAGTAAATTCTGGTTTATTTATAAAACACGCCTTCTAGCACTGGATATGTTTCTGTTTTAATTAATGCATTACACAAATTTAGTTCTTCTTTTTATTCGTGCTCATCCTCTCACTCGTATTCGTCAACCGTCTCTGATACTAACATACCCTTCTTGGTTTCTTACTAACCTCCAATCTTGTTGACACGTTGATATTTTTGTGACCCAGGTTTTGCCAAAGGCAAATTAATGACCTTCTGCTGGAGTGCAGCGCTTCTTCTCCGCAATTATGGTCAAGTCCGAAGCGCTAGTAGATTCACTTCATATTACCGACGTGTAAAAGAGTCCTTTTGTGGCTGATTTACTAAATAAACATTTTGAATTTTGAATTTGAAAGCCACTCATAGCGCCCAGCTGCCAAATCTTTGCATTGTGAGTGCTCAATTTCAATGGTTCATTATTTATACATAACTAGAGGTCGCCCGCGACTGTGTGCGCGTAGAATTAGTTTCCCGCTAGGCCTCCTATTAATGCCTTAGGGGATGAATTTTCAAAAATCCCTTCTTACCCCTAACATATCCAGGGAATATTTCGTGCCAATTTAGAGTCCCTATGTCCAGCAGTCTTGTTTCCTAATACAAAATTTGGACCCCTGTTTTCCGATACAAACTTTGGACCCCTGTTTCCCCCTAGTAAGGGATCAATTTCCAAAAAATATTTTGTTAATGCACCCTTAGACCTCATAAGGAACCTATCTGCCAAATTTGGAATTTCTAGACCCAGCGGTTTTTGATGTAGGTTGATATGTCAGTCAGTCAGTTTTTTCTTTTATACTTAGAGATGTAACCAGTCACATGGTATGTGTTTCCATAACTAAGATTCTAAGCATAGTTGTTACAAAATTAAAAGTTTTGAATTTGCGCAATAACTTGAAATTAAGTTGGGATTAACACTGCAGCGCACTAATAAACTGCGAGCGGTTTAGATTGCAATCTGAAATGAAACTGATATTAGACCGAAGCAACGTTTGAGCCAACTTTGGCAAAATATTCAGGAAGTTACTGATTTAATATAAACGTTAGAGGATGACTCCAGGTCAAGATTTTAGACATATTTTACTGCTGGTTATAGCTAGCTTCTTCTTTTAATTCAGAATATATGAACTACAAAAAATGTGCAGCGTTCATGTCTGAAATAGGCATGTTACTCGTAGTAACGAGGTTTTCTTTGAAGTCGGTAAAAAGAAACCATGAAAAAATAAATAATTTTCTGTGCAGTATAATATTATCTGTGCTAGTTTTTTAATTCTTACAATAAATAAGGTACCTAAATAATCTGTCAACGACACGACACTATCAAAAGACGAGACAAATGAATCCAAACTCAACGGATCTGGTATGAGCCTTTGAGAATATCCTATGGCCACCTCCCGTCTCCATCATCATACCAGGTCCTTATTACCATATTGTCATTAAAATTGCATAAGTATGGCAAATTTCAAGTTAATCCGACAGTTAAAGTTTACTTCCAAGATTTGATTAAGTAGGTACATTGTTTTGAAAGAAAGAAAGAAAGAAGGAAATTCATTTATTTTGCAAACCATTAACAAACCTAAGGAAACAACAAATACATAAAAATTGCACACAATTGCATGCAAAAATGGATAACATAAAATGGTCATATTATTGAATAACTTTTCCGATAGGACCAACCACGAAATCACAAAAAAAACAACTGTTCCATACATTAACGGTGAATTTATTGAGAGTTAATGTATGGAAAAGCTGTTTTTTTTTTGGTGATTTCGTGGTTGGTCCCATTAGAAAAGTTGTTCAGTATGACCAAGATGGTGGAGATTAACTCTCAATAAATTCACCGTTAATGTATGGAGCAGCTGGTTTTTTTTGGCGATTTCGTGGTTGGTCTCATAGGAAAAGTTATTCAGTATGACCATTTTATTCCCTTTTGGCCATTCCGGATCATGACCCCAAAATCAACTAGTATAAAGGGTTATCATCATCATCCTATACCAAACTAATTGATACTAGTCCAATGTTGGACATGAGCCTCTCCCACTATTATCAACCTTTTCATTATTATGTGAATATGCGCGGCCATTAAAGTGTTAATAAATCCGAGTAGATAATCATTAGCGGCTAAAATCTGTGTTTGCATAGCCTCCAAATCATTTTTAATGTAATTACGAAACGAAATGATGCGATTGCACGTAGCACGTACATTTAAATGGTAAATATTTGTGGCAACTAACCGGAAACCCAATTCCTATTACCGAAATCATTTACGAGTATATGTATTAACATTTAATTTTTGCTCGCAGCAAATGTAAATTATTGATGTTTTGCAATATTTGAACTCGGTAACATAAGTTTACAATAAATTTAAAAATGTTTTTAACAAAAACTCCGGGTACCTACGACACTGTGGATAAAATTAATGTGCTACATAAAGGTGAAAAAGACATTTTACAACCGAAGAATAGACAAAGTACAGTAGATCACTTTATGAAATTTTGTTATGCCCCTATAACCTCCACAGAAATCAAAAGGTCATTTAGCCACCTGAAATGGATTTACCAGCCAAGACGGAGAAGCTTAACGCCCCAAAATATGGAACAAATTCTGGTCGTTTACTTTAACAATAGTAGATGGGACATTCACGAAGACAATAATTGGGACAAGTAAAATTATAAAATTGTCTTTAAAACGAAGAAGAGTATTGAGTTATTATGTAATTATTATTTTTTTACTTTTAATGAAAACATATTTTTACAAGCAAACCCTTGAGTGATCACTAATTTATAGAACGAACATCGATAATTTAATTGGTCGATATAGGATGTCCCTACCTGTCAACAAAATTTTCCCCACGGATTCCTAGGTCTGCTTATGACCATGGCCGACTTGGTATAGAACCTGGTCCCAAAACCAAAAAAGATATGAATTAGGTCATTAATAAACCGTTTATTAAAAATAATCAGTAAACAAATTATGTGTACAGTCAGCAGCAGAAGTTAGTAGACTCTACACACACTCTTATTCTCTTGACAATAGAATCGTGTATAGATAGTTTCGAGCTCTTCGACCATCCACCTACTTCTGTTGCTGACTGTACAATTCCTACTTTCTATTGCCTACCTATTGATAATGATAATAATACTATGGATAAAGGATAAAATGAATAAACATCCGATGGTTATTCTTGGTAGGTAGGTAAATTTGTTAGTTACGAGTAGTTTTAGATGGCAAAAGAGAAAACTGCTCAGAAAAAGTGATTGAATAAAGGTTGTTCATGCTGTCAATCATAGGAATAGGATAGTGCTGCTTGAAGGTACAACATTATGTCGTGGTCTGCATTGACATTATTGTGGCCTGTTGTATGCCTGTTTAGCTTTTGTAAGTGTACTGCTCATCTTAGTCATTTGTATTGCATTGTTTGTAAAAAAACTAATAGAGTCAGAGATAGTTAGCCAGTATCAAAATGTAAGGTAAAACTAAAGTAAAATGAAGTATATACAAACGCCGCGTGTCCTATATACAAGCTATTCTTGTGTTTGAGGTTGTAATTTGTACTGAAATTACAAGTCAGGGATGAGTTCTTACCTTACCTTTACTTACTAGGCTAAAAGTGTCGTCACAGGGTGGCCAATAATTACACTAGTGGCCCGTTCGGGCTACACCCCAGTCAAATAATATACATATTACATCTAGCATACGCAAATCTGAAATAGTCCTTTCGAATGGCCCAATACTTTTCCAAATAGTTCCG
The DNA here is from genome assembly GCA_949316455.1 of Acleris holmiana. Taxonomy (NCBI): domain Eukaryota; kingdom Metazoa; phylum Arthropoda; class Insecta; order Lepidoptera; family Tortricidae; genus Acleris; species Acleris holmiana. The sequence goes on from OX438767.1 coordinate 18,229,396, forward strand.
GAAATTACCCTCCATTTAAAGAAAAACCCTCTCACTTCACACACTTAAATTATCTAATGTATATAAAATTCGCGTGTCACAGTGTTTGTTACAAAACGGCTTGACCGATTCTAATGAATTTTATGCGTATATTCAGAATCCCCGGTCTGAGAATCCCCTCCTTTTTTCAATCGTGATTTTAGTATTTTTGTATGTACCTACTTAGCAGAATAACATTTGCTGGCGCAGCTAGTATGAGTATAGATTCTCTCTTAGCGTACCTGCATGGTCTCTGGTGCCCAGCACTGAGGCGATCTGTGGACGCTCCTCATTGATGACCAGCTCCGCCCGCTCGCTGTAGACCGCGTGCACTGAGGATATGCAGGTCAACCGCAGCTGGCCACGCTCGAAGCTATCTGGACGCACCATGAAGGACAGCTGGCTTATTGAAGCCACCTGGAGCAACAGACATAAATAAAATAGGTAAAAAGACAATGTATTTGTGTCTCATCTCAACGAGCCAAACGAGTCATTTCCCATTGAGTAGTTCCTACGGCCAACTTCGTCTGCATCACCAGCTCGAGGGCATCACATTAATGAATTGTATTGTCATGAGAAATACATAAGTATGCAAAAATTCAATACGACCACCTTTCAATTTCATCATCAATTCGGTTTGTTCCACGTACAAAACCAAATTAGATAACCGCCATACAACTTCACCAATTGCAGTGTAGTGGTTAAAAACGAGGAGTAAACCATTAGGGTATAATTGCCTTGGTAAAACTATACTGTATTTAATATGTCATCATTTTGTGAACGTTACGATATATCTACTGGGTGATTTTGGGGTCATGATCCGGAATGGCCAAAAGTGAATAAGATGGTCATACTGAACAACTTTCCGATGGGACCAACCACAAAATCGCCAATTAAAAAACAGCTGTTCCATACATTAACTCTCAATTAATTCACTGTTGGTGTGGTTGGTGGCGTGGTTGGTCCTATCGGAAAAGTTGTTCAGTATGACCATCTTATTTACTTTTGGCCATTTCGGATCATGACCCCAAAATCACCCAGTATTTACTTGACAATAATGGTGGCTCGGGGTTTATCGAGGAAATATAAACTTTAGCACATTCCCAATAAATTTCCTAACAAAAAAAAAAGTCAATTCCATAGCCTTTTTTTTTAATTATTCTTCATTGAAACCATTTAGGTAAAAACAACAACTTATTTTCGATTCCGAGTGACAACATTAAATTATTAATAAATAAAATTTCCATTTTAAACATGGTGTGAACCATATTTTTACGGCCTATTAAATCAGCAGTTTTCCCGAAGCAAACTGTTGATTTGAACTAATTTATTAAAAATTGCGACCGCATTATTTAATTGTCACCCTTGATATGCCCACCATACTCGTAATTCCGTTACTTGTTTATTTATTTTGATCAATAATTTAAAAGCAGAATACAACCGATAAAACCTTTAACCTAGATGATTCTCCACAACTCTCTTTTTGATTCGTTGTTTGCCTAAGTTGTTCTTTTTGGCTCGACAATCTGAGACCCATAGATATTTAAATTGTAAAGACTTCCGCCTTCTTTTTTTTCTTTTTTATGGCATTGAGAAGGAAAACGAGCACACAGGCCACCTGATGGTAAGTTGAAACTGTGACCCATAGACATTCGCATTCACAAGACTGCAATCCTAAGATAGCAAATGCGTTGCCAACCCACGGGGTGGTATTACGGCAGAGAACAAAATATGCTGATTAGTGTCACTGTATGATCAGAGTATACGTAAAGATGCTATAGTTGAGCTGTTCCTAATAAAAAGAAAATGTGTACGATATATGTTCTTCTTTTTCTTTTTAGGGTTCCGTAGTCAAACTAGGAACCCTTATAGTTTCGCCATGTCCGTCCGTCCGTCCGTCCGCAGCCTAGCTCAGAGACTCGTAATACTAGAAAGCTGTATTTTGGCATGAATATACATATTAGTCACGCAAACAAAGTGGTAAAATAAAATGTTTTTTTTTTTTTTGTTTACCTCCCTTACACGACACTTGGGGATGTATGTTCTTATGTTGTCTACCCTATAGTGTAGGGTGTCGTTGGATAGGTCTTTCAAAAATAATACGGGTTCCTGGAGGCAACTTTTCAATCAAGAGATCTGTTTATGAAATATTAAGCTTTAAAGAGCTAATTTTTGTAGATTAGAAGTGGAAGACGTTTTATTTTGTACTGCGTAGACAGCTGTCAAATCGGCCCTCAAAACGCAGTGACTAGAGTCATCGCATCGATTCTTCTTCTTATAACTTACCTTATTAGAGGTTTCTGTGGTAGGTAAAGGATCCGTGACATCCTCGTCCAGGGACAGATCTGAGTGCCGTGGCGTGGGCAGCACCACCGAATCTTGGCTCGATAATAGTTCACCATCCTTAAACAAAACCAAGGTTGATGGGTTGGACACAAGATTTTACCAGCGGGCATTTTATGTTCGCATTTATCGCTAAGTGTGCACACAGCATTTAAAGTAGTTCGTCTTACAAAGGTATACTGCGCAGCTTGCATGTGAGCCACAATAAGATAAACTCAATAGGATGGATCTAGCGGCAATAGGTAACAGAAACTTCTAAAGGACCGGAGATGAACTACTTTTATATTCATAGGTAAGTATGAGAAAGAAGAAGATATTAAGAAGACAAAGAAGTCTTCACTGATTAAGACAATAATAAAATTGACAATATGTTTTTTATATTCCTAATTTTAATTGATTTTGAAATTTAATTAACAGCTATTAACTTATTTTTCAAATATTATTGAAATAAACAACCTTTTAAAATTAATGTTCTTATTTCTAGATCACTGAGGCGGTCAGAAAAAGATACGGAACAAATTAGACAAAGAATGAAAACACATGAAGAATAGCTAAGTATGTTAAAAAAAGAAGAGATCTGCTGAAAAGGAAAGAGAATATAAAGGAAAAGAAAATGGTCTTGAATGGACTTGAATATTTTAAAACGCTATTATGGAAGGGTTAAATGATGAATTAATGAGCAGAGAGCAACAGAAGCCATTTTTAACAAGTGAAGGACAAGGCAAGGAAGATAGAAGAACGACTGTCACTCGAGAGGAGAAATTTTTAAATCTTTATAATGAACTTTTTTCTGATGAAAATTAAAACAATGCAGCCAACTAAAAGAGCACCAGTCTTTAATTAGAAATTCTCAATGCTAAAACACATTTAAACAGAGTTAACACAATAAGTGCCATTGAGTCAAAGCAAAACCATAAACACATTATAAAATCCAATTTTCAAACGAAACTTTGAGCTAAACCAAAACTTTTTGCTCAAACAAATTAGAAAACGTTTCAGTGCAGGTAACCGTTAGCTGTTATCCAACGGTATAAAACAGGTCGTCAAAAGAAGCAAGTTAACGATTTTAATTTAAATAAGTGCCCGTAAATTTTGTATTAGGACGAGACAGTGCTACTGTGCTAAGTGAGTGAAAAACCGGGTTGATTGACTTGATGCAGGCAGATTTTAGAATTTTGAGTAGGTAATGAGAATTTTAAGGTTCTAACAGTCCGACTGATAGGCCAAGAGAGTCGCAGTGGTTTGTTGGCATAAGAAAATAATATGCGTCTCTCATTTTAACAGATAGCTGTGTCCCGACAAATGGTCTATTGGAGCCACACCTTATTACACAAACTTTAATTAGCACTATTTTAACACTTTTTTATTACATTACATAACATCACGCCTTCATTCACAGAGTGGGGTAGGCAGAGCTACAGAAATACCAACAACTCTAAAAATACTTGTTAATAATTCTATAACCACATTTTGCATTAGTAGGCTGAGATGTTTACTAGTGTATTAGTGACTTTTTTATTTAATAAATTTATTCAATGCCTTGTGCAACCGAGTAAACGTACTTTGACTTTAATACCAACCTTATGATAAGGCTTAATCTTTAGGCGTTATTATAGATAGTTACCTGCCAGTTAAAGTTGCCATATGAAAGAAAAGGATAGAGCTTCAATTTGTTAATCAGATAGTGGTATCTGGACATAGTGAAACAGGCCCGTCCTTAAGGCATTTTCGTGTCGCGTCTAATTAAATTAAAATAATGTACTACGATGATTGTCTGTTAGTGTTTTAGTAAATACCAGTCTGGTATCTAATAGACGCTATTTTCAAATCAGAGTATCGACTGTATAAAGTGAGTTCTTCTAGTCAACTAGAATAGCGCGGCATTCGTATGTTTGAACATTTCTCCCAAGATATCTTAACTATGTTTGATCCGATCTTCATGAAATTCGGTATAAAAGTAGTTGCAGCAAATACAATTTTTAACTTCAAATTTAAGCAAGATTGGGGGTTACGAATTGAAGAAGAAAATTTAAAGGAATCAGAGCAGACTATATCTAAACTGGCTTCGGTTTTAGGTTAACTGGATTTAGTTGATTCATGTCGAGTGCAAGATAGTCCCAACAGCCTCCTCAATACGATTGTGCATAGAATCAGAATCAGAATCAGAATAATCTTTATTCAAGTAGGTTTACAAATAATAAACTCTTTTGAAACGTCATAGTAGCGACTTAGCCTAAATTGACTGCAGGTTCAAATCGCGACCGATCAGAGAAGAACCTATACCTATACCATAGGTTCGACTGCCCAGTCGTGAAGCGCTGGAGTTCCTGCCATGCGGGTCATAGAATTGTATTGTTTTAATGTTGTCGTAGTTTTATCAGTGTCTACTTACTAACATGAAAATGTTACTAATAAAATATGAACCCTGTGTTTGAAATAAATGATTTTATTATTATTATTATATGATCAATATAGTTCAGAAGTCACCACAGTTCCATTCACCTGTATAGTGTCCACAAAGGGCCCAAAGGCCTTCCACGGGCTGAAGATGATGTTGTTGTTTTCGTCGCCAGGAGGCGAAGTGCTGCGGTACGGGGCGTCGATGGACACCGCCGGGCTGGGCAGGATCCGCTGCTGGATGATCGGTTTGCCCTGGATCTGGAAACGAGACTAAGGTTTAGCGAGTATTTTTACACGGCCATCCAAGAAAAGGAATGTCATGTTTTGGGTATTTAGTATTAAGACATACATACATAACATCACGCCATCATTCCCAGAGTGGAGTAGGCAGAGCTACAGAAATACCAACAACTCTAAAGACTTACTGATATTTCTGTAACCACATTTTGCACTAACAGGCTAAGAGGTTTACTAGTGTATTAGTGACAGGTTGCAAGCCCATTGCCTAACAGTACTACAAGCCCTTATTCCCTTAGTCGCCTCTTACGACATCTACGGGAAGACATGGAGTGGCACTATTCTAACCCAGCAACCACACAGGCATTAAGAAGTCTTATATATTGCATTGATTTGCTTTGTATAGCTTCTTACCGTCTGAACCAAACCTAGGCATATTGGAATCGTAAAATTACCGCGAGTAACAAAGGCAATGTGGCAATATGCCAAAAAAAAGGGAATCAAGAGATAACCTTTGTAATGCAGTCGGGGAACAGTTTTGTGGAACATTATCTTGAAAGTCCCGACTACCATACAAATTTGCTCAGGCATATCTTGCTTTCCTTTTTGGTTTGGCATATTGTCACATCAATTGCAATACGTTTTATCGCTTTTTTAAATGTGCTTTAAGACATGACAGTAGTATTTTTCGATGTTTTTTTTATTACACGACTAATTCGAAGCAAAAGGAAGGGTTATGAGTGTAACAGGCTATTAGCCGTATTAATTACCTGATTTGGACTCTAATGCTCGTCTCAAGATGCATCAACATTAATAGTTTTCTATGGTTTGACGTTTACTTTGACGTATCTTGTGACGGGCATCTTAGCAAAGATGAGGTTATTAACACGTCCCGTTGTATGTTAGTTAGTTCGTTAGTATGTCCATCTGTTCCCTTGTAGTTCCTAGAATATTCATCATATTTTTAAATATGCTAAGTCGTTGGCTTCGTTAGTGTTACGCGTATTGCATTAAGACGACACGTTGGCCTAGTTGGTAGTGACACTGCCTCCGAAGCCAGCGGTCCCGGGTTCAAATCCCAGTAAGGGCAGATATTTGTGTGATGAGCACGAGTATCTGTTCCTGAGTCCTTGGATGTTTTCTATGTATTTAAGTATTTATTTCTCTATCTAAGTATGCTTATCGTGGTCTAGTACCCATAGTACAAGCCTAGAGCTTAGTTTGGGACTAGGTCAATTTGTGTGACATTGTCCCGTGATATTTATTATTTTATTTATTTATTGTATTATATTGACGACACGCTAGCCTAGTTGGTAGTGACCCTGCCTTCGAAGCTAGAGGTCCTGGGTTCAAATCCCGGTATGGGCAGATATTTGTGTGATGAGCACGAGTATTTGTTCCTGAGTCTTGGATGTTTTCTATGTATTTAAGTATATAGTCATCTATATAAGTAAGTTTATCGTTTTCTAGTACCCATAGTATAGGTGAAAAACTTAAGTAAAGAACCTGGGGGGTTATTATGAGCTAGCTTTGCAGTTCATTTTACGGTCAGCGTAAAGGTCAGAGCTATGCCAGTTACCTATAAGTATAGCTCTGTCCTTTTCTCTGAGTGTAAACAGGGGGGTTATCATGAGCTAGCTTTGCAGTTCTGTTTACGCTCAGAGAAAAGGACAGAGCTATATAACCGCCATAGCTCTGTCCTTTACGCTGACCGTAAACAGAACTGCAAAGCTAGCTCATGATAACCCCCCAGAACTGCATAGTTATGTCATAATAACCCCCCCTGTTGTATGTGGTTGTGTACAATAGTAATATAGAACTTAAGTCAACTTTCAAATATATAATGTAGAACAGTCTATACAGATGTGTTACTACTACATAGAACAGGTCATTTACTTTAGTTTTTCCCCTACACAAGCCTGGAGCTTAGTTTGGGGCTAGGTCAATTTGTGTGACTCAAGCATTTATTTATTTATGGCAATTTTCGCACGTGTAAAACGATAAGCTGTTTTTTTGGTTGCATTTGTCTCGAGTTTGTTTTCAAATTAAAGTTGTTGTTTTTAAACAACATTAAACAAACATTTAAATTAAAGTAGTAAGAGAAGTGCAAAAGTAAATTTATTTATGAGAGATCTCTTTCTTTTAACCTTTGGGCTATAGATAAATCCCAAAAATCATAACTATACAAATAGTATATACGACACGTTGGACTAGTTGGGCGTGACCCTGCCTACGAAGCCTGCGGTCCTGGGTTCAAATCTTGGTAAGGGCAGATATTTGTGTAATGAGCGCGAATAGTTGTTCCCGAGTCTTGGATGTTTTCTATGTATTTAAGTATTTATTTCTCTATCTAAGTATGCTTATCGTGGTCTAATACCCATAGTACAAGCCTAGAGCTTAGTTTGGGACTAGGTCAATTTGTGTGACATTGTCCCGTGATATTTATTATTTTATTTATTTATTGTATTATATTGACGACACGCTAGCCTAGTTGGTAGTGACCCTGCCTTCGAAGCTAGAGGTCCTGGGTTCAAATCTTGGTAAGGGCAGATATTTGTGTGATGAGCGCGAATAGTTGTTCCCGAGTCTTGGATGTTTTCTATGTATTTCTCTTTATAACTATGTTTATCGTTGTCTAGCACCCATAGTACAAGCCTAGAGCTTAGTTTGGGACTAGGTCAATTTGTGTGAGATTGTCCCGTGATATTTATTTTTATTTCATTTAGCATTAATAGCGCCGTGACAACATCTACTTGATTTCGGAGTGAGATTCTTGTTTTAAATTTCTCTTGTATCCACAAGATCATAAAGGTGATAAAGATGAGGAATGGAATTGTCCAAAAAAAACGGTTTACGAAAAGCATCATTAAAACATTTCTAGACGAGACATACAAACAGAAGACGTTGATTCTTGGAAAACTTCTGCACAATCGTCATCGTTCAACCGTGAAACCAATCTGGATAGCAATAACATTCCTCAACGCCTCCGATACAAAAATAAAAACACTTTTTCCAGCATTTGAATATCTTATCGTTCGTATCCGGAATTCATTTGACACACATGTCAAACTCGCTGGAAATGAAATTGGGTGCCATCAATCATGCTGCCAGTTTCATGAACAAGAAAATTAGGTAGCAATTTTGGTTTAACCTTAGAAAAATTGGGGAACAGGAGTAAACGGTTTCCTTATAATAACGTAGTAATGAAGAACACGTGGATACGGGTTATTTTTAGTAGTTTGTACCCAAAGGATTAAAACGGAACCGTATTACTAAGACTTCGCTATAATGTCTGTCTGTAACCAGGGGCCCTAGCTAAGATGCAAACGCTCCTAACGTTTTTCTTTTCTATCGCTCAAAATGTATGGGATGACAGTCGACCACGTGGTTTATCGAAACGCACGAGAATGTCATCCCATACATTTTGAGCGATAGAAAAGATAAACGTTAGGAGCGTTTGCATCTTGGTTAGGGCCCCAGGCTGTATTTCATGAACCGTGATAGCTAGATAGTTGAAATTTTCATAGATGATGATTTTTTTTAGTGGTGGTAGGACCCTGTGCAGGGTCCATCCGGATCGCTACCACCATCTTATCCATTAACCACCCGCCAAGCAACAGGGTTTGCATTGTTGTGTTCCGGTGTGGGGATAAGACAACCGGTGAAATTACTAGCATAGAGACATTCCATCTTAGTCCTCAGGGTTGGCAACGCATTTGAGGTCTTAAGATTATAGTCTTGAGAATTTCAAATGTCTATGGGTCTCAGATTCCACTTACCATCAGGTGGTCTGAGTGCTCGTGTGCCTTCTCCTTAACATAAAATAAAAAAAAAAAAAAAAAAAAGATGATGTATTTTTGAAGCCGCTATAACAAATACTAAAAAAAAAAATTTAAGTGGTGCTCCCGTATAGGAAACGTGTTTTTTTTTGCCGGTTTTTGCTCGATATTAATAACGGCAACAGGAGAGCGCTTGAAATATCTACAGAATATTTAGTTGTATACGAGTATTCACTTTAAAAATAATGTAGTGTCTAATATTGTATAGATAATGGTACCGAGCCCTTGTGCGCGAGTCCGTCTCGCACTTGGCCGGTTTTTTTAATCCTACTAATACTACTCGTATACATGTGAAAAGTTGGATTGGTGGATGTTTGTTACTCATTCACGCTAGAACGGCTAAACGAATCTAGATGAAATTTGGAACAGAGATAACTTATAGTCTAGAATGGTAACTTTTTATCCCGAAAAATTGGACGGACTTTAACGAGCACGGAGTCGCGGGAAACCACTAGTAATATAAAAAAAAAATGATCTTAAAATAGGAGAGCCAAAACGTTGTGATGAAATTAAAGTTTATTTTGAAGGGCGATTAACTTGATTAAATTTTTCTTTTTACTATTAACATGGCTGTTACTGGAAATCTTCCGCGATCTGTCTAATTACTTCGTTTATTTCAAAAGAAGACTATAGCCGCAACGATTTTTCACGTGTTGATCAAGTCTAATCATGGAATACTTCTAAAGTATTAATACGTTACATTTGTTGAAGGTTTTACTATAGGAAAAACATCTATCAACCAAGAAAATATTTCAAAGCACTCTTTTTAGACAAAAATATTCAACTGAAAATTTGCTCTTGTGTCAGGTTGAAGAAGTTCTACGGAACGTTATTAAAAACTTTTATAATGAATCTTAATTTGAATTTTTGGCTTTATAATTTTAGTAAGTTAGCTGTTTCGTAACTGTGTTATGTGAGTTTATTGAATCATGGTATTTATAGTGCAAAATTGTGTACATCTTTTTGGACCAGACTGTTCAAGTTTTCAAGTGACGTCAACCTTGTTTTCTACATTTATTATTTCTGGAATCACTTATGTTTTTCTTTGAGCTATCTTCGTAACTAAAACTTATCATGATTTTTTGATAAATTTAAACTGTGAAAGTAGTAAAATTAATAGAAAGCTTCAAAAATCCGACATCATGTTTTGATATTACTTTGATTAAAATATTAAAGGCATTATAGCCTATTTCACTCCTAAAATTAGGACGATTCTAACGACGATGACACCTCACTTATTAAAATTCATCAAACCGTTTAGGCTGCAGAGCGTGCCAAAGAAATAGACATACATACACTTGAAAAACAAAGCCCCTTCTGACGCAGTAGGAAAAAAACAAACAGAAAAACTCAAAGAAGTCAATAAAGTATGTTTATAGTTGTCTTATACCCATAGTGCAATCCTGGGCTAGATCTATTTGTGAGAGATGTGTATTCAATATTTTATTTACAATTATTAAACTTCATTAATGTGTCTGTGTTGCGGGCTAATTTCGCATGCGCGGGCAAATTCTTGCGAAAAAAAGGCCCTAACACCAATTTGAGTCTTTGTTATTCAGGCGTGCCAGCCCTGTCGAGCCGCCGTCCCGCGCCGCGCCGTGTGACGTCACGCCGTCAGCACCAGTTACGATTAAACGTGCACGCGTTGGTAAACCGAATAAAATAGAACAATATAAGCCGTGGGACAAAAGAGGGAAATCCACAGCATTAAGTAGGCTAGGCTCGTATTATCCGATGGGTAACTTCAATTTTATCAAACCACCTTCAACGAAGGGGTGTGTAATGATCGGTATAAGTAAACATAATTCATATAATTTCATTTGATATAATAACATTTGATATAATTTTTAAGGATATAATCACTCATTTTATATAATAAACGATTGGTATATTATCAAAATATCTATTTTTATTTACTATAATTATCATTTGGTATATCATTTATTTATTATAAACATCATTTGGTATAATCATCATTTTGTATAAAAATCATATTGTATAACTATCATGTGGTATATTATTTTTTATTGCCACATATTTAAAATAATTTTAACGCCTATGATTATTTACGTAGCAAAGACTTTTAGATTTTTTGGTACAACGCTGACCGTGAGGCAAAGTCGACGGAGCTCCGCTTTGCGGAGCTCCTATTCCGCGTAGTTATGGCGCTTCGCGCCTTGACACAATTCTAACCTAACCTAACCTATATATTAGTTGAGACCTAGGAGTTACCGCTCTGTAGGGTCACAATAGGTAACTAACAAACCGACCCTTGTGGTTGGACACGAGTTAGTATAGACAGTATTTTTTTATACCAACTGTACTTTATATGAAATTAACTTTATATCATAAGTTGATTATAGTAAATATGCATTATACTTAATGCATGTTATATAAAATATTTTTAGAACAAATGATCGTTATATAAAATGATAATTATATCATATTTAAATGTATTAAATGTTGTTATATGATTCAATACTTATATCAAATGAGCGTTATATCGACTGATATTATAGAAAATATTTTTATATCGATCGTTACGCACCCTCAACGAAGTATCATTACGCAGAATTTTCATTTTATCGAAAGGCAATTTTCGACTAGCATTTGTTGAAATGATACAATCGATGAAGTGAAATTCGATAAAATGATAGGATACCTTACCCGACTCTCGATGGATGGTTTTTTTTTTATGACAAGGCTAAGGCAGACGAGCACACAGGCTACCTGAGGGTAAGTGGGATCTGAGATCCATAGACATCCTCGAAATGTCGACACTCATTTCATAGAAAGGTTTACTCCGCCAAATGTTAATTTAATCGACATTTCGACGTATGCATTTAAGTGTAGGTATATTTCTCTATATAAGTAAGTTTATCGTTACCCATAGTACAAGCCTAGAGCTTAGTTTGGGACTAGTTCAATTTGTGTGACATTGTCATGTGATATATTTTTTTAAGGGGATCCCACTTTTAAGACTAAGATCTCAAAACTGCCACGCTAAGATTGCAAATGCATTGCCAGCCATGAGGACTAAAGTGGCAAGCCAACAATGCCAAAACTGCTACATGACGATAGGTCAAAGGATAAGTCGACCACCAACCAGTAACAACCTTAAATATCGACCTTTATTATTTTCCTTAAAAATCGTTAACCGTTCAAATTAACATGTCAAAACATGGCTCCACACGCCGCCTGCCGCTGTCGAGTCCGAACCGAAGGTTGTAAGTGGAAGCCCACCGTGTTTATCCCTGTTGTTGGTTTTTGATATGTGTTTCATCGTTGGACAAATAGAATTTGTGCGGCCGGACATTCTCGTGAAGTGTTTACGATCGAAAATAGAAAAATGCTTGTAAATAGTTCGCTCCAAATTTTGTTTTTAACAGGCCTTTGCTGGCGATGTTAATGTTTTTAATCCAAAATATGGAGTTAGAGTTATCTGTGCGCTGAATTTTATTGAAATCGATACAGCTGTTAAACGTGTTTGCAATGAAATCATCCAAATGATAACATTATCTAAAACTTGTCAGAATAAAACAAGGATTTTAATCATGTAGTTAAAAACTAAACATTTCTCACGCTTTAAAATTACTCATAAATCTCATAATAGCCATGTAGGTATAGGCGGACTGAAGGTGATACGCTTGGTCTCTAGCCCCCTTACTTTAAAAAATTGAATAACCGTGGGGTATCTTGTGGTTATTGATATCTAATATATAAAATTCTCGTGTCACAATGTTCGTTCCTATACTCTTCCGAAACGGCTCGACCGATTCTTCTGAAAATTTGTGTGCATATAGGGTAGGTCTGAGAATCGGCTACTATTTATTCAGCCAATATCATCATGGGATTAGACAACGATGAACTTATTTATATAGAGAAATACGTACTTAAATACATTGAAAACATCCAAGACTCAGGAACAAAATATTCGCGCTCATCACACAAATATATGCCCTTACAGGGTTGTGAACCCAGGACCGCTGGTTTCCGAGGCAGGGTCTTTCTCAACTAGGCTAACGTGTCGTCAAAACACGTCACTTAGGTACATGTTTTTAATCAGCTAACATGTCCAGATAAATGATTTACATAACGAGGTCATGCTCATGTAATAAAATCTTAATAAATAACTTGTCATATCCTTTGCTGAATTGCAATATCACGATAATTTTTCAAACGAAATGTTGTCAATAACATCGATATCTAAAACGGTCGTATCCCATCACTAGTGATCGGTTTATCAGCAAGACCGATGACGGCGATCACTCATGTCCAGTTCATTATTTTGTACCTCACGAGGTACGAAACTGTGACGTTATTGCAGAACGTAGATTTATAAGAGAATATTCTATCGAATAGCGTGATATTCTTAAAACGTAAATAAAATAATTATGTTTGTGGGTAACTTTGAGGAAATCAAAAAATACTTTTGTCAAGTGCGTCATACTACAAATTGACTAAGTTGCAAAGAATAAATGCTTGCATTTTCCCTTCTTTCCTAAATGACTACTCAAGCCAAAAATAGAGAAAAGTACTCTTCCAGTAGGTAACATGGTGTGTTTAAAGATATATAAAATGTTTGTTGATACCCATACTGTAGAATACAACAATTTTAATAAATTTTTATTGGAATGTTCTTATTTTAAATTCCTAAACTAATTATATTTCATCTAACGTGTACTTAAGCGTAACAATCATTACAGAATTAATATTTAACAATCACACTTTTAAAGAATAACGCGGAAAGAAAGGCGTTGAATAGTTATTTGTGCAAAAAGACAGCAAAGCTGGTTTTTGCTGCAAATTGATTTTGAATTCGGAGTGCAGCGAAGGATTAAGACACGAGATGCAAATAACTTTGGTCTCGTGTTGCGCTTACAACTTTTCACCTCAGGAGCGAGAATATAATTTCATTATTAAGGTAAAAAAGACAACATGGTAAACATTAAACGACATGTATATTAGCCCCCTAGCCGCTCGCGTGGTGCACACCCTGACCTCCTTTTTGTAAATTCCTATTTCTAAAAAAAGAAAATAAACTTTTTTCACTCTCGCAGCAGAATATAATCTTTCTCTCGGTCTTTAAACAGCAAAACCAAGATTTTCAGGTGATGAGATGAAAAGAAAATTTACATTATTTTAAACGCAATGTAGAAAATGATATTACTAATTATTCATCTAAATTATAACTATCGATATATCGACAATGGTCTCATCACTAGTGTACCGGTAAGACCGATCACTGCACTGAATCATGGGCGACTCTATCGGCAACTAACCGGGGAATCGAACCGGCCACTTGTCATTGTCGACGTAACACTGTTAATTATTTTGTGTATCGATGGAAATATGGTTATAAGGTAGATATTATTAATAGAACAAATGCCAATTTAAAAAACAACAACCCCTAATATAATTGCGAAACTTTGAGAGCTGATAGATCTTAAACGACCTAATCAATTTTCATGCGAACAACCTTCTAAGTGCCGTGTTCACCAACAATTAAACGGACGATTAGCAGTTTAACGGATGTCAGATGTATTGATTAACAGCTGATTAAGACTTAACCGTCCGATTAATTGTTGGTGAACACGGCCCTAAGTTGGGCATTAAACCGCGTCTAATTCGGTCCATTCGTTTAGGAGTGACGCCTCAGACGGAAACGCAGATAAACAAATTCAGCTTAGAATACCCCTCATTTGCTGTCAAAAATAAGATGTATTAATGTTGATAGTTCACGTACACTCCCATGTCTCTCTAACGGCTGCCAAACTTGGATGTACGCCATGTGTTTTTTGATTTGCTTTAACTTTAAGGGAATATTCTTTTAGGCAAATAAAATTAATTTTTCCAAGATCCTCACTCGTACTGTTTTTAAGATATTCGGTTATGGAGGTTAAAGCAGTGATTGAGAAAAATGAGTAAAGAGTTTGCCATTTATAGATATACACTAAGAAGGTTAAGGAAGTGAGTTCGTTTGATGTTACCTCATTGACAAATTCAAACACTGTCGTACTTGACACTAACTTTTATGTAACTCGAAATGGCCTTTTACAGTGATCCTCAGTTTATGAATAATTTATTACATATTAAACAAAAAACGTTTTACCATGTAGTTTATGTGAATGTACCAAGCAACATGTCAAAGTTTATTTATTTATTTATTTATAATTTACAATAACAGAATTTAACGCAAATTAAAAAAAAACGCCGCCAATAATGCAAAAACAAGACACAAAATACAAACATGCCAAAGAGTGTTGGATGTATTTTACATTTGAGAAAAAATGACAGAATAAAATCAGTAGCTCCTGCTTACCCCACACTGGGACTAAAAAAGGTGTGAGGATAAAATACACAAAGTAGCAGGAAAAGTATGAATCAGAATCAGAATCAGAATAATCTTTATTCAAGTAGGTTTACAAATAATAAACTCTTTTGAAACGTCATAGTAGCGACTTAGCCTAAATTGACTGCAGGTTCAAATCGCGACCGATCAGAGAAGAACCTGTAAGAAACTCTGTCGGATGTCTTTTTTTTTTTTTTCGACGTTCGCAACCTTTTGTCGTAAGGACTAAACATTTTATTACAAGCAATTCAGTCCCAAGCATTGTTATCATTAATATAGTCTTTAATACTATAATATGCTTTAGAAATTAGTTTACGCTTAACGTAACTCTTAAATTTATTTACTGATAGTTCAGTAACATTACTTGGGAGCTTATTATAGAACCTAATACAATTACCCATAAAAGAGTTTTTTATTTTATGGAGCCGCGTGAAGGGCACTGCGAGCTTATATTTATTTCTGGTATTAACATTATGTATGTCACAGTTCTTTCTAAATTTAGCGATGTTTTTATGAACATAAATAATGTTTTCATAAATGTATTGACTGTGCATGGTCAATATATTAATTTCTTTAAACTTATCTCTAAGCGAGTCTCTCTGGCCCATCTTGTAGACAGCACGAATAGCCCTCTTCTGCAGAACAAAGATGCTATTTACATCAGCAGCACTACCCCACAGTAAAATACCATATGACATAATACTATGGAAGTAACTAAAATAAACTAATCGAGCGGTATCTAAGTCTATTAATTGCCGAATCTTATTAACTGCAAAAACTGCTGAACTGAGTCTACCCGCCAATCCAGCAAGATGAGGACCCCATTGGAGCTTGGAGTCTAACGTTATACCAAGAAACACTGTATCATTAACTAGGTCTAGTTTGTCATTTTTAATAGTTACAGTAGTTTGACTATTTTTCACATTAGTAGTCATGAACTTTATACATTTCGTCTTTTTTTCATTCAGTAATAAATTATTAACACTAAACCAATCGACTACTTTTGATATAGCATTGTTTACATCGACATTAAACTGCTGTTGTCGTTTAACTTTGAACACAAGTGACGTATCATCAGCAAACAAGACTGTATCATGGTTATCCTTTATAAGGTAAGGTAAGTCATTTATGTAGATGAGGAATAAAAATGGACCCAATATTGAGCCCTGTGGTACGCCCATTGAGACCAATGACCCAGGTGATCGTACTCCATTCACGTCTACCCTTTGTATTCTCCCGTATAAGTACGTTTTTATTAAGTTTAGCGCAGTACCTCTAACTCCATAGTGGTGTAGTTTCCTGATCAATGTGTCATGGTTAACGCAATCGAAGGCCTTGGACAAATCACAAAAAATACCTAAAGCATCCTGTGACCCTTCCCAGGCATTAAAAATGTTTTTAATCAACTCAACACCAGCTTCGGTTGTCGAGCGACCCCGAGTAAAACCAAATTGTTTATTGTGTAATAAATTATTATACCGAAAATGTTCCGCTAACTGTGACAAAATCAATTTCTCAAATATTTTACTGAAAGTGGGTAGTATGGATATTGGTCTAAAATTTGTGGGGTCAAAAGTACTACCCGTTTTGAATAATGGAATTATCTTACTATGTTTCATAAGATCAGGAAACTCACCACAATCAACACAGTGATTAAATACGACCATTAAGTCAGATGCTATGATTTCATTTAGGAAATAAAATAAACTTAATAATAATAATAAAATGGTATTCATAGTGTTTTCAATCCACAAAGAGTGTGACTGGTTTTTATTTTGGATGTTGCACGAATGCGTTGCTGTAAAACGAAAGAAGGCGACTAACTGCAATGTCAAAGCATTCTGTACTCTATCCTTAACCATATAAAATTTAAAATGCTTATACTATTCTTTGTAGTTACCGGCCTTTTTCTACGTTCGCACTCCTGTAATAGTGCGAACGTAGAATATACTTGTGGGGTGCATTTTAACGGATTGAAATTTTCAATTTGGACGTATTTGCAATCTTTGGGAATGAATATTGCCTTTGACGTGTTATCGTATTGTCAACGTTTTGATAGCTCTTAATTACTTGACAGTAATGGCGGCAGTTTTTTTATGACTTGCGGTAGGCAAATGCCCTCCTGATGGTAAGTGGAATCTGAGACCTATAATCTCAAGACTTTAATTCCAAGACCTCAAATGCGTTGCTAAGCTTGACGACTAAAATGGGATGCCTCTATGCTAGTGATTTCACCGGAGTTAAAAGCAAATACCGTGACACGTCAAAGACAATTGTAGTTTTACCGGATGCCAGTTATTTTAACGGAACACTTTTTAAAGAACAAATCATTACGCAAAGTAATGTATTGCATTAGTAACATTTTTTTGTTAGTCGGAAGTATACATACATACATAACATCACGCCTTCATTCCCAGGGTGGGGTAGGCAGAGCTACAGAAATACCCACAACTCTAAAAAGACTTGTTGGTAATTCTGTAACCACATTTTGCACAATCAGGCTAAGATGTTTACCAGTGTATTAGAGACAGTTTGCAAGCCCATCGCCTAACAGTACAAGCCCCTACTCCCTTAGTCACCTCTTACGACTTCCACGGGAAGACATTCGAGTGGCACTATTCTAACCCGGCAACCACACGGGAGAATTGGGGTCATAAGTATAACCTAAGTAATTAATGTTTAAGATATCCTAATAACAACATGAGTTCGCAAGAAAATAATCGATAAGTGACATTCGGTAAAATGATGGATAAACGGTTTGATAAATAATGATAATGTCGATTGTCTAGATGACTACCTATTTTCTATCTTTGTTCCTTTCGGCGTTTTTTGCTCGATTTTAATAATTTACGGTGGTCCAGAAAATTTTATATGCGAATCCAACTCGCATATGGATGTGTTATTGTGTATAATCTGTTAAACTTATTTGTTGAAAACAATATATAAAATATTCTAAATTTCAGCAATATTTCAAAACAATCTACATCCAAATATTTCCATCTCTTACACAACACATTCATTGTTATACGGAAGCTATCGAAAGCCCTTGTCCCAAAATAATTGTTGTGACGCAAGTATTCGATCTTACGCCTCTTTTGCCCAAATGGCATTTTGTTGAACAATGGCACAATCGGTGTATGAAGAATTTGCATCCTTACAAAGAGGTACTCGATGGGGACTGAGCTGTTACATTTTCTTGTGATAAAACGACTTTTTAGGGACTGAATGGAAACAGGCAAAGTGGGGTGCATGTAACAAACAATCTATAATAATTTTAATGTACTTTTTGTTTACTTAAGTGAACTTTAATGTAATTAATGCTGTTATTTAGGCACGAAATCAATGATAGTCCAATGCAAAAATAGTGCAATGTGCAAAGATTATTAAAACTACAAGTCAGTAACTACAAAATAATCCTTGTATAAGTATTCTTTTCCAAATAATTAAAAGTATAAATTAATGAAATGCATGAAAAACTGGCCAATATTAGTCATTTAGAGTAATCAGTTTTTAATATTTTCCAAAATTGTATACATTTCATAGGTACAACTAGCATTTATTGCTTTTAGAGTGGATTCAAATTGATGTCATAGTGCCTTATGTATTTTTGACTCTCTAATCAAAAACTGTACGGTAATTACAATATAATTCGAAATTACAGTTGTATTTATACCAAATTTCAATGTGTCTAAATCTGAAGTTAAGGTACTGTAAAAAAGTGACAGCAACATGGTTGCTAACGAGTTTACGACACAGTTAACAAAAGCCACTTTATAAAACGGCGAACCGAAAACAACATCGCCACCTAGCTCACCATCACTGGATTCACAATAAAGAAAGTATATATTTTTTCCATCATAAGCCCGTCTATGGTTCTCGAACGTGCCATAAACCCTACCGGCGACGACTTTTACGATTGTCCCGACGCCCTCCCTGAACATTATACTATACGACGGTTCGGAGGGTCAATGACTATTGGAAGGAATAGAATTAGCAATACAAAGAGTATGTTGATCATACGACTTTAACAGGCCATGTAAATAATTTATAGCCGTGGCAAGACACTCAATACATTATAAAGATCCAAAACTCAAATGAGAGCCAACCAAGACCGATTTTCTATTAGTTGACAAAACATGAATACAATAGTAAGATATTAGTTTGTTTTTATGATAAGAAGGCACACGAGCACTCAGGCCACCTGATGTTAAATGGAATCTGAGACCCATAGATATTTGAATTCACAAGACTAAAATCCTAAAACCTCAAATGCATTGCCAACCCTGAGCACTCAGATGGAATACCTCTATGCTAGTAATTTCACCGGTTGTCTTATCCCCACAACGGAACACGACAATGCGAACACTGTTGATTGGCGGTTGGTTAATGGATAAAATGGTGGTAGCGATCCGTTTTTTTTTGCCGTTCTTGCAAGATTTGGTTACAGACAGACACTTGGACAGGTGAAACTAAAAAAAGTGCATAATGTTGTATAGATAATGCTACGGAACCCTTCGGCCGTGACTCGATTTAGCCGGTTTTTTTCGGAAAGAGGGTAATGTTTACTCCTTTATGTATGTATGTATGATTTTTTTATGAAACGAATGGAGATGTCAACGAATCGTAACGCAAGCGCTAAGCATTACCTACTCTGTTTGTTAAATGAAAAAAATCACTCATACAAGGTAAATATTCAATCACTTGCTTCTGAATCTTTGAGCGTTAAATGTTTTGTGGTTATTTTAACAGTTGAACAGTAAAAACTAGCAAATATAAAAAAAATAGTAACATGACATGTTTATTCATGTTAAACCAATTGGTCTTACAATTTACTTTAGGATAGAAATAGGATAAAAATAATGTGATAATAGTTATTAGTAGGGTTCCATTTTGGGCTGATACTTAACGCTAAAGTCAAAACCAAAGCTTTGCCATTCTAAAACCTGTCGACTGCAGTGAGACAAAGTGTTATATAGAATCTTTATCCCATTCACTGCCTAAAACTTGACAGTATTGAATATAATTATAATATAAAAACATAATGAGAACTTCTTGGTTGTTGTCGACGGAAATATTTTGAAATATTCCAATTTCCTACAATCCGAAAAATAACCAACGAATTCGGATTAATTCGTCAATAAGGACAAAAGGGGGTATTTGCCTGCAAATCCCCTTCTTTTGCCATCATCCAGTAAACCCCGTAAAAGCTTTTACAAAAACGTGGGCCAGTTCATTATTTTCTAAACGAAGTGTTGTAAGGATCCTTTTTTTTAAATTGTTTTATTTGTTTCAAAGTTATTTCTTTTATAGTCGATGATTGATTTATGTCTCTACCAGGATTTACGCAGAAAGGCGCTGATTATATTTCTTTAATTGGTCCGCTTTTAAACTATAATGATCATATTGTCTTGTAAAAATTCTACAAGCAACATCAATTACACATACTTAGTAAAATAGAATACAATTTTTCCCGAAAATAAGGTCTTTTTTACGGCTCCCTACCTCAAAAAGAAAAAAAGAACCCTTATAGAATCACTTCCTGTCCGTCTGTGTCTGTATGTCAAGACCCTTTTTCTTAATCCCTTGGAGCTGTGAAAAAAATCGGACTTATAAAATTATTTTATATCGGTTTATGCCGTTATTTAGTTTATATAGTTTTTCTATACGAATATCTTTTAATTTATGCATTGAGCAACTTAAGTGCAATTTAGTTGCTTGCATCTCACGGCTAACTTAAAAACCATCCGCTTTTAAAACTTATGAAATATATTACAAAGGTCGGCTAAGAGTTAAAAATATCCGAACAATTTGTAAGTTTCATAACTTCTAGAACTTTTAAACTGAACGCGAAAAACGGCTTAAGTGACCGCTGCTAAGTGTTACCATTGTAACTGATGACAAAAAAAATAATGAAATACGATATACTAAAAATTACAATTTATCATTATCTTTTTATTTCATACATGATAAAACAATCAATTTTATGAGACATTTCATGCTTATTATAGATTATGTAGGGTTAACCATAATTATTTAATTATTTTACTAAATCAAGTAACACATTTAACCCTTAAATTGGCAAAAATTAAAAAAGTCGTGAATTCAAACCCTATTTGATTTCGAACCAGCATAAAAAAATATTAATTCAAAAAAAGCAAAAAGTGAACATTATAGGTATGGTATGTATCCTGTAGTGCACACTGCCAAGTTAAGGGTTAATTTAGATTGAAACTAATCACAAAAAATACAAGTCAATTGATGTTTGGTAAATCACTGAAGAACGTTGGGCACATTTGTTTTTTTTTTAATTTAGTTAGAATAGGGTTTTTAAGCAGAATAAAATAGAAAAGGACCTGGAAAATAAACAGGATAATGTCACAACAATTAAGTAAAAATGTAAAACCTATAACAATTAAAGTAAACATTCCTTTTTTTATTTATATTTGACTAAGAAACATTTGAAAACTAGCCTAAAATAATAATAATAAAAACAATATTTAATAGGTAGAATAAATAAATGTTATTAAAAACCGCTCTTAGCAAACTATTCTTACGAACAATGAAACGCAGCTAGAAACGAAACAATATAAGTTCTTTTAAATATTTCTTGTGAAAAAGATAATAATTAATCTTAAATTAAATGCTATATTTCGTCTTTTAATTAAGCGTGCCGTACTTTTTAAGGATGTACGCAATATTTTACATATCCCGTGCTGCATATGTTAGAAACCAGTTGTATTCAGCTGTTCGTATATAGACTTATTCATAAAAAAAAAACTTTGATTTCCACGAAATAATAAATCTTTTTTAATAACAGATATTTAAACATAATATGCGGACAATTTTACATTTTTAAAAATTAAAGTCACATAACCTATGACACTCAGGAAAAAGATGGCGGCGCGCTCCCTTCCCTACAAGCACCTACATTAACTTTCCACGCACAGATCTATGGCCGGATGGAACGTTCGAGAACCTGTCGTTACCCTCCAGAACTTGGTACTCAACTCGGCGAAAACAAGCGTAGCTCACGATTGAGTTTGTGATAAATCGGGAACGTTTTTCGCAAATAACAGTTGTACCTTACGTTTTGGGAAGTTTTAAACAAATGGTGACGTATCAACGTCATAAACTAGACGTCTGCGAGTTCTCTCTCTAAATAGAAAATTTGTTATTACTTGTTGATTTTTATGTTTGTTGTACTTAACGGCTTCGGAACCCTATACTGAGCATGGTCTGACATGCTCTTGCCTTGAGGCTGTTGGAACTGTCTCACATTCTACTAATTAAGGAAGCAACTCGTTTCCGCCCTATTGCCTTAAAGACATCCGTGTTAGCCTCTAAGAACATGCCAGATGCACCAGCGAGGCAGCCCCAGCAGCATTCTGAAAGCGTTGTTGTACTTTTTATATGCGCGAGCCGTGTGAACCGGGAACTATTTTCAAATATAACACTATAAACACATCTCAGAGCAATTATACCGTTGTTCACTATTGACGAAATTTCCTCAATCGGATCCGCGAGTTTTATTCAGTACTTTTTACAGAATAAAGTGAATTTTATAAAATGGACCAGGTTTTTCAGCATTTCCACACAATACCCTCGTTCATGTTTGAACAAATTGGATTGAACTGAACAGAACAAATGCTCAGTGCATTGAATCTTTTTCCGGCAAAAATTGTATTATATTGAAGGCGAGTCGACCCCGGGGGTCGATTTCGGCCCCGTTGGGAAATAGTTTAAAGTATTTTAACTGTTTTATTTTAAACGCGTAACGCTCAGTCAAATTGAGTTTGGGTCCTACTATTCTCATTTGTTTAGTTATTAAACTAAATTTAAATAAACAAAAACCGGGCAAGAGCATGTCGGGCCACGCTTAGTGTAGGGTTCCGAAGCCGGTAACTACTACAAACATAAAAATCAACAAGTACCTAATATATAATTTTCTGTTTAAAGTCAATTGGTGCCGTCTTAGATGATTTTAGTAGGTATAAACATTTTAATCGCCTGTATCTCAATAACCAATGATGTCTTCTTAGTCGTAATAGTTTTCCTTTAAAATTCGTTATATGCTCGTTTTTTTTTTTCAGATTTTTAGTATATGTTATTTTGGCTCTAACAAAAATTTGCGCTTTAAAGCTTAATATTTCATAAACAGATCACTAAATCGAAAAGTTTTTTTCAAATACCCGTAATATTTTTAAAAGACCTATCCAACGACATCCCTCACCACGGGGTAAATGAGAAAAAATAATTACATCCCCACGTTACGAGTAGGGGAGGTACCTTAAACAAAAATATTTTACAAGATTTTATTCCATCACTTTGTTGGCATGACTAATATGTATATTCATGCCAAACTACAGCTTTCTAGTACTAAAAGTCTCTGAGCTAGGCTGCAGACGGACAGACGGACATGGCGAAACTATAAGGGTTCCTAGTTCGACTACGGAACCCTAAAAACAAGTGGTACAGCACGTCAACCAATAGAAGCACTGACATACGTCAAAGCTTGACGAAACAGTTAGGATTAGCTATTTAAAAGAGTTACCTGGGCTTCTATTCTACTGCGTTAAAACGATATTGCGTTTTACGTGTTTTAGTATCGTTTTTAACTCCACTGCCGATTGCTGTAAAGTAAACAGGCGTTATCAAAACATTGATAATACGAAAACACGTCAAAGGCAATGTCGTTTTTACCGTGTCGAATCTCAGTCCTGGTTTAGTACCTTAAGAATGCTGCGAGCGTCTATTGGCGTCCTTATTATCAAACCCTGGTTTGGCGGGAACAAGAATACACTTCTACTAGTACATACTGTAGCACGACTATTTAAAAAAAAGCTTTTAAAAATGATCGTACTACCGAACACACGGAGTATACCGGTGCTCAACACGTAGAATTTGTGGAATTAAAAATGCCGAACAACGTTTTAAAGACAAAGATTTATTTTAACCAAATCCTAAGTCAACATACACAAATGAGAAATGCACACATTAAAATAGCAAGCCGTACAAATTGATTTTAACAAAACCCTAAATATAACGTTGATGTACACAATTCAAAAGGTACCTAAACAGATAGGTTCTTGACACCGTAAAAGAGGAAAGCGAGCCGGTTATGTGTTCACAAATACAATTATCGTTGACCAAATTAAAAACCGAAAAAGAACATTATAAATGCTGTTCGTTCAGGCGCGCGGGCCTTTTTTGAATTTAGGGGGGATAAAAAAAGGTGATAGGGGTTACTGGGTAGTATGAAGGGTGTGAGATGGTGACTAAACTACCAGTCAACAAATACTGGAATGTTACTACGGAGACGTCGCCTAAGCAACACTACGAAATGTGACAATGGTATACTCACGGTTTCTGGGGTGACGTTTGTGTACAGAGACTACCAGTTAAAACAACTTATACAGGAAAAATAATTAAAAAGGAAAAAAAAAATGCACGCGCGCACTAGTCGGTCTCCATCCGACCGCGGTGTTAGTCCGTAGCTGGAGTGTAAACTCGATACGCGCGCCGGGTGTAGTCTGGTGCGGGCTGAGCAGTGGTGGTGCGGAGTCAACCTCTCCACGCCGTGGTGTCGGTTAGGGTAGGTGGAAGGACTGGAGCCTGGTTGGTGCGTAATAGCACTGGTGCCAAATGGGGTAGGCGGTAGGAACTGGAAAGAATGGACTAATAAATCTACGAGAACCAAACGAGGGGAACGGAATCTTGGGAAAACGAACACAGACGAAGCGTAACTTACCCGGGGAATAAACCGGTACTGCGGTGCCTTCGTGAGGCAATACAAGGCTCAAAGTTGGCCAAAAAAAGGTTGAAGACTGAGGCGTCTTGCAGGCGATACACTAGAGAGCCTTCACTGATCAAAACTTTTCTTCAAAAAAATAATCTTTATGTGACTATCAACATGTCAGCTCCGAATTCATAATGACCGAGAACAAGCGAGCGGAGAACGTCAGGAAAAATTCGAAAGTTTTTGAACTTAAAAATTTAAAAACATATATGACAAGCGACCAAAGAATAACATCACGTACCGGAACAAGGAGGTAACAATACGACTATGCAAAAAAGGTTTAACTTTGCAGCGGTAATGCTGCAATACATACTCTACTCGAACATTCATAACATAACCCCTTCATTCCCAGAGTGGGGTAGGCAGAGCTACAAAAATGCCAATAACTCGAAAAAGACTTGTTTATAATTCTGTAATCACATTTTGCACAATCAGGCCAAGAAGTTTACTAGTGTATTAGTGACAGTGGCCTAACAGCACTACAAGCCCTTATTCCTTTAGTCACGTAGTGTTAGTTAGTTTCTGATAGTGCTTAATTAACAGTGATCGGATCAGCTAGTGCCATTTCACGGGACTTCAGTGTGTAAGCTTAGTAAGGATATAGCTTTTAACCCCGGGATTTCAAAGGGACAGTTTGTGTTTGGTTCAGAAATGTTATAAATTTTACAATTATTTTGCTAGCATAAATATATGGAATTGACGGGATATGAAAACACTAGTTTTGATATTTATTCAAACAAAAGAAACAAACCGTACGTCTTACCTTTTGGTATTCACATGTTGTTCTTCAAAGGGCATTTTTGAGAGGCCGTATACGAAATTTTGCCGGTTAATAAACAAAATCTTACAATGCCAAAAATTATTTATGCGTTTTCATTTTAAGAAAATTTTACGAGTCCCGGAATCCCAAGTCTTATCCATGTTATGTACAATGTTTAAGGTCATTCACTCGTAATGGCACTACCTATTCCGATCACTGAATACCGATGTTAATTGAATATCGACTCTTCTATCGAGATATGCAGCGATTTTTGAATGATCGTAATTAATAATTTTATAATAGGAGCGTCAATAATATACAGGTACTTTTCCCATTACTTGCAAACCTCTTTCATTTATGCTTATCGCAATTATAAACAACCGTTATCTGATATTGACTCACCTCTTTAGTTGTGGCAGGACCTTGTGCAGGGTCCTTCCGGATCGCTACCACCATCTTATCCATTAACCACCCGCCAAGCAACAGTGTTCGCATTGTTGTGTTCCGGTGTGGGGATAAGACCACCGGTGAAATTACTAGCAAAGAGGCATTCCATCTTACTCCTCAGGGTTGGCAACACATTTGAGGTCTTAGGATTATATTCTTGAGAATTCAAATGTCTATGGGTCACAGATTCCACTTACCATCAGAGTGCTCGTGTGCCTTCTCCTTAATATAAAAAAACTCATGATGTTTGAAATTATTATATTGTGAAAACATTTGGCCCGATTATTTTATATTATACAATTATAATATTTCGGACTAACAGAACGGTGGTCCAGTGTACTGGACTGAAAGTATTATGTATAATACTTTTTTATCGACATCGATTTATAAACGTGTCCTCGCATTATTAAGACCTCAGTACATAACTGCTCCCGTTAAACCAGGCTTAGCTCGCTTCTATTATTGTGTTAATACTTATAAACTAAAAAAATGCTCATAAAGGTTTGTGAAAAGAAATTAAATAAACAAATTTAAAGTAATTAATGCCTTAAGAGTTTAAACGTGGTCTTTTCTGCGTCACAGCTAGAGGGAGACTTAAAAAAACAAAAGACGGTAACAAACAAAATAACGTCATTCACATCACTAGTCCAAAGCGCTTACACTGTTTTTTTTTCGAGTAAATAATAAATACAAATTATGAATTAAATGCTTTTGAGGAAAACCTTTAAAAGCGTGTTTCTTTATTCTGTTTTCAGTTAAATTTTGACAAATAATTATTACAAATGACAGGTTGAATTATCTCCCCATCTTACAGCACAAAGTGACGACACTTTAACACGAATCCAATACGCAAGGCCATCATTGAGTGAGCTTTCTCGGCCGTGTCGTCACGTTCCTATTTATCGGCGTCATCTACGTAAACAACCAAGCCATAATATTCTGCGAACAAACTGTCGCCGACCAGATAGAAAATGGATATCTGATCCAGATCAATTACTTGGCTTGAAAATAAACTAGTCTATCAAATAGCTAGTTTCCAGCGCATTTTTTTTATGTTAAAGGAGATGGCACACTCAGGCCACCAGATGGTAAGTGGAATCTGAGACCCATAGACATTTGAATTCTGAGGACTAAGATGGAATGCTTGTATGCTAGTAATTTCACCGGGTGTCTTATCTCCACACCAGAGCACAACAATGCGAACACTGTTGCTTGGCGGGTGGTTAATGGCTAAGATGGTGGTAGAGACCTGGATAGACCTACCATTACTAAATTAATTGATCTTTTTTTTTATTCGGGACTGAAACTTTTTAGTCAACTCACATGCAATATAGTTTTTAACATATTTAATTTAATATAAAATACTTTGTTATCAATCAACCAGTTTGATAAAGGTCGTTGTATGCTTTCTCGGATCCTATGCTATATAAGTACAGAAGCACTTGTCTAGAAGCCAGTTTGTCAACTTATTCCAAAAGGTATTTCCCTGGAGTTCCCGTATGTCTTCAGGAATGGCATTATAAATGCTAATGCACATGTCGTACACATTTTTTGTGTAAACAACTTTGTAGCAGCGAGGTTAATAGAGACGGTTCATGACTTTCACCCTTGTCTGGCATTGCATGACTTCACCTCGCTGATTAATTTAGTTTTTGTCATAACACATACAAAATTAATAATTAAATGTCGGCGGATAATCTCACACAAATAGTCCTAGTCCCAAACTAAGCTCTACTAGAAAACGATAAAGTTACTTATGATATAAGAATATATACACATCGAAAACTCCTAAGGTCCGCAGGAGAAATACTAACATGACAATGGTAAAATATCATTTTTTTAATAATGGAACAGCTTTCGTCAATCCAGGCCCAGCCAGAGTATGAAATTTTATCTAGAACTTGCAGATCAGCCTTTAAGCGTGTTTTCCAGCCTTATTATGTTACACAAATATATTCAACAGTGGAAAGGCAAAATTGCTTAAGCGCCACTATCAAGTATGGAGGTTAAGCTTAAGCGCCCTATTAGGTATATGGCGCTTAAGCTAAATGGCCATTATTATGTATGGCGCTTAAGCATTTTTGCCTTTTCACTGCCGAATTATTATTTATGTAAATTATGATTCTTGCGCGCACGCTTTGTACGACACGTGGATAAATTGATCTAGCTGCGTGTGTCAATATTTCCAAAAAACCAAAGAACGCGTATTCTATGTACACATGCTGGCGGAGCTGGAGCTAACAGGACCATTAGTCCGTCTGTCCGTCTGCCTATCAGCGATATCTCATGGTCGTGGTAGACATCTGAAATTTGAATTGACAAAAGCCGTGTTCCATTAAATGACGAAGCAGTGGGGCTAAACAAATTGCAATCGACAATCGTTAGCGATTATGTTTCGATAGACAAATGTATGGAATTGTAGAATGCAACATTTCTAGCCCCAGAGAGCTACAAAGTGGCTCAAATCAATAAAAATAAATCTATGATTAGCGTAAACTTGTAAGTATCAAAAAGTGTAGTGTGACCAAAAACCAGTACCTATTGCCATAAACAAACTTAAGATTTCTACTGTTGTGACCTCATTGCAGAGTTATTGTGGGATGACTCTAGCGATCCTGACGGACTTTACACAAGTTCCTACCACGCTGCATGTGTCAACATTTCCACAGCGATACGCGCGCACGTTAAACATGTTACGACCATATATGTACTCGTAGCTATGTGCTTGGTACTGCGGCGCACGATCAAGCTACGCACGTGGGTATAAAATAACGTAGATGGGTCATACACAGATAAAGGTTAGCGTCTAACCTGTGGACACGCCGGAACTTAAAGTTTTTAAGGCACATTTTGGCTAAGTCCATTTTTGCTTAAACGGCGTGCTTTAGACCTATCGTATAAAAACAAAACTTATATGCACACAAGCTTTTAACTATCGCCAACAGGAAAGATAACTTTTGTATTTAAGAGCGAGTATGACCCAGATACTAGATACGCTTACAGACGCATACAACACGCACGAATGCGTGGCTTAATGACGTCACTTGTAGCATGTTGAATACGGCCACGGGCGCTGGCGTGCGTATGAGCAACACACCGGAGCAGGGCTGAGATTCTACACGGTAATAGTACATTGTGCACCAAGGGAAGTAAGAAGGGATAACTAACGAGAGTAGGTATTAAAAGCCAGACGCCGTAGGCGATTTTTGAAGCTCACCGACGAAAAATTACTAACTTTGAAATCAATTTGTGCAGCGATAAAATCTACTAGCAGGCCCACCTTTTGGATTTCATATCATTACGCCTTTATCATATCAAATCCAAAAGCTTGGCCCGCTCGTAAATTAAATCGCTGCACAAATAAGTGAGCTTCTAAAATTGCTCCCCAGGGCTTTTAATTACTCGAGTTTGTTATAACCTTACTGCCCGTAAAACAAAAACAAGACTATTAAAGAAGACAACAATCAAAAAGTGAATGGCACTCGACTTGCTAAAAGAGATTGTCAACATGTCAACTCAACTTTTTTCGATGTGGTCTTCCACAGATAATGCTAAGAACCGCCATTAGTTTTCAAACTTGATAGGCCATACTTCCAGATGTACCGGTTTTCAATATAAAATTTAATAAATTAATAGCAATTGTCAGTTAAATGTACCGTATAAGTTTTATATAAAGTAAAATTGGTTTATAGCCAAGTTTTGAATATACTAAATAAACCTTGTCTGATTTTACACCTCCTTAGTCTGAAATGATGTACTAGTTCTTTATTTTAAAACTTAAACCATAACTCCCTTTGGAGGTAAATTGGCTATAACTGCCCTATACGCCTGCGAGTTATACCACCCTTTCCGAGCATGTGTGATGAAAAAATAATATCGCCTTTGAAGTATTTCCATGTTGTCATTTTGATAACTCTAATGTCATTGATAATAGGCGGCCAAGTGATAAACGATTTTAAAACAAGGTGCATCATGCCAAACGCGATGTCGTTATAACGCAGTAGAATAGAGTCCCAGGCCACGCGTGTATCAGTGACGTCATTGTTTGTGCCACTATAGGTTACCTTTATTTTGATACGAAGCGATATCCACTTGCTTTCTCAACGTGCTCAGTGGAATTCCTGCTTTACATAGAAACCGACGCCAACGATGTTTATGTAACTGTGATCTGTGATGCCGAGCACGCTGCCACAGGACAATTTAATTCGTCTATTCCATATTCTAACGTAAGTATAAAGAAGTAAGGTTTAAAATAAAAGAATGATTTGAGTCCATTTATTACTGAGCAACTCAATCCCCGGGTGATTGTCATTTTAATAATTTAATACTAATATTTGACACTAGTTCCCGTTTGACGTCATTTGAAACTAAGTACCGTGGCAGCGTACTCGGCCCACATGAGAACCTTGTGTAATATTATTTAATAGTTTATTTCGTAGTTTATCAACTGTAAAATGTTATCTTCGTTATAGTCTTTTCAATTCATGACATGACGTCCCGCCTCACTAATACACGGACAAACGGGACTTGTTGTCCGTCCATCCGTAGTCTGTCGTATGTGCTAGACACTGCGGTAAAACACGCTCTAAAAGCTTTTTTTTTATCTTTTTTTTTTATTCGTCGAATGTAGTGAGGTAAAAGAAAAAAAAAGGTTAGGCAGGATGAACCCCTTGGAGCACGAGTCCAACTTTATACATTGACTGCCTAATTGAGTAATAGGTTGTGCCGTCGTAGAAAAACACTATCATTAACAGCCCGTTCCACTACAACATTTTCAAAAATCGTGAAAAACGGACAACGTTTAAAGGGAGAAAAGCGTTATCGCATTTTATATGGATTTTTGGGCTTAACAGTCTTTTTAAGGTCGGGCGTACGATGCCTACAAAATGAAGAAAAAACTTACATCTCGTCCATTGAGCAGCCAAGTAAGGTTGGCAGGAGGGTCCGCCGGCGGCGACGAGCATTGCGCCCGCAACGAGTCCCCCGAGGCGTACCACCCTTTCTCGGCCTTTATCGTCGGCTTCTCTGGGGGTAGTTCTGTTGACAAATAAAAATAATGTTCAAATGATTTTAATTTATCAAAACACAGTAAACAGTGTGTGAGCGATACTCTACCGACAACTGAGTGAGCTGTTTCGTGTTCAACTTGGTCTTGGGATTCCTGTTTTAAGATATATCAAAATAAACGTTGTCATAGATAACGGTCATTTCTGACGTTTTTTATAATACATACATGTTCGAGTATACAACATCACGCGTTCATTCCCAGAGTGGGGATGGCAGTACTACAGGAATACCAACAACTCTAAAAAGACTTGTTTTGAATTCTATAACCACATTTTGCACAATCAGGCCAAGAAGTTTACTGGTATATTAGTGTTAAGAGAAAATAACAAAAATACATTCATCCATAAATATAATACAATTTACGGTTGTCTAGTACCCATCATACAAGCCTAGAGCTTAGTTTGAGACTAGGGGAATATGTGTAAGAGTGTCCCCTGATATATATAATTATAGTTCATCAAGTTAGAGATGTATTACGACATTTGGGCGACTTCTTCCAAACAAGAAGTAGAATTAACTCATTTCCTCTATTATCATTCTCATATCTTTATTAAAAGAAACTGCTCAATATAGCATTTCATAATGAAAATAACCAAGGTATCAGAAATCCAAGTGACAAAGCGGTTGGGAAGACCGCTGCCATAATAAAGGAAGCGATCCCTCATCACCATAAATTACATCGTCTTAATCTACTAGATTTAACCTTATTAACTAGTGCTCTAAGTTCATGCCTACCCGAGTTCAAATGTTTGTCCTAAATCGACTGTTTGCAAACATTGGCCCAAACTGTCGCATGTGACGCAACGAATGGGCTTAGCGAAATCTGTAAACATTACGTGCTCGAGTGGAATCCCGATGAATTTGCGTTAATTACTGAAATCGCTAGGGATAAGCTGAAAGTTACACAGTGGGATGACGGAAGGAAGCGGAGGACAAGAATGGATAGGCGCGTGTAGGCGTGTGTTTGGACATTCTCAGTACACTAAAGTAGATACTAAAGTTCTTTTATGGGGAGAAATAATCCTGAGTTACCTCTAATGAGTATCAGCAATGCTGTTAATAGTGTGTTATAATGCTAATTGAGCATTATAAAGAACACACTATTAAAACCAGGGGCCCTATAGACAGATAGATAGATATTTATTCGTCTTATACAATACAGTAGTAGTGATGGTAGGACCCCGTGCAGGGTCCGTCCGGATCGCTACCACCATCTTATCCATTAACCATCCGCCAAGCAACAATGTGCGCATTGTTGTGTACCGGTGTGGGGATAAGATAACCGGTGAAATTACTAGCGTAGAGGCATTCCATGTTAGTCCTCAGGGTTGGCAACGCATTTGAGGTCTTAGGATTATAGTCTTGAGAATTAAAATGTTTATGGGTCTCAGATTCCACTTACCATCAGGTGGCCTGAGTGCTCGTGTGCCTTCTTCTTAACATAAAAAAAAGATGGTTTCAAGAGCATGGAGTTGGCCCACGAGCACACAGACCACCTCATGGGAAGTGGGATCTGTGACCTACAGACATTTAAACACTTACAAGACTACAATCCTAAGACCCCAAATGCTTTGCCAACCTTAAGGACTACTACGAGTATAGAATGCCTCTGTGCTAGTAATTTCACCGGTTGTCTTATCCCCACACAACAATGCGAACACTGCTTGGCGGTGGGTTAAAGAATAAAATGGTGGTATAAACCCGGCGGATCCTGTACAGGGTTCTGTCACCACTACTTATTAAAGAAAGAGTATAATTATAGAGCAATGAAGTAGTTATCATGATCGTATAAACACCGAGCTTTGTTTGAGACTACATAATTTCGTGTAAGATTAACTCCAGATATTTATTATTTATAGTATTTTCCCGCGACTCCGTCCACTTAGAAGTAATTTGTCACTATTTACTCAGGCACCACCCATTTTTTCGGGATAAAAAGTAGCCTTTGTCCTATTCAAGACTGCCCGCCTATCTCTGCTGAAAATTTCATTTGGAATCGTTCAACAGTTTTGGCGTATTGAGTAAAAAACTTCCATCTATCCATCCAAATTTTCACATTTATAATATTAGTGTGTTTTAAAATATATCAAAATAATAAAAAAAGTAAACCGACTTGCACCACCTCAGGTTTTCTCCCTTTCAGGATTATTGCTTTACGTCGTTTCATTAAAAATACTCGTCAAATATTTTCAGGCAATGATAGAAAACACTTTCATAGATACCAGTATCGTAAACTGCTTATAACGCGTATAGAAGCTGTTAGGTATTGATTAACAGTAAAATCAAGATGAGATTCAACACGGTAAAACATTGTTTATGACGTGTTTCTGTATTTTCAATGTTTTGATAGCTCTTATTTACGTGACAGTAAAGGCGGGCGAGTTCAAAACAATACCATACACGCAAAAAATTTGTTTTGCCGAGTGGAAAAGTGGCCTGGCAAGGGTCATATCGGACCAATCCTATATTGTGATGCCCCGTATTGTTACATTTTTATACCCCTGTGATTAATTTACTATTCAAATTGGAACCCTTTATGCATGAAAATAAGGATTTAAATATTCTGAACTCTGTATGCAGTGGACTGGAAAATATTTAAAAATGAAACAGACCTCTATCTATAACTAGGAGTTCAGAACCTGCGAGGAGCTCTGCTGCAATAAAGGAAAGGTTTTCGAAATATAAAAAAATCATAAGAGTACTTCAGTGGTCTATTGCTGTCTCATTCTCTCTGGTTTCTTTCTATATACATGTTATATCATGCCAAAGCAAGTGTGAAAACGACCGGCGTCCGAATACTGTGGTTTTACTATACACATCATCAAATCCACAACAACTTCATTAACAATCAGTGTTCTTATAACTAAATAGGTACTTAGTTTGTATATAAATAGTTGTTATTTCAACATTGAAATACTGTAAGTGTTTCTTGTAGTTGTTTAGTTAGAGTTCTAATGGAACTAGTTACCGCCTGCCATGAAATAGTGTCCTTAGTTTTTTCTATCCAAGAAGAGAATCGCTAATTAGTAGTAAGGCCGCCGGTTTAAATGTACTATTCCGTGTTCTGTTTTTTTTTTTTTGGTGTTTAATAAAGAGTATATGTATTGTATTGTACTTTGTCTCTGGTAGTGCTATGAAGTCATATTACAATACCTATGTACCACAAGATATAATGATTTTTAAATTTCGAATATTCAAATTGCGAAAATATATGACAATGGCCATTTCACGCATTAATCTGAAAAGATTGCAACATAATTTTGACTATTTCTAATTATTGTAGTTTTAAAATAAAGCGTGTATGAAACATTGTAAAATCTCTTCAAGCTGAATTCACAGCACTTTCGAATTGCCACTAACACATTGCAATGAAAGGGAAACAGTTAAACTCGGGCAGACCAATTGAAAGTGCAAATTTGTTGTCCCATTTGTTCGTGGAATCGATCACCGCTAACTACATTGTGACTGTGCTAAGAGCATTAGCGAGTTTACAATTGAACGAAACCTTTACTATGCTTAATTGCTTTCGAAATTCTGCCGTAATACAAAAGAAGGTGGCTAACTACATACTAATAGTAGAAGCATACATACATAAAGTCACGCCTTCATTCCCAGAGTGGGGTAAGCAGAGCTACAGAATTACCAACAACTCTAAAAAAGTTGTTGATAATTCTGTAACCACATTTTGCACAATCAGGCTAAGATGTTTACCAGTGTATTAGTGACAGGTTGCAAGCCCATCGCCTAACAGTACTACAAGCCCTTATTCCCTTAGTCGCCCCTTACGACATCCACGGGACTATATGGAATAGCACTATTCTAACCCGGCAACAACACGAAATGGTAGAAGCATTTTGTATTTAATACGATTGTCAATAGAGAATAATATGCTTTGACTTTTACATTGCAGTTAGGCACCTTGTTTGGAATTACGGAATTATTGTCAAATGAGAGTAAACATAACGTTCACAATACTGCCGTAATTCCAAAGAAGGAATGAGTGAATTCTCCTTAAAATATTAATAAAAAAATATATGTATTTGAAACTCTTTCATTTAATTCACCAGTACATTTTTCCTTAATTAATTGCTGTAAAAAAATATGCAACAAAACTCGTCACGAAAATATTTTAGACAGCAACTCACATAATTTTAAGTGGTATTCACACAGTAAAACTACATATAAGTAGCCTTTTGCTTACAAAGTAATCGAGGCTCTCAAACACAGTAGCGGCCTCGATCCGTGATGTTTATCAAAAACAAAGGTAAATCGAAAGAAACTGCTTGAACACGTAACCAGTAGGATTCGGAAAATGATGCGGATGTTTAGGGTTGTCATATTTATAAAATATATTGTTTTAACTTACAAAGTTCATTGAATTGAATGATTACGAGTCAATTGCAATATCCGTAACTGTATAATTATGAGAGATGATATACCCTTGTTCCACCGACACTCATTTCATAGAACGTATCGTTTCACAGAATTTCACTTAATCGGTTATTTTCTGCTGAAACCCTGTTGTTTTCAGGTTATCTTAAACATTCATTACGTGGTACGGTTGGTTTAGGCTTTTAAAGTTCTGCGCCTAGAAAAACCTGTCTATGAAATGAACATTCTGTGAAGTAATACGTTCTACGAAATGATGTTCGGTGAAACAAGGGTAAACCATGAAAGATATTGCAAGCGTATAACATTGCCCTTCAGGTAACTTTGAGCCTTGATGTGTTGATAATAACAGAACAGATGCAGTTGGCCGATGGGGTCTTACAGTTCTGTTCTCGAGTGGAGTCCGCGTGCTGAAAACTTGAATATCTTTCGGAAAAAAAAAATACATATTTTATAGTCGTTAAAGGAAATTCCGTGGAAAAAAAATACAATTATTCATTTTATTGTAAAACCCAACTTTTTCAAGCTTCAGTTTTAACACGTGAATAGCTACTTTGAAACAATTATCTACTTATTATTTGCACATGTTCAAACAATTTTTATATTTTAAGTCTTTCTTACAAAGGAAAACGTACCCCACGCTTTAAACATTTGGCCAAAGCTGTATATCTTTTCCTTGTACCCTTCATAAATTATATTTTTGATTGAAATTATTAGATGGTGCAACTTGACAAACTCGGCAACCCTAGAGATAAAGAGAAATACGCCTTTTGAAGAGCTTGTTTGCAACAAAAGTTTATTAAGCATTGTGTTTTCCCCCGGCATCAGTTTTTAACTGGCAATTTAATTTGCAAGATTTTCAGAAGTTTTCAATTTGAGTTATCATAACTTGTTTATTGAATGCTGCTTGTAAACGCTTTGTTTCGTCGTCTATTAAAGATCATATGAAATGTCGTCATGAATTTGGCAATATTAAAGTTTGAATTGAAATAATGTTTTCGTTATTTTGAGGGATTTAAACGTGTTTAATTTTGGGCAGATTTTTGTATTTTGTACTGCGTTTGTATGAAAACAAAACAATTGTATTTTATTTTAAACCTATTATTATTTGAGCGATGGAGCGTAGCCTATTAGGGGTAAAAATAACGGACCCAGTGCGAAACACTACTCTGCGTTCCAAGACAGGCATAGCCGATGTGGGAAAAAAGACTGCCCAGTTAAAGTGGGACTGGGCCGGGCATGTTTGTCGCATGTACCCACAGAGGTGGGCCGATGCGGCAACCTGGTGGGTCCCCCAGGACGGCTACAGACGACGAGGCAGTTCCAAGCGGAGATGGCGGGATGACTTGGACGCTTTTCAGAAGAATTAGCCGAAAATTGCCACAGAGAGATGTGTGGAAATCAAGGCCTTTGCCCAGCAGTGAGATGTTAGGCTAATTATAATAATAATAATTATGATTATTATTATTTGTATATGTGCGTGAGTGTTTATGCATGTTACTTACTGTTTAGATGGAATGAAGATAGGGTCATACCCTAAAAAACCAAATCATTCATTTTACGCCGACGAAGTCGCGGGCAGAAGCATATAAATAAAGTATTATGTATGTTAACTCTTTATTGCACATAAACAATTACAAGACATTGCACGGAAAGAGAACGTCTAGTCCCTTAGTAACTTTTTGCATGTCGCGATTTGAAAATTAGGAACCATGTCATTTCGTACGTAATTTTTGTGTAATGGTTTTTATTATACAGTAAAAAAGTATAAGTACAGATTTATTGAGTATTTAATAGTTCATTGTGTATTCTTCTTTTTTTCAAGAGACTAGACTAAGGTTTTTTTCGTGTGCCTACCATTCAAATTAACATGTTATTAAAACAACATAACAACAAACATAACAAAACATAAAAAGTAGAGTGAGTATAAATGTGGTTATAATGGTAGAGGAAGACCGAAAAAGGTTTGGATGGATTGTGTGAAGCAATACATTTGTATTAAAGGTGTGAGGGCAGAGTTAACAACGGATAGACGAGAATAGAAGGAGAAAACATGGTGTGCCGACCCCACCTAGGGAGGAACAAGGACAGGAAGATGATGATGATGATTACATGACGTTACACTACACGTAAACCTCATTTTCAAAAATTGAACCTGTTAACCGTTCCATGTTTATATATCTTTGAAGTTGCTTGCTTTATCAAAAATCAGCAACATCTCTTTATGACAAAAATTTAAGCATGTCACTTTAACACTAGATACCCAAGCTGATTACTTAGTATTCCCCAAATGTAAAACGGATTTGTATCGTAGGAACTGTTACTCGTACCCAATGGCAATA
Source organism: Acleris holmiana (assembly GCA_949316455.1). NCBI lineage: Eukaryota > Metazoa > Arthropoda > Insecta > Lepidoptera > Tortricidae > Acleris > Acleris holmiana. The sequence goes on from OX438767.1 coordinate 18,267,386, forward strand.
CAAATCTACAATACACTTCCAAATTGCCTAAAAGAACTACCAATAAAGATTTAAAGTGAAACTATTCCAATGGTTGAAACAATAAACTTAAAAAATGTGTCAATATTCAATAAATAGGAATAAAGTAAAATTAGTTTTGAGACAAGTTTTTGCATGCAGATTACGGTAAAATATGTGTTTCGAGAAATGTTTTTATTTTAAGACCGACCAAACAAGTCTCGAGCAAATAAATAATTTCATTTAATTTCATTACAGATTGTAAATGGTATCCTGTGTGCAAAGTTCGCCTTATCCCAAATAAAATTATTACTTAATTAATTTTGTAAAAAAAATACTATTTATATACAATAAAAATATTTACAAAACCAACAGCCATCCAAACCAATAAACATTAAAAAAACAATTGACTTAACACAAGAACAATTCTGAAGCCCAATACGCCCCTGCTTCCTCGCAAATTCCCTTGAGATGTTTAATATTTGCCATGACTCCCCGCTCTGTGATTGGCTCGTTACTCTCTGCAGTTGTGTGTTTACGTTGCCAGTTCGTTGAAGCCGACAGGGATGTTTTTTCAGTAGCTAACGATGGATGAACTTATTGCGAGGACGTGTTTGTTGCCTTGAAAAAACACCTCTGTGATGTCAAGTCAGCGCCATGTTTGGTTTGGAAAATGATTTTGCTTTTTGGGTGTGTGGACGCTTTGTGCAATAGAGTTGTTGGATGCCGGATCAAATCAGCTGCTTTTTAGGGGTCCATACTCAAAAGGTTTCGGTCTGTTAACAGGCTGTAACTCATGTACCATAATAGGTAGACAGTTGAAATTTTAACAGAGAATGTACATACTTAAAGGAGGCAGGAAACGTTATTTTTTGTGCGTTTTTTGCTCGACCTCGAAAATTAAGTAAGTATTATTTTTAATGAAGTATTAACGTTTTAAAAATAATGTTATTTGCTTTGTTTTCCGTCTTTCTTTTTCTGTGCACCACTTTTGTTTGTTTCTGTATGATTGTTTGGTTGACTAGTAGATAATGCCATCAGGCATCAAAAAATAAGTCCGCCGTTTGTGCTTATTTTTCGTACAATAAAGATTATATCACTACTTAGTATAAAACATAGTCGCTTTCCGCTGCCTGACTGTCCCTATGTATGCTTAGATCTTTAAAACTACGCAAGGAATTTCAATGCGGTTTTTAGGGTTCCGTAGCCAAATGGCAAAAAACGGAACCCTTATAGATTCGTCATGTCTGTCCGTCTGTCCGTCCGTATGTCACAGCCACTTTATTCCGTAACTATAAGAGCTATACTGTGGAAACTTGGTAAGTAGATGTATTCGGTGAACCGCATTAAGATTTTCATACAAAAATAGAAAAAAAACAATAAATTTTTGGGGTTCCCCATACTTAGAACTGAAACTAAAAAATTTTTTTATCAAACTCATACGTGTGGGGTATCTATGGATAGGTATTCAAAAATGATATTGAGGTTTCTATTATAATTTTTTTCTAAACTGAATAGTTTGCGCGAGAGACGCTTCCAAAGTGGAAAAATGTGTGTCCCCCCCCCCGTAACTTCTAAAATAAGGGAATGATAAATGTAAAAATAATATATGATGTACATTACCATGCAAACTTCCACCGAAAATTGGTTTGAACGAGATCTAGTAAGTAGTTTTTTTTTAATACGTCATAAAAACATTGATCAAAGCTACAACGAACTTTTATATTATGTTACTTGCTGCTACGGAACCCTTCATGGGCGAGTCCGACTCGCACTTGGCCGCTTTTTTTTTAACAGTATAATACTTTAACCCGGGGAGAATTGAGGGCGGGTCGCTAGTAAATAATAAACAAATGAAATTTTCAAACAGTGAGTAATATTACCACTGTAATTAATTTTAAATGTAAGGGAATCATGTCAAAAGCAATTAGATTTTGCCTAGGTACCTAGTGAAATTGAGCTCGAACTACAGTGTGGACCAGACTTATGCTCGCATTAATCAAAAAGTAGTATACGCCGAGTTAAAAATACCTTCTCGGCTGAACGTCTTGCACAGTTAGCATAATTTGCATTTTCTCGCTTGCTGCTGTCTAGACTAGAGACTAGAGACATCATTAAGCGCGACAAATAAGTCGCGGCCATGTTGCTTACCACCCAAGGGGCCTACAAAAGATACATAACGCTATCGTTAGCGATATTCGACAGCTGACAAAAGAAGCGACGTGAGCTGATGTGATGATCTATTACGTCGGCCGCTTGAGTCAATTCTACGGAATCACCGACACTCATTTTATAGAATATTTTACTTCGCTCAATTTTAATTTCATCGACAGGCATTTCCACGAGCATGGCTTCTATTATACTAGGTTAAAATGATATTGCGTTTGAAGTGTTTTAGTAATTGATAAGTAAATAAGAGTTATCAAAACGTTGACAATACGGGAACACGTCAAAGGCAGTGATTCAGGGGAACCCCAATTGTACACACTTTATCTTTTTTAGAAAAACGTTAACGCTAGCTTTAGGCATCTTTTATCGACCCCTGGGTGAGGGAAGAGCTGTATGTATAAATAAATATAGTTTGCTAACCCATAATTTAATAGCATTTCACTTCATTCAACGCTTTTTTCTGCTGAAACCATGATGTTTTCAGGATATCTTACACATTTATTATGTATGTTAGGTTAGACTCGTTACTACCAAATCAAAATTACTTATTTGGCGAGAAATTCCTTTCCATGAAACGAAAATTCTGCGTTCGCTGAAAATTGTTTCGATAAAATAATAGGTACTCCTCAGTAACGCTACCAGCTCGCATTCGACTTAATAGATATACAGAAAAAGGGTAAAAACGGTGTAAAACGTATTAAAGCTGTTCAAGTGCTTATCCTAAGATTATGTTAACCTTAATTTATTTTGCAAGGCTTTGAAGGTTCGCACTGAGCTGCGAATGAGGTAAATGAGATAATTATAGGGAAAATCAACGGAAGCTTTCAAAGCTATTCCGGATACGAATTGATTCGTTACAAGGTATTAATTGAAGAGGGGTTTTTTTTTCCATTATAAATTATTGAAAACAATTCGCTTCAGTTTATTTCTTTGCTAGCTGTTTTTCGTGACTCCGTCCACGTAGTAAAATAAAATATAGCCTATGTTATTTAGTGAAAACATAGCATTTTACTAGTAAATGAAAAAAATAAAATCGGTCCAGTAGTTTTTGAGCTCATTCGTTACAAACATACAAAAACACAAATCTTTCTTCTTATTAATATTAGTGTAGATAACTAGCATCTCACCTTCGCTTCGCTCCTGTTTAAACAAATAAACAATATCCTATTTTGGAATCATGTATCTTTTAAATGGCCTGCCTGTATGGCTTCATACATACATACATAACTTCACGCCTTCATTCCCAGAGTTGAGAAGGCAGAGCTACAGAAAAACCAACAACTGTAAAAATACTTTTTCATAATTCTGCAACCATATTTTGCACAATCAGGCCAAGATGCTTACCAGTGTGTTAGTGACAGGTTGCAAGCCCATCGCCTAACAGTACTACAAGCCATCCTACATCCACGGGAAGATATGGAGTGGCACTATATTTATTTTTACCGGACAATATTGCCATCTATTTGCAATAAAAAAAAGCAGTCTTACACCAAGAGAGGGGGCGACGCGCTGGAAGTAATTCAGACAGACCCTGTAAAACTACTAAGTCCCCTTTTTCACCATATGGCATGGCAGTCATGGTAATCTCCTTGTAATTGACTATAAAGAATTATAAAACAACGACTGCTTTATAAAAACACGAGTCTTCTTCATCACGTGGACAGATTTATTAGGGCTAAGAAATGTCCTCGTAACTCATAAACTGGGAATTTAGATTTCATATCATGTGACGCTCGTGCGACCCGAGTTATTTATGACGTCATAATATGCACGAAAACAGATACATTACGCTTTTTCCGCAGAACGTTTTTTCATACGCACAGAATTTGATGTTAATTTTGTGGGCGGCAAATTGGATTAAGTTAGCCGAGGGATTAGACCAGATATTCTCAAAGTGCGCTGGCGGAGGCCTGGGGCTATGGAAGGACTTTGTAAGTGCTTCGTTGAAAATTCAACGCATACCTTTTGGTTGATTTATTGGCTGTGAACCTATTTTGAACCGACTTCAAAAACGAGGTTCTCAACTCATCGGGATGGTTTTTTTTTTCAAGGCCAGTTGATTCTTTTGTCAATACGTCATGATAGGATTGTGGAGAAATTGAGGGAACTCCCCGAAGATTATAAGTATGTAGAGCGATAGAATATTCAGCAACAAGTTCAGCGAGTGCATTCAAAAAGTAAAGTATCATTTGGTGAAGTGACATTGATTATGATGACCACAGATGGCCACCGGAACTCCTCAACTGTACCTTTTTCAAGGGTGGCGATAAGATATTTCGAATGAGACAGTTAAGTGACTATGAGAAAGCAGATTTAAATGGTATAAATATTAGGACGGGAAAAAAGTTTCTCCGCATTTTATATGAAAACTTAACAGGGTGACTAGAGCGAGGTGCATTTTTAACATCAAAATTTCCAGATTGAAAACGCTTAATCCAACTTTCTGCTACTCTTACTGACACTACATTAGGTCCATAACCTTCACAATTTTTTTTCGCGGCTTTAGAATGTATCGAATTTCTTCATTAGATTCACTCATTTTGTCAGAAAGAAAAACAAATGAAAAATAGCGCGCAACAACAATTTACTCAATACTTTATTACAATTCATAATGTGTACATGTTGGAATACAGTAAATTGATGTCAATTATGAACCCTGTCAGACACAGCAACGAGAGAAGAAAAGTTATACATGTAAGAATTAAATATAATTAGGTTTAAACTGTCATGCTATTACAACTATTTACAAGTATCTACAGTTTATGAATACAGGGTGTCTCTGACCATGGGACTTTAAATAGGGATTCTACTCCTCAAATGCTACTTCTTTTCTTCTACGACTTTGAAAATAACTTAATTTACAGTAAGTTATACGTGCACAAACTTTCAAACTTTACTAGTAAAATCAGTGATTTTTTTCATTTATTTTTTATGTTAAGGAGAAGGCACGCGAGCACTCAGGCCACCGGATGGTAAGTGGAATCTGAGACCCATAGACATTTGAATTCTCAAGACTATAATCCTAAGACCTCAAATGCGTTGCCAACCCTGAGGACTACGATGGAATGCCTCAGCTAGTAATTTCACCGGTTGTCTTATCCCCACACCAGAACACAACAATGCGAACACTGTTGCTTGGTGGGTGATTAATTTATTTTGTATGCGAAATAAAAATTAGAAATTACCTAGTTTTAAAGTTGCATAACAAAACGAGTTCCATTTGAGGAGTAGAATCGATACCGACATTTAAAACGTAACAAACGTATAACGTATTTAAATGTATAACGTATATGTATGCGGATGATACGTGCATTATGTTTTCGGGGACCAACCCAAATCACATGCAACAATGTATTCAGGATGACTTTGACAACGTGGTGCGCTCACATGACAATGGTATTATATTAAATGTAGCCAAAACTAAGTATATGCACATCAGATCACCGAGGAGTAAAAATAAAGATATGCCGATATGTATAGTGGGCCATAACTATGAATGCTTGCACCAGCAGTTTTTAAATTGTAAATGTCAGCCTATAGATCAAGTTGCCAGTATAAAATACTTAGGATTAATTATTGATCAAGATATGAATTGGAAATCACACATAAAACAAGTGTGCACTAAACTTCGAGCATTGCTTACCCAATTTCATGACCTTAAGTATTCAGTCAGTAGGTCAGTGCTTTTTTGTGTTTACCATGCACTGGTAGATCCTGTACTGAGTTACGGCTTGAGTAGCTACGGCAGGTCGTTTCCAACTCACATGAATGAAATAAAACGATTGCAAATAAGATTCCTCAAATGTCTAGTTACTAAAAAAATTAAAGACCAATGTAACGAAGATTATGAAAAGCTTTTCGAGATTTGTAAAATTATGCCTGTTGATAGGAAGGTAAAATTTTTGCTGGCCATTGAATATTTTAATAAATTAAATTCTATATTAATAAAATTCCGGAGCTTCTCAAGTCGATCTAAAAAAGTTAAAACATATATTTTGCCTAAATTCACTAATTATTATGGTTGTAGAATAAGTAATTATTTGATTCCACAAATATTTAATGAACTACCGAGCGAACTCAATAATGATTTAGACGGAATAAAGCCAAATGTATTTAAGTCTAAATTAAAAAAGTTTTATATGTCAAACTAAATTTAAATTAACTAGTGCGTAGATTAAAAATGTGAGCGTTATTGATTAAATTAATTCCAGGAGTAAGTGCCGACAAACTGCTCTGTAGTTTGGCACGATTATAGAATAAGAAAACATGTAATGCTTAAAGTAAATAAATATATTTCAATTTTTTCAAAGCCCTCATGCCGGTATCACACTGTATATTAAATTTGAAATTTTGAAAAGTGTTATTTCTAATCGGTTTCTTTTGCTCGACTTGTACAGAAAAACATTGTTACATTACTAGTCTGTCAGATACGTCAATCCCACCACCCTACCTAAATGCCACGAGTCACCGATGTTTAATTATGACCTAGCTATGTAGTTAATTTTAAGGTGAGCATAAGTTCATTCACCATGTGGGTCTGAGATACTTGTATACTCTTTTTTATTAGGAGTTAAGTCGACTTTAACTCTTTTTCACTAGGACCCCAAATTTTAACTCGACTTATATTATCCGTCGAATTTAACTAGTCCTATCAAACCGTGCAAAACACATTTTAGCGCGTGAATTCTCAGCGCCTCGTATTCGTATTTAGTACTCCTAGCACGTTAATTATATTATATATTGACGTTAATTTTCATATCGTCGTCAAGTAGCAAATATGAAGTAGGTATACGTAAAACGTAAGTCTCTTTTAAGGGTTCCTGCTACGAATAGCTGAAAGCTGTAGGTCGTGCTTCACAGAACACAATTTCCTTACCCTTGAATCAATATAGGTATTATATTCGAGATACGACACGACGACACGTTGACGACACGTTGGCCTAGTTGGGAGTGACTCTGCCTCCGAAGCCAGCGGTCCTGGGTTCAAATCCCGGTAAGGGCAGATATTTGTGTGATGAGCGCGAATATTTGTTCCTGAGTCTTGGATGTTTTCTATATATATTTAAGTATGTATTTCTCTATCTAAGTATGTTTATCGTTGTCTAGTACCCATATTACAAGCCTAGAGCTTAGTTTGGGACTAGGTCAATTTGTGTGAGATTGTCCCCTGATATTTTTTTTTTTTTTTTTTTATATGCAAATTCGTGCGAAAATATTCTAACTTATACGTTAAAAAAATCCACCAATCATAACTTGGCGATACTAACAACTTCAAAATCAAAATTGCAGGCCCAAGCCCCAACGCAATGTCAATAAAAATATATTTAGGAAATAACGTAATTTTTTTAGAATCAATTAAAACATTTAAAACGGCCTTAAAAGATTATTTAGTGCAAAAATGCTACTATTCAACAAACGATTTCTTTGAAGATAAAGCTACGTAAACCTCAGTCTCTCTCCTACCTACTATTGCCGTGCCCAACAGGGTATCATTATTATGATTAACTTGCCTATTTGTAATTAAATAGTTTGTAAGTAGCATTTGATTTTTATACATTAAATACGAGTATGAATATAAAAATGAATAGCTTCAGAATAAGTACGTACACGTTTTCGAATAGTCTTCTTTTTTTTATTAATGGCGGTCCACCGCGACATACGCAGTGATTTCGCCAATGTCAAGTGAGTAGAGTAAAACAGTAAACAGAATAAATCAAAATCAAAAGCCGGACATCTTTCAATCGGCCATCTTCTATCCCCGAAGGTTGCCTGAAGCCTTTCGAATAGTATCAGTTTTTTTCTTACAAAACATGCTATCCACACGTAAAATACAGGATGTACAAAAGTAGCGAGCATTGAAATCATACCGCTTGTTCTCTTATAATAGAATAAATAAGGTGGATGTGTACGCTAAACATTTACCGAAACCATTTTCTCGCAGCACGCGCACCGTGGCTTACATACATTCTTACCCTTTTTGCTCTGAACACAACTCATAAAAACAGGTCTTGGGTGATTTAACTGGCGCATTGTGGGTTCAGGGGGTGATTCTCTCAATATAGCGCTGCGGCGATCTAAAAGGTGAAGTTTTATCCCGCAAGTTTAAAAAGTCCCGTCGGAGCGTACAAAATTTTAGCGCGTACCTTTTCAATTAGGCAGCAGGCAGGTGAGTCGAGTTCAGTGTCGTATAAAGCTGCCTAATTGAGAAGGCGCGCGCTAAAATGTGTTTTGTACGCTCCGACGGACTTGTTAAACTTGCCGGATAAAACTTCATCTTTTTCATCGACGCAGCGCTGTGTTGAGAGAATCACCCCCCAGTACTAACATTTTGAATATTATACTGATGAGTTATAAGAATAAGTACCTCAGTTAGGTATGCCTCATAAATTTCCGTCCACAAATTAGACCCAAATTCGAACCATTTGTATTTAATTTATATGATGACCATTTTTTGACAGTATTTGGATCTATTTTAAAACTTTGTCAATACGGAATATAAATTAATTTTAAAAAGAATAATAAAAAAACAGGAGACATGGAACAATTAAGAACATTTGAAAAATTATCTAGGGAGAGACCTATCAACTTCTTACGTAAAAAAATTACTTTCTTTTCTGTTTATTTTCAATATCAAAATAACAAAAAAAGCTCTATGTGTTCTTCTTCTTCTTTTATATTAATGGCGGTCCACCGCGATATTCCGCAATGACTTCGCCAATGTCAAGTGAGTAGAGTAAATCAGTAAGCAGAATAAATCAAAAATAAAAGCCGGACAATTTTCAATCGGCCATCTTCCCTCCCCGAAGGCTACCGGAAGACCTCAGCTCTTTGTGTTTTCACCAGTTTGATTGCGAAAATTCCAAGTTTCTTAAACTGATGGTGTTCTTTTTATTCTAAGGCTTACCTTGAACTAGCGAACTATAAAAAACATCCTATTCCCGTCCACCAATTGTTTTTTTAACGGAACCCTGCCAAACCTAAATATGAAAGGTAACGTTCGCAAAAAAAAGAGAGAAATGCGTGTTCCATGCGATAACTGAAATCGCTTACGGTAAGAAAACAATTCAAAAATAAAGCAGGGTATTAGGGCAGTAAAACCCGTAAGGTTCTGTGAGAGACTTTCGAAACAAATTCAGCCGGATAAGAGGACTTACGATGAATATATGTAGGAGATCTGTAACCGGTTAGCCGTTGTTGGAATAAGGAGTGGCTGGGAGATGGCGCGAGCGGCGGGTTGAGGCGGGATAAGGATGAATTATAAATAACTAGATCTTGCGAATTTGTGTTTATAATAGACGTGGTTAGCCTAGTTTGTCCTGCCTGCGATGGTCACGGTTTCGATTCTCGGAAAGGGCAAATAATTTATCTTTGGTAACCATAGCGAGCCTAACGCTTTTTTTGGCATAAGGTCAATTTGTTTAAGGTTTATTATAGATTGTTGGCAAAATTTCATTAAAATTTGTCTAGGTTTATAACTTTGTGCATCGATTTAAACTATCTAAATGACTTCACAAAAGTTTTTTTTGTTAAGCATCTAAATTGGCATACGTTGCGTATTCAATTGAAGCTTAATTAGACTTTTTCTCAATTAAATTTATCTCAACTATACCTACTAAATCAAAGTCAAATTAAAGTTTTTATCATTTCGTTCACAAGTATAAACAAAATACTTTATCTAGTCATGTTTTATTCATAATAATATATTATATTTAGAGTGGTCAAAGTATATTTTGAGCAGCTGTTTGTGAAACGCGACGGCTTAAATCTGTTTAGTTGATGTGTTTCAAACCCAAAAACCATGTTTATTTTCCAAAAATATTACAATTCATAGGCCACAATCACTCTGGTAGTTAAGAAGTGACTGTATACATAGGGGGATAAGGTTTGTTATTACATGGATTTAAACGTCGCTCGGTATAAAACCAATTTCTCCATAATCCAGATAGATTCATACAAAAAATCTCTACCTTGAAAACGAATTTTATCCTTATGAATTCGCTTAAATAAATCGGGTATTAGTATTAAAAGGCCATTTCCTAAAATAAATATAACATAATAAATATCAGGGGACAATCTCACACAAATGGACCTAGTCCCAAACTAAGCTCTAGGCTTGTACCGTGGGTACTAGACAACGATAAACATACATAAATAGAGAAATACATACTTAAATATATATAGAAAACATCCAAGACTCAGGAATAAATATTCGCGCTCATCACACGAATATCTGCCCTACCGGGATTGGAACCCAGGACCGCTGAAAGCTTTAGTTATATCCCGAGGAATCAGGAGAATGCCAACGAGCACTCAACGACCTAAACAAAGTCTTTGAGTGACTAAATGAAACTGACGACACGCTAGCCTAGTTGGGAGTGACCCTGCCTTCGAAGCTACGGGTCCTGGGTTCAAATCCCGGTAAGGGCAGATATTTGTGTGATGAGCACGAGTATTTGTTCCTGAGTCTTGGATGTTTTCTATGTATTTAAGTATATATTTCTCTATATAAGTAAGTTTATCGTTGTCTAGTACCCATAGCACAAGCCTAGAGCTTAGTTTGGGACTAGATCAATTTGTGTGACATTTTCCCGTGATATTATTATATTATATTATTATTAATATTTTTTGCATCCCAACTAATATCAGCAAGAAAAGGAAATTGTGTGACCGCTGATAACTTTTGCTTTAAAAACATCTCGGGGCCAGAATTCAAATATCGTGTCCGTCCGCCGGCCCCGTCCTCAATTTGACTTTGATATGCACGACGGGCAATTTTAAGTGGCACAAGGCTGCTTTCGAATTAGCGATGAATATGACTCGTATATTTATGCCGTTTTTGCGAAAAATGCGGTCGCAAAGTTCAAATAAATTTGCATGCCGCTAGTTGAGTTGTTTGAGTTTGAGTTTTTTTGAGAGCCAACAGTTTTTTCAGCAAAGCGAGAAGGATTCTCACGGACGAAATGTCAGACGTTGAGGGCATTTGATATTATGGCTGTGTATTCAGAGTACTACTTGAAATCGTTTTTAATAATCACATTACATCCGTTTCTTTTAAAAATAGTAATATGATCTTTGTTTATTAATCAATTTAAATTTCTTATTTTGTGTTTATATATTTTATTGTTGTTCATATTTGATTTTAAAAAGTACCAAATTGGAAACCCTTTTAGGGTTCCGTACCCAGAGGTTAAAAATAGATAATGGTACGGAACCCATCGTGCGCGAGTCCGACTCGCACTTGGCCGGATTTTTAAATAATTATCGCCAGCATAATCATTATCTCAGCGTTATAATGATGTCCAGTAATAACCACATTCTTCCTATATTTACTCATACATTTAAAATTGGTAAAGCCTTTAATTCTAGTCTGCTAATTCTGTATAAAAATAGACCTTACAAACAAAAATCAAATTATCTAAAAATTTGCAAACCTTCAATTTTCTCAATTCTATATTAAGTTTACTATCGTCCCAATCACATCGTACGGTGTGATGACCTCTTTTCAATCTACTAAATGGAATGCCCAGATGAATTGACAAAATTATCACTCAACTTCGGCATAAACGAATATCTTGGAAAGTTTCAGTTTAAAAATGCAAATTTAAATTTCTCGAATCTGTTGATAGTTAAGTTTATTTACATAATAGTCGACAGGGGGTGTGGAAACGATTTTGGAGTTTTTAGTTAAAGCGAGAGTGCTCTTTTCGGTGCTATGGAAATATTAATAAAAAATTCAATCTTGAAAATGTGTTGGAATTTCAAAGTTGGGAGATAAAAATGCATGAGGTGAGTGAAGCTGGAAGAAATGCATGAGTGATCTAAGGGAAGCTTGATTAAATAAGAGTAATAATTGTATTCCAAAGGTACTTAACAAAATTTAGAAAAGCAGACATTAACTTTTTTTATGACCTGTTTATTATCTTTGGTAAATAATATAATATTATCAATGTTTATTATTACATCATTCAAATTTTTTTCTTTTTATTTGCGTCAAAGCATGACAAGATTTTTACGTATGTTATAAAGTGCAAAGTATGTATGTATGTAAACACTTTATTGTACTAAATCATATTTTCAAATACAATATTCACTGAATAGGAATGTACAAAGGCGAACTTATCCCTTTAAGGGATCTCTTCCAGCTAACCTTTGGGTGATTGAGGAAAATAAGAAAGCAAAAAAAGGCAAGGAAAGTTCATGTTCGTATTACCCGAATTACCTTATCTAGGTCAGCCTGTCAATAAACATTTTCACAAGCAATTAAAAAACATACCGTTTATTTTATTGCCTCGAAATAAAAATTTACCAATACCCAATACACCCGCAGTCAACACTTCAAGCAAAAACAATAACGCTCCAACGCTAAAAAATACAAACGCTACCAAAAATCACGCGTTCAGGTGAAATTTGATATTGGAATGCGAAATAAAAACAACCTGTATTTAACGAAGCACGTACAACTCACAATATACCCGGACTCACAAAGCTCCGGGGCTCTATTCTACGCAGTAAAGCCATATTGCTATTGACATGTTATAGTATCGTCAACGTTATGATAGTTCTTATAGACTTGACAAAAGCGCGTGGAGTTATCTCCATGTGATTCTGTTTAGTCCGCAAGAGAAACGACTACTCTACAAATTGTCCTCACGTGTGATATCCATGGACACATACACTAATATCGCACTGCCAGATCTACACTGCATCATTTCAAAAAACTTGCCTGTTTTGTTTCAAGTTCAAAGGGAATGTATTAAAGTCGATTTTCAAATACAGTTGTATTTTGAGTTAATGCTGTGTTGATCTGGCAGTGCGATATATACGATAATATTATAAAGAGGAAAGCTTTGTATATTTGTAACGAATAAAGGACTGATTTCAAACATTCTTTCATCATTAGAATGCTAAATTATCACAAAGTCGCGGGCAACAGCTACTTTTAATAAGTCTTTATTTTTTTATTTAATCTTTATTGCACTAAAATACAGAATTTGAGTACAAAAGGTGAACTTTAGTGCTGTGCAGGGTCCGTCCGGATCGCTACCACCATCTTATCCATTAACCACCCGCCAAGCAACAGTGTTCGCATTGTTGTGTTCCGGTGTGGGGATAAGACAAACGGTGAAATTACTAGCATAGAGGCATTCCATCTTAGTCCTCAGGGTTGGCAACGCATTTGAGGTCTTGGGATTATAGTCTTGAGATTTCAAATGTCTATGGGTCTCAAATTCCACTAACCATCAGGTGGCCTGAGTGCTCGTGTGCCTTCTCCTTAACATAAAAAAAAAACTTAATGCCTAATGGCATTGTCGACCAGTCTTTGACTAATCTTTAAATAACTTCACATTGGCAAAAACACCTTAACCCTTTTCTTGCCAAAATAAAAAACTCTTTAATTCAAACCTCTTCAGAATCTTAAAAAGTGAATGTTATGGTAGGTACGGTATCATTCTATCAAATCGCCAAGAAAAGGGTTAACAGGAGTGAAATACATTAATTAAAATGAGAGTTAGAGATTTCTTATTTAATGGACTGTAATGGTTTAAGTACAAAAACCGACGTGTATGCATGACTCGATGTATGATTTTGGAAAAAGCGAAAATGAGTTGTCAGGAGCGTAGCAGGTGGAAAGACGGGTCTCTGGGAAACAGGCGTGATTAAATGTATGTATGTAATGGCGGCTGAGTAAATAACCATAGAATAATATGTCGACACGTTGGCCTAGTTGGGAGTGACCCTGCCTCCGAAGCCAAATCCCGGTAAGGGCAGATATTTGTGTGATGAGCACGAGTATTTGTTCCTGAGTCTTGGAGGTGTTCTGTGTATTTAAGTATTGATTTCTCTATCTAAGTATGTTTATCGTTGTCTGGTACCCTAGTACAAGCCTAGAGCTTAGTTTGGGACTGGGTTAATTTGTGTGACGTTGTCCCGTAATGTTTATTATTTATTTATGTCAAAACAATATGGTTTTACCGAGTATAACACAGCCCCAGTAGGCGGTAACCACTTTAACGTGGTAAACTTATATTTCGCATTTCGCCGGTACACGGGGACGTCAAAGGTGGCGCCACGAAAAGGCGGCCCGACTTTGTAATTCAAATCCGTACTGCGCTACCGCGTTAAGGCGATGCGATATTTAAATTTAGGTTATTAGATTGGGGAAAATATAAAGCTTTAATATTTCAGCGCTCTGAATGCTGGGGTTAACAAAGGCTTCAATTTAGAGCCGAGTCGTGGTACATAATGTTATATTATTGCGACTGAGGCATACAGTTCGTTTTGACTTTTACTGCTGTCTATATTGCTTGCCCGCGGTTTCTCTTCAATGATATTGTAGTATGTGTAAGAAAGTACCTACTTATTGGCGATCAAGCTAAAGATAAATAATTACGTGTACCTCAAGTATTTGTTGCTAAATCTTAGATGTTTTTTATACCGGGTGTTGCCTGTAATAGGAGCAATAAATTGAGGGATCGCTTCTACTTATAGAGTAAAACTACTAAACGTAACTAACGTAACGTACGTACGTAACTTATGTTCTAAAAATATGTAATTTATATTTATATTTGGGATATTTTCGAACCAACTAAATAGTATTTTCAATGTACTCGATCCAATAGTCTAGTTGACATCTACTGTCAGCCTAGCAACTTCGCAGTTTTCGCAATACATTGCTTGCTTAGAAAATCTAAATTCATTAATATTTAGTTAACAATAAGTTATTTTCAAAAGTTGTAGAATACAATATGTTGTTACGTTTGTGGTGTGGAAACAATCCCTCAATTAATTTCTCCTGTTACAGGCAACACCCGGTATATTTAAGTATATATTTCTCTATTTAAGTAAACGCTAAACGTTGTCTAGTACACATAAAATTAATAGATATAATAGAATAAGTTATACATCTTAGATGTCCCGTATGGTTGCCGGGTTAGAATAGTGCCACTACATGTCTTCCCGTGGATGTCGTAAGAGGCAACTAAGGGAATTAAAGACTTGTAGTACTGTTAGGCGAATGGGCTTGCAACCTGTCACTAAATACACTGGTAAACATCTTAGCCTGTTTGTGCAAAATGTGGTTACAGAATTATCAAGAAGTCTTTTTAGAGTTGTTGGTATTTCTGTAGCTCTGCCTACCCCACTCTGAGTATGAGCGCGTGATGTTGTGTGTGTGTGTGTTGCCCGGGCAATGTAGACCATTCTAAACTATTTTAGTTTAAAATAGCACTACTCAAATAAACAATATATATAAATTTTTCGTATTTACTCACAACCGCTATGTGATTAATTGTCCACGAAATTATTTTAACTGTTCATTTAATTCTAGACCATTTCTTTACACAAAATTGGTTTTCGTGGAAAGTTACGAACTTTCCACCATTTGATCATATCATGTTCTAAGGAAATCCACTTAATATTCTGTTTACAGTTGACATAATAACCAAGGGCCTGAATATTTATTCACTTATCCTATTTTATTTATTTTCTTTCTTTGTTCATCGTTTTCTAGTAAACATAGTACAGTCAAGGGCAGAAATACGTATACACTTTAGTACCTTGTCTATTTAACGTCATGTTTAAGCTGTCATATGAAATTGTGACAGCAATTAAAGCGGCAAGGTACTAAAGTGTATACATATTTTTGCCCTTGACTGTACAAGCCTGGAGCTTAGTTTGGGACTAGGTCAATTTGTGTGAGTTTGTCCCTGGTATTATATTTTTATATTTTTCTTGATTTTGAGCAAAATAATCTTTTTATCGATAATGACAATCAGTAACTTGAAATGACAAGTACTAGGATATTAGTGCTATTACTTATAAATATAGTTCAGCATAAAAATGTAATATGGCTTTGTACAAAAACCGTGTGTTGTATGTATATTTTAAAACTGCAAGATAATACAGGGCTGGAATTCTACACAGTAATAACGATATCGTCTTTGACGTGTTTCCGTATTGTCAACGTATTGATAACTCGTCATGTCATTTACAATAATAGCGACTGTGACATAAACGATTCTAACATACGTCAAACTCGATACCGTTATAACGCAGTAGAATTAAAGCCCTGTAGCAGTGTTCACACATTCACACTCCTGTCAATCTGTCAAATCTATCGTTATTCCAAAGAAGGCGGCTAATAGCAATGTAGAAGTCGAAGAATTATAAGCTCTATTGATAACCACATTAGATTTAAAATGCTTATACTATTAACAATGCAATAAGCCACCTTCGTTGGTAATCACCTCGGAAAAAATGTTCTTGACACTTTTAAACGTGAAACATGGTAAGTATTTTTCAAGCAACTCGCTTTTATTTGAACTTGCATTCTAAATAGGCAGATAGTTTGTTTAACGCCTTAGATACTGATACAGCACCATTTTACTCTGATTCACGATCACCAAGATAAAACGCGCCAAAAAATCCCTTCACACTGCTAAAACAAACGTATCAACTATTCCACCAACGCACGTGATCATAAAAAAAAATCAGAGCCGTGATCTTGCAACCCTTAACTTGGGGTTTACAGCCATCCTTTCTCGAATGTAAAATAGGTGAAATATCAAAGTGGGGGTAACAAGAAAAACACATTTGTGGGCGAAAGTTTCCGATGGGCCGGCCGCGTGCCGTTTTACGATCGAATTTGATGGCGTGATTTGGTAAGTTATTGAATTCGGTACTGTATTAATTGAATTTGGAATCTGTTGTTGGTAGCAGTGTATAAATACGACACGTGATTGGTTGTTTGGTGATTACTGGAACATTTGAATAGTTATATTGACTGGTATTTAAATGAGTGGTACCTCAACGCACCGCTAAGAAATCCGCTAGATATTAAACAGAGGACATGCGTGAAAATCAGAAAATAATTTCATTGATACGATTTAGGAAAAAATGTAAAAAACCGGGCAAGAGTATGTTGGACCATGCTCAGTGTAGGGTTCTGAAGCCGTTAAGTACTTAATACAAACATAAATAAAACAAGTAATAACTAATTTTCTATTTAAAGTAATTTGGTGCCGTCTTAGATGATTTTAGTAGGTATAAACACTTTAATCGCCTGTACCTCAAGAACCAATGGTGTCTACTTAGTCGTGATAGTTTTCCTTTAAAATTCGTTATATGCGCTTTCATTTAAGATTTTTTCTGATTTTTAGTATTTGTAGTTTTAGCTGTGGGGGGGGGGGGGGGGGCACTTGAATCTAACAAAAATTAGCGCTTTAAAGCTTAATTTTTCTTAAATGGATTACTTAATAGAAAAACTGTTTTCACAAACCCATAATATGAAAGGCCTATTCAACGACACTTCACACTATAGTGTAGCCGAGAAAAAAAATACATCCCCACGTTACGTGTAGGGGAGGTACCCTGAAATTATTAATTTTCTACCACTTTGTTGGCGTGACTAATATTCATGCCAAATTACAGCTTTCTAGTACTAAGAGTCTCTGCGCTAGGCTGCTGACGGACGGAGGGAGGTACGGACGGATGGACATGGCGATACTATAAGGGTTCCTAGTTTGACTACGGAACCCTAATAAAGCATATAAAACGCAATACACTGAGTTTTGACCCGTTTATTTAGCTTTTATATAATATTAAAGCTTCTTTTAAGGTTTAAATAGTTTTTTTCGGTGTCCTCATTTTATTTATGTAATATTATGGGCTTAAACATAGTAACATCTTAAATAAACGCGAATTTCTTTATATTTTGTGTATTTTTCATACATTGAACAAACAGCTATGACGTCATTCCTGTCCTCGATTTTCTATAGAGTATTTTTGCAGAGGGTCTGAACTATGACTATTTAAAACTTTATAATCTTCTGAATTAACGACCACTATTCCGCGTATACAGTTATTCCTCTCTTTCATAGCACTTTCCAGAGAGCGTAAGAATAAAAAAATGCATGTTGCCTTTTATTCATTCATTTATTTAGGGAAAATATAATTTTAATACCTTACGTGTACAGCACTAAGAACATTTCTTAGTAGAAGTTTAGAATATAATAGAATAGAATAATGTCGTATTCTGATTGGTATGGGTCGCTCATTGCTCGTCTGATTATGCTGGCGGGCTTAACTTGATCATAGTCATCGGAAGTACGAAGAAGGTTTTTATTCTACAGCGTAAAATTGTATTAATATTGCCTTTGACGTGTTATCCTTATTAACGTTACGATAGCTCCTATTTACTTGACAATAATGGCGGCCGAGTTAGCAACAATACCAAAACACGTCAAAAACAATATCACTTTACCAATTATGCTATGCAGGGCGTCTGCGTAACTGTGAGATCATAACATTTATATATTTAAATTGGAATAGAGCGCCTGAACCATTTTGATATTTGAATTTTTCCTAAGATGCACCGTTTATCCGGGCCGTCACCCGGTTTTATATGATCCGTATGATTTATCCGGCGATCGCGATCTTCTCGCCCGGGTGGGCCGGGTAATCGATACCAGCTGCACCTTTATTACTGCTTCCCGAGCGTGACCAGGGCTGTATAGCTGCATTGTTGGGTTGAAATGAGTACCTACATGGTGATAAGACTGCTTAAGACGGACATATTAAAAGAACAGGAGCCCGGCTTAGCGCGGCAGGGCGATAAAAGGCTCTAATTAGATAATGCTGGTAACTAAGATTTACTAAATAAAGCGACAGACTGAAATATAATATTAATGAGATTTATATTTGACAATTATCATATTATATGGTGATGATTTTTGTGTGATGAGCGCGAATATTTGTTCCTGAGTCTTGGATGTTTTCTATGTATATCTATTTAAGTATGTATTTCTCTCTTTAAGTATGTTTATCGTTGTACCCATATTACAAGCCTAAAGCTTAGTTTGAGACTAGGTCAATTTGTGTGAGATTGTCCCCTGATATTTATATATTTATATTATTTATTTATTCATAACACACGACACGTTAGCCTAGATGGTAGTGACTCACCCTCCGAAGCTAGCGGTCCTGGGTTCAAATCCCGATAAGGACAGATATTTATGTGTGATGAGTGCGAATATTTCTGAGTCTTGGATATCTTCTAACATGTATTTAAGTGTGTATTTCTCTATGTGATATTTATTATTATTTTATTTTACATACATGCATACATACATACATACCATCACCTCTTTTTTTTTTCCAGAGTGGGGTAGGCAGAGCTACAGACATACCAACAACTCCAAAAAGACTTGTTAGTAATAGTGTAACCACATTTTGCACAATCAGGATAAGATGTTTACCAGTGAATTAGTGACAGGTTGCAAGCCCATCGTCTAACATTACTAGAAGCCCTCATTCCCTTAGTCGCCTCTTACGACATCTACGGAAAGACATGGAGTGGCACTACTCTAACCCGGAAACCACACGGGCACGGGCAATAATAATTCAAACCGTTATAAACATTTCTTAAAATAATGTTATATTTTAAATCAAACAAAATCATTGATACAAACCCTTTTTAAGATATAATCTTGATATTTTCACTCAGTACAGCAATATTAACATTTATTCTTATTATTTTAATTTATATAATGATTTCATATTTTTTAATTTTACTTTTACAGAACAATTTGCTAGGACATGACCAAGACATTGGAGTACACCCAAGAGGATAACAGGCTCATGCGTTTAGTAATGATATATAACATAAAATATATATTTGCCGTGTGGCTACATGGCAAATATATGTTTTATGTTATTATTATAGTTGTTAATTGATTATTTGATAAACATTTTGTAAATAATATTATATTTTTGTAAGATATCATGAAAGGTAATAGAAAATGCTTTTCAAGATCGTTTTTTTGTTAAGTACATAGTTATACATTGTAAAATTAAGTCAAGTGAATTTAAAAACAAAAGCAAAGCACTTAACTTCGTGTAAAATAAAACACACGCTATTTAAGTCACTAACAATTCAATAAATAATAATAGACCTTTATTCAATGTAAACGTAGTTTTAGTACATTGTAAAAAAATGCTTAGCAAAAAAACGATCTTGAAAAGCATTTTCTATGCCTTTCATGATATCTTACAGTCCTTACAGACATAATAATTATGTACAAAACGTTAATGACAAAATGAGAAATACATACTTAAATACATCATTCTTCTTTTCGTGTCTTTTTGTTTTTATCATGATTTTGTATAATAAACTAAACGATATTCACACATACTATAACAATAAATCAAAACAGTTGAAACATTTGTTGATTTTGTTACGGAATTAAACGTTTATAGTTTCAGTAGTTTAATATTTAATGTTTAATAATTATTATTTTGTGTAGTGTTATATTGTATAGGTTATGTAATGCTTTATGTTATATCAATTTACTGGAAACATCCGAGACGCTAGTGTGAGCAAACAACCATTGCTCTCGTCGGGTATCTGCGGTTACTCGGTTACCGGGTGAAATCCGGTTGTAACCGGATGTGGCAGCCCTAGGCTTGTGACTATTGCCGTCGCTGCAACTTGGCGTGATATGAATATCTGACAAGTTGCCATTTTAATTCCAGTCCTTTTTACTTGCGGTGAAATTTTTATTGAAAGTATCAAGATCCTTTTAAATTAAAAAGTTTTTTTGAAACTTAAAGGATTAGCTAAGGTTATTAAAAAGGGCCAAGTGCGTGTCGGACTTCGCAAATTTGGGGTACCGTACCAAAGTCTAATTTACTATATTAATACATACGCTCCTTTAGAATTATAGTGACCTAATACACATATTTTGATTTTCGACTTAGGTCTCTATAATACTAAGTTTATGGCTCCAAATCGAAAGCTGTTTTATTTAATTGGGTCACTTCAATTCTAAATGTGCGAATATTGGTATTTGTTAGTAACATATTCGTAATAATTAACATTATCGCCAAATTTCAAGTTCACAGGACAGGTCAATGGGAAATTAAAAAATCCTCGGAACAATTATTGTAAAAAAGCTGACTTTGGTGGCAAGCTCATTCCTTTGTTTTCAAATATTGTTTTAACACAAACTATTAAATATTTATCTTCTTAACGAGCTCTAAACAATGATACCTCATTCTATGGAATAGGTTAATTTATTTTCGCTCCTTTTGGGTCCCTATAGCCCCTTAAAAACATTTTAAAATACATTTTGACAATTTGTATGTTTTTGGGTCACAACGATGAAAGATGACTGTAAAAATTTAAAGACTAACCGTTTGGCTATAAAGACTGTAGAGTTAATAGTTTTCCGTTTGGACCCTTCGAGTACGGAACCCTAAAAATGAAAAGTGTATGGCTTCTTAACTTTTATGTTTAATATCCTAATACTAATTTATTATTTATTATTACTGTGCAGATGGAAGCCAAATAAAATACTGAAGATTAGCTTTAGCGAGAATTTACGTACTATAATAATACTTTCGGAGAATAATAAGAAATGTATTCATAAGTATTTGGAATGGCATTAAATTTAATTAGTGCTATGGTCACTAGAGAAATCAATTTCAGCGAGGTTATTTTATACACGTTGAATTTGTATCTTAATTTAACGTAGAACATTTCAAGTAAGCTTTAGTTGTTTTTCTATAGATCTTTTTTCAATGCAAATAAGTTTCCATCAAAATAAATGTTTTTGGGCGTGTCCAGCGTTTGGCCAAATAATTTTTCGTCAAATTTTTCATTAGAGCAAACGCGTTTTTTTCCGAAACTTTTTCAGGATTTATTTCAGGACCATCGTGTAGAACCCTATAGGTTAGGTTAGGTTAGTTTTATAAAAATCTTGAACTATTAACAGTTTTGAAAAAAAAAACTTTTGCCAAAATGAAACATTTGACCAAATGATACATTTTGATGAAAAATAGTTTGGCCAAACGGCAGAGATCCATTTTTGGGACTCGTTTTCTTTGCCAAATGTATTTTTTCCATATTCCTTACCCACTGACGAGTATCAAGATCAAACTAACGAATCCTGACACTGGTGGGTCTATGTAAGGTATAGCGGAGTTCCTGTCGCCACCTTTCGACTCCACCATCAGACACACCATAATAATTAGGAGGACTGTGAAGCAAAAAAAATGCGATAGTGTTTTTCTCCCCTTAAACGTTGTCCAATTTTTACGATTTTTGAATATGTTATAGATATTATGAAAAAATATGTCTAATCTATGTTCCTTTACAACATTTAAAAAAATAGTGGAAATCGGATTAGACTTAGGGGGTGAAAAACGTTATCGGCCGGAGCTAAATTTGTGTGGGTCATTTTTGACAGCTACGCGATTTAGGCATCGCTTCACAATCCTCTTAAGTTCATAGGCATTAGGTCCACCATTTGTTTGCTTTGTGAACTGTGCAATAAAGTTGGAACAATTAATAAATAATATTGTATTGTCATAGGGTTTACGATGTGGTTTCAGCCCATTCCATTAACTGGAATAGGTTTGAAATTGACTGGCAAAATTTGACATAAACTGACATATTAAACATTGCAAGTGAATAAAAGGCTCGTAAAAAGAACCAGTTAAAAAACGACAAAGATACACTTTTAAATATAAATAGTAATACTATGAAAACACTTTATATAAAGACGTTTAAGTCTAACGTAGCTTGGCATTTAGTTTCTCATATTGTGATATCCTATATCACAGAGACGTCTTTGTCAAACACGCATGCGTGGTGCGCTGTTCTGCAAATAGTGTTTGTCCGTCCGTGCGGCGATAATTCGAATTGCGGGGTTTGTTGGCTGGTGGGAAATAGCCGACGGCTGTTGCTTAGTCCTTATATTAACTCCATGGTGCGTATGTATTGTTTTTTATAAACGCTTCGGCTTCATTAAAATTTGGGAGAGATTTCTTATGATCCGC
This sequence comes from Acleris holmiana, assembly GCA_949316455.1. Lineage (NCBI taxonomy): Eukaryota > Metazoa > Arthropoda > Insecta > Lepidoptera > Tortricidae > Acleris > Acleris holmiana. The sequence goes on from OX438767.1 coordinate 18,290,390, forward strand.
TTATATATCCGCTTGATATATATTAAAAATGATTATAACATGTATTATTTAATAATTATTTTAATATTTGGCCAACCGTTTTGGCAATTTGGCAAAATTACAAGTAATAAAAATCTGACGAATATCTCAAATGATTGCACATATTATAATTAATTTTAAAGTACTATCACTACTAAGTACACTTAATTTGTTCCTGAGATATATGCGGCTAGAGCCTTTACAAGTGAAAGACTTTACCACTTTAAATGGAAAATTCGTTCCATCTTGCTGTATTTTCAGATTTTCGTATTTGTACTAACGGCTTCGGAATCCTAAACTAAGTATGGCCCGACATGCTGTTGCCCGGTTCATTCGATCAAGAAATCGATCGGTCAAGTTTTAATCTTCTGAAAAACTGTTGTAAATGCAACGACGCTCGATATCTGGGATATATGTAGGTACCTGTAATGAAACAGTATTTATATTGCTAACTGTTTCTTGCGGCATTTCTTTTCAGCCAATGATCTCCTCTTGGGAACCGCTGGATACTTGACATGTGAAAGTCCCCATGCGGTCTATTTGGGTCATACACAGATTTAGGCTACCGTCTTTCCTGTGGACACACCGAAATAACGTTTTTAAGGCCTTATTTTCTGACTTAGCCCATTCCCGCAAAAACACCGTCAGGACTGCTTTAGACCTATCATGTAAAAAAATAACTTATATGCACACAAGCTATTTAACTATTGACCACAGGAGAGACAAGTTTTGTTTTTAACCTCGTAAGGCAGCTTGGGCCATTTTTAGGACGTTTGTAATAATGACCCAGTGTCCTAATTAAAGGCACATATCGACGGTCCCTACTAACAAAGTCGGATCTACATTTTTGCCATTTTCGTTTTATTACAGTAAAGTAATTTTAAAAGTGTCTTTTTTCATATCACATTTAAATTTTTATGTTTTTCTATTTACTTTCTATGATATTCAATGTAAAAATGTCGGATATTAGTAAAGCTTCCATTTTATATAGTCGATTGTGACGTTGCGACATTGTTCGCGGGGAACGGAGGGGGAGCGACGCCGCGGAACTGCCAGTTACCACTATGTTACACGGAGGAGACGACGATTTGCACGCAACATCAAAAAAAATGTTTAACTGCGGTTTATACTCTACAATGGCAAGCAATAGGTCAAAAAGGATCTTGCGAACGGCTTAAGTTGCAAACCTGAATTCTACGCCGTGGAAAAAGGAAAATCTTAACATTTAAATTCCAATCGCAACGATCGTTCAAGGAGTTACTTGGTAAAATAATTGTTCTACGTACCGACCGAGTTCGTATTTTTTTAATAATTACTGATTGACTTATAACAAAGTTTATAATTTTGTTTAAAAAGGGGCTTTCTTTACTTTGGTTTCATTATTGGGTATCTCCAAATAACACTGACAGATGTGGAAGTTACGACATTTTTGATTATACATTTATTGGTGTTTTATGTCAGATGTGGCACATCCGACATTTTTGCTTGGAAACTATATTGTTCCTAATGTTGGTAGTGGTAGTTATGACTATATTAATTGCACGATAATACGTTTAATACGTCGTAAGTAGTACATCCAACTTTTTTAATTGGACGCTTCGTTGCTGCTTCAATGTCGTAAGAGTAACATACCACAGTTTTGATTGTATGTTGGATTTTTTTTTGGTTGTAAGTGACACAACCAACAGTTTTATTAGTAGGTACGTTGTTTTATAAATGTAGTAAGTGCATTAACCGATGCAGTTTGATTGTTAAGAAGAAAAGTAAATGATTCTTGTATGTATATCACAATAAAATGTTTGTTTGTTTGACAAGTGTAGGCTAAACATCAATTTTAAATTAAATTTACAGAAAATTAACTAACTAATTAGGATTATTTTTTGATTCGATTCAGAACATGCTTTAATAATAATTTTAAAAATATTATTTTTAAAGAAAAGAAAAAGCTATTCTGAAACACAAGGAGGAAGAGTTAATTCAATTACAAGATTTATTGGGCGATGAAGCTGAATTGGATAATTTTATAACACGGACTTTTTTTCAAAATGCGACACACCAGGAAATCTTCCACGTCCAGAGCCAGAAGACTAACTATGATTTCCGGGTTAATTTCACCAAGTGATGGTAACCAGACCGCAGTGGTGTGATAAAATTTGGAATTGTTGATAGAAAAATCACCCCAAATGTCTTCAAATAATAATATAAGCACCATTATTTAATCACATCTTAATAAAAGTTCTTAACAGTCGTTTGTCGGATGGCAACAAGGTGCGCGCCTTCAATGGGTGGGTGATGCCACTGCTCACTTACTCCTTTGGCACACTAAGGTGGACTCAGACTCAGCTGAAAGCCCTGGATAGAAGGGTCCGTCTACTGTTTAAATCACAACGCATGTTGCACCGACGTTCAGTTCGTCTTTTATGCGATTATACAACCCGCGGAAGTGTGGAGGTTGAGGCATTTTGAATGCTAAGAATCTCTATTAACTGTGAGCTGTGGAATCTCAGGGATTATTTCTCTGGCAATGAGTATGGGATGCATCGTCATGTGGTTTCAGTAGACAGAAGCCTTTCGCCTCTCTCGTTGGCAAACGAGAACTGGTGCAAATCAACGGTGCTTAGCACTGAAAACCGCAAGAACGTTTAGAAGAGGAAGGATTTGCATAAGCGCTTCTACAGGGCCTGACGTAGACTTTTTAGCGTCCGCGAACTGGCTACGATTTGGTGACCCCTTTGGAGAAACCGAAGATTTTGTCTGTGCAATTGCTGACGAGGTCATAATGACGAACAACTACCGGAAATATATTCTGAAGGTCAGTACCGTCGAAATTTGTCGAGCGTGCCGTCGTCCTGGTGAGTCCCTCAAACATTATCATCTCCGGTTGTTCTCATTTTACCAACGGCGAATACTTGCACAGATCTAACCTCGTAGCGAGGATAACTTGCTCTTCAATATAGTCATGTTGAGTCCGAAGTACCGTAATATAAGTACACACCAGCGCCAGTTCTGGAATATGGTCTTGCTACGTTCTATTGGGATCGATCTGTCATCACGGACAGGACTATTGTCGCCAATTTTATTTTTGTTTATGTTATTCCTTGTCTTAAGTTTAGCCTTGGCTGACGCTGTAAGTCCGCAAGAATTTGTTTACATAAATAAACCAAAAACGTATTGACAGAGCAATGTCAACATCGGGCAGTGCTCGTCGAGGTCTCGATCTGGCTGACAAGGACAAGCTCAGCAAGAACCTTGATTTGGCTCACGAGGTGACTGCTATTTGGGATGTTGACTCGACGATTATTGTCCCGATAGTTGTTTCGGCGAAAGGTCTTATAGCGAAGAGACCAACACCTTAAGAGACTCTCACTAAATGGTTGGATCAAGGGCCACAGAAAGCAGTACTCCTCGACACGGCACGTTTAGTGAAGAGGTTCCTCTCTCTGCAGCCCTAACCACCGGTAGCTTGAGCCCAGCCCTGCTGCCGGCGGTTTCGTTGGTAAGGTTTTTTTTTCATTACTATTGTTTTTTTACTTTTATATCTTATTATTAATTGTAAAAACGTAAACGTAACGTAACGTAACTGATTTAAAATAGATATCCAGAATTATAATAATAAGTCAGAAATCGTTTAGTGTAATAAATTAATAAAACAATGATCATTTCATCTAAAAGTTAAATTTAAATTTTAATAGGTATTTATTATAGTACAGTCAAGGGTAAAAATAAATATACCCGCACAAAGTCCCAGAAGTATGCACACGTTAACTTTATTGCTGAAATAATAAGGTCTGTGTACGTATTTTTGAGACAAATATCGGTGCCCTTGACTGTACTGTCAGATCTGTCATGGTAGTTGTTTTAAATTTGATTTTACAAAGTAGAATTTAAGTGATCACACATAGTTACTACAAAAAATATTCACTATGCCCGTGTAAAAATGTCGCTTGTGACACAACCGACAAGTTATACGGTCACTATGTCCATTTCAAAATGTCATTTGTGACACAACCGACAATTTATACAGTTTGAAACCCCAACAAAACTGTCGTATGTGTCACTTCTGTCAAATTTTACTCATGATGTTCCGGTTAAGAATGTAACATATCACGTTTCAACAGCTTCCAAAAAGAAAAACATGTATATTTTTATGCATAATTCACAGTAACCTATCAATATATATTGTCGCCAAATTTCATGTCAATATTACATTAAATGTCCATAATATAGACAAAAACGTCTTAGATTGATCGTACTGAAAAGTAACAGTTTAGCAGATCCGACTTTGTTGGTAGGGACCGTCGATATGCTTGAAGCCCAGAACTTCGAGTTACTATAAAATATTTAAAAAACAAATTCCAGGCAAAAGTCGAAGGTAAAATTCCGTTTCACGCATTTTTTTAAAGAATGGTTTTGTTCTAAGTGAATGTCCTTATTTTAGGACTCTGGGCCGCTAATTGACAAATTTAAACATTAAATTGGGCCGCAAGAACTACAATTCTCAGTCCTAGAAATAGGACGTTGGGCCTTGCAAGGTTAAGAGTATGTATGACCCATTTACCGACTAAATATCTTTATCTTTATATTTTAGTTTAAACCGCTTACAAATCTGCCCTGCTAACGCAAATCGCAGTATCTCAGACCAAACTTCTGTAGGTAATGCAACCTTATTACTAACAGGATAGGATTGAATTTGCATTGGTAAATTAATTTGAGATACTGCATTTTTGCTAAGGAGGGCAGAAATGTCCTTAAAGGTTATATTTATATTTCATAAATTTACAAAGGAATTGTGCCAAAAATTTAAAACGTTTCCCTTGCCACTGCCGTTTCGACTCACCGCTGGGAAAAAGCCGGCGGCTGTCGCCGACTACTGAACTACTCCACGGTATGACTTGTACGTTTTGCTTTTTATAAGCACTAGGTTTGATGAAAACCAGTTGGGGTTGGGTTATCAACTCGAAAGTAGAATCGCAAATACTTTAGCTCCCTTAGTTATAAACGTGGAATAACCGTGGGGTAGCTTATGCCATGCTTTGTCCATATCTGTAATTGTGACATTTGCATCTAACTGAAAGTGACAAAGCATGGCATTAGCTACTCCACGGTTATTCCACGTTTATAAGCATACCTGGGATATTTCGGGGCATCTATACGAAAGTTATTTAGCAAAATGTTTTATCGACAAAAAGTATACCTATCGATGTTACTGCCAAAATCTAAATATTATGCGACATAAATGAATATTACTTATTTTCTCCTTATTTTTAAATAAAATGTTAGATTAAAAGAAAATCATGCTCTTTTAAACCTTCGATAATTCGAATTACATGGTTTGCACCGCGGTGCATTGCCGTTGGGAAATAGCCCGCGGCTGTCGTCGTTATTGACTGTCATGATTATTGCAAGTCATAATGTTTTAATTCGTAATTATCGCAAGTCTTGAGTTCATTTACTTAACGTATTTTTTTAAGAAGCTGTTACTAATTCTGGATTTTTATAAATTAAACCTAACCTAACCTTTTCTGTATGTTAGGCGTTTAAGAAATTCTGTAATTCTAACGGTTTAAGCGATAAAAATAAATATGACTATCAATCATTCGTACCTTCGGTAGAACAAGGGCACAATTACCCCTTTAGTCACATTGTACATTGTGCCCTTTGTTCTAGAGGACAAGGGCATAATTGCCCATCTAGTCACATTGTATATTTTGCCCTTGTTCTACCGAAGGTGCGATATTATGACCAAAAAATTATGAGAATCAACGGGCTCCCGTTTGAATAACATGGGTTGCATGGCTGTCGTAATTATTGAAACTTGCAAATTACTCTATGGTATATAAGTATTGCTTTTGTAAATGATATGTCGATAGATTTGAGGATAATAAGCTTTCTAAGAAAAAGGGGCTTGATTTTTATTCTATTGATATACAAACCGTTTAAGATGGGAGCTTTTTTACTTATATTTCATCTGTGGTACGCGATCACGCCAGAATGGCTACACGGATCCGGATGATGTTTGGCACAGCTATCGATTATACTCTGGAATAGCACATAGGCTACTTTTAATCCTTAAAAAATTAACAGTTCCCGAGGGAATAGTGATTAACTAATTCTGCGCAGACGAATGTATACCGGGTGTTGTCTGTAATAGGAGCAATAAATTATGGGATCGTTTCCACAACAAACTTAACAACATTTATTCTACAACTTTAAAAATAACTTATTGTTAACTAAATATTAATAAATTTAGATTTTCCAAGCAAGCAATGTATTGCGATAACTACGAAGTTTGTAGGCTGACAGTAGATGTCAACTAGACTATTGGATGGAGTACATTGAAAATGTTATTTAGTTTGTTAGAAAAAAACCCAAATAATAAACTACATATTTTGAAAAGTTGTAGAATAAAATGTTGATACGTTTATAGAGTAGAAGCGATCCCTCAATTTATTGCTCCTGTTACAGGCAACACCCGGTATATATACTATGATATATACTAGACATACATACCAATATATAATATATCCGTGTAGAAAGTAATATATTTTTAAGGTAGTAAACCTTCGTTTTATTTTATTTTATTTGTATTATTATCACCTAATGATCTAGATCAGGCGTAAAAAAAATATAATGTAATGAAATGCTAATCGCTAATTACCACGAATCTCTATTAACAGGGTCTAATCGCAATGTTTCAAATTAAAAAGAAAATAATTTGTTGACAGGATTATTCCCCCATTCATTCAATTTCACTATCAAATTAAAATCTATTTCAATTACAAATACATAACCTTATCGTCTATCTACTTCGTTTGTCACATCAATCACCCGACTCTGCACCATAAGCCGCTGGGATCAACGTCGAATTTAGCTTATCAGAGCACGTCAATCAGTATTACAAAGAAGAATCACCGACTTTGCGTCTCGCGTGAGTCACACAGTGACAGACGGACAGATTGCCTTCCGGACAAATGTTTTTAGGCAAAAAATGGTTTTCCAGAAATAAATCTAAGGTCTGTCCGCTAGGGTTGAATTTACTTTGAAAAATCTTAAACAGATTACCAATTAATGTCGTGTAAACGTCGTGAATCTTGCTAGAGTGATTGTTTCAGTTCAATAAAATTTGGTTAAATGTCACTAAAATTAGTTTAGATTTTAGTAGCTAGGTAGTTGACGATCTAACTCCAAGCAGCTGTGATGAACAATACTTTCTTTTAAGTTTCTAAGCGAACGAAAAGTAAAGAAAAGGCAGCAATAATATAAAAACTTGGCATTTAAAATAGTCAATTTTATTGTCTCATTTAATTTAGCCTTCTTATGCAAAAAAACAACTTAATGAATATTTTCGTAAAAATACCGGAAACTTTTTAAAAGCAAGCTCCATACTTGGCTAATCCAAGAGTGTCATTACTCTATCAAAGATTTCCTAAAGAGTATGTACCTAAGCATAAAGTTTTAATGTCTGTTAACTTTAAAAATTGACTGTTTTTTTGGCATTATGTAATATTTGCACGATCAATTAAAGTATTTTTTTTTGTTAGAAACCAAATTCTATGAGCATTAGTATCCAATCTATATAGAAGATGTACCAAAAATCGACGTCAAGCCGGAAATAAGTGATAGGACAGCTCAAAATAAATAAATAAGCCCCATGTATGTTCAGCGATTTTAGTACTTTTGGAGATATTGATCATTTTCATCGGAATTATTGTAATTTTTCTTTAGCCTTAACTACTGAAAATATATTTAAATAATACATGAACTTAAGGGATTTTCTCCATATCTATATATCTATAGCTTATGAGCTACTCCATCACCTATTTACGGCTTGACGTCGATATTTGGGACACCCTGTATGTACCCAAAACTTACTAGCAAATAAAATTTTAAAGTAAGTAATTGTTCATTTCTTTCATTGTAAAGGAATGTTTTACCAGAGTATCATTTTAAGAACGTTTTTTTACAGAAATCATCAAAGTCTGCAAAGTTTTAACTTCTCATTTTTATTACGTAGTACCAAGATACGCGCGTTTGTTTTTATTGTGTTCTATTTTATGTGTGGTCAGTGCAGTCTTTTGTCCGGTTCCTATATTCAAAATTTGACAGTTGCCAATTACAAAATATGTAAAATTTTGACTCGAAGTATCCTAATCTATCCGCGGTTTGAATATAGGAACCGGTGGCTGTTAATGTCTTTAGCCGATCATCCCACGGTGTCACCTCCAAACAAACATTCCCGTTGACGTCATAATTCATATTAAACTTACACCAACGCCATAACCTAGTACCTAACATAAAAGAGAATTCTTTGCCGCATGTGTCCCCAAATTTGCATTGCTAATGGCGGAGGGTTCCGTGGTGTTTTGCGGTGTCACATGCCTCGTGATAACTGTGTTTTATAGCTGAGAGGATATAATCAACTGTTCTACGAATATTTCCTTTCTAAATCATTCTTGAACAATATGCAGGGTACGGTTATTATTTTGGGGTTTTTATTACGTAATGGTTTATGTGGCAGCCTGCCGTTTGGCCAAAATATTTTTGGTCAAAATGTATCAATTCCAAAAATTTTCATTTGCCAAACCTATGCTATATTTTTTTTTTAGTATTATCGTGTAGAACCCTATAGTTTAGGTTAGGGTAGCTTTTAAAAAATCCTGAAATATTCTCGGTTACAGAAAACAAAGCGGGTTGAAAATTTGGGAAATGAAACATTTGACCAAAAACTTTTTGACGAAACGAAGGTAATATGTATAGTCAACCAAGAAAGTCTTTTACCATTTTTGGACCTTAGCGTCATGCAAATAGAGTCGAAAAGTGGTAAAGGACTATCTTGGTCGACCACACATCTGTCATGTTGGGCCAGTGCAAACGCTCGAAACTTAGCTGGCGTTGGCGTTATTTTATAAAATAGACAAAGAGATGGTTGTGTATACAGCTGTATATTGCTGTTTTTAGGGTTCATTAGGGCCTCAAAACGAAAAAAATGGAAACCTTATAGTATCACTCGTGTCTCTGTCTGTCCGTCCGTCTGTCACAGCCAATTTGCTCCACAGCTTCTAAACGGATTGAGTTAAGAGTTAGTAGGTACACATGTTAGTCAGGGGTGTCTATCATGTCATCGAAACACCTTTCATCGAATGTATAGTTTTATTGAATTTCATTTCATCAAACGCTATTTTTTGCTGAAACCATAATGTTTAGGTATCTTAAACACGGAACCTAACCTGTCCTACATAATTAATGTTGAATTGTTGAATTTCAATCTATCACAAACGATTTTTTTTATGGCATTGAGAAGGCAAACGAGCACACAGGCCATCTGATGGTAAGTGGAAACTGCGACCCATAGACATTCGCAATCCGTTACCTTTGCTCCTGATTACCATTTTTTAATTATAAACAAATAAAAAATAAATTTACGAGTATGGTCATTAACCTTTTGAACGCCAACGACGCCAAAGGTGGTCAAGAGCTATCGTGCCTACAACGCCACAGACACTTCTAGGTATAGTTTAAAAGAGACGTTATTTCGTATGGATAAAGTTAAATTTTGCATAATTTTTAATACATGTTTGGCGTGTGAGTGCTCATTTGTATTTGACGTAAGGCGTTGAAAAGGTTATAATATAACTGAGCTGAGTTGGGATCATTTCGTGACCACATTATTTTTTTGCGTATTAATCTGTCGTTGTTTGGCGCTAATAAATGCTTTTTTTTATAATATCTACTGTGGCCTTGTGTTATTCAGCTTCTTGTCAATCGCTCAATCGAGCGAGAGAGGTTTAAAATGGTATTTGTACACTCTGACAAAACAACTCGCCGGTTAATACTTCTTTAAGAGAATAAAATGGCCACCCTGCTACATCAAATAGCTGCTATTAATATATTAAATACGGACCCGAAAAGCTCAATTATTGATGCTCGCGCAAAACAGTGTAACTTGAGTTACAGTGTTTTGTCATGACACAGCAAAGCAGTATCTTTTAAACATGCTTAACGTACAACTTAACGTTGCAACGCCGTGATTTTAGGAATTGATTTTATATGTACTAGTCCCGAAATTTCGGGTCCATTAAGGCCCAGCCCAGGGCGGTAATCCCCACGTACAACCTCTTAATGAATGGGAAAAAATTGAGTCTACACTTAGGAGCAATGAAAACGGGTCACTTTCTATGGAAATTATGGACTAAGTGACCCGTTTCCATAGCTCTCAACTATATTTTAGATGTATTTGAGATATCAGCATTTGGATTTTACTAGAGCACAGCCACCCGTTGCCGGTGGATTCATGCTTTATTCATTTACTAGAGTTGCCGGTCTTTGAATGAAGAGAGAGAGTAGAGATGGAAAATTTGAATAGGGGTGCGAGGGAGACGTATATTGGCCGTTGGCCAAATCAAATGCACCAAAGAATATCCTTTAAATTTCTTATGATATAAAACAGTTTATGCAACATCATATACATCAAGGAACGGAGAAACGTAAAATAAAATACTGAATTAATGAGTCAAAAGGCGGTCTTATCGCTAGACAATGTAATGAAGATATTGTTAAAAATACGCACTAGAAATAGCTTCATATTTTTTGTAGAGGGTGTGGTTTTTTTAAACAGCTTTTTTAAATGCCAAATTAAGTTTCACTACAGCTTTAACCCCTAAAACAGATGAATCTCAATTAGGTTTAAGATTAAAAAAAACAAATCAGCTTGATGTTTTAGGATGCCACTTATATTATACTAGCGATCCGCCAGCGTCTTCGCCCTCATCCATTTTTTTTCTTGAGTTTTTTTTTGTATTTTTTTTTAATAAAAAGTATCCTATGTTACTTCTAGTACCTCCCAGAATATGTGTACAAAGTTTCATGATGATTCGTCAAGTAGTTTTTGCGTGAAAGCGTAACAAACATCCATGCTTTCACATTTATAATATTAGTAAGGATTTTCGCTCTACTGTTATGGTGCTTAACTTTGCTAGTTGGATGGTACGGAACCCTTGTTGCGCGAGATTAACTCGTAATTGACTGGTTTCATAAATATTAAAGTTGCCTAGTGATTGGATATTGGCTAGAGTCCGGTTAATTCCGGCTATTTCGGTTCCTTTCAAATAAACCGGTTTTTAGAGGTACATTAAATCTGTAAAAAGTTCTTTTCGAATGAACTGATATCAATCAAGCTAAAAACCGGTTAATCCAGACGCACGTCACGTACGATAAACCAGCGCCGCGTAATGTTTTTATTTAGTATTATACTTTTGGTTTTTCGACTCGCCGCTCGTGGATTAAACCGGTTAATTAAGGTCCCTGGAAAAGTTCGGAGAAAAACCGAATGAAACTGGTATCAACCGTTACTTTTTAAACCGGTTCCGAGCCCTGCCTAAAGTATGCTTTACTTATTATTGAACGAGCTTCGGATAAATGTTTAAATTTTAAAGTGAATCGATACGTTAATATTTTAAGGGAAAATTTGACTGTAAAATTTAATACCGTTAAAAATCTCTCACTAAAAAAATCATAGCTTAACTGAAAACGTTCATAACATAATTGATTCAATTATTTGGTTGATCGATTTATTTATTCGAGTACATGGATAAATTGGTACCTATATTTTATTATAACCTTTCTAGGGTTTCCTAGTATCTTCGTCGGTCAGTCCGTCCCCGGTTTGACTTAGGGACTCTTGATACTTGAAAGCTGTCATTTAACTACGTCAATAAAGTTGTAAAATAAAATCGAAAAAAAAAAATTAGGTACCTCTCATACATGTGAAACCAATATTTTTTTCCATTAAGTATCATTGAGCAGCTGTTAAAAAACATAACGGTCCATATTATCATCTATTTTAGGATTTGGGGGACCGTTTCGAGGAAATTTTACTTGAAACGTGTCATTTTTGCTAGAGTCGCTTGACGTCCTCATCCCTAAATAAAAAACTACAACTACTTAATAAAAATGTGAAAGTATCTTAAATGGAAGCACATTATATTTAATTATTAAAGGAAATCTATCACGACTAACAAAAAGTACACTCGAGAGACTAAAGTGTTTACACCTACTAAAAATCATATAAGACAGCACCAGATTCTAAATAGAAAAATTAGTCCGTTTTTGTATTGGTTTTTTGTTTTTGGAGTAGGCGTCGGCACTTTACATTGAGTATGGCATGTTGATGGCATACGAGCAGACAGGCCACAAATGCCCATACCGGGAATCAAACCTCAGACTGTAAGCTTCGTAAACTAACCGTATCGTCTGATCACATCGTATATTCCCAACAGTTTCTTAGCTTCATCAGCTAATTTAATCGTAAAAACCCGCATTAGCCTACCAAAAAACTCTCCCACAAGTTGAGGGGGAAAATTATTATAAATCTTCATGATATTACCATAGAGCAACTTAGGAACTTTGCTCTTTCGCGAATTCGCTCGGTAAGTGGACTGTAACTCATCGGGCCTTTTGGCTACCGGTGGTTTACGATACTATCTCGCCAGTGAGGAGGGACGAGGTTTCGCGGTCGGGAAATACTTAGTAATACGGGACCAATCGTTTTGGAAGCTAAGGGGTGATGTTTTTCGGCTGCTCGTAAGCTGATTCTAATGACTTAGTACCTAATTGTATATTTTTTAACGTTAGTCACTTTGACGACATTTAAATAACCGGACTTTTTATGTTGTAATAATTAAAGTTTGAATTTTCTGGTACACTTACATAAAGATTTTTTATTGCTTATATTAAAAGTGGGTATGTTAAGCATTAAATTGGTGCCAAAAAGATGCTTGTCCTACGCAACTACATGTACTTAAATCACGTTTTAGAACTAGTTTACCGACTTATATATAATATTAGCGTGTTACCATAGATATCAGGAAATTTATGATATTTTATATAATAATGTACCCCGTGTGGTTACCGGGTTAGAATAGTGCCACTCCATGTCTTCCCGTGGATGTCGTAAGAGGCGATTAAGGGAATAAGGGTTTATAGTACTGTTAGGCGATGGGCTTGCAACCTGTCACTAATACACTAGTAAACTCATGGCCTGATTGTGCAAAATGTGGTTACAGAATTATCAACAAGTCTTTTTAGAGTTGATGGTATTTCTGTAGCTCTGCCTACCCCACTTTGGGAATGAAGGCTTGATGTTATGTATGTATGTATGTATTATGTTATAGGTGTAACGACACGATGTATAGTGAGTAGTACTGTTAGGCAATGGGCTTGCAACCTGTCACTAACACTGGATAACATAGGTATTAATTAGTCTGAAGGTGCAAAATGCGATTACATAATTATCAACAAGCTTTTTTACGCTGGCAATGAAGGTGTGATGTTAAGTATGTACGAGTATGTATGTATTATGTAACTGATATTATTGTTTCAGCCGTTTGGAAATGGCATAAACAGGATCCTAATGATCCGGTTAAGATACAAATAAACAAAACATAACATCACGCCTTCATTCCCAGAGTGGGGTAGGCAGAGCTACAGAAATACCAACAACTCTAAAAAGACTTGTTGATAATTCTGTAACCACATTTTGCACAAGTAGGCTAAGTTGTTTACCAGTGTTTTAGTGACAGGTTGCAAGCCCATTGCCTAACAGTACTAGGTACAAGCCCTTATTCCCTTAGTCGCCTCTTACGTTATCCACGGGAAGATATGGAGTGGCACTATTCCAACCCGGTAACCACACAGGGTAAAGATAATTTTCCATAAAATATTAAATTGCAATTCATAATGGTATTTTTATACAGCGTGTAGCGAAAAGTCAAAATACTCACCTGTAAATAGACACCCGTGGTAAGGTTCATGAGTAATGCGTGTCACCAACTATTTCCGCGGCGCGTGAGAAATAGCACAATCCAGAAAGGTAAGCGAAGGTGACAGTGGCTTTCTGCCGACGGTTGCGTGACTTCAGCCCCAAATCCTTGAATAGATCCGTTCGGGTATTGGTGGAGTTAATCGTGTTAAAATACGTTTGATTTACTCTGACGTTTTGGAGATGTTATTGTACTTTAATTTGTAACTCTTGCCTTGTATAAATGCAAATAAATTCAGCATACATGTATTGATGTTTAATTTATTGGAACAAAATGTTAAGTTAGTAAAAACCTAAATACAATGCCCCAAAAATACAATTTGAGCCTGGCCGAGGCAATAACCGGTTTATGTATAAAAAACTGTAGTAAATTTTCGTTAAATCAAAACGAACTAAGCTAAAACACTTAGTATTAAAAACTATCTAAACCTAAAAAGAAAACACATAGAACCACAACAGAAGTCATAACTAGCTACGATTGGAAATAAATCCGAAATACAAGAAAACCGGGTCTTAACAGAATAAACCTCCCTTTTCCCGCCAAAGTCGGCGTTACTTGCCTTTGTCGAAACAAATCCAATACAAAATGCTGCGAAATACATGACATGGCCGTTAAGAGAGAATCTTGAATTGAAAGTTGGTTCTGTAGACAATTTGTACAATTAATTAATCATATGACCGACTGTTGTTTATCAGTGTATTTTTAAAATTGTGCTATTTCTCTATAACGTTTTTGTTTTGTGTCGAATAATGTGTTTTGTTTTGTATTGTATCGTGTATACATTTCAATTTTCCTTCATCATTTTATGCAACCGATTATTAAAGTAATAAGACGAAAATCGATAATTTAATGCCTATAATAATCACAAAACAAAGTGCAAAGAACTTTAAAACTATTTTTATCTAAAGACACTAAAAGGGCGACCAGCTCAGCGTACCTAAATGCTGCAGCATGTAGCCACAGCGCTGATTTACAACTGGCGCTGATTTAATAAAACACCTTGTATATGGCCAGGATGTAAAATAAAGTAAAGAAGAACTTTAAAAAACATTTATAACTTACAGGAAAAAGAAAATCTTTAAATACAGTCAAAAATATAATAAATAATATCAGTTATTAAACCAAAAAAAGTAACATAGCAACAGTGTGCACTTAAGTTTTAACATGTTAATCTTTAGTCCACAACAGTCTTTAAACAACAAGTAATAAAAAATCGAACCGTAAAAATAAATTATACTCATTACAGCGAACCCCTGAATAATACTCCCGATCAAAAAAGCGAACGGAACGTTGACAGAGCTAGGAAAAATATTGTTCGCGAATCGGAGCAGTTACCCTTTGTGGGGAGCCGGGGCGAGATGGAACACCGGGGGGAGAGCGGGGAATATCGGCAAACACGTGCGAGTGGGTTATTTTATTAGTTGAGTTATTCCGATTGAATGATCGGTGAGAGGGACCTGGGGATTATTGTGACATGTTTATTTATAGTTTAGGATGGGTTGCGTTTTTTATACTCTTTGAATGGCTTTGAATCTAGGCAGTGAGTTGTCACAAAATGAAGGTTGTGAGGAACATTTACTTAAA
The DNA here is from genome assembly GCA_949316455.1 of Acleris holmiana. NCBI lineage: Eukaryota > Metazoa > Arthropoda > Insecta > Lepidoptera > Tortricidae > Acleris > Acleris holmiana. The sequence continues at coordinate 18,305,809 of OX438767.1, forward strand.
AGGTTATATTGGTCTTTGTATTGAATGTTTTTATTTGTAGGACAAAACTCTGACCGTGTAAGTAATATTGAGAACTGTATTATTGACTTAAATAATATATAAGACAAAATGAAACCAGTCCATATTAAATTATAAAAATAAACCCCTATTTCCCTTCGGTGCGACATCAAGGGTAAACGGCTGGACCGATTTCGATAATAATGCATCAGAGGCGCTAGCCAAGATGCAAACACTCTTGACGTTTTTCTTTTCTATCGTTTAAAGTTTATGGAATGACAGTAACGCACGAGAATATCATCCCATACATTTTGAGTTATAGAAAAGAAAAACGTTAGTAGCGCTTGCATCTTGGCTAGGGCCTCTGTACCCTTACCATGAGTAGCAATTACCATACTCGCTAGCGATTCCAGTGCTCTGTCCCTCACAGTATTGTTATAGAGTCGGAGGGACAGAGCATTCGACTCGCTAGCGAACACGGTAATGGCAACTGATGGAAAGTGTTCTGTTTTGTTTTGAACGATATTTGCAGTGCGCGAAGTGTCAAATGACTGACAGTTATCATTTTGGAATACTTATTTAGTTTTTATCAATTAGGGACCATCTATAATGTACGTCATACGTTTAGGGGGGGGGGGCAAAGAAGTGTGACATTGTATGAAAACGGGTGGTGTCCAACTCTATTTGTAATAATTTATTATTTTGTTTTTATTTTTCAAATTGAATTTGATTATACTAAAAATAATTTAAATGGAATTAAGCTAATTAAGAACCGCTGTTTTAATTTAACAATTTCTAGATGTAAACTTGCAAAATATGTGACGTCATACTAGACACCTGTCTTACAAATGTGACCAACTGTGACAAGGACGGGGTGGGGTCAAAAAGTTACGAAATTAGTATGACGTACTTTATGGATGACCCGTTATACCAACTTATGATTAAGACCGGACAACGTCTGTCGGGTCACCTTGTTTTATTATAATGTATGTGAGTCACGTGGCCCATCCAAGAAGATAATTTTCATTACTTCATTCTTTTATTTGTTGTTTTTTTCTTTCTATTAACTAGGTTTTCTGTTTTATCGTAAAAAACGTAGTAAACTATTACATACATACATAACATCACGCCTTTATTCCCAGAGTGGGGTAGGCAGAGCTACAGAAATACCAACAACTCTAAAAAGACTTGTTTATAATTCTGCAACCGCATTTTTGTAACAGGTTGCAAACCCATTGCCTAACAATACTATAAGCCTTTATTCCCTTAGTCGCATCTTACGACATCCACGGGAAGACATGGAGTGGCATTATTCTAACCTGGCAACCACACGGGGTAAACCATTATTTTTATTAATTTATGTATAACGAGTATAACAGAAAATCCTGAGATGTGTTTTGTACGCCTGTCTACAATTTCAATTCGCCGTTTAATATTAGCTGCTTCGTTGAAAAGTGATACGCCTAAGTAGAATCCCATCCCTGGTTTACAATCAGACCAATCTGTATGTTTTTCCAAGATATTATAATAAAAACCCCTGCAACCGCAATTTCTTACACGACAGCTACTAGAAAATTCGCTTGCTGAAGCTGAACCGCCAGATAAATTTATCTTCCCCATTAATTCCGGCGTCTGCCGACAACGGGCCATCGCTCAGCATCGCAATACACGCCAGTGTACGTTTACCCCAATAATTTTGCCAAGTGCAAGCATTTACAGCGTTGCTATGGTTACAGCGAGTTTGGTTTGATTAAAAACGCTGATGTGAGCCTACTTGGGCTAAATCCAAGAAGCTAATACATGACACTAGAGAGTGCACGGCGAACAAAGCTTCGAAACAAATAAAAATGACCTTAAATGACGTCATTCAAGGTCAATTTTCTTCGCTTCAAAGCGTTGTTCGCCGTGCAATCTCCAGTGTCATGTATAGCTTCTTGGCTAAATCTAATTGCTTTTGACGTGGTATTGTTGTTAACTACCATTACGGTCATAAATAAGAGCTGACGTAATGTGGACCATACGATAACACGCCCAAATCAATGTAGTTTTACACAGTAGAATAGAGGCCCAGAACCTGTCGAGGCAATTATGAGTTCTTAAAATAGAGCTATTATCAACATCATTAATTTCTGCCGAAAGACTTCCATTGATTGCAATTGGCCTTTTTTTCAGGGGAAATCCCTAATGGATACCTAGCGACCTAGGGGGGCCGAGAGGTTTTCGGACTCGCACCGACTAAAACCCCTGAGGTGTTCCTTCTCCCACCTTGGACGAGGTCGCAAGAGTGATATTCCATCCGCTAACTCCTCTAATGGTGTTTGCCCTGACGGGCCCATCATAGGGTGTTTTTCCCTCTCCGTTAAAGGCACCTAGAACAGTCGTGGACCTTTCAGCTCAGGACTTTTGAGTGCAAGCAATGGATCCCCCGATCCATCGTCTGCGGGTCCCCAATTAGGGCGGCAGCCGATTGACATGCATCAACCTCCGCCAGCCTGGTCTTCTTCGGCGTATTGGAAGCGAGTTGAGATCGTTTTCTCGCTCCTGCTCTTCCGCTTCTTTTAGCGACATTACTGCGTCGCTAAAAGTTGCTACCGCCTATAGGCCTCCCCAAAGGCTTGCTATAATCGCTAAGCGACTCCAAGCCCCTAATTTTGTACACGCAAAAAGGATTTCCGGCCCGGTCCTGTACCACGTGCCTCGCTGCTTGAATATTACTTACGATTAGGGCACATCGGTTACGAAAGTAAATTCATAAAACAATCAATATTCAAATAATTATCCGGAGCGTCTTTTCATTTTCAACAATCCTGCTTACATTGTAAGTGGGAAAGCTTGCGTGTATCTGTGTGAGTTAATATTTTTGTGACGGCGACAGATTTGTACTAAATTTAGAATTAGTTGATTGAATAGTAAGCTTTATTGATCAAAAAATATTTTAAAGCGCTAAATTATACCCTGAATTAACACATACATAACCTGTTCCTCCATAAAAACTAATCTCGTGGAATGGTAAATAAAATGGATGTGTTGTGAATTATTAAACAACGATAAAAAGCCCCGTTTTAGATAAAATTATTTCAAAAATTCGAGTATTTTATTAAAACCATTTAAATACGTGTGACGTAGGCTGTATGAGAGTGCAGTAATCAGTTGAAACGACATCGCTGCTATTAACTAAGTGGTAGCCACTTCCACAGCGCAGACTGAGCGGCTCATTACACCTCCGCCTTTGTTCCACGCAAAGATATAGCGGTGCCAACCACCGCAATACAGCTTCGACGTACAACCATAATAATTAACTTCTTAGTTTTGCAGTAGGTATGAATGTAACAAATATTAATTTAGTATGGTGGAAGAGCGGAAGTTCGGTAGCCTTTTGCCTAAGGGTGTCGACTCGTGATCGTTAAGGCACTAAGTTCAAGCCTCAGCGGTTGTCATACACTCTGTCTATTTCTCAATGCTCTTACGGTGAATGAAAAACATCGTGAAGTAACCTGCGCATTTGAACAGCTGAGAGGGGTAATTGCACTAAAGATCCTTTAGGGTCGAAATGTATCTGAAAAGACCCCTTTTTACGGGTTGTGTGCAGACTGCCGAATTAAGTTAATTAAATGGTATTAAGTAATGCCGTGTGGTGTCGGCGTGCCGTGTGGTGTCGGTCGAGAATAGCACCACCCCATCTCTTCCCGTGGGTGTCGTAAGAGGCGACTAAGGGATAAACCGGGGGATGGGCAGCAGCGTCCTCCGCGAACTACCAGGTATTACTGCGGTCGCCAACCCGCCTGCCAAGCGTGGCGACTATGGCATTTTCCCCCCAAATTAAAAAAATAAAAAATGAATCCACAATATCGGCCCAGACCCCTAGTCCCCGGCGGCCCTGCTATTCCTGGCTCCGGTAGCGGCCATGGTAACGGTGGGGCAGGGGGTGCTTCAGTGAATCACCGGCAGAGACCCGGCTACCAAAAACGACGACCTTTGGCCCTGGCAACATACAACTGCCGAACACTGCGGACCGACGAAAGATTACTGGAACTGGAGGAAGAATTGAGCAGGTTGCGATGGGGAATCATAGGGTTATCAGAAGTCCGTAGAGAGGGCGAGGACATGATAACCCTGAAGTCCGGGAACCTGCTCTATTTCCGGGAGGGCGACCAACAGTCCCAGGGAGGTGTCGGGTTTATCGTCCACAAGTCCCTCGTAAACAACGTGGTGAAGATCGAGAGTGTGTCGAGCAGGGTAGCGTGCCTTGTACTAAGAATGACTCAACGTTATTCGTTGAAGGTCATACAGGTATACGCTCCGACCTCGAGGCACTCCGACGATGAGGTGGAGGCTGTGTATGAGGATGTTTCCAGAGCCATGCACAGCTCCAGAACTCACTTCACGGTTGTTATGGGGGACTTCAACGCAAAGCTGGGCAAACGAGACGGTGAAGAGCTGAGAGTGGGGAAATTTGGAGTGGGGCGTAGGAATCACCGGGGTCACCTACTGGCCAGTTTTATGGAGAAGGAGGGACTCTATATGATGAACTCCTTCTTCAGAAAACGTGAGCATAGGAAGTGGACCTGGATGAGCCCTGATGGTGTAACGAGGAACGAGATAGACTTTATCATGTCGACGAAGAAGCACATATTCAATGATGTCTCCGTGATCAGTGCGGTTAAAACCGGGAGTGATCACCGTATGGTACGAGGCTCATTGAATATCCAGTTCAAGCTTGAAAGGTCTCGACTGATGAAGTCTACGCTCCGCCCGGCACCCGCCCAGCTCCAAAACCCCGAGAGCTTCCAGCTCGAACTCCAAAACCGTTTCGAATGCCTAGGAAGTGACGTGGACGATTTCAACGACGGGTTCGTGGAAGCTGTCCATGCGGTTGGGTCTAAGTACTTTAAGATCCGCCGTGCCAGAACCAAGAAGCTCTCGGACTCCACCCTTAGGCTCATGGAGGTTAGGCGCGAGATGGTTTTGCAGTCCTCTGGTGATGCTTGTCGCTATCGGCAGCTCAACAGACAGATATCAAAGTCTCTGAAGCGCGATATACGCCGATTTAATACTAAAAGTATTGAAGAGGCTATTGAGCGTAACAGGGGCTCTAAGGTTTTTACCAGAGATTTGTCTGTTGGCCAAAGCCAATTGATGAAGCTGAAGACCGACGACGGCAGGATCGTTTCATCCAGGCCTGAGGTACTGGGGGAAATCGAGAGGTTTTATGGGCAACTCTACACGACAACCCGAACACCCGTTGAAAATCTAGCCAAAGACCCGAGGGCTAGACTAACCCGGCACTATACCGATGATATTCCGGACGTCAGCCTGTACGAGATTAGTATGGCTCTCAAACAGCTTAAGAATGGCAAGGCCCCAGGTGACGATGGAATTACAGCCGAACTCCTGAAGGCGGGTGGTAAACCAGTTCTTAAAGGCCTTCAGACGCTGTTTAGTTCCGTCCTCCACGAAGGGAGAACGCCAAAAGCATGGAACAGAAGTGTGGTGGTGCTCTTCTTCAAAAAAGGTGATAACACCTTGCTGAAGAATTACAGACCCATCTCACTTCTGAGCCATGTTTACAAGCTGTTTTCGAGAGTCATCACGAATCGTCTCGCGCGCAGGTTTGACGACTTCCAGCCTCCCGAACAAGCCGGCTTCCGAAAAGGCTATAGTACCGTAGACCACATACATGCGTTGCGGCAGGTTATACAGAAGACTGAAGAGTATAACCTCCCTCTTTGCCTTGCATTTGTGGACTACGAGAAAGCCTTCGATTCGATCGAGACCTGGGCTGTGCTGCAGTCTCTCCAGCGGTGCCAAGTTGACTACCGATATATCGAAGTGTTGAAGTGTCTGTACGAAAACGCCACTATGTCCGTCCGACTACAGGACCAGAGCACAAAGCCTATTCCTCTGCAGCGAGGAGTCAGACAAGGGGATGTGATATCTCCGAAGCTGTTCACCGCTGCATTGGAGGATGCTTTTAAGGTTCTGGACTGGAAAGGACGAGGCATCAACATTAATGGCGAGTACATCACTCACCTTCGATTTGCCGACGATATCGTAGTCATGGCTGAAACCATGGAGGACCTCAGTGCTATGCTCGCTGACCTCAGCAGAGTTTCCGACCAAGTTGGCCTGAAAATGAACATGGACAAGACGAAAGTCATGTCTAATGTCCATGTTGTGCCAACTCCCGTGATTGTCGGAGGCTCTGCACTCGAAGTTGTTGACGACTATGTATACCTGGGACAAACGGTCCAGTTAGGTAGGTCCAACTTCGAGAAAGAGGTCACTCGTCGAATCCGACTCGGCTGGGCAGCGTTCGGGAAGCTTCGCAGTGTCTTTTCGTCCAAATTACCGCAGTGTTTGAAGTCAAAAGTCTTTGACCAGTGTGTGTTGCCGGTGATGACTTACGGATCTGAGACGTGGGCGCTAACGATGAGCCTCATAAGAAAGCTCAGAGTCACTCAGAGGGCTATGGAGAGAGCTATGCTCGGGGTTTCTCTGCGGGATAGAATCAGAAATGATGATATCCGCAGTAGAACTAAGGTTACCGACATAGCCCGAAGAATAGCGAAACTTAAGTGGCAGTGGGCGGGGCACATTGCTCGCAGGACTGATGGCCGATGGGGCCAGAAAGTTCTCGAATGGCGTCCACGGACCAGGAGACGAGCTGTTGGTAGGCCTCCAACAAGATGGAGCGACGACATCGTAAGGATGGCGGGATCGCGATGGATGCGGAAGGCACAAGACCGGTCTAAGTGGAGAGCCTTGGGGGAGGCCTATGTCCAGCAGTGGACGTCTTTCGGCTGATATGATGATGATGATGATGAAGTAATGCAATTGTATGTAATATTGGTAAAAATACAAGGGTCTATAAAGCTGTTTAAGATTGTTCACCGAAAGTTGTTAATAATAACTTTTAGATTTATATTTTAGGGCAGTTACAAAATAATGTGTTAGTTAACGTTTCTTAATTTTCCTTAACTAGGGCACACTTTATTTTGAAAATGCCCTTTAACTCGGCTTATGAACATATAGAAAAAAAACCGGGCAAGAGCATGTCGGACCATGCTCAGTGTAAGGTTCCGAAGCCGTTAAGTTCTTACTACAAACATAAAAATCAACAGGTAATAATTAATTTTCTATTTAAGTCGTTTGATGCCGTCTTAAATATTTTTAGTAGGTTTAGACACTTTAATCGCCTGTATCTCAAGAACCAATGATGTCTACTTAGTGGTGATAGTTTTCCTTATAAATTCATTGTATGTGCTTTAATTTAAGATTTTTTTTTCAAATTTTTAATATTTATAGTTTTAGCTGTATGGGGGACACTTGACTGTAACAAAAATTTGCGCTTTTCACGAACCCATAATTTTGAAAGAACTATCCAACGATACCCCACACTATGGGGTAGACAAGAAAAAAAGTACATCCTTAAATTACGTGTAGGGGAGGTACCCTAAAATTTTTTTTTTAAATGTTTTATTGTACCACTTTGTTGGCGTGACTAATATGTAGTATATTCATGCCAAATTACAGCTTTCTAGTTCTAAGAGTCTCTGCGCTAGGCTGCGGAAGGAAGGACGTTGTTTGATTACGGAACCCTAAAAAGTGTTGTTTAACCACGGTACTGTCAGAGACAAATAACTTATTCCTTTCTGAAACTTGTGTATGAAAGATTGTCACTAAGGAACGATTTAATTATCATTAAAAGACTCCAAGTGGAGGATTAATTAAAATAATGTTTCATTGCGCTTTACCTTAACTTAATATTTATTTATATTTGTCGCGACATAACCAAATAATTTAATCAAAAGTTCTGTCATTATGTTTTATAACAAACATACAAACATAACATCACGCTTTTATTCCCAGAGTGGGGTAGGCAGAGCTACAGAAATACCAACAACTCTAAAAATAATTTATAATTCTTTAACCACATTTTGCACAATCAGGCCACAAAGTTTACTAGTGATAGGTTGATAGTACAAGCCCTTATTCCCTAAGTCGCTTCATAAGATATCCACGGGAAGACATGGAGGGCACTGTTCTACCGCGACAACCACATGGGGGGTTTTCTTTTATTTTAGAATTTGCTTGAGTGAAGAAAAAACAGTTAAAGTGACTTTGCTGTAAGACATTAAGCGATAGCCACTTGCAACGCGACACGGACTGAGCGGGTCATTATGCCGCGTATCGCGCTTTTATTCCACCACAGTGATATATCGCTCCAACGAACACCGTTGTACAGCTATTCTTACTTTATACGAATCGGTTCTTTTTTATAGTTACTTGTGACACTTAGTTACTCGCAGTGATTTAGTAAATTACTAACATAGCGGAATTACATATAGGAAGAGAGGGTGGTACGGCTGGTAACCGAAGTCCATAGGGACGAGGTTGAAAGTTATATGTTGTAAGTTTTATTGGTGGTAGGACCCTGTGCGTCCGTCCGGATCGCTACTACCATCTTATCCATTAAAACCTGCCATGCAACAGTGTCCGCATTGTTGTGTTCCGGCGTGGGGATAAGACAACCTGTGAAATTACTAGCATAGAGGCATTCCATCTTAGTCCTCAGGGTTGGCAACGCATTTGAGGTCTTAGGATTATAGTCTATTAATTCAAATGTGTATGGGTCTCAGATTCCACTTACTTACCATCAGGTAGTGCTCGCGTGCCATCTCCTTATCATAAAAAACATCAATTGACAAGGGAAACTCCAATAGCGAAATGCAGCGCACTGTCAGATTTAGTTGCGCTAAATATTTATAACGCTGTCATAGCTAGTTGACCCAATTTATCGCTAGATGTCGCTATTGCATGCACGCAAACTTGGAACGATCACTAGTATAGGGGAAAAGCATCGATAATTGAGTTTAACAATATCGTATCATTAAATTTCGCTCCCAATATCTGATGTCCGGATAGCGATAGCCATAAATCTGTTACACCTTGCTCCCGGTAGGCGTAGCCAAGATGCGAACGCTGTTAACATTTTCGTTTTCTATCGACTCGAAATGTATGGAATTGATGTAAACGCCGACGTGATCAGCAGGGCTCGGATTTTTCGTCGCACAGTAAGATGAAAGAAAATTTTGGAGTCGATATTAAAATAAAAACATTCATACTCATACTCATTTATTTAAATAACACCAAAATATTACATTATAAGGTTTTTAGATTTATTTTGGTGGAGAACACTATGCACATGCTTTAAGATAAATGTGTGTGTTTAGTTGTGTAAGGTCTACTCCACAGGACACATACACATTTTTCATTATCACATTTTAGATCCTTGTAAGGCTGGGTCTAGTAAAAAAGCGGCCAAGTGCGAGTCGGACTCGCCCATGAAGGGTTCCGTAGTAGCAAGTAACATAATATAAAAGTTCGTTGTAGCTTTGATCAATGTTTTTATGACGTATTAAAAAAAACTACTTTCTAGATCTCGTTCAAACCAATTTTCGGTGGAAGTTTGCATGGTAATGTACATCATATATTTTTTTTAGTTCTATCATTCTCTTATTTTAGAAGTTACAGAGGGGGAGACACACATTTCAACACTTTGGAAGTGTCTCTCGCGCAAACTGTCCAGTTTAGAAAAAAATGATGGTAGTAACCTCAATATTATTTTTGAAGACCTATCCATAGATACCCCACACGTATGGGTTTGATGAAAAAAAATATTTTGAGTTTCAGTTCTAAGTTTGGGGAATCCCCAAAATTTATGTTTTTTTTTTCTATTTTTGTGTGAAAATCTTAATGCGGTTTACAGAATACATCTACTTACCAAGTTTCAACAGTGTAGTTCTTATAGTTTCGGAGAAAAGTGACTGTGACGTACGGACGGACAGACAGACAGACATGACGAATCTATAAGGGTTCCGTTTTTTGCCATTTGGCTACGGAACCCTAAAAATGGCACAAACGAGTTGATCAGACATAATGAAATGTTCACCTAATACTTTACACCGTGTGCACCGATTGCAAATACAAATAAATGACACGCCTAAAGTCGTTAATGCTTGACATGACACATGACATGACGCACACGATTAAATTTTATAAAGCGGCCAGTTTGATAAAGATCTATTATTACAACAATACAGTCTGTCAAACTAGGTATTTACCAACGTAATTAAGTTGAAATAGTTACAGCCTGATTAAAAAACTAGACTAAGAATATGAGTAAGTATGAGTATGAAAATGAGTGCGATGAAACATCTGAGCCCTAGTGATCAGACATCGACTTACGTCAATCCTTATACATTTTATCGATTTTCAAAAATCGCTAACTTAGCGTTATTCATCTTAACTTAACCAGACCCTCAGTTGGTAATTTCCAGGAAACAAAAATTATAGTCACTAAAGTAAAAACTAGAGTAAAAGAATTCAACCTAGTCCTTTCCTTACTTATAGAGGGTGTTTCAGAGTAGAGCGGAATTTAAATTAAATTAAGAAAGTCGGTTAAGGCGACAGTACCGCCATCTTTCGTGGTCAGCCGTAATGTGCGGTGCGTCGTACGTTTCACTTTGTAATCACTTTACAACCGTATATTTATAGGGTTAGAGAAGAATAAACATCAGCTTTAAACAAGGATTAAAATCAGGCTGTTTGTTTAAAGTTTTATCACGGTTTGGTTTATTTTATTTATGAGAGAGTCTTACATGAGTCGCTTTTTATTTGTTTATAATTCATGGTCTTAAAAAATGATTTGATTACAAAAAAGTAAGAAAAAAACTGGGCAAGATCAAGTCACACAATACTCAGAATATTGTTCCGACGCCGTTAATAACTTGCACATAAGGATTATTTAAGAGCTATCTAATGATACCATACTCGATGTGGCAATGTATGAAATATTTTTACCTTTAGATTCTCAGAGTCAAATTCCAGATAGCACAGAATATATTTTATTTGATTTATTCGTTACAAAACAATTTCATTTGCGTATCATAAATTTTCCGCTTAACCTTGCCAATGGTAAATGTCGTCAGAAAAATCAATCAAGATTAAATTACGTCGCTCTTGGGATTCCCATCAAGTTAGTAGCAAAATTCACATGACTCACTCGAATCTCATCAAAAAGATCAAAAATCGAATTTCGAATCAATCATTTGAATCTCTGAAACCGCCGACACCTCATTTATCAATGATCCGTCTTAATTCCAAATTCAATCGCGGGTAAGGACGTAACTCCACAAAGGTCGATGCGTTCAAGAATTCCCTTTTAGATTGCGAGCGATGTGAAAAATGTCCTTTTTCATTCAGAAATTATGTTAAGGCGAGAGACTTAATCTGGGTCTTTCTCAATTCGACGGTTTGATTTGTGACCTGATTATGATACTGTATTTCATAATCAGGTCACAAATCAAAAACCTGTGTGTCCTTAAACTTAATATTATTTTTACACCCACATTATTTTTCTTAATTTATTCTTTTGTTTTAAATATAGTTCCAGCATGTGTACAAAAATCTTACCTTTGTGTTTGTACCTTTGCAAACGCGGATTACGTTGAATTCCGCCCTACCGTAATACAGTGTATACTATACGGGAGGGGAACACACAACTCAAATAGCTTACCTATATTATAAGTAAACCTTACTACTACTATTAAGTGTGAAAAGAGTTTGTAACTTTATCACTGTTTATGGAAATAAATAAATAATAAATAATATTGGTAAATCAGTCATGGGAGAGGAGAAAATTATTTTTATTTGTATTATGTTTGCCCTGTGTGGTTGCCGGGTTAGAATAGTGCCTCTCCATGTCTTCCCGTGGATGTCGTAAGAGGCGACTAAGGGAATAAGGGCGTGTAGTACTGTTAGGCGATGGGCTTGCAACCTGTCACTAATACACTAGTAAACTTCTTGGCCTGATTGTGCAAAATGTGGTTACAGAATTATCAACAAGTCTTTTTAGAGTTGTTGGTATTTCTGTAGCTCTGCCTACCCCATTCTGGGAATAAAGGCGTGATGTTATGTATGTGTGTATGTTCAATAAAGAGATTTTTTGTTTCTCATGTTGATTGAATTTAATAATGAAAGGCATGTAAAACCACAGTATTAATATTTCTCGGTTGTCAATTACTGTCACTGTCATTGTGGCATCTATGAGTATAATTGTTATGCCAGAGAGAGTTTGACAGCGATATACATCCTCTACATCTAAATACCCCCGATTTAATTGTATACCTTTCTTGCATGTTTACCAATCCCTTTTTGTTCAATCAACTTGATTTTCTATAAATAAGAGTAAGAGTTTTAGGATTGCAGTCTTGAGAATTTAAATGTCTGTGTATCTCAGATTCCATTTACCATGAGGCCTATGTGCTCGTGCGCCTTCTCCTTATCTTAAAAAAGCGGGCAAGAGCATGTCGACCATGTTCGCGGTGTAGGGTTCCGAAAGTTAAGTGCTACAAACATACAAAGTAATAACTAATTGTCTATTAAAAGTCATTTGGTGCCGTCTTAAATTATTTAAGTAGGTAAAAACACTTCAATCGCCTGTATCCAAGAACCAATGATATCTACTTAGTCGTGATAGTTTTCCTTTTAAATTCGTTATACTCGTATGCGCTTTCATTCAAGATTTTTTTCAGGTTTTAGTATTTTTAGTTTTGGCTGTAGGGGGGGGAACTTAACTTACACAAAGATTTGCGCTTTAAAGCTAATATTATTATTTCCAAAACAAATTATTTAATCGACAAATTGTTCCAATAAACCCAATATTTTTGAAAGACCTATCCAGCGACACCCCACACCAAAAAAAATACATCCCCACGTTACGTGTAGGGGAGGTACGCTAAAAAATGTTTTTTTAAAACATGCATACTTTGTTGGCGTAACTAATATTATATATTCATGCCAAATTACAACTTTCTAGTACTAAGACTCTCTGCGCTAGGCTGCGGACGGACGGACGGACATGGAGAAACTATTAGGCTTCGGAACCCTAAAAGAACCTAATTTTTTAACGATAGAAGTTCACAACTTTATAAGAAACGCCTAATTCTTTAACGTCTCGGCTCACCAAATGACACGTTTTTTTTGGTTACATGGATGAATTGATGATCAATCTCTGGGTAGAAAGCAGACTCATCCAATAATGTTGAAACGGCAGTCTCGATCGCGTCTAATCCGGCCGGTGATTTTATTTGATTACGGCCGGAATGACTTAAAGCGTTTTGACGGAAATCCCCCCGGGGCCAGATAATTTATTTAGATATAAAAAGATTTAAAAAAAGGGAAAATTAAGACGGCCACGTCGACATTTTTGCTCGGGAATTTTAAAAAGCTATAGTGAATTGAATTTGTAAAGAAGAGAGAAGATAAAAGAAATATGTTTGTGTTAAAAAATTGAGACGAGGTTTTTTGAAGTTTGTTTTTGTAAATATGTTACTGGGGCTCTATTATACTGGGTTAAATAATATTGCCTTGGATATAATTTACCATAACCTTAAGTAAATAAGAGCGACCGAAACGTTAATTTTTCTTCTCATTGGCATTTTTCTTTTTTTCATTAATCACCCAAAGGTTAACTAGAAATCCCTAAAACTCGCCCTCACCTTTGTACATTCCTATTCTGTAGATATTGTGTTTGATTTTTTGTATTATGTACAGTAACGAACATTAATTTATGGGTATCTTAGGTCCAAAGTCAATCTGACACTCTACATCAATAAGGTTGAGCTTGTTCTAAGTTACAAATGACTTTGAATCTCTAATGACATTGTCGACGTCAAGCTATTTTTTTTTTAAATGTGTCCTAAATTGACGTTCGCGACTGTACATGTCAAAGTTGCATGATAATCGTCATTAACTGTGTGGGGCCGTGAGAGCACTACACTGTTATTACTTCTACTAAATATAAATGGACATTATCAATACCAAAAATCCATAAATAAACAATCAAATCAAATCAAAATGTTTATTCAGTAAATAAACCACCATAGGGCTCTTTTACATATCGGTAATATGAAGTTTCAATTCTTTTTTATACATAAGGTTCAAAAATAATACGTTTTCAAACATACATTTTACAAATATCAAACCTAGCTGATTTATCATTAGTTGGAATTTAAAATAAATTTATTTTTATCTACTTAAAAGGCAGCGTTACATTTTCGACACTTCATGCAAAAATAGTCCGTTAGTTTTCCCACTTCTCTAAACAATGGACTTATTAGTTTTTTTGGTTAAATGATTCGGCCAACTTCTTTTAAGTCTGCTGTAATGTGAGACCGGGTCTCTATCTCTCCCGGTAAAACCATATTGATGTGACAATTGTCATGTTATCGTATTTTTAACGTTACAATAGCTCTTGTTTATTTGACAGTAACGGCGACCGAGTTAAAAACAACAAGATAAATGTCAAAGGCAAAATGATTATGCGCAGTAAAATAAAAGCCCAGGACCTCCCCATTTTAAACTTTATCTGTATTACTTTTTAGTACTGTTTACATGATTTGTTCATGATTCGTCATATTCCAAATTGGTCATCTTCCAAACTCGTCATACCATGTACAGCCTGCACAAATTTGTAATAGAAATCCTCTGTGGTAAATGTTATGATTATTCCATTAGTTGCCAATTCTTTTGAACTCCGCCTTAAATAAATTATTGTCTGACTAATAGCCGTAGTACAAAGAATAACTACTAAGTACAATCTAAGTAATACTTATTATTCCTGTAAACACGTGTTCGTGATTTAATTTCACTGTACAATGAAGAGTTTGAAAGATGACGAATCTGGAATATGACGAGTGAGGAATATGACCAGTTAGGAAATTGTCGAGTTTGGAAGCTGACCAATTTAGAATATGACGAGTCAGGAACAAATCGTTGACGGTAGTTCTTATGCATTTGACATAGTTGGCCGCTTCCTGACTTGTCGGTACGCTTGCAGTAAAACGTGCAGGCGGCGTAAACGCTGCGCATTGATTGGTAGATGCCACTGGTTGCCTAGCAACCCTTGCCTATTCCGTGTTTTACTGCAAGCATACCGACAAGTCAGGAAGCGGCCTAAGTGGAACCGTCAATTTTTTCGGTATAAAATGTACCCTATGTCCTTCTCCAAGACTTAAACTATGTCCATACCAAATTTCATCTAAATCGGTTCAGCGGTTTATCCATGAAAGCGTAACAAACAGTCAGACAGAGTTAATTTCACATTTATTATATTAGATAACTCTAAGAAAAAAATATGAAAAACGTAAATATACTCTTAATTATAATTTATAACAAAGTGGAAATTGGCTTCAATAAAATTATTTCAACAAATAACACTAAAATTATTCAGTCATTCGCGAGTAAATAATTCAGTTCCGCGAATTAATCATATTTAATGTGCCTCTGGATTCTCAGTATACTTTATAGTGATTATTTCATTGGGATATAATAAAATTACTTTAATACGGTCGTTTGTATGAATTCAATTTTAAACATATCGACAATTAATTCTACTTAAGTACTTTGGCTAATTAAGACTTTATAGAACGCATCGATCGTTTTAAACATTTTTAGAGCTCCGTAGTCAAACTGTGAACTTCTATCGTTAAAAATGTAGGTTCTTTATAGGGTTCCGAACCCTTATAGTTTCTCCATGTCCGTCCGTCCGTCTGAACCTAGCTCAGAGATTTTTAGTACTAGAAAGCTGTAATTTGGCATGAATATACATATTAGTCACGCCAACTACGTGGTTAAATATAATCTTGAAAAAAAAAAACAAATATTTAGTGTACACCTACACGTACCGGGGGTGGTATTTTTTTCTCGTCTACCCCATAGTGTGGGGTGCCGTAGGATATCTAGGTCTTTCAAAAATATTGCGGGTTTGCGAAAACAATTTTTTTGATTAAGGGATCCGTTTATGAAATATTAAGCTTTAAAGCGCTAATTTTTGTACGAGTCAAGTGCCTCTACCGACTCCACGGCGCACTCCGACGATATCGAAATGGCAACATGTATCTGGCTGTTTGTGGTTTTCCAAGGATTTTTATAAGAAAATTAAAAAGAAAATGCACTTTAGTACCTAGGTATTAAAATGTCACTTTAGTCCCTAGGGATTAAATGCATCTCGTTGTCATACATTGATATTATGAGATGAGTTATTTAAGAGCGAGAGAAGTGAAAAGGTTATTAATTATTCATTGCACCGTCACAGGGTCGGTAAATACGTTGTTGAAAAATAGGTACCCTAAAATTTCTTGTTAAATTTGATAATTTCAGTAATTTTAGAAAGTATAAATAATTAAATTTGTTTCATCACTAAGTTCTTTTATTGTCCCTTATATGTGTCACACGATATCAAAATTATTTTACGATTATTTTAGAATCCGTCGCTTCGTTCAGTATTCAATGTACACTCTCGCCGTAAATATGTCATTTTGCTCCCTTGTGACACAATCTACTACTGTCTCACGCTTGCAGCCAAATCAAATTTTGCTCACTGTCTTTATACAGCAAAATCTGCCTGTTTAATGTGCTTAGGTAAGCATATATTTAACTACGTCAAGATTATAATAGTCAATAAAAACATGATTTCTTTAATTCGTAGTTGTGTAATTGTATTTACGCTCCCCGAGGGAGTCAAAGAAGTCATTTCACCCCATGAATATGTATGCGGGAATTTTTCCATTATCCCCCACCGCGGTTGGTGAATAAATTACAAACGAAATTCGCCCACTAAGTGTTTTAGTGCCCATTTATTGTCATATTTTAGCTTACGCCCAGGGGATGTAAAGTATTAGTGTTGGGGAAACAGAAAGTGTTTTGATAGGCTCATGTTTTTGAAACAAATTACCATTATGTTTAAAATAAGTTAATACACACATACATAACATCACGCCTTTATTCCCAGAGTGGGGTAGGCAGAGCTACAGAAATACCAACAACTCTAAAAAGACATGTTGATAATTCTATAACCACATTTTGCACAATCAGGCCAAGAAGTTTACTAGTGTTAGTGACAGGTTGCAAGCCCATCGCCTAACAGTACTACAAGCCCTTATTCCCTTAGTCGCCTCTTACGACATCCACGGGAAGACATGGAGTGGCACTATTCTAACCCGGCAACCACACAGGGCCATAATAAGTTAATAAATTTAAATATAAGGGGAAAATGCAAGATATATCGACCTAGTCCCAAACTAAAACATATATTGTCTTATGTATAGAGTTCACACTTAAATACATAGAGAACATCCATGACTTACAAACAAATATTCACACTAATAGAACATGCATGAAAATCAGAATTTGAGTTTTCATTGATACAATTTGGGAGAGAAAATAACGCAATACACTAAGTTCTGACCCGTTTATTAAGATTTTATATGTATAGAATCAAAACTTGTTAAAATTTTAAAACTTCCTCATTTTATTTAAGTAATATTTTAATTCAACGATATTGGCTTAAACGTAGTAATTTACGCAATAAATGCAAACTTCTTTATAAGGTCCTTATATTTTAAACATGAAACAAAAGCTGTGACGTCATTTCTGTCGTCTATTTTGTATAGAGCGTTTTTGCAGGGGCTGTGAACTATGGCTTTTAAAGCTTCATATCTTATGAAAACATTACACGACAATTATTTCTCGTATACAGTTATTCCAATCAATCAATCAATCAATCAATCATTTAATTGCGTTTCATGTTGTTCCTATCTTTCATTGAACTTTCCAGAGAGCATAAGAAATAAAATGCATGTTCCCTATTACACAAGTATTCGCCCCTACAAGCCTAGAGCTTCTTTGGGGCCAGATAATTATGTTTATTAAATTATTTTCATTGTTTTCAAAACTCGACTTTCATTTAATTTTTTCTTCCTCTCAATTCTACACTAACTTTTTAACTCGTTTATCTTCAAGTTATACATCTGAAACTCTTTCCCTAAAGTGTTTATCACAAGTGTTATTGTATTATGTTATTTATGGCAAATTAATCACTGTAGTCGCTCACTATATAGTACAGTTGGCTTGATAAGCAGCTGCACACTTTTGTACAGTCAACGTCAAAAGTTGATCAAAATCAACATTTCAAAACAGGTTCTAGCATGACGCCCCAGATATAACAGATTATAGGAAAGTGTCATTTTCAAATAAACATATACCTAATTAGTCAAAAGAAACTAATGTAATGACATAACATAACACACGGACTCAGAAGCAAAATGACAAATTAATATGTCAAAGCCAAGTAACACGATCCCATAACTTTTTCTTTACTGGAAACTTCAATAAAGGATAACGAAAGATTTTAAGCAGTGTCAGAAACGAGTAAGGCAGAATTTAAAAATGACTAAATGAAAACTATTCCGATTTACTATATAAGTACTTACGGCATAAAAAAAGGATTTATTTAAAATGTTTCCAAAAAAACAAGGGGAAGTAATAGGTACATAAAATAATCCTTGGCGGAAATGAGAGGTGTTAATATTATAGTCGTTTCGCGTGTTTGTCTAACGAATATAACGGACATTAGCCGAACGTCTGACTTGTATTTCGAGGTGGTCTTGAAAGGCATGAAGTCCCAAAAACCATAATACATAATGGTCATAATAATAATGGTTTTATTTCTGATTCCGTAAACATTTTAGGATTTTATAAAATGCCATTGTATATTAACCCTTTAGGTTAAGTTAGGTTTGTTTTATAACAATCCTGAAAAGTTTACGGTTTCATCATATATTATGACTTATTATATATTTTGAACTTAATACATTATGATACGTATCCGGAATTAAAACATACTAATTTTCAGTCTCTTTCTCGAGCGTGCGGGTTGTCATCATTTGAAAATAGACTTTCTTCAGTGATCAAGAACAAATGAAAGCAAACTAAAAACCGACGAATGCATGCCGTATAATCAGTTAATTACGAAAAGATTATTATCTGTTACTTAGTATCAACTAAGCTCGTTGTAAAAGGGATAAATATGTGATTCTGAAGAGTGTCTGTGTGTTTATTAGTGGCATTGTAGCACCTAAACGGGGGGATCGAATGGGAACGGGTTATAGGTAAAAGTAATTTAATCGGGATAGTTCTTAACTGGGCATTAATATGGTTCAAAGAGCTATGCAGACGGCGTAAAAGCCAGTAATATAATAGTATTAGATAAAGGGTTGAACAAACATGTTTACGTAACTATACAGATAGTTACGAAGTTCTCGGGTCTCGGACCCTCGGTTGTTTGCGGTTTTCTTATTATGATGTTTACTCTAAGATTAAGAGATGATTCTTGTTAATTGCTTAGTTGGATATATAAACCGTTTAATCGTGTTGCAGTATAGTAAAGATTTATCTTGAGATTTTAAAGTACCTGCAAATTATTATAGGAATCGAAAGGATTGTGCATTTTGAACACGTCAAAATATTTTTTTCAAATTCATTTTTCTTTACTAAAAAATACAAGAAATTGAAAATAAAACTAATTTTACCGATACTACAATCGATTACATATAATACCATAGGCAGTTTAGCGAGGAAAAAAAATGACATAATTTTTAATTTGACATTGACATATTGATACTTACTCACCGTATAAGCAAACCCAAGAAGCTTATATATGACACTGCAGATCGCACGACAAACAACGCCATGAAGCCAAGAAAAATGACCTTGAATGACGTCGCTTATATTTTTTGTCCCTCTCTTTTCTTCTTATAGAAAGGGATAAAAAACGTCGCTTATGTTTTTGTCCCTTTCTTTTCATCGTAAAGAAATGCCTCCATGCTAGTAATTTCACCAGTTGTCTTATACCCACGCTAGAAAACGACAATGTGAACACAGTAACAACAACAATGTTAAGAGGTCTGGATGGACCTTGCACAAAGTCCTACCACCACGAAATTATGATATACATAAAACGTAAAAGAAAAGTAACTCTTATATCAAACCATTCAAAACACTATATTTACGACACGGCTAAATAATAAGATAAAAAGGTTGATATTGCTGTATTGAGTGAAAATTATGAAGATTGTATCAATGAATTTGAATTATAAAATGAATTTTGTTTCATTTAAAATATACCATTATTTTAAGACATGTTTAAAACGGTTTAAATAATTATTTTTTGGTACTTAGTTCTGAAGTACAGTAGAATCCGTTTATTATGACTCCGCCTATATTGACCAACCGGTTATTATGACGTAATTACACCACGAAGTTTGGTTTTCATATAAAATTATTTATAAAAAAGTCGGATATAATGACTTCCCTTACAGTGACATGTCGCTTATTATGACCCATTTTTAATAAATTATGTCCGGTTATAATGACCGACATGATTCTTTACACCTCCGGTAATGTTTTTGTTTTGAATCTCAGTGAGTAATTGACGCTTGAAGGTCACGCATTGTTTTTTGTTTGTTACTGTGAAAAAAATGTCATCTCAACGACGTAAAGCATTTACAATTGAAGAGAAAGGTGCAATAATATGCAGATTAGAAAATGGAGAATCTAACTCATGTCTCGCAAAGGAATTTGGCGTGGGTCATTCGACAATCTCAATGATTTTTAAAAAAGGTTTTTCATTTCACAAAACGTTTTGTATGACGTCCGCTTATTATGACGTGTTTGTCAATTCCTTTCGATGTCATAATAAACGGATTCTACTGTATGTTTTAAGATCTTCTCTAGTTCATCGGGAAGAAAGTGTCAAAACATGTACCGAACAGATAAACGGACCCACAAGAAAGCTAATAAACATGGTAAAATCAATAAATAGAGTGAAAATACTGTCCGAGTGGGACTTTCTTTTTAAATCTAAATATTAGCATTTTGAAATAAATCTTTCCTGGCCGGTACAGTGCATCGGAAATTAGACAAAAAGCAAGCGACGCCGGCAAAAACGAGGACCGATACAGATTTACGAGCGTAGAAACTTATTTACCGTCTAGTGTGTAATAGTCTGCATCTGACTACAATTAGGATAGAAGGACTCGGATACCGGTTAAATTTTCAAATCATTATTTAACTTGACCCAAAACGTTTTCATTCCGGTTCCGTTTGCATAAACCGGTTTTCTCACCGGTTTTTGGAGTAAGCTTTATATAACGTTCTTTTCAAATTAACCGGTATCGAACTAAATAAACCTGTTAGCTCAGACGTGCGTCATGCACCATAAACAAGCGCCTTTTGGTTCCTCGACTCGCCGCTCGTGGATAAAGGATAAAGTTCTCAAAATGTTCGCGTTCCGAAATAAACCGGTAATAACCGGTAATTTTTAAACCAATTCTTAGCCCTGGCGGATGGACTGCTATGTTGATATTTTAAACCAGTTTGGACCTAGAAAAGATGCATTCGTTGCAAGTTATCGCTATCGAAAATGTATAGGATAACGCAAGCTGCCGGACAGTCGCTTCAAGCGCCCAGTTTACGAAAAGCGTTTACTTGCGTTAGCGGTAAGCGCTTCGACTTGGGGCCAAGGTCGACAAAACGAACGAAAGTTATGTTTAAGCTGAGATTAGTCTACGTAATTTTGCCATTTAATCTTGGATCAAGTATTTTCAATTGGGCCTAGCTTGTTCGTATACTTTATTTCTCATTTTATACCAAACTCAAAGTTAAATTTAATATCTTTTAATTTGTAATCGACGAAATCATAATAAAATAAATTCGTTCTCAATTGGTTTTGTTACTTCTTAAATCGACAAGTGACTTTAGCATTTTATCATTTTACTACTTTATTTGCGGTGCTGAAAGAAACTTATCTAGCAGAAAATCCAGAAAAAATATCAACATCATTGGTACTTGAGGTACCAGCGATTAAAGTGTTTATACCTACCAAAATCATCTAAGACGGCACCAAATGACTTAAAATTAAAATAACGAAGACGGAAGAAGTTCGAAATGTATCCATACAATTAGATGGTTATTTTTTGTCGCACAACAGAAAAGTTTAATACAAAATTTAATTGCGTGAGTTAGCCTGGCCAACTTTTGGACGGACAGAGGACGCTCGCAGCATTACCCCGTTGCACTGCAATGCTCAGACGTTGAGCAAAAAAGGAGGCTTGGTGGTTACTTAAACTGCATTGAACTGCAGCGTGTATAAACTGTAGTACCTACTGTGTACGTAAGTAAGTATTTAATTTATTCAGCGCAAACAAAATATGACAATATTATACAATGTGACAAAAGAAATAGAACAGGCAAGTTACGCTAAAAAAACACCCCTCAGTGATGTGCTGCAGCAAGCTGCAGCGCTGGTTTTCAGTGGTGCCTTGACTACATACTAGGTACTAAATTAAATCTATAAACTATTATTATTAAGTGGCTTCATACGATGCGACCAAAAATTACAATATTGCAAGCACTTAAAATTTAAAAACCGGGCAAGAGTTTTCACACACCCATAATATTTTTGAAAGATCTATCCAACGACACCCCACAATATAGGGTAGACGAGAAAAAAATACATCCCCACGCTACGTGTAGGGGAGGTACCATTTTTTTTCATTTTTTTTTATTGTACCACTTTGTTGGCGTGACTAATATGCATTTTCATGCCAAATTACAGCTTTCTAGTGCTAATAGTCTTTGCGCTAGGCTGCGGACGGACGGACGGACGGACATGGTGTAACTATAAGGGTTCTTAGTTTGACTACGGAACCCTAAAAACAGTACCAACATTAAAGAAATTAAACCTACGCAGAGTACAAAATTTGACTACATATCGCCTCAGCAGGAGGCGCCACTGCTGTGAACGACTACATCACTATACCTACCTATTATTTATTTATTCTGTGCTCGAATAGAATAACTGGTTACTAAAGCAAAATAATAATACTACGTGCATATTACGCTCATAAGTTCACATTTGTAGATTTGTTAAGTGTGTGCTCTATGCATTTGGTGTGTGTGCTTGCATTAAGTTCAGTATTTCGACGTTTCCTTTTTGGCCTACTTTGATAATACCGCTAATAAAATATCAAGTTAACTGAACCGTGCCATGGAGACGTCACATAAAAACATTCCATTGTAATTCATCGGTACCGAGGTTGAGACGGAGTCACGCCATGTTGGCGAGGTTTTATGTTTGAGTTGTAGTAGATGATATTTCAGTAGCCAAATAAGTAGTCAAGACTTTAAAAATGTAACAAAATACTGTGGACAAAAAATCAATATTTTTTACGAGTATACTGTTACCAATTGGTTTAGAAAAATGCAACAATAATGTTAACACAATGCAATAGTGTTTGTATTCTAATCAAATCACGATGATGAAATAAAAAAATAAAAGTCGTCATTCTTTATTAATACTTTAAGGTAAATTAAACGTGTCAGAGTTATTTTAATATTCAATAATTTGGTTTTATAATCCGTTGATATAAATTATGATAAAACCATTTGGTCGAGTCAAGATTTTCTGTGTTATTTTTTTATTGATTGCTTGGATGTTAATCTTTTACTTGCTCTAAAATCTTAGTAAAACGGAACGTACAGTCACGGACTTTAATTAATCAGCTATTTGCCACTGCTCATATTTTAGCCATGTAATGCAATCGGGTTATTGAAACGTTACCATAGCAATCCTTTGGTAACGACCATAAAAAACTGAGTTCAGTTTGGACCAATAGTGACTGTTGTTTAAACGTGGTCATAGCAACCATATTAAACGACCAATAACGACTGTGTTCAGTAGAATAGCAGATTAGGCGTTGTAACTTGACAGACATGCAATTTAGTGCCTTTGGGTGATGTCACTCTGTTGTCTGGTTGGTAGATCTGGGTCTCAGGTTAGCCAACCGTTAATATTGCATGTCATTTTGTTCTTCTATTACACGAAGACGTGTGAATTTCCTTATCTCGATATACGAGTAAAACCGACTGAAACCGATTTGCATTACACGGCTAAAATATAAACAGTGGCAATGGCTGATCAATTAAAGTCCGTGACTGTACTTGTGTTAGATTTGACGCAGCTGTCAACAAAGGCAGCGTTTGTTGTTTTAGGAACACAATCAATCATATCTGTTTATTACATTTCACACACTAATTGCTAAAACGAATGGCTCTCAAACGTAACTTAGTACACCTACCATGAAAGATGAATCTGTCCTTCTCGCACATGTTCAATACTGTAAGGGACAGAGCATTCGACTCGCTAGCGAGTACGGTCGCTCATAGGAGTTGAGAGCACAGCTAAGTTAGCTAACTATTTCGTTAATTACAAACTTAACAACAACATAACCACTATATAGATAATAACCCACCAATATTACGACGCTCCGTATTCTCAGCTTATACGTTCATGCACCTAACAACAAATTACACAAAGATACAAACGCAATATTTGTATAGCAACCCTATATGCCATACGTTTGTTTTACCTAAAACAGTCTCAATTGCTCAGTTCCTCGTAGACAACCAATTGATAACTGGTATTCTTCTAGGAAAAAATATTCCTTCTTCCTAACTTGGTTATCAAACAGGAAAGTTTTCTAAGAAGAAAAAAAACCTGTTTGATAGATAACCGAGTTAGCTAGGAAGAATCATGTCTTCGTCGTAGAAAACCTATAAAATACTAGTTTCCTACGAGGAAAAAATAATCCTGTTTAATAACCGAGTTAGCTACCAAGAATTATATTTTCTAGTAGAATATCAGTTATCAAACTCGGTTACCTACGAGGAACAAGGGCACATTCCATAATTATGTATAATCGTACTGTGAACCATCTGACCGTATTCCAAGATATAGGCTCTGCCTTATGACATGTTATTTTATTTAGACAAATATATATTATTTTCATACTTAAACGAACCTACCTTTTCATGAAATCTAAGAACCTTAACCTCTTGAGGCCCATCGTACGCATACCGGGAAATTTGAATCTACCAGCAAGGAAATAAAGTTCAGTTTTCTTCGCTCTTCAAAGGCCATTTTCAAATTTGAAACAAATCAAAATGAACTTTATGTTCATTAAAATATAGTTGAAACTGGCTTTATTAAAAAAAACGCGTCCAAAACAATCTATCCACGTAGGAGCCATAGAGCCACAGGCAGAAATACTAATACAAATATTATAGAAGATTCATCAACAAGAGACTAAAGTAAGCCATTATTCCACGAGATATTTGTCAACTCGAGCAAAGCGAGGGTGGATGAAGTTCGAGAGCCATTATGTTTTTTTAGTCTCGAGTTAAAGCGTTTTTTACTTTGATTGCAAGAAAATATAAAAGTTTTTTTTATCAAACAACACGAGACATTTAGCAACCGGAACAAATAGTTCGTCCGAGTGTCATTTTTAAGATCTCTACCCGTCACTGTAATAAGAAAGAGACAAAAACAAGGTTGCTTTTGGGGTTAGAACGTAACAAATATCCCATAGACAACATATCCGAAACGAAGACCTCGGCGATGGAGGTTGTAGGCCCAGCCCTAGCCTGCCCTCCCCCAGCTCCACCGTGCACTCCGACGACAAGGGCGACATCATCAAATGGCAACACGTATCTGGCTGCTTGTGGTTTTCCAAGGCTTTTACTTACAAGTAAATTAAAAAGTAAAAGTACTTTAGTCCCTAGGGATTAAAATTTCACTTTAGTTCATAGGGATCAAATGGGTCGCTTTAGTTCTGCTGTACATGCCTATTATGAGTCATTTAGAGCGTGTGGAGTGAAAAATTTATAACATCCCGCTATCCATTCTTCCATCTACCGCGCTGCACTGAATACGTTTGTCAAATGTTTTATTTGTTTCTTTTGCCGATTTGTTGTAGTAAATAAATTCCGCCACCGCATATTTCTATGCGACCTGCGACCGAAATGATTTATACTCCTTTACAAATCCTTCTGTCCTTTTGTAAATAGAGCTTATCCCGGATATACGGTTGGCAAGAACGCACAAATTATGAAGAATATAAATAAAAAAGGACTGGTTTGGACAATGGATATGGTTTTTCTTTCCTTCTTATAAATGTATTGATAAGTAGTAAAATATTTAAATATAAATTAATTATTATTTGAGGAGCCCGTGTGGTTGCCGGGTTAGAATAGTGCCACTCCATATCTTCCCGTGGATGTTGTAAGAGGCGACTAAGGGAATAAGGGCTTGTAGCTTTGTTAGGCGATGGGCTTGCAACCTGTCACTAATAAATACACTAGTAAACTTCTTGGCCTGATTGTGCGAAATGTGGTTACAGAATTATCAACAAGTCTTTTTAAAGTTGTTGGTATTTCTGTAGCTCTGCCTACCTCACTCTGGGACTAAAGGCGTGATGTTATGTATGTATGTATGTATTATTCAAGGACAAACTCCCATAAAATACTTGGACGCCTTAACAAGATGTTTTCGGCCAACATTTTCGTTATAGAGAATGGATTGACGTAAGCTGCTGGACGATCGCGTTGAGCTTCTGTCAATTCGATATCGTCACAACTTTGAAAAACCAGACAAGAGCATGTTGGAGCATGCTCAGTATATAATAGCGTTTCAAAGCCGTTAAGTACTACAAACATAAAAACCAACAAGTAATAACTAATTTTCTATTTAAAGTCAATTGGTGCCGTCTTAGATGATTTTAGTAGGTCGCTTTACTTTAATCGCCTGTATCTCAAGAACCAATGATGTCTTCTTAGTCGTGATAGTTTTCTTTTAAAATTGGTTATAAGTTCTTTCATTTATTTATTTTTTCAGATTTTTTGCATTTGTAGTTTTGGCTGTAGGGGGGGGGGGGCGGACACAGTCAAACAAAAATTACCAGTTTAAAGCTTAATATTTTTATAAACGGTTTGCTTAATCGAAAAACTGACCTTACAACTCCGTAATATTTTTGAAAGACCTATCCAACGATACCCCACACGATGGGGTAGAGGCCAAAAAAAATACATCCCCATGTTATGTGTTACGGGGAGGTAAATTTTGTTTTTACTATTTATTGTACCACTCTGTTAGCGTGACTTATATACATTTTCATGCCAAATTACGGCTTTCTAGTACTAAGAGTCTCTGCGCTAGGCTGCGGACGGACGGACGGATGGACGGACGGAAGAATGGACGGACGGACGGACATGGCGAAACTATAAGGGTTCCTAGTTTGACTACGAAACCCAAAAAACCTCGTATCTCATTATTTTGTGACGTACGATTTTAAAGTTAAACATGGAGATAAATAAATTTAAACTCACGAAATGTTATTTTAGAGCAGGGACGATATAATTTGACAGTTTTCTAAAATCGTTTATTTTACCGTGAAGCATTTCATGGCCTTACAGTCGTTCTGAAACATGTATACAGTTTTGCATCTCACTTCAATGGAATAAGGTCGGAAAGTGTGTACATATCTTAGAACTCGACTGTACGAAATGAATATTAAAACTAGATAACGATGTCACATTCTTGAGATGAACTGCTAAATTATATAATTAATACGATTTAGGAGAAAACTTAAAAAAGCATATAAAACGCAATAGGTTTTGACCCGTTTCTTAAGATTTCATAAAAAAAAAAAAAAACTTCTATTATGGTTCAAATAGTTTTTTTCGGTACCTCATTTTATTTTTGTAGTATTATTGGCTTAAACAAAGTAACTTCTGAAATAAACGCATATTTCTTTATATTTTCCGTATTTTTTCAACATTGAACAAACAGCTGTGTCGTCATTTTGTATTCAGGGTTTTTGTAGGGGGTCTGAGTTATTGCTTTTCAAAGCTTCATATCTTATGAAAAAATAACACGACAATTGTTTCGCGTATACAGTTATCCTTCTCTTTCATAGCACTTTCCAGAGAGCGTAAGAAAAAAGATGCATGTACTATTCTATTCTATAATCTATACTATAATCTATTGGAATTCCGGTCGTATTCAATCTTCATAAATCTGGGCCTCTATTCAACTGCGTTATAACGCTATCGTGTTTGACGTGTTTTAGAATCGTTTATGTCACAGTCGCCATTATTGTAAATGACATAAGAGTTATGAAAACGCTGACAATACGGAAACACGTCAAATACGATATCGTTTTTACCGTGTAGAATCTGGGCCCGGATTGAGACCTCTACGTCTAAACTAAAGTACTAAGTGCTGCTGTTGTAAATAGCATCTTTGTTCTGCAGAAGAGGGCTATTCGTGCTGTCTACAAGATGGGCCAGAGAGACTCGCTTAGAGATAAGTTTAAAGAAATTAATATATTGACCATGCATAGTCAATACATTTATGAAAACATTATGTATGTTCATAAAAACATCGCTAAATTTAGAAAGAACTGTGACATACATAATGTTAATACCAGAAATAAACATAAGCTCGCAGTGCCCTTCACGCGGCTCCATAAAATAAAAAACTCTTTTATGGGTAATTGTATTAGGTTCTATAATAAGGTCCCAAGTAATGTTACTGAACTATCAGTAAATAAATTTAAGAGTTACGTTAAGCGTAAACTAATTTCTAAAGCATATTATAGTATTAAAGACTATATTAATGATAACAATGCTTGAGACTGAATTGCTTGTAATAAAATGTCTAAACAGGACTAATCCTTACGACAAAAGGTTGCGAACGTCGAAAAAAAAAAGACATCCGACAGAGTTTCTTACAGGTTCTTCTCTGATCGGTCGCGATTTGAACCTGCAGTCAATTTAGGCTAAGTCGCTACTATGACGTTTCAAAAGAGTTAATTATTTGTAAACCTACTTGAATAAAGATTATTCTGATTCTGATTCTGATTCTGAAACAAATAACCGTATTTTTTCTTTAATCAACTTTGTAGCTTATTAATACCTACACCTACGTAGCAATTCATACAAATTTACCCAAAATTTTAAGTAAATTAAAACCAAAACAAAAACTATCACCAATTAAACCAGATGATGATATTAATGCGATTATCCGAATCAAAAGCGAGAATCAAGCGGATTCAGAAACATATTTAAAATATTGCTGCATAAAGAATATTCGGCAATGTTATTCGTTCTTTTTGCAGTGTTATGCTGAGTTATGGTCAAGGGGTATTGAATTATCTGGTAAAATATACGGCCATATTTTTTCGCTCGACGATATTTTGCGGATTTGGAAAGCAAAATGATTTGGGTAAAGGCTGGGTTTTATCAATAGCATTCGAATTGAAGCTATTAGAAAAGCGGTCAAGTGCAAGTTGGACTCGCCCATGAAGTACCGTAGCAGCAAGATGATTTATGACGTAATAAAAAAAAACTATTTACTAGATCTCGTTCAAACCAATTTTCGGTGGAAGTTTGTATGGTATAATGTACTTCATATATTTTTTTTAGTTTTATTATCCTCTTATTTTTGAAGTTACAGGGGGGCACACATTTTACCACTTTGGAAGTGTCTCTTGCGCTAACTATTCAGTTTAGATTTTATTTTTATTACAAACGTCCATATCATTTTTGAAGACCACATAGATAACCCACAAGTATGGGTTTGATGAAAAAAAAAAAATTTAGTACGGGGAAGCACCAAAATTTATTGTATTTTAAATTTGTTTAAAAATCTTAATGCGGTTCACAGAATACATCTACTTACCAAGTTTCAACAGTATAGTTCGTATGATTTCAGAAAATAGTGGCTGTGACACACGGACGGACAGACAGACACACAAGACGACTCCATAAGGGATCCGGTTTTTGCCATTTGGCTACGGAACCCTAAAAAGGAAATTGACTAATGTTTGATTTGAATGATTAGTTTATATAAAAAGTAATTTTGTATCGTTAATAGGCCGGGTAGCAGAAAATGTTATCAAGATAAATTAAGAAGTAGGTAAAATTCCAAAAACTATGTGAAAAGTTTAAAGGCAACGTACGTTTGAATGTTTTAAAAAATAATTTATAACAATCCTTATCAGGTTTTAAATTAGAAATAGTGTTTATTTATTTGACAATGATGTTATTATAGAAGATCAATTGGTCAGGTCGCTTATACAATAGCAAACATAACATCCGAAGGCGCTATTAATTAGTTCTGACGACACGTTGGCCAAGTCGGTAGTGACCCTGCCTTTAAAACTAGGAGATCAAATCCCGGTAAGGGCAGATATTTGTGTAATGGGCACGAGTATTATAATTTGTTTCTGAGCCTTCGATGTTTTCTATGTATGTTAGTATTTATTTCGCTATGTACTTAAGTAAGTTTATTGTTGTCTAGTGCCCATAGCACAAGCCTAGAGCTTAGTTTGGGACTAGGTCAATTTGTGTGACTCTGTCTCGTGATTACATTTAATTATGGTATTATTTATTAGTTAAACCACATCTTGTCAAACATCTTTGTTATATCAACAAAACCTTGCTTAAATAATGTAAAATCATAGGTTTTCAAACTTAAATGGCAATCCATCTCATCTCAATCCGCTAACATCTTAAGTTTATGAAGCAAAAATCTCATCAGCAGCATCAAATATAACTATACCTCCCCGGTTTTCCAATAGACTAACTTTTGATTGGGCACATCTCGCTCGGTTATTCGCAATAACTTTAACTCCCCTAAAAAGTGGGGAAAGTGGGGCTTGGGGCGACGACCCAGAGATTAGGTGTGGGATTGGGGGAATATTTGAAAAGTGCCCTTTAAAGGGAATAGACTAGTACGCGCTGATTGAATAGGAGGAATAGCCCTAATACGATATCATAAGTATTAATAGCATGTTAATCGAAAATACTGATAGTATTTGTAAAATTGCTAAAGACGTTGTATCGATATATTCATCAACACTGAACAATGAACTTCAAATCAAAGTTTTTAAGCAGAATAATAAAAATGTACACACAAATGCACGTATCACAATAAATCGCAGGTTACTTTTCATGTGTCTTCTCCTCTCTACCCATATCTCGTTTGGTGGCTCAGGTCTTATTCAAGACATTACCAACAGCTATAAAATTTTGCAACACAAGCAATGAACAACAAAATTCGATCCAAGAACATTGCCTTTTAGGGTTACAGTAAAATAAGCAAGGAAATCACAAAATGATTGCAGAATGAAATGGTTTTTTAACCCCCAAAACGTCTTTGCCCCGCTCCTTCTAGTGACGCGTCGGAGCATTTTGTACGGCATTGCCCATTATGGGGCGACGATATACGAAATTTCAATAAAACTCAATAGAAGGGGTTGATCTGCGAGAATTACTGAATAAAGCTTCCCCGAGGGGTTAGGTGGTGTTTAATAATGTCACAAATTTCGTTATGTAACGAAAAAACTAGAAGTTTGCCTAAATTCATTAAACATAAAGGGTTACAAGTTATTTATCCAATGCAGTATGCATGCAAATACTGGGTTCAATTACTAACAGTAGATTTCTTCTTCTTCTTCTTAAACAATAGATTTCTTATTGACATGGACCTATTTACAATACCGCGGTCAGTTTAAAACATCTGTATCAAATTTGTACAAGCAGTCATATTTAACTGTTATAGTTTTATTGATGTTATAATATACTGGGTGATTTTGGGGTCATGATCCGGAATGGCCAAAAGTGAATAAGATGGTCATACTGAACAGCTGTTCCACACATTAACGGTGAATTAATTGAGAGTTAATGCATGACACAGCTTTTTTTTTGGCGATTTCGTGGTTAGTCCCTTCGGAAAAGTTGTTCAGTATGATCATCTTATTCACTTTTGGCCATTCTGGATCATGACTCCAAAATCACCCAGTATACATTAAGTCCAAGTGTCAAGTCTAAGTACTTTGCGTGCTGTATTTTTATCTTAAGTATCTTTTGTGTTCATAGCATACTCGTACCTCAGGGTTATCGATATGGGAATGATTTGAGAAAGAGTAGAGTTAAACAGATAGATTAGTCTGAAAAAAAATATGCCGAATTGGATACTTTAGTTTTACTAACAAGCCTTATGTTATGAGATAATAATGAAAATAACCTTAATTAATTACATGCAGTCAACTTAGTAATAAACTATTAATATTTTGTATATATTTAGAACCGTTATGCTACAGCGCCTTGCTCTAAATAACGATATTTCTACGTCTGCTGTTGTAATAGGTACGACGCATATATAAATTTCTTTAAGAAAGCAACTGTTGCACGAAGTGTTTGCGATTGCAGTACTATTTTTTATCTTTGTAACAAACTGTTCATGATTTTTAGTGTGCTATAGCCAGAATTCTTATTTAAAACCAACTTAATTAATTAATTATTCATTAGGTAGACACCTGCTACAGTACATTCTCATTCTTTAACTGATGTCAAACATTCCCGCACCGAAAAACCTAGGGTTTGGTTCATAGTGAGATATATTGTCGGAAGCGTCTATATCTATATTACCTATTTACCAATTAAGTATTGTATGTTTCTGTGTTATCTCCTAAATAAATAGCTAGCATGTACGCAATAAAATTCGTCTTTAGCTACTTTTAGCCTAACAGAAATAAATATTATCCTTATCTCGTGTAGCGTTATTCTGCAACGTCCGTACCGCTATGCTAAATACTGCTGGTAAAGTGACACATTCATTATAGAATTACGCCACCCCTAGCGCAGCGCTTGATGCATCACACTACAACCGCCGTATCTATTTTACGTTTCGCGTTGTCACTCGCGAAGCACGTGTCGCGCTAATTAAACGGCCTTATAAAACAACACAATCGAGAAATCAGAGCCAGGTTTCCTGCAGTGCATGCACATTGCTGCTCACGTGTTCTATTTGAGAGAAGCCAGCTAAACCTGGAATTGTAAATGCTCCTCGAAATACCATCCGCGGGGAATTAATTCGCAACCTGTCACGGAATGGCCAAGTAGGTTTGGTTGTGACACTTCAAAGCCTGCATATCTTTGAAATAGTAAGTATAGTGTGACACAGTAAATGTTGTCCTAGGATTGCAGCTTTGATGTGAACAAATTTTAGGCACAGTCTTTATTCCATTTTATTTTTTCTTCATGAGTCAAATATCTTTTAGAACCTAGTTAAGAACTATTCCGATTAAATTTGGTTTTTTTAAAACGTGTCTGAATCAATTCATTTTTGAAGAAGCTGGCGCAGGGGGTTAAATATAAACCTTTCAGTCTCGTGGTATGATCGCAACTGTATCATTCTTATATCGTTTCAAAACGTTTCATTTCCATCGGTAGTTTAGTTTGCCAACACGCGGTGCCGAGGGATCGCGGACAATTTGATGCGTGAATGTTCCGATCAGCCCGTGGGGATGGATTAGCATATACCTCTCGACGTGGATTAACTTCTATATTGTTCATAGCTGTCGTTTTAAGATGGGTATGTAGCTATATGTACGAGTACCCTGTAGATCGAACACGAGCATATCAATCGTTAGTGATGTTCTAATACACTTATGAGTAAGTTGGGCATGTTAACTCACGAAATTAAATTTTGTATGAAACTTTTCCGTTGTGCTACAAAAATTTGCCATACGATCCGACAAATTGTAAGAATACTTTTCGTCGCACAGCGGAACTTTTTTCGCCTTCGTTTTTTGTATAGTTAACTACGGTTAACTATGATCCAACTATTTGGTTCGCAAACAAATACCTAAATGGGGTTGCTATCCTAACCGCTATACATGTTATGTCGATGACAAAACTTCATGTAATAGAAGGAAAATGGTCGAGCTCGAGCTACTGGGGGACGATTTTTGATTTTCAAGCCCTCGAAAGTTTCACTCAAATGTGAGTAAAAACGGTGAAACCGCATTTTTAAATATGAGGCCACAGCAAATTTTAAAATCGAGTGGTCCACTCCATTTGTTTTCAGTTCTATAATTAGTTTATTTTTAATGTTTTATTTTCGACAAACTTTAAATACCTATCATAGACAAAGAACCTCGGCGGCGTAAACATTACATTTAATAGTTTTAAATAGGGTTAAGTTTTTGGTAAACAGTATTAAAAACACTGAAAGTGCACATAAATAATAATATTATCGCCAAAATAACAATTATAAATTAGATCGTTCGTTTATTTATATATAAAATATGATTAAAAAAAACCGGTAATCCTCGACTTCCTGCGTACAACGAAGCACGTGAATATATTAAATCAATCACTAGCTTTCGTGTGTGGGCTTTCAAATATACGGGATAATTGTTTCATGCGAAAATAATTGTGACATATTTTGTGTGCTAATAATTATTTTATATCACTCGACTTTAATTTCGAGCACTCGAAACTCAAAAATCGCCTCACTGTTGTTTGTTTACAGATGAGTGCTTCAAAAATAAAATGAAATCATTGAATGGGCTAGATTATCCGCTATTATTTTGGTCTTAAACATAGATTTGTTAGGTGAATGGTTATTGACAAGTCTTACCATGAATTTTCACGTTTTGGCTTAGTAGGTTAAGGGTTGGAATACCTGGTAAGGTTTTTTATGGCATGGAGAAGGTAAACGAGCCCACGTGCCACCTGATGGTAACTGAGATCTGTTACTCATAGAAAGTTTTATTCTCCAGACTACAATCCGAAGACTGCAATCCTGTGTCCGTCAATAAGCCATTTATCATAGGCGTAAATTTTTTGTCACCGGTCAATTTTTAGTGAGCTTTGGCCATGGAATGAGATTAAAAAATCGCTCCCTATTATGAAAACAACAGTAACAATATTGATTAAAATATTAAAGCTTTTAAATATGGTAAACGCGAGTAAGTAACTTAGTTCGACATACCCAGACTAAACCCTGTTCGCAATTTTCGCGCGTACCAGTAGTAAATTCAAACTGACAATTCCACCGCCTAAGTTCTGAAGTTAACGCAGTTAAAATGTAAATACTTATTTAACATGTTCTATATCCTATCGCTGTTTTGACTTCTTGTTTTACGTGTGAGCTTTGAAATGTGTACGGCGCGCTTTAAATAAATTGCCACACAAAAAACATGCACCTAAATGCAAAATGCAATGCTTGTTGTCAAAAACAAAACCTTCCTTCTGTAAAAGCGGGTAAAAACAACAAATAATAAAGGGATTGAGTAGAATACAACGAAAACCAATTGGAATTAGACTCGATTAAATTCCCGATATTCAATCCATCATGTAGGAATTCTAAATCAACAAATTCAGCACTGAATCTAATTCGAGATCACATCGTGAAAACCTATCTCCTATTTAATTGAGAGCATACTGCTTGCGGATACATAATTTTGAACTGGATATGTCACTATTTGGTTTAGTTTTCTATTTGCTTATAGCTAGCCAAAATACAATTTAATGGAAAACTTATTTGTGGTTTTTATTTTCCAGATTATTTTGTGAAGAATAATGAAACATATAACATATTGCAATAGCTCGAATGTGCTATTACAATTATAATATTAGTCAGTGAATTATCTTTGCCCTAATCTTGTTTTTCGTGTCATAAATATATTTGATAAAAGCATACCTAATTCAATTACGAGTATGAATGGAGGTTCTGTTTCCCACAACAATTATATTAAATTACTACAATCAAGCTTTCTTAATCTCAAATTAATTAACTAAAATTAAATTAAATTAGAAACTCGAAACTTTTAAACACTGTTTTCACAAGATACATTTTTGTTCTCATAGCAGCGGCAAGTTGAAATAATTTTCCAGAATCTTGGGCAGAGTTCTAAGAAATTTCCATTTAATTTAGTACAATCAGCAATTTGTTCCTCAAGCTCGTCCAGAAATTCTAATCCCATACAAACACAGTAACATCAAATGCAGCGCCAGGTAAATTGTTAGGATACCCGGCTTTGGTGCTAAGCCAGAGATGCATGCGCAGTGCATGCTGTGTCGTGTTGCAGGCATACCGGGGATGATAGCAGCTAGAGATGCGAAGAATTACTTATGCATTAAGTTACGCTTAGGCAAGACAGGTTGTGTTTGAAGGTATGGTTTAGTCAACCAGTACGGAATTCCACAGGGTATTGTTCTAGGTACCGTGAGTTTAGTTTATTAGTTTTTCAGCGTGCTTATACAATTTTTTTTTGTAAAATAATGATTTTTAAAAGTTACATGTTTACATTGACATTATATTTAAAAGCGCTTTAAAAGGCAATTGCATTGACTGGATTGTTTTGTTGTGTTGCAAAAAGGAAGAATTTAGAATTATTTTGCTACAGAAAGTACTTAGATCGCTAAAGCTAAAGCTATTGATAAAGCTAATCTATTTAATCTATTATTTATACAGGAACAAACCTCATTCTATTCTCATGAGGTATTCAAAACCTGAGCCCTAGTGGGTGTTTAACAAGATTATAATTTACAATCTGCCAAACTTGGCCGCATGCGAGCAACACAAACTTTCCTCATGAAAACTCGCAGTGTTCGGAAAAGAATCGTAGTTGTAAAGTGATTTTCAGAAAATTTCCAAGCATCCTTTGGAAATTTTTAAGAAGAGTACGCTCCCACGAAGATAAACTTGTGAGTTGCCAGTGTTCTTTTTGAGAATCGATGGATTCAATCAATAAAGTTTGCTTGAGTTTTCTAGCGGTCTCTGCAAAATTAGGTCTTTGTGATAATGTAAAAAATAGGAAAGTAACGCCATTATAACGCGATCAATGTTTTTACTGTCATATTAAAACATCTCACTGTGTATTGTTTTTTGAATAAATTAAATTTACAAATAAATGAAAATGCTCAGAATGTGCTTAAATAATATTAATATAGTAGTACCTAATAAGATTAAATAAATATTTGTTTGTTTGACACCAACCAGTGGTATGTGGAAACTCATTAAGATCAAAACATGCTTTAATCTTTAATGGAATACTGTCATAAAATATTACTAAAATATAATATTTTAAAACAAGGGTAAGTACTAATGTTAGTGTTTAATTGGTTTTTAGTGACTTATAAGTGAATATTACTTTGATAACTTTGCACATATATTTTTAAACATTTTGGAATTTTATGAAAAGATATTTTGTTTCTCTGTTCCACTTTATAAAAAACAAAATTTTATTTACCAGTTTTAAGGAAATCAGTTAGTAAAAAAAAATCTACATCTCAAATTCGGCCTTTAAAGTTCCGTATGTGTTAGAGTTTAAAGACCCGCGGCGTCCGACGAACTTCGCTCGCCGCTTTCAAGCGGTTTACCTCCAATGAGAAATTCACGCCACCTCGAAAGAGTTGCATTTGTTAGTATAAGAGCCCCGTTTTTGAACTTGATCGTTGGAGTGTTGAGTTCAGTGTATTCTATAAATATTAGAGTAGAGTGTATAGAAATGGCAAGAATGGGCACCTTCAAGTAGACAGGCATTAGATTTTGAAATAATTGTAATCTTTTTGTGAGGGCGGTGCTTCATTATTGAGGGAAGTTATACAGGGTGTCTCATTAAAATCGGTTTGTATGGCAAATTCTGAAACTATAAGACACACGAAGATCTCTTCTTAGGAACTATGTCATCGATTTCGATAAGAAAAAAATCGGCATTCATACATTTATAAAAAAACCTGATATCAGCTCGGGAATCGAACCCTATTTAAAAAAAAAACTTACACTAGGTATTTCTACTTAGATATCGATAGTGGTCTTAAGCAGTTAATGGCTCCATGAAACATGATGTCTAAAATTAATAAAATGCATTGTTTTCACATACTTTAATTTGTTTTAGTAGGTGTTCGAAGTGACCACCGTTACAATATTCAACAAGACAAGTTCAGGCATGTAAAATTGTCGCTACTTAAATAAACGCCTACTAAAATAAATTAAATTAAAGTATGTCAAACAATTAATTTTAGAAATCATGTTTCATAGAGCCATTTACTGCTAAAGACCTACGCAATCGATATCTAAATAGAAGTAGTATAAGTGGCGGTAGGACCCTGTGCAGGGTCCGTCCGGATCGCTACCACCATCTTATCCATTTAACACACGCCAAGCAACAGTGTTCGCGTTGTTGTGTTCCGGTGTGGGGATAAGACAACCGGTGGAATTACTAGCAAAGAGGCATTCCATCTTAGTCCTCAGGGTTGGCAACGCATTTGAGGTCTTAGGATTATAGTCTTGAGAATTCAAATGTCTATGGGTTTCAGATTCCACTTACCATCAGGTGGCCTGAGTGCTCGTGTGCCTTCTCCTTTACATAAAAAAACAACCGGGTTCGATTCTTGAGCTGAGTACAGATTTTTTTTTAATGTATGAATGCAGTTTTTCTTCTTATTAAAATCGATGGCATGGTTCCTAAGAACAGATTTTCGTATGTCTTATTGTTTCAGAATTTCCCATACTGACCGATGTAAATGAGACACCCTGTATATTTATTATGTTGATACATACAAGGTCTTGGAAGCTTGCAAATCCAGTGTACTTACTTTTAAACATTAAATTTTAAAAGTGAATATAAAATCCACTCAATTTGCCAAAGGGTCAGCAAATGGTCACGAGCTATCAAACAAAATTAAGAGCAAATTCTCAAGTCGAACGCGACTTAACTCCGAATTTTATACCAACTCTAGTCGCTAATGGCGTCCGTTGCGAACAAAAACTCGCTTGATTAAAATCGTTTGTCGTAATAAAAGGAGCACTAAAAAGTTACAACCGTACGAAACGGAACCGGTAGGCCCGTAAAATCGATCAATCCGATACCGATCAAGTGAGAGGAGGACAAAATTTTAAGCATAGAGCGTGAGATTAGGCCCGAGCTGTTTTAATTTACTACTTGGAATTAGACGCGAAATATTAAATTGACGGCAAGCTTGCCGTCGGGGCCGTCTTATGCCAAATGAGCCGTGAACGCTGCCGCGTATATTTTATTAGCCACCCCCTGTGACGTGTCCCCCACACTACCCCCTATTTACATTCACGACAGAGCCAACGGCGTGTGAAATTTTATTTCTTCGACAATCTGAGATGAGATTAGCTGTAAATTGAGTTTATGATGGAATCAAATATGCATGCCCCGCGCCCGCCCGCGCCCCGCCCGCGCTTCGTTCAAGCTTGATCGCGCCCATAAATTCGGTATTTGCCTTTTTACTCTCACTACTTCGTTGTCGTGGATGTTCCGGTTGTGAGTAATATTATTTGAAACGCCTCATGACCCTCTCGCCTTTCGTAATTTTTAGCAGTAGAGATTTCAATTTGACGTACACTCGACTGCAAAATTTAAGAAGCGGTCTATATTTTTCGTGAAAGATATCTATGAAAAGCTTAACGCGAGGACAGGGGCTGTATTCTTGGTATAACCATATTATTGATTATGACTCGTTATTTTTTTTTAACTCGGCCGCCGTAACTTTGACAATACAATACCATGTTAGCAGTATTGTAACAAAAAGTGCTATTTTAAGGGGTGATAACCACTGTTTTGTATGATCCAATGCCATTTTATCCAGTACTTACCTAACAGAAAGTACAAATTTATACTTTTTTATTATGTTAATTAGAAGGCACACGAGCACTCAAGCCACCCGATGGTAAGTGGAAACTGAGACCCATAGACTCAAGACTATAATCCTAAGACCTCAAATGCGTTGCCAACCTTGAGGACTAAGATGGAATGCCTCTATGCTAGTAATTTCACCGGTTGCCTTATCCCCACACCGGAACACAACAATGCGAATACTGTTGCTTGGCGGGTGGTTAATGGATAAGATGGTGGTAGCGATCCGGACGGACCCTGCACAGGGTCCTACCACCACTAAAACGAATACCAAAAATGGTTTACAAATTAAACGATTGATAACATATCTTTTTTCGCCTTTTTGTGATCTCATATTAACTCCAAAAAACGAATACCAAGAATCCGAGAGAAAGCTTTCAACTTTCGCAAACAAGTTTTTTTTTCATTGAAACATTTTCAATTTTCAGGCATTAACTCGTAATCCTCTGTATGGATTCGAAATACGTTCGTGGAGCCGCGTCGTTATTCTTCGAGGCTGTATAGCACGACTCATTTTTTTTTAATTGAAAATACTTATATTATTCAACCAGTTAAATGAGCGACATTTTTTTTACGTTACTTTTGTAAATATTTCTTAAACACGTAAATAATACCCTGTGTGGTTGCCGGGTTAGAATATTGCCATTCCATGTCTTCTTCTTGTCAACCAATTGTCATAAGAGGCGACCAAGGGAATAAGGGGTTGTAGTTCTGTTAGGCGATGGGCTTGCAACCTGTCGCTTAATACACTCGTTAACATTTTAACCTACTTGTGCATGTGGTTACAGAATCAACAAGTCTTTTTACAGTTGTTGGTATTTCTAAAGCTCTGCCTACCCCGCTCTGGGAATGAAGGCATGATTTTATGTATATATGTATGTACGTAAATAAAAAAAATACAATTGAAACGCTTTTAAAAATATCACAAAAGCTATTTGAATAATATATTCCCAGTTATTTTAACGGCTTAGGACCGTTATTTACTCCCTAGAACTTTTTTAGCGATGTCCTTTTTTTAACAAAGTATAAGAAAGTAATAACTTTAACTGTCAGAAAATATCCGAGAATTTGTAAAACCTGCCCTTAAAATGCTAATTAATATTGGATAAGAAGACGACTCCTATCAAAAAATATATATTTACCAAACAAACAGCTTAACTAAGCCTGGCATCAAATAAAAATAAAAAGTTGTACATCAACAGCCTATTGATTTCACGTGTAACAACGGCCGTAGACCTAAAAAGCTATTAGAGGCGATGTCAAAAACATCCCCTTTCCATCGGCACGTAAATTATTGCATCGTGACGGTGCCAGTTCCGGCCCTTCCGAACGCTGCCACGCGTAGAAATCAAGCTTATTTTGTATTATTTTTCTTTTGTACGTAAATTATTGTTTGGCTTTGGGCGTGATTAATTTTTAATTTTTCACCACGTTAGGTAATTTTGAAGGCGAAAATTATTTTTGTGTTGGAAAAATTTCATTATTTAAGATTGCTATAGCAAATAAATTTATAAAAAGGCACAGAAATAAATTGATGGTTTCTGTTGAGTAAATTAAGTTAATATTATACCAAGTAGTATTTCCTCTAAAAATACTAGCATACGCACCATCGCCTACCGGTAATAACCGGTTATAACCAGTTATAGCCAGTTGAAACCGGATTAATGCGGTCAATTAACGCAATCAAGTTAATTCCCATAAACGAGCGGCGGTGCCACTGTCGGTTTAATTTGCTACAGCATAGATAGATAACGCTATTATTTATTCCCATTTCCATTCGATTATGGACAACTTATGCAGACATGTGTTATTAGCTTATTGTTAGAGTCAATATTCATGAATTATTTACTTTTTGGGGTTCCGTACCTCAAAAGGAAAAATTGAAACCCTTATAGGATCCTATCTCGGGAACGCGTGGAGGTGTTCAGTTGAAATTTAAATCGTATACTCAAGTCTACAATCCCTTGAAGCTGTAAAATATTCAAACTTCTAAGTTAACGTATAAAAAAGGTACGGCCGTTTATGCCGCAAAAAACGTATACCGGGTGTTGCCTGTAATAGGAGCAATAAATTTAGGGATCGTTTCCACACCACAAACGTAACAACATTTATTTTACAACTTTTGAAAATAACTTATTGTTAACTAAATATTAATGAATTTAGATTTTCTAAGAGTGCAATGTATTGCCAAAACTACGAAGTTTATAGGCTGGCAGTAGATGTCAACTAGACTATTGGATGGAATACATTGAAAATGTTATTTAGTTTGTCAATTGGGTGAATCAACTTTTAAAGTCCTCCTTTTCTACACGCTAATAAAAACTTACTAGAATATGTGAGATTGATAATGGTTTACACATGTTAAAATTAGATAATCAGATTTTCGGATTTCACTATTCATAATCATAAACCATTTCTATAATTTTGTAAAAACATGGTAACGCAGTGGAAAATGCATGTTTTTCATACAAAACCCGGGGACAACGTCGTCCCCTGCATTACCTGATATATTTGTGCAAATCATAAAAGAATTTTTAAAATTGTCAGCTAGAAAGCAAGTTTAA
Source organism: Acleris holmiana (assembly GCA_949316455.1). Classification (NCBI taxonomy): domain Eukaryota; kingdom Metazoa; phylum Arthropoda; class Insecta; order Lepidoptera; family Tortricidae; genus Acleris; species Acleris holmiana. The sequence continues at coordinate 18,347,633 of OX438767.1, forward strand.
TTGTCTGATTTATTCAATATATTGACCACATCAAAAAAAATAATTGCATTCTACCAAATTAAGGTGACATAGTGAGACATGTCGAAAATTGGGGAGTACCTTAAAAGTTGATTCACCCAATTACATATTTTTTTAAAGTTGTACAAAAAATGTTGCTACGTTTATAGAGTAGAGACGATCCCTCAATTTATTGCTCCTATTGCAGGCAACACCCGGTATTTCGATACTCCCAAGAGAATAGAGAGAGACATAGAATTTTGAAATTTGGCAAGAAAGAAAATCATTAATTTGGTGCTCCATTATTAAAAAAGCGGTTGCAAACTAATAGCGACCTATATCGATGTATGGAGACAACAGTTTTTCAATGGCAAAGTCAAATTTGTTCCTTAATACAATTTTATATTCTTAAGTTTTTAGGGAACCAGCTTGTTTAATTGAAAATGAAGTTTTTTTTACGATATGGGGAAGGCGAACGAGTACACAGGCCACCTGTGGGCCGAGCACGCTGCCACGGGACTTAGTGTCAAATGACGTCAAACGGGAACAAGTGTCAAATATGATTATGAAATTATTAAAATGACAGCCACCCGGTGATTAAATTGCTTAGTATTAAAAGGACTCAAATCACACTAAACACACTTTTATTTTAAACCTTAGTCCTTTATACTTAAGTTGGAATAAGGAATAGACGAATTAAAGTCCCGACCCTTTGTCAAAAATTTACCCGTGGCAGCGTGCTCAGCCCACTGATGGTATGTGGGATCTGTGACCCATAGATATTTGCTTTCTCAAGACTACAATCCTAAGACCGCAAATGCGTTGTCAGCCCTGAGGACTAAGATGCTCTAACTTCACCGGTTATTATCCTCACACCGGGACACAACAATGCGAACATTGAGAGGACAAAGGACAAGATAGTGGTAGTGATCCAATGTCCATCCACCACTAAATACCACCGAAAATACATTTTTCAATCACGCTTTAATGAAGTAATGAAGTTCTGGGGATTTGTCAGGAGAAACACGCAATCATTCAACGTGTCATGCAAACTTGCACTCTACAAATCCCTAGTGCGGAGTCATCTCGAGTTTGCGAGTGTCGTGTGGAACCCCTCGTATGTCGTACATTCCCAGCGTATTGAGTCAATGCAGCGGGCGGTCACCAGACACTTAGCTTATGTCTCCCAGTCTATATCACACAGATGTTCCTATGGTGCTCGTATGAACTTTTTGGGCCTTATTTCGCTTCGCAATCGTCGGAAACTTCAGGAGTTGACATTTCTCAAAAAATGTATTAACGGATGCACTAAATCTGTGTTAGTACTACCTCTATTTAAATTTTCTGTGCCACCTCGTCCACCTAGGAAACCTGTTAGTAAAATCCTGTCAGTCCCCTCATATAGTACTAATATTGGTAGGCATTCTCCGTTGCCTCGTGTCTGTAATGCATTCAATTGCATAAGTGCAGCTTTGCCCGATCTGGATTTGTTTTTTGATTCGCTTGCAAAATTTAAAACTAAAATTCTGGCCTGTTTGTTACGTACTAATGTTTAGTGTTACCTATTGTTTCTATTTAGTCCGCTAAGTTTTTTATAAATGCTGTGTATACTTGTAATTGGCTTGTACACTAGATATAATACCCTAATCTGATTGTATGTTATAAATGCTTTGTGTACTTGCTGTAAGTGTACCTTTCAATAAATAAATAAATAAATAAAAGTTACTATTGTTTATAAGATATAGCCGAAGAACTTATATTTGGGCATTCCATATCGATCCTCATCATGCAACGCACTTGCAATAATTGTGTTGAATGCTGAATTATGATGAGATGCAACATTACTTCACATGTAATTAAGGCACCACTATTAGAACCATGTCAAAATGAAGTAACGTAACAAGAATAAATTGCAACAGCAACCATATTTTTGGCGTTGTGTTTCCGCGACAAGGCATTAAGAAAGGACAATAAATATTTTAGAAGGATTTTAAGTAGCTTGATGAAAATAACTATTATCATTTATGGGACGTTTTCAAAAAAAAAAACTTAGTTAAGGGCTTTAGTTAAAACAAGACTTAATTGATTCCTTTGTGTAACGAAAGTTACCCATATAGTTTGTATGACTAAATTTCATTACACAAAGGATGCGATCGCGATTTTTGTTTTCATTAAGCCTAAAACTATGTACACATTTTTAAAACGACCTTTATCATGATGTTTCTGACGAAAAATTCAGTTATTTTACAAGAAAGCAAAAAGGTGACCTTGGTGGCGCCCTCGCTACTTTTATTGTTTTCTAATAAACTAAACTATTATCTTAAAATCAAAGAGCGCTTATTGTACAAATGAATACACAATTTATAGAGAATATGACATAACAACAATTGAACTTAACGGAAAAAAGTGGCCGGGTCATACACATTTAGGTTACCGTCTTTCCTGTGGACACACCAAAAGTTAAAGCCCATTCCCGCAAAAACGCCGTCAGGACTGCTTTAGACCTATCATATAAAAACAAAACTTATATGCACACAAGCTCTTAACTATTGACCACAGGAGAGACAACTTTTGTTTTTAAGAGTGTATATGATCCGGCCATTTTTTTCACAAAGGTTAAAGGTTATTAAACTGTGTCATGTATGCTATATATTGCGTATTTATTTGTTTAACAGTAAAACGCTACTAGATTTTAAGATAATGCTTTACTTTATTAGAAATAGTCACCCTCTTAATAAGTAATTTTGCTAAATCAAATGCTGAATTTTTAAAACGTTCTTAGTGCTTTTAATAAAAACAGGTTCCTAAAAGGAGTATCCATTAATTACGTACCTTACACCCTGTTTGTTTGTACCTACAAACACTATGAATTTACATACTAACATAACTCAATCAAACTCAATAACAATTTGAAAACACACAAACATCCCGCCATTTCTGACACCTCAAAAAACGGGCAGTTGAAACAATTAAAACAAAAGTTCCACCATTCCGGCTTCCTCACGATTTCCCGGCTTGTATGTATAAGGAATTTTAATTTATTTCGAGTTTAACGTTTGCGCGGCCGTGCCTTGCATATCGGGGGCCGATTATGAAAATGTCGACCGCACTGCCGGTGACATCTTGGGTATTAAAGTGTTAATGCCGCGTACATTGTGGCGGGAATGCCTTGATGCCTTGAACATGACTTCTGCGGGTGAATTATGCTGGCTTGAGAAGTTGGATCCGCAATTTTGAGGATTAAAAAGGATGCCGTTTGGAATCTTAAACCAAAGAAAAGTATTTAAATGGATTAAAACAAAGCCTTATATTAAGGACATTTTTATTAAGTAGCAGTCAGTGAGCGTAATTTTAATAACCACCGATAACAAAGAAAATGATTGACGTCAGCTCGTGCGGTCACAGTATTTAAATATATTTATTTAACCTCGTAAGGGCCAACGGCCTAAACTTAGGACATTTGTCAAAGTGACTTTAAACTTTAGTTGACTTACACAAGGTTCTTTTTTGAACTAGTAAAAATTGTCGTGGGCCTCACGAGGATACTGTGATGCAGTTGCGTCTGGTGATTATGTCATCTACATACATTTAGACGGCTTTTAAAATAACTTTATTTCAAAAAACTAGTCTGATTTTTAACCCCGGTAAAATGGAGTTGTATTATCAGTTTGATGCCCATGTCACAGACAGACACGCAGAGAGGGCTCTGGAAAATTCCACTGGGAGAACGATATTACCTTTGTTTTTTTATGATAAGGAGAAGGCACAAGAGCATTCAGGCCACCTGATGGTAAGTGGAATCTGAGACCCATAGACATTTAAATTCTCAAGACTATAATCTTAAAACTGCAATCCTAAGACCTCAAATGCATTGACAATACTGACGACTATGATGGAATGCCTCTATGCCAGTAATTTCACCGGTTGTCTTATCGCCAAAACAATGCGAACACTGTTGCTTGGCGGTTGGTTAATGGATAAGATGGTGGTAGCGATCCGGACGGACCCTTAACAGGGACTTACCACCACTGAACACCACTGACATGTTATCGTATCGTCAACATTATTATAGCCCTTATTTACTTGACAGCAAGGCCGAGTTAAAAACAATACAGTAATTAGTCAAAGGTAAATTTTACCTAGTAGAATTAAATAGAGGGCCTGTCTGTTCGTGGCTTGTGTACAGTCGGACTTGTAGCTGCACACTTGTAGCTGGTATATAACTTGGAAGATTTCATTACAGGCACCGGGATAGGTGAAACTAAGTAAAAGCTTGTAAAATTCATACTATTACAAAATCGAAATCGTAATCTAAAATGTTTTGTCACTCCTGAGGACTAAGATGGAATGCGTCAATGCTGCCTTAGGTAAGATAGGGATGATATGAATATTAAAACTTTAGATTTATTCTACCGTAACCTTATCTTTAAACGATGGGAACAAAATCCGTGCGAATCACTATAGTTTCTAGAAAGGTTGGTCCCGGGAAGTTTTTATTTTCTCAGTTACAGCCTCAAACGAGGGGGGGGTAAACTTACGATGTTTACTCGCAGATAACGGGGAACAGCTTTGAATTCACGGGTTTTAATACATTTTACCCTTTCACGTAACTGTATGAGAGGGACGTTTTGAAACTAACGTACTTGTATAACGAAGTGTAGAAAAACACGCAAATAAAAACTAATTGAGGAGTTTGGGTTGAATACTATTTGCGTGGGAAATATGTATACACCTTCCATCCATTTCCCTTATTCGATGGCGAATGTAGTTGAATGAGTATACACAGTACAGTATTCCGGATCCACTAAAAAAATCCTACCGTTTTACAGGTCCGTTTAAACATATACGTTACTGGCGTATGTAGTTGTATGAGCATACAAGACAGTATTCCGGATTACCTCCATTAGTGACGGATCCGTTTAAGTTGGTCCCGTAACTGCTGTGTGATCCTGTGAAAACGGACGATCAATGTATACGCGCTCTAAGAAGTTAATCCTGCCACATTGCACAACAATGAAGTTTCTGAATAATGATAATATTAACCGCTTTAAAAATCCTTCCCACACCAAAAATAAGTTTAGCTTTGTTTTACTGCTGTTAACATTATCAGTCAGGAATTACCCTATTTGGCAAACTGTATATGTTTTTATACTTTGTCAAACTTTTTATTTTATTTTATTCTAGCAGCCCGCCAGCGGCTTCGCCCCGTTGCAAATTTCTGACTTTCCCGGTGAATTTTTCAATTTTTTTTCTTTCATAAGAACCTTCTCCTGACAGTAGGAAACACAATAAAAAAAGAATTAGCGAAATCGAATCGGCTGCTCTCGAGATTTACGCTTAGCAACACATTCAGCGATTAATTTTTATTATATAGATTGTGTCAATATTCTTATACAGGGTCAGGTGGGGCAAATAAGACACGGGTATAAAAGTAAGACTTTTTAACACTCGAAAACTTATTCTACATTCCTTTTTCATTTAAAAAAAAGAGGAATACATAATTATGCTTCTTTTAAATGGAATAGGAAAGAAGTAGAATAAGTTTTGAGTGTTAAAAACTAGTCTTATTTTTACCCGTATCTTATATTTACCCCACCTTACCCTATCTTTGTTTCTAATACATGATATTATTTAGACGACACTTTTGCTTAGTCAGTAGTGACCCTGCCTTCGAAGCTAGCGGGTTTAAATCCCGATGAGGGCAGATATTTGTGTGATGGGCACGCGTATTTGTTCCCGAGTCTCGAATGTTTTCTATGTATTTAAGTATATTATTTCTCCATATAAGTAAGCTTATCGTTGCCTGGTACCCATAGTACAAGCCTAGAGCTTAGTTTGGGACTAGGTCAATTTGTGAGACGTTGTGTCCCGTGTTTTTTTAAATATAGAATACATTGACCTTAAAACCCATTTTTGAACATTATGGATTTTATTATCGTAATGTCTAAATGATAATTATCTATTAATCGGACATACTTTTACTTTAAATAATTAATTCAAATCAACAATCATGGTACAAAGCCTCAGGCTTTTACTTATAGTTTAGATTTCATTTTAATTTGTAAGTTTTTTTAAAGTTTGTCTAGTAATTATTACTTTACATGGTTACAATAAGAGTGATTTTATAATAATATTCTGTATTAAAGAAAATAAAATAATAAACGGGGGCCCCATAAGAAACGTTTTTGTTCAAGGTATTTTTATTTTTGTTGCATTGTAAAAACGGCAAAACGTGCAATCGTCAAATTTCGTATGATTGTAGTACGAACTCTGAAGAGTAGCGTTCACGCTGATTCGATTTGAAATCGAATTCGAATCGGAATATAATATTACCTACCTTCAGAGCGCAAGTCTGACTCGCACCTGGCGTTTTTCTGTTTCCTACAGAACCTTCAGAACTTGATTATAAAGACCGATGTCCATTAAAGCTAACGAGATAATAACCTGTCAAACGTAATTCTATTTGACGTGAAACGGCCTTATTTCGAAGTCCAGAATTCGTTTAGCGTTTTCGTTTCATCCCGACTCTGACCGCAGTGGGCAGTTTCCCTTGTCATGAGTTACAATAACCGTACTGACTAGAAAGTCAAATGCTCTGTCCTTCTCACTCTATTAGAACATTGTGAGGGACAGAGCATTCGACTCGCTAGCGAGTACGAGCACTGTAACTTGGTTAGGGTGCAGGTCGTCGCCAATTATCGGCCTGGCATTAATATCGCATAACGGGCTTTGGGGCCGACTTGTGCATAATTCCCGCCAAACCCTAATTGCTGAATTAGACCCGATTTAGAATGGGAGAGTGCACATTTGGTGCACGACTTGCGTTAGTTTTAGTATAAATTGTGCAGTTTTCAAGTTGGTTTGGGCAAATTTAGCCGAAAATTTTGTGCAAAATTTTGGTCACTTTTTTGCACATGACCAAGGAATTTGAATTGCCGCTAGAAACTGTCTTCATCTTATTTAGCAATTGAAACATGGGCGTTTTCTTAATTTATCAATTCTAAGGCGGTTCCACATAAATAAAATTAATATCAGGGTATAACCTCACATAAATTGACCTAGGCCCAAACTAAGCTCTTAGCTTGTACAGTCAAAACACTTAAATTCGTGACCCACCTTAGGTACAAAGTCAATCTGACATTCTGCAGCAATAAGGTTCATTTTCCTCTATGTTACAAATGACACAACTCAACTTTAAGCACATTTTTTTTTAAATGGGTCTTAAAGTTACGTTCGTGACCGTACTATAGCCTCCTAAGCCCAAAGAAAAATTCAGCATGTAGTCACAACGGCCTGTAGTCCTCCCAGTAGTACTATTGTTTTATACTCATTCAGATCCAAGTACTTAAAAACTGTTTTTTAAGTTATTGTGCTTGTGTAATCATAGCGTACCACGGTCTTACCAGTAGGATTTCTAGTAAGTCCAACTGGTAGGACCGTGGTACGCTATGACTACACAACTGTCGAAGGGCTGGGTCTGAATGACAAAGTTAGTAAGTAGGTACTATGGGTAGGACCTTGGGTTCTAGGAGGATAGGACAAAGATAAACATACTTGTTTTTTGCCCTATAGGTATCAGGAATCGATTCCGGGATCGCAAGCTTCATAGGCAGTATGACTATAAACTAGACTAAATGCGCTATCATATCGATACCTTAAATTAAAGCATAATTTGTGCATTACGCTAATTGAAATATAAAGTACCGATTTATTTATTTATTTAGGAAACCAACCAGCCTTATCTAATTATAATGAATTTTACACAGATTTAGTCTAAGGGCGAATTATAGGTTACCACAGTTTATACACTTACATATTAAGAGCAGAAGAACAGTTCACAACGTTAGTGTGCAGTTGTGTACGTGTGTGTGTGTGTGTGTGTGTGTGTGTGTGTGTGTGTGTGTGTGTGTGTGTGTGTGTGTGTGTGTGTGTGTGTGTGTGTGTGTGTGTGTGGTGTGTGTGTGTGTGTGCGTGTGCGTGTGTGTGTGTGTGTGTGTGCGCGGGTGTGTGTGTATGTGTGTGTGTGTGTGTGTGAGTGTGTTTATTGTGCGTCTATTTCGAGAATTGAGTTTCTTACATTTGCCATAAAAGTATTTTTTGTGCCTATAAACGGATCAACACTGTTAAAGCGACTATTGTAGGAACGTGCGACGCGGGTAAGCACAGCATCCTGAGCATATCTGGTGCGATGGTTGGACACGCGAAACATTGCGCAGTTGCGATACTTTATAAATTCCGCTTTTCAAAATTACCGAATCTTAACACCAGTTTTAACTGATGACAAAGCAATCCAATAACACATTAATATTGTTCGCCAAACGCCAAAGAAACCCAAAACTACGACAACTGCCACTCGATGTTCGCTCGAGCTCTTTGACAGCTCGGAATCGAGCCAAAATTTATCGCGGGGCTACTGTGAGTAATGTGCTCAACGGAATCAGGCGCGATTGTCACTTCGTTCTTTACAGAAATATAATGTAACGGTTCTAGTGGAAATTTATTAGTTTTCTCATCGCGATTTGAAGGGTTTTTGATCACATTAAAGTTTATTTGAAGCATTTTAAAATCAGCAAGAAATATTAGAGTTCAGGGCCTCTATTCTACAGCGTTATAACGATATCGCATTTGACGTGTTTTAGAATCGTTTATGTTACAGTCGCCATTATTGTAAATGCCATAAGAGTTAGCAAAACGTTAACAATACGGAAACACGTCAAAGACTATATCGTCACTACCGAGTAAAATTAAAAAGGGCCCCAGTGAAAAAAAAAATGGAAGGGCATGTTATGAGGAGTAATAAAAGTCACGTGATGAGAACAGTTTTAAATACCTATGATTGTGGAGGGCTATAATCGAACGGGAAGACCTAAGAAGAGATGGATGGAATGTGTAAAGAGCGATAAGTAAAATGAGGGAGTGACTACAAAGATAACGCTATGAATATCGATGGTTAAAATGGCAATTGACGTAAGGGACAAATCACTACTTTTTAGGACAAAGGAAATAAAAAAAATATAGAAAAATTACCATATCTAAAAAAGAAATTATGCTTTCGTTTTGGTGTAAAGGACATTATAGTATATTTTTTCGAGCTGAATCGATTACAACCATTATATTGTACGTAAATTGAATAGTTTCCAAGATAGATGTCCTTTACGTTTAAATTTTTACAAACTTGCTCTTTAATGCCTAGTCACAAAAAAAATATTTTCGTTTTTAGGTCTTAAAAGACTATCCAAAGCATATTTATGGGTCGTATTGGACAAATTTGTTAGGAATGTAAGCATAATGATCGTTTAAATCTAAAAAGTGTACCTATTTAACATCCAATTCATAAATAAGCTTATAGCTAACTATAATCTTTTTCATTAAAATATGAAAGTAATAATATTTCAACTTTTAATAAATTTACAAGAAATTGGTAAATTTTAAAATAAAAATACGTAAGTAAAAATTTTTTTTTATTAGAAAATCGTAATATACTTTCTAGAAAATGTAACATTGAGGAACTTAACTTCTTCATTATTCTTCATTATTAATACTAGAACCATTAATTTGCATATTAATAATAATCTAGCCAATTTTAACAGTCATTAAAGTCAGTCATTAGTTACTGAGTTCTAGAAACACAACATAACATTTAGGAACTTATTTTTCATTACTATAATGAACTAAAATTAAAATAAAATGAACTAACAAATCGTATTAGTTTTAACGATTCTTCTATGAGAAATCGTTATAAGCATGCAAGGAAATATAACATAATAGGAACTTAAACTTTTATATTAGGTTTATAAACTGGAACCTTTAGCATTATTGCATCTAAAAAAAAATACAATACTTAGTCATCGAGTGAATTATTAGCCTCATCATCATTTGTACTTAGTTCTTCTTCATCTGTCTCAGGAAGTCGGTCTCGAGTCGCTAATTTAGTTGGTAGCGATAGGAATTCAGTATGAAACCTCTTTGGAATGGTTCCATTTAGACATAGTTTTCGCAAGTCATCGTATTTCTGTTGAGATATACTTTGTTTATGTGAGTAAAGAGGTTGTAATTAAGTCTTATACGCCCCAAAGTTTTTCAAAAAGAAAAATTGGATGCGGGTTGTAAGAAGAACATTGATTTGACAATGTCATTTAAGAATAAGTTATTAAGACTCGAGTCCTTTAAGAACCATTTCGATTTAATTTATAATGTATACGACCAAAAATGACTGTTTTGCTTATTTTAATTATTTAATATCTCGGTAAATATAGTTCATAGCGAAACTTTATATTTACTAGTCAATAGAGCTTTGCGTCTGGTATTAGATTACGTAAAAAAAAAAAATTGGCCAAATGTCCTATACGTCAATTGCCATTTTAACCATCGATATGTGTAAACATTACATGCATATGCAACGATCGAAACTAGGCAACTCGTGTTAAACAAAATGAAAATGAGAACATTTGTTTTAAAACAAATGAAATCATAACACTTCCCATTAGAAGAATATTTTAGTAAATAGATAAACTTTTTTTCTCCATCAGTATATCAGATATTTGGACTGCAATTTCATTTTAACTTTTCGATTAGATTAGATGACCTTTAAATCAGTAAAAGCTGTCGTTAATCAATAAAACAAGGTACGTAATTAACTCGTCGGACCGCGAAGTGGACTTACGATTGATCTGCGACCGCCCGCATTCCCTGACCCAACTCAAACAAGGATTGACTTCAGCTTGGTTCGTAGATAATTACACGTTTTAACTTGAAACACGGGCTATATACTACTCTGTAAAACCATATTGCTTTTAGTTACTTAACAGTTATAGCAGCCGAGTTACGAGTAAACTTAATAAGATAACATAAGCAATTTTACCTAGTACAATTAAATCCTAAAGTCTCTTTTCTACGCGGTGAATTCATATAGCTTTTGACAGGGGTAACTTCACTTCATCGAATGTATCATTTCATCGAATTTCATTTCATCGAACGCTATTTTCTGCTGAAACCATGTTTTCAGGGTATCTGAAACATTATTTACGTAGGTTAGGTTAGGTTAGATGTTTAAAATACCCTGAAAACATCATATTTTCAGCAAAAGATAGCGTTCGATGACATAAAATTCGATGAAATGATACATTCGATAAAAGATGTTTCAATGAAATGATAGACACCCTTTGACAGGTTATCATATTGTCAACATTCGTCCGTCCGTCCGTCCGCAGCCTAGCTCAGTGACTCTTAGCACTAGAAAGCTGTAATTTGGCATAAATATACATAAATAGTCACGCCAACAAAGTTGCAAAATAGAATCTTGAAATAAAAGTGGCAAAATATATTATTTTTCCCCTCCCTACAGCCAAAACTAGAAATGCTAAAAATCTTTAAAAATCCTTCAATAAAAGCGCATAATATAACGAATTTAAAAGGAAATCTATCACGACTAAGAAGACATCATTGGTTCCTAAGATTCAGGCGATTAAAGTATTTATACCTACTAAAATCATCTAAGACGACACCATATTATGACTTTAAATAGAAAATTAGTTATTTCTAATTGTTTGTTTGTAGTACTTAACGGCTTCGGAACCCTACACTGAGCATGGTCCGACATGCTCTTGCCCGGTTTTTACTGTTCAATACCAGTAATGACATCTTATTAAAATAAATATGAAAACATGTCAAAAGCGATATGGTTTTACAGAATTGAGCGCCCTCTCTTCAACGCGATAAAACTGCCATTACTGTCAAGTAAACAAGAGCTATCAAAACATTACAGAAACACGTCAATATTCAGTAAATTATAAACTCTTTAAACATTTAATATCAAACTACGAGTACAAATTTAATTTAAAACAAGCATTTACGCGGTCCGTTGTCTCGAATAAGCCCTCTGAAACCGCACAAGTAAATATATCAAAGTAAAACCGCACTACACCCAAGCACGCGGTCGTAACGCCGATCGGCAGGTTAACTGTCACCTGGCATGTCGCCAGGCGGTCGTCTAACAAGCCAAGACCCGCCAAGACCCGCCAAGACTCGCCAAGAGTCGCCAAGAGTCGCCATGCCTCGCCAATTTCGCAACTAGCTTACTCAATTTAACTTATGAACCTCAAGAACTTGATTTGCCATTTTGCCGGGCAACTGGTTTTGAAATTTAACAGTTAATTCGGTGGCGGACTATGGAAGAAGTTTATTTTAGAGCTGAGTTATAAGTTTTATTAACGAGCTTTTATTTAACTTTCACTGTTCGTATGTATGTTTGTATGTAGTCTGCTTTAAATTTTGCATGGCAATTTTGAACCAGTTCCCGTTAATTAAATGAGCTGAAACTTGAACCACAAATGTAAACTTTATGAAAAGACAATATTATGGATTCTAAGAGCTGATCTGATGATGGAGTCGGAAGGTGCCGACAGGATCTCCACTATACTTTACTCATTAGCTTGGTCTAGCAGATAATGATATAGCAAAAAGTACAGTTGGCATTATATTGCCATGTCCTAATATATTTTTTTAACAGAAACCTATTTGAAAATACTTTAGTAAAAATAAGAGTTCTTTACGTATCAACAAGGTACACGACCACACAGGCCTAGGTCAATTTGTGAGACATAAATAATAAATAAATCACAAGACAATGTCACACAAATCGACCTAGTCCCAAACTAAGCTCTAGGCTTGTACCATGGGTACTAGATAACAATAAACTTACTTATATAGAGAAATATATACTTTAATACATAGAAAACATTCAAGACTCAGGAACAAATACTCGCGCTCATCACATAAATATCTGCCCTTACCGGGATTTGAACCCAGGAACCCCTAGCTTCGAAGGCAAGGTCACTACCAACTAGGCTAGCGTGTCGTCATAGTCCCGTGGTATATTAAAATACATATACGTGTTATTATCGTAAGCCTGGACCAATAAACTATGTAATAATGACTTATTCTTTTTGTATATAATTAGAAAGGTAACTCATCATTTTATCGAATTTAATTTCATCGAACTCTATTTTCTACTTAAAACATGATGTTTTCAGCGTATCTTAAACATTAATTACGGATATTAGGTTAGATCAGATGGTTAAAAGATACCCTGAAAATATTATGGATTTAGCAGAAAATTGCGTTTGATGAATGCTGCATACGATGCAGGGTGTTTCGATAAAATGATAGACACACAGTTAGAAAATAATTTATTGGCTAGTGTTTTAATCTAGAAGCTTGCAAAGTCCCCGGTATAGGGCCGATACAAATATTATCGTCTGTTTTTCAACCATAACCAAATTACGAAAAAAAACCTTGATTGAAGTGACGTCCCTACAATAAACAAGAAGCCTCGTAGAGTTACTTTCCTTGTACCAACATTGCGAAAGAAATATGTCACTATTAATACTAATCATAAGTAAAGTGACGAAGAGGCATAACAACAGATGCGGCAATGTTATTCCGGTCTCGTTCCTACCAAAGCTACGTGAGCAAGACAGCGGTTGAAGAAAACGCCAGAAAAATAGCATTTTGGAAAGAGGCGGCAAAAAGCAGAGCATTTTCAGTAATTAGACAATACATTCTCCGGGCAGGATATTAACCTAAATGGCCTACTTTTTGTCTCCTCCGCACGGGTGAGTGAAAAAACGTTGGTTACAGAAAGCTATTATGTGGCACACGGACTGAGAACAGTACGCGGCCTGACTGAGTAACGCATCGAATTTCGCGTCATCGATTGTATCATTTCATCTAACACTATTTTCTACATGATTTTTTCAAGATAACCTTAAGATTATTACGTATGAGGTATAATGGGATAGTTCTTATAAAAACGTTACGAACAGTGCTACTTTTGCGAAGGTTGGGCGCCCCGTTAAATTATGCATAACAAATTGCTCCAGCATAAAAGCTTTCGGAAAAAATTAAATACGGCTAAGTTAATATTCGAAAAAAACTGAATTTAAAAATATTACTGTTTAGTTCAAATGCGAGGTCAGTTATTATTGAATTAGGTCATTATAGAACGCTGTCATAATGGCAACAGATAATAAGTCAGAAATTATTATTATCTTTAAGTGACAGCAGTATATTGTGGAACATTTTAAATTTGTGTACCAACGGCAACGGCTGATGAGCAAACCTTTCCTTTCTGAAATACATCAATTACTAATGTTCCATAAATGGCTCTCAGATATTATTTTTTTTTGGGTACCGTATTTTTAGCTCGTCAATAACGCCTTAACATAAATATTATTATTACAAATATTAAGCCTTTCAGGTTTTGTTTGTTGCGGGATGTTGGTTCACACCTAAATATTAAGCAAAATATTCTGAAGATAATTATGATTTTAATTTATGATATTAGAGCACACGTAATTATTAATACATTTTATTTCAAAACAGAATTATTTAAAGTATTTCTTGTTAGTTAATTAAATTTTAATTCTAAAGGAATCGGTTTACACCGCCTGCCACGTATTTATTTGTATTCTAGACGAGATCACTATTTAACGGCAAGACTGCCTGATGTATACCTGAATTTACAATGTACTCTTTGTGTGTTCTGTTTTTTTGGTGTTCAATAAAGAGTATTTTATATTGCATTTTATTGTTGTTATATATTTCTTAAGTTGTTCCTTTTAACAACACTGAAAACTAATGTTTTATTATTAGCCGGAAAAATAACTTATCAAATGTCTCCCATATATTTTATTCGTTACAAAGAACTGGAAACAAAGCGGGAATATCCCCGAAATCTCTCCGACTAATAGCTTACCAAACACACTTTAATAAATACAATAAATTTCCGTAAACACTTTCAGGTGGATTCGGCTCATAAAGTTATAGTTTATCCAATAACAAATGACGGACGGCTAGGGTAAGTGCGCCGGTCGCCAAGCACTCGCAACTTTAATACGTTTGGTGCCGAAAACATCAATATAAAGCCCAGTTTAGATGGGAATTAGAGAGGCTGGAACTGAATGTGTTAAACAGCAAGCCACAATCAAGACGGAAATCAGATTCAGTAAACAATAGGGGTGTGCTTTTAGAATGTTATTTTAACACACTGTCATTCATTAACTTGGATTTTTATATATTTTAAATTCGGGTTGATAACAAAGAAATAGAATACAGGTGTTTTTTTCCGGTGTGAGTTTAAACTATATTTTAGCAATATAAGGTTAATTTTTATTTGTTTCTAAATTGAAAATGGCATTTAAGAGCAAAGGTATTTTCACTTACATATTAACCGAAGCGATACGTTGCTTACGGTCTACACTATGATACAGAGGGTTTATATAAACTCAAAAATTAAATATTGAAGTATGAAAATGTAAATATCTGTAGACTTTTTACGTGATTTTATATACTACGCATAATGTATTATGTTTCAAATTAAAAATATAAGTCTAAAGGCTTTTTAAAATATTCTATTTAGATTTTCTGCCTAGATGAAGGTTAATATGATACGCAATTGAAATATGTGTCGCGCGTAGGTGTTATTTTCGTACTTTATTTCATACTTTCAGAGAACAGTTAAGAATATTCATTTGATAATTTGTTACTAAAATCATTTTACATTGTAACGTTTGATATTATGTACCACTAAATTGGTTTTAAATATAAATTAATACTAATAACGTGAATGAATGTAATTATATGAAGCACAATTAAATTCATTTACTAGCTAATTATGAAATTTCAAAAGAAATAATCTTAAAGAATTGAGTTAGAACAAAGTAAAATAAGTAAAAAAAGAGCAAAAAATAAGAAAAAGTTCTCGATTAACATTGCAAATACCTGTCTGAAATTAAACCTCCGAAACTTTTAATATTATTGAGAGTCAATAACCCTCTACAGCTAATACTCTGTTAAACGCTTATCTTTATTGGCTTCAAGCAGTCGGTTAAAAAGGCATAGAATTAAAATCAAACTACAAACGCACAAAAGGCAAAATCTTATGGACTTATATGGACAAAATGCGCTATTCACCCCCAAATCCCAGCTGGCACAACACTAGCGAATCAGGTGCCCAGGCAATCCCGTTTGTCTTAACTCGGAACTGCGACCTACCGAAACACTAATTGGTCCATTTACCCTGGTAATCTAAGTCTCCAATTTAATTTGTTACGTTTGCGAGCCTGTTCCAAGGAACGATAGTACAGAACCCTTACCATGAGGTGCCATTACCGTAGTCGCTAGCGAGTCGAATGCTCTATCCCAGTGAAAACATAATCGACTAACGATTAACGATTAAAAACAGCAATTGATTAATCTTAGTCGTAAGAGTTTAGATTAATTTAGTTACGATTAAATAAATCACCCATAATTAACAGCGACTAAATTGCAATTAATTAATTAGATTAATTTTCTCTCGACTAATATTAGGAATAAATCGTTTCTTTTTTAAGTCTAAGTTTCGAGTTACGTTGACAAATTGCTTTAGCTTAACAGCTTGCATCTTTATATCATCCTTTACAACATATTTAAATTTTGTACGGTGCGTGTTCCAATTTTTAATCGAGATTTAATCGTGAAATTCAGTCGACAAAATGACGATTAATTAATCTTTATTCATGTACTCTGTCAATTAATTTAATCGCAATTATATAAATCTAATAATTTTGTGACGATTGATTGTTTAATCATTTAATTAGTTGATAAAAAGTTAATCGGTTAATGCCCACCTCTGCCTATCCCTCCCACTCTATAACAATACTGTGAGGGACAGAGCATTGGCTCGCTAGCGAACACGGTAATTGCAACTCATGGTAATGGTACTGAACACCTACCATGAGTTACAGTTACAATACTCGCTAGTGATTCTAATGTTCTGTGCCTTCCACTCTACTACAGTACTGTGAAGGACAGAGCGTTCCACTCACTAGCGAGTATGGTAATTGCAACTCATGGTAATGGTACTGAACACCTACCATGAGTTACAGTTACAATACTCGCTAGTGATTCTAATCTTCTGTGCCTCCCACTCTACTACAACACTGTGAGGGACAGAGCATTCAACTCGCTAGCGAGTACGGTAATTGCAACTCATGGTAAGGGTCCTGGTGTAGTGTAGCAAATAACGCAAACGGTTATGCTTTTTGGGGTTCGTAATATTATCCCATGGGAGTTTTCAACGTTAAATTGTAATTATTGTGTTGTGAACATTGCGAGTTTCTTGGCAATTTCCTTAAGTATTTTCGGTTTTGCTGTTAATTTTTATTGTATTTTAACTAAACAACGTTCGATTATGCTTATACTATTGCAAGTTACGTAACGTTGTGTTTATGCTGAATATGCCGTGAGCGCACACAGTATTTTTAGTAGAACAAAATAAAATGCAAGTGTTAGGGTCAACGGGGTAAGGGAGAAAAACAATTAAAAAAATATGGGTGATTGTTGGTTTGACGTTGAGTATTTTCGGTTTTGCTGTTTTTTAATTATATGTTAACTAAATAACGTTCGATTTTGCTTATTATATTGCTTATGCAATCGTAAGCGCAATGTAAAGTAACGTAGTACGTTTATTTAAAATCTTCCGTGAGCTCATTACAGTACTTTTTTCCAGAAAAAAAAACCGGGCAAGAGCATGTCGGGCCATGCTCAGTGTAGTGTTCCGAAGCCGTTAAGTACTACAAACATAACAATCAACAAGTAATAACTCATTTTGTATTTAATGTCATTTGGTGCCGTCTTAGATGATTTTAGTAGGTATAAAAACTTTAATCGCCTGTATCTCAAGAACTAATGATGTCTACTTAGTCGTGATAGTTTTTCTTTAAAATTGGTTATATGCCCTTTAATCTAAGTTTTTTTTCAAATGTTTATTATTTGTAGTTTTGGCTCTTAGCGCTTTAAAGCTTCATGTTTCATAAACGGGTGCATGTCAGCTAAAACTGTCGAACACTGGTGTTGTTACCTTACAGAACCCTAATAAAAAAGCAGAAAAGTGCGAGTCGGACTCGCTCATGAAGGGTTCCGTAGCAGCAAGACGATTTATGATGTATTAAACTAAACATTAATTACTCGATCTTGTTCAATCCAATTTTCGTTGGAAGTTTGCATGGTGCATCATATTAGGGGTGGGGGGGCACATATTTTACCACTTTGGAAGTGTCTCTCGCGCAAACTATTCCGTTTAGTTTTTTTTTTATTAGAAACCACATGTCATTATCATTTTTACTTTCATATATATCCCACACGTACAAGTTTGATGAAAAAAAAAATGGATTTTCAGTTCTAAATATGGGGAACCCAAAAAAAAAAATTGTTTTTTTTTTCTATTTTTGTGTGAAAATCTTAATGCGGTTCACAGAATACATCAACTTATCAAGTTTTAACAGTAAAGTTCTTATAGTTTCGAAAAAAAGTGGCTGTGACATACGGACGGACAAACAGACAGACAGACAGACCGACATGACGAATTCATAAGGGTTTCGTTTTTTACCATTTGGCTACAACTGTTAAGGACAGGTGAGATAAGTGCGTCAACGGGGCAAATGCAACAAATGATATATTTTATATGAAATATTGTTGGTTTGACGCAGTTTCCCCATGGAAACGTCAGGTTAAGTTTAAAAGAAACCTAATGACCAAAGAAGTTAAAACTTTATTTTATACGTTATTTGATAAGTCAAATATGACACTATTGTCATTTTATTAAATTAGATAAATAAACTAGCTGTTGCTTGCGACTCTGTCCGCGTAGAAAAATAAAACAGCCTATGTTACTCTGGGATAATGTAGCTTTCTAATGGTGAAAGAATTTTTGAAAGCGGCCCTTTAGTAGTTTAAGTTTATTCGTTACATACATACAAATCTTTCCTCTTTTTAATATTATGATTTATGTACAGCCTTCCTCAATAAAAAGGCTATTTAACACTGAAAGAATTTTTCAAATCGGACTAATAGTTTCTAAGATTAGAGCGTTCAAGCAAACGAACGAACTAACTTTTCAGCTTCATAATATTAGTATAGGTATTCTTCTAAAATTAAACGCGCTTCTATAAAAATATCACCAATATCACCAATTATTGTCGATTACTAGACTTACCTCAATTTAGACCTCCTCTGTATCTTTAGTTGCCGCAAGATAACATCAAACCAATCTGCAACTTACGTCATTAACAATGATTTACTACCACTAAATACCGTTAATAGGGTTGGTTGTTAACGAACGACTTCATTTTGCAGTATTATTCAGATACTGAACTTTGATATTTATCACATTTAATATTAGGTACATTCTTGAGAACCCTGTCGGTGTTTGATGGAAACTATGGGGGACAGTCAACCGTAAAAAGATGTTAGGAGTTCGGAATATGCAAACATGCTTATTTAAAAGCAACGTTTTCAAATGCTTTCAAGCTTTTTAGATTAGGCTTGTTTTGTTACTAAGATGTTGACGTCGCGTTGGTTTAATTGGTATTAGTAGTGACCCAGCCTACTAAGCCATTTGTCCTGGGTTCGATTCTTGGTAAGGGAAAATATTCGTGTGGTGAGCGCAAACTGTTTGAATCAACTTTTAAGGTACTTTTCTTTTGTGTTTGGGACTAGGTAAATTTGTGTAAGGCTGCCCCCTGATATTTATTATTTATTCAAAAATATTGAATAATGGGTATTTTTAAAGTAATCGTACCTAATTAAGACTGATATTAAGTTAAGGTAACTTTTACATGTGAGTTACGAAAATTAGTCGTCCATTTATACAGATAATTTTCGTTACTCACATGTAAGTTACCGTAACTTAATTTCAGTCCTTAATTAGGTACAATTTCTTTGAAAAATACCCTAATACATATTTAAGTATAATTTAACATTCATGTTTAAATTGGCTTGATTTGTGTAAAAAGGTTCCAACCAACCACATCAAACGGAAAACCCTGGGGTCAAGTGAGTGTCGAGCACGCAATAACAGGGACAGACTGACAAATAGACTAACTGACACCAAAATATAAATACGTCTATGTACTCCTGAAATCCCGTCCCAAACACTTTAAAGTCTGGCTTCACTTTAAAGCCGCTTCCTGACTTGTCGGTATGCTTGCAGTAGAACGTTCAGGGCCTCTATTTAACTGCGTTATAACGATATCGTTTTTGACCTGTTTCCGTATTGTCAACGTTTTGATAACTCTTATGTCATATACAATAATGGCGACTGTGACATAAACGATTCTTAAACATGTCAAACACGATATCGTTTTAACGCACCTGAATAAAGGCCCAGGGGCTCCATTCAACTGCGTTACAACGATATCGTTTTTGACCTGTTTCCGTATTGTCAACGTTTTGATAACTCTTATGTCATTTACAATAATGGCGACTCTGACATAAACGATACTTAAACGTGTCAAACACGATATCGTTATAACGCACCTGAATAGAGGCCCAGGTGGCGTTACGCTGCGCATTGATTGGTAGATGCCACTGGTTGCCTAGCAACCCTTGCCGATTCCGTGTTTTACTGCAAGCATGCCGACAAGTCAGGAAGTGGCTTGAGGGTAAGTATGCAACAAAACTGTGCGAGACGTAGCGGCGCGATGTGCGAGGTAAACTCCACCGATAGTGCAGCTGCGCTGAGCGAGACTTGGACAACTTTCCCGCGTGTCATTTGCTGTTGATGGTTTTCTCCTATACTGTTTAAAGCTTGCTTCAACATCCTAGGAACATATGTTGCATATCAAAATGATATGCAAACTTACGTAGAATTTTTAAAGTAATGAACAGCAATACAAAAGTTACAAATGTAACTTTTTTTATTGATAACAGCCTTCTCTGTAAAATAATCAAAGACTGCTTTTCGGCTTTATTACTCCGTTTTAACGTCTCGCACTTATCACCACATCATTACCACCAGTAAAACATGCATTCTGGATCGTGTAAAGGTAAAACTAAGTCCTTTGTATAATTTCAGATAAGAAATTTGAGAGAAAGAATAAAAAATGTAAAATAGAAAGTGCAAATCTATGCATAATGGTTATTGAACTAACCGTATAATCATTAAATCTATACTAATATTATATATGTAAAAATAGCTTTGTCTGTCTGTTACGCTTTCACGGATAAACCGCTGAATTAATTTAAATATGGAAATATAAAAAAATTGGTATGGAGATGGTTTGTGTCGCAGGTTCAACAAGTTCTACGCTGACAGAGTCGCGGGAATAGCTAGTGTCATATAAATCACCGGATGAATAATATTCCCACCTCTCGGGAATATTACTGGTAACATTAGGATCTTACTGGGAATATTCCCATACGGAAACTTACTGGTAAAGGGATAATTACCACAACCCATCACTTCAACTAAGTAATCCTATTGGTAGATTTTTTCCTCCTGTCCTCGCACAGCTCTGGATACTCACCCTAAAGGCGTATTTATATCAAACCGCAAATTTCAACTCACTGTTAAGCTTTTGATGTAGATTTAAGCAAACTTTTTCTTATCATAATTTTGTTAAACGAGTGTGTAATTTCCAACAAGTTATTACCTCCCAAAATACTTTAAATAATTCATACATTTCCTTCCACAACATTTCTTACCTTATCTACAACTCGCTGTTTATCACAAACGCCACAAATCTCATGCAGTGCTTTTCTGAGTAATATCCTAACCTGTTTCCTTAAAGTTGAAAATGCAAGTGTTTCATTCTAAGTTATGGCGTTGTTATTGAAAAACAACGAGTTGTTTTGTAATAAATCAGTGCAATAAACAGGGGAACGTACGTAAATGAATTCTAATAAGGCCCGTAATCCGTTTATTACGAACGTAACATAAATACTGTGGAAAAGAATTATTACTTACCACATAAAGCCAAGTTTGTCACAGCTTATAGAGCGGCTAATGCGATTCAAAGAGAAACAAATGATGACAATACAATACAAATACTTTTTATTGAACATCAAAAAAAAAAACAGAACATGGAACAGTATATTGAAATCATAGGTATACAACAGCCGTCTTACCGCTAAAAAGCGATCTCTTCCAGACAATCTTGGAACACAAGCGGTGTAAACTCATTCCTTTAGAACCCACACTAAATAACTAAAAGAAACACTTAAAGTATTTCAATTTTGGCCGATTCTCAGCCCTACCCGATAATGCACACAAAATTTCATAAGTATCGGTCGAGCCGTTTAGGAGGAGTATGGGAACGAACATTGTGACACGAGAATTTTATATATTAGATATACATACATACATCCTCCAAAACAGCTAAAAAATGATAAGTGATAACGCACGAAGTATGAGATAGAAGAAAATTTATTTTAGAAAAAGTAAAAAAAACACAGAAAAACTACGAAAGTGATTGAAAATGATCCTTAAGCTTGCTTTTGATAAAGATAATAAAAAAGTGTATATTGTAAGTACATAATATGTGTAGTTCATTATGTTGATATTTTTTTTATTAATTTTTTATATGTTAGTATTTGTTCATTATTTTAGGTCTAAAATTTAGTTCTGTAAACTTGATTGATATACTTATGTCTACTTGTTGGCATTTTTGCTTTACTCAATCTCCTAAAGGTGAGCTGGCAGAGATCCCTTACTTCTCTCTTTATTTATGAGCCATGTTCTAGTCGGTGGAGTAATCGCCAACTACTCCGGCCCTCCGTCAACTGCTTGACCTTCTGGTACGACCCAACTTTAACCTCCTCTTTAATCTGCTCAAAGTAATTTCTTCTTGGTCTTACTCTGCCTCTCTTTCCCTCTATCTTTCCTTCTATGATGTTTTTAAGGAAAAGGTCGTGTCGTAGCAGGTGTCCTATCATTGTTCCTTTTTTTGAAATAGAATTGTTTTAGTACAATAAAGTGTTTAAGTACATAAAAAAGGAGACTATTTTCAACTTTTAAGAACAAGGGTAGACCGACAAATTGACAAATTGACTACTTACTAGCAGAACTTCTAAATTGTCAGTCCTCTCGCTTGCTAGGTTAGTTTGTAACAAAGTTACCTTTTTTTAACCCCCTAAACGCGCCGGAAACTGCCCGCAGTCCACATCCGCCCAAAGCGCCAGATCGCGCACCAACGTTTCACACTAATATTAAATAAAGGGAATACGAAAAAGCCGCGGGGGTCGTTAGAATTTAATAATATTATCGACCTTACTTGGACAGGTTTTAAAGTGTACGGTCGGTGTTATAAGTAGCTGCATACTTTAGTGCTAACGTTATGTTTAAACCGCACCACTAATCTGTCAAAGGCGTTAAACTGACAAGGTACAAAATTCTGCAGCCACAAAATGTGTAATATTACTGACGCTGTAAGCAAGCACATCACTACATAGTATAAAACAAAGTCGCTTTTTCTGTCCCTTTATCCCTATGTATGCTTAAATCTACGCAACGGATTTTGATGCGGTTTTTTTTAATAGATAGAGTGATTGAAGAGGAAGGTTTATGTATAATACTTTAATCCGGAGCGAAGCGAGGGCGGGTCGCTAGTACTTAAAATAATTTCATGTTTCGAACACTCCCCGTTGAAATCTTTTATAATTTATAATGTAAGTAGGTTCCCAATTTTGTATAATTTCAGTTTAATGAAAATTAAACTGTGTTCGTAGCATTGATAATTATTTTTTTAGAGCGTCGGTGGCCTAGTGGCTTCGGGGTTCTACTCGTGACCGTAAGGTACCGAGTTCTAACCCCCGCGGTCACCATGTACCAATGAGTTTTTCTAACTTAAGTATTTACATTACCCGATACTAAGGTGAAGGAAAAACATCGTGAGGAAACCTGCACATTCAAACATCTGAGTGTGTAAGAGGGTAATTATATAACAGATCCTAAAGGGGTCGAAATGTATCCGAAAGAGCCCATCATTAAGATAGATATGTAGGTAAGTATTGTTAATTTTAAGTTTTATATTGTTATGTGTGTTAGTCTTGAATTAATTTATAAATATATGCCTTGTTTTCTAAAATAAAGTTATTCTATTGTTTTCTATTCTATAATAAACAATCAAATCCTGACAAGTTCCAGCCAATGAAAAGGTACAGAGATATATGACTGATAAAAGTTTAAACTCTTTCACTGCTTAGAGCTTCGCAGATTTGAACTGTGACTACAAAACAGTTCAGCCTCCTGTCCTTTAACTGTTTAGTAAAGTCACGCAACCAGTTCAGTACTATAATAAACTAAATCGCGTCTTATTCCATTTTACGCTCGCTTCGTGAGTAATAAAACGATTACATACATATGTTTACTTAAGGCGGCCACACGTGTCGCCGTTTTATATTTTAAACTGGAAACCCCGCAACATACATATGAATGTGGCGTCACTTAACTTGTAAATTACCCTTAGTCGTTCGCTTCTTACAAATTTAACTCGACTGTTAACAATAATAATTTATTTAAAAGTGTTTTAAGTTAAAATTAAGTACTTTTGACAAAGCGATAACTGGGGGGTTATTATGACTTAGCTATGCAGTTCAGTTTACGGTGAGCGTAAAGGACAGAGCTATGGCAGTTATATAGCTCTGTCCGTTTCTCTGAGCGTATATAGAACTGCATAGTTATGTCATAATAACGCCCCCCGATCGGAAGATCGCTGCCTTTTATATTGTTTCATTGTAAAATAATTTTTTGCTTTAAAAAATGGTAACTACTAAACAGAAAAATAACGTCAACAAGCTTATATAATCATTGTTCGCCTGCAGCAAGCTAAGGTGTTATTTAAATTTACTCGAGTTAATATTTGGCAATACTTACAGGAATGTTAATGTATAATGTCGATGACGTGGTTATCCTAGTAGATAGTGACCCTGCCTACGAAATTAGCGGTCCCGGTTTCAATTCCCGGTGAGGGCAAATATTGTTGTGATGAGCGCGAGTATTTGTCTCTGAGTCTTATTTATGTATAATAAATTATTTATGAGAATAGAAATTTGTGTGAGATTCTCCCCCGATATTTATTAACTATACCTAAAACGTAAAATAAAATACAGCTACTAGTAACTATCTAAAATGATCCTGGTACATGACGTTTATTACTTATTAAATAAACGAAATATAACGTAGCCACAGTAATTAAAATTTAAAATGTTAATATTCAATCATAGCTTTTTTAAATTACATCTCTTACTTATCAGGCCTACGAAGAAAGAAAATTATCTAAATCACACAAATTACACACAACTACGATTTTTTTAATTTAAGTTCGCTCAGTATTTCTGATATAAGTAAGTTCATTTCGATTTAAAAACGTAATATTTGCTCAAACTCAAATAATAACCTCTCAGACAATACCGCGGTATTGCTATGGGAAAACGCAAGGGTACATAATTAATATTTATCTCTGTGATTGAATAATAAATAAGCAATATTGTCGTGATGTCAAAATATGAAAGACAATAAGCCTCTGGATCAACCTCTAACATTATCATTTATTTGCTCACAAGATACGAAAAGTTTGCCGATGCTTTGCGACATATTAATTATGTTGTCATGATCGCTCGCTTGGGGAAATGTTACTAGTTTCTTTATTCTATTTTGTAAGCTTACAGTAACGAGCTAACTTGGCTCGATTGAATAACCCAGCTTTCTTAAACAAAAGCAAATTAAAGCAGTTTATGTTTGTAGTTAAATACAAATTATTGCGTATTTCGAAATTACCAAAATCATGAGACCTTACGAATTCACTCGACGACTCCCATACTTGTTATTTTTACTGTCACGTACACATTTTTCCAAATTACTTCTAACAAAGTAGAAATTCAGTATTAGCGCTACTGGATTTTTGTTAAGTAATAATGCCAATGTAAAAGGTCATGACTCTGATTTTTAAACTCAAATATCGTTATAAACACACGGTGTTCATAGTTCCACGGGTTAAAAAATAAAAGACCGCCTTCAGAAACGCATGAAATTACTTCTTTTCAAATGGTAAGAGGTCCTTCAAACTGAAGTCGGATTTTGGTTGGATAAAAATATTGTGGGACGCCGACTGTTTGACTGACCTATGACCATTTGAAAAGAATTTTTTTTTTGCGTTTTTCAAGGCGTTTGTTTGGTTTTTTTGATCGACAAATCGGTGCACATACATAAAAAAATCCATACGCTGGAACGTAGAACCTCCTTTTTTTAATAACCAAATCTCCCCAGCGTCGTCATATTCATTGATTTATAATCTCACGTTCAAGAAGTATACTTTTATATTTTCGTAAGTAGAAAAAATACAATTCCGTCGGTTTTGTCAAGAGTTGATTGCTCTATATCAGCCCCTCGGGGCGACCTCTTTCGGCTTTTTCAATTATACTGGTTCTATGCCCTCCGTAAGCCCTTCTAATCCCTAAATTCGAGGTAGCTCGGAATGCCCTATGGGTTTGTCTGTACATTATGTGGGTCAGTTTCAGTAATTGATTGTGTACCAACCGGTGTGTTACCTTTCCCCGTTTTTTTATCTAGCGTATGTTGGATTATAATGGTTGGGGACTATAATATGTTTTATTTTCACACATAACATAACATAAGTCCTCTATTACTCGTTTAAAGCCCGTAGGAAATGACCAGCATTATTATATCCAATTACTTTGAGAACTTTCTTGTCTGTGGTTGTAGGAAAAATCAGTACTGTAATGTTATTACAGGGGGGTTATCATGAGCTAGCTTTGCAGTTCATTTTACGGTCAGCGTAAAGGACAGAGCTACGGCAGTTATATAGCTCTGTCCTTTTCTCTGAGCGGAAACAGAACTGCAAAGCGAGCTCATGATAACCCCCCAGGGCCTCTATTCAACTGCGTTATAACTATATCGTTTTTGACCTGTTTCCGTATTGTCAAAGTTTTGATGTCATTTACAATAATGGCGACTGTGACATAAACGATTCTTAAACGTGTCAAACACTATATCATTTTAACGCACCTAAGAGTACGCACATAAGAGTTATCTAAACGTTGACAATACGGAAACAGGTCAAAAACGATATCGTTATAACGCAGTTGAATAGAGGCCCAGTATAGATTTTGGTAAGGTTATGAGTTTAAATTTGGAACAGCTGTCAAAACTCAAGAGGGTCTTTATTCTAGTATTCATAGATATTAAAACTGTTATCGACTCGAAACGTCATTCAGTATGTTTTTTTTTAATGTAAACCGCATGACTTTTGATCTCGAGTGACTTGAGAGTAGACTTCATTAGTTTGTCAATGATTTAAAAAAACATGCATCTTGAGGGAGGATCGAATTGCTGCCATTATTATTGTCATTTGTATGTTGGTTTTTTGCTGATACGAAAATGGGATAATTATAACGTATGATATGTGTGTAGATAAAGTAGTGTATGCAACTGTACGTAAATAGGCTTTAAAACACTCGTGTGATCCTATTATAAAACCACACTCGTATTTTAAGGCCTCTTATTATGCATCAGTGGCATAAACTACTATTGTAAATTTGGTAGTCTCTTTAGTTCCGTGCCGATTGCGCTTAATAAAAACATTTAATACCGCGAGCGCACACACTATTTTTGTGTCTTCTGTGCAGTGAATAAAATCTTTCTTTCTAGATCCTACCAGTCTGCTCCGACTTTAAGACTTTAAGTATTTTAGTTCCCTCATGTAAGACGATAGTGAGATAGACCGGGCCGTAAAGCAAGGTGGAAGAAATGGTGACAGGTTACTGGAACAATTTGCAACCTGCGCATGCCACTTTCATGGATCAGAATCCTGGGCTGCAAAAGGAAAAGGATGAGAAATGAGTACATGTCGCCAAAATGCGAATGTAGAAATGGATGTGTGGTGCGGTGGATACAAGGGCTTGTAATACTGTTAGGCGATTTGCAACCTGTCCTTAATACACTAGTAAACTTCTAGGCCTCATTGTGCAAAATGTGGTTCGCAGCATTCACAAGCTGGTTCAAGAAAACATACAATATACAAGAGCAACAGAAGATTAAGATAAAATATTTACAACGAATGAAGTGTAAAATCTATCCCTATCGCACCTACAAGGATTTATTTGATTCCTTTGTGATATATCTCCCTCTTTGTCCCGATCACAATGTCCTCTCTAAATCATTCGGATCGGAGCTAGTAGTAATATTTTGTACAAACATCCCCAGTTGTAATGAGGTATGAGACTATGACGAATTTGTGACGTTTTTTTTATTCATTCACTTGTTTATTGGTCTGTTGTGTGCATAGTAAATAACGATGCGATCTCATGGGTACGGGTAATCCATTATTTTTTTGAATTTCACTCCATCGAACGCTATTTTCTCCTGAAACCATTATGTTTTCAGGATATCTTAAAGATTAATTAGGTTAGGTTAGACTTGTGGCAGCCCAAAAAATAAATTCAAGCGGTCAGAATTACAAATGCCTTTCGATGTAATGAACATTCTGCGTAGTGAAATTCGTTTCGATATAAAATAAAAAGTACCCGGGTACTTGACATAGAGATTAAATCGAAATTACCACTTAAAATACAACCTCACAAACTAAAATACACATAAATATAAATCCTTAAAATTTCTGCTTGAACCTTAGTATATTTTGTATGTAAATATGTTAAACTAGTTTAAATCCTTTTACGCCTGAGATACAGGAACATCCTAGTTCAGTCATGTTATTTATAAGTCTCATTTGTTTTTGTTTAGTACATAGTTTTCATTGTAAAAACCGGGCAAGAGCATGTCGGACCATGCTCAGTATAGGGTACCGAAGCCGTTAAGTGACCTCTATATAGCAGTTTACTCACGGTCCTAAGTCTGTCTGACCACCTGACAGTCTAGTCTATAACGAAATGTATGAAACTTGAAAACCAACTGATAGTCTGGGTTGTACTACGACTGTCACGCCAAAATCAACCCGCGAACTGTTATTCTTTGGGCCCTTTAGAGTTTTCAACCTCAAGCGCCGAACGCAATCCTAACAAAATAAAAAACTGCGAAGTTTTGGACCATTGTTAAGTTTATATCAATTTTAACATTTCGGCACTATTCAGAAAAAAATAGTTCATTGAAAGTTTTTTTTTATTTATTTATTTGATGGCTTCACTGCTATTAACGTGTATTTAGCCAATTATTAGTAGACACTCCCATGGACCATTAGAGAAATAAGTTACACACATCGAATAGTGCGGTAAAAAAAGATTTAATCACACCGCAGCAGCTATCAAAACAATAAGAAAATAAAATATACATTCAAAATTTCATAATTCTCCAACTACTTAACCGGCAACGCACACGTTCCATTATTAAAATCCATTCGAAATAAACCAGCCAGCATTCATGCCAACATTTCAATGGTTCAGGCACTTTACATCGAAAATTGACGTTAAACATGAAAATTGGAGGCAATCAGAAATATTGTGGAGTAATAAATTGCCAATGCGGGATAGTCCACTGATAATTCGATGTCAAATGATAAGCCCCGAGGGGGAGGTCCCTGTGGAGAGGACGCTGCATTTAATTCAGTACTGTTGTATGCTTATATTGAACTGGATAAACATTTTACTTGTTGGAAATTAGGTATTTAAGGCATATTGTGGCACATGCATTTTACCTACTGATAGAAGTGAATAACATTTTTGAGAATATTAAATGCAAAACGTGAAAAATATTTTATTTTCATTAAATATTTATTTCAGGTTAAATTTCAGCTTAAGTAACAATATTTCGAATATTTATTTTAGAAATGTGTACAAAGGTTTACGCAAGTGTTATTTATTAAAAATATTAATCCTAGAATTCTTTCATTAATAAATATAGCGTAATAATAAAAAATCTACTATTAGTAACTGATGCGCAATTTAATAATAATAATAATAATAAATCACAGGACAATGTCACACAAATTGAACTAGTCCCAAACTAAGCTCTAGGCCTGTGCCATGGGTACAAGACAACGATAAACATACTTATATAGAGAAATACATACTTAAATAAATAGAAAACATCCAAGACTCAGGAACAAATATTCGCGCTCATCAAACAAATATCTGCCCTTACGGGATTTGAACCCAGGACCGCTGGCTTCGGAGGCAGGGTCACTACCAACTAGGCTAGCGTGTCGTCATAATTTATAACGTTTTTGTCAAATTAACTACCAAGAAGTATGTTTAAGATTTTAAGCACTTAATAATCTCCAACTATAAAAAAACACGAGCAATAACAACAAATCTGTTATTCCAAAGTTGCATCCCTTTTCAAATGCACAACTGATCTCAAAGCACAAATCGGATTCCAGACCGCTAGCAAAGAATGCAAAATAAAAAGAGAACAAAATGAAAAGATGGTCGAGCGGCGCTGTGGTCAGTAGCTGTGATGCGACATATTTAATTCATGAACCTTTTTAACTTTCCTGGGATTTAGTGACGTAGATAGCGCGGGATTGCCGGCGTTCTAAGACTCATAAAGGGCGACAATAAACGTGTTGATACGACGCCATTTTGAATTTTAGCTCTGAGGATGTGATGTTTGTACATTCCTGTTGTAAGTACTCGTAGGTTAAAATACAGCCACGTTTTTAGTTATAGTAACTCAGAGGTGCCTTTTTTGAAAAGTTTTTTTAAACATTCTACTAATAATATGATGACATTGTAACTAATACTGGATAAAAAAATACATATTTTACTATTTCTGTGGACGCTACTTTTAACGAGATCTAAGCGAGCTAAGGCTTGGAAAAAACTCATTTATAAAAAATTTGTAAGGATGCATGTCTTTCTAGCACGTTTAAATGCCTAACGGATTTGGAGAAAATTTGGCGGAAATCTACCCACGCGATGGTATAGCAAACGCTAGTAAACCATTATTTTAATGTATAAGATAAACTGCATTACTCAGAAACATTTTAGAGACAGTAAAGTCTTTCCTTTTTCAAACTTGTGTATGAAAAATAGTCACTAAAGCCAGGTTTAGAGCGTTAATAAAAATTGCTGAAGTTGATTACTGTCTTACTTAAACTTCAGCAAGAAGCACAATTTTGCTGTATTTGGGTAAGGATCAAAGAATTGGACCATAGTTAAGCATAGTTAACCATACAAAAAACGAAGGCGCAAAGGTTCTGTTGTAAATTGTATGGCTAAGTTTCGTCACACAACAGATTTTTTTAAAGAAAATTAAATTGTGAGTTAGCCTGCCCAATTTTTTGGACCTTACCCATTTTTCTAACATAAAAGTTAGAGTAAAAGAGCAATAAACTTATGCAAGTTTTATTGCCAGTCTAAATCTGGCTTAACGAACGATTAAGGGAGCGACCATACCGACGCGTAAAATACGGTGAAGTTACGTAAATAAAAGAAAGGGAACTAAACCAATTACATGGAGTAAATTTTGACGGGCCGTAATTTACGCACCGTTAAGCTCCGGTGTGGTCGCTCCCTAAAGCATCACTAAAATCTGTGCACTGTAGGATGGTGTCTGTGACAACCGTATTTCCTAATTTCAATCACTTATCCGTGTGGTTGTCGGGTTAGAATAGTGCCACTCCATGTATTCCCGTGGATGTCGTAAGAGGCGATTAGAGGAATAAAGGCTTGTAGTATTGTTAGGAGAGGGGCTTGCAATCTGTCACTATAAACTGGTAAACATCTTAACCTGATTGTGCAAAATGTGGTTACAGAATTTTCAACAATTATTTTTACAGTTGTTGGTAATTCTGTAGCTCTGCCTACCCCACTCTGGCAATGAAGACGTGACATTTAAAAATAGGCGAGTGTTTATTTGAATTCCTGAACGGCGTCGCTAGGTTTGGATCAATGTCGTATTTATGAAAAGTTAAAGAAACAAGTGTTTGTGTTTAAATGAGCTCTCACAGGCACTATCTAAAGTGCACAGATTGTAAATAACTCTGAGTGCCTCCGTTATATGCAAATTTATTTTAAAAATATTAATATATCAGTATTTAAATAAGACCATCAAATACCACACGCCAACCGAAACTAGGCAACAGAGCTCGATTGCACAGTTCACGGAGGCGGCTTATTCCGTTCACTTTTGCATTCTTTCGCTCAGTTTTAACTTTTCTATTTCGCTTCCTTCTTGTTAATTTGTCACTTTTTAATTGACATGTTCAATTATGTCACCTTGTTATTTGTTAAACAAATTATTTGGTAAAAAACTGTTATTCTTTTCAATAAACTAATCTTGTTTATCGTTTGTAATTCTTATAAACTTTCCCATTAAAGGTTATTTGAATACGACTAATTCGAATTAATACAATTTTGAAAACAAAATTATATTTAGCTAAGAATTTAGTGTGACGCACCGTTAAAAACTGATAACGAACAGCCGTTTACATTAACGAAATAATATGTGGATCAAGAATATTTGGTTTGATATTCTTTGATATGAATATGAATTGTATTTGTAACAAAAATATATAAACTAAATATCTTTTAAGTAAGTATTCTGCGTATTGATTATTCTATGAACTAATAATATGATAAACCTTTTCTATGAATCGACATTCTATACAAAAATTGTCTATGAAACAGTGTACAACCGTTTTTAACAATGTGTGGTTTGGGTAACCATAATTTTATCGATTTGTACTTAATCGATTGTATCATTTCATGAAACGCTATTTTCTCCTGAAACCATTGTGTTTTCAGGATATCTTAAACATGAATTGAATAGGTTACCTAATCTATGTTAAAGTTTTGACTTCCAAAAAAGTAACTCATACAGCGAAAAATCTGCCCTCCCTCATAACCCTCCTTGTGATTTACAACAGTTGGTTAAATTAAGCAATATTCGAGACGTCGATCTATCTTTCTCGTGTTTCTTGTCTATAAATCTCCGCGCAAGGCATAATTTACAATCCCTCTAAGACACAAGCCTTTACAAAGCGAAATAACATTAATCAATTTGCTCAAAATTATACCCATTACAGGCTGTGCTAAATTCCTAAATAAACAAGTTACACTACACTTTAATGGGAGAAAATTACTGTATTTAACATAGGAAATTATTAGTTCCACGTCGTGTTATCTAATCTAATATTTTAAGTTAGTGTTAGTGAGGAAAACACAGGTCAAGTCATGTGAAGGTTTCTGTCGATTATGACACTATTGCTTTTCATGTGTGATGCCAACAGAGATGCTAAGGCATTTGTAACTTATAGGAAACTCGACCTCAAAGTCACGAAGTCTTCGACTTTTCAAAACTTCTACAAGTGTACAAAACTATAGCTTTTTAACCTCAACAGGTTCTGAAAAAAACATAGCGAAACCGTAATGTTTAATAGTCCCTGTAAAGGTACATTGATTATCTGTTCTAATTCAATTTAAACACAATTTACCAATCACAAGGCTGTTTCTAAAGGTTATTTAACTATAACTAAACAAGATGTTAATAAAACGTTATAACAGTATATTACATCCTTTGAGAAACAAAACAATGCAATCCTTTTACCTTTTCCCGCTATCTTCCATCCAACAAATAAAACGTCTCCATTGTTGCAACAACAATGACTCATAGAAGTCGCGTTCACAGTTCAACTCAATAAAAACGGTTATATCAATTCGCTGCTTTAATGCAATAACACAAGTCAAAATGAGTCATTGTTGCATTTTAATTCGGAACGCCATTTACTTAACATTTTAAATCAAATTATATTTGTTTTTGATTTGTGGCACTATTGCATTAAAGCAGCGAATTGCTCTTTTAAACAAAACACTTCATAGTTTATGCCACTATTGCTGTCTTATCTGGCGATGAAACCGTCCATAAACCCCGTAGACTCCAAGTCTTTTGGCATAAAAGATATTCGTTAAATTTTTTACAGCACTACCAAGCGAATGATCTAGTAAAATATTATGTAGCGGCCATGCCGTTTTATTTTTTATACTGGTGATACGCGCGGAAAAATAAGGAAATTGCTATGGCTATTGACTTTTCTTTTTATGTTTAAACGTTGTAGTATACTCGTACGAACTCTTTTGTAAATATGATAGGATGTTTACGAGTGAATATATTGATCATAACTTGCATAAATAATTTGGGAACAATCTCACACAAATTTACCAAATCTCAAATTAAAATTTAATTTTAATGCAAGGAGATGGCAAACAAGCACTGAGACCCATAGGTATTAGAATTCTCAATACTGGGTACATGATTAAGATGCACTGAAAAAAAACCTTAGTCGCTTCTAAGAGGATTGTGATCGCTGTGCATAAGGGTCTTGATTCCATACGAGTCTAATAAGACGTTAGATACATCAACTAAGACGTTAGTTAAATCACCAAAGAACTTCCTGTTGCAACTCACAGCTCCGGACAATTTTATTCATATATTTGTCATATTTAAGAAAATCTCTCTAACATAAACATCTTAGCCTGACTATGCAAAATGTGGTTACAGAATTATCAACAAGTTTAGAGTTGTTGGTATTCTGTTGCTCTGCCTTCCCCACTCTTGGAATAAAGGCGTAACGTTATGTATGTATGTCTCTTGGTTGACTCTTATTTTTAAGTTTATCTATACTTTATTTCGTAGAAAACATCCAAGACCCAATACTTACTTTCATCAGACAAATATTTTGCCCTTACTGGAATAGTATCTCGATACTTCTACATATATCAGTAAACATAATCCAATGCTTTTTTAATAATTAGGCAATCAAGTTTATACATACAATGTCCTATCTAATTTAAGGAATTTTGAAATCTGCACGCTGCTGAATTAAAGCTAAAATAATAGCATATTAATAACAACTAAGATATAAATACAGAAATTCAAAACATCATTAAAGTTTGCAATGTAATGAATTAATGATTCTGACCACAGTTACAAATTAAAACTCAAACTCTTTATTTGCAACCATAAGATAGAAAGGGACTGCAAAAGTTATATTAATATGCTTTAGGTAAAAAAAAAAGAGTTGATTAATCATTTTAATGAGTTAATGTCAAGAAATATAGTGTGTATATAAAAGTCAAAGAAAAAGCCTTGCAATTGACAGAAGCACGTGGTGCTAACCCCATGCGCTTCTATTTATTTCACCAGAGTAAATACTCTTTAACTGAGCAATTTGTTCTCGCGTGTGATATCCATCGACTAATTTAAATAAATAAATATCAGGGGACAATCTCACACAAATTGACCTAGTCCCAAACTAAGCTCTTGGCTTGTACTATGGGTACTAGACAACGATAAACATACATATATAGAGAAATTAAAACTTAAATAAATAGAAAAACATCCAAGACTCGGGAACAAATATTCGCGCTCATCACACCAATATCTGCCCTTACAGGAATTTGAACCCAGGACCGCCGGCTTCGGAGACAGGGTCACTCCCAACTAGGCCAATGAGTCGTCTAAATAAGTTCATGGTTATTGGCTAACACTGGACATTACCAAAATACACATTAAGGGTAAAATAATTAATGGAAAATAAAGAACTGTGATTCTCTTTAGACTGCATGATTGAATAATTAGCAAGACCAAAAATAACAATTCAGATAAAACTGGCACAGTTCACGATTATTCCATTGTTTTGCAAAACTCCCTAAACATCAGAAAATGGCTTCTAACGTTTCCAGTCTAGGGGTATAATAATTTTTAATACAGCGCCAACTTTCCTCGCCCCGAGTACGGACTAATCAGAACTATTTGCTCCCGCGGGATTTGAAGCCGCAAACTTCATTTCTGAAGTCCAACGTCTAAGCCGAGAAACAAACTAATAAGAAAAAAACAAAACACTAGGTAACAAAGCATTGTTAAAGAGAGTTTTGTCAGGTGACAGAAAAATAAGTGGTACGGATATTTTGATTTAACATTAATTTAACCAAAACCGCGCCAGTGAAAGAAAAAACGGAAGATAAATAAGTTGTAATGTGATGAAAGGGAATGAAAATCATGAATGTGGAGGATTATAAAGCAAGAAGAAGGCCTAAAAAGAGACGGATGGGTTGTATAAAGAGTGTTATGAGAAAGAAGAGAGTGAATGCTGAGATAACAACTAATAGAAATGCGTGAAAGAAAAGTACATGCTGCGCCGATGATTGAGATAAAGGTAAGGAGATGATGATGATTCATTGTCGTACCTACTTATAAAATTTTACCTTTTATTTCAATCCGTGACGTCCCACAATGCTACTCCATTTTTTTGCGTACCGTCGTCGATTGAATCACTACAGCAGTATCAAGTACTGTCAGCTAAATGTCAGCAAAATGTAAGTGTCGTTTATTTATTTAATTAGACACACCAACAATATAAATGGCTTACGTTTTGTAAGAAATAAATTACATGGATGTTTTGCACTAGCCTGTACATCAATTACCCAATAAATTAGTAGAACCCTGTCGAAATAGGGTGACATGTTAAAAGCCATTTCATTTAAGTTTTCGTACTGTGGTCGGTCATTGCGAATGGTTCTACGGTGGGTGGTACGTGATTTAATTTTGTTGGATGTACTTATATTGCAATGCATAGCAATTTATCCAATAGGTACATAATAATGTTGCTGTCAACGAAAATTCTCAAATTGTTTTTTAATATAGTTTAAAATCAGATGACAAAATTAAATTATTTATATTACTGTTTTCATATTTTTAACCACATCGGATCACGTACATATCAAGTAAAGCCAAAACATTCAGTCTTAAACAACGAAAAAACATAATACTAAATAGTTCTTGTTTCGTATTGCCAATATAGAAATTTCCTCAAAATAAACCAACTTACTGCCATTGGTCCTAAAAAATTACCCAGTAATTAAACATAAACCATAAAAATCATTCCTTAAAATTTATTTTCATTAGATTTTGTAGGCGGAATAAATTTCAATAGAATCTTTCCCGTTCAAACAGGAATATAAAATGTTGGAGTGCTTTGGCTTTTAATGTCTTCTGGTAGTACTACAGAGTTTATGGCATTCCTTTTATTTACAGCTGTAAAGTTCGCATAAATTTCTAAATGAAAAATTCCGTTCTAAATTTCGCGGTTTATTGCGTACGTTGTTATTAATTATCATAACAAACGGAAACTTTGTTAATTCGACCGAGCGGCTACTGAATTTCATCAGAGAAGTTATACGACTGCAAAAAAGTATCAGAAAAAGTTTTGCCTTGTAAAAAATACTGGCTGGCAAGGGAGGCCACTAAATTAGCTATATTCAAAGAAATGGGATGTTTCAATTCGCGATCCGCAGTAAGTTAGCCCATGAAAATTCGGGCATACAAAAAGGCTGACCGAAAAATTGCCTGGCTGACGGAAAAAATAAATTTGCTCATTACATTCAGGGTGATGTAAATCGTAGCTTGGTTTCAGGGTTTTATTTGACGCATATATTTTTGATCTTATTGAATTGTTTCCGTTTTATAACGGAGGGTGTTAGAACAAAAATAACGTGTCTATTTTTAGTGGGAGAGCGTTGTAGATAACAGGATTTAGAGAAGAGTGTAATAACATTAGTTTTCTTAGGGCTTGGATGTCTTTAATACATCACTGATATCAAATACTGACCCGATAGAAGTGTAACTTATTCAGTTATTTTTTTGCTTTTATAATTCCGTTTCATTAAAATTAACGAATGTCATTAGATCAACCACAACAACGATATTCTAAAGCGTAGGTATACTACAATCAATGTTATAGAGTTATTACTGAAATACAATCATTTATATTCTGGGTTAATATTCATTTTAACAACATATAAATGCATGCATGTATACTTTGTACAGACTATACTCGTCAATCAAAAACTGAAACAGTAGTTTCAGACCATGACAAAATGTACTGAATTTCAGTTTGCGATGTTTTGTCTGAAACAGCTGTGGCACTTGTTTGTAGACCGTCGTTTACACCCTGTATATAAATAACTGTCTCTATTGGAAATCGAAACGGGTCTCGTTTGTTAAATTAATTACTAATTTAGTCTAGATCTAGATGACACGTGCTACAATTTCAATTTTATGGCTCCAGCAGATCGGCCGAGAGAGCCCTTTTTATGCCATCGAGAAGGCACACGTATACCAAAGCCACTGGTGGACCCATAGACATTTTAATTCTCAACAGTATTTGAATGACAAAGTTAGTACGAGTAGACAAGTCATAGAGAACACACCAGCGATTTCTCGTATCAGCTTCAAATTTACAAGTAAAACATGAAATCATCCTGCAAATGGCACGTTTCCATTAAATTACCCTAGATATCCAGCGTGTTCCGTTATGTAGGATATGGAGGAATCCAGTGATGACCCGGCGGTTTCCGGAGAAATGGGGATGCAAATCGTTTGCCATGTATCCAGGATACATTGCTACAAGGAAACCGATGTTTAGTAGTAGGTTGTTGAGGAATATTTTGAAGTCTCTTAAAACACTTGTTATAGAAGGGTGGAGCTTTCCTGACATAGGCATTTTATATCAACCACCCTTAGGTGTTTTTAGTGATGTGTTACTGATTAAATAAAATATTTCATATTTTGAGCGTTAAAAAAGTAAGTAATCTTACACTTATCGTAAACAAACCTTTAGGGTGGTATTGAGTAAATATTGGCCCACAAAATGTGTAGTCCTAAAGTATGCCAATTGAAAATCATCGCAAGTTCGAGGGTTTTTTCTACTGATTTTTTATGGTTTCAGATTACAAATTAAAACACATTTGGACAACAATTTTTTCGGTGAACTTTGCAGCACTGCGTTAGTAGCCCTTATAGTTGTTTTATTCTCGATTCGTGAATATTATAATTTAAAGTAAATCAGTACAGCTTTGCCACAATATTCATTGCGTTTTGTCTTAAAGTATCGTCCATAGTACCGTTTATCTAGATTGCGTTGAATTGCAAAGTTTGTTTTGAAATATATATGGAAATTGGGTTCGCTTTTATGTGTTTTACCTAAGTAAAACGAAGATATATTTGTATTACTTTTATAAGAGAGATTGTTTTGCTTCCATGGGTCAACTTTCCAACCGTTCTTTGGATAAATATTCATTCATGTTGCCTGCGGCTAGAGACGGATACGAGGATAGAGACGAAGTATAGATCATTTCGATGCTGGAGAAAACAAAGGCAAAACTTATATACGATTTTTTTGTCTTACCTACTTGATGGCAAGATAGTATGCTTTATACTAAACTTCTTCGTACATGTCATACTTTTTAATCGAACTCATCATTTTTAGGGTTTCATAGTCTAGCTAGGAATACTTATAGTTTGGCTATGTCTGTCCGTCTGTTGGTACTAGAAAGCTGTTATTTGGCATGAATGTACATATTATTCACGCCGAAAAACGGTAAAAAATCAGGAAAAAAATGACCTACACTTACATTTAAAGTGGGGATGGATTTTTTTTCTTGTCGACCCCATGAAGTTGTGTGTCATTGGATAGGTCTTTCAAAAATATTAACCGTCCGATCCGTTTGAGAAATATTAAACTTAGCGTTGAAAATGGTTATCTGTAGATCAAGTGAGCAAAGTTAAACAAGCTCGTTCATTCAAGGGTTAAAGCGGGTAAGCTAAGAATGCACGCCGTAAAAGGAGTTTTTTTACACTCAAACCGGACCATTTCAACTTTCCGGTTAGTATTTGGTGTCTCGAGTTCAAGTACAAGATGTTCCGGAAATCAACCTAACGATAGCACTTGACTCTATAAATTGACTTTTAGTATTTTTGTTATTCTCTGAT
This sequence comes from Acleris holmiana, assembly GCA_949316455.1. Lineage (NCBI taxonomy): Eukaryota > Metazoa > Arthropoda > Insecta > Lepidoptera > Tortricidae > Acleris > Acleris holmiana. Next base: position 18,387,189 of record OX438767.1, read on the forward strand.
TTGTGAAATGCCTTCATCTTCAACCTTCGTTCTTCAACACTCAAAACTTACTTAAAACGTTTTAAAAGCCCAGGTTCGGCGTATTTCGCACTTAGGCTCAAGCCACAATATCGGTGAACCCACTGGTTCGGTCTTTTGCGTGGTTGCGTACGAATTATAAGATAGAAAGGAAAGCATTAGGCTCTTTCGACCTACCTAAGCGTTTTGTTTTATGTCTAAGGACGCATTATGTACTAGGACGGGATCTCTGCCGTTTGGCCAAATTATTTTTCGTCAGTTGGGCAAACGATTTTTTTCCAAAATTTTAAATATTTCAGGATTTTTTAAAAACTAACCTAACCTACACGGTGGTCCTGAAATAAATCCTGAAATATTTACAGTTTCGGAAAAAAATACGTTTGACGTTTGAAACATTTGACATAAAATAATTTGGCCAAACGGCAGTACATGAATAGGACATTTATTTATATTCTGTGGTAAACTCACCGACGACGTGTATGAAGGCTGACCGCACTTGTGTATGAAAGGAGGGCGCATCAGCTGACACCTCACACCGGTACCGGCCGGCGAGCGCACGCGTCGCTTCCCGCAGCGCCACCTGTTGGGATGTCGAGCGAGACACCTGAAACAAAAGTATTTTTTTTACATGACCATAGGAAAGAAGTGGCCTTAATCTTCCGTGTAAAACCTAACTGATGATGAAAATCGCATTAAATTACGATGCGTGATTTTAGGTGGAGTTAGCAGATATACATACAGTCAGACAAAAAGACAGGAAGACAGACAGAGGCGAAAAGCGACTTTGTTTTATACTATGTAAGGATAAAGATGTGTGAAGCCGTTTAGTATTCTGACGCAAATAGAGGGATTATTGACGATAAGTTGGCCTAGTTGGAAGTGACCCTGCCTCCGAAGCCAGCGATCCTGGGTTCAAATATAATATTTGTTTGATGCGCACGAATATTTATTCCCGAGTCTTGGATGTTTTGTATGTATAAGTATGTTTACCGTTGTCTAGTACCCATAGTACAAGCCTAGAGCTTAGTTTGGGACTAGGTAAATTTTTATGAGAATGTACCCTGTTTTTTTTTATAATATATGATTAACGTGTCGATTAGAGGGCATCGGTGGCCTAGTGACTTAGAGGGTCGATTCGTGATCGTAAGGTACCGTAGTTCGAACCCCCATGGTGTCCATGTACCAATGAGTTTCTTTACTCGATGCTGTTACGGTAAAGCAAAAATATTGGAGAAAACCTGCACATTTCAACAGCTGAGTGTGTAAGAGGGCATTGAAGTGTATCCGAAAGGGCCCATTTGTAAGATAAGACAAGATACCAAGTGTATCTGTGCATCTGTATGTGGCATCGTTGCTCCCAAACAAATGAAACGGTTTAGACGTAGATTTTTTATAGAAATTTATTTTAATCGGTTAAGCTATTTAGATGTTAGCTTTTAACGTAAAGGTTGCCTTTTAAATCCGGTTTTTTTATCTATAGTTATTGTTATAAGTGTAACGTATTAATATCTTAGATATTGTTTTCCAGGTAAATTCATAAGCTTTAAAGTTTCAGCTGCAAGACGTCCACTGCTGGACATAGACCTTCCCAAGGTATTCTACAAGAACAGGTCCTGTGCCGCTTGCATACAACGGTTTCCCGTAACCTTTGCCATGTCGAGTCGCCTTTAAAATGTATTCAGATAATTTTTTCATAACTACTGTTACTTGCTAAAGGAGAAAAAAAGGATATTGGAGAGTGTGACGATCAGAAGAGGGGGGATAATTGGCCATTTATTGCGACATCCTTATCAGAAACATTATAGAGGGAAAATTGAAGGAAAGAGAGGCAGAGGAAGACCAAGAAGAAACTACATGGAACAAATTTAATAAAGGAGAAGATGCATGTGATGTCGTGTCATATAGAGAGGTGAAGGAGCTGGCAGAGAAAAGAAAAGATTAGAAATTACTCCACCAACAAGAGCAGAGTTCTTCAATTAAAATAAGAAGAGCTGTCACTTTCCTACAAATCTATTAGAAAGATAAAGAAAATAATTATGTTTTTAACTTTTCATGCAATGTCGAAGACTGTAGGTATTCTTCTGTACTCACTAAATACTAAGTTTAGCATTGATGTGTAGGTAATTTAATGACGATTAACTTCTTTCATAATTTTCTCATACCTGTCACAAATTTCTAGTAAAATGTAATGGCAAATGAAAAAGGGTGAAAGGAGGGAGTGGAGCGGTTGGCAATCGTCATTTTTTAATTCAGCGGGGTCGATTTAGTAAGAAAACACCGTTTAAGTAAATAATATGATTTGCTTCTAGAACGTCACTTTTTAAAATTCTGGGCTGGAATTCTACAAGGTAACAACGATATCGTTTTTGACCTGTTTCCGTATTGTCAACGTTTTGATAACTCTTATGTCATTTACAATAATGGCAACTGTGACATAAACGATTCTTAAACGTCTCAAACACGATATCGTTTTAACGCACCTGAATAGAGGCCCTGGTTTAGTGTCATGCATGAAAATAAGCCATATCGCGACGGTACCTCATAACAAAAACTGTTACAAAAAGAACACGGAATCAAGTAACGATGAAATATCATTTTGAACCTGCCTTAACGAGTAAAGTTTTTTACAGATGCAAAAACATAACATAACTAAGCAAAGGAACGGTTTAATTCAATTCGAATCACAACAGATTCCAGATTCGCTTTCGCTCGACCGCAGCGCGAATCCCAACACTCGAGCGCTCCAACGCGGCGAAGCGTAATTAAAAAAAAGCGGCCAAGTGCGAGTCGGACTCGCCCATGAAGGGTTCCGTAGCAGCAAGTAACATAATATAAAAGTTCGTTGTAGCTTTGATCAATGTTTTTATGACGTATTAAAAAAAAACTACTTACTAGATCTCGTTCAAACCAATTTTCGGTGGAAGTTTGCATGGTAATGTACATCATATATTATTTTTACATTTATCATTCCCTTATTTTAGAAGTTACGGGGGGGGGGACACACATTTTTCCACTTTGGAAGCGTCTCTCGCGCAAACTATTCAGTTTAGAAAAAAATTATAATAGAAACCTCAATATCATTTTTGAATACCTATCCATAGATACCCCACACGTATGAGTTTGATGAAAAAAAAATTTTTGAGTTTCAGTTCTAAGTATGGGGAACCCCAAAAATTTATTGTTTTTTTTCTATTTTTGTATGAAAATCTTAATGCGGTTCACCGAATACATCTACTTACCAAGTTTCCACAGTATAGCTCTTATAGTTACGGAATAAAGTGGCTGTGACATACGGACGGACAGACGGACAGACATGACGAATCTATAAGGGTTCCGTTTTTTGCCATTTGGCTACGGAACCCTAAAAACACACTTTTTCTCATTCAAGCGTCTAGCAATATCCTGTGTCCCGTTTCTCCTTATTGATCCGCCATTGGAAAATAACGCTGGCAGCCTTTCTTGTTTACAGTGACCGCTCTTATTTTAATTCCCCTCTTTATTATCTGTGACGACAAAAAGAGTCCGTAAAGGGTTATTGTCCCCGTTTATGAAGCTCTCATTTTTATAAGGCCGATAGAAATTTGCCTCGAGGAAATTTCTTATTGTATCAAATAATCGCCTTTAGTCTGACTTCGCTCTTTCCCGTATATTTTGAGCTTCGATTTCCGATATGAAGGGTCCGGAGCGGTCGAGTTATTTAGCTAATATAATAGAAGTGATTGGTGAATTTTGTTGAGGGAATGCTGGCTCTTTTTACTTATTGTGGATGTTTTATTAAAGTTTTAAAGCCGATTCAGTGCCAATTTCACCATACGGAGCCAAATAAGGTTAAATTAAAAAAAGTACTTACTCCAAACACTTGAGTGACAATTGCTTACAAGCAAATGCCACTCAAGTGTTTTAGCACGACGCTCTGTGCGTACACTAAGCAATTACATTAACATCCAATATATTTAAATACGTAATTAAATCATGTGTTAAATATTGTGATAGATAGATATTATTTATAGAGACTCGCACCTGCAGACAAACTGTTAAAACGGTTTTGCAGGGAAATGTAATAGATTAAGTTTTCTATGTTCTGTTTAGTAATAATAATAAAAAAAAACAATTTTAATCGACTGTTAGTTCATACATTTTGACAACTGTTAACGCTCCAATCGTCTGTTAAGTGATTAACATCGTATGGTGAAATTAGTCCTTAGTCTTTTGTTTCGTTTTTAAATTAACGATATTCGAGACTGGATTTTCTATTTCGTTACAATAGTTTCAAGGTAAAAAAGTTACGATCAAGAAAATTCTCCAAATGCTTAATTTTTTTTTTTTTTTGTTATGGCTATACGTCCATTTTCTACTTAATAGTACAAGTACGTGCTAAGACGCCATTTTTATTTTCACAAACTTAAATAAACTATTGCAAATGTGATGGTAGGTGATTTGGCAAGGACTGAACCAGTGGGTTCATTCAAACCAAATCTACTGAGTCGTTGGGGCCGAAACGGCAAGTAATCTGTAGCTGTATAAAGTCGTAGTCAGTATAATAATGCTGCCAAGTATGCGGATGTATGGAGATATTTGTTGGCGATTCCGTTCCATTGCCTTTTTTTAGCAGATAGCAAAAAAACTGACGTTTTTACAGATATTTTTGAAAACTTTTCATGTTCTGTTTAAATATCCTCGAAACAATTGCCTTTTTTAATGTGGCCTTAATTTAAAAATCGAAGTGCTATGTTAACTCTAGCTCTTTCTACTAATCTAGAATGTCTACTTACGGCCGAATCCTATATATAGCCTCACTTCGGTTTAAAATTTTACACATTTTCTATGGGCAAATGTCAAATTTCAACCCGAAGTAAGCCTTATCTATCCGCGGTTTGAATATAGGGTTCGGCCGTTAGAGAGATGGTGCATCCGTAGATCTCGATTAAGTGTTTGTTTCTGCTGTTTTTAACGTTAGATGTACGCATAAATTAATTACTTTTGACAACTGTTATAAGTAGTTTTTAATTAAATAAATGCGTTAAGTACAGTAATTTACCGTTTTATTTAGCATTTACTTTGTCGTTCTATTATAAATTTAACCAAAACAGCAGATCACACACACACAGCACACGCACTAAACTAACATAAACAAAACAAGTGAAAACAAGAATACAATTAAACAGGCAAACCAAAAAAAACAAAAAAAACCCTTGAAAAACTAATCCCGAAACTATTTTAGCTCCGTTTCTTTTTCGCGATTGAGCCTGAATGGCCAATGAAAGAGAACTGCTTTTTTATGCTTCATCTTTTTCTACCGCACTAACTAATGCTTTGTAAAAACTTGACATGTGTCCGTCTCTTCCCAAAACCGTTGAAAGCCTTCACGCATCAAAGCAGTACGTTGCTTTAATCGCCGCCCTAACAGTTTAAACAGCGTATACATAGTTAATCGGGCTAATTCCGGCAGTCAGGTGTATTCACTGCTGTGCGGCTATTAGGCCATGGAATGGCTTCATCCGCCCCATAATGGTTAAGGGACAGCTTATGTGAAACCGTCCTTATTTGTGATGAACTGTCCTACATTTTGTACGATCTTACGAGGTACAGTTTTGAAGATCTTCTAGGGTAGGAGATCAGTTGGGAAGGATATAGGAGGAATAAAATAAAATGTTTAAAAAAACCGCCTTTAAAAACCAGAAAAATAACTTTTTTACAAATGGTAATGGCGGCCGAGTTAAAAACGAATACTAAAACACGTCAAGCGCAATATAATATTGATAGAATCTGTCGAACGCGTGTAAGCGCTTTAAACGGAATAACCGACAAAACACACAGGAGTTTCTTTAAAAAAATAGCATGAACACGATGTGTTACAAAAAGTAGAGTGTGTTTGGTGTTAACGTAAAAGTAGCACGTTTGTGCAGGCCTAACGGATTGACGGTATTTTTTGCATAGAGACAGATAGACAATGAACTAGAATTTAAATTCGACGATGACTTTTAAAAACACCTTTAGTGACATCAAAGTCTTAACATTAAAATCAATAACATTCGTTACGCGACTTACGCTTTTTTCAAACTAGTTAAAATGTATGTATGAATGTATGTATGTAAACACTTTATTATACAAAAAAAAACCAAAACAATACAATGAATAATAATAAAAAGATGTACAAAGGCGAACTTATCCCTTTAAAGGATCTCTTTCCTTGAGAGATTGAAAAAGTGTAAGGTTGTGCATCGAGAAAACAGGTGTACAAAATTATTTAGAGCACCCAAAAAACAAAAACTAACCAAAATACCATTTAAAAAAAACAGAAAAAAAAAACAAAACTAATACATTCAAATACTTACATAAATAGATGGAAAGATATGTAATTATACCTCAATAAACATACTTAAACTTACATAAACTACATATATGTATATATCAATATTTGGATAGTTAGTTTGGTTAGTTTTGTAGTGTAACGAATAGATTTGATATAAACGAGTGTAATTAGATTATTGTAAAACCCAGCTAAAAGGCTGATTTCAAACATATACTGATGGACTTATGGACTTTAACATTAAAAGAAAGGGACAAAAGCATAAGCGACGTCATTCAAGGTCACTTTTCTTGGCTTCAAGGCGTTGTTCGCCTTGTATCTCCAGTGTCATATATATGTAAGCTTCTTGCATCGCTGATGTCAGAGCCTATAGCCAAGATGCGTTCTCTAACTAGCGTTTCAATTAGATTTGTTTTTAAACCAATCGCGTCACGGTAGATCACGTAATACGAAAAGCCACGTGATCTACCAGTACCACTAGTTAGCGAACGCGTCTTGGCTATAGGCTCTGTAATTCGGTGACCACGGCTGCTGCAGCCCAGCCAAAACGACGGATCAGTAACGAAGTTTGTGAATACTTACCTGTCGTTGGTATTCATCTCGTCAAGACCTAATTTGATGAAATCGAAACAGCCGTCATTGTCGTCTCGTACATTATTCTAGATAAAATAAAAAATAAAAAAATCTTTTTAATGTCATGGAAACTACCTTAGGTTCTATTTCTTTTTAGGGTTCCCCACAAAAACATTTAGAGCATTACTTTTTTCTCCGTCCGTCCTTCCGTCCGTCCGTTTAACGTAAAATTAAAGTAAATGTTATAAAAAACAATAAACCGCCTTCAAAAACCCAAAAAAAGAAGATACGGTCGTTTAGCCCGCAAAAAACGTGCATTTCGACACTCAAGAAAATCAAAATTTATAGGGTACTTCCCATAGACCTAGAATCCTGAAATTTGGCAAGAAAGAAGGTCGGGAAGGAAGGTAAAAAATATTAATTGGTAGCTCCATTACATTTTTTTTTTTGCGACTACAATCTTATTTCCAGTTGGTAAACTAATCCCGCCGTATGTCGATGTATGAAGATAACAGTTTTTCAACGGCAAAGTGAAGTTTGTCCCTCAATACAATTTTACGGAAGTCGGTGCGCAAGCCCGACACGCAATTCACTGTCTTTTTAAAAAAACACGAGACTGCAGATAGCGCCGTGCATTACTTTCCCCAAATATATATTTTGAAGAAAATAAAGATAGTGGTTGAAACGCCCGAATATTCGAACGGTCATTGGTCTATATACCTACAGTCGCCTTCCAATACTCACGTCTGATTGGCTGCGGCTGGCTTATAGCTGCGTGAGAAATTGCTCTTAATGCTCAATGAGCTGAGATGATTGGTTTAATTAGCTTTATTAACACTAGTGTAATATAGTTGGTTACTAACTTGGTTGGTTAGAGAAGGGGGATTTAAGGTCTCTCCACATCTACCGACGCAGTATAAGGTGACGTAACGACGGTAACGACGTCTTTTTCGCACTTATTGCTTTGATTTAAAACTTTTTGATTCACTATTATTCCGAGGTGTAAAAGAGTCTTCATGAGGTCAATTTACTGAATAAATATTTTGACTTTTTTATTTTTGTGCGAGGGAGGAGAGCAGTGTGCGAGGGACAAATCCACCAATAGGAGTGTAGCGCTGATCGAAATTAGGAAATTAAAGTAATCCTATTGGTGGGTATTTTCCTCGCACACTTCTACCTTGCATAGTTCTGCGTGGATTCTCACCCTTTGGCTAGTTGAAACAATTTAGGCCAGCCTGTGTTTGAAATCTCGTTTAAGGGTATCGTAGTTAAACTAGAAACCTTTATTGTTTCGCCATGTCCGTCCGTCCGTGCGTCCATCCGCAACCTAGCTCAGAGACTTTTAGTCCTAGAAAGCTGTAATTAAGCATGAATATTCACATTAGTCACGGCAACAAAGTGGTAAAATAAAATCTTTAAAAAAAAAGTGTCCTCCCGGAGGATGCTTTTTTTTCTCGTTTTCCATGAATGGGGTTTCATTGGGTAGGTGTTTTAAAAATATTACGGGTACATTTTTTCGATTAAAGAATTCGTTTAGGAAATATTAAGCCAAATTTTTGTTAGAGTCAATGTGATAAAAATATTAATATTACTAAGACTACGTAGACATCATTGGTTCTTGAGATACAGGCGATTAAAGTGTTTATACCTACAAAAGTCATTTAAGACGGCACCAAATGCCTTGAATAGAAAGAATAGGTTATAGAAGTACTTAACAGCTTCGGAATCCTACGCTAAGCATGGTCCGGAATGCTCTTGCCCGGTTTTTCAGTCTAGTGTAGGGTATTTCCTGTTTGCTTTTCCCTTGTGGGTCTCTCCGTTGTCATCTGTTTGTCCATGTTCTTAAAGACGTGCTATGTCCAAAATGCTATCATTAAAACCCGCAAAAATGGATGAGAGGAATTGATCAAAAAATATCGACGCCGTAATAAATTTCTAACGTCAATTGTATGTAGAAGAAAAGTACTACTCCAATCTAGCAGCCTTATTTGTACTGCATGAACATGGGTCATACACACTCTTAAAAACAAAAGTTGTCTCTCCTGTGGTCAATAGTTAAGAGCTTGTGTGCATACAAGTTATGTTTTTATATGATAGGATTGATAGGTCTAAAGCAGTCCTGACGGTGTTTTTGCGGGAATGGGCTTAGCCAGAAAACTAGGCCTTAAAAACGTTAACTTTCGGTGTGTCCACAGGAAAGACCGTAACCTAAATCTGTGTATGACCTACATACCAATATTTGTAACGAGTAAGTTGACTTTGATAACAATGATAACCACCAATTTCTGGAAATCATTTTCAGCAACCAACAAATAAAAGCGTGCGAAACATTTTCGTTTAAAATGAACGGTACTCTATTCCTTTTTTGTTACACAAATAGCTCAATTGTAATTCTGTCCAATGCTCAATATTTGATTGGGCGCAGCAAAATATTATGCACGCTCCTATTTTTGCTCTTTGTGGGGAATTTGTACGATAACAGTATATGGAAATACTACATGGCCTTTATTCTACTGCGTTATAACGATATCGCGTTTCACTGTAGCATTATTTACTAAGAAATTGATTAAATTAATTTATGTTGTACGTTGATGATATTGCTATTTACAACATGAATCTTTCTAGTAAATAATGCTTTAGGTTAAGGTGACAGAGTTCAAATTAGATTAACTATGGAATTGTTTTTTAAATAATAAAAATCTCGGAAATTATGCTTTATTGGACTTCATGTTATACCACATTATATACTCCAAATAGGCTCTAGAATCGATGGTTAAAATTTGGCGGGTTACTCGTTCCCACCCTGTTTGTATAGGCATAACTGGGTCATACATACTCTTAAGAACAAAAGTTGTCTTTCCTGAGGTCAATAGTTAAAAGCATGTGTGCGTATAAGTTACGTTTTTATATGATAGGTCTAAAGCAGTCCTGACGCCGTTTATACGAGAATGAGCTTAGTCAGAAAATTAGACCTTAAAAACGTTAAGTTCCGGTGTGTCTACAGGAAAGACGATAACCTAAATCTGTGTATGACCCAATTAACTGCTGAGTAAATATAATTTTCGTTATTTCTGCTTATGCTTGTTAACCTAGGGCTAAAACAATCAGGGAATGATGATTAGATCGTTCCTTAGTAACGATTTTTTATAGTTTTTTGGCCTTTATTTTTTTTAGAGCCTGTTGATTCACATTTTTTGTCATAATGTCACAGTAGACATAATTATTGCTTATCATCATTTTGTATACCGCTGAAACCGTTGTTTTCCGAATTCCTTACATATATATATCTATCGTGTAGACAAGGTAAGGTTAGGTTAGTTTTAATTTATAAAAATCCTGAGTTAATTACAGCTTCTTAAAAAAACTCGCGATTATTATGTTGTTAAACAGTATTAAAAACACTAAAAGTGAAATGAAATGAAATTTAAAAATTGATTTAAAAACAAACCGGTAATCGTAAACTTCCTGCGTACAACGAAACATGTGAACATAATTAAGTCAATCACTAGTTTTCGAGTGAGGCCTTTCAAAATTACGGGATAATGGGTTCATGCGAAAATAATCAAGACATATTTTCTATCACTCGACTTTGATTTCGAGCACTTTCAAAATCGCCTCCCTTTGCGCTCATTACACAAATATCTGTCCATACTGGTATAACCCCTTATATTTGAACCCGGGACCGCTAGCTTCAAAGGCAGGGTTACTATCAACCAGGCTAACGTATCGTCAAAAAAATAAATGCTTGCTTGTGACACCTAAACTAGGCGACACCTTACTTAACTTGTAGAGTGACATTACAATTACCCCAATTGCGGTGCGAGCATAAAAATATAACAGCATTTGGAACAAATATGCGGAAAAAGAAAAGAAAGGAAGGTGATGCTAACGATAATATGTATGTGGTGTGTGCGAATGTGTGCTTTAGTATACGCATGTGTGAGTGTTGCTAAGATTTTTTTATTAAGCCTCCGTTTCCTTATAGACCATCGCCCGCAGCCACCTGAGTACTTTATTCAGCCAATCGAGAAATCTTTGGTCCCAACGGCCTCTGTGTATACGATTAATGTCATTGACCCTAGTTCTACTGCATATCTCATGATCCCTGATTAAATACCGCCGGGAAACTCCGAGCATAGCCCTTTCCATCCGAGTGACTATGAACAAAAGCATCGAACACAGTGTTCTGTCTCTAATTTTAATGTTTTATTAATGGCAAAGCTCATGAGCAAGGCTCGGAACCGCTTTAAAAAATACCGGTTAAAACCGGTTTTTGATACGAACTTTTCTAGGGAACGCGAACGTTTTTAGAATTTTATTTTAACCTTAATTAACCGGACTTAGACCGACGAACATCGTACCCTGAGTAATAGAGTCCTATTTTTGTTATAGCGGCAACCGAAATACTCTCTAGCTATCACGCTTTAAGAGATACAACCGGCCCCCTATTTCACCGTCTTGACAATGACACGTGACAGGTGACATTTCGTTATACATTGCAAAGTTAACACACTGATACATAACTGCATTTCATAACAGCGCTATGTAAACTAAAATGCCACCTGTCACCTGTCATTGTCAGGATGGAGAAATAGGGGGCTGGTGGCAGACAGACAGCGGAGTCTTAGTAATAGGGACCCGTTTTAACCCTTTGCGTACGGAACCCTTAAAAACAAGTAAACAGCTAAAAAAAAATACCAAGCACGTTAAAAGTATCCACAAAATTACAACATTTACCAGACAATTCCCAACACAGCAACGTTTTTCCATTAAATATATCGTATTGCAAATTACTAGCCCCAAACGGGGAATCTAATAAACACGCAATAACGTTGAGCGCCAATGAAGGTGTTACCGTAATCGATTCAATCCGATTCCTATCGGTTCGGTATCGATTCTCAATCGGAACATGGGATACACTCAAAACCAATGATAACGGGTTGCTGTTCATACGGAAATACATGCAAAGTGACCCGAATTCATTGCATTGCAGTTTAAGATAGCCATCGAAACTGTCCGATGGAAACCTTTGTAGGGTAATGTAATTTGTGGATGTGATCATTTTGAAGCTGAATTGATTATTGATTTAAGATTAAAGGTTACATTAGTTTCAGTCTAAGAGTTAACGTATTAGAATTCAGGTTTAATTTATCTACACGTAAAGATTTAGAAAATGTTACTTAATTGATTTTTAACAAGATAATTATGGGCAATGGTGACAACAGGATTTTTTGGTTGTGATAAAATCGTGCTTAAAGAGATTTGTCCGAAACGTTTTTTTTTTAATCATAGAATCAGTGTTTGGAAGAGTGATCTGAATTATGTAATCTTGTTTGTAACCACGTTTCATTTTTTTAAGTCTATCACTAGCAGTGACGTAGGGTAGGAAAGACCATAATGTGTAAAGGGCGGACAATGGATGCAATATGGTGACGAAAGCATAAGATGGATAAGACTTTAACTAAATTTCGAGTAATGCATATGTAAAAAAATAATGCAAATTTTTGTAGTCATATCCATGTTACGTATATTGAGATGATTTTGACGTAATTTGCATCCGTCGTCCGCCCATTAATACTGTGGTATTAAAGCTCTTTAGCCATTAGCAGAAATTTGTTTATTTATTTTCTGAGTAAATAATGAACCAAATTAAAAAAACTAGTTTGCTTTTGAACAAAACTCTATAAACAGGATTTTACAAAATTTGAGAATTCTTTGGCGTCTAAAACTGAATTACATCATTTGAGTTTGAATGTACGCTGTATTTCTTCCGTAGGCTTTATCTGGCTCAATAAACGCTTTTTATGCTCATATGCGAGATGGATAGTCACCAGTGAGTGCTTTGCAAACCTAATATTTGAAAAGGACACGAGGCCAAAGGATAACCTATTTCAACGGAATCTAAACGGGTCCAAGTTATATCCCTTAACTACAAAGTCGACAGTTAAAATAAACTTGAAGTAAGAGTTTCCGGAGATAGCTCGATTCGACCCGAGACGGAAATTTTTAATGTACATGTTTTTCTTATGTGCAAGTTTCAGCTTTGTTTATATACGCAGATGTTAAAACTTATATCTTATGCTGTTTAACGAGCAACATTATCTCAAGTGTCATCTTTGGCAAAATTCCTTTTCAACCCGAGCGAAAAACGGTCTTCCAGGTACTGATGTATAACCATAAAAGAAAAAAAGCTTTCATATAAGTAACTCCTGAACTTTCTTTTACAATTTGTCAAAAAAAGGTACTTTCGTTGTTTAGGAAATTCGAGTTTAGTAATTTTACCATTTATTAGTTTTATTACACTCATAATCTTACTAAATCCTACTATCCCAGTAAACTACTTATCCTATGAAATTAACGCTGTCTGTCTGTTTGTTACCGCTGAACCGATTTCGATGGAATTTCGTATGGTGATAGCTGAGGTCCCGGAGAAGGACATACGATACTTTTTATCCTGGAAAATTGGATAATTTCCGAGGGAATAAACGATTTCTACGCAGACAAAGTCGTGGGCAACAGCTAGTCTAGTGAGCAGGATGCCGTCCGGACCACAGCATCTCATCATTTAACCTTTCCCCAAGCAGCATTCGCATGTTGTATTCCGGTGTGGGGCATTCCATCTTATTCCTCAGAGTCAGCAATTTATTGGCAGTCTTAGAAAGAAAGACATCCCACTTAATTATCTCTAAGAGGCTAGGTAAAAAGAATAAAAGATAAGAAAAGAAAATGTTTATTCGAGACAAACTAAAAAAAAGCATAATTTGTTAGGAAATGGTCACAACACAGTGTGATGGTGGCAGAGCCAGCGCTGTTCTTCCGTTGTGACCATTTGTTGAAGATACGGCGCATTGACGCCACGAGCGCACACGCATCAAAGAAAGCCAAATGCTTACTCTTTGCTTGTCATGCGACTTATGTAATTTGCTTGTTGGCCTTCTCCTTTATTTATTTATTTATTTATTTATTGAAACAAAATCCACAGCTCAATATATAACAATTTTAAAAAAGTATCATGTATACAAATCACCGGCCAGTAACGGATTTACATTTTATAATTTTTAACTGCTAAATAACACACCAAACATTACATTAACTAAGTAAGAATTTAGAAAATTCAGAAACAAACAGACTTTTAGGAGAATTAAACAGAAAAAATCATATAACTTTGTTTCTTTCACTGTTTTGAACTTGTCAAGATTTGAAAGGCCTCAGGTGGCATTAAAAAAACTCCATCAACTTAATGCTACCTAGTTTATTTAAATTAAAACTCATTTGGCCAAAACCCCAATAATAACGACCCAGAAATACCCCTGGGCAACTGGGAAGAATGATCTTAACAGCCCCTGGTGGCTGTCTACCAAATTAAGTTATTAATTTAATAATTTAATCCCGTTTCTGTAAATGAATGACCTATTTACTTACTCTTGATTGTTTTTGCTCGTGAAAATTGCGTAACATTTTCTTTCTTTGCTCCCGGCCCACTAAGTCGAAGAAGTACTTAATTAGTGTTCAAGTTTCAAGCAAATTTCAGGGATGGATGAATCCGGAGCTGTTTTTTATTCATTAGAGTTATTTTTTTCTGCCTTATGTTACTTTAGGGAAATTGCTTACAATAAGGTTACCAATTTATCTACTACATACTTGTATGTTATCTTAAAGAAATTGCATTTGGTATCTTAAGCATTTTTACTTGACTACGGTTAGCTGAAAAGCAGTTATAAAGTTTGCAGCTTTTGTTACGTAATAAATCAGCGACATACGCATGCTGAGTTTGACGTGGGCTAGGGAAATTAATAGTGTATTCCATACTCCAACGTAACATTCAACAGTTAAGATGGCGCCGAGCGTCCAGTCACATCCTCGTTTCTTACATTGTGTTTTCTAATAAACTAAAGTATTATCTTTAAACCTGCGAGCGCTTTATTGTTATACAAATGAAGATGCAATATATAGCGTACATGAGACAGTTTAATAACCTTTTACAATACAATACAATACAAAACACTTTATTGTCCACCAAACAAAAACATTACACAGAATTTTCACAATTTAGAAGACCCAGGTAAACAACAGGCGGTCTTATCGCTGATTAGCGATCTCTTCCAGACAACCTTAGGTTAGGTTTTACCTTCGTGTAGTCAATTTAACGGAAATAGGTGGCCGCTTTTTTCCGTTAAGTTGCTCTCATAGGTCAATTGTTGTTAAGTTATGTCATATTCTCTATAAATTATGTATTCATTTGTACAACAGGGCCTCTATTCAACTGCTTTATAACGATATCGTGTTTCTCGTTTTTAAGAATCGTTTAATATGTCACAGTCGCCATTATTGTAGATTACATTAAGAGTTATCAAAACGTTGACAATACGGAAACACGTCAAATACGATATCATTATTACCGTGTAGAATCCCAGCCCTGATTTATTTAAGAGAAATGGCGTCCAAGTTAAAAACAATACGATAACATACTAAAACCAATATTTTTCTACCGATTAACAAAGCCTCAGGTGTAAAAGAGAACTTGTACCAATGTCATATGAACAAAACCGTAAAGTTTTTAGGACGCCTTGTGGTAAAGCACCGGTTCGCGTCACTCATTAATTCCGTTCGTTTTTAGTAGTCGTAAAGAGTTTCTTCTAACGATGAACAATAAAACATGAAAAGTGCGTTAACGACCTATAAAATGTGTTTACTGTGCCGTCAAACGGGTCTGGAGAATTGGCCAGGTTGCTTCTAGATTGCTGTTATAAATAATTTGATGGGAACATGACGCTTTGTGTATGCTATGAAATCTATGAAATGGCGAGAGTTATTGGTTTTAGTGAACTGGTCATGTGTTTTGTACTCTTACACGGCGGTCATAGAGTGAATCTGCTACCACTTCAGGCAAGATTACTATTGCAAAGCTTAAGAGAAACTTAAACTCTCTTTTTCCAACTTTTGCGCTTTTGCGGTCTTAGGATTGCAACTTTTAGATTGTAGCTTAGAGAATGCGAATATCTATGGGTCACAGATGTCTCATGTGCCTTCTGCAAGGTATAATTAAAAACCGGGCATGAGCATATCGGACCATGCTGTCGGGTTCTGAAGCCGTTACTACCAACAAACACAAATACTAGTTATGTCAACAAAAAACAAGTATTATGAACTATTTTTCCTTCCAAGACCTTTTGCACAATATATATAATCGATACCATTAATGGACCATCAAGTCATAAAACCAGACAGTTGTTGGTGATTATGTTTGTATAGATAACTGTATGAAATTATAATTGCTAATCATTGTCGAATGCAACTTATCTAGCCCCATAGTCGAAAAGTGGAAAAGAACTTGCATGGTCGACTATACTTCTAATGAAAGACTAAACGATCTTTACGCAGATGAAATCGCGGACAAACAGTAGTCGTAGTACTCTAAACTTACCTCTTCAAACTAACATCTATCCCTCATAAACTATGAACTACGAATATAATCAATTTTCAACCCACCAGCGTTATTCCGACCGTTTTTTCCTTATAAATGAGTTCAAGTCAAAGTTTTATAGTTCACTTCAGTTAAAAGTTTTAGCTGAGTATACAAATTTATACAAGATTTTTCGTATTAAATTGGTAAGTTGCTAGTTGGGATATCATGTCCGTCTATTTATGAGATTATTTGGGTGTATTTATTAGTTCCTGAGAGGTTGTTTTAGAAGTGTTTTCGAGGGTTGTTCTTTTCTAACTAGGAAATTTAGTTTATCAGCGATTTGCTCGTACCTATTAAACCTACTAATTAATATTATAAACGCGAAAGTTCGTGTGTGTGTGTGTTAGCTTGTTACTCTTTCACGCTGCAACGCTTGGTCGGATTTTGATGAAATTTGGAATGGTAACTATACTATAGATAACTTATACTCTGGATTAACACATAGGCTATTATTATCCCCGAAAATCTAAAAGGTTCCCTAGGGAATAATGGTAGTTGAAAACACGCTAAAACATCTAACGATACCACATTTATAGAAATCGAGCGATCTGTTCATCTTCTACATTAAAACGAAGAGCCAGATATATCTACAAACATGCATAATTACGTACAGGTCCGCCTTACCCTCCGTTGGCAGTCCGGTAAAAAACTATTAACATCCATTATCGACCTGAAACTTTGAGAAAAACAACTTCCCCCGGTAACCTGTTTCGCCTTGCCCCAAAAGCACAAAGACAACTAAAGCCATTCGTGTTAATGAATAATTAAGTCTTCAAGGGCTCTCTTAACAAGCTTAGGGTATTTTAAGGAAATATTTGGGGAAAAATCCGATGCTCACAGTTATTTGATTCCGTATAAAAGGTTCCGGGGAAAACCGTAAAATGTGAAGCTTGGGGTTAATTTGTGTTCAATTTCCATTAAGCTTTATAAGTTATGCTTGGATAAATTTTGCCGGGTGAAAATATTTTTTAATATTTCACATGCTGTGAGGATTTTGCGTAATGATTAAATTAACGGTTGGGTGTTGTTGAAAAATAAATTGGGAATGGTCGCCACTTAAATGAAAACATTTCGGAGAAAGAAGTATAAGCAAGCTGGTTTTATGATACGCAGGTCATTACTGCTGACATAGAAGAATTTCCAGCCTTTAAATAAGGACAATGTAAAAAGTGGATTACTTACTTTATTAGGACGATTCCTATGAGCTTTAATTAGTAGTTAGTTAATTTAACCCTAAGTACGTTTGGCAAACGTGTCATTTTAAAAACTAAAAGAAAACCACATTGTGCTTAAACTCTTAGATATTACAAAGCGACGACGAATCTGCAGTACCGCGTAACTAACAAAATCCATGAGTTGAAAAATGTGCCTAACTGACTTACTTGTTAGGGATTATTTTGCAACTTAAATATTCAATTTGTTAGTTAAGCGATATCCCAGTTTCACCGACGATAGATTACTTAAGCATAATAATACATAACTATCTATATAGACACCTTCGGCTACATCTTCGGCTTCACCATCACTTTCCATCACAGGAGATCGAAAACTTCACTTTCACTTTTGAAAATTTGGAAATTTGTACAATGAGACAGTTTGCTTAAATAATAATTTTGGTTAAATATTAGTCAACCAGTTTTCAGCTTCGAGCTTGAGCCCTACAACCAAGGTATTCTGTCCCTGCCTATCATTATCATTGGCCGATAAGATTTATGACACATGATTGGTTTCAATATCTGAGATTTGTTAGACATTTATTTTGGTGGCTGTATAAACAAACAGACTGGCATGATCATCCGCGTATTGTACAGTTGTGTGTTGTGACAGCTGGGTTACTCTTAGTGATTTATTAGATACATCCTTCTGTTATCGTTCAAACCAACTACCGGCACGTTCGTTCACAATTTGTATATTGTTGTGTTGCGTCACACGAACTGGCAGTCGTGCAGCCGTACTGACTATTTATGAACTGTGTATAATACTGCCCTCCTAAGCAAATAAGCAGTATCGCAAATTCAATAGCCAAACCAGATTCATTCCTATCCTGTTAGTAAAAAGGTTGCATTTGCTACAGAAGTTTTGTCTGAGATACTGCCATTTGTGTTAGCAGGGTAGAATACAAGCGTCTTATTTCAACTCATAATCCGACTGCGAATAAGCTACCCATATTTTTTAATGCCAGTAGCTAAAGTTGGTCTTGAAATCGAGAGGCTAAAACATCCATGGATCCTGGTGGCCTGTGTACTCATCTACATACATCTTATGTTATAATTTTTAAGGTATAGAAAAACAATATTCTCAGAATAGGGAAGAATGTAGATTACTATACCGACAAGAGCATAGCTCGTAAATGATGAGAGAATGCAAACGAGCTTAGTGGTTTGTTGGTTATGTAGAATATGTTTTATGTTAATATTTGCATTGCCAACATTGAGGACCTCGGCTCTTTGCTAACAATCACTTATCTGTTCTAATGTCAAAACTTACATCCACATCAATCCCCGGCTGAGCGAAGATCCTGGTGAAAGGGTACTCTTTCGGCAGATAGCTAAAGAACTCTTGTCTTCCGCGGTACCACTTGACGCTGTAGAGCGTCTCATTGCCTTCCAACGTCCACTTGCAGCCCAGCTGGACTGTATCGCCCAACCGGACAGCAGATGGCGCTATTAGCTGAACGTCTTTTAGGGCTTTTGTATCTGTAACAAGGAGATAGACACGTGAATAAACGCATCGGGATTAAACAATGAATTTGACATATAGGGTTCAATGATGTTCAATGTTAAGGTGTTTATGGGAGGAAGTGTAGTTGCAGTCTTAACAAAATTAGTCGTATTCCAAAAATTGCAGCCGGCTGCAAAATTGGTTGGTTACATACATAATGTCACACCTTCATTTCCAGAGTGGGGTAGGCAGAGCTAAAGAATTACCAACAACTCTAAAAAGATGTTGTTTTTGTTGATTGGTTGGTTATACGGAAAAACACGAAACCTCTTAATTTATTTAAAGCAAAGAGTGTCGAAGTGGCTTTATACTCAGATGGCGTAAATTGTGTATACAGTATGAACATTCATTATGGGAATTGAGGCTAACATTACGACACCTGTTGAATGAAAATAAATCGAGGTTTATTCAATATTTTACTGTGGACCTGAGTCTATTGAAGAGTTAGTAATACAATAATCTTACATCCTAATTTTAGTATAATAAGCACAAAACGTTTTAACCGTTTTGCCCGTTGTAATAACTTCCAACTCTCTCGGTTTCATATTTCACCTGAATCCTATATTACCCTTAATTTAGTCTGGAATTAAATCCTTACTTAACGTTTGACCAGAAATTAATTTACCAAGGTTGATTTTACTCTACTGTTTAAGAAAAAATACCTAAATAGTAACACCATAATCATCGCTATAATAACAAAGCTAACCTAATTAATTAAAGAAGCAAGCAAGCAAGCAAAGCTCATTATTTTCTTTAACATTAAATAATTCCCATGAAATACATTGATCAATTATTCCGTGTTCAAGTCTTAAGAGCGTGTCACCCTGATGCCACAATTTTATTTTATATCTATGGTCTTAATTAGGTATTTATTTTTTTCGAATACATCATTACTTATTATTGTGCTGTGTGGTTGCCGGGTTAGAATAATGCCACTCCATGTCTTCCCGTGGATTTCGTAAGAGGCGACTAAGGGAATAAAGACTTGTACTACTGTTAGGGTATGGGCTTACAACCTGTCACTATTATACACTGGTACACATTCTAGCCTGTTTGACGTTTGTGCAAAATGAAGAAGAATTATCAAGAAGTCTTTTTAGAGTTATTGGCATATCTATACCTCAACATCTTGATCAATTATTCTGTAATCACTTCTTAATAGCCTGTCACCCTGCCGCCAATTATTTGGTTTTTATCGAGGCGATTCAGTTAGTTCTCAAAAAATCTCTTCGAACGTGCAACCAGTCACACAAAATAAAAAAGTCTCGAATTTTTACACTAAGCAACCTCAACATGTTGATCAATTATTCCGTGATCACGTCTTAATAGCCGCCGCCGTGACGCCACCGCGGCGCCGCCACAAGCTGTCCCGCGGTGATTGCGTTTGAGCAGGCGGTTAATGTGATTGTTGCGGTTGCCAGGTATAACCGCATACTGCAATTGTATACATGTTTCTGCTAAAACGTTTAATTTGGTTACAGGCTAGTGATATTTATAGTTTCCAAATATATTAGACTAAAACAAGTTGTCTGCCTATGGCCCTTGGTCTGTCATCATAAAGGAACCGATTTCAGTATTTTTTTTAATCGGTTTGGTCCAGTGTAAATTACTATGGAATTTGAATCCTTGTCTAGATTTTCTAGGATCTTTGTCAAATACTATTTCTTAACCCCAAATTTTGAAAAATGATTATTTTATTAACCAGAAGTGAATCAACTAGAAATTTTTATTAATTATTCGGCTCATAACAAATAGGTGACTTGTTAATATTTCTTATAGCTCTATCTTCTCTACACACCATTACAAATAACCAACCATTCACACAAAAAAACTTCAAACCGTTTTAGATTGTTACACCAACCCATCCTCAACATGTTGATCAATTATTTCGTGATCACGTCTTAATGGCCGCCGAAGTAAAGCCACTGCTTATCTTTCTCAATGTTGAACAACTGAAACTACGTTATATTATTTAATATTATATTGGTCAATTATTCCACGATCACGTCTTAATAACCTATCACCCTGACGCCACTATTTAGTTTGAATCTAAGGTGTTTATCAGGTATGTTTGATCGAATATTACCAATCATACTCATTATATTTCTTAGTTCTCAAAACATCCCTTCCAAGTTCCAATGTGCAACCAGCCATACAAAATATAAACGTCTCGTATTTTACACTTAACAACCTCAACATGTTGATCAATTATTCCGTGATCACGTCTTAATAGCCGCCGCCGTGACGCCACCGCGGCGCCACGAGCTGTCCCGCGGTAATTGCGTTTGAGCAGGCGGTTAATGTGATTGTTGCGGTCGCCAGGTACAATGCATGCTGCATGTGTATACGTATGTGCGTTTCAACTTGAACGTTTAATGTGGTAACGGATTAGTAATATTTTAGACAGGTGCAATTTTGTGAAGGCAACAGGTGATACGCATCGAACGTGCGTTCATATTACTACGTATTCGTTAAGACGTTGTGTTGTTGTTCTGGATTTTGTTGATAAGTACCTATACTAACCTTGTGAATAAATGTGAAAGTAATTCTGTCTGTTTGTCTGTCTGTTGGATACGCTTTCACAGATAAACTGCTGAGCCGATTTAGAGGAAATTTGGTATTTGACGGAGAAGGACATTTTATCCCGAAAATTGGACGGTTCCTGACAGAATAGCGATAAATGACTTCTACGTAGACGGTCACGGGAAACAGCTAGTTGATTATACATATTAGATAATAGTATTATCTTTTTTTTATCCGTCTCGTTTCTTGTGCCTTTTAGGCCTAAAGGCCAAAATTAGCTTTGATGCGAAATCTTTTAAATTGCAGAAACTCGAAAAATATTTCTACAATTCATTTTTTTTCTCAAATTGAACGATTCCTACTTGAGTTTTGGAACAGATTTTCAATATATTTTAACTTGGATTACAGTATGAAAGGAAACCTTACTCCTGTTACGATTTACTTTGAATGGACTTGCTTGTGTTTGTATATATATATTTCCATCTGATAAACAAATTAACGATGTTTCAAGTTACCAAAACTTCCAAACCATTAATAGATGTACTTAAACTTTTACTCGTTTACTAATCGATCCATCGATTCGATCGGTCGATTTTGACGACACGGTGGCCTAGTTGGGAGTGACCCTGCCTCCGAAGAAAGCGGTCCTGGGTTCAAATCCCGGGAAGGGCAGATATTTGTGTGATGAGCGCGAATATTTGTTCCTGAGTCTTGGATGTTTTCTATGTATTTAAGTATTTATTTCTCTATATAAGTATGTTTATCGTTGTCTAGTACCGATAGTACAAGCCTAGAGCTTAGTTTGGGACTAGGTCAATTTGTGTGAGATTGTCCCCTGTCCTCTGTTCCCCCTGTATATAGCACCTAACTGGAACTAAATTTGAATGGAAAAAATTGACAGCTACGCGATTTAAGCACCGCTTCACAAACCTCTTAATAGTGTCATATTATCATTTACCTCAACATTTCGACTGTGTTTCAACAGCTGCGTTTTGCTTGTGTGAAACTCACGTTAGTTGAAAATAACGTTTTACTCGTTTAATGGCTTTAATTAAAGCAAAACTTAATTGATTCCTTTGTGTAACGAGAGTTACCCATATAGTTTGAATGACTAACTTTCGTTCCACAAAGGATGCGACCGTGAATTTGTTTTCATTAAACCTTTAACTACGTTTTCTTTTTTAAAAACGACCCTAATTCATTCGATTTAGGCTACATAATGATTTAGATGTATGTATGTTTGTCCGTTCTTGTGATCTCCTGTCTGCTGAACGACTTTACCGATTCTGAAGTGCAGGGTATGGCATCCTACTTATATAATCAAGAGCAATGAAACCGGTCACTTTACTCCCTAAGTGTAAAATATTATAAGGGCATTTAAAAAATAAGCCCTTGTACCCTTAAGGAAAATTAAGAAACGTTAACTTTTGTCAGTTTTGTGACGAAATTAGCCATATAAATGTATGGCAAATGTTCGTCACAAAACTGACAAATGTTAACGTTTCTTATTTTGAAAGTGCCCATAAATGCGAAAGTTTGTGTTTTAGTTTGTAACTCCTTCACGCTGTAACGGCTAGATAGATTTCGAGATAGCTTATTCCCTGGATTAGTACAAAGGCTAACTCGGAAAACCCAAAGTTCCCGGGGGAATAACGATAATCGAAATCCACGCTGACGATGTCGCGAAGAAGCTAGTAGGCAACATTTTTCGATACCTAATTAAAATCTAAAACCGATTGCCAGTATCTTAACTTGAGTAACAATCTACAAGGAAACCAAACACCTGTTCTAAATTTCTTCGAATAGGCTTGCTTGTGCTTGTTAATATTTTCATCTGATAAACAAATTAACGAAGTTTCTAAAGTATCAACAGATTTTCGTAAACTTTTAGTCATTTATTCTTTCACTTGGGCATTCCGACTTCCTTTTTCGTGTTTACGTGTGAAGGTTTTATTTCTTTGAGACGTCCTGTCGGCTAATCACTTAACATATTTTGAAAAGTGGAATATCGTTGGGGTTTTTTAAATTTTTATCCGACTTGTGTCATAAGAAAAAAATGCGGTTATTTCAGGGAATAACTTTTTTGCTAATATCAATATATTCTAATTAACAAATTATTTACAAAAAGAAAAGAAACAATAAACACAAAAGAACGAACTTACAAACTTACTTAAAACTAAGTAATCTAACCATCCGCTACCAGTAGGCATCGTTCCCAAAATACTGGAGCATTGCCACGTTGAAATGCTTAATGTATGTGCCAAGTAAAGGCCAACATTTTGGTCACGAGTTGCGTCGACCAGGCCCTTAGTCAGATCTTTTAAAAATATTATAACACAACAACAACAAAACATAGACAATCGGGTTTCAAAATGATTAAATTTATACTTTTTTATTTATGTGTCTTTAAAATAAATAAATATCACAGGACAATATCACACAAATTGACCTAGTCCCAAACTAAGCTCTAGGCTTGCACTATAGCTACTAGACAACGATAAACTTACTTATATGGGGAAATATATACTTAAATACATAGAAAACATCCAAGACTCGGGAACAAATACACGTGCTCATCACACAAATATCTGCCCTTACCGGGATTTGAACCCAGGAACCCCTAGCTTCGAAGGCACCACCAATTAGGACCGATTCCAAAAATTATTTCACCATTAGAAAGCATAGGCTATGTTTTATTTTTCTATGATACGAAAGGAGTCGCGGGAAACAGCTAGTACTTAACAATCACTTGAAAATATCTTTATGCTAATTTTACAGTTTCAGATTGAAAGACGAACTTTTTAAAAGATTTCGAAGAAAACTGAAAGAGAATATCCTAATGAAAGGCACGGTAAGTGGGCTCTCCGTGAAATTTAGTTAGGAGTTTAACGAGATTACGGACGGACAAACGTAGGATTTATATAATTAGTGTCTTATTGGGTCCATTTGGTTAATGAGAACAGGTAAAGTTAGGTGCCAGTGCTAATAAAGGTTTGGACATTTAGACAACTATCGTTGCTTTGGTATAGTGATTTTATTTTTATATTTTAATAATGGCAGCAAGGAGACTAATGTGTGTAATGTTGTATAGTTAATGGTACGGAACCCTTCGTGCGTGAGTCCGACTCGCACTTGGCTGCTTTTTATTGTTATAATAATAAATATCAATGTCACACAGATTGACCTAGTCCCAAACTGAGCTCTAGGCTTGAACTATGGGTACTGGACAACGATAAACATACTTAGATAGAGAAATAAATACTTAAATACATAGAAAACATCCAAGACTCAGGAACAAATACTCGTGCTCATCACACAAATATCTGCGCTTATCGGGATTTGAACCCGGGACCGCTGGCTTCGGAGACAGGGTCACTCCCAACTAGGCTAACGTGTCGTTACGTTACGGAGGCATCGTATGTGGTCTCTTGAGGATGCAGTTTTAACATTACAAATTCATTACCAACCCTGAGGACTACGGAGGTAGGATAGAAGATAAGATGATTTTAACGACACGCTAGCCTAGTTGGGAGTGACTTTGCCTCCGAAGCCAGTGGTCCCGGGTTCAAATCCCGGAAAGACCAGATATTTGTATGATGAGCGCGAATATTTGTTTCTGAGTCTTGGATGTTTTCTACGTATTCAAGTATGTTTTTGTCTATGTTAGTATGTTTATCATTGTCTAGTACCCATACAAGCCAAGAGCTTAGTTTGGGACTAGGTCAATTTGTGTGAGATTGTCCCCTGATATTTATTTATTATGGTAGTGATCCTGCACAAGGTACCATCACAAAATTAAAAGAAAATGTTTGCATTGAGCCCTTGGTTCGTTAAAGATGTGTATCATCGTATTACGGCGTCAGGTTTAAAGGAAAATGTATCACCATTCTCCAAATTTACGGAAACAATTTTTGTCTAAGCGATAGTTCCGTCCTCCGGATTATTCCAGACATTTGAATAAACAGGCCACGGTTCGACTCCGACGTCTTTGATGGACAACGATTTGTCTAAATAGACATTTCCTTGCAAATTGGATTGATTTGGCAAGAAGCTAAGACAAATAGTCACGAAGGACGGCCTACGCAAACTTGCTCCGTCCCCGTATCCCGGCCGCCTTAACTGCGGTGGATAAATGTGGACACAGCATTTGTCACTCTCACACTTACATACTGGTGTAAGTGTGAGAAGCGTTTTATCCACGTTTATTCACAAGTAGGTACATAACTAATATAGGCCCGTAGAACTATCGGGAGAGAGTACGCAGCTTTAATAGTAAAATTATGTGTAACACAAACTAATTACTAGCATAGAGGCATTCCATCTTGATCCTCAGGGTTGGCAACGCATTTGAGGTCTTAGGATTGCAGTTTTGAGATTATAGTCTTTAGAATTCAAATGTCTATGGGTCTCAGATTGCCTTCCCATTGCAGTAAAAAAACTAGTCTCTAAATAATCTCTAGGTTTGTATTATCCATACACACGCTTAAATAGATACATAAATATATTACAATATCCAAAACTCACGACAAGTTGCTTAAGTAATTTTAGAGTATTTTTTTGCATTATACCTTTACCAATGACGGGACTGTGGGAGTCCCGGACTTTTGGAAAGTGTACATGGAGCCGAAGCCAACACGCAGAGGCCCTTTAGACAACTTTAATGTAGTATAAGTAATGGGACACAAACCGGCGATCGTCCCTGAGTTCACACTATAGAAGTTTGCTCCCACGCACAGCCACCGGTTAGTGTAGGAGTATATGGATAGGTGAGCTAGGCGATTTTTCCCATTTGGTTATTATTAATATTTATGTTGACGATATCAATGTAGTTTCATATTTTCTATTCTATTCAATACAATTAACTTTGGTCACATCATGGTAAGTGACGACACGTTAGCCCAGTTTGTAGTGATCCTGCCTAAGATGTTAGCGGTCCCGGTTTCAATTATTGAACTCGCATAGGATCGAAGCGAAGGCGGGAATTTATTTATTTTTATAGGTATAGGTACAATTTAATAGATAGGTAGATAGGTAGTCATATATTTCGTATCGGAAATTACATGTCGCATAGTTTTACTGAGATTATAATAAGATCATCAGTGGAAAAAATTAGTAAAATTCAAATAATGTCAAAGTGTACAAAAAGTACAGAATATCAACAACTCTAAACATGTTGATAATTATGTAACCACATTTTGCACAATCAGGCTAAGATGTTAACCAGTATATTAGTGACCTAATGAATTAGAAATTAATTGAAAATACCGTTAAAGAACATTCAAATAATACTAATCAAATAGTTAATAAATCTAAAATTGTCAGGTAAAGCACCAATTAGTGGTCGGTAATCATGATTAAACGTTCGAAAATACAACGTTAATTTTTGATTGAGTGTTGCCAAGCTGTTTTAGTTTTTATTCAGATTTAGCTGTGATATAATCTCTATAGTAAACTGGCATTTATATAATTGAAAAAATATGGTGTTTGTTGTTAAACGTTTTACTTCAGAACGATTTGACCGAACTGGTGTTTTCATGTTCAAAATGGACCATAGAAAAGTTTTGCAAAAATTGGGAAATTGTACAACGTATTATGTTTTTAGACATTGCAAAGTTTATCGCGTCGGGTGTATTTTTACTGTCATCTGTCAAAGTCTAGGACAAAATTGTGTTTCAGTCAAACTGTGTTACAAATTTATCAGTTTTGTGGGACAATGTTATATAGCAAAGTTAGCCAAATGTTTCATCAATTATTTTTTTACATAAGCTTGCATAAGACCATCATTGCGGAGTAGAAGGGCCGCGAGAAATTCCAGCGGTACCCCAGCTAGTGTAAAATATGGAACACAATTGTGTGCTTCACGTTGACAGATGACAACAAACACAAAAACTTACATCGTTTAGTAAAAAAACATATGTGACTACGAAGAAAAAAACGCGAGAAAACGAAAGATATTTCTGGAATTCAACGATAATTGGCGAATTTCAAAAGGAAATTATCATTGTAAAGCCATGCTAAAATCGCGCAGCTGTCAAAAATAATATATACAAATTTAGCTCCGGGCGATAACGTTTCTCACAAATCTCAGGTCTGTACGTTTTCGCTTTTTTATCTTATCAATAAATATTTTCTTGGAAAAGAAAACGAACAGACCTAGTTTTTCATAATATCTACAACATTAATCAAAAATCTTGAAAATCGGACAACGTTTTAGGAGAAAAAAACATTATCGTATTTTGAATGGAAATTGTTATATTAAAGGGAATAACAATTTAGTTCTCAATTACTCACGCTTCTCATAAAATGTAGCAAAATTGAATGAAAATAAATGTAGCTGGATGTTTGGTTTCCGTAGACAACAGGGAACCGTTATAGTTTTGCGTTATAGGTCCGTCCGTCTTTCCTCTTAGTACGCCAACAAAGTTAAAAAATATTTTTTTTTATCTGAAGTCTATTATACAGTAAACAAAAGTGTATTTTTTGATAACATTGTGATGTAGTAGAATAGATCTTTAAAAATCATTATGTATATGAAATTATCAATATTTGAGAGATCGTTTAGGAAATATCGAACTTGAAAAGTGTAATTTTTGCTAGAAAATCCGTTTCGTGTCCGACATGCTCTTACCCGGTTTTTTTAATAATTTGTGTCCTTTAAACTGAATAGGTACAGTCAAGGTTATAAATATGTATACACTTTAGTACCTTGTCTAATTAACGCCATGTTTAAACTGCCATATGAAATTGTCACAGCGATTAAAATGACAAGGTACTAAAGTATATACATATTTATGACCTTGACTGTACCTAGTAATCTGAACATGAAGTGAATTATAAACTGTATTTAAGCTTAATATGAGTTCTGGCTAAAAGTTTTCCCAGTCAACAGCGTCCGTAATTTGGCGAAACAAAGGGTGATGGGCAATTTTGTATGGACCCCCCCCCCCCCCTCCAACAGTAACGGGCTGCAGGTCTATATGTTCATTAGGACCCAATAAAAGACAAAATACTTATCTTCGTAGCAAAATCAGTGGGATTTTTTTAATGAAAACAAAGGGCCAGGCAAGGCAAATCATCTACATACGTGTTCATTTTCAAACAAATTCCATAGTTCCATACGATAAGATTATGATTTTTCAAGAAAACCCCATACATATGGTGATCGTCGCCTTAGAAAAAATACATCATATTGCCAAGATCTATAAACTGGCACATGTTTCATCACTGTTGGTGGGTGGGGACATTTTTACCCATCGTCCTTTGCTGCGGTCTGATAATTTTATGTTTGTTAATTAAATAGAATTCAGATTTTCAACGAACTATAGCAAAATGATGTTATATGTTATAATAAATTGTTAGTTGTTAAATTACAAGTAACAATTTGTCATATTTCTGTTTTTGAATTTCATTTACTGAAGAGCTTTGCTCTTGTCGGTGGAGTAATTTCCATTCTTCCTTATTCCGAACCTTCTCTTTAACACACTAATACGGCACGGCGCCTAGTTTTTCTTTTAACTGGTCTATAAGTTCTTCTTGATCTCTCTCTTTCCTTTTTTAGGGTTCCGTAGTCAAACTAAAAACCCTTATAGTTCCGTCATGTCCGTCCGTCCGTCTGTCCGCAGCCTAGCTCAGAGACTCTCAGTACTAGAAAGCTGTATTTTGGCATGAATGTACACACGTGAATGTGTCACGCAAACAAAGTACAGCAAAAAGTACAAATACTAAAAATCTTAAAAAAAACTTAAATGAAAGTGTTTATATAACGAATTTAAAAGAAAAACTATTATGACTAAGTAGACATCAATGGTTCTTGAGATACAGGCGATAGGGAAGAATGGATACTAAAATCATTTAAGACGACACCAAATTTAAATAGAAAATTAGTTATTACTTGTTGATTTTTATGTTTGTAGTACGTAACGGCTTCGGAACCCTACACTGAGCATGGTCTGACATGCTCTTGCGCGGTTTTTCATTCTATTTTACCTTCAATTCTCATAATGTTCTCCTCATGTATTAACAGCTGGTCCTCAAACGTCTTCCCGTCTTTCTATTTTCTATTGTCTGCAATGGAATTCTCTTTTCCTTCACTATACTAACTATTTCCTCATTCGTCTTCTTTTCCATCAAGCTTACTCTTTCGATCCGTCTTCACCACCACATTTTGAAGACCTCCAGCCTTTCTCGACATACAAAGAAATGAAAAATGAAATAGGGACCGTTTGATTATTATTATAATGTATTTTAATCCTAAATGATAAAATCAAGTTTTTTTAAAGCAATTGTTTTCATAAGGAAGCCATGAACAATGGTCATTTTTTTTTAAATTTAACATAATCGACGTGACGAAGCAAAGAGCCTAAATGGTACTGACCCTGCCCATGTAACCATACTAATATTATAAATGTGAAAGAAACTCCGTCGGTCTGTCTGTTTCGATGAAAAGTATGAAGCTAGATTGAGTCTTTGGAAAGGAAATAGCATACTTTATGCCCTTGGAAAATTGACAATTCTCGACGGAATAGCGATAAACGACTTCCACGTGGACGGAGTCGCGGGAAACAGCTTGTTGCCTATATTTTGACAAGTAAAAGTGCTAGTGCGGCGTATGTACAGAATATACATTTTATTTCAAGCATGTACGAAATTCACGTGTTTGTTAAGGTCAAATCTTGCAAGTGAATTAAACCACTCCCTGGCCCCTATTTTACTATTGCAGTGCAGTGAACATGGCGCAAGTCCAATTAATACTAGTGATGTAAAACCTTCTGAACTCGGCAATGTACACCAAACTCTCACCTGTCACGTGTCATTGTCAGGATGTTGAATACAGGGGGCTGATCTGCCCTCATAAGCCAATAGACTGTATCTCAAATTCAATAGCCAGAGAAGATTCAATCCTATCCCGTTAATAATAAGGTTGCGTTTGCTACAGGAGTTTTATCTGAGATGATGCAATTTGTCTTAGGGCAGTGATATCATAAGGTGCTGAAACTTGGAATACATAAACCTAATGACAAAACGATATTAAAGTATCTAAGAGCTGATCTGATAATAAAGTGTCAAAAAGTACAGTGCGCAACAATCAAGTTAATAAGTGGTAAACTTTTTTTTAAACAGCTTGAGTAATATTATTATTGTCTTTAAGGATCCTCATTCCACTTTTTTGACTAACCGTATTATTTTGATAGAAATGATAATATTGATAATACAATACATAAATCACGCTCTCATTCCCAGAGTGGGGTAGGCGGAGCTACAAAAATACCAACAGCTCTAAAAATACTTGTTTAGTAATATAAAAGATAATCATTATGGCATTGATAGCTTTGCTTTTTTTGACCCCTGTAACACGTTGAACGGGACATATTCATTATAAACTTAGAATCCTCTTAACGTAAATTTCAAATTACTCGCAACTCCACGCCTCTTTGTATTAGGGCTCACACCTTTCAAACCTTTCATTGTGTTGAAATACACAGGCGCCTAACAAAGGCTCAACTTGAGCTCTCATACATATTCGAAATTTCTAGAAAATAGTTGTGAAAAACTTCAAATTTGCCGTCCACTCTTTGCTGGCCTCTCTTCTCTGACTTCACGTTTAAATTGATATAGGACGTGAGGGTCAATGTAGAGTGGCCTGGATTCAGGGCTGCCGGTCCAATGATGTCACCGGTCTATCGTTCGACTTTGACATTAAAATGTAAATTGAATCCCGGTTTTGAAGTCGGCATGGTTTAGAATCAACTTCTCCAATTGTATGATTTTTGTTCGGAATAAAAAGTGCGTTTTGAGAATGTATCAGATATACGATATCATACTCAAATTCCTCCTCACAATGTTTTATGTTTTGTAGTTTTTCGTAGTTTGTAGTTTAGAATAAGAGAAGAAGTAATAAACATGTTTGTTATATTTTGTAAGAAAGCAAATTATCTCTTGATTACAAATTGCTTATTACATGACACCAAAATTTATATAGTACTTTAGCATGTCTATTGCAGACGATAGAAAACAGACGAGGGAAGATTTTTGGTCACCTATTACGGTACACCGAGTACGTTAAGATGATGGGTGGAGGTAAAATAGAAGGAAAACCAAGAGGGAAACCAAGAACTTGCCTAGACTAATTAAAACAAAGAGTAGGCGTCATGCCGAATCAGTGTGTTAAGCAGAAGACTCAGAATAGGAAATAATGGAAATTACTCCACTAACAAGAGCTAGCTCTTAAATAATTAATGATTATGAATCTTTGAACAATAGATAACTTTGATTCCCCGTATGGTTGGCTGGTTAGAGTAGTGCCACTGCATATCTGTCCGCGGATGTCGTATGAGGCGACTAAGGGAATAAGGGCTTGAAGTACAGAGGCCATAGCCAAGGTGCGTACGCTACGAGTAATTACCGATTTTGTTTTTATTCCAATCGCGACACTGGTAGGTCACGTCATATGAAAAGTCACGTGATCTGCCAGGGACGCGATTGGTTTAAAAACAAAACGAAAAGAAACGCCAGTTATAGTATACGTATCTTAGCTAGAGTATCTGCTAGGCAATGGGCTTGCAACCTGTCACTAATACGCTTGTAAATATCTTAGCCTAATTATGCAAAATGTGGTTAGAGAATTATCAATTGGCATTTCTGTAGCTCTGCCTACCCCCACTTTAGGAATGAAGGTGTGATATTATGTATTGTATGAATGACCTTGAGAGCAAAGTGTCGTCATTTTTGTAAACGTATTTAAACACAAGTTAGAACAAAATCATCCATGTACATAAAACGTTGTCTGTAAACATTTATTAGGTGTCTTACAACTTATCGTCTCTTTGTTAAAACAAAAGGATATAACATTTCCTTATGAGTTTAGAGTTTGGGTTCAGAATCAATTGGCATGTTTTAACCAGGGATAGACCCTGTGGTGTTCAGGTCGTATTTTCCCCGGTTAATCCATATTTATTCGGTGACCCTTCACAGCTGCTTGCCGCCGATAAGGCTTATTACATTTTTTTTATAGTTATAGTGTTAATATTTTTGTAAGAGCCTCCCAGGACGGGAGGCGTGAGGTTTATGTGTATTTAGTACATTTACTTTCACGGTTTCGCTATCGGCGTTGCGTTCTTCTTGTTTAAGTCATGGATTAGGTCTGTCTTTTGTTGAGTAGTTATTCTGCTCATGTACTAAGTCCGTAGTTTTATTTTCATTTTCCTGCTTTTTTGACCGCCTTCTTTATGTCAGTAAGTAAGTCGAGATACAATCTCTGTCTGTAGGTTCAATAATATTTCACCAGATCATCATTTAGCGTACCGTATCTTTTTCTATTAAAAAAAAATCTTTTTTGTGATCCACACAAGTCTTGTTGTCCTGTATAATAAACCTTTATAATCTATGTAATATACAGTAGTAGTTTAAGCACAAATATGTTTGTACTAAAATCTCTCAATCTCAAATGAGACCATCAAAAAAAAAAAAAAAATTAAGCCCAATTTAAATTTCAAAACACAAATCGCAAAGTTCAAAATAAAACATTGAATGCTTTAAATCACTTGGCGAGATCCAATCATGTTAATAGCGAATTCGAACATGAACGAGTGAGTGTTTCAGATCGCGGGGCGAAGCGTTGGAGATGGATACAGAAGTGACGTAACCCAGTTTCCAGCTGCGATGCTGGGTACACAGAGAGTTTGGAAATCGTCAGATAATTGAGGTATTTTATGAAATTTTCGCTGGATTATTTATAGAGAAGGCAATCGGTACCTGACGGTAAGTAATATCTGAGATCCAAAGCCATCAAGACTCAAACTATAGAGGCGGGGCACGTGATAGAAACAAAAATAAAACCCAGACAAGAGCATAGCGGACCATACTTAGTGTAGGTTTTCAACGCCGTTACTAAAAACAGAAAAAACCATCTCAGAAAACAACAAGTACGAGATCATTTTATGTTTGGTGGCAATTTTTATAGTAGCGGCACCGAGTGATGACACTTTTGACGTTTGCTCGCTCATGAAGTTCCCTAAATATTAACAGCAAGTTTAGTATAAAGGAACAGATGTCAAACTTCATTGTTGCAGGTACCGGAACCGATACCGAAACGCATTTCGTAAGTAGCTTCATCTTGTGATTGTTTTTATTTGCTATCGTTTTAATCATTACAAGACGCTTAAGCACATGGTCACTAAAACAGACTGGGAACAGGTGATAAACAGTACCGAGCGACGAAAAAAGAAAGACTATGAAACTGATGATAACGTAAACAATATTTTACACAATGAAATCATAAGTAACGTAACAGATGAAAGTGACGATTGTTCTTCAAGGAGTAATAGTGATTTAAAATAATAAGATTAAAAAACATTAAAATAAATACTTAATTTGCTTATTGAATATGGCCTTTTATAGTGCATTTGCTTAGACAGTGTCGCTACACCTGCACGCACTTGTGGTCATTGTAATAAACTTACGTATATTTCATTCCACGTAAACTGCAAAATTCACTTGCGGGTACACCGCTCGCATTCTTTGTTTACGCGGCGGCATCCTATGACAAAAGGCGGCACGTGCCAAGGCGACACAAAGGCGATGACACTATCTAAGCAAATGGACTATATTTTATACATCATTTCGAAGTAAACCGTTTTTTTTACAATACTAAAATGAAATGTTTCACAGCACTATTGTCAGCTATCAAAAGTGCTATCACTCGGTACTGTAGTAGGTATAAATACTTTAGGCGGCTGTATCGCAATAGCGAAATATTTCTCAGCAATCCTTATATGGAGTCTCAATAACGTCACCCTTTAAAAAACTACTCCTACTAAACACCAGCTGATTCTTCAACTGAAAATCATAGATCGCGGCGCACTGTCGCCACTACATCAGTCTCGACAGCTTATTGTCCGATTAAACGGCGACCAGCCTGTCGAAGATAACGCCGACTGTTCAACAATCAGTTAGCGATTGGCTCGATTGCTAGTAATTGAAATGCAGCGTGAAACAAGTCTTTCAAAGTTGAAACCATTCTATTGAAGTCAGGAAAACCTTTTGGTAAGCGGTTATACTCGATAGTTAACTAGATTTTCAACCTTAATTTATTGTAAATATAACTATTCTGTTTTTAACAAACTGCCAAAGTAAGAACAATTTATACTTTTCTCCTAAAATCAAGCAAGCTCCGAAGAACGGCTTACAATTAATGTTTGCGAATTTCTTCGCAGGTAAAATTGACATCATCTTGATCTTCAGGTTGCGTTATACGAGTATGTATTGTTTCTTATTATCTCCATGATAAACAAGGTGGAGTCAAATAAACTTGTATATTAGTAGGTACAAAATAAACTAAATAAATTGCGGTTTCTAAAACTGTTTTTTACAAGAAAACTATCTTGAAAAATCGAGTTGACATTTTACTAACAACAACTTTTTAGAAATAGAAGAATAAAAATGATTAAACTATTACAATTAATTTTAAACTAGCTTATAAAATAAAACCCTCCATTGCACCCTCTTGCGGCATCGAGACGAGGACGCTCGCAGCATTACCCCGTTGCACTGCAATCAATGCTGTCATTGAGCAAAAAAGGAGCATTAATTGTTGGTGATCGTCAGAGACGCCGATTTACTTGTCTTACACTTCCTTTATGAATGATATCGTGTCAGGCAACCAAAGCCTAAAATTTTCCAGTTCAAGTGCAGCAAATATGGCTTTAAAAAAGCGTGTTTGCAGCACTAAATGGTTTGGGCGTGGTCTGCGGCGGTCTCTGACTTGCAAACAGGGGTAAAGTAGGTAGTAAAGTTTTATCTGGCAAGTTTAAGAAGTCCTGTCGGAGCGTAAAAAACACATTTTAGCGCGCGCCTTCTCAATTAGGCAGCTTTATACGACACTGATCTTGACTCACCCGCCTGCCGCCTAATTGAGAAGGTACGCGCTAAAATGTGTTTTGTACGCTCCGACGGGACTTCTTAAACTTGCCGGATAAAACTTCACCTTTTTGATCGACGCAGCGCTGTGTAGAGAGATTCACCCCCCTGAACCTTGGACGTGAGACGGCGCTCGTATCAACGCAAGTGACGTCCCACGCCGAGGAACGACCAATACCACGGAATTAAAGTTGTTAGGGTTCCGTACCAAAAGGTTAAAAACGGGACCCTATTACTAAGATCTCGCTGTCTGTCCATCCGTCTATCTGTTACCAGGCTCTATCTCAAGAACCACGATAGCTGGACAATTGAAACGATCACAGATTATGTATTTCAGTGTTACCACTATAACAAAAAAACTCCCATACAACAAACGTGATTTTGTGGGTCATTTTTACTCGATACTTATTATATTGAATAAATAATTAAATTGAAACAAAATTAATATTTAAGGTGGGCTCCCATACAACAAACGTGTTTTCTTGCCGTTTTTTTCTTCTTAATACAGACACCGTGGTTGTATAGATAATGGTACGGAACCCTTCGTGCGCGAGTATGACTCGCAATTGACCAGGTTTTTTATAATTTTATAATATTATTAACTTCTGACTTCAGTTTTTTTCTCGTTTTACTAACGGTAAGTGCGTTTATTTTGAAATACAACAAAACAATTCATTAAACGTATTCGGAGGTGAACCATTTCCAGTAGTAATCTCTTTGGGTTTGTAACCCGATTATATTTAGGACTGGGGAGCCAACAGCCTACCCAATACCTAGTAATCCGGGGGATATTAAATACACTTTAGTTACAAAGGTATTCCAGCAGGTTCATAGAGGATTACTGCGTGAAATTGTAGGTTATATTTTCGATAGGTACTAAATTCTAGGAAATTTTTATAGTATTAACCGTCAAAGGTTTTGATGATTAAATTAAATTTCTAGCGAATAACCTGTGATAATGTTACATTGATGTGCCTGCTTAAACAAAATTAGAGTGCTTTTTACTTCGCAAGCAAATAAATATTTTATTAATTAAAAAAAAAAGAGGTTTTTCCCGAAGAAATCTAATGTTCATTTTTTCATTACAATATTAAAGAACGCAATGTTAAAACGAGCATTGCATTTAATTTAATTTTTAATAATGCGTTTTGCTAAACACAAGTAATGTAGGTAGGTACCTCAAATTGCGGCATAGAAGGCGCGAGCCTCGTGCCATGCACTCTTTCTAGTGCGGTGAAAAACGTAATACATTGCGCGGTGAAAATTATTGTCAACATGTCTACCCTCATAAGACAATAGGCAGTATCTCAAATACAATAGTCAAAGCAGATTCAATCCTATCCCCTTAGTAATAAGGTTTTATTTGCTACAGGAGTTCTGTCTGAGATACTGCTAGTGTTCCGAAGCCGTTAAGTACTACAAACATAAAACTATCTCAAAAACAATAACAAATACGGACTAATTTTACATTCCCGGCAAGAATTCATATTTCCAAATCCAGAAATTTATCGCTATTCCCTCAAATGTTAAATTTTTCGGAATAAAAAGTACCCTATGTCCTTTCTCGGGACTCAAACTATCTCCATACCAAATTTCATCTAAATCGGTTTAGTAGATCCATAGATTACCCTCCTACAACCTCACAAACGCACAAACTTCGCCTCTTTATAATATAACTATATCAGATAAAATACGTAAGTATTTATTTGGTACGTATTACAAACCCTGTATTTATTGGCGGTTAACCCGTAGTTTCTATCAATCGTAGCCATCACAAAGTTACTAGAACATGGCTTGCATAGGCATTATTAATTAACCCCCCCTGGATAGCCAGGGAGAGGAAGATTGATCAAGCAACCGGCAAGTTGATTGGGCCTTGCATCAAATTGATAGTAACAGAATCAGTTTATAGTCAAGGGTAATGGAAACGGGTCACTTAGTACAGAATTTCCATAGAAAGTGACCCGTATTCCTTGCTCCTGAGTGTATGTTGTAGGCTATGTGAAGGCGTTTGCTAACTAAATTGATGTAGTAGGTACATAGCTTTGAGTGTAGTGCCTCGAGATTGTGTCACAGTCGGGCTTATATGTAACTGAACGCTGAAGTACCTTGTCACTTTAACGACTTTTACAGATCAGTGCACCAGCTCAAACATGACTTTAAAGTGACAAAGCACTAAAGTGTACAGCTACTTATAATCGTACTCGTAACTCCAGGATTGAACCATTCCAAGGCTCTCATAAGAGCATTTAGCAAAAAGGCGTCGAAGGAGGCCTTAGCGCTGAGTAGGAACAAAATTCGCACTCTTGCCAGGGCGCTCACAGGGCACTGTTGCCTGAACAAGCACATGCAGACGATTGGGAAATGTGACACAAGGCTGTGCAGACTCTGCCATCTGGAGGAGGAAACGCCCATGCACTTTCTCACTCAATAAAAAAAAAATACTCTTTTTATTTTAAAATACAAAGTGAAAAATAACATTTATTCATCTTGAATAAGAGCTTCACTCATATTTTTCGTTTACAGATGTTTATTTGGATGCACTTCGAAATACGTGTCTCATCATTTGCTCTGAAGAGCTTTCAATCAAGAGTCAAGTAAATTTGACCATAAAAAATATTTGAGCCCCTTAGGGGTACTTTTTTTTAAATCGCCGAAAGTTATATTTTTTATATAAATAGTATCGTAAATACCAATTTCTACATGTTTAAGTACAAAACCGGGCAAGAGCATGTCGGACCATGCTCAGCGTAGGGTTTCAAAAAAAAATTGTTTTACATTTTATTATACCACTTTGTTGGCGTAAATAATATACATATTCATGCCAAATTACAACTTTCTAGTACTAAGAGTCCCTGCGCTAGGCTGCGCATGGACTGACGGACATGGCGAAACTATAAGGGTTCCTAGTTTGACTACGGAACCCTGAAAATGATGAATCTCCTATACAAACTCCAACCCTCCATTTTACCCCCTCAAGGGAAGATTATTCCAAAATTGCTGAAATTCATAATTTTTATTTGTAAATTGTAAGTAGCTTAAAAACAAAATTTTATGCTCCTAGCTTTCAAACAAACTTTCAAACCCTTTTTCACCCCCTCGATTGAATTTCGAAAATTCCTTTCTTGTTCTTCGTCTACGTCTTAAAAACAACACCTGTGTAAAAATCAGCTTTCTAGGTCCTAGGATTTAGGCTGAGAGTTTATGAGACAGTTAATAATTTAATTACAAAAAATAATAAGTAGGGGTTGTTTTATAGCACGAAAGCGGGTTTGAAATACTTGTGTGTGTAGATGCACGTGTACACGTTGTCTAAGAGTGCGTAGCTGTCATCACTAAGCGACACCGTAGTGTATGTGGGTGTCTATTATACGTGTTGCAACTGCACAACTGTCATGTTACCTAACCCAAGAATATAAATATAAATTAATTTGTGTTAAAGGTAGACAACATAGGTTCTCCTTGTTTTCGCATAATCACGATAGTCCGTATGTATCGCATAATTGTTATTCTACTGATACCTTTGACGAAACATTTTAAAAAACGTTTCCCGTTACACAGGGAGAAAACTGATGCGAAAAATTTTTCGTGACATACCCAATTACATTATGCTCTCCATTCGTTTAACTAAATGTAGGATTTAGCAGTTGTCTCAAAGTCTAACCTAACCTAACCAATCTAAATAAATAACGGTGTTGGTATCTTGAAATATACTACAAAAAAGCTTTTTGAGAAATCAAAATTCTAGTAAATATTACATCAGACTACTACTATCCACACGCCAAATCGAAATCCTATCAAATATTCAACCTCGTAAAATCAAAATCTTAATAACATACAAAGCAAACGCATTTGTTTCTAAATAACCTGAATACCTTTATCTCGAGATTGCACTCTCCAATCTATC
Organism: Acleris holmiana; assembly: GCA_949316455.1. NCBI lineage: Eukaryota > Metazoa > Arthropoda > Insecta > Lepidoptera > Tortricidae > Acleris > Acleris holmiana. Next base: position 18,426,621 of record OX438767.1, read on the forward strand.
TGTATCTCTGGCGTGTCCCACCCTGTTAAGATTCAGGGCTCAATTTATTCTGGACGCCTCACAGCATTTGATCCTTCAGACGTTCCTGATTGTGTTCGGATAAGACATCATCCGATTTACGAGGAACCAACAATGCTCCGTAGTTCTGTGTTACCAGTAACATGGACAGGGTTGCTTGTACAAATTGTACATGTACTTGGACGAAATGGGGAACGCTTTTTGCAAAGAACAAAGTATAGTACGAGTAGTAACATTTTAAGCTAGCGTGACACATAATTAAATCTGGAACATTTCTGATCGTTCCGGCTTGTAATAAAGAGATTTAACCGTTTTTTAGCAAAGTTTAATATTGGATATAATTATATCGAATATTGGATATATTAGATGCAGCTGTTAATTTATTCCAATCTAACACAACACATTATCGCATCTTTGGATTAGTTTTCGCTATTAATTCATTGGAAAGACGAGGGAAGATGTTTGATCATCCTACTACGGTACGCCGATATAAAGATGATTATAGAAGAAAAATATAAGGTAAAGTGGAAAAAGGGAGGACACCAAGAAATCTGGACCACGTAAAAGACAAAGTGTGAGTGTCAATGGAATACTCCGCAAACAAGAGCAAAGATCTGAAGTGAAAGATGATGCATTATTCAGTGTACGGCTATGACTAGGGGACTTTCAAGAGACGAGCATACCATTTCACAAAGGCCGGCAACGCAGCGGTGATTCAGATTTCTATCTGGTGACCCACTGCCTTGTCTGGCTCTTCTAGCATTAAAACTGGCCAAGTGCGAGTTGGACTCGCGCACCGAGGGTTCCTTACAAACTTATAAGAATGTAAAATTGTATTGAAGGAGAAACTTGACTTTGCCGTTGAAAAACTGTTGTCTTTATACATCGACATAGGTCGCGATTAGTTTACCATTTACATTTACCTGCATATTATATTTTGTATGTCTATTGACTTATGACATTTTAAATTATATCCGCTTTCCTTAAGACCTACTTGCATAAACCTTCTGACTCATTTATTTCCCAATCATATCATTTGTTCAAATTGCTTTCTTTCCAGAACTTAATATGTCGGAATTTATTTCAGGATCATCGTGTAGAACCCTTATAAGTTAGGTTAGGTTAGTTTAATAAAATCCTGAAAGATTTATTGTTGCGGAAATAAAGCAGTTTGGCTAAAAGTTTTTTGGTGAAACGAAGGAAATCCTTGTTTAATGCCTAATCGTGTTTTTATTGTAACAGTTTTGTAGCTCGTATGTAGCTTGTTATACATGAATTAAGCTAATTACATTCAACCAAATCAAAACCCTTAATACAGCGCGTAAAATGTTTTATCTCAAACTAAATCCAATTGATTTCGCCCCTATTTACACAGCAGACGTCTAAGCGGTACCCAAATACAATAATAGCTTCCAAAAAGTCCCCAAAACAATCCAACTCAATACAAACCGAGTTTGTTAGACTTTACGACACAAACTAGAATGTTCGATACATTGAAACAATACTGACCGTTCGGAGTCTACAAGCCAATTTCGACTTTAGCTTCGAAAGCTTAGTTTCTGTTTGGATCGCGTTAGATTTTTTCTATAAAACTGCCCACCGCGTATTTTTGGTGATTTATAAGCAACGTAATTGGTTTTGTTTCGGTCAAGGCCGGTATTAATGATGGTTCTATTCGCGTAATGGCCGCGAAGGGGTTTTCGCTTATTGCCGATAGTTTTTGCGAACGGCACTTGTATTGGGAATGCCTGATCTTGAGCTGATTTATGGAAGTCAAGCAGCTGGCGTTGAGATTATTGTTCGACCTATAATTGTATATACAGTTACTGGGTTTTGAATGGAATAGAAATTATTTATTCAACGCCAACAGCAACACATTTAGCAACCAATGATAACTAAAACCACACATTAACGTAGCATTGTGGCTTGAAAATTAACTTAAATATCTATAACAAAATAAGGGTAACGACACAAACACCAGCGAAAATCAACATAACCAACAATAAAAAAAGTTTAAAAGAAATCGTTACGATTGCTACTTTTCATCCAGTTCCTGCAACTCTTTTCGCATAACAGCCGCTATTCTATTCTATTTTCTCCCTTAATGGGCTATAGAATATTTTCGTATCAAATTTACGTCGATTTGCTATGCATTGTACGTTGAAAACGCTAAAAACAAGCAAAGAAACACTATTTTGGTAGGATTAAATATCATCTTGTCATTTTAAATAGCTAAAGAAAACGTTAACATGGTAAATCAAGTTCAAATATTGTTGACGGCCAAAGTCCCCTTTTGCTTGACCTTTGATAATTTGAGGGCAACTTTAGCTTCGGTCGTTGTGACCCGAAAGTGTTGAAGCTAAAATTACAAGTTTGACTTTATACGAAGTTGAAGATAGATAGTTAAGCGAAAACTTTTTAATAGATGTTGGCAAAGAGCCATTGTGAATTAGAATAAATACATCATATTTCGACCATGTACAGTCAAGGGCAAAAATATGTATACACTTTAGTACCTTGTCTATTTAACGTTATGTTTAAGCTGTCATATGAAATTTTGACGGCGATTAAAGCGGCAAGGTACTAAAGTGTATACATATTTTTGCCCTTGACTGTACACTGAGGAATTATAATTTTTAATACTAAGATTAGAACAAAAGGGGAAGACATCTTGTCGCCGTATAAAACACTAAAATAATGCGTGACACGATATCTACATTCGCAAACAACACACACACAGCTGTAAAAGAATTGCATATATGAGTATGTGCACTAAATACCAATAGAGTTAAATTGATAGATAACATCGTTGAGTTGGCGACCCGTCAATATATCTCTCAATAACGAGACGAAAGATGACAGGACGCGTATATGCAATCGTGCTACTCGTGTAAACTTTATACTACGCTATCTCGCTCAAACACGAGTTGACTGATCGGTGGTGGCCGGACTACTGACTAGGATTAGGCGCTCAGCACCTATATTGAGGCGCTTAAGCCCGCGCGCCTGGTCACGTACCTTCCTCTTTTTGTTTTGATCTTTACTGTTAACTGGTTTTCAACCCACACCGAAACAAAACAATGCGAACCCTTCTGCTTGGCTTCGTATATAAGTATTTATTTCTTAATATAAGTATGTTTTTCATTGTCTAGTATATTGTACGGTCGACCTTATAAGCTGCAGTCTAGTGCTTTGTCACTTCAACGTTATGTTTGAACTGCTGCACTGATTTGTCAAAGGCGTTAAAGTGACAAGGTACATACAAAAGCGTGCAAGTAGACTATACTCTACAAGCCTAGCTTATTCTGAGACTAGGTCAATTTTATTTGAGTGAGATTGGCCTCTGACATTTATTTACTGGTTGTTTCCCGTGACTCCGTCCGCGTATAAGTCGTTTGTCGCTTCCCTCAGGAACCGTCCAACTCTTCTGGATAAAAATACCCTATGTCCTTTCCCGGGACTCAAACTAAGTATCTCCATAACAAATTTCACATTGATCGGATTTTTTCGTGAAAGCGTATCAAACAGGCAGACAGAGTTACTTTTACATTCATATAATTATAATATTAGTATAGATATAGAAATGCGCTCTTTGTAAGGAATGAAAACATCAGAGAGAAGTGTGGTCTGAAAGAAGATGTAGTGACTAAAATTGAAAAGGGCATGCTTCGATGGTTCGGTCATTTAGAAAGGATGGATGAAAAAAGATTGACGAAAGAAATATACAGTGCTAAAGTGAGTGGAAGGGTCGGAAGGGGGCGCCCTAGGCGTACTTTTTTGAATCAAATCGGGGAAATACTGGAAAAGGGCCGAATCTTAAGTACCCGAAACCGACGTGCATGCATGACTCGATGTATGAATGTGGAAGAAGCGAAAGAGCTTTGTCAGGATCGTAGCAGGTGGAAAGAAGTGGTCTCTGCCTACCCCTCTAGGAAACAGGCGTGATTTATATATGTAGATATGTAGATATAGATTAGTAAGATTTTAAGAAGCAGACCAAAGAAATCGAAACGATATTTCATACCACAATAACATACAACGCGGGAAATTTCTATACAAAATTATTCACCCGACCTCAGCATTAAATGAGGGGGCAATTCATGTTTACCCCCACGCCCTTCTAAGGGTTCATCATTCTGATACTGAGGGCTTCACCTCCTCAAAAGAAAAAGGCAGTATAATAGTCTGCAGTGCTAACGCGTATACTGCGTTTTTGCTCGACCGGCTGATTTGAACAAAAGGGTTGTAGAAAAATATGCGGTCTGTTTATGTTTGTCCGGATTCTGCATTATTGTTTGTTTGTGTTTGCTAAGGATTTGAGGTTTAGGATTGTGATATCCGTGTTTTAGGGTTCCGTAGTCAACAGGGAACCCTTAGGTATAGTGTCATGTCCTTTTGTCCGTCTATCCGTCTGTCCACGGTTGTACTCGGGGACTAATAGTTCTACAGAGCTGTTACTTAGCATAGTTATATGTATTCCTTATGCCAACACAGTTGTGAGATAAAATCTTGAAAAAAAATATTATCTTGTTCATTCATGTAAATTGAATACTTAGAGTATTAAAATATTTGCCTTAATACACCCTCCCAAACGGCAAACGTAATGTGTGGTAGGTGGAGCGACGATCTTTGCAAGGTGGCTGGCAAGAGCTGGATGAGAGTGCCCACGAATCGTGCTCGTTGGCGTGCAATGGGAGAGGCCTATGTCCAGCAGTGGACTAGTATAGGCTGATGATGATGATGACCCTCCCAAAATATACAAATGTTTATGGAAATCATACTAGGGAATATATGTTACCATAATATAATGAACTAATTACCCTCAGAAACAAGCGATTTTTTTTTATGTTACGGAGAAGGCACACGAGCACTCAGGCCACCTGATGGTAAGTGGAATCTGAGACCCATAGACATTTGAATTCTCTAGACTATAATCCTAAGACCTCAAATGCGTTGCCGACCCTGAGGAGTAACATGGAATGCCTCTATGCTAGTAAGTTCACCGGTTGTCTTATCCCCACACCGGAACACAGCAATACGAACACTGTTGCTTGGCGGGTGGTTAATGGATAAGGTGGTGGTAGCGATCCAGACGGACCCTGCACAGGGTCCTACCGCCATTAAAATTATGTAACAACCCTAATAAATGTTTCAACATCATGAAAGCTTTGTACATGGATAGTACCTACATACTTAATTATAATAAAAAGCATGTTTAATAAACATTAAACTAAACAAAATGCGTAGTTTGTGCCCACTGTCAGTGAAAATTTATAAGTCTATTTTTTGATTGTATTAAATAAATGAAAATAATATAAATTTACACTATTTTTACCTTATTTCAATGGGATAAGGTTCAAATGTGTATATATATCTGAGAACTCGACTCTACGAGTATATACCTACCCCGTACATGTAAAGCAAAAGTTAACTATATTATTTTACATTATTACGTCATTATCTTGAGTTTTGGGAGACTGTTTAGGAAATATATGTATAATGAAATCGAAAGGAGTCATTTTCGCTTGAGTTGGTCGTACTTTGTAGGGTTCTATAGCCAAAAGGTGCAATACGTGAACCTATACTCCTTCCGTCTGACCTTAATCTAATAGTCGCAGAGCCCTAAATCATTTTGGGTATGTTTTTGAGGTACCGTGATAACTTGTACAGTACTTCTTTAATGCTATTTAAATACAAAAAGGCCGATCTGACTGAAAGGTATTGCAGCTAAACAAGTTATGATTTTTTAAAGAAGTGAATTTTGTATTGTAAATAATCATTTTCAGGCATTTTGAAACATTTAATAACGTTAAATTTGAATTATAATGAAGTTAAAAATAAAAGAGCCAGATCAATTTAGCAATGATGATTGTTTTGTCTAAAATGGAGCCATGTAATTGCAACAGTATTATTTTCAAATCGAAAAATGCATTTGCGCACGTTGTAGTTTTAAGAGATCAGTGTTCTTAACTAAAAATAAATATTCTCAAGAAGACAATCATTTCATTGGGACAATTTATCTGCTAGGTGATCGAGAATGTTGAAGCTTTAACCTGTAGGGAAAGTACCCTAAATATTTAAGATAGATAATTATACTCAAGGGAAACACTTTTTAAGTTTCATTTTCACATTTTCCGTAAAATTTAAAATAAAACTGCATTCATTGTTTTTCTAAGAATTGCTTACCTCAACCGGTTATCGAACCAACTAAAAATTATACACATTTTCCTTTTTATTAAAATAACCAATGCATTTTAAATTTAAGATAATATGAAATCTATGATCACCGCTGCCCATAGACATTACACCCCGAGGAAAGGATTTTGCGTGACCAGCCAGCATTGAGAAATGAACAAATGCTTGCCTTTAGCCATGTTGATGGTAGTGAGACTAAGTCATTTCAAATTATCACCGAGACCTCTTTGATACTTTGTATACAAAGCTACATCAATAAAATTACTCGAAATAAATAACAATATAACAAAACTGTAAACATAAAACTAAAACTAAAACATGAAACTCAGGCAGGGATAAGTTACTAGATTAACGGTTAATTTAACAGTACCAAAATTAAATAAGTAATAACGAAAACTAAAACCATTACCCTCAACTTGTTAGTTTTATATTTTAGAATTTATATATTTTAGAATTTATTAACACATTATTCAGCAACACTAAACATGTATAAAAATAACTTATGAGAGTTTAAGTTGATTAATAAAATAACAGTAGGATGACGGATCTTACTCCACCGTGATGCAGTTTATTACTAGAACGGGGAGTATGGAACATTACCACACTTATGTTTTTCAAGATATCACACAATTATTAATTATATGTGTTGTAATCAATTACTTGAATTATTTGAATTTGAATATTATTATTACGACTGCTTAATAAAATGAGAAATTTCATTTATTTAAAAAGCCATTTGAGTGTCCCAGTAACTATGAAAATCCCTATTCCCGATTTAAGCCCCATAGTCCATTTGGGTGGCATTCGCTTGAAAATGTCAGAGCGAGAGAGAGCATAGTTTATAGTTATAGTGACAGAGACAGTGCCGCGGCTGAATACAAAACAGTTGACCGGGAAGCTCAGAAATTTCTGGAAGGGACTAATAAATATCAACCTAGTTTGCAGGAAACTATATGGGGAGATGATTGATTTTAATAATAAAAACCATTTAAGAGTTATACACAAATTAAGGTTACCATCTTTCCTATGAAAACACCGAAAGTTAAGGTTTTCTGGTTCAATTTAAATTTTCTGGCTAAGCCCATACCCGCAAAAACTCCGTCAGGACTGCTTTAGACCTATCATATAAAAACATAACTTATATGCACACAAGCTTTTAAATATAGGCCACAGGAGAGACGCAAAGAAGAAAGAAGCTTTAATACTTGTGATATTGGGTGTGAATTTGGGAAATGGTATCCTTTTAGCCCTTTATAAATGTAACTAAGATTACGAAAAAAAAGACTAAAAATGCAGATCGTTTATAAATAAGCTAAGTCAGGTTTAAACTGCAGTTAATGATTTACTTAACAAAATAATACCTCCCATTAAGTGCTATTGTAATGTTGTTTATTTGTTTATATTATTACTAAACTTAATAATAAATTAATTTAATATAAAATTTCAAGGGATGGCCCCCACGCCATTTTTTTCTCTTGTAGGTACTGAACTAAACTTTAGCCTACTTACAAACGTGGAGTAATTGTATGGTAGCTTATGCCATGTTTTGTCACTTTCAGTCAGATGCAAATGTCACAATGACAGATAAAAAATAATTTATAATGAAATTTTAGGGGATGGCCCCCACGCCATATTTTCCTTCGTAAACTAAACTCTAGCCTACTTACAAACGTGGAGTAATTGTAGGGTTGCAAAGTAGTGACAAAGCATGGCATACATGCTTTGTCACTTTCTGTCAGATGCAAATGTCACAATTACAGATAAGGACAAAGCATGGCATAAGCTACTCCGCGGTTATTCCACGTTTATAAGTAACAAGTACACGTCAGCGGTTTCGCCCCGCTGCAATTTTTTTTGGCTTTCCCGGTGGAACCTTCTCTTGGCGATAACGATCACAACAAAAAAGAATTAACGAAATCGGTCCAGCCGTTCACGCGTGATGCCGTGACCGAGGGAAATAGAGATTCTTTTTTTATACATGTATAGATAATGAAGGCTTATCTGGCTTTTTAGGGTTGGTAGTACAAGACATATTGTGAGGAGATTCCTCTCTCTGCAGTTCTAACCACCGGTAGTTTGAACCCTGCTCCGCTGCCGGCGGCACCCGTAGTTAGGTTATTATAAAATGTATTTTTTTGATCATTGTTATTTTACTTTTAAACCGTAATATTTATTGTTAAAAACTCAACCTGCAGAATTTAAATAAATATCTATAGTAAAAATCATTGTACAAAATTTTAATCGAGTAAAAACGCGGATTAAATGCAAAAAGCAGTCAAGCTTAAGGTGATATAAAAACCAAAAAAATATTATGTGCATGTAGTGAAATGACAATATTTTTCCTTGAAATAAATCAGGGAAAATGTTTGCTAGTATTTAAGAACAAACCGAAAATCGAACCTGGAACCGCAAAATGTGGACCGGATTATTACCAACCAGGCAACACGTTCTCAAAGCAACTCCCTTTCCAGTACCCCTTTCTCTTTGTATGGAACTTTTCTCCTATTATTTTCATTAACACGCAAGCGTGCCTGAAATAAACCCATCCTTTCAGCGCCGACTGCGACCAATGTAAAAAGGAACCAGCCAAGCGCACGCAGATAAAACTTTCCCTAATTAAATGTTCCTCTGATAGTCTGCTTGATAAAATTTATAATTTAGCTGGTAGTTGTCAGGTGATTTTAATTTGGGAATTCTTAGCTTGGGCTGAGTCACGAAGCGGTGTAATAGAAATGGTTTACCCTTTGAGCGAATGCTTGACGTTTTTGGGGAAATTTATACGCAAAATGGCGTGGTTTTATTATGAATATGATTTAAATCTAGATAACAACATAGGTACTTGTGTATAAAAATAGGAGATAGAACGAACTTACCGATAAGTTACGTTAGATGACTAAGAATCACTACATAGTATAAAACAAAGTCGCTTTTTCTGTCCCTATATCCCTATGTATGCTTAAATCTTTAAAACTACGCAACGGATTTTGATGCGGTTTTTTTAATAGATAGAGTGATTGAAGAGGAAGGTTTATATGTATAATACTTTAATCCGGAGCGAAGCGAGGGTGGGTCGCTAGTAAACTATGACTTATAGAAGCATGCATGTGCCTTTATATTTGGCATAATATCCTGCACGAACTTGAGGACTAAGGAGCTTATACAGGAAGGGCCAGAAATGAATACATACATACATAACATCACGCCTTTATTCCCAGAGTGGGGTAGGCAGAGCTATAGAAAAACCAACAACTCTAAAAAGATTTCTTGATAATTTCTTCTCCAGTGTATTAGTGACAGGTTGCAAGCCCATTGCTTAACAGTACTAAAACCCTTTATTCCTTTAGTCGCGTCTTACGACATCCACGGGAAGACATGGAGTGGCGCTATTCTAATCCGGCAACCACACGTATCAAAACTTAGGCTATTAGGGCCAGAAATATTTGCGTTTATACTAGCTTTTACTATGGCTATTTGCAAAAAACTGTTGACCTATCCTATTTTTTTTATACGAAGTTGTCAATAGGGGAGAGAAAGCCCATTTCTCTGAACCTATGACAGTTTTAGTGGTGGTGGGTCCCTGTGCGGGATCCGTCCGGATCGCTACCACCATCTTATCCACTAAGTAACCGCCAAGCAATAATGTTCGCATTGTTGTGTTCCGGTGTAACAACCGATGAAATTACTAGCATAGAGGCATTCATCTTAGTCCTTTGCCAATGGGTTGCCAACCCATTTGAGGTCTTAGGATTATAGTCTTGTGAATTCTAATGTCTATGGGTCTCAGATTAAACCTAACATCAGATGGCTTAATTGTTCATGTGCCTTCTGTTTACCATAAAAAAAACAGTTTATGGAGCTGGAACCTTCGCAAATTCGTTGCTCTTTCGACACTACAGTTTGCGTGAAGTTGTCAGTTTGCTGTCATGGCTGCAGAGAAATCGACTTTGTCACAACTCATCTCTGTTACAACTCTCCTTGGTCTCACTTATTATACCTATACAACTGAGAGCATTATATATATTTTTTCTTGCCTGTAAACTTTCTTACTCGTGCAATAGTTATCCACTCGTTAGAGTTTTGGACGCCATTTTTTGTAAAAAATATCCGCTTACAACCCTAACTAATGTTAATTGGAGAAAACCCGACGTTACATTTTTTTAGGATACATGCTCGTTGAGAAACATTGCTGAATGCAAGCATGCTCACGTGAAAATCTACAAAAGAGGAAAAACATTGGTTATTACTCGTACTAGCTTCGATATTAAGTTTCATGTTCACATTTTTCTTTGTAGCTTTTAATTTTATTTATCAAATTGAAATTAATAAAAGTAGACACCTGTTTTTCTCGCTGTTATTTTTTAACACGTGTTTGATAATAGGTTTGCCTTCAAACAATATTTTATGTTATTCTTTTACTTTAATACGAAAATTAAGTGTTCATAATGTTTTTTGTCCAGTTTATGTTTTGCCGAAAGACCTGTTTTATTTATGTAAGTTTCTAATTTAAAACACACTTGCGCAAAAAACGTTTGTTTCAAACAATATACTTAACATGAAAAAATAAGTTAAGAGCCATATAAGAAGCATGTGTCGTAAGCCCAGGCGTCAGCTAATTTAGTAGTTATTCTCTAACAGATCAGAACCAGACCATAAATTTAATATCAAGACTCGAAAGCGTGTCAAATTCGAATAAAAAACAACTAACGCGGCACTGAACTTACAATGAGAATCAAAAACCAATTTAATGATTATCGAACGTGCGACATCTGCTTAAAATGAGAGATCAAAATTTTCTGGCTGTCCAGCCCACTAACCACTAACCATCGCATCTTAACCTTCCGTCAAGAACACGGTCTTTGAATCTTGAGGTCACAATATAATGGTGTAGTTAGATTATAGGTCGAGAGACCGTTGAGAATAACACCACGTAAGCGGGAGATTATGACGCTCATATTTACGACCACATTAACCTTCATGTATGTGTTAATTCTCGTTTCACACATAAGCACTTCGCTTTAATCTCAAGATTATGTCGGAGTAAAACATGTAAGCTTTGTGATATGACTTTGAACGTTAAATGTTTAACTTGGCCATTTTACTGTAATGTCTTACCATGAGCATTATAGTTAAGTTTATATAAATTTAGAACTCTGTTTAGTAGTTACATATAAAACCAGCCCTGTTTTTAATGAATAAACTGCAAAATAAGAAAATAGTACATTGTTGCCGAGGGTAGAAAGTACGCGAGTCATAAACCGTAGTTGAGGCTCAAACGTGATTGAGGCCCTTGATGCAGAAACTGTAAATTTAATAAAATACAAATACTTTCATAACAAAATGGTAAGTTAGACGTAAAGTAACGTTTAAGCTTTTTAACATTTAAACGCTATGTCAAATCTAAACCTCGACAGAGACATTCCAATGGCACGTAGAGGGCCTCTGTTCAACTGCGTTATAACGATATCGTATTTGACGTGTTTCCGTATTGTCAACGTTTTGATAACTCTTATGTCATTTACAATAATGGCGACTGTGACATAAACGATTCTTAAACGTGTCAAACACGATATCGTTTTAACGCACCTGAATAGAGGCCCTGATATAGTGCATAATCATATCGTATTAGGTAGGAAAAAAATGCATTCTCAATTAACTGTTCAATAGTTAGAAAACTGCCCGAAAAACGCAAGAACAATAAAAACTTTTCCGATCAAAACCGATGTCATAATGTTTATTCACGACATCTGTATTGACGAAGGTATATTTAATGGTATCAAAGGTTACAGATCACTTTATTGCCGCTGAAGTTTTGGCGCAGATGTATCCGTTAAAGGCGCTAAATTACTCAGAAAGATTGCAAAAATGGTCAGATGGTTTAATATTGGCTAAGTGATAAATTAGACATTACGAAGACACGTAGACATATTGGTGTTATCTAGTAAATTACGAGAGCTATGTCACACAGTCATGACATACCATTTCATTTTATCTTATCAAGTTGCTTCCCTTTTAACACCTTTTTAAATTAAGGTTTAATTAATGATGTTTGTCACATTAGGTACAGGCCTAGAACTAAGATCGACACTGTGTTCATTTTTGTAATCTTTTTATTGTTATTTTTTATATATCTTATTTACGGGCATTTTCAAAATGGAGTGGACCCTAGTTAAGATAAATAAGAAACGTTAACTTTTGTCAGTTTTGTGACGAAATTAGCCATATAGTATGGCAAATGTTTTGATAATGCCCTTATATAGTAGAAGTATAAAACAAAGTAGTTTTCCGCATCTGTTTGTATATCCGCTAAGTCCTCCTAAACCATGCATCGAACCAGTTTCACCATCTTTAAGGAAAGGATGTTATGTATGATTATTTCTGGTCTAAGTACAAGTGGTACAGAAAACTCACATAAACCGAAGCTAAGTGAGCTAGTTTATTATACTTGGAAAACACCCTCGTTCCCAAATATATATTTTTATTTAATAAATTTGCAACCTTCGTCTTTTTACAGTCACCTCTCAGCCTATCAACATCTGATTCGCCAGGTCAAACAAAACGTCAATTTCTCTTCCCTTTACCTAACGAACGAACTTATTTCAAACGGGGAACCTAACTGCAGCAAAAGTCACCACAACTCCAATACCAACTTGCACGCGTGACTAAAATAAAAGTACAATCCCACAAACTTATCCTTTCACTCCGACACAGCCACGAAAAGCAATATTAGTTAGAGAAACCGTTAGTTTTGAATTTTTCCAACGGCACCGCTAAGTTGGCACGGTACGGTCAGAAAATGGAGATAATAATCGCGACTTGTCGGAATCTAATAGAAGAGAAAATTGGACATCGAAGTTTCTTATCATTTTGCGGGACGTTTTGCCAAAATGTGATATTACTTGCTTTTCCCTAAGCAAAGTATTTTTGGTACAATTACTTTGTCTGATAAGGAAGAGTTAGGTTTATCTCCCCACCTTCCATTATTGACTTACTTTAAAGTAGTTCGGTATAGTTCGGTATAGTTTGGTAACATTTGGCGACAAGTTGGCCTAGTTGGGAGTGACCCTGCCTCCGAAGCCAGTGGTCCTGGGTTCAAATCCCGTTAAGGGCAGATAATTATGTGATGAGCGCGAATATATGTTCCTGAGTCTTGGATGTTTTCTATGTATTTAAGTATGTATATAATAGTATGTTTATCGTTGTCTAGTACCCATAGTACAAGCCTAGAGCTTAGTTTGGGACTAGGTCAATTTGTGTGACTTGTCCCGTGATATTATTATTATTAATAATAACCTATTTAAACTGTGGGCACTGTGATGATTACATCTCACTGCTAGATCAAAACAGTAGTAACTCAAAATACAACTAGGTATATTTTACAATTCAAACCAAAATCTAACAGTGCGATATGGAAATTGTGGACAAATTGGTTTATTTTTCGTTATTATCTTTTTTCTGCAGCCTTTAGTATGTTTTTTTATGTGTAGTATGTCGGGAAAATGATCTTAAGCTGGATTATGAGATAAAAAACTTCTATCCTGTTTTAAGCCAAGAATCGTATAACCATATTTTTTTTTAAATTCTGACGATCTCAATGTAATAACTTATAATTTGACATGCTGTGCAATTTATACAGTGACTTTATATTGGGAAATAAAATTTGAATTAGAATTTGAATTATACAAAGTTTAAACTGTTACACTAAACTTTAGTAATATAACGACGTTTGTTTTTGTCCAAGCTTCAACTAAAAGTGGTTTTGAAAATTGCTGCAAAAATTAGCACGCCAGTATACATTAATAAAATTAAAGAAAAACTAAACTTTTATTTTTTTAAAGAGTTTATGTATAAAAAAATACCTTTTGAGAATGTCAATTGTAAAATAGATAAATGACAAACTTTTGCATTCCCCAGAAAAAAAAGTGAGTAGTTTTCGAACTGCCAGTGCAATATAAAGGATATAAAATAAACAAAAACAAAAAACTGACTTTGAATGTTAAATTTACGATCTAGGCAAATGCTAAGTTCATTTCAAATAAAATCTCGATGCATTAAGGAGCATAATGTAGTTATCGTGTACATCGGTACATACTCTCGGGAGACTGGCGGTCCGAAGCAATCTCCCGGTTTACCATGACAATAGCCCTTGCGACGACAAAAGACATTGTCTAAGCATTTGCATCGAACTGCCAGTACCGTTTGGACCGAACTTTTGAAGGCATTTGCGATTCATGTTCATTTAATAAATCAACGATGTTCTGCGTTTTGTTCAACCATGTGACCAGGGCCTCTATTCAACTTGGTAAAACAATATTGCTTTTGACAGGGTGTCTATCATTTCATCGAAAGTAACATTTCATCGAATTTCATTTCATCGAACGCTATTCTCTGCTGAAACCATAATGTTTTCAGAGTATCTTAAACATCTAACCTAACCTAACCTACGTAATGAATGTTACAACACCCTAAAAATCATATGCTTTTTGAACAAAAAAAACGTTCGATGAAATGATACATTCGATGAAGTGATGAGTTACCCTTTTGAGTAAATAAGAACTATCAAAACGATGACAATACATAAACACGTCAAACGCAATATCGTTTTAGCCCAGTATAATAGAGGCCCAGGTGAAGTTACATTCCACACATCAAAAATGTCAGAGGATGAAAATAATGTAGGAATATATCCTTGATTTTTAATGTTTTATGGACAGATTTATAAATAAATAAAAATAAATATCAGTGGACTATCTCACACAAATAGATTTTGGCAATATCCTTCGTGGAGCGGGGAAACGAGCAACAAGCCACCATGATGATATAAGTGGAATCTATGAAACGTAGATTTTTGCATTCTAAAGAGTTCACGACACGTTGGCCTAGTTGGGAGTGACCCTGCCTCTGAAGCCAGCGGTCCTGGGTTCAAATCCCGGTAAATCCCGCGAATATTTGTTCCTGAGTCTTGGATGTTTTCTATGTATTTCTCTAGATCAGAATGTTTATCGTTGTCTAGTACCCATAATACAAGCTTAGTTTAGGACTAGATCAATTTTATTTATTTATTTATTTCAATCCTTAGACCGCAAATGCGTTGCCAACCCTGAGGACTAGGATTGAAAGAATTATTTTACATTTATTTTTTTCTGCCAAAAACATTGTTAACTTGAAAGTTAAAAAGGGTTTTCGGATGTTCAGATAATATTTGTCTTTTGATAACTTTTATGTATATAGTAGATATTTATTTGTCTTTAACTCACGCAACGATTGAATGAATTCAAATTAAATTTAACACGAATTAACGAAGCATACTTTAATCCCCGAAAACATCAAAAATACTCAAACTTCAATAGAAAAGCTAATATATTACTCAGCGAAATGTACCGCTGCCCAAAATACAACCTCCAATGTGTTAATTTATCTGTGTAGATAGTTCAATAAATCGTTAATATTAGCAATTTGTATGCGGCGTCTGTCGACCCATAAATTATTGCCTTTATTTACCAAAATGCCCACATTACCCCGTTTTATATCTACATCGGCCGAATTAATTGTTAACGATTGTATTTTATTAACGTTCCATTAATAATTTATGTTATTGAATTATATTGGTGTGAGAATAGGCGGCGGTTGTCCCTTTCCAGTGGCCATCTTAGTAGTGGTACGACTCTGTGCATGGTCTATTCAAAGTTCAAATTCACAACATTTATTGGAAAAACAAGCAAATTTAAAAATGTTGCTCTGTAGTGTGAAGTCCCTAGCATGATAATATGCTGGAGCTGGAGCCGTTGCACTGGTTTTATTTGAAATAATGTCACGTGACAGGTGACGATTCGGTATACATTGCAAAGTTAACACGCTGATACATCACTGGGTTTCATATAAGCTGCGCCATGTACACTAAAATGTCACCTGTCATCTGTCATTGTCAGTATGGTGAAATAGGGGGCTGGTGTTCATCTATTCGTAGTTGAACGCGGACGCGTGATAAGAGAAAAGTATATCTACATAAATATAGCGTATAAATTGTATTGTTATTGTCTGTAAGGTGTAAATGTGCAAGAAACATTAATAAATGAAAGATGAAGTTTTTACTAAACTTAGAATTAGCTACTTAGGTACTATATGTGAAATCCTTTAATTGGTTTTCTTTCCTATTCATGTTTCTTATGTGTTTAATTGTAACTGTTGGATTTCCTACAAATAAATAAATAAATAAATAAATAAATACCCTCTTCTTTCCGTTGGGGATGATTCTAGAAAAGTCCTTTGCTACTTTTAAGACGATTGTGAAGCGAGGCTAAAATCGTGAAGCTGTCAAAAATAATCCATACAAATTTTGCTTAGGGGGACAACGTTTCTCTCCCCCGAAATCTAATCGTATTTCCACGATTTTTGAATAGGTCTGTACGTTTTCGCTTTTGTTTTTTATTTCTTCTTTCCAATAAATATTATCCCCCCGTGTGGTTGCCGGGTTAGAATAGTGCAACTCCATGTCTTCCCGTGGATGTCGTGAGAGGCGACTAAGGGAATAGAAGCTTGTAGTACTGTTAGGCGGTGGGCTTGCAACCTGTCACTAATACACTGGTAAACATCTTAGCCTGATGTAGAAAATGTGGTTACAGAATTATGAACAAGTTTAAAGTTGATGGTATTTCTGTAGCTCTGCCTACCCCACTCTGGGAATGAAGTCGTGACGTTATGTATGTATGTAATAAATATTATCAAAAATCGTAAAAATCCTCGTAAGATACCCAAAGAATGTTCCCTCCCCTCCAAATTTCAAGTCCCTCTAGGTCCAGCAGCTTAGGCTGTGCGTTCTATCAGTCAGTAAGTCTCGAAAGAGTATTTATACGTATAAATTAGGAGATTATTTCAATAGCGTGCACGGCGGAAGTATTTGCAGTCGGCTATCGACAAATGAGGCCGACCCTCTGATCAGAAATACAATATTAAGTGCGAATTACGCCGCACGTTCTGAGTGATTATTACATCCTTGGTAAACAAAGATGTAGTGGGGAGAGAAAGTCAGCTCGATATAATACGTGTGCTAAACACAACTCGGGCACGAATACTAAAGTGACGTAGACAAATATTTTTGGGACAGTAAATTCTATCGATGTTACTGGCAAGAGCAGGATGTTCTTCAACATGAATGAATATTTTTTCAGTTAAAATTTTAAATAAAAAAATAAACATTTTTTTTTAATGTTTTCATATTAAACAATCATTTTTTTTTTCCAGATGTTTCCTAAGTAACGATTGCCGTCTACTTTAAATCACTAAACGTCCTCTCCACATCCACTGTGGTCAACTGGACATTCTTCAAACATTTCAAATGACTGAAACTCGTTTACTGAATCATGGACGATATTGTTAAGAAAGAAAAAGAAATCGTTTTTTGTGATAAACGAAAAGTACAAAAAATTAAAATTTAATGGTTATTTAAACGTAATTTGTCACGAAATGGTCACAACTCAGCGTGATGCTGGCAGGGCCAGCGCTGTTCTTCCGAAGTGACCGTAGTTCGTATTGTGATTAAAGTATTCACCTTTTATAAGACTATGACCAAATGGCACGGAACTTTTGGACTTTTTTGTCTTAAGAGTAACAGATATTTTTAATAAATAAACATGTATGTCAAAATCTTACTCATCGATATCAAATCCCTAGGACATGCCCCGAGTTAGCACAACTATGGATATAATCTAATCTAATCAAAAATGTATGGGATTGACGTAAGCTGCCTTTTAACAGTTTCCGGAAATAGATTACGTAAGTGTTATTCATCTTGTCTAGCAGGCTGCCGCAAGCAAACAATTCTTGAGCAAGAACTTTTTTTCATGTTTAAGGGTAAACCATATAGGCAGTTATTGCCCGCGATCAGTGATTGCCCACTATATTGTTTTATAGTCTGCAATCACTAAATAAATACTTGCTACATGAGTGTAACAAGTAGAACAAAGCTGTGTTTCTATGTTAGCAAATATTTTGTCTGTGATTGCAGTCCCTAAAAAATGTAGTAAAAAGTATTTTTAGGGTGATGGAACCAATAATAGACAAGGACCAATAATGGACACTTGTTATTGTTTTGTTTTGCAAACAATCAATTCATAACCTTTAAATTAAAAGTTAAGTGTCCATTATTTGTGCCTGTCAGCTAAAGGTCTCCAATATTGGTGTCATAACCTTAATACAATTGAACTTGGAAGTAACTGTAGACTTGGCTACCTTGTCGCAGTAATTTGTAGTGATTGGCTATCGTATTTTGAAAAAGAAATTGAAAGACAGGTAGGGAGTTGCTATATCGATAACTCACTTATCGATGCTTTTTCCCCATACTAGTGTTCGTTCGTAACTTCGTTGGTTAATGTTGATGATAAAGTAGGTTACACAGCACAAGAACAGTAGGGTATTCTGAAATACACACTGAGGAAAAATACAATGATAAGTGCAGTTAAATCCTTCTAAAATAAAGAAGAAGAGAATTAAGATATTATTTTGTTGATTTCTAATACTTTCTATAAAAAATATTTATGCAATCAAAACTTGAAGTGATCACTAACTAGGGATAACGCATCGATAAGTGAGTTTATCGATATAGGGACTCCCTACGTGTCAGTCAATTTCGCTCCTAATATTCCGACATCTGGACACAATTGAATATAAGTAACAAGAGCTTAAGATATTCAAATGTATTGGTACTTCGGAGTTTCATGGTACTAAAATTTGCTAGCACGTTGAAATTGACCCAAAATGACCTGTCCGCAGACGTCTGGCAACTTCCCTCAATATTGCCAATAAAGCGACTACAATTCGTGCAGTCAGTTTGTGCCTCAAAGAAGAGCTAGCCTGACTACTGGTGTCCAACGATGGACACTTCAAAGGAAACCGAACTCCGTGTGTCGTTTCATTTGCGACGTGTTCAATTGAACTCGCAAATGGTTGAGATTGTGTTTCGATATTTCGTATGACTGCTTTCTGATTTTGGTGTAAGTACAATCGACGCGGAATCGAGATGCTATGAGATCAAAAGCATAATTAGATTGGTGTATATTATTGTATACATATTTCATATTAAGCTTAGATTAAACTATATTAGAATCAATCAATAGTATCAAGATTATACAAATCGAATTCATTTGTATTAGGTATGGGTTTTTTCAAGGGGAATCCTAAACATATCAAACATGACTGTAATCGAATCAGTGTATTCTGCTTTTATTTATGATCTGTCTTATGAATTATTTTTCAAGTTAAAAAATAAAACAGATTGCAATCATGCATTTTACATTAATTTTAACTTTTTAACAAGCATCCAGATAAAAAGGTCGACCAACTTTGTATTAGTTGTTTTTAAAAACTTGTGTAAAATTTTAAAGGTTATTTATTACAGGTATTTAAACTTAGGCATATTAAAAAATCGTTAACACGTAACGTAAGTTTTGTAGGTGAAATTGGCTCTTATAAAACAAAGTAATGACGAAACAACGAAGCACTTAGGTCTTGACGTAACAACACATTTGGAAGTCCTATTAAACCCTAGAGGCTTTGTTTAGCACTTTAAAAGCAACTGTGTCATATATTTAAATAGCCATAAAAAAACACTGAATTTATACCTAGGTAAATAAATCTATAACAAAAAACAAGAGATGTTAAAATATTTTTTCAATGTTTATTCTATCATGTATCATGGCGGTACCTACTCATGGCATTTTTTTTAATTAAGGCTAGGAATAGGTATACATGCACTCAGGCCACCCGATGGTAAGTGGCATCTGTGACCTATAGACATTTGAATTCTTAAGACTAATATCTCAAGACCGTTATCCTAAGACCTCAAATGCGTTGCCAACCCTGAGGACCAAGATGGAATGCCTCTGTGCTAGTAATTTCTACACTATTAAGCGAGCAATATTTAAATATACATATATATATACTGTGCTGCTGACTGTACTTTCTTTAACTCGTACGTAACAGTAATTTTGAACCTTTAACTTAAACAACCAATAGTCATATTATTTGAGATAAGAGATTCGCACCTCGCTTAAGACGAAGCCTTAGAAAAGGGGGTTATGTAATTTTTCAGTTTAATATCTTCTCATATATCTCTGTCAATCGACCAGTTACTATTCTAGTACCGGTCCAAGGAATAAGCGATTTAACATGGATTTGAAAAGGTGTCAGTGCCATAAAGTAATATTAAAATATTTACCTATAATAATAGCTATTTAGTATTTCTTTATTTAATAATGATTTTTAAATTTAATTCACTATAAATGATTTTTATTATGTTGTTTATGTACTTAATGGTTAAAGTGGTCATGAATTTTTTTATTAAAATTTGAACTTTTTTGATATTTTAATTAATTTTTGTTTTTATTATTTTTACTGTGACATTAAGTTTAATTTTAATTTTGATGTAGATTCTGATTTTGATCTTAATTATGATTTTAATTTTACTGTTTAATACTTTAATTTTAATTTTAATGTTAATGGTGTAGTATGCTGAGCCAAAATAAAAATTCATTTAATTTAACACAACATTTGCATGCATTCAGTTGTAATAGCCACTTATACCGGTATATTTAGTGATGTGGAGATATAGATCATTATATTCCAATTTACATTGTATTAAAAATGAAATTCGTATAATTTTACTATACAAACACTTAGGATAAGATGCAACTAGTTTAAATAAGTGTTCAATGTTTACTCAGTTTTTCTCTTTGTTTTCTAGCTCTTGCTGCGCAAACGCCTAGGCGCCTGTCGTACGCGCAGCAAATGCTGAGCGGACTCCTTTTGACGCATTTTTTTTTATTCCTTCTTTTTCCTGGAGTCAAGTTATAATTCAGACAAAAGATTATTAGGATCAGAAACATTATATTAAGAGAAAACAGGTCGACAAAGATTATATCGAGTAGTCATTAGTAGTCAATGTTACAACAAGTGAAATTAGGACTACAAGCGTTGTGGTAAGAATTAGATAGCCGTTATTGCTACGGAACTAGCAATCTTAATGTGCTACAATATACATTTATATTTATTAAAACTGGACGCGTTGTACATAAATACACTCATGAAATGCACCAAACCCGTGGCGCGACGTGTAAACGTGCCGGGTGATTTATAACAGGCCCGATCAATGGCTGCCTTTATGCGCGGAATTCAGAGCACCCCGTACATTAGTCGTGGTGAAACTGTATGCGGTGAGATGATGTAAAGCATGATGTTTAAAATATATTTTTTTTATTTTTACAAGTTAACGTCATGGATTTATTTTTAGTGGGAAATATTTATAGGCCCGTGTGGTTGCCGGGTTAGAATAGTGCCACTCCATGTCTTCCCTTGGATGTCGTAAGAGGCGACTAAGGGAATAAGGGCTTGTAGTACTGTTAGGCGATTGGCTTGCATCCTGTCACTAATACATTGGTAAACTTCTTGGCCTGATTGTGCAAAATGTGAGAGAGAGTTGTTGGTATTTCTGTAGCTCTGCCTACCCCGCTCTGGGAATGAAGGCGTAATGTTATGTATGTATATTGTTTTGTTTTTTTTTTAAACGTTATACATCTAGTGTTTATTATAACCCCGTGTACTCGTAGTGTTTCACTTAAAGTTAAAGGTGAAAAATACCAAGCTCTAGTCTCTTCGGAATATGATAGTCTAAAAAAAAGGTTTAAATTATCCAAAAACATATCTAAAAGTTGAGCACAGATCTCTGTCAAGATATTAGACAGTTTTTTTTTGTTATTAATCTACTTAATAAACTTTTAAAATCGGGTTTTACGTGCAAATTTAAGCCGCTAAAATGGGCACGAAATAGCGGGGTTCTTGTTAATAATAATATGTGACAGAATTGAACAAATTATGTTAAAATTAAAATGTAATCAAACGCCTTGGATGTTTTCTATGTATTTAAGCATATAACTCTGTATATAAGTAAGTTTATCGTTGTCCTAGTACCCTTAGTACAAGCCTAGAGCTTAGTTTGGGACTAGGTCAATTTGTGTGACATTGTCCCGTGATATTTATTTATATTTTTATCCCGAAGTAAAAAACAATAAATAATATTTATGCAAACCATATTTTTTCATGGATTTTTTCAATGACGCAATCCCCAAAAAAAGTTTTATAACTATACTACCAAACTTCTGAACGAAGCCCTCAAACCAAAGCAAAGAAACAATATGACAAATACGACGATATGTATCACGAAACAAATTCATTCTAGCCACAAAACGCCAAGAATACAGCGAAAAACCACAAAAAGAGAAACTAAACCCGTGATTATACTCATATAACCCTCTCAATGTGCTTAGTATGAAAAATAAAGCTATGAACAGGGCAGTAAATAAGTCGGCCGTCTATTCACATACATTACCCCGCGGTTAGCCGACCTACGACCTTCCTCCCCAGCTCCCAACTTTGTTTGTTTCTCCTGACTTACCGCTTTTCAGCTAAAGAACGCTGGCGACTCTAATAAAGGAACAGAGGCTACAAATCGCACAGTGTGCGACACAGTTCGCTGTGTGTCACAGTTTGAAACGCTCTATCTTATAATAAATATGCATGTATTGACTAATTGAATGTTTTCGATTGGGGGAAGTTCGGGAATAATCCCCTTTTCGTAAGTGGGTTAAGAAGAATTTCATATCTGCTTGAATTGGGGATGACGGAATTATTAATTGGACGCCAAAACCTTGTGTAACTAGTAAGTTGAAGCGTTAAGCCTGTGTGGAAGGGCTGTTTTTAGGATTTGCTTCCCAAAATGGTAAAAAAAGAACCCTTATACTTAGTTAGACTACCTCGGTGTCTGTCTATCTGCCTGTATGTCACAGCGGTCTCCCTCTGGGACTATAAAAGCTATTTATTAAAATTGGGCACATTTGCTTACCTGATACAAATACATGTAATTTTTGGTAAATAATTTAAAGTGATTTGATTAGGTATAGCAAACGGCGTTTCATATTAAAGGACCCAAATCTGCACACTTCAATAGTATTTTTATATATAATTTTCTATATTTTACGCAAAAAATAAATGAAGTTGCTAAATTATCAAAAAACCAGGCTTGTCAAAATGGAAGCTCCATTGCATAGAAAATAAATTACATAGCAAAAGGAGCATTTTCTCAAACCTAATTCAACTATATGGTAGTAGATTTAGGTTCAAAAAAATACTCATTTATTTTGAACTAAATTCGAAACCCTCGGTGGGCGAGTCCAAAACGCACCCGACAAGCTTTTTTTTCTACAAATAGAACTATTCGACATGCATGAACAATTAGGAACAAAAAGAAAAACATGAAGCGACGAATCAATAGGAGAATCGTGCCCACGGAAACTCGGGGTTCATCAAAAGTTTTACAGCGAATGGCAATGTATGACGTGCTCAATCTCTATGAGCATAAGGAGGCCATAGCAGAGACATAAAGTGAGAACTGTCACAGAGAAATTAGAATAAAGACTTTTGTTTTATACGAATAACCACCTTGTGGGTTACAATAGTGCCACTCCATGTCTTCCCGTGGATGTCGTAAGAGGCTACTAATAGATAAGGGCTTGTAGTACTGTTAGGAGATGGGCTTGCAACCCGTTACTAATACACTAGTAAACATCTTCAAGTCTTTTTACAAATGTTGGTATTTCTGTAGCTCTGCCTACCCCACTCTGGGAATGATGGCGTGATGTTATGTATTTTCGTGTGTACTCGAATGTACGATAAAAAAAAAGTTATATTTTAACATTATGGTGTTTGTTATGTTAATAACTTAACATTTTCTTGTAAAAAAGAATTGTTCAAAACAAAATAATCTAATTTGTCCCGATTATAATGCATTAGCCTAGTTGGTAGTAATCCTGGCTACGAATGAAGCTAGTGGTCCCGGAAGAATCCCAAGTGTATGAGCAAATATTTATGTGATGAGTTCGAGTATTTGTTCCCGAGTCTTGAATATGTTCTATGTCTTTGATTATATATTTCTCTACGTCAAGCTTAGTTTGGGACTAAGACAATGTGTGTGAGATTCTCTCCTTATATTATATTTTCTTATTTTTGTACTAATTATTATTTTATTCGCCTTAACAAAAAACAGCCCTTAGTACCATTTGCAGTTATTCAGCTCTTGTGTTTTTTGCTCATGCTGTATTTTATCAATTTTAAATCATTGCAACTTGAGTAATTAATAAACAGTATGAAAAAAATATCTACTATACTCGTACAAAACAAACTTACGGTTTTTGGCAACAAATACCTTCAATTGTTATAAATTTCATCTCCAGCGTGCCTACATTATTAAAACACGGGACAATGGAGAACTAGATAACGCAAAGTGTTTAATTTAATCAAATAATTAAATATAATGTGCGGTGCAGTAAACAAAATGTCCGCTCGCAGCGTGTCCGTTTTAAACATTAGGCGTTCCTTTGTCCGTTCATATTATATTCCCGCCATTATGTTTCAAAAATTCAGCAAAATTTACTTGAATACGAAATTATAGTGAGAACTATTATTTCATTTTCGATTAAATTTGGTGTTGCCCTTTATCGCTGTCCTTTCTGGAACTATACCTATAATTCTCCGGGATAAAAACTATCCATGTCCTTTCCCGGGACTCAAACTATCGCGATTACAAATTTCACCAAAGTCAGTTCAGCAGTTACGGTGTAAAGTGGTAGCAGACAGAGAGACAGTCACACAGGCAAGCGCTTGTATTTATAATTTTAGTATGGATATTAAAATATGAGGGGAAATTTTAACAGGAATCAATCTAGTCACTATAGTATGAAGAGTCTGTCCATTGCTGTCTGAAGGATCTTGTGAGAAAAATAACCGCAGCGAGTACCTTGACTTCGCTCACAAGGTGACAGCCATATTAGATGTCGCCTCGAGGATAGTTATCCCGGTACGTATTTTAGCGAACGGTTTCATAGCAAAGAGTTTCGAGCAAATCGTTAATGGTGCCTTTCCACAAGAGCTATGCTACTTTGCTGTAGCTATGAACGCGTCTGACATCCACTAATCATATTTATTGATCCACATAGCATAGCACTGATGGAAG
This sequence comes from Acleris holmiana, assembly GCA_949316455.1. NCBI lineage: Eukaryota > Metazoa > Arthropoda > Insecta > Lepidoptera > Tortricidae > Acleris > Acleris holmiana. The sequence continues at coordinate 18,451,888 of OX438767.1, forward strand.
CTGGTAGCTTTAAAATCCTTGCAGCATAGCAGCAGCTGCATGGTAAATTTCTGGTTGACGACTCGTTGGCCTAGTTAGGAGTGACCCTGCCTCCGATGCCAGCGGTCCTTGGTTCAATATTGCTCTCGAGTCTTGGATGTTTTCTATGTATTCAATTATGTATTTCCCTATATAAGTAAGTTTATCTAGTGGAGAGTTTAGTTTGGGACTTGGTAAATTTGTGTGACCTTATTTATTTATTTTATTATATCTATATTGCACAAAAATACACAATTTGAGTACAAAAGGTACTTACTGCCTAATGGCATTCTTTACCAGTTGATTCGTGCAAATCATAAAATTGTTTTGGGCGGTGTAATATTGTTCGAATGTAAAAAAAAAACTACAGCAAGCATGGAAAATAAATAGATAAACATACGTAGAAATAAATGCATACGTGAATGTCTAGATAAATAAAAAAAAAATATATATATATATATATATACACTAAAAGACAAACTAAAAGAACGAACGACGAACTAATTTCTTGTGTGTTAATTTGTTGTGTTGAGATGTGTGACCTTGTCTTGTGTTTTGTTTTTCTATGCTAGATTTCATCAGGTTGTCCTATCCCCACATTGTCACGGCAGCGATCCGGACAGACCTTGGTCGTACCACCAACAAAACCACATATTTTAGCCTCGACTACATCGTAGGCTAATACTCAGTCCAGCTCTTAACTTGTGTAACGCCAGCACGTAACGTACGTCGAGGATCGAAACGTCAGTTGCAAATTGTTTCTCAAACTATCACGCCAGTGGCTGAATACTAAACAGGCCTCCGTGTGTGCTAAAATATTTTTAGGGAACGCTGACGAATACAATACTGTGTGTTAAAAGTGTGTGAAATATTCTAAGGCTGGAAATGCCGCGAGACGTGGCCACAGTTTCTCAAGGTTGACAGAATGCATTACTTAACCCTTAAAAGCTCAAAATTTAAAAAAAATGTGGATTTAAACCTCTTTTGATTTTGAGATATAAAAAATATTAAAAGTTATCCTAAAATATGTTCAGCGGAATATATTAAATTTTGCGAAATAAAGGGTCGCTAACCATTTTTGGAAAATGTTAATTATATAATGAAATCAAATCAAAATCATTAGTTCGCCGTAACATGGTTACAGGGATCTTACAAAGTTAAATTAAAACTGTATATTACACCATTGCTAGGCCTCTACTCTACTAAGTAAGAACGATATTGCTTTTGACGTGTTTTAGTATCGTTTTTAACTCAGCCGCCATTACTGTTAAGTACATGAGAGCTACCAAAACGATGACAATACGGAAAAAACGTCAAATACGATATCGTTTTCACCGTGTAGAAACCGGCCATGGCGTGCAAATACTTAACAAGTACAATAAAATAAATGTTTTAAAAAACACCCACAATATTTAGAACCAAAAGCCGACTTCAGTGGACTGACCTGTTACGTACCTACCATTTTAAAAGAAGTTGTTGAGGGCAGCTTATTATTTTTAAAAAATATATTTTTGAAGTCGGGTAAAATGTGATTATAATCTGTTATGTAGTCCCACATCCACATGAATAAGAAATAATCGCGAACAAGCATACAAACGTCGTTTAAAATACTAAAACTTTCTTCTAAGTGTAACCAATACTTTTCTGAAAACCGCATCCAAAAAAGATCTGCCAAGCGCGAGATAATCGCGGACAAACATAAATATATACGGATCAAACTGAAAACCTCCTTTTTTGAAGTCGGTTAAAATACCAAAACCTCCTAAGTATTAACAATAACTTTTCTGGAAACCGCATCAAAACTGTTTCAATCTCAGACACTCCTTTTTTGATGTCGGTTTAAAGTGCTGAGGAACTCATTTATAGAGTAGCAGGGTCGGTGCAAAAGCCATGCATATGATGGTGATCATGGTCTTGAATTTATTCATGGGCAGGTCACAAAAATCTCTGGGAATCTTATTAAATACTCTAATTGGCAATTTTCCTATAAATTTGCAACTTCAGTTATGTAAGGGATAATTTACCAAAATTTAATTTCATTTGTGTTCTGCCAACGCTTTAGATTGTCAACTAGCATATTGATAGTTTTTGGAAAGCACTAATGTTAACGTTATGTACCTTGTTAAGGTACCTAGAACTCTCATTTGATATGTTTTTAAATCTGGTGATATACCTTCATTACTATGCAGATAGATGCCTTCTTTGGAATTGCGGCTGTATTATTCTTAAACACAATACAACACTGCGACTACATAAATACTGACCGAATCAAAAAGCATTCTAGCAAATAAAAAGGTCATTTTTATCATGCCTCCAAACTTAGAGAGGATTTCCGACTGAGTTAGCAACCCCTATGCTAATACAGAGGAGGAATTCCTTTGTGCAAAAAGGACACAACTATCTTCTGTTGACAGCATAATACGAACCAAAACAAAAATACGTACACAATAGAGAAGCAATTGCCATAGATCATATTGGTGGTAGACACGTCAACAAGATAATAAGTACACGGGGATATAAAATTGATAGAGGCGGTTGGTACGAGGATTTGATTGTTTTTGAGACTATGAAGAAAGTTTTCGTGATGTAATAATGTTGATGGAATAATATGTATGTATGTAAACACTTTATTGTACAAAAGAAAAACCAAAACAATATAATGAATAAGAATAAAAAGATGTAAAAGATGTATGCGAACTTATCCCTTTAATGGATCTCTTCCAGCTAACCCTTGAGAGATTGAAAAAAAGTGAAAGGTTGTGCATCGAGTAAACAGGTGTACAAATTTATTTAGAGCACCCAAAACACAAAAACTAACCAAAAAGACCATAAAAAAAAGAACCATAGAATAAAAACAAAACTAATAAATTCAAATACTTACATAAATAGATAGAAAGACATGTAATTATACATCAATAAACATACTTAAACTTACATAAACTACATATATGTATATATCAACATTTGGATAGTTGATACAATATTTAGGAAATAGAGTCAAGCCAGAACTTTTTTAATTTGCCTTTCAGGGACTCTACCGATTGTGATTGCCTAATACCCGCTGGTAGCCGATTCCACAACCTGACAGAAAATAAAGATAATAAAGTTGTTCGCTTATTTAAATATGACAATAATCATTTTACAAATCAGCCCATGGATAGATTTCAATGATGCTGTTGCGCAAAATGTGTCTTTCCACATTTATGTAGCAATAAAATGAATAATAACAGCATTCAATTAATTTATATTAAAACTAAAGACCTGCACTCTCTTCGTTTCGTTTTATTTAAGTTTCCTGCAACACCCGCATAAAAACAACAATTTATTGTACATAAAAACTAACCATGAAAAATTCTCTAACTTATGAAAACCGCATCAAAAAATCCGTTTATACTATACTATACTAAATCCATGAAGTCTCTCCCCACTACTTAATTAAACGTAAATTTACGTATCCGTTCAAAGTTAATTTGACTGACGCCATCGTGGATTAAAAACGATGTGGTCAAGACAGTGAAGACCTATATTGTAACGAATTATTTCAATAAACTTCTTCACATTTCCAGTATTTTTAAGGATTTATAATGTTGCAGGAGAATATATTTCTGTATATTTTCAGATACTATTAGATTTTCTTTTAAAAACTATTCAACTTGAAGAGTAGCAGCAGCCTCCTTATAAGCATTTTCAGTATTTTTTACCCAACAAGGAATACAACGCAAGGAATCAAGAAAAAATATTGTCCGTTCCATTTACAAACTTACGTGTTTTTACACCTTTCATAAAACCGCGTACACCTTTTTAAAATTCTAATATTACAACCTAAACAACTAATGACTTCTCAATAACTAATCACCTATTCGATCTCCATAACCCACTCTCGATTGACGGATAATTTCCATATTAATTACACTCGAAATTGATTTGTCTGATAAATTTGATTGCATTTGACAGGCCAATATATTCATTGTTCTCCAATGTTAAGTTAATCACTAGTCCACCTGGAGAGTAATTAAACTTTACCTCAGTGTTATATGATTTAGTTGGTTGGTCCTTAATAATTGAAAATTCATGGCGAATACTCTCATAGTAATTCCCGTGGATGTCGTAAGAGGTGACTAAGGGAATAAGGGCTTGTAGTACTGTTTAGCGATGGGTTTGCAACCTGTCACTAATACACCGTTAAACATCTAAGTCTGATTGTGCAAAATGTGGTTACAGAATTATAAACAAGTCCTACCTACCCCACTGTAGGAATGAAGGCGTGATGTTATGTTATGTAACTATTTCGACGTTATGTAAAAAAAGGGTGTTATAAGTTTACCTGGGCTGGGATTCTACACGGTAATAACGATATCATATTTGACGTGTTTCCGTATTGTCAACGTTTTGATAACTCTTATGTCATTTACAATAATGGCGACTGTGACATAAACGATTCTAAAACACGTCAAACACGATATCGTTATAACGCAGTTGAATAGAGGCCCTGAAGACCTACAACACATGCAGGAGCAACTATATCACGCATCGCGAACTCGATGGTGACAGAGATGAAGAAAAGGATACAGTTGGGTTGGGCAGCTTTTGGGAAGTTGAACTGCGTGTTGAAGTCCAAAATTCCCCAATCGCTCAAAACGAAATTGTTTAACCAGTCCGTGTTACCAGCTATGACTTGATGTTTTTTTCCGAAACTGTAGATAATTCTGGATTTATTTCAGAACCATTGTGTAGAACCCTATAGGTTAGGTTAGGTTAGTTATATAAAAATGCAAAAAATATTAGTAGTTACAAAAAAGAGGGTTGCCAAATTAACAGGTTGCGAAACGATGCATTTGTCAAAGATTTATCAGCGAAAGGGCAGACAACCCCAGCTACGTATACCTAACTACATCTACCCGTTTGTTTAGACCGCCTGTTGTTTACCTGGGTCTTCTAAATTGTGCAAATTCTGTGTAATGTTTTTATTTGGTGGACAATAAAGTGTTTTGTATTGTATTGTATTGTATATATTAGGCACACCAACTAAATATGCACATTTCATTTAAAGAAATGTATAATATTCACAGAAATCAAACAGTACACAGCTAAATTCTGGGGTCCGAAAAAGGATTCCGTTTATATATTTTCTTGAACATAACACTTTTTAAAGATCGTGTAATACATTATGTACACATATTTTCCCTCGCCACGCGTCCGCGTTCATCTACGAATACGTGAACACCAGGGCTTAGCTGAACACCAGCGCTGGGGCTCCAGGTGAAGCACATGCTGAGCTGAGTCCTATTTGACTTCACACTACAGTGCAACATTTCTAAATTATATTTAATCTGAACTTGTTTTTATGTGGTTTTTCTGTAGTTGTTTTTATTTTTTGTATACCTACTTTGTTGTGTTGCAGAGTGTTTTTGTTAAAAAATTGTTATTAATTTAAATTTGAATTTTAAGTCGACTTAACTCGTAATAAAAAATGATATATAAATAAACGGAGTAGGTATACTAGACTTAAATCCTTTTTCACTAGGACCCCATAATTATACTTGTAGGTTGGCACAGCATTCACAACTTTGAAAGGACGCTACAGAGTAATAATAATCCAAATAAATCTATACTAATGTTTTATGACGATTTCAATGTAATTTCTTATACTTTGACATAACACGCAATGTATACAGTGACTTACTTTGGAAAATAAATATCATTCATTCATTCATATAAATGTGAAAGTCTAAGAAACTCTGTCCGTCTGATTGTTACACTTTCACGTATAAACTACTAAACCGATTTAAATTAAAATTTGTATGGAGGTAGTTTGAGTCCCGTGAAAAGACCTAGAGATTTTTGTATGCTGAAAAATTGGATAGTTTCTAAAGGAATAATGATATATGACTTCTACGCAGATGGAGTCGCGGAAAGCTAGTACAACATGTGTATATTTAACCTAACTAAACTTAAACTTATATCTCTATTACGTTTTTCTTGTGGTTAAATATTCGGGTTCTTCCAGTATGTTTAGCTCTTCCTCGGGGCAGTAAGCGGAAACAACGGAACTCCGTCCGTCCGCGTCGAGATACGTCCCCACGACAAATAACTCACTTTACATATAAATATCTAAATACATGTATAGAACGGTAACATTTCATTAGATGGCATTTGTTTTTTGGTTTATGGCTGGTAGATTTAAGAAACAACAGAATTTTAGTGGTGGAGGTTATACGCTGTTTCACCGAGACTCATTTCATGGAACGTATCACTTCGCAGAATTTTTATTACATAGATAGTGAATTTTCAGTTTCAGCATTTATTTTGGTTTTTACAAGTCTAACCTAACCTAACCTAACCCATGCTTAAGAAGACGGTGAAGCAAAAAAAACCATACAAAACGCGATAACGTTTTTGCCCCTTTAAACGTCGTCCGATTTTTACGATTTTTGAATAAATTATAGATATTATGACAAACTATTCCTTCCTTTGCAAGAAAGTATTTATAGGAATGAAAATAAAATAAAAAATCAAAAGCGGAAACAATTATCTTAGCCTGATTGTGCAAAATGTGTTACAGAATTTTATTATTAACAACTTTTTTTAGGTGTTGGTTATTGTGTTGCTCTGCCTACCCGCACTCTGGGAATCAAAGCGTGACATTATGTAAGTATGTTTATTTAAAAATTGTGGAAATTGGATTACATTTAGGGGGTGAGAAACGTTATCGCCTGGAGCTAAATTTGAAAGGATTATTTTGACAGCTACGCGATTTAGGCTTATAATAAGGTTTTAGGAGAAATTAGCTTTCTATTAAGTAAAAATTCTGCGAAGGGATACGTTCTATGGAATGAGACCAGGGTACACCGATGGTAGGACCATATGCAGGGTTCGAATCGCTACTACCATCTTATCCTTCAACCTATCGCCAAGCAGCATTGTTCGCAGTGTTGTGTTTCTGTATGGATACGACAACTAGTGAAATTACTAGCATTGAGACATTCCATCTTAGTCCTCAGGGTTGGCAAAAAAATTGGAATCTTAGGATTGTAGTCTTGAGAATTCATATATCGTAGTCTCAGATCTGTTCGCTCGTGTACCTTCTCATTGTTGAAAAAAAAAAACATCTGTAATCTTAATCAGTAATATGTATCACATGAAAAAAATGGTGGAAGTCAGTCGATTTCGCCTGGGTTCAATATCGTTATTTCGAATTATGAACCTTGAGTCGGTCAACTAAAGGTTAAAATATTTTTTTCCAATGTCATATATATATATTACATTAGGCCTCAGGAGGTTAATGCGAATTGAAAGTTAATAACCTTTTTATACAGTGTGTAAATGGAGAATACGAGCAAACATATAAACCAGTAGGTTATAAGCTCTATAAGTCATGTAGATGTGGAATTTCGAACTCTAATGCCATCGAGCAGCAATGTATTTGAATTGAAGATGTATGTGACAGTTCATTGCAGGTTAATAGGGCTTTTTCTAAAACATTGCGTGGCGAATTAATTAATATAAAAAATTCAACTTCTGTTAACGATACACACGTTTTTATGTTAATTAGGATGCATATTAGCCATCGTTAAAGTATTTGCTCGCGTTGGATTTACATACTGTATAAAAAAGTATTTATTGTCTTAAGTAATAAAGTTACAAAATGTCTGACTGTTGAGTTTATTGCAGCGGTTCTTCCCTGTAGCCGGACTCGTCATTCTCTAATGTATAAAAAAGTAGAAAATGGTAAAAAAAATAAAAATCAGGAAACCGTTTTAACAAGTCCCCATTTCCTGAAATCAACAATTTTTGTATATTCAGATAGTCAATCAATATTGAACGAATATTTATCATCACTTTTTGGTGCATCACTGAGATCTATCGTTTAAAAAAACTTGGTAAAACCTTATTGCTAATCACATGTTATCGTTTTTTAGGGTTCCGTAGCCAAATGGCAAAATACGGAACCCTTATAGATTCGTTATGTCTGTCTGTCTGTCCGTCCGTATGTCACAGTCACTTTTTTCCGAAACTATAAGAACTACACTGTTGAAACTTGGTAAGTAGATAGACACACAAAAATAGAAAAAAAAACATTATTTTTGGGGGTTCCCCATACTTAGAACTGAAACTCAATTTTATTTTTTCATCAAACCCATACGTGTGGGGTATCTATGGATAGGTCTTTAAAAATGATATTGAGGTTACTAACATATTTTTTTTCTAAACTGAATAGTTTGCGCGAGAGACACTTCCATAGTGTTGAAATGTGTGTCCCCCCCCTGTAACTTCTAAAATAAGAGAATGATAGAACGAAAAAAAATATATGATGTACATTACCATGCAAACTTCCACCGAAAATTGGTTTGAACGAGATCTAGTGAGTAGTTTTTTTTTAATACGTCATAAAAACATTGATCAAAGCTACAACGAACTTTTATATTATGTTACTTGCTGCTACGGAACCCTTCATGGGCGAGTCCGACTCGCACTTGGCCGTTTTTTTTTTTTAGTCAAACGTTGGCAATACCATAACATGACAAAAGAAATATCGGTTATAATTAAATTTAGAAATTGTAAACCGAATCGGGTCACTCAACACAATATTTTGTCTTGAATAGTGACCCGATTCGCTCGTAGCAGATTAATGCTACGTAGAGGAAAAGATTGCTACGTGGTAAGTGCTACGCGCGTGACTTGTAGCAAGGGTACAGGGGGATCAAGATGTATAAGGCATCAAGAAATGTTGTTTTACAATTTGAGGTTATGCTAATGTTTTTTGAGGAGTAATTACATGAAAAAACCCATAGGATTGAAGTGTATCTGTAAGGACTCCCACAAATAAGAAAAGAAAAGATTTTGTATATTTGTTTTTTATGGCATAGAGAAGGTAATCAAGCACACAGATGGTTTATGGGTTCTAAGGCCATAGAAATTAGCATAAAAATAATATCTTATTTATATCTGTGCCATATATGTAGGTATATTTATTTATTATTATTTTCTTTAACAGCCTTTTGCGTCACTTATTTGTGCTTGTGCTTGTGATTTCTTACTTATTATTTAGGTTAGCTGGACAGATCCCCCAGATAAGCTCGTATTTGTTAATTTTATTTCATCTGGCTTAATTTGTCAACTTTTTATTTGCGCCGTCAACTTTTACATTCATACTTACAAAAGCAATCTTAAGAATCACGTAGACTTTGTAAGTGTAACAAGGTATGATTAATAAAGAAAGTTTAAAACAAAAAAAACTCAAGACTTGAAATGCGTTGCCAACCCTGACTAACAACAAGATGGAATGCCTCTATGCCAGCCAAAGGACTTGTGCTCAGGACTGGTTCTTACAGTTGATCCAGTGTATTTGATACGAGTCTCTTCGTTTTGTGTTCAGACGTTCTTTTCTGAACATACAACGCGCTCTCCAGCTAAGTCTTATTACCATTTTACATCGTCACAATTAAGTAGTAAAAAACTGTTTACATTCATCTGGCATAACTTTTTTTGGCATAATCATCATTTAGCATACAGCCTTTTTTTTTAGAATTTGTTTACTTTTCAGGATTATTATAAAATAAACCTATCCTAACCTAATGGGCTCTATGCAATGCTATTTTAAATAATCCTGAAAGTATACGGTTTCTGAAAAAAAAAGACCGCATGCCAAATGATGATTATGCCAAGTGATGATTATGCCAAAAAAAGTTATGCCAGATGAATGGAACCCGTAAAAAACACCCTGTAACATCAAATCCAAACTCAACTTCATTTGAAAAACCCTGTAACACCAAATACAAACTCAAGCTCATTTAAAAGCACCCTATAATACCAAATCTAAACTCAAGCTCATTAAAAAACATCCTGTAACACTAAATCCAAACTAAACCGCATCAAAAGCCTACTACACCCCCTCCTATAGCACATGAAGGGACAATAGGTTCCCCTAGGAAACAATTGGCTACCTTATTTACGAGGCCACAACACACCAGTGGAGTTATTCTCTGTCACTTTGAAATCGATTTCGCTCAACAGAACTTGTGTAACATGACCTCTGCTAACGCTAAATTTGGGTAAACATTCATGTCTTCGACTTTGGTTATCCCGAGCCTATCAAACCAATGTAAAAATGACTAAATCCCCATGAGATTCAAATGTATGCACAGCTCAAGTTACACCAGTTTTAGGGTGTTTGCTCGCATTTGTTTTGTATAAAAATAGTACCACATTAAATGGGACGCTAGCCTATTTACATGTATCATTTTCTGTTTCAGTCAGCTTTTGGGTGCCTTTGGTCGGCTAAATTTGCAATATTCGGTTATAATATAATGATAAAAGGACAGGGCAATGGGATAGAGTAATAAATGAGCTGAAATTATGGCTGGTATATGATAAGCTTGTCAGTTGAAATGAAATATTTTGTAACAGTGAGCTGATATACAATACATAGCAGTTTTTGGTGGAGGTGTCTCTTTTTAATATTTACCATTACCCGATCTTGTAACTTTTTGGAGAAGTTCATACACACACAAACACAAACAAATAATTAGCCTTAATTTTTAAATATACAGTATGATAAATAAATCGAGGTAATACTTTGAACAAAATAAGCAGTTTCATAATGAATAAAAATAGGCGACGAAAATAGAACACCCTCTATTTTAAAACTGTTTAAATAATTGCTGGTTTGCAGGAGAAGGTAGCCAAAAAACCTGCATTTTTAAAAAAATAATAATCATTTAGCTTTAAAACTAAAATCTTCGAGACTTCAAGTCTTGAACAGATCCTAATAAAGACTTAAGTGGGCGGCATACTTGACAATAAATACCTAAGCAGGTTTTATTATATTAAATGAAATGTCGACCGCTACTTGTCTCGGAGACCAAAAAAATGCTTTGATCTTTGCTAAGCTCTCCTGGGATATTCGAAATACTTATATTTGCTGAGTAAATGATAAGAGAGTAATAGTCGAAACAATTCAAGATGCTGGTTTTAATGAAGTATGACCTTTTCAAGATGTCTTGGACGCATTTTGTAATGTTTCTCTCGAATGTAACTTATTTTTTCATGCGGTAAATTTTAAAATACTAGCCTTAGCCTCGTCGACGTTTTTATTTTCTATCACTCAAAATGTATGGGATGTCATGCGTTACGATAAACCACGTGGTCAACTACCACGTGGTTTATCGTAACGCACGAGAATGACATTCCATACATTTTAGCGATAGAAAAGAAAATCGTTAGAAACGTTTGCATCTTGGTAAGGGCCTAAGATGTGAACATTTTAACTTTTAAATATCCTCACAAATTGTCACTTTAACGCCACTTGTACATGCAGCTTTATAGCACCTTAATATTCTGCGTTGCAGTATTTTGTGCAAAACAGTTGGCAGAGCGTTTGTCTGGCAAAACGGCAGCTTTGCTTCTTATCTGGACTCTTTGAGTAATTTATGATTTGAAAATATTCGCGCCAGGATATTTCAGTTTATGTGATAAATCTTATTACAAGCTACGAGCTTAAAAAAGTATTAAGGCCTGTCGTGTACGTGCGACTTCGTAGTTTTTGGAGTGAAACAAGCTTGTTGTAAAGTGCATGAATAAAAGCATTGTAATTTTATGTAAAATCAATCTGATACCTATTATGATTAACAAAAATATTGTTAAAAAAACTGCACTTAAAAAAATTTGCAAATGAAGTTGCAAAATGTGGAAGTATTTTTTGCATAAAATATATAAAAAAAAAATTTTATCATACATATTTTAACAATTAAGATCGTAAGTAGCCGCATTAGTATAAACTGTGTCGCAGCTGTTAACGCCCACATCGGGACATAGAGGAAAAATGTTCTAAATAATTATACAGGTAGTATAATAATGATTATTACTAATATTACATGATAAAAGGATATTTTGTGTAATACATAGAAAAAACAGGTAGGTAAGTAGTCAAATTTTGCTAGATATCTCTTGTAAGTTTTAACAATACAAAAGTAGTTACCATTAACAAGTGTCTCAATCTCATCATAAGTTTTTTTTTGTAAAAATTTGACACTTTTTTCTTACATTCCCAGTATGTAAGTACATGAATGTTTAACAATTAATTCATTATGTTATATATTTTAGCTGAAAGATAATAAAATAAATAATAAATAAATCACAGGACATTGTCACACAAATTGACCTAGTCCCAAACTAAGCTCTAGGCTTGTACTATGGATACTAGACAACGATAAACTTACTTATATATAGAAATATATACTTAAATACATAGAAAACATCCAAGACTCAGGAACAAATACTCATGCTCATCACACAAATATCTGCCCTTAACGGGATTTGAACCCAGGACTCCTAGCTTCAAAGGCAGGGTCACTACCAACTAGGCTAGCGTGTCGTCCAAATAGACGGTGTTGATGGTCGCAATGTTGTCTAACAAAATAGGACTTAACTTCAGGTATTATTTTATCGCCCTATAACTTGCGATAATTATGATTCAAAATACATGACTAAAATTAATTATGTCAGACAATATAGACCCGCCTTGTATGAAGGAGACTTTAGTGATGTCTTAACCAAGCAATCAACTGTTATATATAGACATATCTATATATGTATTCGGATCAGCTGGCAGTATTTCAGCGGCACTGGACCCGGAAGCAATTCTGCAGATTTATTACATCTCTGTCGTTCAATCGGCGTGTTTGTACAGGCTGATATATCGGATTGTTTGTTGGTCCCTTAATTCAAGAATTTGAGCATAGTACGACAATTATGAATTCATCCTAGATTTTTCCTTCACTTTCCATACCTTTATATCGAAACCGAATTGACTTTATCATAGTCATTATTAACTACAGACAGGAAAATAGCGGCGTTATAAGTTTTATGTGTGTATCTGTATGTCTGTCTATGGCATCGTAGCTCCCAAAACGAATAAACCGATTTCAACGTGTTATTTTTTTGTCCGTGTAGTTGCCGGGTTAGAATAGTGCCACTCCATGTCTTCCCGTGGATGTCGTGAGAGGCGACTAAGGGAATAAGGGCTTATAGTACTGTTAGGCGATGGGCTTGCAACCTATTACTAATATACTAGTAAACTTCTTAGCCTGTTTGTGTAAAATGTGGTTACAGAATTATAAACAAGTCTTTTTAGAGTTGTTAGTATTTCTACCTACCCCACTCTGGTAATGAAGGCGTGATGTTAATGTATGTATGTATGTATTTTCTTAAATAAAGCTTATCATGAAAATTGGTTGGACTTTTTAAATAAATAAAAGGCTATTTGTTAAGAAAAACACACAACGAACCTAAGTGCATGTAATAGATAAGAGAATAGAATAGAAAAAACATTTATGTGTGACAAATAGACACACAAAAAGGAACATAATACTGACATAGACAAAAGACCTGTTGTCACGAAATGGTTCCAACTCAGCGTTATGCCGGCATTAAAGCCAGCGCTGGTCTTCCGTTGGAACCATCATAATGAGATTAGTTACACACAGATGCTCTTGTTCCATGGTTAATGTTATGTACTCCGTAATTGCCGTATACATATCAGAACAATGCACTTACAATATAAATCATGTCTTCGAAGTGCTACAATATATTAAATAAATAACATACATTAATAACGCTACGCCTTCATTCCCAGGGTGGTAGGCAGAGCTATGAAATTCCAACAAGTTTAAACTTGTTCATAATTCTGTAACCGGGTCATTCTTCTTTTTTACCGACAATTGCCTGTCCTCATTTTACCATACGTTATCAGTTCGAGTATTGATTATTAATGTTTTAGTGTTTGAATATACGTCCAAACATTTATTCATCTATTACTACTAAATAATCTTTAACTTTCCTTATCCAGTTTTTTTTTAATAGTTTGTTTTTCATATAATCGCGTGACAGAGTGGTAATACAAAATTTAGTCTCCTCTGAAAACGGCCACTCTGTATATTCTGAAAAACCACCATAAAGAAAAAAACATTATCGCCACCGAGATAATCATTAATTAGTCCAAATAAAAATTCACGCAACGTATTTTAAAATCAAAAATTAAAACCATAATTATCAATAGTTGAAAAACGCAAAATATAGAAAAATGACGATGTATTGTCGGTAAAAAGTAGAATGACCCAACCACATTTTGCACAATTAGGCTAAGATGTTAGTGACAGGTTGCAAGCTCGTCGCCTAACAGTCCTACAAGCCTTTATTCCATAGTTGCTTCTTACGACATCCACGGGAAGAAATGGAGTTGCACTGTTATAACCCGGTACCTACACGAGTAAATAAATAAATAAATTAAAACTTCGAGAATTTTATTTGTCTAAAGGAATATGCGTTACGATTTTAGTGATGTTCCCAATCGATCTTTTCCTGCCTTACAATAATTAAATAAATAAATAAATAAATATCAGGGGACAATCTCACACAAATTGACCTAGTCCCAAACTAAGCTCTAGGCTTGTACTATGGGAACTAGACAACGATAAACATACTTATATATAGAGAAATAAATACTTAAATTCATAGAAAACATCCAAGACTTAGGAACAAATATTCGCGCTCATCACACAAATATCTGCCCTTACCGGAATTTGAACCCAGGACCGCTGGCTTCGGAGGCAGGGTCACTCCCAACTAGGCCACCGTGTCGTCAATTATTGAGCTCTTTTGCTTCTTTATCGAAACCGAATGTTGAAGTTATGATTTTTCTTCTTCACTAAAAATAGTATGAATTTAGTTACGTCAGCGATATGATTATAATGTAGAAACAAGTTGAATTTAAATAATATTGCGATACTTGAAATACCTAATAAATTTCTGTCCCACCAATGATATCAAACCAGTTACCGATTTTCAATAAGTTTATCAATAAAAAATGTAGCTTTAAATGTTAAATAAAAGCGGCCAAGTATTAGTCGGACTCGCGCACTCAGGATTCTTTACCATCGAGGAAAAAATAGCAAGAAAATCACGTTTGTTGTATGGGAACCCCACTTTAATATCATTTTATTCTGTTTTTGGTATTTGTTGTTATACCAGCAATAGAAATACATCATCTGTGGAAATGTGGCTAGCTATCACGGTTCATGGGATACAGTCTGGTGACAGACAGACAGGTGGCCAGTGGAGTCTTAGTAATAAGGTCCCGTTTTAACCTTTTGGGTACGGAACGCTAAAAACGTAATTATGTGTCAAGGTACTCGTATTTCCATGTCAATTTGTAACTCTCTCTAACGGCAAAATTTATAGAACGCTTCAAAACTTAAGCTATCCAAGTAAAGTTTAATCCCCAGAACAACAATAAAATCTTTAGGACAATAAAGTTCCTTTCAACCTGCAAAACAACGTTCAAAGTTGCCAGCCGTAAAAAACAGATTAATTTTGTTTACCTCCACGTTTTTTACTAAAAGAATAATAACTGAAAAGGCCAAAAAAACGGTAAGGAAGATCTACATAACAAAAACCCCTGTTATCGGCTAACCTCTTTATTGGGGAAAGCTTTGAAGTAAAAATTTATTCCTGGCGGCGCAAAGGAGCTACTATTGAATAGCAGTATCATGAAACTAGATAGGAGTTGGTTTGAACCAGAATTTCTTTCGTCGGCCATTTTGTCGTGACATTGTCAAATTGTATCATGGCTAGCTACTTTTAACTCGGCTGCCGAAGGAGGGTAACGTTTTTGACTTACTTGCCCTCGCTTCGCTCCGGATTAAAGTATTATACATATAAACCTTCCTCTTCAATCACTCTATCTATTAAAAAAACCGCATCAAAATCCGTTGCGTAGTTTTAAAGATTTAAGCATACATAGGGATATAGGGACAGAGAAAGCGACTTTGTTTTATACTATGTAGGGATATGTATGTGAATGGTTCTTTGTTTTATATTGTTAATTGTTGCCTGAAGAAGTTAGTCTAAGTTAGTTAGTTAAATATTATCGTAAACTATTTAAGATTTATAAAAATCTTCCGGTCAGTGTGAAACGCAAATACCTTTTAGCTATAAAAACCGATGATAGTCAAGAGCATAAGGGTCATGCACAGATTTAGGTTACCATCTTTCCTGTGGACACACCGAAAGTTAACGTTTTTTAGGAATAATTTTCTGACTTAGCCCATACCCGCAAAAACGCCGTCAGGACTGCTTTAAACCTATCATATAAAAACATAACTTATATGCTCACAAGCTTTTAACTATTGACCACAGGAGAGAACTTTTGTTTTTAAGAGTGTGTACTACCCATAACTCATCTGAAATAATACATAATTATGGCACAAAGTCTATAACTGCGGGTAAATATGGGGTACCTAGAGTTAGTAATTACTGTGGTGATAGAACATTAAAGAAACGTGTGCCATGTCTGCTGAATAGTTTGTCCAAGGATATCCGGCAAGAGTCAAATTTTCGTAGTTTAAGAGGATAGTAAAAAGAAAACTAAGTTTTGTATTGATTACATTTTAATTCCAATTGATACGTGTAGGTACTAGAATTGGGGCCAATTACTTTAAGTTGGTTTTAGAAGATGTTCCAAATTTAAAACCCATTACTTTGATATCGTTATAAGAACATTACCAGGACCACACCACCACAGATAACAAAATTGAGATGACTAATGATACGTGTGTAGATAAACATATTAATATTGTTAAGAAACATTACTAGTTTAATTTTACTGATGTTTTTTTTTGCGGTAAACTTAATTGTACATCGTTACCTCGGTCTCTATTCTACACGATAAAACCGTATTGGTCTTGACGTGTAACCATTATCGTTTTAAACTCGTTCGCCATTACTATCAAGTAAATTAGAGCTATCGTAAATACATGTACATGGTTTTGCAGAGTTGAACAGAGCCACTAATGTTAAGTTTAAACTGAGTGCCTTCGCAATTATACAGTATGTGACATCCATAAGAACATACATTGTAAGTAGCGATAGCTTAAGATGCTATCAACGGTTTTAGCAAAAAATATAACATTTACCTTATCTAATGGGTTTTTAACATTTTCTCGAGCAGCAATGTAATGCAAAGAGGCAAACGAGTTAGGTACAAGCAATCTAACGTTACTTTAGTGTAAAGTTGTTAGCTTTGTTACCGATACATTGCGTGGCGAAATAGTATGGTTGTCTTATCACACTCCTCTTTGACGGTAGATCAAAGGATATGACGGTGGTATCATTCACTTATAGCACTAACTATTTTGCAACAATAATTTGTTACCTTAAGATTTACTTGATCAATTCAATACTTAAACACAAAGTTTTGAAGTTAGTTGACTTGAAACTTAAACTAAATTATCAAGATTTACTTAGCATGAACAAAATTAAGAAAGATGAGACACGAAAGATGTCAGTTTTAAATCGTGTTCCGAATATAACTAATAATGCTGGGTCAGAGAAAGTCGTCCCCAACTCCGAAGGCAAAACTTTCTTATTACGAATTATTGGATTTGAAGGCAGCCACGAATATTTGATACTCGGGATTTTTTCTACAAGATTTTCTCTTTGTCATGAGGTGTGAATATATTAACTTTATTATCTAGATGTTTTTACGGTCTGCCATTACTTGAAATTTTATCACTAAATTAAAGTTCTCGCGAAACTGGGTCCGTCAAAACACTGACAGTCGGTTTTATGTTCACTATAAAATTACTGGTACCTTTTTTATTAGGTTGGTGAAAGGTAGTTTTTCACCCGACCATCAATGAAGAAGGGTAATGTGTAGCTGTGTATACAGTAATGGCCGAGATAATGGCAGAGTAATGAATTTTGGAATATGTCTGTTTTCACAGTTTATACGTTAAGCCCAATGGAAGCCTGTCTCACCAGGAGAACTATGTCTTAGTGACGTTTTGATTCAAGTTACAGGAAGTGTCAAAGAAATTGTTTCATAATGTCACTGTGACACCGTTCTATGGTGGGTCAGGTTTCAATTGGCCAGGGCCTATATTCAGGTGCGTAAAAACGATATCGTGTTTGACTCGTTTAAGAATCGTTAATGTCAGAATCGGTAACGACTGTGACATGAACGATTCTAAAACACGTCAAACACGATATCGTTATAACGCAGTTGAATAGAGGCCCAGTAGGATTATTACATAGATCCCACCAAGTGCAACCAGGACGGGTAGCTAAGTTATTATATACATTGAGCGTATCGCACCTACAGTGCAACACTGTAACTTATTGACGACACGTTGGCCTAGTTGGGAGTGACCCTGCCTCCGAAGCCAGCGGTCCTGGGTTCAAATCCCGGTAAGGGCAGATATTTGTGTGATGAGCACGAGTATTTGTTCCTGAGTCTTGGATGTTTTATATGTATTTAAGTATTTATTTGTCTATCTAAGTATGTTTATCGTTGTCTAGTACCCATAGTACAAGCCTAGAGCTTAGTTTGGGACTATGTCAATTTGTGTGAGATTGTCCCGTGATATTTATTTATTTATTTATTTATTTATGCAAAAAAACATTTTTCCAGGAGAAGCATTTAAAGATTTAGTGTGGTATAAAATTATTATACTTTCTGATCTAGAAAAGGCGATTGTTTGATATGATTACTGTTACTTTTAGCTTATATTATATTGCTTCAAGGACAGGGTACTTAAAGGGACGTTATGGCATACTTAACTCAATTTTCAAAATTTTGCAAAAGTGACAGTGTCGCATTGTAGGTACGGTATATTATCAGCATTCTCTCGCGCACGCAATATCTAAATAGGTCAGGATATCGCATGCAAGAAACCTTATACGCTGCCATTGTCTCTCATACCATATAGGTATACATATAGGTAGGTACCTATACTAACGTACTGTTCAGTCATGGCGATAATATTTGAATCCTATCCTACGAGTAAACTAATAAACGAGCAATACAGCATATGTTTGAAAGTAACAAAGTACAAATAAAGTATTTTCTAGTGACTATATTTATTTTATTACTATAGCAGATAAAAAAAAGGATAAGATGATGTTATCCGGTCGGACCCTGCACAAGATCCTACCACCACAAAGGTACTGATGATGAAGTTTCCAAGACGATGATAGATTTGAAGGTGCTACTCCACTTTATCTCAAACAAGGGCTGGAATTCTACAAGGCAATAACGATATCGTCTTTTTTATGTTTAGAAGGCACACGAGAGTCGGGCCACCTCATGGAAAATGGAATCTGAGACCCATAGACATTTGAATTCACAAGACTATAATCCTAAGACCTCAAATGCGTTGCCAACCCTGAGGACTAAGATTGAATGCCTCTATGCTAGTAATTTCACTGGTTGTCTCATCCCCACACCGGAACACAACAAAACACTGTTGCTTGGCGGTTGTTTAAGGGATAAGATGGTGGTAGCGATCCGGACGGACCCTGCACTAACACACTCACTCACTTCAACTTTACTCTTCGTCTTTCGTTATTTTCACTTCGTCTTTTACTTGTTTCCGTATTGTTAACGTTTTGATAACTTTAGATAAGTGAAGGCCATCGTATCGTTATAAATGCAATATGGTTTTGAAAAACTATTGCCAAGTAGGGACTAAAACAAGCATTACCTTTACATATGGTGGAAAATCAACAGGATTTAATATGTGTTCATTAAGAATGGATACCTAATGCTCACGCCACCATCCTCCGAGATAGAAAACTTCGATATTTATTAGGACCCTAAATTAAATAATTGTATTAAATTCGCCTATTTCCCAACATTGGCAGAACAAATTATACTTACAAACTAGGCTACTACTAACATAATTATCGTTTAGGTAGCTCGAACGTGACTACTTTGTGCTTTTCTTTCTATCGCATAATGGATATTCACTTCAATGCATACAAAAGTCACCCACAGTGATGCAAGCCGATATACTTATTTGTAGGTTTCCGCCCTCAGTGCCAAGTGTCTGCTTAGTGTTTTAAAGCAAAATATTAACAAAACTGCAGTGTAAGTAAAACCTTTAAAACAGTACTAGTTTGGATTTGTATACCTTGACATGTATCTTTTGACGTAAATACGTACACAAAATACAGAAATAGGTGATCGACCTTTCTTTTAAAAGTTACATCGGGAAGGTTTCCTTCTAAACTTCTTTAGCAAACTCTTTGATGTTATCTTAAAACAATTTATGCAGTTTTTAAACAAAATAAGTGCGAGGACGAACTATGTAAAATTTAGCAAGGTTAAAAAAAAGAAGTATATAATTTTTATAATCTGTAGTGCTTTCCGTTGCGGATACATAAAAAAATATCAACAAGCATAGAGAAGATCACGCTTTGGTTCGGCAAAACCGAAGGCTCGTCCATAATTTGCTTTAGCTAGCTTTTAACTACATTAATTTGTCTTTTTTTTTGCTCATGTGGTTGGCGGGTTTGAGTGGTGCCACTCCATTGCATGTCTTCCCGTTGATGTTGTAAGAGGCGACTAAGGGAATGAGGGCTTCTAGTACTGTTAGGCAATGGGCTTGCATCCTATCACTAATACACGGGTAAAAATATTAGCCTGTTTGTGCAAAATGTGGTTACAGAATTACCAACCCCTCGTTTTGAAGTTGTTGATTTTTCTGTAGCTCTGCCTACCCCACTCTGGGAATGAAGGCGTGATAGTATGTAAGTAATTTATCAAATAAAACGTTACTCGTGAGTATATACGCATAGAATCAGTTTCCCTATACTCTTTCCTTTTTTTTTCTGTTGGGGGTCGAATAATTCTCTGAGTGCACCTCTAGGATATCCAAGGAATGTTCTCTCAAAATTTCAAGTCCCTAGGTTTGAGCTACGAGTTTGCGTTTTCCGCCAGTCAGTCAGTGACTAAACTATTTTATGTCCACAAAAATATTATAAATGCAAAAGTGTGTCTATCTTTCTGTTACCTCTTTACGCTTAAACTGCCGAACCAACTTAGATGAAATTCGGTATGGAGATAGTTTGAGTCCCGAGAAAGGACATAGGGTATTTTTTATCGCGTAAAATTGACCAATTCTCATCTAAGCAGCGATAAACGCGGAGAACAGCTGGCTTGTCTACACTTGTTTTTTTACCCGGATAAATATAAAAGCAACAACGTACAACTATTAAACGATTTGGAAAAGAATAAACCCAAACTTTCTGCACCAATACCGGTGCCAACATAATAAACAGACCGGATCAAATACCGAACCTGTGTACACTACAATATCGAACAGAAGTAAATTGTGCAATGCAGGTACGATCTCTCAATCCCAGGGCAGATACAATCGGCGGTTGGTGAACGCGGCAATCGCCGGAGGCTAAATGTCCCATTTTGCAATTGACCTGAAGTACGTTTGTACGTGTAGTTTGGTATGATTTAGTGAGATGACTTCGTGTAAAGTGATACTTGCTCTGTCAGGATAATAGTGAGTTAAGTATATGATAAAACCCTTGTTTTGCTGACAGAAATTTCATAGAATTTCGTTTCGCAGAAAATGTTTCATATAATATTTGGTCCCTGTATTTTTATTAACAATAATATTATTTCAACTACGATTCACTTGAATAAAACATACTTCACAGAAACATAATTCAATTAACGTTATTATCTCATTTTTGTTTTTATTTAGCAAACTTATCAAACAGTAGAATTATTTTTTAACGAATATACGGTGTTTTTATTTTCATGGTATTTTATTTCAACGAAAATGTGAATCCTGCTACCAGAAAAGGAGGTTACGTTAGGTTAGAATTGTCATGTGATCCCATTAGGAAACGAATCGCCATCAAAAACGAGCTGCTACCTAAATAGTAGGTTAGGTTAGGTTAGAACTCTATTTATATAAAGGCATTCCATCTTAGTCCTCAGGGTTTACACATTTGAAGTCTTGCAGCCATCTTGAGATTCAAAATGTCAAAATTGCTGGGTTAGAATAGTGCCATGTCTTCCCGTGGATGTCGTAGGAGGCGACTAAGGGAATAAAGGCTTGGAGTATTGTTAGGCGATGGGCTTGCAACCTGTCACTAATATACTCTGGTAAACATCTTAGCCGGATTGTGCTCTGCCTGGGGTAAGCACTGCCTACCTACCCTGCTCTGCCTACCCCACTCTGGGAATGAAGGCGTGACGTTATGTATATATGTATAATTTTTAGTTGTTAGTCCAAGTTTAGTGACATACGGTAATATTGTAATGTAATGTAAGCGCTTTTATAAATAAATAATAAAAAATAAAACAAATACATTAATTTATTTAATACCAACTTATTTATCTAGCTTGCTTCTCGAGTATATCAGTCAAGTAAACTCAATCAAACTTAAATTTTTAGAGAGAATTCTTCAAGATTATACAGTATTTAATAAACTTCTCATTGTTACGCTACCCAATTAAAAAGCCGTTTTAAACCTTCAATTCGCTATAAATTAACTCGTTTCTTAATCCGCCAAGTAAAAAGGCTTTTAGCTGATTAATTTTTCCGCCCCTGGATTCAGTCCAAGATATAAATCCTGAATAAAACAATTTGAGTTAATCTTTGTTTAAGCAGCGTCGTGTCTTCTGTCCGTGTGTTTGTGTTGCCATGCAAACAGTGTGGGGAACGGGACTGTTTGTTAATATGTTTGTTTTTGTTTTTGAAGCTGTTTAAAAGTGATTTTGATACGGTATGCCGCTTTTGTGTGATTTAGATGTCATTGTCAGTAGTTGTTGGTTGATGGTTACCTTTCAAACGACGTGCAAAAAGGAGGAGGTTCTCAATTTGATAGTATTTTTTTTAATGTTTGTTACTTTAGAACTCTG
The DNA here is from genome assembly GCA_949316455.1 of Acleris holmiana. Classification (NCBI taxonomy): domain Eukaryota; kingdom Metazoa; phylum Arthropoda; class Insecta; order Lepidoptera; family Tortricidae; genus Acleris; species Acleris holmiana. Next base: position 18,474,629 of record OX438767.1, read on the forward strand.
ACGCTTATGACTAGGTTTAAATTTATTTCGTCAAAATAGTTCTGATGATGAAATCTAAGAGAAATCAACGGAAATCTTAAATGAACCGGGCAAGAGCATGTCGGACCATACTCAGTGTAGGGTTCCGAAGCCGTCTTAGATGATTATAGTAGGTATAAACACTTTTATCGCCTGGACCAATGGTGTCTTCTTAGTCGTGATAGTTTTCTTTATAAATTCGTTATATGCGCTTTTGTAGTTTTGGCTGTAGGGTGACACTTGAGTCTAACAAAAATTAGCGCTTTAAAACTTAATATTTCATAAACGGATTACTTAATACAAAAACTGTTTTCACAAACCTATTTTTGAAAGACATTTCCAACGACACCCAACATTATAGGATAACGAGAAGTAAAAATGCATCCCCAATTTACGTGTAGGGCAGGTACCGTAAAAAATTGTTTCACACTTTATTGTACCACTTTGATAGCGTGACTAATATGCATATTCTTCGTCTTTCATTCACATTTCAGTGACAATGAGAGCTTAGGGCTACACTCACAAGTTAATAACGATGAAGTCATTTCTTCGAGATAACTTTATTACAAGACTAGAGGAAGGTATCACATCACTTCATCGAATGTATCATTTCATCGAATTTTATTTCATCAAACGCTATTTTATGCTGAAACCATAATGTTTTCAGGGTATCTTAAACATTAATTACGTAGGTTAAGTTAGGTTAGTTGTTTAAGGGTGTTTTCCAAAAAAAGTGTACATCGTTAAAGACAAAAGTTAAGAATTTTTTTCCATTTCGTCACGAAAATTAACGTATGTAAATGTATGGCTAATTTTCGTGACGAAATGGAAAAAGTAAAATTTTCTTAACTTTGGTCCTTAACGATGTACACTTTTTTTGGAAAACGCCCTTAAGATACCCTAAAAAGATTGTTGTTTCAGCAGAAAATAGCGTTCGATGAAATGATACATTCGATGAAAATTGTTTCGATGCAATGATAGACACCCCTAGAGGAAGGATACGACTTCGTACGCGAAGAATTAGGAAGAATTCCAAAAAGTCCGTTCTTATAGCACCCTTAGGACATCCAAGGAATGATCCCTCCAAATTGACAACACGTTGGCCTAGTTGGGAGTGACCCTGCCTCCGAAGCCAGCGGTCCTGGGTTCAAATAAGGGCAGATATTTGTTCCTGAGTCTTGGATGTTTTCTATGTATTTAAGTATGTAACTAATATATAAAATTCTCGTGTCACGGTGTACGTTATTGAACTCCTCTGAAACGGCTCGAGCGATTCTTATGAAATTTTGGGTGCATATCGGGTAGGTCTGAGAATCGGCCAACATCTATTTTTCATACCCCTAAGTGATGTAAAAAAAAAATTGCAGCGGGCGAAGCCGCTGGCGGGCCGCTGTTTTCTCTATATAAGTATGTTGTCTAGTACCCATAGTACAAGCCTATAGCTTTGTTTGCGACTCGGCCAATTTGTTTGAGATTGTCCCGTGATATTTATTTATTTATTTCAATTCCCTAGCTCCAGCGGTTTCGGCTGTGCGTCGATCGAGCAGTCAAACAGTCAGTTTCTTCTTTTATTTTACAAGATTATTTCACAAATTTAAACGAGATAATTGTCTCGAAAATGTCTCGGATCATGGCTCATAAAATACATTTGTAATTTTCTGCGCAGTACCCTATTCACATGAAGAGGTCGAAGACCTCGTCTCCATCAAACATTAATTATACGAAAGGGTGTTAAATACATTTATACGTGAATACATCTTCAACCCAATCAAAGTAATGAAGGGATGAATTTAAGTGTCACGTGCCCTATAATACGATTGAAATTTAGCTAATGAGGCTTAGGCCAAGCACTATTTGATTAAATTCTGGTTACTATTTTTAACCCCCGATGCAAAAGGAGGGGTGTTATAAGTTTGATGTGTGTGCGTGTGTATGTGTGTGGAACCGTAGCTCTTACACGGATGAACCGATTTAGATGCGTTTTTTCATTTGAAAGCAGGTTTTTAGCGGTGGTTCTTAGACGTGTTTTATAAAAATCAGTTTTTGAGATATTGTTGAGATTTAAGGGGGTTAAAATCCCCGATATAACGGCAACAGCTACTTTCAGAGCTGATATCTCTTAAACGGCCTAGCTAATTTTCATGAAATCTTGCTAAGAACCATCCCGATTAATGTAGCATTATGAGTTCATTTACAGAATAAAGTCACTTTGCTCGTAGACTAATAATTAGAATATCAACAAGTTTATAGTTGTTGGTATTCTTTAGCTTTGCCTACCCACCCTGGGAGTGAAGGCGTGACGTTATAGTAACTATAACGTTAAAACTGTGTTTTTTTTTTTAAGGAGAAGGCACACGAACTCTCTGGCCACCTGATGGTAAGTGGAATCTGAGACCCATAACCATTTCAATCCTCAAGACTATAATCCTAAGACCTCAAATGCGTTGCCAACCCTGGGGATTAAGATGGAATGCCTCTATGCTAGTAATTTCACCGGTTGTCTTATCCCCACACCGGAACACAACAATGCGAACACTGTTGCTTGGCTGGTGGTAAATGGATAAGATGGTGGTAGCGATCCGGACGGACCCTGCACAAGGTCCTACCACCACTAAAGTAACTAGTGCTCGTAGACTAGTGTATTACCTTACAGACTAGTGTATGTACTTGTACATATAACAAATAGTTTATCACTTTCACAACATTAATGAATATAATTTTTGAACGTTTATTATTGCTTTAAATTATAATATGACGATTTGCACAAAAACGTTTGGGTTAATGCAGATTTATCTTTCACTTAAAGATAATAATGTAGAAAATTTTACCTTTGTAAAGAGTGAGGCTAGACAAGGTGTATTCGACACTCGCTAACGATTATATATCGATTAAAAAATATATGGAATTGGCGTAAGTGTCACGTTACTATCTCGGTGGCTTACGTCAATTCCATACATTTATCAATCGAAACATAATCGCTAACGATTGTCGAATGCAACTTGTCTAGCACCACTGACCCTTTATCTCAAGAAAATAGGCTACAACTTCAGTTAAAAATTAAACTTTTTCGAAGGACAAGCGAGAAACAAATCCGAACCTACCAAGCAAGCTCCCCTACTTGGGGATATTTTGCATTCACATTAAAAAAATATGTGTTTAACATAGGTAGATAAGGTGAGATACTTTCACCGCAAACTCAACTTTATACTTAGCTTTAATAATATTGATTGAAACTCAAATAACTGTGTTCAACATACTCGTAAGTAGTTGTGATGTTACATTTCAACATAATATCCCACTACGCCCCGCTCTAAGGCATTCAAATACCTTACATGTTAAACATGCATCACATCATGCTTGTAAGTTCACATGACTTTGTACCCCGCACAAACTACTCAACGGAATAGTAATAATACGAAATTTGATACATTGAAACAAAGGTTTTATGTTTTATAATAAGTTACGTTTAGTGGTGGTAGGATCACACACATACATTAACCTACCGCCAAGCAACAGTGTTCCCATTGTTGTGTTCCGGTGTAGGGATAAGACAACCGGTGAAATTACCATCATAGACGCATTACATCTTAGTCCTCAGGGTTGGCAACCCATTTGAGGTCTTAGGATTGTAGTATTACGATTATAGTCTTGAGAATACACAGGGCTTGTAGTATTGTTAGGCGATGGGCTTGCAGCCTGTCACTAATAAACTAGTAAACTCCTTGGCCTGATTGTGCAAAATGTGGTTACAGAATTATCAACAAGTCTTTTTAGAGTTGTTGGTATTTCTGTAGCTCTGCCTACCCCACTCTGGGAATGAAGGCGTGATGTTATGTATGTATGTAGAATACACAGTCTATGGGTCTCAGATTGTACTTTCCATCAGGTGGCCTGAGTGCTCGTGTGCCTTCTCCTTGTCATAAAAAAAGACTTATGGCGGCAAATTGAGGTTAAAGAGCCGCTAAATGTAAACTTCCACCATGTTGTGTAAAAAAAAACAGATTTCCTAGCCCTAGCTACACTGGGGAAAAAAACTAGGGTGGGAAATAATGCCTGATTGTATTCGCGTGAATCGCAAAATATACACTGCAGTGTCACTCGACTTTTTTTTGAAGTTCTTCGGACACTATCGTGTGTCTAGACATTATTATGTTGTTTAAGGGAGAAGTTAGTAACAGGTCGTAAAGCATCTGAAGTTAAAATAAAGGTCTGATTTCTGTTTTTATCCCCTTATCCACATTTTGATATTTGGATACTTTTTTCGATACCGTAAACTCGGGTTATTTTAGCCCTAGAGGGTAACATTGCCCACCCCAAAAACCACCTTTAATAAGTATTTAATTATTTTATTAAATGATACATCAGGACTAAGCTACTTATATGGTACTAAAAATATTTAACCAATTGAAGATGATTACCACTAAATTACTTATAGTTTTAAGGGTGGGCAATGTTACCCCCTAAGGCTAAAATAACCCGAGTTTACAGTATATATTTTTTAAGTACAAAAATCGTAATAACACTGAATAACTTTCTTATAGAAAGTGGATACTTTACCCGATCAAATGTACGTCAGGTACTGGTCATCAGGCACTGAGTAATTTGCTACGGCTACAGCAGAGCTATAATTTGCTGCGGCTATAGGTACGAAAGTTTTTAACTGCTTTTTGAAATAACAGATACAGGAGCCCCGTGGCCGTGGGCCCGTGTGGTTGCCGGGTTAGAATAGTGCCACTCCATGTCTTCCCGGGGATGTCGTAAGAAGCGACTAAGGGAATGAGGGCTTCTAGTACTGTTAGGCGATGGGCTTGCAATCTGTCACTAATACACTGGTAAACATCTTAGCCTGATTGTGCAAAATGTGTTTACATAATTACCAACAACTTTTTTTGTAGTTGTTGGTAATTCTGTAGCTCTGCCTTCCCCACTCTGGGAATGAAGGCGTGATAGTATGTATGTACGTAGATATAAGACCTTAAATAATTAAGAACTTTTTTGCCTCTACAGATAACTAGCCGTCATAAATATCATGAAAAGAAAACTGAGTACTTGAACCTTCTTTGTAATCGTATCTCAACGGTTGAACGCTTCGGCATCATTATGGGTGAACGTATCGATCCTCATTCTTGCTATCTGCACCCAGTAATGTAATGCTACCAATATAATGTGATTAGTGGCAAATTGCATTCAAACAACGCACGAGAACTAATGGATATGGCACTTTACGTGGGTGGATTATTGAGATCGACACCGCCAACTTCAATGTCAAGGTCAAAGATGGATTAAAAGTTCTTGCAAATATCACTGAACAAAAATGAACACTGCACGGTTTACGCACATGGTATAGTCAGGTAACGGCCCGACATGTTTCGGACTCACTACAACATGTGAGTAATCCTTGCAGTGTTCCTTTGTGTTTATGATAATGTCTCACACAAGTTAAGATTTTGTAATCACTTAAGAAGAGATTTTATTGAAAAACAGAGCTATTATTAACCTTATTTTAAATATCGCATTGGAAGGACTGTACAATATCTGACGTCTTAATAAGTACCTACGTTTTTTTTCATGAAGAATAGTGTCTATAATGCATTTTTGAAAACGAGAAAATGCGGAAAACCATGGGAAAAAGCTACGCCATAACAAACATTCGGGACCCGGCGTGATGTGGAAGTATTAGAGGGGGCCTCATTACTCGAGAATTGCAAAAAATTTTTACTGTGGAACCGATCTGCTCCGGCGCAGGCGAACCAGCCTCACTCGCTCCGCCTCACTTGGTGCTCGCACTTTCTTACGGCGGGCGGGGGCTGCTCTCCCTCCGCGCCTCCGGGTTTTCATATACACTCTACACAAGACCACGTAGAGTCGGGGTTGACTGATTTGGTTCTGTGACAGTCTATGGATGGAACATTGTGTCATACAATCAAATATTTAGTTACGCAAAATAATGTCACTATAAAATACTCAAAATCAACACGCGTAACGGAACGAGCCCCAGTCTCCTCTATGACGTTTGAATAAAGTGTAATGGCGTTCAAAATAGTGTTAAATTACCAATTTGTATTGAAACTTTAATATTTTATTTTCTGGCGAACCGAGCGTTTCTGCAGCTTGAAGTTTAGTGAGGAAGCTTCTGTTAATGAGTACTATCTATAAAAAATATATGAAGTCCCAATTCGACGTCAGATATTGTACAGTTGAGCCATCGCATTTAATATCAAGGTCAAAGGTCTAACGGGTTCGAAAGTTCAGGCATTAACAGTTTAAATGTCAAAGCAAAAGAAGAATTAGAAAAAAATCGAGTGTTAGAAATGTGTCAGAATCTAAATAATATTATTATTTCATTTTATCTGGACTATTCTTTTAAATGGTGATTTTTAGTTTATTTGAGTTTGATTAACCAATAATTTATAAAAGTTTATCAAAACAGCAGTCAATCGGTAATTAGCTAATTTTAAACAGATTGTGGTGTAAATCGCAGTGTCATTCTTTTTTTAATTTTTATGACTATGATGCCGGTGATTAATTACTAAACTACTTTCTTTTTTTTAATTCAACAAATAAATCACACAATTTACATTCATGTTTCTTACCAGAAATCCATCCGAGAAGCAACACCGCCACCGCAAACTCGCTCGTTCCCATTGTTTGTTTTTTACTAAATCTATTTATATTTAAATTCACGAATGCTCTTCACACTTTTCAAAAACATAATGATAATTTTTACCACTCACATTTGTATGATTTTATAAGTTTTTTTATGTTAGCCATCAGTTACACTTTATACTATCACATTATACTCGTATTGACGGATCCTGAAACAAATGAAAAATATATTAAACACGATTAAACATGTTCGTATAAAAAAGTATAGGAAAAAGTATTATAATTATATAGCAGTATGTGGTTATACGTTTCAAGATATAAAATTATAATAATTGTAAGCAGACTTCAGAAATAAATATGTGCTTAAACGTATAAGGATAATATGTAGTATAATATAATATAATGATTGTAAGCAGACTTCAAAAAGAAATAATGTGGTTTTACATATTAAGAGCGTCTATTGAAGTTTAGAAGACGTTTAGCAATATTGGAAATAGACGACAAAAGGGAATTTAAGAACAAATTGTTTCACATTTTAGTAAATAAGGCTTATTATTCTTTGAATGATTATATTAATGATTATTTCTATAAAATATTTGTTATTTTTGTTTCTGTTTTATTATAATCACCGCTTGTCATGTTTTTATTCTAATTATGTTCCATGCCGCTAGCTGCATGCTAATACGCTAGCTATTTGTATGCCTTATGTCGAAACATAGTGCTCAACACTTTTATTAAACATCAATTTATAACCTATATTTATGCCAATAAAGATTTTGATTTGATTTGATTTGATTTGAAATAAGACTATTCAATTATTCAAACAATTGTGTTTAAGGCATGAAAGACTTTTGTTATTCTTTAAAATCTTTAGATCTTTGTAACATTGGAATATTCAAAATAATATTTAAGTGCTACATCTAAGGTAGACGTCCGAGTGCTCGACATGTCAAGAGAAAATAATTATTTGCCTCGTGATATTACGTTAATTCATACATCTTCCCAAAAGATTTTCTTTTTTTTGGGAGATGTGACCTTTACTTTTGTTAAATGGATTTTGTTTACTGATCAAGCAACGAGCCCTTAGACGCTGTGATTGTGCATTGAGATAGATTTGACATCACATTTAAGTAACAGCCTATTTAGTAACAGCACCGGATTGGGGTTTAACCGATCACTCCTGGTCAGACAAACAAAATGATTTCTCATATAATAACTTGTAAAAAACACCAATGTTCTCTGTCTTGCTCCGTCATAGGTAAATATACATTTTTATTTGCGCTTTATGTTCATTCTATTTTGACATGTTTTCCTGCTCAACCACGCTTGTTTTTTTTTTTTTTTTAAGGAGAAGGCATACGAGCACTCAGGCCACCTGATGGTAAGTGGAATCTGAGACCCATAGACATTTCAATTCTCAACACTATAATCCTAAGACCTCAAATGCGTTGCCAACCCTGAGGACTAAGGTGGAATGCTTCTATGCTAGTAAGGTGGAATGCTTCTATCACCGGTTGTCTTATTCCCACACCGGAACACAACAATGCGAACACTGTTGCTTGGCGGGTGGTTAATGGATAAGATGGTGGTAGCGATCCGGACGGACCCTGCACAGGGTCCTACCAGCACTATTGATATTTTTATTTTATATAATGTTAGGTTAAGTATTATCATAGTAATATTTAAAGAATAATAATACACTAATACTATACTTAATACCTGTCACTAATACTAAACTTTTTGGCCCGATTGCGCAAAATGTGGTTACAGAATTACCAACAAGTCTTTTTAGAGTGGTTGGTATTTTTGTAGCTCTGCCTACCCCATTCTAGGAATGAAGACGTGATGCTATGTATGTATGTATGTATATTTAAAGAATGACTGAATGTTGAGTTTCTTGCGGCGTTTCTTCTCAGCAGTGGTCTCTTGAGAAGCGCTGGTAGAGTTTTGACGTGTAAATGTGCCCGTGCTTACAGCATAACATTGTTTTATCTTAATCTTTATAATCCTAAATGTTTTCCGCTCGAATTTATACCCATATCGCCAAATTAACAAGAATTGAACCTCCATTTCCCAGTTTCAGCGTTCGAATACTGCCACTTTTTTGCCCGGGGCGGGTTTTTAACCGGACGACGGGCCGGTTCACGCTTGCCCGGCTTCCGTAAGTGAATGTGTGCGGGCGTTGCCCCGTGAATGATGGATGGCGATGACGAATTACGGAAGTAGGTGATAAAATTCGCTTTATGCCGGAGAAAAACGGCGTAAACGAAAACAGACCTAATGTCCAATAAGCCCTTTAAGCTCTGAGTTGCAGAGGCCATTGTATATTTATTAAAAGGCGTTTTATAAAGATGGTTCTTGAATGTTAATGTGATTGTGCCTGTGGAACTGCATTTAAATTGTGGTGAAGAGGTAAATATAAAAAATCAAATGTGTAAACGTCAACTGTTTGTTAATTCATTCTGACAATGTAATTTAAGATATCTTCCCGTTAATTTTAATGCATCTGTCAAGTCTACTTGCCGGTAGAGGGTCATAAATTATAATAATATGCATTTACTTATGACAGTAAAAAAATAAGAATTGCCTGTGATTTTATCGGTTTTTTCCAAAGTAATTACTTAAATGAAATCAGGCGATTACTATTCCTACAATTTATAAGTTGACAAGTGTATACGTAGAATTTAGCAATTGGGTTTTCGGAATTTTAAGTATGAAAGTGAATGTTTGGAAAAGTCAGACTGATTTATTGACTTATTCTTCCGACCAAAATAAAAAGGCCGTATAAGAGTATAAAGTCCTTAATCATTTTTTGCTTCCGAGGAATTCTTTTTAGGGTTCCGTAGTCAAACTATGAACACTTATAGTTTCGCCATGTCCGTCCGTCCTTCCGCAGGCTAGCGCAGAGACTCTTAGTACTAGAAACCTGCCATTTGACTTGAATATGCATATAAGTCACGCCAACAAAGTGGAACAATAATATGTTTTTTTTTTTAGGGTATCTGCCCTACACGTAACTTAGGCATGTACTTTTTTCTCGTCTACCCTATAGTGTGGGGTGTCGTTGGATAGGTCTTTCAAAAATATTACGGGTTTGTGGAAAAAGTTTTTCGATTAAGTTATCCGTTTATGAAATATTAAGCTTTAAAGCACAATTTTTTGTTAGACTCAAGTGCGACGCCAAAACTACAAATACTAAAAATCTGAATAAAACCCTAAATTAAAGAGCATATAAGGAATTTTAAAGGAAAACTATCACGACTAAGTAGACATCATTGGTTTTTGAGATACAGGCGATTAAAGTGTCTATACCTAATAAATTTATCTAAGACGGCACCAATTGCCTTCAAATAGAAAATTAGTTATTACTTGTTGATTTTTATGTTTGTAGTAAGTACTTAACGTCTTCGGAACCCTACACTGAGCATGATCCGACATGCTCTTACCTGGTTTTTTTAATTCGACTGATCTCTATGTTTCTAATTTAACTTATTGTTATAGTTGTTCGAGGACAGTTTATTTTAAACATAAAGACAATTTTTACATCCATGGCAACTTTATGTGAAATCCGTGACGAGTAAAGAGCGCCCAGTCACTTCTCCGATATTTTCCTGCTAGTCACGTGATATAATTTGTTTTTAAACTCAGGCAACATACTAACTTAAAAAGCTTACTTTTTTACACCATATTTTTTACTTAGAAGAAGGATGTAACAAACTTTTAAAGTCACAAATGTAATTGTTATAATTAATGCTGTTTTTTGCCTGATAGTGCCACTCCATGTCTTCCCGCGGATTTCGTGAGAGGCGACTAATGGAGTAAAGGTTTGTAGTATTGTTAGGCGATGGGCTTGCAACATGTCACTAATATACTGGTAAACATCTTGCCTGTGCAAAATGTGGTTAAAGTTGTTGGTATTCTGTAGCTCTGCCTACCCCACTCTGGGAATGAAGGCGTGACGTTATGTATGTATAGTTATGTACGCAATGCCTTTCTTAATACGGTTGTTTAACTTATACTCTTTATTAGGTCATCCATCAGGTTTTAAATTGTCACATGTGCACCAGTTGTTTGTCTTGCCACCAAAAGTGTCGTTGAAATCGTAAAGACATTGCAATTATTCATGTCTGTTATTAGGCCATATTATGCACAGTTAACCTTATAAGTAACTGCACTCTCTTGTACCTTGTCACCTTAAGGGCCGTGTTCACCAACAATTAATCGGACGGTTAAATCTTAATCAGCTGTTAATCAATACATCTGACACCCGTTAAACTGCTAATCGTCCGTTTAATTGTTGGTGAACACGGCACTAAAGCCTTTAACGGATCGGTGCAGCAGGTTAAATATAACGCTCAAGTGACAAAGCACCTAAGTGTTCAGTGACTTAAAAGGCCAACCTTAATGTCACCCAATTAAATTGTTGAGCTTACAACCCTTTCATTATAAATGTTATTGGCTGAATGACGCCTTTCACTTTATGTTAAGTTTGCAGGCTTATCTTGTGCATGGTTCAGAAAGCCTAAACTACGCCCATGATATAAGAGCAGCGCCCAATCGTGTTTTGCCTGACAGTGACCTATTATCCCCCGTGTGGTTGCCGGGTTAGAATAGTTCCACTCCACGTCTTCCCGTGGATGTCGTGAGAGGCGACTAAGGGAATAAAGGCTTGTAGTACTGTTAGGCGATGGGCTTGCAACCCGTCACTAATACACTGGTAAACACCTTGGCCTGACTATGCAAAATGTGGTTACAGAATTATAAACAAGTTTAGAGTTGTAGGTATTCTGTTGCTCTGCCTACCCCACTCTGGGAATAAAGGCGTGACGTTATGTATGTATGTATGTATGTATGACCTATTATTTTAAATAAAACAGGACTAACCCCTTAAATATATTTTCATCAAATATCCTCGGAAAGAGTGATAAAACACGCAGGCGCATATGGCGGTTAAAGTCTATTTACCTCCCAAGGGAGTTGTGGGTTTAGTTTTAAAATATAGTACCCACTATCGTACGTCGTTTAAGACTATGGAGGTTTAAAAACAGCCAAGGTTTATTCTTAACTTCATAACTTGGCAACAAACCAATTTTACTGTATATATAAAACTTAAACCGTACATTTAACTGCATTTTATTTATAATTTACTATTATTTCCGAGACATTTCCAATATTTTTTATTAAAAACCGGTCTAATCTGGCAGTATGGCCTGTCAAATTTAAAAACTAATGGCAGTATCTGTGGAAGACTATATTGAAAGAAGTTGAGTTGACATATTGAGCACCCATGGAGGAGCGGGATCTCCTGACACAGGTTTTTTGTAAACTTAATAGGAGGTCTCACATGTTTTTCATTTAATGTTGTGATTTAAGACAATAAACAAATTTTTCATTTTTTCATTTTCATTGACAATCTCTTTTACTAAGTCGGGCGCAATTTCGCAACTGATACTGGTACAAGCCCTGTGGCTGCCATTAAAAGAGAAGAAGAAGAAGAAGTCGGGCGCAATTCAATTTTTCATTATCTTTTTCTTTAACAGTCTATTTTCTTTTCTTTGCTAATGTGATGAAAAGCATTGTGTGTATCACGAGCAGTAAGAGGATAAGTAACTAACAAGACTCTCGTTAGTTATCCCCTTCTTAGTTCCCTAGGTGCACAATGTACTATTAATTTATATTTACCTTCACGTTCCAGACTGTCACAACACTATGGTCTCAAAGAGACTGAAGAGGCGGAGTATCTTTAAGCCGTGCAAGTTCTCTGATCTAGCACTGCCCTATCCTAGTCTTTTATTTATACATATATAAAAAAACCCCAACTAATCTCATGTCGAAAATAGTTATGAAACCATCGTATCTCACCAGAATTATATACAAATGCAAAACTGCAAAAATGCAAATTCATAAAATTTTCAAATTAAAATAAAACCGAGAACAATGGCCCAGGCGGATGCGCTCTAACAGAATATAGCGTTATATCTTTTTGGCCGACACTTTCACATTTGGACCAATATGAAGCCCCGATGATGTCAAAATATCAAAAGAAGCGTTAAGCCTAAACAAAATGAAACCTAAACTGTGTTCAAGGAACGAGTGAGTATATAAGTATTTTTTGTTGCTCATGATACGATTCAGAATATAACCAGTCAGTGCTTCAAGCCCACAGATGCACATGATTAATATAATATCAAACCGTCTCAATTTCCAATCCACCGCATAATATCGAGTGATTCCGTCGACGACAAAGCGACCCGTCGTTCTGACAATACCACCCTTTTCCTAAAAAAAGGTCGCATTGCTTTCTGAGCCCTTATTGCAAATATATCTTTACTGACATCTAGAGAAGGTAGATTAAGTTTTAGCAACTAAATTGTAGATGTGCCTTTTCTCTATTGAGAGTTAGAAGGCCGATCTGACAATACGGCACCGATATTGAGTGAGCACAATGCCGCTCGAGCATTAAAACCGGGTATAAACTGGCCGTAATGCCCCCAGAGGTTAATTAAAGGGGTAGCTTTACAACTTGCGACATTTTTCGATTGATTTGTTGACTAATAGAAATGGTTCAAAAGGACCTATGGGAAGTTTGATAGGAGGGGGACATTCATAAGTTCGAATTCATGGGTTTGTGGTGTTGATACGTACTTTAAGTAAGTTTGTGCTTTACTGATACCAAAAGTGATATGAAAAAAGTGTGTCTTACTTGAAAAACAGTATTAAAACAAATCTCAAGTAATCCACCCCTAACTTACACAAAGTTTAGTATAGGTTACTGTCGTTACAATAAACTGATATGCCGGTGGAATAATTTTAACTCTGGACATGGACAACCCGTGTGATAAATTCATTAAAGGGTGAGGACCAAATTATAGTTAAGCGCATACAAACAACAAAGATTAGAAAAAGTTCCGTTGTACGACGAAAAGCATGCTGACAATTTGTATGGCTTATTTTCGTCGTACAGTGAAAAAGTTTCATAGAAAATTAAATTGCGAGAGGTAACGTGGCCAACTTTTCGGTTACTGCGTGATTGTAAGACAGACATACAAATATCAAAAAATGCTAAATAATTCATATTTTATTTATTATAATACGTCTCTAAGTAAAATAATTAGTCTATTTTTTATTTTTTTTTGCACGTAAGATAGAATAAATAGGTAATACATTATTAAAATATTTATACAAATACCAGGTGCTAGATCATAGTCCAAGGTCCGTCCAAATCGCTACCGCCATCTTATCCTTTAACCTACCACCAAGCAACAGTGTTTGTATTGTTGTGTTCCAGTGTGGGGATAAGACCGTTGGTGAAATTACTAGCATAGAGGCATTCCATGTTAGTCCTTGCGCTCGCAATGCGTTTGCTCCCACTTATCATCACACTACGTAACGAGACAAATACTTGGTTAAGTAGTGCGATGAAGGGTTACCATCAGGTGGCTTGTGTGCCCATTTGCCATCTCCATGCCATTAAAAACCGGGTTTTCCAAATAAATAAACAATAGTACATTGTATATCATGGTTGGTTTTTTTTATGTTTAGGAGAAGGCACACGAGCTCTCAGGCCTCCTCGGCTGCCCTAAGCTAAATTCAAGTTTCTCGATTTTATTCGATTTTTTTACTTTATACCATTTTATTTCTTCTCAACTCGGCGCATATTTCTACATTTAAAAAAACTTTATATTTCCTTTTAGTTTTAGAGCTATAGTCAAAAGAAGTATTCAAGTATCTTAAATTTGACAAAGAAACCATGCTAAAAAAATGAAGTATCTTGGGATTCTGTTGCAAAAGACGGTGAAATATATCAAAGAGCTTTATTTTCTATATGACGTCAAAAAATTACATCATACGGCCTATCACTATTGGAGATAATCGACTTTAGAGTAAAAAAACGTTTTTTCGTTCTCCTGTAAAATTTGCCAAAATAGACTTACTTGAATTAAGCTTAAGGCAGCCGACCTGATGGTAAGTGGAATCTGAGACCCATAGACATTTGAATTCTCAAGACCTCGTATGCGTGGCCTACCCTGAGGACTAAGATGGAATGCCTCTATAGTAATTTCACCGATTGTCTTATCCCCACACCGGACCACAACAATGCGAACACTGTTGCTTGGCGGGTGGTTAATGGATAGGATGGTGGTAGCGACCCTGCACAGGGTCCTACCACTCCAGGTAAGAAGGGGATAACCAATGAGAGTATTAGAACCCCGACGCCTAAGGCTTTGTTATCATCTTACTGGCCGTGAGACACATTTTCATCACATTTGTAAGGAAACAAACAAAAAAGATTTTTAAAGAAATCAACAATCAAAAAATGATTCGACTCGCTAAAAGATATTGTCAACATGTCAACTCAATATCGACGGTGGAAATTCCAAATGTCGTAAGGGACATTTTGTCGTAAGTACACTAAAACACTAAGTACACTAATTGAAGTCAGTATTTTTTTTCTATCTATTTTGTTGTATTGAAATTTCGATATGACTTCTAATAAAAAAGTTATGAGTTGGTCAAAGTTTGTCGTAACTTACTAATATTTAAAACACTATGTTGTATCGGTCAAATATTTTTATATAACGTCTTGTAAGTGCAATATCGTATATCTCAATATTTTTAAAATTCCTATGTTGTAAGGCACTAAAAAGAATACATTTTGTCAGATAAATACTACTGTGTTTTCGGAGGTGTAACACACATTTTCTTCTTATTTTTTTGTTGTAAGGGACACTATTTCCTAAACCACTGTATTTATGGATGTCCAATTTAAAAATTAGCGTAGGCGAAGTTATTTAAAAAGTATGCTTCCAAGAATCATCTTAATGGGATGAGTAGTTTCCAAGTTATGAATTTAAAAAAAGTGGAATTTTGTTTTCTGGCTCCTCTGAAAAGTAAGCGTTTGTCCCTTACGACATTTGAAATTTCCACCGTCGATATAGTCTTTGTGTGGAAAGCTGCCAAGAACTGCCATTTAGTTTTCAAACTTGACAGGCCATACTGCCAGATTATCGGTTTTTAATATACAATTTAATAATAACATAATTACAAATGTCTCTGACATAATAGAAAAATAATATAAAAGAAGTGTCAGTCAAGTTAATCGGCGTCTCTGGCGACCACCGGCAAGGCTCCTTTTTTGCTCAACGACTGAGCGTTGCAGTGCAGCGCACAGTGCATCATTTAACCGAAACTACCGCTCGAAATTCAAAAAAGGCAAGGTAAACAAATCAATTAGGGGTTAATGGAAACATATTTAGGACTAATTAGGGGTCATTAACACGTGGGTATTTTTCTGAAATATAATTAATGTGTACTTAATCACCTAGGTCAAAAATATAAAATGTCGCAATTAGTTAACAGGGTATTCATTTGCATTTTTGCCCTTGCAGTTAAAACATATATAATTCGGTATATTGTTAATTTGTGTTTGTGGAAACTATGGAACTTTCTACTCAAGGTATGTACTATTTAAACATTTTTTTTCTTTGGAGTAATCTACTTTAGTTTACACATAATACGACTTTAAAGTTTGTCGTTTTTTTCATCTATTTTTTTCATGTTTGTTGTAATTAAAAGAGTAGAAAAAAAAATCTGTAGTTGCAAACTCAATAAAACTTTTTTGGGTGATAGGTCTAACCTTACAGATTCTAATTATGTATCTTAAGTGTCAATTTTCGGTTCGGAACATACATGGAGATTTTTTTTTCAGATGGACGTCGCAGCATCACTAACGCCGATTGTTTTTATGCGTGGCGCGAAAGCCCTAAAGGGTGCAAAATGAGTGGTGTTCGAGAAGCTATTCTTAAATCTTACGACTTGGACAACTCTTCCGATCAGGACAAGCTACTTGTTGAAGAGAAAATAAAAGTATTTTGCATGGTCGCATCCAAAAAATGGAGCAAAGCCGGGCAAAATATGGAAACATTTTTAAAATATAATATCATGTGGTTGAGTGAAACATTTCAGTTGCCACCTACTTTGAGAGATATCTCGATAGATGAACCTACACCTGGACCGAGTTCTCGTGGTAGAAAACCCAAAGTTTTTGATGAGTGTGCTGTGTCAACGAAGAGAAAAAAGGTGCAGTGCTTGGTGGAGAGCCATTCCATTTCGGAACTTTCATTGGCACATTCGATTGCGTTACGAGCGGAGGGATATTCTGCTGCAGCCTCCGAGGTGAAAAAAATCCCTTTAACACCAGCGCAAGCTGTCGCTGCCAATACTGCAGGTGATGGATTGCAGTCGAAAACATTAACTTCCGAACAGGCTTTATCTCTGTATTTAGATTTAGAACTGTCAGAAAGCAAGTATAAACTGCTTCGAGCTACCGTAAATAGTTTACATAAAGATACATTCCCCACCCTTCATAATTTGAAGCAAGCTAAGCAACTGTGTTATCCATCACATGAGTTTATAGAGGTCACTGAAACTCATGCCGAAGTACAACTGCAGGCTTTGTTGGATCATACAGTTGCTAGGATTGTGGAATGTCAAGAAGAGGTATTGCGAGTAGTCTCTTCTTACAAAGAATTGACTATGATTTACAAGTGGGGTTTTGACGGTAGCTCGGGGCATAGTTTGTATAAGCAAAGATTTACAGATTCGTCGAATACCGATGAATATTTATTGTCTGTTGTTGGTTTAGTTCCCCTTCAGCTAAAGCACACTTTAGATGGAACTGAAAATCCACGCCCGGGATCCACGCGATTTTGTAGACCCATAAAGTTTGCCTTTGTAAAAGAAAACGCTAATATAGTAAAAGAAGAGTCGGAAAGATTAGAACGGTTAATTTCTGATTTAGTTCCATCTAAAGTGTGTATTTTTGATTTAGAATTAAGTATAAGCCATGATTTACATTTTACAATGGTCGATGGGAGTATTTGTAATATTGTGTCAGAAGCCAACAGTACGTCCAAGTGTTTCGTATGTGGTGCAAAACCTTCAGAGATGAACAAGTCTCTGGAGAAAATTGCAAATGTCGAATCATATAGATTTGGCATTTCACCACTGCATGCATGGATTCGTTCTTTTGAATGTCTACTACATATTTCGTATCGCCTACCAATCATGTCATGGCAAGTGAGAGGTGGCGATAATAAAAAGATAGTAGACGAAAGAAAAAACAAATCTAAGCATCATTTAAAGAAAAACTTGGACTTATTGTTGACAAACCGAAACCTGGGTTTGGTTCAACGAATGACGGTAATACTGCTAGGCGGTTTTTCAGAAACGCGGAAATATCTGCTGAAATAACAGGTATTAACGTGAATTTGATAAAAAAAATGGCAGTTATTCTCAATGTCATAGGATGTGGCTATCATGTCGATATTGAGAAATTTGGTCATTTGGTGAGCCAAACCAAATCATTGTACCTGGAACTGTATTCATGGTATTACATGCCAGTGACAGTACATAAGATACTGGTTCAGGGTGTTGACATAATATCTACGTGTATACTTCCGATAGGGCAAATGTCAGAAGAAGCATTAGAAGCGCGCCACAAAGAAATCAGGAAGATACGCGAGCATCACACGCGCAAGTCCTCGCGGATTAATACAAATACCGATTTACTGAATTTGCTTCTTTTGACATCAGATCCTAAAATTTCATCTCTTCGAAAAAGTACAAAAACGCGGGAAAAGTTGTCACAGGAAGTTTTGAATTATTTAAAAAGCCCTGAACCAAGTGATCCCGCGTTTGAAGGTTTTCATCTCGAAGACGTGGAATTTTCGGATTCTGACAGTGACAATGAGTAAAATGTAAATTGTGTGCTCTTTTTATTTTTTATAGTAGTTTAAATAATTGTTTGTATTTTATGCTTTTATATTAAGTATTGTTTATTAATAATTATTTCTTGTATGAATCCTTATAAGTTTACTGTATTGCTGTTGTTTTTTATTTTATATTTTATAATTACTTGTTATTATTTACTTATTATTATTTATTTTAACTTACATGTATTAAATAAAATACAAATTTCTATGTTATATTGTATTTTTATTTCAAAATCTTGGTAATTTCTATGTAAAAAAAACTAAAACGTTTCTAATTATATTATATTAAAATTAAATACATTTTAAAACATATTTACCTCTACAATGATTCCATTCGATTTGTCGTCTATTTGAATTTCGAGCGGTAGTTTCGGTTAAATGATGCACTGTGCAGCGGGGTAATGCTGCGAGCGTCCTCGGCACGATGCCGCAAGTGGGTGCAATGGAGGGTTTTATTTTATAAGTTAGTTCTAATTAATATGTAATTTTTTAATGTGTTTTGTATAAATAAATTGATTCGTCCTGACGTCAAAAAAAAAAACATAATAGTAAAATATAAATATAGTGCAGTTAAATACACTTTGTTTTATATACAGTGAAATTGGTTTGTAGCCAAGTTATGAAGTTAGAAAATAAACCTTGGCTGTTTTAAACCTTCATAGTCTAAAATTACGTCCGATAGTGGGTTCTATATTTTAAAACTAAACGCATAACTAAGGGGGAGGAGGTACATAGGCTATAACTGCCCTATAAGCTAGCGTGTTATAACACCCTTTCCGAGCTTGTGTGATGAAAAACATTAAACATTCACTTGACTGATATGTAAATCATCATCACATAATATGTAAATGTATTTAAAACACCGCGATTCCCCATCAACAGTCACTACACAATGTAAAACCGAATTATTTACTCTAATTAAAACAGAAATAGCTGTTATTATTAAATTTGCCGAATAAACAAAATTTGCGTTAAAATCTCTGAAGCGAATTGCCTAAAGTTTGAATCGCGCGCGAGTTGGAACGGGAACGGGAACGGTGATTTTAACTTTTAAAGTCAACTAAATTAAGTAAATGAATAAGTTTCCGAGTCAAAGATCGCTCAGGGCTGAGATTCTACACGGTAAAACGATATTGCCTTTGAAGTGTTTCCGTATTGCCAACGTTTCGATAACTCTTTTACTTGACACTTGGCGGCCGAGTTAAATAAAAACAATACTTAAACACGCCAAACGCAATATCATTTTAACCTTTATTTTTTTTATAATAGAATAGAGGCCCAGAGCTCTATCTAGGTTAACTGCAAACACACACACACACACACACACATCTTAATATAATTTTTAGGGTTCCGGAGCCGATTGGCAAAAACGGAACCCTTATAATTTCGTCATGTCCGTCTGTCCGTCTGTCCGTCCGTCCGTCCGTCTGTATGTCACAGCCATTTTACTCAGAGCCTATTGGTAATATGAACCGCTATACAATAATGTAGTAAAATTGAAAAAAAAAATATTTAGGGGTGGCACTCCATACATGTAACTAGGGGACGAAAAATTTTGTGTGAGGTATTTTTAGAAAGGGCTTCCAAAATGATATGGAGGTTTTTAAGTGACTTTTTTACGTAAGTGAACAGTTGGCGAGATTTGTATGTATATTTTCTATGAAACTTTTCCGTTGTCACACGAAAATTAGCCATATATTTGGAGGGATAATTTTCGTGTCACAACGGAACTTATTTCACTTTGACGACACGTTGGCCTAGTTGGGAGTGACCCTGCCTCTGAAGCCAGCGGTCCTGGGTTCAAATCCCGGTAAGGGCAGATATTTGTGTGATGAGCGCGAATATTTGTTCCGGAGTCTTGGATGTTTTCTATGTATTTAAGTATTTATTTCTCTATATAAGTATGTTTATCGTTGTCTAGTTTCCATAGTACAAGCCTAGAGCTTAGTTTGGGACTAGGTCAATTTGTGTGAGATTGTCCCCTGATATTTATTATTATTGTCAATATTTATTTAAAATCTGTAAGTTAAGTTTTTTACAATAAATGTTAAGATATAAAAGTAAAATAACAATACTCATATAAAAAACAAACACTATAAAAAACCTAACCTACGGGTGCCGCCGGCAGCGGGGCAGGGCTCAAGCTACCGGTGGTTAGGGCTGCAGAGAGAGGAACCTCCTCACAATACGTGCCGTGTCGAGGAGTACTGCTTTCTGTATCTGGCCCTTGATCCAGCCACCTAGCGAGAGTCTCTTAAGGTGTTGATCGAGACTCTTCGCTATAAGACCGTTCGCTGAAACAACTATCGGGACAATGATCGTCGAGTCAACATCCCACATAGCGGTCACCTCATGAGCCAAGTCAAGGTACTTGCTGAGCTTGTCCTTCTCAGCCTTCACGAGGTTCTCGTCATGCGGGATGGTGACGTCAACGAGCACTGCCCGGCGTTGAGATCGATCTGTTAACACGATATCAGGCTTATTGGCAACAATAGTCCTGTCCGTGATGACAGATCGATCCCAATAGAGCGTAGCACGACCATTTTCGAGAACTGGTGCCGGTGTGTACTTATAGTACGGCACTTCGGACTCAACAAGACCATATTGAAGAGCAAGTTGCTGATGGATGATCCTGGCCACGAGGTTATGTCTGTGCAAATACTCACCGTTGGCCAAATGGGAACAACCAGAAATAATGTGTCTGAGAGACTCGCCGGGGCGACGACACGCTCGACAAATGTCGATCGTGCCATCCCTCAGAATATACCTCCTATAGTTGTTCGTCATTATGACCTCGTCAGCAATTGCACAGACAAAACCTTCGGTTTCCCCAAAGAGGTCGCCAAACCGTAGCCAGTTCACGGATGCTAAAAGGTCTACGTCAGGCCCTGTCAGGGCCCGGTAGAAGCGTCCGTGCAGCTCCTTGCTCTTCCATACGTTCTTGCGGTCCTCTGTGCTTAACACCGCTGGTCTGCGCCAGTTCTCGTTTGCCAAGGAGAGAGGCGTAAGGCTCCTGTCTACTGCAACCACATCACGATGCATTCCACACTCATTGGCAAGGAAATATTCCCTGAGATTGCACATCTCGCGGTTGTGGAGATTCTTAGCATTTAAAATGCCACGACCTCCACACTTCCGCGGGATGTACAATCTCATAACAGACGAGCGTGGGTGCAACATGCGATGTGATTTAAACAGTAGACGGACCTTTCTATCCAGGGCGTCCAGCTCAGTCTGAGTCCACCTTAGTATGCCAAAGGAGTATGTGAGCAGCGGCATCACCCAGCCGTTGAAAGCGCGTACCTTATTACCACCCGACAAAAGACTGTTAAGAACTTTTGTCAAGCGGCAAAAGAAACGCTCCTTCATCGATTGCTTGATATCGCTGACCATAATACCCAAAGACTGTGACATACCAAGATATTTATAGGTTTCAACTTCGGAGAGAGATCTAAGAGTCATTGTCTCAGAAAGCTGCAAATTCGATGAATTTACAACTTTCCCTCGTTGAACATGCATGACCGCACACTTATCTACACCGAATTCCATCTTGATGGCACTACTGAATTCTTGTGTGATTTTCAATAGTGCCATAATATCTTGGCGCTTCGATGCAAATAGCTTGAGGTCGTCCATGTACAATAAGTGAGAAATGACTTCAGCCTCTTTACGAAGTCGGTAGCCTAGCCCGGAATCCTTCAGCAAAGAGCTTAGAGGATTCAAAGCTAGGCAAAACCACAAAGGACTCAGACTGTCGCCCTGGAAGATACCTCTTTCAATCCTTATCAAGTTAGGCGAAACAGAGGGGACATCTGGACCACCTGGTTGACGAAGGACTGTGACCCACTGCCTCATACACACACCCAAAAAGGATCTCAAAGTTGTATCAACTTTATACAACTCTAAGATCCTTTCAAGCCATGAGTGAGGTACCGAGTCATAAGCCTTCTTATAGTCAATCCAAGCAGTCGAAAGGGCCGCCCTGTTCCGCCTTACCTGTTGGCTAATGGTCATGTCAATGAGGAGGAGCTCCTTAGTACCGCGGGACCCAACCTTACATCCATTTTGAGAGGAGGCCAAAACGTTGTTTGCTACAAAATGTTTATTTATTTTTTTACTCAAAATAGACGTAAGGAGCTTGTAGATGGTAGGCAAGCATGTAATGGGTCGATAGTTCTTTGGCTCCGCGGTATTATTATTATTATTACTTATGTTGTTTGTTTGCTTAACTACGCTTAACTACGGTCCAACTATTTGGTCCTTACCCATTTTCTAATTATTGTACGAAAATAAACCTTAACTAAATCATACACTGGCATCTTAGCCTATTTTTGCAAAATGAGGTTACAGAATTACCAACAAGTTTTTAGAGTTGTTGGTATTTCTGTAGCTCTGCCTACCCCACTGTGGAAATGAAAGCGTGATGTTATGTACGAGTATGTGTATGTATGTATAAGCCTTAACTAACGATAGGGATTAAGTACTTTTAACGGGCATTTTCAAAATAAATTGTACTCTAGTTAAGGAAAATTAAGAAACGTTAACTTTTGTAAGTTTTGTGACGAAATTAGCCATACATTTGGGCATTTTCAAAATAAAGTGTACGTGTCATACACATATTTAGGTTAGCGTCTTTCCTATGGACACGCCGGAAGTTAACGTTTTTAAGGCCTAATTTTCTGGTTAAGCCCATTCCCGCATAAACGGCGACAGGACTGCTTTGGATCTATCATATAAAAACATAACTTATATGCACACAAGCTTTTAACATTTGACCACAGGAGAGACAACTTTTGTTTTAAACAGTACGTATGACCCGTACCCTAGTTAAGGAAAATTAAGAAACGTTAACTTTTGTCCGGTTTGTGACTAAATTAGCCAAATAAATGTATGGCTAACTTCGTCACAAAACTGACAAAAGTTAACGTTTTTTAACTTTCCTTACCTAGGGTACACTTTATAGTGAAAATGCCCTAACGTATCCACACACGTATCATAAGTCCTTTATAATGCGGTCAGGACCCGTTGGCATTGACCAGTATTACAATCAATTTTGTTATCTGCGGTGGTGTGGTTGTGGTTGGTGTGCTGGTGTAGCTGTAACGTTATGTTCTTTTAACAATGTCAAATATGATAAAGTTATAAAAAAAAAGTTGTCAGATAATTAAAATCCATAGTTGGTTAGTAACCATTCAACTTATACACTATGTTAGTCACTATTAAAATACACTACAATGCCCACCCAAAATTTCAGGATAGAAGAGTCTGTTCTTCCAGCAATGATCTTAATACTGCCCCTGACCCGGCACATCAGTGATGCTATCCGTTTCCGGCTGATTGCATAAAAGTCATCGATGCGTTTCTCGGCAAACATCCCTGAAGCGCTACAAAATCTGGGCAACCCCAACAGAACCCTGAGGCATTGTTATACTGAACCCAGAGGGCATTGGCATTGTTGAGTTATGAGTTTTAAATTTGGAACATCTTCCAAAACGAACTCAAATTAAATAGGCCCCAATTATTATTATAATCTAAATCTATATCAACGACCTCCCATATGTATTGCACGATAAACATGAAATAGTTTTGTTTGCTGACGATACTTCACTTATGTTCAAAACGGATAGGAAACAGGATAATTTTAATGACATCAATGACGCGTTGTCTACAATTGTTGACTGGTTTACAGCCAACAACTTACTTTTAAATGCCAAAAAAACGAAGTGCGTAAAATTTTCCTTATCGAACGTGAAGAGAGTGAATGCGGCTAGTATTAGACTGAAGGATGAGACACTGGAATTCGAAGATAGAACAGTATTTCTTGGTATCACTCTAGACTCAAAACTGCAGTGGAGTGCGCATATATCCACACTTGCAGGTAAGCTAAGTTCGGCGGCTTATGCGGTAAAGCGAATCCGACAACTTACTAACGTCGAGACGGCGAGACTAGTATACTATAGTTATTTCCATAGTGTTATGAGTTACGGAATTTTGCTGTGGGGAAGAGCGGCAGATATCAAGACCATTTTTGTGTTACAGAAGCGGGCTGTACGAGCCATTTATCAATTGGGGTCTCGTATTTCACTCAGGGATAAATTTAAAGAAATTAATATTCTTACAGTCGCGTCTCAGTATATCTTTGAGAATATCATGTATGTACGTAAACACATACATGAGTTTAGGCATAACCGCGACGTTCACAATTTAAATACTAGAAATAGGGATAAGCTTGCTCTTCCAGGGCACCGTCTCCGTAAGGTAGGCACTTCATTTGCGGGGAACTGTATACGTTTTTACAACAAGATACCATCTGATATCGTCAATATGCCGTTCAATGAATTTAAATCTCACATCAAGCGTTGCTTGTTGGGTAGGGCATATTATACTGTAAACGACTTCATTGGTGACCGAGATGTATTTAAGTAGTATCTATCATGTAAGCTATTATTAAAGTAAGATCATTTCGTAAGCTAAGCATATTTATAATATTTGTATTTTAAACACGCCCTTAAGCAAGCTGTGTATTCAAACACTACTTTTTATGTTTACTATCATGTATTTGTCCTTTATCTTTATTAGTTCTTGTACGTACGTGACGCTTTTATGAGAACACACTGTGATGTTTCTCGCCGGACAGCTGTTTCACGCAAAATTACTTCTATGTTGTCCGGCAGCTTGAGCAAGTCATGCTCGCTTAAAGGTCTTTGCTTACGGCGGGCGGCGTCGTTGATCGGGTCGCCACTTTCCCGAACACATAGTTGAGAGAGGCGATGGCTGAGATACGCGTCATACTCGTGAACGGGTGCTGTTTGTGGGGTCCGGTCTGTTCACGTTTGCAAGGACTGGTTCTTCAGTTTATTATTCTAGATATGGCTTTTGACGTAGAGACCTCGTCGTGTTGTTCTCCTAGACTTATTATTTTTAGTTTAATGTTATTAGCCTTACATTTGTATTGATTTTATTTGTTCAAGCTTTAATCATTATTATTTATTACTTTATTAAGTACTTGTAATGTAACTTACTTTTAAGTATTTCTGTACTTTTGTTTGAAAAAATGACCTTCTGCTGGAGTTTCTTGGCGCTTCTTCTCCGCAATGATGGTCTTATCTGAAGCGCTAGTAAATTCACTTCATATTACCGACGTGTAAAAGAGCCCCATGGGGGCCTATTTACTGAATAAACATTTTGATTTTGATTTTGATTTTGATTTTTGATTGTAGTATCAATTGAAATTGTAATTTAGTCAATAGGCGTTTTCCAAAAAGAGTGTACATCGTTAATGTTTTAATGTTTTAAGAAAATTTAACTTTTTCCATTTCGTCACAAAATTAAGAAACGTTCCAATTAACCATACATTTACATACGTTAATTTTCGTGACAATATGGAAAAGTTAAATTTTCTTAACTTTTATCTTTAACGATGTACACTTTTTTGGAAAACGCCCCAATAAGAAACTTAGCACCAATTTCACCAAACGATGTTAAATTTAATCAATGTTAATCGACTGTTAGTTCATACATTTTGACAACTGTCAACGCTCTAATCGTCTGTTAATTGATTAACATCGTTTGGTGAAATTGGTACTTAGCTTGGCACCTATAGATATGTTACAGGAAGCACTGGTATCAGTGCAGGTCATTGGCCTTTCGGATCCATCTTAAAATACTTATAATTATATGTGTAAAGGTAAAATAATGTATGCAACTGTACATAACTAGGCCTTAAAACAATCGTGTGATCTTATTATAATACGATCCGAATATTACCCTCGTGTTTCAAGACCCCTTATTATGTATCAGTTACATAAACTACTATTGTAATTATTCATACATACATACATAAATCACGCCTGTTTCCCAGAGGGGTAGGCAGAGACCACTTCTTTCCACCTGCTAAGATCCTGACAAAGCTCTTTCGCTTCTTCCACATTCATACATCGAGTCATGCATGCACGTCGGTTTCGGGTACTTAAGATTCGGCCCTTTTCCAGTATTTTCTCGATTTGATTCAAAAAAGTACGCCTAGGGCTCCCCCTTCCGACCCTTCCACTTATTTTCGCACTGTATATTTCTTTCATCAATCGTTTTTCATCCATCCTTATTGTAATTATAGTTTAACAATTACCATTAATATTTGCATTATTAATTATTTAAACATTTCTCGAGCAGCATAGTTTTATTTAACACATCTGAGAAGCAAAGTTTACTATGTTTGAATGTCAGAAATCCATACATATTACTAATGCAACGGCAATTTTTTTATACCACGGCGGTGGCAAACAAGCTTACGGCCCGTCTGATGGAAAGCGGTTACCGTCGCCTATCGACGCCTGCAACACCGGGGAGAGATTCTCTCAACACAGCGCTGCGTCGATCTCAAAGGCGAAGTTTTGTTTTTGTTTTGAAGCGTACAAAACACATTTTACCGCGTGCCTTCTCAATTAGGCAGCAAGCAGGTGAGTCGAATTCAGTGTCGTATAAAGCTGCCTAAATAAGAAGGCACGCGCTAAAATGTCTTTTGTACGTTCCGACGGGACTTCTTAAACTTGTCGGATAAAACTTCGCCTTTGAGATCGACGCAGCGCTGTGTTGAGAGAATCAACCCCCAGAAAATCACATGCGCGTTGCCGACCCTTTTAAAACCTATTTACTCCTCTCTTGAAGAACTCCATATTATTCTAAGATACATACCTACAAAAAGTTTACCTTAATTAACGCATTAAATAATATTTAAGAATGAACGACGATGAGGATGAAAGACGATGAGAGCTTCGTAAAATATTATTTATAAATAAAACCTAAAACAAAAGACTGACAAAAGAGTCTCAACACTCAAGTATCAACTTTACTCAACCCCGTTAATCCCTTTTCCCTGTAATTGAATATTTTTTTACGAATTTATCGCTTTGTTCTTCGAGTAGAACAAAGTCATATTTGCTTTGTACGGCGTCGAGACCTTACAAAGACAAAGTACCTTGAGATTCGAGAAGCCCGCGTAAGCCGATCTTTCTGAAACCTTTATCAATCTATGTCAGTCCTTTATAAAGTACAATGAACTATTTTGTGCTTAATCTTTCATTATACCTTCCCGTGAATTAAAAGAATTTTGGAGATGTTATACTTTTATAGACCGGGAGCTTACCCCTTTAAAGAATTTACAATTAATTATACGTGAGTGTATTTGTGTTTTTGGATTTTAATTTAAAACAGGTTTCATTTTAATACACACTAACAACATCATTGTTATTTTCGTTAAATAATGAGCGGCGCTATGTTATGATGGAAAGGGAAAATTATAACAACGCCTGTCAACTACGATACCACGCTTCCCACACAATGTCTATTGAATTTATCTCGCCTGCAATCACGTTGAGTTTAATCCATAAACCAAGCTTTAGAATCTACTACAGCTTTGAAAAGTTGTCAAGCTACAGTAAATTCTTAACTCGGTTTTAGAAATAAACTCATCAACGGAGATAAACCATATAAGGACATTTTCAAAATAAAGTGTACACTAGTTAAGGCAAATTAAGAAATGTTAGCTTTTGTCAGTTTTGTGACGAAATTTGCCATATAAATGTATGGCAAATGTTCGTGACAAAACTGACGAAATTAAGGTTTCTTAATTTTCCTTATCTAGGGTACACTTTATTTTGAAACTGCCCATAATAGTAACATAACGGCGCGTCCAGGCAGGATCAGAGCAAATCTGAGTTAAAATAAAACCAACAGACCCACTATTTTATACGTACTGGTGAATCATACTATGCTTGCTGGAAATTTTTTCTAAGACAATTCTAACGCAATTCTTGCAGCAATAGCTACAAACGATCTGGGGGGTTATCATGAGCTAGCTTTGCAGTTCTGTTTACGCTCAGAGAAAAGGACAGAGCTATATAACTGCCATAGCTCTGTCCTTTACTCTCACCGTAAAATGAACTGCAAAGCTAGCTCATGATAACCCCCCTGTATGTGAACAAGATGATCAAACACTATACTGATACATTTGTTTGTTATCATTGCTTTTTTTTGTTTTATTTTACTGTTTAAATTAACCGTAATGTCTGGGTGGCCCCAACGGAAGGCCAGCATTGGCTTCACAGTCAGCATATGCTGAGATTGGACGGTTTTAAAACAATTACCACTATTCTGTCTTCTCTTTTCCTTTTTGTTATTTTATGTGTGTTTTTTTGTATTAAAAAAAAAAAAAAAAAAAAATCCTCTATATTTGTAGATTTATTAAAGTCCTACTCCAAGCCACTAAAATAAAAATAAATTATAACAATAGAACAATCTCCTCCAAAACCCATTGAACTCCCGCTCTACAACAGAGCATTCTGCAACCCGGTCGAACGGCTCAAAGCTCTCGGAAGCTTTTAATCTGTCCAATAAAAGTTGAAGATGATTCCGGATAAAAAACATTATCGGTCTAATATTTCAAAAGGAAATCGGCTGAATCACTTCATATCTTGCCTTTTAATGGATTGCTAGCTCGCTCGCTTTAATTCGATGGGGATTCTCTGCCAGTTTTGGAACCGACTCCCGGTCTATTGTGGTTTTGATTATGATTGACAAATTGAACTGAGGCTAATCCAACCAGAGTTGTAAAGATTCGATAATTATTTCGTTAGTATTGATTTTTATTATAAGTCGATACAGTTGAGTGACAGCTCATCTATCAAAAAATAACAGAAGAAAACACTTAAGGTTCAATTATACTGCCAATTTTTTTAAGCAATATCGGCAACAATTGTTAAAAAAAAAATCCCGTGTAAGAACAAGTCCACAAAACTGTAAAATATTCATTTTTGGGACATGCTTTTGCTGCCGGCTGTACTTTTTTTAGCATAGTAATTGGTTGCTTATCTAGACCAATCAAATGAGTCCAATCACGGTGGGTCTACTTTAAGTATAGCGGAGATCCTGTCACCACCTTCCGACTCCAACATCAGACCAGCTCGATGGTGCCATATTATTGTATTGTCATCGAAGTTACGGAGGTGTACCAAATTTCATCTCAATCGGTCCCCGGGAAGTGGTTCAAAAAATCTTCCTTGCTAGATGTGACCCGAACATACATACAATGACTAATAAGATTAACAGCATTATATTTATTCGAGTATACAGGGTGAGTAAAATGTTATTAGGAATTAAGGCGTCGATTTTGGAATAGGGTAAAACTGCATCTTCTATATTAATATACAGTGTGTAAATGGTATACGGGCGTTCCTTTTAACTGTGGTTAGTACAACCCCTACTGAGCACATTTAGGCAGCTTTAGTTAAAATTACATAAAAAAAAAGTAACCGTACAAAATAATTTAACACGCAATGTATAACGAAAAATGCAATGAATTAAAAACGCAATTAATGACGTTTCAAAGTTAAGTATTATTAAAGCTGAGGCTACTTAAGCCGAAATACACATTTTCACAAGTAAACCATTACGTACTTACCTGACAGATGGACTTCGATGTACATTGCG
This sequence comes from Acleris holmiana, assembly GCA_949316455.1. Lineage (NCBI taxonomy): Eukaryota > Metazoa > Arthropoda > Insecta > Lepidoptera > Tortricidae > Acleris > Acleris holmiana. Next base: position 18,504,511 of record OX438767.1, read on the forward strand.
GGTCGATAGTATGTTCAAAAATTAATAACGGTGTATACGTTAGCGTAATCAAAATAATTATTTCTGTTAATGATTAGTAGAGTCTTAATCTATGTCCAGTTTTAATAAACGCCCGTATACCATTTACACACTGTATAAAGCTGAAAAGTTTCTTTGTTTGTATACTTGAACACGCTATGCTCAGGAACTACTGAACCGAATTAGATGAAATTAGGTATGGGGATAATTAAAGTCCCAGGGAAGGACATAGGATACTTTATCCCGGAAAATTGAACAGTTCCCGAGGGAATAACGATAAACGAGTTATTTGACAGAATAAAGACGACTCGTCGTCTACATATACTGGACGAGTAACGGAAAACTAATCATACGCGTACAAAGTCGCGGGTGTCTTATAGTACATTATAAATGTGCAAGTAACTCTATCTTTCCGTAAAAAACTAAAACGATTTGGATGAATTTTGGTGTGGAGATAACTAGAGTCCCGGGAAAGTATATAGGATACTTTTTATCCCGGACATTTGGACAGTTCCCGAGGGATAAGCGAAATACGCGGGCAACAGCTAAGTTAAAATAACATAGCTACCGGGAATCGAACCCAGCAAATTTATTCTTTTTTCCTGTCATTTAGCCCCAATGCTAATCGTTACTAATCACTTATACCTACTATTAATAACATCAATTACACGGTTTATGTTTTAACAAGCTTGTTATTAACTTGTAATGTTTGTATGTTTTGTTATGTCATTGGCCTTATTTTTGTTTTACACAGTGAAGTAATAATAGTACATTATTGCCTAGGCGCGAAAAGAAAGGGTTTGTCTCACTAAATACGAGGAAATGATACAAATGCATAATTAGAAGTTATTGTATAAAAATATCGACGAATCAATTAATCTCCTAGAATCTCCTTTTGAAAAGTAAAAGACAGTATTGAGAATTCGCAATGACTCGTCGCCCGCCGCCGCACCGCCGCCCCAGCGCCACCACCTTTTATTAAATTGGGTGTATGGGATTTTATTTCCATGGTTAATTTGATGTTAGAGGCAATAAGTGGATTTTCAAATAACACAACATGAACGGAAAGTGCTTTCATATGTTTTTTTTTACTCCTAGGAGTAAAATCAGGCACTTTTCATCCTTGTGTTTCAATCGGAAAACGGTTCTTTCCGAGCATGTTTGAGAAAATCCAATACCTCGTTGTCTTTAAATTAAAACATCGTTTCAACCCTATTCGCGTATCGCACGCGTGCACTAATCGCCACGGGAATTCCAGCTTAATCCACATCAGGTTATTCATGTGTTACGTTTAATTTCGGGTGTGCCTCGGGCTTGCACCTGACATATCAGATGCAGGTTAAAATGCAACGAATTATTCTTGATACTTTTTCAGCCCGCTTTTTCCGAATAACGTGACGTTATCTGTGTTTTGTTTAAATTCAACGTCTACTTTTGTTGATATCGTAGATAAAGTTTTTGTTAGAAAAATTGTGACTCTTTGTGAAAGGAATATAAATTGAGAAACATTTTTTTAATGGTGGCGTCGGATTTCCACGATTTTTGAATATATTGTAGATTTTTTAAAAATCGGTCTATACGTTTCCGCTTTTGTTTTTTTATTTTTTCTTTTCTATAAATATTTTGATAATGTTCAAAAATCGGACAACTTTTAAGGGGAGAAAAACGTTATAGCATTATCAAAAATATGTTAGTATTTACATATGTTACACAGTCAGATATTTACATGAGACTTTGTTTTAAGGTTTCTTTAGATAAGCACCATTGTAATAAAAACATTCATCGCCACCGCTCACTCGAAAACATGTACGCACCTGCCCTCTGCCGGATATACGTACATACCAAAGAAGGCAGCTAATTGCAATGTAGTAGTCGAAGCATTCACTCATTGATAACCATATAAAATTTAAAATCCTTCTTGTACCTGTATTCAGATGGCCGCCTTCTTTGGTGTTCCGGCAGCCCTGACAGTTCAAGAACGCCAACTGAGCGAGTTGGCGGCGGCGGCGCGCGTCGCCCGCTTCTTCGCGACACCCCCCACCGTTACTCTGTGCAAGTACATTCGTTGCCCAACTGTATGAATTGTTAAACTGTGTTCCCAATATAGACAAATATGATGAGTAATCACCGTGAGAAGATACTTGTTTGTACCGACGTGTAAACCAGCCCTAAAGCCAAACCGAATTTCTAAATAAAATTAATGTTTTTTATGTATGTCCATATCCTTATAGTACAAGCCTAGAGCTTAGCTTAGGCCTTGAGTGATTGTGCTCTATTGTTACACATACCTAATTTAGATTTGGTTCATAACCTTGATGACGAATTGAAAAACGATTTGTTCAAAGGAATGACCTATCAGGCTTTATCCTATGCGTGGAGTCAGCCAGAAAGCCACCATAAACTTAATAAAGCAATGTCAAGAACTATCTCACAAATCGTTTGTCAAGCGTCACAGCAAAGCCATAACAGTATTGCATTTCTTAAATTTTTAAAGTGGCTTACGCGAAATTTGACAAATTGTGTAACAGTACGTGTTGGCACTGCGTACGACGCGACTTCCAAACGAATGTGTGCCTTGTCGCTTTGTAAGAAGGCTTGTTATGTTACAAGGAAAGAATGATAAATGTTGCCAGCTATTTCGAGATTTGATCTCGTGAGGTAAGACTTATCTTGCCTGTTGACGGGCTATTTCTGTGGTTATTTAAGACCAGAATCAAACGGAATAGGATGGCTCGGGGATTTCCTTTTTCTGCATTTAAATAAAACTTTCAGTAGGGAAAGGATTTTATTGATTAGCTTTCTCGTCTTTTGTATTTACTTAGAAAAAAGTTGCCTCAATATTTGTTTATGGTGCTTCATCGTTAAAGATCGTAAGCTTTCGAAGATTCAACCAAATCACGAAAAGGGTGTCATGTTTGAAAAATAAAATGTTAAACATTATATTTCTAATTTTGTTTTCATATTTAAAAGTCCTAAGGACATATATTCAGTTATATATTTTTTTTATGATAAGGAGAAGGCACACGAGCACTCAGGCCACCTGATGGTAAGTGGAATCTTAGACCCAAAGACATTTGAATTCTCAAGACTTATATCATAATCCTAAGACCTCAAATTCATTGCCAACCTGAGGACTAAGATGGAATGGCTCTATGCTAGTAATTTCACCGGTTGTCTTATCCCCACACCGGAACACAACAATGCGAACACTATATCCAAAGAACAGATACATAAGCGTTACGGTTATTGAGATCCATATCGCAGAATACTACCAACTTTATCATTATGTAGCCTCTTTAAAGTCTTTAAGTGTACTTATGTTTTGTAATATTTACCGCCAAGCAGAAGTGTTCACCTTTTTGTTCTGATCTAGGGATAATAACCGGTTGACTAGTATAAAAGCATTCCATTTTTAGGGTTAGCGACGCAATATTGGTCCTAGGATTGCAGTCTTGAGAATGCAAATGTCTAAGCGTTACAGATCCCACTTACTATCAAGTGGCTTGAGTGCTCATTTGCCAACTTCACGCCATAAAAAAATGATGTCTTACATTATTCAAGGTATTTATTTACATACAAACATAAATAAAATCACGCCTGTTTCCCAGAGGGGTAGGCAGAGACCACTTCTTTCCAGGTGGAGCAGATGCTACGATCCTGAAAAATCTTTTTGGCTTCTTTCACATTCATACGTCGAGTCATGCATGCACGTCGGTTTCGGGTACTTAGGATGCGGCCCTTTTGCAAAATTTCTCCGATGTGATTCGAAAAAGTACGCCCTTCCTACCCTTCTACTCACTTTCGCACTATATATCTCTTTCGTCATTCTTCTCTCATCCATTCTCTCCAAATTACCAAACCATCGAAGCATGCCCTTTTCAATCTTAGTCACTACGTCGACACGCCCTAAGATAAAGTGTGTAACTGCAAAACCCAAATTTTACAGGAGAGCGTTTTAAAGTTTTTATAAATTTCAATACGGAATTGCGCTGTAACTATAAATACCACAATGATGAAACTTGGCATTAAACATTATAATGCAATAATATATATTAGGTGTTTTTTTTTTATATTTTTTAATACAGTAGTTTTTTAGTTATAGCAGTTGCACACTTATACGTGATATTATTTGGTTGACTCGAACGTGTAAGTAGTAGATACATACTTCTACTCCTGTTTCTTTTGTTCGGCAAATCGGTATAAGCCAGATACACACATATACGTAGTACCATACTTTACACTAAATTGGGCAAGTGACTGATACTTTTTAGCACTCTCCGAGATAAATACTGGTTGTGGTAGATACACTTTAGTCTTTATTGACTACCTCATTAAGTCATTTCTAAATGGCAGATGCACATTTGTTAAGTGACATAATTTTACGCTAAATTATGTAAATGACTGATGTTTGTTAACATTTTCCAAGTTAAATTCTGGAATTGACAGGTACATATTTACCATGTGCAATTGATTCCGAAGTAAGCATGTAAATGGTAGATACATACTTGTTACGTACAGACTAATAAATAGAAATCTCCAAAATATTGTCTGTAAATGACAGATGTACACTTACACGTAGTGACATCTCTAAAAATAAATCTGTAAGTAGCCATTGCACTATTATCCCTCGTAAAATCTCGCACATATTTTGAGTTTTAGGAACTGACAGTGGCATTTACATGGGTATTTAAACGGAAACCTCCAATTATGCTTCTAAAATAACTGATTAAAAAGAAATAGTACTTAATTTGTAGGTACCTATTTAAGTATATAATAATAATAATACAATTTTATTAAGTAGTAAGTTTAATTTATTGATTTAAAATAAAAGGTACTTCTTTTATACTGGAAAAATAAAATTATTATCTTCCAAAATAAAATTTTCCACAATCATCGCTTATTCGCACAGTTGTTAAAAAAATTGCCATGTACTTTCCAACCATCTAATAAAAACATAAAATAAAACATAATAAGACCGCCTGTGTGTATTATACAGCAGGTTAATAATATGTGAAAAATCATGTTGCTTTGAGCAACCTAAGTTATAACAAGTAGAAAACAAAATACCTAATTCTTATATAGGTAGAAAAACGAACAATTATTACTTATTAACAATTATTACAAATTAACTTTGGATAAGATCCACTACCTGTATCGTAGCTTAAATATTATAAAATCTTTTATGGAGATCAAGTTTTTTTTATATTAACGAAATATTTTCTATCGAGATCAGAGCAAAAATACAATCACCTCACCCTCCGGTAATTATATAATATTATGACGTATCAAAAACACTTAACAATTCAACTAAAATTTTGTTGTCTTTACGCTGAGTATCTAACCATTGACTTTTTTTACGTGTTCTCTTTTTATTTGTTTCTCTAGGAACATTATTTCTGCTTCTCTTCTTCGTAGAAAGTTGATTAGTCATGACACCTTCTGACTCAACTCTCCTAAACTCTGTAATCTCAGGTGCTCGCATATCAATAGTTGACGCTAGAGCCGATGGAGTCACGGGTCTAGAATCTGCACCGTGTAACAGATTAATTTGCTCATCGATAAAAGGCAACTCCTGGTCAGGCGACTCACGTGCTGGAATGTCATTTATAATTTGACTCGTACACGGTGCCGTCAATGGAGAAAGTGTTTGTGGCACCGATACAGGAGATGTCGTAGCAGGAGCAGGTGGAGTCAGGGGTCTAGAATCTGCACCGTGTAACAGATTAATTTGCTCGTCTATAAAAGGTAACTGCTGGCCAGGTGACTCGCATGCAGGAATGTCATTTATAATTTGACTCGTACACGGTGCTGTCAATGGAGAAAGTGTTGTTGGCACCGATAAAGAAGGTGTCGTAGCAGGAGCAGGTGGAGTCACGGGTCTAGAATCTGCACCGTGTAACAGATTAATTTGCTCGTCTATAAAAGGCAACTGCTGGTCAGGCGACTCACATGCAGGATTGTCATTTATGATTTGACTCATACACGGTGTCATTAATGGAGAAAGTGTTGAGGAATTAACATTATTGAAATGAATTATTTGGTCAGCAATAAATGATGACAAATTTGGTGAATCATACATGTCATATTGCACATTATTATTTACTGATTAATAGTAGAGGGTGTCAATAAAGGCGATTCAGTGTTGTTCAGTGTTGTTTTAACCGGAGAGTGGGTTATAGTTATACTGCAAGCCGGCACAGAAGAAACGGTTACTATGGTCTCGTCATGGATTCACGAAAATTTGGCGGCACCGGTATACTCATTTGCAGTTTCTATATCTGCACAACTAGAATCCGACACATATCTATTATCATCATTCTGCACATTATTCGTAACATCAGATGAAGCAGGGGGTTCAAAACATATATCCGAATGTTCTTCATCACTATCTGCTATGACTCTGCCGAGAGTAGCGAGGTCTTCTTTTGTGAAGTTTTTTGAATAACGGACCGGTGATTCAGCTAAAAAATACACAGCTAATTATTTGATTAGTACACATGGAATGATTAAAACAAATAAACACTCACACCATGAGTTCAGGTTGAATGAGCGAGTATGACTATAATACATTAACGCAAAATTATATTGAGTAATGGAATAATTTTAATAAAGTAACAAAATATACTAAAACTTACTCGTAACCTTCGAAATAATAATATACTAACTATAATAATCGTTTTACACGATTTTTCAAAAAATTGCCTTTAAATATTTATTGAACTTCGTTGCATGCCTAACTGCAATTTATATCGTTAAATTAAGTTATAAGTGCATAGAAAAATGATTTTATGTTTTGAGTTTTCGACAATTATTTTATTAAAATGTTTAATAAATATTCACTTACAAGCATAAAATGAATCTTTTTCCAGTGAATAAATGAATAAATATACAGATAAGCCATTAATGTAAACGAGGTTCCATCGTTTAAGTGTGTATTTGGTTAGTTACCTACAAAGATTTATTAGGATCCCCCGTATAAATGTGTACGTGGATAGTTACCTACTTATTACTTGGATATCAATTTAGTGCATAAAATAAAACAAAAAGTACTTACCACGACGTCTTGGAGATGGTATTAGTTGTTCACTGTGCTTTTTATTACTACTAATAGCATCTTCTTTGAGTTTTGAAAGAAATGAATACCGTTCACTCGCCATTTTACCACATTTTTAAAATAAACGTAGCGCGCGCGCATGTCGCTTCGTGTCCGCAGCAGGAATAAGGAACTGCCACCTCCCCAATACCCGCTGCAGTGCCGCCCAGCGTAGGAATGGGTAAGAGGCACATATCATTATTTTCTCTGGATGTTTTTAGCTAAGGAAGTAAATTGTCAGTTACACTTTAGGAAAAAAATATGTTCTGGTCACTTTTTTTTTTTTTTGTTAATGTATTTTGATAAAGTCGATACCGTAGATTACGAAAATGCCCTAGTAGTATAACTGTGTATTGGGCAGATACACACTTTAACTTAGGGGGTGTCGACGTCTTCTTTCAGGTATTTATTTATAGCTTCTTTATAATACACTAGCGACCCGCCAGCGGCTTCGTCCGCTGCAATTTTTTTTCTTGTTATTTTTTTATATTTGAAAAATAAAAATATTTTTTTTAGTAAAAAGTGTCCTATGTTACTTCTAGTACCTCCCAGAATATGACTGTGTACAAAGTTTCATGATGATTCGTCAAGTAGTTTTTGCGTGAAAGCGTAACAAACATCCAAGCTTTCACATTTATAATATAAGTAAGTATTGACTACCAAAACCGGACTAACATTAGACTACAACAGTCTCACAAAAATGTATGTATTAGTGAAAAAGAACAAGCACCCTAACAAAATGCCCGTAAATAAATCCAAGCATACCCGCATCACAAAAATAAACAAAAGCCACTTCTCAGGAACAAATCTCGAACAAACAAATGACAACCGTACTTACAATGGGAAAAACACACGAAAACAAGAGAATCACGGAACATTAAAGTTATTATAAAGTGGGGCACTTAGCGCGGCGGAGCCGTGGGCACTTAAGACGGCGCCGGCCGACTTCGGCCGAAGGCGAATGAATGATAGCCGACGTACTTTGAATGCCATTGTGCAGTTTTCTGCCCTCATAACAAATGCAATAACTCGATGACTTGTCGAATTTTGGTAAATATGTATCGAGAATAAGCTCGTCTTGCTGCTTCTTGATTGCTTTTTATTAGGGTTCCGTAGTCAAACTAGCCCTTATAGTTTCGCCATGTCCGTCTGTCTGCAGCCTAGCGCAGAGACTCTGAGAATTTGGCATGAATATGTATATTAGTCACGCCAACAAAGTGGTACAATGAAATGTAAAAAAAAAAATAAGGGTACCTCTCCTACACGTAACTTGGGGATGTATTTTTTTTCATCTACCCTATAGTGTGGGGTATCATTGGATAGGTCTTTCAAAAGTATGGGTTTGTGAAAAGAGATTTTCAATTTAGTAATTCGTTTATTAAATATTAAGCTATAAAGCGTTAATTTTTCCCGGTTTTTAGGGTTCCGTTTCCGAATGGTGTCAAACGGGAACTTATATCCTTTCCGATCTGATGCGATGCGAGTCGTTTGGTGGAAATTATGAACAATTTATCTGTTATTTATCATTAAAACAAAATATTATCGTCATGAGGGAAATCAGGGTGGAGCTTCCTTTTAACCGACTGCGTTAGGTTATGTTTTACCAGTGTATGTACGTATGTCTATTGCTTTGGCACGCTCTGCAGCCTAAACTTTGGGCAATAATTTAACCAAAGTATTGGGGGGGAGGTTATTTCTTTTTACATAAATGTTTTTAACAACATCATAAGTATTTTTTTGCATGTCAATTTAACCTAATTATGTGCATTGACATTGTGTTCAGTAGCATATCGGGAGCCCAGGGCTGGGATTCTACTCGTACACTGTGAAATGATATCGCTTTTGACTTGTTTCCGTATCGTCAACGTTTTGATAACTCTTATGTACTTGACAGTAATGGCGGCCGAGTTAAAAACAATACTAAAATAAGTTAAACGCAATATCGTTTTAACGCAGTAGAGGCCTTGGAACGGTGGCGCCGGCCGGCTTCAGACAAAGATGGCGGATGAATGATGACCGCCATTGAATGCTATTTGTGCAGTTTTCTAATGTGGCGCTCGTTTTTATTAAATAAGTTCAGTAATTTTTGGATTTAGTGGTAAAGCCAATAAGATAATATTGATAATAAGATGTCATGGTGCTTGTAGGAGATTTAAAACAGTCTGTATTACTCCCACTCCTACATAAAAATTTCGACAACCCATTTTATCGAAATTCCCTCCATCGATTGTATTGTTTCATTTTTTTCTATTAACTGCTGAAACCATGTTTTCAGGATATCTGAGATATTCATTATGTATTTTAGGTTACGTTATAAATAAATATCACGGGACAATGTCACCCAAATTGAACTAGTCCCAAACTAAGCTCTAGGTTAGTACTATGGGTACTAGACAACGATAAACATAGTTAGATAGAGAAATAAATACTGAAATACATAGAAAACATCCAAGACTCAGGAACAAATACTCGTGCTCATCACACAAACATCTGCCTTTATCGGGATTTGAACCCGGGACCGCCGGCTTCGGAGGTAGGATCACTCCCAACTATTAATTACATTAAATCAAATTAAAATTCTGCCTAGTGATCGTTAGTTGGTGTTGCCATAAAATACTTGTAAGAGATAGTACCTGCTATTTTTTCTTTTAGTCTTTTTATGAGTAAAGATCTAGTATAATACCAAAGAAGGCGGCTTACTGCAATAAGTCGAAGCTACTCTATACTCTACAACGTGTTACAAAATAATCCGTAATAAAAAAAGAAATTGCGAAAGTAGTGTCAACCCTAGTATACTGTATACTTAAGAAACTGAACTGACGCTATTTATTAAGGGTTGACACTAATTTTGTAATTTATTTTTTACGGATTTTTTTGTGACACGTTGTATATGTAACCACAGTTAATTTTAATCCTTATACTATTACTATGCAGTTGACCACCTTCTTTGATATGACGGCAGATGAACAGATAAACTAAATATATATTATTAATAGCGCGTAACCGATACTTCAACTATTTATGTTGTGTGCAATCTCTCTATATTGTATTTTTATATAACCTTCTATTTTAATGCTAAGTGCTCAGCAAGTCATCTATATAATAAAAATGAATCGCTGAATGTGTTGCTAAGCGCATATCTCGAGAGCAGCTGAACCGATTTCGCAAATTCTTTTTTTATTGTGTTTGTTACTGTCACGAGAAGGTTCTTATGACAGAAATAAACCGATAAATCCACCGGGAAAGTCAGAAATATGCAGCGGGGCGAAGCCGCAAAAATTTAATGACATTTAAATAATATAATGGCTATAAAAATATAATATTATAATTACCACATTTTCTTCACCATGAAAATTCTCTATTTTCGCCGTTTCATATGGAGCTTTAAATACGCTGATGGTGCATAAAAAGAGCTACGTCAAAATCGACGAAAACAAAATACATGGTGTCCTATAAACGTGACCCCGGCCGGCGTAAACTGCGCGTATTTTAACACGGCTTCATTTACGCAGCGTATTTTAGGCTGAAGAGCAAGGATCCTTAAAACACTATTTAATCCCTAACAATCAACAACTATAAACAAACTTTAAATCCAATATCGAAAGTAGCAAAACAATTGTCGAAATTTCCTAATGAATTTGCTAAAAGCGTCGTTTGTCGCCGCTCGGCGCCCATAATTTCTAATTATCGCGCTTGGCACAATTAGCCCGCGCCTTATATATAGCTTCGAGGAGCGTTTTACCAAATTTCTAAGTCTTAATGAATTGATTCGGGGCACATTCGTTTTATTGCCGCGAAAACATTTGGGGTTGCGTCGAAAACAAGTCGGTTTATACGACCGAGGCCCCCTGATTTCTATACAGGGTGTTGTTAATTTTGAGTTCTTGGTAAGGAATGCATTGAATAAGCTACTAAGTTTCAGTTTTTTTTAGATGACATAATGCATTTTTTAAGCATAATTCTGATACTGAACAGTAAGTATTATTAATTTGATTATTTAGTGAGTATCTTTAAAAATTACTTCTTACTTAGATACTCCAAGGATTTTTGAAATGAAAAGAAAAGGCTTATTCGGTGTTAAAATAAAATCAACAAAAACAACAGCAAGACATTTGAAAAAAAAGAGTAATACAAACTTAGAGTAGGTACTTAATCTAAAACTAACACCAAAATGGTTGCCACTCAGCAAGGTGTCAGGCTTACTAGCCTTGACGCTGGTTTTCAGGGCCACCGGGTTGAAAAGAGAGGTGAGCGCTACCAGTCAATCTCACTACAGCACTATGTATTTAAAGTAATGCTATGCTTAAACTAAATTATTGACAAAAAACATTTCCGACTTATACATACATACATATTATCACGCCTTTATTCCCAGAGTGGGGTAGGCAGAGCTGCAGAAATACCAACAAGTACAACAACAGTTGTTGGCAATTCTGTAACCACATTTTGCACAAACAGGCTAAGATGTTTACCAGTATATTAGTGACAGGTTACAAGCCCATCGCCTAACAGTACTAGAAGCCCTCATTCCCTTAGTCGATTCTTACGACATCCCCGGGAAGACATGGAGTGGCACTATTCTAACCCGGCAACCACACGGGCTACTTATAATTATTGTCAATTACAAAATCATGCAAGTTTTGTAAGCACAGGATGTCTGCTAAATGTTAGCCAGTTGGATATTTAGTAGGTACCATTTCATTTTATATTTCAAGGTTGTGACGCTTTTACGTGACTTAATTTTCTTTCTTACTTCTTCGATCTATACTACTTAACCTTGATTCAGTAGAAGCCTACATTTGATTGCTATTACGCCAATTAATTACCTTCCAATAAATCAAACGTGAAGCTACATAAGCAGACCGTTAATTAATTACAACTGTCTGTATAATTAACTTTAAATGTAGGTATTTATTTTTAATTAAAATTGTTATTGACCTCCGTGTGGTAGCCGGGATAGAAAAGTGCACTCCATGTCTTCCCATGAATGTCGTAACCGGCGATTAAGGGAATAAGTCATTTTTCCGCAAACGAAATTTCAAAAGCATAAAGACCGTTAACGCACACTCAGTTTGCATTTAAAACGTATTTTTCTATGAGTTAATTTACCAGCGAATATTGCCAACTGCACTCATCAAGATTCTGATGGATGATTCCTGACGGCTTTTACATTTATTGTTAGATACAACTAACAATCGCATGTAAAGTAATTTTTCCACACATAAAACATCAAAAGCATAAAGAACGTTAACGGTGTTCCCTTGTTTTACAGAAACTCGTTTCATAGAATGTATTATTTCACCGAATTTTAATTTCATAGAAAGCTACTTTCTGCTGAATCCTTAATGTTTTCAGATTATCTTAAGCATGAGTTACGTAGGTTAGGTTAGACCTGTACCCACCAAAAATAATCTTAAAACAGTAAAGTTGCAGATATTACCTTTCTATGAAATAAAAATTCTGCGAAGTGATACATTCTATGAAATGAGTTTCTGTAAAACAGTGTACAACCAACGTTAACACATACTTAGTTTGCATTTAAAACGCATTTTTCCTATGATTTAATTTACCAGCAAACCATGCCACCCGCGCTCCATTAGTCATGCGTAATCTGATTACACTCATCAAGATTCCGATGGATGGATGACGGCTTTTACATTTATTGTTAGCAACATGGAAAAATGCATTTTTAACACACTGGCATAACAACTAAGAATCTTATGTAAAGTCATTTTTATGCACATAAAATATCAAAAGCATAAAGACCGTTAACACACACTCAGTTTGCATTTAAAAAGCATTTATCCGATGACTTAATTTTCCACCGAACCATCCCATCGGCGCTCCATTAGTCACGCGTAATCTGATTACACTCATCAAGATTCCGATGGACGATTCCTGACGGCTTTTACATTTATCTGATTGCCGATAGGATTAAAACTGAATGTCGAAATCTGATATGTAAACGTAAATATCGCTAAGTGTTCGTTTTCTGAGTACTGTACTGAGTAAATTAAACATACTGTATGCAAAATACATACATATATAGAGAAATAAATCCGAAACTCAGAAACAATACCTACTTTTATTCATCACGTATATTGCCTTCTCCAACGATCAAAGCCGGAACCGCTAGTTTTGTAGATTGGATTATTATAAATGAATCAAACCGCGTCGTCAGCGTTAAGTTATAATTAATAGAAATTAATGGTCATTTCGTTTTTTATTTTAAGTTAAATTGTTTATAGTTTATGTCCATTAGTAAACGTTATTCAGACTAAATGAAATTTTAAAAACCTATTTTCTTGTAATATTCCTGGGTTCGATTTCGAGTATTTGTTTATGAGTCTTGGATGTTTTATATGTGTTTTAGTATTTATTTCTCAACTTAATTATTTATATCGCTGTCTAGTACCCATAGTACAAACAAGCCTAGAGCTTGATTTGAGAGTAGGTAAATTTGTTTGAGATTGTCCTCTGTCAATTTTTTTTTATTATTTTTTAATTCTTAGTACTCAAAACTATACTCAAGAGCATAAACTTATATAAATTTCAGTCAAGTTTACATCAGGTCATCTAACTTTGCTAGTTTGCAACATTTTAACCTGACTATTTGCTCTGATAGACCCGTAACTCCTTAACTCCTCAGTATGCACCAAGGATGTTAGAACGGCGCTTGTATAATATTCTACATCGCACTTCAACTATAAACTATAAGACCGTTAAGTGAAAATTTAACGTCTCACGGGAAATTAAATGTACAGAGTATTTTATTAACTAAATAACAATGTACAAAACATAGCTAAGTTTTATTTTTTACAAAACGATCTTTGCTATCTACTTATATTATTGCTTTAATGTAAATAGAAACAAGTTTATTTGTAACCAGTAACCTATAAAAGACCTCTTTCATTAAGCCAGTGAAAACGTTTTTTAAATGATCTGAATTATAATTCAACTCTGCCTTTCATTGGAAGCTCGGTAAGCTCGCTAATGGGCACAGTTTGTTTACAAAAAAAAACGTCTTAGTTCACAAAAGCGTTCCTTTACCTCACTTCTTGTAAACACCGTATAGCTATTCAAAAATAACATCACAAGATTTCCGGTTAAAGTACAAAATGGTATAGCAATTTATTTTCACTTATAACTTACTAACAATTGCTTAGTAATACTCTGTTTAGGAAAAGCGAACAGCATAAAAAACTTTTTAAAAATGCTGGTATTCGCAAACTAGAAGCTTACCTATTAAGAATTCCGATCGCCTCAATAATCTTGTTACAGACTTAGACAAGGGCGCTACTTACGGACGTAATATACCAAAATATATAGTGTGCCTTTGACCTAAAACTCTCTATCCAAACTTATCTCTGATGTAAAGGCGTGGGGCCTCACGAAGGAAATGAAACTACACCCTGTATAGATAGGATTCAATTTAAGTCGATGGCGTTTGTAAATAGTGTAGTTATACGGTAGTTTCAATGAGACGGTTTCGTTCGATATCGCAGATGCGATCTGGGTAGCCTCTTGTTCCTTACTCCGAGGCTATGTCTAAGAGATGAGCGACATTTCGGCTAAGCTAGTGACTGAACCGTCGGTAAGATTTGAAGGAAAATGGGATAGCATGATAAGATCTTGATGGCTAATGAAATTTCACCTTTTGCACGGATGATTTGCTTTACTGCTAGTAACTTACGTAAAAAGGTTTTTTGTATTTTGATATTGTTTTTCTTTAAAAAATGATTCACTGAATTTCGAGTACAGGGTTTTTATATACTTAGTTTTATTTATATTATTGATTTTTAACCATCTTCAAAAAAAGGAGGAGGTTGTACGTTCCACTGTGTATTTTTTTTTTAATCTATGTTCACCGATTACTCCGTCAATTATGGACCGGTTTTGAAATATTTTTTTTGGTTTGGTAGAGTATACTTCCGAGGTGGTCCCATTGTCATCAAATCTGAATCTAATCATGGGGTCAGTGAATTGAGGGAACTCCTCAAATGTTGTAGGTAAACATATAGCAATTTTAGTATTTTTAGTAACAAGTTAGCATTTGATTTGAAAGTATCACTTGGGGAGGTGGAACTGATGATGAAGACCACAGATGGCCATCGGAACTCCTCAACGGTACCTATTGCAAGGGTGGCGATAAGATATCTCTATTAAGATAGTTGAGCGACTACAACGAAGAATATTTACTTGTTGTAATAATAATATGACTATGACTTTCCGGCGGCGTTGCTTGCGGCGCGCTTGAAACTTAAAGTTTCATATCAACTCATAAGTGGGACTACGGAATAGCGTATTATGATCACTAAAAAGTATAAAATAAAAGTTTTATAAAACAAAAACCGCCTTCAAAAACTGTAGGCACCTACCTAATAGGTTTACTTTAATTGAAGTCGGCTTTTTTGTGAAAATATTGTGGGCGCCGACTTCAGTTGGAGTAAACCTATTGGTAGGTGCCTACAATTTAAAAAAAAGTATTTTTTTGCGTTTTTGAAGTTTTTTTTTTGTCTTTTTCAAAACTTATTTTTTATCAATTACAGAGTGTCCTGAAAATAATGGCCAACTAATAATTTCTTTCCTTCTTTTGAACATTATTACACATTCAAAATTAATTACTTAGCTAGTACTGCACTACACAGAGTAACGAACATAATATATGCTACTCTGACCAGATCCATTTTTTATTATTAAAAAAAAACTTGTAATTACCCGATTAGGCAGTTGTCATGGTAACATAAAACTTCTTGTTTCTGTACGAAGATCGATCTACTACATAATTAACAGCAAAAGTAAATGATACCTACATATTTAATTTCACTTTCTATTTTATCACTTGGTTGTACCAAATTTAATTTTAAATACATTGAATATTAAATTATCCTCAAAACTGTCAATTATTTTTGTTTTTATCACGTGACATCATTAAAAATCTAATTTATTTTGAACGGATGGTATTTGCCATCAATTTTCTAATTTTAGAGAATCTCTAAAAATAAAAACAGGATTTTTTAAATTTGATTTTACTTTTTCCTGAATGTTTACGAGATATCTTTTCCTATTGTATATTACTTGGACCCTTTTCATTGTTTTTTAAACTGTTTTCTCCAAAGGTGAACCAACATTCTCTTTCCTTTTGATGATGATATCCATCAAAAAATATTTGAACAAATTAATCTTTTTGTATGTAGTCAAGTTTCGATAGAAGTACCGATATTTGATGAAAAAGCTCAATGTTTTGAATTATATTAATGTGTTGAAGCTGTTAATATTAACTATATCCTCTTTTCTTTTCCTCATCTTCCTTTTTTACGATATGGTAGACTATAGTAGGAAACATTTAAGCATAAATGATAATTTGATTTTGACTTTATTAATGATTTTGCTTTTAAAAAGTAAACATGCTGTAGAATAGCTTTATACAGTGTGTGACATCCAAAAGAACATACATCGTAAGTAACAATAGCTTTACATGCTGTGCACATCTTTTCTAATGGAGAGTTATAAATATTTTTAATTTTCTCGATCAGCAATGTAATGCAAAAAGGCAATCGAGTCAGTTGTTAGTTTTGTTACCGATACATTGCGTGGCGAATTAGTTAGTATGAAAAGAAAAGTACACATTATGTTAACAATACACATGTTTTTATGTTAATTAGGTTGCATATTAACTGTTGTCAAAATATATGTACGTATGGATGTCACACACTGTATACTTTAGTGGTGGTGCAGAGTCCGTAACGACCGGATTGCTACCACCATCTTATCCATTAACCACCCGCCAAGCAACAGTGTTCGCATTTTTATGTACCGATGTGGGGATAAGACAACCGGTGGAATTACTAGCTTAGAGGCATTCCATGTAAGTACTCATGGTTGGCAACGCATTTGAGGTCTTAGGACTATAGTCTTGAGACTTACGGCTACGTTCATGCTAACTGCCATTGAAACATGTAGAAAGCAAATACGTACAATAGTTACAAGGAGGTACTTCATTCTTCGAGTCCTTAAGTTAACAATGCCCTGATTCGCTTGAGCTTTGAAAATAGATAAAATAAGTGGCTTGTGCAGCAGTCATTCAATAGCTATGGAGAGTTTCTCTCTTATTAAGAAATAATAAATAAATTATCACGGGACAATGTTACACAAATTGACCGGGTGCAGACCCACCGTACCCCTAAACCTTAACAATGACCCAAAATTTGTATCATAAATATGAGGTAGGTTTAGGTTTTGTTAGTTCTTCAGCAGGCCCGGAGGGCCAAACTACCCAGAAACAGGAGCTCTGCGATAGCAGAGCTCTGTCGACAACGTTAAATTCGATTCTAATAGTAATAATTGGTCAAAGTACCACCAGTGGTACGGCCGACGGGTACGGTGGTCTGGAAGGAATTGACCTAGTCCCAAACTAAGCTCTAGTCTTGTACTATGGATACTAGACAACGACAAACTTACTTACATTGAGAAATATATGCTTAAATACATAGAAAACATCCAAGACTCAGGAACAAATATGCATGCTCATCACACAAATATCTGGCCTTACTGGGATTTGAACCCGGGACCGCTAGCTTTGTAGGCAGGGTCACTACCAACTAGGGCAATGTGTCGTCTATTGTAAATGTCTTGATTTTTATTTACACGTATTCGTTATATACCTAATTGTTGCGCTTTGTCAGTAATAGATCGACTTGTAGTTTAAGAGAATAATAATTATTTAAGCATTAAGGATGATTTTATAGTGAATATTATCAATAAAAAATGATTACGCGCCCAGCGTTAATAAAACTGATAATAATTTGTTCCTCAGATCTTTTTAGCTAATCCTGCACATTTATTAAAATTGCCTTTATCATTTAGTAAATCCTAAAATTCTTAGAAAAATACAAATGAATACCTGTGTTCATAATATTGTGTTTAATTAAGTTATATTTATTTAAAATTTCTGCTTTGATTTTGAAAGTCTGGCAACTTCAAACTCTTTATTCAAAGGTAAGCTATCCCAAAATATTTACATTAACAACTTAATTAATATCCCTCTTTGACCTTTACACCAAAAACTTCGGCCGTTACATGTTCTAGTATTTAACACGTGACTTGTAACAAGTATAATTTTACCGTTATATTTAAATTAGCTAAAGAGACCGTCCTGTACAACGCTCGCCTTTAACCTATCGGCAACAAACAAACACCCACATCAGTTATTCTACCCTAGTTGAGTTAGGGCAGCCTAAGGCGAATTTAGTTTCTTAAGTTAGCCTAAACCTAGCTGAATCCTAAGCTAAGTCTAACCACCGGGGGCTTATAGTACCTGTGAGTTGGAGAACTCTCGTGTTGGTGAGGATTTGGAGTGAACAGCGGCTTTAACTAACGAACTTAGACCCGTCATTTTGTTACTGCTTAAGTACTCGCGCTTTAATATTTGACTAGGTAACTAATGGGCCTCATAAGAAAACTCAAGGTCACTAAAAGAGCGATGGGAAGAGCTATGCTGGGTGTCTCCTTGCGAGATCGAATCAGGAATGAGGAGATCCTCTGGAGAACTAAAGTAACTTACATAGCTCATCGAATTGCAAACCTTAGGTGGCAGTGGGCGGGGCACTGATGGCCGTTGAAGCGGGAAGGTTCTAGAGTGGCGACCGCGAACCAGTAGACGAAATGTCGGCAGACAGGTCTTCCACAAGGTGGACCGACGATCTGATAGGTCGCGGGAAACCGCTGGATGACAGCAGCATAGGTCCGGTCGTTTTTGAAAAACTTGGGGAAGGCCTTTGTCCAGCAGTGGACGTCTTCCGGCTGATAATGATGATGAGGTAACTAAAGTTATATGTAGTCTGTCAAGTTAGTTTTGCCGGCGGGGGTTGGCAAAACTACGTATGGCAATACAAGGTAAAAAAAGTATAATTTAATGTGTTTAGTCTGTTTTATGTTGTTTCGTTGTGTTTCCCCTGGCGCTAGTAATAACGTTTGTGTATGGGCTGCGTTCACTGTTACCGTAAAGGCCCATACACACGTAGTGGCTGAGGGGGCGCAACTATTCCAGTAAAAAAAAACATGCTTTCCTTTTTTGTGTATTTTTTTTTATTTTGTGTGTATTTTACACAAACACTCAGGTCACCTGATGTTAAGTAGAATCTGAGACCCATAGACATTTGAATTCACAAGACTATAATCCTAAGACCTCAAATGAGTTGCCAACCCTGTGGACTAAGATGGAATGCGTCTATGCTAGTAATTTCACCGGTTGTCGAATATTTTTATCCCAGAATATTTACGATGTGTGCGTAGTGTTTGAATTATTCCATTAAATTTAGTTTAGACACTAATCATTCACACCGCCTGAACTTCTCCAACAAATCCACTTCCTTAACCTAAAGAAACTTGCGAACATCATTACCCAAATGAGACTAAAGCATTTCTATTGACGAGTCCCCGGGAAAGAAAACAATGTAGTCCGAAGCACGATATTTTATGTCATTGTTCGCTCCCCGAACAATTTTTCATGTAATTGCATTTCGAGAGTTTCTGAATTGTGAGTCTTTATGCCAATGTTGAGGTCTTTGTTGGGCTGGAAATGGGAGTTATGTCGGTCAAAGTCAGGCACAGAGTGTAGAATCACTTTTTTGGAACGAAGTGTGCTCATTTTACAACTAAATAAAAAAAATGGTTTATTTTTATTTTACGACGTTTTATCGCTTTAACCAGCATTATACATTTGTTATTTGTGTCACTTTTCTTACACACGTAAAGAATTACGCCGAATTTTATTCTTTTAATTTCAATAATTTATTTGCTACAATTAAATAGCCACGTTAGGAGTGCACTTTAATATTATTCGGACAAATCGAATATTTCTGAGAAGAAACTCAAGCGGAAGGTAAAGATCAAATGAAATAAAATACATTCAGACTTACAATTGTTATTAATTAAGAGAATAACAACACAGGAAAAATATTATAAATATCGACTGAATAATTAAGTCTTGTCAATTTACTCGAAAGCTCATATTAGGGTCATACACACTCTTAAAAACAAAAGTTGTCTTTCCTGTGGTCAATAGTTAAGAGCTTGTGTATAATTTATGTCTTTATACTCATATGATAGGTCTAAACCAGTCCTGACGGCGTTTTTGCGGGAATGGGCTTAGCCAGAAAATTTGTCCTTAAAAACGTTAACTTTTGGTGTGTCCACAGGAGAGACGGTAACCTAAATCTGTGTATTCTGACCCATTAAATTTGGGCCTTTTTATACTCGACAAAACCATATTGCTATCTTCATGTCATCAATGTTATCATATTGTTTGCCATTACGATCAAGTAAATAAGAGTTATCATAACCCTTTTGCCGTGTGGTTGCCGGTTAGAATAGTGCCACTCCATGTCTTCCCGTGGATGTCGTAAGAGGCGACCAAGGGAATAAAGGCTTGTAGTTCTATTAGGCGATGGGCTTGCAACTTGTCACTGGTAAACGTCTAAGCCTGTTATCAAGAAGTCTTTTTACAGTTGTTGGTATTTATGTAGCTCTGCATACTCCACTCTGGGAATGAAGGCGTGATGTTATGTATGTGTGTAATAGCCCCTTTTACACTAATCATGTTTATCTCTTATAATTATTACTGAGTCACAATGCATACAATAAGTGTTAAAGAAATAAAAATAAACTAACTCAAGTATAATCGCAAATAAACAATGCCAGTTATGCATAAGCTCCATATTCCAATGCACAACCATTGCAAAAGAACATCTTCACAGAATTATATTAAAGACACAAAAGCAATACTACAATTAGTTTACTGGTTTATTCGGATAGTGTAGTATATAGGTTTTTTTATCTACATCTTTCGTTTTTATTTTCGTATCTGACATTTTGTTTACATCACGTCGTATATTTACTAAAAAGAAAGAAAAAACAAGTCGTTACAATTAAATGTTTTCTACTTTCTTGATGTTTTCAGTAGAAACCAAAACGAACTCCTAAAGACTTCTTCGTCATACTCGTTTATTGCTTTATGATCATAGAGCGGAATTCTTCATAGCAAAAATCAAACTGTCAGAGGGATTGACCTAACTGTTTTATCGACTTATCGACTTAAATAATCAACTTAAAAGATTATTCTGTAACATTTGACCTCTTTGATAAGCAACTTGCATCTCCATATTAAAGTAAATCATGTCAGCGTCACATAATTATGTCATTTATGTCACTTGAGTTTTCATGAGTGATTTCCGTGCCGTGTACTAAAATGGTTAATCCTAAAAGAAAAACAATAAAAAAATGGATACAGAAAGATTCTTCTCTTAGTTTCAAAGAAGATTCTTCCACAATATATTGCTCTAAATGTGACGTTCATTTACATCAGCTAAAGAAACATTGTGTTGAAAGTCATTTAGTAAGTAAAACTTATTCGTCACAATGCTCAAAAAGGACGAGTTCAGACACATTCTATATAGATTTAATCATATTTTTAGTTTCGTGCAATATTCCATGGAAAAAGACTAACAATCCACAGTTTATAACAAAATTCCAAAAATATATTTGTTGTTCCTGTACATCTAAATCACTTCCGGATGGATCATTGCTGAGAAAAGTATACTTAGATATAGTTTACCAACGCTCATTCAAACAAATTTGTCCATCCGTACCATTGCCTCCAAAACCTATTATAACTAGGTGGGCACATGGCTTAATGCAGCTATATATTATGCAGAAAATTTGGAATGTATTACAGAAGTAATTTCAAACTTAAATTCAAAAGAGTCGGCTGCAATAAGAGAAGCTGAAAAGAGTACTTAAGCACAATAATTTGAGAAATGATCTGTTGTACATAAAATAAAGTTATGGCATTTTACGTGACGCAATAATCAAATTACAAACATCCTGTTTATCCTTATTAGACTCTCTTCTAATACTTGACCAGGTGAAAAGTATTCTAAATTGGTGTGGATCTTAGACAGTGCAAATAAAACTTGAAAAGTACTAGATAGAATTCCGGACTACGACATGATACGCAAATATGCTGATTTTATAGAAAAAAGTGATTACAGCCAAAACACCGTTATCGAGTACTACAAATATGCTCCTGTTACTTCAACTGAGGTAGAACGCTCGTTTTCATCTTATAAATGGATCTACAATGAAAAAAGGAGTAATTTGAAAGGTGACAATGTTGAAAAAATAATGACTATTTTCTTTTACTACAGGGAAGATGAAGAAAACATATTTAGTAGAGATTTAGATTTCGACTTTGTTATTTTGAATGAAGATTAGTTACCTACTCTTAGCAATATTTGTTTTTAATTTTTAATGATAAGTTTCAAATAGAAAATTTTAAAAAAAGTATTTTCTGTTTTATTCTTTACTATTATACTAAAATACAGTGGCGGTCAGCTAATTAGGGACACCGTTAATTTGTTTGTATGTATATCCAAAAGCCTGATTTCATTACTTTAACTTTGTTTCGTTAAGTGACAAATATTTATCGATAAGTCGATAAAACAGTTAGGTCAATCCCTCTGACAGTTTGATTTTTGCTATGAAGAATTCCGCTCTTTGTTTATGATGTACAGTCAAGGTTATAAATATGTGTACACTTTAGTACCTTGTCTATTTAACGTTATGTTTAAACTGCCATATGAAATTGTCACAGCGATTAAAGTGACAAGGTACTAAAGTGTATACATATTTATGACCTTGACTGTACATGAAGTAACACATAACATGCAGTAACTTGCAAAATATATGTAAGCCACCACGCCTTTTCTTAACTGCGTTTTTGGCGCCCTTCCTAGCCAACCACACCCATGTCTTCTCACTAATTGCGCGTGTTTAATTGCTCATGTGTAATCAAAACGATGAATAATTTAAAAAAGAAAAACCCTTTTTTAAATCATGTGACCTTGTTAAAAACCATACTGTACTCGTATCTATTTTGGCACTGTAATTTAAAACCCTTTGCTTTAATACGTAACACGATAGGGTTTGAAGGTTTTATTATAAGACTCATACGATTTAGCTTTTGGTCTCGCATTTTTGTGTTTTTAAAAGTATCCAGTAACAGTCGGTGCGCTTAGGGGAATACTTTAATCAGTAATCAGTATCTTTATTGCTTTCATTGGTAAATACAAGATGGTACATTATATAATGTACTATATATGTTCAACTATGAACTACAATATAACTAAAACTAACTTTTAGGTAATTTACAACCGCTTAAGTACCAATTTCACCATACAATATTAAATTGAATCCATGTTAATCGACTGTTTGTTCATACATTTTGACAACCTGTTAACGCTCTAATCGTCTGTTTAGTGGTTAATATCGTATGGTGAAATTGGTACTAAGGCTATCTCTTAATTCTTATATATAGGTATACAAAATAGAACGAATAAAAAAGTCAAATATGTGTTTCAATCAAACAATATAGATTTTAGTCCAAAAAAAACAAGCATCTGACAGGTGAATGCGGGTGAAGAATTATAAAATGAACAGGACATGGTTGTTTCTTTTCGTCCCAAATGCAGCAGGACACTCAGTCCAATTCTTGGGGGGTGATTCTCTAAAGACAGCGCTGCGTCTAACGCAAAGATGAACGTAAAGTTCCGCTGGGCGACCGTGCTCTGCTGCTAAATTGTGTTTTGTACACTCCAACGGGACTACTTAAACTTGCAGGATAAACGTTCACCTTTGCGTTCGACGCCGCGCTGTGTTAAAAGAATCCTCCCCTGGGCAAAAAGCCTCTCCCCTAAATCTCCCAGAGTATGATGTTTCTTCCGGATTACGAAATATGAGTAGGTACATTGTAAAAATGTAACATATCCCAATTCCTTATCATTTTGTCACCTTTTAGTCTTTTGCCGCGTTTTTTACTGTACCTGTAACGTTGTCTTTACAACACTTTTGTAACCCTTTTCAGCATTGCGGTTGCCTGGCCGCATGTTGTCAACTCCCAAGCTCAAATTTACCCCCATTAAATGTTGCTCATTTATTCACGTAATAACGTGAAGCAGCCATCATAATCTGTGCTCAAAGCGAAGGCAACAGAAAAGAAACGTTTCTTAGAGGCAATTTCCATTTTGAGGGGGTAAAATTTCCCTTTACCCTCATTATAACAAACGCAATTACGTCACCAGCAATTAACTCACTATTTGTTAATTAACATTTATTTTTCTTTGTTAATTGTCATTTTAAAGCACAATGCCTCTATCTGTTAATTGTAATTAGTTAGAAAAGCTTTTTCTATGTTTGCCTCGTCTTTGTAATATTTTATTCAATTAGATTTCACGGAAGATTTTTTCCCTAAATACTCGTAAGTGTTATGGCAAGACTAAAGATTAGGAACATTGTTTAGTTAAAAACTTTTTCTCATAATTTTTAAAACAAAAGTCAATGTTACGAGGCTAAAAAATATCAGACGCAAAAGTTCACTTAGAGAGTAGGTCTTAGAATATTTCATTTTACTGAAACTATCCTGGACTTACAAAATATTCGTGCACACAAATACTTTCTGCTACCGGGGTTTTAATGCTTGTTTCATAGGTCGGCCATCTTTCGAACTTCAACCGTCTGTTATACTTCTTATTACCGTTTCACCATTATTGGCGATAGGAACAAGAACGGACAAATTTGTTGCTTGGTTCAGCATTTTGGTTCAACATTATTAACCAATGGTTAAAAATTGGGTGAAAAAGTAATAAAAGTGCGATGGGAAATTGAGACGATTGAATGGCCGAGGCTATGAGACTGTGTAAACTATTAACAGCGTCACCGCTGGTGCCGCGACCAGGATAATACCTCCCCTTAATTTCTAATAATGCCAGAGTGTTCTCAAGAGATAAACAGTAAGTCAGTTGAAAAACCCGCAATATTGGATCACATGGTAATAAGAAGTGCGACGGGAGGTGAACCTGCTTGATAATGTCCATGGTTGCTTGACTATGTGAATTATTAACCGCATCAAAAATGGTGCCACGTCCAGGATTAGCACTAACACTCAAAGTTTAATAATGCCAGTCAGCCTAGATCTAGAAAATGTAAGGATTGGACGGTTGCTTCGAGCAATTATGTCAATTCTATACATTTTTGACAGTTTTCGAAAAACTTTTACGTTAGGGTCATGCTTTGCTCTAGGGCCCCAGTGTTAAGTCGAAAACTGAACAATATGTAAGTTGTAAAAGCCGCAGTATGGTAGCGTTACGTAACAACGTGTGAGACGATACGCGGCGATACTTGACTCAGTTTGCCGTAACGACCGCGCCGCGGATGGCTCTTATGTCGAACGGGCCGGAATCGGCCGCCATACAAAGCTTTTACCCAGTTAAACAAACGCAAAATTTCTCTATGCTAACATCTGTCACTTTAATATTATTCACCAAGGTACAAAGACAGCATTCAATTTCAGGTAACTTTACTTTTTATGGATATTTTGTGCAAATAGATAATAAGCGGATACGCTGTAAATGATTACCTTTTTTTATTTTGGGGTTTATTAGGTTATTTTTTTAAGAATTTAATTTTTACTACTCTTCCTTAGTGTGACATGGACGCATACGTCTCTTTTTTGTAAATTCTCATATCATATGATAGTAATAAACGTAAAAGCTGTAAATGGTTACCTATCACTACATAGTATAAAACAAAGTCGCTTTTTCTGTCCCTATATCCCTCTATGTATGCTTAAATCTTTAAAACTACGCCACGTTTTTGGATGCGGTTTTTTTTAATAGATAGAGTGATTGAAGAGGAAGGTTTATATGTATAATACTTTAATCCGGAGCGGAGCGAGGGCGGGTCGCTAGTTTTTTTATAGACATAAAAGGCAAACGATCAGACGGACCTGATGGTGGGCAGTTACCGTCGCCCATAAACATCAGCAATGCAAGGGGCACACCCAAGTCGTTGCCTTTCAGTGAATACTTTTTTTAAGCCGTGCCTAAAGGAGGACATGTCGTGAACGGAAGTTCATTCCATAGTTTCAAAGTATGACGGAGCAAGCACCTTATTTCGAGGGTTTTACTACTCTTCCTTAGTGTGACGAGGAGGCTTACGTCTCCTTTTTGTCAATTCTGTAACAAAACGTTTAAGAATGTTTTTTAATACCTGAATTAGTTTTTTAGTTATAGTAGAACTTTGTACAAGGTCGGTCCGGATCGCTACCACCATCTTATCCTTTAACCTAGTTCCAAGCAGCGAATACGCATTGTTGTTCCGGTGTTGGGATGAGATAACCGGTGAAATTACTAGCATAGAGATATTCTATCTTTGTCCTCAGATTTAGCAACGCATTTGCAGTCTTAGAATTGCAACGTTAAAATTGTAATCTTGAGAATGCAAACGTCACAGATCCCACTTACCATCAGGTGTGCTCGTTCATCTTCTCAAGCCATCAACTAAAATTATATGTATAAGTATACTCGTACTTGTCGGTTATAAATAAATATCATGCCATCACTACATAGTATAAAACAAAGTCGCTTCCCACTGTCTGTCCCTATGTTTGCTTAGAACTTTAAAACTACGCAATGGGTTTTGATGCGCAACAGTCAGCCGCAAACATATACACAGATTTTTTTTAATTACACATACATAACGACACGCCTTCATTCCCAGTGAGGGGTAGGCAGAGCTACAGAATACCAACAACTCTAAACTTGTTGATAATTCTGTAACCACGCTTTGCACAATCAAGCTAAGCTGTTTATCAGAGTATTAGACTAGTGACAGGTAGCAAGCTCATCGCCTAAAAGTACTACAAGCCCTTATTCTCTTAGTCGCCTCTTACGACATCCACAAGAAGACTTGGAGTGGCACTATTTTAAGCCGGTAACCACACCGTTAAATTATTTATTTAAAAAAACTTTGTGTGAGCAGCCGACAACCAGCGTTAAAAATGCATGCAAACGAGTCGACTCCTAGCAGATAGGGTGTTTGGTATTAAATAATAGACCAGAGGGCGTAATGATGTGGGTAATCGGTTCTAGGGTTGGAGGGAGCGTTAGGGTTGTACCGTTAATTACTACTAGAGTGGTGTTCAGCGGTTTTGGTTTCAGGTAACCCTGTCGCAGAGGTGATTTAATTGTTGTTTAGTTCTGTTGTAGGTGTTTAGAGGTTTTTGCGTGATAGGGTAGTGAGAAAATTATTTTGGATAAGTTTTTAACGCGATTTAGATAGAAGGCGTTTATCGCAATTCCCTTTTAAACTGACCATTTAAAACGTAGTTTTAATCCGTCTCGGGGTTAACTACATTTTACGTTCAGGCATTGAGCTATTGAAAACAAGTACAAATTTCGGTAAAGAATGCAAATTATTGTATATGTGCACTTCATGAATTATTTTGCGTTATTGTGTAATTTAAAATTTAAAACGAGGATCTGAATTGACACACCAGGACGCCAAATCAGGTATTAAAGTGGATCATAGACGTGCAAACCAAGCCTTCGCATTTATCATTTCCACCATAATAAAACTATTTGACCTCATACAATATAATTCATCGGAGTAGGCACTTTTACGACGTCAACTTATCCGTCCATACGTCCTTCTTCTTCTACACAACAAAAGAGATGTTCAGGAGTGAATGCGTTGTTTAATCAAAATTCTCTCACAACTGCACTTCATTAGAAACTTAAACAATTAAATAAAACGAAACTACGAGCTTACATGTGAGACAACGGGACCGGCTTCACTGTGCCGGCACCAGTGACCCACAATGTTATTTTAGAGAGGATTGTGAGCTTAACATGTTTTTTGGGGTCCGTAGTCAAACTAGGAACCCTTATAGTTTCGCCATGTCCGTCCGTCCGCAGCCTAGTACAGAGACTATTAGTACTAGAAAGCTGCAATTTGGCATGAATTATGCATATTAGTCCAAAGTGGTAACAATAAAAAGTAAAAACATATTTTTTTTAGTGTATCCCCTACACGTAACGTTGGGATGTATTTTTTTTCTCGTCTACCCTATAGTGTGAGGTGTCGTTGGATAGTTCTTTAAAAATATTATGGGTTTGTGAAAACATATTTTTTAATCAAGTAATTAATTTTATTTAGCCTCAAGTGTGCCCCCCCCCCCCCCTCCAACAGCCAAAACAACAAATACTAAAAATCTGCAAAAAAAACTGAAATGAAAGAGCATAACAACCAGTTTTAAAGGAAAACTATCACGACATCATTGGTTCTTGAGAGACAGGCGATTAAAGTGTTTATACCTACTAAAATCATCTGCGACGGCACCAATTGATTTATATAGAAAATTAGTTATTACTTGTTGATTTTTATGTTTGTAGTACTTAACGGCTTCGGAACCCTACACTGAGCATGGTCCGACATGCTCTTGTCCGGTTTTTTTTCTTTACGATCGAAATCCTTATTTGTGTATCGCAGAGTTTTTAATAAAGACTACAAAAGCCACAAAGGCTTATGTGTAGTCCGTGACCTCGGAGCATAACATAGTGAGAATGTTGTGCATGGCATGAAATGTTGTTCTACGTTTTATTGATTTGGGGTTGGAAAGATTCATTTAAAACTTAAGCTAACATGTAATGGTATGTTCTCAAACCATATACTCGTACCTACATTTCTACATGAAGGAAGTACTAACTTGGCCGTGTTGGTTATGAATACAGAATGCGATAAAGCTTTTCTACCCTTAAACGTATTCCATACGATCACGCATTCATTCCCAGAGTGGGGTAGGCAGAGCTACAGAAATACCAGCAACTCTAAAAAAGTGTATTAGTGACAGGTGGCAAGCCCATTGCCTAACAGTGCTACAAGCCCTTATTCCCTTAGTCGCCTGTTACGACATCCACGGGAAGACATGGAGTGGCACTATTCTAGCTTCTTCTGCGGAAACCACACGGAAAATTATTTTTTATTTGTGGTATATATTTTGAAAATAAGCTCTCTACGTTTTCTTTCCAAGAAAATATTTCATGAAAAGAGACAAAGGGGGAAAACGTTATCGCCCGGAGCTTTATTTGTATGGAACATTTTTGACAGCTAGACGATTTAAGCGTCGTTGGATCGCAATCCTCTTTGGACTCGTCGAATACACTGATGAACCCATAGAATTAGTACAAGCATAGATACCGGGCTATAAAATTAACAAAACATGATGTGGACCTTTTTAGGGTTCCGTTTCCGAAGGGTGTCAAACGGGACCCTATTAGTAAGCTTGCGCTATCTGTCCGTCCGTCCGTCCTAGCTTAAAAGAGCTGTATCTTTTGAACCGTAAGAGATTACAGATTGTTTTTCCAGGATATGTTTTAATGAACTCCAGAAATTAAACTGAAACTCACAACGTTTATTTGTCAAAAACACGCAACACTAATCAGAAAATTTGTCAGAAAAAATCAATCAACGAGATATTGATTTTACCTATTACAAGTAGCGAAATTGAAGATTGAGACGTTGCGCTGAATGGCAAATTTATGTGTTTTATCGAAAATCTGTCGTAGTCAATAAATAAAGAAAAAAATATACATAAATAAGGGAATAAGGGCTAGTAGTACTGTAAGGCGATGGGCTGTCAACCTGTCACTAATACACTAGTAAACTTCTAGGTTACAGAATTAAAAACAAGTCTTTTTAGAGTTGTTGGTACTTCTGTAGCTCAGCCTACCCCACTCTGGTAATGAAGGCGCGATGTTATGTATGTATGTATGTATGTACAAAAATACATAAAGTTTAAAATCAAAGGGGTCCCCATACAAGAATCGTTTTTTTAACGTATTTTTTTATGTTGTATCGTTAAAAATGGTAAAACATACAGGGGTAAAATTTGGTATGGTTATAGTAAAAACAACAAATACTAAAAAATGGTGAAGTATGAGACGGGCTCGCGCTGATTCCATTTATTTATTTAATCTTTATTACACAAAAGAATACACATAGTATACAAAAGGCGAACTTAATGCCGTAAGGCATTCTCTACCAGTTGTCCGTTGGGCAAAGCAGAGATTGTAGTGACGGTGCAACATTATATTGCGTTATATTGCGCTAATAAAATAATATCACAAACATATATGTGTAATTAATGTATAATATATAATATTATGAGGATAAACAAAAAATATTTCAGATAAAGTAACCATAATAATCAAGAAATCAAATTCAAAATGGAATCCAATAAAATCCACTGTGCGGCTATAATTCTAAGAGAAGTCCATTCTCAGAGTCGACGTTGAATTTAACGTTGTGACCATGACGGATGAAGGAGAAAAGGGAACTTAGTTTTAGTTTCATTTCTTAAGATACACGTTATTCTAAAAAGAGTGAAGGATAGTTTCTGGTGGTTAGTTCATTTTGTACTCCGGATCTATACAATAGGCAAAATAGTCAAAATCAGATGGTTCGTCCATACAATATTAGCCTTATTGTATGGACGAACAATCTTATTTTGACTAGCAATTTTTCAAAGCACGTTGTTTCTGATATTGTGGCCTTAATGAAATCGGAGACAAGTTGACTTCGCTCGTAATAAAAAAGGGTATAAGTTCATCATGTATACATAGAGCTTATACCTCTTTTCACTTGATCTTCGATACACTTGCATCCTTTTCCACTAGGACCACTGTGGAAGACAATCTCACTATCACGTCACACTAATCACAACACGTATCGTTCTAGAAAACAAGTGACGTATACTTTCATTTCGTAGCACGATTCGTGCTTCACCCTTGATTGTGTGTGAGTAAATGTTTGTTACTCGTTGACCCTAAAATGGCTCCAAATTTGAAATGAAGGTAGTTAATACCCTAAATTTACACATTGACTACCTGTTATTCGAAGTGAAACAGCGACCCACTGCGATTTAGCGAAGAACCGACTATCACTGTATTACCTAAGACATTTCACAGCCAAAATAATGTCGCATTTCAGAATGTCCAGTAATCCACAGATACGCTGTCCACAGCGGAGTGACTGCACACAAAGGCAGACAACAAAGCCGCTGTGAATCACAAAAGAACTCGCTGTCTTTGAGCCGTCTGTGCTCGATGGTGTCGACAAATGAACGTCAGTCGACAGGTTTTGAGTGCGATTGAGCTGAATGCGTGCAGTTTTTGAGTGCAGCGATGAATGCGGTGTGGGTTCAACTCAATAGCGTGAATAGTCGCCTGCCTGGAATGATTCATTCATATTTGAAAAATAGTGTATTATTTTTGAAATGTGAAAAGGAACAGCCGACGGTGGCATGGTTCCGACTAACTGTAATAAAAGCACGTTTGAAGCGTACTACTAAACTTACATAACTAGAAAATGTACTTTACGAGTATATTGAATGTAATATCATAATGTCATAAATCAATAAATCGTTAGGCATAAAATAATGATTGTTGTGTTCTTCACCCGTGTGATTGCCGGGTTAGAATAGTGCCACTCCATGTCTTCCCGTGGATGGCGTAAGAGGTGACTAAGGGAATAAGGGCTTGTAGTACTATTAGGCGATGGGCTTGCAACCGGTCACTAAGTAATACACTGGTAAACAGCTTAGCCTGATTGTGCAAAATGTGGTTACAGAACTATTAACAAGTTTAGAGTTGTTGGTATTATGTAGCTCTGCGTACGCCTCACTGGGAATGAAGACGTGACGTTATATGTATAATTATGTATGTTAAGAATCGTTTTATAAAGTTTTGCCTATTTTTAGGCGTTTTCAGGATTCCTTATGGGCCTTTGAAGTACATTTCAGTATATGGCAATTTTTGCACTAAAAGTAAAAGAAATACCACGATTAAAAAAGAGACTGCAATACGTGAAACATTAAAGACCCGTGAACCAAGGACATCACGATTGTAAACAAGGTCAATCAGGGTCAAGGTCAAATACTTCGCTATTGTAAACAAGGTCAATATGATCATGAATCGTTAAATTGTTAATGGTTTGTTTATTTTCAGTAGATATTGTGACAGAAAAAAAATATTATGTAGGTTTTCCTATAATTCCTATCCGATCAGGAAAAGTAGGCCTTTACAGAGAAATATTTATTACAATATTAGGAAATTAAAAGCTTTAACCTTAAAGGCTACCCTAATTAGTAGTGACCCTGCCCACGAAGCGAGCGGTCCCAGTTTCGATCCACGGTCAGGGCAAATATTCGTGTGTGATGTGATGACCGAAGTATTTGTTTTTCAGTCTTACATATTTTCTATGTGTCTTTTTAAGTATTTATACATACCTACATTAAATCACGCCTGTTTCCCAGAGGGGTAGGCAGAGATCACTGTATTTATTTTCTATAAAAGAACGTTTATCGTTGCCTAGTAGCTATAGAACAAGCTTATAGTTAGGCATTAGGTTAATTTGTATGAGACTATCCCCCATAATTTATATAAAATATTGCGGTAACGTCTTGCACAAACACCTGCAAAAAATTATCTAAAATTAGGCTCAAAAATACGTGACACGACTCTTTCACTAGAGGAATAGGGGAGTTAAAGGGAGAGCAATAGAGAAATTCAGAATGTCGGATTTCAAAGTAGAGCCCCTAATGCAGCTTTAATCCACTATCATCCCACTACACCACAAATAAGGAGATTTTTGTGAGTGGAAATTTTAATCTTATAGCGACGAAATAAAGTTCAATTATCTTTGCTCTTAAATGCCATTTTTTATTTTGGCCAAATAAAAATGAACTTTATGCACACCGATATAAAGTTTTGACTAAATTGAGTATGTACCTCTTACAGCACATCGGGTCTCGCGAGGCTATACAAGAATTACCCTCTTATTTATAAACGCATACCGTAAACTCGGGTTACTTTAGTCCTAGGGGGTAACATTGCCCACCCTTAAAACTATAAGTATTTTAGTGGTAATCATCTTCAATTGGGTAAATATTTTTAGAACCATAGAAGTAGCTTAGTGCTGATGTATCATTTAACAAAATAATTAAATATTAAAGATAGTTTTTGGGGTGGGCAATGTTACCCCCTAGGGCTAAAAAAACCAGAGTTTACGGTAACTAAAGTGTGCTTAAAATACGCTTTGGCCTTATTTAACATAGCGAAATTTAAACTTGACAATGAAAATATTCATCAGATATTGCATAACTAACAAAACACACCATATTTATACTGAAACACTAATAAGTATTTCAGTAAGGCGGTCTTGTTTCCGACGTAGTCTAGTAGCGTAATTATTTCTGACGACGCGACAGGTTTGAAGGCATCCAGCGACCAGTCTAGACATCATTAAATATATTTATGTTAAAAGCCTTTGGGTAAGGCAATACCCTCACAATTCTCAGATTAAGTAGCCAATAGGGAAATGGATAATTATTTTTCTTACGCTTTCTGGAAAGCTATGTTAATTGTATACGTAAAACATTTGTCGTGTTATTTTTTCAGACCCCTGCAAAAACACTCTATACAAAATCGACTACAGAAATGACGTCACAGCTCTGACGTGTAAATCCAATACACTGTGTCTAGAAATCGACGGCCGCAACGTACAGTATCGAAACTACAAAATCAGTTATTGACAGGAGGGCAATTTAAAGTCAAATTTTGACATAGAATAATGGTTTTTAAAATAATCATGAAATAGTTGCTACCAGGTTATATGGTTATAATAGACGTTTTTCCTTACTGAAGCACCACTGTACTATTTATTATGGTTTGCTAGATATTTCAGATTCAATGATGTATGTGGTTCAATAAAACTGTTTTTTTATCGAATATGGGACATTCGATAGTCTTCTACGCTTAGAAAAAATTAACAGTTATTGAATGTGGTAGTTTCGATTTTGTTATTAGACATTTACTTAGAATTATACTTTTTTTTTATCGAAAATAGCAGATTCGATAGTATTCTACGCTTAGAAAAATTGAACAAATATTGAATGTGGTAGTTTCGATCTTATTATTAGACATTTACTTGGAATTATACAATTATTTTTATTGGAAGTAGCAGATTCGATAGTCTTCTAGGTTGAGCAAAGATGAAATAAATAATAAACCTGGTACTTTCGATATTAATCTACGGATATTACTTGTTTATAATGGTAAACAAGATTTCTTTCACTTGACTTTGACTTTCAATATAGAGCACCCTAATAAAATTTAACATAGAGATTTATCTGAAAGGTAGGATTAGATGAAACACAATTTGTTTGTAAGTATTTAATAACAAATCAACTCTTATGCTTAATATTTTGAGATCATGTAGTCATTCGTAATTATGAGATCGAATAGTCCCTAAAAATATTTAAACTTGGAATAAAGAAATAATTAAATGGCACTACAAAGTAATAACAATCTTAACATTCAGTCTTGTTAATAAAAAAAATTGTAGCAAAGTTCCACTTAGCACTTTAATTACAACCACTAAATAAAAAAAAAACAAAAAATGGTACTTAGTCAAAATAATTATGTAAAAAATACTATAAAATGAGAAAAAATCAGATCTGGTCCTTTAATAATTATACTCGATCATCATTGTCGCTTTCTGATACAATGACAGAACTTTCATTTTGAGTTGTCATTCGTAATTATGAGATCGAATAGTAACTAAAAATAGTTAAAATTGGAATAAAAAACAAATTAAATGGCACTACAAAGTGATAACAATCATAACATTCACAATTGTTAATTAAAAAAAAATGTAGCAAAGTTCCACTTAGCACTTTAGTTACAACTACTAAAAAACAAAAAAAAAATGTACTTAGTCATACTAATTATGTAAAAATACTATAAAATGAGAAAAAATCAGATCTGGTCCTTTAATAATTTTACTCAATCATCATCGTCGCTTTCTGATACAATGACAGAACTTTCATTTTGAGTTGTGTTAAGATTTTAAAAAAAGTTATGGTATTGTTTCGGGATATGGCCTGCTTCACAAAGCGACATCAAATCTTTATACTTGGCGTGAGGAATAGGCAAATTATCAGAGTATAGTATGTTCAATTCACAATTTTGATTGGTCACAATAGTTTTTCTGTTGCGTCGTGTTAGAACTAAGGTATTTAATGTGAGATAATCTGACTCGAAATCATATTTATAAAAAATAACATTAGGTTCCGATTTCTTCACACAGATCTCTTTAATGTTATTCCACTTCACATCTTGATTTAAAGTGTTCTTCTTGAAATTTCTGCTTTGTAATAACTCTTTCAAATTATACAGGCTATCTTGGGACACCTCTATGACATTGTATGGTTTATCATTTGTTTTTGCCCAGCGAACCAAAGCGTACCATTGATCTGGTGTATAAATTATTTTGCCTTTTACAGATCTCTCAATCAGAGCATGTACACTGTCTGCTTCTTGTTGCGTATGTCCCGACTCGAGAAACCTATGTCTGATATCAACATTGTATTTGTTGCTGGCATACATGTAAAGACTGTATATTACTCTGTTGCGATTTTGCCCGGAGCAATTGTCCGACCAAAACCTTATATCCGTTGCACCACTGGACTTCTTTTTTTCAATAAAATTTAATAGGCAACTTCCAACCTCATTCGCCCCTCGTTTTGCTACGTTTTCCGGCCATAAATAACAATAAGCTTCTTTAATACCGCAATCAAATACAGTGAAATTCATAAGTGACAGTTTTCGTTTATAATAAAAGAGTGAAACTTCGCCAGAAGGACAATTAAGCACTTTTTGGAAATCGTAAGTTGCACACACGACTGTTGGGGTATCTTCTTTATCTTGTGCCTTGTAAATTCGTGCGGTTTCCTTATTTGAAATATGAGTATCATGAACAGATATTTGATCTGCTGTAGGAGTTTCCAAGTTGGTAAATGCATGGCATTTATTGCACAAGTCTTTTTTTGGGGTGAAGAATGCAATATTCATGTGGTCGTTTATTATATTTCGATATTGTCGTTCAGTTTCTGCAGTATTATTATACGAGTTCAGTTCTGGCCAATCCTTGTACATTAAGAACATTTTATTGAAACTTAATGAGTTATCTAAATACAATTTACTGCTACTTTTCCTCGTGTAATGAGATTCAACAGGTTGAAAAGATTTAACGTGATCGCAAACACTTCGAATCATTTCTTCATCTATCTTTTTGGCGTGATTTTGGTGTTTTCCTCTGTTGTCATTACCCGTAATGCCACAAAGGTCCAACTTTTCATGTGCAGTTCTAATTGTTTGATCTGTTATAGATAGAGTGCCGCAAAACATCTTTAAACAAATTTGCCGAGTTTCATAAGTATCGTTTGTAGGGAGTGGTAAGTAGTATTTGGTCGTAAATTTTCGTCTAGATGGACCTTCCGTTGTCATTCTTTTCTTTTGGTGTCTTTTAGTAAATTTATTTATGTACATCCATTGCTTAGTGTGATCAGCTAATTGCCAGAACTCATCGAAAATGTTTTTTCGAATGTCTTCTGTGAAATACTCAGAGCATTTTAGTTTGCAAGTTGCAGGGCACGCTTGTTTCATATTTTTAGCTGGTACAGTCTTACCTCTTTTGGAAACATACTGGTTTCCTGAATTCGTAAGTAATTTCCTACGATTGTCTGCCCATTGGTTGACATGCCGTTTCCTTTTGCGACCAGGGTCAGACTTGTATGTTGCTTTGCGTTTAAGGGTGATAGAGGTATCCGGAGTAACAGGGTTTTCAATTTCAGGAATAGAAATAAGTGAATTTACACTTGGGACGTTTTCCAGGTCTCGAGAAATATTTGGCGGAGAATCAATGTGAAAATCTTGGTCGGGTAATGAAGCAGGCATAGAAGTAAGTGAATTTACACTTGGGACGTTTTCCAGGTCTCGAGAAATATTTGGCGGAGAATCAATGTGAAAATCTTGGTCGGGTAATGAAGCAGGCATAGAAGTAAGTGAATTTACACTTGCGACGTTTTCCAGGTCTGGAGTAATATTTGGCGGAGAATCAATGTGAAAATCTTGGTCGGGTAATGAAGCAGGCATAGAAATAAGTGAACTTACACTTGGGACGTTTTCCAGGTCTCGAGTAATATTTGGCGGAGAATCAATGTGAATATTTTGGTTGGGTAATGATGCAGGCATTGGCATAATATAATCTTCTTTATTTACTGTATGTACAGGATCTTCTATAAGCGGTGTTTCAGTGTAAAAATCATGTACAGAGGGCGATGGCATAGGTGTACCTTCTTCACTGCCCAGTATAACGTTGTGAGAATCATTTACCAAACAGTCACTAGTTGTTCCATCACCTGATTCTGTTCGTTTAGCTGGAAAAGCATTGTCATAAATATCTTGTAAAAAATCCCATTCTTCCTCAGTGCACTCATTATAAGGAACAGGGGATTCTGAAACATGAAAAAACATATATTTACATGTTTATTTTACTATCCTAAATAAATTAAAAATTAAAGACAACATCGAATCTCTCAACCAACTTTAAATACAGCATAGAAAAAAATCGTAACCGGCAGATTCGATAAGTCTTGGTAATAGTAAAACATCGAAACTGCCACATTCGACAGTTCTCAAACTGCCCACGTACTCAAATCCAGACGTACATTATCGAAAGTAGCACTTTCGATAGTTTTACCCGACTGACCTTCAATTTAGACACGTGCAGTAAGAAAAATCACAACTATGATTAATTTCTACAAAATAAATATTAGCAATGTCTTTTGCCAGCAATATAGAACACAATAAAATTAATATTTAGTATTAAAGCGGATTATAAATACGTACCAAGACGATTGTCATTGTTGTCGGGCGAAGTAATTTCACTAGACTGGTCACTTTTTTTTACCAAATTTACTAAACGTCTACCGCGGGTATTCATTATTAATACAAATCAAAGAATCGGATAAACAAAAACATAAAAAAACGTAAATAATTTATAACCTAAGACGGCACGTCCTCACTCGCTCACATTGCGACGAACACTGACGATGCGGGCAGTTGCGGTGTCTGTACGCTCGCGGCTGTCAGCGAACACCATCGAATTTAGCACATTCGATCATGTTAAGTTCTTGAAATATGAAGTGTCGATGTTATTCGATTCAAAACTTTTTTTTGAGCGGGAATTTTTGCAAAAAACTTTATTTTTCTAATAGCTCATTTAATTCGCTTTCAAATACCACAATAAAAAAAAAACCTCAATTTTGCAGCTTCGATACTGTACGTTGCGGCCATCGAAATAAGCGATTCGAGTAATTGATACTTTTTAGTTTTTTTATTTTTAATTTTAACGAGTTTTAGACACATGTGGCCTTTTAAACTTTAGTGTGAGATATAATTAGATGAGCATATCTCAAAATTCTTGCCACATTATTGTCCCAAAATATTTGTATGAAAAGTTCCTTTTACGTTACCAAAAACCTATGAATATCGGTAACACAAAAGGAACTTTCCATGCAAATGTTTTGGGACACACTAGAATAGTATTCAATTATTGCATAGTTTGATGTTCTCTGCCTACCTGGCAATTTTTGTGAAATCTGAAGATGACTCAAAGTGGTGTTTTTTTTGCGAAATGCTTAGATAGATATTTAGACTGGCTATCCTTCCATCTATTTTTCATTACTTTACTGCTGCAATTTTGAGAGGCTTAAACCAAAACGTGTATTGTCACAACTATGACGTCACAGCTGTTGTAGCATGTTGTGTATACGGACCTTATAAATAAAATTTTATTTGTTTCAGAAATTACTATAGTGTGTGGCCCTGAACCGGGGATAATATTATAAACAGAGGCTCTATAGGTAACCGGCAATTCAGTCATCATGGTCCCACTGAATTAAAATCAAAACTTAACTTAACTTTTATTTTTATTTTTGCTGTTCAATAAAGAGTATTTCTTTTGTATTGTATTGTAACTTTTGGGTTTTTTCTAACAAACTTACTCGTAAATTCAATGTAATGCATACAATAGTTCCGCTCAATTTGACCGATTGAGTTCGTTCTGCATAATATTTATTCTAAGTTTAAATCTACCGCGTGCTGTCGTGGCACCCTGTACAGTCGACGTCATAAATATATTTACACAATTATGACGTCGACTGTACCAAGACATACCCCGTACCAAGTGACCAGTGGGGCTAGACAAGTTGCATTCGACAGTCATTAGCGATTATGTCTCGAAAAACATAAGTATGGATTTGACGTACGTCACCGAAATAGTCACGTGGTACTATCTCGGTGGCTTGCGTCAATTCCATACATTTTTCAATCGAAACATAATCAATAACGATTGTCGAAAACAACTTGTCTAGCCCCACGAGGCCTCTATTCTACTGCGTTATAACGATATCGCGTTTGACGTGTTTTAGAATCGTTGATGTCACAGCCATTATTGTAAATGACATAAGAGTTATCAAAACGTTGACAATAAGAAAACACCTCAAAGACGATATCGCTATTACCGTGCAGAATCCCAGCCCAGGTGTCTATATCGCGACGGGAAAATTTGTTTCTGCGATTTTTAACATAATGAAAAAATAAAAAATAAATCCAAAATGAAGGACTTCGGAACGTTAGATTCCCGTGATAATTACTTGAAAAGTTCTAAATAATCTCCATTTTTTTTTTGTTAAATAAAAGTACAACTATACCCCTGCAGATAGAACTTTGTGACTTCTTTTCTGCAACTGTAGCTACGTATATGATGTACATGAAGTTTTCACACCATGAATGAATTAAATTTGCCATCTGAAACACATCGTCTTATAAATAGCCCTGCCTTTAATTTACTGTTTACTCATTCCCCTTTCTATAAAATTACATCCTTTTTCTGACATTGCCAGGTTTTTACCATTTCAGAAAGAAGTTCGTCTTATTAAATATTCTATTTTAAAACGGCTCAATTTATAAAAAGAAATCTAGGTTGCAAGGATTTTTAAGTAGCTCATTAGGATGGCCTAGAAAACCTATCCTCAGGTCACCTAGATAAAATATAGGGGCGGAGTAGCTAAACATTGCAATGAGAAGATGGTTCCGTAAAACCTGCAGTTTATTAAAAAG
The DNA here is from genome assembly GCA_949316455.1 of Acleris holmiana. Classification (NCBI taxonomy): domain Eukaryota; kingdom Metazoa; phylum Arthropoda; class Insecta; order Lepidoptera; family Tortricidae; genus Acleris; species Acleris holmiana. The sequence continues at coordinate 18,544,540 of OX438767.1, forward strand.
GAAGTGATTTTAATTGATTTACTTACGTAGGAAAGTAAAACAAATCGCAAACCAATCACAAGCTGATTTTATATAGTCTTAGATGTCAGACGTTTCTATTAAAATCACGCATTTTTTGGTAAGTTTTAACATTGTTTAATTGCCATCGTTAACTATAATCATGTGCAAGCAGTCAATCAATCGTAAATACTTCATTACCACATTACTGTGTATAGTACTCGTTCTCGAAATCGTAAACTGTCCAAGGGCCCTAGCCAAGATGCAAACGCTCCTAACGTTTTTCTTTTCTATCGCTCAAAATATATGGGATGACATTCTCCTGCGTTTCGATAAACCACGTGTTCGACTGTCATCCCATACATTTTGAACGATAGAAAAGAAAAACGTTAGGAGCGCCAGTCTCCATCTCTATGTTAAAAAATCTTAGCCCATACCCCAGACGCGTTCGCTAAGTGGGTTATACACACTCTTAAAAACAAAAGTTGTCTCTCCTGTGGTCAAGAGCTTGTGTGCATATAATTTATGATTTTATTTGATAGGTTTAAAGCAGTCCTGACGGCGTTTTTGCGGGTACGGGCTTAGCCAGAAAATTAGGCCTTAAAAACGTTAACGTTAACTTTTGGTGTGTCCGCAGGAAAGACGGTAACCTAAATCACAGATGTGTAAGACCCAAATAGCGTATCTTTTTGTTTCGTTTTAAAACTGATCACGTCACTGGTAGATCACGTGACTTTTTATATTCTACCAGTGACGCGATTGGTTTAAAACAAAACGAATCGAACGTACAATCATCATCAAAATTAGGTTGTTTCACATTAAACAATCATATTGCTAAAAATAACAAATTCGTAATTCGTGAAACATTCGTTGAAGCGACGAGGCACTAAAGTCTATAGCTATTTCAATTGCATTTCAAGAAGTTCTTGTTTGTCAAGAAATTAATAATTAACAATTAATTTCACCCTTTCATCAAACGGTGCGCTAAACCACGTTGATTGCGACTGCCATACATCACAAACGTCACCAATAAACCCAACGTAAGTGACATAAATCACGCACGGAACGAAATGAATGATAAATGGTTAGGATAGCAATCCGCTGCGAAATGATATCGCAAGAACATTAACCAATCGAGGCTTTGTACTCCTAACTCAATTACACATGAGTACAGTCGGACTGTGTCTAACAGGAGAAGGCCAAGAATCTTTTATAGTACTTTATGCAACTGATACATAATGAGGGGTCTTAAAACACGAGTGTGGTTTTATGAAACGAGCCGAAAATGGAGAGTTTCATAATTGCTATTAGATTATCTATAAGTGCTAAGCTAAGTATCGTATTGACTAAATTTTAATTTCAATTGATCCTGAATTGGGGCCTATTCAATTCGACTTTACGTATTTGAATTTTAAAAACTTGACGTTACAGCCACCACGACCATACCACCACAAAACTGAATGTTGTAATGCTGGTCAATACCAAAGGGTTGAATGCATTATAGAGGATTTATGATACAGCGTTTTAAAGCAGCGATAACTTATCCCAACTCTAAAAGTTCGGTTTTTCTAGTGAAAAATTCTTTAGCTTCGTTGTGGTTTGAAAACTCGATGCGACGAAAAACTACTAAGCAATTGCCCCAAAACACAAAATCTAAATACTAGTGCAATATTGTCTATGCGCGGAAAATAAGAGATTGCCTGACGAGGTGGTTAGCAGGCCGAGCAATAGTGAGGTCGGCTAAAATACGAGTCAGGGAATACCATTTCCGCCGAGGCATATATATTGCTTTTCTCAATAAATGCGAGGAAATGATACAAATGAAGAAGTATTTGTAAAAATATATGGACGAATTGATAGAGAATCTCCTTTTGAAAACTACAAGACAGTATTGAGAATTCACAATGACTCGCCGGCCGCCGCCGCACCGCGCGCCGCCCCAGCGCCGCCGCCAAGTTGGGTGTATGGGATTTTTTTCATGGTCAATTTGATTTTACAGGTAAAAGAGATCATTATTAAATAAAATATGGACATGGACGGAAAGTGTTTTAATATGTTTTTTTTTACTCCTAGGAGTAAAATGAGGCACTTTCCGTCCTTGTGTTTCAATGGGAAAACGGTTCTTCCCATTTTTTCAGACATGCTTGTTTGAAAGAAATATTTTTAAATGCCAATTTATCCGGTTAAGAAAGAAACATTCAGCAATAACCTTGCTTACATCTCTGTCAGTGTGTATATTCGCTAACCCCACCTAAACACACAACGGATTATGAGGCGCTTTTCACCACCTGTTTTCACGGAAGGTATAATAAATGTAATATGTAATGTATAATAAATTCTAGTGTTACAGAAAACTCTACTAAACTGAAAAAGAACTTTATACACACTGAAATATAGTTTAAAATAAATTGCCTAGATTATGTACCTCCATATCACACCGGAAACAAAACACGTGTATATTATTTCATTGTTATAAATCCGAATACAATATTTAAAAAAACATGTTCGTGAGTGTCAGAGGATTAAGAACGTAAAGTTCACTTCTGTTTGGAGTCTTGTGACATTTGCTTATTTTATATTCCTTTAAATTTCATTACATTAAACACATGTGTTAATCTTAACTTGTTTATTATTTATAAAATTCACAGCAACCAATTTGTTAGCTCTTCCATGTACATTTCCAGGTAAATTTCCATTGCTGTGACTCCACTTAAATACGAAACCGTAATTACTTTTGGCTCTTCAATGTACACCACCACCCAGAGAACGCACAGCGTGTCAGGGACATACACCCCGCATGGTGCTAGATGGACGCAAAGAACAATATATGATGCGAGCTGTCATTTTCGCCTTTCACTCGCTTTTTGCGCTTATTTTCGTTTCGGCTGCTTTTTGTTCTCATGTTAAGTTTTACTCAACCGAACGGGGTTTCATTTTTGTTTATTTGAATAAAAATGAATGAAAGTATTTAATGTAAAAAAATATGAATAAATTGGAATATACGTTATGTGTTGTACAGTCAAAGTCGTAAATTATAAAGTGTGCGTCTAGTTATCTTGCTCATAGGCGAGGCTTATATAATTTGACACGTTAGGTGCATGGATAATTAGTACTTGACTATGGATGGTACGTACCCACTAAATAAGTAATAAAATCTTTTGTATTAAATTTAAAAATAAATACAGGCTTTCCAACATAATAAGAACCTTTTAATCAATTTTATTTTGTAATTGAAATAACTTTAACAGCTGAAAGATAAACAAACAAAATGATGTTATAGTGTTTTAAGTGTACTAAGTACCGCCCCAGTACTAAATTTTACCATTTGATGAATTGAAAACACTACTGTGCATCAGGATTACAATTTTGCATTAATTAGTTTCAGAACAGCTATGGTTATTGCAAAAACCGATTAAATATAATTGATTTCTGCAGTCGATACGAGTAAAAAGGACGTAACAATAAACTCGTAGTTTCAAATAATTTATCTGAAATTTCCATATTTTGATTACAATCCAATTTTTGCCCTTGATTTTATTCGTATCAAAGTTGCCTATCCCTCGGATTTCCGGAAAAATGCCTCTTTCATTCCCGGCTTTCCGGCTATCTTTGAGCAAAAAACACGTTGATCCGTTGCTTTGAAGTGAAAACTAAAATAAACAGAAGCTTCATGAATCAAACGGAAGCATTAATTGATCGCGTGTAGCAATCAGCTGTGACCGGATAGCATACATACATAACATCACGCCTTCATTCCCAGAGCGGGGTAGGCAGAGCTACAGAAATACCAAGAAGTCTAAAAAAGACTCTTTGATAATTCTGTAACCACATTTTGCACAATCAGGCCAAGATGTTTACCAGTTGCAAGCCCATCGCCTAACAGTACTACAAGCCCTTATTCTCTTAGTCTTGCATCAAAATTCTACTATTACTAAAAAAAAGATATAGATGAAGAAGACAAACTATGGCTAACAGGACCTCTATTCTTCTGCGTTATAACGATATCGCTTTTGACGTATTTTAGAATCGTTTAGCTCACAGTCGCCATTATTGTAAATGACATACGGAAACACGTCATGTATGATATCGTTTTTAACTTGTAGAATCTCGGCCCAATGGTGCTAGACAAGTTGCATTCGACAATCGTTAGCGATTATTTTTAGATTGATAAATGTATGGAATTCACGTAAGCCACCGAAATAGTAACGTGACACTTACGTCAATTCCATATATTTTTCAATCGAAACATAATCGCTAACGATTGTCGAATGCAACTTGTCTAGCACCACTGGACAGTTGTTATGTGTTTGACGTTGTTTGTTATTGCCTAGGGCCAATATTTTGTCAAATCTTAGTTATATTGACCAAAAAATATTATCCGTCGAAAATATTAATTACGTAAAGTTATGATTAATCTTGAGATAAAAATCAATTGCATTGCATTGTATGGCTTGGCCATTTTTTTTTGTTCATGTCACGACAGTATATATGTCTAAAAAAATCTGGGTAACGCCGGGCACGAATAGCTAGTATTTAATAATTGAAATATTAATTAGAGTAACGAACTGGTTACAATTTGGAATCTCAAGTCCTATCTATTTTAAAATATTCCCATAAGTGGTAATACTATACATTTTGAGTTGACAAACTGCCAAAAATCTCCCGTAGCTTTATTAATACAAGAAATTGTGTTCAATGCGATCCTTTTATCTTAAAATTGTATTCATAGAAACAAATTAATCGACTAAATTCTACTATTTAATAATATGCATGACCCAAGTTGTTTACAAAAACCCATCAAAACAGTCCATAAGCACAGTTAATTGACAACCGCATACTCTTACTAAGCAACCACTTACTCTCTAACAAGTCTTAAAACGCGCCGCACTCCCCGGGGCAGGTCGTAATTAAAATATTGTTTCAGCGCGGGTTGGGATAACATTTGCCGAGTGTAATGACAAAAATTGCTTTACAGGGCTGTTTGGGTATGCGATAACGACTAAAGGTATATAAAGCATAGGTGTATTATTTTTATGGACCACATCCGTAGTATGTCTAAAAGCTTTTTTTATTATTTCTGTTTGAGGTTTTTTCATAATGTTATTTTTTTGTACTTTAATAAGTTTTGGGCCTATGATTGATCCTTGCGGAAATTTTTAGTTATTTATTACTAAGGCTTAGGTAGTAAATAGTATTAGGTCATAATTGTTGGTGAGTCTTGAAGGTTTTCTATCTCTATAATTAATCCGAATAAGTGTGTGTCGTCGTCTAGTATCCATAGTACAAGCCAAAAGTTTAGTTCGGGACTAGATCAATATATGTGTGAGATTGCCTCCAGCTATTTTTTTTAAATATTACATGTATTCTCACTCAGTAACAACACAACATTGAAATAAATTAAAACAATTTTTCTTACATCATTAATAAGCACATCAGTTCTTTACTACAAATAAACTACCAAAATGTGTCTATTACTGTTATGACAAAAAGGCGAAATTTTGTTTATTGGCTTGTATGCTCGGTATTCTCTGGAACTAATGAACAGATTTAAAAAATATTAAATCAGAAGCAGATCAGGAATACAGTATTAACTCCAAATCACAAAAAATAGCTAATGTAAGCCAAACAGCTTCGAAGATCAAATGGGAATTGGTTGAGCACGTCTGTCTTATGCCGGAGGCAATGTGGGCTAAAGTATGCACTAAGTGTCCCACAATAGAATCCGGTGACGCGGCAGACCAAGGTGAAGTTAGCGAGATGAACTTGATGCCTTCTATCAAGACTGATGGGAGACTGCCCGAGATGGGGGTAAGAAAAAGAGGGAGGCATTTGCCCAGCACATGACGGCACACGAGTTACGTCGCGCGCGAGATAGACTACCCGTCATTGTCTAATTAGAACGGTCAGAAAAAGACAGGTAGTCTATCTCGCGGGTGACATAACTCGCGCACCGTCATGTGCTAGTCGTGCACTGGAATTCTACACGGTAACAACGATATCGTCATTGACGTGTTTTCGCATTGTCAACGTTTTAATAACTCTTATGTCATTTACAATAATGGCGACTGTGACATAAACGATTCTAAAACACATTAAACGCGATATCGTTATAACGCTGTAGAATAGAGGCCCCAAAGTGGTACAAATAATACTAATATTATAAACGCGAAAGTTTGTAAGTATGGGCGGATGGATGTTTGTTACTCTTTCACGCAAAAACTACTGGACGGATTTAGGTGAAATTTGGAATGAAAACAGCTTTTACCTTGGATTAACACATAGGCTACCTCTCGTATCGCTATTCCTTCGGGAACTGATTTAGATGCGTACGAAGTCGTGGATGGAAGCTAGTAGGAAAATAATTATAGGAGGAATAATGTAGCCTCCAACATTATTCCTAAACGAGTATTGGGTTTTTTAAGCCGATGCGAAGCGAAGGCTTTTTCCTATTCAATTATTAAACTTTGTACCTATTCAGATGTCAGTCACTTGAACACATTAATGCACTATCCCTAATAAAATCTGTCAATGTCAGCAGTCAAATTTAACTTTCAGTCTCTGCTCGTTTCCAAAATTGGCAATTTACCTTTAGCGTCGAATAAAAAATAAAAAACATTGAAGTGAATGGCGTTGCATTGCCGGATTTATATTTTCACAGTCATCGGTAGTTAAAATGAAAACGCATTAGAGTATTGATGAAAATATTATTAAAGTTTTGCGAGCTATTGGACTGATTTAACATTTTTTATTGAGTTAAGTACAGCTTTATAATTTTCTTTTTAGTAATTATAGCGCTTAAAAGCTATTAAAACTAAAGAGATTTGCAAAGATCAGTCTCTTATTATTTTCTGATAGTAACAGAATAAGGCAAACAAAAAAAAACACAATGATTCGATACCAATTCGTTATTTTATAGTTTTTAATTAATAATCCAATATTTATGCAATGGTGTAAATCTAAATAATACATAACCATTTTCAAACCACCATGAAAACAATCTCGCCCGTGTGGTTGCCGGGTTAGAATAGTGCCCTTCCATGTCTTCCCATGGATGTCGTAAGAGGCGACTAAGGGAATAAGGGCTTGTAGTACTGTTAGGCGATAGACTTGCAACCTGTCACTAATACAATGGTAAACATCTTAGTCTGAATGCAAATGTGGTTACAAAATTATCAACAAGTCTCTTTAGAGTAGTTGGTATTTCTGTAGCTCTGCGTACCCCACTCTGGGAATAAAGGCGTCATGCTATGTATGTATGTCAAGAAAACAAAGTGTGTCACAATACGGTATTACCAAAATCTATTACAATACGGCTAACTCATTAAACCTAAAAGTCAGTTCCCTTCGTGAAACACACACAAACACACGAATCAGAAACTTACTGTCTGATGTACAGGCGAGTGTGAAATGGCAGTGACCTTATTATACAAATGACATACGATACTACTGTATATTTAGGTACTTTTATTTAATCTACTGTTTTAAAAACTGTGGAAATCCCACCAACCATCAGCCTCAATCATGCCTGTTGCCTCGGCATGGTGCTGTAAGACTTTTTGTTGCTTCAACATATAAAATAACATTATTTTCTGGCTTTGCTATTTATTTAGAACCGTGGTCATACTGTTTCTTTAAATTTATTACTATTTTCTTACGTAGGTATTGCTCATTGAATTTAATTAGCCGAACGAAAAGCGTAATGTCACAGACAATATTCGCACATCACTAGACCCCGTTATCGGAGGTGCAATTTGGTAGTTGGACGTTCTTAGGCATGGGTAAAAATATTTATGATATCGATATCGATACTCTTAGTTTTTCTTTACAATTAGTTTTAGGCAAAGAAGCAACATTTTTATTTCGTGTTCCATGGTAATCGATTTCATTAAAAGTAGATCCGCTATCAATAGAACAAAAACTGGTTGCTAATACACAATTCTTCAAAGTTACAATTTAACTTTTTTAAATGTTCCGAGATGTAGGCTAGTGCACAAAATAAAAGAAATAAACAATTTTAATTTTTATCAAAGACAATTATTACGGTAAAGAAATGTCTCGACATATTTCAAGATTGTTTTTACCCATGCAGAACGTCCAGCTACCAAGTTCCACCCCCTATAACGGGGTCTACACATCACACAAATCAGTCGATGTTTCGTACTCTAAAGACCTCAAGGCCATTATAATGAGCTCTTAAAGATTAATGAAGACAAGATTAGTGAAGAGAAAGAGGTAAAGGTCTGTTTCACAGCCTGAAGTTCGTCAAATGTTGACATAATTCAGCCTCAGCACTTTAGAATGACCGTCATCATCACATTACACATTCCAACTCCCTTTTAACTCCAGGGTACATAAATACTTTGTTTTTTGCTTACTTAGGCCGACACGTAGATGATTAATTGTGTAAATCTACGGAATTCTGAGTCTACCTGGATTCGAGAACAAACCCCATCAATCTTTGTTTTATAAATGTTTTGTTGATCTTCCCGCTTTGTTTTTGTTCTATAATTTGATCACGATTTTTGGCGGATGTAATTAACGAAGGTTTAAGCATAATTATTATTCCTTTTTTCGTTTTAATAAGTGTTTAATTGCTTTTTATTATCCTTGGGGAATGCATCCAAAAGTGAATCCGTTACAAAAAAATTACACCGACTTTGATTAAAAATAAATTTGAAAAACATGTAGCTATTTTGTTGTTTGTGTTGTTGCTTGATTATAATTTTCAAAAGTTCTTATGCGTTTTTACACGACCGCCCAAAAAAAGGAGTGTAATGTTTTCAGGATTAATGTATGTATTTTTGTGGTTTGTGAGTTTCTTTATTCCACGATAACTTCTTGTCTTTTGTATATAAAAAAGCGTTAGGCTAAAACGATGGATACTAGACAACGATAAACGTACTTTAATAAATACACACTTACCCCAAGATCAAATATCAAACTCTTTACACAAATACACCCCTTTACAAAGTAAACTGTCACTTTCGATTGGTCATCGAGTATTCTGTAAGGAAATAAGATTGAATGCTACAAAATTGAAAGCTATATCTAACTACAAAAGTAATTATGACAGATAATTGAAACCATTTTAATTTTGTGCAATAAAATATTATTTCCATTGTCTTTACAAGGGTTTTTATTGTGCGTTGAAACGCATTTTTTTTGTGCTTATGTATTTTTAGACTTAAATAATTTCGAATAACATATTTTTAGGATAAAGTTACATGTTTAATAAACATCTTTTGAGTAAGTTAGTAAAGTTAGGTAGTTTAGTATTCTAATATGAACACAAAAAAAACAATTGTAAAAACCGTTCACGACCAAACAATACAATAGGACAAACAATGATCACCCGACATAGATTCAGGTTTATTTGTATTTGCCGGGAATCAAACCTGGAACTACTACCAACTAGCTCAACCGCGTCATCAATGTAATTCTATCTCAATTATTTTAAAAAAAATAGTCCATAATCCAACTGTGATCTCCATATAGTTTTGAAAATTACAATGTATACATCATCATTATGAATAAACAAAACATCGAAAGTAGTCATTTGAATGTAATTAATTAACTGAACTGATTCTAGAAAACGAATTCGGTGGCAATTTATTGTAATCAATCATTATTAAAATTATTCTGTTTTTTTCAGTGTTGATATTAAGTGGCATTCTTGTATCAGTTTTAATGTTTTACTTGAAATTTATCATCTATTAGTGTTTAAGTTATCTTTAGTAATACTGACACAATGGATGATAATCACTACATAGTATAAAACAAAGTCGCTTTTTCTGTCCCTACCTATGAATGGTTTTTTTTAATAGATAGAGTGATTGAAGAGGAAGGTTTATATGTTTAATACTTTAATCCGGAGAGAAGCGAGGGCGGGTCGCTACTGTCTGAATAAATGAAACTGATTGATTGGTTATTAAATATCCTACTATCATTGTAAAAGTAAACATACTTTATATATAATGACATTATATGTTGAATTTACCCAAAATATATTAAATCTCTTAAAAAAATCTAGTTTCCTAGGAAAATGTGATATACGTGGACAGAGTCGAGGACCAAAGTTAGCTTTTAATAAAATAAAAATAAATAAATATCACAGGACAATGGCACACAAATTGACCTAATCCCAAACTAAGCTCTAGGCCTTTACTGTGGGTACTAAACAACGATAAACTTATTTATAAATAATTTAATTAAACTTATTTATTTATTTTATTTATGTAGGGCAGATATTTGTGTGATGAGCGCGAATATTTGTTTCTGAGTCTTGGATGTTTTCTATATATAATTAAGTATTTATTTCTCTATTTAAGTATGTTTATCGTTGTCTAGTACCCACAGTACAAGCCTAGAGCTTAGTTTGGGACTAGGTCAATTTGTGTGAGATTGTCCCCTGATATATTTATTTATTTTTATTTATTTATATCGAAAAATATATACTTAAATACATAGAAAACACCCATGGCTCAGGAACAAATACTCGTGCTTATCACACAAATATCTGCCCTTATCGGGATTTGAACTTAGGACCTCTAGCTTCGAAGGCAGAGTCACTAAAAAACTAGTCTAGCGTGTCGTCGTAATAAATAAAATTTATCATAAAAATAATGTCTTTTTAAAATCCTATCCAAGATTTGGAAACTTTACACTAATACTTACTTTAATTATTAAAACATTTTGAAGATTTTACACGTATATCTCAGAGTCTTTATGTAAAAGAAGCATTTTTCATGTGTTGCAAACAAAATGCAAGCAGTAACATGTTTCCAATACGTGCATAGTGGTAACATCTGTGACAAATTGCAAGTTTTATGTGTTAGTTAATATTTTAACGCTTGACAACTAAAGAATCCATTAGCTATAGCATCAAGAATCTATTGATTTGATAATAAAAATATATTCAATAATGTTATGATCATATTTTTTTTAATTTATAAAGTCTTTCGGATTTTATTAAATACAAAGCTTCATCAAAACTTTAATAGAACTAACTGAATTTTATTAACTTGTTAATCAAATGTACTTAGTGAAAAAAACTCGTAAAACATAGTAAAGGAACTTCATTATTATTTTTATTTTAAAATGCAGTTTTTGTCTAGTAAATAACTTCTTATACCTGAAATTAAAGGAATATTCGTACTTGTAATTTTTTTGGTAATTATATATTTATGAAGTAAATAATAAAGAGACAGACACGCTAGTAATCTGTCTTATTATCAATGATCCCACCTTTTTAATGACGTGGAGTAAACAAGCCTCCTGGTGGTAGGAAGAATTTGAGACCTATACTCATTGCCGATTGCTCAAGACTATTATCTCAATATGCTAGTGGTTTTAGATTAAACAAGGGCATATAATTCCAAAACTTTTGTATGTGTATGTTTATTGTTGTTTAGTTCCTATTATGTAAAATAAGCCTACAGACAAACTTGGGACTTGGTAATTTGTATGAAATAGTTTCCAAATATTCATTTATTTACGGATATACTAAAGCAGTAAGTACATAGTTTTGTTTAATATCATTACTTAGTGCAGAAGTTAGACGTTGTTGGCTTTTATTTCATCAGCACTGTTCATAATAATATTATCCGTTTTAGTGAATTAAAACACATTAAGTCACTTAATTTACTCGTATTAATTTTGATTTATTTATATTTCGTCGTAATTTTGATTTATTTCAGCATTGTAAAAACACTTTAAAAAAACTTACGTATTTCATTCAAACTTGTTTACATAACGATTTCGTAGCGTTACCTTAAAAAAATAAACAAATAAAACATCTTACCTGGTTCTTATCACTTGGAACACAAAACACAGCACTTCACTAAAAATACGCACTAAATAAGCTGTCACCGGTTTCGCTCGCTTCACGCGCGGCACTAAGCGAGCGTTCGTAGCGCTCGTTCGGACGGCGCGACTCGACTGAGCGCGTAGCCGCTACGCCGCTACGGCGCGCGCATCGGTCTACGAAAACGGTAATTCAAACACATTTATCTGGGTAATTCTGCAAATTGGACTAAATAATGATATTAGTGAGCCGGTGGAGTCGCTCAATGGATTTCATAATAACTTCAGCGTGGCATTGAGGCTGCGTTGACAAGCAGCCAATAACGCTGAGATCACTTAGAACTTTGTCTTGTTAAGTCCAATCCGCGTTGATTAGAAATGTTATTTCATAATTTTATAAAATTCCTGGCCGTTATTTAACAGGTTATTTTTTCCTTGAATAAAATAACTTCGACGTACACAACATAATGATAACTATGAGTACATAAAAAAAATACAGTAAGTATAAAAATGGACTTGGAGATAATCACTATTAAAGCTATTTGTATTAATTTATCAATAACTACTATTGTGCGTTTTCAGATATTCTAATAAAAGCAAAGAAAAGTATTTTATATGAGTTTAATGATTTAATGATATTTATTTTTAATTGAAATATATCTATTACTAGGTAGTTACAAAACCTGTGACATTTTAGGTATAAACACAGTAAGTCGATGACATACTGCAAGGAATTTCAACTTTATTTATTGTTAGACCACCAAAGTTTAACCCGGTGTCTGTGTGTGCAGATCGTTCCCGAAACATTGTTACTTTTGTCTTTATAATCAAAGATAAAGAAAAAGTTCGATAAAAAAAAAACTTTGAAATGTCGGCTCTAGTTTATCTTGTTATCATTTAATAATAGATGAAGAGCGCATAAAAAGAGTGGAAAAAAAACCTTAATCACAAGGAACGTGGCTTTGGTTTTTGCGAAATAACCCGTTAATTGTAAAGCATGTGCAGATTGAATCAATATTAACAAATGTTGTAATTATTCGTTCATCGATTTCGTTTGTCATGATCATAATAAAATGTGAATGGATTGTAATCGCAATTGGAATACACCAGATTTCTACACAATTTTTCAATATCATCAAAATGTATAAAAAAACTTTGATTATATTTTGGTCAGCCACGCGAAGTTTAAAAGCGGAAATGAATTATAAATTGATAGCTTTTGCCAGCAACATCATCTGCGTTGAAGTTGTTTGCCGTTGCTCCCTCAGGAACTGTTTGAGGTTGAGGCGTTGGAACGTGTAGGTGGAACAAACAAACACTCACTTTCACATTTAAAATATAAGTAATATTTATCATAATCATCATAAGTAAGTATTAGTATAAAGTTTCCAAAACTTGTATAGGATTATAAAAAGACATTATTATTATTATGATAAAATTTACTTATTACGACGACACGCTAGACTAGTTTTTTAGTGACTCTGCCTTCGAAGCTAGGGGTCTTAGGTTCAAATCCCGGTAAGGGCAGATATTTGTGTGATAAGCACGAGCATTAGTTCCTGAGCCATGGGTGTTTTCTATGTATTTAAGTATATATTTCTCTATATAAATAAATATATCGGGGGACAATCTCACACAAATTGACCTAGTCCCAAACTAAGCTCTAAGCTTGTACATCGTATTAGCCCAAAACACGCCCAGTGCTGTGCATAAGCTTTCCCCGAGGATATCCTTGACTGTCGGTTGGTTGCCCTCGATATACGTGTAACACGCCCGCTCGGGTTTCCGTGTAATACCCGTGTTAAAATATCTTAATTAGTCGCAAATAATATCCATTCGTGACGGGTCAGTTGAGAGCTACACGTCAAGGAAAAGTACTCGCGGGTAATTAAGATCGTTGATCCGTGTCGGAGCATAAACACGGGCAATATACTTGCTACACAGCTCCCGGATGCCCGTTCGGAACGGGTTATAACACGTGTCAGTGTACAAACTAGACACGGAAACCCGACACGTTTACACGAAACCCCAACACGACCGCGAGCTCTAGACTTATACCACGGTTTTAGCGGTCCAGTTTATCATTCAATTCTCAATGTCATTTTTTAAATGCAATGTGAAGAGTTTTTCATCAGTATTTACCTTTTTTTTCCTTGATAAACAAGTAAAAATGTTGCTTATTTGTTTTTTTTTATGATGATGAAAGCATAAGGTTTAAAGCCTTGGAATTAATAGTTCTAATTAAAAAATATTGTATTTTACTAAATTGCGCAGATTTTAATTACACGTCATTTAATACTTAAAATTATTTTGGCCATTAACCCAGTTACACTTAGGTAGGTACTTTGTATTTTTCTATAATTGTTTCTTTGTTATTTTGACAGCTTTGGAACCAATTTAAATAATCAATAATTCTCAATTTTCATCAAAATCGGGTTAGCCATTAAAAGTAACTAACAGACAGAGCATAAAGAATACATTATAATACGTAGTATGAATACATTTTAAGTATTTTTTTACCGAACACGGGGCTAAGGAAGTCCGGGCCTTTGGACGGCGTACATGGAGCCGAAGCCAACACGCAGAGACCCTTTAGACAACTTTAATTTGGTAAAGTGATGTGACACAAACCGGCGATTGTCCCTGAGTCCACACTATAGAAGTATGCTCCTACGGACAACCACCGGTTAGTGCACGACTACTTAACAAGAATGGGAACATTAAAAATGTGTTATATGAGTGACATTAAATGGATTGGTTAACTAAACTATTAACCTTTCCAACGCCTAACGTCAAATACAAATGCGTAACTCACACACAATACATGTATTAAACGTTGAGAAAAATTTAACTCAATGCGTACGATAAAACGTCTCTTTGAAACTGCACCTGTGACAACTATTGTAGGCACGACAGATCATGACTACTTTAGTCGTCATTGGCGTTCAAAGTGGTGTCCCCTTGTTTTACAGAATCTCATTTCATTTTATTTTTTTTTTTATGTTAAGGAGAAGGCACACGAGCACTCAGGCCACCTGATGGTAAATGGAATCTGAGACCCATAGACATTTGAATTCTCAAGACTATAATCCTAAGACCTCAAATGCGTTGCCAACCCTGAGGACTAAGATGGAATGCCTCTATGCTAGTAATTTCACCGGTTGTCTTATCCCCATACCGGAACACAACAACGCGAACACTGTTGCTTGGCGGGTGGTTAATGGATAAGATGGTGGTTGCGATCCGGACGGACCCTGCACGGGGTCCTACCACCACTAGAATGTAATTATCACTTCGCAGAATTTTCATTTCATAGAAAGCTAATTTCTGCTGAAACCTTAATGTTTTCAGATTATCTGAAGCATGAGTTACGTAGGTTAGGTAACGTTCGACAGTAGGGTTACAGCAGAAATTAGCTTTCTGTGAAATTAAAACGCTGCGAAGTGATAATTACATTCTATGAAATGATTTTCTGTGATTGGGGGCGTTACTTTAACATCATGCTTGAACTGTTGCACTGGTCTGGCAAACGCGTTAAAGCGACATGGTGATAAAGTTTACTGCTACCTCCTATTTGAACCGTAGTAGACTTAACAAGTGTAACAAAAAGCAAATTTTATAAACCCGACTGCATTTTTTGATTACGTCCTCTATATAAATAAGAAAAATAAGTAAATATAAATACATACATAACATCACGCCTTTATTCCCAGAGTGGGGTAGGCAGAGCTACAGAAATACCAACAACTGCAAAAAGAGTTGTTGGTAATTATGTAACCACATTTTGCACAAGTAAGCTAAGAAGTTTACCAGTGTATTAGTGACAGGTTGCAAGCCCATCGCCTAACAGTACTACAAGCCCTTATTCCCTTAGTCGCCTCTTACGACATCCACGGGAAGACAAAATCAAAAGTTGTCTTTCTTGTGGTCAATACTTAAAAGCTTGTGTGCATATAAGTTATGATTTTATGTGACAGATCTAAAGCAGTCCTGACGCCAATTAAGCGGGAATGGGCTTAGCCAGAAAATTATGCCTTCAAAACGTTAACTTCTAGTGTGTCCACAGGAAAGACTATAACCTAAATCTGTACAACCGTTCAAAGGGTTAATGAAACTATGGCATTTGCCTGGCCAATGCTACTTACATTGATTGAAATGGCAGAAGGTGACACGCCAATTGCCTCCCAAAATAACCGCTTATACATGGCAACAGAGAGACAACAGCTTCAGAGAGACACAGGCTGGAGAGGTGCACGAAGACAAGTATGTTTATCGTTACTTTATATCGGTACCATACTCGTAAGTACAAGCCTACAGAGTCAAAGACAAGGTCAATTTGTGTGAAATGATTCCCTAATATTTATTTATATAAACAAGTATACATACGCCCCAAAAACTCCAATTTGTCTGAACTAAGTCCTTGTGCTCGCCGCTTGAGAAACTTCGACCATTGTCGGTACACGTGGATACCAAGAACTAAGAAAAACTAGTCGTGAAACTTTGGCAGGTTAATGATATAAAAACATGGCGAAAGTTTCCACGTTGTTCAGCGAAAACTGACTGGGTTTTACTTTAATGTCTGGTCACTAAGGAACACGAAAAGAGGTCAATGGTCTAAGGCGAGAGGCATTCGGCGAATGTTATCGTTTATCATTAAAATGTATAGAATTGACGTAAGCTGCTGCGGTTGCGTCGAGAGTTTATTATAATTCCATACATACATACATAACATCACGCCTTCATTCCCAGAGTGGGGTAGGCAGAGCTACCGAAATACCAACAACTCTAAAAAAGACTTCTTGATAATTCTGTAACCACATTTTGCACAAACAGGCTAAGACGTACCAGTGTATTAGTGACAGGTTGCAAGCCCATCGCCTAAAAAAACTACAAGCCCTTATTTTTTTAGTCGCCTCTTACGACATTCAATACATTTTAATAAAAATAATAATTTTCGTCTAGCGTTATTGCATCTTATAAGCTGTCATAATCACTAATGAGTAATTATACACTCATACTCATAATTTGACGACTCGTTGGCCTAGTTGGTAGTGACCCTGCCTACGAAGCTAGCGGTCCCGGGTTTAAATCCCGGTAAGAGCAGATATTTGTATGATGAGCACGAATATTTGTTCCTGAGTGTGTTTTCTATGTATTTAAATATATATTTCTTTATATTAGTATGTTTATCGTTTTCTAGTACCCATAGTTAGTCTAGGCTTGTGCCTAGAGCATAGTTTGGAACTAGTTCAATTTGTGTAACATTGTCCCGTGATATGTATTTATACCTATACCTTTGTGTAGTCAACTAAACGGAAAAAGGTAGGACTGAAAATGTATTTAGTTTTAAGATCCTACTTAAGAGTTTTAAAGGAAAACTATCACGACTAAGTAGACATCATTGGTTCTTGAGATACAGGCGGTTAAAGTGTTTATACCTACTAAAATCATCCGAGACGGCACCAATTGACTATAAATAGAAAAATTGTTATTACTTGTTGATTTATGTTTGTTACGGCTTCGGAACCCTACACCGAGCATGGTCCGACATGCTCTTGCCCGGTTTTTTATGTTATTTGATGTGTTATTGTTGCGAATATATGTTTTTCATCTTCTTCTTGGTTTTCTAAAAAAAATACGAGTAGATAACGTATCGTATACGAGTAGAAGCTTTGAATTCAAAGGTCATAGGGTTATAAATTGATTGTTGCAAACCAAATGAATATCTCTTATCTTATATGAATAAGAATCAGTATCGAACATTGGTCCTTTGTCGAGTGCTGGTGCGGTTACGTTAAATAAATAACTAGACTTTGAGGGATGATATCTCGTAAACTGCTCAACCGAGTCTCATGAATGAACCTTTGGGAGCTATGCCGCAGCCAGGCGCAAAGATACATATACACACACGTTTACCTTATCAACGCTATGTCAAATACAAAAGACGTCACTCGCACGCCAACGACAGCTTAAAACCAGAGCAAATGTCAACCTTGCCTCATAGACACTCAGGTCTATATTGCGCTGTCAACCACGACGGAAATATCCGCCAATGGCGTTAAACCAGTGCCAGTGGTGCGGATATATCCGGTAATGTCGTCGAAACGATTAAACGAATAACACCCCTCGGGGTAAAAAGACCACATACAAAGTATAGGTGAAAAACTGAAGTAAATGACCAGAGCTGGGATTCTACACGGTAATAACGATATCGTCTTTGACGTGTTTCCGTATTGTCAACGTTTTGATAACTCTTGTCATTTACAATAATGACGACTGTGACATTAACGATTCTAAAACACATCAAACGCGATATCGTTATAATGCTGTAGAATAGAGGCTCTGTATGTAGTTGTAACACATGTATAGACCGTTCGACAGTTTATATGTAAAATTTCATGTAAGCTCCATTTTTACTTTCGTTCACAACTACATATTTATAACAGGTCCTTTACTTACGTTTTTCACCTATAAGGCCTATTAAGAACCTGCATGGTGTATAGGTACGAGATAACTGAATGAGAACACACTGTGATGTTTCTCGCTGGACAACTGGTTCACGCAAAATTACTTCTATGTTGTCCAGCAGCATTAGCATGTCATGCTCGCTTTAAGGTCTTTGCTTACGGCAGCGTCGTTAATCGGGTCGCCACTTTCCCGAACACATGGTTGAGAGAGGTGATGGCTGAGATACGCGTCATACTCGTGAACGGGTGCTGTTTGTGCGGTCTGTTCACGTTTGCAACGACTGGTTCTTCAGTTTATTATTCTAGATATGGCTTTTGACGTAGAGACCTCGTCGTGTTGTTCTCCTAGACTCATTATTTTTAGTTTAATATTATTAGCCTTACATTTGTAATGATTTTATGTTATTGTTGTTTAGCTTTCATAGTTATTATTTATTACTTTATTAAGTACTTGTACTTACTGTACTTTATGTTTGAAAAAATTACCTTCTGCTGGAGTTCCTTGGCGCTTCTTCTCCGCAATGATGGTCTTATCCGAAGCGCTAGTACATTCAATTCATATTATTGACGTGTAAAAGAGCCCTATGGTGGCCTATCTACTGAATAAACATTTCTATTTTGATTTTATTTTGAACCATGCTCGATGGCGAATGGCTTCGTCATTCGACTAAAAGAGCCAACGGCCAAGGTCACTTCTAATAGAAACTTGTTTTCTTCCGAAGTTCAAAGGTCAGTCAGTACATAAATAATTATGTGTATCTGTACAGTCGGCAGCAGAAACACTAACAGTTGAAGAGCTCAAAGTAATCTAGGCAAGCTCTTATTCGCTTGACATTAGAATCGTGTTTATATAACCTCGACAGATCGATGTGCTATAGGATATAATAAAATCAGGCTATTTAGTTTAAACTATTTTTAAATTAACTTAAAGTTCATTTTTCTATGTTTGAAAATTGAAAATGTATTTGAACAGCAAACGTATTTGGACTTTATTTCGTTGCTGGTAGTTTCAGAAACTCACAAAAATCTCCCTAAATTTGGGCTCTTCGATTGTCCCACCTACTTCTGGCGCTGACTGTACGCACTATATTTTGTATATGTATGCGTATGTCGTTAACTACTGCCTTGTTCCTTTCTTCCTTTTCCGTGTATTAATTTCGAGTTAGGAACAATAATTATTGTTTCACTGGTGTTTGCTTATTTGCGATTAGTTTTTTCTCCATATTAAAAATAATTCGGTTGTTCCGTGCGAGTAAATATCATACAATAGAAATGTTTTAAAAAACAAAAAACTGCCTTCAAAAACGCAAAAAATAACTTTTTTTTAAATTGTGGGCCCTAAAAAGTGGGATCACGTAACAGCGTATTATGAATACTAAAAAGTATAAAATAAAATAAATGTTTATTTTTGTTCAATTCATTTATGTAATAATTTTTGTTTTATTCCTTAATATATACATAACCTTACTATTTTAGAATTTATAATAATAAAAACAATCTGTAAATATGACCATTCTTGTTTCTTTTCCTTTGTTGTTCTACGATACGAGGGTCAAACTGAAAGTTTCGGGTATATAAAAAAATATGCAGTTAAATTGAATAAAATAAAAGTATTTTTATTGTTTTTCAAAGTATTCTCTTTAATACTTTATGCACTTTTCCATGCGATCAAACCGGTCATTAAAGCACTTATTGAAGTCTGAAGTAGGGGTCGACAAAATGGCCATTTTAAATGCCTCCACTGCTGCTTCCGGCGTCAGAAACCGCTGACCACGCAACTTATCCTTAATTTTGGGAAATCTGAAAAAGTAATTAGGGCCTAAGTCGGGGCTGTATGGAGGATGGTCCAGTAATTCGACTTTTTCACCGACCAGGTACTCAGTTGTTTTCCGAGCGGTGTGAGGGCTGGCATTGTCGTGGTGAAGGATAATGCGGCGACTAAGGTTTTTTTTTCGGAGTTCAGCAAAGATACTCGGCAAACAAATAGTGGTGTACCAATCGGCATTGACCGTTCTACGATCTTCAAGAGGAATAGTAGCCACGTGACCCGATTTGGAGACAAACGTAGCCACCATCTTTTTGGCCGTGCTGCGAGAACGAATAACTTTTGTCGGCTTGAGCTCATCTTCGTAGACCCATACTCGAGATTGGTTTTTATTTTCAGGCTCATATGCATATATCTAAGAGTAAGAGTAAGTGACGAGTCACCGGATACAATGTTAAAAACTGCATTTGAGCTTCCTCCGTTGAATTTATTCAAAGCTCTGAGGCACCAATTGACACGAGTCGTTTTCTGCTCCTCAGACAATAAGTGAGGGATCTAACGGGAAAACCACTTTCGCACGCCTAATTGTTCCTGTAAAATGATTTGTATCTGACTCATTCCAATGCCCAAACACTCTTGAATCTCCCGATATGACACATGTCGGTCTTCCTTTATCAGCTGACGCACAGCATCGACGTTTTCTTGCGTGACTGCCGATTTTGGTCGACCTTCACGCACGTCGTCCGTGAGGGATAGACGGCCACGTTGAAATTCTGCATACCACCTGTATATTGTCGTCTTTGAAGGTGCTTCATTACTAAAAGCAACAATCATCCGGTCTCCACATTGTTTTTATGATAATCCACTTTTAAAGTCGTAATAAATCATAGCTCTTAAATTTTCACGGGACAATTCCATTTTCAGCAGCGACTCGACGACTTCAAAAAACAATTGAAACCGAACCATCGCTTTTTTAGGGTTCCGTAGCCAAATGGCAAAAAACGGAACCCTTATAGATTTGTCATGTCTGTCTGTCCGTCCGTATGTCACAGTCACTTTTTTCCGAAACTATAAGAACTACACTGTTGAAACTTGGTAAATAGATGTATTCTGTGAACCGCATTAAGATTTTCACACAAAAATAGAAAAAAAACATAAATTTTGGGGGTTCCCCATACTTAGAACTGAAACTCAATTTTTTTTTTATCAAACTTATACGTGTGGGGTTTCTATGGATAGGTCTTCAAAAATGATATTGAGGTTACTAACATCATTTTTTACTAAACTGAACAGTTTGCGCGAGAGACACTTCCAAAGTGTTGAAATGTGTCCCCCCCCCCTGTAACTTCTAAAATAAGAGAATGATAGAACTAAAAAAAATATATGATGTACATTACCATGCAAACTTCCACCGAAAATTGGTTTGAACGAGATCTAGTAAGTAGTTTTTTTTTAATACGTCATAAAAACATTGAACAAAGCTACAACGAACTTTTATATTATGTTACTTGCTGCTACGGAACCCTTCATGGGCGAGTCCGACTCGCACTTGGCCGATTTTTTTCTATGTGGCCAGTGTGTTAAAATGATGAAACTTTAGAGATTATTAAAAGGTATGATATGTGTCAAAAATATGTTTCTAATTATTAGATTCCCGAAACTTTCAGTGCAGCCCTCGTATAGGTAAGTACAAAAATACTAAAATCACGATTAAAAAATGGGGGGTAGGAGAGTGGAAAATAGTTTACATTCTATTCTCAGACCTACTGAATATACACACAAAATTTCACAAGATTATATCATGCCATTTCGGAGGAGTTTTGTTACAAACACTGACACGAGAATTTTATATATTAGGATGAATATTACTCGTTATAACAGTGCTGTGGTTATGAATTCAAAAAGTTATATCGCTGTAATTTTTTTCACTGTGGTCACACTATATAAAATTAGGTAACCCTGTTTATGATAACACAAGCCAAGAAGATTATTATATGACTCTGGAGACTGCACAGCGAACAACGCCTTGAAGCCAAGAAAAGTGACCATTATTGACGTCGCTTTTGTGTTTTGTCCCTTTCTTTAGGATGAAAAGAAAGGGACAAAACGCCAAAGCGACGATGTTCAAGGTCACTTTTCTTAGCTTCAATTCGTTGTCCGCCGCGCAATCTCCAGTGTCATATACATACATATATAAGCTTCTTGTCTTGATACAAGCCTAAAAAACTTTCCAACACACAAACTTCGCTCGACATTCCTTTTTCAATCTCCCAGAACGCGCGCCTTGTAAAGTGTAATTCCAGCGCTTCCATCGAGTGAAACCCATTTGCATGGACAAACAGACAGCGCTGTTTGCGCTTTATTAATTGATTTAATTAGTGCACCAATGAGAGCAACTATTTACACTGTTGTTAATGGAGTTCGTTTGCTGTTTTTTTTAGGCATGGAGTTTTTGTTATCATGGAATAGTTCACAAAATATTAGAAAACAGTCGATATAACAACAATTCAATCGTGTTCAAGATTAAGAACTAAAGGCATAGAAGGAGCCTTAAAACGAAAGTTTCCGATCTATCTATACCTGTCTTTAAAATTTCAAAATGTATGTTCAAAAAGTTAAAAAAAGGACAGAGTGGGTTTAGGAACCAGGGCTGAGATTCTACACGATAAAAACGATATCGCCTTTGACGTGTTTCCAGTTTTTCCAAGTTTTGATAACCCTTATGTACCACCAGCAACACAGTTAACTGACCATTTGTAAATATTATCACCTTACAATAAGGTTAACTAGTGATCAGTTAACAGTGATGCTATTTGTACGTGACAGTAATGACGACCGAGTTCTGAACGATACTAAACACGTCAAGTGCTATATTGTTTAAACGCAGTAGAATAGAGCCCCAAGGTGTAATCAACTCGTATAAATTGGTCACCCTCTCTAGTCACCATGGTCGTAGATTAATGTCTGCACAAAAAACGTAGTTTATACATTTAGTGAACAATAATTTATTTCCAAAAGTTGTAGAACAAATGTTGTTACGTTTATAAAGTAGAAAAGATCCCTCAATTTGTTGCTCCTCCCGGTCTATATAATTACATTTTTTCTTCGTTTTTCAAATAAACAAACAGGCTCTCTGGGTTAAACCTTATTGCCTTTGACATGTTATCGTATCGTCAACGTTACGATAGCTCTTATTTACTTGACAGTAATGGCCGTGTTTGGAGTGATAAATAACCCTTTTGCTACAGAAAAAAAAACCACAGCTACTTCACTGTAGACAATACAGTCTCAGCGCAGACAGTATCGCCGGCAAACAGATTCAACGAACGTGTCGCCTTAATTAGACGGGGATCAGGGACACGACATTTATAATTGCGGCCTGTTTCACTCCCCGGCGCCACAGGCTTCATCGCACAGATGGTTCACTTCCTCTTCTTACTCATTATTATTTTCAGGTTTAAATTAATATTTTGGGTCTTGACAGAAGTTGAACTTGAAATTGGTGATATATATAAAAGATGCAATACATTTTTGGTGCGTGAAATATTATTATGTTATGTTTAATGCTGAGAAACTCATCTACCACCAGAACATTTGCAACTGAAATAGAAATAAAAAATATTTATTTCGTTTAATTTTCACGTTTTCACATTGTTCCAAGATGCTCTTCCAATTTACTAATTTAGAAGAGGTAACTGTTATGAAACAGTACTGCGAAAAGTATCCACAGAGCTATTATATGTCGTAACCCATATTGGGAGAAAAACGCTGTTTTTTTGCGGACCCACGTATTATCACGTATTAAACACGTAAATTAACCACATTAAAACAATTTTGTACCCAATATGTAAGTAACTGAATTTCCTACCCGGCTTAATCTACCTTCTTGTTGCTGGTTATCAACAGGGAAACGATAGTTACAAAAGGGGAAAATTTATTCTCAATATCGTCCCTTTACTATCTTAACCTCGTATCGTATCTGATTAGAAGGAAAAGCACTCGTGTTGTAAAAAGAGTAAGAACTACTTTTCTATCAAACATTTTGATCAGATAAGAGGTTGAGAAAAAAAGGAAGAATATGTAACCGAGTTACCAAAAGATAAAAATATATCGCTAACCGTAGCTGGTTATCAACAGGGAAACGGTAGTTTCAAAACTAGATAAATAATTGTGAATACATAACTATGGCATACGAAATAAAAAAATATTTCCAACTTCGTTGCCGGTTACAAAACTTGGTTACGTAGTGGGAGGAAGGGGTGAAACCATATTGCCTTTGACGCGTTTCCGTATTGTCAATGTTTTAATAGTTCTTCGAGTTAAAAACAATACCATAACTAATACGTTTTAAAGACTATGGTTTTACTGAAGTTGAATAGAGGCCGTGTAAACAAGTGGCAAGTTTGTAAATATTAATCTGTGACTGATGCTTGTAGCAATTATCATGTCCTAAAACAATTCGATTTTAAAGTGAGATAATAGCGATGTCGCCTTTATAATTACTTTACACTTAATTAACCAAGGCTGGTAATGAAATAACTGTAATGGAATAATATTAACTAAACAAGACATTTAATCTATTAATGAGCTCAATCTATTCTTTAACGAAAATATAAACGGCAACGCATTTTTGCAGTCTTAAGAGTATTCTCTTGAGATGTCTATAGGTCGCAGGCTCCACTTACCATCAGGTGGCCGGTGTGTTTGTTTGCCTTCTAAATGCCATAAAAAAACCTTCTACTTATAACGATTTGGTTATTCTTATATACAAATACAGGATGTCCCAAAACTTGACGTAAATATCACGGGATAAAAAAGTCCTTATAAGCTTATTTATTATAAGATGTATAATTTTACTTAAAGGACTAAGTCTGTAGGTCATACTCATCAACTTCTATTATGGCACCAACATCCAAATCGCGAAAAATAACAGCTGTTCCATACAAACTTTGAGAGGTAAAAAGCTGAAATGTATGTATGACCTCTCTGCCGAACACCCTGTATGTGTCTTTCATTGTTTACTTAGAACTAAATAGGTTAACTTGTGTTACATCGTCTCCTTTATTGTTTAATTGTTTAACCGTTACAAAACAAATGTTTCTTTTACTCGTACATGACAATGTAAGTGGTATGTAAATCTTAAAATTTACCAGCATGTTTGTTTTTACTTTGCTATAGAATCGTCTTTCATAGTGGTTCTAGGAAACGTACCAATAAAGATGGAGCTCTGTTTTCTTATGAGCTTTATTTTCTTTGTACAATACGATACAATTTGATTTAATATTAAGTAGTGTAATTTTTTTGTTTATTCGTAGGTTTATTATTTTACGAAATAGCTACGAATGCCGCCAACAGCGAGGCACGGCTCAAGCTTCTGGTGGTTAGGGCTGCACAGAAAGGAGCCTCCTCAAAAAAAAAAAGAGGAACCTTCTCACCATACGAGAGGAACCACCTTACAATACGTGCCGTGTCGACGAGTACTGTTTTCTGCATCTGTTTTGACTCAGCAACAAATTATTAATACGGCTAATAAAAA
This sequence comes from Acleris holmiana, assembly GCA_949316455.1. NCBI lineage: Eukaryota > Metazoa > Arthropoda > Insecta > Lepidoptera > Tortricidae > Acleris > Acleris holmiana. The sequence goes on from OX438767.1 coordinate 18,570,107, forward strand.
AATGTAAACACACACACATCCTTAATTATTTTAATTTGCCCAAGCCGGAATAAAAACCCAGGCGAATGAATACGTCTGGCTAAATTATAGTCCATAGTACTTGTATAATATAATATTACTAATTCAGTATAAAATATAGGTTAACGTCTACTTAATAAAATAACTAGCCATCATTACAAAATTATTTTATTTCTATTTTTATACACTTAATATTTCGTTGCAACACATTTAAGGTATATAAAAAGAGCTATCAACTCTAAAATATACAACGACAATTTTAATAATAAAATTTCTAACATACTAATATTAGGAAAAATTCAAGTTAGAATAACCTGTTTCACATAACAGCGTGTAAGAGGAAATCTTGTTCGGCTCCAAGACGACCTGAATACCGCGTTGATACCTAAACTTGAGACACACCGCGAGCTTGACGCTCACTCGTCGCAAGCCATCGTTTTTAGGGCATGGAGAAGGCAAACGACCACACTGGACACATTATAGTAAGTAGGACCTGACTGTAATTCTAAGGGCTATATTAATAAACACATCTTGACTGAGATGTCCATCTCAAGATACCTAAAAGTAAATGTCAAGCCATAGAAAACTGTCATCGTTGACGCATCTTGACACGAGTATTACAGTCGAGATCAGTTGAAAATGTATTTGCAGTCTTAGTAGGGCCCTACTAAGACTACAAATACGTTGTCAATACTAAGTTGTGCGAGGTAGCGGCTCGAGACTAATTACTTCACTGGTTTTCATATCCCCATACTGGAACTTAGCAATACGAACACGCTTGGCGGTAGGTTAAAGAAAAAGATGGGGTCTTCCGCTATCCTCCGGTGAGGAAAAATGCCCAATTGGAAGATCTCCAGATTTTTACTTTCGACTTGGCATTTTCGAAATTATTGCGCAAAACTGCGGTGCACTGCTATTACTAAAAAAGAAGAAGAAGCTTATCCTTCTTCTCAATGCCGTTGCTTTCATGCAATCCGGACGAAGCCGGCGCAGCAGATGATCCTCTTACCACCCACAATCGTATTAACTAACTAATCCGGCGTCGATCTCCACTTGCGTCAAAGCGGCGTGACGCTCCGCTGACGTCAGACCGCCATTTTTATTGAACAAAATGTCGTCCGAATTCTACCTCTATCTCAAATTCCAAATTTTCTATTTAAGGGCGGTATTAATAAGCTAATCCAAAGTGATATATATGCCCGATTTATGGTCACGTCAAAATTAATAAAAGAAGCGAAACTCGACAACAACTTATTAAATATAGTATTAAAGTAGTGTCTATGTGTAACGATGGCATCGCGGTGAGCCGGCATCGCGTCGACCCGGCATCGCGTCAAGCTGGCTTCGCCTGGAGCCGTCATTGCGTTGAGCTGGTATGAGTCATCTCGGTGAGCCAGCATCGCGTCAAGCTGGCATCGCCTAGAGTCGTCATCGCGTTGAGCAGGCATGAGTCATCTCGTTGAGCCGGCATCGCATCAAGCCGTCATCGCCTAGAGCCGTCATCGCGTTGAGCAGGCATGAGACAACTCATTGAGCCGGTATTGCGTCGAGCCGGCATCACCTGGAGCCGTCATTTGAGCCGGCATCGTGTCGAGCTGGCATCGCCTGGAGACGTCATCGCGGCGAGCTGGCATCGCTTGGAGCCGTTATCACGGCGAGCTGGCATCGCCTGGAGCCGTCATCGCGTTGAACAGGCATGAGTCATCTCGTTGAGCCGGCATCGTGTCGAGCTGGCATCGCTTGGAGAAGTCATCATGGTGAGCCGGCATCTCGTCAAGCCGTCATCGCGGCGAGCTGGCATCTCGTTGAGCCTACATTGCGCTAAGTTGGCTTCGCGCTCCGCTCGTGAGTCGAGCTTGCTGTGAGTCTCAAGTATAAAATACAAGACCCGGTAGCTAAATGTACGCCGCCTGGGTATCTTAAGTGTACGAATACCGGCGAGGTGAGACGACGCTGCACTACCGGCCGCGTATTTCTGAACACTGTTTCAGTTTCGTTAAGCTTTCGCCTTTAAAATTAATAATGTTTTTCGTGTTGCGTAATCAATACTCTTAACCATTATTTTTAATATTCATTTTAACTACATACCCATCAGTTTTTTGTTACGTTATATGACGCAAGGTATGTTTTTTCACGATTTCAGTATTTAACAACTTTTGACATACAGCGACTTTTCACCTGTCCACATTTAGAAAAACTTTCACGTTTACAAAACATATTCATATTAGACATAAAATCAGGGCTTGACACGCATCCCTCGTTATTAATCCGACTTTTCGGCTGCCGTGGTCTCGAAAGGCCTAAAATGTTACCGGTCGTGATTTTTTATAGCATAAAGAAGAAATTTTATGTGAAATCTGCTCTTATAGTATATCAATCCACGAAATACCATCACACTACTCAACTCAATTTTATTTACATTATGTTTACACTGACTCACCAATACAGCAATAAAAAGAAAACACTTCACGTAACGTTGTCAGCTTTGTCAGAGGCTCTAATCTACTTTTATATTACAAAACAATGTTGCTTTTGACATACATTCAGGAGTAATGAAAACGGGCAAATTTCTATGGAAATGTTGTACAAAGTGACCTGTTTTCTTTGCTTTGAACTATATTAAAGTGAAACTTTTATTACATCGTCTCGATTTTTTTGGTCTGTGTCGCATGTCGCGTGACGGTCGGCCGCGGAGTAGGGATAAAGTGAAAGGCGCTCGTCAGAGCAGCCGAGGCCAATACAAAGTTACTCTATGGGCCAATATGGCGGCCGGTTCCATCAGCTGACCGTGTAGTGTATAGACTTACTCATTTGTACCCGTGCTCCACGCTATTTTGTTTGTTTTTGTGAGTGTTTAATGTAAATGTTGTTATTTATTTGCTAGTTGGCATACTTTTATCATTTCCCATTATCATTCCCATTTTCCAAGTATAAAATTAAGATTGATGAAGCGATTTTTATACCCTTAATGTGAAAAAAAGTTTCACTTTTACCGTGGTTTCATAAAACCACACAATCCTTTTTTTTTCGTATGACCATCGTTATGATTATTCTGAAATACTCGACTGCAATGGCGGCCGAGTTGAATACAATACGACAAAGTTAAAAGCAATATTGTTTTACCAAGCAAAACAGAGGGGCAGAAAACAAATCCTCTCTCAATACAGCAACCGTAGTTTGCTCTTGCGCACGTCGCCGGACACTTTATCTTTGGTGGCGCCTCGCTCCGGACGGGAACTGCCCACGCGGAACCCGGGTCTTCGGACAAGAGGAGACTTTTGAGATGTTGAGTGAAGTTGGAAATATCTAGGAGAATTGGTCATAATTCGATTATACGTTTGATGTAATATTAATGACCCAGGTAGCCAAATAAGCCAGGTCATGGGGCTTCATTCTACTCGGTGAAACCATATGGCTTTTGACATTTAATTGTTAACGTTATGATAGCTTTTATTTATTTGACAGTAATGGTGGCCGAGTTAAAAAAATACAGAAACACGTCATAGACAGTATGGTTTTTAACCGACTTCAGAAAAGGAGGATACGTTGTATGTATCTTTTTTACCGTGTAAAATCTCAAACCAGACACTTTTTCGAATAGTAAATCATGATTGAAATGTTCATGCTAAAGCTACATATGCTTAGAGTCATTATCTTTTAAAACTACACCACGCACTTTTGGTCTGTTTCGGGGGCCGAAAACATCACTTTTATGGTCTTTTTTAGTTGTTATTTTTCCCAGAATTAGTTTAAAAAAGTACTACGTCTGCCTCGGCAGAAAGTGCAATTTATGGACTCACCTATAAATCGTTTACTTATAGAATATTATTTTAATATGCAAAAGAGACGCCAGCACCAGATTTAGTAAGCCTACCGCCAAGCAGCAATGTTTGCATATTCCAGTGTAAAGATAAGACAACTGGTGTAATTACAAGCATTCCATCTTAGTCCTCAGAGTTGGCAACGCATTTAAGGTATTAGGATTACAGATTGTAGCCTTGAGAATGCCAATGTCTATGGGTCACGGATCCTATTTCCTATAAGCCTATATCACCATCCTTATAATGACAGGTGACAGGCGACATTTCAGTGTACATAGCGCAGCTTATGTGAAACCCAGTGATTTATCAGCGCGTTGACTGTGCTGTATATATATACCATCGAATAAGAACTAAAGGCATAGAAGCCTTAAAACGAAAGCGTCAAATCTATACCTGTCTCGAAAATTTCGTACAGTTCGTGTTAAACCTAGCCGTAAATACCAAGGTGTGGTCAACTCATGTAAACTGGTCTCCAACGACAACAAGTGGACACTATGGTCGTAGTTTATATAATGCAACAGTGTGCGACGACAACAATGTATTCCCATTATATTTTAGCTTATAGAACTGTCCCTTTTTGGCACAATAAGACTGTGCATATCAGCTTTATGTATGTTTATTTTATTTTATCGCTCCTTCTATGCTTTTGGTTTTTATTCTATGATTTATGCCAAATGTCACCTGTCACGTGTCATGATGCAGGGGCAGGGGCTTGAGTGCTCTTCTGCCTTCTCTATGCCTAAAAAAAGTTTTCATTTGTTTTACCGGTTGAATGGTTTTTGTTTACCCACTGTGACACTCCCCGCCGACGTGTTTGTGCTATCGATTGATTTCTCTTAATTGCCTGCAAGCGGTGGTTTGTTTTATCACGGTTATAAAATGATGAGATTTATTCGTCGTTATTGGGTGTCCTTTGATTTATTATAGAAGTTGATATTTTTTTAAACCAAATAACCGATAAAGTTACAGATTTCAATGATGAGTACACAAAACATAAGGTTCTTTACAATACATACTTTTTTAATGCAAATACTGACTTGTTACTATAAATATCAAATCGCTATATGTATACCTAAAATATTTGAGGAGTTCCTCGCAGTTTGAAAACCAATTTCCGTCCCATTGTCACCAAGCCAGTATCTGATGACTCATCAGTGTCATCAGATACTGGCTTGGTGATTATGGGACCACGTCGAGAGTATACTCTATCAATCATTTCTTACTTTACTTTACTTTATCAATATTTTTAAAATTAGCCACAGATTACGGAGTAATCATGTAAGAAACACACACCCAAAAAAAACAGTTAAATTGTGAACCTCATCCTTTTTTGACCCTATTTTATTCGCAATAGGTTCACAGTTCCAGATGAAAAAAAAGATTGTATGAAACACACAAAAAAATAATAGCATTAGTTAAATTGAGAACCTCCTCCACTTTTTTAAGTCGGAATATAATCTCTTTTTTATTCGCCTTAGGTTCACATTCTAATTGGAAGTAATATATGTATGGTGGCCCTTAGGAGGTTGATAACTTTATTTGTTTTTGTACAATAAAGAGTTGACATACATACTTTTTAGTACAAATGCTGACTTGTTACTATAAATACCAAATCGCTATGCGTATACCTATAACATTTGAGGAGTAATTAATTATGTTTAGTACAGAAGCTCTATTTCACTCGGTAAAACCAGATCGCTTTCGACATGTTATTTTATTGTTTTTAATTCGGCCGCCATTACTGTAATTTTTTTTGTATGGCATCGAGAAGGCAAACGAACACACAGGCCACCTGATGGTAAGTGAAAACTGTGACCCATAGACACACACAAGACTGCAAATGTGTTGCCAACCCTAAGGAATAAGATGGAATGCCTCTATGCTAGTTATTTCACCGGCTGTCTTATCCCCAAACCGGAACACAACAATGCGAATACTGCTGTTTGGCGGTAGGTTAATGTATAAGAAGGTGGTAGCGATCCGGACGGACCCTGCACAAGGTCCTACCACCCGCAATTAAATAAGAGTTATCATAATAGATTGACAATACGATCATATGTCAAAAGCAATATGGTATTAGGAAGTAACATAGGGACAGGACCGGTAACCTTCGGGGAGGGAAGATGGCCGATTAAAAAATGCCCGGCTTTTACTTTTGATTTATTCTGGTTACTGATTTACTCTATTTACTTGACATTGGCGAAATCACTGTGTGGACTGCCATTAATTAAAAAAGAAGAAGAAGAAGTACCATAGAACGAAATACTACCCTCATTTAACAGCTGGTTAAAAATACATCGATACGACTAACAACTGACTATTTTCTATGACCATGCGTTCTGTCAATAGCATTTTTTTAACGCCATCAAATGCCCAATCGAATAAACCTCGTTGTTCCAGTTACAACGAATTATTTTCAACTGTATTCAGTTTTTCGCAAAAAAAACTCTGCACTGCCACTGAAAACCGTGAAATTAAGTCAACGTTTTGTTCCGCAGAGAACAAAACGTGAGAAACACTTGTTCACAATTAGACTACATTTCAGTTTTTATTTACAAAAACTTTATGAAGTTTTTTCTAGTGGCTTTATAAATTACGTTATTTTAGAGGAACTTTTTGTAAGTCTAGTTTTTACCGTGATTTGGTCAACACCTAACCCGACTAAATGCGTTTAAGAGACACAGCCCTGCGACAGACGGACTGATGGCGAAGCCGTTGCTCATGGAAACCTAAAAATGAGTATGAACACTTGCCATAATGACGTTGCCATTTAAAAAAAAAAACAAGGGACAATGTCACACAAATTAACCTAGTCCCAAACTAATGTCTAAACTTGTACTATGGAAACTTGACAATGATCAACATATGGTATGTTCGATCGAAGACACAGAAAAAAAACTCGCACTCATCTGCCCTTACCAGGTTTTGAACCTGGAACCTTTAGCTTCTTAGGCAGGGTCATTACCAACTAGGCTAACGCGTCGTCACTTACGGCCAATTAACTAAAAAAATGTGGCACAAAAGTTGCTTCGTACGTACTACTATTTAGTAGAAGCAATTTTTGTAATGCCAAAAGCAGTAAATTGGGGTAAACGGTCCAAACTAGAATTCTCTAGGTGCTTAAGGCATACCTATACATGGTTGAGAGAGGTGATGGCTGACATACGCGTCATACTCGTGAACGGGTGCTGTTTGTGGGGTCCGGTCTGTTCACGTTGGCAAGGACTGGTTCTTCAATTTATTATTCTAGTTATGGCTTTTGACGTAGAGACCTCGTCGTGTTGTTCTCCTAGACTCATTATTTTTAGTTTAATGTTATTAGTTTAACGTTTGTATTGATTTTATTTGTTCTAGCTTTGATAATTATTATTTATTACTTTATTTATTAAGTACTTGTAACGTAACTTACTTTTAAGTATTACTGTACTTTATGTTTCAAAAAATGACCTTCTGCTGGAGTTTCTTGGCACTTCTTCTCCGCAATGATGGTCTTATCTGAAGCGCTAGTAAATTCACTTCATATTACTGTCGTGTAAAAGAGCCCCATGGGGCCTACTTACTGAATCAACATTTTGAATTTGATTTTGACCAGTGAATATCAGTTTAGAATAGACAAAAAAGCCCAAAATGTAATAATTGGCTGCAAAAATAATCAGTTAAGAGCTATTTTAGGAGCCTATGTTTTTTTTATTTACAAACATACATACATAACATCACGCTTTAATTCGCACAGTGGGGTAGGCAGAGCTACAGAATACCAACAACTCTAAACTTGTTGTTATTCTGTAACCACATTTTGCACAATCTATTGATTCCCTGTTATTTACATAAATACATACATACGCGTTCACTCGCTCGCGTTCGTTCCCAGAGCGGGGTAGGCAGAGCTACAGGGCCTCTATTCAGGTGCGTTAAAACGATATCGTGTTTGACACGTTTAAGAATCGTTTATGTCACAGTCGCCATTATTGTAAATGACATAAGAGTTATCAAAACGTTGACAATACGGAAACAGGTCAAAAACGATATCGTTATAACGCAGTTGAATAGAGGCCCAGAAATACCAACAACTTTTAAAAGACTTATTTCTAGTTCTGTAACCACATTTTGCACAATCAGGCCAAGAAGTTTAGTAGTGTATTAGTGACAGGTTGCAAGCCCGTCTCCTAATGTTACTAGAAGCCTTATTCCGTTAGTCGCCTCTGATATTAATTTATATGTTATCATCGATAGTTGCCGGCAATAAATAACCGTAAAAAGGTTTATCATTTAAGCACTTTAAGCTAATCAAAATCAAATTAACCGCTTACTTTTTATGATCGCAACAACACTTTAACAAACCCGCAAATTATTCAAACCATGCTGAACAAATTATTAAAGCCGTATTACGAGGGACAAAAGACTAAACTCTTAATACAGACGTAATAATAAATTCATCTTTAATTATCCCCAGAACGACGATGTTCCCATTATCCCGTCGAATTAGCGAGCATTAACTGAACGATTGGACTATTAAGCTACCACGAGAGACAGTTAAAATGGGCTTGACTTTAATTGGGATTTTTGACAGTGATTATTGCTTGATTGACTTGTTTTACAACTGACAGGTTAAGTGTTATTTAATCTTGGAGTCGTATGTTTGTAAACTCTTTATAGCACATAAACAATTACAAGACATATTTACACCAAATTATATATAGATAATGTACATAGGCAAACTTATCCCATATGGGATATCTTCCTGTTAACACAAACTAGAACAAGCAAGGACAATGCGAGAGGATAAACAAATTAACAAAACTAAACAAAATTATCAAATTTTACATACATCCGAGAAACAGTTAAGAAGAAAACGTACATATACACATACATACATAACATCACGCCTTCATTCCCAGAGTGGGGTAGGCAAACCCTACCCTAGTATACTATAGTAGTCTTTGGGCAAAGCTACAGAAATACCAACAACTTTTAAGAGACTCGATGATAATTCTGTAACCACATTTTGCACAATCAGGCCAAGAAGTTTACTAGTGTATTAGTGACAGGTTGCAAGCCCATCGCCTAACAGCACTACAAGCCCTTATTCCCTTATCTCCCGTTCCTATATTCAAACTACGGACAGAATAGGTTACTTTATGTTAAAATTTGACAGTTGCCACGTACAAAATGTGACAAATTTTGACTCCAATAACCTAATCGAACGTTTGAATGTAGGAACCAGCTGTTAGTCGCCCTTACGACATCCACGAGAAAACATGGAGTGGCACTATTCTAACCCGGCAACCACACTGGCATTGTAATTTATAACATTTTTAAAAACTTATAGGAGTTGTATGTTTTGTTGTATGGTCTAATTAAAGCACGTGTGTTCAGTATTAATGAATGTCCTTGTTATAGGACGACAGACTCCATTTCTGCGGTGGACCGCGGGGCACGCGGCTCACAACGTGTGGAGCGCGAATATAAAAATAAAACAGATGTTTCCGTACCGCTCCACTCCGTCTTTGTTGATTTTGATTATTGTCGTTTTTCTTTAGGGTTTGCACATATTAACACCAAATTTGCCGATTGTACAACGAAACCACTGTATTTATAATGTTAGGGAAAGAACTGAAAACAAGAAAACGTTTCTTTTTTACCGGGACTTACCCGCTTCTATTTTTGCATTTGATTTTTTAAATATGTTTTTAGGAGTATAAAATTCACTGTTTTTTCTGGCATGAAGAAGGGGATCGAGCATAAAGGACGCTTGATGCAATTCACAAGACTACAATCTTAAGACTGCAATCCTAAAACCGCAATCGGTTACTAGGACTAAGATGGAATGCCTCTATAATCACACAAAATATTTGGCGTTTGCATCGTTTTCAATGTAGCCTCTTGAGACGCAGTGTACCATAAGAACTACATAATCAAGGCAATTTAGTTTAAAATATATTTTAATGACCATAAAGGTTATTTTTATTTGTTTCAAATTTCAAAAAACATTTTATAACTTTATTTCTTTGGTGGTCGATTCAAAAATCTCCTTGTTACTAAGTACTTTATTATTATTACTAAGTAGACTTAGCGATGGGGATCCCTAAAAAGCAGATATTTTGTTATGTAGAGTACCTACTTTTATGAAACACGTGTGCTCGATGGGTGAATCAACTTTTAAGGTACTCCCCAATTTTCGACATGTCTCACTATGTCACCTTAATTTGGTAGAATGCATTTTTTTTCTTTGATGTGGTCAATATATTGAATAAATCAGACAATTAAACTTACTTTCTAGCTGACAATTTTAAAAATTCTTCTATGATTTACACAAATATATCAGGTAACGCAGGGGACGACGTTGTCCCCGGGTTTTGTATGAAAAACGTGCATTTTCCACTGCGTTACCATGTTTTTACAAAATTATAGAATTGGTTTATGATTATGAATAGTGAAATCTGAAAATCTGATTATCTAATTTTAACATGTGTAAACCATTATCAATCTCACATATTCTAGTAAGTTTTTATTAGCGTGTAGAAAAGGAGGACTTTAAAAGTTGATTCACCCCGATATTTAATGAACGTCCTTAATACAGTACCCTTACCATGACTTACAGTGACCGTACTCGCTAGAGAGTCGAATGCTCTGTCCCTCTCAAAACTATACCGTCGTATTTCAATACTGTGAGAGACAGAGCATTCGACTCTCTAGCAAGTACGTTATTTGTCATTCTTGGTAAAGGGAAGGAACGAAAGAATCCACGCTAATACCGGAGGTCATATCTGCGGGTCACCGCGGGCCACGCGGCACAAGACGCGTGGAGTACAGAAGTACAATAAAAAAATCTAGTTCAATGGCAGTCAGACTCGCGCACCAAGGGTTTCGTACCGCTAAACTCACTCTTCGCCAGTTTTTATTGTATTTCGTCTTGTAAATAGAACAAAGATAAATATTTTTAATGTTAAGTAGCCATTTAGATGTAACATAGTTTTTAACACTTAATTTCTTTAATTGTCCCGGTTTACTATTTGTTAAACATGTGGGTGACTGCTAGAGAACCTTTAGGCATTAAGTCCGCCATTTGGAGTTCTTACATTTATTTGTATTGTGAAAATAATAATTAAATAAAATACTTGTACATTACTTTTTAGTTATGTATTGTATGTAAGTTTTTTTTTTTTTATGTTAAGGAGAAGGCACACGAGCACTCAGGCCACCTGATGGTAAGTGAAATCTGAGACCCATAGACATTTGAATTCTCAAGATTATAATCCTAAGACCTCAAATGCGCTGCCAACCCTGAGGACTAAGATGGAATGCCTCTATGCTAGTAATTTCACCGGTTGTCTTATCCCCACACCGGAACACAACAATGCGAACACTGTTGCTTGGCGGATGGTTAATGGATAAGATGGTGGTAGCGATCCGGACGGACCCTGCACAGAAGTATGAATGTAAACACTTTATTGTATAAAATAAATTAGAGAAAGTAGAATGAAGGTACAAGAAAAGAATGTACAAAGGCAAACTTTTACCTTTGTGAAAAGTGAAAGGTTGTGCATCGAGTAGGCGATTTTACCTTTAGGATAAGAGCATGCTATTTTATTGCTTCTAGGGAAATCCGCCGTTATAACACTTTAAATACAATTAATATTGTTTAAAAGATACAGCTCTTTAATGGTAGGATGAATGGACAGCATAGTCTTAGTAATAGAGTCCTGTTTGCACACTTTCCGTACGGAACCTTAAAAGCACTGTTTAGTTTTGTTAATCTATATGAAGTACGTATGCTCAATATTAATAAAACGTCCTTGATACAGGACGGAAGAATTCGCGCAAATGCCGGAGGCCACGTCTGCGGTTGACTGCGGGCCACGCGGCGCACAACACGTGGCGTAGAGGACTAAAACTAAATCAGGGGGAGATTCTCTCAACACAGCGCTGCGTCGATCTCAAAGGTGAAGTTTTATCCGGCAAGTTTAAGAAGTCCCGTCGGACCGTACAAAACACATTTTAGCGCATGCCTTCTCAATTAGGCAGCAGGCAGGTGAGCTCAGTTCAGTGTCGTATAAAGCTGCCTAATAATTCAGAATGCACTTACCATCAGGTAGCATAAGTGCTCGTGTGCCTTTACCTTTACATAAAAAAAAAAAAAACACGAAACGATCAAATAACTTCCCTTTCCTCATGAGAGCTGCTGGAAAAATGTCGTTTATTGAAATCGGAACTTAGGTATTTGTCATATGAGTTCAAAATAAGTTTGACAGTACCGTAAAACTACGCAACTATAGTCCTAGCGTGGCAAAATCCTTGTAATCCTTTGATTATCCTTAAAATATGATAGCTTTGCTGTTTTTTTAAAGCAAATTATTTTAGGTCTAACAATATAATTATATACCTAGCGATAATAGCAGTGGGCTAGCATATTTTAAGGATAATGTAAGGACGAAAAGTGGCTATTGTGGCAGGCTAGGACCATAGTTGAGTAGTTTTCCGGTAGGCCTTTTAAAAGGCTTTTGGTCGTTACGAGGTTAAGTACCAATTTCACCAAACGATGTTAACCACTTAACAGGGCCTCTATTCAACTGCGTTATATCGATATCGTTTTTGACCTGTTTCCGTATTGTCAACGTTTTGATAACTCTTATGTCATTTACAATAATGGCGACTGTGACATAAACGATTCTTAAACGTGTCAAACACGATATCGTTTTAACGCACCTGAATAGAGGCCCAGACGATTGGAGCGTTAACAGTTGTCAAAATGTATGAACTAACTGTCGATTAACATTGATTAATTTTAACATCGTATGGTGAAATTGGTACTGATGCAGTGCGTCTATTCGTGTACCGCGCAGAGGGAAAGAATTTAATCATTACGGGAACTATTGGGTGTCACAACAACAACTGTCCGCCCGCGGCACAGCGCCCTCTGCTGCCCAGCGATCATAGAGATATCTCTATATTAATATTAATAATCTGTATGAGATAAAACCGAAAACGTTGGTTATACTTAACAAAATGTTTTTAGTTGACATGACGGTATAAGTCATAATGAGTGAGAAAATAGATTTTTTTTTCTAGTAATAAACCAGTGTAATAAAAATCGTGAAATGTTTCCGCCATTTTTTTAATTTTGACTACTTTTTTTTGCTGCTTATCAAAACTAAGCTAATGAGTCCAAACACGGGGGGTCTACTTTAAGTATAGCGGAGATCCTGTCGCCACCTTCCGACTCCAACATTAGACCAGCTCTATGATGATATATTATTGTATTGACATCGAGGTTACGTTGGTATATTAAATTTCAGCTCAACCGGTTCCTGGACAGTGGTTCAATTACTTCATTGCAATTTTTTAACCGAACATACCTACATACACACAAACATGGCAAGTTAATAAAAATCTTGAAAGGAAGATTTGAACCACTTTCCGGAGACCGATTGCGCTGAAACGAATAAATACTTAATTAACTTTAATGACAGTGCCATAATCTGTCAATATCGAGCTAAATTGATGTTTTTTTTTATGTTAAGGAGAAGGCACCCGAGCACTCAGGCCACCTGATGGTAAGTGGAATCTGAGACCCATAGACATTTGAATTCTCAAGACTATAATCCTAAGACCTCAAATGCGTTGCCAACCCTGAGGACTAAGATGGAATGCCTCTATGCTAGTAATTTCACCGGTTGTCTTATCCCCACACCGGAACACAACAATGCGAACACTTGCTTGGCGGGTGGTTAATGGATAAGATGGTGGTAGCGATCCGGACGGACCCTGCACTGGGTCCTACCACCACTAAGTTAGTTGGAAGGTGGTGACAGGATTATACTTATAATAAACCCACCGTGTTTGAACTCATTAGATTGGTCTTTTTATAAAGACCAACCGAGTTGAGTTTGCAAAAAAAAGTAAAGTCGGCAACAAAAAGTTGTTCCACAAAATGAAAATATTGAAAGAAACTATTATTTAATAATTAGTATTCTGTCTGTATACCTTTTCTTAAAAACTTTATTGCTTCAATGTGCGTAAGAGAAATATAAACGAACAAACCAAGATCGGTGAAACTAGCTGCAATATCGCTTAAGTAACAAATTGAACAAGTTGCAAAACACTCCTTAACAAGTAAGTCAGTAAAGCTCATTTTGCAACTCATTGAATTTATTAGTTACGCGGTATTGCAGTTTCACCGACGATTTGTAGCAATGAATGCTACAACGATGGCACTTCATGTGACACAAAATATTTTCTTAGCTTCTCTTTCATTCAATATGTACTCAATAATACTCCCAAGTGTAGTGCCAACACAACACCCAAATTCATACACACAAGTGCAAGTCTAACATTACACTCCCTTTCTCCAGCAAAACCTTGCCATTTTCTCTTAGAATAATTCAAAGCTCACGAGATAGTATCAAATTACCGTGCGCCTAACCTGCTCGATAGTTTTGAAAGCGCGCCTAACGTACTTCGAGGATGGAAGGTGACAGTTTAAGACCGCTGCCCCATGTCACAAGCGACTGATTTTATATATGTACCACATTATTCGTAGCAGTCTCTACGGAACGTTGCTGCGTGCTACGGCGTAGCGCTCAAAGCGTTATTAATTATAATTATTGTATAAGTATGTTTTAGTATTTTTAGGCGATGGGCTTGCAACCTGTCACTAATACACTAGTAAACTTCTTGGCCTCATTGTGCAAAATGTGGTTACAGAATTATCAACAAGTCTTTTTAGAGTTGTTGGTATTTCTGTAGCTCTGCCTACTCCACTCTGGGAATGAAGGCGTGATGCTATGTATGTATGTATGTTTTAGGGTTCCGTACCAAAGGGTAAAAACGAGGCACTATTACTAAGACTCCACGGTCCATCTGTCTGTCTGTCGGTCTGTCTGTCTGTCTGTCACCAGGCTGTATCTCATGAATGTGATTGCTAGACAGTTGAAATTGCCGCTATAAAAACAAATACTTAAAATAGAATAAAATTAATATTTAAGGGGGTTCCCATACAGCAAATGAGTTTTATTTCCGTTTTTTGATTGGTTGAAATATTCACAGAATATTATTTATTTCATTTTCCGAATGGTTTTTATTTCTAAATATTTTCATTGGTTAAGTGATCTCACGAGATCATTGAAGCAATTAGAATCAGAATCAGAATAATCTTTATTCAAGTAGGTTTACAAATAATAAACTCTTTTGAAACGACATAGTAGCGACTTAGCCTAAATTGACTGCAGGTTCAAATCGCGACCGATCAGAGAAGAACCTGTAAGAAACTCTGTCGGATGTCTTTTTTCTTTCGACGTTCGCAACCTTTTGTCGTAAGGACTAAACATTTTATTACAAGCAATTCAGTCCCATTATTAGGTTAGGAGTATCAATGGGACTCACACTAGATTGAGCCCTGGTTGTGGGCCTCCGTAGTGGTTCCCAAAAGCATTATTTATTATATTTTTAATAGCGGGGCCTCTTTTCTACTAGGTTAAAATGATACTGCGTTTGATGTGTTAGGTAGTTTTTAACTCGGCTGCCAATACTATCAAGTAAAAAATAACTATCAAAACATTGACAATATGAAAACTTGACAAAAATAATGAGTTTTACAGCGTAGAAGCTCAGCCCAGGGCCTCTATTCAACTGCGTTATAACTATATCGCGTTTGATGTGTTTTAGAATCGTTTATGTCACAGTCGCCATTATTGTACATGACATAAGAGTTATCGAAACGTTGACGAAGTTATGGCGGTCGAATTAAAAACAATACGATAGCATGTAAAACCAACCACAACGACAAACAAACTATTATTAGGTAAACTAAAAGATTTGAGTTAAAATAAACGTTCAAGCATAAATTAGTTATTATTTTAATGAGAATTTACAAATTGAACATAAGGAAATCGCGAACAATGCAAGATGTCACCGATCTACAATATTCGACACTCAGAACTACTGACAACCGCACCGAGGCACGTCTCGAGCAAAAGTGTTACGGCTAGGCCATCCACATCAATCGCTCCCTTCTTCGGTCTTCGTGAGAACATTCGCTAGAGAACTCAGTGGCTGTTCGGCCGACATCGGTTGCTACACTAGCGCCACCTATATTTGATCTTTTCTCTAATACTATAATAATGGGTTTACCCAATAGAATAGAGGTCCTGGACTAAGATGCTGCACGGTTAGTTAGCCTTATTGCTTTTGGGTTATCGTATTGTCAAATTTACGATAGCTGGGCCTCTATTCTACTGCGTTATAACGATATCCCGTTTGACGTATTTTAGAATCGTTTATGTCACCATTCCCAGTCGCCATTCTTATAAATGACATAAGAGTTATCAAAACGTTGACAATACGGAAACACGTCATATACGATATCGTTATTATCTTGTAGATTCCCCGCCCTGTTTTTATTCTCTAACTCGGCCGCCATTACTATCAACTGACGTGTGTTGACGACACGGTGGCCTCGTTGGGAGTGACCCTGCCTCCGAAGCCAGCGGTCCCGGGTTCAAATCGCGGTAACGGCAGATATTTGTGTGATGAGCACGAGTATTTGTTCCTGAGTCTTGGATGTTTTATATGTATTTAAGTATTTATTTCTCTATCTAAGTATGTGTATCGTTGTCTAATACCCATAGTACAAGCCTAGAGTTTAGTTTGTGACTAGGCCAATTTGTGTGACATTGTCCCGTGATATTTATTTATTTATTTAACTAAATCAAAGCTATCGTAACGTTGACAACACGATGACTTGTCAAAATATTATTTTACCTAGTTGAAAAGTGTTGTTTTATCTGTAAAAAACCGCTTTAACCCTTGCCTTGCAGGTGCACGTCTACTCAAGATATGAGGCCCGTGTGACACCTCGGGGAGCGCGATTGGATTTCCTGCCCCACGCGGCTGATGCCGCCCTAATGGAACGCAGCTCAGAGTGTTACAGCGCCGAAGGTATCGGGAGTTAAGGGGAGACTATGTTGACATAAACAATAAAAAAAACCGGGCAAGAGCATGTCGGACTATGCTTAGTGAAGGGTTCCAAAGCGGTTAACTATACAACAAACATAAAAATCATCAAGTAATAACTAATTTTTCATTTAAAGTCATTTGGTGCCGTCTTAGATGATTTTAGTACGTATAAACACTTTAATCACCTGTATCTCAAGAACCAATGTTTACTTAGTCGTGATAGTTTTCCTTTTAAATTCGCTATCTTTCATTCAAGCCAAAAATTGATTCTACTACTTTGTTGGCGTGACTAAATTATTCATGCCAAATTACAGCTTTCTAGTACTAAGAATTTTGTAGGGCAAGTACGACTCGGATTTTTGCAGTGAGAGTTCCGTACAGCCGCAAGGTATTATAATATAATACTCCATCCAACTTGGATTAGATTCCGAATAGTTTTTAGTGTTTGTTGTATTTCTTTAGAGTTTGTAATTATAACCACAACAAAATTTACGCAAATATGTTTTAAAGTTTTTATGATACAATAAATTGAAAATGTGTTGAAATTTTTTTTTCTTGTGTGGGACGTCCTTTATTTTTTCATTTTATTTATTTTTGTATGTTTCGCGTTGAAAAAATCGCGTCTTGCGTTGCATTTCTTTTTTTTTAATCATTTTTTATTGTATCGAATGTCCTCATTAGATTCACTCAGCGGGAAACAGCATTTTACTAATTGTTTCTTTTTTTGAAATGTTACCTTTTTAATGTCTGTTTTTTTTTTGCTTCTTTTCTTTTTATTTTTAATTATTTTTGTACTGAGTACTTACTACTTACCCATAAGGAAGAGCGGCTGCCTCTTAGCACAGGTATATTCTATACTTAAAAAGGGGTAACCAACTACTGTAATTACTATGTACTTATGAAAACTCAATAAATGATTTTGATTTTGATTTTTTTGATTTTTAAAGTCATCAAAACCAGCCAGATACAAAATAGTAAAGCCAAAGAGATTTTATTACAAGTTTATACATACTAAAAGCGAAAATACCTTTTCCCTGACCTATTATTTTATCTCTGCCCTGATAGAATGGGGGCAAAAGAGAAATGTGTTATGATGAGAAGAGTATGCTGCATGTCCTCTTAAGCTTAGATAATATCCCAGGCTTCTCCATTAAGGGGGTAGGTATCACAGAGACAGCATTAACTGTAGCATTTGCAACAATAGCGGCCATTATCGACCTTATCGAATGGTTCGATCGGGTCGCCACTTTCCCGAACACATGGATGAGAGAGGTGATGGCTGAGATACGCGTCATACTTTCCGGTCTGTTCACGTGTGCAAGGACTGGTTCTTTCTTCAGTTTATTATTCTGGTTATGGATTTTGACGTAGAGACCTCGTCGTGTTGTTCTCCTAGACTCATTATTTTTAGTTTAATGTTATTAGCCTTACATTTGTATTGATTTTATTTGTTCAAGCTTTAATCATTATTATTTATTACTTTATTAAGTACTTGTAATGTAACTTACTTTTAAGTCTGTACTTTATGTTTGAAAAAATGACCTTCTGCTGGAGTTTCTTGGCGCTTTTTCTCCGCAATGATGGTCTTATCTGAAGCGCTAGTAAATTCACTTCATATTACCGACGTGTAAAAGAGCCCCATGGGGGCCTATTCACTGAATAAACATTTTGATTTTGATTTTGATTTTGTTCCAGTTAGTTATTTTGGCTATATTTCCTGACGTAGATGACGAGGTCGTGTTGTTGTTCTCCTAGTAATTATTTATAATTTAATGCTATTAAACTCTGTGTGTAAGATTCCTCGTGGTAATTGGAGCTTAATAGGCTGTAACATTTTTATCAAAGTCATGACGGGGGGGTAAACTCTTTTAACACATTTCAACGACAATGTCAAAAAATGCAGACGGGTTTTCAAGTTGCTTTTAGGGTTCCGTAGTCAAACTGGGAACCTTTATAGTAGCTTTTAGGGTACCTCCCCTACACGTAAATTGAGGATAGTTCTTTTTTCTCGTGTACTCCATAGTTTAAGGTGTCGTTCTGTTGGATAGGTCTTTCACAAATATATTGCGGGGAAAGCAATTTTTCGATTTTAGTATTTTCATTTGTGAAATATTACGCACGAAATTTTGTTTTGGTCAAGTGTCCCCCCTGAACTTATTTAATTGAATTTTGGTATGGAAGAAATCTTCCGATGTGAAAGTATAACAAACAAACTAATATTATTTAGAAGGTATGATTAAACCGAATCTAAAATTTCTTTAGTAGTTGAGTACTTTATTTTGAAATATGACCCAAGGTCAAAATCAAGGTGGTACAGTCGAAGACACTGTTAACTGTACATTTACAAACGAACATAAACCTTATCGCAACGTATTAAAGTCTACGGGTGGTCCGTTAACAGTGTCATCGTGTGTACGAGTATTTATATAATTTAATAATTAGGAAAAGTGACTCCTTGGATTCTTGAACCACGATTTGTCTCCAAGGTTCCTAAACATACTCATAAAAATAGTATTCTCATGAACGGAGTATATTAGACTTAAACCCTTTTTAACCGACTTCAAAAAAGGAGTAGGTTCTCAATTCGTCGTTCTATTTTTCTATGTATGTTTCCCGATTAGGTTCTCAAAAACCGCTGAACGGATTTGTTTTTATTTTGTTCTAGTTAATATAGCGTCGGTGATACTGCAATACCGCGTAACTAACAAATTCAATAAGTTGCAAAATGTACCTAATTGAGTTACTCGCTAAGGTGTATTTTTCACCGTATTTAATTTGTTAGTTACGAGCTATTGCAGTGTCACCGACGATAGGTACTTTCTAGTTGGTCCCATTTTCAGCACTTCAAGATCTGATGATGGGATCTAGGAGAAATCGAGGGAACTCCTCAAACACTATAGGAACAAATATACTCGTAGTGATTTTAGTATTTTCAGTGACAAGTGTAGCATTTGTATTCAAATGTATCATTCGGTGAAGTCAACAGACGATGGCTGCTGATGGCCACTGGAACTGCTTAACGGTACCTATTTCAAGGGTACCGATAAGATATCCACTAAGATATCCATACTATGACTTTCCCGCGGCGTTACTTGTTTCTTATTAATTGAGATGTGGGACAATATAATAGTATTATTATGATCACATTGATCACTAAAAGGTATGTCTAAAAAATCTAAAACCCATTTTCAAAAAGCAGAAAGAGAGGTAATAAATAGGTCAGTCTAACTTAAATCGGCGTTCCACAATATTTTCCACTTTGTAACATTTTTTAAATTTTACTTTTCATGCAGTGCTGTTATTGTATGTGGTGTTCAATAAAAAATAGTTTGTATTGTATTTTGTACTAAAAACCCAATTCAATTACACTCTTGCTTTTTCAAGGCGGTTTTTAGTTTTTATTTAACATTTATTTTATGTACTTGGTCTTCAAAAGACATACCGTTTCTCACTACGACACCAGTTCATATTGCTGACGCTATGGTAGCACTTATTCCTTTGATTAACTGTCATTTAAGATACCATAATTAATGTTATCGAATACGATGGGTTAAAACGAATTGGAATAAAGCCCTATAATCGAAAACTGTAGTTTTGTAAACGTTTACTACTACATAAACATAAAGTGTTTACGCACGCGGAATCGATTTTTATACCTTTCAACGATATTAACTTTTCATATTTTTGCCGAAGCATATTAATCTAAAAGGTTTGTAATTTTTAGTGGGTGTATAAATTTTTTAATGTACATTCTCTTCGTAACATTTATTTTCTGCGGGTAATATTTTTGCTGGTAAGTAAACAATATAACCTCGCAAGGCCCGATGTGAATTAGGATGTACATAATCAAGGCAATTTAATTGAAACTACATCGCAATGAGAATAAAGTCCATTTTTCTTTGTTTAGAAATTAGAATTGGTATAATAGAGCAAACGTTTTTGAACTTTATTTCCTTGCTGTTAGATACCAATTCCCATTACAAAAAAAAGTTTTTAGTATGGAGGATAATTACTAGATACTTTATCATAAAAATACCGCTTGAAACAAAGGCTAGGTTTTGTGTTTAAAAAATCATGTGGAGGCAATAGTACCAAAATAACATACGCCAAATTTGAAAAAATAATCGTACCATGACGTTTTTCCAATCATCGTCTAGAAATTGAAGCGTAAACAAATTTTTTTTTTTATGTTAATCTGAAGGCACACGAGCACTCAGGCCACCTGATGGTAAGTGGAATCTGAGACGCATAGACAATTGAATTCTCAAGACTATATAATCCTAAGGCCTCAAATGCGTTGCCAACCCTGAGGACTAAGATAGAATGCGTGTATGCTAGTAATAACATTCATTTTATATTTTATACTAGAGGCGGTAGCAATTATCACTAAAAGGAATACAAAAAAATCCCGCTTGCCATGCTTTAAAGTGAATTAAAACAATACAAATTTGGTTATCTGCCCTCCTTAGCAAAAATGCAGTATCTCAAATTAATTTACCAATGCAAATTCAATCCTGTCCTGTTAGTAATAAGGTTGCATTTCCTTCAGAAGTTTGGTCTGAGATACTGCGATTTGCGTTAGCAGGGCAGTTATCTGATTCTGTTTTTTGTTTCTTTGGAATATTGCAGTCATAATAAAATTATATGGTCTCAGTACATTTCTCTCACTATGTTTCACTGTGCATTTCTGTCGTGTTGCTGTTTTTTTCCCTAATGTGGATGTATTGTTATTTATTTATGTATTTATTTATTATTGTCTATTTGTTATCATTATAGTGTATTAATTGGTATTAGTATGTATTTGATTATCTATGTATTAGTTCGGTAAGCGTATAATATATTTATAGCTACATTATGTTTTATAGCTAGCATAGTTCCTTATTATTCGAAATTAGTCTACACCACCTTCTGTGTAAAATGTTTAAACTTGACACCTTATCCCTTCTAAGGTTGTCTGGAAGAGATCGCTGTTGTTAACCGGTCTTTTAAATTGTGCTATTTTTCTGTAACGTTCTTGTTGGGGGGACAATAAAGTATTTTGTATTGTATTGTATTGTTTTAAGTCACTTGAAGGCATGACTTGTGTATTTTTATTTATTTTAAATTGAATTTGACGGGACTGAATATAACAGTTTTGAAATAGCATAGACTTTTTAATAACCGTCAGTTTGTTTTATAAAGCACATTAAAAAAAAAACCCTATAACAACATGAATGGCTTTTAATTAAAATGTGAATGGCGGTAAGTGGCTACTCATTCATAATATAATTATTCTCATCAACTTTATTTGAATGACGTTAAGGTCCAAAAGTAAACTATGCCTACTTCTGAAATTATCCAAATACGCCATTATCTAGCCATTTTTTGTCCCACTGCTCGGCAACAGCCTCCAATAACAGATAAAGAAATACTAAATATAATGTAGTTCTTAATTGTTTGTATCTTTATGAGTATGTAGGTCATTCTGTAATTACAAATCGTACAAAGCCTCTTGCAATTTTACTCCATGCATAAAAAGGTTTAATGTGGCAGCAATAGGAATTAAACAACACGTTCCAAAGCATTGGTGCTGTGTTCTCGCTCTAGCAGCTAATATTTCTGATCCACAGATAAGAACAGCTACATTCAAAATAAAATCACCGGCAAATAAATTAACTTCCACTTGATTCATATTAAGCCGAGAAACTCAAGTGTAGCGCCAATTTCCGAATGTTTTTGGAATTCGTTCAGGCGATACTTGGAGCTTCGTGTTGCCATGACAACGAATGATTTACTCAGCTACTATAAATCAGAGGATATGAAATATTACCAGCAAGTATTTGTTAATTATACAATCGATTATTTGCGAGGGAAATGACGATACAAGAATATAATATAACTGGAGGTAGGTTTTAAAAGTACCGTTTACTTTACACGCTGGCCTAGTTGATAGTGACCTTCGAAGCTAGCGGTCCTGGGTTCAAATCCCGGTAAGGGCAGATATTTGTGTGATGAGCATGAATATTTTTTCCTGAGTCTTGGATGTTTTCTATGTATTTAAGTATAATAATATATTAATATAAAGAAGTAAGTTTATCGTTGTCTAGTACCCATAGTACAAGCCTAGAGTTTAGTTTGGGACTAGGTCAATTTGTGTGACTGTCCTGTGATAAATTATATTACTTTGTGCAGGGTTTAGTGGTGGTAGGACCCTGTGCAGGGTCCATCCGGATCGCTACCACCATCTTATCCATTAACCACCCGCCAAGCAACAGTGTTCGCATTGTTGTGTTCCGGCGTGGGGATAAGACAACCGGTAAAATTACTAGCATAGAGGCATTCCATCTTAGTCCTCAGGGTTGGCAACGCATTTGAGGTCTTAGGATTACAGTCTTGAGAATTCAAATGTCTATGGGTCTCAGATTCCACTTACCATCAGGTGGCCTGAGTGCTCGTGTACCTTCTCATTAACATAAAAAAAAGGGTTCATACGGATCGCTACTACCATCTTATCCTTTAAACTTATCTTATATTACAGAACAGTCGTTCAAAGGTGCAAGTTTACGGAGTTTTTCCTTCAGCGTAAAAGGGTGGTTTCCAAATAAAGTGTACATCGTTAAGGACAAAAATTAAGAAACTTCATCTTTTCCATTTCGTCACGAGGATTAGTCGAGTACATTTAGATACGTTAATTTTAGTGACGAAATGGAAACATTACTTCTTTAATTTTTGTCCTTAACGATGTACACTTTTTTTTTGAAACCGCCTAAGAGCTTCGGCTAATGTGCTTAAGTCAGAAAAACTCATCCCACTTCCCCGATTTCAGATCCCACGTACCATCAGGTGGCGTGAGTGATCGTTTGCCGTCTCCATACCAAAAAAACATAAATCAAAAAAATATGAAGTTGGTTAAAATAAGAGCTCTTTTAAGGGTTCCGTAGTCAAACTACGAACCCGTATAGTTTCGCCATGTCCATCCGTCCGTCCGTCCGCAGCCTAGCGCAGAGACTCGTAGTACTAGAAAGCTGTTATTTGGCAAGAATATGCATATTAGTCACGCCAACAAAGTGGTACAATAAAATAAAAATAAAAAAAAAATTACGGTACTTCCCCTACCTGTAACGTGGGGATGTTGGATAGGTCTTTAAAAAATATGGGTTTGTGAAAACAGTTTTCCGATTAAGTAATCCGTTTATGAAATATTAAGCTTTAAAGCGGTAATTTGTGTTAGACTCAAAATAAATGTCCAACAGCCAAAATTACAAATACTAAAAATCTGAAAAAAAACTGTAATGAAAGAGCATATAACGAATTTTAAAGGAAAACTCTCACGAATAAGTAGACATGATTGGTTCTTAAGATACAGGCGATTAAAGTGTTAATACCTACTTAAATCATCTAAGATGCAACATACTGACTTTGAATAAAAAAATGTTAAGTATACCTGTTGATTTTTATGTTTGGAGCATTATCCGACATGCTCTTGCCCGGATTTTTTTTATTTTAATGTTTCTATTGTAACGTTTAAAAATACGTATATGCAGCAATATTTCCATTTTCACTTGCATTTCTGTCTTATGTTGCTTTTCATGTTGCTTTGACAACGTTGGGGTCTTATTTTACTTTGTCCTACACGTATTGTTATCGTATTGTTATCGTATTGTTCTTACTAAGCCGCCATCACTGTCAAGGAAATAAAACGACCAAAAGCAATTAGATTTTGCCAGAGTAGTGTAGATTTGAAATAACAACAAAACACACTATGTGGTTTTAACTCCTTACAGATACTAGATGGTTGCCCTTTTCTACTTCCACTATAATATTTATAAATGTCAGACTTCATGTACGTTGAGTGTTCGTTTATATCGATGATATGTTACATGTTCCTATATCAATAATTCTATCAGACTTTAGTTAGATGACAGGTCTCAAGTTAACGAGTTAAGTTTTAAGGGCTGTTCACACAGTTCACATTTTATTTTACTTAATAATATATTATTATTTCATTTTAGGACTTTACTTTTTTTTGCAAAGACATTTTCTGTTTATAAAGACCAACGTAATAAGTGCAAACTCAATGGGTCTAAAATAAAATTATGCTACTGTGCGTGATTAGATATTATTATGTGTATTTAATTTATAGCCCATGGAAATCGAACACTAACAAAGGTGCACTGAATTGTGGTTATAATGGTTTTTTAAATGTTTTATGTGGTGTATTGGTTCTGGAATATAATTAAAAACTTGTAATATTCAATAATTCAAGATTTTTTAAGTGTTCAATACTGACTTAGGGGCTTTTTCACTGGAAAAATTCAAAACCGTGTCGGCGTAATTAATATGAAATAACTATGACAAATTAGCGAAACTATTAGGGTTCTTTGTTGACAACAAATCTTAAGAACCAAATGAACTTTCAACCGGCTGAAATTCCAAAATCAATTTCTTTTTCAAGATTTTTTACAACTTTTTCAGGGTAACTATTACACATTACAGCTTTGTAGTACCAAGAGACTCTAAGTTAAATCGCAGACGGACGGACAGACGGGCATGGCGAAACTATTAGGATTCCTCGTTGACTATGGAATCCCAATAAACATACATACATACATACATAACATCACACCTTCATTCCCAGAGTGGGGTAGGCAGAGCTACAGAAATACCAACAACTCTAAAAAGACTTGTTTATAACTCTGTAACCACATTTTGCTCAATCAGGCTAAGAAGTTTACTAGTGTATTAGTGACAGGGAATAAGGGCTTGTAGTACTGTTAGGCGATGGGCTTGCAACCTGTTACTAATACACTAGTAAACTTATTGGCCTGCCCCCTATTTCACCATATCGATAATGATACGTGACAGGTAACATTTCAGTGTACATGGCGCTGTTTATATGAAATACAATAAAGTGTCGTATTAACTCTGCAATGGATACTGGGCCTCTATTCAGGTGTGTTAAAACGATATCATATTTGACACGTTTAAGAATCGTTTATGTCACAGATGCCATTATTGTAAATAACATAAGAGTTATCAAAACGTTGACAATACGGAAACAGGTCAAAAACGATATCGTTGGTGTGTAAAAAAAAATTTGGGCAAGAGCATGTCGGACCATGCCCAATGTAGGGTTCCGAAGCCGGGGGCACTTGAATCTAACAAAAATTTTAAGCTTAATACTTCATAAACGGATCCCTTAACCGAAAAACTGTTTTATTTTTGAAAGACCTATCCAACAACACCCCACACTATGGGGTAGACAAGAAAAAAAAACCTACCCGTGTTTTGTTATGTATTGAGGATATACAACAAAAAAAAACAAGCTTTTATTTTACCACTTTGATGGCGTGAGTAATATTTGTATTCATGCCAAATAACAGATTTCTAGCTCTAGCTAGAAGAGTCTCTGAGCTAGGCTGCGGACGGACGGACATGGCGAAACTGTAAGGGTAGTTTGACTACGGAACCCTAAAAACCTTGACCTCTTAAGAAATTACTCAAAATCTATATTCGGGTAGTATTGAAAAGGGCCCATTCGACCCTTGGCAGTCCATTCGTCAAGGTACGGTAACACGGTAAACCTCTCAGTCAGTCATGCGCGCCCTTTCAAACCTGCCTATTACCCTGTCACTCTTGAAGTGATGGAAGGGCATTCAATGCATGACATCTAGAACAGCTACTGTAGAATTGTACGTGTTTTTGTAGAGTGGACGCAGACTTTTATTTATGTTTAGGAGAAGAAACACGAGCACACAGGCCACCTGATGGTAAGTGGAATCTGAGACCCATAAAATAAATAAATATCACGGACAATATCACATAAATTGACTTAGTCCCAAACTAAGCTCTAGGCTTGTACTATGGGTACTAGACATCGATAAACATACTTAGATAGACAAATAAATACTTAAATACATAGAAAACATCCAAGACTCAGTAACAAATACTCGTGCTCATCACACAAATATCTGCCCTTACCGGGATTTGAACCCGGGACCGCTGGCTTCGGAGGCAGGGTCACTCCCAGCTATGACATTTGAATTCTCAAAACTATACTCGTTAGACCTCAAATGCGTTACCAACCCTGAGGACTTAGATGGAATGACTCTATGCTAGTAATTTCATCAGTTGTCTTATCCCCACACCGGAACACAACAACTAGCTTTATTTAGCTCAAGTTCATTTTGATCAACTTTACTTTTTAGTGGTGGTAGGACCCTGTGCAGAGTCCGTCCGGATCGCTGCCACCATCTTATCCATTAACCAACCGCCAAGCAACAGTAGCATTATTGCGTTCCGATGTGAGGATCAGACAACTGGTGAAATTACTAGCATAGAGGCAATCCATCTTTGTTCTCAGGGTTTGCAACGCATTTGGGGTCTTAAGGTTGCAGTCTTATAATTATAGCCTTGAGAATTCAAATGTCTATGGGTCTCAGATTTAAAAATAACCTTTTGATATTTTTATTTTATTTGATAGAAAAATAACCGAAAAACAGGGCCAACCACAGAGGCCAACCGACTTGCGCGCTGTCACTTCTTTTCACATATTGGTCTCTTATTGGCTGAAATGTTTAGAAAGCAATTAGTAGATCGCCGCGCAATGAGTAGCTCTATCCAATGATATTTAAATGTAAAAACCGATAATTTTCGACTTGAGCAGTGTTTCCACTGTTTTTAGGGTTCCGAAGTCAAACTGACCCTGATACTAAGATTGGACTGAAAACCAGCGCTAAGATTATTTTACACAAACGATCTAGAACCAAATTTATCTGACTGCATATCTATATAAATCTAGGGCCGAAATACCCTATGTGATCAATAACTGTCAATTGAGAGTCTATTTCCCATAAAAATCAACATCGGAAGTAGGTAACGGTAAGTGTTCATTGCAAAGATATTTACAATGTTAAAGTTACCTTAATTAATTAAGAAAGGTAATTAATAAAAAACAACTAATTTTGAAGTTCCTTTGAACTGACCAGCTACTTAATTATATAAGTACCATTTCGACAAAATCAAATTAAATATTTTATGCGAATAAAAATGTTTATTTGATGATAATGTAAACACAGTTCACGCACAAACTAAATTCAAGTAAGAAATAATTTTACCATCTGCTCCTTTACTTAATCTTTGTCCAACCATAGTAGTAAACTTCAGCGCCGCGATATAAAAGGAACGATTGACTACAAAGTTCCTCATAACAACTTCAACCTCTCAGTTACGAAGAAACTTCTCCTCGTTATCTCGATAACATCATTTATCCTAGTTTCGTTACCTAACAGTTTCATTAAGAACTTTTTAAAATCGTAACAAAATTGGACATTATTTTTCTGAATGAAAGCTAAGCTAAGCAAAACGAGCAAAATTACTAGTAATGTTTACTTGTGCTTTGAAAATTCCACACTGATTAATTAAGAAAGTAAAAGTGCATATTCTAAGTAGCGGGTTATTTTTTAAATTAGAAAATGCTTGAATGCATAACAACTAATTAAAAATAACAGTTGTGTTTCAGTGTAGCTGAGGCATTCCATCTTGGTTGGCAATGCATTTGCAGTCTTGAGATTACAAACACATGACTCTTAAATGGACCTGACGGCCCACTTACCCAGGTGGTTTGTCTAACTATTTGCCTTTTATGACTATAAAAAAATAGTTACCGCAATAGTTTGACGTTTTTTGGCGTGATAACGTCTTATAAATAAATGAACGCCGGCTGCACGCACGAAAAAGCATGACTCATTTTCACGTTCCGCCTGAGCCGAGCGAGCTAGCAAAAGCGCGGGACAAGCGATAGAGAGGCACGATTGGCCTAAGCGTTCGGCTTATAATGTTTTTTTACGTAAAATTATCGTCCATAAACCCACTTTAAGGACAACTTTTTTTTTTAGATTTACTAATATATAAAAAATACTAAAGTAAAAGACATGATCCTCATAATCTTTCTTACAATATTGACACCAATATCCCACTGTTTTTTCGACATACAAGACATAATGTCGGGAACTATGAACAGACTCCCCGAGGACTTCTCGACGGCCATTAAGGACATAGCGGAGGGCTTGCCGGCAAAAACTATGACCGTGGTGAGGGGAAACTCCACGAATATAAGGTAGGTAATCGGTGGGATAACGACTAAGTGAGTAGATTTATTAGTTATCTTTTAGTTTATATATGGAAATCAAACGATATCGTGGAGAAAATTATTAACTATCGTATGCACGGGGAAACGACTCATTGGGTGCACTGACGTTTCGCACAAAAACGATTCCCAAACTGATTCATTTCCCAAAAATATTATTTGGGCAAACGATATTTTTTCCGAAACTGTAAATATTTCAGGATTTATTTCAGGACCATCATGTAGAACTCTATAGGTTAGGTTAGGGTAGTTTTATAAAAAATCTGAAACGTTTACAGTTTTGGAAAGTAAGCGTTTGCCCACATGATATGTTTGAGAAATGACTCAGTTTGGGAAACGTTCTTTGACCAAACATTAGTAAACCGACTCATTGATTTATACAACTAGATAGGCGATATTTATTTGGCGAAGTAACAATGCTGCTGTAATACCAAATAAGGCTTTGAAGGAAGGAAGTATTAGTCGAAGTATTCTATACTCTAGTAGTCTTCTTCTTTGGCGTTACTCTCTTGCCAGAGTGGTCGTGTTCATCTCGTTGATTTTGTGGCCTGCTATACAATGCGACGCCATTTTTCGTGAGCTGCGCCCCTGGTACATTCGTGTAGAGGACCGTTGATAGCGGATTTTTGGTCCGTTCACCTCCACGATCTTCCGCGTGACCTGGTGCCCTCGACCTTGCCTTGTACTACCAGGCCATCGATAGATTCGCATCTGCTCTATTCGTAAGCTCATCCGACGTAATAAACGTAAATCTACTAAGTTTTTACTCGTCAGTTAAACATATGATGAGTGTGCGAAGAAAAACAGTAACATATGCTTGTGCTAAAAAATATTTTTTTAACAGACAGCATTCTGGATGTTTGTTTTTGTTTCAGCTCAGAGGATACTTTTAGACTGTTCTGTATGCTGAGTGAGCATGGAGTTCAGGTCATCAACCTGGACCTCACTACTAAGGAGAACAAGGAAAGGGTAAATATTCATATATACAAACATAATATCACGCCTTCATTCCCAGAGTGGGGTAGGCAGAGGTACAGAAATACCAACAACTCTAGAAAACTTGTCGGTAATTCTGTAACCACATTTTACAAAATCTGGATAACATGTTTACCAGTGTATTTATTGGTTTTGGCCTTTTTGCCGACAAATCTTTGACAAATGCATCGTTTCGCAACCTATTCATTTGCCAACCCGGTGGTAGGGCGCTTGGGGCCCTACCACCACTAAAGATCGGCTAATACAAAACAGAATAGTGCCTACACGTGTGATTCATTTGAGTCTTATTTTAACTTGCTCTATCTGTCACATTTTCATTCGAAACTCAGCCGCCATTAGTGTAAAGTAAATAAGAGCTATCTTCACGTTGATAACACCATAACACGTCAAATTCAATATGTTTTATTGAGTAGAATAAAGGCGTATGTTTATTTTATGATTTACCCTCGTTAAATCGTTATAAATATAATTGATAGACTTTTAATTTCATCGACGTATTATCTACCGCGGGATGATTTGTGGAAACGTAACGTCATTAATATTCAGGAGAAAATTACTTTCTATCAAATGTTATTTGTTAATTAGAGCGTGTAATTGCGTATAAACCTTGCCTTCTAACAAACTAGATGTTGCTCGCAACTTCTTTCGCGGATTAGTCGTGTATTGTTATTCACTCTGGAACTACCCAATTTTGCAGGATATCTTATTTATAAAAAGCAAAGCTAGCGGTCTTTGTGTGATGAGCACGAGTATTTTTTCCTGAGTCTTGAGTGTTTTCTATATATATCTACTATATATGTAGTTTAATATATGTAACATAATATGTGTACAAAATAAACAACAGTAAAAATAAGGTTAGATTGTCGTCAGGTCGAATAGGACTCAGCTAAGCATGTGCTTCAGCTGGAGCCACGGCGCTGCTGTTTTGCTAAACCCTGGTGTTCACCTAATCCTAGCTAAAACTCAGATCGTGTCGTTCTAATTTTAATATTTCCGTGCCTTTTTCAGTATTATGATTTCGTGAAAGAGGCGTTGGATGTTTCTGACGAAAGAAATAGTTTGATCCTCTGCGAACCGGATGAGTGTGAAGTTATACTGTCAGAGGTTAGTTTTAATATCCATCGTTTAATTTAAGAGGTTACATAATTATGATGAAATCGGTAGTATTTCGCAATCTGGATCCCAATAACCATAACGCCTGTCTCTTCTTTGGATATATTAAACTTGGTCATATTTAAGCCTGTGAAACGTGAAATCACGATTAAAACAAAAAAAACAATAATTTTATTGTTCAAACATGACACGATTCGATTTTTTTTGGTTGAATGTTTGAAACCCTACGGCATTTAACGATGATTTTTGTTTCATAATTTGAGCATTTATGACTTCCTAATACTTGGTAAACTAGTTTTTTAAACTATGTTTTGCTTCTAAAGTTCAAAGAGGCCACAAACTATCTCCATTTCACGTTCTTCGCACGGAAGAACATAAAGCCATCCCTTTTCATTCTTGCATATGTGGCCTCGTCAGAATTAGGCTCTTGTTGGTGTATTAATTGCCATGTTTCTCTGTTCTCTGCAAGCTCAATCAGCTCCAAACTATTATTTTACCGAATAAAGTTTCATTGAACACGATGTTGTTGAGTGCACTTAATACCTAGTTTATAGAATTCCTTGATTATTATCTCCTCAGGAACTAGTGTAAGAGCTGAATTTAGTTTAATAACCACAACAAGGCTTTACACGTTTGTTACATGGAGTGAATCTCCTAGCGCTTAGCACAAGATCATCAATGCTTGTAAATAGCGCCACAAGACACGCAAGCACAATGTCAATGTTTCAATGCGTATTTCCCTAAGATATATTTGCAGAAAATAGTATTTAATTATCATTATAATACTTCCAGCTGACAGAACTCAACCTGATACACCGTACGATTCTTTACCTCTTCTTCTGGTCTTACGGCGCCGTCAGCGAGCGGTTCCTGGACACCATCAGTGAGGCCATGAGACTTGCTGTCATCACCAACCCACGTCCTAGTGTGTAAGTATCATAATCACAAATGGTAACGAGATTAACACAAAGTGCAATAATACCGGGAAAATTCATAGCATGGATCTTCATAATGCGAGGAAAATAGGACCTTACCGCGCTCAACTGACATTTGCGCGCTGACCCACATGTAGATCAGTTTGTGGACCCCTGGCCCAGGCTCAAGTCCAAGTGCCTCACCTATTGTGTGTGAGAGCGGATTGAATGATTGAAGATCAGATGCCACAGGAACTAGTATCAAATACGTCAAACGGGAACTAGTGTCAAATATTATAATGAAATTATTAAAATGACAGCCACCCGGGGTATAAGTTGCTTAGTAATTAAAGGACTCAAGTCACACAAAACACTCTTTTATATCAAAATCTTGTCCCGTGGCAGCGTGTTAGGCCCACTGGTTTTTTCTTAGACAAAGGCCTGATTTTATATGTATAAAAAGGACAACTATGTTTTGTTAATTGTTTAATTTGTATATCTTAAGTATGTCTTTAGTCTATAAGTTGTAACTCCAATATAACTTAGGACCAAAGCCCAGAGAAAAAAGAGAAGACAATACAATGCAAATACACTTTAATTAGCACCACAAAAGAAAATGATAAAATAAAATGAAAGATTTCCAAATAGGAACTGTTCCCTATGAATCTATAGATCTGTTTTCTATAGATTTCTGGAAATCTTTTACTTCTACCGAACAGCTTTACTTGCTTTGCCCTGATATAGTTGCTTTAGAATAACGACTATTTAGGTTATCTTTAAATCTCGCTGTCAAACCGTGTTCGATAAGACATGGGATTTCTCGAACTGGCAGTGTATTGAAGATAGAACTTCACTTAAGGTAAGTTAATTTAATCTTGTAAGTTTTAGACCTTTTTCATTTCTTTAAATAATAATTTGACCTTTTTAGGGTTCCGTAGTCAAACTAGGAACCCTTATAGTTTCGCCATGTCCGTCCGTCCGCAGCCTAGCTCAGAGACTCTTAGTACACTGACCACAACAAGCCGACACGAAAGAAGAAGAAGTACTAGAAAGCTGTAATTTGGCATGAATATGTATATTAGTCACGCCAAAAAGGGGTACAATAAAATGTAAAAAAAAAATTTTTTTAAGGGTACATACTTTCCCTACACGTAACGTGGAGAATTTTTTTTTTCTCGTTTACCCTATAGTGTAGGATGTTGTTGGATAGGTCTTTCAAAAATATTACAAGTTTGTGAAAGCAGTTTTTCGATTAAGTAATCCGTTTATGAAATATTAAGCTTTAAAGCGCAAATTTTTGCTAGACTCAAGTGCCGTCCCCCCCTCCCTAATTTTAAAGGAAAACTATGACGACTAAGTAGAATCATTTTCATCACTGGTTCTTGAGTTACAGGCGATTAAAGTGTTTATACCTACTAAAATCATCTAAGACGGCACCGATTGACTTTCAATAGAAAATTATTTATTACTTGTTGATTTTTATATTTGTAGTGTTAAACGGCTTCGGAACCCTACACTGAGCATGGTCTGACATGCTCTTGCCCGGTTTTTTTTATTATAGGCAATAAGCACTAAAAATCACAACAAAGATCAAATAAAATAATAACCTATGATTCCGAGATATGCAATATACATATAACTGTATGTTATTGGGAAGGCTAATATTTCATTTGTCCCGACGGAATAATAGGAACCGTCCCAATTAGCACTAATAAGTAAATAATAAATTAATGGAGTTACTGGGCTATCGGTAATTTGTGTATTCCATTAATATCATATTGGGTTTGCTAAATTATAACAATTTCGTTGCTTTCACGCATCACGCATCTATATTCCTTTTTTTTAATCGTTAATTAACGCACCATCAACGTTAATTAAATATTTAATATTAAACAATCAAAGAACCTTTTCAAATTAACGTCATAGCAAATCTCAAGTAAGAAAGTAACCACGTCAAAATGCCGTTCTCGGTCAAATTTCTTTGTTGGAATTAAAGTTCGGTTTATTTTTGTCTTAAAAAACCAGAATATTTGACCTAAATTCCGGTAGGTAGCTGAAAATATCTATACTGGTCTTTATTACATTTAAATGCCATTACAAGCTCTACTTTTTATTGTTCTATAATTACCTTATAATTACAAACTAAATTACATCTATAGACTAAACCTAATCAATTTCTATAATGGCTTCAACTTTGGTGAGTGCTTCTTTCAGTTTCTCTGCTTCATCTTTGGAAATGTCCACAGTGGGCACACTTTCCACAAACTTCTTGGCCTGCACCAAGTTGTATCCTTCTAGAAGTTAATAAGTTATTAAGTTAATATTCCATTTTAACTTGTTTTATTGAAACAATAAATCCACATCACAAATTGCAATGAAGGCTTAATTCATACATAATTATAAATCATAAGCCAATTTCGGATTTAGATAAAGTGTACACATTATACCCCAGGAAAGTAACCATCTTTTCGTATGGAGACTCAACAATATAATGCCTCGACAGTAAAAGAAAACGAAATTTAACCTCTTTTAATATTGTCAAAAAAAAAACTTTGAAATTAATTGCATAACTCGAGTAAATTAAAGCATAACGGTTCGTGATGCTAGACAAGTTGCATTCGACAATCGTTAGTGATTATGTTTCGATTGATAAATGTATGGAATTGACGTAAGCCACCGAGATAGTAGAGTCTGGCAAACGAAAGCTGTCCCAGAGAAAGAGCGGCAATTTCAAGAAACCTGCAGCTTTTAACACTGACTGTACACTGAATAAACGGAGTTGATACTCCAACACTGATGTGAAAAGGTCAGGAAATCAAATAGTATCAATTCCGCTTATTCAGTGTACAACAGCTGTAGGTCTTTTGAAATTTCCGTTTCTCTGGGACAGCTTTCGTTTGCCAGACTCTAACGTGACACTTACGTCAATTCCATATTTTTTTTTTTATTTATAGTGGCCCGGGTTATTAAAATCTAATTTCATGTAAAACATTTCGCGTATTCTTAAGTTATCTGTATTTAGTTTATTTCAGTTTGTCTTGAACTATGATGTGGCTCAAACATGAGATTAAAGTCATCCAAAAAGATAACGGAAAGGTTAAAACAAAATGGAATAAAGAGACAAAATGATTTCGTATCCTTCTATAATTTACAAAGGACTTTAATAATTTTAAGGTTCCCGATATTTCAACGACGTTGCAAAAACGGATCTTGCCAAATATTCTGACTGCGGTGGAACCCGTTTTATGATCGAGTGCAATGAATACAATACAATACAATACAAAACACTTTATTGTCCACCAAACAAAAACATTACACAGAATAAATAATAATAACCGCGATAGTGTAAAGATTATTAGATTGTTCAACAAGGGACTAAATTAAGCCATTATTACACAAGGTATTTATCCACACGAGTACAGCTAGTGTCACTGTGGCATTTTAGTCAAGAGTTAAGTTTGATTGCGAGTAAATAAATCCTAAATAATTTATAGGAAATAGTTTTAACATAGACACTAAAATATAAGCTGCAAACTCAAACCGTCACTGTAATGCAGAAAAAGAGAACAACAAGGTTGTCTTAGGGTTAGAACATGACAAATAGTCTATAGACGACATTTCCGAAACGAAGACTGAGGCGGTGGAGGATGAATGCCCAGCCTGGCCTCCACCGCTCACTCCGACGACAAGGGCAACATGATCAAATGGCAATATGTATCTGGCTGTTTATGGTTTCCCAAGGCTTATAAGAATTTTAAAAGAAAATAATAAAAATAATATAAAATATAATCAAATATCAGGGGACCATCTTACACAAATTGACCTAGTCCCAAACTAAGCTCTAGACTTGTACTATGGGTACTAGACAACGATAAACATACTTATATAGAGAAATACATACATAAATACATAGAAAACATCCAAGACTCGGGATCAAATAATCGCACTCATCACACAAATATCTACCCTTACCGGAATTTGAACCCAGGACTGCTAACTTCAGAGGCAGAGTCACTACCACCTAGGCTAACGTGTCGTCAAAAAAAGAAAAAGTATTTTAGTCCCTAGGGAGTAAAGTGTCACTTTAGTCCCTAGAGATTAAATGCATCCTTTTAATCCTCCTATACATGGCTATTATGAGTCATTTTAAAGCGTCAGAAGTGAACATAATTTTTCAACCGGTGCCAGAGTTTTAATTTTTCACCTTGACTTTACATCCTAATGTATGTAAATACATGAATAAACATTTTTTACAAAATACATAACATTTTACGCATACTCGTACATTATTAAAAAGCTACAAGTTATCACGTTTATGTTTCGATACTTCCATCATCAAAAATACTTCAATAGATACACTTCTCCAAAATATAAACGCCACTATTGACGGCAGCCTTTTGGGACCTCATCAGAATCCAATTATTTCTCTCCCGCTCCCGATTCATCAATTATGAAACAGATATTGTATTTGCTGCTCAATAATTCAGAAATTTTTGGATTTCTTCTTTTCCCGGACGGCTGATTGCCTCACTAGCCGGGGGTATTTCTAAAAATTACATTTCGCCTCCCTGAAGTTCAATAATGGCGCAGATGGGAACTTGCGAAGATGTTGCAGTTTATACAAACTATATATAATCCTAAGCTAGGATCGATTTTTCTGGGACTAAAACATTATTGTATTCTTTTCTATTTACACTCCCTTTATTTAACTACACGTAAGCCTAGTTGACAGTGGTACCTACGGACAGGGATCGTTGCCGGTATTCTGACTGCCGGTTTTAAATGAGGTATAACCGCTTATAATTGCATTTCTCCATTTATATCTGAGTAGCGGTATAAAGAATACTAGTATTTAAGAATATATCGGTTTAGCCAATTGAAAACAATACTTCTTTTTGGTACTTTACCCCTAAAAACCATTACCAGGATTTGGATGAAATTTGGAATGGAGATAGCTTTTTTCATGTTAAGGAGAAGGCACACGAGCACTCAGGCCACCTGATGGTAAGTGGAATCTGAGACCTATAGACATTTGAATTCTCAAGACTATAATCCTAAGACCTCAAATGCGTTGCCAACCCTGAGGACTAAGATGGGATGCCCTGGATTAACACATAGGTAGGCTAATTTTCATTCTGGAAAAAAATTAAGTTGCCGAGTGAATATTTATAATCGAAATATCGTCACTATTTTGAAAAAACCTCGTATCTCATATTTTGTGGTGTACGATTCTAAACTTATTTATCTTCATGTTTAAGTTTAAAATCGTAAATCACTAAATAGAGATACGAGACTTTTTCAAATTAGTGACGATATGTATATGCGGACGAAGTCGCGGGCAGAACCTAGAAAATTTTAATAATTGGGGTAAAGCCAGATTAGCGTTATTTTTTGAGTTATGAGCCGCGTAATTTCATTTGCGTTAGGGAGCGACCACACTGACACGTAAAATACGGTGACGTAGCATAAATAAAAGACTGGGTTATACTTAATACATGACGTCAATTTTGACGGACCGTAATTTACGTAATTAACGTAATTTACAGTGAAGCTTCGGTGTGGTCGCTCCCTTATGTAACAGAAATTACGCAACCGAAATTACGCGACTCACAACTCAAAAAATTACGCTCGTCTCGCTTCACTCTTAAAGTGAACCATCTTCATCGTTTCTCGTCCTCGACAGAATCGTAGGTATAGAATACAAAGATGGCAGCCACGTACTTAGTAATTTGATTGGCCGAACGCCGGTTAGTAGTTGGCCGAAACATGTTTTATGAGTGCCAAAGAAAACACGGCTTATTGGACGGGAGTTTTTTCACTTTTGATGACGTCACGGACTTATTGGATTCGAACGTCACGACTTTACTTGGAGCCACTTAATTTGTTGAAGGAATAATATTTACTTCGATTTAGGTAAAGACGTATGTAAGTGGAAACTAGTATTGTAATTAATGGTTTTGTTGTGTGGGTATGCTGTGATTTTAGTACATAGATAAACGCGGGTACGTCCGGCGTCAAGTTAGTTGTAATATACGTGTCAATGAGCAAGGTGTGTGTTTGGTTTTGTCTCCTCCGTGGCTCCCTCTAGCGAGAAATAACAGTGGCGACGAGGATTAAAATAAAGACATATTTCGCGTGTGATAATGGCCAAAATTTCGGTTGGTACGCTAGCAACGTTCAATCACGAAGTGCAAGATTGGCTAATTTATAAAGATAAAATAGAACAATGGTTTTTAGCCAACGATATCGGAGAGGAGGAAGACAAGTCTGGTTCCAAACGCCGCGCCATTTTGTTAAGCAGTTTAGCAGAAGCAACCTACAAAATAGTGCGTGACCTTGCCTTGCCGGAATCAGTCGGAACGTTAGACTACGCAAAAGTAGTAAAGTTACTCGACGAACACTTTCAGAGTAAAAAGTGTGGTTTCGCAGAACGGTTTACATTCCACAGTGCGACTCAAGGCAGGAACGAAAGCATGGCGGAGTGGGCGGCTCGCGTGCGCGGGCTCGCCGCTCATTGTGAGTTCGACGCGAAGACGTTTGACGAGCTCCTGCGCGACCGCTTTGTGCTCGGAATGGTACACGGGGTGGAACGTGATAAACTTTTTACGAAGAAAATGACAGATATGTCATTAAACAAAGCTTTGGAGATCGCCGAGGGTATGCGTAGCGCGCGGTTAGGGTCCCAGCAAGCGAGCGGAAGCGAAGAAGCATCAAATGTCCCACTTCAGGTACTCAAGCTGTCACCGGCGCCAGTGTGGGCGCGCGGCGGCGGGCGGCAGCGCAGGCAGGCGGCGCCGGCCGCAGGGCCGGGCTCCGCGGCGCCGCCCGACGCCGACGGCGGCTGTGAGGTGTGCGGCTACACAGGTCATCGACAGGACTCGTGTCGGTTTAAACATCACGTCTGTAAGCGATGTGGAGTGAGGGGCCATTTGAAAAGGATGTGTCCGAAACGTGTAACTCGGCAGTACTTCGTCGAGTGCGACGCGGGTGATGATGACGATGTGGACGGTAAGCTTATTGTTGGTAATATTCGATCTGTCCGAGGCGAGCCTATGAAGGAATCTGTCGTAGTTAATAAAAATGCCCTGAATTTCGAAATAGACACGGGCTCAGCAGTTACAATTGTACCCGAAAGTGTGTATAAAACATTATTTGCTAATTACAAATTACAACCGAGTAAACTCAACCTACAGAGTTATAACGGCGGACGCATAGATACACTCGGTACATTAAAATTACCTTTCGCTTACAGGAAGGCGACCCATGACATTATTGTGTACGTGGCGCGCGGTCAAGGTCCCTTACTGCTAGGCAGGGATTTTATTTCAAAGTTCAATCTAGAATTGTGTGCGGTAAATTTTTGCAAAACTGATTTACTCGACATAACGTCGAAATACTCACAGTTATTTTCAAATAATTTAGGTTGTTGTAAAAGTACTGTGGTTGAGTTAAAATTAAAAAACGACGCAAGACCCATTTTTTGCAAAGCTCGCCCCTTGCCCTTTTCATTGCGGCAACAGGTAGAAAAGGAATTAACTAGATTGGTCGCGCTAGGGGTGTTAGTGCCCATACAATACTCCGAGTATGCTAGCCCTATTGTTCCGGTCCTTAAACAAGACAAGTCTTTGAGATTGTGCGCCGACTATTCCGTGTCGCTCAATAAACACTTACTCGTCGAGCAATACCCACTGCCCCGGGTTGATGAGTTATTTGCCAAATTAAGTGGAGGCCAACAGTTCTCAAAATTGGATTTATCGCGCGCTTACAATCAGTTAACGTTGTCAGAGGGTTCACAATTATTAACAACCATAAACACACATAAAGGATTGTATAAATATACGAGACTCGTATTTGGGTTAGCTAGTGCACCGGCTATTTTTCAGAGAACCATGGACACCTTACTCGCGGGCTTAGATGGCGTTCTGGTTTACTTAGACGATATTTTGGTTACTGGCAAAAATAAAACCGAACATTTAAATAGACTTCACGAGGTGTTTCGTCGTTTAGAGCAGGCAGGTTTAGTGTTACAAAAAGAAAAGTGTTCCTTTTTCCAGGATTCGGTATCCTATTTAGGCTTCATTATTGACAAACGTGGTATTCACAAATCGCCAGAAAAAGTAAAAGCCATTATGAAAGCAAAAGTTCCTAGTAACATAACAGAATTAAAATCCTTTCTAGGACTAGTCAACTACTACCGCAATTTTAGAATAAGAATAAGAATAAGAATAATTTATTCAGACACACATTTAGGTACATGGCAGAAATTCAGATGGCAGATAGACAGATAAAAAATAAAATAAAATAACAGTAGGCACAATAACTAAGTAATATAAGTACTTTGTGAAGAATGCGTCGTCAATACTGAACCCTTTGCACGAATTGTTACAAAAAAATAATCCATGGATATGGACCACGGAGCATAACAGAGCAGTAGCAGCGATAAAACGGGAGCTGTCGTCAGAAAATAATTTAGCACATTTTAATCCCGATGGTAAATTAATACTTACGGTCGACGCGTCGCCGCGCGGTCTGGGCGCGATTTTATCGACGGTCGAAAACGGGATCGAGAAGCCCATTTCTTACGCGTCACGCTCGTTGTCGGCTGCCGAAAAACGATACAGCCAAATACAAAAAGAGGCAACAGCTATAGTATTTGGAGTACGTAAATATCATCAGTACTTATATGGCCGAGACGTTCCATTTATTTTAAGGACGGACCATAAGCCCCTTTTATCAATATTTAACCCCGACAGAGGCGTGCCCGAAATATCCGCGAACAGATTGCAGCATTATGCAATATTTTTATCCGCGTACAATTATAGTATCGAATATGTGAGCAGCTCCCGCAACACAGCTGATTACCTGAGCCGGGCGCCTAGCGACGAACCGGTTTCGTGCCCCAGTGATAACACGGTGGATGAGGCGGAGTACGTACATTTTGTCAGTGAGGGTGACCGATTTCTAACATTACATGATATAAAATCAGGTACTCAATCGGACGAAATACTCTCTCGAGTAGTGCAATTAGTTTTAGAAGGTTGGCCTAACAAAGTAAATGAGCCATTGTTAAAGCCTTATTATGACAACCGCGGTGAGTTAGCTGTCGAAAACGGTCTCCTTATGCGGGGTCATAAACTTATTGTGCCTCGACGTTTTCGAATTAAAATAATTAACGAATTACACGTAGGTCATTTGGGAGCTCAGAAGATATCGAACGTTGCGTAGCGGCGTGCAGCGTGTGTGCCGCGCTGCGCCCGGCGCCGCCCCGCGCCCCGCTCACTCCCTGGCCTTACCCTCCGCACAGCTGGCATCGCGTACACATCGACTTAGCGGGACCAATAAATAACAAAACGTTTTTAGTCATTGTTGACGCTTTCTCTAAATGGGTCGAGTGTTTCGATGTGTCCAGTGGTTATAGCACTCGGGTGATAATTGAAAAATTATGTGAAGTCATGTCGAGATTTGGTGTATTTAATTCAATAATTTCCGATAACGGCACTTACTTCGTTTCAAATGAGTTCAAAGAGTTCTGTGAACGAAATGGAATCGAACATGTCACTTCGCCCACGTACAACCCGGCCAGTAACGGGCAGGCTGAAAGTTACGTAAAAATAATAAAACGAGCAATTAAAACAATAATGCTGTCCGAATGTAAAAAAACAGACTTTAATGTAAAGTTACAAGAATTTCTATTTCATTACAGAAACTCAGAACATAACACTACAGACAGATCCCCTTCAGAAATATTGTTTGGGCGGAAGTTAAGAAACAGGCTAGATTTCATTACCCCACACGGGTCATCATCATCATCCGACGTTTCTCTCAGTGATCACGTAAAAGACAAGCAAGTGATACAGAGCAAACATTATCGCGGCACCCGCAAAGTGAATTTTACCGTTGGTGAAATAGTGTTAGTGCGAATTTCCAATAACTATAAACAATGGGTTAGGGGATTGATTAAATCGAAACTAGGGTCAGCAGTTTATATAGTTTACATAGAAGAACTAAATAGGATGGTAAAAAAACACGCTAACCAAATCCTGAAGTACAAGGGGGAGGAAGAATACAGTCAGCGTCCTAGGTCGCCCCCCCCCAGCGGCGCGGCGTCGTCATCACCAGCGCAGCCGGCGGTGATGCCTCCTATCCTGCTGGCGCATCCTTCGACGTCGGCTCAGACATCTGCGGCGGCCCAATCATCTGCTACTGCGAGTGAGGCCTTGCCCGAAGGCGCGGCCAGCCCGAACTCTGGACTGAATACCAGCGCGTCCAATGAGACCGAGACGGACGCGGACCGATGGCTAGAGTGTGAGGTGCTTCCTGAAGTGGCCCCGGCCGACTCGGTGACGACGGGGAGTGCAGTCCCAGGCTCGAGTGATCCCCAACCGCCGACCCAGGCTCAGGTTGAGAAAACGACCAAGCGCTCAAGAAATTTTGTAGACTATAGGAAGTTCTTTTAGGTTAAGAAATAAAGGTGGAGGGATGTTGTGTGGGTATGCTGTGATTTTAGTACATAGATAAACGCGGCTACGTCCGGCGTCAAGTTAGTTGTAATATACGTGTCAATGAGCAAGGTGTGTGTTTGGTTTTGTCTCCTCCGTGGCTCCCTCTAGCGAGAAATAACAGGTTTTCACTCCTGTTAAGGTATATTTCAGCGATGTTGAGTTATTTACTCCCACGGAGTTATTAGAGAAATAAATCCATGCATATCACTCGCGAGTAAAAGAGTATTTTCTCTTGTGGACTAAACAGAAGCACATGGGGAAGCTCCACGTGCTTCTGTCAAATATCTACCCGTATTATTATCGTTCCAGCCACCTTTTCTGGGCCTCTATTCTACTGCGTTATAACGATATCGCGTTTGATGAGTTTTAGAATCGTTTATGTCACAGTCACCATTATTGTAAATGACATAAGAGTTATCAAAACGTTGAAAATACGGAAACAGGTCAAAGACGATATCGTTGTGACCATGTAGAATCCCAGCCCTGTCAAGTTAATTAGAAGTGTCATAACGTTGACAATACGATAGCAAAAGGAGAAAAGGCAGTTGAGCCTGCGCCTCTATTCTATATTGGTGGTCTAACGTGTGTGACGAATGTCTGAAGTTCTGCGAGAAGATGGATGTACGCCCTTCTTCTGTGATATTTTAAATACCTCTTTCCTAACCTGTATTCGGTGTATTAAATTGTATTTTAGTTTCATAGTGCTTTGGTTAAACTGTTATGCTGTGAAATTTAATTTAATAATAAATAAATAAATAAATAAATAAATAAATAAATATTGTTTTTAGCTCGGCCGCCATTACGTTCAAGTAAACAAGAGTTATCAAAACGTTAACAATACGGAAACACGCAAAAGCAATATCAAATAGAGGCCCTGGAACACTGCGGGGGGACGAGTGTTTTCGGGGCGATGACGTGAGGAGTTAATGTTTAATTTATCTGTTAATTTTACATTTGTATCTGGCATGTTATTTCGCTGTTTACTTTATAAATGTCTTGTTATTTATTAGACGTACTGTTGTTTTTATATTTAATTCATCCGATTCAGAGGACTATGCAGCAAAAAATTCATCCAAAATGCGATTCTTCTATTTTTTTAAACTGTTGTAGATATGATGGAAAACTAGGTATGTAGGTTTCCCTTTCCAAGGAAATATTTATTGGAAATAAAAAATAAAGAAACAAAAGCGGAAACGTACAGACCTAAAAATAAATAAATCACAGGACAATGTCACACAAATTGACCTAGTCTAGGGTACTAGACAACTATAAACATACTTATATAGAGAAATAAATACTTAATTATATAGAAAACACCCAAGACTCAGGAACAAATATTCGCGCTCATCACACAAATATCTGCCCTTACCGGGATTTGAACCCAGGACCGCTGGCTTCGGAGGCAGGGTCATTCCCAACTAGGCCACCGTGTCGTCAATAATCTATAACATATTCAAAATCCGATCCGATATTGGAAATCCGATTAGATTTTGAGATTAGGGGTGAGAAACGTTATCCCAG
This sequence comes from Acleris holmiana, assembly GCA_949316455.1. Classification (NCBI taxonomy): domain Eukaryota; kingdom Metazoa; phylum Arthropoda; class Insecta; order Lepidoptera; family Tortricidae; genus Acleris; species Acleris holmiana. Next base: position 18,614,073 of record OX438767.1, read on the forward strand.
AGCTAAATTTGAATGGATTATTTTTGTCAACTACGCGATTTTAGCTTCGCTTCACAATCCTCTTAAATGAATTAGTTCCATAGACTAAGGATCACGTAGTCGCGCACTCGTCGAATATGTAGCGGCTTCAAACAAGCATAGGGATATATGAAGCATGCCACAAGCCGCCGCGGTACCAATGAGTCGATCTTTTTGTACTTGTTCCACCGCCCGACGCTTACCCGCCGCAGTCACCACTATGCAATGTTGGGGTCAGGGTGAAAGATTTCAATAGCATCAATATACAGGGTGTTTGGTAAATAGTGGATAACCCGAATAGGGCTGATAGAGCAGCTCATAAGCTATCGATTTAACCCTCATGTATGTTCAGCAATTGTTAATAGTTTCCGAGATATTGGTCATTTTAATCGGATTTTTTGTCATTTTTCCTTATGTCCGTGTTACGAAAAACCCCTAAGTTCATGTATTAATTCATATTTTTTTTCGTTGTTTCTTGTATGGTTAGAATCACTATGAACTAAGGAAGTTTTTAAAGCTACATGCCTTGTTTTTTTCATGACAACTTTTTGAGTAAACGCACAAAGTTTGTTTTTCCATAGGTACTACGTGAAAAACAAACGCGGGGATTTCTTAGTATGGAAAAAGTAACTTAGTGAGTTTACTCAAAAAGTTGTCATGAAAAAAACTTGGCATGTAGCTTTAAAAACTTCCTTAGTTCATAGTGATTCTAACCATGCAAGAAAAAAGTGAAAAAGATATGAATTAATACATGAAATTAAGGGTTTTTCGTAACATGGACATAAGGAAAAATGACAAAAAATCCGATTAAAAGTCCAAATATCTCGAAAACCGTGCGACTTTTACTAGACCTATTTTAGCTTTTTCATAACGTCCTAAGTGCCCTCTATCCGTAGTTCAAGGATTATCCGCTCATTACCTTACACCCTGTATAAACTCTGCTTTTGAAAACTCGTTACTTCTGAAACTTGGTGTTATAAGAATAGTACTTTATAACATAATGCCTATTCTTCATTATGTGTCTTGAAAACCTTCAGTGTGGTTACCAGTGCTACCTGTTACATATCTATAGGTGTTAAGCTAAGTTTCGTATTAACTACAGTTTTGGTTGTTGTTTTTGAAAGATGTTCCAAATTTAAAGCACTTAACTTTAAAGCCAAAGTTACAATAATAATACGTTACACCCGCCAGCACGGTTTAGGTTTCGTCCGACTAACCGATATAAGTATCATAAATATGAGGTAAGTGAGGGCCAAAACAACCCAGAAATAGGAGCTCCGCCATAGCGGAGCTCCGTTGACTCTGTGAAATTAAATTTTGAAAGATCGGTCAGCCTCCGCGACCACACGACTGAAGATAAATAAATTAAATGTTGTAATACTGGTCATTACCAAGGGGTTCTGAACACAGTATAGAAGACTGTGTAAATAAAAAAATCTGAACACATCCCCTCAGCACGCAGTATCTGTTAATTTGCAGAGGCACTCGTATTATCTTCATCATACTCTAAATTATGGATCTACGATATTTTATCAGTACCATAATATTGTCTTTCTTAAAACGTGCCTTAAAAAGAGTCACTAAAAGAGCCAAGTCACCAAGCTTTGCCCTTAGCTTGGCTAATGTCTATGGGTGACAATGACCGCTTTCTTTCCAACATGCGGCATTTGCTTATTCATTACATACATACATACATACATAACATCACGCCTTCATTCCCAGAGTGGGGTATGCAGAGCTACAGAAATACCAACAACTCTAAAAAGACTTGGTAATTCTGTATCCACATTTTGCACAATCAGGCTAAAGATGATTACCAGTATATCATTAGTGACAGGTATGCAAGCCCATCGCCTAACAGTGCTTCAAGCCCTTTACTCGCCTCTTATGACATCCACGGGAAAATATGGAGTGGCACTATTCTAATCCGGCAACCACACGGGCTTATTTGTTAATGACTATAAATACTCGCCTTAACCCCAGATTCCGCATATACTACAACCAAGCCACACCGCACCAGCTCCACCACCTCTCGCTGGTGAACTGGTGGTCAGGTCGGCTGTACAAGTCACCAGTGCTTCCGCCGGCGGGCAAGGTCTACCGGGACTTCAAGGGACGCGTGTTCAGGGTCCCTGTGCTACATGTGAGTTTGCTTAGGATATGGAACAGGTAAAGGAGCCTACAGGCCACCTGATGGTAACTGGGATCTGGAACATTTGCAATATGATGACTGGAAATGCATTGTCAAAGTAAACGGATGACTAAAGTCGACTAAGGACCAAGAAGCTTATACAACGTGTTACAAAATAATCCGTAAAAAAGAAATTACGAAAGTAGTATCAACCCTAGTATACTGTATAGGTACCTAAGATACTGAACTGACGTTATTAGTAAGGGTTGACACTACTTTTGTTATTTCTTTTGTACGGATTATTTTGTAACACGTTGTATATGGCACTGGAAATCGCACGGCAAACCACGAAAAAGTGTTGAATGACGTCGCTGATGTTTATTGTCTCTTAATTTAGAATGAAAAGAGACGGATAAAAACATGAGCGACGTTTTTTGTCCCTTTTCTTAGTATGAAAAGAAAGGGACAAAAACATACGGCAAAACATATTTTCTTGGCTTCAATTCGTTGTTCGCCGTGCAATCTCCAGTGTCATATATACGAGTAAGCTTCTTGCTAAGGACTGTACGAAAGTCTTTTTACCAGTTGTCTACCTCACACTAGCGAAATTATTATTTTGCTATCATTTGCTTATCAACACAATCTGTACTGTCTGACATAATTCTGGGATTCTAGTGAAAAAAGGTTAAATGTTTACGAGTAGTATGGGGTATTGTTGGAAAATATTATGGGTTTATGAAAACAGTTTTTCGATTAAGTAATCCGTTTATGAAATATTAAGCTTTAAAGTGCTAAATTTTGTTAGACTCAAGTGTCCCCCCCCCCTTACAGCCAAAACTACAAATAATAAAATTCTAAAAAAAGACCTAAATGAAAAAGCATATAAGTAACCAATTTTAAAGGAAAACTATCACAACTAAGTAGACAGCATTGGTTCTTTAGATACAGACGATTAAAGTGTTTATACCTACTTAAATCATCTAAGACAGCACCAATTGACTTTAAACAGAAAATTAGTTAATACTTGTTAATTTTTATGTTTGTAGTAATTAACAGCTTTGGAACCCTACACTGAGCATGGTCCGACACGCTCTTGCACGGTTTTTATGTTTGTAGTACCTACTCAACGGCTTTGGAACCCTACACTGAGCATGGTCCGACACGCTCTTGCCCGGTTTTTATGTTTGTAGTACCTACTCAACGGCTTTGGAACCCTACACTGAGCATGGTCCGACACGCTCTTGCCCGGTTTTTATGTTTGTAGTACCTACTCAACGGCTTTGGAACCCTACACTGAGCATGGTCCGACATGCTCTTGCCCGGTTTTTATGTTTGTAGTACCTACTCAACGGCTTTGGAACCCTACACTGAGCATGGTCCGACACGCTCTTGCACGGTTTTTATGTTTGTAGTACCTACTCAACAGCTTTGGAACCCTACACTGAGCATGGTCGGACACGCTCTTGCCCGGTTTTTATGTTTGTAGTACCTACTCAACGGCTTTGGAACCCTACACTGAGCATGGTCCGACACGCTCTTGCCCGGTTTTTATGTTTGTAGTACCTACTCAAAGGCTTTGGAACCCTACACTGAGCATGGTCCGACACGCTCTTGCCCGGTTTTTATGTTTGTAGTACCTACTCAAAGGCTTTGGAACCCTACACTGAGCATGGTCCGACACGCTCTTGCCCGGTTTTTATGTTTGTAGTACCTACTCAAAAGCTTTGGAACCCTACACTGAGCATGGTCCGACACGCTCTTGCCCGGTTTTTATGTTTGTAGTACCTACTCAACGGCTTTGGAACCCTACACTGAGCATGGTCCGACATGCCCTTGCCCGGTTTTTATGTTTGTAGTACCTACTCAAAGGCTTTGGAACCCTACACTGAGCATGGTCCGACACGCTCTTGCCCGGTTTTTATGTTTGTAGTACCTACTCAACGGCTTTGGAACCCTACACTGAGCATGGTCCGACATGCCCTTGCCCGGTTTTTATGTTTGTAGTACCTACTCAAAGGCTTTGGAACCCTACACTGAGCATGGTCCGACACGCTCTTGCCCGGTTTTTATGTTTGTAGTACCTACTCAAAGGCTTTGGAACCCTACACTGAGCATGGTCCGACACGCTCTTGCCCGGTTTTTATGTTTGTAGTACCTACTCAAAGGCTTTGGAACCCTACACTGAGCATGATCCGACATGCCCTTGCCCGGTTTTACGAGTTAAATTGACTTTTTCACAAGGACCCCAGAACTATTCGCAAGACATAACGTATTGTTACTCTTTCTGTATTTTTATAAATCAATCCCAATCTAACGTAGTCTTGCCTACTCTTTACGTATTTAAGAAATTCAGAAAAGTTTACGGTTCCAGCGATAATAATTATGTCTATCCATAATTATGTCAACAATGACATTATGACCAAAAAAAATTGGATGAAACGGGTTCCCCAATAATGATCAATGTTATAGAAAAGTATTGATCAGCTCTCTTGGATATCATACAATTGTCGTTATAGTTACAACTCGTTGAACCATAATGATTGTATGACTAATTTAACTGCCATAGATATTTTTTGCTTAAAATCTGTAACGGCTACAATATTTTGTTCTTATTTATCTGTTTTTTAGGCACCACCGTGGCACTTCGTTAAGTACAGCAACGACTCCAGTGTCAACGTAACGGGAGGACGGGACGAGAAACTTCTTTCCTTGCTTGCTCACAAACTCAACTTTAGGTATAACTGTTTGTGACCCGAAGCCTTTTTAATACATTTTTTTTCTGACAATTACGAAGATTCAGCCAATTCGGTCGAGCCGTTCTCAAGTGATGCTCCATCATACATAAGGCAATTCATTTTTATTAGTTTACTGTAAAATAGAAGTTTTTCTCAACATTGCTCGGTAATATGAACATTTTTGGTCTGATCTGGGGTCAGGCAACATCAGATAGAACCAAGTACCAGATGATGATGAAGGTGGTGTTGATAATCATGGTGATAATTATGGTTATGATGATGTAGATGGTTATAAATTAGTTTTGGAGGTTTTTTTATATGACATGGTGATGGTATAGGAGCACACAGGCCACTGATCGTAAGTGGGATCAGTGATTTTGTATTCTAAGACTAAAATTTTAAGACTGCAATCTTAAGACCTCAATATAGCTAGTAGTTTCCACTACCAAATAAATAATGAATAATGATAATGCTGATCATGATGCTAGTGATGATGATGCTGATAATAATGCTAATGATTCCTAATGCTGCAAAATAATAATTAATAGAATAATATACCAATGATCTGATTTATCAGGTATGAATACTACGATCCGCCTGAGAGAAATCAGGGTTCCGGGATATCTGGCAACGGAACCCTCAAAGGCACTCTTGGACTTATTTGGAAACGAGTAAGTTGTGTAATTAAGCGTGGAGTTCACATATAATTAAACAGACGTTCCGTTCAGCGATATATGAGTCCTGTACCTAACTCTATCCCTATACGGTCTCTGGTAAACAGTGGATCACATAAATAATTACTTTGGGGTGCCACTTGCGTGAACACCCTTGCGCCGTTACACCTTCCCGGAACGAAAGCTAACTATCTATTTTTCCCAGCCCGGACAAAGCCGCGGGCAAATACGAAGTTACTTGCATGATAACAGTCACACAATACTAAACCGCTTCTTGAAATTTACGCGTATGTTCTCGACTCCAATACGATCTCGAGCGTTTATAATTAACAATTTATTAGTAAAAAGTTCCCCAATGTAATTAATGATCTGCTTCAATTCAACGAACCCTAGTAAACCTTAAAGTCTTTAAACTGCTATTTTAATATAGAGTTCAAACACTTGAGAATTGTTTTAACTTCACCTCGCATTAATTTAGCATTTTATTACATTCCCAATAAATTGACTTTGCGATATTAATTTCAAAGAAAACAATCGTTTCATATTACTGAAAATCCTGTGATCTACCTCGTAATATTATAAATGCTGACTTTGGTTGGTTTTTCGGTTAAACGTCAAAACCAATCTACGTGGGATAGTTTTTAAGCTTGAAACGGAAATAGAGTTTTAATACTCAAATGTTAATTGCGTTACATAAATAAAAACCGTGCTTTGATTTCAAGATAATACGTTAGTTTTTTAAAAAACACTATAATAGTAAAGGAGGGCGCCACTTGGTGCTTGGCGCAGTTTTAAACAGCCAATAAAATTACCTAATTGGTCGACCTCAGACATTATGTTACTTTGTTTTTTTGTGTACATTTAGTAACTAATTAAATTAAGTATATGTTTTCAGAACGATCGCCCATCACCCTTTGCCCTGCCCGAATTGGTTCTGCGTTACAACACCCATTGCCTTGCGTGGTATGGGCATATTATGCGGAGGGATGACAGTCATGTGACCAAAAGAGTTTTAGGTATGAACGTGGAGGGATGGAAGAGACCAGGATGGCCAAGGAAAAGGACTGTGTGAGAGACGATATGAAGAGGAAGGAAGTAAGTGACGAGATGACGAGTGACAGGGAGGTATGGAAGAAAAGACATGCTGCGCCGACCCCAAGTAAATGGGATAAAGGCAAGAAAATTATGATGATGATAATTATGTTTCCAGAAAGCAGATTTCTTTCTCGGAGACGTGTCTGTCACCTGGGAGGGTCTACAAGCGGTGGAGTTCTCATTCCTAACGCTGGCAGACTCGGGGGCCTTCCTCACACACGCGCCAGCCAAGCTAAGCGAGACCATGGCGATCATCAGACCTTTCCAGTGGGATGTAGGTTTTTGATTATTTTGGCAAACTAGAATATTTAGTGCCAATTGCCAAGTTGCGGGCTACATGAGCAAATATCCACACAGATAACAAGCCGCATACAAGCGGCATGCTGTAGGTACATTTACGCATAGCACTCCGCTGTGGTAAGAACCGGTTTGCGCCGGCTCGGTTGTGGTATGATCGATAGGGCTGCAAGTTGTGAACTTTGACCCAGAATTAAAAAGTTAACTCTATTATTGTTAGATTATAATTATCTAAAGAAACTAAGTTTATTCGCAACAATCACACACATAAAAGAAAAGACACGACCGAATAGTTATAATTGTCGCAAAACGGTCCCTACTCATCAACCATGTGCTGGCTCTGAAGCCTATTCTAGAACTGTTGCGTTTTAAGTAATACAATAATAATAGCGATTAAGGCAGGCAAGATTTCAACCCGTGACCATGTTTTTTTTATGTCATCGAGTGATTATGTTCTAAGTTTTCAGAAATGCGAATTAAATAATAATGTCAATTTTAAATTTCAAGATGGAGGACAAACGTGTTTTTGTACTTTCAGTACGTGTCAACCCTATGGAAATAGGTAACTTCCACGATGTTATGAGCGTGTTCTTTGTATACTTATTTACTCGTGTCTAGGTAACAAAAGGAATAGAGGTAAGTATAGCAGTCATATAGCTCTATCTCTTTCTCAGATTAAAGATTTACAACTAATAAAATAACAAATTAAAACGAAAAATAAATGATTTGAGGATTTCGTGTGTTATCGCCAAGTTAAATCATTTTGAGCCCTATTTTCTATTTGCAGTTACTGAGTTCAAAGATCAAAATAGTTTGGCATGTGCTACGTAACTTCCGCCATGTTTCCTTGAAAAACATCACCAACTTTAGATAGTGAGCTACGGAGCTCGATTGCTGGTTCCTAGCATACAATTAAGAACTCTAACTTAATAATTTTAGAGCTGATAACTGTCTGGCCTGACCAATTTTCTTCAAAGCCTGCTACAAACCAACCCGATTAAACTAACATTTTATTAAAATGCCGGACAAGTGCGAGTCGGGCTCGCGCACCGAAGGTTCCGTACCACCACACAGTAGGTATTATTATATTTACACAGTTGCCGGTGTTTCGGTTTTCTTAAGGGCTTGGACTATAACACTAAGTTTTACCGTTTTTACAATACAACAACAATAAGAATACGTTGAAAAAAAAACTCGTCCATACGAAGCCCCATGAGCCTCTGTATTTGTTTAAATTCTTCTTGCTGTCACTTACGTGTCCGTCTGTTCGTCCATCGTCTGTTACACAAGTTTTACTGCTAAATGGTTGAAGCTAGTCTTCAAATTTTTACACTATAAGCCCGGGCCCTTACCTATAAACGTAGAATAACCGTGAGGTTATGCTATGCTTTGTCCTTATCTGTAATTGTGACATTTGCATCTGACAGAAAGTGACAAAGCATGGTATAAGCTACCCCACGGTTTTTCGACGTCTATATAAGTAAGAGGGTTAGAATCTTATTGACCCAAAGCCGTACAAATGGTCAAAAAATATACGCGCACCCCTCTAGCTGTATGGGAGCCTCCATACAGGAAAAAGGCGGAGCGAGAAAAAAAGGGGTCTAAATCGGTTCAAATGTTTTGGAGCTACGGTACCACAAACAAACATACATACATAGATGCACTCATATCACATTATAACACCCCTTTGTATGCGCCAGTGTTTAACTCTTGGTTATACCTCGTTATTTTTAGATGAGAATTAGTGTTTTATTTTTCACCCGTAAAAACAAATTGTCTCTACTTTAAGTAATTAAGAACATGAATTAGAATATTTGCACAAATATTTCTTAGTATTGGCTACGTTATTAAAGGCAACATGTGTGAATTTGACCGTTATTATTCTCATCTTAAAACAACGAAGTCAACAGTTTTATATCCACTTGATACCTACGCCAAATCCCCCGCCCGCCGTAAAACTAGACTGTTCAGGTATAAACACCTCCAGAAATTCTCGAAATTTCTCTCGCATAGTTCGGAACTTATATTACAATCGGGAGTCAAGATTACTAGTTCCACAGACAGGTTCAAAGTTATTCATATTCATTCGGTTATCGAATTGGAAATTGGAGCTTGCTACCTGGGGGAATTGCAACTTGTAATTTCCCCGTCCTCGCTCTATATCCCTTTCTAACTAGAGCATCACGAACGAGACACGCTAAGCAATAAGCGAAATAATGCATTGTTTTAATCGCTAGTTTAAAAACAGCGTTGTGAACTTTAATTGTCTGGGTCGCAATTCGCTTTGCACGTACAAAGAATCGAAAAGTACTTGAAACTGTTGATTTGAAATGCATAAAGTCAGACGTGTGAATACGAATTTTTGTATTTGATGTGGTCTTATAGAACATTGCTTTGTTTGCGACGAGAACTTTGTGCATGCCGTGGTATGACTTTCTGTTTTTATTTAAATGTTTCTGCATCCAGTTTACTGGTAAGTACACTGGATATCCCATAATTATTATTAAGAGATGTAGGTGAAGAGCCGTTTAGAAGGACTAAGATGGAATGCCTCTATGCTAGTAATTTCTCCAGTTGTTTTATTCCCATCCCAAAATACAATAATGCGAACACTGCTTCTTGACAGTGGGTAAAAGAATGATATAAAAAAGGATAGTCTACAGTAGGACACAAAGGATTAGACATCGATGGATAAATAATAAGTACAAACACGTATATACACCCGAAAAACCCTTCTCAGAATAAGTTTTCTTATTGCATCACATAAAATATGCGCTCACAAGGCAAATCAAAAGTTTGCCGTAATTTTAGTTTCATGATTTTGTTGCTTATTTGTGTTTTTATGGGTTTCGTCTCTTCATGTGTCAATTGGCCCGACTTTTAAGTTTCTTACGGCGCTTTTTTTTTTAATTTAAGGAGGCGCTATTAGACTCAGATATGTAAAATTGTCTATGCAGCTTACTCAGAAAATAAAGTTCATTATTCATTACAAGGTACATCACTAATACACTGGCAAAATTCCTTGGCCTGATTGTGCAAAATGTGGTTACAGAATTATAAACGGGTCTTTTCGGCGTTGTTGGTATCTTTGTAACTCTGCCGACCCCACTCTGGGAATAAAGGCGTGCTGTTATGTATGTATGTATGTATATTCAAGGCATATGGTTATCTATATTCAAGTTTACTCTTCCAATAGTAGCCTATCCATAACAGATTTAGTGCTTAAACCACGTCCAGTCCAATCTAGTCCATCTTTGTTTGGTATAAGGTTTATTATAAGCATATCATTGTTGTCTACTGAATGGCTCTCTCTCTCTCTCTCACTCTCTCACTCTCTCTCTCTCTCGCTTTTCCTCTTCCTATATCTCGATTCACGTTACATACCATTTTATTATGCTAGGTGTGGCCATTGGTGTGCGCCACATTGCTGGTGACAGGACCAGCTCTCTGGGTGGTGATCGCCGCCCCCTCGCTATGGCAGAAGAAGCGGAAGAACCAAGTTGCACTGTTCAGCAACTGCTGCTGGTTTACTACCTCTCTGTTCCTGAGGCAATGTATAAAAATCCAAAGAAAATAATGAGCAATAAGTGCCTTGTCATCATAAAGTTGAAAATAAACATTGATCTACAAGTATGATACTTATAATGAAAAGATTCAAACATGCTTAACATTTTTGTTGGCTTACAGTATTTGTTTATACACTGTTGTCCGAATGCTACAAGAACCTACTTTAGGAGCAATGGTTAGTTGGTCATCACCCTAACAAAAACTAACTAGGGTTGCAGTATAAGATAGCTTTTTACGATGGTACCGCAGTAAAGTTATGGGTTAAGATCTCTATGTCTCAATTAATTTATTTACTGGGCCATATTAGGACATCACTATTGACTGACCACCAAATTATCAATAAATTATACAACTTTATATTTGCTTTCTTTATGTCCAATCTTTTAGCTTCAAGCAAAGAGCCTTCAAGCACCCATAAAGCCCGTTTAGTTGTGGTCCTGATATCTCTAGGAGCTACCTACGTCATCCTTGATATGTACTCCGCCAATCTGACGAGTCTGTTGGCCAGGCCAGCCCGGGAGCCTCCTATAGGAACCCTGCAAGCTTTGGAGGATGCTATGAGAGACAGAGGCTACGAGCTGGTGGTTGAAAGACACAGTGCTTCTTTGGCAATTTTGCAGGTAAATTTTGGTTGAAATATCAATGTTTACAGAAATACTCGTACTTGGAAACAGTGTGTTAGTAATATACAAAAGTGGCAGCTTCAGTCCGCTCTGCATCTTAACGAGACATTTCTGAGGTTACATCGGCAATATACAGATCATCATTCATCATTATCAGTCGGAAGACGTCCACTGCTGGACAAAGGCCTTCCTCAAGGTTTTCCACAATGACCTGTCCTCTGCTGCTATAATCCTGCGGTTTCATGCAGATAACTCCTTTATTCGTCAAAAATCTACCAGTTCTTCCCAAACGAAGTTCACTGCTGAATTAAAGCATTGCAAAAACACTCAGTCATTCTTTAAACTTATTACCCTACTTAATCTCAATAAATTTGTGTGCGATTGTATTATTTATTTATTTTACTGTACACGTGTATATGGTGTACCAAGCTTGAAGCAGATGATTCTGCAAACTTCAATTTAAAGAACATAGAAGCAGCATGTGTTGAACTTTACCGTTAAAATATGGCACTAGGGTCCAAAATGGCCGTTGAAAAATATGTTTTTCAGAATGGCACAGGCGTCTACGGGCGGCTGGCGCGATTGATGCGGCGTCAGCGCGTGCAGCGCGTGCGCAGCGTGGAGGTGGGCGTTCGTCTCGTGCTCACGCGACGCCGCGTTGCTGTACTCGGCGGTCGGGAGACGCTTTACTACGACACGGAGCGCTTTGGTAATCTTTTACTATCATTCAAAATTTTAGTCATCATTGATCTTAAACAAATTTCTATACGTTACCTTTCACAGCCAAACCAATCAACTGATTTTAACAAATATTGGCATGAAATTAACTTGAACTTGAAAAACATAAGGACAATTAGACAGTTCTCCAGGAATGAGTTCTATTTGACGAGATCGCAGCGGAAAACAGTTATGTAAATATTTCTGATATTTGCAGACATTTAAAACATGTGATCTTAGGGAAAATAACGAAATCATACTCGGTGACTGGGCACTGGGATCAAAAGGTGATGCAAAAAGAAACAGACGCTGCGGGCAAAACGCACCAGACTGGATAAAAGACTTGTTGTGATATCGCAATGGAATGAACATGGTGCGATTTAATAAAATTTTAACAGTTCAATAATGTAAAATATCTTGGGCAAAAATTGTTGAATTGCTGTACATGAATACTTATCAAGTTTTGATACCTTGTTTAGTAATAATATTGAGTCTTCCTTTATTCAGCAGTTACGGTTACCTATTATCTGAACTCCAAAAAATCTTTGGCAGAATTTGGTTCGACAAATATTATTCCACAATTATGGTTAGGGATTTTTACGTTTTCCCGAAAGCTTGCTTCAAATGTTGTTGTTTTAGTCATTACTTATTTTATTTATCTATTCCTTATTACTAAGTTTCGACGTACAAACAATTGTCCAATGTAATGTTTTGTCAATTTATATATTTCCCAGATCTGGTTTTACCTCTGTACCATTTGCCCAATACGAGTATGTAACGGCTCGATAGTAACCCTGACTACAAAGCTTCATAATTATATTTGTATTTGTATATTTTATTTCCTAAAATACAAATAGTCAAGTTACGTTGAAGAGTAAAATCACGTTGGGCGCAGCAATAGCCGCTGTTGTGCTTTTAAACCTATAGCCAAGATACCTCCGCTAACTAGCGTTTCGATTCGTAAGGTTTTTAAACCAATCGCCTCATTAGTAGATCACGTGACTTTTCTTATTAAGTGATCTACCAGTGACGCGATTGGTTTAAAAACAAAACGAATCGAAAAGTTAGTTAGCAAACGCATCTTGAGTTCAGGTCCCGATTTCAATTTCTAGAAAGAATGACTTATATGTAAAGAGTGCGAGTGTGAACAGACCGGACCCCACAAACAGCACCCGTTCACGAGTATGACGCGTATCTCAGCCATCGCCTCTCTCAACCATGTGTTCGGGAAAATAGCGACCCGCCGTAAGCAAAGGACCTTTGAGCGAGCATGAATGAATATTTATCGTTGCAATAGCACCCATATTACAAACCTAGAGTTTAGTACTGAATTAGATAAATTAGGGTTAAATTGATATTTATTCATTTAGAATAAAGATGTTTATTCTATGAGTAGGCTGGAGCGGCATTTTTACAAGCAAGAGGTTACCTGCAATTTTTAACAAGAGAACGCTGTTAAGAAATGCGCCGCGAGAAATTCAACTCATTGTATACCTTTCATGACAACAAAATGTAACACAGTACCCAAGATACTGCCTGAGGTGACTTTCCCAACAATTTGCACACCTAGATCAAAACAGTATCAAGTCAAAAAAACACTTTTTTCAGAAACAACGTAAAACTGATTATTACTAAACTATAATATACAGCACTGCCCAAAGGTGTATAGCACTCATGCGTTTTTCATATCAAAGTCAAACTTTAAAAGGAGCATTTATACCTTTTAATATAGAAAGTTGTTGTTGTTGTTGTTGTGTTGTTGTTGTTGTTGTTGAAAGTTGTGTGTTGTAAGTTGTAGTTGTATCTATCGGAAAAAATAGTTATATTTATTGACGATATGGGAAATTCAATAGAAAATAATAATAATAAAATTGTTATTGCAGAACGTGACTTATTCCAGCTTCAGTTTTTAAACGCAAATAGCTACATACTTCGTAACTATAATATGTTTTCACAATATTATGTTCATAAACTTTTGTGTGTAGTTTTAAATTGAAAAAATATTCTTTATTTTTAAGTTACAAAGGAAAACGTGGGGTGCTCAACGCCTTTGGCCAAGACTTTAGCTTATGATAAAAATAATGAGTTTTATTTTTTAAATATCATTATTCGCAAACAAGTAAATAAAATGTTATAATCGTGTATTGTGTATTTTATTTTTATATTTAGCTTTAACGGTTTCGTTCATAAAACGGAGTGAACTCTAATCCAGTCAGAAAACCTCTGTGATATTGAACCACAAACACCGTACCAACACAAATTAAAAAACATTTTGAAATAATTGACATGCGGCACTTTGCGTAGCCTTAAATGATAACAGTGATGTTTTGGCGAAGGGAGGACAAGGTATTGACGTGTCAATAAAAATATCTTACTGTGACATATAAACTTAAACGAATTGACAACATTTTTTTGTAATTCTGGACTAAATTATGCTTATAGAGGTGTGTCTCAGAAAAATATTTTTCTTTTTAATTATTATTTACTAATAAAATTAAAAAACATTGATTAATTTTATTATATTATCAGTGTTCGCTACCCCTACCGGCTTTGGACTAGTGGTCGGAATGACGTCATCTTTGGAACCGCGTTTTATTTTTTTATTCTAGCACTAGCTGTGATGTAGAAAAGACCACGTGGCGTTTAAGCTCTTCAGCCATTGCAAGTAATTAGTTAGTTTATTTATTTTGTTAGTAAATAATGAACGAACAATTCTCTTGAGACATACCTGGGCGTTTTTCAAAAAAAGTGTACATCGTTAAGGACAAAAGTAAGAAAATTTAACTTTTTCCATTCCGTCACAAAAATTAGCCATACATTTCAATACGTTAATTTTCGTGACGAAATGGAAAAAAGTCGTCGATGTACAACACTTTTTTTGGAAAACGCCCATCTCTGATATGATGTTTTTTTTCAGATCACCTAAAAATCCTGTTGCCAATTATAAGAATATAGCTTTAACAAAAAAACGCAAACTTCGAGTTAGCACAGTCCTGCTCTAGGTGTGCCAATTGTTTGTTCCAGGGGCGCACAACTTCCACTTGAGCGAGAAACTTTACACGCGCTACTCGGCGATCGCCCTGCAGATCGGCTGCCCGTATCTCGAGACGTTCAACCACGTGTAAGTTGCTCTGGGAATCAGTTTATACCTATCTACTTATAACTTGTTCACTTGCTTTTGAGGGTTTAATCGATAATATTACAGGAAATAAACAGTTATTTCAAATTCAACTCTCTAACAAGTCTAGCAAAAAAGCAAGTTTTTAAAACCCGATTGTATGTTTTGATAATGTCGTCTATATAATATCATAATTTACCCTTTATATATTTTTGTGCCACTATATTATTTACTTTTACTAACGACACCTCGCTTGTTGAAATCGGCCCATCCGTCCAGCCTCTACGAGAAAACATAGTGTCGGACATCCTTACAGTTCAATTACATAACCCTCCTTTTGGGCTTTGCAACAGTAGGGTAAAAACGGTTGAATTTCCACAGGAAACAATAAAGATCGCCTGAGTTTAACTTCGGTAAAACCATTATTGTCTTGGACGTGGTCTGGTATAATAAATAAATAAATCACAGGACAATCTGATACAAATTGACCTAGTCGCAAACTAAGCTCTGGGCTTGTAACTACTATGGGTACTAGAGAACGATAAACTTACTTATATAAATAAATATATAATTAAATACATGGAAAACATCCAACTCAGGAAAAAATACTCGCGCTCATCACACAAACGCTATCTGCCCGTACCGGGATTTAAACCTAGGACTCCTAGCTTCGAAGGTAGGGTCACTACCAATTAGGCTAGAGTATCTGTGTATGTGTGTGTTTTTAACTCGGTGGCCATAACTGTCAAGTAAACAAGAGCTATCAAAACATTGACAACACGAAAACACGTCAAAGGCAGTAGAGACCCTGAGGAACTGTCATAGTTAGGCACGCTTGCATATAAACAGGTTAACAAGTTATTTTTTTTTAATTGACAGTTTGTTATATGAATGCTGTTTTTGGTCGATTGCTTCTAGTATAATGTCGCTATTCGAAGCAGGCATCATAGCCAAGATGACGATGGACGAATACAAGAACCTTCCAGAACATTCGAGAAGGTCGGACCCGGTGAGCGAGTCCGACCAGGAAAGCTCCGAGCTTAAGGAATCCACGGGAACTACGTCACAGGTACAGTCACCAGGGGGCGTAGTTAATATACATAACGATACTCTAGCGATTTTCGAAAATCGACAAACTGTATAGGATTGACGTAAGCTGGGCAAGTATTATGGCCGCGTTTATCGCGATGGATAAAGCATCCGTGACTCTCACACTGTACTTGTCAGAGAGTGACGGATGTTTTATACACGTTCAGTCACGCGATAAACACGGCCATAATTAAGTCCCCTGATGACAGATCGCGTCGACCGCTTATGTTAACCTTCTACTGACACTCTTGTGGACGTAATTACTTGACGCTCCATAGTTTAAATCATTAGCGCGTAATCGTTCTAATGTTGACAATGTCTCCTAATTATCTCGTACTTTATACAAAAAGCAAGCTTACAACCTAAGCCTACGTAAATAAACGTCTAAATCAATAGCGACGGGAGCGCCGCTTAACGTGGGGGCGGTAATTCACGTTCCAGGCGCAACAGGTCGAGTCCACGAAGGGCCTCACTCCGGTATCTCTGAACATGCTCCAGGGAGCGTTCTGCCTGTTGGGGATTGGACACTTGCTGGCTGGTAAGGAGTCTTACTCCCTGTCTCACAATCGACAAGTAACGCACATTTATCAAATAAATTAAGCCCTTTCCCTTTCTTACACTTGAAAATAGACAAAGAGAGGGGGCTATCTTTATTTGACAGATATTTTACATGTCGATTGTGAAACAGGCCCTTATAAATTACAAATCTCTAACTATGGTAGGTGTGGTCGCCGGGTTAGAAAAGTGCCACTCCATGTCTTCCCGTTGACGTCGTAAGAGGCGAGTAAGGGAATAATTTCTTGCCTGATGGGCTTGCAACCTGTCACTAATACACTAGTAAACTGCTTGGCCTGATTGTGCAAAATTGGTTGCAGAATTATAAACAAGTCTTTTAGTGTTGTTGGTTTTTCTGTAGCTCTGCCTACCCCACTCTGGGAATGAAGGCGTGATGCTATGTATGTATACAAATTTCTAACTTAATGAGAAAGAGAGAGGGAGAAATTTGGATGTTTGGAGGTTTGTTACTTAATCATGCTTCAACCACTAAATAGGTCAGGATGAAACATGGTACACATGTTAGATAGGTCCTGGATAGGATATAAGATAGTTTTAATCCCAAAAAAAATTACACGCACGCAAGCACGCAGCGCTTTCCTATCTTTTCCATCCCTGAAAACCAACGTCAAGGGTACTAAACCTGATAACACGCTGAGTGGCAACCATTTCGGTGTTAATTTTAGATTAAGTACTCTAATCAGAGTTTAAAATTTGTATAGCTCTATTTTTTTCAAATGTTTTTGCTGTTGTTTATGTTCATTTTATTTTAACACCGAATAATCCATTTATTTCTTTCTTTGTTTCTATAAACTTGAATACAATAAAGTAATAGGTACGATATTGTATTGATTTAATTATGCTAAGTATATTACTGTAATTTAACAATTTTTCATTTTGCAAAAAGGATGTTCCCACCGCAAATTTAGACTTATGAATATCCAATCTTTCAAACACTATTCTGATTTGTCTCATGAAGTAGCCTGATTGGATTGCTTTTCCGTAACGTAATAAAGGTTTGTGCAAATTTAATTAAATTTGTGTGGCAATCAATTATCACTGAAATGCTCAATCTACAACGAAGTCGATTCATTAACGAGTAACCACCCGTAAGTGCAAATTTCGCGTAGATTTTACAAAGTCATGGAAATTATCTATAATTGTTTTTAATATAAGTAGCAGTATTATGACTTTTGTTTTTATCTGATTATGTTTGAAAGTAACTATTATAAAATTAATACGATTTGAATGAGCGGTTTCTAAACAAATATGTTCGCAGAATAACAAAAAAGTGCACTTAGTTGAGGAGTAAAATTAAGATCGGCAATCTATCAAAAAATAGTAATAAATTTATACTTTCATTATCTCAAATAAAGAAATTGAAGCAGATTCAAACCTCACTCGTTAGTAATATGGTCGCAATTGCCTTGCTACAAGAGTTGTCTCTGAGATACCGCCATGTTTATAGTAGTATAGTTAGTTAGTGAAACTTTTAAGGCACTTAAACTATAGGGCAAATAAATCTGACTCGCCATTCGACTGCACCAGAGTGGTTTCGCTCGAGGGCCGACGCACTTTGAAAGATCAAATGTTCCTCTATAGGATTTTAAACAATTATATCGACTCCCCTTACTTTATAAATATGTTGAGTTTTAAAATTCCACGTAAAAATACACGACGCATTAATTGTTTGTTCAATGTCCCCTTTACACGTAAGAAATATAAAGCTAACTCCTTCTTAAGTAGAACTTGTAAGAAATATAATATTGAATTTGTTGAGAGTGATATTTTTTGTCTGTCTCTGTCAAAGTTTAAGCATACTGTTATTAATCTCATAAAATAATTTTGTAATCTGTTTTCTCTCTTTGTCATAGTCATAGTGATTGAAGCATGTTTTTTATTTTTTTATTATTATTTAATTGTATTTAGCTGCAGTCTCATCTTGTTTGCCGTTGTAGGTTACCTAAGACGTAGTCTTTATTCTGATTGTGTTAGTAAGTTGTGGCAGCTTTACTGGTCGTTTTAAAACCATCTGTTTTGTAATTATGAACTATTTGTACCGTTGTTTGCCCAAATAAACATTAAAACATTAAAACATTAAAACATTCGTGACGTAATGGAAAAGTTACCGTTCTACACTACGAGTATAGTCCTTAACTATGAGCACTTTTTTTTATAACGCCCAATAACCAAATGTTAAAAAAACAACCAGTAGTTTCTGAAATATTGAACGGGTTTAAATAAATGAAGTATCATAAGTACTACTTATGATCTGTCAAGTATGAGCAAGCAAGATTCCGGTATATTTGGGTAAAATTCTATATTATATAAGTTACCTGTCAGGTTTTTATGATTACTGAATTATTGCATTACTATCTAATATCGTAAATCTAGCGCCAATCTATCAATACGTTCACGGCCTGATTCTTTGATTACCCCGGAGACCTTAAATCTATTCTCAAATATTCATTTGTTTCCAGCTGTAACCCTCGGCATTGAGATCCAGCTGCATCGAAGATCTAAGAAGCTCAAGACTCTAGAGCCATCGACCAATAGAAAGTCGGTTAGGATGAGCGTCCTCATCAAAGCGCAGAAGTGCTTGCGAAGACTCTATAGAAGACTCGCTAGGGCTATCTACGGACATATTGACCGAGCCCTGGGACCTGGAGTCTACTAGGAAGCCATGTTCATGACATGTGGAGTTAGTTGCACAAATTTTCGGTAGATGTCGCTGTGTTAGCAATAAGTGTTTCTAAAGCGCGTAGGTAAATGCTTCATGATATTTAAGTACATATTTTTTTCTAAATAAACACTGCTATGGCTTCTTCACCTGTAAAGCTGGTCTGAAAGTTAAAGACTCAGATTTGGATTTCTAAGAATATAATAAAACGTTTTGATTTGCCGTGTGGTTGCCGGGTTAGAATAGTGCCACTCCATTTTTCCCGTGGATGTCGTATGAGGCGACTAAGGGAATAAGGGCTTGTAATACTGTTAAGCGATGGGTTTCCAACCTGTCACTAAATCTGATTGTGCAAAGTGTGGTTGCAGAATTATCCACAATTTTAGAGTTGTTGGTATTCTGTAGCTCTGTCTACCACACTCTAGAAGTGAGGGCGTGACGTTTATGTGATAAAACACTCTTTGATTGGCACTTAAACCCAGATATTGGCACCTAATTTTTAGAGGATTGTCACCACTGCTACGACGGCATAAGATTCAACGTACCTACCTGCCGACGGTAGGGATGTTTACCCATTTTTTTAAGAAACTTCTTTTGTAAACTGCACGTGTATTGATGTTAATAAATAACTTTGAATTAAAAACAAGTCAAACGGATTAAAACTTTATGTCTGGTATCAAATAATTACATTTTTACCAAAATAACTTAGAAAAGGGTTAGAATGAAGTTGACAGGTTGCTTTAACCCTTGGCATATCTGTATGAGTACCTATGTATGTACCTACCGAAACCGTAAAAGATTTTTTTCCTTGTGGAAATTGTTAAAACGTCAGATTATATAATTTTAGGTAATTCTAAGAATACAATAAAAACTAAATTATTTTTTTTTGTCCAAGAAGTTTTTATGCAGTCTCGGAGTTCCTGCTGGAATTTTTTTGACACATAATATTCATTAATTTTTTCTCAATTTAATATTTTCATAGTGTAGCATACTAAGTTCTAAAAACTAATTCTCATCATGTTTTGATGATTTTTTAACCTTTTTTTTAAGAACTAAAATTATACTCTCAACATTTTTATTGTAAACTTAGGGCCGTGTTCACCAACAATTAATCGGACGGTTAAATTTTAATCAGCTGTTAATCAATACATCTGACACCCGTTAAACTGCTAATCGTCCGTTTAATTGTTGGTGAACACGGCACTTAGTAAGTTAACTTAGACTTATATTAATTTTAGTTACTAAATGCTTATAAGATCAAAACTTTAAAAATTAATTATAACTTTGGATGTCTGAGAAAAGACACACATGTCGTACCTATGTTACCCAAGTTATCATGCCCTTGTAAACTTAAATCCGAACAAAATTAATCAATGGCTGTAACATCTCATCATCACTTTTACTCCTCCTCCGAAACCTGCAGAACTCTCTCACGTGATCTGACTTCCTAAATATGGGCATTACCCGCCTCTTTTGTAATCCCGTAGGATGAGAATAGTTACATTCGAGTCAGCCCAGGTCTACTGGCATAGGCTCAATCGGGTTTCAGAAGAGGTCATAGTACCGGTACTGCTTTACTAGATAATATTGATACAATTTTATCCTCCCAGGACGCAGGCTGTGGTACCATTTTAAATCTGTTAGATTTTTCCAGAGCATTTGATTTAATTAATGTATCACTTTCTACTCTCAAACTTATCTTTTTACGGATTCGATCCACAGTGAAATGGTTTCACAGTTATCTTAGTGGTCGTCTACAACAAGTAGAAATTAAATGTAATGATGGGTCTACTCAATTATCCAATGTAAGTATTGTCACTCGGGGGTACCTCAGGGTTCAATCCTAGGGCCCTTACTTTGAATAGCGTCTGCAACGCTAGCCTCCGTGGAGACTGTGATGGAACTCAGAGGAAACGTCCAGTAAGACCTTGATCTACATCTGGACTTCAAATCATCATTCGGTGCATAAGATCACATCACTTGGAGAAACACCAACCTATAGGGCGCTCTCTTTATCGTTCGATATATTTTTAATTAGGTATGTGGATGATTTTACTCTAGGATCTAGTCGGTACTCAAAGAATATACGTGCTAAGGAAGGAATAAGTATTAGCATGACACATTAATTACACAGTAGATTAAATAGCTGTAAGCAAAAGCTGATTAGAATTGATTAGAATTATAAAGTTCTTTTGTGTGAGCTTAACTCGTAGCTCAAGGTACGGATTTTGATGCCGTTTCTTTAAATAGATAGAATGATTCAAGAGGAAGGTTTATATAATTATGTAGAATACTTTAATCCGGATAGAAGCGAGGGCGGGTTACTAGTCTAAGGCTATACAAGGTTTAATTAGTAAATGCGAAGACAAATGGGAATTCCTAAGAGGTTGTCTGGAAGCTTAGAGATATTTTCGAGAAATCATATTTAAAACTCACCAATTGGTCTGAACTCAAACTAGATCTAATACTTTAAACACTGAATCTAAACTTACCAATTAAGAAATACTACTAAGATCTCACGATCTCTGCTTCTCTTCAGATCTTAAATATAACAGACTATTTTCTCCCAGATTGTTTTGTTTTTGGAATGCGTCTGCACTACATTTAAATTTATTGGTTCTTCTAAATCAGAAATCTCCGGCCAATTACTCAAACTTACACTAATTCTAATGAGGAGCTTAATCCGGCTACACAAACTTTCTACGATTTGTTCTACAAATCTATACCCAAACATGTAGACTAATAATATGGCAATGTGAAACTTCCTAATCCTGAGCAGTCTAAAGCTCTCACTACACTTCGTGTTTATGTTATTAAGGTACGGTCAAGGACTTAATTGTTACGCCACAATGACAGCGTTATTCATTGATTTTACTCGTAGCTTTCTTTCAAGTGGTTTGACGCTGTCATTATGACAGGGTTCCATAGTGGCACAGCAATTAAAGTCCTTGAATGTACAACTTATAACTTAACTTCTAACTTATATTTAAAAGAAGGACAGACGACTCAGGATATGTCGTCGTTTCACAGCTGGGTATGTCAGTCGCATGCCGGAAGAATTGTAGGCTAGAGTGTGTACCAAATGCGCAGGCGGCGGCGTTGGCGAGTTGAGCTTGATGCCTTCAATTAAGACTGGACATTGGTGAGAGACTGCCCAAGATTGGACTACGTAGAAGGAAGTGACGGAGGCCTCTGTCCAGCAATGGGATATTATAGACTGTTAAATAATAATAATAATCCTCCAAGTGTTTCCCGGCTTGAATAGTGTCATCCCGTGGATGTCGTAAGAGGCGACTAAGGGAATAAAGGCTTGTAGTACTGTTTGGCGATGGGTTTGCAACCTATCACTAATACACTATATAAACATTTATTTTTAGACTTGTTGGTATTTCTGGCTGCCTACCCCACTTTAGGAATAAAGGCGTGATGTTATGTATGTATGTATATTAATCAAAAAAAAAGTTTAATTATTAATATTTTATTATTGTGCCATCCACATTATTATTAAAATAATTACTGCCAGCAAAGAAACTACTGGATTATTGTATCAAAAAAGTTTCCCGTATCAAAGAAAACAAGATAGGAAAGTTGGTAACTCAACTTGCAGTACAGTCGTTATAGTTTATAGCATAACAAAAAGTGATTAGGCCCCTACGTGTCACGGTAGAAGTTTTCTACGTGCTTTTTATACCGTTTATGTGACGTGATTAATTATATATTGATTTCTTTATTGATGTATAAGAAAAGAATTACTTTTATAATTAGAGGTAACCTGTGGTAGTGATGGTGGTAGTGAAATTAAGATGCCACATATGATAGAGTCAAAAGAGTTCCGTGATGTAAATCTCTATAACTATAGCATGGGTGTCTACTCTTTGGATATATTAAACTTGATCATATTTTTTGAGACTGTTAACCTTGAAAACGTGATTAGAAACTGAATCCTTGATAATTTTATTTTTCAAACATGACATCTTTTTCGTATGTTTTTAGTTGAATCTACGCTACAATCTTTAACGATGTTTTTAATTCAATATAGTGTTTTATGACATTTACTCTTGGTACATCGTTTTTTAATAAAATGTTGTGGATTTAAAGCAAAATATTTAAATGAGTTTTATAAGTGTTAGTTGTTTAATTATTATTTAAGGAATACCAACAAGTAATACATTAAGGTAAAGACACCAGTACTCGACAAAGGACCAATGTTCGACACTGACTCTTATTCAAAGAAGATAAGAGTTATTCATTACACACAAACAAATTAATAACTCTTATCTTCTTTGAATAAGAGTCAGTGTCGAACATTGGTCCTTTGTCGAGTACTGGTGTCTTTACCTTACATGATCTTAAACAAAAAATACTTTGCAATGTAGCTATAAAACTTACGCATAATGCTCACTCAATTACAGGTATCCACTAATGATAATTTCACTAATGTACTATTATTAGCGAAAGAGTACACTTAACTTGTTAGATATAAAACTAATTAATGTTATGTTGTACCACACTACCATGGCAATGCAATGCAATACACTTAATAAAAAACAAAACATTAAGATAAATACAAAAGAACTAAATGATAATTGGGTTATTATATTTATTTGATACTGTGCTAGGTGCAAACGGTTTGGTGGCATATCGTGGTTCTAGAATCCATGGAGTGGCTATTTCCTAATTATTATATACTTACCACCCTGTCTGTGTCATCATAGCTCCCAAACTTATGGACCGATTTAGAGCAATAAAGAAAGCTAGTGTAATCAGGGCCTCTATTCTACTGCGTTACAACGATATCGTGTTTGACGTGATTTAGAATCGTTTATGTCAAAGTTGCCATTATTGTAAATGACATAAGAGTTATCAACACGTTGACAATGTGGAAACACGTCAAAGACGATATCGTTATTACCATGTAGAATCCCAGCCCTGGATAGTTCATAGGCTTCATTATAATTGGTTGGGCTTTTTAAGAGATATCAACTCTAAAAAAGTCACCATTATATCGAGAGATTTTATCTACAGTGTGTAAATGGTATACGGGCGTTTATTAAAACTGGACATAGATTAAGACTCTACTTATCATTAACAGAAAGAATTATTTTGATTACGCTAACGTATACACCGTTATTAATTTTTAAACATACTATCGACCCGCAATGTACTTCGAAGTCCATCCGTCAGGTGTTATTTTCGTTTTTAATTAATTGCATTTTTCGTTATACATTGCGTGTTAAATTATTTTGTATGGCTATTTTTTTTTATTTAATTTTAACAAAAGCTGCCTAAATGTGCTCTGTAGGGGTTGTACTAACCACAGTTAAAAGGAACGCCCGTATACCATTTACACACTGTATACTTACTATATAACAGTTATTACTAATTGTAAGTTAAGAGTGTTTAAAACTAATAATTGTTCCAAATATTTCCATTAAAATCTAAGATAAAAACCTGAAATTAATAACACTTAGCCCAAATCCCAAAACCGTTTGTATTTCACTCCACAATCTTCTGACAATCAAATAAAGGACATAAAGGAAATTACTGTAATTCGTCTTATCAAATCGCTATTAAGTCAGACAAACAAAAAACTGTAGGTAATTTACCCACAAGCCGAAACCCCAATAAAATAAATGTTCTATTAGACTAGAGACTCGTAAGGTATGACCCGAGGGACATACGGCTGTGGCAGATGGCCAGCCTAAATTTTTTTTTAATGAGGCCTTGGCCGAAGGTGTAGAATACCACACGTTTTCTTTTGTAACTTATTGATATTTAAAAAAAGTACACAACGACACAATATGAAAAACCTGTCTGAGCATGTGCAAATCATTAGTAGATATCGTTTTGAAGTAGCTATTTTAATGTAAAAACTGAAGCTAGAAAAGTCGGGTTTTACAATAAAATTACGAGTAGAAATTTTGTATGGATGGATGTGTGGATGTGTGTTACTCTTTCACGCTGCAACGGCTGGACGGATTTAGATGAAATTTAGAATGGAGATAGCTTATACCCTGGATTAACACATAGGCTATAATTTCGGAAAATTTCATAGTTCCCGGGGGAATAACGATAATTGAAATGTATCGAAGGCACACGAGCAATTAGGCCATCTGATGGTAAGTGGAATCTGAGACTCATAGATATTTGAATTCTCAAGACTATAATCTTAAGACTGCAATCTTAAGACCTCAAATGCGGTTCCAACCCTGAGGACTAAGATGGAATGCCTCTATGTTAGTTATTTCACCGGTAGTGTTATCCCCACACCGAAACACAACAATGCGAACACTGCTGCTTGGCTTGGTTGAAGTCGCGGGCAGAAATTAGTTGATTATATAAATTATAATATTCCATGAAATTTCCCTTAACGTCAATAAATATGACTATTTTTTCCGATGAATATACAACTTTCTATAATGAGAGATATAAATGAACCTTTTAAAGCTTGACTTTGATATGAATAACGCACCTTCAGCCAAGGCTGTATAAATAGTTCACTGTTAACCAAGGGATAAAAGTGATTCATTTTATCGCGAGATATTTAGGCTGCATAAACGCTAGCGAGTGCGCCTTTAGTTTACAATTGATACTTTCAACCGAGTACAACACTCTACTTTTCATTTACTGAGAGGAAAGTAAACAAAAATGTTGCATAATTTTACTACCACGAATTTTGTCTTTAGGTATTGTTGTATTGAAATAATTAAAAACGGGTCTAAAAAAAGTTCCAGTTATTTCGTAATTGATGTATTTCATGAACTAGAAAAAGAGTAATAAATAGATAAAATAGATAAATAATTTAATTGTTTTTTTGTAGTTATTTAGTTTGAGTTCTAAACGAATTAGTTTACACCCCCTGCCATGAATTTGTGTCCTCAGTTATTTCTCTTACAAGGTTGTCTGGAAGAGATCGCTATTTAGCGGTAAGACCGCCTGTTGTATACCTATGATTTAAATGTACTGTTCCATGTTCTGCTTTAACTTTTTTTAATTTTTGGTGTTCAATAAAGAGTATTTGTATTGTATTGTATTGTATAAATATCACAGGACAATGTAACACAAATTGACCTAGTCCCAAACTAAGCTCTAGGCTTGTACTATGGGTACTAGACAACGATAAATACTGATGAGTAATAAATGGCTGAGTGTTTGACCAATTCTTTATCTTAATCACTTTATGCCCTAGAGAAATGGGATTAAATTTTTACTTTGAATTGAAAACGCGATTGGAAGAAAGAGGTTTGTGACTTTATTTCGACACACTTTTCAATGGTAATATAAATAAAGCCGCATTTAACTTGAAACATCTTCACTAGAATTATACATTCCTTATCCACTCACGTCTTTAATTATTTTAATAATATATTGCATGCAGATCCGATTGCTAAAACAGCCGTGTGTCCCAAACGTAAGAAAGAGAATCCCCGTCATTGAATTAAAGCGTCGGCGCAAGCTAACACAGTTAATATGCGCACGGGCAACGAACTACCCCGATCTCGATTTACAAGGCTTTATTGCATAATTAAGTTATATACAGCACAGAAAATGTTTTCGAACCAGAATAGAATAGAATAGAATAGAATAGAATAGAATAGAATAGAATGGAATAGAATGGAATGGAATGGAATGGAATGGAATGGAATGGAATGGAATGGAATGGAATGGAATGGAATGGAATGGAATAGAATAGAATAGAATAGAATATAGTTTATTTGACACCAAAAATAAATAACATTGAGAAAAGAATATACAGTATGCACGTATTCTGGCGCAAAAAAGATTCCAACTCAGCATAATGCTGTGGTCAGGGGACCGCAGCGCTGGCTTTCGGTTGGCACCTTTGGTTGAACCATCATGACAATAATTTTGTTACAATTAAATTAAACTAGACACTATAAACATAAATTTAACATGTTGTAGGTATACACTACGGACATTAGCATTTAAAAAGACATTACAAAAATAAATTTCAACCCATTCAAATATTAAACCTAACATAACATACCGTATCTTATCTTATAAGATAGCATAAAATGAGTAATAGTAGTAATAACAAAGAAAAATACGGAAATATCTAAAATAATAATAATTAAAAAACTATGTTTTAAAATATGAAAATGAAAACTGGACAGTGATCAAAACAGTTACAATTAAACTTAAAACTAATCTTGGTTTTGTAAAAGAATGCATTTTAATTTTATCCTAAATGTTAGAGTGGTATTTAGCAGTTTAACGGGAGGAGGTATGTCATTCCAACATTTAGAAGCAGCATACCGAAAACTACCACGAAATGCTGTCGTTCTGTGATGTTGACAGGCGGCAAGTGGACCACAGTGGAATACATACATACATTCCTTCACGCCTGTCTCTTAAAGCGGTATGTAGAGGCTATTATTTCTCATCGCATGAGCGTTTTTTGGCAGTCACATATCATATGGCCGTATTAATAAACTCGTCTCGGTTTAAATGCCCATCTCAAGATACGTCAAAGTAAACGTCAAACCGTAAAAAGCTGTCATTTTTGACGTATCTTGAGACGGGCATTTAAACCGAGATCAGTTTATTAATACGGGCCTAACTATAGGTAGTTCCACGAGAGTTGAGGTCACGCACACAACAACACTGTCATGTAATGACAACGGGATTTTGAAATTACTGTTCTCATATTGTACCGATAGCAAGTTCAATAGTGAACTGCGAGAAAGTCCAAAAAGTTTCTTAAACTATTTTTTTAAGTATTATGTAGAACAACACATCGACTTCAAAGTCAAACAAAACAGAAAATAAAATATTTAAACCAATTTAATTTTAATAAATGAGTTATATTAATAAATAAAGGTCGGATACGCGTTGGTGTATTAATATAATATTAATCGTAGAAACCAAAGAGAATAAGTAATAAATTGCCATGTGTTTATCTTTGTAGCTGTTAAAATAATTGTCTTTACCTATCGACGGCGTAGTACTATGAACTCCTAACTACAGTACTACTAAATGTCAGTTAGGAGTTCATGGTACTACGCCGTCGCTAGTGCGTCGATAGTTTCCAGGCCATTATTCGCAAGAGAGTCGCCTCCCTGATGCGACGTGTGCGAGATAGTCCCAACAGCCTCCTCAATACGATTGTGCATAGGTTCGACTGCCCAGTCGTGAAACACTGGAATTCCTGTCATGCGGGCCATAGAATTGTATTGTTTTAATGTTGTAGTAGTTTTATCAGTGTAGTACTTACTAACATAGTTTTAAGAAAATGTTACTAATAAAATATGGACTTCGGTTTGAAATAAAATTATTATTATTATTATTATTATTATATTTTCCTTACTTTGTTATTTCGTTAGCAAACCTCTTCAAAGATCAAATAATACAGCAACTAACATATCATTGATACAATTAATTGTTTTTATTTACATTTACATTGACTGACTCATTTCAATCGTTCACTTTTTTGCAATCAGTACTTCATGTAGCTGTGTGTGTAATCATTCACCTCAACTCTCATGGAACTACCTATAACTAAGCTTACGTATTTTATTGAATTACGTTATTATATCGAACTTCACATCATCGATTGTATCATTTCATCGACCGCTACGTATTTCCTGAAACTATGATATCTTCAGGATATGTTAAACAACAATTACGTAGCTACAGTTATTTTAGACTTGTAACTGCCAAAAAAATTATCTTCAGTGGGCTTAACACGCTGCCACGGGACTAGATTTTGACACAGGCTTGGGACTTTAATTCGTATCCTTACTAATATTATAAATGTGAAAGCGTGGATGTTTGTTACGCTTTCACGCAAAAACTACTTGACGAATCATCATTAAACTTTGTACACATATTCTGGGAGGTACTAGAAGTAATATAGGATACTTTTTATTAAAAAAAATACAAAAAAAAGAAACGCAAAAGCAGTTCGATAGTATTCCATATTCCTACGTAATAAAGAGTTACGTGTAAGGTTTAAAATAAGTAAGTATGTTTTGTGTGATTTGAGTTCTTTTTATTACTAAGCAACTTAATCCCCGAGTGGCTGTCATTTAAATAATTTCATAACATTATTTGACACTAATTCCCGTTTGACTTCATTTGACACAAGTTCCCGTGGCAGCATGTTAGGCCCAAAGCTGTGAGAAATACCTTTCGATGAAATGAAAATTCTGCTTAATACGTTCGTTGAAAGGTGTTTCGATAAAAAAATAGGTACCTAGCGAAACGATGTGGCGATAATTCAGAGAAAATAATGCATAGATTGCAATCTAATTTCGTACAGCTCGGCTAAGTTGAAATGGCGCGAAACTCCAACGAAAACTTTATCTTATTCTTATAATGTAAATTGCGGTGGAGAGGCCACTTTAACTTAGACGAGCTATAACGAATGGTTTTGTTTCTCTTTCTTCTTCATTAACACGAATTTACACGAAGCATCAGTAGATGTATTGTTGCTAGGGGGGGGTCAATCAACTTTTCCTTGTATCTTGTTGCCATGGTGACGTCTCTGTATAAACATTATTTTAAAGTGTATATATGATCCACCAAACATCAGTTTTTGTGGCAATTGCAAGCCCAGTTTTAATGGGTTTTCTTTCAAGCCTATTTCGTAGGTTATAAAAACCCCGTGAAGCCCACCATATTACAAATGGAGTTTTTAGTAAGTGAAAATTTGAATATACTTGCAAGGAGATAAAGTTCAGTTGCCTTTACTCTTAAATGCCATTTTCAAAATTGAACAATTAAAACTGAACTTTATGGTCATTAAAATATAGTATAAACTAAATTGCCGTGATTATGTACTTCCTATGGCACACCGGGTCTACGAGGTTAAACCATTTTTCACCAACCATCACTCCATACTTACAAACTTTCGCGTTTATAATATTAGTAGGATTAGCATGTCTCAATTTCCTTTGAGTGCATGTGACTTGTTATTAAAACTGAAACATCGTTCAGAAATAGCTCAAAAGCCTTTAACACGAGGCTTTTGGCGTCGTTGTGCCATATTCCAATCGGCTTTACTCCGAACAACGAACGGTTCCCGAAATACAATAAAGGAAAAATCCACGTCAAATTTCCCCTGCAGTTTTTCTAAGCTGAAGTATGTACAAAGGGAAGTGCTCTCTATCTGTTCTTTTTTGTTGCCTTTGTTATGGAATTATGCCCATGTTCTTCATTTTAATAGTAAAAGAAAATTAGTTTCTGTCAATTATTTCCATGGGTCCATAAGTTTGGGACTTATGATGACACAGAAAGAAACAGATAAACACGTTTAACTTATAACACAATTCTGTGGGGGTTAAGCAGGGTGAAATCTTCTAATGATAAAAAAATACCCTGTGTGAGAATAGTGCCACTCCATGTTTTCCCATGGATGTCGTTATTGGCGACGAAGGGATAAAGGTCTTGTACTGTTAGGCGATGGGCTTGCAACCTGTCACTACGTAATACAGTAGTAAACTTCATAGTCATAGTCATATATTTTATTGGCTTATGTATGTTGTGTACAAAGATCTTAAATACTGGTACATGGATCAACATAAACCCTGTAAGGGCACTGCAATTCTTGGCCTGATTGTACAAAATGTGGTTATTGAATTATAAACAATTATTTTTAGATTTGTTGGTATTTCTGTAGCTCGGCCTACCCCACTCTGGGAATGAAGGCGTGATGTTATTTATGTGTATGTATGTAATTTTTAAATTTTGTTGCCGACTGTAGGTACTATTATTGCATTTGTTAAGATAAAACTAACGAGTGCTAACACGGTGGGTATTCGTTTAGTATAACGAGGAACCTGTCGATACCATCCGACTCCATCATCCGATCAGCTCTTAGTTGTTACGAGTACCTACGAATATTTATTATGTGTATCTCCCATACGACCATATAACTAACGATAGTTTTAAGTAATGTAAACAATTACAGAACGGTAACGATTAGAAGCTGTTGCCCGCGACTCCATCTGCGTAAAAGTATATTATATTATATTCTCTCAGGAACCATTACAATTTTCGGGATAAAAAGTACCCTAAAATGACTCAAACTAATCTCTATACCAAATTTCATCTAAATCGGTTCAGCGGTTTATGTCTGAATACGTAACAAACAGACAGACGAAGTACTTTCACATTTATAATTATCTAGACTTATGTGTAGATAACAATTACCCTTGATAATAATGAGTAATAATTTTATAGTTTTATCTAGCAGCAATGTAATTTAAGTTTTACGTGACACTTGTCTTCTGAGAAGCATTCTTCTTATATTAAGAGATTATACTGGGGGTTATTATGACATAACTATGCAGTTGTGTTTACGCTCAGAGAAAAAGACAGAGCTATATAACTGCCATAGCTCTTTCCTATACGCTCACCGTAAAATAAACTGCATAGCTAGGTCATAATAACCCCCCTGATATGAGTTGATAACTTGTTACCGATACATTGCGTGGTGAATTAATATGTAGGAAACCCCTTTTTTCTCAACAAAAGATATGGAAGACACAATGTTTAATGTGTACATGCAGACAGGAGAAGCCGATTTGACTTGGCGGCCTTTATAAAACGAGCTTAATCTTTGCTCCGACCGGCAGTGCACATATGCTTCCTCTAGTGTCGCAGCTGTTTAATGGTTGGATGTAAGTATATCGGTTCTATTGTGACGTCCTGTAGCCTAAACGGCTTGACTAATTGTGAAGAGTAAGGTGTCGTTAGATTCGTCTTAGTTGTAGGATTGTCATAGGATATAATATTTTAATCAAAGTAATGAGTATTAAAAGAATATTTTTTTTACTTACCTAGTACGAGTATATTGACAATAATATCAAAAAACCGGGAAAGAGCATGTCGGTCCATGCCATGGTGTCCATGTCCATGGTGTAGTGTCCTGAAGCCGTTACTACAAACACAAACAACTTTCTTAAAAAACAACAAGTATGGACTAATTTCCTATCTAAAGTTATTTGGTGCCCTCTTAGATGAAGTTTAGTAGGTAAAGGGTTTTCCAATAAGAACGGGTCAATGTTGAAATGGAATAAACCAAGATCGAAAATGAAAACAAACATAAAACTCGCGGATTGTTTAGAATGATGAGGACCTGAGATACTTCGATAATTTCCTTTTGTAATCAATAAGATTATCGTGAAATATATCAGCTTCCACCGAGCCTGCTAGGTGGTTATACAACTTCATCATTCCTGACAGTAGAGAATTACTGCCTAACTTTGTTTTATTGAGCTTATCTAAATAATTTATAAGTACCAGGACGAGGCAATCTTGCTGGCACTGCTATTCTCACCTTACTCAACAGCTCTCAACAATCCAATCCTTTTAGTTTTCAGAATACTGATAGCTACGTCTACCATTTTAGTAATAACTATTTTATTTCTATGAGATTAAAGCTGTAAATTAAATGAAGGCAATCCATCTGTCAGTGGTAAACTCAAAATAATTCTACTGTCACGAAGTTATTTTTTTATTTGAAAGGCTTCTGACGGTGGCACGGATCCGAGAGGTCTAATTTTCAATGACTGCCGAATAGATCCGACTGAATTTGGGCAACAGCCTGGGTTATGTTGTCTTTGAGAGCATCGGTGGACTGCGGCTTATTGGCATAGACCTGAGACTTCAGATAACCTCGCAAGAAAGAGTCTAGTGTGGTCAAATCGCATGTTGGTGGGCCAATTCACGTCACCTCTGCGAGAAATAAACTTACCCTCAAATCGTTCATTCAGAATGTCCATTGAGGCGTTAGCTGTGTGGCACGCAGTGCCGTCCTGCTGGAACCACATGTCGCTCATGTCCATCATATCATTTAATTTGGGTAAAAAAAATATGGTTATCATTGATCTGCAGTGCTCGCCATTGACAGTAATAGCCTCACCAACATCGCTTTCAAAAAAGAACGGACCAATGATGCCGCCGGCTCAAAATCCGCGCCTAACAGTAACTGCTTGTGGATGCATTGCCACCTGGTGAACCTCGTGTGGGTTGCGTCGTCCTATTTACGGCAATTATGTTAGTTAACATACGCATTCATCCAAAAATGTGCCTCGTCGCTAAAGATGATTTTTCGGCCTAAATTGGGGTCCTCTTCCAAACGCTCCGAAGTCCAGTCAGCGAACAACCGTGAGAAGCCACGGTGGACATTTGAAAGGTGTCATATTCCATGCATAATGGCATACATGGGCCTTTCAAAGAAAAAAAAGGATTTAGTTAATACCTCACACACAGCTAGTTTTATTCCATTTCAACATCGACCCATTCTTATTAAAAAACCTAATAAGTGAGCTTCCTGTATAATAGGGACAGTGTGATAGTTTCCTTTTAAATTCGTTATTCGTTCGGTAGTCGTTATTCGTTCGTCTTTCATTAAAGTTTTTTCTTATTCACAAAAACACGGACACGCAACCAAATCTATAAATTGATTACATATTATACAAAAGTCTAGTGGGGTCAAAATTATTTTGTATACCTACATCGTTTTTAGAGCTACTTCACTACTACGCGATTCACACGATGTCATAATGTAAAACAAAAGCTTTTGCTTTACATGACAATGTATAGCCGGGGAAGCACCCGAAAAAAAAAACAACTTGTTTGGCGAAATTTTAATGTTCATTCCAACTTACAGTTTTGTAGTACCTACTCAGAGTATCTCAGTTAAACTACGGACAGACGGATATGGTGCAACTATAAGGCTTCTTTGTTGACTACGGATCCCTAAAATTCAGTCGGCTTTTTTAAAGCCCGCGTTTCCTTTAATTTCACATGGCTTTTTATCAATCACGTGTACCCAAGTTACACACGTTGACAGTTAAATCTATAGAAATACTGCCCTGCTAAGCCAAATAGCAGTATGTCAAATAAGTCTCCTGTAGCAATCAAAACCTTATTACTAACAAGAGAAGATTGAATCTACTTTGGCAATTGAATCTGACATACTGTGTTTTAGCTTAGGAGGGCAGAATAGCTCTTTGTATGAGTATGGTAATGATCGACGAATAAACTAACTATGTCATGTGGGTCCAATTGGATTTAGTTAATTAGAGAACTTGTCCGTCCTGACCAAGGGACGGTTGGTCATTTACTAAATCCATTTAACTGGTATTGAACTATTCAGCTGTTACAGATTATTAACGAAAAAGCTTTATTTTAAAGTTCCACAAATTACTCGTCTAAAGCAAGAGTTATTTCAATAACCATGGTTCTTTTTGGAATACGTAGTCGTTTATATAGTTTTTAACCCACTTCAAAAAGGAGGAGGTTTTACGTTCCATTGTATGTTTTGTTTTTTATTGATGTTCACCGGTTATTCCATCAATTGTGGACCGATTTTGAAAATGTTTTTTTAGGTTTGATAGAGTGTACTTCCGAGGTGGTCCCATAGTCACCAACTCTGAATCTGATGAGGGGATCAGTGAGGAATTGAGGGAACTCCTCAAATATTGTATGAAATATATAGCAATTTTAGTAACAAGTTTAGCATTCAGAAAGTATCACACGATGAAGTGGAACTGATGATGAAAACCACAGATGGCCATCGGAACTCCTCAACGGTACCTATTTCAAGGGTGGCGATAAGATATCTCGATTAAGATAGTTGAGCGACTACAACGAAGAATATTTACTTGTTGAAATACGACTATGAGTTTCCCGAGCTTGAAATAACTTAAAGTTTCATATCAACTAAGAAGTAGGACTATGTAACAACGTATTATGAACACTGAAAAGTATAAAATAAAATAATTGTTTTAAAAAACAAAAAACCGCCTTTAAAACGCAAAAATAATATCTTATTTTAAAATTATAGACACCTACCTACCTACCTAATAAGTAAGTCCAACTGAAGTCGGCGACCACAATATTTTCAAAAAAAAAAAAAGCCGACATCGTTGGACTTATCTATTACCTACAATTTTAAAATAAGGTATTATTTTTAATAAATTGTTTACCAACCGCAAATATCTGTTTAAATTAGTACAATTATTGATCTCTCAAAATTAAAAACAGAAATGAACCAGAACGTCACAGAGTTGAGAGCAAACAAACTCATTTCACACGACTGTTCTCACCAGCTCAAGGCTACCAAACCAAAGCCTAGTGATAAACACAGGCGCACAATTAGAAAACAAAATAATGAAAAGAAAAAACAACCCAGCCGTTGTGTTAATTTCACCAACGTAAACGTTTATTGCTTGTCAACACGTCAGGCAAGCCAAATTGCCGCCCCAATTTCGTAAACTTGACCAAATCTATCGGAAAATAACTTGTTTTTCTCTTTGCGTTAACAGTACAGCCGTCGAGTACTTGGTAATAACGCTTCGTAAACAACAAAATAATCCGCGTAAACAACGTTTTTGTAAAAACAAGAATGATCAAAATTCACCAACGTTTCGACATTGGTGGAGTAATCGAAAGGGGTTGCCGCCTAAAAGTTTGTTGATAAAAACTATTGGTGGGCCACAAAATAATATCTGTGAATACCCTACCGACGTCAAATTGTGAAAGTGGGGGAATTCTCTTGATAAACTTGAGGGATACATCAAAAGTTGGGGATAACTTGGTTATTCACGTAGAAGGCGATACTGGCCATGGATTTGGGTCAGCAAGCGAGAGAAGGGTCCCCACTACGTTGCGGGGAATACAAAAGTTGTTTAACATAATATTTGTTTGAGTCGCCATTGTCATCAGATTATAACTACTAAATAGATAAAAAAACCCTAGGATAAAATATTAATATAAAGGCTAGACTTGTAACCACCATCAAATTGCTGGAGAAATGTTTTTCGATTAAAAAATATTCATATTTAATTGATGCTTTGTTCCGCGGAACTATTGGGAAAAAAGACTCACTAGTTCTCCACGGAACTACTG
Source organism: Acleris holmiana (assembly GCA_949316455.1). Classification (NCBI taxonomy): domain Eukaryota; kingdom Metazoa; phylum Arthropoda; class Insecta; order Lepidoptera; family Tortricidae; genus Acleris; species Acleris holmiana. Next base: position 18,650,253 of record OX438767.1, read on the forward strand.
GGAATAAAGGAAAAATGCCTTATCGTCGGTCTAGATGTGAAACGAGACTTTGATGCAGAAGGTTTCCTGCATCATGCAGGAAACCTTCTGCATCAAAATCTTGTTTTACCAGAAAAATATAGTTACGAGGAATCACATCTAGACCGACGTTATGTCCCTTCGACCTGCTATTTTTGACTTGTTTTTTTTTTATGTTAAGTAGAAGGCACACGAGCACTCAGGCCACCTAATGGTAAGTGGAATCTGAGACCCGTAGATATTTGAATTCTCAAGACTATAATCCTAAGACATCAAATGCGTTGCCAACCCTGAGGAGTAAGATGGAATGCCTCTATGCTAGTAATTTCACCGGTTGTCTTATCCCCACAACAATGCGAACACTGTTGCTTGGCGGGTGGTTAATGGATAAGATGGTGGTAGCGATCCGAAAGGAAGTCGCACAGGGTCCTATCACCACTAAATATGACCTATTTGTATTGAATTTCACTTCATCAATTGTATCATTTCATCTATTTTCCGCTGAAACCATGATGTTTTCAGGATGTCTTAAACATTAATTACTCAGGTTAGGCTAGACTTGTGACCACCAACAAATTGCTCATGTGGCGAGAAATGTTTTTCGATGAATAGAAATTTCTGCGTTGAAAGATGTTTCGATAAAATACCCAACCAATTTTGATGAAAAGTAGTTTTCTTTTTTTAAAACCGCGTCCATATTGGTTCATAAGTTTAGGAGTTACGATGCCATGGTGATGATGATACACAAATAAACACTCTTACTTGTCGGGGCTTAAAAACCCATTGGGTTGGTGCTCATACACTTAGGAAACATTTCTAAGGGCCTTATATAATAAACTGAGGGTATTTTATAAGATGTTAAAACCTGCTGAGTCCCAGTCAGTAAAAGAGACAGAGCTATAGAAGTCACATATTTTTTACCATAGAAAAAAGAACTAAAGGCATGGAAGGAGCCTTAAAACGAAAGCGTCAAATTTATACCTGTCTCAAAAATTTCAATATGAATATTCAATAAGTAAAAAAAGGAAAGAGTATAGAGTACAGTTCTTGCTAAAACTAGCCGTACACACCAAGGTGTTGTCAACTCGTGTAAACTGTTCTCCTACAATACCAACTGAACACCGTGGTCGTAAATTATATAATATGCAACAGTGTGCGATAGCAACAGTGTACAATCATGATATTTTACCTTATAGAACTGTCTCTTTTTGGCACACAGAATCCCAATAACACTGTGCATATCAGCTATCTGTATGTTGCCTTTGACTTTATTGCTCATTGTATGCCTTTACTTCTTATTCTATGTTTATTAACGTCTGAGACTTGTACGGTTATGACAGCTGATAACTCCGTCTCTACCCGAAGTATGTTTCAAGAGACGTGAACGGTCCCTACCACCTATGCTAACGTGTCATCATAATGATGTCGTCCTTATGATGCGACGAACGTGAAGTCATTACTTTTTCCGAGGTATCTGTCACACCACTTAGTGTAGAAAAGCCCTTAAATCCAGCTATGGCATAATTTCAAGCTCATAACGATTAAAATGATAATGTACACAGCCGCGCATATTTCCAAACGACGTGGGCGTGAATAATCCTACAAGAGCGATATTAGACTAACACAGTTACTCAGTGCGTTTCTTTCTAACTGGTATTGAAGATAAGGAGGGATGGAGGGTTATGGTGGCGATAATATCCTCATGTGATTTTGCGAGAACAGGTACTCAGATAAATTATAATCCGACTTTGTGTAGTGCTGTCTGCGAGTCATTAATTATGAGGTGAGACGTGAATATCGCCCAATTCCAGAGCTAAGGATGGTGCCGCAGAGGAGAGACATGCAAAAAGTACACTTGGAGTCGTAAACGCGTGAGGTTAAAGGTTTCATTGGCTGAAGGAAAGAAGGTTCTATATTATTAAGGATTATTTAAGATAGATAAAATATGTAGTAACAACATCAGCGGTAAAATACAATTATTTCGTTTGACATTATAAAATAATGCATAGTTTTAAAGGGCATTTTTTGCATGCCAGTTATGGTTAAACATGACGTGATTCTTTATTAATTTCGTAGTCCTTTTTTGTTACCATGTTTTAAATCAATTATTTTTTTAAATTTGTATTTGAATAAATGCATCTCTCTAACGTTAGTAGTGTCCCACAGTGGAGTTTCATGTGGTGCTTCTTCTTTATTTACTGAATAAAACATACTTATTTTATTGATTTGCTCTCTGTTTTAGGGTTCCACAGTCAAATGACGATTAAACACACAAAACATATAATCTACCCCCAAACAACGCCAAAGCATCTTTCAACATTATAATTATTTCGTAATTTTCATACATTTAAAGCTCATTACGTGGCAAAACTTGAGTTTAAGAACACCGTTTGGTTAACACTAAATATTATAAATGTACGCGTTACAAAAAAAAAAAGGGTTTATTCTTTAAATATTTTATTATAAACTGAAAACGGACCTATGCATAGTATCCATCAAAAATAAACACACTTTTTGTAATTCAAGACAAATTATTTTTTATGTACATATATGAATCGAATGAATAATTGTTAAAACGGTAGCTCATCACTTCATCGAATTTCACTTTATCGAACGCTATTTTCTGCTGAAACCACAATGTTTTCAGGGTACCTTAAACATTAATTACGTAAGTTAGGTTAGGTTAGATGATTATGATACCCTGAAAACATTATGGTTTCTGCAGAAAATAGCGTTCGATGAAATGATACATTCGATGAAAGGTGTTTCGATAAAATGATAGACACCATTAAAAAACATTATTAAAAATTAAAAACAATGTTTTAATCTATTCATTTCCTTGGTTTGATGTCAACTGAACTCAATCAAGTCTAAATCAGTAAAAAAAGTGCATAATTTTTTACACATTGTTGATGACAGGATAGGCATGCCATCATACTCTATGGCGTTAGGCACGCCTGTCGATGTAATAATTGTTCACTACCACAGCCAAAAGTTTTCGTAAATGGAAGACGCAACGAATCGGTTAAGTTGATCCCAGAGGCCCTAGCCAAGAAGCGTTCGCTAATTAGCGTTTTTTTACGTTTTGTTTTTAAAACAATCACGTGGTAGATCACGTGAGTTTTCTTATCACGTGATCTCCCAGTGACGCGATTGGTTTAAAAACAAAACGAATAGAAACGCTAGTTAGCGAACGCATCTTGGCTAGGGCCTCTAGTGAGGAGCTTTCTTACACAATTAGAATGGAACTAGTCAATTGTTCCCAAAATATCTCGGAGAACGCCAGTTAGTATGTATGTATGTTTGTAAACACTTTGTACTAAACATAGAAATTCGATTGGGATCCCCTTGAAATGTCGGCAGTCATTTCATCGAATATGGAATATGGAATAGACGAATAAAGTCCCAATTCGTCTATTCCATTTTCCAACGTAAGAATAAAGAGTTAAGGTTTAAAATAAAAGTGTTTTGTGTGACTTGAGTCCTTTTATTAGGTACTAAGCAACTTAAACCCCGGCTGTCATTTTAATAATTTGATAATTATTTGACACTAGTTCCCGTTTGACGTATTTGACACTAATTCCCGTGGCAGCATGTTACTGCCAACGGTAGTAGGACCAACGGTTTTAGTGGTGGTAGGACCCTGTGCAGGGTCCGTCCGGATCGCTACCATCATTTTATCCATTAACCACCCGCCAAGCAACAGTGTTCGCATTGTTGTGTTCCGGTGTGGGGATAAGACAACCGGTGAAATTACTAGCATAGAGGCATTCCATCTTAGTCCTCAGGGTTGGCAACGCATTTGAGGTCTTACGATTATAGTCTTGAGAATTCAAATGTCTATGGGTCTCAGATTCCACTTTCCATCAGGTGGCCTGAGTGCTCGTGTGCCTTCACCTTAACATAAAAAACGGTATTTTTCCCGCGTTTTTACTCAAAATCCTTTTACCTACTTACAGCAGAGCTGTGTTGCGGTGAAATATTCAGTGATTAAGGTAAAAGCAGGTGTAACACTCGACCCGATCGATTCGCTAGGTTGAACATCTAGCGCCATAATCAAAGGGCAAAGCGGCAGAAATTGTAAGGAAAATAGAATACGTAATCTGTGAGAATAGAGATTTTATAACTAGACGTGTAACGGTCTCGAGAATATGGTCTAACGACTAACTCCTTAGGTAACTCTTGCTCAGCTATGTATACGTCAAATGCGAGTAAAGGAAAAAATGGCCTCAACAACAGATTACCTAAAACATAAACAAGAGAAGAAAAGATTCAATTAAACAAAGGACTTAAAATATCAAAATATTAGGATTCCTGACCTACCTACATATTTACACGTTCATTCATACAACTGTTATTCAATAATTCGAGAAATTTAAATGAAGAGGAAAGCAAGGCTAAGAAGGCATCTAATGATAAACTAGTTGTTTCCCGCGACTCCGTCTGCGTTGTTTGTCTCTATTGCCTCAGGAACCGTCCATTTTTCCGGTATAAAAGTAGCCTATGTCCTATTCCAGAGTTCGGACAGTTCCAAACTTTCACATTTATAACATTAGTAGGATAAATAATAGAATAATATCTTTTATACTACAAACAATGTCAGTTTTGTGAGTGGGAATTTGAATCTAACAGCAACGAAATAAAGTCCAGTTACCTTTGCTCTAAAATGAAATTTTTAAATATGAAACAAAAAAAATGCCTCGATCTCCTGTGACACACCATAATAATATTGCATCGAAATATAAAAGCAGGCAGACCGTACTAGACCTTTATTTTGCGATGTTGAGCCTATTCCTATTTTTTTATAACATTTTTTTTGTACTGTATCAAAATCAAATAAAACCGGCCAAGTGCATGTCAGACCACGCACAGTGAAGGGTTCCGTAGCTGGGATGAACGTTAATGGTTTAAATTCATTTTTATTTTAATTAAAATCTCAAAAACTACACAGCGTATCGTGTTCAAAACAATTTTGTTTGGAAGTATTTCGTATGTTCTACTACTGTAATTTTTATTAGAATGTTCTATTTAACAGTTCAAAAGCTCCCCCACCAGGACAGAATTTTTACGACTTTAGAAGCGTATATCTCGCCAACTGTTCACTTACGTAAAAAAGTCACTTAAAAACCTCTATCATTTTGGAAGTCCTATCTAAAAATACCCCACACGCTGATGTTACTCAAAAAAAATTTTTTTCCCCTAGTTACATGTATGGAGTGCCACCCCTAATTATTTTTTTTTTTCAATTTTACTACATCATTTTATAGCGGTTCATAGAATACATCTATCCTCCAAATTTCATTTATATAGTGCCAATAGGCTCTGAGTAAAATGGCTGTGACATACAGACGGACAGACGGACAGGACGAAATTATAAGAGTTCCGTTTTTGCCATTCGGCTCCGGAACCCTAAAAAGGTTTGAATCCACGACTTTTTTTTATTTATGCGAATTAAAGGGCTAGTTCTTATTCTATGCGTCCGCTCGAGCCAGTTACTGACAATTAAGTCGCACCTCATTCCTTAGTGACATTTTATCATACCAGAGCACAGATTAAAAAAGAGTGACACACGTTTGAAGAAGGAATGACACAGGTATTTCTTACCTACTAGGAAGACCCAACCCTGGGGTCTATTTCATAAAAAATAAAAGCTTATATTACAACGGAAATCTCTTTCCAACAGTATGTATTAAAAAGAGACTTCCACTTGTATTACAAGTTACAAGCAAACGAAACAGGCCCCTGTTGTCATTCTTGTGATCCGCATTTATGAAATAAATAAATTCCATTAAAAAAAAGACCAGTCTGAAAACATCAAGAAGTTAACCAAGTTGAGTGTACTTGATGAAAAATAAACGTTGAAATTATACGGTATTAATTTAATCTTTTCAACACCCAAGAAATCAAACGCTTGCAGTAATTGGCCCCCGCGGACAGCAGTCGCCGCGGAATGTTTAATCTGTGGCTCAAAGGGCGGCAGTTGGCGGGAAAACAATGAAACAAAATGTTCAGGTATTTGCAAGAGTAGCAAAGAGGCAGAAGGCAGGGTTTGTTTAACTGTGGTTTACGGACTAAGGGGTCTATATCATGAGGCCGCGGGTCTGTAGTTACGTAATAGAGAACATGCATTTTTTTTTATTACGCTCTCTAGAAAGTGCTTTAGCAGGGTAACTGTATATGCGAAACAATCGTCTTGTTATTTTTTCACATGATATGAAACTTTATAAAGTCATTAACACTAAACAAAATGGACATATACAAAACAGTAATATGACGTCATTACTGTTGTAGCTGTTAGCTGTTAGCTGTTGTTTAATGTTTAAAATATACGCACCTTATAAAGAAATTTGCATTTATTTCACAAATTACTATGTTTAATCCATTGTTGTTCATTGAATTAAAATATTACGTAAATAAAATGAGGATGCCGAAAAAAAATATCTAAACATTAAAAAAAGTTTTAAAACGGGTCAAAACTTAATGTATTGCGTTTTATATGGGTTTTATTACATTTTCTCCTAACTCGTATCAGTGAAACTCAATCCTTGGATTCCATGGATTGTAACATCCTTAATATTATCGTATTTGGAAAGTACACTCATCAAAATATTGTATAGAAATTTTTTGATCATTAGACATGTTTGATGTGTGTACTCGTAGACTGTCGGCCGCGCTCAGAGTCAAGTTAAAAGACGATAAAGTCGTTCGTTAGTGACGATTTCTCATACACAAGTTTGAAAAAGGAATGAGTTAATTGTCTCTGAAATGTCTCTGAGTAAGGCGGTGAGACAACAATTTCTAACGACCTGATTTTTTTAACCTTTTTATTCACTAATCTGTCTTACAATGTCTTCCACAACCCATTGGCAGTGTACGACATTGGCTTCACGTTCATGTTTTCTGTATACTCTTGCTTTGCCACGAAGAAAGGAACAAAGTGAAAACATGACAGTAAAAAGAACGATCGTTACCAATTGTCTTTAGGCAGTGTCAAATATTGTTGCAAATGTTACGGGCCTCCATCTACACTTTAAAACCATGTTACACATATTATGCTACTGACAATGTTATAGCATTAATTTAATAATACTATATGTAATATGGTTTCCGCAATGGAATAGAAGTGGTTATCTTTAAGAAGATCTACGACTATCGTATTAATTTTAAGATATTTTTAAAGTGAAAAGAATCAATGCACTAGTTTTAGACATACTAAAACATGCCAAATTATAATCATGTGCCCCTTTACGTTCACCATTTTTGCCTTTTTTTTCGCTTGCCATTCTTTTGTAATCCAACAATCGGTTTTGCAATTTTCTCTTGCAGTAGAACGCTTGTAAGGGGTTTTTTCCTGGAATCTCAATATGTGCAGCACTCAAACACTAAGACCGGTAATTCACCGCCCTGCCGCGTCAGTCAGTGCCGCGCAATCACAAGCGATTTAATTAAACAACCCAAAGAAAAATAAAGTGAGAATTTTAGCGCGCGAATTCACTAATGAAAGTTTTAAATGACCGACAAAAGGCAAAAAAACTCGTGACCTCGTTATTTAGAAGCGCCAATTTTGCTTTTGCATCTTGAAAACTTGAAAATGAAAAATTTTAACTGTATTTTGTATGGAATAAAGTACATTTTGAAGCGGGTTTGGTAGCGGACTTGCAAAGTGTGGTCAGCGTAGGGGAACTTTTTTAAACTTTTTTTTAAATCCGGCTCAAAACAATGGTTTGTGAATTTCATAAAAGGGTCCGGGGCGTCGACAACAAGTTTGACAATGGGCGATCCGAACAATAAATCTTGTGCAAATCGATCTCTCAAGTTGTTGAGCGATTAAAATGTAACCCCAATTTGGATCGCTCGACCTTTTTTTATACCTCGTAACTTTTTTATATCGTTGAAAATACAACACTGCAGGAAAAAATCGAGCCGACGCATGGGTTACTTTTCTAGGCAACACATACTCGTGGGGTTGTCAAAAAAATACCGTTGGTGTTGCAGTTTAATACAGCCTTTATTTCATACTGTCTAGGCGATCGTTTAACGTGTCGAGTGCAAAATATTGTTCGTTGAAACGTGTAAAATGAAAACTAGCGAAATTATAGTTATGCTATGGAATACTGGTAAATATACTAATAGATAACCAAGTACCGAGAGGCCCTATCTACAAACTCAATTTTCCAACCTACAGTTTTGTCGACAGTTTGCATGAACGTCGGCAGCTGTCCAGTAAGTTGGCTTGTCACTTCGCAACTTATCGGCCCAACTTGCTCGTTCGTGTTGTATCTGTGGATTTTAAACGTGTAGTGTTACAAGTTGGCAAAATATTACATGATTATGTAGTTTCAATATTCCAGTAACCTTCGGGGGGGAAAGGCTTTTACTTTTGATTTACTTTGTTTACCTACGGATACTATACTCACTCGTAGACCGCGGTGGACCGCCATTTTATATAAAAAAGAAACGGTTTTTTTTAAATCAGATACTCTATTTAATTGGCGAAATGAAAGGAATATAATTTAGTGGAATATCTTTACATCGAATTCTTAGGTATATTTTGATATATCAATAGCTGTGACAACGTACTAAAATCTATAACTTTTGAGTACGACTGTACTACACCCACTTATTAGGCCCATTTGTGAATGTTATACATATAATTAAGTAGGCAACTATAAGCACACCGCCGGGGTTCAAACAAATTTCCATATGGGCCAGTTTTTCTGGTGGTATAAGTTGTCCAATTTGTAACGTTAAGGCTGGGATCCTCGTCCGAACCCTCGTCCGACAGATTGAGCCTACGGGAGATGCGATGGATCAAACCCACCAACTATCGCAGAGAGCTACGAAGGAATACGGATGTTTGTTCAATTTTTTCGTTTTATTATGTACTATCAGCAAAGGGCGGACGATGGATGCAATATGGTGACGAAAGCATCAAATATATAAGACTTTTTTTAAATTTCAAGTAATATTTAATAAAAAATATATGCAGTTTTTATTATACATTATGTCAGTATATGTGACTAGAATAGTGCCATTTGACGTCTTCCCGTGGATGTCATTAAAGGCGAAAAAAACGCTTGAAGTACTATTATTAGGCGATGGGCTTGCAACATGTCACTTATACACTAGTCAACTTTTTCGCCTGATTGTGCAAAATGTGGTTACAGAATCATTAACAAGTCTTTTTACAGTTGTTGGTATTTCTGTAGCTCTGCCTCTGTACTCTGGGAATGAAGGCGTGATGTCGTGTATGTACATTCGAAGTCATAAATATGTTTACACTTTAGTACCTTGTCATTTTCATTCACTGAGCCAATTTCAAATATTATATATAAAATTGTCTCAGTGAATGAAAGTGGCAAGGTACTAAAGTGTAAACATATTTATGACTTCGACTGTACGTATATATCAGAAAGTGCATAATAGTTCTATCCTCCATAGTAACACTAAAAAAGTACTGGTCATTTGTAAATTTTCCCTATATACATAGTGGATGGTGAACCATAAAAAGAAAGAACTGAAAATATGTAACAGAAAAAAATATTATTACTATTTTGCAATTATGATGATGATGATGATGATGTTGATGTTTAAACCAATTGTAGTCATATCCGTATTACGTATTATATCGTTGATAATTTTGATGTAATTAGCATCAGCCGTCCGCCCATTAACTATCAGCCCAATGGAACTCTGACCAACGATAGAACTTTTTCACAGTGACATTATGATTCAAGTCGTAACAAGTGTCAATCAAACAATTTATCACTGTTTCAGCGTTCTATGTTGCGGTTATATATAGAAACAGGATTTAACCTCGTAAGTAACAATAACTATTTTAGTAACTTATATTAGCAACCTTGTGGTTTTAATAATAGGGTCCCTTTTATGTTTTGTATTAAGTCCTCAAGAGAGAACCTGGGGACTCAAGAGCTTGGCTTTTCGTTAGTAATTCTTAGACTCCAGTTTATAAAGCTACGGAAAAGGAATAAATCCTTTTCAGTAGCTTCATAAACTGGACTCAAAGAATTATCCGCCATGTTTTTCTAGTTTTTGCTCACTTTGCTATCTATCTTGGATACCCTGTCATTTTATATTGCTTTCTCTTTCGCTCTTATGCTCTTGAGGTTCAAGACTTACCGACTCTGAAACTTTATACAAATGAGCTGAAAGGAAGGCATATTAATATGGTATTTTAAGGCTTTAAAAACTAACTTGAACTTTATTTGCTTAACAACACACTAGTATACTCGTACATAAGAAGTGGTTTTTGGCGGACCCCAAACTAGGCTGACCCTGGAGTGCAATTTGTGAAGCATAAGTATTTAACGGATTATACAATACAAATTTCAAAGACAAGCATTTATATGTGTGTGAGTATGATCCTCTACGGCTGAGTATTTACCGCTAGGAATTAACATTAGCTGGCAAATTTGGGTTCAAATCCCAGTAAGGGCAGATATTTGTGAGATGAGCACGAGTATTTGTTCCTGACTCTTGGATGTTTTCCATGTATTTAAGTATATATTTCTCTGTATAAGTAAGTTTATGGTTGTCTAGTACCCATAGTACAAGCCTAGAGCTTAGTTTGGGACTAGGTCAATTTGTGTGATATTGTCCTGTGATTTATTTATAAGTGAGATGTAATCATGCATCCTTAGTACCTCCACGGACGTGTATACACGATCCCTCATATCGCGAGCCGCGGGGAATATACCTGCTTTGTTTGCTGGCTTTGATCACTTCGTCAGACAAATATAACGCGGCGGGCAGCAGTGGTCAGATATACAACTTATACAACTACATCTTACACAAATTATCCTAGTCCTAAAGATTTCATCAATGATATGTACATAACTAGCTGAAGCCCGTGTAAAAGTTGGTTATCGATTTTCCCTCGTTAACTATTCATTTATCAGTTATCATATTTTCAAGTATGTTATGTCCTTCTCCGGGATCCCTTTAGCGGTTAAGCCGTGAAAACGTAACGAACAGACCGACAGACAGTTATTTCCACATTTTTAATATTAGAATGGATGCATGGAATACATACAATACTTTCACAATTGACTCCAACAAAAATTAGCGCTTTAAAGCTTAAACCCACAATATTTTTGGAAGACCTATCCAACGACATCCCACACTATGGGATAGACGAGAAAAAAAATACATCCCTACGTTAGGTGTAGGGGAGGTACCCTAAAAACATTGTTTTTTATTTTTTATTGTACTACTTTTTTAGCGTGACTAAAATGTATATTCATACCAAATTACAGCTTTCTAGTACTAAGAGTCTCTGCGGTAGGCTGCTGACGGACGGACGGACGGACATGGCGACCCGGAACCCTAAAAACCCGATTTTATGTGTTGATTATGTCGTCTATATACCTATGTTAGTATTTATTTAATACATACATACATAACATCACGCCTTCATTCCCAGAGTAGACAAAGATAGAGCAATAGCCGGAGCCGGTGAAATTACTAGCATAGAGGCATTCCATCTTAGTCCTCAGGGTTGGCGACGCATTTGAGGTCTTAGGATTAGTCTTGAGAATTCAAATGTCTATGGGTCTCAGATTCCACTTACCATCAGGTGGCCTGAGTGCTCGTGTGCCTTCTCCTTAACATAAAAAAAAAAAAAAAAAATACCAACAATTCTTAAAAATCTCTTATTTAATAAAGGTGTGTTTATCGTTGTCTAGTAGCCACACGTACAAGCCGATAGCTTTGTTTCTAGGTTAATTTATAAGTACTTAACTTATCAGGTCAAATTAACAAACCTCATCAGGAATGCAATACTACACTCCGAAACTAAAATGAACTGATGTAGCCTAAGGAGTTGCCAAGCTCAAATATAGAATGGGCATGTCAATCGCATGCTGAAGGAATTGTGGGCTAAAGTGTGTACCAAATGGGTCCCACGCGATAGAATTCGGCGTAACGGAAACCAAGACGGCGTTGGCGAGATGAGCTTGATGCCTTCAATTAAGATTGGTGGGAGACTGACCAAGATTACTTGGAAGGAAGGGAGGGAGGCCTTTGCCCAGCTGTGAGCCATATTAGGCTGTTAAATAAATAACAATTTAATTACTCTTTGGGAATCAAACATTAGAACGCTAGCTAGCTTCCTAGGGGTAACTCGTAATTTTATCAAATTTCACTTCTTCGAATGCATCATTTCATCGAATTTATTTTATCGAACACTATTTTCTGCTGCAACCATTTAATATTTTCAGGGTACAAACGAAGACACTGTTAACTGACCACCCACAAACTTTACAGTGTCTTCGATTGTATCTTAAACATTAATTATAATTACGTAGGTTAGGTTAGGTCAGATGTTTAAGATACCCTGAAAACATTATGATTTCAGCAGAAAATAGCGTTCGGTGAAATGAAATTCGATGAAATGATAAATTCGATGAAAGGCGTTTCGATAAGTGATAGACACCCCTTCCTAGATATGATCACTAGCAACTAGGCTAACCATATCGACAACCTTTAGACTAAAATCAAAACTAAATACTAACTCTTCCTTAACCATACTCAACACTTCCACTTTAGACTCAAAGGCCACTAAATCTTTCAATACCCAAAACTTAAATCCGTGTACATTGTATTGCACATAAATTAAAGTTTGTATGTACAAATTAGTGTCACTAAATCGACGTTCAAGTTAACTTCATCACTTTCTCTCGATATAGTCACGAGTCAGGAATGACAGAGACGGGGAATCTGAGGATGTGGAATAATCGCTTTATAGTAACGGTCTTGCCGGTCCCTTTCGCATAGTCGAGAATGCTAGCAGATGGATGGGGCTAAATTAATCAAGGTCGACACGTAGAGAGTCGGTGTTGGGCCACGAGATACACCGAGCGTTTTACGCTGCAAATGCACTGAGAGCGGAGGCGGCGCGGTGCGGTGCGTTCCTATAGCTAAATCCTTTATATACATTATCTTTTTGGATGACATAATATACGTAATATAAGCGCGAGAAAGCATCACGAACGTATTCGTATCTACCTATTTTTGACCTTATCTCAATTAAATAAAGATGTTCAATATTGGCTTTTTAGGGTTCCGTACTCAAACTAGGAACCCTTATAGTTTCGCCATGTCCGTCCGTCCGTCCGCAGCCTATAGTCTGTACTTTTAGGTATTTAAAAAAGTGTAAACAAAGAAAACCACGTGGCTCTGCTCATCAACCAATCCAAGCTGTTTGGTCGAGCTTTGACGTATCAGTGTTCTGCTCCTATTGGCTGACAAACTGTCATCTGTCAATGTCACGTGGTTTTTTTGTTTACACTTTTTTTAAATACCTAAAAGTACAGACTATAGCTCAGAGATTCTTAGTACTAGAAAGCTGTCATTTGGCATGAATATACATATTAGTCATACCAAGAAAGTGGTAATTTTTTTTTTTTTGGGTTACCTCCCCTACACGTGACGTGGGGATGTGAGAGTATATAACATTTTTTTAAGGAAAACTATCACTACTTAGACATCATTGGTTCTTGAGATACAGGCGATTAAAGTGTTTATAAATACTATAATTATCTCTTAGATTCGGTTCGACACGGACAAATCGGCAAATAATGTGCGGGAAAAAGTATTATTTTTAAAGTGGCCTTTATACATAACCAGAAATTTACCATTCTTCTCAAATATGATCTACATATAAACTTTTGCCCCCGACTATTTTATTTCTGGTAAAAGTACCCTATATCAGTCTAAAAGCTATTAACTATTACCTGTTAACAAAGTACATCGATCGATTAAAGCGTAGAACCGGAAAGACGGAACAAAGCCATCAAATATTTTAAAAAGCATTTAAAATAGAAGACAAGTAAAGATTAAAAAATATTCATGAATAAGGATAAGGACTATTCTCCTTCTCAAATATCTTTGTGACAATGTATTTCAACGCCATCTATGAAATTATTATTTAAACAATAATGGCCGAATTCGCCGCCGCCTTCACGGCCCGCATCTCAAGTCTGTGTAACACAGTTAATGCCGCCCTTAAACCCGACTCGGGCCTGGACACTAATTGACTCATTCACATACTCCACCAATTCAATAAGTGCGTTGTTTACACATTAGCTTCATTTTAAAAATGTTAGCTTATTTCAGAAAATGCGCAATTTATACACGGTGAGAACGAGTAATCCGCCATTTTTTTACCATCGATTCTAGAGCCTATTTGGAGTATATAATGTGGTGTATCATGAAGTCCAATAAAGCATAATATCCGAGTTTTTTTTTAAAACATATCGATAGTTAATTTAATTTGAACTTTGTCTCCTATACCTAAATCATTATTTACTAAGAAATTGATTCAATTAATTTATGCTAAACTTAACGTTTCATATCAACTAATAAGTGAGACCTACAGATCAGTGTATTATGATCACTAAAAAGTATAAAATAAAATAAATGTTTCAAAAAACAAAAAACCGCCTTCAAAAGCGCAAAGTTGGCGACCACAATATTTTGACTAAAAAAGCCGACCTCAGTTGGACTAACCTATTAGGTAGGTGTCTAAAATTTTTAAAGAAGTATTATTTACGTTTTTGAAGGCGGTTTTTTGTTTTTTAATTAAATAATAAAAAAGTCGAAAACTATGCTTTATTGGACTTCATGTTATACCACATTATACACTCCAAATAGGCTCTATGGTTAAAATTTGGCACGTCACTCGTTCCCACCCTGTATATTTAGTACTCGACTATTTCTACTAGCATCATTATAACATTTTTTAAGTATGTATAAAATATTATTTAGTAACTATAGCGCGGCCACATAATTCTGTAAAAAAATGAACATTTTGAGATGGCGAAATTATTTCCAATTCGTGATACGTTTATAAAAATACTGAATCGCCACGTTTTGTTCTGCCCAGATTGTTTTTATTGTTGAATCTTTGATCAATATTAAACATGTCAGCTCCAGCTGGCCTAAATACGACAATACTTACAAATATTACACATAAAAAAGGCTACCTTTCAATATGCTTATATAAAAAAGCCTTAATCAAATTTAGCAACTCTGACTAAGGTTCCGCCAATATGTATTAGAAGATGCAAATATTAGAAGAACAGATACCGTAGTTCCTAACCACTTTTTATATGTGGTGGTAGGACCCTATTCAGAGTCCGTCCGGATCGCTACCACCATCTTATCCATTAATCAACCGCCAAGCAAGTGTTCGCATTGTTGTATTCCGGTGTGGGGATAAGACAACAGCTGAAACTACTATCATAGAGGCATTCCAACTTAGTCCTCACACATTTGAGGTCTCAGGATTGCAGTCTCAAGATTATAGTCTTGAGAATTCAAATGTCTATGGGTCTAAGATACACTTATCATCAGGCCTGAGTGCTCGTGTGTCTTCTTTTAATTAAAAAAAAAACTTTTCCGTCTATGCATGTGTCCATACACATTCCATGGAATGTGTGTTGGACACGTGCACACTGTAGCACATCCTCTCCTGTCCCGTACTGCATCGATGTCGAATAGATCTACCGGCGACTTCGTGGCCCGTTTCTCAAGTGTGTAACACAGTTAATGCCGCCCTTAAACACGACTCGGGCCCCAACAATAATTGACTCGTTCACATGATTCAACAATTAAATAACTGCGATATTAACACTTGGCGCCGGTATTTAAGTTTAAACCTACTATGCCATTTTAGTCTTTCTTGCAGCCGTTATTTTCTAGCATTGTTTTTAGGGTTCCGTACACAAAGGGTAAAAACTGTCTATCACCAGGCTGTGTCTCATGAACCGTGATAGCTAGACAGTTGAAAGAAATAATAATAAGGGGAAAAAGTAGATGCTTGAAGTATTCATTGTAATGCTGGCCGCCTTCCCTTCTCGGCCGCCATTTTCAATTTTGTAAGTTACCTACTTTGGTTACTTAAAAATGCATAATACATCAATTCCGCCATTTTGAACTTAGGGAGTGTATGTACACAAAACTGCGATGCGACGCGATGCGATTTCGCAACGCATAAAATCACAACATATAATACATATGATATGATGTATGATTTTTACGATGCGACGTCGCATCGCCGTTTTGTGTTCAAGCCCTTAATTATATTATACAGTAAGCCTTAAAATAACCTGCACACTTTAACGCCTTGACAGATTGGAACAGCAGTTCAGACATGACGTTAAAAATCTGCGGGCGTGTTAGAACTAAGGAATGCAAATAACCGGTTAAAACCGGTTATTAACCGTCTTCTGCATACAAAATTCGGTTATTAACCGGTTATTTGCATTTCCTGGTTAGAACGTCACGCACAGTACATGCCAATACAGGGCGAAAGCTTAGTTATAGTTTATTTTCCTCATCCAACTTTACAGCACTTATAATAAGGAACATGTATGAAAAACCGAATCAAGTTTCATTGATACGATTTAGGACAAAAAGTATAAAAAACATATAAAACGCAATACACTAAGTGTTTTAAGATTGATTGATGACCCGTTGATTAAGATTTTAAATAGAATCAAAACTTGTTAAAATTTCAAAGCTTCGTATTTTATTTTAATTCAATGATCCAATTTCACCATACGAGTACGATGTTAAAACAACTGAACTGTTAAAACTCTAATTGTCTGCTAAGTGGTTAACATCGTATGGTGAAATTGGTACTAAACATAGTTATTTATGAAATAAATAGATTCTTATATTTTAAACATGAAACAACAGCTGGGACGTCATTCCTGTCGTCGATTTTGTATAGTGTTTTCTGTGGTCTGAACTATAAATCTTTAAAAGCTTCATATCTTATGAAAAAGTAACACGGCAATCGTTTCGCGTATACAGTTATCCTTCTCTTTCATAGCACTTTCCAGAGAGCGTAAGAAAATAATAAGCATGTTCCCTATTCCGTGCATAATTCAAACTAAACCGCTCGTCACTAGACTAACTAAAAACCGGGCAAGAGCATGTCGGACCATGTTCAGTGTAGCGTTCCGAAGCCGTTAAGTACTACAAACATAGAATCAACAAGTAATAACTAATTTTCTATTAAAAGTCAATTAGTGCCGTCTTAGATGATTTTAGTAGGTATACTTAAATAATTTAATCTCAAGAACCAATGATGTCTACTTAGTCGTGATAGTTTTCCTTTAAAATTCGTTATATACTCTTTCATTAATTTTTTTTAACAGATTTTTAGATGTGTAGTTTTGGCTGTAGGTGGGGGACACTTGCGTCCAGCAAAAATTAGCGCTTTTAAGCTTAGTATTTCATAAACGGATTACTTAATCGAAAACCTTTATTTACAAACCCGTAATAATTTTGAAAGACGATCTGACTTAGACGTGAAATAAAATTACATCCCCGCGTTACGTGTAGGGGAGGTACACTAAAAAAATATTATTTTTTTACATTATATTGTACAACTTACAGCTTTCTAGTACTAAGAGTCTCTGCGCTAGGCTGCGGACGGACGGACATGGCGAAACTATAAGGGTTCCTAGTTTGACTACGGAACCCTAAAAAACCCGTATCATACTTTGGTCACGATCTACAGCGAAATTCGCTAACTCTCCTTTCATTTTTGTTATAAAACGTGGCCATATTTTTCCACTGAACAATTTCCATGTCAACGGTCCTCAAAGTTTTTCCACATTAAACGAGGACTAAAAATGCAAACTACAAACTTTGCAACACAGTTGCTAGAATTGTCTGTTTGGAGTACGCCGTTCTGGCATTCAATTGCGACGTATAAACACGTAAGTCTACCTTACTGTGTTGCTAACTAGATGACCTGGCTTGAGGGCTTTTAAACCAGAGCTATATTTTGGGGCCACATAGCTGGTTCTATTTCTAGAACTAAATTAAAATAGTTTTTAAACATCCTGATGCATAACTGAGGTCCCTACACAAACCGCTCTAAGAGCTGATGACTCCTAATAGTACTCAAAAGGCTTTAAAAAATCCGAAAAGTTTCGAATTTGCTTCCTACTGCAATGAACATCCTGTATACGTCTGGATTACACTCCCGTTTTGATTCTATCAGAAGGGACTCCGAATTTCGGTAACCAATCAGGTTTTTAGGGTTCCGTAGTAAAACTAGAAACCCTTATAGTTTCGCCATGTCCGTCCGTCAATCCGCAGCCTAGCGCAGAGACTCTTAGTACTAGAACGCTGTAATTTGGCATCAATATGTAATATTAGTCACGCCAACAAAGTGGTACAAAAAATGTAAAAAACGGTACTTTACGGTAATTCCCCTAAACGTAACGTGGGAATGTTTTATTAGAATCAGAATAATCTTTATTCAAGTAGGTT
Source organism: Acleris holmiana (assembly GCA_949316455.1). Taxonomy (NCBI): domain Eukaryota; kingdom Metazoa; phylum Arthropoda; class Insecta; order Lepidoptera; family Tortricidae; genus Acleris; species Acleris holmiana. The sequence goes on from OX438767.1 coordinate 18,668,583, forward strand.
TACAAAATAATAAACTCTTTTGAAACGTCATAGTAGCGACTTAGCCTAAATTGACTGCAGTTTCAAATCGCGACCGATCAGAGAAGAACCTGTAAGAAACTCTGTCGGATGTCTTTTTTTTTTCGATTTTCGCAACCTTTTGTCGTAAGGACTAAACATTTTATTACAAGCAATTCAGTCCCAAGCATTGTTATCATTAATATAGTCTTTAATACTATAATATGCTTTAGAAATTAGTTTACGCTTAACGTAACTTAAATTTATTTACTGATAGTTCAGTAACATTACTTGGGAGCTTATTATAGAACCTAATACAATTACCCATAAAAGAGTTTTTTGTTTTATGGAGCCGCGTGAAGGGCACTGCGAGCTTATGTTTATTTCTGGTATTAACATTATGTATGTCACAGTTCTTTCTAAATTTAGCGATGTTTTTATGAACATACATAATGTTTTCATAAATGTATTAACTGTGCATGGTCAATATATTAATTTCTTTAAACTTATCTCTAAGCGAGTCTCTCTGGCCCATCTTGTAGACAGCACGAATAACCCTCTTCTGCAGAACAAAGATGCTATTTACATCAGCAGCACTACCCCACAGTAAAATACCATATGACATAATACTATGGAAGTAACTAAAATAAACTAATCGAGCGGTATCTAAGTCTATTAATTGCCGAATCTTATTAACTGCAAAAACTGCAGAACTGAGTCTACCCGCCAATCCAGCAAGATGAGGACCCCATTTTTTTCTCGTCTACCCTATAGTGTGGGGTGTCGTTGGATATGTCTTTCAAAAATATTATGGGTTTGTGAAAACAGATTTTCGATTAAGTAATCCGTTTATGAAATGTTAAGCTTCAAAGCGCAATTTTTTGTTAGACTCAAGTGTCCCCTCCCCCCCACAGCCAAAACTACAAATACTAAAAATAAGAAAAAAAATCAGAACCCTATACTGAGCATGGTCCAACATACTCTTGCCTGGTTTTTTATAAATAAATAAATGTCAGGGGACAATCTCACCCAAATTGACCTAGTCCGAAAGTAAGCTCTGCAATAGACAACGATGAACATACTTATATAGAGAAGTACATACTTAAATACATAGAAAAAATCCAAGACTCAGGAACAAATATTCGCGCTCATCACACAAATATCTGCCCTTACCGGGATTTGAACCCAGGACCGCCGGCTTCGGAGGCAGGGGTCACTCCCAACTAGGCCAAACGTGTCGTCAAATAAATGTACTTGAAGAGTTGCAAATTCTGTCAGCGTAAATTTGTTCATGCAAATATAAGTAGTTGTTTTTTTTTAACTTTTTTTAAATGCCGTCTACTACCTAGTGCCAAATACTCACATGCAGCACCTTCCAATAATATTAGCTACAGCTTGTACATATTCCGATACCATTGGTAATGTAAGCCAATAAGAAATATCGTTACGTTGACAATATGTTAGCTTGCCAAAGGCAATATGGTTTAACGGGTAACTCGTCACTTCATCGAATGTTATCACTTCATTGAAACTACTTCTGCTGAGACTGTAATGTTTACACTTTACAGGGTATCGTAAACATTAATTACGTAGGTTAGGTTAGATGTTTCAGTTACCCTGAAAACATTATGGTTTCAATAGAAAATAGTGTTCGATGAAATGATCCATTCGATGAAAGGTGTTTCGATGAAATGATAGACACCCGTTTTAACAAGATGGCCCTGGTGACTGCTCCGAGATGGCCCTTCTTTTACTGTTGCGTGTACTTGGGTCTAGGGAATGCAAATAACCGGTTAATAACCGAATTTAGTATGCAAAAACCGGTTAATAACCGGGTTTAACCGGTTATTTGCATTCTTTACTTTGGTCAATAAACTTTTAAAGTACTCTTATTTCCCATATTTCAATATGTTTCGCAAATTATATATTTATAGCTTCTACCAGCGACTTCCTCCACGTTCTATGGAACTTTTAAAAAAAGCCTATGCCTATGTGTTAAACCAGGTTATAAGCTAGCTCCATTACAAATTTCATCAAAATCCGTCGAGCCATTACAGCGTGAATGAGTTACAGACCTCCTGACATCCATCCATACAAAGTTAGTGGGATGGGTGGGATGCTATGGTGGTGGGTAGTGGGATTAGAAAACTAAACATTGTTTTACGATCGTGACATGACGTTACCGTGGATATTTTGAGAGTGAGGTTATTATATTGAAGGGCCCGAACATTCGAAACAAGCAAAAAACTATGTTTATCAAAATTCACGAGATATGAAAAACGTAGCAAATCCAATAGATTTATCTTCGGTCTGTTTAACAGTTAGTTTTTTTGAAACTTTTATAGCATCCGGGTTATAGCATTATAAGATTGATTAGTCTGCGGTCCTCAATGTTATAAAAGGGCACTTTGATCGAGTGGACCACGTGGGCCGAAAGGCTTCTAAGGAAGCATACAAAAATTCGTTTTACGCTAGTGTAGCTAGATGGTTCATAACGAAATTGAGTATGAACAAATAGAGTCAGTAATAAAGAGACAATACTGTTCTTGATTTAAAAAAAAACATCACAACAATTCCCCACTGGTTTCAAAGCAAATTACCGTACCTAGCCACGTGAAAAGTTCTAAGAATTTCCGAGTTTATCCGGTCTAGGTAAATAAATTAGACCACACCTTCGTCTCCTGAGGGTTGGCAGACTTATTACCATCTAGGTAGGACGCAGGTATTGCATATTTTTCTTTGGCTTTGCCGCCCGTGTTGCTTAAAATATTTAGCAAAAGTAATGGAAACTTTGAATTTGATGGGGTTATTTGGTTAAGTCAAACTTTACAATTGTTTATTATAGAAAGCCTCGACTGAGAGTCTAAACATTAAAAACGCTATTGCCTTTGACAGAATAGAGGCCGAGTTAAGCCCCCGTAGCTTCAAATTCAAGTGTTTTATTACAGGCACAGTCCATACTGCCGTAATACCTGAGAAAGCGGCTAACTGAATAAGTATTCGTTTAAGCATTTTGAATTGAATGTGGTTATCAATAGAGTATAGAATGCTTTGACTACATGGCAGTAAGCCGCCTTCTTTGGTATTATGAGCATAATGTTAATTACATAATACTTAGTACCAATTTCACCATACGATGTTAAATTCAATCAAATCAAATCAAATCAATTTATAGTGAAGAATTTAGGTACAGTACATAGGTGTTCAATAATTGCACTATTATTATAAAGTCTCACTAAGCCCTTACCTTTTCAGGCGTTCACTCATTTTACTTACATACTATAATCGAAAGAAATAAAGATTACAAATGTTAATAACTAGATTATTAAATTAAATGTCACAAAAAGAAAAACATAATTTATAATTGAGAAAGTTACTAATAGAATAATAACATTTGTCTCTTAGCCATTCTTTGGTCTTTTTCTTAAATATGCTTCATTTGTATTCTTTATAATCGTCCGGTAACTTATTATAAATTTTGATACACTACTACATTATGTAGTAATTTTTGGATTTTAGGCCCAGTCTAACTAAAGGTTTATACAATTTTTGTGTATACCGATATACCGATTCCTTCTTTTTAGTAAAGAGAGCCTTGTGATTGTGTACAAAAACGCAAACTTCCAAAATTTACAAACCCGCCACAGTGAGAATGCCATGTTGAATGAAATATGGGCGACAAGATTCGATTAATCAATTTTAATCGACTGTTAGTTCATACATTTTGACAATTGTTAACGCTCTATTCGTCTGTTAAGTGGTTAACATCGTATGGTGAAATTGGTACTAGCCTTTGTTAATTAATACAACTTGATTGAAAATATACTTTGAATTTTGCTATGGACTTGCAACCTATCACTAATACACTGGTCAACATCTTAATCTAATTGTGTAATATGTGGGTATAGAATTACCAACAAGTATTTTTTAGAGTTGTTGATATTTCTGTAGCTCCTACCCTACTCTGGGATTGAAGGCGTGATGTTATGTATGTACATATACGACACGCTAGCCTAGTTGGGAGTGACCCTGCCTTCGAAGCTAGGGGTCCTGGGTTCAAATCCCGGTAAGGGCAGATATTTGTGTGATGAGCACGAGTATTTGTTCCTGAGTCTTGGATGTTTTCTATGTATTTAAGTATATATTTCTCTATATAAGTAAGTTTATCGTTGTCTAGTACCCATAGCACAAGCCTAGAGCTTAGTTTGGGACTAGGTCAATTTGTGTGACATTGTCCCGTGATATTACTATTACTATTACTATATAAATTTTGCTTTTGAACTCCAATACTGATGCCTGTACACGGTGCAAGAAACTTGCGCGTACTGAGCCAACTTGAGCAGGTTATGTGCATCGAGTAAACAACGGGATGAAGGAGTGTGCATGTCCAGCGACTCGTAACTAGTGCATACTGCTCTGCCGTATCATGCACAAATCCTCTATCTTATTTACTATAGTTTAAATAGCCCACAAACGAGTGCGTAAAAACGTTCGTTAGTTTTTTGAAATGTTTGATGTTGTTTGTTTGTTGTTGTTTGTGGCCCTGTGTGGTTGCCGGGTTAGAATAGTGCCACTCCATGTCTTCCCGTGGATGTCGTAAGAGGCGACTAAGGAAATAAGGGCTTGTAGTACTGTTAGGCGATGGGCTTGCAACCTGTCACTGATACACTAGTAAACTTCTTGGCCTGATTGTGCAAAATGTGGTTACAGAATTATCAACAAGTCTTTTTAGAGTTGTTGGTATTCCTGTAGCTCTGCCTGCCCCACTCTGGGAATAAAGGCGTGATGTTATGTATGTATGTATGTGCGATGTTGCAAATTCGTTTAACATTTTTTAATAAATCTGACATGCTCTTCTAAATTATTTTAAGTTGTAATAGTTGTGTACGCTGCCACTAACCGTTGAACGTGGAGTTAAAAGATCTCTTTAACGCGGTATCTACCGTGTGACCACTAGGTAAGTTTCGCGTGCATATTGGGCGCGAGATGGAGTTGTGGTCACGCGGAACTCTTTTATTTTTACGTAAAAAAAAAAAAAAAAATACAACAAAATTTAACATACAGGTCTGCCAAACTGCGTAACAGTTTGTTGGCAGAAAAAAAAAGGAAGTATGTAAGCCCTCCACCTTACAATTATTTACACAGCAAATAGGTACTTAAATTAAATAAACCCGCTTACACACGGCACTTAAGTTATTAGATGACGCGTTACTACCTTTTGTATGAAACAGTTGTAATGGCAAACTCATTTAACTGAATTTAAAAGGCGAATTAAACTTTAGCCTAAGTAGTTGGTAGTAGACCCTGTCGACGAAGCCAGCGGTCCCGGGTTATAATCCCGATAGGGGCAGGTGTGATGAGCGCGAGTATTTGTTCCTGAGTCATGAATGTTTAATTGTATTTAAGTATACATTTCTCTATATAAGTAAGTTTATCGTTGTTTAGCCCGTGTGGTTGCCGGGTTAGAATAGTGCCACTCCATGTCTTCCCGTGGATGTCGTAAGAGGCGACTAAGGGAATAAAGGCTTGTAGTACTGATAGGCGATGGGCTTGCAACCTGTCACTGATACACTAGTAAACTTCTTGGCCTGATTGTGCAAAATGTGGTTACAGAATTATTAACAAGAAGTTTTGTGTTGGTGTTTCTGTAGCTCTGCCTACCCCACTCTGGGAATGAAGGCGTGATGTTATTATGTTCTCTATATAAGTACGTTTATCGTTGTCAAGTACCCATAGCGCCTAGTTCTTAGTTTGGGCCTATGTCAATTTGGGTGACATTGTCCTCTATTATGTATTTATTTATTTATTAAGGTCCCCTTGTTCTTAACCCTGAGATAATTTAGCTAGAACTGACGACACGCTAGCTTAGTTGGTAGTGACACTGCCTTCGAAGCTAGGGTCCTGGGTTCAAATCCCGGTAAGGGCAGATATTTGTGTGAGTAGCACGAGTATTTGTTCCTGAGTCTTGGATGTTTTCTATGTATTTAAGTATATATTTCTCTATATAAGTAAGTTTATCGTGGTCCAGTACCCATAGTACAAGCCTAGAGCTTAGTTTAGGACTAGATCAATTTGTGTGACTTTGCCCTCGGTTATTTATTTATTTATTTATTACTTAAGAACCCCTTGTTCTTGACCCTATTTAGCGGTAATTTAGCTAAAAATAATGTGCTGTAAACTTTGTTATTGTACTTATTTACCCAATTACCCAAATATTAGGTGGAAGTAATTATTTCGCCTGTGTACATTCCTATTCTGTAGATATAAATATGTCTTTGAATTTCCGTGTTTTGTACGTAAAAGTGTTTACATACATACATAATGGGGCTTTAATCCCAGTAAGTATTTTGTATTGAGCGCTAGTATTAGTTCAAGAATCTTGGATGTTTTCTATGAATATAAGTATCTATGTATAAGTAAGTTTATCGTTGTCAAGTACCCATAGTACAAGCCTAGAGCTTAGTTTGGGACTAAGTCAAATTGTGTGACACTGTCCCGTGATATCTATATTTATTTATATTAATATTAATCAGTAAAATTAAATCGTTCCTATTAACTCAAATACTCCTACATTCTTAAAAAAATATTAGTAACATTCAACATAAACCAACCTCTGGATTCACTGAATCGTTACGAACAAAAAGTAAACATTTTCCTATACATTTATTATTGAACTTTTTCAGTCCCCCGTGGGTACGGGAAACTCGGCGTGCGCGCGTCCCTCGAGAGTGTTTCGGCGAACATCAATCTAATACCACATTTGACAGATAAGTTCTTGTATCATATTTCTTTTGCGCGTTTGGGATTCGGTTAGTGGATGTCGTAAAGCTGACGAGTGTTACAATTTGTTTTTTGAAATCCTCTTGTATAATAGAATAGTATTTTCGAGGATAAAAGGTATTCTATGTCCTTCCCCGAGACTCAAACTATCTCCATATTAAATATGATCGCAATCGGACGATCAAAAGCAGCGCATAAGACACAATACGACCAATCAAACAAACAAACAACTATTGATTTTTCTACATGTTTTTACTAGCGACCGCCAGCGGCTTCGGCCCACTGCAAATTTCAGACTTTCCTCATGGATTTTTTCATTAAGTACCTTCTCCATACTTCTTCTTTTTTTTTGTTATGTATAAACATAACAAAAAAAATATTAGCTAAATCGGTCCAGCCTCCTAAGTGGCTGCACCGAAATTGATGTTTTTTTTTTGTGTGTTCATGTGAATTCGAGAATGGTTACGATTTACGATTAGATGTTTTTTGTTATTTTTTTTATATAGATAAGACAGGACAACGTCTGTCGGGTCAGCTAGTTAACAATATAAAACATTAAACTAGTACATAACTTATTTAAATACTTTCTTTGAGAGTTAGCTAGCCGATGGCCACGTATAGCGGCAATAAGACACCATAATGGAATAAAATAAGGATAAGGAGCACCCGCCGCATTTTGATAAGCAAGCTCTACGTTTGCAATTAAACATGCAGAAGTTAAAAACTATAACTTGAATCCACAAAGGCACCCTTCACTATAATTGCCAAATCATGGTCACGTCAATCTACATTAAATTATGTAGGAACTGGGACGAACATCGTGGTTTGAAAAACTGAAACGTATCCTATGTCCATACTAATATTATAAATGTAACTATGTCTGTTTATTACTCTTTAAGCTTTCTACCGCGACTAACAACAAACGACTTCTCCGCGGACAACAGCCAGTCCTTAGATAAATATGACTCATTTCATCCAAATCTTCGGCGTTAAATCTAGGGTACAATGCCACTGGATAGCAAACCTGCCGCTTAAGACTTTTAAAAACACAAACCATTTACAAACTTAATTATAATACCCGCAACACTAATTAATCTTGTCCCAAATTAAAACTGTCTGTACATTCACTCGATGATTCTTTTGTTTACCGATTTACGAACTACGTCGTCAAAAGCGAACGTCCCAAAGAGATACAAATCGTGTTTTCCTTGAATTATATTGGCTCGAATTCGCCCAGAAATTTATTGAGTCCGCCGGTAATATACAAACAATTATGAGTGTCGATAAAGGCTCGAACAATTTGTACATTTCGTAGGCAATTTCCGACCGAATGCAAAATAAGGGGGATTCAGAAAAAAACACGCTCGGCCGCTAGTGACGCTGGAAGTGGCATCTTCTGACGTTTTAGGACAATGGTACAGTTGGTTTATTTTAGAGTTGATTATGCTCCTACTGTAATGTCAAATGTAAACGTTAGTATCGCGCGCAATGTTTCTCTTTTTTGTCGACTTTAAATGTATGGGATCTAAATAGGTACGCATTAAAATCGACTTCGATATCGATACCAGCCATTACGGGCTGTGCATAGTGATGGACCGATGGACAGCTTTTTTGTTGCAGTGTCATATTATTAGTATTTCATTGGAGAGGTCTTGCTGTTCGTGGCTCCCGTTTTGTGAATGTGATTTTGTAAATGTGAAAGTAAGTCTGTCTGTCTGCTGTTAAGCTTTCACGGATAAACCGCTAAACAGATTTAGATGAAATTTGGTATGGAGATGCTTTAAGTCTCAGGGAAGACCATAGGGTACATTTTATCAAGAAAAAATGGATGGGTCCTTAGGGAATAGCGATGAACGACTTCTACGCGGACAGAGTCGCGGGAAACAACGAGTTCAATATAAAATCTTATGTTAGAAACAATGTATTTATTGTGTTTTTATTAAAAAACCGGGTAAGAGCATGTCGGACCATGCTCAGTGTGGGGTTCCGAAGGCGTTAAGTACCTACTACAAACATAAAAATCAACAAGTAATAACTAATTTCCTATTTGAAGTCAATTGGTGTCGTCTTAGATGATTTTAGTAGGTATAAACACTTCAATCGCCTGTATCTCAAGAACCAATGATGTCTACTTAATTTGTGAGTTTTCCTTTAAAATTCGTTATATGCTCTTTAATTTAAGATTTTTTCTGATTTTTAGTATTTGTACTTTTGCCTGTAAGTGGGGGGGGGGGACAGATGAGTCTAACACAAATTAGCGCTTTAAAGCTTAGGATTTCATAACCGGATTACTTAATCGAAAAACTGTTTTCACAAACCAATAATATTTTTTAGGAGACGAGGAAAAAAAATACATCCCCACGTTACGTGTAGGGGAGGTACCCTAAATTCTTTTTTTTTTAAATATTTTTTTGTACCAATTGGTTGGCGTGACTAATATGTATATTCATGCCAGATTACAGCTAAGAGTACTAAGAGTCTGCGCTAGGCTGCGGACGGACGGACGGACATGGCGAAACTATAAGGGTTCCTAGTTTGACTACGGGACCCTAAAAAGATATCCAAAATGTATAATCCATCGGTACTTATATTATAAATGTGAAAGTAACTGTGTATGTTTGTTACGAATTCGCAGGTTCCTACCGTTAGTTACAGTAAACGACTTCTACGCAAGCGGAGTCGCGGGCAACAGCTAATTAGATAAATATCATCCTCATCTCATCCAAATCTTCGGTGTTAACTAGAGATGGCCAACTACCCAAATTTAGGTAAACGTATCATACACACACTTAAAAATAAAAGTTGTCTCTCCAGTGGTCAATACGAGTAGTTAAGAGCTTGTGTGCATATAAGTTATGTTTTTATTTGATAGGTCTAGCAGTCCTGACGGCGTTTTTGCGAGAATGGGCTTAGCCAGAAAATTAGGCCTTAAAAACGTTAACTTTCTTTGTGTCCACAGGAAAGACGGTAACCTAAATCTGTGTATGACCCAAATATTTACCTAAACTACACAATATGTTGTCCGGGTTATCCCCAATCATACACACCTTCGCCTAAAAAAGGTAAAAAAATCCCGGAAGGGCGTATACATTTTAGAAACAAATATCACAAAGTATCATCCAGCAACATCGTGTGTAATTGTTTAAAATGCGCCGACCGCCGACCAGATGTCGCGGCAAAAAATATACAATAAGACCCAACAAAATATACAATAACGGTGTCCATACGTCCGCCTAATCTTCGCCGCGATGCGGAATGGCCAGAGATACGAATTATATCCTTTCGTGGTATCAAGTGTGGTGTGACTTTGGAGAATGAGTTATTTATTTATTTTAAATAATGCATAATATTCACAGCATTCCATAGTAGATACACATCTAAATTATAGGTTAGCACGGCATTCTCAATTAAAAAGCAAGCTACATAACTAAACGTTACTAAGAAAAATCACTGAGAAATATTACGTTATTGTCGACGCCTGCTTCATTTATACTGGGTGATTTTGGGGTCATGATCTGGAATGGCCAAAAGTGAATAAGATGGTCATACTGAACAACTTTTCCGATGGGACCAACCACGAAATCGCCAAAAAAACAGCTGTTCCATATTAATTCACCGTTAATAGGTTCGTTTGGTTTTGTTTCCATCTTTTGTAAGTTCTATTGTCGGCGACTTTATGAATTGATAATATTTAGACAAATAATTTCCATTATCACCTAAGTTTAGAAACACAAAACTCAAATACAGCTTTCAGGTTCTGTAAACGTTCTTAATTTGATTATGGAACCCTAAAAAGATGCATTAAACCTGTATTCGAAGTACCGATACCGATTAATTAATAATAATAACAATATCACTGGACAATGTCACACAAATTGACCTAGTCCCAAACTAAGCTCTAGGCTTGTACTATGGGTACTAGACAACGATAAACATACTTATATAGAGAAATAAATACTTAAATACATAGAAAACATCCAAGACTCAGACACAAATACTCGTGCTCATCACACAAATATTTGCCCTTACCGGGATTTGAACCCAGGACCTCTAGCTTCGAAGGCAGGGTCACTACCGAAATAGCGGGAGGATAGCGTGTCGTCAATCGTTGACACGCCGATGATGTGATTATGAGTAAATAAATCAGCCGTTATACCAAAGAAGGCGGTTAACTGCATTGTAATAGTATGAGATATTACGGCAGCGATCGTGTTTCACTAAACATTTTCAGCGGAACATAAATGATTTAATTTTAAGCTGTAGCCCACCGTTCCGGGTTTTATGTCCAAAAGAATAAAGCCACAAGTTTACTGCATGTTGTTGCGTTATGATACGTTTTGGTCCCGGATGACCACTATAACACGTATTCTCACAGAGGTGCCAACGATAAGTAACTACTGTAACTTGTTAACCCCCATCGCAAAGATCGGAGGTATTATAAGTATTATGTGTGTGTCTGTGTTGGTATCTGTGTATGCGGTATTGTAGCTTCCATACGGATGGATTGATTCTGATACGGATTTTTAAATACGAAGCTAGTTTATACAGTGTGGCTCTTAGCTAATTGTAATTAAAACCTGTAAAGCCGTTTAATAGTAGAATTGTTGTCATACAAATACCTTTTCAAATGAAAGTGTTTCTGTAAACACTTTATTGTACAAATGAAAAACCAAAACAATACAATGAAAATAAAAAATATGCAAAGGTCTTCCAGCTAACCCTTGCGAGATTGAGAAAAGGCAAAGTTTGTGCATCGAGTAAGCAAGTGTACAAACTTATTTGACATAAAAAAAACTTCCCAATAAAAGCTTTAATAATAAAAGTTTACATTCAAATACCTACATAAATTGATACAGAGATAATATCCCGTGCCGAGGCCGTGTGGTTGCCGGGTTACAATAGTGCCACTCCATGTCTTCCCATGGATGTCGTAAGAGGCGACTAAGGGCTTGTAGTACTGTTAGGCGATGGGCTTGCAACCAGTCACTAATACGCTGGTAAACATTTAAGCCTACTTGTGCAAAATGGTTACAGAATTATCATCAAGTATTTTTAGGGTTGTTGGTATTTCTTTAGCTCTGCCTACCCCACTCTGGGAATGAAAGCGTGATGTTATGTGTAGAGATAATATATATTTTTACATCAATAATAAACTCGTGGACTTATTCCGCGAGGCTTCGCGAAGAAATCTTGCAATATATTTACTTAGCGGCTTCGTCCGGAATATCCCACCTTTAATAATGCAAGAAGAAGCAACTGAAAAATGTAATAAGTACACACATCACGGCAAAACCTGCCGGGAGTCTTCGAACCCGCTGAAATTAAATTATTTATGTGTTTGCGCGCCGGACGGAATATATATTTATATTTTTGTCTCCGGAATTTAATATTTTTCATTATGCCGTGTTTTATGAAGCTTTTATTGAATGTCGGCGCGTTGTTTTTGATAAAGCGGCGCGCGCTCCGCGAATTTATTTGGGATTTTTAAATAACGCCTCGCGTTTTGTAGCTTTCTTGGCGCCTGGCATGCGGTAAATTATTTTATTTACTTTTATTATCTTTATACATCATTATTATTATACTCACGTTTTTCCAATTCAGGAGAGTGATTCTCTTAACACAGCGCTGCTGCGTCGAAGGCAAAGATGAACGTAAAGCTCCGCTGGGCGACCTAGCTCTGCTGCCTAATAAAGAAGGCACTCGCTAAAAAGTGTTTTGTACGCTCCGACGGGAATACTTAAACTTGTCGGATAAACGTTCACCTTTGCGTTCGACGCAACGCTGTGTTAAGAGAATCACCCCCAGCACCGGTCTGGCAGCCGTGGCAGCGAAATGTGCGAAGCCTAGACGTTGCTGTCGTTTGTTTTTTTGTCAATGAGAAGGCACGCGAGCACTCCGGCCACCGGGCAGATTTCTTAAGACCATAATATCAAGACTGCAATCTTAAGTCATCTAATGGGTTGAGTACACAAAGGCGGTTTTTTGTTTTTTTTAATCCGCCTTCATTTCCGAGTCAGGTTCTCCTCCAAATAGACGTGTTGATAATTCTGTAACTTGGTGATAATTTTGCACAATCAGGCTAAGATGTTTACTAGTGTATTAGTAACAGGCTGCAAGCCCATTGCCTAACAGTACTACAAGCCCTTATTCGCTTAGTCGCCTCTTACGACATCCACGGTTAGACATTATTTATTTATTTATTTATTCAAACAAAAATTTCACAGCATTACAGTAATTACCAATGCACTGAGAAACTTAATACTATATTACAACAGATACACAGTTACAGTTTTCTTTAAAAATGCCCACTTCCATCCATTCTCTCACAGAAAGTAAGACACTGAAAACACACATCAGACCATCGACTTGCAAATACATCAAAAACATCAATTGTTGATAAAAAGAGCGAGTTGAGGCCCGCAAGAGCCCGAACAGAGGGAGAGTTCCGGTGGGCTGCAGTCCGCGTCCTAGGTGTCGCGAGGAGGTTGTGATGTCGTGGTCTGCGGCAATTTTTGGGCGTAAAAGGTACCGACAGTTTTACCAATTGTGCTACTATATCAGGGCAGTCGGAATCGCCTCGCAGTACACCACAGGCCACCACAGGTTACCAACAGATTGCAGTTGCGTCTTACCTCCAGAGAGTTAAGGCCGAGAGACCCAAGCAAAAATTGAGTCGGATATAGGAATGGATAATATCCGTACATTTTTTTATATGTGAACCTTAGAAAGGCCTTTTGCAATTTTTCCAAAAGCAAGGTATAAGTAGTCTCGTAAGGGTTCCATACAATAGCTGCCGCTTCAAGCTTACTACGAACTAGGGCCGTGGACATGGAGTGATAGTGTCTATTCTAACCTGGCAACCACACGGGAACATACAATACTAAAAATTAATTCAATACGGGCCCATCATCATCATCCCGAGTAAATATGGTTGGATGTAAAATTAAATACAATACAATACAATACAAAACACTTTATTGTCCACCAAACAAAAACATTACAAAGAATCCAGCATCCAGCATCCAGCATCCAGCATCTAACGGTCCAGTAATGAACATATACCTCCCCTAATTTCCTCCAGTTATCTCCAGAAGGTGTTTCTCTTCTCCGCTTCTTCCCGGCTATTGCCACAATGTCGTCGGACTATCTGTCTTTAAGTCTGCCAGGGGGCTATTATGACATAACTATGCGGTTCTGTTTACGCTCAGGGAAAAAGACAGAGCTATATAACTGGCATAGCTCTGTCCTTTACGCTCACCGTAAAATGAACTGCATAGCTAGGTCATAATAACCCCCCAGGTCTTCGGCTGCCTGTTCTCGGCCTCCACTCTGTTTCTTTCTAGCTCCAACGATCGTCCGACCTCAAGAGGTGCCCCGCCCACTGCCATTTAAGACAAGAAATCCGTCTTCCAACATCCGTCACTCCAGTCCTTCTTTCCTCCAATACGGGCTACAGGCTGTTCATTGACTGCTTTTCTGACGCACATTTCAAACCTTTAAAAATGTTAGTGTCTTTAAAAACCGTGCAACTTTGCACTACATTAATTGTGGACAAAAATGTTCATAATAACAACTCTAACTATCATCATTTAAACCCCTACACCACTGCCAAGCACCCTGCATAATCTCTGGGTGAACTAATTCAGCTAAAATGATTTTAAACACAAATCAATATCCTCAACACAAATCAGAAACGATCACTTAACGCCTATTACCTCATTAACTAAAGACCCTTTAACAGTCCGCACCACATTCGAACGACAATCAAGATGGATAACTTTCCCAATATATGTTTTTCCCCAACATTTATCAATGGGCTCGATTGATGGATCGCACCTCGGAAATAATCTGGAACCTTCGTCGACAATTTATCAGTCGACGACACCGCCGGGACCGTATTTATCTATCTATACCGACTTTTAAAGCGTAGGTATGACGCAGACGTATTGCCTGTTTATGTTAGCCTAGTAACATTTTTAACCCTTAAATTGGCAAAAAATAAAAAAGTCGTGAATTTAAACCCTGTATATTACCAGTATATTATTCTTTGTCAATAATTGCACAAGTGCATATTTAAGTGAGCTGACAGTTGTTTTATAAAAATTCAGAAAACCTATAAAACCTCCCAAACAACATAAAAACCGCTATGCATATCTAAATACTGTCCTATAACTGCAAAAGACGCAACTGCAAAGTGAACTCAAACCCAACAGCTCACTTTAATTAATTGACATAACTAAATATTTGTATTTACGCTTCCAAGAACTCTGAATGAATTGTACAGTATTTACTCTTTGGCACCATGAAAGTGAAGTCTAATATTTATAAAGTATTCTTATAATGAAAAGCCTTTATTTTTACTACACTGGAGAGCACTAAAAACGGGTCACTGTAAAAAGAAATTTGCGAACATTGTAGCCCGCTTCAGTTACTTTTGAGTCTTGGATGTTGTCTATGTATGTGTATTTATTTCTCTATAATATTGCATATTTATAGTACAAACCTAGAGCTTAGTTTGGAACTACGTCAATTTTGTCAGATGTTCCCCTGATATTTACAACTTTATTTATTTTAAGTAAGATTTATTTATTTTTATATCCAACCATATTTAATCGGGATGCGGATTAGTGACACAAATATTAAAGCTAGGAGGGCTTTAAATATATATTTTTAGTAGTCTTAATCAGTGTTATTAATGTCTATGGCGAACGGTGGCTATACAAGATAAATATAAGAAGCAAATAGAAGGCAGCCAAGTTCATCCACAACTTGTCATTGTGCGGATAGAGTCAGGTAGATATCCTTCAATGTTTAGTTGTGAGCACTTCACGATTTACCTTCGAAGCTGCATGATACTGTGATGCATGATTGCCTTTGTTTAAGTAAAAACAATTGAAACTTCAACTAAGACTTTTTTTCTATCTTTGTTTCTTTATGGCATGTAGAAGGCAAACGAACACACAGGTACTGGTAAGTAGACTCTAAAGCTCATAGTCATTTGCAATCTTAAGATTTCAATGTAACGATGACAAAACATGTACACATTAAGCCAGAACACAAGGTTGAGAGGGCACTCCATGAAACTAGTCAAGTCTCTGTTTGCAGCAACCCTAGGAGGTACTTGTTGTCGAATCGCGTGGTAAAACTGCGGAAACATTTTACCAGAAACTGTTATTATTGCACCTTGAGCTAACTCTTTTAAAAATAGAATTCATATATTTTTTAGGAATCCGTAGTCAAAATAGGAACCCTTATAGTTTCGCCATTCCGTCTGTCCGGCCGTCCGTCAGTCCGTACTTCCGCAGCCTAGCTCAGAGACTCTTAGTAATAGTCTAGCCAACAAAGTGGTAAAATTATATCACGAAAAACAATCTTTTTTTAGTGTACATACACCCTACACGTATCGCGGAGATGTATTTTTTTTCTCGTCTACCCCTTGCGTAGTGTGCCGTTGGATCGGTCTTTTAAAAATATTATGGGTTTATGAATACAATATTTCGATTAAGGGATCCGTTTATAACATATTAAGCTTTAAAGCGCTATTTTTTTAGAGTCAATTGTCCCCCCTCCCCCTCAACATCCAAAACTACAAATAATAAAAATCAGAAAAAAATCTTAAAGGAAAAACCAATTTTAAAGGAAAACTATCACGCCTAAGTAGACATCATTGGTTTTTGAGATACAAGCGATTAAAGTACGGCTTCGAAACCTTACACTGAGTATGGTCCGACATGCCCGGTTTATTTATCAAAGTCAAAATTATTTATCTAGCTCTACTTAAAGAAAAGCCGTGCCATATTTTGTGCGTGAGACACCTCTTTAACACATCTCACACGTACTCTAATGTCGAATACACACCCCGATCAAGCCAATACAAAGCCCATAAAAAATCCCGCAGACTTTCCATTTGTAACCCATAATGAAATAACCCTTTATACGCAGCTGTTAAACAAAAGGGGCATTGGGGCTGTCAGCTGTCAATTGGGCAAATTCGACGCGGCGCGTTTCGCGCGTTTCCCTCTTTTTCAATCGAGATTCGTAATAAAATAATACAACCCTGCGGCACTGTTATTAAACACGACAGATATAGGCGTAACGTGCAGGCCGGGAGCTGGTGCGGGAAAAAGACGACGAATTTGCAGCGTTCAAAGCAAGTGTGGAGGGTAGTTTTTATTTTTCATGAGCCTGGGGGTAAGTTTTACGTGAATGTTATGTTCATGCATGCTTTTTGATGTGTGTTTTGACTGGTGCAATGCCAGTATTATAAACTAAAGTATTATCTTAAAAATACTTTTACTGTTGTACAAATGAATAGGTACCCAATATACAGCATACATGACCCAGTTTAATAACCCTTAACCTTCGTGTAAACTTAACAGAACAAGTTGGCCACTTTTCTCCATCAAGTTGCTCACTCATAGTTCAATTGATGACAAGTTATGTCATATTCTTTATAAATTGTGTATTGATTTATACAACAGTAAAGCGCTCTTTGATTTTAAGTTAGTACTTTACTTTATTAGAAAACACAATAAAAGTAATGCGGGCGACACTGGACTAGTCTTAAGTAGTCAAAAAGCTTGAATGCTTGCACAAAATTTATTTATTTTTTTACCACCAACTCCCGTGGTACCATCTTTCTGCAACCATAAAATGGCTTGAATGAAGGTTATCGCCATCTCGAAAACGTATGTATGTTTATAGCACGAGTGAATCTGTCGGGATGAGGTTCGGAGGAAGGATACACGTCGAAAGTGTATTTCTACAGCGATAACGCCAGAAACAGACTTTATTTTCACTCTAGCTAGAAATAAACAAACCGAGAGAAATAAAATTTGTTTATTTAGAGCTGAGAACGACGTATATACGCGAAAGTTAAATATTCCACACATGTACGTTTTGATTTAAAAAACAGTTGAAGTGAACTGAAAATACGATGAGTTCACAGCACACATTTGGAGAGGTTCTCTGCCTTTTCGCCGACAAATCTTGGACAAATGCATCGTTTCGCAACCTATTCATTTGCCAACCCACTTTTTTGTGAAACTTTGGTTATGAAATGATAGGATAGCACACATTTGAAAAACTTAGAATATGCAGAGGTGAATTTTATAACGACACTTATATACGACACACTGGAGAATCTGGAGATTGCCCGGTGAACAACGAATTTAAACCAAGAAAAGTGACCTTGAATGATCTCGCTTATGTTTTTAGTCCCTTTTTTTTCATCCTAAAGAAATGGACATAAAACGTCGCTTATGTTAAATAAAACAAAAGCTACGTCATTCAAGGTCACTTTTCTTGGCTTCAAGGCGTTGTTCACCGGCAATCTCCAGTGTCATATATAAGCTTTTTGTATTAGAACAATTAAATTCTCCCACTATTTAGGACTGACGATTTCTTCGAACGTCAAGTGTGTGGTGCGCGGGGATCTCGGCCGGACCATCCGACGCGACTACACAGACAAATTCGTTATACATTGGCTGGTGGCCGGCCGGCGGCGGCCTGACAATCGTCGTCGCTTGGCAGTCAGTCGATCTCGAACTGTCGTTTGAAAACTGATAATGCAAAGCCCGGTTTGACGGGAGCAATTATGTACTGACATCTCAATAGTGCGAGGACACGTTTATAACCAAACACCGGATTGACAGGGGCAACAATGTTACAGTGCTAGTAGTTCCTTAAATATCGACTAAGATTATCGACATCGATAAAAATCAAATTTTAATCATCATTATCATAACTAAGCCAAGTTTGAATACTTACCTTTTAATAATGCGCAAACCTTATCGCATCTATGTATAAACAACCAGTATCGGCAGTATCTGGCACTGACTGGACTCGAGTCACTTTTGACAGCCATTGAAATTACATTGAACAACAATTCATTCAGTACAACAATCTTCTTTAGCATTCCGACGAATTGAGAACTTTTTGTTTTTTAAGTCGGTTAAAAATCCCTTTATGAAAAAATATCGTTTCTTCATGGAGAGCTGATCATTCAGATATAGAAGATAAAGGTACGACTACGACTTACTTTTGCAAGAAGTGTAAATTCCATATGTCATGAAAAAAGTTGTCGATAAACTAGTCGATATTTAATGAATCACTAGCTCTGGTACTTTTGCCCTTTTTGATCCGGTGTTGGTTTATAACCACCAGTTATGTCATTCAATGTCAATTTTGTTCGTAACATTTTGGTTTTTCATTTTTTGCAAAATAAATTTTCACCTTGATCTATAATATATTCCGCATGTACGTAATTTCTTATTGCGTGGCATTTCGACTCGATACTGAAAGTAAATTAATAAACGTCTTATTGTAACTTCAAAGATTGACCTGATGAGTTGAGTCAACGTCAGATAACTGTTGGTTATAATTGCGATAAGAATAAATGAAAGGACCTCTGTAGAATTGAATAGTGCTACTCCATGTTTAGACATGGAGTAGCACTATTCCACGGTTAGCCGTGGATGTCGTAAGAGGCGACTAAGGGGATAAGGGCTTGTAGTACTGTTAGGCGGTGGGCTTGCAACCTGTCACTAATCCTGTCACTGGTAAACATCAGAGCCTACTTGTGCAAAATGTGGTTACAGAATCAACAAGTATTTTTAGAGTTGTTGGTATTGCTGTAGCTCTGCCTACCCCGCTCTGGGAATGAAGGCGTGGCGTGGTGTGTACATATGTAGAATTGACGGTCCTATTCATATTTAATCAAGCACTGGGTTTGAAATGTGTGGTGAGTGTCAGTATCAAGCCAGCCATAGGACGTTACGACTGTGTAATCCTCGTAAGACCTGCCCCTATTTCATCATCTTGACAATAACAGGTGACAGGTTACAATTCGGTATACATTGCAAAGTTGACACATTGGCCCAGTTGGGAGTGACCCTGTCTTCGAGGGCAGATATTTGTGTGATGAGCACGAGTATTTGTTCCTGAGTCTTGGATGTTTTCTATGTATTTAAGTATTTATTTCTCTATCTAAGTATGTTTATCGTTGTCTAGTACCTATAGTACAAGCCTAGAGCTTAGTTTAGGACTAGGTCAATTTGTGTGACATTGTCCCGTGATATTTATTTATTTATTTTTATTTAAAGTTAACATGCTGATACATCACTAGAATTCATATAAGCTGCGCCATGTACACTGAAAAGTCACCTGTCACCTGTCATTGTCAGGATGGTTAAATAATGATTCCACTAACTTA
Organism: Acleris holmiana; assembly: GCA_949316455.1. NCBI lineage: Eukaryota > Metazoa > Arthropoda > Insecta > Lepidoptera > Tortricidae > Acleris > Acleris holmiana. Next base: position 18,688,573 of record OX438767.1, read on the forward strand.
ACGATATTCATGGACCCTCTAATGCAGGGGTGCGAGGAGAGGGGAGTGTTGTTAAGTAAGTTAATAAATGAAATTTCAAATTTAGAATATCAGTACAGTGTATCGCATACCTACAGCTTGACAACCCATGTCATCATTTCTAGTGTGACTTTGTGTTCACACGAGAAGGTAAAAGCGAGATAAATTGCAACAAAAAAAAAAAAAACTAACTCGTTTTATTGTCGTAATATATTATATTAATGATACAAAATCATATGTTAAAATTTGTGCTCTGTTAAAAAAAAAACCTGTATTTTTTCATCCTGGTCAGTTCTACAGCGCCCAATAATGATAGAGCAATAAACACGTTACGTTCATGAAAATAGTTACATTGGTCTAATATTATCACTGAATTCTTCAAAACAACGACAATTAACCCGCTCGTAATACATAGCTCTCGATCAGATTACAAAAGAATATTAATTAAGCAGCTCCGACAGCCGTCATTGGAACGGAACCCTAATTTTAATCCGTGCAAGTTGGCGCGAACTATTCCACCGAGATTCCACCCGGATAACTCCCGGACAAAGGACGGCGCGAGATTTCACAAATTAAACGTTTGTAAGTATCTAAATTTAAATTTAAATTATTTATATATGGCAAAACGCAAAAAAGGCTATAAAAGGCTTGTAGTACTCTTAGGCGATGGGCTTGCAACCTGTCATTAATTAATACACGGTAAACGTCTTAGCCTACTTCTGCAAAATGTGGTTACAGAATTATCAACAAGCTTTTTCAGAGTTGTTGGTATTTCTGTAGCTCTGCCTACCCCACTCTGGGAATCAAGGCGTGATGGTATGTATGTATGTATGTATATGTGCAATCATGTGAATTTACATAGTTCTTAATTATACCACAACCATTTACCACATTTTATTTGAGGACATTTTGCTACATAATGTGAAAACATGTAAAAATTAAGTGAAATAAATATTTTCTTCCTATTTATTTTTTCGATACTTTCTTTAAATACTTATTCAGTTAAAATTCTGAATGATTTATGGCATGCAGAAGGCAAACGAGCTCACAGTCCACCAGATGGTAAGTGAAATCTGTGACCCTGATATTTGTATTCTCAAGACTACAATCTTAAGACACAAACCTAAGACCGCAAAAGTGAGCCAATCCTTAAGACGATGGAATGCATTTATGCTTATTTTCTTGGTTGTCTGATCCCCACACCGGAACACAACAATGCGAATGCTGCTTGACTGTAACGAACCGGACGCACCGGGCGTTAGCTGATCAAAAATCTCGGCCAACGTCAGCCGAGCCGATTCAATGTCTTTTCGCTCCTATTGCGTAGACATAAAGAGTTTGTTCAGCTAACGCCGTTTCCGAGTCGATAGGTGTGGGAGACCCTAAAACAATAGGTATGTTACCTACATATTATGTAATTTTTAATGTGTAACATCTTTCCAAGCGGAAGTTATTTGGTTAAAAGTAACGGAAGTACCAGGAAGTTAAATGCAGTTTTCATAACCAAAATTAACTAAATTATTTGTTGACAATAAATAAAAACGCATGTCGATGCCTTTATGCAATAGTGCCACAAATCAAAATGAGCCATGGTTGCATTTTAATTCGGAACGCAATTTACTTAAAGTTTTAAATCAAATTGTATTTTTTTTTTGTTTGCATAAAAGCAGCGATGTATATTTCAAGTTTCATTATTATTAGATTCCAATCATAAGATTATTTTATGACAAATAGGTGGATGATATTATCATCCATTATCATATCATACTTATTAATTAAAATAATTAATGAAATGACCATGCAGATCGTATTCCAGCCACACAATCTACAGGGCTAGATAATTCGACATAATCCCGTTAGGAGGTGATAGAGGTGACCATTTGCGATAATGTTAACTCCCATATGCTTTATGCAAAGGTTAACCATTTTTGGGTTAGCTTGTTTTTAAAGTTTTAAATGCATCATCAAAAATTGATTTATTAAATCTATTTTTTTATTTTAATTTATAAAAATCTTTATCAATATTAAAGCATCAATCATCGGCCCAAAATTAAAAATACGAGACGAAGAACGATGTTAAGTATTTCAATATTTTTATGAGATTTTTTCTTAATCTGTTGATAGTAACCCTCTTTTCAGGGTCCTCTTCGTAAATAAATTAGACAGGATTATCAAAGGATACAATCCTGAATTATGTACTGTAGTCCTCACTTTCCATTGTGTTACAGAGAGTCGTGTGGCAACAGAGTTTGTCGAAATTGTTGGTTCTTCAATAAATTCTTGCAGAATACCCTGTTCGTAATTAACAACATGGACTGGGGGTCTCCCTGCATTAATTTCTCTGAACACTACCAGTTTCTCGGATTCGCCTATACACTCCCTTAAAAACTGATACATGGGGTGACCGGCAATTAGGAAACCGACGCGAATTTATCTTGACCAGCGGCTTGACTGTTATCGTTGCAAAAGCCGTAACAAAACACAATATCGGCGTATTCTTGATTTTTGTAATTTTGAAACATATGCTCTTCATTTTGATCAAGCTCTCCCATACTTAGTAGCCCATAGTGGTGGTAGGACCCTATGCAGGGTCCGTCCGGATCGCTCCCACCATCTTGTCCATCAACCACCCGCCGAGCAACCGTGTTCGCATTGTTGTGTTCCGGTGTGGGGATAATACAACCGGTGAAATTACTAGCATAGAGGGATTCCATCTTCGTCCTCAGGGTTGGCAACGCATTTGAGGTCTTAGGATTATAGTCTTGAAAATTTTTTTTATGGGTATCAGATTCCACTTACCATCAGGTGTCCTGAGTGCTCGTGTGCCTTCTCCTTAACATAAAATTAAAACTTCAATTCAAATTTAAAATTAAACTACAATCGTGAGTGTATTTACTTTAAAAAAAAGGGCGCCAATTCGTAAAATAAAACTAATGCACGTGTGAAAAGTTTTAAAAAAGAACTCTTTGAACACTTTGTTTTTTTTTTCTAACCTGCCAGTTTGCTTCTGGAATTGGCTTAGGTACGCATTAAACCTATTTGCAAGATATTCTAACAGCCATTTTAAGTTTAGTTCGAATACGAATTTCCGCCTGCTTCCTTTGTGATCTTGTTTTTTTCAGTTTCTTTGAAATAAGATCTTAGTTGTTTTACATTGTTAGAGAGCTAAGAAAACGGTTATTTTTACCCGACTACGGCGAAGCAAAGGAAGGGTAATGATTTTGACACCCTATGTATGTTTCTATGTATGTTTGTATGTATATATGTATGTATGTATATATGTATGTTTGTATGTTCCACTCTAGCGCCGTTCCTATTGAATCGATTTTAACAAATGAGGTGTCTATCGATTTGTCTTTTTTGTGCGATGGTTATAGGCTATTTAGATTTATTATAAACTAAACATGGCGGCTGGAAATGAAAAACAATGATTTTATTTTGTACTTTTTGTAGTCGGGTTTTAGTTTTTTTAACTTATTAAATTTGGGGCGATAATTGTTGTTTTAATATTGATAAATAACCAAATTAATCGTTTTTATAAATCAGCAGAAAAAATGAGATACAAAAAGATACTTTTTTTAAATACATTTTTGAGGTTGCATTTTGACTTATTTTGGAAAAAGGTAATTAACAAGATAACTCATAAATGGTTCACTTTTGCATAATGTATATGGGTGTTAAAATTATTGCAATAAATATTTTCTTGGAAAGGACAACGTACAAACCTAGTTTTTCATAATATCTTCAACATATTCAAATTATCAACAAGTTTAAAGTTGTTGGTATTCTGTAGCTCTGCCTACCCCACTCTGATATTGAAGGCGTGACGTTATATATATATATGTATGTATATTCAAAAATCGTAAAAATTGACAACGTTTTAATGGTAGAAAACCGTTATCGCATTTTGTATGACTTTTTTTCGCTTCAAAATCTGTTTTGAGTTAGAAACGTATATCCGCAAAACTTGCCTAATCGCGTGACTTTGGGAGTACGGTTACGGTATGGTGGAAACGGTTTACCTTGACAGCTATGACATGACATTTCTTGGTTTGTTTAAGACATGAAGATAAACGTCGAAAAAAATAACACACCAAAAACGCAACGCCTAAAGGCGGGTTCACAATGGACATTTATGCGCCTAATTAAATGTCTGCCTTTTTACGTCCGGAATAATGTTACCTTTCAAATAGTGTACCTAAGAATCATTGAAATAGGTTCCGTGAGCTTCCGTGATTACCTGTGTGATAGATGCCGGACAAACTCACAACATAGCCAAAGTACTGTATGGGAGAAGTAGTTCATCTTCCTCACCCTAATAATGCGTTAAATAAATGAAATAACATGAATGTGAATTAAGCTATTGATTAAACTTTACTGCCTTGCCATTACTTTAGTTGAAATGGCAGAAGGTGACAGATGATCCGTCCGAATCGCTACCACCATCTTCTCCATTAACCACCCGCCAAGCAACAGTGTTCGCATTGTTGTGTTCCGGTGTGGGGATAAGACAACCGATGAAATTACTAGCATAGAGGCATTCCATCTTAGTCCTCAGGGTTGGCAACGGATTTGAGGTCTTAGGATTAAAATCTTGAGAATTCTAATGTCTATGGGTCTCAGAATCCACTTACCATCAGGTGGCCTGAGTGCTCGTGTGCCTTCTCCTTTAACATAAAAAAAGAGATTTAAGGCAATTTTGCTATACTAGCTAAACATTTCTCCGTAAAATCATCAGGTAGTTTTAATTACGCGGGTATCGGCATTCCGGATTCCGGAATCCGGTCGACTAGCCGGCTGCCTCCCCAAGACACGGTCGGGCCGGAATGCGCGGAAAAATGTGGCTGATTTATCTTCCCTGGGGTTATTTAAACTTAGCAGGCCTAGAGGGATACGGTTATACGAGGATAAAGTATGTTTAGTATGTTTCTCTTCCATCAGTTTATTAAATATGTTGTTAAGTGAACACATTTTAATCTAGTCCTAGAGTTTAATATTATTGTACTCAATTATCTAACCTTATGCGTGCGACTTCGTCCGCTTGTTTACTTTTCCCTCGGGAACTATCAATTTTTTCGGGATAAAAATTTGCTTATGTCCTATTCCAGACTATAATCTATTTCTGTGCCAAATTTCATCCAGATCTATTCAGCTGTTTTGGCGTGATTAAGTAACAAACATCCATCCATCCAAACCTACATTTATAAAATTACTAGCTGTTACCCGTGACTCCGACCACGAAGATGTTGTTTTTCGCTGTTACCTCGGGAACTCTCCACTTTTTTGGGATAAAAATTACCCTTTGTCTTATTCCAGACTACGAGTATAATATATTTCTATGCCAAATGCATCGAGATCCATTCAACCGTTCTGGCGTGATTGAGTAACAAACATTCATCCATCCATCCAAACTTTCACATTAATATTACTATTTGGATATGGTTGTAGGTGATAGGACATACAATATATAGGTAGAATGTCATAGCGCTGATGAAACACTTCTCGTCAAAAATTCGTTGACGCATTGAGAAGTAAGTTGTTCAAAACTGTATCAAACCTAACTGAACGCAAAGCTAATAGGTACCTACTAAGTACATGTTCCAAGAGGGAGTTACACTGACTGTTTTAATGGAATTTTTCTAAGACGACTTGGTGAAAAGAGTATTTGAACAAAGCATTCTTGAAATGAATTGGAAACTTACTGACTTTTGCTTACTTAGGTAACTTTGTGTTTATGATAATAAAATTGAAAGATTTTTTGTTTTTGGAGACGTTTGCGCTAGAAAGTTAACCTTATTTTGTATGTAGGTATGTAGGTGTTGTACAAACAACAAAATAGGCAGAAACATATAAAAGTCAAACTTTAAAAGACGTATTTAAAGATTTTATTTCAGAACGTTGTATATCTATCGGAAAAATAGTTTTAGTTTTTGACATTGAAAAATGCAATTTATCATTTTATTTAAATCGCGACTTTTTCTAGCTCCAGTTTTCATACGCAAATAGCTACTTCGAATCGATATGTGTCTACTAATGATTTTCACATGTTCAAACACTTTTTATATTTTACGCAGTGATACCAAAGAACACTGTTTCATTTTCATTTATATTATATTAAAGAAAGTATGTTTGTTTGTATCGTTATCACAGCCCAACGCCTCAATCGGTAAACGTACAATTCGGTAAATAGATAGTTCTTAGCCTGGAAATAGAGCAAGGATACATTTTATATCAAAAAATATATTTACACGAGAATAGCGAATTTTATTTTTCAATGACACCTTTTTCGCAAATTTTTGGTCGAATCTACGATGATTTTTGATTAAATTGTTGTAAGGGTTCCTTAATTTTAATAAATGTAGTGGTGTTAAAGTAAACAGCTATTATTTGAATTTGACGCTGCCATTAATGCGCGCGCAAACTATCTCCATGTCACGTTCTTCGCGCGGAAGCGCATAAAGCCATCCCTTTTTATTCTTGTGTGGGCGTGGCAGCATAGGTATGTTAGGCATGATCAGTTATAAATACGACCCTAAGAATGTGAATGGGTTGCCAACTGAGACTACTATTTGCCTTTTTGCTAGTAACTATAAGGTCGCCCGAAATTAGTTTCTCGCTAGTCCCCCTGTTAGCGCGGTAGGGGATGAATTTCCAAAATCCCTTCTTAGTGCACTTCTAGGATATCCAAGGAGGATTCCCTGCAAATTTTAAGTCCCTATGTCCAGCGGTCTTGTTTCCCCATACAAACTTTGAACCCCCGTTCCACCCCCTTAGGGGATGAATTTCTAAAAATCCTTTCTTTATGCACCCTTAGACCTCAAATGGAACCTACATGCCCAATTTGGAATCTTTAGACCCAGCAGTTTGGCCTTGAGTTGATATGTCAGTCAGTCAATCAGTTAGTTTCTTCTTTTATTTTGATTTCACTGGTTATCTTAGCCCCACACTGGAACATAAAAATGCAGACACTACTGCTTGGCGGTAGATTTATCAAAGACAAACAATCATACTCAAAACATTTTCCTATTTCATTTAAAAAGTTACTTCCGAAATCCTGTTACAATCCAAACGAGAATTTTAAAACAAACTTAAGTTTCGAACTGTCTTGAGTAGATGAAAGACAAACACTAGGCTTTAATTATGCACTCCTAGTGCTGTGCTGTTACCAGAAACTTAATTAAAGCGGGTATTTTAACCCCCGACACAAAAAGAGGGGAATTATTATAAGTTTAGTGTACCTCACTAATACACTGGTAAACAACTTAGCTTGTGCAAAATGTGGTTACAGAATTGCCAACCACTCTTGTTGTAGTTGTTGGTATTTCTGTAGCTCTGCCTACCCCATTCTGGGAATGAAGGCGTGATAATATGTATGTAGTGTACCTGTGTATTAGTGACAGGTTGCAAGCCCATCGCCTAACAGTACTACAAGCCCTTATTCCCTTAGTCGCTTCTTACGACATCCACGGGAAGACATGGAGTGGCACTATTCTAACCCGGCAACCACACAGTGTAACTAAATAAAACTAAAACAATATCTTAAATCAAAGAAATATACAATTTATAGAGAATATGACATAACTTAACAACAATTGAACTATGACTGAGCAACTTAACGGAAAAAAGTGGCCACCTTTTTTTGTTAAGTTGACTACACGAAGGTTAAATGTTATTAAACTGTGTCAAGTATGCTATGTATTGCGTATTCATTTGTATAACAGTAAAGCGCTCTTAGATTTTAAAATAATACTTTAGTTTATTAAAAAACACGATAAAAGTACTGAGGGCACCACTGGACGCTCGGCACGCTCTTAACCCTTTCGCGTGTGGTGACGTCTATAGACGTCAAGCAATATCGCTAATTGATATCTAATCACGGTACCGTACTCAAATGCGTATGTAAATAACATGTTGTATGTAAAATAATTCAATATCACAGTGAAACCTTAAAATAAATGGATATTATTACTACGGAGAACTTATATAATGTTTCAATTGTACATTTCGATACGCTAACAGGGTTGTACTTAGGAGTCAGTTTTTTTTTTTGTATAAATGCAATCAATAAATAAAATAATAATAAAGATTTTCTGCAAACATAAATTACTAATTTTTATGGAAATATTACCCAATATTACCGGGATACTAAGCACCTGAAACGCCGAGCGTTGCTCGGGTTGCAAACGAATCTCCTCGAAGATTACAACTTGACAGATCATTTTTTTGCCCCCGTAAACCCCATTTTGCTTTTCGAAATCGTTAGAGCCGTATATGCGAAAATTTCTCGTCTAATAGTGTAGGATACCGTAGGATATTACCGGAATTATTATCCGGTGTCCTGAATTTAGGGGTCTAAGAACTGCCTAATATACATATACATGATTCTTTGGTCTATCAAAACAAGTAACATGGCTCTAGTAAGCAACTTATAATAAAAATGATATTTTACATGTCACATTTTGAATTTAACTTAATTTATTCATGATTTATTGATTTTTATCAAACCTAAGCTGTTTTCTCGTAAATTAATGTTAAATTTGGAATCTTGGACTTGATCAAACTTTAATACTCTACGGTGTTTTTTTTTGTGGTAACCTCGTGTACTACCGCCTTAAAAACTACTACATGTAATGATATTACCAATTGGTATTTAACTGGTGACTATAAATTTATCGCCCCGGCACTATGCACTTTAAAAACTCAGTAGAAAGGTGTCTCTAGGTAGAAGGAATAAGATTGACATTTGCTTTTGTTGCAATGACATGGCTGTAACTTTTGAAATCAACTAAGTGCAAGTTTTATAATTGTAGAACCACGTCTGAAAACTTTTTGTATTCGAGCGTGTTTACAAATAATCGCCCAAGTACATGTCGGTCTTTGCACATTTAGCGTTCCGTATCAAAATCTGATTTACCAATATATTGGTGTTTGTTAGTAGAATATACGTTATAATCAACGATATCACCAAATTTTAAGTTCACCGGTCAATGGGAAGTCTACGGCACAAAATTATGTAAAAAAAAAATGGTGGCTTCTCATTCTTTTGTACTCCAATAGATTTCAAAACAAAAAATACAGTATTTATCCACTCAACGAGCTCTAAACCACGATGATGGGGTAGGTGGGTAAATTTTATTTTCCGCCCCCTTCTTAGCTAAAGCATCATTGCGTTCTGTTTATACCGTTCAGGTACTGAACTCTACAAAAAGTAAACATGCGATGGACAGATCAGACATTAAACGACCAGCTGACAGGTACTGCGTAATCTAACAGCACTTCTCAATATAGTATTGGACACGGTTGAATATTAAGAATGGAGAAAGGAACCAGTCAAGTGCGATTCGGATAGCCCTGAGGCTTCCATCCCACCCGACTCGCACTTGGCCGGTTTATATTTAGATTTAATTTCTCACAAATTAAATCCCTCTACAAAGAATTCAGCTGGAGAGAAATATTTAATGTGAATGCCGAGAGCGAATAGTTTATAAACTAGAGTCGCTGGTGTCCTTGGGAGTTGCATAATTTCATAAGTTATTCTCTGACGGCTCTGTGATTATAGAACCGTACCTAAAGAGGACCAAACGGGAATATCAGGCTAAGTTCACATGTATGTATGTATGTAAACACTTTATTGTACAAAATAAAACAGAAAAAAAAATACAATGAAAATACCAGAAAGTAATGTACAAAGGCGAACTTATCCCTTTAAGGGATCTCTTCCAGCTAACCCTTGAGGGATTGAGAAAAGTGAAAGGTTGTGCATCGAGTAGGCAAGTTTACAAATTTCTTTAGGATCAGTTCATACAAATAAGTCCTAACTAAAAACATAAAATTAACTACATTCAAATACTTACATAAATATGCTAGACACAGAAATATATATTTATAGATCAATATACATACTTAAACTTACATAAACTACATTTATGTAAAGGACAGTTGATACAATATTTAATTTAGGAGCTAGGGTCAAGCCAAAACTTCATCAATTTGCCCTTTAAGGAGTCAACTGATTGTGACTGCCTGAAGCCGGCCGGTAGCCGATTCCACAACCTGACAGAGTGCACTGAAAAGGATTTAGAATAGGATTTTGATTTGTGAGACGGATTTGTGACATGTAATGTGTCAACGTGCGGTTAGCTCTTTGTGCGGTACGAGATTGTAAGAAATCAGTGTTGTTGTACATGACAGTTGTTGTTCTTACAGTAATATCCCATTACTTAATCATCAGTAGAAACCGAAAATCATTTAACCCTTTTCAAGGCCACACCAATCTAGATGGTTTAACATGGAATATAATACATATCCAAGTTATTTGCATGTTGTAAATTAATTTCAGAGCAAGCTTTCGCGTATATTCAATAAGATTTGAACCCTACAGTATGTACTACCTGGTAAAACAGTTTATTAAATGCAGTATTTCCTTTCAAGTTATATGATCACCGCGGCAGTCTTCACTTGTTACATGCTCATATAGTTTAAAAGTAAAATTGTTAGTTAAAATAGTTAATTAAGAGAGTCATGCGTCACGCCCCGCCGTGCCCAATCCGCTCGCAGCCAATATCGTAGCTAATTAACTAACTTTAGCGAATATTTTGATTAAATAACGTTTCTACGTAGCGTTGCTAAAAAGATTACTTTTTGGCATCGCCCGAACGCAATAGGAACGAGAAATTAAATAACCATGGGTGAATTTGTATAAGTAACAATATGTTAATATAGTCCGCAGGGAAAAATAAAACTTAGTTAATGTTACTCTGTAATAATGTAGCGTTTTAATGGTGAAATCGGTCCAGTAGTTTTTAGGGTTCCGTAGTCAAACTAGGAACCCTTATAGTTTTGCCATGTCCGTCTGTCCGTCCGCAGCCTAGCTCAGAGACTCTTAGTACTAGAAAGCTGTAATTTGGCATGAATATACATATTAATCACGCCAACAAAGTGGTAAAATAAAACCTTGTTTTTTTTTTTAGTGTGGATTTCTATTTTGTTGCGTGTTTGTATTTGCACAAACCCGTAATGTTTTTAAAATACCTATCCTACGATACCCCACACTATGGAATAGACATGAAAAAAAAACATACCCACGTATCGTGTAGCTCCTCTACAAATAAATACAAAATGTATTGAGCAAATATTTTTTTTTATTAAGGGATCCGTGTATGAAATATTAAGCTTTAAAGCGCTAATTTTTGTTAGACCCTCCCCAAAAAATCTTAAATGAAAGCGCATACCTATAACCAATTTTAAAGGAAAACTATCACGACTAAGTAGACATCATTGGTTCTTGACATACAGGTGATTAAAGTGTTTATACCTACTAAAATCATCTAAGACGGCACCAAATGACTTTAAATACAAAATTAGTTATTACTTGTTGATTTTATGTTTGTAGTACTTACCGGCTTCGGAATCCTACATTCAGCATTCAGTTTGTTTTGTGTGGACGCCGGAACAAAGCAGACTTAAGAAGCTGGTAACACTAAGTGTAGAAGAAAGGTCGGAATCGCGTCCACGTAACGAGATACTTCCCGAGTCTATAATAAAGTTTCACTTGGACTTACGCAAGCGCTATGAAGCGCTTAATGCCATTAAACAAGGAAATTAAGGGTGATAGAGTCGCTTCGTTATTTGTTAAGGATGAATAAAGCGGGTTAATATCAATCCGTAATAATATTGCGACAATGAGGTGGCCTGTCTGTCTGTAACACATGTCCATATACGTATCCTGTAAGCCTTCGAAATGTGGTGCTGAGACGGATGTAAAGAATTACCTGAGGCCAAAATGCGTTCGCTAACTAGCGTTTCGATTCATTTTGTTTTTAAACCTATCGCATTACAAGTAGATCACGTCATACGAAAAGTCACGTGATCTACCAGTGACGCGATTGGTTTAAAAATAAAACGAATAGAAACGCTGGTTAGCGAACGCATCTTGGCTATAGGCTCTGGGTTGAAAAGAAAACGAATGAAGTAATTGGCATGGGGAAGGAAAAGAGAAGTCTATTGCAGACATTAGAAAATAGACAAGGGAAGAGGTTTGTTCACCTGTTACGCACAAACACTCGATTAACATTAGCATCTTCGTCGTGCCTCGGCCGCGTCTGCTCATGATGGTGATCTCTATAATTTATTTTATTTGTGATAAGGAGAAGGCACACGAACATTCAGGCCACCTGATGTTAAGTGGAATTTGAGACCCCTAAACATTTGAATTCACAATACTATAACCCTAAAACCTCAAATGCGTAGCCAAACCTGAGGACTGACATGGAATGCCTCTATGCTAGTATTAACCGGTTGTCTTATCCCCACACCGTAACACGACAATGCAAACATTGTTGCTTTATATTGTTCTCCGGGTGCTGTTTGTGGGGTCCGGTCTGTTCACGTTTGCAAGGACTGGGTCTTCAGTAAATTTATTCTAGTTCTCCTTTACTCATTATTTTTATTTTAATGTTTAACCTTACATTTGTAATGATTGTATTTGTATAGTTTTAATAATTATTGTTTATTACTTTATTAAGTACTTGTAATGTAACTTACTTTTAAGTATCATTGTACTTTATGATTGAATAAATGACCTTCTGCTGGAGTTTCTTGGCGCTTCTTCTCCGCAATGATGGTCTTGTCCGAAGCGCTAGTAGATTCACTTCATATTACCGACGTTTAAAAGAGACTTCTAGTGGCCTATTTATTGAATAAATATTTTATAATTTAACTTCAAGACGTCTAGCATACTAACATGGTGACTTTTGTAAATGGGAATTTGAATCTAACAAAAAGGAAATAAAGTTGAATTACCTTTGCTCTTCAATGCCATTTTATATTTTTATAAGGTTTAAGCTAAATTTCCTTGATAACTTCTTTTAGAACTTGCAAATTATAAAAGACCCAACTGATTTTATGAAACCTAGCTAAGAACGATCCTGATTAAACTAACTTCGTTTAAAAAAAACGCTTCCAATTCGGTCCATCTCTTTAGGAGCTACGTTTCCCCAGGCAGACACACAGACACAAAAACATACGGATACACAAGTTCAACCTATAACACCCATCTTTTTTTATTAAAAAACAATTATATATTAAACTAGCGGCCCGCCAGCGGCTTCGTCCAGCTGAAAATTTCTGACTTTCCCGGTGGATTTTCAGTTTTTTTCTTTCATAAAAACCTTCCTAACCTAACCTAACAGTAACAAACACAATAAAAAAAGAATTGGTAAAATTGGTCCAGGCGTTGTTGAGTTATGCGCTTACCAACACATTTCGCGATTCATTTTTATATTATAGATTATTTACAGAAAAAAAAAGTTGTACAATAGACGCGAAATGGGATCTTTTTGAAACGTATAAAATCTTTTCACATAACATCCTTTTAGGTTGAAATTGCAGAATTTAGTAAACATGTATTGGCTAGGTTAGGTTAGTATTTTATAATAATTAAAATAAAACCGTTTCTATTGTATAAATCGTTTTCTGCCAAAGGATTATACGAAAAATACATTATGCGTAAAAAAATATGCCATCTAACAGTGAACCACGAGTAATACTTATGAATATTATTATCGACAATTCCTAGTTCAGCTCAACACAGTGCTTATGAAATTCTCGCGACTTCTAAAGTACAGTCTACCAGGAGTTGAACTTCTTTACCACTTTCCAACTTTAATAGCTTACACAAAGTTAAAAAGTGGAAAGGGATTTTCTTGGTCTACTATTTGATATTTTTTACCATGTACCTTTTAATATGGATAACTTTTTAAACTGGGTAATCGCACAATTTTGTATGTGTGTATGTTTTAAATGATTTTAAATAGAATGTTACTTCATACTTATAGTTTTTTGTGTTTGTAGTACTTAACAGCTTCGGAACCCTACACTGAGCATACGTCGCTTATGTAACAACACCGCTCAAGTCATTTTGACTAACTTTACAGGAGATCCAAAAGCATGTCCAATCACAGAGGCCAACGGACTGGCGCGCTGTCAGTTAATTTTAAATACAGGCTTCTTATTGGCTGAAATGTCTAGAAAGTGATTGGTAGATCGACGCGGAATGAATAGCTCTAAGCAATGACATTTAAATTAAGAACCGCTTATTTTCAACTTGAGCGGTGTTGTTAGATAAGCGACGCATAGTCTCCTCCCCGGTTTACAGTTTGACCATGAGCAGAATTGGTCACGGTTATGGAGTTAGGAGAAAATCGGAAGGTGCCTGTTCGGGGTAAAGCTGTAGTAGGTATTGTGCCTTTATTATATAAATTCTACCCTGGGCCTTTAACCATACGAATCCCCAGGTTCTCGCTGGAAGACATAATCTTCTTTATATAATAAAAATGTTGCTAAGCGCAAATCTCGAGAGCAGCTGAACCGATTTCGCTAATTCTTTTTTTGTTGTGTTCGTTATCGTCAGGAGAAGGTTCTTATGAAAGAAAAATATTGTAAAATCCACCGGGAAAGTCAAAATTTGGAGCGGGGCAAACCCGCGGGCGGGTAATTTTTACCAAATACAAAAGGCATCGTATAGAAAATTATACAAGGTCGCAATTACAATGTCACTAAAATTGGTCTAACGAGGCTATTTCACATCGTTATAACCCATCTTCATTTTTTTTTTCCAGTTGTATTACGATACCGGCTTTTACGTCGGGAAACAGCTAGCACTTTAATGAAGTCATTCCATATAAGTAAGTCTTTAACGTAACGCACCAACTAGTCGAATACTAAAAAAAGCGGCCAAGTGCGAGTCGGACTCGCCCATGAAGGGTTCCGTAGCAGCAAGTAACATAATATAAAAGTTCGTTGTAGCTTTGATCAATGTTTTTATGACGTATTAAAAAAAAACTACTTACTAGATCTCGTTCAAACCAATTTTCGGTGGAAGTTTGCATGGTAATGTACATCATATATTATTTTTACATTTATCATTCCCTTATTTTAGAAGTTACGGGGGGGGGGACACACATTTTTCCACTTTGGAAGCGTCTCTCGCGCAAAATATTCAGTTTAGAAAAAAATTATAATAGAAACCTCAATATCATTTTTGAATACCTATCCATAGATACCCCACACGTATGAGTTTGATGAAAAAAAAATTTTTGAGTTTCAGTTCTAAGTATGGGGAACCCCAAAAATTTATTGTTTTTTTTCTATTTTTGTATGAAAATCTTAATGCGGTTCACCGAATACATCTACTTACCAAGTTTCCACAGTATAGCTCTTATAGTTACGAATAAAGTGGCTGTGACATACGGACGGACAGACGGACAGACATGACGAATCTATAAGGGTTCCGTTTTTTGCCATTTGGCTACGGAACCCTAAAAACAACTCGGTCTTAAGATCGTTTGGCTTCTGCGCGCCACAAAAAAACGCAAAAAGACGTCCACGGCAGTACTCAAAGTTTAAGGATCCGATGTTAAATATTTTTATTCTGTTTCGTATTTCACCGATTAGACAGTAAGGGGTGTCGGAAGTTTTTAACGCAGCAGTTCCCGGGTAATCGTTAAACTTTTGTGAAGTACTAAAGAAGCAAGCGCGCAGGAAACTACGAACAGTAAGCAAGTTGCGTTAGCACTACGTTTTGTATTTGTTTATTTATTTTTTTAAACTTATTTGCACAAAACATAAAGTATAAATGGCAGACTTAATGCCCAATGGCATTCTCTACCAGTCAACCAGTAGGCGAAACAGAAAAAAATACTAAGTTCGGTGCTAAGAAAAATGTAGTGTTTAAAACAGTTACAATAAAATATAGGTATATAGGATACCTAGTACATAAATGAAACCTAATGATGACCTAATGCCTAATGCCATTGGGCATTAGGTCCGCCATTTGTACTTGTTTCTGTGCAATAAAGATTAAATAAATAAATAAACTATAAATACACGTACGTAACGTACGTACATACAGACACCTAATCATATTAATACTTATATAAATATAATAATATACAGGGTAATTTTTTATAGGTGCACAAAAATTAATATTTGCTTTGCTACTGTTAATCAATAACACATGTTATGTTATTTTTACTCTAGCTTAAAAAATATTAGAGATATTGCCGATTCAATGATTCCACTAACTTAACGATATTCATGGACCCTCTAATGCAGGGGTGCGAGGAGAGGGGAGTGTTGTTAAGTAAGTTAGTAAAAGAAATTTCAAATTTAGAATATCAATACAGTGTATCGCATACCTACAGCTTGACAACCCATGTCATCATTTCTAGTGTAACTTTGTGTCCACACGAGAAGGTAACAGAGATAATTCGCAACATTTTATTTTTATTTTTTAAATCGTTTTATTTTCCTAATATATTATATTAACGATACAAAATCATATGTTAAAATTTGTGCAATGATAAAAAAATACCCTGTAGGTATATAAATAAACAGATAAGGCGATGCAAGTTAAAATAAAATTACGACTCTTATTCAGATTTGATTTGGTTTTTTTGACTTCGATTTGTTCTGGGCCTCTATTCTACACGATTAAACTATATTGCATTTGACTGTCAAGTAAAGAGCTACCGTATCGTTGGCACTTCATACTAATATCATAAATGTGAAAGTGTGTCTGTCTGTCTGTTACCTCTTCACGCTTAAACTGCTGAACTGATTTAGATGAAATTCAGTATGGAGATAGTTTGAGTCCCGGGGAAGGATATAGGATAGGTTTTATCCCGGAAAATTATACTGTTCTCGAGGAAGCAGCGATAAACGACTAATACGCGGACGGAGTCGCGGGCAAAAGCTAGTACGATCATACATTAGAGTCTCGTTTTACCAAGTTGAAAAGAACCCGTTTGTGTGCTGGGGTCACATGGTAATAAGCAGGGCCCGTACTTTTCATGCCGCTGACGCAAAAATGGCGTCACGCTACATAGAGTATGATTTCAAATAGTTTTATTGAAATTATTAACCATTAGTCGCCAATCATTTAATCATGTACAAATAAGGTAAGTAATCTATTGACTCGTAGAAAAATAAATACCTACTTACTTGATACGTAAAACGTAAATGAAACTATTTGTTTTGTATTTTATGTCGATACATACATTTTATTAAATGGTATTTATTGTTACCACATTTCAAGAAGTAAATACAAAACAGAATTCCTCCTCTGTAACTTAAAACACACAATCCTTCTTGCTTCAAATCCCGTACAGAGAAAATCTACGTCATCTACGTTTTCATACGTCATGTGATATTCATAAAAATACTTTTGTTTTGTAATCATAGTTTTGATTGCTCGCACATTTGGTTAATTATTCCAACTTCCCTGTAAAAACGAAAATTTGAATCGATGAACACATTTTTTCAGATTTTAAAAATTTACACAAACAATCAATATAGGTATAATAGTATTTAATTCTCAGAGGCATTTAATAAATAATGATTATGATGAAATACTATTCGGAATCATACTCTATGTAGCGTGACGTAATTTTTGCGTCAACGGCATGAAAAGTACGGGCCCTGTAATAAGTCTGCCGAAAGCATTTCCCCAGCGTAAAAAGAGGTCCGTCCGAATAAATGAACCACCACGTTATCGTTTAACTTAATGACGACGCGTTTAGTTTAGTGACCCTGCCTACGAAGTAAGCTGTCCTGAGGCCCTAGGCAAGATGCGTACGCTAACTAACGTTTCTATTCGTTTTGTTTTAAACCAATCGCGTCACTAGTAGATCACGTGAGACGAAAAGTCACGTGATCTACCAGTGACGCGATTGGTTTAGTGGTGGTAGGGCTCTGTGCAGGGTCCGTCCGGATCGCTACCACCATCTTATCCATTAACCACCCGCCAAGCAGCATTCGCATTGTTGTGTTCCGGTGTGGGGATAAGACAACCGGTGAAATTACTAGCGTAGAAGCATTCCAACTAATTCCTCTGGGTTGGCAACGCATTTGAGGTCTTAGGATTATTGTTTTGTGAATTCTCTATGGGTCTGAGATTCCACTTACCATCAGGTGGCTTGAATGCTCGTGTGCCTTCTCCTTTAACATGAAAAAAAAAATACCATTCCCGGTATGGGCAAGTATATGTGTTATGAGCGCGATTGTTAATTTTTGGATGTTTTTAATGTAATTAAGTATTCTCTATTCTTCTTCTTATCGTGTCAACGGCTTGTTAGATGTGACCTAACCAATAATGAGCCACGCGAACGGCAGTCCTAGTGGCGTCATATAGGTCGTCGTTTTTCTACAAAGGTCCGTTGTGTGACGAAAAGTATCCTTACAACTGTATGGTTAATGTTCGTCGAACAACGGAAAAGTTTCATAGAAAATTTAATTGAGACCTTACCCGTTTATCGTTTGTTTAGTACCCATAGTACAACTCTAGAGCTTAGTTTGGGACTAGGTGAATTTGTGAACCTTGTGCTTCGTAACTTACCGCCAAGCAAAGTGTTTGCATTATTCAGTTCCAGCGTGGAAATAAAACATTTCACCTCTTTTCATCTGATTATAAAAAAAATAGTTGTACTTTATCGTTAATTTATACCAACTTACACTGGGCTTTACAATCCGCAAACGAAATGTCATCAAAATCCAATTAGCGGGTTAACTGCAAAAGCGTAAAAAAATGATAGGCAGACAAACTCATTTTTTTATTAAGTATAACAAACACATGAAATTAAAGTGAAATCATTGCGATTTTTTTAATCGCATCATAGCATGATTACTGTTCAACTTTGACTGCGGTTTAAAAGTGCTAGCATGCTAACTTTATCAGGTTCTTATATTACTGGCTGGCCGTAATAAACAGTGAAAAGAGGAGGATAATTTGATATCCGCCTCGCTGTGGATTCTACATTTGAATTTCTCAATATCTATTACAGAGGGTACCTAGTTATAAGTTTAAAGTGTGTCTATCTGTGTAATAGATACATGCATACAGAAGGGTCACATGAATAGACTTGCCTGAATTCAGCAAAACTAACTTTACCTATTTCATATAACTAAATTAAGGCCAAAACTATATATGTCTTTCAACACTTGGTATAAATTGGTCTCAAAGTTTATAACTTTCGAGAAACAAATATTGATTCTAAGGTTCTAAATGTTTATTGCTGTAAGTAATTGGGTTTTGTTAAGACCATATTGAATTCAACTTGAACCATCGTTTATTGATTGGCAATGCTACACAAAAGATAAACTTTGCAGAAGGAAATACATGAGAAATACGATATAAGAGTAAAGCCAGTACAACAATGATTCGAAAACGTAGAAATCCATTTTCATCTCACCTGTCCGATTGTAAAGATTTCCATATCTCCATATCTTTCATGTACGTCGAAGTCATAAATATGTTTACACTTTAGTACCTTGTCACTTTCATTCACCGAGACAATTTTATACATACATGACATTGTCTCAGTGAATGAAAGTGACAAGTATTAAAGTTACCCGTAGTTTGCCCGTGTGGTTGCCGGGTTAGAATAGTGACATTCCATGTCTTCCCGTAGATGTCGTAAGAGGCGACTAAGGGAATGAGGGCTTTTAGTACTGTTAGGCGATGGGCTTGCAACCTGTCACTAATACACTGGTAAACATCTTAGCCTGATTGTGCAAAATGTGGTTACAGAATTACCAACAACTCTTTTTGTAGTTGTTGGTATTTCTGTAGCTCTGCCTACCCCACTCTGGGAATGAAGGCGTGATAGTATGTATGTATGTATGTATTAAAGTTTATTTATGACTTAGACGTACCTAAAATTAAATTGTCCATTTCCGAACAAATAATACTATGTTATAATCGCGCAAACTTTAAAACCTCGAACAGAGACAATGAATTGATTCAGCCAGTGCACTGTGCTAGCACCGCCAAGTGCATTTACGGAGGTGATTCCGTTTTATACAGCCACTCGGCCACTTCCATTATTGCTAAACCCGGGATAGTAATCGCGTCTCTTTCTTTCAACCGGGTAATCCTATAAGCCCCCAATTCTTGATTACTTCTACCCTGAACGTAATTTAAGAAGGGATTAATCAGCCGATGATTTGAATTTGACAGGTTTAGCTGACGGTGTAGACAAGACGCATAACGCTAGTATAGCGATTTTAGAAAATAGACAAAATGTACAGGGGCCCTAGCCAAGATGTGTTCGCTAACTAGCGTTTCTATTCGTTTGGTTGCAGGGCTGGGATTCTACATGGTAATAACGATATCGCCTTTTAAGTGTTTCCGTATTGTCAACGTTTTGATAATTCTTATATCATTTACAATAATGGCGACTGTGGTATAACGCTAGCACGTTTGACGTGTTTTAGAATCGTTTATGTCATAGTCGCCATTTTTGTAAATGCCATAAGAGTTATCAAAACATTGACAATACGGAAACGCGTCAAAGACGATATCGTTATTACCGTGTAGAATCCCAGCTCAGGGCCTCTATTCTAATGCGTTATAACGATATCGCGTTTGACGTGTCACAGTCGCTATTATTGTAAATGGCATGAGAGTTATCAAAACAGATCGCGTTAACGCTTATGTAAAATCTATTTAATGTTGATTGAAAACAGAAATGTTAGAAGCGTTACAAGTGTGTGCAGCATTTTACGTTGTTGTGCTCTTTTGTAGGGATAAGGCAACCGGTGAAATTACGTAGAAGGATTCCATCTTGATCCTCAGGGTTGGCAACGCATTTGGAATCTTAGTATTGCAGTCTTCAGATTTTAGTCTTACAAATTCAAATGTCCTATCCTATATCCTTCCCCGGGACTTAAACTATCTCCATGTCGAAATTCATCTAAATCAGATCAGCAGTTTAAGCGTGAAGAGGTAACAGACAGAAAGATAGACAGACAGGCGAACATATTTTCACATTTATAATATTAGTATGGATTTCAATCGATACTACACAGGTTATATCAATAATTGAAAAGTTATCGAACAATACCCTTGATCGACAAGACAACGTAATAGCATAATATTAAATAAAAGAGGGTCACAAGCAACATGCGACGATTATTAAATATTTTGTTCCGAAATATTTCCTAATTGCATATTTTTGTATTATACAACATAGTTTGTTTTCACGATTTCGTCTGTTTTTATGCTTTCGTACAAAACAATTAACAATAAAAAAAAAAACCCGACTGCATGTTTTGATAATGTTGTCTATATTGTTTTTATTTGACACTCGCCACGTTAAGACGAATCTAACGACACCTCGCTTGTTGAAATCGGCCCATCTATCCAGCCGCTACGTGGGAACTTGGAGTCGGACATACATACAGGTCTAACACATACCTAACCTGTATAAAGGAGCGTCCTCACTGAGAGCATTTGCATGTAATGAGCATTCGGCGTCGTATATTCAAGTGGTGTGGACCACAGTGCAACGCTCGGCTCAACGTCTACACCACTCGAATAATACACGCGAATGCTCTCAGTAGGGACGCTCCTTTGGATCACTTCGTCGCTGCAGTTCGTTGCGTGCGTGTTAAGTATCGAGCGCCGCGTATCGATGCAATTAACGCTAGCGCTCGAACGGTAAAAGGTAACACAAACTCCCAAGGGGCCGCCGGAGACGAGACACTTTGATATGGATATAGATTTACCCCAAGGGTGTTTCGATTTGAAATATAATCATAATATTTATGATTTGAAGTAACGTAATTTTTGAAAGATCTATATTTAAATTAATTGTTTAGAGAAACATTGATTATCGGTTTATATTTCCTCGTATTGTCTGTAACTTCAGATAATTAAGGGAACTTTGTAGGCGAGGGTAATATTCACTCAATCGTGCCTCCTAAAATGAACTCGATCGGCAATTTCAATAACCCGTGAGCTCGTATATTTTTAAAAGCGACTTTATGTGAGAGCCAGTGCATGACCCCCTCGGTGATATACTTCTTATATTTCTGGGCAGCTTTCTACCTTCAAAAATATACGCCAGTGCTGCCAACCCTTTGCCGCAACTCTTCACCAGTTTACCAATCCTAATTTGGGAGCACACCTGCTACATTAAGAATCATTACTGATCACAAAAGCGTTATTTATGGGCAAACAACTCATATTAAGTAGCTTCTCTGATGGCAAGAAGGCTCCGTTTCTCATTGACATGTGAAATGTCAAGATTATTTTATTGCCTACTATAGGTAAGTATACATAGTACGTTTAAGATCCGAGTATACAACGACCTTCACCGAACTGGTTAATGGATGAAAAGTATTTTATATGAAATTAAATATGTTTACAAATATCCTGCAAAAGGGTATATCGCAGAAGGTGGTGGAGCGGGCCTGAGAGACTAGTAACCCGATTACCTTATAATTATTAACCTAGTACTTTACCTAGCGTGGCGTTTATCCTACTGTAATTGACGGATTTTCGGTCTACCTTGAAAATTTATGAAGTGTCACCAGCAAAACGCACAATATCACAAAGTTTATCTACCGTGGGTGACAAGTCATTAATATAAACCAAAAATAAGAAAGGACCTAATATAGAGCCCTGAAGAAGACCTAATTAAACGGCTGCTCCAATAGACTGTGTTTGGTTTACAATCATTGTTTATGTTCTATCACTAAGATATGAAGACATGACCGAGAGAATAATTTTACAAATCATAAGGTTTTAATTTAATTATAAGATACGCATGATCCACGTAATCGAAAGCTTTGGAAAGATCACAAAAAAACCTATTGTATCACAAGATTTTTCGACATTTAATGAGTATAGATGCTGCATTACTTGTGGAAACTGATTACTGTTAAGCAGTTTATTTCTATTGAAGTGACCTAACATATCTATTAACATTAACTTCTCAAAAGACTTTGAAACAAGTACAATAGAAATGGGATGGAAATTTGTTAAATTAGTCATTACGCCCGATTTTAAAAAAGTAGAATATGCGTCGACGGGTCGGGTTAGGCTAGTCGGTGGTCTCGTTGACGATGTCTTATTGATAAAATACCACCTTTAACATGTTATAATAATAATGTATTGTAACCGCCTCCATTGTCGATCTCAGCCCTTTGTAACGTTGACGGTAACTTGTTAATTAACGTTGAGCCGTTATAAATAGAATATTGTTAATTGGGAGTTTTCATTTGTTTTGGCTGAGTGGTAGTGTTTATTGAATATTCGATACATGGCATGTACTGTGATCCGTGAATGTTTTGTAATATCCAGACATAGAAGTTTTTGTGGCAGGATCGTCAATTAACTAGGGACTTCCTTACGATAAAAAAATATAAAATTATCGATAATTGTTTGTGACATTTCATAGAAGATAGGTATCGTTCACCGGATAAAATAGAGAGTAGGTAACTAAAATGCTGATCACTACCCATCGATGGGTTTTTTACACAAAAACTTCTTTTAATCGATTTCCATACAAAATGAACTGAAATCAAACAAAAAAGGCCTATTTAGGTAAATTTTATGATATTGTCTAGTATAATAGTAAACTCTATATAATCCTTACCTACTCAGTTTATGGAAAATGTAGGGAAAGATCTCAAACTTTTGAGTTACGGTGTATGGAAATTTCATGTTCATATAATACGTTATTTCATAGTCATAAGAAATAAGTACAATTTAGCGATAAATTAAAATCGTTCGGAACTCCCTAGGACAATTTTATTCATGCCACAAAAACTTCTATGTCTGGTGATATCATTTATCTACACACGTATCATTACGTTTTAGACGACACGGTGGCCTAGTTGGGAGTGACCCTGCCTTCGAAGCCAGCGGTCCTGGGTTCAAATCCCGGTAAGGGCAGATATTTGTGTGATGTGCGCGAATATTTGTTCCTGAGTCTTGGAGGTTTTCTATGTATTTAAGTATTTATTTCTCTATATATAAGTAGGTATGTTTATCGTTGTCTAGGACCCATAGCATAAGCCTAGCTAGAGCTTAGTTTGGGACTTGGTTAATTTGTGTGACGAACGATAAACTTACTTATATAGAGAAATATATACTTAAATACATAGAAAACATCCAAGACTCAGGAACAAATACTCGTGCTCATCACACAAATATCTGCCCTTACCGGGATTTGAACCCAGGACCCGTAGCTTTGAAGGCAGGGTCACTCCCAAATAGGCTAGCGTGTCGTCAGGTAGAGAAGAAATTGTTTTTTGGTATGGAAACGGCAAATTTCACACGTTTTTTTTAACTGCAACAAATAAATAAAATGAAGGAGTTATATTTGACGTCTTGTACATGTTATGTTGATCGCGGAACTTGACGCTTGCAACTGATCATAATTTAAACTGAAGCTCATTTCGCCGCTGTGCAACAGATTATAGGTGATAACTCATTAAATTAAAAAAGCGGCCAAGTGCGAGTCGGACTCGCTCATGAAGGGTTCCGTAGCAGCAAGTAACATAATATAAAAGTTCGTTGTAGCTTTGATCAATGTTTTTATGACGTATTAAAAAAAAACTACTTACTAGATCTCGTTCAAACCAATTTTCGGTGGAAGTTTGCATGGTAATGTACATCATATATTATTTTTACATTTATCATTCCCTTATTTTAGAAGTTACGGGGGGGGGGACACACATTTTTCCACTTTGGAAGCGTCTCTCGCGCAAACTATTCAGTTTAGAAAAAAATTATAATAGAAACCTCAATATCATTTTTGAATACCTATCCATAGATACCCCACACGTATGAGTTTGATGAAAAAAAAATTTTTGAGTTTCAGTTCTAAGTATGGGGAACCCCAAAAATTTATTGTTTTTTTTCTATTTTTGTATGAAAATCTTAATGCGGTTCACCGAATACATCTACTTACCAAGTTTCCACAGTATAGCTCTTATAGTTACGGAATAAAGTGGCTGTGACATACGGACGGACAGACGGACAGACATGACGAATCTATAAGGGTTCCGTTTTTTGCCATTTGGCTACGGAACCCTAAAAACGCCATTTTTTCAAATCTTTTTCTTAATTTGCAATGATTTTATGTATGTTCGGGTCAAATCTTGCAAGGAAGATTTGAACCATTCCCCGGGAACCGATTGAGCTGAAATTTGTTACACCTACGTAACTTTAATGACAATACAATAATATGGTATCATCAAACTGGTCTAATGATGGAGGCGGAAGTTGGTGACAGGTTCTCCGCTATACTTAAAGTAGATCCACCGTGTTTGGATTCATTAGGTTGGTCTCGAGAAGCAGTAAATAACTTTGCAAAATATGTACAGCTGGCAACAAATTTAATTTTAGTGACATCTTAAGGATAAATATGGAAAACTACTGTGTTATATGAGTGGCAATAAATCTTTTTCTGTTTTTGTTTCAAAGTCATAAGGGAGGAAATTTATCACAAAACTACAGCTTAAAAAGTACTCTCACAGCGTCGTCGAAGTTTCATTATCACATTGAAAGGTTGTAAAGACCAAAGTTTCACTTAAAAAATATATAGTTTGTATTGAAATTTAATCACGGTATGTGGGTTTCCATAAAATAAATGGAATTTGTGGTCTGGTCTGAGATTGGACACGGTAAAAACGACGCCTTTGACGTGTTTCCTTATCGTCAACGTTTTTATAACTCTTATTTTCTTGACAGTAATGGCGGCCGAGTTAGAAGCGATACTAAACCACGTCAAACGCAATTTCGTTTTAGCGCAGTAGAATACGAGTAGAGGCCCAGGGCTGGGATTCTACACCTGGGCCCACCCATTCACCGATTAAAGCCTTTGAAAGACTAACCTCTCAATAGAATACCCCTCTAAAAGAATAACCTCTTGGAACGAAATGTATGACTAAGTTATTTGTTAAACTAACCATTCACTACAAGGGAAACCTTAACAACTAAAGCACAGATAACCATTATAAATAGCGCTTTAAAAAGCAAATCTAACGGCTTTTAAGCGATACGGCTTTTGTAAGTAAAACTCTTATGAAAACCCATTTAAAACACCTTGAATAGGATAGCGGGCCGGTCTCTGTTCTTTGATAACGATTTGATAACTCTCATGTCATTACAATAATGGCAACTGTGACATAAACGATTTCAAAACACGTCAAACGCAATATCGTTTTAGCGCAGGAGTTTAGAGGCCCAGGAGGGTTATTATGACATAGCTATGCAGTTTATTTAACGGTGAGCGTAAATTACAGAGCTATGCCAGTTATATAGCTCTGTCCTTTTCTCTGAGCGTAAACAGAACTGAATAGTTATGTCATAATAACCCCCCTTCTAGAGAGTGGCCCGGCTGTTCTGCGCTGTAACTCGAGCTAGTGATTAGACGCGAGACGTATTACCTGTCAGGACGCATCGCGCTGCGCCAGATGAGCATGCGCAGCTGATTAAATGTAACGAGTCTAACAAAGAACAACCTTTCAAAACGCTACTGCACAAAATAAACAAATATCAGGGGACAATCTCACACAACTTGACCTCAAAGCTCAAGGCTTGTGCTATGGGTAATAGACAACGATAATACTAGATTGTACAACAAGGGCATAAAACACTATTTTATCCAAGACTTATGGTATGGTGGATAATTAAGTCGAGGTTAAAATGGGTTTTGAAACCGAGTTATACACTCTGCTTTTCACTTCGATTACGAGGAAATAAAACGGTGATAGATAACCTAAAAAATATTTTTCTTGTTTTAGGCGGCAAAGTCTGTTCAACGAGTTCATGTGTATTTTTTTTTCATTAGTGTGTTAGGTGTGAGAATTATTTCCTCTTCACTTGACGACATTTTAATTACATTCCGTAACACAACAAGTTTTGCAAAGAAAACAACTAATTATAAGTCCAAAAGGAGATTAAATCCTCTTTCCCGCCACTGTTTTTTTTTTTTTCTGCTTTAAATTTTTAACTTAGGTCGAACGCAATACTGCCAAGTTATATAAATAATGCTTGTTTTTAATAGTTTCAATCAAATTTATTTTGTGCAGTCACCTCGTCTGTCCGGCTGTAGGGCTTAATTGTCTTAGTCTAGATGACGACAACACTTTATGCAGTAGTGCATAAAATGCGATTTTATGCAGCCTTTACCCAGCATAAAGAATGACTTTACGAGCATGATATGTGAAAACATACTTATATATGTAAACTAGAGGACGCCAGCGACTTCGTACGCGTGGAATTACTTTCCCGCTACTGTAACACCTTTGGAAATTAATTTCCAAAAATCCCTCCTCAGGACACCCCTAGGATTATTCCCTCCTTATTTCAAGTCCCTAGGTCCAGCGGTTTTGGCTGTGCGTTGATCGATCAGCCAGTCAGCTTATTTTGTATGTATGTTGCAGTAACCTGGGCGACCGAGCTCTACTCGGGTTTATGTAGATGACACTATTCAATGTCAATTTGATAACTTTCTGTTTTCGACGGAGGGCTCCTATTTCTGGGCAGTTAGCCCTTCGGGCATTTAAAGGTACCTGTACCTGACGAACCTTACCTACCTACTTTTGCGGAATATATGATGAATTTCTTACAAAGCGAATAGAGCAGTGGGACGAAGTAGTGGGATCATGGGTAGTGCCTTGAAAAGGGTACGTATTGCCTGGAGTTAAAGTATGGAATCTTTTGACAGCTCCGCAAGTTAACCTTTTGACGGCTACGGCCGCCTGCTAATTTCTGTGCCCCTGACGCCAACGACGTCATATGCCGCAACCGCGCCATAATGCTAAATGTATGAAGCGTACCGAGCGCCCGGTGTCCCCGGTACGAACATCCGATGACGTGGCTGGGTTCCTTTATTCAAAACGTGTCGATAAAATGAGACAATTTGACACATTTTGTATGTACCAAGTGCCAAATTTTAACGAGACGTTTTGAATATAGGAAGGCGGGGTAAAGGATTAAGCATCGGTTTACAATCGTGTAGAAACTCGTACAAAGTGCACATCCTCTATAGTCTTGTCAATAAATTGGCACAATCCAAATGAACCGCGGAGTTGCCTGGCCATTGGTGAACCACCGGGAAACTTGCCCCATTAGCGCGAGCATTGGGATAACGGGGAATTAACTAACTGAAGGTAACTGCTTGGCTCTACTGGCTCGTGCTTTCATACATAGATTTGATATTTTAGTGTTTTTTTATTGACTTACCAGAATAGAAGCACTGTAATTTGAAACTTGAGATGCCCCATGCCTTTTACTAATATATTTTTTTTTATGTCGGAGCGAGCAAGCTGCTTGCAAATATAATTAGACGAGAGTCAGATATTTTTAGCAACCTGAAGATAGCAGATATATTTGATGGTGACTGTACTATGGATTCTAGGCAACGATAAACTTACTTATTTAGAGAAACTAGCTGGTGCCCGGCGAGTCCCTTCGCGTAGAATCGAAATAACGCATACCTAATTTAATCGAAATCGGTTCAGTGGTTTAGCCGTGATAGCGTAACAACAAAGTTATAGTATTAGTATGGAGCCATGGATTCATACCCATTTGACGATAAGTCAACCAACTTGGTAGCAAACCTGCCTGCGTTCGATTCACATAGTACTTGTAGCCGTCTCAGGGACAAAAACTCATGCTCATCACACGAATATACTTAATTTAAAGTTATGAGATCTCCAGATTTTCCGGTATTTAAAAAAAAATACCCGGGTAAAACAAAGGGACAGTGCCTAAATTTCCACCCGTGGATAATGTTTTCCAATTTTGGAAAATGAGAGTGGGAAGGGGGGCGGGAAAATTGGGACGATAGGAGATGACAAATATGACGATGATAAGTAACAAATAAGTTAAGAGCAAAGAAAATACCAAAAACCCAAGTATTTAGTAAGTATTATCTGAGATCATCCAGCACGCCAGCTATGGTCAATCTGTCCATGTAGTTTACAAGATTGATATAAAATGTATTCCTAAAGTAATGTGTTAAATAAAGCACAGTTTCAAATGCAAGTTCATTGCCAATTCGAATTGATAGAGTCTGGCGGTATCTTTCCATCGTGCTCTATATGAACGATCATCCTCAACACGGCGATTCATGGTCCCCACAATTGACGCACCGTACCAATGATACTCAGCAGCCACCGTCCGATTTGGTAAGAAATCTCCGAAATTTTCAGAGAACTACTTAGTCGGATGTTACATGCCTAATGATTTCAAAGTAATGTCACGTTGAAATTTCAATGTTTCCATAATATTGCGCCCGCCGACGAATAATTCTTCGTCTTCTTTAATTTTACGGCGGCTTTGAGGGATGAATAATTCTCATGTTGTTGTTGATTATTTGTGATATTTTCCATGGACACTTTAATTTCTTCTATAAAGCAGTGAGCAGATATAAGTTTATTCAGTGTGAAAACTTTTTGTAGAACTGCAATAAAAATCATATGCCAAGTTCTATGGCATTATCCCAATAATACTGTGCATAGTCAAAAAGAAAAGAAAAAAAAAAAGAAAAGAAAAAAAAAAGAAGAAGAAGAAGAAAGAAGAAAGGAAGAATTCTATTAATCTTTTTGTACTGTGTATAGTCATCCATGAACATGAACCAAAGGAGCTGTGTATGGTCATCCAATATTTTAGGTTCTATTAACCTAAAATATCATGGTCGTATATTGCACACGTTTTCATATATAAACTGACCAGTTAGTGACCACAAGTTGACAACACCTTGGTGTGTATGGCTAGTTTTGGCAAGAACTGGACTCTATACTCTTTCCTTTTTTAACTTATTGTACATCCATATTGAAATTTTCGTGACAGGTATCTGACGCTTTCGTTTTAAGGCTCCTTCGAGGCGGCTTTAGTTCTTTTTCTATGTTTTTTTAGGTTTTTCCCAATTAAACACTGTTATAATCTAAAGTAGGCGTAGATATAAACAACATCTTAAACATCTTAGCCTTACTATGCAAAATGTGGTTACAGAATTATCAACAAGTTTCGAGTTTTTGATATTCTGTTGCTCTGCCTACCCCACTCTGGGAATAAAGGCATGACGTTATGTATATATATAGGCGTAGATACGAATGAAGAAAACAAACGGGACTCCAATATACATTGTAGAAAAAAAAATCCAACGAAATTCTATTTGTCATCCTGCCATCCCCACTCCCAATAATTAATCCGGATTGATCCGGATCACCGGCTCCTAATTACCGGGATAATGTGCTTAACTTGCCCGGGATTATAAAACATTATTAAAACCACCAAATGTCCCGGTAAGTTAACTTCCATTTACTGGACATCGAGTGACAATCCTATTAAAATTAATTTTGAAATTAATTTATCAGCACAGTGGAAATCTTGTTAAAATTAATTTGACACTCATTTCCTAGCATAGTGTTGTTCGGAGTGAAATTGGCAACATGGTCCAATTTTTATCACTAATTCGTCTTTTTATGACTTGGAGTTTGCAAACAAGCATGCATGCCACCTGATGGTAAGTGGGACTAAGCCCTGTAGACATTTGCGATCTCCAGACATTTACAACCTTTAGACTACAATCATAAAAAAATTGTTGCAGACTAAGAAGGAATGCTTCTATGCTAGTTGTTTTCAACGGTCTTTTTCCTACAGCGGTATACAACAATTCAAACACTGCTGCTTAGCGGTAAGTTAAAGAATTAAGATGGTGATAGTTACCACTCGAAAATAATGTAGTTCCACCCGGAACCACGACCAATTATTATTAGTTTTAAACTAATTTACATTGGGAACATAGGAGCATATTTTCTCCGTAGTTTTTTTGTTGCCTACTCGTAGGCAGACTGAGACAACACTACAATGACTTCTAACAATTAGCAACAGAACCTTAAAATAAAAAATACATTGAAATTTGCGCAAAAAATATCTTTCGTGAATTTTCTGCCAAAAAGCCGGGTTAGGGAAACCGTTCGGATAATCCAGGTTAATTTATTTATAAGTTTTACTCAACTGTCATCCTAGGGTAAATCTAAGACTGTGACGAACGTCTACTTACATTAAAAGCTTAGATCAACTAAAATTATAATCTTATAGATACGTCCCTACTTCCGAAGTTAGAGACAATATTATTTATTTTACATAATTATATAGTAGGCCCTTGATTAATATAATAAGAAATTAACCTAAAGCTGTTTATACATATGTTTATTTGTAACAAAACACGTGCTGCGTAACCTCTTTGCTATATTTTTTTGTAAACACTTGTGTTGGTAACTAATAACATTAATAACTTTATTCCAACCGAGTGTCCCACGACACTTATTTAGTTTTGTTGACGACACGTTGGCATAGTTGGAAGTGACCCTGCCTCCGAAGCCAGCGGTCCTGGGTTAAAATCCCGGTAAGGGTAGATATTTATGTGATGAGCGCGAATATTTGTTCCCGAGTCTTGGATGTTTTCTATTTATTTAAGTAGGTATGTAGTTCTCTATATAAGTATGTTTATCGTTGTCTAGTACCCATAGTACAACCCTAGAGCTTAGTTAGGGGGGGGGGGGGGGTTAGTAGGTCAATTTGTGTGAGATTGTCCCCCTAACTTATATTTATTTATTTAATCTAAAGCTAAAGCATAACTGCTAAAGCCACGAAGACACACCAACCACTATGTTTTTCTTTCTCTGTTTACTGTTTTATTATTTATGTGTCTCGTTGTGTTCAGTGAATAAATGTTTTTTTTTTTCTTTCTTTTTTTTTTTTTCTTCTTTCTAATCTTATTATATTATTAAAACTTAAGTAAAAAATAGCCAATTTATTTACTCCACTACATTCCAATAAATTCAACAGTAGCAGCTGTAAGCCTCTTTAATTCAGCCCGCGTCTAAACTTTAAATTCATCTAAGATTAAAGTTATTTCACAGTCGTATCACGGGCTCTTTGCTCTTTCATTACGTAATTTACAGATGTAATTAACTAAATCTTCGTTAGAAACGGTACGTGATCATTTTTTTTCGAGGGTGCCTTTGGAAAGCTTGTACCTATTGTTAGGAAAGAAAGATAGAGCTGTTTTGGGGAGTAAATGGAAAAAGAAAGTGTTGTTGTGTTTTAGTCCGGTTTTCTGTAGCTAATTAATTTATGTTTAGGTTTTGGATTTTAAATGGAATAGGAATGAAGTAGAATAAGTTTTGAGTGTTAAAACTTAGTCTTTTTTTACCCGCGTCTTATACAGGGTAATTTTTTTATCATATGATGGCATATGATTTTGTATCGTTAATACAATATATTACGACAATAAAACGAGTTAAAAAAATAATGTTTTTTGTTGCAAATTATTTCTCTTTTACTTTCTCGTGTGGACACAAAGTCACACTAGAAATGATGACATGGGTTGTCAAGCTGTAGGTATGCGATACACGGTATTGATATTCGAAATTTAAAAATTTCATGTACAGCTTATCAGACAACAAGCCCCTCCTACTGATATTCTAAAATTGAAATGTCATTTATTAACTTACTTAACAACACTCCCCTCTCCTCGCACCCCTGCATTAGAGGGTCCATGTATATCGGTAAGTTAGTGGAATCATTGAATCGGCAATATCTCTAATAATTGTTATTGATTAACAATAGCGAAGCAAATATTAAAAGTTGTGTACCTATTAAAAAATTACCCTTTACTTACCCCACCTGACCCTATCTTTGTTATTGAACCACGGAAATGTATACTCTTGTGTCGCTACCTCCTTCAACAACGTAAACCTATTATTGAACCAGTGACCTTCAAACTTATTAGTCTTAATCCCGCTCAGAGGGACTAACAAACGCGTAAATCAATCTGGATTATTATTGGAGCTACAAATCTATTAAAAGGGCCTAGAATGGAACATAAATCAATTAACAGGCCGTGTTGGGCTGGGACGTCCTGTTTGGAGACCGCCCGTCGGTTTAATTCAAATATTACTTGTGGAATTGAAGGAAGGGGCGGGCTATAAGGGTGGTTTTGTAGCGGACTGTTGACTTGGACTTTAATTCTACACGGTAAAACCATATTGCTTTTGACATTGTAATTGTCAAGTAAATAAGTTATCACAAAGTTGCAATACAATTAATATGATAAATGCCAAAAGTTTTACCAAGAATAATAGAGTCCCAGGTAGATATTTCACCATCAGGATTATGATAAGAGACAGGTATACAGCATACAAACATTGCAAAGTTAACAAGGTTTTAAATCACTGACGTTCGTATAAATCCCATGTATACTGAAATGTCACCTGCCATGGTCAAAATTCTTATTAAAGTGGTTTCTTAAATAAATAAATCTATTAAAATCTATTATTTAGTAAATTAAAGTATGTGGTGTTATGTACGTTTTATTTATACTAAAATCATCAGGTATTTTTCTTCTTCGAATTTTACTTCCGTGCGTTTGCCTAGGCACTCGCCCCTTCTTGAGTTGCCTTTTATGACATGGAGAAGGCAAATGTGCCTGATGATAAGTCAGATCTAATCTTAGGACTACAATCTCAGGACACATGCGTCACTAAGATGGAAATCATTTAATTGCCTTCCGCCTTGCCGTCAAGTGACCATTAACATTCAGACATCACAGAGTTAATAACGGATTATAAACACTACGTATTTCGCTTTAGTACCAAAACCGCTCTTTTCCTAGCCCCAGCGCTTCTTGGCGTGGCTATATTTACATAAAACCAATTACGTCCGCGGCTCGACCACCATGCGACTTGGTAAAATTGTGAACGAGGTCTCAATCGAGGCCACGATATAACTCAAGCTCGACCAATTTAAGCTCGACCCTCCTATGGTCTGCGGAACGCGGGAGGGGACTCCGCTCAACCAAGGATCTATACCTAAACTGGATTGAGCGGTAGAAAAAGGGTGGCCAACTTACATCAAAACCATTCCATTGAATTACTGTCGTTTAATATCAGCTGATATGAAAATAATTGATCACTTTTATTGCTTATTTTTTTTATTCAACACTTGACCCGTGTGGTTGCCGGGTTAGAAAAGTGCCACTCCATGTTTTCCCGTGGATGTTGTAATAGGCGACTAAGGGAATAAAGGCTTGCAGTACTGTTAGGCGATGGGTTACAGAATTATCAACAAGTTTAAAGTTGTTGGTATTCTGTAGCTCTGCTTACCCCACTCTGGGAATGAAGGCGTGACGTTATATGTGTATGTATGTAGTATGTTTACCGCCGAACCCATTAAGTGCTTACTAAAAACATAAAATCAACAAATAACAAACTAATTTTGTATTTAAATTCAATTGGTGCCGTCTTAGATGATTTTAGTAGGTAATAAACACTTTAATCGCCTGTATCTCAAGAACCAATGACGTCTACTTAGTCGGGATAGTTTTCCTTTTAAATTCTAACTAAGTACTAGGTACTATGACTTATATGTATATTCATGCCAAATTACAGCTTTCTAGTAGTAAGAGTCTCTGCGCTAAGCTGCGGATGGACGGACGGATATGACGAAACTATAAGGGTTCCTAGTTTGACTACGGAACACTAAAAACGCCCATAATTATATTTTCAGACAGAAGTCCCCAAGCTTTAAGTGGGTATATGACTTTTTGAAGTAAAACTTCTTTACGCTTGACTTGGGGAGAAAGCTGGTGAATGCGTGACGAGAGCGTTACGAAATCTGTGATCGGGCGAGGCGAATGGAAGGTGAGAGAGACATATAAGTTAGTGAATATAGAAAGAGAGAGAGAGTTACGTTTCGTACATTACTGTAGGGGCAAGAGAGAAGTGCGCGTGCACATTTTCTCTCTCTCTTCCTCTCACAACCAGTGCATGAAATTTATATATAGGTACCTGTCCCAGTCAGTAGTTCGTTTGCGAGTTTGCTGGCTTTTCGCCAATGGTGATTTCTTGATTATTACCTAGTTTCATTTAGTTCTTTAACAATTCACATACTTTTTCAGATTCAAAGTTTTACTTCAGTCGTTTTTTTTATCGTAAGGAGAATGCACACGAGCACTCAGGCCACCTGATGGTAAGTGGAATCTGAGACCCGTAGACATTTGAACTCTCAAGACTATAATCCTAAGACCTCCAATGCGTTGCCAACCCTGAGAACTAAGATGGAATGCCTCTATGCTAGTAATTTCCCGGTTATCTTATCCCCACACCGTAACACAACAATGCGAACACTGTTGCTTGGCGGGTGGTTAATGGATAAGATGGTGATAGCGATCCGGACGGACCCTGCACAGGGTCCTACCACCACTAACCCCCTCTAATGCTCACCCGTTTTTTTTTTTGTTTTAAATAATTTATTGTGATTCCTTTACCGCAACACTCAACGCTTTGGCCGTTTATTTATAGCTGCTTAGTTTTAAGCTAGCTGCCGTATATTTACCAAGGCCGCAGAAGGCGGTAGGTAATCACTAATCAAGCACACGTTTAGATCAACAGAGCGAGCACGACGTGACCGGCCTGCCGATGCTGCCGGTGGCACCGCCGGGTAAACTGAAGTTCATCGTCGTTAAACTGAAGAAAAATAACATTACAAAAAGAAAAATACCTGTGGCACGATTTTACAAAGATTTTGTCCAATGGATAAATAGTTTACTGTTAATTATGACACCAATATGGTGTGTACCGGACACGCTTCCCTGGTTTATTCAAATTACCAATACCAATTCAATTTAGGGCAGATAATTGTGTGATAAGCGTAAATAGTCTTGGATGTTTCAATTTATTTAAGTTTTAGTGGTGGTTGGACCTTGTGCAGGGTCCAACCGGATCGCTACCACCATCTTATCCATTAACTACCCGCCAAGCAACAGTGTTCGCATTGTTGTTTTCCGGTGGCAGCATAGAGGCATTCCATCTTAGTCCTCAGGGTTGGCAACGCATTTGAGGTCTTAGGATTATAGTCTTGAGAGTTCAAATGTCTACGGGTCTCAGATTCCACTTACCATCAGGTGGCCTCAGTGATCGTGTGCCTTCTCCTTAAAATAAAAAAAGTATTTATTTCTGTATATAAGTATGTTTATCGTTGTCTAGTACCAATACCTAGTACAAGCCTAGAGCTTAGTTTGGGACTAGGTCAATTTGTGTGACATTGTCCCCTGTTATTTATTTATTTAATTAGGACTAGCAATTTTGTATTGAACTTAGACAAAAGTTTCGTCTTGAGCTGATTTGTTAAATCAATTCTCTTAAATTGTTTTTTCTTAGTAGCAAAATGTCTATTCTGGGTTTCTGGGTTATTGCCCGAATTAAGTTTTCACAGCCATGTTTCTGCCCTGGCGCCTTTCTTTTGCTGTCGCGTTTTTCCCACTACAGAAATCAATTTAATAGTGTCGGGGTGCCTTGGCCCTTCAACTATGCTACAAAAATAGTATACTTTTTGATCTAATTCCTTGTGGAAAAAACTCGGGGATAAATGCGAAAAGAAAATTGACATTCAAGATAAAGACAAAATTATTATAGGGCAAAATAATCCAACGAATCAGTAGTGTTAAGTAAATAGTGTAAGTTCTTGAATTTCTACAAGCACACAACAAGAAAAATGTTTTTTTATTCTCTTGCTGACCTCTCGAAATGCAAAGTCAAAATCAGACACGTTAATTTGCCCGTGGCTTCCCATATTTTTTTGGTCATAATGTCATTGTTGACATAATTAGTGATAGGCATAATTTTTTAAATCGCTGAAACCGTTAACATTTCAAAATTTCTTAAATATCTTACGTATAATCCTGAATACCTAACAGCTGCTTAAAAATACGTCATGACTTGCGAAAATTATGTCTATATACATTATGACTAAAAATAATTTTAGCATTCAATATTGACCCTTAATTTACATGTATAATATAATAAACAAAGTAAATCTACTGAAACAAACAAAACAATGATCTAACTCATCCCATTACTTCTCAATTAAGCAAAGATGCTCCACAGAGACAGTAATCCCCCTAATGAGATATAATCAATGGAGGGGCCCTCCAATTTTCGCCTAGCACAAGTAAGATCGCACAGGACTTAATCAAAGCCTAACTTGAAGTTAAACACCAATTAAAGTGGAGTTAACGTTGTGAGTAACTTGCTAGAGATTAAAGAAAAACCGTCGGTCTAATGAAACGGACATCTTTCGTTCGTTAGGGAACAATCTTACCCTATGATTAGGCTGTCGTGGGTCGAGAATGCAATCGGGGGGCGGTCGTAACGCTGCCATTTATTTGGCAGCGGCGTCTATTTCAAGCCCCATTTTCACAAGTGACAGTGATAGGTGACAGACGTCAGTTTTGCGTACAGAATTTGGGCTCACACGTGGTCAGTCATGGAGAGATTACATTAACTACTTGCCTAAGCTTATTAAAATGTGAATTAATAATAACGCCGCGGTATTTTGCAGTGATTTCTCCAATGTCAAGTGAGTAGAAAAAAACAGTAAACTGAATAAATAAAAAAGTAAAAGCTGGACATCTTTTAAACGGCCATCTTCCCTCCTCGAAGGTTACCGGATATTCTCCTAATAAAAGTTGTATTTGGGATGTAAATTTTAAATTATTTCTGTCACGGTCACTTTGTGATAAGTTGTAAATGTAGTAAAAAATCTTTAATCTTTAAATAGACCGCAAGGGCATTTTAACTAGTCAAATTCTGCGAATCTGAATTGGTGGTGATACCAGCCCCCTATTTCACCATCTTGACAATGACACGCGACAGGTGACATTTTAGTATACATATATGGCGCATTTGATATGAAACCCAGTGATCTGTGCGTATTAACTTCGCAATTGTTGAGTTTCTTGTGGCGCTTCTTCTCAGCAGTGGTCTCCTCTTAGGAAGCGCTGGTAGAGTTTTGACGTGTAAGGGCGTTTTCAAACAAAAGTGTACATCGTTAAGGACAAAGTTAAGAAAATTTAACTTTTTCGATTTCGTCACGAAAATTAACCATACATTTACATACGTTAACATTCGTGACAAAATGGAAAAAGTTAAATTTTCTTAATTTTGTCTTTAACGATGTACACTTTTTTTGGAAAACGCCCGTAATAGAGCCCGTGCGGCCTACTTACTGAATAAACAACTTTAATCTTTTATCGATGTATACTGAATTGTCACCTGTCACGTGTCATTGTCAAGATGGTGAAATAGGAGGCAGGTTACTAACCCTCGGGTTTACTTTCATTCGAATTTTAAGTTACATTATCTATGCCTGTCGAGTATACTCGACCAAAGTTTTATTGATGGCTTTCACTCCCGTTAAGGTGTATTTCGCCAATGTAGAGTTATTTAAAGGCGGGGTGCCACTTATTACAGAAACAAGTCCATGGATATCTCACGTGTGGACAATAGAGAACATGCACGAAAAACGGAATTGATTTTTATTGATACGATTTAGGAGAAAATGTACAAAAAGCATATAAAACGCAAAACCCTAAGTATGAGTCGTTTATTAAGATTTTGTATAGAATTAAAACATGTTAAAATTTTAAAACTCCTTTTAATGTATAGATTGTTTTTTTCGGCATCCTCGCTTTATTTTAGTTTAACAATAATGGCTTAAACATAGTAATTTACGAATTAAATGCAATTTTTTAATGCAAACGTCATTCCTTTCGTTGATTTTGTATAGTGTTCTTGCAGGTGTTTGAACTTTGACTTTTTAAAGCTTCAACCTTATGAAAAAATTACACGACAATTATTTTGCGAATTCAGTTATTCCTCTCTTTATAGCACTTTCCAGAGAGCGTAAGAAACAAATGCATGTTCCCTATTAAAATAAAATTAAAAAAGATTTAAAAAAAAGAAAAAAAGTAAAAGAGTATTTTCACTTGTGGACTAGGTAAACAGAAGCACAAGGGGTTAGCTCCACGCGCTTGTCAAGTCCCCATGGATCATTCTAAATATACCAAGTGTTTTTTACCATACTGCCAATAAAAGACCTTCAAATTAGTGAACAAATGAGCCAGTATCTAGCGAGGAGCCAACTCCGTAGAAACCTTCGGCAAGAATGTTCTATCGTGTATTTTAATTGAAATTAATCCAAAGTTGCTCCTTCGGGGCGTGTTCCCATTGCACTGTTCCGATAATGCATGCCGTGAAACCGATTTTTTTTTAACTTCTGAACCAAAATATGGATGATAATTTATAAGATGTGTACATCTGTGTATCTGTTTGTTTTTTTACGGCAAGAAGAAGGCAAAGAAAACTCAAGCCACCTAATGTCAGCGGAATCTGAGACCCATAGACATTTTAGTTCTAAAGATTACAATCCTAAGACCTCAAATGCGATGCCAACCCTAAGGACTAAGATGGAATGCCTCTATGCCAATTTCACCGGTTGTCTGAGGCATCATAGCTCCTAAATGGATGGACAGATTCAAATGCGTTCGACCAACAATCATAATTTAACCTCTATGGTCAATGTATTAAGGTACCAACAACAGAGGAGATACGGCGAAAATGACCAAAGTTAATGACAGGCAGTATATGCGCAGTGACAGGTCAAGTTAGGCTCTCTCTCTCATCCCTAAACCAACGGTACAAAAGTCTGCGTTTTCTCGTGAATTATGCGAAGGTGCACGAGGAATGAACGACCAATAGGGTAGCTCAACTAACCTAGGCTAGAAAATAAAAAGTCAGTCAAGTGCGAGTCGGACTCGCGCGCCGAGGGCTCCGTACGTAATTTGTAAGCAGCTGTAGGTAGAGAGGATAATAGAGAGACCTCTCTCCAGGCGGGTGTTATGCCTGGGGACCGAAGTCCATTTGGATGAAGTTGGAAGTGGTATATAAGTCAACCGACTGAAGAAACTTGTTAGCGTGATGTAGCGAACTGTCAGATTTAGTTGCGCTGTCTGACGCTGGCGGCGGTGGCGAATTGGTTGTTACAAGTTGTCACTAGATGTCGCTAGGTCGCCACATAGGTATGTTAAATTGTGGATTAAGGGACAAACTTTGACTTTGTCGTTGAAAACGTTGTCTCCATACATTGATATAGGTCACAATTAGTTTACCAACAGCAAATAGGTTTGAAACCGCAAATAAAAAATACTGGGCAATAGCATGTCAGACCATGCTCAGTGTAGGGTTCCGAAGCCGTTAAGTACTACAAACATAGAAAACAACAAGTAATAACTAATTTTCTATTTAAAGCCATATCTCCTAAACGGATTCTTTAATAAAAAAAATATATATGTCCGTAGACAAACTAGGAACCCTTATAGTTTCGCTAAATCCGTCCGTCCGTCCACCGCCTAGCTCAGAGACTCTTATTACTAGAAAGCTGTAAAATGGCATGAATATACATATTAGTCACGCCTACAAAGTGGTAAAAATAAAATCTTGAAATATATTTTTTTTAGTGTACCTCCCTTACACTAGTGTTTAAACCTACTTAAATCATGTAAGATGGCACCAAATGACTTTAAATAGTAAATTAGTTATTACTTGTTGATTTTTACGTTTGTACTTAACGGTTTCGGAACCCTATACTGAGCATGGTCCGACATGCTCTTGCCCGGTTTTTTCCGTTTGAAGTGTGGAATCCTAAAAACATCCTACTGGTGGAATTTTCCTCGCACACCACTTCGCTGGCTTGCTCTGTTGGAAATGCAGCCTAATGGAGAGTCACACCGCTCCACTTAATAGAACGCATTAGCGATAGTTACTTGACCTACCTTTCTGTATGAGTTGGAGGGGTCATTAACTTCTTAGAGCAAACGAACAAGTCATTAGTTTGTTTCTAGCTTTTACCCGCTACTTCGATCGCTTATGACTCCATAATCACTATATCTCAGAAAAACGAAAGAGTATTAAGCTGGGTACGAATCTGAGCGGCTCAGCCTGAGGCATTCTCGCCCTGCTCGGCAAGCTGCTCGCGACCCAAATTGTTGCACATAAACATGCGCGGGTGAGGCAGCGTGCTTGACGCGAGCCGTCATATCAAAATGGCGTCTGACACGATGACAGCCGCGGCTGCGTTTATCCTAATTCACCGAATTATTAACAAAAAGAAGAAGAAATCGCCTCGGTGATGGAACGGCTCAACAACTTTATCAAATTTGTACGCGCCTCGCCCACACTTAGAACTTGTCGTTCTGGCGAATTCCGCGAGGCACGCACACCGAGGCGCCTTTGAGCACGGTCAAAAGACCGACTCTCGACGGCTCGCCGCACGCCGCTCGCCTGCTTCTCGCGCACAGCGCGTGTGCGCGTACGAATTTGAGCAAAATAGGTGAGCCGTGCGTGCCTCAACCCGAGGCTGCTCTAATTCGTACCCACCTTTACGTAGGCCCGGGGCTCAAGCTTCTCAATTTCATCACATCTGTCTTAAAAATGACATACTTACAATGTATTACAATGTTACTAAAATAGGTATTGGGTACTGAGGTTATTACTGCACTTTCATCAAACACTATCGAAGTAGAAGATAGTATTGTTATCATAAAGATAAAAAAACATAATTTCTCAAAA
Organism: Acleris holmiana; assembly: GCA_949316455.1. Classification (NCBI taxonomy): domain Eukaryota; kingdom Metazoa; phylum Arthropoda; class Insecta; order Lepidoptera; family Tortricidae; genus Acleris; species Acleris holmiana. Next base: position 18,729,865 of record OX438767.1, read on the forward strand.
GGACCAACTACAAATAAGCAGAAAAATAAATGTATTTAAAGCTTTTAAAGTAAGAAAGCAATTGAATAGATTTATTTTTCAGCTTTACTGTACTTTGTCTTTGTGAGAATCTGTCCTTATGAGAATCTGTCCTAATAAGAATCTGTATTTATGATCAGTCAGTCTTTTTGAATCTGTCCTTATAAGAACAATATTATCTTCAGGGTATTTATCATTGACTAATATGTATATTGGTATTTATTGTACTATTTACCGTCTAATTTCAAATCAATAAGTGTCGACGGAGTTCCGTCACCGCAAAGCTCCTAATTCCGAGTGGTTACATCCTTTCTTATAAATAATCCATTCATCTCAATGTAGGTACTAATTTGTAAGTAAGTGCAACTTTCTTATTAAGGGATTTAAGAATGGTTTGAGGAAGTGTACCTACCATTTCTGTCCTTTTGAGAATCTATCCTTATGAGAATCTGTCCTAACGAGAATCTGCCCTTATGAGAAAGAAGCATCGTAACTGATACTTAATTGTACACAACCACAGTGATTTTATTACAGTCAAAACATCTAATTCCTAGACCACCATAATAGGGTGATGGTACCAGCGTTGGACACTTTAAGCTGAAAGGTACCAATAATGGACACCTAACTCTTAATTCAAAGATCATACCGTCATAAATTGACTGTTACAAAAAAAAGACAACCATCGCCTTGGGTTAAGCGACTAATGTCTATATTGAAAAATGACGATTTTCCGAACATAAAAAAGTCGAAGTATAAAAATGTCGAGTAATAATAACGACAAAGTAAAAAAAATACTAAGTATAATAATGTCGTAACACCGCCTTCGTAAAGTAATTTACTTATCGTATTTCTTCCCTGTAACTTAAAGTATATACAGGGTCAAGCTATCCACTAAATCTCATCAGCCGTTAGAAACAAAGTCGAAACTTAAAAAAACAAAGAAGTTGGGCAACTCGCGAGTTACCGTTAACCGCCCCGTGGGGAACAAGGGGTACTATTACGTAACGATCGCCCTATGTCCACGTCAATAAGAAGAAGAGGTCGAAACAAAGGCAGCTTTTATTAAATTTCGTAGAGGTTATGGGCCCAATTTTTACTAAAAACAACTACAACTAACAGGGATAGGTTCGCGTTTGTAGCTACTTGATATATTTTAAAGACTCCATCACCATGGCCTTATTAAAAAAAAACCATAGGGTAAACTTTGTCAAAAATCTTTTTGACGAATTGGTTCATTTCACAAACTGTACCATTTTCAGGATTTTTATAAAACTAACCCAAGCTAACCTATAGTTTGTTAATATTATAATAATAATATTTGATGTGTATGCTCTATAATAAACATTTTTAGTTGTAATTTCATGGGTTTGCTCTGGCAATTATATTGATGTATGTTTGACAGGGCAACACTGTTCTTCCTTTTCCTCTTTCGATTTAACCTCTGAACTGGACGGCACGTTATCCGATACCTAATTATTATATTAATAATATCACACAGTTTCAACAGTCTCGAGTAATGTTTATGTCGCGGCTCTTAACATGTATTAAATGTAATACAACATAGTTGAAGTGTCAATACACGAGATCCTGATATAAATTGTTTTCATTCTGTAACCCGCTGCCCACGCCACCAATCTCCACTGCGATCCACGGTCCTGCCTCTGAACAGGTTTTGGTCCCAGCGCTGAAGCTTACAAGGTGTGTCATATTACTTTAAATATATTGGTGTGCTAGTTGGGCGCGGGTTCAAAGGAACTTTGTTAAGTCGCATCGTTTAGCAATGTCTAACAACGGTGACGGCCATGACAGCGTGATTCGTAATTCCAGTAATGAAGCGCCTTCCGTGATTTCAATCGGCGGCGGCAGCGGAGGCATGATAGAAAGACTAGATGGTGTGAGCAATTTTAATTCCTGGAAATTCGCCATGAAAATGGCCCTAAAATTAGAGGGTCTTTGGGCGTGTGTCGAAGGGTCTGATACTGACCCTGTCAGGGACCAACGCGCACTTGCACGTGTATGCCTTTGTCTCAAATCCCACTGCTATCAATATGTGAATAACGCTACGACGGCAAAAACCGCGTGGGATAACCTCATTAAAGTCTTTGAAGACAAAAGTTTGTACCGGCGAGTCGTTTTGCTGCGTCAACTGCATAAGGCGGAATATTCACACTACAGCAGCATGACTGAATATATTCAAGCATTGATGACGACAGTACAACAACTGGCGGATATTGGCCGCAACATCGAAGACAGTGAAGTGGCAGAGTTGCTGCTCAGCGGGCTACCTGCGGAATACGATGTTCTGGTCTCTAACCTTGAAACAGCAAACATCACAGGCAGCCTATCTAGTGAGATGGTCCGCACTAGACTTCTTCAGGAAGAATTTCGTAAACATTCTAGTGAAAGTGGAAGTGCATACTTGTCCAAGCAACAGCGTTACAAGCCAGTTTTTACATGCAATTATTGCAAGAAGCCTGGCCATACTAAATCAAAGTGTTTTAAATTAAAGCGAGACAAGAAACAAAAATTGGACACAAATGAACAGACTTTTCTAGTAACTGCCTTAATGGCACTTAGTGCTAAAGCGTGGATTATTGATTCAGGTTGTACTTCTCATATGACAAATTGTAGAGATATATTATGTAATTTTAAAAGTAATAATTCTCTTATCTCCATTGCCAATGATGATAGGCTGGTTAGTGAGGGTGTTGGTGATGTAAATATTACCCTCAACAATAAAACTACATTGCTTAGTAATGTGATGTTTGTGCCCAAGCTCTCCACCAATTTAATTTCAGTGTCTAAATTGACTGAAAAGGGTCTTTCTGTCAGATTTACGAAAGAGGTTTGTTTTATAAATGATGACAATAAATGTATTGGTACAACGACCAATAGAAATGGGGTATATATTTTAAATGGTATAGGGTCTTTTCAGTGTGCTTCACAGATAGTGCACTCTTCCGTGGTCCTGCCAGACGTGGAGGAGGTACATTGTACTGCTGCTGCATTAAGTGTGTCAACTGATGTGTGGCACAAACGACTTGGACACTTGAGTCTTAGAGGGATGCAGGCTCTGAAGGACGGTATGGTTTCTGGTGTTATGTTTCAGGATGTTCAGGGAACTACACTTCAGGAATGTGTGGCTTGTCTCGAGGGGAAGATGAAGGCCAAATCCTACCCGAAGGGAGAAGTCAAGCGAGCCAGCCAGCCTCTGGAGATCATCCACTCTGACGTTTTTGGTCCAGTACCTGTATGCAGCTGGGGAGGTGCACGTTATCTAGTGACCTTTACTGATGACTTTACCAGAAAGACATTTGGATATCTAATACGATGTAAGTCTGATGTTATGTCTTGTTTTATAGAATTAAGAGCCCTAGTAGAAAAACAAATTGGTTTACCAATCAAGTGTCTGCGTTCAGACTGCGGCGGTGAATACTGCAATGCACGATTTGCTGCTTATTTGAAGAAGGAAGGGACACTTCACCAGACAACAGTGCCATATTGTCCTGCACAAAATGGGGTAAGTGAACGTCTTAACAGGACTTTGATGGAGAAGGCACGGTGCATGCTTCAGGAGAGTGGTCTCTGTAAGCAGTACTGGGGAGAGGCGATTATGACAGCTATCTATCTGAAGAACAGAAGCCCCACTACAGCTTTATCAGGATCCATCCCAGAGGAGGTTTGGACTGGATCCAAAATAGATCTTGGTCATCTCCGTATATTTGGGTGCATTGCCTATTCTCTAATTCCCCAGCAGAGACGTAAGAAATTGGATGTAAAAAGTAAATTGTACATTTTTGTTGGATATAGCGAAACCTCTAAGGGCTATAGACTGGTTGAACCTTCCAATCCTAAAAGAATAATTATTTCAAGAAATGTGTCTTTTATTGAGCACAAGTTTTATCATGCAATGACTATGGATAATAATAGCAATAATAATAATTACATTGATAATTTTATGCAATTGAATAATCATACTCCAAATAATATATCTGACCATAATATGAAATTAAATAATAATTTTCAGCAGAATAATATATCTGACTGTGTTATGCCATCAAATAATAATATTCAGCAGAATAATTTATCTGACTGTGATAATGTAAATGGCAGTTTAAATTATGAATTAGATAATAATATTGAAGTGAGTCAATCTAATGTCAATTCCCCAATGATTTCAGAACCTGCAGTTGAGGACCCCTGCAGTGATGGAGGCTCTGACTTTCAGTCTCCTATTGAAGAGAGCAGCAGCTCGCCAAGTTCGTCAGACGACGAGACGCCGGTCGCAGGGGAAGCAGCGTCGTGGCCAGAGGTGCCCGCCTCTGTACTAGGACGGCCCGTGCGTAGCACACGTATGGTGCCACCTAAAAGGTATGGCGATTACGACTTGTCTATGTTCGTGCAGGAAGAAATGACATTTGCCGAACCTCAGTCATATGAGGAGGCTATTTCTTGTTCAAAAGGTCAAGCATGGCACGCTGCCATGCAATGTGAGTACGAGTCTCTCATAGCTAATAATGTATGGCGAATTGTAGATCGACCGCCACCTGGCACCAATGTAGTCAAATGTAAATGGGTCTTTAGGACTAAACATGATACGACAGGAAAATTTGATAAACATAAAGCTAGATTGGTGGCACGGGGCTTTACTCAAGTTCAAGGGGTAGACTACAATGATACATTCTCGCCTGTAGTTCGTCACTCTAGTATGAGAATATTATTTTCTCTGGCTAATAAGTTAGATTTAGATATGGGCCACATAGATGTCACTACAGCGTTCTTACATGGTGACCTGGAGGAAACTATTTACATGGAGCAGCCTCCAGGCTTTGGCAATGGTGATAAAACTAAAGTATGTTTGCTCATGAAAGGAATTTATGGCCTTAAACAGGCCAGTCGTATATGGAATAGCAAAGTTGACACTTTGCTCACTAGTAATGGTTACACACAGTCTAAGTGTGAACCCTGTGTTTACATTAAGAGGGTATGTAATGATCTCGTAGTAATTGCATTATATGTAGATGACTTCTATCTGTTTTCTACTAAAGGTAGTCAAAATAAAATTGAATTAGTGAATTTATTAAAAAATACCTTTAATGTCAAAGATCTGGGAACTTTGAAAGATTGTTTAGGTATAAGTGTAACCAGGGATAGGTCTAAAGGAATTCTAGTACTTAACCAATCAAATTATGTCAAAAGAATATTGGAGAAATTTGGAATGCAGCATTGTAGATCTGTGGCTACACCAATGTCATTGAATTGTAAATTAGTAAAATCTGAAAAACATTTGGATGATAGTGTGTATAATTACAGACAGTTGTTGGGCTGTTTAATGTACTTGTGTGTTTGTACCCGACCAGATATATCGTTCGCTTGTAGTCAGCTTTGTCAGTTTAACAATGGCTTTGATGAATCACATTGGCTCGCTGCCAAACGTATTTTGCGATACTTAGCAGGAACAATTAATTATGGTTTGTTTTACACAAAAAATAATAATTTTGAATTATCTGCTTTTGCTGATGCAGATTGGGCTAATGACGTAAATGATAGAATGATCGCCGATATATTTACCAAGCCATTATGCTGCAGCAAGCATTCAAATTTCAGAAATGACTGTAACGTTAAGGAAATTTAGCGTGTGTTTTGTTAGTATTCATATTGTAATTATGTAATATTATGTTATGTACTAATGTTTATAGCACATGCTACCTAAACCTAATGTTAGCTGTTATTAAAGAGCATAAGGGGAAGTGTTAATATTATAATAATAATATTTGATGTGTATGCTCTATAATAAACATTTTTAGTTGTAATTTCATGGGTTTGCTCTGGCAATTATATTGATGTATGTTTGACAGGGCAACACTGTTCTTCCTTTTCCTCTTTCGATTTAACCTCTGAACTGGACGGCACGTTATCCGATACCTAATTATTATATTAATAATATCACACAGTTTCAACAGTCTCGAGTAATGTTTATGTCGCGGCTCTTAACATGTATTAAATGTAATACAACATAGTTGAAGTGTCAATACACGAGATCCTGATATAAATTGTTTTCATTCTGTAACCCGCTGCCCACGCCACCAATCTCCACTGCGATCCACGGTCCTGCCTCTGAACAATTAGGCGTTATACCTAAATTATATATACAAAACTATGCTATCTCCAAAGTTGCGAAAAAAGAAGTTGTCACGGTTTTGTCGCAATGCGATATATTCAAAGTATTTTTCCTTTCAATCAATGCATTTTTACATTCTTTCGATCCAGTTAATAAACTAAAACACTTATTCCAGTCTGAAGTGGATATTTCCAAAATGGCCGGTTTATAACCACTTTTGTTAACTTAACGTCGTTTTCAAGGACCCAAACTGGTACACTGGATACAGGCGATTAAAGTGTTTATAATCATGTGTCTAAAATCATCTAAGACGGTACCAAATGACTTTAAATAGAAAAATAGTTTTTACGTGTTGATTGTGTACTTAACAGCTTCGAAACCCTACACTGAGTTTAAGTATGACAAGTCTACAACCAAAATAGAGGTCACGCGTGAAAATTTTCGCGCCATTATTTATCACTACTTTTGTTGAGGGTTTTCACAAGACGAATGTCTCGGCGAGCTTGTTTCTATTTATAATGTGGAAGCACCAAGCCAAATGACAATATATCGCTGGTTTTTGGAGTTTTGACGAGGTCGTGCTTCTCAGCAACGCACCTTCTACCGGTCGACCAAACATCGGTAACGGCAGAGTTTTTTTTTAAATTTAATATTGTTGACATGTGACATACGAGCATATTCGGAAACCTATAGGAATTGGAATGACTGCAAAACAGACTATTTTGCATAATGAGTTGGGTGTCAGAAAAGTAATTTCCCGCTGAGTACCCCATAATTTGTTATTAAGAGCAAAAGGCGAGTCGTGTCGAGTGGTATCGGTCTACTCAGATATGCTTCAATGGAGGGAAGACAAATGCCGTTTATAACATCTTCTCAGATGACGAATCATGGATTCATTCATAAGAATCTGAAAGAAAACATCAGTCAGGCGTTTCGGTCTTCGAAGATGAGGTCAAACCAACGAAAGTGGTTCGCTCCCGCAGCGTGTCAAAGAAAATGGTCGCTACGTTTGTCTCGAAAAAGGGGCATGCTGCTACAATTCCTTTACAGGAACGCAGAACGTTTACCGCTGAGTGGTATATCACGCTTTGTTTGCCAGAAATGATAGCCGAACTCCGAAAAAATAACCCAAAACGTCGCATCATCTTACATTACGATAATACGAGCTCCCATACGGCTCGGAAGATAATGAGTTTTTGAAGCAGGAAAACGTTGAGCTGATGAGCCATCCTCCGTACAGTCCTGACCTGAGCCCAAACGATTTCTTGACATTCCCTAGAATGAACGATTTATTACGCGGTCAACGGTTTGAAGACCGCGAAGCAGCTGTGGAAGCCTACCTACAAATCAGCCATTTTGTCAACATCAACTTCAGCCTGGAACAATTGTTTTAATGATTGGTTTGCACGAATGGAAAAGTGCATTAAAGGGATCGGAGAATACTCCGAAAAACAATAAACTACAATGTAGCTATACCGTGCATGTGGTTTTTCTTATTCCCGATCATTTCATTGTGCCTCGCGTATGCGCTTTCATTTATGATTTTTAGTATTTGTAGTTTTGGCTGTAAGGGTGAGGGACACTTGGCTCTAACAAAAATTAGCACTTTAAAGTTTAATATTTCATAAACAGATCCCTGAATCGAAAAATTGATTTGCTGAATCGAAAAAAATACATCCTTACGTTACGTGTAGGGGAGGTACACCAAAAGGTTTTTTTTTAAGGTTTTATTTTATCACTTTTTGGCGTGAGTAATATGTATATGTATATTCATGCCAAATTACAGCTTTCTAGTACTAAGAGTCTCTGCGCTAGGCTGCAGATGGACGGACGGACATAGCGAAACTATAAGGGTTCCTATATTTGTTTTAATTTTGTAAACGTCATTACGATTGTAAGTGGCCGTTAGTCACGTAACAAAAGTTTCTACGCTAACTCATAGTCCCAAGTAACTAACTCAAATCCTAATCCCTTCGGTGTGCCCGGCGTCATAAACGATGGTAAATATTGTCATCCGGAACTTCTTTAAACATGGACAGACAAGACCAAATTACTTACTTAATACCGCGATTGTTGAAGGAATTATTGCTTTCTCGGTACAAAAAAAACCTAAAAAGGATTTCACAGACTAGGGTGTAAGCGAATCCAAGAGCTCATATAAGATAAGTTAAGATACCTAGAATGGCGGCTCCATAGCCGATGTAGTTGGTGCCCATGCGGTAGGAGCAGGTGGGCACGTACACCTCGAACAGCTCGTCGGAGTCGAAGGTGACCTCTAGCACCTCGTTGTCGTAGAAGGGCACGGGCCGCACGTACCGCTTCTCCATCCCTCTGGTCTGCTTCGAGTACTTGGACTCGTGGTCGTGCGCGCAAAAGTATATGTGAGGGTTTATGCTTTTCTGGACCTGGAACCCGCAGATGCAACTAATGCGGTTAACCGAGCTGCCGTGTTGTACCCTAACCCGGAGCAAACCGGAGCCCGGAGCGTCTGTCTGCTGTCCTCCGCCCGTGGGTGGGTAGTGAGTTCGTAAGTGGAACACCTAAGTCACAGACGCGCTGTTATCCCAAGACATTATTTACTGCGAATTCAATAAATTCAGTCAATTTAACGTAACTAGAGGACGCCCGCGACTTTATACATTCGTTTTCTATTATTCCCTTTACTCTTCGTGCCGGGGGCTGGTTTTCGATACGTTCTTTATAAAGGAATATGCCTTCTATTCTCAGTCTCTAGGTCCTACGGTATTGACGTTGCGTTGTCTTTCAGTTAGTAAGCCAGTTAGTCACAGAGGAGTTTTATACGTTTGATCACGTTTTTGAAAACGGCTATGCTCGTTCGAACCACCTGTTCGATTACAAGAGGGAAAAGTCGATCTAGCGCAGTATTTTCATCGAAAACTAGTATTTGTCCCGGGCACGCGTGGCGTGGCCTACGTCTGCGACGAACCTGGCGAGCGAAGGCCTGCCGCGGGAGCAGCGGGTAGTGCGACACGACCGCGCGGAGCCCGCCGCGCTCCGCCGGCAGCTCCGGCAGCGCGTGCGTGATGCCGTTCACCTGGACTCACAGTTCAACACCAAATAAAACACGTCTGGCGACATTATCTTCTCTTGTAAAATGTGTATGACAAAATAACAACATCCTATTTAAGAAATTAATTAAATCGGAATAAGTATCTAACGTTCCATTAAATACAATATACTGTTCAATTCATTACCCTTCCTTTAGCTTCGCGGGGTCGCGTAAAAGAAGTACAATACGGTGTAGTACAAGGATTTGTAGATTGGCCCTTATTCCATTGGATTAAGGTAAAAAAGTGTATAGTTACATACATATCTTTTCACCCAACTGTAGGAATTTCAAAGACCCCGTATTAGTAGAAGGATACCTTGTAGAAGGAGATGTTCCGGAAGCGCACCACGCCGGGCTGGTCGAACACGCTCTCGAACATGCGCAGCTTCTCCCAGTCGATGCGCTCGTTCTCGCCGCCGATGTCGTTGTCGCCCGGCACCCACACTTGCTGGAACACAATTGTTTCATTCATAACGTTCATATTACTCCATATCCATAGGCCTCTTTTGAAATTTTCATAAGGTGCAATTTTTTTTACGCCTAGTGTATATCGTGTTTACAATTATTTTTTTTATTTTTTGTTTATAAAAATACATTTGTAGTCATTTTGAATGATGGGGCGCATACCGTTGTGACACTTTGTGGTGAACACCATTACCATCTATTACAAATGATGATACGTAATAAAAAGTCTCACCACAACCAACCAGTACTGCGAAGCGATTTTAATAAAAATGTAAAGAAAAATTGTATTTGTACAATAGATTGCATGAGGTTCAAATAGAGCTGTATTCATGTCATCTATGGATATAACTAGATTTTGTCAGTGGCTATATCCACTTAGCCCGCCTGAAACTGGCAAACTGTGTGAAACAGTCTATTTTTAACATTGCGATATGTACTGCCGCATTTTAACCAAAATAGAGATATTTGATTTGATTTAGTAGTGAATAAATTTATCGCAATTGCCTCCGCAACTCGTGATTCTCGTATGTCGTCTTCAGGGTTAAACTATCTATTATTTATTACTACACACCTGCAGCTCCTTGAGCTGGCGCGTGTATATAACTTACTTATCGAGTCTATGAACCAAATATTACGACGGTTGCTTGTCACGTTGAGCAATCAAGACAGGAAAAGAAATACAAACAAACGCAAGCAACCCATACTTTTGCGCTTTAATGGGGCAATTCCATGGCAGAGATTAACGTAAGTTACCAATTTCTAGCATTCAGCTTGTTTTTTTGGTTATGTGATTCCATTTTTTACATGATTTCTATATACGTGTTTAAATTTATATCTAGAAGAATATTAGCAACAAAAGTAAAAAAAACACGCATTTAAATGGTACCATTTGTTACACTATTGTGGAATTACCCAATTTTAAATTATGGGGCTTGGTTAGCTTGCAAACAGTATACTTGTATCTCACTCTATCAAAATCCCGAGATAAACACCTATTTACAGTAAAGGAGCAGAAACTGGCATTGTGTCCACAAGCTGTTTTGGACTAATGCAGCACTAATTCAAATACAATCCTGAAGTTCAACATAACATACAAGTTACATACATGAAATATTACACTGAAAAATCTCACCACACCACTGCAAAGTCAACTTATATCTAGTCATTGTAATGTCACTTTGTTGGTAAAAGCCCTGAAATTAAGTTCTTGTAGCAACACATAAAATAAGTACAGTAAGTATATTTTTTTAACCTTGACATTCCACATTCAAACTGATTAAAGAGTAAGACACATAGTCATACAACATCTTATTTTGTGGGATAAATATATATTTTGTTTTCTCAATTAGCTTATTTAATAAAATACATTTACATACATGCATATCATCACACCTTCATTCCCAGAGTGGGGTAGGCAGAGCTACAAAAATACCAACAACTCTAAAAAGACTTGTTTATTCTGTGACCACATTAGCTCAATCAGGCAAAGAAGTTTCCTAGCATTATTAGTGACAGGTTGCTAGCCCATCACCTAACAGTACCTACTACAAACCCTTATTCCCTTAGTCGCCTCTTACAACATCCACGGGAAGACACGGAGTGGTACTATTCTAACCCGGCAAACACACATTAAAATTTAAATTAATCACCAATTTGGAAGCTAAAGGCCACAGGCAGAATCTAAAAACAACCCTTTTTTTAGCTGGGCTATCATTAATTCTATCAATCAGTTGCTCTGAAGACAAGGATTAGGATATGATGAAATTCTTACCACTACAGGGTAATTTACATCGTATATATCGGACAACCTTTTCACATAATGGTAATATTGCTTCATGGTGGACACAGAGCCCTCGTCCATTAGGTCCCCCAGAAACACCATCACTTCTGGCTCGAAATACTTGAATACCACTGAGAATGTCAAGCTTAGGTATCTGAAATAAGACAATCAAACTTTCATAATAAGTTTGGGAGATACAAAAGCAATTTAAGCAGTTGCATTAATGCCGTACCGGTCACTGTCCCAGTTGAAAAGGTAGTTGAAAGGTACAGGCGCCGCGAAGTCGCCCTGTATTTGAGGGTCGGCGATGAACAATATCTTCGTGCAAGTCTTATCATTGTTTACACATTTTAAATCATTCCAATACATTGTCTGTATCAGGTATATTAACTTCTCCGCATAAAGTGCTGCTCCGAGAACAACCGCAATGTAGTATTTAACCAATGCACTAAAACAATAACGGTTTTAAGTTAAAATAACTTTTAGTGACAAAAAAACTTAAGAATGAATTTTGCCTTACTTTCGCCTTATCAACATTAGTAAAGAAAAAAATTTTTTTTTTCCTAAATGTAATTCATGAAGCAACGAAAACAATCAGCGCAAAGGCATAAAATAGTAACGACTCAATAAGTAAGCAAATAATTTATAAATGAATTAAGAGTTCTGGAAATGCAATCTAAACTTGATTGGCTCGCTGCCTGAATGAATTGATAAGCGTTTCGTTCTAGCAGAAATCTCAAGCATGTTACTATCATGTTGCGGCGTTATCTCCTAAAACACTTTCGTTCTATCATTAAACTTTACATTTTATATAAGTATGTAAACTTATTGATTCCATGTCAGTTAATAATCGAGTAAACATTAATAAGTAATATCGAAAATTCCAAAACCGCTTTGTAACTATATGAATCGAAACGCATTGTTTTAAATGAGAGCTGCAGCTGCGTTCGAAAATTAAAAATCAACATATTATCAATTAAAAAAAAGTAGGTTATACAAGCTTGAAACTAGTAACATTATACTAATAAAATAATTATTTTCATACGATTAATATGATAACTTACGCTCAAAGACTTTAATGAGTGTTTTTTTAATAAATTGTTTTTTTTATGTACCGACTTTGCACCGACAACAAAAAAATTGAACGCTTCTCATTTGCGGCGAATTGACAGGTCAGCTTCAAGCCACTTTTTAGCTTCTTGAGTAGCGTATTTCGTTATATTTTGTGTTGTGATTTCATTTGATTTATACATTTAATATGTTATTAGACGCAATGGTAGTTAGAGTGGCCCATTAGATTATTTATAAGTGCACTTTCAGTGTTACATAAACTAGAGCTATCGGCGGTCCCGATGCATACAACTACATAATACGTCAGTGAATAAATGGTGGCCGTAAGATAATGGATGTGGATACCCCGAACATTCTGAAGCGGTGCAGTAGCGCACCCCTGATCAATGAGGTGGCTCCAACAGCGGCCATCTCGCCCACGACGACGACGGCGCCCAGGTAAGGTGGCACGCCTTGTATAGTCTGCGATGTGGCCCGCGACTGCCTATTTTTGACAGCTGCTGCGGCGGCCCCAGCCTCGGTGTCGCGCCGTGCCGCGCCGCGTCGCCGTCGCCGCACCATCAACAATTGATTTCACGTTGTTTTGATAGCTCAGCAAGCACTCAGCAGTATCATATTGCAGTGCCAACATGCATGTAGATTGTAGTTAGTTAGCTTGCTGACAGTTAAGTAGGGGCTATACTAATTGAAGGTGAGTCCATTTTACTCATGTTCATATCTTGCCATAAGTGATTTGTTCAACAGTTACTTGATCACTTGTGATGTGGCACTTGTTCTCACCACTTGACACCACCTTATGGTAACTGGTGTTATGGTTACTAAATTGAAATATTACCTTATATTATGCTTACCAAATGGAGATTTGAGTATTTTAGTGTAACTTTGGTGAATCAAATGGTGCTTTAATCACAGACAGGCAATGTATCAAAATTATTTTAAAGGAAGAAAAGTTATTTATTGCCTAAGCTTTATAATTGTGTTGTTAACCATACATTTTACTTGTACGCTTAGCCGTGGCAAAAGGATCAGAATCAGTGTGAGCTGGCTACCGCTGGTGCACAAGAGACAGCGCTGGTTTTCAGTTTGATCCTTTTGTTTAATTCAAACTGTTGTTAGTAAATAAAGTCACGATTTAAACTATGAAGTTTAAATACAATTCTATTTTCTTTTATAACCCTGAGACATTCAACAGAAGAGACCTTATCCAAGAACAAAGGTGTATGTGTAAAGGTGTTGGATGTTTGGTTGATTTACCTTCTTTTAGACGAATTGCATATATTGTGACAATTACTAATCTTGTTGTTAAGTTCACTTTATTTACTTGTTGTTGATGGAGTCAACTGCCAAAGAATTTTATCATTTGTAATTATTTCTCAATTTTACCCGAGTATACTTTTGTGCTAATTTCTACAACTTGTATGTGAAATATACTGTACCTATCTATGATTAGAAAACAATGTATAGTTGGGTTAGGCTTGTAAAACACACTTTCCCGAAATTTGCACTTTTTCTAAAGGTGCACTTCTGTAGAAGGGTCATTTTCTCGGAAGGTACACTTTCTCTAAAAGTGCACTTCCCGATTTGTACACTTTGTCAATAGGCGCAGTTTCCAAGAATGTGCACTTTCGCAGGAGGTATATTTTCGCAGAAAGTACACTTTAGGGGTAGGGGTGTCCCTGTTTTATATTTGCAAATTGTGCAAATGCAAACAAACGGACACACAAATGGACGGACAGAAAGACTATAACTATAAACGTTCCGTTCCTATATTTGGCTACTTTGAATACTTCGTACTATATACATGAAAAAATGGGACAGTGTACATTTCGGGAAAGTGTGCGTTTTGGTAAAGTGCACTATTTGAAAAAGTGCACATTTCGGGAAAGCATGCGTTTTGGAAAAGTGGACTGAATGAAAAAGTGCACATTTCAGGAAAGCGTGAGTTTTGGAAAATTGTACATTTTGGGAGTGTACATTTTGCTGAAAGTGCACCTTTGCAGAAAGTGCACAATTCGGGAAAGTGTGTTTTACGAGCCTAACCCGTATAGTTGGCACATAGTGAATCCACTTAACCTCAGCATGAGGTCACAACACAACAGATCTTTGATCAGATCACTAACAAGTGTGTATATATTGTTTTTATAATATGTTCTTATAGTATTTAATTTATCTCCAATATACACTTATAGAATTTTAATACTCTAGTGACAAACCTTCTTGCCGACAAAAAATACCTAAATCTTTTATATACTAGTGATAAATATAATAGTGGCTTAATCAATGTATCAGCAAACTTTTTTATAAAGTCTACAACTTTATAAAAAAGTTTGCTGATACATTGATTAAGCCACCTATGATTAATAAATACAAATCAGTCCAGTATTACAAAAAACTCCCTGTATAGTTTTCTACAGTACCACAAAGTTGAAAAGACTATCTTTCTCTAAAGTAAACATCATTGTGTCATCCATGTCCTTAGTAAATAATTGAATGTGTAAATAAACAAAATGATGCAGTGTGTGCCCCACCCACCACGCACACACTGCCCACTCTAAATAGTGATCATCTTGCTTTGGTGCTGCTTTCTGAATAGTTGTGATGTCACTCATACATAATTAATGACCAAGTTAACTTCATTTGGTCATGCAGAGGTGTTATGGGTCCCTGCCAGACCAGCTCACAAAGGAGTGAGAAGTGTAATTAGATATTCTTGAACTTTATACCTTAAGTTCAACTTTACAGGCAGTTTAATTATTTTTTATTAATTTTATGAGCAATAACAACCCACAGTATGGGCATCTCATTCAATTACACTAAATTAGAGTAAGATAAGTATTGTTGATGGGAATCTTTGCTAAAAAAAAATTGCACATCAGTGTAAGTGCACCGTTATAGAGACTGCCACCAAAAGAGATTCAGAACCATGGAATCATAACCTCGAGCTGACAGGGTTTGTGAAATACAAATTAAGCCATAAGTTTAATTCAATCTTTTCAAGTTAATTATATTCTGTCATGCATTTAATGTTTTAATATTATAACAAAAATCTCCAGCTTTTTAGCCAACTGGCCGAAGAAGGGTTATGATTTTACTAATATTATAACAATATGAAATGGCACTCTCTAGTCTAGGCAAATGATTGCAAGTAACTGAAATTATGTGAGCTGCTATGCTGCAACATATTTATGACTTCGGCTGACCTTTACCATGAGTTAACAGTGTCCGACTCGTTAGCGAGTTGAATGCTCTGTCCCTCTCACTCTAATACAATTCTGTGAGGGACAGAGCACTCGACGAGTATGGTCGCTGTTAACTCATGGTAAGGGTACTGTGTGTACTAGTGAATATAATAATTTCTGTGGCTCTGTAGACCATACTCTGTTGATATTAGCTATTTATTGAGTGGCTTTAAAACTATCCGCCACCACCTAGCCCTGATCTGTCCCCAGCCACTACTCTTTCTGCTCCAAGCTCAATTGAGACTTGAGGGATTCTTTTTCTTCTCTTGATGAAGGCGCCGCCGTAGTTTAGGTTAGTCCACCTAGTTATACTATTAGTTATACAATATAACAAAATGGTGTAAAAAAATCCAATTAGTTATACTGCTCACTATGTGTTAAGTAGGTAGGTTAGGTTCGTTTTTATATCGGGCCGGAGGGCCAAAACAACCTAGAAACAGGAGCTCTGCTAGCAGAGCTCCATCGACTCTAATGTAGACAGTACTTTTGAGAAATTTCAACCTATCCTCGACAGAGTATAACCAATTGGATTTTTTTGACCGTTTTGTTATATTGTATAACTAGATGGACTAACCCCGCAGTTTTTGTCACTTTAAAGACTTCTGCGTATTTTTACAAAGACATAGAAATGATTATTTTTTATTCATTGATTAAACATTCTGAAAAGTGTAAAGTGTTACTACGAGGCCGGAAACTTTAGAACCTCGTATAGAAGCTTGTATATCTAAACATCCAATGTTGATTTCATGTGCATGTGAAAGAAGCACAAGCAAATAACCCATCTTTGAATTTACAATTTTAATAAAAATGTGGTTTTGGCATATCAGCACGGAAGTACGGATGGATTCAGCTGTTGGAAGGTTTCAGGGTGGCGAACAGCTAAGCGAGAGGCCTGCCCTGCCACTGGTATATTGTCTCTGCTACTAATTCAATGGAAAGGTCTATTCAGAACTAAATTTATTCATAGGCAGGGCCGTAAGTAACGGTCGGAAACAATATTTTACGCGAAATCCAATAGGTATTAGGTGTAGATGTCGCTTCGGGCGTTGTGCGGTGCAAAACAATTTGGCGCGCTGCCGAGCGGGCGCGGTTTACGGCTTTTGTGTGATCAGAATTCATCAGATTGACTATAAAACGCACTCGAATGCATTTTTTAATTAAACAAGACCGTGGACTGGAGTTGTACTTTTTGCTTCATGCACTGCGTAATTTATCGCATTTCTAAAATAACCCGCCTATTATAGTAGGTATTATACTCGTAAATTGGAGGTTGTGGAATATTGATTGGTGCTGCAACCAACACCATAATGGCGATGGAGCAGTTCGCGCGGGGCGCAGTAAAGTACCTAACTAAGTCAATTGTAGCATAATAATATCACATCCCCCGGCGAGCCCCGCGCGAGCGCGCTGGGCATTACATACAGTGTTTATAAACACGCATCTCAGATTGTACTGCAGTAGTTTATATGTCTCTGTTTTAATAACAAGTCGATAATGAAGTTGTGTAAGTTATGTCACGATTTCTTTAATTACGGCACGATACAAGATAACAATAAGCACATATAAGTATTTTATCGACTTGTATAAGCGTCGTTTTTTCACATTAGAATAATAACGGCCAAATTCACACACGTTTTCTTGAACTGTTGTTAGCACTAAAAAATATTTGTCTAAATTTTATTTTATAATCTTTGTTGCACAAAATAAAATCACTTAATATACAAAACCAACTTATGCCAACTTATGCCGTAAGGCATAATAATAATATAATTCTTGTTATTGACTAGGTGCTTATTGGAGACGTAATTGTACTAATTTTGACTTCGGAAAGGCCAAAACGTGTGCAAAATAACGGTCATTTATTGTAATCTAAAAAAAAAAGAAAAATCTATCAAATTGTAATTTTGAGGCATTTTTTTTTATTTTTGCTTTTCATCTAAAAGTACACGTTGCACGATACGAATTAGCGTAGGTAGTTATTGCAGAGATCAGACGGTCTGAGAGTGATATACCTAACCAATACTTATTTTGATCAATAAGTCCCTTTACTAACAACGAAATTGTTTTATAAGGAAACTTTATCGACGGACATTTAATTTTGGATTAGATATAGCGTATCAGGTGCTTGAAAGTTTTAAGGGTATGTAGTAATAATATAAGGTGTGTTGGTTGCAGGAGCTCGTCGTTCCTCAGCATGTTCTCCAACAACCTGCGCACGCGCCGGCACAGCGGCAGCTTCAGCCCGCTCGCCGCGCCGCACGCCGCCGTGAGTACCCCTCGCGCGCTCGCGACCGCCATACGATACACCAAACGGCACGACTAGCTAGACTCGACACTCGACACTCGACACTCGACACTCGACACTCGACACTCGACACTCGACACTCGATACACGACGCCCGGCGACCCTGCCCACGCTGCCAGGGCCCTGGCGGTCATCATATCTACCGGGTACATAGAGCGGTCACATGTAAAACTCTTCTGTGACTGACGGTTGACTGACAACGTGCAGCCTAAACCAAAACCTAGCCAGTTGAAATTTACAGGAACAGCAGTGCTCGCATTGTTGTGTTCCGGTTTGGGGATAAGACAGCCGGTGAAATAACTAGCATAGAGGCATTCCATCTTAGTCCTCAGGGTTGGCAACACATTTGCAGTCTTAAGATTGCAGTCTTGAGAATGCAAATGTCTATGGGTCACAGTTCCCACTTACCATCAGGTGGCCTGTGTGCTTATTTGCCTTCTCGATGCCATAAAAAAAAAAAAAATATACCTTAGGAGCCAAAAAATCATCAGAATTACACGTCTCTACAGCCTGTTTAACTGTTTATCTATCGAATCCTTGCTTTACTCAGCGACGGAACCGGCATGTTTTGCCGGGCGGTCTGTTGGCAGCGCTTCGTTCTGCCGCCGCCATTATGTGCTAGTGCGTTTGACCTGTACAAGTCATGCGCGTGCAAACCGCACTCGACGATACAGGCCGACGTCATTACGTGCTAAAAATACAAGCGCATAAGGAACTATAACGGACAATATTAACAAAGGAAGGATGAAGAAACTCAGCACCGCGTTGATTAAAGCTGAAGCTTTTAGAATCAACTTTCACGTGTACTTACATACTTATCGCGTCGCGGAGCCTAATACACACACGCTTCCCCGCACGCGTCGTAAGATGGCCTGTGAGTGCACTTGTCCTTTATTAAGAGATAATTTACGTGAAGTAAACTAATACACTTACATAATCCTGGGTTTGTTTGAAATCGTTTTTTCTTTTATTTAAACAATAAACGCTGGAGTTTAAAAACGAAGTTTCACCTTGTCGCTTAGCCGGTATATTATTCTAGAACTCGTGGGGCCCGCGCGCGGCGCGCGTCCACCAGCTGCGCCTCGAGGAGTGCGCCGACGTGAGCAACACGCGCGAGGTGGCGCACGAGCGCGAGGTGCACTGCGCCATGCAGCTGGGCCAGTCCTGCGAGGACCTGTCGCTGCCCGGGCTGGCCGGCTCGCCCACCCGGCTCGCCAGGTATGTAGCCTGCGCCGTGCAGCTGGGCCAGTCCTGCGAGGACCTGTCGCTGCCCGGGCTGGCCGGCTCGCCCACCCGGCTCGCCAGGTATGTAGCCTGCGCCGTGCAGCTGGGCCAGTCCTGCGAGGACCTGTCGCTGCCCGGGCTGGCCGGCTCGCCCACCCGGCTCGCCAGGTATGTAGCCTGCGCCGTGCAGCTGGGCCAGTCCTGCGAGGACCTGTCGCTGCCCGGGCTGGCCGGCTCGCCCACCCGGCTCGCCAGGTATGTAGCCTGCGCCGTGCAGCTGGGCCAGTCCTGCGAGGACCTGTCGCTGCCCGGGCTGGCCGGCTCGCCCACCCGGCTCGCCAGGTATGTAGCCTGCGCCGTGCAGCTGGGCCAGTCCTGCGAGGACCTGTCGCTGCCCGGGCTGGCCGGCTCGCCCACCCGGCTCGCCAGGTATGTAGCCTGCG